>OX336395.1:341422933-346222933 GCA_946902985.2 Meconema thalassinum
AAGTGTAAGTGTTATTGAAGAGTTCCTTTATTGCATAATAACCTTCCAAGTGACGGAACAAGAGCCTTCCTTAGACAAGTGTAAGTGTTATTGAAGAGTTCCTTTATTGCATAATAACCTTCCAAGTGACGGAACAAGAGCCTTCCTTAGACAAGTGTAAGTGTTATTGAAGAGTTCCTTTATTGCATAATAACCTTCCAAGTGACGGAACAAGAGCCTTCCTTAGACAAGTGTAAGTGTTATTGAAGAGTTCCTTTATTGCATAATAACCTTCCAAGTGACGGAACAAGAGCCTTCCTTAGACAAGTGTAAGAGTTATTGAAGAGTTCCTTTATTGCATAATAACCTTCCAAGTGACGGAACAAGAGCCTTCCTTAGACAAGTGTAAGTGTTATTGAAGAGTTCCTTTATTGCATAATAACCTTCCAAGTGACGGAACAAGAGCCTTCCTTAGACAAGTGTAAGTGTTATTGAAGAGTTCCTTTATTGCATAATAACCTTCCAAGTGACGGAACAAGAGCCTTCCTTAGACAAGTGTAAGTGTTATTGAAGAGTTCCTTTATTGCATAATAACCTTCCAAGTGACGGAACAAGAGCCTTCCTTAGACAAGTGTAAGTGTTATTGAAGAGTTCCATTATTGCATAATAACCTTCCAAGTGACGGAACAAGAGCCTTCCTTAGACAAGTGTAAGTGTTATTGAAGAGTTCCTTTATTGCATAATAACCTTCCAAGTGACGGAACAAGAGCCTTCCTTAGACAAGTGTAAGTGTTATTGAAGAGTTCCTTTATTGCATAATAACCTTCCAAGTGAAGGAACAAGAGCCTTCCTTAGACAAGTGTAAGTGTTATTGAAGAGTTCCTTTATTGCATAATAACCTTCCAAGTGACGGAACAAGAGCCTTCCTTAGACAAGTGTAAGTGTTATTGAAGAGTTCCTTTATTGCATAATAACCTTCCAAGTGACGGAACAAGAGCCTTCCTTAGACAAGTGTAAGTGTTATTGAAGAGTTCCTTTATTGCATAATAACCTTCCAAGTGACGGAACAAGAGCCTTCCTTAGACAAGTGTAAGTGTTATTGAAGAGTTCTTTTATTGCATAATAACCTTCCAAGTGACGGAACAAGACCCTTCCTTAGACAAGTGTAAGTGTTATTGAAGAGTTCCTTTATTGCATAATAACCTTCCAAGTGACGGAACAAGAGCCTTCCTTAGACAAGTGTAAGTGTTATTGAAGAGTTCCTTTATTGCATAATAACCTTCCAAGTGACGGAACAAGAGCCTTCCTTAGACAAGTGTAAGTGTTATTGAAGAGTTCCTTTATTGCATAATAAACTTCCAAGTGACGGAACAAGAGCCTTCCTTAGACAAGTGTAAGTGTTATTGAAGAGTTCCTTTATTGCATAATAACCTTCCAAGTGACGGAACAAGAGCCTTCCTTAGACAAGTGTAAGTGTTATTGAAGAGTTCCTTTATTGCATAATAACCTTCCAAGTGACGGAACAAGAGCCTTCCTTAGACAAGTGTAAGTGTTATTGAAGAGTTCCTTTATTGCATAATAACCTTCCAAGTGACGGAACAAGAGTCTTCCTTAGACAAGTGTAAGTGTTATTGAAGAGTTCCTTTATTGCATAATAACCTTCCAAGTGACGGAACAAGAGCCTTCCTTAGACAAGTGTAAGTGTTATTGAAGAGTTCCTTTATTGCATAATAACCTTCCAAGTGACGGAACAAGAGCCTTCCTTAGACAAGTGTAAGTGTTATTGAAGAGTTCCTTTATTGCATAATAACCTTCCAAGTGATGGAACAAGAGCCTTCCTTAGACAAGTGTAAGTGTTATTGAAGATATAGTTACCTTCCAAGTGACGGAACAAGAGCCTTCCTTAGACAAGTGTAAGTGTTATTGAAGAGTTCCTTTATTGCATAATAACCTTCCAAGTGACGGAACAAGAGCCTTCCTTAGACAAGTGTAAGTGTTATTGAAGAGTTCCTTTATTGCATAATAACCTTCCAAGTGACGGAACAAGAGCCTTCCTTAGACAAGTGTAAGTGTTATTGAAGAGTTCCTTTATTGCATAATAACCTTCCAAGTGACGGAACAAGAGCCTTCCTTAGACAAGTGTAAGTGTTATTGAAGAGTTCCTTTATTGCATAATAACCTTCCAAGTGACGGAACAAGAGCCTTCCTTAGACAAGTGTAAGTGTTATTGAAGAGTTCCTTTATTGCATAATAACCTTCCAAGTGACGGAACAAGAGCCTTCCTTAGACAAGTGTAAGTGTTATTGAAGAGTTCCTTTATTGCATAATAACCTTCCAAGTGACGGAACAAGAGCCTTCCTTAGACAAGTGTAAGTGTTATTGAAGAGTTCCTTTATTGCATAATAACCTTCCAAGTGACGGAACAAGAGCCTTCCTTAGACAAGTGTAAGTGTTATTGAAGAGTTCCTTTATTGCATAATAACCTTCCAAGTGACGGAACAAGAGCCTTCCTTAGACAAGTGTAAGTGTTATTGAAGAGTTCCTTTATTGCATAATAACCTTCCAAGTGACGGAACAAGAGCCTTCCTTAGACAAGTGTAAGTGTTATTGAAGAGTTCCTTTATTGCATAATAACCTTCCAAGTGATGGAACAAGAGCCTTCCTTAGACAAGTGTAAGTGTTATTGAAGATATAGTTACCTTCCAAGTGACGGAACAAGAGCCTTCCTTAGACAAGTGTAAGTGTTATTGAAGAGTTCCTTTATTGCATAATAACCTTCCAAGTGACGGAACAAGAGCCTTCCTTAGACAAGTGTAAGTGTTATTGAAGAGTTCCTTTATTGCATAATAACCTTCAAAGTGACGGAACAAGAGCCTTCCTTAGACAAGTGTAAGTGTTATTGAAGAGTTCCTTTATTGCATAATAACCTTCCAAGTGACGGAACAAGAGCCTTCCTTAGACAAGTGTAAGTGTTATTGAAGAGTTCCTTTATTGCATAATAACCTTCCAAGTGACGGAACAAGAGCCTTCCTTAGACAAGTGTGTTATTGAAGAGTTCCTTTATTTCATAATAACCTTCCAAGTGACGGAACAAGAGCCTTCCTTAGACAAGTGTAAGTGTTATTGAAGAGTTCCTTTATTGCATAATAACCTTCCAAGTGACGGAACAAGAGCCTTCCTTAGACAAGTGTAAGTGTTCTTGAAGAGTTCCTTTATTGCATAATAACCTTCCAAGTGACGGAACAAGAGCCTTCCTTAGACAAGTGTAAGTGTTATTGAAGAGTTCCTTTATTGCATAATAACCTTCCAAGTGACGGAACAAGAGCCTTCCTTAGACAAGTGTAAGTGTTATTGAAGAGTTCCTTTATTGCATAATAACCTTCCAAGTGACGGAACAAGAGCCTTCCTTAGACAAGTGTAAGTGTTATTGAAGAGTTCCTTTATTGCATAATAACCTTCCAAGTGACGGAACAAGAGCCTTCCTTAGACAAGTGTAAGTGTTATTGAAGAGTTCCTTTATTGCATAATAACCTTCCAAGTGACGGAACAAGAGCCTTCCTTAGACAAGTGTAAGTGTTATTGAAGAGTTCCTTTATTGCATAATAACCTTCCAAGTGACGGAACAAGAGCCTTCCTTAGACAAGTGTAAGTGTTATTGATGAGTTCCTTTATTGCATAATAACCTTCCAAGTGACGGAACAAGAGCCTTCCTTAGACAAGTGTAAGTGTTATTGAAGAGTTCCTTTATTGCATAATAACCTTCCAAGTGACGGAACAAGAGCCTTCCTTAGACAAGTGTAAGTGTTATTGAAGAGTTCCTTTATTGAATAATAACCTTCCAAGTGACGGAACAAGAGCCTTCCTTAGACAAGTGTAAGTGTTATTGAAGAGTTCCTTTATTGCATAATAACCTTCCAAGTGACGGAACAAGAGCCTTCCTTAGACAAGTGTAAGTGTTATTGAAGAGTTCCTTTATTGCATAATAACCTTCCAAGTGACGGAACAAGAGCCTTCCTTAGACAAGTGTAAGTGTTATTGAAGAGTTCCTTTATTGCATAATAACCTTCCAAGTGACGGAACAAGAGCCTTCCTTAGACAAGTGTAAGTGTTATTGAAGAGTTCCTTTATTGCATAATAACCTTCCAAGTGATGGAACAAGAGCCTTCCTTAGACAAGTGTAAGTGTTATTGAAGAGTTCCTTTATTGCATAATAACCTTCCAAGTGACGGAACAAGAGCCTTCCTTAGACAAGTGTAAGTGTTATTGAAGAGTTCCTTTATTGCATAATAACCTTCCAAGTGACGGAACAAGAGCCTTCCTTAGACAAGTGTAAGTGTTATTGAAGAGTTCCTTTATTGCATAATAACCTTCCAAGTGACGGAACAAGAGCCTTCCTTAGACAAGTGTAAGTGTTATTGAAGAGTTCCTTTATTGCATAATAACCTTCCAAGTGACGGAACAAGAGCCTTCCTTAGACAAGTGTAAGTGTTATTGAAGAGTTCCTTTATTGCATAATAACCTTCCAAGTGATGGAACAAGAGCCTTCCTTAGACAAGTGTAAGTGTTATTGAAGAGTTCCTTTATTGCATAATAACCTTCCAAGTGACGGAACAAGAGCCTTCCTTAGACAAGTGTAAGTGTTATTGAAGAGTTCCTTTATTGCATAATAACCTTCCAAGTGACGGAACAAGAGCCTTCCTTAGACAAGTGTAAGTGTTATTGAAGAGTTCCTTTATTGCATAATAACCTTCCAAGTGACGGAACAAGAGCCTTCCTTAGACAAGTGTAAGTGTTATTGAAGAGTTCCTTTATTGCATAATAACCTTCCAAGTGACGGAACAAGAGCCTTCCTTAGACAAGTGTAAGTGTTATTGAAGAGTTCCTTTATTGCATAATAACCTTCCAAGTGACGGAACAAGAGCCTTCCTTAGACAAGTGTAAGTGTTATTGAAGAGTTCCTTTATTGCATAATAACCTTCCAAGTGACGGAACAAGAGCCTTCCTTAGACAAGTGTAAGTGTTATTGAAGAGTTCCTTTATTGCATAATAACCTTCCAAGTGACGGAACAAGAGCCTTCCTTAGACAAGTGTAAGTGTTATTGAAGAGTTCCTTTATTGCATAATAACCTTCCAAGTGACGGAACAAGAGCCTTCCTTAGACAAGTGTAAGTGTTATTGAAGAGTTCCTTTATTGCATAATAACCTTCCAAGTGACGGAACAAGAGCCTTCCTTAGACAAGTGTAAGAGTTATTGAAGAGTTCCTTTATTGCATAATAACCTTCCAAGTGACGGAACAAGAGCCTTCCTTAGACAAGTGTAAGTGTTATTGAAGAGTTCCTTTATTGCATAATAACCTTCCAAGTGACGGAACAAGAGCCTTCCTTAGACAAGTGTAAGTGTTATTGAAGAGTTCCTTTATTGCATAATAACCTTCCAAGTGACGGAACAAGAGCCTTCCTTAGACAAGTGTAAGTGTTATTGAAGAGTTCCTTTATTGCATAATAACCTTCCAAGTGACGGAACAAGAGCCTTCCTTAGACAAGTGTAAGTGTTATTGAAGAGTTCCATTATTGCATAATAACCTTCCAAGTGATGGAACAAGAGCCTTCCTTAGACAAGTGTAAGTGTTATTGAAGAGTTCCTTTATTGCATAATAACCTTCCAAGTGACGGAACAAGAGCCTTCCTTAGACAAGTGTAAGTGTTATTGAAGAGTTCCTTTATTGCATAATAACCTTCCAAGTGAAGGAACAAGAGCCTTCCTTAGACAAGTGTAAGTGTTATTGAAGAGTTCCTTTATTGCATAATAACCTTCCAAGTGACGGAACATAGAGCCTTCCTTAGACAAGTGTAAGTGTTATTGAAGAGTTCCTTTATTGCATAATAACCTTCCAAGTGACGGAACAAGAGCCTTCCTTAGACAAGTGTAAGTGTTATTGAAGAGTTCCTTTATTGCATAATAACCTTCCAAGTGACGGAACAAGAGCCTTCCTTAGACAAGTGTAAGTGTTATTGAAGAGTTCCTTTATTGCATAATAACCTTCCAAGTGACGGAACAAGACCCTTCCTTAGACAAGTGTAAGTGTTATTGAAGAGTTCCTTTATTGCATAATAACCTTCCAAGTGACGGAACAAGAGCCTTCCTTAGACAAGTGTAAGTGTTATTGAAGAGTTCCTTTATTGCATAATAACCTTCCAAGTGACGGAACAAGAGCCTTCCTTAGACAAGTGTAAGTGTTATTGAAGAGTTCCTTTATTGCATAATAACCTTCCAAGTGACGGAACAAGAGCCTTCCTTAGACAAGTGTAAGTGTTATTGAAGAGTTCCTTTATTGCATAATAACCTTCCAAGTGACGGAACAAGAGCCTTCCTTAGACAAGTGTAAGTGTTATTGAAGAGTTCCTTTATTGCATAATAACCTTCCAAGTGACGGAACAAGAGCCTTCCTTAGACAAGTGTAAGTGTTATTGAAGAGTTCCTTTATTGCATAATAACCTTCCAAGTGACGGAACAAGAGTCTTCCTTAGACAAGTGTAAGTGTTATTGAAGAGTTCCTTTATTGCATAATAACCTTCCAAGTGACGGAACAAGAGCCTTCCTTAGACAAGTGTAAGTGTTATTGAAGAGTTCCTTTATTGCATAATAACCTTCCAAGTGACGGAACAAGAGCCTTCCTTAGACAAGTGTAAGTGTTATTGAAGAGTTCCTTTATTGCATAATAACCTTCCAAGTGATGGAACAAGAGCCTTCCTTAGACAAGTGTAAGTGTTATTGAAGATATAGTTACCTTCCAAGTGACGGAACAAGAGCCTTCCTTAGACAAGTGTAAGTGTTATTGAAGAGTTCCTTTATTGCATAATAACCTTCCAAGTGACGGAACAAGAGCCTTCCTTAGACAAGTGTAAGTGTTATTGAAGAGTTCCTTTATTGCATAATAACCTTCCAAGTGACGGAACAAGAGCCTTCCTTAGACAAGTGTAAGTGTTATTGAAGAGTTCCTTTATTGCATAATAACCTTCCAAGTGACGGAACAAGAGCCTTCCTTAGACAAGTGTAAGTGTTATTGAAGAGTTCCTTTATTGCATAATAACCTTCCAAGTGACGGAACAAGAGCCTTCCTTAGACAAGTGTAAGTGTTATTGAAGAGTTCCTTTATTGCATAATAACCTTCCAAGTGACGGAACAAGAGCCTTCCTTAGACAAGTGTAAGTGTTATTGAAGAGTTCCTTTATTGCATAATAACCTTCCAAGTGACGGAACAAGAGCCTTCCTTAGACAAGTGTAAGTGTTATTGAAGAGTTCCTTTATTGCATAATAACCTTCCAAGTGACGGAACAAGAGCCTTCCTTAGACAAGTGTAAGTGTTATTGAAGAGTTCCTTTATTGCATAATAACCTTCCAAGTGACGGAACAAGAGCCTTCCTTAGACAAGTGTAAGTGTTATTGAAGAGTTCCTTTATTGCATAATAACCTTCCAAGTGACGGAACAAGAGCCTTCCTTAGACAAGTGTAAGTGTTATTGAAGAGTTCCTTTATTGCATAATAACCTTCCAAGTGATGGAACAAGAGCCTTTCTTAGACAAGTGTAAGTGTTATTGAAGATATAGTTACCTTCCAAGTGACGGAACAAGAGCCTTCCTTAGACAAGTGTAAGTGTTATTGAAGAGTTCCTTTATTGCATAATAACCTTCCAAGTGACGGAACAAGAGCCTTCCTTAGACAAGTGTAAGTGTTATTGAAGAGTTCCTTTATTGCATAATAACCTTCAAAGTGACGGAACAAGAGCCTTCCTTAGACAAGTGTAAGTGTTATTGAAGAGTTCCTTTATTGCATAATAACCTTCCAAGTGACGGAACAAGAGCCTTCCTTAGACAAGTGTAAGTGTTATTGAAGAGTTCCTTTATTGCATAATAACCTTCCAAGTGACGGAACAAGAGCCTTCCTTAGACAAGTGTAAGTGTTATTGAAGAGTTCCTTTATTGCATAATAACCTTCCAAGTGACGGAACAAGAGCCTTCCTTAGACAAGTGTAAGTGTTATTGAAGAGTTCCTTTATTGCATAATAACCTTCAAAGTGACGGAACAAGAGCCTTCCTTAGACAAGTGTAAGTGTTATTGAAGAGTTCCTTTATTGCATAATAACCTTCCAAGTGACGGAACAAGAGCCTTCCTTAGACAAGTGTAAGTGTTATTGAAGAGTTCCTTTATTGCATAATAACCTTCCAAGTGACGGAACAAGAGCCTTCCTTAGACAAGTGTAAGTGTTATTGAAGAGTTCCTTTATTTCATAATAACCTTCCAAGTGACGGAACAAGAGCCTTCCTTAGACAAGTGTAAGTGTTATTGAAGAGTTCCTTTATTGCATAATAACCTTCCAAGTGACGGAACAAGAGCCTTCCTTAGACAAGTGTAAGTGTTCTTGAAGAGTTCCTTTATTGCATAATAACCTTCCAAGTGACGGAACAAGAGCCTTCCTTAGACAAGTGTAAGTGTTATTGAAGAGTTCCTTTATTGCATAATAACCTTCCAAGTGACGGAACAAGAGCCTTCCTTAGACAAGTGTAAGTGTTATTGAAGAGTTCCTTTATTGCATAATAACCTTCCAAGTGACGGAACAAGAGCCTTCCTTAGACAAGTGTAAGTGTTATTGAAGAGTTCCTTTATTGCATAATAACCTTCCAAGTGACGGAACAAGAGCCTTCCTTAGACAAGTGTAAGTGTTATTGAAGAGTTCCTTTATTGCATAATAACCTTCCAAGTGATGGAACAAGAGCCTTCCTTAGACAAGTGTAAGTGTTATTGAAGAGTTCCTTTATTGCATAATAACCTTCCAAGTGACGGAACAAGAGCCTTCCTTAGACAAGTGTAAGTGTTATTGAAGAGTTCCTTTATTGCATAATAACCTTCCAAGTGACGGAACAAGAGCCTTCCTTAGACAAGTGTAAGTGTTATTGAAGAGTTCCTTTATTGCATAATAACCTTCCAAGTGACGGAACAAGAGCCTTCCTTAGACAAGTGTAAGTGTTATTGAAGAGTTCCTTTATTGCATAATAACCTTCCAAGTGACGGAACAAGAGCCTTCCTTAGACAAGTGTAAGTGTTATTGAAGAGTTCCTTTATTGCATAATAACCTTCCAAGTGACGGAACAAGAGCCTTCCTTAGACAAGTGTAAGTGTTATTGAAGAGTTCCTTTATTGCATAATAACCTTCCAAGTGACGGAACAAGAGCCTTCCTTAGACAAGTGTAAGTGTTATTGAAGAGTTCCTTTATTGCATAATAACCTTCCAAGTGACGGAACAAGAGCCTTCCTTAGACAAGTGTAAGTGTTATTGAAGAGTTCCTTTATTGCATAATAACCTTCCAAGTGACGGAACAAGAGCCTTCCTTAGACAAGTGTAAGTGTTATTGAAGAGTTCCTTTATTGCATAATAACCTTCCAAGTGACGGAACAAGAGCCTTCCTTAGACAAGTGTAAGAGTTATTGAAGAGTTCCTTTATTGCATAATAACCTTCCAAGTGACGGAACAAGAGCCTTCCTTAGACAAGTGTAAGTGTTATTGAAGAGTTCCTTTATTGCATAATAACCTTCCAAGTGACGGAACAAGAGCCTTCCTTAGACAAGTGTAAGTGTTATTGAAGAGTTCCTTTATTGCATAATAACCTTCCAAGTGACGGAACAAGAGCCTTCCTTAGACAAGTGTAAGTGTTATTGAAGAGTTCCTTTATTGCATAATAACCTTCCAAGTGACGGAACAAGAGCCTTCCTTAGACAAGTGTAAGTGTTATTGAAGAGTTCCATTATTGCATAATAACCTTCCAAGTGATGGAACAAGAGCCTTCCTTAGACAAGTGTAAGTGTTATTGAAGAGTTCCTTTATTGCATAATAACCTTCCAAGTGACGGAACAAGAGCCTTCCTTAGACAAGTGTAAGTGTTATTGAAGAGTTCCTTTATTGCATAATAACCTTCCAAGTGAAGGAACAAGAGCCTTCCTTAGACAAGTGTAAGTGTTATTGAAGAGTTCCTTTATTGCATAATAACCTTCCAAGTGACGGAACAAGAGCCTTCCTTAGACAAGTGTAAGTGTTATTGAAGAGTTCCTTTATTGCATAATAACCTTCCAAGTGACGGAACAAGAGCCTTCCTTAGACAAGTGTAAGTGTTATTGAAGAGTTCCTTTATTGCATAATAACCTTCCAAGTGACGGAACAAGAGCCTTCCTTAGACAAGTGTAAGTGTTATTGAAGAGTTCCTTTATTGCATAATAACCTTCCAAGTGACGGAACAAGACCCTTCCTTAGACAAGTGTAAGTGTTATTGAAGAGTTCCTTTATTGCATAATAACCTTCCAAGTGACGGAACAAGAGCCTTCCTTAGACAAGTGTAAGTGTTATTGAAGAGTTCCTTTATTGCATAATAACCTTCCAAGTGACGGAACAAGAGCCTTCCTTAGACAAGTGTAAGTGTTATTGAAGAGTTCCTTTATTGCATAATAACCTTCCAAGTGACGGAACAAGAGCCTTCCTTAGACAAGTGTAAGTGTTATTGAAGAGTTCCTTTATTGCATAATAACCTTCCAAGTGACGGAACAAGAGCCTTCCTTAGACAAGTGTAAGTGTTATTGAAGAGTTCCTTTATTGCATAATAACCTTCCAAGTGACGGAACAAGAGCCTTCCTTAGACAAGTGTAAGTGTTATTGAAGAGTTCCTTTATTGCATAATAACCTTCCAAGTGACGGAACAAGAGTCTTCCTTAGACAAGTGTAAGTGTTATTGAAGAGTTCCTTTATTGCATAATAACCTTCCAAGTGACGGAACAAGAGCCTTCCTTAGACAAGTGTAAGTGTTATTGAAGAGTTCCTTTATTGCATAATAACCTTCCAAGTGACGGAACAAGAGCCTTCCTTAGACAAGTGTAAGTGTTATTGAAGAGTTCCTTTATTGCATAATAACCTTCCAAGTGATGGAACAAGAGCCTTCCTTAGACAAGTGTAAGTGTTATTGAAGATATAGTTACCTTCCAAGTGACGGAACAAGAGCCTTCCTTAGACAAGTGTAAGTGTTATTGAAGAGTTCCTTTATTGCATAATAACCTTCCAAGTGACGGAACAAGAGCCTTCCTTAGACAAGTGTAAGTGTTATTGAAGAGTTCCTTTATTGCATAATAACCTTCCAAGTGACGGAACAAGAGCCTTCCTTAGACAAGTGTAAGTGTTATTGAAGAGTTCCTTTATTGCATAATAACCTTCCAAGTGACGGAACAAGAGCCTTCCTTAGACAAGTGTAAGTGTTATTGAAGAGTTCCTTTATTGCATAATAACCTTCCAAGTGACGGAACAAGAGCCTTCCTTAGACAAGTGTAAGTGTTATTGAAGAGTTCCTTTATTGCATAATAACCTTCCAAGTGACGGAACAAGAGCCTTCCTTAGACAAGTGTAAGTGTTATTGAAGAGTTCCTTTATTGCATAATAACCTTCCAAGTGACGGAACAAGAGCCTTCCTTAGACAAGTGTAAGTGTTATTGAAGAGTTCCTTTATTGCATAATAACCTTCCAAGTGACGGAACAAGAGCCTTCCTTAGACAAGTGTAAGTGTTATTGAAGAGTTCCTTTATTGCATAATAACCTTCCAAGTGACGGAACAAGAGCCTTCCTTAGACAAGTGTAAGTGTTATTGAAGAGTTCCTTTATTGCATAATAACCTTCCAAGTGACGGAACAAGAGCCTTCCTTAGACAAGTGTAAGTGTTATTGAAGAGTTCCTTTATTGCATAATAACCTTCCAAGTGATGGAACAAGAGCCTTTCTTAGACAAGTGTAAGTGTTATTGAAGATATAGTTACCTTCCAAGTGACGGAACAAGAGCCTTCCTTAGACAAGTGTAAGTGTTATTGAAGAGTTCCTTTATTGCATAATAACCTTCCAAGTGACGGAACAAGAGCCTTCCTTAGACAAGTGTAAGTGTTATTGAAGAGTTCCTTTATTGCATAATAACCTTCAAAGTGACGGAACAAGAGCCTTCCTTAGACAAGTGTAAGTGTTATTGAAGAGTTCCTTTATTGCATAATAACCTTCCAAGTGACGGAACAAGAGCCTTCCTTAGACAAGTGTAAGTGTTATTGAAGAGTTCCTTTATTGCATAATAACCTTCCAAGTGACGGAACAAGAGCCTTCCTTAGACAAGTGTAAGTGTTATTGAAGAGTTCCTTTATTGCATAATAACCTTCCAAGTGACGGAACAAGAGCCTTCCTTAGACAAGTGTAAGTGTTATTGAAGAGTTCCTTTATTGCATAATAACCTTCAAAGTGACGGAACAAGAGCCTTCCTTAGACAAGTGTAAGTGTTATTGAAGAGTTCCTTTATTGCATAATAACCTTCCAAGTGACGGAACAAGAGCCTTCCTTAGACAAGTGTAAGTGTTATTGAAGAGTTCCTTTATTGCATAATAACCTTCCAAGTGACGGAACAAGAGCCTTCCTTAGACAAGTGTAAGTGTTATTGAAGAGTTCCTTTATTTCATAATAACCTTCCAAGTGACGGAACAAGAGCCTTCCTTAGACAAGTGTAAGTGTTATTGAAGAGTTCCTTTATTGCATAATAACCTTCCAAGTGACGGAACAAGAGCCTTCCTTAGACAAGTGTAAGTGTTCTTGAAGAGTTCCTTTATTGCATAATAACCTTCCAAGTGACGGAACAAGAGCCTTCCTTAGACAAGTGTAAGTGTTATTGAAGAGTTCCTTTATTGCATAATAACCTTCCAAGTGACGGAACAAGAGCCTTCCTTAGACAAGTGTAAGTGTTATTGAAGAGTTCCTTTATTGCATAATAACCTTCCAAGTGACGGAACAAGAGCCTTCCTTAGACAAGTGTAAGTGTTATTGAAGAGTTCCTTTATTGCATAATAACCTTCCAAGTGACGGAACAAGAGCCTTCCTTAGACAAGTGTAAGTGTTATTGAAGAGTTCCTTTATTGCATAATAACCTTCCAAGTGACGGAACAAGAGCCTTCCTTAGACAAGTGTAAGTGTTATTGAAGAGTTCCTTTATTGCATAATAACCTTCAAAGTGACGGAACAAGAGCCTTCCTTAGACAAGTGTAAGTGTTATTGAAGAGTTCCTTTATTGCATAATAACCTTCCAAGTGACGGAACAAGAGCCTTCCTTAGACAAGTGTAAGTGTTATTGAAGAGTTCCTTTATTGCATAATAACCTTCCAAGTGACGGAACAAGAGCCTTCCTTAGACAAGTGTAAGTGTTATTGAAGAGTTCCTTTATTTCATAATAACCTTCCAAGTGACGGAACAAGAGCCTTCCTTAGACAAGTGTAAGTGTTATTGAAGAGTTCCTTTATTGCATAATAACCTTCCAAGTGACGGAACAAGAGCCTTCCTTAGACAAGTGTAAGTGTTCTTGAAGAGTTCCTTTATTGCATAATAACCTTCCAAGTGACGGAACAAGAGCCTTCCTTAGACAAGTGTAAGTGTTATTGAAGAGTTCCTTTATTGCATAATAACCTTCCAAGTGACGGAACAAGAGCCTTCCTTAGACAAGTGTAAGTGTTATTGAAGAGTTCCTTTATTGCATAATAACCTTCCAAGTGACGGAACAAGAGCCTTCCTTAGACAAGTGTAAGTGTTATTGAAGAGTTCCTTTATTGCATAATAACCTTCCAAGTGACGGAACAAGAGCCTTCCTTAGACAAGTGTAAGTGTTATTGAAGAGTTCCTTTATTGCATAATAACCTTCCAAGTGATGGAACAAGAGCCTTCCTTAGACAAGTGTAAGTGTTATTGAAGAGTTCCTTTATTGCATAATAACCTTCCAAGTGACGGAACAAGAGCCTTCCTTAGACAAGTGTAAGTGTTATTGAAGAGTTCCTTTATTGCATAATAACCTTCCAAGTGACGGAACAAGAGCCTTCCTTAGACAAGTGTAAGTGTTATTGAAGAGTTCCTTTATTGCATAATAACCTTCCAAGTGACGGAACAAGAGCCTTCCTTAGACAAGTGTAAGTGTTATTGAAGAGTTCCTTTATTGCATAATAACCTTCCAAGTGACGGAACAAGAGCCTTCCTTAGACAAGTGTAAGTGTTATTGAAGAGTTCCTTTATTGCATAATAACCTTCCAAGTGACGGAACAAGAGCCTTCCTTAGACAAGTGTAAGTGTTATTGAAGAGTTCCTTTATTGCATAATAACCTTCCAAGTGACGGAACAAGAGCCTTCCTTAGACAAGTGTAAGTGTTATTGAAGAGTTCCTTTATTGCATAATAACCTTCCAAGTGACGGAACAAGAGCCTTCCTTAGACAAGTGTAAGAGTTATTGAAGAGTTCCTTTATTGCATAATAACCTTCCAAGTGACGGAACAAGAGCCTTCCTTAGACAAGTGTAAGTGTTATTGAAGAGTTCCTTTATTGCATAATAACCTTCCAAGTGACGGAACAAGAGCCTTCCTTAGACAAGTGTAAGAGTTATTGAAGAGTTCCTTTATTGCATAATAACCTTCCAAGTGACGGAACAAGAGCCTTCCTTAGACAAGTGTAAGTGTTATTGAAGAGTTCCTTTATTGCATAATAACCTTCCAAGTGACGGAACAAGAGCCTTCCTTAGACAAGTGTAAGTGTTATTGAAGAGTTCCTTTATTGCATAATAACCTTCCAAGTGACGGAACAAGAGCCTTCCTTAGACAAGTGTAAGTGTTATTGAAGAGTTCCTTTATTGCATAATAACCTTCCAAGTGACGGAACAAGAGCCTTCCTTAGACAAGTGTAAGTGTTATTGAAGAGTTCCATTATTGCATAATAACCTTCCAAGTGATGGAACAAGAGCCTTCCTTAGACAAGTGTAAGTGTTATTGAAGAGTTCCTTTATTGCATAATAACCTTCCAAGTGACGGAACAAGAGCCTTCCTTAGACAAGTGTAAGTGTTATTGAAGAGTTCCTTTATTGCATAATAACCTTCCAAGTGAAGGAACAAGAGCCTTCCTTAGACAAGTGTAAGTGTTATTGAAGAGTTCCTTTATTGCATAATAACCTTCCAAGTGACGGAACAAGAGCCTTCCTTAGACAAGTGTAAGTGTTATTGAAGAGTTCCTTTATTGCATAATAACCTTCCAAGTGACGGAACAAGAGCCTTCCTTAGACAAGTGTAAGTGTTATTGAAGAGTTCCTTTATTGCATAATAACCTTCCAAGTGACGGAACAAGAGCCTTCCTTAGACAAGTGTAAGTGTTATTGAAGAGTTCCTTTATTGCATAATAACCTTCCAAGTGACGGAACAAGACCCTTCCTTAGACAAGTGTAAGTGTTATTGAAGAGTTCCTTTATTGCATAATAACCTTCCAAGTGACGGAACAAGAGCCTTCCTTAGACAAGTGTAAGTGTTATTGAAGAGTTCCTTTATTGCATAATAACCTTCCAAGTGACGGAACAAGAGCCTTCCTTAGACAAGTGTAAGTGTTATTGAAGAGTTCCTTTATTGCATAATAACCTTCCAAGTGACGGAACAAGAGCCTTCCTTAGACAAGTGTAAGTGTTATTGAAGAGTTCCTTTATTGCATAATAACCTTCCAAGTGACGGAACAAGAGCCTTCCTTAGACAAGTGTAAGTGTTATTGAAGAGTTCCTTTATTGCATAATAACCTTCCAAGTGACGGAACAAGAGCCTTCCTTAGACAAGTGTAAGTGTTATTGAAGAGTTCCTTTATTGCATAATAACCTTCCAAGTGACGGAACAAGAGTCTTCCTTAGACAAGTGTAAGTGTTATTGAAGAGTTCCTTTATTGCATAATAACCTTCCAAGTGACGGAACAAGAGCCTTCCTTAGACAAGTGTAAGTGTTATTGAAGAGTTCCTTTATTGCATAATAACCTTCCAAGTGACGGAACAAGAGCCTTCCTTAGACAAGTGTAAGTGTTATTGAAGAGTTCCTTTATTGCATAATAACCTTCCAAGTGATGGAACAAGAGCCTTCCTTAGACAAGTGTAAGTGTTATTGAAGATATAGTTACCTTCCAAGTGACGGAACAAGAGCCTTCCTTAGACAAGTGTAAGTGTTATTGAAGAGTTCCTTTATTGCATAATAACCTTCCAAGTGACGGAACAAGAGCCTTCCTTAGACAAGTGTAAGTGTTATTGAAGAGTTCCTTTATTGCATAATAACCTTCCAAGTGACGGAACAAGAGCCTTCCTTAGACAAGTGTAAGTGTTATTGAAGAGTTCCTTTATTGCATAATAACCTTCCAAGTGACGGAACAAGAGCCTTCCTTAGACAAGTGTAAGTGTTATTGAAGAGTTCCTTTATTGCATAATAACCTTCCAAGTGACGGAACAAGAGCCTTCCTTAGACAAGTGTAAGTGTTATTGAAGAGTTCCTTTATTGCATAATAACCTTCCAAGTGACGGAACAAGAGCCTTCCTTAGACAAGTGTAAGTGTTATTGAAGAGTTCCTTTATTGCATAATAACCTTCCAAGTGACGGAACAAGAGCCTTCCTTAGACAAGTGTAAGTGTTATTGAAGAGTTCCTTTATTGCATAATAACCTTCCAAGTGACGGAACAAGAGCCTTCCTTAGACAAGTGTAAGTGTTATTGAAGAGTTCCTTTATTGCATAATAACCTTCCAAGTGACGGAACAAGAGCCTTCCTTAGACAAGTGTAAGTGTTATTGAAGAGTTCCTTTATTGCATAATAACCTTCCAAGTGACGGAACAAGAGCCTTCCTTAGACAAGTGTAAGTGTTATTGAAGAGTTCCTTTATTGCATAATAACCTTCCAAGTGATGGAACAAGAGCCTTTCTTAGACAAGTGTAAGTGTTATTGAAGATATAGTTACCTTCCAAGTGACGGAACAAGAGCCTTCCTTAGACAAGTGTAAGTGTTATTGAAGAGTTCCTTTATTGCATAATAACCTTCCAAGTGACGGAACAAGAGCCTTCCTTAGACAAGTGTAAGTGTTATTGAAGAGTTCCTTTATTGCATAATAACCTTCAAAGTGACGGAACAAGAGCCTTCCTTAGACAAGTGTAAGTGTTATTGAAGAGTTCCTTTATTGCATAATAACCTTCCAAGTGACGGAACAAGAGCCTTCCTTAGACAAGTGTAAGTGTTATTGAAGAGTTCCTTTATTGCATAATAACCTTCCAAGTGACGGAACAAGAGCCTTCCTTAGACAAGTGTAAGTGTTATTGAAGAGTTCCTTTATTGCATAATAACCTTCCAAGTGACGGAACAAGAGCCTTCCTTAGACAAGTGTAAGTGTTATTGAAGAGTTCCTTTATTGCATAATAACCTTCAAAGTGACGGAACAAGAGCCTTCCTTAGACAAGTGTAAGTGTTATTGAAGAGTTCCTTTATTGCATAATAACCTTCCAAGTGACGGAACAAGAGCCTTCCTTAGACAAGTGTAAGTGTTATTGAAGAGTTCCTTTATTGCATAATAACCTTCCAAGTGACGGAACAAGAGCCTTCCTTAGACAAGTGTAAGTGTTATTGAAGAGTTCCTTTATTTCATAATAACCTTCCAAGTGACGGAACAAGAGCCTTCCTTAGACAAGTGTAAGTGTTATTGAAGAGTTCCTTTATTGCATAATAACCTTCCAAGTGACGGAACAAGAGCCTTCCTTAGACAAGTGTAAGTGTTCTTGAAGAGTTCCTTTATTGCATAATAACCTTCCAAGTGACGGAACAAGAGCCTTCCTTAGACAAGTGTAAGTGTTATTGAAGAGTTCCTTTATTGCATAATAACCTTCCAAGTGACGGAACAAGAGCCTTCCTTAGACAAGTGTAAGTGTTATTGAAGAGTTCCTTTATTGCATAATAACCTTCCAAGTGACGGAACAAGAGCCTTCCTTAGACAAGTGTAAGTGTTATTGAAGAGTTCCTTTATTGCATAATAACCTTCCAAGTGACGGAACAAGAGCCTTCCTTAGACAAGTGTAAGTGTTATTGAAGAGTTCCTTTATTGCATAATAACCTTCCAAGTGACGGAACAAGAGCCTTCCTTAGACAAGTGTAAGTGTTATTGAAGAGTTCCTTTATTGCATAATAACCTTCCAAGTGACGGAACAAGAGCCTTCCTTAGACAAGTGTAAGTGTTATTGATGAGTTCCTTTATTGCATAATAACCTTCCAAGTGACGGAACAAGAGCCTTCCTTAGACAAGTGTAAGTGTTATTGAAGAGTTCCTTTATTGCATAATAACCTTCCAAGTGACGGAACAAGAGCCTTCCTTAGACAAGTGTAAGTGTTATTGAAGAGTTCCTTTATTGAATAATAACCTTCCAAGTGACGGAACAAGAGCCTTCCTTAGACAAGTGTAAGTGTTATTGAAGAGTTCCTTTATTGCATAATAACCTTCCAAGTGACGGAACAAGAGCCTTCCTTAGACAAGTGTAAGTGTTATTGAAGAGTTCCTTTATTGCATAATAACCTTCCAAGTGACGGAACAAGAGCCTTCCTTAGACAAGTGTAAGTGTTATTGAAGAGTTCCTTTATTGCATAATAACCTTCCAAGTGACGGAACAAGAGCCTTCCTTAGACAAGTGTAAGTGTTATTGAAGAGTTCCTTTATTGCATAATAACCTTCCAAGTGATGGAACAAGAGCCTTCCTTAGACAAGTGTAAGTGTTATTGAAGAGTTCCTTTATTGCATAATAACCTTCCAAGTGACGGAACAAGAGCCTTCCTTAGACAAGTGTAAGTGTTATTGAAGAGTTCCTTTATTGCATAATAACCTTCCAAGTGACGGAACAAGAGCCTTCCTTAGACAAGTGTAAGTGTTATTGAAGAGTTCCTTTATTGCATAATAACCTTCCAAGTGACGGAACAAGAGCCTTCCTTAGACAAGTGTAAGTGTTATTGAAGAGTTCCTTTATTGCATAATAACCTTCCAAGTGACGGAACAAGAGCCTTCCTTAGACAAGTGTAAGTGTTATTGAAGAGTTCCTTTATTGCATAATAACCTTCCGAGTGATGGAACAAGAGCCTTCCTTAGACAAGTGTAAGTGTTATTGAAGAGTTCCTTTATTGCATAATAACCTTCCAAGTGACGGAACAAGAGCCTTCCCTAGACAAGTGTAAGTGTTATTGAAGAGTTCCTTTATTGCATAATAACCTTCCAAGTGACGGAACAAGAGCCTTCCTTAGACAAGTGTAAGTGTTATTGAAGAGTTCCTTTATTGCATAATAACCTTCCAAGTGACGGAACAAGAGCCTTCCTTAGACAAGTGTAAGTGTTATTGAAGAGTTCCTTTATTGCATAATAACCTTCCAAGTGACGGAACAAGAGCCTTCCTTAGACAAGTGTAAGTGTTATTGAAGAGTTCCTTTATTGCATAATAACCTTCCAAGTGACGGAACAAGAGCCTTCCTTAGACAAGTGTAAGTGTTATTGAAGAGTTCCTTTATTGCATAATAACCTTCCAAGTGACGGAACAAGAGCCTTCCTTAGACAAGTGTAAGTGTTATTGAAGAGTTCCTTTATTGCATAATAACCTTCCAAGTGACGGAACAAGAGCCTTCCTTAGACAAGTGTAAGTGTTATTGAAGAGTTCCTTTATTGCATAATAACCTTCCAAGTGACGGAACAAGAGCCTTCCTTAGACAAGTGTAAGTGTTATTGAAGAGTTCCTTTATTGCATAATAACCTTCCAAGTGACGGAACAAGAGCCTTCCTTAGACAAGTGTAAGAGTTATTGAAGAGTTCCTTTATTGCATAATAACCTTCCAAGTGACGGAACAAGAGCCTTCCTTAGACAAGTGTAAGTGTTATTGAAGAGTTCCTTTATTGCATAATAACCTTCCAAGTGACGGAACAAGAGCCTTCCTTAGACAAGTGTAAGTGTTATTGAAGAGTTCCTTTATTGCATAATAACCTTCCAAGTGACGGAACAAGAGCCTTCCTTAGACAAGTGTAAGTGTTATTGAAGAGTTCCTTTATTGCATAATAACCTTCCAAGTGACGGAACAAGAGCCTTCCTTAGACAAGTGTAAGTGTTATTGAAGAGTTCCATTATTGCATAATAACCTTCCAAGTGACGGAACAAGAGCCTTCCTTAGACAAGTGTAAGTGTTATTGAAGAGTTCCTTTATTGCATAATAACCTTCCAAGTGACGGAACAAGAGCCTTCCTTAGACAAGTGTAAGTGTTATTGAAGAGTTCCTTTATTGCATAATAACCTTCCAAGTGAAGGAACAAGAGCCTTCCTTAGACAAGTGTAAGTGTTATTGAAGAGTTCCTTTATTGCATAATAACCTTCCAAGTGACGGAACAAGAGCCTTCCTTAGACAAGTGTAAGTGTTATTGAAGAGTTCCTTTATTGCATAATAACCTTCCAAGTGACGGAACAAGAGCCTTCCTTAGACAAGTGTAAGTGTTATTGAAGAGTTCCTTTATTGCATAATAACCTTCCAAGTGACGGAACAAGAGCCTTCCTTAGACAAGTGTAAGTGTTATTGAAGAGTTCCTTTATTGCATAATAACCTTCCAAGTGACGGAACAAGACCCTTCCTTAGACAAGTGTAAGTGTTATTGAAGAGTTCCTTTATTGCATAATAACCTTCCAAGTGACGGAACAAGAGCCTTCCTTAGACAAGTGTAAGTGTTATTGAAGAGTTCCTTTATTGCATAATAACCTTCCAAGTGACGGAACAAGAGCCTTCCTTAGACAAGTGTAAGTGTTATTGAAGAGTTCCTTTATTGCATAATAACCTTCCAAGTGACGGAACAAGAGCCTTCCTTAGACAAGTGTAAGTGTTATTGAAGAGTTCCTTTATTGCATAATAACCTTCCAAGTGACGGAACAAGAGCCTTCCTTAGACAAGTGTAAGTGTTATTGAAGAGTTCCTTTATTGCATAATAACCTTCCAAGTGACGGAACAAGAGCCTTCCTTAGACAAGTGTAAGTGTTATTGAAGAGTTCCTTTATTGCATAATAACCTTCCAAGTGACGGAACAAGAGTCTTCCTTAGACAAGTGTAAGTGTTATTGAAGAGTTCCTTTATTGCATAATAACCTTCCAAGTGACGGAACAAGAGCCTTCCTTAGACAAGTGTAAGTGTTATTGAAGAGTTCCTTTATTGCATAATAACCTTCCAAGTGACGGAACAAGAGCCTTCCTTAGACAAGTGTAAGTGTTATTGAAGAGTTCCTTTATTGCATAATAACCTTCCAAGTGATGGAACAAGAGCCTTCCTTAGACAAGTGTAAGTGTTATTGAAGATATAGTTACCTTCCAAGTGACGGAACAAGAGCCTTCCTTAGACAAGTGTAAGTGTTATTGAAGAGTTCCTTTATTGCATAATAACCTTCCAAGTGACGGAACAAGAGCCTTCCTTAGACAAGTGTAAGTGTTATTGAAGAGTTCCTTTATTGCATAATAACCTTCCAAGTGACGGAACAAGAGCCTTCCTTAGACAAGTGTAAGTGTTATTGAAGAGTTCCTTTATTGCATAATAACCTTCCAAGTGACGGAACAAGAGCCTTCCTTAGACAAGTGTAAGTGTTATTGAAGAGTTCCTTTATTGCATAATAACCTTCCAAGTGACGGAACAAGAGCCTTCCTTAGACAAGTGTAAGTGTTATTGAAGAGTTCCTTTATTGCATAATAACCTTCCAAGTGACGGAACAAGAGCCTTCCTTAGACAAGTGTAAGTGTTATTGAAGAGTTCCTTTATTGCATAATAACCTTCCAAGTGACGGAACAAGAGCCTTCCTTAGACAAGTGTAAGTGTTATTGAAGAGTTCCTTTATTGCATAATAACCTTCCAAGTGACGGAACAAGAGCCTTCCTTAGACAAGTGTAAGTGTTATTGAAGAGTTCCTTTATTGCATAATAACCTTCCAAGTGACGGAACAAGAGCCTTCCTTAGACAAGTGTAAGTGTTATTGAAGAGTTCCTTTATTGCATAATAACCTTCCAAGTGACGGAACAAGAGCCTTCCTTAGACAAGTGTAAGTGTTATTGAAGAGTTCCTTTATTGCATAATAACCTTCCAAGTGATGGAACAAGAGCCTTTCTTAGACAAGTGTAAGTGTTATTGAAGATATAGTTACCTTCCAAGTGACGGAACAAGAGCCTTCCTTAGACAAGTGTAAGTGTTATTGAAGAGTTCCTTTATTGCATAATAACCTTTCAAGTGACGGAACAAGAGCCTTCCTTAGACAAGTGTAAGTGTTATTGAAGAGTTCCTTTATTGCATAATAACCTTCAAAGTGACGGAACAAGAGCCTTCCTTAGACAAGTGTAAGTGTTATTGAAGAGTTCCTTTATTGCAAAATAACCTTCCAAGTGACGGAACAAGAGCCTTCCTTAGACAAGTGTAAGTGTTATTGAAGAGTTCCTTTATTGCATAATAACCTTCCAAGTGACGGAACAAGAGCCTTCCTTAGACAAGTGTAAGTGTTATTGAAGAGTTCCTTTATTTCATAATAACCTTCCAAGTGACGGAACAAGAGCCTTCCTTAGACAAGTGTAAGTGTTATTGAAGAGTTCCTTTATTGCATAATAACCTTCCAAGTGACGGAACAAGAGCCTTCCTTAGACAAGTGTAAGTGTTCTTGAAGAGTTCCTTTATTGCATAATAACCTTCCAAGTGACGGAACAAGAGCCTTCCTTAGACAAGTGTAAGTGTTATTGAAGAGTTCCTTTATTGCATAATAACCTTCCAAGTGACGGAACAAGAGCCTTCCTTAGACAAGTGTAAGTGTTATTGAAGAGTTCCTTTATTGCATAATAACCTTCCAAGTGACGGAACAAGAGCCTTCCTTAGACAAGTGTAAGTGTTATTGAAGAGTTCCTTTATTGCATAATAACCTTCCAAGTGACGGAACAAGAGCCTTCCTTAGACAAGTGTAAGTGTTATTGAAGAGTTCCTTTATTGCTTAATAACCTTCCAAGTGACGGAACAAGAGCCTTCCTTAGACAAGTGTAAGTGTTATTGAAGAGTTCCTTTATTGCATAATAACCTTCCAAGTGACGGAACAAGAGCCTTCCTTAGACAAGTGTAAGTGTTATAGATGAGTTCCTTTATTGCATAATAACCTTCCAAGTGACGGAACAAGAGCCTTCCTTAGACAAGTGTAAGTGTTATTGAAGAGTTCCTTTATTGCATAATAACCTTCCAAGTGACGGAACAAGAGCCTTCCTTAGACAAGTGTAAGTGTTATTGAAGAGTTCCTTTATTGCATAATAACCTTCCAAGTGACGGAACAAGAGCCTTCCTTAGACAAGTGTAAGTGTTATTGAAGAGTTCCTTTATTGCATAATAACCTTCCAAGTGACGGAACAAGAGCCTTCCTTAGACAAGTGTAAGTGTTATTGAAGAGTTCCTTTATTGCATAATAACCTTCCAAGTGATGGAACAAGAGCCTTCCTTTGACAAGTGTAAGTGTTATTGAAGAGTTCCTTTATTGCATAATAACCTTCCAAGTGACGGAACAAGAGCCTCCCTTAGACAAGTGTAAGTGTTATTGAAGAGTTCCTTTATTGCATAATAACCTTCCAAGTGACGGAACAAGAGCCTTCCTTAGACAAGTGTAAGTGTTATTGAAGAGTTCCTTTATTGCATAATAACCTTCCAAGTGACGGAACAAGAGCCTCCCTTAGACAACTGTAAGTGTTATTGAAGAGTTCCTTTATTGCATAATAACCTTCCAAGTGACGGAACAAGAGCCTCCCTTAGACAAGTGTAAGTGTTATTGAAGATATAGTTACCTTCCAAGTGATGGAACAAGAGCCTTCCTTAGACAAGTGTAAGTGTTATTGAAGAGTTCCTTTATTGCATAATAACCTTCCAAGTGACGGAACAAGAGCCTCCCTTAGACAAGTGTAAGTGTTATTGAAGAGTTCCTTTATTGCATAATAACCTTCCAAGTGACGGAACAAGAGCCTTCCTTAGACAAGTGTAAGTGTTATTGAAGAGTTCCTTTATTGCATAATAACCTTCCAAGTGACGGAACAAGAGCCTCCCTTAGACAAGTGTAAGTGTTATTGAAGAGTTCCTTTATTGCATAATAACCTTCCAAGTGACGGAACAAGAGCCTTCCTTAGACAAGTGTAAGTGTTATTGAAGAGTTCCTTTATTGCATAATAACCTTCCAAGTGACGGAACAAGAGCCTTCCTTAGACAAGTGTAAGTGTTTTTGAAGAGTTCCTTTATTGCATAATAACCTTCCAAGTGACGGAACAAGAGCCTCCCTTAGACAAGTGTAAGTGTTATTGAAGAGTTCCTTTATTGCATAATAACCTTCCAAGTGACGGAACAAGAGCCTTCCTTAGACAAGTGTAAGTGTTATTGAAGAGTTCCTTTATTGCATAATAACCTTCCAAGTGACGGAACAAGAGCCTCCCTTAGACAAGTGTAAGTGTTATTGAAGAGTTCCTTTATTGCATAATAACCTTCCAAGTGACGGAACAAGAGCCTTCCTTAGACAAGTGTAAGTGTTATTGAAGAGTTCCTTTATTGCATAATAACCTTCCAAGTGACGGAACAAGAGCCTTCCTTAGACAAGTGTAAGTGTTATTGAAGAGTTCCTTTATTGCATAATAACCTTCCAAGTGACGGAAAAAGAGCCTTCCTTAGACAAGTGTAAGTGTTATTGAAGAGTTCCTTTATTGCATAATAACCTTCCAAGTGACGGAACAAGAGCCTTCCTTAGACAAGTGTAAGTGTTATTGAAGAGTTCCTTTATTGCATAATAACCTTCCAAGTGACGGAACAAGAGCCTTCCTTAGACAAGTGTAAGTGTTATTGAAGAGTTCCTTTATTGCATAATAACCTTCCAAGTGACGGAACAAGAGCCTTCCTTAGACAAGTGTAAGTGTTATTGAAGAGTTCCTTTATTGCATAATAACCTTCCAAGTGACGGAACAAGAGCCTTCCTTAGACAAGTGTAAGTGTTATTGAAGAGTTCCTTTATTGCATAATAACCTTCCAAGTGACGGAACAAGAGCCTTCCTTAGACAAGTGTAAGTGTTATTGAAGAGTTCCTTTATTGCATAATAACCTTCCAAGTGACGGAACAAGAGTCTTCCTTAGACAAGTGTAAGTGTTATTGAAGAGTTCCTTTATTGCATAATAACCTTCCAAGTGACGGAACAAGAGCCTTCCTTAGACAAGTGTAAGTGTTATTGAAGAGTTCCTTTATTGCATAATAACCTTCCAAGTGATGGAACAAGAGCCTTCCTTAGACAAGTGTAAGTGTTATTGAAGTGTTCCTTTATTGCATAATAACCTTCCAAGTGACGGAACAAGAGCCTTCCTTAGACAAGTGTAAGTGTTATTGAAGAGTTCCATTATTGCATAATAACCTTCCAAGTGACGGAACAAGAGCCTTCCTTAGACAAGTGTAAGTGTTATTGAAGAGTTCCTTTATTGCATAATAACCTTCGAAGTGACGGAACAAGAGCCTTCCTTAGACAAGTGTAAGTGTTATTGAAGAGTTCCTTTATTGCATAATAACCTTCCAAGTGACGGAACAAGAGCCTTCCTTAGACAAGTGTAAGTGTTATTGAAGAGTTCCTTTATTGCATAATAACCTTCCAAGTGACGGAACAAGAGCCTTCCTTAGACAAGTGTAAGTGTTATTGAAGAGTTCCTTTATTGCATAATAACCTTCCAAGTGACGGAACAAGAGCCTTCCTTAGACAAGTGTAAGTGTTATTGAAGAGTTCCTTTATTGCATAATAACCTTCCAAGTGATGGAACAAGAGCCTTCCTTAGACAAGTGTAAGTGTTATTGAAGAGTTCCTTTATTGCATAATAACCTTCCAAGTGACGGAACAAGAGACTTCCTTAGACAAGTGCAAGTGTTATTGAAGAGTTCCTTTATTGCATAATAACCTTCCAAGTGACGGAACAAGAGCCTTCCTTAGACAAGTGTAAGTGTTATTGAAGAGTTCCTTTATTGCATAATAACCTTCCAAGTGACGGAACAAGAGCCTTCCTTAGACAAGTGTAAGTGTTATTGAAGAGTTCCTTTATTGCATAATAACCTTCCAAGTGATGGAACAAGAGCCTTCCTTAGACAAGTGTAAGTGTTATTGAAGAGTTCCTTTATTGCATAATAACCTTCCAAGTGACGGAACAAGAGCCTTCCTTAGACAAGTGTAAGTGTTATTGAAGAGTTCCTTTATTGCATAATAACCTTCCAAGTGACGGAACTAGAGCCTTCCTTAGACAAGTGTAAGTGTTATTGAAGAGTTCCTTTATTGCATAATAACCTTCCAAGTGATGGAACAAGAGCCTTCCTTAGACAAGTGTAAGTGTTATTGAAGAGTTCCTTTATTGCATAATAACCTTCCAAGTGACGGAACAAGAGCATTCCTTAGACAAGTGTAAGTGTTATTGAAGAGTTCCTTTATTGCATAATAACCTTCCAAGTGACGGAACAAGAGCCTTCCTTAGACAAGTGTATGTGTTATTGAAGAGTTCCTTTATTGCATAATAACCTTCCAAGTGACGGAACAAGAGCCTTCCTTAGACAAGTGTAAGTGTTATTGAAGAGTTCCTTTATTGCATAATAACCTTCCAAGTGACGGAACAAGAGCCTTCCTTAGACAAGTGTAAGTGTTATTGAAGAGTTCCTTTATTGCATAATAACCTTCCAAGTGACGGAACAAGAGCCTTCCTTAGACAAGTGTAAGTGTTATTGAAGAGTTCCTTTATTGCATAATAA
Organism: Meconema thalassinum; assembly: GCA_946902985.2. NCBI lineage: Eukaryota > Metazoa > Arthropoda > Insecta > Orthoptera > Tettigoniidae > Meconema > Meconema thalassinum. Next base: position 341,449,592 of record OX336395.1, read on the forward strand.
CCTTCCAAGTGACGGAACAAGAGCCTTCCTTAGACAAGTGTAAGTGTTATTGAAGAGTTCCTTTATTGCATAATAACCTTCCAAGTGATGGAACAAGAGCCTTCCTTAGACAAGTGTAAGTGTTATTGAAGAGTTCCTTTATTGCATAATAACCTTCCAAGTGACGGAACAAGAGCCTTCCTTAGACAAGTGTAAGTGTTATTGAAGAGTTCCTTTATTGCATAATAACCTTCCAAGTGACGGAACAAGAGCCTTCCTTAGACAAGTGTAAGTGTTATTGAAGAGTTCCTTATTGCATAATAACCTTCCAAGTGACGGAACAAGAGCCTTCCTTAGACAAGTGTAAGTGTTATTGAAGAGTTCCTTTATTGCATAATAACCTTCCAAGTGACGGAACAAGAGCCTTCCTTAGACAAGTGTAAGTGTTATTGAAGAGTTCCTTTATTGCATAATAACCTTCCAAGTGACGGAACAAGAGCCTTCCTTAGACAAGTGTAAGTGTTATTGAAGAGTTCCTTTATTGCATAATAACCTTCCAAGTGACGGAACAAGAGCCTTCCTTAGACAAGTGTAAGTGTTATTGAAGAGTTCCTTTATTGCATAATAACCTTCCAAGTGACGGAACAAGAGCCTTCCTTAGACAAGTGTAAGTGTTATTGAAGAGTTCCTTTATTGCATAATAACCTTCCAAGTGACGGAACAAGAGCCTTCCTTAGACAAGTGTAAGTGTTATTGAAGAGTTCCTTTATTGCATAATAACCTTCCAAGTGACGGAACAAGAGCCTTCCTTAGACAAGTGTAAGTGTTATTGAAGAGTTCCTTTATTGCATAATAACCTTCCAAGTGACGGAACAAGAGCCTTCCTTAGACAAGTGTAAGTGTTATTGAAGAGTTCCTTTATTGCATAATAACCTTCCAAGTGACGGAACAAGAGCCTTCCTTAGACAAGTGTAAGTGTTATTGAAGAATTCCTTTATTGCATAATAACCTTCCAAGTGACGGAACAAGAGCCTTCCTTAGACAAGTGTAAGTGTTATTGAAGAGTTCCTTTATTGCATAATAACCTTCCAAGTGACGGAACAAGAGCCTTCCTTAGACAAGTGTAAGTGTTATTGAAGAGTTCCTTTATTGCATAATAACCTTCCAAGTGACGGAACAAGAGCCTACCTTAGACAAGTGTAAGTGTTATTGAAGAGTTCCTTTATTGCATAATAACCTTCCAAGTGACGGAACAAGAGCCTTCCTTAGACAAGTGTAAGTGTTATTGAAGAGTTCCTTTATTGCATAATAACCTTCCAAGTGACGGAACACGAGCCTTCCTTAGACAAGTGTAAGTGTTATTGAAGAGTCCCTTTATTGCATAATAACCTTCCAAGTGACGGAACAAGAGCCTTCCTTAGACAAGTGTAGGTGTTATTGAAGAGTTCCTTTATTGCATAATAACCTTCCAAGTGACGGAACAAGAGCCTTCCTTAGACAAGTGTAAGTGTTATTGAAGAGTTCCTTTATTGCATAATAACCTTCCAAGTGACGGAACAAGAGCCTTCCTTAGACAAGTGTAAGTGTTATTGAAGAGTTCCTTTATTGCATAATAACCTTCCAAGTGACGGAACAAGAGCCTTCCTTAGACAAGTGTAAGTGTTATTGAAGAGTTCCTTTATTGCATAATAACCTTCCAAGTGACGGAACAAGAGCCTTCCTTAGAGAAGTGTAAGTGTTATTGAAGAGTTCCTTTATTGCATAATAACCTTCCAAGTGACGGAACAAGAGCCTTCCTTAGACAATTGTAAGTGTTATTGAAGAGTTCCTTTATTGCATAATAACCTTCCAAGTGACGGAACAAGAGCCTTCCTTAGACAAGTGTAAGTGTTATTGAAGAGTTCCTTTATTGCATAATAACCTTCCAAGTGACGGAACAAGAGCCTTCCTTAGACAAGTGTAAGTGTTATTGAAGAGTTCCTTTATTGCATAATAACCTTCCAAGTGACGGAACAAGAGCCTTCCTTAGACAAGTGTAAGTGTTATTGAAGAGTTCCTTTATTGCATAATAACCTTCCAAGTGACGGAACAAGAGCCTTCCTTAGACAAGTGTAAGTGTTATTGAAGAGTTCCTTTATTGCATAATAACCTTCCAAGTGACGGAACAAGAGCCTTCCTTAGACAAGTGTAAGTGTTATTGAAGAGTTCCTTTATTGCATAATAACCTTCCAAGTGACGGAACAAGAGTCTTCCTTAGACAAGTGTAAGTGTTATTGAAGAGTTCCTTTATTGCATAATAACCTTCCAAGTGACGGAACAAGAGCCTTCCTTAGACAAGTGTAAGTGTTATTGAAGAGTTCCTTTATTGCATAATAACCTTCCAAGTGATGGAACAAGAGCCTTCCTTAGACAAGTGTAAGTGTTATTGAAGTGTTCCTTTATTGCATAATAACCTTCCAAGTGACGGAACAAGAGCCTTCCTTAGACAAGTGTAAGTGTTATTGAAGAGTTCCATTATTGCATAATAACCTTCCAAGTGACGGAACAAGAGCCTTCCTTAGACAAGTGTAAGTGTTATTGAAGAGTTCCTTTATTGCATAATAACCTTCCAAGTGACGGAACAAGAGCCTTCCTTAGACAAGTGTAAGTGTTATTGAAGAGTTCCTTTATTGCATAATAACCTTCCAAGTGACGGAACAAGAGCCTTCCTTAGACAAGTGTAAGTGTTATTGAAGAGTTCCTTTATTGCATAATAACCTTCCAAGTGACGGAACAAGAGCCTTCCTTAGACAAGTGTAAGTGTTATTGAAGAGTTCCTTTATTGCATAATAACCTTCCAAGTGACGGAACAAGAGCCTTCCTTAGACAAGTGTAAGTGTTATTGAAGAGTTCCTTTATTGCATAATAACCTTCCAAGTGATGGAACAAGAGCCTTCCTTAGACAAGTGTAAGTGTTATTGAAGAGTTCCTTTATTGCATAATAACCTTCCAAGTGACGGAACAAGAGCCTTCCTTAGACAAGTGTAAGTGTTATTGAAGAGTTCCTTTATTGCATAATAACCTTCCAAGTGACGGAACAAGAGCCTTCCTTAGACAAGTGTAAGTGTTATTGAAGAGTTCCTTTATTGCATAATAACCTTCCAAGTGACGGAACAAGAGCCTTCCTTAGACAAGTGTAAGTGTTATTGAAGAGTTCCTTTATTGCATAATAACCTTCCAAGTGATGGAACAAGAGCCTTCCTTAGACAAGTGTAAGTGTTATTGAAGAGTTCCTTTATTGCATAATAACCTTCCAAGTGACGGAACAAGAGCCTTCCTTAGACAAGTGTAAGTGTTATTGAAGAGTTCCTTTATTGCATAATAACCTTCCAAGTGACGGAACTAGAGCCTTCCTTAGACAAGTGTAAGTGTTATTGAAGAGTTCCTTTATTGCATAATAACCTTCCAAGTGATGGAACAAGAGCCTTCCTTAGACAAGTGTAAGTGTTATTGAAGAGTTCCTTTATTGCATAATAACCTTCCAAGTGACGGAACAAGAGCATTCCTTAGACAAGTGTAAGTGTTATTGAAGAGTTCCTTTATTGCATAATAACCTTCCAAGTGACGGAACAAGAGCCTTCCTTAGACAAGTGTAAGTGTTATTGAAGAGTTCCTTTATTGCATAATAACCTTCCAAGTGACGGAACAAGAGCCTTCCTTAGACAAGTGTAAGTGTTATTGAAGAGTTCCTTTATTGCATAATAACCTTCCAAGTGACGGAACAAGAGCCTTCCTTAGACAAGTGTAAGTGTTATTGAAGAGTTCCTTTATTGCATAATAACCTTCCAAGTGACGGAACAAGAGCCTTCCTTAGACAAGTGTAAGTGTTATTGAAGAGTTCCTTTATTGCATAATAACCTTCCAAGTGACGGAACAAGAGCCTTCCTTAGACAAGTGTAAGTGTTATTGAAGAGTTCCTTTATTGCATAATAACCTTCCAAGTGACGGAACAAGAGCCTTCCTTAGACAAGTGTAAGTGTTATTGAAGAGTTCCTTTATTGCATAATAACCTTCCAAGTGACGGAACAAGAGCCTTCCTTAGACAAGTGTAAGTGTTATTGAAGAGTTCCTTTATTGCATAATAACCTTCCAAGTGACGGAACAAGAGCCTTCCTTAGACAAGTGTAAGTGTTATTGAAGAGTTCCTTTATTGCATAATAACCTTCCAAGTGACGGAACAAGAGCCTTCCTTAGACAAGTGTAAGTGTTATTGAAGAGTTCCTTTATTGCATAATAACCTTCCAAGTGACGGAACAAGAGCCTTCCTTAGACAAGTGTAAGTGTTATTGAAGAGTTCCTTTATTGCATAATAACCTTCCAAGTGACGGAACAAGAGCCTTCCTTAGACAAGTGTAAGTGTTATTGAAGAGTTCCTTTATTGCATAATAACCTTCCAAGTGACGGAACAAGAGCCTTCCTTAGACAAGTGTAAGTGTTATTGAAGAGTTCCTTTATTGCATAATAACCTTCCAAGTGACGGAACAAGAGCCTTCCTTAGACAAGTGTAAGTGTTATTGAAGAGTTCCTTTATTGCATAATAACCTTCCAAGTGACGGAACAAGAGCCTTCCTTAGACAAGTGTAAGTGTTATTGAAGAGTTCCTTTATTGCATAATAACCTTCCAAGTGACGGAACAAGAGCCTTCCTTAGACAAGTGTAAGTGTTATTGAAGAGTTCCTTTATTGCATAATAACCTTCCAAGTGACGGAACAAGAGCCTTCCTTAGACAAGTGTAAGTGTTATTGAAGAGTTCCTTTATTGCATAATAACCTTCCAAGTGACGGAACAAGAGCCTTCCTTAGACAAGTGTAAGTGTTATTGAAGAGTTCCTTTATTGCATAATAACCTTCCAAGTGACGGAACAAGAGCCTTCCTTAGACAAGTGTAAGTGTTATTGAAGAGTTCCTTTATTGCATAATAACCTTCCAAGTGACGGAACAAGAGCCTTCCTTAGACAAGTGTAAGTGTTATTGAAGAGTTCCTTTATTGCATAATAACCTTCCAAGTGACGGAACAAGAGCCTACCTTAGACAAGTGTAAGTGTTATTGAAGAGTTCCTTTATTGCATAATAACCTTCCAAGTGACGGAACAAGAGCCTTCCTTAGACAAGTGTAAGTGTTATTGAAGAGTTCCTTTATTGCATAATAACCTTCCAAGTGACGGAACACGAGCCTTCCTTAGACAAGTGTAAGTGTTATTGAAGAGTCCCTTTATTGCATAATAACCTTCCAAGTGACGGAACAAGAGCCTTCCTTAGACAAGTGTAGGTGTTATTGAAGAGTTCCTTTATTGCATAATAACCTTCCAAGTGACGGAACAAGAGCCTTCCTTAGACAAGTGTAAGTGTTATTGAAGAGTTCCTTTATTGCATAATAACCTTCCAAGTGACGGAACAAGAGCCTTCCTTAGACAAGTGTAAGTGTTATTGAAGAGTTCCTTTATTGCATAATAACCTTCCAAGTGACGGAACAAGAGCCTTCCTTAGACAAGTGTAAGTGTTATTGAAGAGTTCCTTTATTGCATAATAACCTTCCAAGTGACGGAACAAGAGCCTTCCTTAGAGAAGTGTAAGTGTTATTGAAGAGTTCCTTTATTGCATAATAACCTTCCAAGTGACGGAACAAGAGCCTTCCTTAGACAATTGTAAGTGTTATTGAAGAGTTCCTTTATTGCATAATAACCTTCCAAGTGACGGAACAAGAGCCTTCCTTAGACAAGTGTAAGTGTTATTGAAGAGTTCCTTTATTGCATAATAACCTTCCAAGTGACGGAACAAGAGCCTTCCTTAGACAAGTGTAAGTGTTATTGAAGAGTTCCTTTATTGCATAATAACCTTCCAAGTGATGGAACAAGAGCCTTCCTTAGACAAGTGTAAGTGTTATTGAAGAGTTCCTTTATTGCATAATAACCTTCCAAGTGATGGAACAAGAGCCTTCCTTAGACAAGTGTAAGTGTTATTGAAGAGTTCCTTTATTGCATAATAACCTTCCAAGTGACGGAACAAGAGCCTTCCTTAGACAAGTGTAAGTGTTATTGAAGAGTTCCTTTATTGCATAATAACCTTCCAAGTGATGGAACAAGAGCCTTCCTTAGACAAGTGTAAGTGTTATTGAAGAGTTCCTTTATTGCATAATAACCTTCCAAGTGACGGAACAAGAGCCTTCCTTAGACAAGTGTAAGTGTTATTGAAGAGTTCCTTTATTGCATAATAACCTTCCAAGTGACGGAACAAGAGCCTTCCTTAGACAAGTGTAAGTGTTATTGAAGAGTTCCTTTATTGCATAATAACCTTCCAAGTGACGGAACAAGAGCCTTCCTTAGACAAGTGTAAGTGTTATTGAAGAGTTCCTTTATTGCATAATAACCTTCCAAGTGACGGAACAAGAGCCTTCCTTAGACAAGTGTAAGTGTTATTGAAGAGTTCCTTTATTGCATAATAACCTTCCAAGTGACGGGACAAGAGCCTTCCTTAGACAAGTGTAAGTGTTATTGAAGAGTTCCTTTATTGCATAATAACCTTCCAAGTGACGGAACAAGAGCCTTCCTTAGACAAGTGTAAGTGTTATTGAAGAGTTCCTTTATTGCATAATAACCTTCCAAGTGACGGAACAAGAGCCTTCCTTAGACAAGTATAAGTGTTATTGAAGAGTTCCTTTATTGCATAATAACCTTCCAAGTGACGGAACAAGAGCCTTCCTTAGACAAGTGTAAGTGTTATTGAAGAGTTCCTTTATTGCATAATAACCTTCCAAGTGACGGAACAAGAGTCTTCCTTAGACAAGTGTAAGTGTTATTGAAGAGTTCCTTTATTGCATAATAACCTTCCAAGTGACGGAACAAGAGCCTTCCTTAGACAAGTGTAAGTGTTATTGAAGAGTTCCTTTATTGCATAATAACCTTCCAAGTGACGGAACAAGAGCCTTCCTTAGACAAGTGTAAGTGTTATTGAAGAGTTCCTTTATTGAATAATAACCTTCCAAGTGACGGAACAAGAGCCTTCCTTAGACAAGTGTAAGTGTTATTGAAGAGTTCCTTTATTGCATAATAACCTTCCAAGTGACGGAACAAGAGCCTTCCTTAGACAAGTGTAAGTGTTATTGAAGAGTTCCTTTATTGCATAATAACCTTCCAAGTGACGGAACAAGAGCCTTCCTTAGACAAGTGTAAGTGTTATTGAAGAGTTCCTTTATTGCATAATAACCTTCCAAGTGACGGAACAAGAGCCTTCCTTAGACAAGTGTAAGTGTTATTGAAGAGTCCCTTTATTGCATAATAACCTTCCAAGTGATGGAACAAGAGCCTTCCTTAGACAAGTGTAAGTGTTATTGAAGAGTTCCTTTATTGCATAATAACCTTCCAAGTGACGGAACAAGAGCCTTCCTTAGACAAGTGTAAGTGTTATTGAAGAGTTCCTTTATTGCATAATAACCTTCCAAGTGACGGAACAAGAGCCTTCCTTAGACAAGTGTAAGTGTTATTGAAGAGTCCCTTTATTGCATAATAACCTTCCAAGTGACGGAACAAGAGCCTTCCTTAGACAAGTGTAAGTGTTATTGAAGAGTTCCTTTATTGCATAATAACCTTCCAAGTGACGGAACAAGAGCCTTCCTTAGACAAGTGTAAGTGTTATTGAAGAGTTCCTTTATTGCATAATAACCTTCCAAGTGATGGAACAAGAGCCTTCCTTAGACAAGTGTAAGTGTTATTGAAGAGTTCCTTTATTGCATAATAACCTTCCAAGTGACGGAACAAGAGCCTTCCTTAGACAAGTGTAAGTGTTATTGAAGAGTTCCTTTATTGCATAATAACCTTCCAAGTGACGGAACAAGAGCCTTCCTTAGACAAGTGTAAGTGTTATTGAAGAGTTCCTTTATTGCATAATAACCTTCCAAGTGACGGAACAAGAGCCTTCCTTAGACAAGTGTAAGTGTTATTGAAGAGTTCCTTTATTGCATAATAACCTTCCAAGTGACGGAACAAGAGCCTTCCTTAGACAAGTGTAAGTGTTATTGAAGAGTTCCTTTATTGCATAATAACCTTCCAAGTGACGGAACAAGAGCCTTCCTTAGACAAGTGTAAGTGTTATTGAAGAGTTCCTTTATTGCATAATAACCTTCCAAGTGACGGAACAAGAGCCTTCCTTAGACAAGTGTAAGTGTTATTGAAGAGTTCCTTTATTGCATAATAACCTTCCAAGTGACGGAACAAGAGCCTTCCTTAGACAAGTGTAAGTGTTATTGAAGAGTTCCTTTATTGCATAATAACCTTCCAAGTGACGGAACAAGAGCCTTCCTTAGACAAGTGTAAGTGTTATTGAAGAGTTCCTTTATTGCATAATAACCTTCCAAGTGACGGAACAAGAGCCTTCCTTAGACAAGTGTAAGTGTTATTGAAGAGTTCCTTTATTGCATAATAACCTTCCAAGTGACGGAACAAGAGCCTTCCTTAGACAAGTGTAAGTGTTATTGAAGAGTTCCTTTATTGCATAATATCCTTCCAAGTGACGGAACAAGAGCCTTCCTTAGACAAGTGTAAGTGTTATTGAAGAGTTCCTTTATTGCATAATAACCTTCCAAGTGACGGAACAAGAGCCTTCCTTAGACAAGTGTAAGTGTTATTGAAGAGTTCCTTTATTGCATAATAACCTTCCAAGTGACGGAACAAGAGCCTTCCTTAGACAAGTGTAAGTGTTATTGAAGAGTTCCTTTATTGCATAATAACCTTCCAAGTGACGGAACAAGAGCCTTCCTTAGACAAGTGTAAGTGTTATTGAAGAGTTCCTTTATTGCATAATAACCTTCCAAGTGACGGAACAAGAGCCTTCCTTAGACAAGTGTAAGTGTTATTGAAGAGTTCCTTTATTGCATAATAACCTTCCAAGTGACGGAACAAGAGCCTTCCGTAGACAAGTGTAAGTGTTATTGAAGAGTTCCTTTATTGCATAATAACCTTCCAAGTGACGGAACAAGAGTCTTCCTTAGACAAGTGTAAGTGTTATTGAAGAGTTCCTTTATTGCATAATAACCTTCCAAGTGACGGAACGAGAGCCTTCCTTAGACAAGTGTAAGTGTTATTGAAGAGTTCCTTTATTGAATAATAACCTTCCAAGTGACGGAACAAGAGCCTTCCTTAGACAAGTGTAAGTGTTATTGAAGAGTTCCTTTATTGCATAATAACCTTCCAAGTGACGGAACAAGAGCCTTCCTTAGACAAGTGTAAGTGTTATTGAAGAGTTCCTTTATTGCATAATAACCTTCCAAGTGACGGAACAAGAGCCTTCCTTAGACAAGTGTAAGTGTTATTGAAGAGTTCCTTTATTGCATAATAACCTTCCAAGTGACGGAACAAGAGCCTTCCTTAGACAAGTGTAAGTGTTATTGAAGAGTTCCTTTATTGCATAATAACCTTCCAAGTGACGGAACAAGAGCTTTCCTTAGACAAGTGTAAGTGTTATTGAAGAGTTCCTTTATTGCATAATAACCTTCCAAGTGACGGAACAAGAGCCTTCCTTAGACAAGTGTAAGTGTTATTGAAGAGTTCCTTTATTGCATAATAACCTTCCAAGTGACGGAACAAGAGCCTTCCTTAGACAAGTGTAAGTGTTATTGAAGAGTTCCTTCATTGCATAATAACCTTCCAAGTGACGGAACAAGAGCCTTCCTTAGACAAGTGTAAGTGTTATTGAAGAGTTCCTTTATTGCATAATAACCTTCAAGTGACGGAACAAGAGCCTTCCTTAGACAAGTGTAAGTGTTATTGAAGAGTTCCTTTATTGCATAATATCCTTCCAAGTGACGGAACAAGAGCCTTCCTTAGACAAGTGTAAGTGTTATTGAAGAGTTCCTTTATTGCATAATAACCTTCCAAGTGACGGAACAAGAGCCTTCCTTAGACAAGTGTAAGTGTTATTGAAGAGTTCCTTTATTGCATAATAACCTTCCAAGTGACGGAACAAGAGCCTTCCTTAGACAAGTGTAAGTGTTATTGAAGAGTTCCTTTATTGCATAATAACCTTCCAAGTGACGGAACAAGAGCCTTCCTTAGACAAGTGTAAGTGTTATTGAAGAGTTCCTTTATTGCATAATAACCTTCCAAGTGATGGAACAAGAGCCTTCCTTAGACAAGTGTAAGTGTTATTGAAGAGTTCCTTTATTGCATAATAACCTTCCAAGTGACGGAACAAGAGCCTTCCTTAGACAAGTGTAAGTGTTATTGAAGAGTTCCTTTATTGCATAATAACCTTCCAAGTGACGGAACAAGAGCCTTCCTTAGAACAGTTTAATTTTCAGAACGGAGAAAGTGTTCGTAGAGACTGGTTAGTATGGAGCGATAAAAAATCCCTGCAGATTACTTGGTCACAGCCCTGACAGTTCAGTTACTGACGAAGATCATTCTTGGCGTAAGCTGCCAGTTCATGAAATTAGTGGGGGGGGGGGGGGGAGAAAACATTGCATAGGGTTCCTTAAACCCTCTCGACGGCCCTGGATACCCCCAAGACAAGCTTTTCGAGGTCCCGTGACTTGTGATGACGAAGTTAACAGTAGCGCGAAATTACAACCAACGATCCTTCATTTCATTTCCCGTTCCTTCCTTTTCTTTCTCCAATTCCTTCCCCTTCGTTACTTCGTTCTTACCTTCTCCAGTTCCGCAGTCGGCTCCTGGCGACGAACGTTGGAACCTAAGAGCGTCAATCAAATCTAGCTCCACACAAGTGTAAGTAGTGGAAGGTTTTTTTTACATGCCATAAATCTATGACATGAGACCGCCGGCTTTACTTCCCCTCCGAAGGAAGGCATACTGAGGAATTTTTAACGCTCTTAAAAATTCGAAGACTTCGGCCGGGTTTGAAACCGCGACCTTGGGCATAGAAGCTCACCATGCTAGCCACTACGCTAGTTAGTTGTAGGCTCAGCCAAACCGTTAGGGGCCGATAGCAATCATCATCGTCATTGGCTAATTCATGTACTAGAGAAAATGTTACCTCATTCAGTGCTACCCACGGCCGCCTCCTTCCCGATCCTACTCTTAATTACAAACAAGTCCACTTCCTGGTGTAGTGGCTAGCATCCTTGACTGTCTCCCCGGAGGACCGGGGTGAATTCCCGGCTCTGACAAGAAATGTAATTATGGTCTGAGGGCTGGAACGGGGTGCACTTTTAGCCTTGTGAGGTAAAACTGAGAAAAGGTGGATTCGATTTCTATCTCAGCTTTTCTGGAAGTGGTTTCCCCTCCAGGCAAATGCTGGGATGGATCCTAACGAAGGCCACGGCCACCTCAATACACACACCCTAGTGCAGACACCACAATAACACAGGTTCCCCCACCCCCTCCTCGGTGGCACCATAGCCCTTGAAGAGCCTTATCCTACAGATTGCGGCATGACTCGTGGTCGGTGCGTTGGGTCCCCTCGGCCATTAATCTTGCCTCACTGTCAGACAGCTACTCCATTGTCCTCACGAGGCTGAGTGCACCCCGTTCCAGCCCTCAGTTAGTTTCTAACAATGCTGGCTGCGTGGCTCAGCGGGACCATTCTCGCCTGCTGTGCCCAAGGTTCCAGGATCGCGCAGTCAGTTGGCAATTGCGGGTGTGCTATTGCGAGGGAGCCGTGTCAGTAGATTTACTGGCACGTTAAAGATCCCCTTCGGGGCAAACTTCCGGCACCCCGGCGTCTCTAAAAGCTACAGTGGTTAAAAGGGACGTAAAACCAATAGCATTATTAGTTTCTAAAATCTCTGACGGAGCCGGGAATCGAACCAGCTACCCCAACACAGATTGTCACACTAATTATGCATTTACTATATGTATTTACCGTACTTATTTATATACACACACCCAAGTAAATGGGGCAAAAATAACAACAATGTCTAAAGCGCTAAATGAAATAGATTTGGTTTTCAATTATGGGCCACATAGGTGTTAGTCAATTACGCTAACCACTACACCACAATTTGCTGAGGAAGCAAAACGTCATGTGCTCCTCCACTTTGGACAAAGTTTTCTGAAAGAATTACAACTTAGAAGGCGGTGCAATTTCATGTACTCCCTACACTTTGAACAAAGTTTTCTGAAAGAAACACAGTTTAGAAGGCTGTGCAATTTCATTTACCCCTACACTTTGGACAAAGTTTTCTGAAAGAAACGCAATTTAAAAGACTGTGCAATTTCATGTACCCCTACACTTTCGACAATGTTTTCTGAAAGATACCCAATTTAGAAGGCTGTGCAATTTATCCCCTCATTCTTCGTGTCATAACGGCCCAATTAGACCACTGTGTTCTTTTAGAAATGAGATAAAGAACGCACCTATGAGGTAGGTTGTAAGATTGGCAGGCTCCATGGCTTGTTGATGTCCCGAGGGAAAACAAAACACTAGTCTCACACAAACAGGAGCACGTGCGCGCACAAACTTGTCGCGAGGCGAGAGTGCGCCCTACTGAGTCCCTTGGCTGTGTGCCTGCCTACTTTAGGGGGCCATGCCAAGTCGAGGCGCCCGCGCAACACTGCAATGCCACAGGTTATGTAAAACATCTCCTGGATTAGGGGCAGATGACCTCGTAGTTCCGCCCCATAAAACCTCAATAACTAACATCTCCTGGATTCTAATGCGACCGATGACTAGGGTTCTTATGTGATATCAACATGCAGAATATATGCATATTTATGTGCTAATAGTCTATTAGGTGAAATATGTAGGCCTAATATTACATTTAAAAAAATATAAAATATGTAATGTTAATTTAATTTAATTTTTAATTGATATATTACTTGAAGATTCCTCATTTTATGCGTTATATTTTTGTACAATAATTTGGCCCCAGGGGCTCACATCTAGTGGGACGTGGGTTGGCGACCACGGGGCCCCAGCTGAGTCCGGCATTGCTTCCACTTACTTGTGCCGGCCTCCTCTCTGCCTTCTTTCCTTTCGACCTCACTTGGTCAACTCTTGTTCTCTTCCTACCCCAACGGTGTTAGGGTATCTGAGTCCTAGGGAGTCTTTTCCTTTCCCGCCTTAATTGGCCCTTGTCTCATCTTTTCTGATACACTCCTTCTGCGAGGGGTCAGCCGTCTTTTTCTTTTCATGTTATCTCCTGCCTTCTGCTCAAGGCCCTCGAGGAGGCCGGGTGTATATAGCCCCACCACTTTTGATGCACCCTGGATAGTGCTACACCCTCAGGGGCTCACAGTATCTCCTGCCTTCTGCTCAAGGCCCTCAAGGAGGCCGGGTGTGTGTAATCCCACCTTTTCTGGTGCACCCTGGATAGTGCTACACCCTCAGGTGCTCACAGTATCTCCTGCCTTCTGTTCAAGGCCCTCAAGGAGGCCGGGTGTATGTAGCCCCACCACTTTTGGTGCACCCTAGATAATGCTACACCCTCAGGGGCTCACAACATCTCCTGCCTTCTGCTCAAGGCCCTCAAGGAGGCCGGGTGTATGTAGCCCCACCACGTTTGGTGCACCCTGGATAGTGTTACACCCTCAGGGGTTCACAATATCTCCTGACTTCTGCTCAAAGCCCTCAAGGAGGCCGGGTGTGTGTAGCTCCACCACTTTTGGTGCACCCTGGATAATACTACACCCTCATGGGCTCACAGTATCTCCTGCCTTCTGCTCAAGGCCCTCAAGGAGGCCGGGTGTATCTAGCCCCACCACTTTTGGTGCACCCTAGATAATGCTACACCCTCATGGGCTCACAATATCTCCTGCCTTCTGCTCAAGGCCCTCAAGGAGTCCGGGTGTATGTTGCCCCACCACTTTTGGTGCACCCTAGATAATGCTACACCCTCAGGGGCTCACAATATATCCTGCCTTCTGCTCAAGGCCCTCAAGGAGGCCGGGTGTATGTAGCCCCACCACTTTTGGTGCACCCTAGATAATGCTACACCCTCAGGGACTCACGGTTGGTGAGTTCGGGAGTTGGCGACCCCGAGGGATTCCTGAGCTGGGTCCGTTTTTTCCTTTTGTTCCTTACCTGTGGGGCGGACCCTCTCCTCTTTCACTTTCCTATCTGCCTTTCATGGCTCCCCTTCCTTGCAAATCCTTCAATCCGCATTCTTCGAGGGTTGAGGGCTTTTCTTTTCCTCCTGTCCTTTATTTGCGTTATTCTCCTTTAGTTTTTCATTTCTTCTTCTAATATGTAGGTTAGTGGTTAGTTTTAGTTTTAAGTTTGCATTTCATTTTCATCTTCACGATCACTCAAACCATCAGGGGCCGATAACCTAGATGTTAGGCCCCTTAAAACAACAATTATCATCATCATCATCATCTGTACAATAATTAATTACTTAATTAATGAATGTCAGTATTATAGGACATTTATATAAATTCCATTATTATGTCTAAGGAAATACGTACGAACTCAATAATAAATACTGTGAGGGGCACTTTCTGTATCTGGGGTGGGGGGAAATATAGCAGCCTTTCTGAATATCAGAGCAGGGGTTCACAACCTTTTTATAAGTCGGGGCCAAGTGTATTTGAACATAATAAGTGGCACTCGCCAAACCCCACCGCTAAAGCTAATGTTACTATTATCTGAATAACCTACTGTATTTTACCAGCAGACAAAACATGTGTTTCAATACCATTTTGTGTCCTTTAATTTCATTTTTGTGTCAGTCACGTGCTCACATCCACTTGTATTGCAAGAGTGACTGAACCAGTGGCGGCTCGTGAATTTTACCGAGGGGGGCCTCAACCGTTTTTGTGATGTTTATCCAGTAAATGACAGAGATGATTTCATTATTGTGTTTTTTCTTCTCACATATTTTTTTAAGCTTGATTTCCTTATTTCGGTTGGAATAGGCACTACTATTTTTAGAGAAATAACAAAGGTATTAAAACTATTTGCTCCCAGTCACTGGAAAAAGAAGAAAACCGGACCCAGCTCAGGAATCCATCAGGGTCGCCAATTCCCAAGCTCACTAGCCATGAGCCTTTGAGGGTCTATCCCCACTACAAGGGTTCACAACTAGGCCTAGTGGGACTTGGGTTGGAGACCATTGGACCCCAGCCGAGGCGGTTCTTATTTCCACTTTTGCCGGGCTCTCCTCTGTCATCTACCTGTCGACCTCTATTAGTCAACTCTTGTTCTTTTCCAACCCGGATAGCATTAGAGCATCCAAAGTCTACATTTTCCGGCCGTAACTGACCCTTATATCATCCATTCTGATACCCTCATTCTTCGAGTGGTCAGCCCTATTCTCTTAGTTTCATAACATCTAATACCTTCTACACAAGGCACTAAAGGAGACAGGGTGTGTGAAGCTCCACCACACGTAATGCACCCTGGATAGGGCTACACCTTCAAGAGCTCAGCTTTTGAGCTCGGGAGTTGGCGACCGTGATGTATTCCAGAGCGAGATCCATTTTCCCCTTTTTGCATTGACTTTGGGGTGGACGCTCTCCTCTTTCCCTTTTCTATCTGACTTTAATGGCTCTAGTAGTTTCAAAGTACCTCAATACCCATTCTTCGAAGATTGACTCTTGTTTTAATGGGATGAACAGCAAGGTCATCTGCCTTTCGAAGATAAGGGGCATTCCTTTTCCGTCATTTATTTCCCTTATTCGTTTCTTTCTTTTATTATTGTCGTTCTCTTCTTCTGGTACATAAGTTAGTTGTAAGTCAGTAATTAGTTAAGCCTAGCTGTAGATTTCATTTCTTCATAATTTCTCTCCATCAATTAAACAACTAAGGGTAGATGACCTAGATATTTCACCCCTTTAAACAACAATTATTCGATCATTGAGGGTGTATCAATATCTAAGGTGCAACGTGCATGGTGGGACAACACACACCCTACCTCCTTTATGGCCTCTTAGAGAAGGCAGAAAAAAGGACAAAATGAGGTCTGATTAGGAATGTGGGCCGGGCAAAAGCCCAGTGGGCAGGACGTCTATAAATGGGCATTTGCCTGGGCATTTGCCCAAAGCAGTTTTAAGCGCCCAAAATCTGGGCATTAAAAAAACGTGCTTTCTTTACTTTTTACTACTTGTGTTTGTTGCTACAGCTTCTAAAACATAATAAAGACCATTGATCAAAGGTATATTTCATGGATAAACTAGTAATGCTTGAATATTGCTAATAATAATTTAATTATCCTGTGTCAATGTTGTCAATAACATCTAAATGGGAATTACGTATATCTGGTTTGAATAAAACATTGTATTACTGAGTTAGGCCTGCAGGCCTACTCATTTATATTTAGGAAAATTACGTAGGAGTTTGATTATGGTGTGAATAGTGGCTTTGGGAGGGGGGGGGGGGGAGGGTGGATGGGCTAGGCCCTGGTCAGCCATTGTGCTATGATATTGGAGTGGGGGTAGGGTGGTTCTGGCCATGAGATTGGCGAGGCGTTCTACCGCCAGCAGCCCCAGAGAGTAGTGAAGTCGAGCTGTCTGTTGAGTGGTTGAGTCTAAGATAACCTCACTTCTTTCTTAGGCTATTTATATTTTTAAGTGTTAGATTACATCTTTACAAAATGCTTAGGAAAAAAGAAACTATTTGGAACTGTCTTAATTTGAAAGGAAAAGTAGTATCTTGTAAATATTGTAATAAGGACTATAAACAGTCACATTGTAACAAAATGGAAAGGCACATAAAAATGTGCTTTAGGTTCCCTCAGCATCTAAAAAAAGTGCTTCAGTTAGGTACAGTTTCAGTGGTTGAAAAACCCTTATCGAAAGAAATCCCCTTATGAACATTTATTTATTTATTTATTTATTTATTTATCGTATGGCTTTTAGTGCCGGGAGTGTCCGAGGACATGTTCGGCTCGCCTGAGTCTGTAGCTGCTTCCATCGGACACCATTAGGGTGAGCTACAAGTTCCGTTCAATTTCAAGTAGTTCCAACTCACGCCACCAGATATCAATGATACTTAGTGATGAATGTTGGAACTTTGATAGAGCGTTTCGACGAAATTTAACCTAACAATTTAGCTTCACACAAGTTCAGCCTGTGGAAGGATCTTTTACATGCCATAAATCTATGATATGGGACCGCCGGCTTTACATCTCCTCTTAAGGAAGGCATACTGAAGGATTCTTAACGCTCTTAAAAATCTGACGACTTCGGCAGAGTTTGAACCCGCTATTTTGGGCACAGCAGTTCAGCATGCTACCAACTACGCCACCGAAGCCGCTTGAACCTTTGCTAATTGAAGTGGATGATTTCAACAACAAATCTGCAGTACCAAGCACAAGCTCAGCCTCAGAACCAAAATCAAGTTCTTTCGGTGAATTCCTACAACAACTTCCACAGCCTATTTTGGCCTCATCTCCTGTTTTTATGGATAAACTAGCTGAAGTACCCGTGCTTCGCTACGCGTCGTAAATAAATTAAAATGTGAAGGTGACAGTTAAAACAGGGGATAGGTGAGGTGCTGCGCAGAGGGAGATTAAGGATGGAGCATTTTGTCCAACTACACCGCTCTGGCTTGACCGTGTTTTATAGCACACATTTAGGTTTTACTCGCTAACGGTCGGAGATACATTTCGGATAGAAAATGCAATTTTTAACCTCGTATATGCCATCAAAAGTTTGCTATTTCTTAGCGTTCTCTTTTTATTTGAAATGGAAATATGAAAGTTTAAAACCAAAGGGTAGAGTGACGTCACTAAAATGATCGCCATCTTTAAATAGTGCAAAGTATTGAAATCAAAAGTAACCTGTATGTTAACCAGGTAAATCTGCTACTTCCATGTAAAATTCATGTAAATCGGACCAGTGGCACTTGCGTGATTGAGTAATACACAGACACACACCATCTCATTTTTAGTCTCGCATCGCTCGCGTCATAGTCGTGTCATATTGTTATTCAATGAAATGCAGGTTTAACCCCGTTAACACCCCTTTAGAACCTGAATATCCAAAAATCCCTCCTTAGTAGATGTTTTCGACACACATCAAACATATCCTCAAAATATCATTCTTCTAACATTAATAGTTTTGGTTGGTCGATGAGAGTGAACATCCAAAAATCCTTCCTTAGTGGACGTTTTTCTTCCAGAATTTCACCCCTCCCCATAGGCCCCTTAAATTGGATTTATGAAAAAACGGTCGAACACCTATTTATTTTAATTGTTTATTTATTTATTTATTTATTTATTTATTTATTTATTTTAAGCTGATTGATTTCCTCCGAGTTTCAAACTCCTCGCCCATGTCGTTTAAGAGATACACGCTCCGTTAAGAATCTGTCAACCCCCACTTTTCATCCCTTTCACCTCATAATATACACTACATCGAAAAACCATTAGACATGTGTCAGCTTACTTTTAATGATTAGTATATATGTCAAGTATCACATCCCCAAATGAAACCACTCGTGAGATATTGTTATTCAATGAAATGCACGTTTACCCCCTTAACACCTATTTAGAACCTGAATATTCAAAACTCTTTCCTTATTGGACGTTTTCGACATAAAACGAACATATCCCCAAAATTTCATATTTCCAACTTCAAGAATTTTGGCTGAGCGATGATGAGTGAGTGAGTGAGTCAGTCAGGACATTTTCTTTCATTTATTTTTGATGATTTCACCCCCTCCCCATGAACCCCTTAAATTGGATTTATGAAACAAACGGTCGAACACCTATTTACTTATTTAAAGCTGATTTCCCCCTGAGTTTGATGAGTGAGTAAGTGAGTCAATCAGTTAGGACACTTTCTTTCCTGTTTTTTTCCCCCAGAATTTCACCCCTCTCCAAGGGCCCCTTAAATTGGATTTATGAGAAAACGGTCGAACACATATTTACTTGTATTTTAAGCTGTTTTTTCCCGCCGAATTTCAAACTTCTCGCCTATGTCGTTTAAGAGATACACGCTCCGTTAAGAATCTTTCAACCCCCAATTTTCACCCCTTTCACCTCATAATATACACCACATCGATAAACCTTTAGATATATGTCTGATGATTTTTTAATGATTAGTTTATATACCGAATATCACATCCCCAAAGAAACAACTCATGAGATATCGTTATTCAATGAAATGCACGTTTACCCCCTTAACATCTCTTTAAACCCCGAATAAAGAAAAATCATTCCTTAGTTGACGTTTTGACATACAGCGAACATATTCCCAAAATTTCATTTTTCCAACATTAATAGTTTTCGCTGGGCGTGATGAGTGAGTGAGTCAGACAGGACATTTTCTTTCAATTATTTTTACCAGAATTTCACCCCTCCCCATGGGCCCCTTAAATTGGATTGATGAAAAAAACGCTTGAACACCTATTAACTTATTTTTTTTAGCTGTCTTTTTCCCCTGAGTTTGATGAGTGTGTTAGTCAGTCAGTTAGGACACTTTCTTTCCTTTTGCACCCCAGAATTTCACCCCACCCCATTGGCCCCTTAAATTAATTTATGAAAAAACGGTCGAATACCGATTTACTTAATTTTTTAGCTGATTTATTTCGCTGAGTTTCAAATTTCTCGCCTATATCGTTTAAGAGATACACGCTCCGTTAGGAATACTTCAACCCCCACTTTTCACTCCTTTCACCTCATAATAATACACCACATCGAAAAACCCTTAGACACATGTCTGCTTATTTTTAATGACTAGTTTATATGCCGAGTATCACATCCACAAATGAAACCACTCGTGAGATATTGTTATTCAATGAAATGCAGGTTTAACCCACTTAAGACCCCTTTAGAGCCTGAATATCAAAAAATCCTCCTTTAGTGTACGGTTTTGAGATACACCGAACATATCCCCAGATGGCCATGGTCCAACTTCAATATTTTTGGCTGGGCGATCATGAGTGAATGAGTCAGGACATTTTCTTTCATTTTTTTTCCTTCAGAATTCCATCCCTCCCGATGAACCCCTTCAATTTGATTGATAAAAGAAAACTGTCGAACAGCTATTTACTTCCTTTAAAGCAGTTTCCCCCCCCCCCTGAGTTTGATGAGTGAGTCAGTCAGTCAATCAGTTAGGACACTTTATTTCCTGTCCCCCCCCCCAGAATTTCACCCCTCCCCATGGGCCCCTTAAATTGGATTTATGAATAAACGGTCAAACACATATTTACGTATTTTGTATGCTGATTTTTTTCCGCTGAGTTTCAAACTCCTCACCTATGTCGTTTAAGAGATACACGCTCCGTTAGGAATCTTTCAATCCCTACTTTTCACCCCTTTCACCTCATAATATACACCACATCCAAAAACCCTCAGACTCGTGTCTTCTTATTTTTAATGATGAGTTTACGTGCCGAGTATCACATCCCCCAATGAAACCAATCGGGAAATATTGCAATTCAATGAAAGGCAGGTCTACCCCCTTAACACCCCTTTAGAACCTGAATATCCAAAAATCCTTTCTTAGTGGGCATTTGCGGCCCTTTGGGAAGCTGCATACCAAATTTCATTCCAATCCGTCGGTGATTTCTGAGATTTCGTGATGAATGAATGAGTGAGTGAGTGGTGTTTGACAAATATGTATAGTAGATGATAGTGTCAAGTCTTTGTTATGCTAAACTCGGTTGACAGTGCTGTGTGAGTAGTTGAGTAACTAACGGGATTTCAAGTAAAGATCCTCTTTTTCTATACCGGTAGTGCAAAGCAGAACTGGCATCCAGTCGGCCGTGTCTCGACTTTAGCTATGTTGCCATGGAAACTATCTGGCTTGCCATTCCTTCATGAGTATATTTTATGATTTGATTAGCCTGTGCTTGAGTTCAAAAAGGCCGAAATCAGAATAATGAGAAAGACTATCGAAAATTCATGTAGCCAGCGGTTCCTTCTGGATCCTAAACTATATGTATGCAAAATTTGGTTGAGATTGGTGGAACGGTGTAGATTTGTATACGGAACAGATCCACATACATACATACATACATACATACATACATACATACATACATACATACAGACTTTCACTTTTATATATAAGATATACAGAATACATATATGTGGATACATATATGGCTAAAACAATATTTATATAAGCGTTGCATTTTGATTATGTTTTTAAAAGGGGTAAATGCCCAAAATGCCTGGGCATTTATGGGTTTTGGGCATTTGCCCGAGCATTTATCCTGGGCATTTGCCCCGACTTATAAATGCCTAGACATTTTACAACACTAGGTCTGATCCTACAAAAATTGGGCATCAGGAAAGAAAAAGACAAGAGCCAATTAAGGCAGGGAAATGAAAGACATCCCAGGCCTCCGATACCCTAATAACATTGGGGTAAGAGTTGACATGAAAGACAGCTCAAGGAAACTCAGCTGGGATCCCATAGTCGCCAACCCACATCCCACTAGTTGTAACCAATTTGATAATTTATGTGATCTGAAGCTCTCGGGAAGAAAATGAAAACTACACGCAACAGAGCGATCAGAAGGTAACCATTTGTTTCCTCTCTTGTCACCTTCTCTGGAAATTCCACGTAACCACTTCTCACGCAATGAATTGACCGATTGAATCTCATGATTCTAATTTGCCCAGTTCTGATTTACAAAAGGGCACGCAGCAGTACAACAGTATAAAATCATTCAGAATACATTCCAACTTCGCCATTAACATGAATACAAAACTTATATCTGCCACAGTGAATTTGGTGCTGCTTCCTAGCGCGCCAGGAGGGAAGCTATCTAGTGGTTGCTTCAGACTCAGGCTGACTGAGTCCACACACTTCGTGACGTAGCGCGTGAAAGGATGGAGAGGGGATAACTGGAGGTATTCGTTGTCATGGCAACGTAAATTACAAAGCGGGCGATTTTTGATGAGTCCTCATGAGTATCCGGTGCGCTCTACCGACAAGGAGAGGAACAACACACACATTGTCACGATGGCAAAACATTAGGTGCGAGGAAAGAGAACATAAGGGCCGATGAGGAGGGAGGAGGGTGGGAGGGCGGCGTCCTTGAGTCCAATATCACCAGCCGCCTCTGGACTGAACCTTGCAGCAGTCTGGTCAAGCAAAACTTAAAAACTGTCCAATAATTGTTTAATAACTAATTTATTTTTACGAAACATTTTTATAATTTTCTTTTTTCATCTAGGGCCTACATCACAATATATATTCACGTTTTCGAGAGTATAAAATATTTATCCGTGGGCCGCATTAACTGACTTTGCGGGAGCCAACCAGGCTCATTTTGGTTTTGGCCGGGGATATAAGACCGGATGCCCTTCCTGACGCCACGTAAGTTTTTAGGTGTAAATTCCGCCCCGCTGTCACAGGGATTGGAACTCCGGCCGTCCGGGTGATTGACGAGCAGCTAAGCCACTGCACCATCCCGCTCCCCTGTATAATACTAGCCTAAAATCCATAGCTCAAATCTTACCTCTTAGGGTCCTTTGGTGTCGTCTTGTTATTTGAACAGTCTACATTAATAGCATGACTTCTCAATCGGTCATCACGAATACACCCAATTACTGTCATCGCGGCAGGAGATGGCAGTTGAACACGCTGTGACGGGGTGCGGGTCTCACAGTACGCATGCGCGTTCCACCTATTCCAGATCTAAATATATCGGCTCCCTGCATGCCAATCGTTGTCATCGCAGCACACAACACTCAGCCAGAGAGAGAAGGAATGTGCTGAGTGAGTGAAGCAAGTAATGTTTTTGGAATGCGCGATAAGCAGTGAGCGGGAACACATCTGCAGTTCAAACCCAACTGCCATCTCCTGGCGCGATATCAGTAGATTGGTCGAGGAGTAACAATTAATCTGCCTGTGTAATTGTGTAATTCATAACACAATAATTATTCATACACTTAATAAAACGCTTCTCATACACCCCCCCCCCCTCTCTTATATGAGAAGTGTTTTATTAAGTGAATAAACGATTCATGTATTTTTATTTCAGTCACTCGCAGATCGATCTAATTGGCTACCGTACACTCGTGTTGACCGACTGGAAAGCGTGATATAGGTTACTTAGCAAGACTAAAATGTGGCTTCTAATATTTGATCTGTTAAATGCACTGCACATCTCCTCTTGTTAAACACATTAACGGTTGCACAATGCTCACATACAGCAACAATAACATACAACAACACAGCGCGGTCGGCACATTCTTGCTGGCTGTGTTAGAGCATTGTTGTCGCGTGGTAGAAAAATATGAGCCAAGCTTCGCGATCTGTAGGAAGACTTGTCATGAAGACGTGTGTAGCCTCAAATGGGGACCCGGGCCGAAAGTACATCACCAAGTAGCCGGCGCGGTGGTGAAACAGATACAATTCACTACCTGCCGATTTTCCAATGTGGGGAGGGGGATGGAAGGGTGCGCTAACCCCCAGTAAACCCCTGGCTACGCCAATGGTAGATATACTACTACGCTAACCCCGACCATGTCCTAAAATTTTTAATACGTTTCACCAATCCATCATGGCAGCCGGGCGAAATATTTCACTGGCATTCTATATCTCCGAGGTGTAACTTGTTGTCCGTCCCTACACCATTTCTCATCAACCTCTCTTCATTATCCTTCTGTTGCCCTCTGTTTCTTGCTTTCTTTCTTTCTTTCTTTCTTTCTTTCTTATCCTCAATAAAAACATACACCGTGCCTGTTCTTCTCATCCATCGTAATCACTGTTTCAGTTTCTTACCTTTCTCATTTTCTCTGCATTCATCGCCTTCTCGTCGCCCTTTCATCCGCGTCTTCATCAGCATACTGTTCACCTGTCTTTCTCGCTTTTCATTAAAACAAAAAATACCCCGTATCCGTTCTTCCCAACTTTTCTGATTCCTCTCTAAGCATTGATATCGCCATTCTCCTCGCCCACTCTTAATCATCATCATGTTTCTCTCACTTCCTCTATTTCCTTTCCTAAAGAGGAGAAAAAGCCCTCAATTCATCGCCTCTCTTCGCACCTTCCCCTCACATTCCTTTTCATCAATTCACTGACTCCTATTACTATCATTCTCAATGTACAGCCCTTTCTTTTATTTTTGCTGAGAAGCGTCTATTCTTTGTCCTGAAAATTCTTCTTTGCTTGACTTCCCATTTATCGCTTACAGTTTGCATTCCATCAGTACTTCATTTTGGATCTGTGTTGTCAAACAGTATAAAGGGGTAATACAATGCTCCCTTCACTAATACATACAAATAAAGAAATATTTTCAAGGAATAAACATAAATGAAATGTATAGGCCTAGTGAAATTCCAAGACATATAATTTAATACAAACACAAGAGGAACATGTATCAAGTTATTTAAATAATTATCAATAATTTGAAAGGTGTTGTGACCAGGTGGAACATTTCCCTAATTTGTATCACCCTATTATAGTAATGGAATTGAAAATCCACAACCTGCTTCCAGTCTCCGACCGGGTCAGGGAATGGAATGAATGAAGACCCCATCTAGCGGCGAGGATATGAACTGTGCCGGCTGCTGAAGCCTGTCGCACTCCCATGGGGCAATGATTAAATGAATGACAGATGAAATGAAATGTTAGTGGAGAGTGTTGATGGAATGAAATTGTGACAGGGAAAACCAGAGTACCCGGAGAAAAACCTGTCTGCTCCACTTTGTCCAGCACAAATCTCTAATGAAGTGACCGGGATTTGAACTACGGACCCAGCGGTGAGAGGCCGGCGTGGTGCCGCCTAAGTCACGGAGGCTCACCCTATTATATTATTACTTCTCCCAATTTGTTAATTCGCTTTTTGAGCAACTTCTAAACGGCTTCTGTCCTTTTCATTCTATCTGTGGCCCGAAGAGACGGCGAAGCCATCTGAGGGGCTCGCCCGCTGACTGACACACACACACACACACACACACACACACACACACACACAGTTCCACACAGCAGCAGCCGCGTCACCATCATGAGGACTTTGTATTACGTTGTCAGTGAGTGGGCTTCTGTAAAGAAAATTAAAAAAAAAAAAAAAAAAAAAAAAAAAACAACGAGTGTTTATTTCAGAACTTTATATTTTCATGAGAAGGTACTACATTGTCTTCTCGCCCGGAATATCCTCATTGGACCTGCAAGAAAACGGCGAAACTCTTGATTATTACAGAGAATGGTCTAAGAACTGCTCAAATCCTGGAAACAAAGATCGTTTCAGAATGAGTAAACAGACAAACGGCAAGGTGAAGCTTCTAGCCCACTGGGTGTCATTCCAATTACAAGTGCGTTATGAAGTAAAACCAATATACTATTTTATACAGGGCGTTCAAAAAGTGTTGCACATTTCACAGGGCATAGAATGTAGGGAACAAATTCTGCTAAATATCATATCGCTGACTTTGGGAGTTACAAAAGACGAAATCAGGACACTTGGATCTGAAGTCTCAATTTGTGGTCGGGGCTACAGAAAGAGGAAGTTACTGTAGATTAAACGTATAAAAAGGATGTTTTCGGAGAAATATTTACCTCCTACTTCTATCTCTACTTTCAGACGATCTGCTGTGCAAGCCATCACTCTACACGTACAGAAAACCACCAAGAATTTTACAGGAATCTTCATACAGAAAAAAAAAACACAAAGAAAGGTACTGGTACTTAGAACTTTTCAAATTTGTTGTTAGAAAACTCCCTGTTTTCTGTATCAGTTTTGTTCTTGCATGTTTCAGCTTATGTTTACAGTTGTTGGAAGGTTTAAGTAGAGTAGTGTCCACTAATCAAGAGTAGAGTAGATTAATGAGTAGCGGGTGTGTTGGAGGCACGGACTTTAGCCAAAGGCCGACCAGGCTCGTCATCGTGTCCTCACCGATAGCTTCTGATAGTGATTACAGCACACTCCTACTACACAAGGAAACGGGAGTGGGATGAGATTCAGGAATCAGGGAATGCTCCCCAATGAAAGAGATTTCAGTAAGGGAGTAGAGGTATCCGCCACATGGATACGAGGATTGCATTGATGAAATAGAAACGTTGCTTCACTAGCTATGGTGCTCAGCTCCAACGACCTCTCACTGTCAGATTTCCGTCTCTGCAGTGCCTGACTGAGTTCGCATGTTTTTATACGGTAATAAGGCAGCACTGGGGTTCAATGCCCGACACCGGGACATAACAGTATTTTATACATTTTTAATTATTATTAGCCTATTTTCATTTAATGAACAAATTGGCTTATGAGATCACCTGTTGTCCGTGTGTGTGTGTGTGTCCCTAATAACTTCTAAACGGCTGGAGCGATTTCAATGAAACTGGGTAGGGTTATAGTACTATTTGGGCCGACCCCGTTCCCTTCAAATTTTATTGCGTCTCACCAATCCAACATGGCGACTGTGCGAAATATTTCACCGACATTCCATATCTCCGAAACTATTACCGATATCACCCAGAAATTTTGTATGGTGATAAAGTGTACTACTAGAAGTTTAGCTATGCGACTTTCAAAACATGTAAAGTACAAAACGAACATGGCGGACAAGCGAAGGCGAGACACTTTATTAGACTTTTCTCGCGATTTAACCATCTGAGCCCAGTCAAATATGGTACAGTAATTGTTTATAGCCATTTTAATGCACTGGTATTTATTTTAGTTCAATTGTTAACATAACCTCAAGATGGCAGCTGTGCGCATTTTTAAAATTAAGTTTTTATTCCCCGTGTATTTATCATGGGATCAAAGTGATCGTTTGAATAATGAACCTACGCATAAACCGTCATCCAATAGTACATGGCTCTATGGCCTACATATATAAAAGTCCAAGATGGCGACCAACCAAAATATTTACACGGTTCTCAATATCTATTAATCAATGATAGCAATCAAACTGAAATTTTGTATGTTGATAGAGGCAATTAACATAAGTAGGATAGGCTATATGAAAATAGGCTTCAGTTCTTCACGGAACTAATTGTTTATTTACCGACAGCAGCAGCTACGCTCGCTAACGCGCAGCGCTAGGACATGGGCCCAAGTTACCTGCGGGTTCGGTTCACGAGGACCGTCCTGGATATGCTTTTCTGTGCTTTCCCCATTTTCAACTACAAGCAAATGCTAGGACGGAACCTTTTGATAGGCCACGACCGCTTCCTTACTTCTCCCTGCCCAGTTTCATTCATATTGACTCCTCTCACGAAGGGCATGCGGTCGTAAAAACTACCCTCCACATAGACCTCCATCGCTTTGTCCATTTGTTTCACTTTGTGTGAGAGAGTTTATGTTGAAGAATTCCAGAAAAGTTTTCGATTTGGGTTTCAATTTTCGTGACTGTTTTGGGTTTCCAAGACGCTCCGACTCGTCTTCAGCCTGACGTTGCATCCCCCCCAGATTCCGACTGCGATGCGTGCGCCACTTACCAGCGACGGTGGATTCCTGCAAAGAGTTACCTCCTGGGGTAAAGTTAGTTTCTGTTCTGCCATCATGCTTGTTTGTTTGGGAGAAATTGCTTACTCCGAATACAACAAGCATTGTTAGTCCTGGAGGGCCTGGGTTGTTACTGTTATACGGCCTAATGCCAACCCTCTTCCTTTTTCCTGGCTTGGGACCGGCAACAGCCATTACTGGGCTTTTTTATTTATTTATTTATTTATTATTTTATTTGTCTATTTATTTATTGTGAAGGTCTCTGTTCTAATTGGCTCAGGCAAGGAAATGATTTCCGTTGAAAAGGAATCTGTTGACGTCGAATATATACTTAGGTATTATAAAGTCATTTTTGAAAGACTTTGTCTGGAGCGTGGCGCTCTATGGAAGTGAAACTTGGAGAGTTGAAATGTGGTGTTACAGGAGAATGATGGGTAGATAGAGTAACAAACGAAGATGTATTAAGACGAGTGGGAGAGGAGAGCTGTTTGTGGCGACTGCTAATGAAGAGGAGAGATAGGACAAGAACTGTACGGGTATACCAAGGTTAGAATATGTTAAACAGAGGAAGCCATGTGGGGATGAAACGATTAGCTCAGGACAGGGAGTCTTGGCGAGCTGTATCACACCATTCTAAAGTCTGAAGACTCAAGCACACATCTATCTTACTCTTACCATTATTATAGGAATTCCAGAAATATTACGTGTAATAACAATGCTCTACATTTGCTACAACTTACTGGATTGTCTCGTTAACCTTCCCTGAAGCACGACTGCATTTTGGCCGCTACTTCGCACTCGTCGTTAGATTTCTCTGCCTCGGCTTCAGCTGTTCAACAAAATAAAACAAAATTCTTACTCATTAAGTCTGTCATCGAGCATGGACTCATTCAATCCAGATCATCAAATTGGAGGAAGTTAAACCATCCTCCTGTAAAGCAGTTCCATAATTCACTCTTCCGAAGGGACATGATGAACAAGCTCTCTGTTCGCTAAGCAAGTACCTATGGGGGGAGGGTTGTTTTTGTACTTTACACATCGGTAAAATGTGCTGAAAAAATGGTGTGTTGTCCATAGATCTATTGTAATTGTAAGACATTATAACTGCTTTTAATACATGTCACATTTGCTATTCGACTGTATTGTACGAAGATTGCACACTTTTACTTTTAAAAATCCATTTATTAACCATTTTGTATTGAATCTTGGGGGATTTTTGTTTGTTTTGTACAGGAATCTCCACATCATATGTTGGTACAACACAAATGGTGCCAACAGAAGCATAATGGAAGTGTACATGTGTTTATTGTGATAGTAAATAGCATAATATGACCCAGATCAGGGATTTAAAATTCCAATGGTTAAATTACCATAAAATATATTTTTTCCGTACACTTGACCCAGTTTTTCAGGAACTAAATGAGACAGAGAGTTGAGAGTTTCAGCTTGATAGTAATATTATTCAGCCAAGTGTAAATCTTCACTTATAACACCCCTTAAACGCAAAACATATATCACAAGTTTTAAAATTATATAATTATGTAACAGCAAGCTGTAGGTTACCGATTTTACTAGAGTGAACAGAAATACTAAATCTAGTAAAGATTTCATTTTAGCTCTCAGTTGGACCCATGTATTACTATTGTAACCATTTGTTTTATATCTGCGAACAAGTTTTTAACCATACTGTTCAGTACCTTTTCTAGAAGGTCTCCCCACCACAATCACCGTGAAATGTTACATCAATGGCCACTAGCTTGTCAGTGACATACCGACGAGTATAATTGGATTACAACTGTAGTCCACGAGACTACGCTTGAGCTGCGTTGGTTTGCTTGTGTAGATATAGCATTGTATAGAATTGGGAACTTTTTTAATGCATTGCAATTTTAGTCACATTATTCGGTTTTTGTACTTCCTTGTTTTCGTTTTAACTATTTTTTTCATATTTACAATATACTGAATACCGTTTGACTGATCAGCCAAGGAAGGGAGTGAGACGAGAAAGCGGGCGAGCAATCTTTCCCCATCATCGCCGCAACGCCGTCCGCGCCAGAAGCACGCCGGCGTGCTGTATGAACACCTTTGCCCTGAAGCCCTTTCTATGTGTATATGGTTTAACTCTAAAACCAGTTTCCAGTAATTTCGAAAGAGGAAATTAAAAATCTTCTTAAATGTATGTAACTAATGGAATCTCTAAGAGACTTTGCTTTTGCTGCAGGCTGTACTTAATTACACCTTCTTAAATGTGTGTAACTAATGGAATCTCTAAGAGACTTTGCTTTTGCTGCAGGCTGTGCTTAATTACACCTTCTTAAATGTGTGTAACTAATGGAATCTCTAAGAGACTTTGCTTTTGCTGCAGGCTGTGCTTAATTACACCTTCTTAAATGTGTGTAACTAATGGAATCTCTAAGAGACTTTGCTTTTGCTGCAGGCTGTGCTTAATTACACCTTCTTAAATGTATGTAACTAATGGAATCTCTAAGAGACTTTGCTTTTGCTGCAGGTTGTGCTTAATTACACCTTCTTAAATGTATGTAGCTAATGGAATCTCTAAGAGACTTTGCTTTTGCTGCAGGCTGTGCTTAATTACACCTTCTTAAATGTATGTAACTAATGGAATCTCTAAGAGACTTTGCTTTTGCTGCAGGCTGTGCTTAATTACACCTTCTTAAATGTGTGTAACTAATGGAATCTCTAGGAGACTTTGCTTTTGCTGCAGGCTGTGCTTAATTACACCTTCTTAAATGTGTGTAACTAATGGAATCTCTAAGAGACTTTGCTTTTGCTGCAGGCTGTGCTTAATTACACCTTCTTAAATGTATGTAACTAATGGAATCTCTAAGAGACTTTGCTTTTGCTGCAGGCTGTGCTTAATTACACCTTCTTAAATGTATGTAACTAATGGAATCTCTAGGAGACTTTGCTTTTGCTGCAGGCTGTGCTTAATTACACCTTCTTAAATGTGTGTAACTAATGGAATCTCTAAGAGACTTAGATTTTGCTGCAGGCTGTGCTTAATTACACCTTCTTAAATGTGTGTAACTAATGGAATCTCTAAGAGACTTAGCTTTTGCTGCAGGCTGTGCTTAATTACACCTTCTTAAATGTGTGTAACTAATGGAATCTCTAAGAGACTTAGCTTTTGCTGCAGGCTGTGCTTAATTACACCTTCTTAAATGTATGTAACTAATGGAATCTCTAAGAGACTTGGCTTTTGCTGCAGGCTGTGCTTAATTACACCTTCTTAAATGTATGTAACTAATGGAATCTATAAGAGACTTTGCTTTTGCTGCAGGCTGTGCTTAATTACACCTTCTTAAATGTGTGTAACTAATGGAATCTCTAAGAGACTTTGCTTTTGCTGCAGGCTGTGCTTAATTACACCTTCTTAAATGTATGTAACTAATGGAATCTCTAGGAGACTTTGCTTTTGCTGCAGGCTGTACTTAATTACACCTTCTTAAATGTGTGTAACTAATGGAATCTCTAAGAGACTTTGCTTTTGCTGCAGGCTGTGCTTAATTACACCTTCTTAAATGTATGTAACTAATGGAATCTCTAAGAGACTTTGCTTTTGCTGCAGGCTGTAATTAATTACACCTTCTTAAATGTGTGTAACTAATGGAATCTCTAAGAGACTTTGCTTTTGCTGCAGGCTGTGCTTAATTACACCTTCTTAAATGTATGTAACTAATGGAATCTCTAAGAGACTTTGCTTTTGCTGCAGGCTGTGCTTAATTACACCTTCTTAAATGTATGTAACTAATGGAATCTCTAAGAGACTTTGCTTTTGCTGAAGGCTGTACTTAATTACACCTTCTTAAATGTGTGTAACTAATGGAATCTCTAAGAGACTTTGCTTTTGCTGCAGGCTGTGCTAAATTACACCTTCTTAAATGTATGTAACTAATGGAATCTCTAAGAGACTTTGCTTTTGCTGCAGGCTGTGCTTAATTACACCTTCTTAAATGTGTGTAACTAATGGAATCTCTAAGAGACTTCGCTTTTGCTGCAGGCTGTGCTTAATTACACCTTCTTAAATGTGTGTAACTAATGGAATCTCTAAGAGACTTTGCTTTTTCTGCAGGCTGTGCTTAATTACACCTTCTTAAATGTGTGTAACTAATGGAATCTCTAAGAGACTTTGCTTTTGCTGCAGGCTGTGCTTAATTACACCTTCTTAAATGTGTGTAACTAATGGAATCTCTAAGAGACTTTGCTTTTGCTGCAGGCTGTGCTTAATTACACCTTCTTAAATGTGTGTAACTAATGGAATCTCTAAGAGACTTTGCTTTTGCTGCAGGCTGTGCTTAATTACACCTTCTTAAATGTATGTAACTAATGGAATCTCTAAGAGACTTTGCTTTTGCTGCAGGTTGTGCTTAATTACACCTTCTTAAATGTATGTAACTAATGGAATCTCTAAGAGACTTTGCTTTTGCTGCAGGCTGTGCTTAATTACACCTTCTTAAATGTATGTAACTAATGGAATCTCTAAGAGACTTTGCTTTTGCTGCAGGCTGTACTTAATTACACCTTCTTAAATGTGTGTAACTAATGGAATCTCTAGGATACTTTGCTTTTGCTGCAGGCTGTGCTTAATTACACCTTCTTAAATGTGTGTAACTAATGGAATCTCTAAGAGACTTTGCTTTTGCTGCAGGCTGTGCTTAATTACACCTTCTTAAATGTATGTAACTAATGGAATCTCTAAGAGACTTTGCTTTTGCTGCAGGCTGTGCTTAATTACACCTTCTTAAATGTATGTAACTAATGGAATCTCTAGGAGACTTTGCTTTTGCTGCAGGCTGTGCTTAATTACACCTTCTTAAATGTGTGTAACTAATGGAATCTCTAAGAGACTTTGCTTTTGCTGCAGGCTGTGCTTAATTACACCTTCTTAAATGTGTGTAACTAATGGAATCTCTAAGAGACTTAGCTTTTGCTGCAGGCTGTGCTTAATTACACCTTCTTAAATGTATGTAACTAATGGAATCTCTAAGAGACTTTGCTTTTGCTGCAGGCTGTGCTTAATTACACCTTCTTAAATGTATGTAACTAATGGAATCTCTAAGAGACTTTGCTTTTGCTGCAGGCTGTACTTAATTACACCTTCTTAAATGTGTGTAACTAATGGAATCTCTAAGAGACTTTGCTTTTGCTGCAGGCTGTGCTTAATTACACCTTCTTAAATGTGTGTAACTAATGGAATCTCTAGGAGACTTTGCTTTTGCTGCAGGCTGTGCTTAATTACACCTTCTTAAATGTGTGTAACTAATGGAATCTCTAAGAGACTTTGCTTTTGCTGCAGGCTGTGCTTAATTACACCTTCTTAAATGTATGTAACTAATGGAATCTCTAAGAGACTTTGCTTTTGCTGCAGGCTGTGCTTAATTACACCTTCTTAAATGTATGTAACTAATGGAATCTCTAGGAGACTTTGCTTTTGCTGCAGGCTGTGCTTAATTACACCTTCTTAAATGTGTGTAACTAATGGAATCTCTAAGAGACTTAGATTTTGCTGCAGGCTGTGCTTAATTACACCTTCTTAAATGTGTGTAACTAATGGAATCTCTAAGAGACTTAGCTTCTGCTGCAGGCTGTGCTTAATTACACCTTCTTAAATGTATGTAACTAATGGAATCTCTAAGAGACTTTGCTTTTGCTGCAGGCTGTGCTTAATTACACCTTCTTAAATGTATGTAACTAATGGAATCTATAAGAGACTTTGCTTTTGCTGCAGGCTGTGCTTAATTACACCTTCTTAAATGTGTGTAACTAATGGAATCTCTAAGAGCCTTTGCTTTTGCTGCAGGCTGTACTTAATTACACCTTCTGAAATGTATGTAACTAATGGAATCTCTAAGAGATTTTGCTTTTGCTGCAGGCTGTGCTTAATTACACCTTCTTAAATGTGTGTAACTAATGGAATCTCTAAGAGACTTTGCTTTTGCTGCAGGCTGTGCTTAATTACACCTTCTTAAATGTATGTAACTAATGGAATCTCTAGGAGACTTTGCTTTTGCTGCAGGCTGTACTTAATTACACCTTCTTAAATGTATGTAACTAATGGAATCTCTAAGAGACTTTGCTTTTGCTGCAGGCTGTGCTTAATTACACCTTCTTAAATGTATGTAACTAATGGAATCTCTAAGAGACTTTGCTTTTGCTGCAGGCTGTGCTTAATTACACCTTCTTAAATGTGTGTAACTAATGGAATCTCTAAGAGACTTTGCTTTTGCTGCAGGCTGTGCTTAATTACACCTTCTTAAATGTATGTCACTAATGGAATCTCTAGGAGACTTTGCTTTTGCTGCAGGCTGTACTTAATTACACCTTCTTAAATGTGTGTAACTAATGGAATCTCTAAGAGACTTTGCTTTTGCTGCAGGCTGTGCTTAATTACACCTTCTTAAATGTATGTAACTAATGGAATCTCTAAGAGACTTTGCTTTTGCTGCAGGCTGTACTTAATTACACCTTCTTAAATGTGTGTAACTAATGGAATCTCTAAGAGACTTTGCTTTTGCTGCAGGCTGTGCTTAATTACACCTTCTTAAATGTATGTAACTAATGGAATCTCTAAGAGACTTTGCTTTTGCTGCAGGCTGTGCTTAATTACACCTTCTTAAATGTATGTAACTAATGGAATCTCTAAGAGACTTTGCTTTTGCTGAAGGCTGTACTTAATTACACCTTCTTAAATGTGTGTAACTAATGGAATCTCTAAGAGACTTTGCTTTTGCTGCAGGCTGTGCTTAATTACACCTTCTTAAATGTATGTAACTAATGGAATCTCTAAGAGACTTTGCTTTTGCTGCAGGCTGTGCTTAATTACACCTTCTTAAATGTGTGTAACTAATGGAATCTCTAAGAGACTTTGCTTTTGCTGCAGGCTGTGCTTAATTACACCTTCTTAAATGTATGTAACTAATGGAATCTCTAACAGACTTTGCTTTTGCTGCAGGCTGTGCTTAATTACACCTTCTTAAATGTATGTAACTAATGGAATCTCTAAGAGACTTTGCTTTTGCTGAAGGCTGTACTTAATTACACCTTCTTAAATGTGTGTAACTAATGGAATCTCTAAGAGACTTTGCTTTTGCTGCAGGCTGTGCTTAATTACACCTTCTTAAATGTGTGTAAATAATGGAATCTCTAAGAGACTTTGCTTTTGCTGCAGGCTGTGCTTAATTACACCTTCTTAAATGTGTGTAACTAATGGAATCTCTAAGAGACTTTGCTTTTGCTGCAGGCTGTGCTTAATTACACCTTCTTAAATGTATGTAACTAATGGATTCTCTAAGAGACTTTGCTTTTGCTGCAGGTTGTGCTTAATTACACCTTCTTAAATGTATGTAACTAATGGAATCTCTAAGAGACTTTGCTTTTGCTGCAGGCTGTGCTTAATTACACCTTCTTAAATGTATCTAACTAATGGAATCTCTAAGAGACTTTGCTTTTGCTGCAGGCTGTACTTAATTACACCTTCT
Source organism: Meconema thalassinum (assembly GCA_946902985.2). NCBI lineage: Eukaryota > Metazoa > Arthropoda > Insecta > Orthoptera > Tettigoniidae > Meconema > Meconema thalassinum. The sequence continues at coordinate 341,484,342 of OX336395.1, forward strand.
TAAATGTGTGTAACTAATGGAATCTCTAGGATACTTTGCTTTTGCTGCAGGCTGTGCTTAATTACACCTTCTTAAATGTGTGTAACTAATGGAATCTCTAAGAGACTTTGCTTTTGCTGCAGGCTGTGCTTAATTACACCTTCTTAAATGTATGTAACTAATGGAATCTCTAAGAGACTTAGCTTTTGCTGCAGGCTGTGCTTAATTACACCTTCTTAAATGTATGTAACTAATGGAATCTCTAAGAGACTTTGCTTTTGCTGCAGGCTGTGCTTAATTACACCTTCTTAAATGTATGTAACTAATGGAATCTCTAAGAGACTTTGCTTTTGCTGCAGGCTGTACTTAATTACACCTTCTTAAATGTGTGTAACTAATGGAATCTCTAAGAGACTTTGCTTTTGCTGCAGGCTGTGCTTAATTACACCTTCTTAAATGTGTGTAACTAATGGAATCTCTAGGAGACTTTGCTTTTGCTGCAGGCTGTGCTTAATTACACCTTCTTAAATGTGTGTAACTAATGGAATCTCTAAGAGACTTTGCTTTTGCTGCAGGCTGTGCTTAATTACACCTTCTTAAATGTATGTAACTAATGGAATCTCTAAGAGACTTTGCTTTTGCTGCAGGCTGTGCTTAATTACACCTTCTTAAATGTATGTAACTAATGGAATCTCTAGGAGACTTTGCTTTTGCTGCAGGCTGTGCTTAATTACACCTTCTTAAATGTGTGTAACTAATGGAATCTCTAAGAGACTTAGATTTTGCTGCAGGCTGTGCTTAATTACACCTTCTTAAATGTGTGTAACTAATGGAATCTCTAAGAGACTTAGCTTTTGCTGCAGGCTGTGCTTAATTACACCTTCTTAAATGTATGTAACTAATGGAATCTCTAAGAGACTTTGCTTTTGCTGCAGGCTGTGCTTAATTACACCTTCTTAAATGTATGTAACTAATGGAATCTATAAGAGACTTTGCTTTTGCTGCAGGCTGTGCTTAATTACACCTTCTTAAATGTGTGTAACTAATGGAATCTCTAAGAGCCTTTGCTTTTGCTGCAGGCTGTACTTAATTACACCTTCTGAAATGTATGTAACTAATGGAATCTCTAAGAGATTTTGCTTTTGCTGCAGGCTGTGCTTAATTACACCTTCTTAAATGTGTGTAACTAATGGAATCTCTAAGCGACTTTGCTTTTGCTGCAGGCTGTGCTTAATTACACCTTCTTAAATGTATGTAACTAATGGAATCTCTAGGAGACTTTGCTTTTGCTGCAGGCTGTACTTAATTACACCTTCTTAAATGTATGTAACTAATGGAATCTCTAAGAGACTTTGCTTTTGCTGCAGGCTGTGCTTAATTACACCTTCTTAAATGTATGTAACTAATGGAATCTCTAAGAGACTTTGCTTTTGCTGCAGGCTGTGCTTAATTACACCTTCTTAAATGTGTGTAACTAATGGAATCTCTAAGAGACTTTGCTTTTGCTGCAGGCTGTGCTTAATTACACCTTCTTAAATGTATGTAACTAATGGAATCTCTAGGAGACTTTGCTTTTGCTGCAGGCTGTACTTAATTACACCTTCTTAAATGTGTGTAACTAATGGAATCTCTAAGAGACTTTGCTTTTGCTGCAGGCTGTGCTTAATTACACCTTCTTAAATGTATGTAACTAATGGAATCTCTAAGAGACTTTGCTTTTGCTGCAGGCTGTACTTAATTACACCTTCTTAAATGTGTGTAACTAATGGAATCTCTAAGAGACTTTGCTTTTGCTGCAGGCTGTGCTTAATTACACCTTCTTAAATGTATGTAACTAATGGAATCTCTAAGAGACTTTGCTTTTGCTGCAGGCTGTGCTTAATTACACCTTCTTAAATGTATGTAACTAATGGAATCTCTAAGAGACTTTGCTTTTGCTGAAGGCTGTACTTAATTACACCTTCTTAAATGTGTGTAACTAATGGAATCTCTAAGAGACTTAGATTTTGCTGCAGGCTGTGCTTAATTACACCTTCTTAAATGTGTGTAACTAATGGAATCTCTAAGAGACTTAGCTTTTGCTGCAGGCTGTGCTTAATTACACCTTCTTAAATGTGTGTAACTAATGGAATCTCTAAGAGACTTAGCTTTTGCTGCAGGCTGTGCTTAATTACACCTTCTTAAATGTATGTAACTAATGGAATCTCTAAGAGACTTGGCTTTTGCTGCAGGCTGTGCTTAATTACACCTTCTTAAATGTATGTAACTAATGGAATCTATAAGAGACTTTGCTTTTGCTGCAGGCTGTGCTTAATTACACCTTCTTAAATGTGTGTAACTAATGGAATCTCTAAGAGACTTTGCTTTTGCTGCAGGCTGTGCTTAATTACACCTTCTTAAATGTATGTAACTAATGGAATCTCTAGGAGACTTTGCTTTTGCTGCAGGCTGTACTTAATTACACCTTCTTAAATGTGTGTAACTAATGGAATCTCTAAGAGACTTTGCTTTTGCTGCAGGCTGTGCTTAATTACACCTTCTTAAATGTATGTAACTAATGGAATCTCTAAGAGACTTTGCTTTTGCTGCAGGCTGTACTTAATTACACCTTCTTAAATGTGTGTAACTAATGGAATCTCTAAGAGACTTTGCTTTTGCTGCAGGCTGTGCTTAATTACACCTTCTTAAATGTATGTAACTAATGGAATCTCTAAGAGACTTTGCTTTTGCTGCAGGCTGTGCTTAATTACACCTTCTTAAATGTATGTAACTAATGGAATCTCTAAGAGACTTTGCTTTTGCTGAAGGCTGTACTTAATTACACCTTCTTAAATGTGTGTAACTAATGGAATCTCTAAGAGACTTTGCTTTTGCTGCAGGCTGTGCTAAATTACACCTTCATAAATGTATGTAACTAATGGAATCTCTAAGAGACTTTGCTTTTGCTGCAGGCTGTGCTTAATTACACCTTCTTAAATGTGTGTAACTAATGGAATCTCTAAGAGACTTCGCTTTTGCTGCAGGCTGTGCTTAATTACACCTTCTTAAATGTGTGTAACTAATGGAATCTCTAAGAGACTTTGCTTTTTCTGCAGGCTGTGCTTAATTACACCTTCTTAAATGTGTGTAACTAATGGAATCTCTAAGAGACTTTGCTTTTGCTGCAGGCTGTGCTTAATTACACCTTCTTAAATGTGTGTAACTAATGGAATCTCTAAGAGACTTTGCTTTTGCTGCAGGCTGTGCTTAATTACACCTTCTTAAATGTGTGTAACTAATGGAATCTCTAAGAGACTTTGCTTTTGCTGCAGGCTGTGCTTAATTACACCTTCTTAAATGTATGTAACTAATGGAATCTCTAAGAGACTTTGCTTTTGCTGCAGGTTGTGCTTAATTACACCTTCTTAAATGTATGTAACTAATGGAATCTCTAAGAGACTTTGCTTTTGCTGCAGGCTGTGCTTAATTACACCTTCTTAAATGTATGTAACTAATGGAATCTCTAAGAGACTTTGCTTTTGCTGCAGGCTGTACTTAATTACACCTTCTTAAATGTGTGTAACTAATGGAATCTCTAGGATACTTTGCTTTTGCTGCAGGCTGTGCTTAATTACACCTTCTTAAATGTGTGTAACTAATGGAATCTCTAAGAGACTTTGCTTTTGCTGCAGGCTGTGCTTAATTACACCTTCTTAAATGTATGTAACTAATGGAATCTCTAAGAGACTTTGCTTTTGCTGCAGGCTGTGCTTAATTACACCTTCTTAAATGTATGTAACTAATGGAATCTCTAGGAGACTTTGCTTTTGCTGCAGGCTGTGCTTAATTACACCTTCTTAAATGTGTGTAACTAATGGAATCTCTAAGAGACTTTGCTTTTGCTGCAGGCTGTGCTTAATTACACCTTCTTAAATGTGTGTAACTAATGGAATCTCTAAGAGACTTAGCTTTTGCTGCAGGCTGTGCTTAATTACACCTTCTTAAATGTATGTAACTAATGGAATCTCTAAGAGACTTTGCTTTTGCTGCAGGCTGTGCTTAATTACACCTTCTTAAATGTATGTAACTAATGGAATCTCTAAGAGACTTTGCTTTTGCTGCAGGCTGTACTTAATTACACCTTCTTAAATGTGTGTAACTAATGGAATCTCTAAGAGACTTTGCTTTTGCTGCAGGCTGTGCTTAATTACACCTTCTTAAATGTGTGTAACTAATGGAATCTCTAGGAGACTTTGCTTTTGCTGCAGGCTGTGCTTAATTACACCTTCTTAAATGTGTGTAACTAATGGAATCTCTAAGAGACTTTGCTTTTGCTGCAGGCTGTGCTTAATTACACCTTCTTAAATGTATGTAACTAATGGAATCTCTAAGAGACTTTGCTTTTGCTGCAGGCTGTGCTTAATTACACCTTCTTAAATGTATGTAACTAATGGAATCTCTAGGAGACTTTGCTTTTGCTGCAGGCTGTGCTTAATTACACCTTCTTAAATGTGTGTAACTAATGGAATCTCTAAGAGACTTAGATTTTGCTGCAGGCTGTGCTTAATTACACCTTCTTAAATGTGTGTAACTAATGGAATCTCTAAGAGACTTAGCTTTTGCTGCAGGCTGTGCTTAATTACACCTTCTTAAATGTATGTAACTAATGGAATCTCTAAGAGACTTTGCTTTTGCTGCAGGCTGTGCTTAATTACACCTTCTTAAATGTATGTAACTAATGGAATCTATAAGAGACTTTGCTTTTGCTGCAGGCTGTGCTTAATTACACCTTCTTAAATGTGTGTAATTAATGGAATCTCTAAGAGCCTTTGATTTTGCTGCAGGCTGTACTTAATTACACCTTCTGAAATGTATGTAACTAATGGAATCTCTAAGAGATTTTGCTTTTGCTGCAGGCTGTGCTGAATTACACCTTCTTAAATGTGTGTAACTAATGGAATCTCTAAGAGACTTTGCTTTTGCTGCAGGCTGTGCTTAATTACACCTTCTTAAATGTATGTAACTAATGGAATCTCTAGGAGACTTTGCTTTTGCTGCAGGCTGTACTTAATTACACCTTCTTAAATGTATGTAACTAATGGAATCTCTAAGAGACTTTGCTTTTGCTGCAGGCTGTGCTTAATTACACCTTCTTAAATGTATGTAACTAATGGAATCTCTAAGAGACTTTGCTTTTGCTGCAGGCTGTGCTTAATTACACCTTCTTAAATGTGTGTAACTAATGGAATCTCTAAGAGACTTTGCTTTTGCTGCAGGCTGTGCTTAATTACACCTTCTTAAATGTATGTAACTAATGGAATCTCTAGGAGACTTTGCTTTTGCTGCAGGCTGTACTTAATTACACCTTCTTAAATGTGTGTAACTAATGGAATCTCTAAGAGACTTTGCTTTTGCTGCAGGCTGTGCTTAATTACACCTTCTTAAATGTATGTAACTAATGGAATCTCTAAGAGACTTTGCTTTTGCTGCAGGCTGTACTTAATTACACCTTCTTAAATGTGTGTAACTAATGGAATCTCTAAGAGACTTTGCTTTTGCTGCAGGCTGTGCTTAATTACACCTTCTTAAATGTATGTAACTAATGGAATCTCTAAGAGACTTTGCTTTTGCTGCAGGCTGTGCTTAATTACACCTTCTTAAATGTATGTAACTAATGGAATCTCTAAGAGACTTTGCTTTTGCTGAAGGCTGTACTTAATTACACCTTCTTAAATGTGTGTAACTAATGGAATCTCTAAGAGACTTTGCTTTTGCTGCAGGCTGTGCTTAATTACACCTTCTTAAATGTATGTAACTAATGGAATCTCTAAGAGACTTTGCTTTTGCTGCAGGCTGTGCTTAATTACACCTTCTTAAATGTATGTAACTAATGGAATCTCTAAGAGACTTTGCTTTTGCTGCAGGCTGTGCTTAATTACACCTTCTTAAATGTATGTAACTAATGGAATCTCTAAGAGACTTTGCTTTTGCTGAAGGCTGTACTTAATTACACCTTCTTAAATGTGTGTAACTAATGGAATCTCTAAGAGACTTTGCTTTTGCTGCAGGCTGTGCTTAATTACACCTTCTTAAATGTGTGTAAATAATGGAATCTCTAAGAGACTTTGCTTTTGCTGCAGGCTGTGCTTAATTACACCTTCTTAAATGTGTGTAACTAATGGAATCTCTAAGAGACTTTGCTTTTGCTGCAGGCTGTGCTTAATTACACCTTCTTAAATGTATGTAACTAATGGATTCTCTAAGAGACTTTGCTTTTGCTGCAGGTTGTGCTTAATTACACCTTCTTAAATGTATGTAACTAATGGAATCTCTAAGAGACTTTGCTTTTGCTGCAGGCTGTGCTTAATTACACCTTCTTAAATGTATCTAACTAATGGAATCTCTAAGAGACTTTGCTTTTGCTGCAGGCTGTACTTAATTACACCTTCTTAAATGTGTGTAACTAATGGAATCTCTAGGATACTTTGCTTTTGCTGCAGGCTGTGCTTAATTACACCTTCTTAAATGTGTGTAACTAATGGAATCTCTAAGAGACTTTGCTTTTGCTGCAGGCTGTGCTTAATTACACCTTCTTAAATGTATGTAACTAATGGAATCTCTAAGAGACTTAGCTTTTGCTGCAGGCTGTGCTTAATTACACCTTCTTAAATGTATGTAACTAATGGAATCTCTAAGAGACTTTGCTTTTGCTGCAGGCTGTGCTTAATTACACCTTCTTAAATGTATGTAACTAATGGAATCTCTAAGAGACTTTGCTTTTGCTGCAGGCTGTACTTAATTACACCTTCTTAAATGTGTGTAACTAATGGAATCTCTAAGAGACTTTGCTTTTGCTGCAGGCTGTGCTTAATTACACCTTCTTAAATGTGTGTAACTAATGGAATCTCTAGGAGACTTTGCTTTTGCTGCAGGCTGTGCTTAATTACACCTTCTTAAATGTATGTAACTAATGGAATCTCTAAGAGACTTTGCTTTTGCTGCAGGCTGTGCTTAATTACACCTTCTTAAATGTATGTAACTAATGGAATCTCTAGGAGACTTTGCTTTTGCTGCAGGCTGTGCTTAATTACACCTTCTTAAATGTGTGTAACTAATGGAATCTCTAAGAGACTTAGATTTTGCTGCAGGCTGTGCTTAATTACACCTTCTTAAATGTGTGTAACTAATGGAATCTCTAAGAGACTTAGCTTTTGCTGCAGGCTGTGCTTAATTACACCTTCTTAAATGTATGTAACTAATGGAATCTCTAAGAGACTTTGCTTTTGCTGCAGGCTGTGCTTAATTACACCTTCTTAAATGTATGTAACTAATGGAATCTATAAGAGACTTTGCTTTTGCTGCAGGCTGTGCTTAATTACACCTTCTTAAATGTGTGTAACTAATGGAATCTCTAAGAGCCTTTGCTTTTGCTGCAGGCTGTACTTAATTACACCTTCTGAAATGTATGTAACTAATGGAAACTCTAAGAGATTTTGCTTTTGCTGCAGGCTGTGCTTAATTACACCTTCTTAAATGTGTGTAACTAATGGAATCTCTAAGCGACTTTGCTTTTGCTGCAGGCTGTGCTTAATTACACCTTCTTAAATGTATGTAACTAATGGAATCTCTAGGAGACTTTGCTTTTGCTGCAGGCTGTACTTAATTACACCTTCTTAAATGTATGTAACTAATGGAATCTCTAATAGACTTTGCTTTTGCTGCAGGCTGTGCTTAATTACACCTTCTTAAATGTATGTAACTAATGGAATCTCTAAGAGACTTTGCTTTTGCTGCAGGCTGTGCTTAATTACACCTTCTTAAATGTGTGTAACTAATGGAATCTCTAAGAGACTTTGCTTTTGCTGCAGGCTGTGCTTAATTACACCTTCTTAAATGTATGTAACTAATGGAATCTCTAGGAGACTTTGCTTTTGCTGCAGGCTGTACTTAATTACACCTTCTTAAATGTGTGTAACTAATGGAATCTCTAAGAGACTTTGCTTTTGCTGCAGGCTGTGCTTAATTACACCTTCTTAAATGTATGTAACTAATGGAATCTCTAAGAGACTTTGCTTTTGCTGCAGGCTGTACTTAATTACACCTTCTTAAATGTGTGTAACTAATGGAATCTCTAAGAGACTTTGCTTTTGCTGCAGGCTGTGCTTAATTACACCTTCTTAAATGTATGTAACTAATGGAATCTCTAAGAGACTTTGCTTTTGCTGCAGGCTGTGCTTAATTACACCTTCTTAAATGTATGTAACTAATGGAATCTCTAAGAGACTTTGCTTTTGCTGAAGGCTGTACTTAATTACACCTTCTTAAATGTGTGTAACTAATGGAATCTCTAAGAGACTTTGCTTTTGCTGCAGGCTGTGCTTAATTACACCTTCTTAAATGTATGTAACTAATGGAATCTCTAAGAGACTTTGCTTTTGCTGCAGGCTGTGCTTAATTACACCTTCTTAAATGTGTGTAACTAATGGAATCTCTAAGAGACTTTGCTTTTGCTGCAGGCTGTGCTTAATTACACCTTCTTAAATGTGTGTAACTAATGGAATCTCTAAGAGACTTTGCTTTTTCTGCAGGCTGTGCTTAATTACACCTTCTTAAATGTGTGTAACTAATGGAATCTCTAAGAGACTTTGCTTTTGCTGCAGGCTGTGCTTAATTACACCTTCTTAAATGTGTGTAAATAATGGAATCTCTAAGAGACTTTGCTTTTGCTGCAGGCTGTGCTTAATTACACCTTCTTAAATGTGTGTAACTAATGGAATCTCTAAGAGACTTTGCTTTTGCTGCAGGCTGTGCTTAATTACACCTTCTTAAATGTATGTAACTAATGGAATCTCTAAGAGACTTTGCTTTTGCTGCAGGTTGTGCTTAATTACACCTTCCTAAATGTATGTAACTAATGGAATCTCTAAGAGACTTTGCTTATGCTGCAGGCTGTGCTTAATTACACCTTCTTAAATGTATGTAACTAATGGAATCTCTAAGAGACTTTGCTTTTGCTGCAGGCTGTACTTAATTACACCTTCTTCAATGTGTGTAACTAATGGAATCTCTAGGAGACTTTGCTTTTGCTGCAGGCTGTGCTTAATTACACCTTCTTAAATGTGTGTAACTAATGGAATCTCTAAGAGACTTTGCTTTTGCTGCAGGCTGTGCTTAATTACACCTTCTTAAATGTATGTAACTAATGGAATCTCTAAGAGACTTTGCTTTTGCAGCAGGCTGTGCTTAATTACACCTTCTTAAATGTATGTAACTAATGGAATCTCTAGGAGACTTTGCTTTTGCTGCAGGCTGTGCTTAATTACACCTTCTTAAATGTGTGTAACTAATGGAATCTCTAAGAGACTTTGCTTTTGCTGCAGGCTGTGCTTAATTACACCTTCTTAAATGTGTGTAACTAATGGAATCTCTAAGATACTTAGCTTTTGCTGCAGGCTGTGCTTAATTACACCTTCTTAAATGTATGTAACTAATGGAATCTCTAAGAGACTTTGCTTTTGCTGCAGGCTGTGCTTAATTACACCTTCTTAAATGTATGTAACTAATGGAATCTCTAAGAGACTTTGCTTTTGCTGCAGGCTGTGCTTAATTACACCTTCTTAAATGTGTGTAACTAATGGAATCTCTAAGAGCCTTTGCTTTTGCTGCAGGCTGTACTTAATTACACCTTCTTAAATGTATGTAACTAATGGAATCTCTAAGAGACTTTGCTTTTGCTGCAGGCTGTGCTTAATTACACCTTCTTAAATGTGTGTAACTAATGGAATCTCTAAGAGACTTTGCTTTTGCTGCAGGCTGTGCTTAATTACACCTTCTTAAATGTATGTAACTAATGGAATCTCTAGGAGACTTTGCTTTTGCTGCAGGCTGTACTTAATTACACCTTCTTATATGTATGTAACTAATGGAATCTCTAAGAGACTTTGCTTTTGCTGCAGGCTGTGCTTAATTACACCTTCTTAAATGTATGTAACTAATGGAATCTCTAAGAGACTTTGCCTTTGCTGCAGGCTGTGCTTAATTACACCTTCTTAAATGTGTGTAACTAATGGAATCTCTAAGAGACTTTGCTTTTGCTGCAGGCTGTGCTTAATTACACCTTCTTAAATGTATGTAACTAATGGAATCTCTAGGAGACTTTGCTTTTGCTGCAGGCTGTACTTAATTACACCTTCTTAAATGTGTGTAACTAATGGAATCTCTAAGAGACTTTGCTTTTGCTGCAGGCTGTGCTTAATTACACCTTCTTAAATGTGTGTAACTAATGGAATCTCTAGGAGACTTTGCTTTTGCTGCAGGCTGTGCTTAATTACACCTTCTTAAATGTATGTAACTAATGGAATCTCTAAGAGACTTTGCTTTTGCTGCAGGCTGTGCTTAATTACACCTTCTTAAATGTATGTAACTAATGGAATCTCTAAGAGACTTTGCTTTTGCTGCAGGCTGTACTTAATTACACCTTCTTAAATGTGTGTAACTAATGGAATCTCTAAGAGACTTTGCTTTTGCTGCAGGCTGTGCTTAATTACACCTTCTTAAATGTATGTAACTAATGGAATCTCTAAGAGACTTTGCTTTTGCTGCAGGCTGTGCTTAATTACACCTTCTTAAATGTATGTAACTAATGGAATCTCTAAGAGACTTTGCTTTTGCTGCAGGCTGTGCTTAATTACACCTTCTTAAATGTATGTAACTAATGGAATCTCTAAGAGACTTTGCTTTTGCTGCAGGCTGTGCTTAATTACACCTTCTTAAATGTGTGTAACTAATGGAATCTCTAAGAGACTTTGCTTTTGCTGCAGGCTGTGCTTAATTACACCTTCTTAAATGTATGTAACTAATGGAATCTCTAAGAGACTTTGCTTTTGCTGCAGGCTGTACTTAATTACACCTTCTTAAATGTGTGTAACTAATGGAATCTCTAAGAGACTTTGCTTTTGCTGCAGGCTGTGCTTAATTACACCTTCTTAAATGTGTGTAACTAATGGAATCTCTAAGAGACTTTGCTTTTGCTGCAGGCTGTGCTTAATTACACCTTCTTAAATGTGTGTAACTAATGGAATCTCTAAGAGACTTTGCATTTGCTGCAGGCTGTGCTTAATTACACCTTCTTAAATGTATGTAACTAACGGAATCTCTAAGAGCCTTTGCTTTTGCTGCAGGCTGTGCTTAATTACACCTTCTTAAATGTATGTAACTAATGGAATCTCTAAGAGCCTTTGCTTTTGCTGCAGGCTGTGCTTAATTACACCTTCTTAAATGTGTGTAACTAATGGAATCTCTAAGAGCCTTTGCTTTTGCTGCAGGCTGTACTTAATTACACCTTCTTAAATGTATGTAACTAATGGAATCTCTAAGAGACTTTGCTTTTGCTGCAGGCTGTGCTTAATTACACCTTCTTAAATGTATGTAACTAATGGAATCTCTAAGAGACTTTGCTTTTGCTGCAGGCTGTGCTTAATTACACCTTCTTAAATGTATGTAACTAATGGAATCTCTAAGAGACTTTGCTTTTGCTGCAGGCTGTGCTTAATTACACCTTCTTAAATGTATGTAACTAATGGAATCTCTAAGAGACTTTGCTTATGCTGCAGGCTGTGCTTAATTACACCTTCTTAAATGTATGTAACTAATGGAATCTCTAAGAGACTTTGCTTTTGCTGCAGGCTGTGCTTAATTACACCTTCTTAAATGTATGTAACTAATGGAATCTCTAAGAGACTTTGCTTTTGCTGCAGGCTGTGCTTAATTTCACCTTCTTAAATGTATGTAACTAATGGAATCTCTAAGAGACTTTGCTTTTGCTGCAGGCTGTACTTAATTACACCTTCTTAAATGTGTGTAACTAATGGAATCTCTAAGAGACTTTGCTTTTGCTGCAGGCTGTGCTTAATTACACCTTCTTAAATGTATGTAACTAATGGAATCTCTAAGAGACTTTGCTTTTGCTGCAGGCTGTGCTTAATTACACCTTCTTAAATGTGTGTAACTAATGGAATCTCTAAGAGACTTTGCTTTTGCTGCAGGCTGTGCTTAATTACACCTTCTTAAATGTGTGTAACTAATGGAATCTCTAAGAGACTTAGCTTTTGCTGCAGGCTGTGCTTAATTACACCTTCTTAAATGTATGTAACTAATGGAATCTCTAAGAGACTTTGCTTTTGCTGCAGGCTGTACTTAATTACACCTTCTTAAATGTATGTAACTAATGGAATCTCTAAGAGACTTTGCTTTTGCTGCAGGCTGTGCTTAATTACACCTTCTTTTATAAACTATGTTTCATTATTTATATTAATTTATCTGAAAAATAGGTTTTGATTTTGGAGAATGTGACTTTTGTATCCAAACATTGGTGACTGTGAGTTTTGTGACTGAACAAGTTGGAGAATGTCACTTTTGACACTAAACAAAATAATTACTTCAGACAAAACAATAATCGACCATACATGGAACGATTGGAAGATTCAATCGCTTTCGTTATCTTGGTGAATGGGTCCACCCCAATGGTAGAGATGGCACCTCCATCTTAACAAGGCGTACCAAACTCAACGCAGCATACCAACTATCCCACAATTTGTACAACAAGAAATGCATTTCGAGGAATGCTAAGATCTGTCACTACAGAACTGCTGTCAGAACACAGTTTCTGTATGCCGCAGAGGCCCTCTTGATGAACAGAAAAGGCACCATGGATGACCTGGAGAAAGCCGAAAGACGTGTCCTCAGGACAATCCATGGCCCGAGATTGCTCCCAGATGGAACCTACCGTTTGAAATCTTATTCTGACCTGTATCGACAGTTTGAATCAGCCAAAACCAGTATGCGACGTAGGAGGCTAAAGTTCTACGGGCACCTACAACGAATGAACAGCAACAGGCTTACCAAGAAGATCTTCTCCTTGGTTAAAAGCTACATGACTGGAAGCCTGTCTCACGTGATTGTGGAAAAAGATCAATGCCGTAAGATTTCGATGAGGTACTGTTGAGAGAGTTTAGAGATGAGAAGATCAAGCAACTAACGCTTTGTGAAGGCCATATACAAAAACTGGAAAAGGAAACAAGTGGCCAAAGGAAAAATGAATCGTGGCAAACAGATAGAAAGGACAGACTTACGGCATCCAATTTTGGATATGTATGCAAGAGGAAACCTACTTCAAAAAGGGCTCCAATAGCAAAAAACATTCTGTACGGCGAATTTCACTCAAAAGCAATGCAGTATGACTGTGATAATGAGCGAATTGCAAAACGAAATTTAGAGGAGAATTCGGTAGAAAAGTTGAAGTAAGTGGTCTTATCGTACATGAAACTAATGGGTTTTTAAGTGCCTCCCCAGACGGATGAATAGGAAACGACGCTATAGTCGAAGTCAAGTGCCCTTATTCTGCACGGAATATGACCATATTGGAAGCCTGCAAAAAGCTAAAAGGACTTTGTTTGGCAGAAAGTAAGCGAAAATAAAAAGCCTAGAGGATGTCAAGAACAGTGCCATTCAGATGAGAACAGATTGATAACTCTCTAACTCTTACATGATTTTTATTCCAGAACCAGGGCCAGTTGGAAATAACATAGCGGGAAGTATGTTATTTAGTGGTATGGATGCCTAAGGACATTCACAGAGAAACATTAAAGAGGGACGAAAAGTTCTGGAGATAAAAAACTTATGTGACTGACATTCTGCTACGAGAAAATCTTGTTGTCTGAGATAATTGATCCCAGGATGACCAGATCAATGGATATTAGAGAATCTGAGGTGAAGTAAAATACTGATTAGTGTGTGTAAATCATGAAACGTTATCTTTGATATGGAAAAATTGAAGCATTGATTTCAAGAACAGGAAATAATTAGGTATAATATGTTTTGTTTGTTAATAGTACGCAGTACCAGTGCCTGTGCTAACAATAGGCAGATGAGAATATCTTAGGAACTTTAATTCTATATATGTACATAATAATTTTGCCCTTGGTATGCATTTTTATAATTTGTTTATTGTAATAAAATGTCCTACATAAATAAACTTTTATTATTACTTCCATGAAAATTGAAGTAAGTTATAGTGATTGGCTTCACGGAATCGTTTCAGATCTCACGAAAAAAGGGGAATTAGAGTCAAAAGAACCAAAGACCCATACGAATCCCAAAATAAATGTATGTATGTATGTATGTATGTATGTAGGACTATGTGCGTGCGCATTTGGGCTCTTATAAATCGATAATAGCTGGCTCCATTGATTCGAAATTTTCACGGTTTGTGGTCTTGTTCGTTATGTTTGGAAGACGATACCTAGAGTTGGACGTCCACATCGGATGGTTTTTAGAATAGATATTCGTCCCAATAAACCTGAACACGAACATATCCTGTCCTACTTTTTCTGAAATATCAAGAACGTGGTAACTACAAACCATTATATTATTTAAATTACTTTCCATGATGGTTCCCTATTAACGTACTAAATAGTTTTTAACAACAATTATACATCCGCCTTAGTCAATACATAAACGAAAGGAAATCAGATTTGCTCCTGGTACATGTTTCAGGGATTAATTGCTTTTATCCCCTTCATGAGGCAATATTAATACCTGAAGAAAATTATAAAATTGCGTAGCACTCAAAAAAAAAAATGGCTATTAGACTTAATATGGTGCACCATATAAGTAGGTCACAGAAAAATATTTTAAATCATAGAGAAAAACTAAAAATATGAGACGGTGATGATATTCAGCCATCAAACACAAGCGAAGATATTCGTAGAGAACCAGTGGGCAGTTCATTTACATATCTGCTCCGAAACACAAGTCAAGGCTTGAATTGGCAAAAATGGGACCACAATACATCACCATACGTACACAACCAATTAAGAGGCCTTATGCTTAACAGGTGCATAAGCCAAATCAAATGCCGGCATGCAAACGAAACGAACATGGAAGGAAGAACTTCATATAGCAATGAGGTTAGCCCAATGCATAACCTAAAAAGAAGCAAAGGGGACCGAGGGGAAATTTATGGACTGAAATAATTATGAAGAACTATAAAAATTAATTTAAAATGACATTGAACGAGTACAAACTTAATAATATTTGATAAACTTACTTCAGGTTAAATCAAGGTATCAATTATGAAAAGATTTGTCTTATGTTTGATATTATTATAAAGAATTTATGGGTGTAGCCAAGTCCAACTCTCATATATATGGTAGCAATAGACGATAAATATTGCCATCGCTAGTTCTGGAATTGGACGTATTTATGAGTGGCGCGCTAATATGAATAAGAGATTCTATGGGGGAAAATGTTCAAAGTGGAAATTAAATTATGAAATATAATAAAAATCAAGTTGTAGGGTATTGTAATGGCAGAGGGGTGTACAAGGGGTGTACTGAGGCGGACAAAGATTTACAAGAAGCGGGAATTACAGGCAACGATATTTGGGAACGTGTCACCCTTAAACAAAAACTAACAGCACACCGATGTTTCCAAGAAAAGCCAAAGCTTCCAACTGGCAAGAAGTGGACTGCGGAAAGGAAACAACAGCATCGAGAACTAATGCGAAAGTACAGGGAGGATGTTAAAGCTCGATGCAACAAGATGCAGTTGAAATGACGTGGTCCGTAGATGGCCGAATCGAAAGAAGAAGAAGAAGAATAACTTTATTGGTTTTACGTCCCTTTTTACTATCAACATACGGAATAAAGATGATCATTGTTTTTTGTGGAGTGTGGCTAGTTTTTTGCAATCCTGCCAAGACGGACATGGTGATTTGCCAGGGAAGTACAAAGCTATGTTTAACCGTGCCTTTTAGAACGCCAGGGTGCCAGAATTATGGCCCGAAGGGGATCTTTAACGTGCCAGTAAATCTAATGACACGACTCCCTCGCATTAGCGCACCTTCAAATGCCAACTGGCTGCACCAGGATTCAATACTGCAACCTTGGGCACAGCAAGCGAGAACGTTACCGCTGAGCCACGCAGCCAGCCGAAGGGACTGAAGACCAAGCCACTACAATGTATTATTATCAACAAGAATGCTTGAGGAAGTAAGAAAGGAATCTGTGACACTACTACGGTATAATTGTATTGCTCAGATATTGTTCCACGCCTAGGCACTTGTACATGTAACTTGCCGAACTATAATATTTATGACAAGAGGAAGACAACTGTTCCCTTCTCCCTCCTCCCTGTCAGCGTGTTCATCAATTTCCTTGCGCAAGAGATCTCGTGAAGCGGCGCCGCCTACCACCCTTTTCAAAACAATTTCCAAACTAATGCTGTACATTCCATTCACCCGATTTTAATTCCGAAAAATGCATTGGAATCAGGAAATAAATCTCTGTTTTCGTATTACCAGTTTTTTTTAAATATTTTAACTCTTAGTACGGTAACGTTTTTGTTTTTCACATTTTGGAAAATGCATCGAATTAATATCAATTCATTTGGAGTCTGGTATTTATAGTGGTTTCAGATCGCGAATACGAGCTTTCGTTCAAGAGAAAACTGAAAAAAAAAAAAAAAAAAAAAAAAAAAAAAAAAAAAAAAAAAAAAAGGAATTGTTTCACTTTGGTGCAGCTACGTGGTGTCAGAATTACAAACTAAAAAACGGGACATTTAGCTTTAAGACATTCACACTTTGAACGTGTCGCATAGTGAGGGTGTTCTTGGGTGAAGGAGTAATGCAGACACCGAGAGATTGAAGTTAATGTTTCCTTTCCAGCAAATAAGTTGACAACGTGTAAGCGCATGCGCTAAATAAACACTAATAACACTGTGCATACCTTCCTTTCTGCACTTCCTGACCAACTCCTGCCTCTTGGATTGGTCGTAGTTTGAATCCTCGCCGTGTATTTCTTCGTCCACTTTGAAGGCATTTTCTTCAGTTCCTAGCTTGACGCCATCTTGCAGATGGAGATGCCAGTAAACGCAGTACTGCAGACACTGTGGAGCATAAGAGGTAAATACAGACAAGCGTGGCGTGTAAAGGTGCGGGCAATACCTAAGGAAAAGAGAAAGAATAAGAAAAAGAATCAGAAGAAAGATAAAGAAAAGAATATTGGAATGCAGCCGAAATAAATCAGAAACCTTTCATGATGATTGAGTCTTCAGTCTTTTGACTGGTTTGATGCAGCTCTCCATGCATCCCTGTCCTGAGCTAATCGCTTCATCTCTACATAGCTACCACACACTACATCCGAGGCAATCAGTTTAACATATTCTAACCTTGGTCTACCCCTACAGTTCTTGCCCTCGACCCTTCCTTCCATAACTAAGCTTGCTATTCCTGGGTGTCTTAGCATGTGACCTACCAACCTATCTCTTCTCTTCATTAGCAGTCGCCAGAAACATCTCTCCTCTCCCACTCGCCTTAATACCTCTTCGTTTGTAACCCTATCTACCCATCTGATGTTCATTCTCCTGTAACACCACATTTCAAAAGCTTCAATTCTCCTCTTTTCTGCTGCACCAATAGTCCAAGTTTCACTTCCATAGAGCGCCATGATCCAGACAAAGGCTTTCAAAAATGACTTCCTAATACCTAAATCTATATTCGATGTCAACAGATTCCTTTTTTGTAGAAATGCTTTCCTTGCCTGAGCCATCCTACTTTTGATATCCTCTTTGCTTCGTCCATCACTGGTTATTCTACTTCCTTCAGCTGCCAATTTGATCTCCATAGAGGTTTCTGATTTATTTCGGCTGCATTCCAGTATTTTTGTTTTATATTTATTAATTTTCATCATGAATTCTTTCCGTAAGACGGAGTCCATACCATTCAAAAACTCATTCAAATCCTCAGGCTTGTCGGCCAAGATGACGATGTCATCAGCAAATCTCAGAGTTGAAATTAATTCTCCTTGAATCTTCACTCCCACTTTAAATTTTTCTCCAATTTCCTTCATTGAAAAGTATGGGTGATAAGTTGCAGCCTTGCCTTACACCTTTCTGAATACCAGCTTCTCTCTCATGTCCTTCAGCTTGAATGACTGCTGTCTGGTTTCTGTATAGATTGTATACCACCCTCCTATCCCTGTACTTGATTCCAAGAGATTTCAAAATGTCAAACAATTTAGTCCAATCAACGTTATCAAAAGCCTTATCTAAGTCTACAAATGTCATGAACGTTCTCTTATCTTTCCTTATTCTACCTAAGACAGTACAGCTTCCCTTGTTCCTACATATCTCCTGAAACCAAACTGGTCTTCACCCAACTCCGATTCTATCTGGCTTTCAATCCTCTTGTAAATTATTCTAGACAGGATCTTTGAAGCATGAGTAACCAAGCTGATTGTACGGACATCAAATTGGCTGGTGAAAAGCTAAAGGGTGTAGGAGACTTCTGTTACTTAGGAAGCAAAATAACCAGTGGTGGACGAAGCAAAGAGAATATAGAAAGTAGGTTGGCTCAGGCAAGGAAAGCATTTCTACCGAAAAGGAATCTATTGACATCGAATATACATTTATGTATTAGGAAATCTTTTTCAAAAGCCTTTGTCTGGAGCGTGGCGCTCTATGGAAGTGAAACTTGGACTATTGGTGCAGCAGAAAAGAGGAGAATTGAAGTGTTTGAAATGTGGTGTTACAGTAGAATGATGAGGATCAGATGGGTAGACAGAGTAAAAAACGAAGAGGTATTAAGACGAGTGGGAGAGGAGAGATGTCTCTGGGGACTGCTAATGAAGAGAAGAGATAGGTTGGTCGGACACATACTAAGCCACCCAGGAATAGCAAGCTTGGTTATGGAAGGAAGGGTCGAGGACAAGAACTGCAGGGGTAGACCAAGGTCAGAATATGTTAAACAGATTGCCTCAGATGTAGGGGTGTGGTCGCTATGTAGAGATGAAATGATTAGCTCAGGACAGGGAGCCTTGAAGAGCCGCATCAAACCAGTCAAAAGACTCAAGACTCAAACAATAACATATATACAGTAGATATAAGATTTTGAACTGACAGTGGTTTTGGTGTCTGGGGAATAATATTAAACAAATGCAGTACTTGCACACACCTTCTGGGTTCGAGTGTTCAGTGACTCGTGATTCAGCACGACCTCCTTATCCTCTGTAAATGAAAAAACAAAACACAATATTAATAACACAAGTCAACAGGAATTTCGATTCTGGGTTGTGTATGCCCGATTTTGATTCGTCATGTCTAAATGATGAAAGATAAAAAAGTTTAAACTAATAAAGTTTGCTTTTGCAGCTGTCACAACGGAAGTTCATAATTGACGGAAATTCTCTATTTTTAAAGTTCAAACGAAAATTTAAACAATATTACATTACGGTTATTTACAAAACATATTTAACGTTTATCTACAAATCAAAAAAACAAGCTTTAAAAATTAATATTCTTCTTCTGTGTGGATACGAACTCTCTCGTATTAGCCCCTAAATGTAATCACCCATCAGGTTCTCATTATATTGTCCTTGATAACGTCTAATACGTTTCTCAAGAACTTCTGAGTGCGTCCCCAAGTTATCTTTAAATTGCTCCAACTGAGTGAGTAACAAGGGACATTCTGCGACCCGTCATTCAAAGTTCTCAAGCACATAGGAAATAAACTCTTAATAATTCTCAGCTCTGTTATTCCCAAGGAAGCCCTGGATCCCTGCTTTAAGGCTGTGACATGCTCCCTTATTCCCAAGGAAGCCCTGGATCACTGCTTTAAGACTGTGCCATGCTCTCTTATTCCCAAGGAAGCCCTGGATCACTGCTTTAAGACTGTGCCATGCTCTCTTATTCCCAAGGAAGCCCTGGATCACTGTTTTAAGGTTGTGCCATGCTCTCTTATTCCCAAGGAAGCCCTGGATCACTGCTTTAAAGGTGTGACATGCTCCCTTATTCCCAAGGAAGCCCTGGATCACTGCTTTAAGACTGTGCCATGCTCTCTTATTCCCAAGGAAGCCCTGGATCACTGCTTTAAGGTTGTGCCATGCTCTCTTATTCCCAAGGAAGCCCTGGATCCCTGCTTTAAGACTGTGCCATGCTCTCTTATTCCCAAGGAAGCCCTGGATCACTGCTTTAAGGCTGTGCCATGCTCTCTTATTTCCAAGGAAGCCCTGGATCACTGCTTTAAGGCTGTGCCATGCTCTCTTATTCCCAAGGAAGCCCTGGATCACTGCTTTAAGGCTGTGCCATGCTCTCTTATTCCCAAGGAAGCCCTGGATCACTGCTTGAAAACTGTGCCATGCTCTCTTATTCCCAAGGAAGCTCTGGATCACTGCTTTAAGGTTGTGCCATGATCTCTTATTCCCAAGGAAGCTCTGGATCACTGCTTTAAGGCTGTGCCATGCTCTCTTATTCCCAAGGAAGCCCTGTATCACTGCTTGAAAACTGTGCCATGCTCTCTTATTCCCAAGGAAGCTCTGGATCACTGCTTTAAGGTTGTGCCATGCTCTCTTATTCCCAAGGAAGCCCTGTATCACTGCTTTAAGGCTGTGCCATGCCCTCTTATTCCCAAGGAAGCCCTGGATCTCCGCTTTAAGGCTGTGACATGCTCTCTTATGCCCAAGAAATCCCTGGATCACTGATTTAAGGCTGTGCCATGCTCTCTTATTCCCAAGGAAGCCCTGGATCACTGCTTTAAGGCTGTTCAAAGCTCTCTTATTCCCAAGGAAGCCCTGGATCACTGCTTTAAGGCTGTGCCATGCCCTCTTATTCCCAAGGAAGCCCTGGATCTCCGCTTTAAGGCTGTGACATGCTCTCTTATGCCCAAGAAATCCCTGGATCACTGATTTAAGGCAGTGCCATGCTCTCTTATGCCCAAGAAATCCCTGGATCACTGATTTAAGGCTGTGCCATGCTCTCTTATTCTCAAGGAAGCCCTGGATCTCCGCTTTAAGGCTGTGCCATGCTCTCTTATTCCCAAGGAAGCCCTGTATCACTGATTTAAGGTTGTGCCATGCTCTCTTATTCCCAAGGAAGCCCTGGATCACTACTTTAAGGCTGTGACATGTTCTCTTATTCCCAAGGAATCCCTGGATCACTGCTTTAAGGCTGTGCCATGCTCTCTTATGCCCAAGAAATCCCTGGATCACTGATTTAAGGCTGTGCCATGCTCTCTTATTCCCAAGGAAGCCCTGGATCTCTGCTTTAAGGCTGTGACATGCTCTCTTATGCCCAAGAAATCCCTGGATCACTGATTTAAGGCTGTTCAAAGCTCTCTTATTCCCAAGGAAGCCCTGGATCACTACTTTAAGACTGTGCCATGCTCTCTTATTCCCAAGGAAGCCCTGGATCACTGCTTTAAGGCTGTGCCATGCTCTCTTATTTCCAAGGAAGCCCTGTATCACTGCTTTAAGGCTGTTCAAAGCTCTCTTATTCCCAAGGAAGCCCTGGATCACTACTTTAAGACTGTGCCATGCTCTCTTATTCCCAAGGAAGCCCTGGATCACTGCTTTAAGGCTGTGCCATGCTCTCTTATTTCCAAGGAAGCCCTGGATCACTGCTTTAAGGCTGTGCCATGCTCTCTTATTCCCAAGGAATCCCTGGATCACTGCTTTAAGGCTGTGCCATGCTCTCCTATTTCCAAGGAAGCCCTGTATCACTGCTTTAAGGCTGTGCCATGCTCTCTTATTCCGAAGGAAGCCCTGGATCACTGCTTTAAGGCTGTGCCATGCTCTCTTATTCCCAAGGAAGCCCTGGATCACTGCTTTAAGGCTGTGACATGTTCTCTTATTCCCAAGGAAGCCCTCGATCACTGCTTTAAGACTGTGCCATGCTCTCTTATTCCCAAGGAAGCCATGTATCACTGCTTTAAGGCTGTGCCATGCTCTCTTATTCCCAAGGAAGCCTTTGATCTCGGATTTAAGGCTGTGACATGCTCACTTATTCCCAAGGAAGCCCTGGATCACTGCTTTAAGGCTGTGCCATGCTCTCTTATTCCCAAGGAAGCCCTGGATCACATCTTTAAGGCTGTCCCATGCTCTCTTATTCCCAAGGAAGCCCTGGATCACTGCTTTAAGGCTGAGACATGCTCTCTTATTCCCAAGGAAGCCCTGGATCACTGTTTTAAGACTGTGACATGCTCTCTTATTCCCAAGGAAGCCCTGGATCACTGCTTTAAGGCTGTGCCATGCTCTCTTATTCCCAAGGAAGCCCTGGATCACTGCTTTAAGGCTGTGACATGCTCCCTTATTCCCAAGGAAGCCCTGGATCACTGCTTTAAGACTGTGCCATGCTCTCTTATTCCCAAGGAAGCTCTGGATCACTGCTTTAAGGTTGTGCCATGCTCTCTTATTCCCAAGGAAGCCCTGGATCTCTGCTTTAAGGCTGTGACATGCTCTCTTATTCCCAAGGAATCCCTGGATCACTGATTTAAGGCTGTGCCATGCTCTCTTATTCCCAAGAAAGCCCTGGATCACTGCTTTAAGGCTGTTCAAAGCTCTCTTATTCCCAAGGAAGCCCTGGATCTCTGCTTTAAGACTGTGCCATGCTCTCTTATTCCCAAGGAAGCTCTGGATCACTGCTTTAAGACTGTGCCATGCTCTCTTATTCCCAAGGAAGCCCTGGATCACTGCTTTAAGACTGTGCCATGCTCTCTTATTCCCAAGGAAGCTCTGGATCACTGCTTTAAGGTTGTGCCATGCTCTCTTATTCCCAAGGAAGCCCTGGATCACAGCTTTAAGGCTGTGCCATGCTCTCTTATTCCCAAGGAAGCCCTGGACCACTGCTTTAAGGCTGTCCCATGCTCTCTTATTCCCAAGGAAGCCCTGGATCACTGGTTTAAAGCTGTGCCATGCTCTCTTATTCCCAAGGAAGCCCTGGATCACTGCTTTAAGGCTGTGCCATGCTCTCTTATTCCCAAGGAAGCCCTGGATCACTGCTTTAAGGCTGTGACATGCTCTCTTATTCCCAAGGAAACCCTGGATCACTGCTTTAAGACTGTGCCATGCTCTCTTATTCCCAAGGAAGCTGTGGATCACTGCTTTAAGGTTGTGCCATGCTCTCTTATTCCCAAGGAAGCCCTGGATCACTGCTTTAAGGCTGTGACATGCTCCCTTATTCCCAAGGAAGCCCTGGATCACTGATTTAAGGCTGTGCCATGCTCTCTTATTCCCAAGGAAGCCCTGGATCACTGCTTTAAGACTGTGCCATGCTCTCTTATTCCCAAGGAAGCTCTGGATCACTGCTTTAAGGCTGTGACATGTTCTCTTATTCCCAAGGAAGCCCTCGATCACTGCTTTAAGACTGTGCCATGCTCTCTTATTCCCAAGGAAGCCATGTATCACTGCTTTAAGGCTGTGCCATGCTCTCTTATTCCCAAGGAAGCCTTTGATCTCGGATTTAAGGCTGTGACATGCTCACTTATTCCCAAGGAAGCCCTGGATCACTGCTTTAAGGCTGTGCCATGCTCTCTTATTCCCAAGGAAGCCCTGGATCACATCTTTAAGGCTGTCCCATGCTCTCTTATTCCCAAGGAAGCCCTGGATCACTGCTTTAAGGCTGAAACATGCTCTCTTATTCCCAAGGAAGCCCTGGATCACTGTTTTAAGACTGTGACATGCTCTCTTATTCCCAAGGAAGCCCTGGATCACTGCTTTAAGGCTGTGCCATGCTCTCTTATTCCCAAGGAAGCCCTGGATCACTGCTTTAAGGCTGTGACATGCTCCCTTATTCCCAAGGAAGCCCTGGATCACTGCTTTAAGACTGTGCCATGCTCTCTTATTCCCAAGGAAGCTCTGGATCACTGCTTTAAGGTTGTGCCATGCTCTCTTATTCCCAAGGAAGCCCTGGATCTCTGCTTTAAGGCTGTGACATGCTCTCTTATTCCCAAGGAATCCCTGGATCACTGATTTAAGGCTGTGCCATGCTCTCTTATTCCCAAGAAAGCCCTGGATCACTGCTTTAAGGCTGTTCAAAGCTCTCTTATTCCCAAGGAAGCCCTGGATCTCTGCTTTAAGACTGTGCCATGCTCTCTTATTCCCAAGGAAGCTCTGGATCACTGCTTTAAGACTGTGCCATGCTCTCTTATTCCCAAGGAAGCCCTGGATCACTGCTTTAAGACTGTGCCATGCTCTCTTATTCCCAAGGAAGCTCTGGATCACTGCTTTAAGGTTGTGCCATGCTCTCTTATTCCCAAGGAAGCCCTGGATCAGAGCTTTAAGGCTGTGCCATGCTCTCTTATTCCCAAGG
Source organism: Meconema thalassinum (assembly GCA_946902985.2). Taxonomy (NCBI): domain Eukaryota; kingdom Metazoa; phylum Arthropoda; class Insecta; order Orthoptera; family Tettigoniidae; genus Meconema; species Meconema thalassinum. Next base: position 341,508,438 of record OX336395.1, read on the forward strand.
AAGCCCTGGACCACTGCTTTAAGGCTGTCCCATGCTCTCTTATTCCCAAGGAAGCCCTGGATCACTGCTTTAAGGCTGTGCCATGCTCTCTTATTCCCAAGGAAGCCCTGGATCACTGCTTTAAGGCTGTGCCATGCTCTCTTATTCCCAAGGAAGCCCTGGATCACTGCTTTAAGGCTGTGACATGCTCTCTTATTCCCAAGGAAACCCTGGATCACTGCTTTAAGACTGTGCCATGCTCTCTTATTCCCAAGGAAGCCCTGGATCACTGCTTTAAGGCTGTGACATGCTCTCTTATTCCCAAGGAAGCCCTGGATCACTGCTTTAAGGCTGTGCCATGCTCTCTTATTCCCAAGGAAGCCCTGGATCACTGCTTTAAGGCTGTGCCATGCTCTCTTATTCCCAAGGAAGCCCTGGATCACTGCTTTAAGGCTGTGACATGCTCTCTTATTCCCAAGGAAGCTCTGGATCACTGCTTTAAGACTGTGCCATGCTCTCTTATTCCCAAGGAAGCTGTGGATCACTGCTTTAAGGTTGTGCCATGCTCTCTTATTCCCAAGGAAGCCCTGGATCACTGCTTTAAGGCTGTGACATGCTCTCTTATTCCCAAGGAAGCTCTGGATCACTGCTTTAAGACTGTGCCATGCTCTCTTATTCCCAAGGAAACCCTGGATCACTGCTTTAAGGCTGTGCCATGCTCTCTTATTCCCAAGGAAGCCCTGGATCACTGCTTTAAGGCTGTGCCATGCTCTCTTATTCCCAAGGAAGCCCTGGATCACTGCTTTAAGGCTGTGACATGCTCTCTTATTCCCAAGGAAACCCTGGATCACTGCTTTAAGGCTGTGCCATGCTCTCTTATTCCCAAGGAAGCCCTGGATCACTGCTTTAAGGCTGGGCCATGCTCTCTTATTCCCAAGGAAGCCCTGGATCACTGCTTTAAGACTGTGCCATGCTCTCTTATTCCCAAGGAAGCTGTGGATCACTGCTTTAAGGTTGTGCCATGCTCTCTTATTCCCAAGGAAGCCCTGGATCACTGCTTTAAGGCTGTGACATGCTCCCTTATTCCCAAGGAAGCCCTGGATCACTGATTTAAGGCTGTGCCATGCTCTCTTATTCCCAAGGAAGCCCTGGATCACTGCTTTAAGACTGTGCCATGCTCTCTTATTCCCAAGGAAGCTCTGGATCACTGCTTTAAGGTTGTGCCATGCTCTCTTATTCCCAAGGAATCCCTGGATCACTGATTTAAGGCTGTGACATGCTCTCTTATTCCCAAGGAAGCCCTGGATGACTGCTTTAAGGCTGTTCAAAGCTCTCTTATTCCCAAGGAAGCCCTGGACCACTGCTTTAAGACTGTGCCATGCTCTCTTATTCCCAAGGAAGCCCTGGACCACTGCTTTAAGACTGTGCCATGCTCTCTTATTCCCAAGGAAGCCTTGGATCATTGCTTTAAGGCTGTGCCATGCTCTCTTATTCCCAAGGAAGCCCTGGACCACTGCTTTAAGACTGTGCCATGCTCTCTTATTCCCAAGGAAGCCCTGGACCACTGCTTTAAGACTGTGCCATGCTCTCTTATTCCCAAGGAAGCCCTGGATCACCGCTTTAAGGCTGTGCCATGCTCTCTTATTCCCAAGGAAGCCCTGGACCACTGCTTTAAGACTGTGCCATGCTCTCTTATTCCCAAGGAAGCCCTGGATCACCGCTTTAAGGCTGTGCCATGCTCTCTTATTCCCAAGGAAGCCCTGGACCACTGCTTTAAGGCTGTGCCATGCTCTCTTATTCCCAAGGAAGCCCTGGATCATTGCTTTAAGGCTGTGCCATGCTCTCTTATTCCCAAGGAAGCCCTGGATCACTGCTTTAAGGCTGTGTCATGCTTGTTTTTCGTGAGTGTTGTGTGATTGTGGAAATTCCTCACTGGCCATTAGTTTCTTTATTTGAGGACCGACGAAAATACCAGTTTTAATTTTCGTTTATGACAATTAAGGAAACAAATCTTTAAATATAGAAAAGCTTCAGAATCCAGATGAAGAGCCTTTACAATCTACTTCAAGAGGTCTAACGATAATTATCATTGCCTAAAGTGCAAAATCGAACTTTATTAATTATGAATGGTGTTTGTGGTTACTGTTCGATGTAGACAGTCAGAATATATGCATTAGATAATAGACTCAACATGCGATGTTATGTTTGTTGACAAAATCTACTCGCATGAGATGTTTACATGTCAATGAACTCAACTGGGATCTTCTTGGGTCTTGAAGAGTAATGCTCAACTGAGTCCGGTTATCCAATAACTGAACGCTACTGTGCTTGTCTTACCCTGACTGTGGTTTTGAATCACGGCACACCATTCAACAACTTCACTTCGATAATCTTCAAACGCATCCTCAGCCGGATTTTCACCCGCTTCGTTGTCTTCTGAAAACACCTCGGTAATCTGGAACAAGAATGAACTGTATTTTCTAAACGTAAATTAGGAGAAAGGAAAAGACATGGATCATTGCCTCTTTTTCTTTATGGCGTTGGTAGCCATTTTTCAGTGCTGTCTTAGTAATCGAAATTACTGCTTTTCTGTCGGTCTTCACAATTGTAATGGGTGGTTCCCAAATCCAGAAAAACAATATTACATCAGATTAATAAATACATTGGGATGACCAGATTTGATCGTCAAGCGATCATCATCAGTCTGGGTTAGTTATAGTTTATATTTTGTTAAATACAGAAACTGGTGATCGAACTTCAAATTTCCTTACTTGGTGTGATAATGTTATTGTTGTTAAATGGTCAGGTGAGAGTGGATTGTATACTTAGCTGCTTGAGTGGTGCGAGTGGCTACTCTCGTACATTCAGTACACTTGTAACATGTGCTGGTATATTTTTTGTAAAATAAAATTTCTTGTTGACATGCAGGATGATTTTGTTAAAAATAACTCCCGGAATTTCTATCAGACCTTTAAAAATAATTTAAAGGAGGTATCAAGCCCCAAGTATTTGCTTCACAGACCAAAAGGGGCAGAATGGGTCTATCTGATGAAAAGAATTGTGAAATACTTGCAATGCACTTCGATCAACTTCCGAACTGTGAAGAACCAAATAACAAGTTAGAATTTCCCGAAATTCATGACAACATGGAAGCAGATCCACCACCTACTCTTGAAGAAATTGAAAAAGCAGTTAACACCCTAAAAAGCAAGAAAGCTAGTGGAGAAGACTCGATCACAGCTGAACTTATAAAATGGTCTCAACCCAAAATCATAGATGACCTTAAAAGCATCTTTGAAGAAATCTGGAAAACGGAAAAGATCCCTGAAGAATGGAAAGTGGCCCTTATACATCCTTTGCATAAGAAAGGTAATAAGCAAGATGTCAATAACTACAGAGGTATATCTCTATTGGCAGTGGCTTATAAGATATTCTCAACAATATTACTAAACAGGATACAAGCAACACTCGACAGTCATTTAGGTGAATATCAGAGTGGATTCCGAATAGGCAGATCTTGCGCAGAACAGATATTCAACCTGAAGTCCATAATCCATCACAGGATAATAAACTCCAAGACCATAGTAGTGACATTTATAGATTTAAAAAAGCTTTCGATTCCGTTGACAGGGAAACTCTAGATAAAGTAATTCGAGAATTTGGAGTTAAATCTTAACTGGCTAATCTAATTCGTGAAACCCTCACAGACACCATATCAAAAGTAAAATTTCGGGGAAGAATATCTAAACCATTCAAAATAAAGACAGGTGTAAGGCAAGGTGATGGTTTATCTCCACTGCTATTCAACTGTGTCCTGGAGAAAATAGTAAGAATTTGGAATCAAAAACTGAGGGAACACAAGATATCACCCATAACACTAGAGAATAAAAACAGAGGTATTGAAATAAACTGTCTAGCATTTGCAGATGATTTTGCCATACTTTCTGAAAATCTGACTGACGCAACAGTGCAAATTAATCTCTTAGAAGAGATAGCCAACAGAACAGGTTTAAGAATTTCTGTAGAAAAAACCAAGCAGAGAATACCTTGTGTTCGACCACGGCCTTCTCGAATACCCCACTATGACACTAGCCACGCAGTGATATGTTCTGAACAGAGCGCATGGGACGCAGAGAATACCTTGTGTTCAACCACGGCCTCCTCGAATACCCCACTATGACACTAGCCACGCAGTGATATGTACTGAACAGAGCGCATGGGACGCAGAGAATACCTTGTGTTCAACCACTGCCTCCTCGAATACACCACTATGACACTAGCCACGCAGTGATATGTAGTGAACAGAGCGCATGGGACGCAGAGAATACCTTGTGTTCGACCACGGCCTCCACGAATACCCCACTATGACACTAGCCACGCAGTGATATGTACTGAACAGAGCGCATGGGACGCAGAGAATACCTTGTGTTCGACCACGGCCTTCTCGAATACCCCACTACGATACTAGCCACGCAGTGATATGTACTGAACAGAGCGCATGGGGCGCAGAGAATACCTTGTGTTCAACCACGGCCTTCTCGAATACCCCACTATGACACTAGCCACGCAGTGACATTTACTGAACAGAGCGCATGGGGCGCAGAGAATACCTTGTGTTCGACCACGCCCTCCTCGAATACCCCACTATGACACTAGCCACGCAGTGACATTTACTGAACAGAGCGCATGGGGCGCAGAGAATACCTTGTGTTCGACCACGGCCTTCTCGAATACCCCACTATGACACTAGCCACGCAGTGACATTTACTGAACAGAGCGCATGGGACGCAGTGAATACCTTGTGTTCGACCACGGCCTTCTCGAATACCCCACTATGATACTAGCCACGCAGTGACATTTACTGAACAGAGCGCATGGGACGCAGTGAATACCTTGTGTTCGACCACGGCCTTCTCGAATACACCACTATGACACTAGCCACGCAGTGATATGTACTGAACAGAGCGCATGGGGCGCAGAGAATACCTTGTGTTCAACCACGGCCTTCTTGAATACCCCACTATGATACTAGCCACGCAGTGACATTTACTGAACAGAGCGCATGGGGCGCAGAGAATACCTTGTGTTCGACCACGGCCTTCTCGAATACCCCACTATGATACTAGCCACGCAGTGACATTTACTGAACAGAGCGCATGGGACGCAGTGAATACCTTGTGTTCGACCACGGCCTTCTCGAATACACCACTATGACACTAGCCACGCAGTGATATGTACTGAACAGAGCGCATGGGACGCAGATAATACCTTGTGTTCTACCACGGCCTCCTCGAATACACCACTATGACACTAGCCACGCAGTGATATGTACTGAACAGAGCGCATGGGACGCAGAGAATACCTTGTGTTCGACCACGGCCTCCTCGAATACCCCACTATGACACTAGCCACGCAGTGATATGTACTGAACAGAGCGCATGGGACGCAGAGAATACCTTGTGTTCGACCACGGCCTCCTCGAATACCCCACTATGACACTAGCCACGCAGTGATATGTACTGAACAGAGCGCATGGGACGCAGAGAATACCTTGTGTTCGACCACGGCCTCCTCGAATACCCCACTATGACATTACCCACGCAGTGACATTTACTGAACAGAGCGCATGGGGCGCAGAGAATACCTTGTGTTCAACCACGGCCTCCTCGAATACACCACTATGACACTAGCCACGCAGTGACATTTTCTGAACTGAGCGCATGGGACGCAGAGAATACCTTGTGTTCGACCACGGCCTTCTCGAATACCCCACTATGACACTAGCCACACAGTGACATTGAAAATAGGAGGCCGTTTACGATATATTCCGCAACGTAATTCTACCCTACCGGATCACGTATGGAATATTCCGCGTTAATACCATTGTCTTGAGTGTCGTTTACGATATATTCCGCAACGTAATTCTACCCTACTCCAACACATATGGAATATTCCGTAAGCTATCATATGTTTACGTTTTGTGACGGTAGGTGTCTGGAAAGAATTAGACAACATTTTATGAACGCAACTGGAACTTGAATTAATTCATTTACATTTTTCAGGATTGGTTTGAGTATGAGCTGATGTAAACAGTGAAATATCGGGCTTGTACTATAAAAGTGTGGCTACAATTTCAAGGTGTTTGGACAAACTGGACAGTGATATTGAAGTCAGTGTTGAAGAGAGTCAGGGTTTATCATCAAGCGACAAAGGAACTCAGCGATATTCCAAGATATGCCTGTAATTGCATGGATTCCCTGAACTCATTCATAGGGTGTCCGAGAAGTCCCCGTACCCCTTCGTCAGAACATTATAGTGTATAGTGGAGTACTTACATATAACAACAATGTATCCAGGGGATCTGTGGGTGCAGCATCATGCCCTTGAGTTCTCCAAGTCCTCATTGTCATCATGCGGGACATCTCAGGAGTTATGGTACAAGGCTTCCTCCACACTTTGGCGCAATTCTTCATTAGTCGTGCACCGACATTGAGCCACATGGGACTTGATTATTCCCCATAATGAGTTGTCTGGCGTGGTAAGGTCCGGGCTTCGTGGTGGCTATTTCAAAACTCTTTTAATGCCGCCATGCATTGTTCACTACGTACTTGGAGTTCAGCTGCTCTTTTGCAAACGGATTTAATTGGTGACTGCTCAATTGATTGAGCGACGGTGGCACACGTTTCTTCTCGCGTTTTCTTACGTCCTCTACGCGGCCTGTCTTTGACACTGCCTGAGCAAACGCACGTTTCTCCCAATCAAGCAGAGTAGCTTTACGATGTTGGGGGCTTGCCAAAGCGATCTCTAAACGCACGCATTATCACTGTAATCCCACACACTCGCTCCTCAACTGTGCAGCTGTGTCCGCTCACGTCAACCTTGGCTTCGAGACTGACAGCATCAAAGCAGGGATACCAATCAAACAACTATTTAGATATCTAACCTCCGTGACATCAAGGAACAACGAAATTCGACATGCAAGCTACCCTTTGGGTGTCAAATAACAAAGCTTTCACCCGGCCTCCGAGGTCATACGATATTATTATTATTATTATTATTATATAACTATTTAATACCCCAACTATACAAACTCAATTAATTGTCCATGCCATATCATCACCATCATCATCATCATCATCATGTTTTGCAGTCAAGCGACTGGTCTGCCCCCACAATGAGTCTTTTCCACGTTGTTCGGTCTTGTGTTGTCCTTTTGACCACTTCATAACTTCGTAGGCCAGAGCTATCTGGGAAAGATCTCATGAAAGTGTTCCGTGGCCTCCCGCGAGGGCATTTTCCAGGTATTTTGCCTTCTAGTATGTCGATCATCAGGCCACCATGTCGTAACCTGTGGCCAAGTCAGGTGGATCTCCTTCTATATATCTGGCGGATCATTTGCCGTTTTTCCTTTATTCGTTCCAGCACCGTTATGTTGGTCACTTTCTCTATCCAGCTGATCTTTTCCATTCGGCGCCAACACCACATCTCAAATGCTTCTAGTCGTTTAATGTCACCTCTATTCACTGTCCAGATCTCACCAGTACATTGCAACTGGCCATATGTAGGCCTTAACCAGTTGTTTTCTAAGGCTGAGGGACACCGTGCGTTGACAAATTAGAGAATGCTTTTCACGGAATGCCTGCTTGGCCATGGCTATACGGCTCCTGATTTCAACTTCACATCGTAGGTCTTCTGTGAAGATCTGACCAAGGTATTTAAATCTACTGACCTGTTGTACTGGTTCTTTATTTATGGTTATATTTAGTTGGTGTTGATGCTTACTTATCTTCGTCTTCTTAAAATTGATTTTCATTCCATATTCTGTAGCTGTATCATTTAAACATTGCAACATGTTTGTTAATGTATGCGGATTTACTGCAAGTAATGCCAGATCATCAGCAAATTTAATATTCTGGATAAGTCTTCCACCAACTTTCACTCCCATATTAGAACCTTTAAAAGACCACTTTGTTATAACTTCAGCGAACGCATTTAACAGTCCAGGGGACAGCAAACAACCTTGTCGCACACCTTTGCGGATTTTAGCGGGATCTGATACGTCATTTCCAAGCCGAACAACAGCAGTTTGATTTATATACAGATCAAATATTAACCTGATTAATCGAAGGGGACATCCTATTTGATTCAGAAGAGGAAACAAAATAATAATTAGAAACTATGGGTACGGAGACTTCTCGGACACCCTGTACTGCTATCCGCCATTTAAATGTTCATCTACACAATACAGAAACAAGATGTTCAGCAAAGAACATATTGCCTACTTTCTCCTAAATGTATGGGTATACTTATAATTCTTTGTCCTTATCAAGGAGTATTCTATAATTGAATATTCGTTGTAGAAGCTGGTACTGCAACCTAGCGGTGAATTAATATATATCTTGTACACCTCTGAGTGTTGAATGGGCAGGCAGTTTAAATCAAGCAGGAGGGATGCTATTCAGATGGCAGTGCATAAAGTTAATCAGAGCGCGGTCATGGCTAGAAGTTGAACTATTATAAAATTGTAATACTTTAGGAGGCCAGGGATTTGCAAAGCAGAATGTGTGGAACAATTACCCACGTAACCCGCAAGAGGACATCACCATACAGAGACATTGTGAAGGCTGTGGAACAATTACCCACGTAACCCGCAAGAGGACATCACCATACAGAGACATTGTGAAGGCTGTGGATAACAACGTGTATATTGTATCTTTATTCTCCTTTTTCTTTTGTCTTCTGTTTATATGTTATATTGGAGCTGTGATTATTTATAAACGAGTGTATACATTAGCCACTCCCTTGAGCTAAATAGTATTTCATTCGAAAAAGAATTCAAGTAAAAAGAGCTAACTCGAGCAGGTCTTGAACCCCAGCCGACCGCGGAGAGACTTACACTCTAGCAGAGAGCCAACTATGCCCATAACGTCTCATTGTTATTAACCGACTTAGATACAACGTATTAGCAAATAATGTCTTGAAATAAACGCTTTCTTCACTGCAGTACTTCTTCATTATTATTTCTATCAGTAGGGCATATCGATTGCAACATACTCGAACTACTGAAATATAGGACAGGCACAAGAGGTCAGCTGCCATCTTGTCATGTGACGGACGGTTCAGCTCTTTTAAGTTGCTGATAAAGTGTAATATTAGAATAAACATTATAATGGTGCAAGCAATGTACAACAACTGTGTTAGCAGGGTACTGACCCCAGTTGGAAAGACAGATTGGTTTAGGAACAAGACTGGACTAAGACAGGGGAGTGTGCTGTCACCTCTTTTATTCATAATGGTAATGGATGAAATTGTAAAGGAAACAAAGGAAGCATATGGACATAAAGGAATGAAGTTACTATTATTTGCAGACGATATTGTGGTCTGGGGAAGGAACACCGAAGAAGTGCAAAAACAACTAGATGCACTGAACGAAAATATTCGGAAGTATGGCCTGAAAATCAGTATAGAGAAAAGCAAGACCATGGTGATGACAAGAGGGGAAAGACAAGGAAAGGGCACTGTGAAAATTGGAAGTCAGAGTTTGGAAATTGTGGACACGTTCAAATACCTAGGAAGTGAATTGATGCACACTGGTAGGTTAGACATGGAGATTGGCAGAGCAATGCATTCTATCAAAGTGTAAGAAAACTTGTTTGGGATAAGGAAGTACCAAGGGAAAGCAAGGAGGTAATGTATAAAATGTACTATGTACCCATATTAACTTATGCAGCTGAGACTTGGACCCTGACGAGCAGGCAAGAGAGTAGAATCCAAGCCAGTGAAATGAAATTCCTAAGAAGTATGATAGGTAAGACAAGGAAAGACAGAGTGAGGAATGAAGATGTTAGGAAGGAAGTTGGGATGGGAAAACTAAATGAGAGAATTGAGAAGAATAAACTAAGGTGGTTTGGACATGTAAAGAGGATGGAGGAAAATAGAATACCAAGACAGATGCTGGAGGCCAAGCGCAAGGGTAAGAGAGCAAGGGGAAGACCTAGAACAAGGTGGATCGATTCAGTGAAGAACAGCGTGAGAAAAAGAAATCTGGACTGGGACAAGATCGTGGAAGAAGAATTGTGGAAGGAAAGAGGAAAGTGGAGAAGTGCCATAAATACCCCGACCCGGCTGGAGCTGGATAAGGGGAAATGATGACGATGATGATGAATAGACAACTAGTAACGTCCTTTAGGATAACCTAAACCTAAACCACCCTCGGCTCGATAATCGGAATTGGTGGGTCCAACGTTATAAATTGAAATGCTTGCATAATTCACACGGCCGCCATATTTAAATGGTACTACTGACCTTGTTGTTCAGGCATATGACGTGTCCAATATTTGATTTTACCAAATTTAGTAAAGATCTGATGATTAGTATGGTCGTAATTTAATTTTAAGTTTTAACCATTTGAGTGGCCGACATTAAGTTTTGGTAAAGATGGCAGCAATATAAAATAAGCTACCTCTGTACCAAATTTCGTTCAATTCGGTTTCGTCATGGTTCAATTGATAGTAGGGAACACACACTAACACATAAAGACAGAACAACAGTTCTTGGCCCTGTGTAGATCTCAAAAGTCTACTTTCAGGTTTTGTAAAAATCGAAAATAGGCTGATAATGAAAATGAGCACGTCTTAAAAACTTCCTATGAGAAAATGACTCAATATTTCAGTGACACTTATAGGGTTAATACCTGAAAACCTTAACTTGTTTCTTAAAGCGGATGTAAAATAATGCAATATTAGAAAGCTTACCTGGACCAGACAGATCGCCACGAAGATCAGAGCAAACAGACTCGCGTTCATGTTTAGGTTGCAGGGTTACTGTGTCTTAGCACTGACCGACACTTATATATAAACCGCTCCACAAGGACTGGCTAATGGTGTCGAGTGATAGCGATATTATCTGAACCACTAACTATTGTCGTTAGCGCAGCACTTGGCATTGAGGATTTCTAAAGATTATGGCTGACGTCAATCAAAAGTAAGTGTAAAACACAACTAATAGATTGCAATGAAAGAAACAAATAGTATTCTGATAGCTTCATGTTTGTTTGTTGATACACTTCTATATTGCTTTTATTTGTACACACGTGTATAAACATATTTATTGTTCTTGTTCTCTTCAGTCTTTTGACTGGTTTGATGCAGCGCTCCATGCCTCCCTGTCCTGAGCGAATCGTTTCATCTCTACATAGCTACCACACCCTAAATACCAGGCATTATGTTAACACATTCTAACCTTGGTCTACCCCTACAGTTCTTTTCCTCGACCCTTCCTTCCATAACTAAGCTTGCTATTCCTGGGTGTCTCAATACGTGTCCTACCAACCTATCTCTTCTCTTCATTATCAGTCGCCAGAAACATCTCTCCTCTCCCACCTCTTCATTTGTAACCCTATCTATGCATCTGATTTTCATCATTCTCCTGTAACACCACTTTTCAAACGCTTTAATTCTCCTATTTTCGGCTGCACCAATAGCCCAAGTTTCACTCCCATAGAGCGCCATGTTCTAGACACAGTCTTTCAAAAATTACTTCCCAGTGCCTAAATCTATATTCGATGTCAACAGATTCCTTTTCGGTAGAAATGCTTTCCTTTCCTGAGCCAACCTACATTTTATATCCTCTTTGCTTCGTCCATCACTGGTTATTTTGCTTCCTAAGTAACAGAAGTCTCCTACTTCTTTTAGTTTTTCACCTGTCAATTTGATGTCCATAGAGGTTTCTGATTTATTTCCGCTGCAGTCCAATATTTTTGTTTTACATTTATTGATTTTCATCATGAATTCTTTCCTCAAGACGGAGTCCATACCATTCCAATCCCCAGGCGTGTCGGCCAAGATGACGTTAAGAAAGAAACGAGATTCACCTTTCAATTAATACAACCAAGACAAACTCCTGCAGTAGCAACTTAAATTAATAAAGTAATCAAACTTTAACCGCTACACTTGAGGGTCGCATTGCCCCTTTATTTGTGTGTGTGGGTACAATAGTGTTGACCGACTGAAGAGCAGTTAAGGAAGAAACCGATTCTCATCAGTGTTTTGTTTTCTGTTTTCAGTTCTCTGATTTTTTAAACAGAATAGAAAATAACAATTTTTCAAAATGCCCTAAAATCAGTAAATATTATTCAATCATTAAACTTATTTTACTCTTTTCTTCTATCTAACGCATATAATGTACTCAAATAGAATCGTGCAGTTAGTGAAGGCGTTTGTTTTCGTTTATCAAAAAAGAAATGTCTTTTATCGCTATTTTTTTCGTTATCGTTTTACCCTCCAGGGTCGGCTTTTCCCACGGACTAAGCGAGGGATCCCACCACTACCGCCTCTACGGGCAGTGTCTTGGAGCTTAGACTCTGGGTCGGGGATACAACTGGGGTGTGTGACCAGCACTATGCCCAGGGGCCTGATGAAGGAATGGGAAGAGTGTGATTTGCACAAGGAAGTGGGAAGGAGGCGGCCGTGGCCTTACGGTGGGCACCATCCCGGCATTTGCCCGAAGGCGAAGTGGAAACCACGGAAAATCACGATGGCTGAGGTGGAAATCGAAACCCCTCAACTCATTTGGACCAACTAAGGCTGAGGAGACCCCGTGCCAATCCTAATACCACTTTTCAAATTTGTTGGCAGAGCCGGGAATCGAACCGCGGGCCTCCGGGATGGCAGCTAAGCACGCTGACCGCTACGCAACGGAGGCGATATGTCATTTTATCATTGCTTAAAGTAAACATGGTGTCTAAAGTTTTCTAAGTACCCAAAAGTCTCTATTTCAGAGCATCCCTACATTCATTCACTTTAATTAGATAAATCAATAATATTCCTATGCCAATTTTTTTGTTAATTTCAGAGCATAAAATGTATTGCTTGTATTCTGAGAATAACGTAAGAGAAGTTACACATTTGTGATATGGCTCAATAGACATATTAAAGACGGTAATTCTACTTAACTAATATATGCAGTGTTCATACCGTATTTGATATTCCGGGATATATAGATGCTGTGAAGCCAAGTGCACACGAGGCCCCATACAATAGTTGATTACTACTTACAGCTGGAATATGGACATGAATTATATGTTAATTTGAAACAGACAAAGAAGGCTTCTATTTAGAATGAAAAAATGAAAATTAAATTTCTGGTCTAAAATGCCATTTTAAACGTATATACCTTAAATATTAAGGAAATTAAAATGCCTGCTTGGCATTGATACATGAAGATAAGAACGCTATTCAATCGTCAATAATGAAAATAATGGGCACGATTAAGTTCTTTTCTTAACGTATCAAACAGTACCTCAACAAATAAACAAGCAGTTCCGTGAAGAACTATACAGCCTTATTTTCATATAACCTACTTATGTTAATTGCCTCTATGAATATAGAAAATTTCAGTTTGATTGCTTTAATAGATTCGTAGATATTGATAACCGACTAAATATTTCAGATGGTCGCCATGTCCTTTTTTATTTAGGTCTTAGAGTTATGTACTATAACATGAAGATTATTATGTAGGTGTAGTATATTCATAATTCAATCGCATAAATACGACACAAGAAATAAAAACGATATTAAAATTATAATTTTGCACAGCTGCCATCTTGTGGTTATGAAAACAATTGAAATAAATTAGATGCCAGTAGATTAAAATTTGTATAAGCATTCGCCGTACAAAGCTTTACTACGCTCGGATGGTTGAATCGTGAGAAACGTCCATTCAAATATCTATATTTAGCGTCGCCGCCATGTTAGATTTGTGTTCACCAGGTTATGGAAAGTCCCATAGGTGTACTTATGTTTATAGCCTCTATCAACATGCAATATTTCAGTTTTATTGCTGTCAAAGATTAATAGATATTGATAAACGTCTAAATAGTGTGCATGGTCGCCATGTTGGATTTTAATATATGTAGCCCATAGATGACAATTACATGACGATTATTGCGTAGGTTCATTATTCAAACGCTCACTTCGATCGCATGATTAATACACAAGAAATAAAGACTTAATTTTAAAATTTAGCACAGCCGCCATCTTGACGTTATGAAAACAATCGAAATAAATTAGATGGCAGTGCATTGCAATGTGCATAAACATTTACTGTACCATATTTCACTGCACACAGATGGTTAAAGCGCGAGAAAGGTTTGTTAAAGTGTTGCAACTTCGCTTAGCGCCATGTTGGTTTTGCAGTTAACAGACTTATGGAAGTCTCATAGGTGAGCTTCTAGTAGTGCCCTTTATCACTGTACAACATTTCTGGGTGATATCGGTAATAGCTTCAGAGATATAGATAGATAGATTTATTTTGACTGGCAAGATTAGGGCCATTGGGCCCTCTCTTCCATCTAACCAGATTATACAAATAATAAATGATGAACAATACAAATACAACTTAAATCTAACAATATTACAATGTTGATATAATATAAAATACATATAAACTGGATTAGCTTGGTGGTGTAGGCTGTAAATTGTTGCATTGTTAGGGTGAATAACTAAGATACTTAGGAGTAAGTTTAAAATTACAGTAAGGTAAAGGAAATAGGCTACTGAAAAAAAGTAGACTAATGATGGTGATGAAGATGATGATGAAGATAATTAGTCGTTACTGAAGGAGGTTATTTAGATATCTAAATAGAGAGTAAATGAGAAAGTGAGAATTGGAAAGTTTGAATATATGTAATACGACGTAAGAATATAAGCATAAATGTTGAGTTCAACTTTCATTTACTTAGCGAGTATGTACTGCTGGCAACGCTGCTTGAAGCTGGACGGGGTTGCTCCTCTGACAGAGCGAGGCAGATTGTTCCACAGTCGTGCAGTAGCAACAACGAAGGAGTTGGTATAGCGTACTGTGCGGTGTATGGGTATCAGCAAGAGTGTGTCGTTTTTTGACCGTGTTCCAAGAGTATGCTCGTACGAGAGGCGGTGAAGCTGAGAGTGCAGGTAAGCTGGAGTTGAAGTTGAGAGTATTTGTTGAAGAATACATAAAGAATGGAGGTCGCGGCGTTGATTTAGACGTAACCAGTTAAGTTGCTCATAAGCGGGGGTGACATGGTCATAGTACCGTAAATTAAATATGTAGCGTACACAGGCATTTTGTGCATGTTGGAGTTTGTTTTTAAGAGTAACAGTGAGATCTTTGTATACCACATCGCAGTAATCAAAATGAAGCAATATTAGGGAGGAAACAAGTCGTTCCTTTAATACACGAGAGAAAATATTCCCGAATCTTCTAAGTGAATTCTAGAATGCCAGTGAAATATTTCGCACAGCCGCCATGTTGGATTGGTGTGACGTGATAAAATTTGAAGGGCATGGTTGGGTTAGGCCAAAATAGTACTATGATCTTACCGTTTAGAAGTTATTAGGGGGGGGGGACCACACATCCACACATACAGTTACACACACGGACAGAAGGTGATCTCATAAGCCTATTCTTTCATAAAATTGGTGAATATTTAATATTAGTATTTTCACCTACTGGTCCCTTGAGAGACAACTGTGCAAGGCAGAAGAGTCACCGGGTAGCAACCCTTTGACCAATAATAGCGCTTGTGGGAAGATAAGACACTTAAAAAGAACCTCCGTAGCTGAAAATGGAACTAGGTTACTTATGAGTAAGCATTTTTAGAAATTACTGCTGGTTATCTCAAACATGCTAGAGTAATAACGCACAGAGTGTAATTGCGTGAGTAGGTAGTAACGACTTCCTTATCACGGTCAGTTTACAACACACTGAGGATAAGATCACTCACCTCAATTCAGTCGCTTCGAGGAGCTCACATTTAATGTGACGTAGATCACTAACTTGGTATTGCTTCCACTTACTTGTGTCAGGCTCCTATTGACCTCCCTTGGTCAACTCTTGTTGCTCACACGACTCCTTTTGTACAATCATATAACCAGTGCTTTAAGGGGCACTCTCACTTGTAGTCGATAAAATTGCAATTTTCGGCAATTTGCAGAGTCCGGTTATTACTTTATGGGCTGCCATGATAATTGAAAGGTTGAATTGGGTTAATTTATTAACTCATTAAGTCATTGACTTTCAGCTTTTCCGATGCCTGGGTGGATGTAAAATAGTTCGTTATCTTCTTCATCCTTCAAAACTAACCACACCTACCCCATCTCCAAAAACTAGCCTGCGTGCTTATAAGTGCAGAACTTCCTTTCCACGATTGTTAGAGCACTGTATGCTACGTATTATTGCCTAAACAAGTGCATTTCTTCAAATAACGCAGCAATTACACAAAGCTTTTGAGGAGCAGAAAATAATATGGCCTAATGTTTCGATTATGCTGCTGAGTGCCGAGTTGCCGACCAAAACAATCTGATTCAATAGATCGATTTAAATCGAGGATTACTCGAAATCTCCTCCAGCTGTTGTGAACAGCGCCTTGACGCCAGCTGATCGATTAAATTTCAAGTCAGAAGACATATTTGCCGGACTAGATACACATCTTCTGATGCGGTCCCTGCATATAACACTTTAGGCTTCCACAGCCGGCGTACAGTACAAGTGCAGGCTAACGAAAGGAGTCGGACGCAGTGGGAGATATCATCCTGTGTGGACCACGGACAACTTGTAGCCTACATACTATGGTACAGTACAAGTGCTGGCTAATGAAAGGAGTCGGACGCAGTGGGAGATATCATCCTGTGTGCACCACGGACAACTTGTAGCCTACATACTATGGTACAGAGCAAGTGCTGGCTAATGAAAGGAGTCGGACCCAGTGGGAGATATCATCCAGTGTGGACCACGGACAACTTGTAGCCTACATACTATGGTACAGTACAAGTGCTGGCTAATGAAAGGAGTCGGACGCAGTGGGAGATATCATCCTGTGTGGACCACGGACAACTTGTAGCCTACATACTATGGTACAGTACAAGTGCAGGCTAACGAAAGGAGTCGGACCCAGTGGGAGATATCATCCAGTGTGGACCACGGACAACTTGTAGCCTACATACTATGGTACAGTACAAGTGCAGGCTAACGAAAGGAGTCGGACGCAGTGGGAGATATCATCCTGTGTGGACCACGGACAACTTGTAGCCTACATACTATGGTACAGTACAAGTGCTGGCTAATGAAAGGAGTCGGACGCAGTGGGAGATATCATCCTGTGTGCACCACGGACAACTTGTAGCCTACATACTATGGTACAGAGCAAGTGCTGGCTAATGAAAGGAGTCGGACCCAGTGGGAGATATCATCCAGTGTGGACCACGGACAACTTGTAGCCTACATACTATGGTACAGTACAAGTGCTGGCTAATGAAAGGAGTCGGACGCAGTGGGAGATATCATCCTGTGTGGACCACGGACAACTTGTAGCCTACATACTATGGTACAGTACAAGTGCAGGCTAACGAAAGCAGTCGGACGCAGTGGGAGATATCATCCTGTGTGCACCACGGACAACTTGTAGCCTACATACTATGGTACAGTGCAAGTGCTGACTAATGAAAGGAGTCGGACGCAGTGGGAGATATCATCCTGTGTGCACCACGGACAACTTGTAGCCTACATACTATGGTACAGTACAAGTGCTGGCTAATGAAAGGAGTCGGACGCAGTGGGAGATATCATCCAGTGTGGACCACGGACAACTTGTAGCCTACATACTATGGTACAGTACAAGTGCTGGCTATTGAAAGGAGTCGGACCCAGTGGGAGATATCATCCAGTGTGGACCACGGACAACTTGTAGCCTACATACTATGGTACAGTACAAGTGCTGGCTAATGAAAGGAGTCGGACCCAGTGGGAGATATCATCCAGTGTGGACCACGGACAACTTGTAGCCTACATACTATGGTACAGTACAAGTGCTGGCTAATGAAAGGAGTCGGACCCAGTGGGAGATATCATCCAGTGTGGACCACGGACAACTTGTAGCCTACATACTATGGTACAGTACAAGTGCTGGCTAATGAAAGGAGTCGGACCCAGTGGGAGATATCATCCAGTGTGGACCACGGACAACTTGTAGCCTACATACTATGGTACAGAGCAAGTGCTGGCTAATGAAAGGAGTCGGACGCAGTGGGAGATATCATCCTGTGTGGACCACGGACAACTTGTAGCCTACATACTATGGTACAGTACAAGTGCAGGCTAACGAAAGCAGTCGGACGCAGTGGGAGATATCATCCTGTGTGCACCACGGACAACTTGTAGCCTACATACTATGGTACAGTACAAGTGCTGACTAATGAAAGGAGTCGGACGCAGTGGGAGATATCATCCTGTGTGGACCACGGACAACTTGTAGCCTACATACTATGGTACAGTGCAAGTGCTGACTAATGAAAGGAGTCGGACGCAGTGGGAGATATCATCCTGTGTGCACCACGGACAACTTGTAGCCTACATACTATGGTACAGTACAAGTGCTGAATAATGTAAGAGCCGGACGCAGTGGGAGATATCAACCTGTGTGGACCACGGACAACTTGTAGCCTACATACTATGGTACAGTACAAGTGCTGGCTAATGAAAGGAGTCGGACGCAGTGGGAGATATCATCCTGTGTGGACCACGGACAACTTGTAGCCTACATACTATGGTACAGTACAAGTGCTGGCTAATGAAAGGAGTCGGACGCAGTGGGAGATATCCTGTGTGGACCACAGACAACTTGTAGCCTACATACTATGGTACAGTGCAAGTGCTGGCTAATGAAAGGAGTCGGACGCAGTGGGAGATATCATCCTGTGTGCACCACGGACAACTTGTAGCCTACATACTATGGTACAGTACAAGTGCTGGCTAATGAAAGGAGTCGGACGCAGTGGGAGATATCATCCTGTGTGGACCACGGACAACTTGTAGCCTACATACTATGGTACAGTGCAAGTGCTGGCTAATGAAAGGAGTCGGACGCAGTGGGAGATATCATCCTGTGTGGACCACGGACAACTTGTAGCCTACATACTATGGTACAGTGCAAGTGCTGGCTAATGAAAGGAGTCGGACGCAGTGGGAGATATCATCCTGTGTGGACCACGGACAACTTGTGGCCTACATACTATGGTACAGTACAAGTGCTGACTAATGAAAGGAGTCGGACCCAGTGGGAGATATCATCCTGTGTGGACCAGGGACAACTCGTAGCCTACATACTATGGTACAGCACAAGTGCTGACTAATGAAAGAGCCGGACACAGTGGGAGATATCATCCTGTGTGCACCACGGACAACTTGTAGCCTACATACTATGGTACAGTACAAGTGCTGGCTAATGAAAGGAGTCGGACGCAGTGGGAGATATCATCCTGTGTGGACCACGGACAACTTGTAGCCTACATACTATGGTACAGTACAAGTGCTGGCTAATGAAAGGAGTCGGACGCAGTGGGAGATATCATCATGTGTGGATCACGGACAACTTGTAGCCTACATACTATGGTACAGTACAAGTGCTGGCTAATGAAAGGAGTCGGACGCAGTGGGAGATATCCTGTGTGGACCACAGACAACTTGTAGCCTACATACTATGGTACAGTGCAAGTGCTGACTAATGGAAGGAGTCGGACGCAGTGGGAGATATCATCCTGTGTGGACCAGGGACAACTTGTAGCCTACATACTGTACGCAACTTAGATGAAGTAATAGTAATAAACATATACTTACGTACGCAGCAGACGTCAGTGGAAACGTAGCTGAAGCTCTTCCCCTATCCCCGAAGAAATATAAAATAAAATAAAATAAAGAAAAACGGGGAGATCGTAGTCTTGTTTGGCTTTCGCTGGGCCCAAATTTTAAAAGGCAAACCAGAAAGCAATCCCAAAAGGAAGGGAGAAAGCTAAATAAAACTAAACTACAGTAAAATCCAAAGATGAACAAATTTAAATCAGAGGCCGTGTAGGTCGTATTAACGTCACAAGTACGCTAATAAGACCGACAAACCAAAATATAGCAAAAACCAGACAAAACTCGAAGAAGGTTACTAAAATTAAAATAAGGCGTGACGCAAAAGCAGAGATACTTAGGCAAAGATAAAATGTATTAAAATAACAACTACAATGCACAACGATCCCAGAGATATTAAAAGCAAGAAGCGAAATGACCAACAAATTAACCACAAAATTAGTTTACCGCAAGAAAAATACAAATTAGGAATAAAATCGAAAATATACTAAATTAAATTATATTAAAATGAAATAAAATAAGATATGTTAAGGTAACGTGTTCAAGGCAAGATGAAACGATGACTAAATGTAAGTATGTCGCAATTAGATAAAAAAAGACAAATTTCAGAAACGACTACACTCAACGAAGTCAAGATACGTTCTCAAAATTTAGACAAAGCGTGTCAAAAGGGACGAACAAAATAGGAGGGGGTACAATGGTTCAGAACGGGGTGGAGAGGGGCGAGAGGGAGGGGAGGAATGACGCGGAGGCACATGTAAGATCTAGTGAGTTACGAGAAAAATAGGAATTTCGACAAAAGTAAAAATTACATTAAATTATCGGCAAAACCAAAAATATACTTTAAAAATTGAAAGTATGCGTAGGAGATAAGGGCACACAATGACGACAAAAAAATATGTGATGCGCAAAATATGGGCATTCACAGACACAAGAATATCACAGGTTCGGTCACCCGCAAGCAATGGTGAGACCTCCTTTTGTGAACTCTTTAAGATAAAGAACAAAGCATTACGGGAAGCAAGAAAAATAATCTCCAATCCCGTTATGTTGTTCTACGATAAGATACACTCTGGATGGCAGACCCAGACTCAATGGTGCCCCCTACAAGGTAGGCAAACCCACCGTCACGTTCACCAGAGTAAAACGAAGACAGCCACATACATAACTTTCAACCCTTAAAGTACAAAAACTACGTTATCAAAATAAATGAAAATAACACTACCATACAAAACAAAAACTCACCAGCAATTACACGCACACAAAGGGCGGAGGGAAAATATCGGGAGGGGGCAAGTACACGCGACCAAAAGAAAATAACACAGAATAAGAGTTTTAAATTGCCAAAATATGAAACTGAACTACGGTAAAGCAATATTGATTACGACATACAGACACCTCGTCATGGTTTCACCTTGAACGCGGGCACTTCCCCAAGAATATGGGAATACGTCTAGCCTACTTGGCTGCAAGAAAGAAATGCCTCGAAACAAAGCAAAAGACGACGCAACACAAAGGTAACTGCGTGGTAAAATTTGATTGGTCACGACCCCTTACAATATATAAATCACTGGCCAATAAGGGGACAAGATGTAGATATGACCATATATGGTATTAATAGCTTCACAGACCAAGCTTTCACGCACCACAAAGGCGTAGATTCATCACATCAGATAAAAATGGCACAAAGAAGTAAATCATAGTTCTCATAAAAATGGCTCAATACTAATGAGAGGAGGTGGACCCAGTGGGAGATATCATCCTGTGTGGACCAGGGACAACTTGTAGCCTACATACTATGGTACAGTACAAGTGCTGACTAATGAAAGGAGTCGGACCCAGTGGGAGATGATATCCTGTGTGGACCACGGACAACTTCTACATACTATGGTACAGTTTCATCTTCCGGCTTAATTGACACTTGTCTCTGCTTTTCTGATTCGCTCCTTTGTGGTCCACACCTTCTCTCTTTTTATTCACCCTGTCTACTGTAAGAGGCCCTAAAGGGGGCAGGATGTGAGTAGCCCACCAGGCATTGTGCACCTTGGATTGCACTATGCCCACATTTTAGAGCGGCCCATACCCCACTATCCCGTATTATTCTACTCTGCCTACTATTAGAATTTCCTTTTCAAGGTCCGATCGATCGCGAAATTAAAACCACAATGAAAATCCGTTGATCGTGTGTGCAGATGTGTAGCACAGTGTCTCCAGTACGCTTCACGTCACGTAAACAGTAGGTGAAAATATTATTTAAAATAGTAACCAATTTGTAGCAAATTTTCATTAAAAAATAGGCTTATGATATCACCTTTCGTCCGTGTGTGTGTGTGTATGTGCGTATGTGTGTGT
The DNA here is from genome assembly GCA_946902985.2 of Meconema thalassinum. NCBI lineage: Eukaryota > Metazoa > Arthropoda > Insecta > Orthoptera > Tettigoniidae > Meconema > Meconema thalassinum. Next base: position 341,530,437 of record OX336395.1, read on the forward strand.
ATCTGGGTGAGTGGATGTGTCCCCCTCCCCCCTAATAAATTCTAAACGGCTTTAACGATTTCAATGGAACTCGGTAACGTCATAGTACTATTTTGGCCTAACCCAACCATGCCCTTCAAATGTTATTACTTCTCACCAATCCAACATGGCGGCTGTGTGCATTATTTGACCGGCATTCTATATCTCCGAAACTAATACTGATATCACCCTGAAATTTTGTTCGGTGATAAAGGGCACTACTAAACGGTCACCTATGAGACTTTCAGAAACGTGTTAACTACAAAACGAACAAGCGGCTACATGAAGTTGAAGCATTTTAATAGACTTTTCTCGCGATTTTATCATCTGAGCCCAGTGTAATATGGTACAGTAAATGTTCATACACATTGAAATGCACTGGATTGTAATTTAGTTCAATTGTTCACATAACTTCAAAATAGCGGCTGTGCGAAATTTTAAAATTAGTCTTTTATTTCTTATGTGTTAATCCTGCGATCGAAGTGAACGTTTGGATAACAAACCTACGCCAGAATCGTCATCTAATAGTACCTAACTCTATGGCCTACATATAGCAATCCAACATGGTGACCAACTGATATATTTAGTTGGTTCTCAATATATACTAATCTATTAGACCAATCAAACTAACATTTTGTATGTTGATAGAGTCTATGAACATAAGTTCACCTATGGGACTTTCAATAACCCGGTGAGCCCAAATCAACATGGTCACGTTGTGCCCGTTTAGACCGGAGTCCGCACGACCACATATGCATTTTACCAATAATCAGTCAGCACGAGAGTCAAAATATCCCGGGGCGCCAGATGGGTTAAGCTAATCGCAAAAACGACATCAAATGAAAAAAAAATGCTTTACTGATTTTTGGCTCAATGCAACAATAAGGATAGAAGGAGATTCAACTGGGCATAACACATCATGTAAAATTATCTCATTTTATTTTGAATTTAAAATTGACTGCAAAATAAAATGCTCAAAGCAGCATCATTCATGTGTGGCGACCCACATTCCTATTTACACAATGTACAGACATTTTCCAACACATTGGACAATTATCTTTGGAAACACAAGTCTGATTATTAGTCCTGTAGACTGTGTTCCAAAATTATATCGATTATTTATGATTAAATCCAGTTCAAATTTAATTGTCTTTACTGGAAATACTGTAGTTCACTGTTTGAATTATTACATAATATTAACACTCGTAGAATAAATGTTCATAGAATTTTTAACTTTCACTTAATTTTCCAGTTTCAAAAAATATTGTCAAAAAATATTATTATCTCTGAATCAACACAAATTATGTACACATATTAATAACATCTGAAAAGTATTTGACCTTGAGCATAGCATTGAAGAACTGTGCGAAGCACAACAAAATTAATTGTTCTTCTGACATTAAACGTTTCGAGAAGTGACTCGATTATGAACTTCAAGTTCCTAACAAAATATATGATTTCTGAATCATCAACTTGATCAATAAATTGTTGGACCATCCAACTATTCAATTTTCCACTTGGAATCATTATTAAGAAAAATATTTATATTTGAGGCCATTTTAGTAACTTTCACAACTTGCAATTCTTCGACAGAATGCGGAAATAAGAATTGTAGCTTCATAATAAATTCATTTAGTTCACGGCACTAGGATTGAAATCATCCTTCAAATTATTCGTGGTTATAGAATTATTTTTAATTGGCAGTGGCCCATTCTATTATTTTTATAAGAACACAATATTCCAACAACAACGGCAACGGTTTTCCTCTGAAGAAGAATAAAATACTATCATGACAAATCCGGGTTCAAGCAAAATCAAAGTCTTAATGGGATCCGTAAACAAGGTTGAAATAAGAACAGATGGTTTTTAAGAAATAACCTTCGGGTCATTCATACGACGCAATGTGTAGTTCCAATACTCCTTCTATAACACTGAGTCATCGAACCTGCTATTTGATTGATGCTCAAATAAAAACTTCCTCATTCCTGCGACTTAAACATGCGCACCTGGGAATGGCATTTCAACTACTCCACACACATAAATTTTCTTCCCAAAATTTATACAATAAATCAAGCCTCTGCTTGTTATCAACACTGGAAGATTTATAAACTTACAAGTTTATTTTATTTTACCATTCAGTTCAACCCGTGAAGTTACCATACTTATGATACTCTTTATTTCACTTTCGAATGTGTATCTACGTCATGATTTTATATAAATACAAAAATATCCTAATTGATACAAATATCATTTGCTTCCCGTTTCATGCCTCTCCGTGTTATCTGAAAAATATACTTTGCTCATTGCAAATATTAACTGTTCAACCAGAACTGTCATGTTGGTTGAAAGCGGGCTTGCGCTAACCACTCTCCTTCGGAAAATCACCTGTTCCAAACTAGAAATGATTAAACTACTTCATAGGCTCTCTCTCAATAAATGTGATTATTAGAAAATATAAGATCCAAAAATTATTTAGAAAAGTTATGAAAATCATTATTATTTTTATTAGTGGATTATTATTATTATTATTATTATTATTATTAGTTATATTATTTTAAATATATTTAATTATTATTTCATTATGTGAGAATCCACATGTTCGAATCTTCGAATATAGATAAAATATCCATTTCTCAACAAAAATAATTATTGACTTTTACAGTTACATCGGCTGTTTTCCGTGATTATCCAAAAATATGAAATATTCAAATAAATGCTCGTTATGCTCGGTCATCGATCCTAAACTGTTCTGAGTGCTGAAAATACTCAGAATAACTCTAATATGTCTTGCGTAAATCATTGCAAGATTTAAATACGAAGAAAAATAAATGTGTTGGTCATCTGCAGAAAATGAGTTTGTTCCAATTAGCTAGGCATAATATAAAGTCAAAATGTGGCTTACATTTCTCGTTGGTCTTGAAGCGTAGTGAACCTGGTCTGTACCAGATTTATCCAGATACATGCCCTATCGGACACGCACGTCTAATCCTTGTATCGGCCGCCATTATATACCCACAATCTGTCTAACAAGACATAGTGGTAATATCTCTTGAAGTTTGAAGTAACTGTTGATCCATTTTAATATTTACTTCTGTTAACGCCATAACAGTTTGCTTAAATGGGGTCAGATCTAAGTGATCTATTCTCAAATATGTCAGTTGTAACATAACTCACGGTAATCATTTCAGTACAAGAAAACACTGACAGTCTAAATCAATCAACGGCTGTTCTGAAGATCGTTCCCTGGGCATGGCTTATCACCATCTATCATGCGCGAAGCAACATATAGTTTCCCTTTGTCGGCTAATGAACAACACCGTGATAGACTGGCCTTCAATATACTGAAAGATCGGAGTGGTTATCAAGTTGCAAATTATGAAACTGACTAAATTGGACTAAAATATCCAAGTATTAGATTATTACTGGACTGTGACAAAGTACTTTCTAGACAAAGTCTAGCATATGTCCATATAGAAATAAAATATTTCACCAGTGTCCGTAGAAAAATATCAATCACCTTAGTGATTCTCTCTGTCGTAAACTTACTAAGTTCCACATGTATCGCAGCACTTTTGTGACTATCACAATTTTGAAGATAACTTCTGCGTAGATCCGGCAACCATGTGCCGTAGCAGCACCTTGCTATGCAAGAGCTTGTTTCGAAGTGAGCTGATGTTGCTTGGGCTGGCCGGCTTTTATTCAAAACGGTTAGGGTCACGCTGCATCACGCTGAAATCTAGAAATCCTCATATCTCTGGTATCCCTGGTCCGATTTACCTGACACTAAGTGCATTCTCTTTCATTTGGCCGTGCCAGTAATCTGATCCAAGTCTCAAGTCTCTACTCCATGGCTAACTATTTAATCAACAAATAGTCTCGACCTCTGCTATTACTTGCTACGTCACTTGACATGCTCTTAGCTGCATAAAATTTCCATTTCCTTCTGGAAGGAATGGAGCGCGATATTCAAATATCTCAATTTTCAAAAGCGGCTGTAGCCTTTCCCTTGATATCTAGGTATCTGAATCTTGGAATACCCATTCCTAGAGTTGGGCACATCCACCCCACACCTAGCAAAAAATAAAAATTGAAAAATTTTAATTTTTCCTATCTACACATTAAATCATCTGGTTCTTGAATAGTAAATCTTCAAATTCGATGCATTATAAGTTCCCACGATGTTACCAGTTCGTGTATTGGCGATCTCATAGCTTCCATTGTTGTTTACTTCCACAATACGATATGGTCCAGCGTAAAGGCTTGCAAACTTCGAGTACACTCGATTTTGCACGTCAGAGGGTGTAGGTCTTTTCACTAAAACAAAAGTTCCTACGCGCAAGGGTCTGCGAAAACGCTTTCCTCTCACTCTGCGCTCTCTTTTCTCAGCTTGGCTCCTCAACTTGTCTAAAGCTAGAGTTTCCCTCATCTGACGACTTGGTTCAATCTCAGGTGGAATAGAGATGATTCGATCCCATAATCTTGTTGGTTTAATTCCATGATGAAGCAACATGGGAATCTGTCCAGTACTCTCATGAATCGTAGAGTTGATGGATTCGGATGCTAATGAGAGAACATCCATCCATTTCCAATGCTCATTTGGACAATAGAGGCGGCAAAATTTTGCTATTTCAGCCATCACGCGTTCTTCTGGATTGCTTTCAGGATGTCTGATAGAACAAAACAAATGTCTAATCCCAAGATCATTCATGACGGTTCTAAATTCTAAGGATGTAAATTGGGGTCCACGATCTGATAAAAGGAATTCCGGTTTGCCTGCTTCCGGAATTACATTGTCTCTAATTCTCTTCGCACAATATTTTGCGTTTGCCTTCTGAATTGGGTGTGACATAGTGTATTTGCTGAAAACATCCATGGTCACCAGAATATATCGGTTACCTCTTTTAGACTTTGTTTATTTATTTATTTATTGGTGCCTTTATTGTGGCGAAGTTAGGGCTCAAGGCCCTCTCTTACACTTAACCACATACAGTGCAACTTACATGAATACTCACATATGTCATTCTTAACCTACCAAACTTAAATACTAGGAAAACCTTAAATACTAGAATAAAATAAAATAAAAATTAAATTAAATTAAATTGGCGACTGCGTGATATTAACTAAGCTATACAATTTAAATGACATACATTTTTAACAAAATTATACTATGGTCATTCACTCACACATTCATACACAAATTGTTCTAGTTGGCCTACGAATTCAAGAGGAAATCTTTACATGCACGTTTGAAAGTTGTAAGGGTTGTACAATTTCTGACGTCACGAGGACAATTATTCCAAATTCTAGTTCCCGACACGAGGAAAGAGTTACTGAAGGCAGAAGAATGATGTAGAGGAATTGCAATTATAGATCCAGATCGCGTGTGACGATCATGAAAGGAAGAAAGAAAACGAAAATTACAAGAGAGATAGTGAGGAGTACTTTCATTGAGAAGTCGATAGATGAGGGTACAAATGTGCAGGTTCCTTTGTTGTTCTACTTTTAGCCAGGAAAGTAGATCATAAAAAGGAGACACGTGTGAGGAAAAATTCAAGGAGAAAATAAACCTAATGCAGGAATTTAAAGCTCTCTGAAGTTTCTTGTTTTGTTCACCGGTAGCATCTACTAATACAACATCACAGTAGTTAAATATTGGGAGTATCAAGGTTTGGACGAGTTTTATTTTCAAGTTACGGGGTAGAACGGACTGGTGAATCTTAAGTGGATGAAGTGACGAGTAAACTTTCCTGCATGTATTAGTAACGTGCCCATCCCAATTCAAAGTTTCATTTAGTGTGACTCCAAGACTTTTTACCGATTTAGAGAACGGGATAGCAACACCATTTAGTTGAATTAAAGAAAGCGGTCTACTGTGTAAATGGAAAAGCAATTTAGTCTGCCCTATTACGATAGCTTGGGTTTTAATTGGGTTGATGGCAAGAGAATTTTCAGTTGCATAGCGGCTGATCCTCTTTAGATTTAGATTCATATTTTCAATTGCCGCATCTATGTCGTTTACTTTTGTGTGGCAATATATCTGAAGGTCATCAGCATATAGATGGTAATTGCAGTTTTCCAGTTTCGAAGAGATGTCGTTCAGATATAGAATGAATATAAGGGGGCCGAGAATTGAACCCTGAGGTACTCCATTTGTTTTGAACTTCCACTCAGTTCTGTTTTCATTAAGGAGTACACGTTGTCTTCGGTTATGAAGATAGGAGGCGAATAATTTGAGAGCAACGGGGCTAAGATGGAAGGATTGCAATTTAGCCATAAGTATGTCCGTGTTAATGGTGTCGAATGCACTGCTGAAGTCTAGAAGAATGAGTATAGTCACTTTACGCTCATCCATTGCTCGTCTTACGTCATCAGTGATCTTAATGAGTGCAGTAGATGTGCTGTGTCCTTTCTTAAATCCAGATTGTAACGGATCAAGTAGTGAGTATTGCGTCAAGTACTGAAGAAGTTGTTCATGCATAAGTTTTTCTAGTATTTTGGAAACTGAGGAAAGTATGCTTACAGGTCGATAGTCGGATGGAGAATTAGCAAGAGAATTTTTCGGAACTGGAATAACTAAAGCATCTTTCCATATTGTTGGGAAGAAACCTTCTAAAAGACATGTGTTACAAATGTGCGTAATAATTGGCAGTAATACTTCTATCAGGTTAACGATAAAGGAAATTGGGATGTCATCTATTCCGACTGCTTGTGATTTGATAGATATTTTTTTTTTCTTACGACAGTATCATCTATTTTACGAAACTTGAATAACGGTCGGTGAGGTAGTGGGACACATCGCAGTGTATTTATTGTTGTTTGTATTATTTGGGGATCAGTTCTAATTATTTCTCGAGCAAAGTGAGCATTTAATTCATTGGGATTAATATCCTGCGTATTGGTGTTTTTAGTGCGCCTCCCAATACCTACCGACCTGAGTTGCTGCCAGGTGCTCCTAGCGTTCAAGTTACCGGCTAGCTGTTGGAAGTAGGCATACTTTTTATTTCGAATCATTTGTTTAACTCGATTTCTAAGCACACGATATTTTTCAAAATCGTCACTTGATAAGGTCTGCTTATAACGTCTGTGAAATGCGTCACGTTCGGCCATTGCGGATTTAATGTCACTTGATAGCCAGGGGGCAGCTTTACGAGTGACTTTTGCTGTTCGTTTAGGTGCATGTTTGTCATATAGTTCCAGCAGTATTTTGTTAAATCTGCTCACCTTTTCATCAACGTCAGTCAAGTGTAGTATATCGTTCCATGGACAGAGAATTGCGTCTTGTGTTAGTTCTTGAAGGTTCAATCTTTTCATGTCTCTATATGTTATGTATTGAACCCGATGGGGTTATGCTGACTGGAATCGAACATGGTTCTCAGAGACTGTGATCTCAGGAGAAAGGTTCCACCAGGAAGCGAACCAGAGATCTGTACAGGGAGTTTCTTGGTAAAAACCCCTCGAAAGAAATGTATATTTAATCACTGGTGTGATTTTTGATGAAATGACATTATTTAGTAAAATAATGTAGGAAAGAATGAGCAGATTATATCATTATAAGACGGTTTGGTGTAAGCTATTGGAGGCTTGAAGCACAGAGGAGGGCAGAGTTGACATTTACTAATTGGCCCAGAATTGTGGGTTGGTCCCAGTGGAGCCACGTCCATCTCAGAGACCCCATTATGTCGTCTGGAGCAGGGGTGAGGCCTGAATAATGACATAGTTATTCCCCGACGGAGAATGGATTTAGAGTAGGGGCGGAGAAATGCCCAGAAAAATCATTGATTACTCGTGATTGGAGTAACGAATCGAGATGAGAGTTGCACACAGGTGAATATCTTGGCAAGAAGATAATTTTAGAGTCTTTTACCTGCGAAATTGGTGCATATTTAATGATGTGCGTAAGGACTGTGAAACGACCATTGTTCGCGGATGGATGTGAAGATGTTGCCGGGGGTTTCCCGTTAGGTAGCGTCCCACGCCATGGAGAAAGGAATTAATATTAATTAATTGGACGAGCGATTCCTTTGCACACAGATAGTTTTGGGACCTGTGAAGAGAGAGGAACACAATGATCATGGTTTGAAGACCTGAATCATGCTGTGAGAGGAGCCAAGATTACGCGGGAAGATGTCGCTCTACTTTCTGTGGAAATCCGATATAAGGGAGTAGACCCCAGGAGGAGCTCTCAGCTATGCTCAGTTGAAACTCAGTTGTCACGCAGTCTACATGCCGCCAAGCGCAGTTACAGCCAGTTACAGTCTTACTCAATTGTCAATTGTAGCACAATGGCAATAAGTTGCAATCAGTATGCAGCAAATATGCAGCAGTACGAGACAGCGTGTAAGCCGCATACAGAAGTCTTCAAATAAGTTACGTGCAGTCTTCGAGTGAAACTTCAGTCAGCTACAGCCAGGTTGAAGCAAGTTCGTCAAGGCAAAACGCATGACGGATCTATTCATCAAGACGCCGAACAAAGACTGGTATGTGTAAAAGAAACAGTAAACATGCTTGTATGAATAATAGTCGTGATACAGGCATAATCAGCAGCACGAACTATGACGTGTTCAGTTATGAAGCACTGTATAGACTAACGGTAGAACTATTGTATATAATTATTTGTGAAAGTGTTGAACTTTATTAAGCGCAGTGTGTATAGTATTAACTAATCGTATATGTGTAACTACGATAGAATGCGCGAAAGAAACTCTACTAAGTGTTTGGTATTGCCATGAGAGTACCAGATGTTAACGCTCATGTTTGGGAGCCAGCGTATTGATGTAACGCAGGACGCTTACTGTAGGAGTAATGATATTCATAAAAACTGTTGGAGAGTTCCGAGAGCAGATAACCAGACTTTCAATCAGGAGTTGGTAACGTAAGATGCCGTCGACACCTGCAATTTCGATCTCTGCTAGGGAATTTCAGCATTGAAGTGTGTATGAAGTGACGAGTGTTCAGTGTAATGCATATGTAAAAATATCATTTAAAGTTGTGTTTGATGAAGTGTTTCACATGTTTGGGGAGTGATAACTTCCTGAAAGGTATGCAACGTGTCGTGTTGGTGATAGAAATTATGTGTAATCAAATGTGTGTAAACAAGAGAAATATGTCGCGTTAAACCCATTATGGCGGGCGACATGGAAGAATATGATTGGTCGGAGCCACCTTAGATGCCTATAGAAATGTAAGTACCCCACAAATTATGGTTATGATTATGTAGAAGTATGGACCGCTGCATGTCTGTGATTCCGTAAAGATATTGTGAATTCCTTATAGATGCCAGTAAAAATCAGTTAGGAGGCTGATCCTCCATGTTTAATCAGTATTGAATTGATTTTTATAGAGTTGAGATGTTAATTTGCATCATTAAGTGGAGTAATTATTCCCACTATGAATTAAGAATGGCAATCAGTTATGTAAATGCAACGAACGCGATTGTTCGAGTTTAAAACGTTTAGCTATGTCGGAAATTTTGGTAATTTATGTGAGAATAATAATAAATAATGATTTTGGTCATTTATGTCAGTGAGAAATGATGATAATAATAATAATGGTTATTAAGAGTATGAATGAACACATCAGGAAACAAATAAATGTTGTAAGCGAGAATTATTAACGCTAAGTGCAAGACTTATCAATCTAAGCAGGAAGATGTTACAGTGAGATTACATTACAGTAACTATGGAAAGAAGTTTTATATCAGAATATTGCAGATATTCAGTAATGATACTAGTAATGAAAGAGCTTTTAGTGAATTGAATTTGCAGCTTAATTGAGAAGCTTATAGAGTAAATGTTAGATTTCTCTTAATATTATAGGTCGGAGTGTCGTAGCATGGAGCATTAGGGGCCAGATAGTCTATTCTACGTATGAATTCTCCTATGTCGTGGACATTGTTGGAGATATTATTTATTCCAGAGTTTTAGTGATGGACCCTAACTCTGAAGATAGGATTGAAATGTGTTCCGGGTCGGAATCTTGATAGGGTCGAGGAAACAAGGACACCTCGCAGCTCTATGATTTCCCGAGAACTTATTGATGAGTTATTTACGCTCGTTGGCAGCGAAACTCATAGCGACAGTGGTTTTCTGCGCCTATATTATACTTGAGACATCGGTCAAACCGCCAGGCTCATGCATTGCGAACCCCGAACCTTCATGTTGAATGGACCCATGTGAGGCCATTAATTAATCGTTATCCTCGACGTAGGAATAATTACAAAAGCTCATTCAATACCTGTTGGCATAATAGTCAATTAAGATCCTTTGGGAACATGTGTGGCGGTCAGGCCACAGTATTTGTCTTGTAAATCGTCACTGCTTAGAGAGGGAGGCTTTCAAACTTTTAGAGGTCGAGATAATTGGTGAAACGACCCATTCCACTTTCTATTGTGTAGCGACTTCCTTAGCCGAGGGTCGGTGCCAGCCACCCGGGCCGCTCAGGCAAGTTATAAAGGGAAGAGATTCTAGACCTTGTTAAAAGGACATATAATGCAAGATTGTTATGTTGAGTATTATAGCCATGTGGTTTGAGAACACATGGATAATTATAGTTCACCCTGATGGTTCATTATTTTAGCTATCTGACGAATAGTTACATGATATTTGTACTGTCACTGGAGCCAAGTCATGTAGTTGGTGACTAGATGCCAATCGCCATGAGCGCGAGGTAGTCTATCGTACAATCCGACATAAGCTATAACGTAACGTTTTATCTAGGAATCACAGACAGCATGCGGGGAAACCATATAATTGGAGGATGTGTAGGGGGTAGCTTACATAACTTAATTATGGAGTTGCACATTGATTTCGGTGCAACGTCCAAATAGGTAAATGCATGCAAAGCATTTCATTGGTGAGAAGAAAAATATTAAAACACGCACGGCACACATAATTGTTTAACATAAAGAGGTTTAAGGAATAATCCTTGTGGTAATATTAAAGAAGTCACATTGTATGACTGTTATGTTAATGTACAGTTTGTTTTGAAGTCGTAGGTGCATCAGCGCACTAGTATATCCTTGTGAAGTTCACAGAAGGGTAAAGCTTTATGGCTAGGTATGACTTTGTTGTGATTTTATATTTGTTTACTTATGGATTGTGGAAGTAAAAATTTTGTTTGCTTTATATTATGCTTTTTGGGTATTGTTTTGTGTTTGAAGCCATGATTTATTTTATTGAATTAAAGTTTTAGAATAGAGTTGTGCCTTGTCATTGTAGAGTTGATACCTTTTAGCCTCAAATCCAAAATATGCACTGCTAAATTGGGGTTACCGTACACGCCTGAGAGCTGATGCTAGCTGGAGGCAGATGCATATTATCCACCGAGATTACTCACATGGGTACATGGGAATTGATGTCCTATAATGTGATTTGAGCTAAAGGTACGACTAAAGTCGGTCAGATTTAATGCACACAACTCTATTAAAGTAAGAAGTAACGAAGTAGGGTGTGACCGCTCCTAATCCATAGCTAAGTTCCGATACGTATATATAAATTTTGATACCTATAGATAGTACATATTCTCTATTAATTTATCATGGCGTGGCCTAAGTGGGGCTTTCGGCAGTAAAAACCACTCCCTGAACAATTTTTATAGTAAATTAAAATATGGCCGATGTCCTACTAATACCACCCTCTGATCTCATTTATCATGGCGCCCAGAATACGTGGAGCTTATGGGATTTAGGGAAAACCCATAGATTTTTTATGGTATTTCATGGGGAATACCATAGTAATTGTTTTGCCTCAAACTATGTTTGAGTGATTTTTGAATTCAGTAGGCTTTTGAGGTAACGCAGAATCTCTCTATTGAGAAGAGAATGGCCTAAGGGTACGAGCGTTACTTACCCAATCCACAATCTACCATAATATTATCAGGTTTTGTACGACTTCACAATATGTGTGCAGTGTTTGATGTTTCTCTTCGAAACGTATCCACATATTTTTCCAGGAAGCCTGCCTGCATATTTAAGTGTGTTATTGGAAAATGTCAGGTACGCAGGAGATCTTGCAAGTTATTGCAGGACTGAAACAGCATTTTGATGCTGCTCACGAGCAGAGTAAACTGGAAACCAAGGCGTTCCAGGATAGTATAAACACTCGGTTAGATGAGAACCAGATTGAATTAAACAATCGGTTAGAGGCAATTAATGCAAATCAGGTTGCAATGGATAATAACCAGATTGAATTAAACAATAAGTTAAGTCAAATGCAAGAGGTTATTAAGACCGAAGTAACAGATACTGTTGTAAGCATTGTATCGGAAATGCAGGTAAATACTGATAAACGTTTCGAGGCTATAGAAGCCAAACTTGAGGGTAATTTGCAAGCGTGTAGGCATGCTCAGGAGCAAACCAACAGTAAATTAGAGGCGTTGTCTAACGATATTAAGGATATTCAGATCCAAAATGAGGCGAATCTCGAACGCCAAGCGAAACAGTTCGCAGAGTTTACGAAAACAGTAGACCAGAGATTAGAGGAGAACGACTCCAAATGGGACCAGAAATTGAAAAGTTACGCTAGAGCAATTAACGGTGACCTCAAGAAACAGGACCAGAATATATTAGGTCAATGCCAGGAAATAGGCGAAATTAAGGCTATCGCTCATGAAAGTAAGGAGCTGGTAGGCAACGTGAAAAGTCAGATGGGTCAAGTTCGTAAAGAACTGGACCAAGTGCAAAGCGACATTGTCATAGTCAATAAAAGACAAGAGGAAAATAGAGGCGAGATCACCAAGGTCCGGAATGAATTGTCTAAAGTCAATGGACACATTCAAGATGAAATTAAAGGTCTGAGAGAAGAACTCGAAATAAGAGAAGGCCAGAAAACAGAGGCAAGCGACAAGACCCTTGCTCAAATTAAAGAGGACGTAGAGGATGAAATATCCCATATCAAACAAAGTCTGAAAGAAGACAAGGTGAAAATTTTTCAAGTAGCCGAGGAAAACCGAGATAGGCTTACGAGAATAGAAAAAGAAGTCATTACTCGCCTAGAAAGAGCAGAAATGCGCCATAACCAAATGGAGACTAGGATAATAGCACAGGAGGAGACACTTCTGAAAGATCCTAAGTCAAGTGAAGGCAGCCTAGAGGATATGAGAAAAACAAGGTGGGCAGACCTAGAAACCCAACCTATAAGCAGGAATGCTGCAGGCGCAGGAGAAAGTCCTTACATGACGCCAGGTGTACCAATTGCGGCATCGACGCCACATGGAAACGCGATGCACACCCAGGTGATAAACGTCATTAGGGCAAGCGAAGAAAAACCTAGGAAATTTTCAGGTAGTCACTGTAGTATGACACCAAAATATTGGTTAAAGGAAGTGACTGAATATCTCAATGATGCACGAATACCGCAGGAGCGTAGGCTACGTGCTATAGAGAAGTTAACAGAGGGGGAGTGCGCATTATGGTTTCGCAGCTTCCGTTACACTTTTGATACTGTTGAGGAATTCCGCGAGGCATTCTTGAAGAGATATTGGGACGCCGCGACTCAGCAGAATTTACGGCTGGATTTGTATGCCAAAAAGTACAGCACGAACAACCCGACGAAGTACGCAGAATTCTTCATATCGCAGATGTGTCGTTTTAAAGAGCTGGATCAAAAACCTAGTGAACTGGAGCTATGCATTGCTATCGCCAAACAGCTTCCATACGAGATCCAAAGGCTACTAATCTCGGCTAATGCGAAAACTGCTATGGAAATGGAGACAGTTCTAAGGCAACTGGACCTCACCACAGCAAATACTATGCGTCAGAGTCGAACCGTGGAACAAGTCCACGTGACCAACACACAGACTGACCAACAGCAAGCTCCAAGGAACAACAAAGCCACGAGCACAGAAACTTTAGATTCCTATGGACGACAATGGGAACAGGAACCCAGAAAATGGCAGTCAAGGTACAAAGGAAATGCTAATAAAGCAGGAAGAGGTCGAAGTTCGTGGAATAAACACAATAACAGGGGCAAACCGTACCATAACAATGGAGGTAATAATGGCCAGGAAGGCAGTAATAGAAATTGGAGACCCCAAGAGAGAAGAAATAACTTCGATGACGAGGCAGAAGAGCGATATCATGCTTCTTTGCGATACCTCGAAGAAAGGGGAGATGAGCCCCAGAAACCACAAGTCCGCTGGCAAGAAGTCATGCAGAACAGGACATCGCCAGACAGATATGGAGATGGAGCTAAGAGTTTGGAACTACAGCGCAGCGAACAGGAGAGAAGGAACTCCAAAGGGGCGGGCGCTGAAGAAAAAAAAAACGCCAAAATTAGAAGAGCTCGAGACTGATGGATGGAAGTCTATTAACATCATCAATTGGATAGCCAAACCAGAAGAATTGATTGAGGATACAGGAGGACCACAGGTCATGGTCAAGAGAGAATTGCCTATTATAATTGTGAGAGTGGCAGGATTAAAAGTCAGAAGTCTGTTAGATACGGGATCAACAGTAAGCCTGATGACACAAGCTCTATATAATGAAATAGCCCGGAGAGAGAACATTTTGAAGATACCGATCTCCAGTGTAAAAATTAAAGGGGTAATTCCAGACAGAACAATGATATGTAAATACCAGGTATTCCTAGATTTACAGATAGGAGGCTCGATTTTCTCACAGAGTTTTCTGTTAGTAAACAAACTACCTTATAACCTACTTATTGGGGCAGAGTTTATAAGGGAATACAGAGTGATAATTGACCTAGCACAGGACAGGGTTATGTTCCATGTGAATGAAGAAGCTGAAGGCTTAGAGGTCGCACTCAATGAAATTGAACCAGGATCCAGTGAACAAGTATGGCATACATACAGAGACGTGGCTGATGAAGGAGTGTTAGCTATTGAGCAGTTAGAAGCGGAGCTCAAAACACTAGCCACAGACTTGGAAAAAGATCTGGAACCCAAATTGGAAGAATACATTTCGGAGAAGCTAGAAGAAGCGAAAATTGGGCTAAAAGAGAAGGAAAATTTAAAGCAGTTATTGCTGGAACAGAAGGAAGTCTTTGATTCGAGACCTGGTCGGATAAAGAACTTCACTTATGCTTTTCAAGTCAGTGATTGGACACCATTTAGGCAGAAACCCTACCCTATAGCTGAAAAGCATTATGCTAAAGTGAAAGAGGCAATTCAGGAGATGTTGGAGGCCGGCGTTATTGAGAAAACACCTACGCCTTATGTAAGTCCATTGGTAATTGTACCAAAGTCAGACGGATCTGTCAGAGTCTGCTTGGACCTGAGACGCTTAAATTTGAGAGTTATTCCGGAATTTGACCAAGTGCCACCTATTAAAGAGATCCTCAGGAAGTTTAGAGGGAAAACTATATTCTCAAATTTGGATATCACATCCAGTTTCCACCATCTTGAATTAGAGAAGAAAACTAGTCTGTTGACAGGATTTATGTTTGATCAACATACATTCACATTTTTAAGGCTACCTTTTGGGTTGAAAACAGCTGGTTCAGCCCTGATAAGAGCGTTAGATCGCAATCTATCAGATGAGGTTAAAGAGAGTACCATCAGATATGTAGACGACATT
This sequence comes from Meconema thalassinum, assembly GCA_946902985.2. Classification (NCBI taxonomy): domain Eukaryota; kingdom Metazoa; phylum Arthropoda; class Insecta; order Orthoptera; family Tettigoniidae; genus Meconema; species Meconema thalassinum. The sequence continues at coordinate 341,545,987 of OX336395.1, forward strand.
CTACTCACATCAGAATCTCTGGAGGAGCACATGAGAGACCTGAAGAAGTTGCTAGATGACCTTCGAGAAGCGAACTTTAAGGTCAATATCAAGAAATCGCACTTCTGTCAGAGGGAAGTTAAATTCCTAGGGCATGTTATTGATGCAAATGGAGTGAAGCCTAATCCAGATAAATTGGAGGTAATTCGAAATTTCCCTCGACCCACGAAAGTAAAGCACGTCCGACAGTATTTGGGAATAATTGGATTCTTTTCGAACCACTGCCCAAACTATACTGCGACAGTAGCACCACTGCAGGACCTATTGAAGAAAGGCGGCAGATGGAATTGGACGGAGCAATGTCAGGAAGCATTCGTGAGGTCAAAACAAATGCTTTTGGAATATGTGAAACTGGGATACCCAGATTATACCCAGAAGTTCATCATACAGACGGATGCATCACTTATTGGGATTGGAGCGATGCTATTCCAGGAAAATGTTGACCAGCCTGAGAAGAAAGTTTTTATCGCCTTTATAAGCAGAAGACTGAGAGCCCATGAGAAAAACTACACGATCACAGAGATCGAATTGCTCGCAATTTTGTACGCGTTGCAATCGTGGCACAAACTCGTGTACGGCTTCCGAATAGTTCTGAGAACAGACCATAAAGCTTTAACATTTTTGTTAAAGACGGATTTGTCTAGTCAGAGATTGACAAGATGGTCCCTGTATATCCAGCAATTTAATGTGGAAATAGAATACTGTCCAGGGAAAGAGAATGTAATACCGGACATATTAAGTCGTTACCCTAGAGAAGAAGAAGTACTAGCGGTCCAGATTGAGAATCGAGATCAGAAGACGTTGGATGACTTAAGGAACATTACCAACCTACAACGCGAAGACCCATGGTTGAAGATGATAATCGATTACTTCGAGGGACGCTTAGCAAGGGGAACTGCGATATACAGAGAGGCGGAGGCATTGGCAACAGATTATGTATGGTATAATCAGATATTACACAAGTGGGACGATGTGGATCACACACGTCAAAGGATTGTAATTCCTGCATCTTTGCAGAGGAGATTAGTATGGCTAGCCCACAGAGCATTTGGACATCCTGGAATAGATAAAATTTGTGCTCTGTTGAAGGAAGCATTTACTTGGCCAAAATTGAGAGAAACGGTGAGAAATGCTATTAGAACATGTGATCTTTGCCAAAGGGTAAAGCCGAATCCCTTTTTAATGAGGCAACGACCTATCCCGTTATTACCAGAGAAGCCAAGGCAGCTATTGAGTATCGACAACTTTGGACCATTGCCTAGAGCACGTAGAGGCAATAGACACATTTTTGTAGCCATGGATGTATTTTCGAAAATGGTGGTGTTGTGCCCCATTCAAAAGACAAGTTCAAAATAGGTCTTGAAGCGCCTGAAAGAGAGAGTTATTCCGATTCTTGGGAAGCCGGATAACATTCTCTCGGACCACGGAAGTTGCTTTACTAGTGCAGAATTTCGTCGAGAACTGGAAACTCTAGGAATTAGGCAGATTTTATCTACCATTCGCCATCCTGAGGCAAGTCCCGTTGAAAGAGTAATGAGAGAGGTCCAGAAATACATGAAGATCTACTGTTCTGAAGCGAATTGGCGTTGGATTGAGTTTCTAGAAGTCATTGAATACTGTATAAATAATACTGTACATGAGGCGACAGGTCAGGTTCCCGTGACTCTACATCTGGATCAGAGACCAGAGAGACCGTGGAATGGTGTTATTCCATTACCAGTAGACGCACAGCCCGGTAGAGAATTGAGGATCCAACGAACCTTTGAATATCTCAAAGCACAGGCGGAGAGACGTCAGAGAAGGAATCGTGCGAAGAGGTATCATAAACCGCTTCTCGTGGGACAGAAAGTTTTAATTAAGAAACCCGCCAGTTCAGATCCAGAGGCACGGAAGTATAAAAAGTTTAATTTTTCTTACCACGGCCCGTTCGAGGTGATAAGAGACCTCCAGAACAATGCATACAGGTTAAGGCATTTAGAGAATGGAAACGAGGTCGTTATGAACATAGCCAACTTAAAAGTTTATTACTCGCCAGAAGAATTCGACGAACCAGAAGAAGAATTAGTAACGCACACCCAACTCAACGTGGAGAGCGGAGGCAGCCAAGCAGGCAGACCTGAATATTGGAACGGCGAGACGGGACGAGAAGCAGACAGTTTACCCAGTGTAAGCGGAGAGCAGAAAGAATGCCAGTGTTTGCGAGAATTCTATGAAGAAATGGTCAGAGTGGCCAGAGAGGTTGAGGCTGTAAACGCGACCCTTCGCAGGGAGAATAGACAGCTCAGAAACAAGGCCGAGTGTGGAAGGGGGAACACTACTAACCCACTCGCAGCCAGACAAGGTGAAGGACCCCAGACGTAAACACAGACGGTGGTCGACAGTCAGCTGGTTACTTATATAAGCCACTTGCATTGGACTTTTATAAGTTTTGCAAGGGGAACATGAACCCGATGGGGTTATGCTGACTGGAATCGAACATGGTTCTCAGAGACTGTGATCTCAGGAGAAAGGTTCCACCAGGAAGCGAACCAGAGATCTGTACAGGGAGTTTCTTGGTAAAAACCCCTCGAAAGAAATGTATATTTAATCACTGGTGTGATTTTTGATGAAATGACATTATTTAGTAAAATAATGTAGGAAAGAATGAGCAGATTATATCATTATAAGACGATTTGGTGTAAGCTATTGGAGGCTTGAAGCACAGAGGAGGGCAGAGTTGACATTTACTAATTGGCCCAGAATTGTGGGTTGGTCCCAGTGGAGCCACGTCCATCTCAGAGACCCCATTATGTCGTCTGGAGCAGGGGTGAGGCCTGAATAATGACATAGTTATTCCCCGACGGAGAATGGATTTAGAGTAGGGGCGGAGAAATGCCCAGAAAAATCATTGATTACTCGTGATTGGAGTAACGAATCGAGATGAGAGTTGCACACAGGTGAATATCTTGGCAAGAAGATAATTTTAGAGTCTTTTACCTGCGAAATTGGTGCATATTTAATGATGTGCGTAAGGACTGTGAAACGACCATTGTTCGCGGATGGATGTGAAGATGTTGCCGGGGGTTTCCCGTTAGGTAGCGTCCCACGCCATGGAGAAAGGAATTAATATTAATTAATTGGACGAGCGATTCCTTTGCACACAGATAGTTTTGGGACCTGTGAAGAGAGAGGAACACAATGATCATGGTTTGAAGACCTGAATCATGCTGTGAGAGGAGCCAAGATTACGCGGGAAGATGTCGCTCTACTTTCTGTGGAAATCCGATATAAGGGAGTAGACCCCAGGAGGAGCTCTCAGCTATGCTCAGTTGAAACTCAGTTGTCACGCAGTCTACATGCCGCCAAGCGCAGTTACAGCCAGTTACAGTCTTACTCAATTGTCAATTGTAGCACAATGGCAATAAGTTGCAATCAGTATGCAGCAAATATGCAGCAGTACGAGACAGCGTGTAAGCCGCATACAGAAGTCTTCAAATAAGTTACGTGCAGTCTTCGAGTGAAACTTCAGTCAGCTACAGCCAGGTTGAAGCAAGTTCGTCAAGGCAAAACGCATGACGGATCTATTCATCAAGACGCCGAACAAAGACTGGTATGTGTAAAAGAAACAGTAAACATGCTTGTATGAATAATAGTCGTGATACAGGCATAATCAGCAGCACGAACTATGACGTGTTCAGTTATGAAGCACTGTATAGACTAACGGTAGAACTATTGTATATAATTATTTGTGAAAGTGTTGAACTTTATTAAGCGCAGTGTGTATAGTATTAACTAATCGTATATGTGTAACTACGATAGAATGCGCGAAAGAAACTCTACTAAGTGTTTGGTATTGCCATGAGAGTACCAGATGTTAACGCTCATGTTTGGGAGCCAGCGTATTGATGTAACGCAGGACGCTTACTGTAGGAGTAATGATATTCATAAAAACTGTTGGAGAGTTCCGAGAGCAGATAACCAGACTTTCAATCAGGAGTTGGTAACGTAAGATGCCGTCGACACCTGCAATTTCGATCTCTGCTAGGGAATTTCAGCATTGAAGTGTGTATGAAGTGACGAGTGTTCAGTGTAATGCATATGTAAAAATATCATTTAAAGTTGTGTTTGATGAAGTGTTTCACATGTTTGGGGAGTGATAACTTCCTGAAAGGTATGCAACGTGTCGTGTTGGTGATAGAAATTATGTGTAATCAAATGTGTGTAAACAAGAGAAATATGTCGCGTTAAACCCATTATGGCGGGCGACATGGAAGAATATGATTGGTCGGAGCCACCTTAGATGCCTATAGAAATGTAAGTACCCCACAAATTATGGTTATGATTATGTAGAAGTATGGACCGCTGCATGTCTGTGATTCCGTAAAGATATTGTGAATTCCTTATAGATGCCAGTAAAAATCAGTTAGGAGGCTGATCCTCCATGTTTAATCAGTATTGAATTGATTTTTATAGAGTTGAGATGTTAATTTGCATCATTAAGTGGAGTAATTATTCCCACTATGAATTAAGAATGGCAATCAGTTATGTAAATGCAACGAACGCGATTGTTCGAGTTTAAAACGTTTAGCTATGTCGGAAATTTTGGTAATTTATGTGAGAATAATAATAAATAATGATTTTGGTCATTTATGTCAGTGAGAAATGATGATAATAATAATAATGGTTATTAAGAGTATGAATGAACACATCAGGAAACAAATAAATGTTGTAAGCGAGAATTATTAACGCTAAGTGCAAGACTTATCAATCTAAGCAGGAAGATGTTACAGTGAGATTACATTACAGTAACTATGGAAAGAAGTTTTATATCAGAATATTGCAGATATTCAGTAATGATACTAGTAATGAAAGAGCTTTTAGTGAATTGAATTTGCAGCTTAATTGAGAAGCTTATAGAGTAAATGTTAGATTTCTCTTAATATTATAGGTCGGAGTGTCGTAGCATGGAGCATTAGGGGCCAGATAGTCTATTCTACGTATGAATTCTCCTATGTCGTGGACATTGTTGGAGATATTATTTATTCCAGAGTTTTAGTGATGGACCCTAACTCTGAAGATAGGATTGAAATGTGTTCCGGGTCGGAATCTTGATAGGGTCGAGGAAACAAGGACACCTCGCAGCTCTATGATTTCCCGAGAACTTATTGATGAGTTATTTACGCTCGTTGGCAGCGAAACTCATAGCGACAGTGGTTTTCTGCGCCTATATTATACTTGAGACATCGGTCAAACCGCCAGGCTCATGCATTGCGAACCCCGAACCTTCATGTTGAATGGACCCATGTGAGGCCATTAATTAATCGTTATCCTCGACGTAGGAATAATTACAAAAGCTCATTCAATACCTGTTGGCATAATAGTCAATTAAGATCCTTTGGGAACATGTGTGGCGGTCAGGCCACAGTATTTGTCTTGTAAATCGTCACTGCTTAGAGAGGGAGGCTTTCAAACTTTTAGAGGTCGAGATAATTGGTGAAACGACCCATTCCACTTTCTATTGTGTAGCGACTTCCTTAGCCGAGGGTCGGTGCCAGCCACCCGGGCCGCTCAGGCAAGTTATAAAGGGAAGAGATTCTAGACCTTGTTAAAAGGACATATAATGCAAGATTGTTATGTTGAGTATTATAGCCATGTGGTTTGAGAACACATGGATAATTATAGTTCACCCTGATGGTTCATTATTTTAGCTATCTGACGAATAGTTACATGATATTTGTACTGTCACTGGAGCCAAGTCATGTAGTTGGTGACTAGATGCCAATCGCCATGAGCGCGAGGTAGTCTACCGTACAATCCGACATAAGCTATAACGTAACGTTTTATCTAGGAATCACAGACAGCATGCGGGGAAACCATATAATTGGAGGATGTGTAGGGGGTAGCTTACATAACTTAATTATGGAGTTGCACATTGATTTCGGTGCAACGTCCAAATAGGTAAATGCATGCAAAGCATTTCATTGGTGAGAAGAAAAATATTAAAACACGCACGGCACACATAATTGTTTAACATAAAGAGGTTTAAGGAATAATCCTTGTGGTAATATTAAAGAAGTCACATTGTATGACTGTTATGTTAATGTACAGTTTGTTTTGAAGTCGTAGGTGCATCAGCGCACTAGTATATCCTTGTGAAGTTCACAGAAGGGTAAAGCTTTATGGCTAGGTATGACTTTGTTGTGATTTTATATTTGTTTACTTATGGATTGTGGAAGTAAAAATTTTGTTTGCTTTATATTATGCTTTTTGGGTATTGTTTTGTGTTTGAAGCCATGATTTATTTTATTGAATTAAAGTTTTAGAATAGAGTTGTGCCTTGTCATTGTAGAGTTGATACCTTTTAGCCTCAAATCCAAAATATGCACTGCTAAATTGGGGTTACCGTACACGCCTGAGAGCTGATGCTAGCTGGAGGCAGATGCATATTATCCACCGAGATTACTCACATGGGTACAGTATTTAGGTGCAGATTTTGGAGTTTTTAGAGAATAAGCTAAATAAATCAGGTCGTGTAAAGATATGCCAGGTACTGAAATCTGTCCGTGTTTTAGTATTTTCTGTGGGTTATTTGTGATAATTAAATCAATTAGAGTGCGTGAAGATCCTTGGGGGGTGTGTACGTGGTGAGTAGGACCGAGTGGTAATATTGTCATGTTACAAGAGGTAAACATATTCCGTAAACGATTTGCGTCAGTGGAGTCTATTAATATGTTTGTGTTAAATTCACCAAATATGAGTACGTGTTCGTAGGTAGGTAACAGTCTTAGTAGAGTTTCTTCAAAGTCCATGAAGTTCCCTTCTTTAGGTGGTTTATATACTACACCAATAAGCACTTTAGTCACGTCAACAGTGAGCTCAACAAACATATATTCGGTCAAGGGTTCAGTAGATAAGTTCGATGTTTTTATAATCTTTGCCGCCAAATTGTTTTTATAGAATAAAGCTACTCCTCCTCCTCGACGCTTCAGTCGGTTGTGAAAGAGCAAATTGTACCCTACTAGACTTATCATGTTTAAAGGGACAGAGTCTTTCAGCCAGCTTTCACTAATTGCTACAACGTTTACCATGCTTCCTTCAAAAATAGCTTGGAGCTCAGCGTGATGCGCTACTTTGGACTGGGCATTGACATGAGCACACAGCAGTGAACGGGGAAATGCGGAAAATTCCCTTTCCAGATGATTGCGGGTGGGGAGAGACGAAGACAGGGGTTGGGGAGGGCTGGGAGGCTCATTGTCAAGGTGAAGGTCATTATCTCTGTCGGGACTGAATGTAACGGTACCAACTACACTGGCCATAAAACAAAAGAGAGCATGCAACTTACCATTGTTTCCTCATGTATGCACAGGCCACTAGAAGCAATTAAACAACCACTCTCACTGAATTTAAAATTAAACCACCTATCACTTATGCAATCACTCACACTAAAATTAAAATAACATATTAAACACACGCTCACAATTACACACATTAACCTGTTCACTTAACTTCCGATACCTGCCCTTTTATTAAGCAGGCAAGTTCTGCTGGAGTGTTAACGTAATGTTTTTTACCGTCAGAATCCACTATCACTATTCGCCCATCCAGAGTGAAGGTGTTCCTTGCTCCAAAGTGATCCCTGGCCTTGTTGAGCATGTCCTTGCGTGATGCTGTGAGGGACTCAGTTATGAGGATAGGAGTTCCTTTGAGAAGTCTCTTGGCGCGCCAGACACGTTCCCTCTCGTGGTAGCGGGCGAACTTGACAATAATAGGTCTTCTACCGGTAACCACCACATCCGCAGACGATCTCTTTGGTTTCCCCAATCGATGACACCGATCGATGCTCATCATAGTCAGTTCTATGTTAAGCTTGTCCTTAAGTACCTCCGTTACTCTAGCGTACACGTCTTCGTTAGGAGTTTCACTTACCCCATGTAGCAGTAGGCAGTTCCGGCGGCTGTACTGTTCTGCCTCATCTATTCGAAGTTCTTGCTTCACAATCTGCTCAATCAAATCCCTTTTTAAGTCACTTAGCTCCGTTATGACTTTGGGAGAGAACCATAAAGATCAGTCGCGAAGATTTCACAAGGCTTAGAAGGAATAATAGGCCTTGGTAATTCTCTCAATAATCTAGAATTATGTTTACTCCTTTGGCATAAGTCGCATTCTCGAATAGTGTTTCTGACAGTTTGTCGCATTCGCTCCCACGAAAATTTCTCTTGTATCATGTTGACCGTCTTATCTACTCCAGCATGACCTGCAATTCGATGTGCCATCCAGATGATGGGTTTTTGCATTCGTGGAGGTATCACTACTCTCAGCTTCGTATGGTCGGGATCTGCAAACTTGTAGATTAAACCATCCAACATCATAAAATCTCTTGAAATTCTTTCAGTATCCACAAAATCATCATCATTTGGATCCATGTCTCCCTGTAGAAAACAAAAAATGTTTCTAAAACGTCGGTCTCTCCTCAGGGATAAATGCAACAATCTTAACCTTCTCAAGGTATCCTCATCCTCCTGCGTCAGGTTAACTTGAAAAACCTTAGATGTAGACTCCACTGCTCTACTCAATAAATCGGCTCCAACGTTCAACTTTCCAGGAGTGTGTTCAATATCTAGGTTGAATTGTTGAATAAAAAGTGACCATCTAGTTATCCTATCACTGGCAAAGTTTGTTCTCAAGATAAACTCCAATGCGTGGTGATCAGTCCTCACAATTACTGAATGTCCAATTAACATTTTCTTCCACGACTCCAACGCGTAGATTACAGCAAGTGCTTCTAACTCTGTGGTGTAATAATTCCTTTCTGATGGACGAAGTTTCCTGCTTATGAACGCCAGGTAACGGCTCTTGTGATCGTCATCTTCTTGAAGAAGAATAGCTCCAATCCCTACGGTGGATGCATCAGATTCTATGATGAAATTCTTGGTAAAGTCAGGATACTCCAATTTCACGCTGTTTACCAATAACCTCTTGGCATCTTGAAATGATTGTTCACAATCTTCATTCCATTTCCATTTGTTTCCTTTCTTTAATAATTCCTGCAATGGAGCAAACGTCTTGGTGAAGCTTGGACAATGCCCTGCAAAGAATTGGCATGTTCCGAGAAAACTGCGGACATTCTTCACTCTAGTAGGTCTAGGGAAATTTGCAATCACCTGTATCTTCGTCTCATTGGGACGGTATCCTTCACCATCCAAAATGTGGCCCAAAAATTTTATTTCCTTCCGAAAGAACTGACATTTTCGAAGGTTTACTTTAAAGTTCGCTTTTCTCAAATCTGCGAATAACATCTGAAGATGTAATAAATGTTCCTCCTTTACTTCAGGACTCAAATTTTGTTCCAGTGCTCTGATCAAAACAGATCCAGATGTTTTGACTCCAAATGGTAGACGGCGGAATACATATGTCTGCTGGTCAAACATAAATCCTGTAAACTTTTTGGAATCTTCACTAATCCTAATGTGGTGGTAGGACGAAGTGAGATCAATGTTAGAGAACCAGACCTTGCCTTGGAATTTCCTTAACAGTTCCCTAATGATTGGTGGTCTGTCATACTCTGGCAGTAATCTCGAATTCAAATTTCGCGCGTCTAAACATAGTCTCAGACTTCAATCTTGCTTAGACACTACTGCTAATGGATTGACATAAGAGGTAGTGTACTTTTCAATCACATTGTTGCTTTCCATCACTTTGATAAGCACTTTTACCCTTTCTCGATGCTTTTCCGCTACCGGATACAATTTAGCATGGAAAGGTGCATCATCATTTACACGAATACGATATTCAAAATCTTTAATTTCACCAGGTTTAATATCAAAAATATCGTGGTACTCTTCCAAAATTTTTCCTAGCTCTGGGGACTCCTTCTCAGTGTAGACTTCTCTTCCTTCAGCTTCATGAAAAATCAGAGACCATTGAGCATCTCCCTCGATGTCTTCCTCTTCTTTTCCCTCGAAGTTTATCTCTTCGGTATTCTTGAATCTGATCGTCTCTGTCTTCATGTCTATCACTGCTTGATATTTCTGAATGAAATCCGTTCCCAATATCATGTCAAAAGCCATGTCCTTCATTACTACAAAAACATGTCGGAAATCATGTCCTCCTATAGTAACACATAAGTATAATTGCGTTTTACACAGAGATATTGTGTTGGGTATTATTCCTTGGATCTTAATTCCTGATACTGGAATCTCCTCTAAATTCTCTTTGAGCTTCCACAGAATATAAAACTTCTCGCTCACAAGACAAAGCATAGCCCCAGTATCAATTAAAGTATCGACAGGCATACCGAATACTTCGCATGATATGATTGGCATTCTAATTCTTGTACCCATTTCTTTCCGTTCGTCATTATGTTGAATTAAGTCATCATCCTCTGCTTGCCATTTAATAATTCTGGAAGTGAAAGTGTTTAAAATTCTATCTTCTACTGTGAATTCGAAGTTTTTTTTCTTTTCCAATCCCCCGGGATTGTTGTGTTCCCGATGGACCTGGTTCATTGGGCCTCTGTTCCAAGAACTGCAAGTTTTCTTGGTGTCTTTCTTCCAAGTTCTTCCTCGTCTCCTTATTGAACTCTTCATTGGACTGACGAGTATTCACATTCCCTCTGTTATTGTAGTTGTTTCTACCATAGTATCTTCTTTCCTGGTACCTTCCTTGATTATCCCTTGGCCTTCTCCATCGAGTATTATATCGATATCCACCATCCGGTCTTGCATAAGGCTTGTAACTGTATCTGTTACTGTACTGATTCCATCCTCTTTTATCGGGCTCTTCCCTCGGCGTTTTCTCTTCTCGCCCCTCTCGAATCTCTCGCGGTGTTTGGGAATAACTGTCGGCCATAACAGCGTACACAGCGTTGTTATTCTTTCCTCCCTTCTGATGGAAGAATTGAGCGTTCTTATGATCAAGTTTCTGCAATACCTCGTCAAATTGCTCCATATTATAAATGTCAGCAGCGATCAAAGTTCTTTGGACGTCTGCTGGAAACTGACGTATCAATGCGGTAATTAATTCATTATCTGGCATCGGCGGATCTAAATGTTGTAGTTTAGAAAGCTGTCCAGAAAAGTACGTAGAGTATCGAGTAGGCTGTGACGTCGAGAATCTCTTTGAATATAATTCTGCTCTGACTTGCTGTTGGGTTTCCGGGGACCAAAACTTTTTTAATAACCCACGGGAAAACTCCTCAAAATTGGTGAGAGTGGACCTAAAAGCTCTAAACCAAAGAAGTGCAGGACCTTCCAAAAATTTCCCTATCACTCGGATCTGTCTTTCCTTAGGGATTTTGGAATCTTTCAGGTAATCACCTGCTTCTCTCAAAAATTCTACGGGTGTCACAGAATCTCGCCCTGAAAATTTAGAAGGCTTATCCTCTACATTCTTGAATACAGTTATGGGGTTGGATTGAAATACTGTCCTGACCTCATCCTGTCTTTGACTATCAGTTTCTCTAGCTGCTTCTAGGTTTATCTGTATCTGTTCTTCTCCCCTTACACTTGGCATTTTCAACAGATGGTCAGACTGTTTCTCGTCCTTGATTTGGGTTTTCATAGCCTCAAGTTCCTTATGGTTTTCTTCTGCCATTTTTTTAATTGCTTCGGTTTCCTTACAGTTCTCCTTGACATCAGTGGATATCTGGTTCATAACAGCCTCGTGACTTTTCAACGACCCTGTCATATCTGATATGTCCCTCTGAGTTGCTTGGATATCTTTGGAAATTACTTGAATATGGGATGATAAAGATTCCTTAATTTCCTTGACTCCCTCTTGGTTCTCCAGCTTGAGTGTGTCTTTAATTTCATTGATAACTGTGGTTTTAATTTCAGTTTGTAATTCATTAATCACACCTTCTCTTATTTCTCCCATTACGAGTTCTTTGAATTGTTCTGTCAAACGTTGAACAACTAGGATGCCATCTCATTACTCTCTTTCTTCACTCTGACTTCTAGGTTGATCATGTCTTCACCAACTTTCCTAAGACCATGTTTTATCCTATCAGCTAAGCTTTGGGATCTTAGATCGGCATCGCGAAATGTATCGTCCATTAAACTTGCGTTAGTGGCTAATGAAGTTTCGGGCTCATGTGTTTTTTCGCATAATTTAGTCATTTTACTCTCAAGTGACATTTTCAAAATTTCGGAATTCTCTTTAAATTTGTTTTCCATAGAATTAAATTTACTATTTAAATTTTCTTTCAAGTTACCTTTTAACCTGCTTTCTAACAAATCGGAACTTTCTTTCAAGTTATCTTTTAAAGAATCAGAACTTTCTTTAAGTTTATTTTCTAAAGAATCAGAATTTTCTTTAAGTTTATCGTTTAAATTTTCTTTAAGTTTATTTTCTAAAGAATCAGAATTTTCTTTAAGTTTATCATTTAAACTTTCTTTAAGTTTATTTTCTAAAGAATCAGAATTTTCTTTAAGTTTATCATTTAAACTTTCTTTAAGTTTATTTTCTAAAGAATCAGAATTTTCTTTAAGTTTCTTTTCCAAAGCCTCTGTATTTCCTTTCATAATGGCTGCTACACGCAGTCCAGCTTCTTTGGAACTCTCTTCCAAACTCCTCATCATCCTCATCATCTCCTCCATAATTTTCAATTATTATTCAAAACTTAGGGGTATACATGATGGCAGACACAAGATTATAACTAGAACAAGAAGTATGAATAGCTAATTGGAACGCTCTAATAAAATGAGATTTGTCCTAATGTCGACGTGATGGAAAAACAAAATTCTCTACTTTTACGAGTTACATTTACCACAATATCACAAGAAAAATATGCAAGTTCTCAAATATCCTCCACCTGGATTCTAATAATGCGTATGTCCAGTCATCGAACGTTTACTACTGAATTTACTTGACGCCCTAATGGTTAAGCCATTATCAAAAATAATCAAACCCATTCTAATTATTAGTCCAGTTATTTTTTTTAATTTTCCCCACTAATTGGGTTTCCTACTAATTTATTCATCCAAACCAGACATCTCTCAACTCCCAAAATATCTATATAAAAATTATCACAATTTAAATCGGCATGCGATTGACCATGTCTAACTCAAGCCCCACGTTCGAAGCCATTTCTCTCTCTATCTTATTTTATGTGCCCGTTTAGACCGGAGTCCGCACGACCACATATGCATTTTACCAATAATCAGTCAGCACGAGAGTCAAAATATCCCGGGGCGCCAGATGGGTTAAGCTAATCGCAAAAACGACATCAAATGAAAAAAAATGCTTTTCTGGTTTTTGGCTCAATGCAAGAATAAGGATAGAAGGAGATTCAACTGGGCATAACACATCATGTAAAATTATCTCATTTTATTTTGAATTTAAAATTGACTGCAAAATAAAATGCTCAAAGCAGCATCATTCATGTGTGGCGACCCACATTCCTATTTACACAATGTACAGACATTTTCCAACACATTGGACAATTATCTTTGGAAACACAAGTCTGATTATTAGTCCTGTAGACTGTGTTCCAAAATTATATCGATTATTTATGATTAAATCCAGTTCAAATTTAATTGTCTTTACTGGAAATACTGTAGTTCACTGTTTGAATTATTACATAATATTAACACTCGTAGAATAAATGTTCATAGAATTTTTAACTTTCACTTAATTTTCCAGTTTCAAAAAATATTGTCAAAAAATATTATTATCTCTGAATCAACACAAATTATGTACACATATTAATAACATCTGAAAAGTATTTGACCTTGAGCATAGCATCGAAGAACTGTGCGAAGCACAACAAAATTAATTGTTCTTCTGACATTAAACGCTTCGAGAAGTGCCTCGATTATGAACTTCAAGTTACTAACAAAATATATGATTTCTGAATCATCAACTTGATCAATAAATTGTTGGACCATCCAACTATTCAATTTTCCACTTGGAATCATTATTAAGAAAAATATTTATATTTGTGGCCATTTTAGTAACTTTCACAACTTGCAATTCTTCGACAGAATGCGGAAATAAGAATTGTAGCTTCATAATAAATTCATTTAGTTCACGGCACTAGGATTGAAAACATCCTTCAAATTATTCGTGGTTATAGAATTATTTTTAATTGGCAGTGATTCATTCTATTATTTTTATAAGAACACAATATTCCAACAACAACGGCAACGGTCTTCCTCTGAAGAAGAATAAAATACTATCATGACAAATCCGGGTTCTAGCAAAATCAAGGTCTTAATGGGATCCGTAAACAAGGTTGAAATAAGAACTGATGGTTTTTAAGAAATAACCTTCGGGTCATTCATACGACGCAATGTGTAGTTCCAATACTCCTTCTATAACACTGAGTCATCGAACCTGCTATTTGATTGATGCTCAAATAAAAACTTCCTCATTCCTGCGACTTAAACATGCGCACCTGGGAATGGCATTTCAACTACTCCACACACATAAATTTTCTTCCCAAAATTTATACAATAAATCAAGCCTCTGCTTGTTATCAACACTGGAAGATTTATAAACTTACAAGTTTATTTTATTTTACCATTCAGTTCAACCCGTGAAGTTACCATACTTATGATACTCTTTATTTCACTTTCGAATGTGTATCTACGTCATGATTTTATATAAATACAAAAATATCCTAATTGATACAAATATTATTTGCTTCCCGTTTCATGCCTCTCCGTGTTATCTGAAAAATATACTTTGCTCATTGCAAATATTAACTGTTCAACCAGAACTGTCATGTTGGTTGAATGCGGGCTTGCGCTAACCACTCTCCTTCGGAAAATCACCTGTTCCAAACTAGAAATGATTAAACTACTTCATAGGCTCTCTCTCAATAAATGTGATTATTAGAAAATATAAGATCCAAAAATTATTTAGAAAAGTTATGAAAATCATTATTATTTTTATTAGTGGATTATTATTATTATTATTATTATTATTAGTTATATTATTTTAAATATATTTAATTATTATTTCATTATGTGAGAATCCACATGTTCGAATCTTCGAATATAGATAAAATATCCATTTCTCAACAAAAATAATTATTGACTTTTACAGTTACATCGGCTGTTTTCCGTGATTATCCAAAAATATGAAATATTCAAATAAATGCTCGTTATGCTCGGTCATCGATCCTAAACTGTT
Source organism: Meconema thalassinum (assembly GCA_946902985.2). Classification (NCBI taxonomy): domain Eukaryota; kingdom Metazoa; phylum Arthropoda; class Insecta; order Orthoptera; family Tettigoniidae; genus Meconema; species Meconema thalassinum. The sequence continues at coordinate 341,561,140 of OX336395.1, forward strand.
CTGAGTGCTGAAAATACTCAGAATAACTCTAATATGTCTTGCGTAAATCATTGCAAGATTTAAATACGAAGAAAAATAAATGTGTTGGTCATCTGCAGAAAATGAGTTTGTTCCAATTAGCTAGGCATAATATAAAGTCAAAATGTGGCTTACATTTCTCGTTGGTCTTGAAGCGTAGTGAACCTGGTCTGTACCAGATTTATCCAGATACATGCCCTATCGGACACGCACGTCTAATCCTTGTATCGGCCGCCATTATATACCCACAATCTGTCTAACAAGACATAGTGGTAATATCTCTTGAAGTTTGAAGTAACTGTTGATCCATTTTAATATTTACTTCTGTTAACGTCATAACAGTTTGCTTAAATGGGGTCAGATCTAAGTGATCTATTCTCAAATATGTCAGTTGTAACATAACTCACGGTAATCATTTCAGTACAAGAAAACACTGACAGTCTAAATCAATCAACGGCTGTTCTGAAGATCGTTCCCTGGGCATGGCTTATCACCATCTATCATGCGCGAAGCAACATATAGTTTCCCTTTGTCGGCTAATGAACAACACCGTGATAGACTGGCCTTCAATATACTGAAAGATCGGAGTGGTTATCAAGTTACAAATTATGAAACTGACTAAATTGGACTAAAATATCCAAGTATTAGATTATTACTGGACTGTGACAAAGTACTTTCTAGACAAAGTCTAGCATATGTCCATATAGAAATAAAATATTTCACCAGCGTCCGTAGAAAAATATCAATCACCTTAGTGATTCTCTCTGTCGTAAACTTACTAAGTTCCACATGTATCGCAGCACTTTCGTGACTATCACAATTTTGAAGATAACTTCTGCGTAGATCCGGCAACCATGTGCCTTGGCTCAGCGTAGCAGCACCTTGCTATGCAAGAGCTTGTTTCGAAGTGAGCTGATGTTGCTTGGGCCAGCCGGCTTTTATTCAAAACGGTCAGGGTCACGCTGCATCACGCTGAAATCTAGAAATCCTCATATCTCTGGTATCCCTGGTCCGATTTACTTGACACTAAGTGCATTCTCTTTCATTTGGCCGTGCCAGTAATCTGATCCAAGTCTCAAGTCTCTACTCCATGGCTAACTATTTAATCAACAAATAGTCTCGACCTCTGCTATTACTTGCTACGTCACTTGACATGCTCTTAGCTGCATAAAATTTCCATTTCCTTCTGGAAGGAATGGAGCGCGATATTCAAATATCTCAACTTTCAAAAGCAGCTGTAGACTTTCCCTTGATATCTAGGTGTCTGAATCTTGGAATACCCATTCCTAGAGTTGAGCACAACGTGGGATGGCAGTAAAGCTTATACACTGTTAATCCACTGGTATCCAATTCATTTCAATTGCTTCATAACCACAAGATGGCAGTGGGCGAAACTTTAAAATCTGATTTTCATATCTTGTGTCGTAATCATACGATTGAAATTTGAATACCTTACCTACACAATAATCTTCATGTAAATGTACATAACTCCAAAATCAAACATGGCGATCATCCGAAATATTTAGACGGTTCTCAATACCTACGAATCTATTACAGGAATCAAACTGAAATATTAACTTATATGTTGTTAGAGGTAATAGGATATATGAAAATAGTCTGCATTGTTCTTGACGGAACTACTTGTTATGGTTGTCTCCCACACACAAAACCCCTGAACTAGCACATATGCTGTGTGATTATTATTAACATTTCTTCTAATTTCAAAGTTTTATTTTGGTAAAATTTCCGATTTTTCCTTCATATTGTGCCCGTCAGAGGAGCTGTCAGGGTTGCCAACAACCGAAGTGAATTCCAGGTCACCTCACCTGCCGGACCTATGTGCCGAGAGGATCGGATGCATTTCTTTTAGGCCATAGCGGCACGAGAAACTATGATCCAGGGGATCTGGGGTAACATGGTGGCTAAGGTCATAGACCGCCCAAAAAAATACACCCTAAACAACTAGACTGAGAAATGAAAAACATCCAGACTTAAGTAAAACTCGTGAACACTTTTATTTTAAAGTCAGCAAGTACCTATCCTAGTTCGGAGGGTTTATATCGGCTAATCCGCAAACTAATGAAACAAGGGAGGAAAAGAAGATTCAAGCGCTACCTGTGAACTAAGGTAAACCCTCACGGAAGATCTAATTACAAAGATCATCAACAACAACAACGCTAGGAAAATGGTACGCAAAGAATCCCTAATCCAAGTTACAAAGTTCAAGTTACTAACAGAATTTACATTTAACAGGGCAGCAAAAACACATCTAAGTTACGATGATACCATTTCCTTATTTACATTTAACGTTAATTAAATTAGCCAAGTCCTAACAAGGAATACAAAAATTTACGGCGATGACGTCCGTAAAGCAAAACATTAACATCAAATCTACATGATAGTCAAGAAAAAAAAACATTAAACACACTCTTTCAAGCTACGTGTTCATCAACACAGAGAAAGGTAAACATGACATTATACACACTGTAAAATAAATAAAACACAAGACCAAAATGTATGTTATTACCCTGCCTACACGTTTTGGAAATACTCTTTACATCTAAAGTCATCTAAGTGCGTGTGAATTAGGTTGGCAATGGCGCTGTTATGACTACGACTTACATCACTTGAGTGTCGTGCTCCACCAGCTACGAACTAAAGGTTAAGCAACACTCCGTCGTCTCAAAATAGTGTCATCTGTCCTAAGTCAGTTCCGCCAGGAAATGTATGACATCACGAGATGTCGGTCAGCAAGCTCAAAATGTGCATTTCAAGATTATCAAAAACAATTAATTATCAGCTTGTTTAGAGTAATTATGCGCGTGATTATTATTTCGTAGGCTTAAATTCATTGTCGATCTATGACGATAGTGCTGACGATCCTAGACACCTGGGCTGAACAGTAGCGTCTCCTGCGATACCATTTATCTGCTGTCACATCGACATAAAAGTCGGAATACCTTCAACGAGCTCCCATCGCTCGGACAATACAATAACACAAGTTATGAGTGGCGCTCAGCACATCTGATTAACCTCGGGCAGGCCTGCGAAACGCTTCAGTTACCTCCCGTTAATAACAAGTCCACAGAACTGAGTCTGGACATACGTGCATTACAAGCCCTAAAATACCATGAATAGCCTCCAACAAGGATGTCTTACACTAATCAAATAACAAAGAATAAACCCTATGTGAATATTAAAAGTACACTCTCAAATAGTGACAAACGTAGTCGCTATGCAAAGCGATCAAGCATGTGATCAAAACATCTGATTTACACAAAATGGCTGCTGGGAACTTGACTCAAATAATGAAAATACAAAACAAACAGAAAGCTATGCTATAAGCATTCGTCCAGGGTCTCAAATAAGTATATCTCATTTCTGTGCACTCGTTGGTCGCTGGGTAATATCTCCACCTGTCCATAGCAATGAGCTTATGCTCGTAACCTTAGCTGCGTCAGGCAACTTTAACAAAACACTAGATTCACATGTAGGACTCAGTTCTCTCCAAAGAAAGTCCTATATGAACTGGCCTGTGGCTTATCCCAATATAACATCTAATTACACAATTGTACTACGTAGAAACACGCAGTAAAATAAGTCGTAACATATCTTTCAGAACAAATAGTAGTAAAAGGTAATAATGTCACTCAATCGGAATGTCTTTGACATGGCAGAGATGTCACTTCAAGTATTGTTTACATTATCATAACCAACAAAAAAAACCTGTGTCAAATCACTAGACACAAATAATACAGAAAAATACGCAAATTCTCACATCTGCTGAGTTTGCTAATGATACGATGTTAGTCCAGGGTTCGATGCTCTAGTTACATACATGTTAATTCCCAGACTATGTTCTTCACCAAGAACTGGATGGCATCAAAGATCATCATAATGGAACATTTAGCATAGTTTCAAAACTGATGGTTTCAGTTGACCATCAACCGATACGGCCTAATCTAAACAGATCAGTGGCGTGACATGAAATTACCAAGAATGAGTGTCACAAAAAAATACCACTAAAATTGACGGCTAATCGTCGTATCGAAAAAAAAATATCTCTCCATACCAGGGTTAAATAAAGTAGCTCAAAAGCTACAGTCACGTATAGCTAGCAAATAGACTTGACATCTCTCGACGTCCAAAAGAATGCACCGTTTGAACCACGTGCAATCAAAAGGGTGGCTAACTATCACTGCAAGTGAATGGCAAATAAATGAGTACTAAATACAAAATCCTACCTATTGGCTGTCAAGATGAGTTCGGTTGGTTTAACTAAACTACTCCACCACAAAAAGAATCGTACAAAGAGAGAAGGAACGGACTCACTGACTTAAGGCATCATCACCTCGTGCTTTCCAAAGAACTGAGGGGTAAAAATCATCCTCTGGTTTCCGGACAAGGGTTGTCCAAACTAGGCCTCCATTCCAGGCCTTATCCATGACCAGGGTCTTGATGCGTCCTCGTGGTCGAAGTAATGATGTCATCTGCTTCTCCCCCATGGTGGTAGTGGTCATTCTTCATATTCCAACGCGTCCATCTCCTCCACGTGCGGTACCTCTGGGTCTTCCGTCATGTTGTAGTTTCCTTAGAACGGCTCCTTCACATTATGGGGTTCTCACTCCATCATCCCCATCGTAGATAGATGAATAATCACTTCATACACGTGGTCAGTTGAATAATACATGATTGGTGGTTATTTTCACTCGTAGAAATCACAATCATAACACAGCTTTCACTGATGCTAAAATGATTGACAGTAACAAACTCATTGAGATTACACAATGCAGACTTTATCTGCATTCACACCTTCTATATCGCCTGCTCGGCGTAATCACACAGATTTTGTGGCTGTAACAAATCGCATGGAATCTCTCCGATCCATAGCCAAAAATGGTTCACGTTTACAGCTTCTATTATCTACTTGGCGTGTTCTCACTGAGTTTACTGTTACACTTAATCACGTGGCATCCTAGCAATCCACGGTTAACAATGCTCGCAATAGCGGCTGCAATGTTTTCACTGTTTGTGGCGTTCATGTTAACCACAGCAACTGATTTTGTTCCCTGACTTTAGAATATTTTGTGTCCCTCGTTGACATAGAATTCTGACGGCCTCGTGGTTGACATGTGGTGTTCCACGGCGTCGTAATTTTCACATATTTTCACAAATTTAATAATAACGTTATTCACGCACACACAGGCGTTAAATATCACTCGATGGTACTCCACTTGGTGCATAAAAACGCAACAATGAACGTTGATAATTTCCTCGCCTTCCAGGCGGACTATTTCGTCGTCTAACAAGACGGACAATTTCACACGTCCAGTGTGGACGATAAACCAAACTCGAGTGCATAGTGCGGCGCTCCTGCCTGCTGGATCTAGTGAATACATGAGTCGTTTAGCGACTAACTCCTTCCGTTTCGCGTATCTGCGATGTAAAATACCTTACCATAATATAACATCACATTCAACAGAATGTTCAGAATATGCTGAATTAAAAAATGAGATGATCTGAGGGTTGTGAAAAATGGAGACATGTTAATAAGGACACAGATAAACAAAATCGTGGATTTCTTCGAAGTCAAAAGTACATCTATAATCATCTCCAGCCATGCGCTGGTCTTCGGGTGCGTTCAAAGATGATGCATTACATTAGCAAATGTGTTGTAAGGAAAAATATCACAGAGCATGAGCTCAGCGGGCTCACTATGTGTTATACATCAATAAGTCACTGATTTCCTAATTATTAGTAATTATTTTAGTACACCCACTAGAATATGTACAAAGTAAGGTATTTCCAAAGTTTCATGGACTTTGAACAGTAAATTGCGCGAGTTCTCATGCATTTGTGGGATGCTACCATTAAAAATTGAATAATAGAATTTTTGGAAGTATTTTCATCATTCTACCATAAAAAGAAAGTATTTAGACTTGAGTTGCAAATAGAAAGTCTCTTTTTTTGGTTTGCAAAATGTCTTGCAGTTTGAAAAACAGAACTAGGTGGTGAAGGAAGGAAGCTAGTAGATTATGAGCCACGGGACCTCCATTTTACGCAGAAACCAAACCACAGGACATGACATTTCACATGTATTAGTAGAGTAAAAAGCTGCTTTCTGGCAGGTCGCTACTGTGCACGATGCCATCCCACGTGACCGTCGCCATGTTTTTTTTCAAGATGGCGGCTCCCAGTCAGTGTCGCATTATTGTTTTTTCCAAGATGGCGGCGTACATGCAAGTCGCCATTTTGTTATTTAAGGTAGCGGCTGAACCCAAGATGGCAGTGCCTAGTGCATGTCGCCATGTTGTATTTTAAGATGGAGGCTGAAGCCAAGATGGCGGTTCTACGTGACTGCTTTTGGTGCTTTTGTACGTTGTTTTTTTCGAGTGCTGAATGCTCTTACTATTTAGGTGATTTGTGATTTTAATACGTTTCACCAATCCATCACGGCAGCCGCGCGGAATATTTCACCGGCATTCTATATCTCCGAGATGTAACTTGTTGTCCGTCCCTACACCATTTTTCATCAACCTCTCTTCATTATCCTTCTGTTGCCCTCTGTTTCTTTCATTCTTCCTTTCTCATCCTCAATAAAAACCTACACCGTGCTTGTTCTTCTTATCCGTCTTAATCACTGTTTCAGTTTCTTACCTTTCTCATTCTCTCTGCATTCATCGCCTTCTTCTCGCCCTTCCATCCGCGCCTTGTTACATCTTCATCAGCATACTGTTCACCTCTCTATCTCGCTTTTCATTAAAACAAAAAATACCTCGTATCCGTTCTGCTTACCTTTTCTGATTCCTCTCTAAGCATTTATATCGCCATTTCGTCTCGCCCACTCTTAATCATCATTATGTTCCTCTCACTTCGTCTATTTCCATTCCTTAAGAGGAGACGAGGGAGCCGTGTCAGTACATTTACGTTAAAGATCCCCTTCGGGGCGAAATTCCGGCACCCCGGCGTCTCTAAAAGCCAGTGTAGTTAAAAGGGACGTAAAACCAATAACATTATTATTATTATTATAAAGACGAGAAACGATACGTGTTCAATATTAAAGAAAAGTTATTTATGTCTTTTACTACATAGAAGCTGATATTTATTTCCAATATATAAACGCACTTTCCAACCTACAAAGCGGAGGCAGACAGGTTTTTTCTCCGGGTACTCCGGTTTTCCCTGTCACAATTTCATTCCAGCAACAATCTCCACTATCATATCATTTCATCTGTCATTCATTTAATCATTGCCCCAGGGGAGTACGACTGGCTTCGGCAGCCGGCACAGTTCATATCCTCCATGGTCAACGATGTCATCTCTCGTGCTGATTCAAAAATTAAATTATTATACACTTGATATCTGACTACTAAATTCGCCGTTCGGGTACTACTTTCCCCAAAACTGTCTGTTGGCGAATTATCGAAGATACTGCCCCTACAAATATAGTACTGTGACTATCTAACACTGAATTTAACACATTTATAACTAATTTCTGTGTCCTTCATGACACGCAAAAGTATAAGTGTCTACGTCCTTAGACGCGCAAAGTATAATAGCCTGTGTCCACTGACACACCAAAGTAAAAAGCTCCGTCCTCAAACGAACCAAAATAATAAGCAATGTCTTGGCTCTTCACGCCACATATAAATGAACCGGCCCTAGGTATAGATAGAGGGGGAAATTAGATAAAAATTTCACAAAATAATGGTGGTACAGGAATGAAATAAATATCATTGAACTCGAAAAATAGCGCAGGTCAAGAATATGCCCATTAATCCTAGAATCGATCGTAGAGATGTTGTCTAGGCGATCTCCCGCGTGAATGCTAGCCGTAGCGTACCCAAGCTCGACTTGCCGCGCTGGTAAGCATTCTTCTCCCATTGGTTCCATATTTTCTGTAACTTGGCGGTTTTTATCAGACCTTGGCCTAGTAGGAGTGTCTAGCATATTCATCAGCCACTCACGTTACTGCATCATATTTCTTCTAGGCGCGAATATTACAATGAACATACCAGAACCGTGTCTCACTGCGCGTCGCTTCTATTTTGAGGTGGCCACCACCTGTCCTTCTGAATCATAGCTATGGTCATTCTTTTCACAATCCCAAGTATTTAGCCTTTTGTCAAACAGCTTCAGGTATGTCCCCACTGTCTCCAGCAAATGCTTGAAATTTCCTCATCTCCGTCTGGCTATTTTCATGATGCTGGTAGAAATATTTATTAATTGAAGAAATAAAATATCGAATCATTTATCCATCAGAGGGAAAAGGGTTCAATATATATATATACATACATAAATTAAATATAAACTTCTGAACTGACGGTGGTTTTGGGGTCTCGGGGATGTGAAACGCGAAGATATGTCGAAATTTTCCGGAAGTCGAAACATGGGACCCATTGCAATAGTTAGCTTTCTAATGAAATCTACCTAAAAGACGGCAGGTTCCAGACGCAATTCAGAAAAGCCGACGTGAACAGCGAAACTCCAATCACATATACTCTTCTTAGAATCCTCGACAGTTAGAAGTTGGCCGAAGCTGGGGTGATAGGCTCGCTCGCTAGCTCGTAAACTCGCTCCGAAGCTAGTAATTTAAATTTCCAATGAATGGAGATCGTTGGAAGAACGTGTAAACACTAATAGAGGGCGATGTATTTAAAGATAGTGCTGTCGCGAACGTTTTTGTAGAACTTTCCATGCGGAACAATTCTTACACTCATAGTATAGCTTATAGATATTTTTAAGGGTTTACCCAGCGTAAGCATAAAAGTCCTCTCGGCACGCCGGAAGGCGGAGGTAGATTTCACCGGACAAACTTGGGGATAGGCGAAAATAGGCAGAATATGCAGGTTTTCGCAGAAGAATCAGACCTCATTTATTGCGAGAAGGTATTTTATAATTGGAGCTTAATTAACTTTGTTTTTCGTCATTTTATGCTTATTTTAAACATTTTATTGTCTTATGGGAACGGTAACCTTCTTGTCATTTGGGGTCCATTTTTATACCTGTGGTAACACTGTCCTTTAGCAAGGTTTCGACACTGATGTGTAACTATGTAACGGTCTGTTACTTCTTCACGCAAAATTCTATCTCCCGCAGAGATTTTGGTTCGTTCCTCAGTTTAGGTGCTGCGACAACGCGGTCATGTAACCCCGTGTAATTAGGGATGACTGTATTAGTCTGTAATTCAGGTAAGGACTGCAGACGGTCAATTTCAAGCAGTAGTTCCTAATGTTGCTAACAGGTACTACCGTCGACATCTAGCTGTGAACTTGGCTACTATATGCCACCGCAACCAGCAACTCGCAACGAACGTTGGAACTTCCCCTCCAAAAGGAAAGCATACTGAGGGAATTTAGCGCTCTTAGAAAATCCGACGACTTCGGCCGGCTTTGAAACCGCGACCTTGGGCATAGACATTCAGCATGCTACCAGTTACGTCACCGAAGCCGCTTCCCACTTAGTCAGATGGAAATACTGAATCTGATCTCGTGCAAGTGCGTTGTCATGGCAACGTCTGATGGCACATCTCTCATCAATTTAGTAGTGTTGCCATGGCAACCTCTGATAGCTCTTGGCATTTTCTTATAATTCCGAAATCATTTTTCTCATCCCTTGGCGTAATGGTGGGTCATATCAAAAATTCTTTCAGACAAAAGTTCTAGGTAATTATTAGGGGAATATTGTCCATTTTGTACGGTTTTGATATTGTGCTTATTAAGAGAGATATGATTAATGTTTCCCGAAAAACCCACATTTTCCCACCCCTTTGGTCAATGTTTGGTGCTATAAAAAAAACTCTTCAAACATAAATTTTTGGGCTTTATCCGACACTTAGTATGAACGTTGAACGGATTCGATATTTCACATATTAAAAGAGTTATAGCAATATTTCACTTTTTCGAAAAAAAGCCCCCCATTTTCACCCCCTTCGACCGATTTAGCCCAGTAACGAACTCGACCGAGATTTTATAGGTATATATATTCGGTAAAAAATTCAAAGTGATTGGTGCTAAATTACGGCAGTTATCGTGTCCACAAGAAACTGATATACATATACATATATATACATAACCATACATAAATTATGTATAAACTTTTGAACTGACGGTGGTTTTGGGGTCCGGGGGATGTGAAACGCGAAGATATGACAAAATTTTCCGGAAGTCGAAACATGGTACCCATTGCAACAGTTAGCTTTCTAATGAAATCTACCTCTGGTTGGTTCCTCAGTTTAGGGGCTGCGACAACGCGGTCATCTAACCCCGTGTACTTTTGGTGAGTGTAGAATCTGTCTGATAAACGGTGTGAATTGTAATGGCTTTATTAGTCTTAATTCAGGTAAGGACTGCAGACGGTCAATTTCAAGCAGTAGTTCCTAATGTTGCTACCAGGTACTACCGTCAACGACACCTAGCTGTGAAATTGGCTACTAGATGCCACCCCAACCAGCAACTCGCAACGAACGTTGGAACTTCCCCTACAAATGAAAGCATACTGAGGGATTTTAGCGCTCTTAGAAAATCCGACGACTTCGGCTGGCTTTGAAACCGCGACCTTGGGCATAGACATTCAGCATGCTACCAGTTACGTCACCGAAGCCGCTTCCCACTTAGTCAGATGGAAATACTGAATCTGATCTCGTGCAAGTGCGTTGTCATGGCAACGTCTGATGGCACATCTCTCATCAATTTAGTAGTGTTGCCATGGCAACCACTGATAGCTCTTGGCATTTTCTTATAATTCTGAAATCATTTTTCTCATCCCTTGGCGTAATGGTGAGTCATATCAAAAATTCTTTCAGACAAAAGTTTTAGGTAATTATTAGGGGAATATTGTCCATTTTGTACGGTTTTGATATTGTGCCTATTAAGAGAGATATGATTAATGTTTCCCGAAAAAAACACATTTTCCCACCCCTTTGGTCAATGGTTGGTGCTATAAAAAGAACTGTTCAAACATAAATTTTTGGGCTTTATCTGACACATAGTATGAACGTTGAACGGATTCGATATTTCACATATTAAGAGAGTTATAGCAATATTTCACTTTTTCGAAAAAAGCCCCCCATTTTCACCCCCTTCGACCGATTTAGCCCAGTAACGAACTCGACCGAGATTTTATAAGTATACATAATCGGTAAAAAATTCAAAGTGATTGGTGCAAAATTACGGCAGTTATCGTGTCCACAAGAAACTGATATACATATATATATACATACATAAATTATATAGAAACTTTTGAACTGACGGTGGTTTTGGGGTCTCGGGGATGTGAAACGCGAAGATATGTCGAAATTTTCCGGAAGTCGAAACATGGGACCCATTGCAATAGTTAGCTTTCTAATGAAATCTACCTAAAACTATGTTTTCTTCGCAAAGTGTTAGAATTGTTTGGGTCCTTTTCACCCACAATTACGAAGGAAACAAAGAGTAAAACAATAAAAGTTTGGTACATTGGGTACATTCGTGTTGACCGACTGAAAAGCACCAAACTTTTATTTACTTAGGCAACACTGAAAAATGGCTTCAAACCTCACAATGGAAACAAAGAGACTTGAATGGACGCAGGTAAAGGATAATGCTGTATCCAATAGACAAAGACTTCACCTACGTTCGTGACGCAACATGGCCTAATTTGAGGAACAGAGCAGTGGTCAATTTCATTCTTTCTTCCTTCAACTTACGGCCTATGTTATACCTATTGATATGTTACAGGAATTAGGCCTAGCCCATATTTCCCATACAACAATACCCTACACAGAATGTTTCAATATCGGTGTGGCACTGCAAATGGAAATCATATGATAGTCTTCCTTTTCCTCTCTCTGCATTATTACAGTATATAGGGGCATATGACCTCGTAGTTCCTCCCCTTAAAACAACAATAACTAACTAACTCTCTACATTATTTTGAAGTATAACCTGCTGGAATGAATATTATGTTAATTTAATGTAGACTATAATCTTGATCACAGTTAATATCATACTTGATTATTAGGACATACCGGTACTGGAATACAGCACATGCTCCTCCCTTAACTTGACAATGCTGGGAGGGCAGGAATTGGGGGAGGTCCAGTGATCAATCTGGATGAAATAGACCACCTAGTACTGTTCCCAACTCTAGGAATGGGTATTCCAAGATTCAGACACCTAGATATCAAGGGAAAGGCTGTAGCCGCTTTTGAAAGTTGAGATATTTGAATATCGCGCTACATTGCTTCTCGAAGCAATTGGAAAGAATTTACCGATACTTGGATGTCAAGTGACGTAGCGAGTAATAGCAGAGGTAGAGGCTATTTATTGATTAAATAGTTAACTATGGAGTAGAGACTTGAGACTGGGATCAGATTACTGGCACGGCCAAATGAAAGAGAATGCAATTAGTATCAAGTAAATCGGACCAGGGATTCAAGAGATATGAGGATTTCCAGATATCAGCTGATGCGGCGTGACCCTGAAAGTTTTGAATAAAAGCCAGCTGGCCGAAGCATCGAGAGCTCATTCTAACACAAGCAGTTGCCTAGCAAGTTGCTACGACGCAGAGCCAAGGCACATGGTTGCCGGATCTACGCAGAAGTTCTTTTCAAAGTCGTGATAGTCACGAAAAGTGCTGCGCTACGAGTTGGAACTTAGTAAGTTTACGGCGAGGAGAATCACTGAGGTGATTGATTTTTCTACAGACATTGGTGGAAATATTTATATTTCTACATGGACATATGCTAGACTTTGTCTAGAAATAGTATTTTGTCACAGTCCAGTAATAACTTAATACTTGGATATTTAAATCCATTTCAGTCAGTTTTCATATTTGTAACTAGTTAACCACTTCGATCTGTCAGTACACTGAAGACTAGTCTATAACGGTGGCGTTCATTAGTCTACGCAAGGGAAACTACAAGTTGCTTAGCGCATGGCAGATGGTGATATAATAAACCATGCCCAGGGAACGATCTTCAGAACAGCCGTTGATTGGTTAGACTGTCAGTGTTTTTCTTGTACTGATAAGATTACCGTGAGTTATGTTACAACTGACATATCTAAGAAGAGATCACTTAGATCTGACCCTATTTAAACAAACTGTTATGGCTTTGATAGAAGCCCATATTAAAAGGGAACAACAGTTAATTCAAACGTCGAAAGATACTACCACTATGTCTGACTAGACGGATTGTGGGTATATAATGGCGGCGGATACAAGGATTGGACGTGCGTGTCCGACAGGGCATGTCGATGGATAAATCTGGTACAGACCAGGTTTACTACACTTCAAGACCATCAAGAAATGTAAGCCACATTTGAATTATATTATGCCTAGCTAATTGGAACAAACTATTTTTTCTGCAGATGACCAACACATTTTATTTTTCGTCGTATTTAAAGCTTGCAATGATTTACGCAAGACTTATTAGAGTTATTCTGAGTATTTTCCGCACTCAGAACAGTTTAGGATCGATGACCGAGCATTTCGAAGATTTATTTGAATTTTTCATATTTTAGGGAAACCACGGAAAACCGTCGATGTAAAGGTTGAGTTAAATTATTTTTGTTGAGGAATGGATATTTTTTCCATATTCGAAGTTCGAACATGTGGATTCTCACATAATGAGACGATAATTAAACATATTTAAAAAGATATAAATAATAATAATAATAATAATCCACTAATAATAATAATAATAATTTTCATAATTTTTCTAAATAATTCTTGGATATTATATTTTATAAAAATCATATGTATTGAGAGAGAGCCTATGAAGTAGTTTAATCATTTCTAGTTTGGAACAGGAGATTTTCCGAAGGAGAGTGGTTAACGCAAGCCCGCATTCAACCAACATGTCAATTCTGGTTGAACAGTTGATATTTGCAATGAGCAAAGTACATTTTTCAGATAACACGGAGAGGCATGAAACGGGAAGCAAATGATATTTGTATCAAATAGGATATTTTTGTATTTATATAAAATCATGACGTAAATACACTCGAAAGTGAAATAAAGCTTTTCATAAGTATGGTAAATTCACGGGTTGAACTGAATGGTAAAATAAAATAAACTTGTCAGTTTATTAATCTTCCAGTGTTGATAACAAGCAGAGGCTTGATTTATTGTATAAATTTTGGGAAGATAATTTATATGTGTGGAGTAGTTGAAATGCCATTCCCAGGTGCGCATGTTTAAGTCGCAGGAATGAAGAGGTTTTTTCGAGCATCAATCAAATAGCAGGTTCGATGGCTCAGGTTTATAGTAGGAGTATTGGAACTACACATTTCGTCGTATGAATGACCCGAAGGTTATTTCTTTGAAACCATCAGTTCTTATTTCAACCTTGTTTACGAATTCCATTTAGACTTTGATTTTGCTAGAACCCGGATTTGTCATGATAGTAGTTTATTCTTCTACAGAGGAAGACCTTTGCCGTTGTTGTTGTAATATTGTGTTCTTACACAAATAGTAGAATGGGCCACTGCCAATTAAAAATAATTCTTTAACCACGAATAATTTGAAGGATATTTTCAATCCTAGTGCCATGAACTAAATGAATTTATTATGAAGCTACAATTCTTATTTCCGCATTCTGTCGAAGAATTGCAAGTTGTAAGAGTTACTAGAAATGGCCATGAATATAAATATTTTGTTAATAATGATTCCAAGTGGAAAATTGAATAGTTGAAATGGTTCAACAATTTATTGATCAAGTTGATGATTCAGAAATCATTTATTTTCTTTGGAACTTGAAGTTCATAATCGAGTCACTTCTCGAATGTTTAATGTCAGAAGAACAATTAATTGTTGTTGTGCTTCGCACAGTTCTTCGATGCTATGCTCAAGGTCAAATACTTTTCAGATGTTATTAATATGTGTAAATAATGTGTGTTGATTCAATGATAATAATATTTTTCAACGATATATTTTTGAAACTGGAAAAACAAGTGAAAGTTTAAAATTCTATGAACATTTATTCTACGAGTGTTAATATCATGTAAATATTCCAACAGTGATCTACGATATTTCCAGTATAGACAATTAACTTTGAACTGGAATTAATTATTAATAATTTTGGAACACAGTCTACAGGACTATTAATCGGACTTGTGTTTCCAAAAAGATTGTCAAATGTGTTTGGAAAATTTCTGTATATTGTGTGTAAATAAGAGTGTGGATCGCCACACGTGGATGATGCTGCTTTGAGCATCTTTGCAGTCAATTTTAACTTCAAAATAAACTGAGATAATTTTACCAGATGTGTTATACCCAACTAAATCTCCTTCTATCCTTATTGTTGCATTGAGCCAAAAATCAGTAAAGCATTTTTTTCATTTGATGTCGTTTTTGCGATTAGCTTTAACCCATCTGGCGCTCCGGGATATTTTGACTCTCGTGCTGACTGATTATTGGTAAAATGCATATGTGGTCGTGCGGACTCCGGTCTAAATGGGCACATAAAATAAGATAGAGAGAGAAATGGCTTCGAACGTGGGGCTCGATTTAGACATGGTCAATCGCATGCCGATTTGAAATTGTGATAATTTTTATAGAAATATTTTGGGAGTTGAGAGATGTCTGGTTTGGATGAATAAATTAGTAGGAAACCCAATTAGTGGGGAAAATTAAAAATTTAACTTGATTAATGATTAGAATGGGTTTGATTATTTTTTGATAATGGCTTAACCATTAGGGCATCAAGTACATTCAGTAGTAAACGTTCGATGACTGGACATACACATTATTAGAATCCAGG
This sequence comes from Meconema thalassinum, assembly GCA_946902985.2. NCBI lineage: Eukaryota > Metazoa > Arthropoda > Insecta > Orthoptera > Tettigoniidae > Meconema > Meconema thalassinum. The sequence goes on from OX336395.1 coordinate 341,576,900, forward strand.
TGGAGGATATTTGAGAACTTGCATATTTTTCTTGTGATATTGTGGTAAATGTAATTCGTAAAAGTAGAGAATTTTGTTTTTCCATCACGTCGACATTAGGATAAATCTCATTTTATTAGAGTGTTCCAATTAGCTATTCATATTTCTTGTTCTAGTTATAAGCTTGTGTTTGCCAATATTGTATACCCCTAAGTTTTGAATAATAATTGAAATTATGGAAGAAATGATGAGGATGATGAGGAGTTTGGAGGAGAGTTCAAAAGAGGCTGGACTGCGTGTAGCAGCCATTATGAAAGAAAATACTGAGGCTTTGGAAAGGAAACTTAAAGAAAATACTGATAAACTTAAAGAAAGTTTAAACGATAAACTTAAAGAAAATTCTGATTCTTTAGAAAATAAACTTAAAGAAAGTTTAAACGATAAACATAAAGAAAATTCTGATAATTTGAAAGAAAGTTTAGATGAAAAACTTAAAGAAAATTCTGATTCTTTAGAAAATAAACTTAAAGAAAATTCTGATTCTTTAGAAAGCAGGTTAAAAGGGAACTTGAAGGAAAATTTAAACAGTAAATTTAATTCTATGGAAAGTAAATTTAAAGAGAATTCTGAAATTTTGAAAATGTCACTTGAGAGTAAAATGAATAAATTATGCGAAAAAACACATGAGCTCGAAACTTCATTAGCTACTAACGCAAGTTTAATGGACGAAAAATTTCGCGATGCCGATCTTCGATCCCAAAGCTTAGCTGATAGGATAGAACATGGTCTTAGGAAAGTTGGTGAAGACATGATCGACCTAGAAGTCCGAGTGAAGAAGGAGAGTAACGAGATGGGAATTCTAGTTGTTCAACGTTTAACGGAACAATTCAAAGAACTTGTCATGGGAGAAATAAGAGAAGGTGTGATTAATGAGTTGCAAACTGAAATCAAGACCACAGTTGTCAATGCAATTAAAGGCACACTCAAGCTGGAGAACCAAGAGGGAATCAAGGAGATTAGGGAATCTTTGTCATCCCATATTGAAGTAATTGCCAAAGATATCCAAGCAACTCAGAAGGACATATCAGATATGACAGGGTCATTGAAAAGTCATGAGGCTGTTATGATCCAGATATCCATTGATGTTAAGGAGAATTGTAAAGAAACTGAAGCAATTAAGAAAATGGCAGAAGAAAACCAGAAGGAACTTGAGGCTATGAAAACTCAAATCAAGGATGAGAAACAGTCTGATCATCTGTTGAAAATGCCAAATGTAAGGGGAAAGGAACAGATACAGATAAATCTAGGAGGAGCTAGAGAAACGGATAGTCAAAGACAGGATGAGGTCAGGACAGTATTTCAATCCAACCCCATAACTGTATTTAAGAATGTAGAAGATAAGCCTTCTAAATTTTCAGGGCGAGATTCTGTGACACCCGTGGAATTTTTGAGAGAAGCAGGGGATTACCTGAAAGATTCTAAGATCCCTAAAGAAAGACAGATCCGAGTGATAGGGAAGTTTTTGGAAGGTCCTGCACTTCTTTGGTTTAGAGCTTTTAGATCCACTCTAACCACTTTTGAGGAGTTTTCTCGTGGGCTATTGAAAAAGTTTTGGTCCCCGGAAACCCAACAGCAAGTCAGAGCTGAGTTATATTCGAAGAGATTCTCGACGTCACAACCTACTCGATACTCTACGTACTTTTCTGGACAGCTGTCTAAACTTCAACATTTAGATCCGCCGATGCCAGATAACGAATTGATTACTGCATTGATACGTCAGTTTCCAGCAGACGTCCAGAGGACTTTGATCGCTGCTGATATCTATAATATGGAACAATTTGATGAAGTATTACAGAAGCTGGATCATACGAACGCTCAATTCTTCCATCAGAAGGGAGGAAAGAATAACAACGCTGTGTATGCTGTTATGGCTGATAGTTATTCTCAAACACCTCGAGAGATTCGAGAGGGGCGAGAAGAGAAAACGCCGAGGGAAGATCCAAATAAGAGAGGATGGAACCAGTACAGTAACAGATACAGTTACAAGCCTTATGCGAGACCAGATGGTGGAGATCGATACAATACTCGATGGAGAAGACCACGAGATACTCAAGGAAGGTACCAGGAAAGAAGACATTTTGGTAGAAACAATTACAATAACAGAGGGAATGTGGATACTCGTCAGTCCAATGAAGAGTTCAACAAGGAGACGAGGAAAAATTTGGAAGCAAGACACCAAGATAACTTGCAATTTTTGGAGCAGAGGCCCAATGAACCAGGTCCATCGGGAACACAACAATCCCGGGGGAATGGTAACGAAAAAAAAACAACTTCGAATTCACAGTAGAAGATAGAATTTTGAACACTTTCACTTCCAGAATTATTAAATGGCAAGCAGAGGATGATGACTTAATTCAACAGAATGACGAACGGAAAGAAATGGGTACCAGAATTAGAATGCCAATCATATCATGCGAAGTATTCGGTATGCCTGTCGATACTTTGATTGATACTGGGGTTATGCTTTGTCTTGTGAGTGAGAAACTTTATATTCTGTGGAAGCTCAAAGAGAATTTAGAGGAAATTCCAGTATCAGGAATTAAGATCCAAGGAATAATACCCAATAAAATATCTCGGTGTAAAACACAATTATACTTATGTATTACGATTGGAGGACATGATTTCCGACATGTATTTGTTGTAATGAAGGACATGGCTTTCGACATGATATTGGGAGCAGATTTCATTCAGAAATATCAAGCAGTGATAGACATGAAGACAGAGACGATTAGATTCAAGAATACCGAAGAGATTAACTTCGAGGGAAAAGAAGAGGAAGACATCGAGGGAGATGCTCAATGGTCTCTGATTTTTCACGAAGCTGAAGGAAGAGAAGTCTACACTGAGAAGGAGTCCCCAGAGCTAGGGAAAATTTTGGAAGAATATCACGATATTTTTGATATTAAACCTGGTGAAATTGAAGATTTTGAATATTGTGGAAGTAAACAACAATGGAAGCTATGAAATAGCCAATACACGAACTGGTAACATCGTGGGAACTTATAATGCATCGAATTTGAAGATTTATTATTCAAGAACCAGATGATTTAATGTGTAGATAGGAAAAATAAAAATTTTTCAATTTTTATTTTTTGCTAGGTGTGGGGTGGATGTGCCCGACTCTAGGAATGGGTATTCCAAGAATCAGACACCTAGATATCAAGGGAAAGGCTGTAGCCGCTTTTGAAAGTTGAGATATTTGAATATCGCGCTACATTGCTTCTCGAAGCAATTGGAAAGAATTTACCGATACTTGGATGTCAAGTGACGTAGCGAGTAATAGCAGAGGTAGAGGCTATTTATTGATTAAATAGTTAACTATGGAGTAGAGACCTGAGACTGGGATCAGATTACTGGCACGGCCAAATGAAAGAGAATGCAATTAGTATCAAGTAAATCGGACCAGGGATTCAAGAGATATGAGGATTTCCAGATATCAGCTGATGCGGCGTGACCCTGAAAGTTTTGAATAAAAGCCAGCTGGCCGAAGCATCGAGAGCTCATTCTAACACAAGCAGTTGCCTAGCAAGTTGCTACGACGCTGAGCCAAGGCACATGGTTGCCGGATCTACGCAGAAGTTCTTTTCAAAGTCGTGATAGTCACGAAAAGTGCTGCGCTACGAGTTGGAACTTAGTAAGTTTACGGCGAGGAGAATCACTGAGGTGATTGATTTTTCTACAGACATTGGTGGAAATATTTATATTTCTACATGGACATATGCTAGACTTTGTCTAGAAATAGTATTTTGTCACAGTCCAGTAATAACTTAATACTTGGATATTTAAATCCATTTCAGTCAGTTTTCATATTTGTAACTAGTTAACCACTTCGATCTGTCAGTACACTGAAGACAAGTCTATAACGGTGGCGTTCATTAGTCTACGCAAGGGAAACTACAAGTTGCTTAGCGCATGGTAGATGGTGATATAATAAACCATGCCCAGGGAACGATCTTCAGAACAGCCGTTGATTGGTTAGACTGTCAGTGTTTTTCTTGTACTGATAAGATTACCGTGAGTTATGTTACAACTGACATATCTAAGAAGAGATCACTTAGATCTGACCCTATTTAAACAAACTGTTATGGCTTTGATAGAAGCCCATATTAAAAGGGAACAACAGTTAATTCAAACGTCGAAAGATACTACCACTATGTCTGACTAGACGGATTGTGGGTATATAATGGCGGCCGATACAAGGACTGGACGTGCGTGTCCGACAGGGCATGTCGATGGATAAATCTGGTACAGACCAGGTTTACTACACTTCAAGACCATCAAGAAATGTAAGCCACATTTGAATTATATTATGCCTAGCTAATTGGAACAAACTATTTTTTCTGCAGATGACCAACACATTTTATTTTTCGTCGTATTTAAAGCTTGCAATGATTTACGCAAGACTTATTAGAGTTATTCTGAGTATTTTCCGCACTCAGAACAGTTTAGGATCGATGACCGAGCATTTCGAAGATTTATTTGAATTTTTCATATTTTAGGGAAACCACGGAAAACCGTCGATGTAAAGGTTGAGTTAAATTATTTTTGTTGAGGAATGGATATTTTTTCCATATTCGAAGTTCGAACATGTGGATTCTCACATAATGAGATGATAATTAAACATATTTAAAAAGATATAAATATAATAATAATAATAATTTTCATAATTTTTCTAAATAATTCTTGTATATTATATTTTATAATAATCATATGTATTGAGAGAGAGCCTATGAAGTAGTTTAATCATTTCTAGTTTGGAACAGGAGATTTTCCGAAGGAGAGTGGTTAACGCAAGCCCGCATTCAACCAACATGTCAGTTCTGGTTGAACAGTTGATATTTGCAATGAGCAAAGTACATTTTTCAGATAACACGGAGAGGCATGAAACGGGAAGCAAATGATATTTGTATCAATTAGGATATTTTTGTATTTATATAAAATCATGACGTAAATACACTCGAAAGTGAAATAAAGCTTTTCATAAGTATGGTAAATTCACGGGTTGAACTGAATGGTAAAATAAAATAAATTTGTCAGTTTATTAATCTTCCAGTGTTGATAACAAGCAGAGGCTTGATTTATTGTATAAATTTTGGGAAGAAAATTTATATGTGTGGAGTAGTTGAAATGCCATTCCCAGGTGCGCATGTTTAAGTCGCAGGAAAGAAGAGGTTTTTTCGAGCATCAATCAAATAGCAGGTTCGATGGCTCAGGTTTATAGTAGGAGTATTGGAACTACACATTTCGTCGTATGAATGACCCGAAGGTTATTTCTTTGAAACCATCAGTTCTTATTTCAACCTTGTTTACGAATTCCATTTTGACTTTGATTTTGCTAGAACCCGGATTTGTCATGATAGTAGTTTATTCTTCTACAGAGGAAGACCTTTGCCGTTGTTGTTGTAATATTGTGTTCTTACACAAATAGTAGAATGGGCCACTGCCAATTAAAAATAATTCTTTAACCACGAATAATTTGAAGGATATTTTCAATCCTAGTGCCATGAACTAAATGAATTTATTATGAAGCTACAATTCTTATTTCCGCATTCTGTCGAAGAATTGCAAGTTGTAAGAGTTACTAGAAATGGCCATGAATATAAATATTTTTTTAATAATGATTCCAAGTGGAAAATTGAATAGTTGAAATGGTTCAACAATTTATTGATCAAGTTGATGATTCAGAAATCATGTATTTTGTTTGGAACTTGAAGTTCATAATCGAGTCACTTCTCGAATGTTTAATGCCAGAAGAACAATTAATTGTTGTTGTGCTTCGCACAGTTCTTCGATGCTATGCTCAAGGTCAAATACTTTTCAGATGTTATTAATATGTGTAAATAATGTGTGTTGATTCAATGATAATAATATTTTTCAACGATATATTTTTGAAACTGGAAAAACAAGTGAAAGTTTAAAATTCTATGAACATTTATTCTACGAGTGTTAATATCATGTAAATATTCCAACAGTGATCTACGATATTTCCAGTATAGACAATTAACTTTGAACTGGAATTAATTATTAATAATTTTGGAACACAGTCTACAGGACTATTAATCGGACTTGTGTTTCCACAAAGATTGTCAAATGTGTTTGGAAAATTTCTGTATATTGTGTGTAAATAAGAGTGTGGATCGCCACACGTGGATGATGCTGCTTTGAGCATCTTTGCAGTCAATTTTAACTTCAAAATAAACTGAGATAATTTTACCAGATGTGTTATACCCAATTAAATCTCCTTCTATCCTTATTGTTGCATTGAGCCAAAAATCAGTAAAGCATTTTTTTCATTTGATGTCGTTTTTGCGATTAGCTTTAACCCATCTGGCGCTCCGGGATATTTTGACTCTCGTGCTGACTGATTATTGGTAAAATGCATATGTGGTCGTGCGGACTCCGGTCTAAACGGGCACAGTACTTGAAATCATAGGGAAGGAGACGCCTGTTTTCCAGGGATGTGGAGTTCGAGACCCGATGGGAGAGACGGGGTCAGCATTCATGGAGGAAGCTCCAATCTATGATATTGGCAGTTTGGTGGAGGTGGTTCCTTCAAACCAAACTGGGATTGTAACAGAGCAACCAGTGCTGCAGCAGCAGGAACTACCCAAGCCTAGAGGTATGCTTCTGATTATTCCTCTTGAATCTTGCACAGTTTCCAGCCATTGGCCGGGTCTGTTTGGAACTCAAGCCTCTCCAACGTCTTCTGTCTTCCCACCATCTCTCGGCCTTCACCCTTCTCCAGTCTGCTCCTCTCTTCTTGACACTTTCTTCCAACCCCTTCACCCACCTGTCTCTTGGTCTCTTTCCTTCCCACCTTGTCTTGTGTATCCTCCTGGGTATCCTCTTCTCCTCCATTCATTTTACATGTCCATACCATCTAAGTCTAGATTTCTCCATACCATCCTGTAATGGTTCCTCCTCTTGAATAATTGATTTCATTCTTTGACTTCATACTTTTGGGTAGATTGCAAAAACAGTCTTAAATGTGGCGTTTTGAGCCAACATTTTAACCATTGGGTTGGAAAAACATGGTTTCGCCTCCATCTGTGACTGTAGAGTTTCGGTACAGACTATACACAATGATTCTTGGTTCACATCAGATGTTATAAATTACTGTATCTCTCCTCTTCCTTTTTTCAGGCCCACTACAAAGGAGAGTGGTTGTGAAGAGCCAGGACGAAACCAAAGAGATTCAGCTTTTAATGGAAAAGCTAGGTCCAGAAGCTGGAAGTGAATGATGATGCATTGATAATAATTTAATGCTTCATCTTAAATAAATGCTTTTTAAAGTACTAATTCTGCATGAAGTATACATATAAATATCCATTTTCCTTCCTTCCTAGTCACATTTGACGAGAATTAGAATTTGTATACAATATCAAGCACCACAGTAAAACAAGGTACTGGTAGACCTCGACAACAGGTTTTTCTTAGTTTCTTAATGTAATAGCTGAACTTCAAACCTTTAACTTTCATAGCTTGTCCAGTGCTTACTTCACGTAATCATGCACTATTAGTAGGAAACCACCCTTCTGTTTTAAACATAGCAGTTCAGTTCATCCCAATTGGGTCTCTGACTGAGAAATAACGGTTTCTTAATACAGACGAATGCACAACCATCCATCAATTTCACCATTAAAACAACGTGTGTACATCATGACAGTGCTATAGCGGCTCGAAAGCAACTCTAGGCGCAGCCAATCAGAAATCATGACTACACTGTAGACCCTAGGAATGCACTTACATGACAGAGTGTTATATGCAAAACAGAAATCACAACTAAATACCAAAAATATTGAATTTCAAGGAAGAGGAAGGTTCTAAAAGAAGAAAAGAAGCCGAACGTGCTGTAGGTTTATTTTTAAAAGAATATACTCTACATACATACGAGTGTGCTTTTTCATCTTTGGAACCATGAGAAAGTTCAGAAATTTGTACAGCAGTAACTTCAGTAAATATTCTTGAACCTCTGAAAGTAGCTAAAAATTGCAAATCTTGGAGTAAAAAAATGTTTCGGATTCAATCCAAGACACATATTTTATACGGTATTTCAAAGGTTTTGATATGAAATTCCCTACAAAACACAAGGATAATTAACACCATTAACATTATCCAGGTGGGTGGGGGGTGGCGGCAATGTCTCCAAATATACAGGGTTATTCAAAATGATTTTCGGTGTTACAAAAATTCATAACATACAGTGCAATTGACGTAGGAAGATGAATCATGTTTTATTGTGTACATGCATTACAAATGCCTCTGGTCACCCTACACACACCAACTCGAAAGTTCATCTCTTCCCACACACGCCCCAACATGTCAGTCCTGATGGTGTCGAAGGAGGCTCAGATACGCTGCTTCAGTTGCAGAAAATTCGCTGGTAGAGGAGAAACAAATACCTGATCTTTGACATACCCCCACAGGAAGAAGTCACACGGTGTTAAGTCTGGTGACCTTGGTGGCCAGGATAAGAGCATCTAATCATGTTCCATTCCACGTCCAACCCATCGTCTTGGAAGTTATTGATTTAAAGATGCTCTAACATGCAGTTCCCTGCTGCCTTTTGTAGTCGATTTCTTAGGACTACGGAGATAAACATCCCTGATCCGATTCACGTCTGCTTCTGACACGCGGGGACGGCCAAGGCTTTTCCCTTTACACAAGCAACCGGTATTCACGAATTGCGCATACCATCTGCAAATAGAGTTGTCGGAGGGAGGGTCTTTACCGAACATCGTAAGAAAATGGCGCTGGACTATGGTAACGGACCGGTTTGATGAAATTCGAGAGTACAAAACGCCATCTCTTTACCGATCTCCGCCATTTTGTCAAATACTGCTGTTTCTGCCATCTGGTGGTTATACATGGTACTAAATCGATGTAGAACAAAACTTTGAGAGTTAGTGTAACAGTTACAATGGTATGTTGTCCACTGTTTCTACAAAATATTCACGAAACCCCGACAATCATTTTGAATAACCCTGTACATCATCAGTTTTTTTTAGCGTATGGCTTTTAGTGCCGGGAGTGTCCGAGGACATGTTCGGCTCGCCAGTTTTGTAGCTGCTTCGAGACGGACACCCAATGGGTGAGCTACAAGTACCGTTGGGGAGGGAAGTTGGAATGTAAGGACGAGGAGTTGGAAGGTAGCGGCTGTGGCCTATAGTTAGGGACCAACCCCGACATTTGCCTGGACAGAAGATGGGAAACCACAGAAGACCATCTTCAAGGTTGCCGGCGGGGGGATTCGAACCATCTCGCCTCCCGGATGTGAGCGACTGCCAGCAGTCATGCCGTAACGACCACGGCTAACTCACCCAGTATCATCAGTTGAAGTGATTGTACAGGTACTGCAGTTTCTCTTGAGCCTGAACAGCTTCTTGCTCCTCCTGAACATCGTTGTCTTCTTCCATTTCAGGAACCACATAGTTGTCCAAACCTCTTGGCAGGTTGCAAAGCACTACGCATGCAAATGTTGGTTTCAGTCGCATTCCTACGCTGAGAACAGGGAATTTTTCTTTCAGGAGTCCTATTGCACACTCTATTGTTCTCCTTGCTTTCCTGTGCGCTCCTAAAAACCTCCTCTGTGATCGACTAGCGACATCCTGGATCACAGGCGGTATGAGCCAAGACTTCAACGGATAGATGGAATCTCCAAGTAGGACAGCACCAGGGAAAGGTCTCCAGCCACCATCCATCTTATTGTTTCAAGAACTCAATCTTAAAACTCTAGCATCGCTGACACTGCCAGGCCAATTGGCGCAAGCATAATAAAATTGTAAATTTGGCCCACACACAAGCATTACATTCAAAGAGTGCTTTCCGTGTCTATCAACAAATGCTGGTTCATACTGACTTGGTGCATTAATGTTCCATCCATTATCCCACAAACCAATGGCATACCTCCAAACTCCGCAAACTGGGCGACTACTTCACCACAATTAGCTGGCCAACGTACAACTGACAACTTTGTGCACAACTCTACACACTGTTGCTTTCGAAACACCATGCACGTGATACTGAGCCCCGTTACGCAGCCAGTGCAATGCAATTTGAGGTTAGGGCTTCATTCCTCTTGGTAGGATGTTGTAGAAAATGGCCTATACTATTTAGCACATAATGAAATGTTGTATAATCTAACCTAAATCTTTCATTATATTCTTAGGTTAGTTCCATGTCATTTTAGTTTAACCTTTCTGTAAAATGTCTAGGTCGACAAATGAAAACTTGTTGGTCTTCATCACTATTGGAATCAGCTGAGTCACCCATTTCTCAAATTATTGTAACATAATCTTATTTGGCTAAATTAAAATTCAGGTCACAGTATTCTCACCAATAATATAAATGACTAGCTGAAGTACCCGTGCTTCGCTACGCGTCATAAATAAATTAAAATATGAAGGTGACAGTTAAAACAGGGGATAGGCGAGGTGCTGTGCAGAGGGAGATTAAGGATGGAACATTTTGTCCAACTACACCGCTCGGCGTTGACCGTGTTTTATAGCACAAATTTAGGTTTTACTCGCTAACGGTTGGAGATACCTTTCGGATAGAAAATGTAATTTTTAACCTCGTATATACCATCAAAAGCTTGCTATTTCTTAGCGTTCTCTTTGTATTTGAAATGGAAATATGAAAGTTTTAAACCAAAGGGTGTAGTGAAGTCACTAAAATGGTCGCCATCTTTAAATAGTACAAAGTATTGAAATCAAAAGTAACCTATATGTTAACCAGGTAAATCAGCTACTTCCATGTAAAATTCATGTAAATCGGACCAGTGGTACTTGCGTGATTGAGTAATACATAGACGCACATCATCTCATTTTTAGCCTCGCTTCGCTCGCGTCATAGTCGTGTCATATTGTTATTCAATGAAATGCAGGTTTAACCCCATTAACACCCCTTTAGAACCTGAATATCCAAAAATCCCTCCTTGGTAGACGTTTTCGACACACAACAAACATATCCCCAAAATATCATTCTTCTAACTTTAATCGTTTGGGTTGGTCGATGAGAGTGTACATCCAAAAATTCTTCCTTAGGGGACTTTTTCTTCCAGAATTTCACCCCTCCCCATAGGCCCCTTAAATTGTATTTATGAAAAAACGGTCGAACACATATTTATTTTATTTATTTATTTATTTATTTATTTATTTTTAAGCTGATTGATTTCCTCCGAGTTTCAAACTCCTCGCCTATGTCGTTTAAGAGATACACGGTCCGTTAGGAATCTTTCAACTCCCACTTTTCATCCCTTTCACCTCATAATATACACTACATCGAAAAACCATTAGACATGTGTCAGCTTATTTTTAATGATTAGTATATATGCCAAGTATCACATCCCCAAATGAAACCACTCGTGAGATATTGTTATTCAATGAAATGCACGTTTACCCCCCTTAACACCTATTTAGAACCTGAATATTCAAAACTCTTTCCTTAGTGGACGTTTTCGACATACAACGAACATATCCCCAAAATTTCATGTTTCTAACTTTAATAATTTTGGCTGGGCTATGATGAGTGAGTGAGTCAGTCAGGACATTTCCTTTCATTTATTTTTGATAATTTCACCCCTCCCCATGAACCCCTTAAATTGGATTTATGAAACAAACGGTCGAACACCTATTTACTTATTTAAAGCTGTTTTCCCCCTGAGTTTGATGAGTGAGTAAGTGAGTCAATCAGTTAGGACACTTTCTTTCCTGTTTTTTTCCCCCAGAATTTCACCTCTCTCCAAGGGCCCCTTAAATTGGATTTATGAAAAAAAAACAGTCGAACACCTATTTACTTGTATTTTAAGCTGTTCTTCCCGTCGAATTTCAAACTTCTCGCCTATGTCGTTTCAGAAATACACGCTCCGTTAAGAATCCTTCAACACCCAATTTTCACCCCTTTCACCTCATAGTATACACCACATTGATAAACCCTTAGACATATGTCTGATTATTTTTAATGATTAGTTTATATACCGAATAACACATCCCCAAAGAAACAACTCATGAGATATCGTCATTCAATGAAATGCATGTTTACCCCCTTAACACCTCTTTAAAACCTGAATAAACAAAAATCATTCCTTAGTTGACGTTTTCGACATACAGCGAACATATTCCCAAAATGTCATGTATCCAACTTGAATAGATTTCGTTGGGCGTGATGAGTGAGTGAGTCAGACCGGACATTTTCTTTCAATTATTTTTACCAGAATTTCACCCCTCCCCACGGGCCTCTTAAATTGGATTGATGAAAAAACGCTTGAACACCTATTAACTTGTTTTTTAAGCTGTATTTTTTCCCTGAGTTTGATGAGTGAGTGAGTTAGTCAGTCAGTTAGGACATTTCTCTCCTTTCCCCCCCCCCCCCCAGAATTTCACACCACCCCATTGGCCCCTTAAATTAATTTATGAAAAAACGGTCGAACACCGATTTACTTACTTTTTCAGCTGATTTTTTCGCTGAGTTTCAAATTTCTCGCCTATGCCGTTTAAGAGATAGTCCTACACGCTCCGTTAGGAATCCTTCAACCCCCACTTTTCACCCCTTTCACCTCATAATAATACACCACATCGAAAAACCCTTAGACACATGTCTGCTTATTTTTAATGATTAGTTTATATGCCGAGTATCACATCCACAAATGAAACCACTCGTGAGATATTGTTATTCAATGAAATGCAGGCTTAACCCCCTTAAGACCCCTTTAGAACCTGAATATCCAAAAATCCTCCCTTAGTGTACGGTTTTGACATACAACGAACATATCCCCAAACTGCCATGTTTCCAACTTCAATATTTTTGGCTGGGCGATGATGAGTGAGAGAATGAGTCAGGACATTTTCTTTAATTTTTTTTCTTCAGAATTTCACCCCTCCCGATGAACCTCTTATATTTGATTGTTCAAAAAACTGTCGAAAAGCTATTTACTTACTTTAAAGCAGTTTTTCCCCCTAAGTTTGATGAGTGAGTCAGTCAGTCAATCAGTTACGACACTTTCTTTTCTGCCCCCCCCCCTCCCAGAATTTCACCCCTCCCCATGGGACCCTTAAATTGGATTTATGAAAAAACTGTCAAACACATATTTACTTATTTTTATCCTGATTTTTTTCCGCTGAGTTTCGAACTCCTCACCTATGTCGTTTAAGAGATACACGCTCCGTTAGGAATCTTCCAATCCCCACTTTTCACCCCCTTTCACCTCATAATATACACCGCATCGAAAAACCCTCAGACAGGTGTCTTGTTACTTTTTAATGATGAGTTTATATGCCGTGTATCACATCCCCCAATGAAACCAATCGGGAGATATTGTTATTCAATGAAATGCAGGTTTAACCCCCTTAAGACCCCCTTTAGAACCTGATTATCCGACAATCCTCCCTTAGTAGACGGTTTTGACAAACAATGAATATATCCCCAAACTGTCATGTTTCTAACTTCAATAATTTTGGCTGGGCGACGATGAGTGAGTGAGTGAGTCAGGACATTTTCTTTCAATTTTCATTTTTCAGAAATTCACCCCTCCCCATGAACCCCTTAAATTTGATTTAAGAAAAAAAACTGTCAAACAGCTATTTACTTACTTACTTAATTTTCCCCTGAGTTTGATGAGTGAGTCAGTCAGTCAATCAGTTAGGTCACTTTCTTTCCTGTTCCCCCCCCCCCCCAGAATTTCACCCCTCCCCGTGGGCCCCATAAATTGGATTTATGAAAAACCCGTCAAACACATATTTACTTCTTTTTTATGTTGATTTTTTTCGCTGAGTTTCAAACTCCTCGCCTATGTCGTTTAAGAGATACACGCTCCGTTAGGAATCTTTTAATCCCCACTTTTCACCCCTTTCACCTCATAATATACACCACATCGAAAAACCCTCAGACACATGTATTCTTATTTTTAATGATTAGTTTATATGCCGAGTATCACATCCCCCAATGAAACCAATCGGGAGATATTGCTATTCAATGAAATGCAGGTCTACCCCCTTAACATCCCTTTAGAACCTGAATATGCAAAAATCCTCTCTTAGTGAGCATTTGCGTCCCTTGAGGAAGCTGCATACCAAATTTCATTCCAATCCGTTCGGTGGTTTCTGAGATTTCATGATGAATGAATGAGTGAGTGAGTGAGTGGTATTTGACAAATATATAGTAGAAGATGGTGTCAAGTCTTTGTTATGCTAAACTCGGTTGACAGTGCTGTGTGAGTAGTTGAGTAACTAACGGGATTTCAAGTAAAGATCCTCATTTTCTATACCGGTAGTGCAGAGCGCGAATGGCATCCAGTCGGCCGTGTCTCGACTTGAGCTATGTTGCCATGGAAACTATCTGCCTTGCCATTCCTTCATGAGTATATTTTATGATTTGATTTGCCTGTGCTTGAGTGCAAAAGGGCCGAAATCAGAAGAATGAGAAAGACTATCGAAAATTCATGTAGCCAGCGGTTCCTTCTGGGTCCTAAAATATGTGTATGCAAAATTTGGTTGAGATTGGTGGAACGGTGTAGATTTGTATACGGAACAGACCCACCCACATACCCACATACATACATACATACATACATACAGACTTTCACTTTTATATATAAGATTAGACTAAGCACACTTGTGGAAATAAGGCTAATAATATTAGACCATGTTAATAATCTTCCTTGTTTATGAAACAGTTAGCTAATATTATTATAAACCTTCACTAATATTTTGGAGTCATGAACTAATAACTAATATTACTAGCTCATAAGTTTATGAAGCAAAAGTAATGATATTACTGTCTTGCTAATAATATAAGTGTAAGAGCTTTATGAAATAGACTCTAGGAGAGACAGAGACAGAGACAATGTACAGAAACTGGAGCAGAACAGATTGAGATGGTGAAGTGGGAGTATTAAGGGGTATAATATTATTCTTGATAGAATAATGTAATATTGCAGGCTAAAATACTACTTAGAAGTTGGTCTGTAGTGGTGCAGCAGAGGGATGCTTTATTGAAGGGAATGTATAAATACCGTTGTTGTGGCGAGAGAATCTCCCGATACAAACATCAATAAGTTAGGAAACAAGCCAACGTTGTGTTGTGTTATAAAAATATACCATTTATAAATACTGATACCAAGGGTGACCAAGGCGGCAGAGGGAAGCCAACTCGTACATAGGGTGTGGGAAATAATCAGGGCACACAAAACATTCCCATGAACTAACGTTCTACGGTCGATCATTTAGGAGATCTGCAATAAGTAGGTAGGTGAATTGATCTGCGGATTATCAGAAAACGGAGTTTTATACGAGGGACAGTCAAATATAACCGGAAATTATTTTTAAAAGTTTTTTGCATCAACCAAAATAAAATACACATATAGAGAATGGTTTATGAACGCATAAAAGACGAACAGACAGACATTCCTTTATATATATATGTATATATATATATATAAGATTTGCAAGGTGTTGTGACCAGGTGGAACATTTCCCCAATTTGTATCACCCTATTATCTTAATGGAAATGAAAATCCACAGCCTGCTTCCAGTCGACCGAGCGGGTCAGGGAATGGAATGAATGGAGCCCCCATCTAGTGGCGAGGATATGAACTGTGCCTGTCGCACTCCCCTGGGTCTATGATTAAATGAATGACAGATGAAATGAAATGACAGTGGAGAGTGTTGATGGAATGAAATTTTGACAGGGAAAACCGGTGTACTCGGAGAAAAACCTGTCTGCCTCGGCTTAGTCCAGCACAAATCTCACACGAAGTGACCGGGATTTGAGCCACGAACCCAGCGGTGGGAGGCTGGCGTGCTGCCACCTAAGTCACGAAGGCTCACCCTATTGTATTAATACTTCTCCCAATTTGTAAATTCGCTTTTTGACCATCTTCTAAACGGCTCCTGTCCTTTTCATTCTTTCCATCTGTGGCCCGAAGAGAGGGTGAAACCGTCTGAGGGGGCTCGTCCACTGACTGACACACACACACACACACACACACAGTTGAAGACAGCAGCAGAAGCGTCACCATCATGAGTACTTTGTATTATGTTGTCAGTGAGTGTGGTTCAGTAAAGAAAATAAAAGAACAACGAGGGTTTATTTCAGAACTTTATTTTTTCATGAGAAGGTTCTACATTGTCTTCTCGCCCGGAATATCCTCATTAGACCTGCAAGAAAACGGCGAAACTCTTGATTATTACAGAGAATGGTCTAGGAACTGCTCAAATCCTGGAAACAAAGATCATTTGAGAATAAGTAAACAGACAAGACGTAATGCGGCAAGGTGAAGCTTCTAGTCCACTGGGTGACATTTCACAGGGCTTAGAATGTGGGAACATATTCAGCTAAATGTCATATCACTTACTTTGGGAGTTACAAGAAAAGAAATCAGGACATTAGGATCTGAAGTCTCAATTTGTAATCGGGACTACAGAAAGAGGAAGCTACTGTAGATTAAACGTATCAAAATGATAGTTTAGGAGGAAGAAAAGAGCGTGAAATATTTACCTCCTACTTCTATCTCTACTTTCTGACGGTGTTAACTAAAAGATTTGCTGTGCAAGCCATCACTCTACACGTACAGAAAACCACCAAGAATTCTACAGGAATCTTTATACAGAAAAAGGCACAAAGAAAGGTACTTAGAACTTTTCAAATATTCTGTTAGAAAACTCCCTGTTTTCTGTATCAGTTTTGTTCTTGCATTTTCAGCTTATGTTTACAGTTGTTGGAAGGTTTAAGTGGAGTAGTGCTCAATAATCAAGAGTAGAGTAGATTAATGAGTAGTGGGTGTGCTGGAGGGACGGACTTTAGCCATAGGCCGACCAGGGGCTCACCTAGATAATGTACCAGGATCGTCATCGTGTCCTCACCGATAGCTTCTGATAGTGATTACAGCACACCCCTACCACACAAGGAAACGGGAGTGGGATGAGATTCAGGAATCAGGGAATGCTCCCCAATGAAAAATATTGGAAGCTTAACTCCCTGTTAATTCAGTAAGGGAGTAGAGGTATCCGCCACATGGATACAAGGATTGCATTGATGAAAATGAATGAAATAGAAACGTTGGTTCTCACATGCTTCACTAGCTATGGTGCTCAGTTCCGTAGGGGCAGATGACCTCGTAGTTCCGCCCCTTAAAACAACAATAACTAACTAACTCAGTTCCGTGCCCCTTGGTCAACTAGCGTTCGACGGCCCAATTTGCCCGATCTCCCGATCAGCAGGCAAACGACCTCTCTCTCTGCAATGCCTGACTGACCCCTCACACCTGAGGTCGCATGTTTTATAATAAGGCAGCGTGGTTGTTGCTGAACTGGGGTTCAATGCCCGACACCGGGACTTATCAGTATTTTATAAATTCTAAATTATTATTAGCCTATTTTCATTTTATGAAAAAAAAAAGCTTATGAGAGCACCTTTTGTCCGTGTGTGTGTCCCTAATAACTTCTAAACGGCTGGAGCGATTTCAATGAAACTCGGTAAGATCATAGTTCTATTTCGACCGTTCCCTTCAAATGTGATAACGTCTCACCAATCCAACATGGCGACTGTGCGAAATATTTCACCGGCATTCCATATCTCCGAAACTATTACCGATATCACCCAGAAATTTTGTACGGTGATAAAGTGTACTACTAGAAGATCAGCTTTGAGACTTTCAAAAACATGTAAAGTACAAAACGAACATGGCGGACAAGCGAATGTGATACATTTTATTAGACTTTTCTCGCGATTTTACCATCTGAGCGCAGTGACATATGGTACAGAAAATGTTTATAGCCATTTTAATGCACTGGTATTTAATTTAGTTCAATTGTTTACATAACCTCAAGATGGCAGCTGTGCGCATTTTTTAAATTAAGATTTTATTTCTCATGTATTAATCATGTGATCGAAGTGAACGTTTGATTAATGAACCTACGCAAAAACCGTCATATAATAGTATATGGCTCTATGGCCTACATATATAAAAGTCCAAAATGGCGACCAACCAAAATATTTAGACGGCTCTCAATATCTATTAATCTATGATAGCAATCAAACTGAAAATTTATATGTTGTTAGAGGCTATGAACATAAGTTCACCTATAGGACTTTCAATAACTGGTGAGCACAAATCCAACATGGCGGGGGCGACGAGAATTAAAAGTATTTAAATGGACGATTCTCGCGATGTAACCCTCCGAGCGCAGTAAAACTTGGTACGGTAAATGCTTGTACAAATTTCAATCCACTGGCATCTAATTTATTTCAATTGTTTTCATAGCCACCAGATGGCAGCTCTGCGAAATTTTAAAATCTGATTTTCGTTTCTTGTGTCCTAATCATGCGATTGATGTTTGAATACTACACGTACACAATAATCTTCATGTAATAGCACATAACTCTAAGACCTACGGATATAAAAATCCAACATGGCGAAATATGAATTTAGACGGTTCTCAATATCTACGAATGTATTACAGCTATCAAACTGAAATTTTGTATGTTGATAGAGGCAATTAACATAATTAGCATATATGAAAATAGACTTCAGTTCTACACGGAACTAGTTGTTTATTTACCGACAGCAGCAGCTACGCTCGCTAACGCGCAGCGCTAGGACATGGGCCCAAGTACCTGCGGGTTCGGTTCACGAAGGCCGTCCTGGAAATGCTTTTCTGTGCTTTCCCATTTTCAACTACAAGCAAATGCTGGGACGGAACCTTTTGATAGGCCACGGCCGCTTCCTTATTTCTCCTTGCCCAGTTTCATTCATATTAACTCCTCTCAGGAAGGGCATGCGGTCGTAAAAACTACCCTCCACATAGACCTCCATCGCATCTCACCCACGACCCCGTTGAAAAATGGGAATAAGGAATATCTCTTTATTTATTGTTTTCATGGAGGTCTTTGGTCATTTGTTTCACTTTGTGTGAGAGAGTTTATGTTGAAGAAATCCAGTTTTAGATTTGGGTTTCAATTTTGGTGACTGTTTTGCGTTTCCAAGACGCTCCGACTCGTCTTCAGCCTGCCGTTGCATCCCCGCCAGATTCCGACTGCGATGCGTGCGCCACTTATCAGCGACGGTGGATTCCTGTAAAGAGTTACCGCCTGGGGTAAAGTTTGGTTCTATTGTGCCACCATGCTCGTTTGCTCACTCGGAATACAACAAGGATTGCTAGTCCTGGAGGGCCTGGGTTCTTACTGAGGCCTAATGCCAACCCTCTTCCTTTTTCGTGGCTTGGGACCGGCAACAGCCACTACTGAGCTTATTTATTTATTTATTTATTATTTTAATTGTGTACTTATTTATTTATTGTGAAGGTCTCTGTTCTAATTGGCTCAGGCAGGAAATGATTTCCGCTGAAAAGGAATCTGTTGACATCGAATCTAAACTTAGGTATTAGAAAGTCATTTTTGAAAGTCTTTGTCTGGAGCGTGTCACGCTATGGAAGTGAAACTTGGACTATTGGTGCAGCAGAAAAGATGAGAGTTGAAATGTGGGGTTACAGGAGAATGATGGGAAGATATAGTAACAAACGAAGGGGTATTAAGACGAGTGGGAGAGGAGAGATGTTTCTGGCGACTGCTAATGAAGAGGAGAGATAGGTTGGTATAGGACAAGAACTGTACGGGTATACCAAGGTTAGAATTTTTTAAGCAGATTATAAGGTGAGGTAGCTATTTGGGGATGAAACGATTAGCTCAGGACAGGGGGGTTGGAGGGCTGTATGAAACCAATGTGATGTCGGAAGTCTCAAGCACACATCTATCTTACTCTTACCATTATTACAGCAATTCCAGAAACATTACGTGTAAAAACAATGCACTACATTTGCTACAACTTACTAGTTCGTCTTGTTAACCTTCCCTGAAGCACTGTTGCATTTTGGCCGCTACTTCGCACTGGTCGTTAGATTTCTCTGCCTCGGCTTCAGCTGTTCAACAAAATAAAACAAAGTTCTTACTCGAGCATGGACTCATTGAATCCAGATCATCAAAGTGGAGGAAGTTAAAGCATCCTCCAGTAAAGCAGTTCCACAATTCACTCTTCCGAAGGGACGTGATGAACAAGCTCTCTGTTCGCAAAGCACGTACCTATGGGGGATATGCTGTTTTTGTACTTTAAACATCGGTAAAATTCGCTGAAGAAATGGTGTGTTGTCCATAGGTCTAATGTAATTGTAAGACATTATAACTGCATTTAATGCATGTCACATTTGTCATTTGACTTAATTATACGAAAATTGTACACTTTTATTTTTAAAATCTATTTATAAACCATTGTGTGATAATACAGTGGAAGATAGACATCAAGCCTGGTTTCGGTATCAGAGTAAAAAAAAAAACAGATGAATCACACTTGGATCTCATAAAACAAAGGAAGATAGCTCAAAAAATAATACGAAGGGTTAAACGGCAATACCAAAAGGATATACTTCTGATGATCGAAACAAATAGCGCGAAAACAAACTCAAGAGATTACTACAAAATTTTTAGCAAACAACTACAAAGATATGAACCTCCAACATTAATGTTAAAAGACAAAAATGGTGAGTTAGCTCATAGTAATAAAAGAAATACAGAAATTTTAGCAGAAACATTTAACAAGTTGCTAAATTGCGAAGAACCACCAGAACTGCTTCAAATAAATACAGACACCACTATTAAAACACCATCAGAAAACATAAATCCACCCACAATCCAAGAAGTCTACAAAGCGCTGAGAGAGCTCAAAAACTACAAAGCGAGTGGAGAAGATCAAACATTTGCAGAATTGTGGAAATATGCAACAGAACCAGTAAAGATTTCATTACACCAATGCATAGTGAACATTT
The DNA here is from genome assembly GCA_946902985.2 of Meconema thalassinum. Taxonomy (NCBI): domain Eukaryota; kingdom Metazoa; phylum Arthropoda; class Insecta; order Orthoptera; family Tettigoniidae; genus Meconema; species Meconema thalassinum. The sequence continues at coordinate 341,597,752 of OX336395.1, forward strand.
GAATCAAAGAAGAACTGCCAGACCATTGGACTACTGCTATAATACATCCATTACACAAGAAAGGAGAAAAATCAAATCCTGACAACTATCGAGGAATTTCCCTTTTGGATATCACATATAAAATCATGTCACGAATTTTATATAATCGTTGTAAATATCAATTAGAACTGGAAATAGGAGAATATCAAGGTGGGTTTCGGCCCTGGCGAAGCTGCCCTGAACAGATAATCACCTTAAAATTAGTAATGGACTACTTCAAACGTAGACAAAAACAGCAAGTCATAACCTTCGTAGACTTCAAAAAAGCTTATGATTGTATACATAGATCTTCATTGTTGAAAATACTAAGGAATTTCGGACTTCATCCCAAATTAATAAAAATTATAAAACTAACGCTAACAAACACCAAATCTAAAGTAAAATTCAGAGGAGAAATATCTAAACCGTTTACGATTAAAACAGGATTAAGACAAGGAGATGGTTTATCTCAAATGTGCTTTGGAATATGTAATGAGGGAATGGTACAGGGAAAATTCTAGGAACATAAGAATTGGAACCAAGAAAGATCAAATAGACTTAAATTGCTTGGGATTCACAGATGACTTAGCGTTACTGGCTAATAATATTCAAGAAGCCAGAAATCAAATCATAAGCCTACAAAATATAGCACAAAAAATTGGACTTCAGATATCATTTGAAAAGACAGAGATAATGGTAGCAAATCCACTTGTAATCAATCAAATAACAGTAAATAACAAGAAAGTTAAAATAGTGAAGCATTTTAAATACTTAGGAGAAATTATAACTTACAACTTGGATGAGAAACCTGCATGGCAAGAAAGAACTAATAAAATGATAAAAGCCAAAAATTTAACATGGTCTACATATAAAAGAAAATGTCTATCAATCGCAACAAAATTAAAACATTACAAGACGGTGGTTCAACCAGAGGTGACATATGGAAGTGAAACTCTTTTTAAAGTTACTCAGAAAAACAGAATCGACAAAATTTTAAAAGTAGAAAGAAGAATAGCTAGAACATGCATAAATAAAAAATATCAGAAAGATGGACAGTGGCGGATAGTACCAAATTAACTGGAGCCCATAACTGATACTATTCGGAAGAGACGGCTTTCTTTTTTGGTCACATCATAGGACACCAGAAACCAGGTTATCTAGAAAATTTGTAGTGAAACTTTGGAATATGAAACAACAAGTAGGATGGATTAAGGAAATTAGAGAAGATATGAAAGAATTAGAGATAACCTTGGATGACTTGCAAAACAAAACAAAAAAATTAAAAAAACTGAGAGATATAAAACTAAGATTTCAGGCTAAAATAGACAAACGTGATACAGTAAAAAGGGTATTTACAGATGAGGAACGCCTGAGAAGATCAGAGCGAATGAAGAGCTACTGGGCGACTCGGAAAGGAAACTTACTGAAGAAGAGGACCAAGAAATGATTGACTGAAGTGGTCCAATGAGGCCGTAAAACCACAACAAGAAGAAGAAGAATATATATATACATAAATTATACATAAACTTTTGAACTGACGGTGGTTTTGGGGTCTAGGGGATGTGAAACGTGAAGATAATATGTCGAAATTTTCCGGAAGTCGAAACATGGTACCCATTGCAATAGTTAGCTTTCTAATGAAATCTACCTAAAAGACGTCGTCTACGTATCTGAACCAACACTTAGGCTTCAATGGGCTCTCCTTTATAGCTTCTTCTTCGAAGTTAGCCATAAACACGTTAGCCAGTAGTGGAGACAGGCTGGACCCATGGCTGCTCCCTCCGTTTGCTGAAATATCTGCCCATTGAATACGGACTGTGGAGTTAACGCAGTGTTCAGCTAAATCCTCTAAGTCCGTTGGACCTCCTGTGGCTGTAAGTGTTTCCCTGATTAACTGTGTGGCGTCAGGTACAGGAGCCCTGGTAAATAGGGACTCCACATCGAAGCTTGCCAGTAGATCACTGCAACTCAGGTTTATACTCGCTAATATATCTGTAAAGTGCTTCGAGTTTTTCACGTGAGGGGCTGGCGGAGGGAATAATGGCTGCAGTACCTGATTCAAATATTTCGCCAGAGAGTGAGTTGGAGACGCTATGGCCCTAACTATAGGCCCCGGAATCACATCGGGCTTTTTAGGTAGGCCGCAGAACGTCAGAGTTCTTGAGTAGCGAGCTACTAGGGATTTCTGCTTCTCTTCTGGAATAGATGACTCCTTAATTAGCCGCGTCGTCGTTCGTTCTATCTTCCTTATGGGGTTCTTCGGGATCGCTTTATAAGCTGTGTCTGAAAGGAGGCTGTGAACTTTTTCCACGCAGTCTTGGATGTCGAATACAACCTTTGTCTGCTTGCAAAATCGCAATGCTTTCATTGCTTCGTAGCTCTTTCAGCAGCGTGACGACAATGCAGAGCAAACAAGCACATCTGACTGGAAATCACCGTTAGTTTGAGTACGGACACCAACTCGTATCTACCCATGGTAAAGGCTGCTGCAATGTCAGCCGAAACGTCGGGAAAAAATAACCGACATGCGACGCGGCTCAATCCTGTAAGCCAAGATCAACTAGACACCGGCCGCGAAAGTCAACGATCTAAAAAGAGCTGAAAGAGTGTTAAAATATGTGAAGCTGTTGGAGCCTAATGGCAGGAATTGTACCAATAGTCATCTCAAGCCCTGGCGTGGTTCCTTAACATGTTCTTCAAGGGATAAAAGAGCAGAAAGCAGTGATATTTGCTACAACCAGGATAGTTCGTTAATTGATTGGCAATGATCTAAATTAAGGTGATGAGTAAGCTTTGATTCAATGTCATCTGCATAATTGCTTTGTATTTTACCAGACAATGATTTAAAAATGACGGTGATATAATTGTTATAATAAGAACTGGGATCGTACGGCATTGACAGACCTGATGTGGTTCTTGTTGGCAAATGCATGAGACACGCCATCTTCACTGATGTGGCAATCCCAATCAGTGACATCATGCTAACAAAACATGTTGAAAAGCTGTCAAAATATAGCGAGCTTTCAGAACTGGCGTGAGCAAGTTCTTAAGACAGTCATACTTTAGTGAGGTTGCTCATGGGTGATTAAGTTAGACCCAGGCCTTCTTAAGACAGTCATACTTTAGTGAGGCTGTTCTTGGGTGATCAAGTTAGACCCAGGCCTTCTTAAGACAGTCATACTTTAGTGAGGCGTTCTTGTGTGATCAAGTTAGACCCAGGCCTTCTTAAGACAGTCATACTTTTGTGAGGCTGTTCTTGGGTGATCAAGTTAGAGCCAGGTCTTCTCAAGACAGTCATACTTTAGTGAGGTTGCTCTTGGGTGATCAAGTTAGACCCAGGCCTTCTTAAGTCAGTCATACTTTTGTGAGGCTGTTCTTGGGTGATCAAGTTAGACCCAGGCCTTCTTAAGACAGTCATACTTCAGTGAGGTTGCTCTTGGGTGATCAAGTTAGACCCAGGCCTTCTTAAGACAGTCATACTTTAGTGAGGCAGTTCTTGTGTGATCAAGTTAGCCCCAGGCCTTCTTAAGACAGTCATACTTTAGTAAGGTTGCTCTTGGGTGATCAAGTTAGACCCAGGCCTTCTTAAGACAGTCATACTTTAGTGAGGCAGTTCTTGTGTGATAAAGTTAGCCCCAGGCCTTCTTAAGACAGTCATACTTTAGTGAGGCTGTTCTTGTGTGATCAAGTTAGCCCCAGGCCTTCTTAAGACAGTCATACTTTAGTGAGGTTGCTCTTGGGTGATCAAGTTAGATTCAGGCCTTCTTAAGACAGTCATACTTTAGTGAGGCTGTTCATGTGTGATCAAGTTAGCCCCAGGCCTTCTTAAGACAGTCATACTTTAGTGAGGCTGTTCATGTGTGATCAAGTTAGCCCCAGGCCTTCTTAAGACAGTCATACTTTAGTGAGGTTGCTCTTGGGTGATCAAGTTAGACTCAGGCCTTCTTAAGACAGTCATACACTAGTGATTCTGTTCATGTGTGATCAAGTTAGCCCCAGGCCTTCTTAAGACAGTCATACACTAGTGAGGCTGTTCATGTGTGATCAAGTTAGCCCCAGGCCTTCTTAAGACAGTCATACTTTAGTGAGGCTATTCTTGTGTGATCAAGTTAGCCCCAGGCCTTCTTAAGACAGTCATACTTTAGTGAGGTTGCTCATGGGTGATTAAGTTAGACCCAGGCCTTCTTAAGACAGTCATACTTTACTGAGGCTGTTCATGGATGATCAAGTTAGACTCAGGCCTTCTTAAGACAGTCATACCTTAGTGAGGCTGTTCATGTGTGATCAAGTTAGACTCAGGCCTTCTTAAGACAGTCATACTTTAGTGAGGCTGTTCATGTGTGATCAAGTTAGCACCAGGCCTTCTTAAGACAGTCATACTTTAGTGAGGCTGTTCTTGGTTGATCAAGTTATCCCCAGGCCTTCTTAAGACAGTCATACACTAGTGAGGCTGTTCTTGGGTGATCAAGTTATCCCCAGGCCTTCTTAAGACAGTCATACTTTAGTGAGGCTGATCGTGTGTGATCAAGTTAGCCCCAGGCCTTCTTAAGGCAGTCATACTTTAGTGAGGCTGTTCATGGGTGATCAAGTCAGCCCCAGGCCTTCTTAAGACAGTCATACTTTAGTGAGGCTGTTCTTGGGTGATCAAGTCAGCCCCAGGCCTTCTTAAGACAGTCATACTTTAGTGAGGCTGATCGTGTGTGATCAAGTTAGCCCCAGGTCTTCTTAAGGCAGTCATACTTCAGTGAGGCTGTTCATGGGTGATCAAGTCAGCCCCAGGCCTTCTTAAGACAGTCATACTTTAGTGAGGCTGTTCATGTGTGATCAAGTCAGCCCCAGGCCTTCTTAAGACAGTCATACTTTAGTGAGGCTGATCGTGTGTGATCAAGTTAGCCCCAGGCCTTCTTCAGGCAGTCATACTTTAGTGAGGCTGTTCATGTGTGATCAAGTCAGCCCCAGGCCTTCTTAAGACAGTCATACTTTAGTGAGGCTGATCGTGTGTGATCAAGTTAGACCCAGGCCTTCTTAAAACAGTCATACTTTAGTGAGGCTGTTCTTGGGTGATCAAGTTAGAGCCAGGTCTTCTCAAGACAGTCATACTTTAGTGAGGCTGATCGTGTGTGATCAAGTTAGCCCCAGGCCTTCTTAAGGCAGTCATACTTTAGTGAGGCTGTTCATGGGTGATCAAGTCAGCCCCAGGCCTTCTTAAGACAGTCATACTTTAGTGAGGCTGTTCGTGTGTGATCAAGTTAGACCCAGGCCTTCTTAAGACAGTCATACTTTAGTGAGGCTGTTCTTGGGTGATCAAGTTAGCCCCAGGCCTTCTTAAGACAGTCATACTTTAGTGAGGCTGTTCTTGGGTGATCAAGTTAGACCCAGGCCTTCTTAAGACAGTCATACTTTAGTGAGGCTGTTCGTGTGTGATCAAGTTAGACCCAGGCCTTCTTAAGACAGTCTACTTTAGTGAGGCTGTTCTTGGGTGATCAAGTTAGCCCCAGGCCTTCTTAAGACAGTCATACTTTAGTGAGGCTGTTCTTGGGTGATCAAGTTAGACCCAGGCCTTCTTAAGACAGTCATACTTTAGTGAGGCTGTTCGTGTGTGATCAAGTTAGACCCAGGCCTTCTTAAGACAGTCTACTTTAGTGAGGCTGTTCTTGGGTGATCAAGTTAGACCCAGGCCTTCTTAAGACAGTCATACTTTAGTGAGGTTATTCTTGGGTGATCAAGGCTGAAGGATTAATGCAGTCACCGAGAGACTGAAGTTAATGTTTCCTTTCCAGCAAGTAACTTGAGAAAGTGTAAGCGCATGCGCAAAATAAACAATAATAATACTGTGCATACCTTCCTCTCTGCACCTCCTCACCAACCACTCTCTCTTGGGTGTGTTGTACCTTGAATCCTTGCTGTGCAATTTTTTGTCCACATTGAAGGCATTCTCTTCAGATCCTAGCTTGACGCCTTCTAGCAGACCGAGTTGCCAGTAAATGCAGTACTGCAGACACTGTGGCAACATAAGATGTTTACAGACAAGCGTTGCAAGCAACAAAGAAAGAGAGAAACAATAAGAAAAAAGAAAAATAATAAGAAAATAAAGATAAAGAAAATAATAAGAAAAAGAATAAGAACTTAGCGAAATAAGAGAGAAAAAATCTCAGAAGAATCGTAGGACCAAAATATGGAAACCGTGAACGGATAAAAAGAGACCAAGACAATGTGTTGTAAAATATCACAGATTCCATCAGAAAAAGCAGAGTGAAACTTTATGGTCACATGGATGACAATAGGCTAATACGATCTCTGAAAAAAAAAAAACTCTCGGCACGCCGGAAGGCGGAGGTAGATTTCACCGGGCAAACTAGGGGATTGGCTATAATATGCAAAATATGCAGGTTTTCGTAGGAGGATCAGACCTCATTGATTGCAAGAAAGTATTTTACATTTGGAGGTTAAAAATCAACTTTTTTCGTTTTTGTATGCATATTTTTATCATTTTATTGTCTTATGGGGATGGTAACCTTCTTGTCATTCGGGGTTCATTTTTATACTTCTGATCACACTGTCCTTATGCAAGGTTTGGAACTGATGTGTAACTATCAGACAGTCTGTTACTTCTTCTCGCAAAATTTTATCTCCCGCAGAGATTTTTGTTGGTTCCTCAGTTTAGGGGCTGCGACAACGTGGTCATGTAACCCCGGATGTGTAGAATCTGATAAACGGTGTTAATTGTGATGACTGTTTTAGTGTGTAATTCAGGTAAGGTCTGCAGACGGTCAATTTTAAGTAGTAGTTCCTAATTTTGTACCATATCCTAACGTGAACGACACCTAGCTGTGAATTTGGCTACTACATGCCACCGCAACCAGCAACTTGCAACGAACGTTGGAACTTCTCCTCCAAAGGAAAGCATGCTGAGGGTTTTTTAGCGCTCTTAGAAAATCCGACGACTTTGGCCGGCTTTGAACCAGCGACCTTGGGCATATAAGTTCAGCATGCTACCAGTTAGCCGCTTCCCACAGTCAGATGGAAAAATGAATGTGATCTCGTGCAATGGCGTTGTCTTGGCAACCTCTGATAGCTCATCCCTCATCAATTTAGAAGCGTTGTCACGGTAACCTCTGATGGCACTTGGCATGTTCTTTAATTCCGAAATCATTTTTCTCTTCCCTTGGCGTAATGGTAGGTCTGATCAAAAATTCTTTCAAAGTTTTAGGTAATTATTAGGGGAATATTTTCCATTATGTACGGGTTTGATATTGTGCCTATTAAGAGAGATATGATTAATGTTTCCCGAAAAAAACACTTTTTTCCACCCCTTTGGTCAATGGTTGGTGCTATCAAAAAACCTATTTGACATAAATTTTTGGCACTTATCCGACAAATATTATGAACTTTGAATTGATTCGATATTTCACGTATTAAGAGAGTTATAGCGACATTTCACTTTTTCGAAAAAAAAAGTCCCCCCCCCCCTTTAACCGATTTTGCCCATTAACGAACTCGACCGATTTTTAAGGGGTTACATATTATGTAAAACATTAAAGTGATTGGTGCAAAATTACGGCAGTTATCGTGTCCACAAGAAACTGATATATATGCATATATATACACACACATATATATAAACTTTTGAACTGACGGTGGTTTGGGGTTTGGGGGATGTGAAACGCGAAGATATGTCGAAATTTTCCGGAAGTCGAAACATGGCACCCATTGCAATAGTTAGCTTTCTGATGAAATCTACCTAAAATAGGCTACATAATTTAAAATACTACCATCAACGACACCTAGCTGTGAACTTGGCCACTAGATGCCACCGGAACCATCAACTCGCAACGAACGTTGGAACTTCCCCTCCGAAGGAAAGCATACTCAGGGTTTTTTGGCGCTCTTAGTAAATCCGACGACTTCAGCCGGGTTTGAACCCGCGACCTTGGGCATAGAAGTTCAGCATGCTACCAGTTCCGATACCGAAGTCGCTTCCCACAGACATATGAAAACAGAATGTGATCTCGTGCAGTGGCGTTGTCATAGCAACTGCTGATGGCTCAACCCGTATCAATTAAAAGTAAAGTTGTCATGGCAACCACTCTTGGCACTTGGAATTTTCTTATAATTTAAATCATTTTGCTCACTCCGTGGCGTAATGGTGGGTCATATCGAAAATTCTTTCAGACAAAAGTTTTAGGTAATTATTGGAGGAATATTGTCCATTCTGTACGGTTTTGATATTGTGCCTATTAAGAGAGATATGATTAATGTTTCCCGAAAAACCCACTTTTTTCCACCCCTTTGGTCAATGGTTGGTGCTATCAAAAAACTTATTTGACATAAATTTGTGGTACTTATCCGACACATATTATGAACTTTGAATGGATTCGGTATTTCACGTATTAAGAGAGTTATAGCGAAATTTCACTTTTTCGAAAAAAGTCCCCCATTTTCACCCCCTTCGACCGATTTTTCCCATTAACGAACTCGACCGAGATTTTATAGGGATACATGTTATGTAAAAAATTCAAAGTGATTGGTGCAAAATTACGGCAGTTATCGTGTCCACAAGAAACTGATATATATATATATATATATATATATATATATATATATATATATATAGTGTATATATATACATATATACATAAATTATATATAAACTTTTGAACTGACGGTGGTTTTGGGGTCTGGGGGATGTGAAACGCGATGATATGTCGAAATTTTCCGGAAGTCGAAACATGGTACCCATTGCAATAGTTAGCTTTCTAATGAAATCTACCTAACACAAGAACACAAGACCTGCGATAAATTGGTATCAATGAAGAAATCATACGCAAGATATCAAAAGTTTGATACTAGGAAAGTTATAGCAATATTTCACCTCTGGGTCCGATTTTGCCCATTTACGAACTCAACCAAAATTTGCAAAGGTTAGGTTTTACGAGTAAATTTGGAAGCGATTTGTGCAAAATAATAGTAGTTATCATGTCCACAGGAAAGTAATATATGATTATAAGCTTTTGAACTGACAGTGGTTGTGGTGTCTGGAGGAAGTCAACCGCTTTCAGGATTTCAAATTTCCCTGACTTTTCCAGACCAAAATTTAAGAAATTCCCTGACCACAGAGTCGTTTATTTCCATGACTTATCCCGATTTTCCAGAGCAAAAAAAGAAAATTCATTAACCACAGGGACGACATTTACCTCGCTGTTCCTTAGGGTTTGCAAACCTAGCTAAAGTGCATTTACCTCTAGGAAAGGTTCTTCTGTATGTTCGATTTAGATTAAGTTAGAAAAACTGATTTTAGACTAATTATTTGTGCAAGACGCGAGGAGAAATGTTGTAGTAGATGAAAATAATAGTGATAAAAATATCCGAGCAATGTTTCATTATATAAACCGGACTTAACGCGTTTCTTTAAAAGTATAAAAACAAATAACAAAAATAAATTTAAAAAATACAGTTCTTTACTGTAATAAATAAAGTTTGTTACGATAAGAACAGGAACACATTTTTACAATAAATGTTAATTTGCTAACATCAATTTAAAAAAAAATAACTGTGAAGAAAGGAATCAATCACCAATTCGTACTTTCAAGTCAATCACAATAAAAGTATCTAGAAACTGTCAACAGATACATTTTATTCCAACATTAGATGTTTAATATCAAATGAGTTGTTTCAGTTAATATGCCGCCTTGTGTACAGGAAGTTATGATTGCTAAGAAGTGACCGTTTGGGGAGATTTCCTTTGTCCCCGCGGAAGATCACGAAATATATGTGACGTTACGTGATCGTCACCGAATCGTGTCTTCGCAGTCAAGTACGGAGAAATATCGAGACGTTACACGATCGGCGCTGGTCTCAGCCGTTTGACGCGATTTGTAGTTTTCACGATCGAACACGGAGAAAAATCGCGCTTTACAAAATCGGTGTCACTTTTAGTCGTTCGACGAGATTTCTATTGTCCTTGAGGTCGAGTACGGAAAATATAGTAATATTACGCAATCGACGCCGCTTGCTGTCCGTTTGACAAGAATCCAGTTGTACTCGTCATCGAATGCGGAGAAATAGCGCAATCGTTGCCCCTCTCGGTCGTTTTACGAGATTCACGTTGTCCTCGCGGTTGGACACTGAGAACGCGATATTATGCAATCGGCACCGCATCCGGCCGATCAACGATTGTCTGCCTGTCTATCTGTCCTGGTAGAATGGCGGAGGCAAGCTCGAGGTTGGGCATGGTTAAAATTCACGAGCAGTTATGGACATGTTGTATGGTCGGCGTCGTGATTCCCGCTGTCCCTATGCTGTGGTTGGAAGTTCACGGTGGATCACGAGAAGAAATGAGTATCGCGATGCAACATAGTCAGTTATTTCTAAGTGGGTTGATGCACTTCTCGCTCCCCGTACACTTTTAAGTATACGGTAATGGGAAAAGTGGCGAGTAGGGTTCGGTATGTTTCGTGATGGGTGTCCAACCACCTTTGAGAGGATTCCCGCAGTCCTCGTGATCACAAGTTCGCGACCGGGCACGGGTTTTATGACTTACGCAACGGGCGATGATCTCGGTCCGTTTGACGAGATTCCCGCAGGCGAGTCGTGCGGTCAGCCGGCCGTCTTGAGTATGTGATTTTGGAGGATGAACGTTCGAAGTAGGAATCGGTTATTACGAATTATTCAGAGAGGATTGCACGAATAATACGACAAGAGGCACATTTTCTTTCGAATTCAAATTATACAAGTTTTCAAGACAAACGGTTAGATTATATATCCAATGGAACCAAAGTTCGAAGGAAAAATAGAAATATAACGAAGTTTCGAATTAACCAAACTGGATGTCGCAAATTTACGAGATGGATAGATTTTTAAAATATACCGTCGTCTATGTATTTCGGAGCATTTTTGCGATTTTCTTTTGAAACTGTATCATTTCGCAAGATCGCAACAATAAATTATATCGCATTATTTCTGGACTTCAATTTGAGATATCCAAATTTATAGGTCAATATCAGAAATGAGAGGTTTCTGTTGAGTTTCGGAAGTTATCGCGAATAAACGTCTCGCAAAAAGTCAGGTTTCCGAATAATACGGTACAGAAAAACATTTCACACAAAATTAAACTCTCTTCTTGATGCCGAAAATATACTGTACGTTGAACCGATGTAGACAGTACCACTGAAGGTATCCTCAGTATGCATTTCCTTGAGGTCGTGCACGGGGATGCCTACGCAATCGGCGCCGCTTGCGTGAAACTCGCTTCATCACAATCTATGAGCCTAGCGGCGCAGGTTTAAATGATTTAAACCGACCTCAGCGAATTTTTGTTACCTCCAACTATCCAGACATAAAAATTAGCTACTTTCGTTACCCGTTTGTAAAATTAGCTACTTTTGCGTTACTTTTCGTTACCGGTAGACACCCAGGTATACCAACCAAAAATTACTGTCAAGCCTTAATAATTTTTTTCTTCATATTTCTTTCATTTTTTCTTCTTTCTTTCTCTCTCTTTTCTTTACAAAATTCCCTGACTATTCCCGGTTTTCCTGGTTTTCCCGGTCGCGTATCAACGTTGTGCCCATAACTTTCTCATGAAATCTCCTAAAACTGATGAGAGTAGCAACTTATGTTATCTAACTCGTGTTTACTCCACTCTTCTCACAGATATTAAACAAATGATCTATTTATAATATAAAGCCATGCACTCACCTTCTGATTTCGAGTGGTCAGTAACCTGCGAATCACCACGACCTCCTCGTCCGCTGTAAAATATATATATATACTGTATATAGGCTAAACAAATAAATACGAAAATCACAATATTAATAACACAATTCTGAGTCTGGGATCTGTTTGTCTGATTATGATTTGTCATGCCTTTCTAATGGAAGATGAAATAGATTTAAGTAATAAAGTTCGCTTTTGTAGTTACAACAACGAAAGTTCATATTTGACGGAAATCCTCTATTCTCTACTTTTTTAAGTTCAAACGAAAACACACTTTAATTTATACAATTATATCACGTTTATTTACAAAATATGGTTAACATTAATCTACAAATCAAAAAGACCATACGAACAAGCTTTAAAAATAATATTTTTGGTTCTTCTTCTGTGTGGGTATGAACTTTCTCGTATTAACCCATTATATTGTCCTTGATAACGTTGCTAAACGACCACCACGTCTTGGTGAAGACGTTCCCCTGACTCTTCTGAATATGTCTCCAAGTTATCTTTAATTTGGTCTTAGTGAGCGAGTAACAAGGGACATTCTGCGACCCGTGAGTTTAAAGTTCTCAAGCGCAGTGGAAATAAGCTCTTAGTAATTCTGAGCTTCCTTATTCCAGAGGAAGCCCTGGATCAATGCTTTAAGGCTGTGACATGCTCTCTTATTCCCAAGGAAGCCCTGAATCACTGCTTTAAGGCTGTGACAAGCTTTCTTATTCCCAAGGAAGCCCTGGATCACTGCTTTAAGGCTGTGCCAAGCTTTCTTATTCCCAAGGAAGCCCTGGATCAATGCTTTAAGGCTGTGACATGCTCTCTTATTCCCAAGGAAGCCCTGGATCACTGCTTTAAGGCTGTGCCAAGCTTTCTTATTCCCATGGAAGACTTGGATCACTGCATTAAGGCTGCGCCATGCTCTCGTATTCCCAAGGAAGCCCTGGATCACTGGTTTAAGGCTGTGAGAAGCTTTCTTATTCCCAAGGAAGCCCTGGATTACTGCTTTAAGGCTGTGACAAGCTTTCTTATTCCCAAGGAAGCCCTGGATCACTGCTTTAAGGCTGTGCCTTGCTCTCTTATTCCCAAGGAAGCCCTGGATCACTGCTTTAAGACTGTGACATGCTCTCTTGTTCCAAAGGAAGCCTTGGATCACTGCTTTAAAACTGTGCCATGCTTTGTTTTCGTGAGTGTTGAGTAATTCTTCACTTGTCGTTAGTTTCTTTGTTTGAAGACCGACGAATATACCAGTTTTAATGTTAGTTTCTGACAATTTGGGAAACAATTCTTTAAATATTGAAAAGCTTCAGAATCCAGATGAAGAGCCTTTACAATCTGCTTCATGAGGCCTAACGATATTTATCATTCCCTAAAGCAAACTTTATTCATAAATTTTGAATGGCGTTTGTGGTTACTGCTCGATGTGGACATGCATTAGATAATAGACTCAGCTCACAGTGTTTGTGGTTACTGCTCGATGTGGACATGCATTAGATAATCGACTCAGCTCACAGTGTTTGTGGTTACTGTTCGATGTGGACATGCATTAGATAATAGACTCAGCTCACAATGTTTGTGGTTACTGTTCGATGTGGACAAGCATTAGATAATAGACTCAGCTCACAGTGTTTGTGGTTACTGCTCGATGTGGACATGCATTAGATAATAGACTCAGCTCACAGTGTTTGTGGTTACTGCTCGATGTGGACATGCATTAGATAATAGACTCAGCTCACAGTGTTTGTGGTTACTGTTCGATGTGGACAAGCATTAAATAATTGACTCAGCTCACAGTGTTTGTGGTTACTGCTCGATGTGGACATGCATTAGATAATAGACTCAGCTCACAGTGTTTGTGGTTACTGCTCGATGTGGACATGCATTAGATAATAGACTCAGCTCACAGTGTTTGTGGTTACTGTTCGATGTGGACAAGCATTAGATAATTGACTCAGCTCACAGTGTTTGTGGTTACTGCTCGATGTGGACATGCATTAGATAATAGACTCAGCTCACAGTGTTTGTGGTTACTGTTCGATGTGGACAAGCATTAGATAATTGACTCAGCTCACAGTGTTTGTGGTTACTGCTCGATGTGGACATGCATTAGATAATAGACTCAGCTCACAGTGTTTGTGGTTACTGTTCGATGTGGACAAGCATTAGATAAGAGACTCAGCTCACAGTGTTTGTGGTTACTGTTCGATGTGGACAAGCATTAGATAATAGACTCAGCTCACAGTGTTTGTGGTTACTGCTCGATGTGGACAAGCATTAGATAATAGACTCAGCTCACAGTGTTTGTGGTTACTGTTCGATGTGGACAAGCATTAGATAATAGACTCAGCTCACAGTGTTTGTGGTTACTGTTCGATGTGGACAAGCATTAGATAATAGACTCAGCTCACAATGTTTGTGGTTACTGTTCGATGTGGACAAGCATTAGATAATAGACTCAGCTCACAGTGTTTGTGGTTACTGTTCGATGTGGACAAGCATTAGATAATAGACTCAGCTCACAGTGTTTGTGGTTACTGTTCGATGTGGACAAGCATTAGATAATAGACTCAGCTCACAGTGTTTGTGGTTACTGTTCGATAAGGACATGCAATAGATAAGAGACTCAGCTCACAGTGTTTGTGGTTACTGTTCGATGTGGACAAGCATTAGATAATAGACTCAGCTCACAGTGTTTGTGGTTACTGCTCGATGTGGACAAGCATTAGATAATAGACTCAGCTCACAGTGTTTGTGGTTACTGTTCGATGTGGACAAGCATTAGATAATAGACTCAGCTCACAGTGTTTGTGGTTACTGTTCGATGTGGACAAGCATTAGATAATAGACTCAGCTCACAATGTTTGTGGTTACTGTTCGATGTGGACAAGCATTAGATAATAGACTCAGCTCACAGTGTTTGTGGTTACTGTTCGATGTGGACAAGCATTAGATAATAGACTCAGCTCACAGTGTTTGTGGTTACTGTTCGATGTGGACAAGCATTAGATAATAGACTCAGCTCACAGTGTTTGTGGTTACTGTTCGATGTGGACAAGCATTAGATAATAGACTCAGCTCACAGTGTTTGTGGTTACTGCTCGATGTGGACAAGCATTAGTTAATAGACTCAGCTCACAGTGTTTGTGGTTACTGTTCGATGTGGACAAGCATTAGATAATAGACTCAGATCACAATGTTTGTGGTTACTGTTCGATGTGGACAAGCATTAGATAATAGACTCAGCTCACAATGTTTGTGGTTACTGTTCGATGTAGACATGCATTAGATAATAGACTCAACACACAATGTTTGTGGTTACTGTTCGATGTGGACATGCATTAGATAATAGACTCAGCTCACAATGTTTGTGGTTACTGTTCGATGTGGACATGCATTAGATAATAGACTCAACACACAATGTTTGTGGTTACTGTTCGATGTGGACATGCATTAGATAATAGACTCAGCACACAGTGTTTGTGGTTACTGTTCGATGTGGACATGCATTAGATAATAGACTCAACACACAATGTTTGTGGTTACTGTTCGATGTGGACATGCATTAGATAATAGACTCAACACACAATGTGTGTGGTTACTGTTCGATGTGGACAAGCATTAGATAATAGACTCAGCACACAGTGTTTGTGGTTACTGTTCGATGTGGACATGCATTAGATAATAGACTCAGCTCACAGTGTTTGTGGTTACTGTTCGATGTGGACAAGCATTAGATAATAGACTCAGCTCACAATGTTTGTGGTTACTGTTCGATGTGGACAAGCATTAGATAATAGACTCAGCTCACAATGTTTGTGGTTACTGTTCGATGTGGACAAGCATTAGATAATAGACTCAGCTCACAGTGTTTGTGGTTACTGTTCGATGTGGACAAGCATTAGATAATAGACTCAGCTCACAGTGTTTGTGGTTACTGTTCGATGTGGACAAGCATTAGATAATAGACTCAGCTCACAATGTTTGTGGTTACTGTTCGATGTGGACAAGCATTAGACAATAGACTCAGCTCACAGTGTTTCTGGTTACTGTTCGATGTGGACAAGCATTAGATAATAGACTCAACACAAAATGTTTGTGGTTACTGTTCGATGTGGACAAGCATTAGATAATAGACTCAGCTCACAGTGTTTGTGGTTACTGTTCGATGTGGACAAGCATTAGATAATAGACTCAGCTCACAGTGTTTGTGGTTACTGTTCGATGTGGACAAGCATTAGATAATAGACTCAGCTCACAATGTTTGTGGTTACTGTTCGATGTGGACAAGCATTAGATAATAGACTCAACACACAATGTTTGTGGTTACTGTTCGATGTGGACATGCATTAGATAATAGACTCAGCTCACAATGTTTGTGGTTACTGTTCGATGTGGACATGCATTAGATAATAGACTCAGCTCACAATGTTTGTGGTTACTGTTCGATGTGGACATGCATTAGATAATAGACTCAGCTCACAGAGTTTGTGGTTACTGTTCGATGTGGACAAGCATTAGATAATAGACTCAGCTCACAGTGTTTGTGGTTACTGTTCGATGTGGACATGCATTAGATAATAGACTCAGCTCACAGTGTTTGTGGTTACTGTTCGATGTGGACATGCATTAGATAATAGACTCAGCTCACAATGTTTGTGGTTACTGTTCGATGTGGACATGCATTAGATAATAGACTCAGCTCACAGTGTTTGTGGTTACTGTTCGATGTGGACAAGCATAAGATAATAGACTCAGCTCACAGTGTTTGTGGTTACAGTTCGATGTGGACATGCATTAGATAATAGACTCAGCTCACAGTGTTTGTGGTTACTGTTCGATGTGGACAAGCATTAGATAATAGACTCAGCTCACAGTGTTTGTGGTTACTGTTCGATGTGGACATGCATTAGATAATAGACTCAGCTCACAGTGTTTGTGGTTACTGTTCGATGTGGACATGCATTAGATAATAGACTCAGCTCACAGTGTTTGTGGTTACTGTTCGATGTGGACATGCATTAGATAATAGACTCAACACACAATGTTTGTGGTTACTGTTCGATGTGGACATGCATTAGATAATAGACTCAGCTCACAGTGTTTTTGGTTACTGTTCGATGTGGACAAGCATTAGATAATAGACTGAGCTCACAGTGTTTGTGGTTACTGTTCGATGTGGACATGCATTAGATAATAGACTCAGCTCACAGTGTTTGTGGTTACTGTTCGATGTGGACAAGCATTAGATAATAGACTCAACACACAATGTTTGTGGTTACTGTTCGATGTGGACATGCATTAGATAATAGACTCAACACACAATGTTTGTGGTTACTGTTCGATGTGGACAAGCATTAGATAATAGACTCAGCTCACAATGTTTGTGGTTACTGTTCGATGTGGACAAGCATTAGATAATAGACTCAACACACAATGTTTGTGGTTACTGTTCGATGTGGACATGCATTAGATAATAGACTCAGCTCACAATGTTTGTGGTTACTGTTCGATGTGGACAAGCATTAGATAATAGACTCAGCTCACAGTGTTTCTGGTTACTGTTCGATGTAGGCAAGCATTAGATAATAGACTCAGCTCACAGTGTTTGTGGTTACTGTTCGATGTAGGCAAGCATTAGATAATAGACTCAGCTCACAATGTTTGTGGTTACTGTTCGATGTGGACATGCATTAGATAATAGACTCAGCTCACAGTGTTTGTGGTTACTGTTCGATGTGGACAAGCATTAGATAATAGACTCAACACACAATGTTTGTGGTTACTGTTCGATGTGGACATGCATTAGATAATAGACTCAACACACAATGTTTGTGGTTACTGTTCGATGTGGACAAGCATTAGATAATAGACTCAGCTCACAATGTTTGTGGTTACTGTTCGATGTGGACAAGCATTAGATAATAGACTCAACACACAATGTTTGTGGTTACTGTTCGATGTGGACATGCATTAGATAATAGACTCAGCTCACAATGTTTGTGGTTACTGTTCGATGTGGACAAGCATTAGATAATAGACTCAGCTCACAGTGTTTCTGGTTACTGTTCGATGTAGGCAAGCATTAGATAATAGACTCAGCTCACAGTGTTTGTGGTTACTGTTCGATGTGGACAAGCATTAGATAATAGACTCAACACACAATGTTTGTGGTAACTGTTCGATGTGGACATGCATTAGATAATAGACTCAACACACAATGTTTGTGGTTACTGTTCGATGTGGACAAGCATTAGATAATAGACTCAGCTCACAGTGTTTGTGGTTACTGTTCGATGTGGACAAGCATTAGATAATAGACTCAACACACAGTGTTTGTGGTTACTGTTCGATGTGGACAAGCATTAGATAATAGACTCAGCTCACAGTGTTTTTGGTTACTGTTCGATGTGGACAAGCATTAGATAATAGACTCAGCTCACAGTGTTTGTGGTTACTGTTCGATGTGGACAAGCATTAGATAATAGACTCAACACACAGTGTTTGTGGTTACTGTTCGATGTGGACAAGCATTAGATAATAGACTCAGCTCACAGTGTTTGTGGTTACTGTTCGATGTGGACAAGCATTAGATAATAGACTCAGCTCACAGTGTTTGTGGTTACTGTTCGATGTGGACAAGCATTAGATAATAGACTCAGCTCACAGTGTTTGTGGTTACTGTTCGATGTGGACAAGCATTAGATAATAGACTCAACACACAGTGTTTGTGGTTACTGTTCGATGTGGACAAGCATTAGATAATAGACTCAGCTCACAGTGTTTGTGGTTACTGTTCGATGTGGACAAGCATTAGATAATAGACTCAGCTCACAGTGTTTGTGGGTACTGTTCGATGTGGACAAGCATTAGATAATAGACTCAGCTCACAGTGTTTGTGGTTACTGTTCGATGTGGACAAGCATTAGATAATAGACTCAGCTCACAGTGTTTGTGGTTACTGTTCGATGTAGGCAAGCATTAGATAATAGACTCAGCTCACAGTGTTTGTGGTTACTGTTCGATGTGGACAAGCATTAGATAATAGACTCAACACACAATGTTTGTGGTTACTGTTCGATGTGGACATGCATTAGATAATAGACTCAACACACAATGTTTGTGGTTACTGTTCGATGTGGACAAGCATTAGATAATAGACTCAGCTCACAGTGTTTGAGGTTACTGTTCGATGTGGACAAGCATTAGATAATAGACTCAACACACAGTGTTTGTGGTTACTGTTCGATGTGGACAAGCATTAGATAATAGACTCAGCTCACAGTGTTTGTGGTTACTGTTCGATGTGGACAAGCATTAGATAATAGACTCAGCTCACAGTGTTTGTGGTTACTGTTCGATGTGGACAAGCATTAGATAATAGACTCAGCTCACAGTGTTTGTGGTTACTGTTCGATGTAGGCAAGCATTAGATAATAGACTCAGCTCACAGTGTTTGTGGTTACTGTTCGATGTGGACAAGCATTAGATAATAGACTCAACACACAATGTTTGTGGTTACTGTTCGATGTGGACATGCATTAGATAATAGACTCAACACACAATGTTTGTGGTTACTGTTCGATGTGGACAAGCATTAGATAATAGACTCAGCTCACAGTGTTTGTGGTTACTGTTCGATGTGGACAAGCATTAGATAATAGACTCAGCTCACAGTGTTTGTGGTTACTGTTCGATGTGGACAAGCATTAGATAATAGACTCAACACACAGTGTTTGTGGTTACTGTTCGATGTGGACAAGCATTAGATAATAGACTCAGCTCACAGTGTTTGTGGTTACTGTTCGATGTGGACAAGCATTAGATAATAGACTCAGCTCACAGTGTTTGTGGTTACTGTTCGATGTGGACAAGCATTAGATAATAGACTCAGCTCACAGTGCTTGTGGTTACTGTTCGATGTGGACAAGCATTAGATAATAGACTCAACACACAGTGTTTGTGGTTACCGTTCGATGTGGACAAGCATTAGATAATAGACTCAGCTCACAGTGTTTGTGGTTACTGTTCGATGTGGACAAGCATTAGATAATAGACTCAGCTCACAGTGTTTGTGGTTACTGTTCGATGTGGACAAGCATTAGATAATAGACTCAGCTCACAGTGTTTGTGGTTACTGTTCGATGTGGACAAGCATTAGATAATAGACTCAGCTCACAGTGTTTGTGGTTACTGTTCGATGTGGACAAGCATTAGATAATAGACTCAGCTCACAATGTTTGTGGTTACTGTTCGATGTGGACAAGCATTAGATAATAGACTCAGCTCACAGTGTTTGTGGTTACTGTTCGATGTGGACAAGCATTAGATAATAGACTCAACACACAGTGTTTGTGGTTACTGTTCGATGTGGACAAGCATTAGATAATAGACTCAGCTCACAGTGTTTGTGGTTACTGTTCGATGAGGACAAGCATTAGATAATAGACTCAGCTCACAGTGTTTGTGGTTACTGTTCGATGTGGACAAGCATTAGATAATAGACTCAGCTCACAGTGTTTGTGGTTACTGTTCGATGTGGACAAGCATTAGATAATAGACTCAACACACAGTGTTTGTGGTTACTGTTCGAAGTGGACAAGCATTAGATAATAGACTCAGCTCACAGTGTTTGTGGTTACTGTTCGATGTGGACAAGCATTAGATAATAGACTCAGCTCACAGTGTTTGTGGTTACTGTTCGATGTAGGCAAGCATTAGGTAATAGACTCAGCTCACAGTGTTTGTGGTTACTGTTCGATGTGGACAAGCATTAGATAATAGACTCAACACACAATGTTTGTGGTTACTGTTCGATGTGGACATGCATTAGATAATAGACTCAACACACAATGTTTGTGGTTACTGTTCGATGTGGACAAGCATTAGATAATAGACTCAGCTCACAGTGTTTGTGGTTACTGTTCGATGTGGACAAGCATTAGATAATAGACTCAACACACAGTGTTTGTGGTTACTGTTCGATGTGGACAAGCATTAGATAATAGACTCAGCTCACAGTGTTTGTGGTTACTGTTCGATGTGGACAAGCATTAGATAATAGACTCAGCTCACAGTGTTTGTGGTTACTGTTCGATGTGGACAAGCATTAGATAATAGACTCAACACACAGTGTTTGTGGTTACTGTTCGATGTGGACAAGCATTAGATAATAGACTCAGCTCACAGTGTTTGTGGTTACTGTTCGATGTGGACAAGCATTAGATAATAGACTCAGCTCACAGTGTTTGTGGTTACTGTTCGATGTGGACAAGCATTAGATAATAGACTCAGCTCACAGTGTTTGTGGTTACTGTTCGATGTGGACAAGCATTAGATAATAGACTCAACACACAGTGTTTGTGGTTACTGTTCGATGTGGACAAGCATTAGATAATAGACTCAGCTCACAGTGTTTGTGGTTACTGTTCGATGTGGACAAGCATTAGATAATAGACTCAGCTCACAGTGTTTGTGGTTGCTGTTCGATGTGGACAAGCATTAGATAATAGACTCAGCTCACAGTGTTTGTGGTTACTGTTCGATGTGGACAAGCATTAGATAATAGACTCAGCTCACAGTGTTTGTGGTTACTGTTCGATGTGGACAAGCATTAGATAATAGACTCAGCTCACAATGTTTGTGGTTACTGTTCGATGTGGACAAGCATTAGATAATAGACTCAGCTCACAGTGTTTGTGGTTACTGTTCGATGTGGACAAGCATTAGATAATAGACTCAACACACAGTGTTTGTGGTTACTGTTCGATGTGGACAAGCATTAGATAATAGACTCAGCTCACAGTGTTTGTGGTTACTGTTCGATGTGGACAAGCATTAGATAATAGACTCAACACACAATGTTTGTGGTTACTGTTCGATGTGGACATGCATTAGATAATAGACTCAGCTCACAGTGTTTGTGGTTACTGTTCGATGTGGACAAGCATTAGATAATAGACTCAGCTCACAGTGTTTGTGGTTACTGTTCGATGTGGACATGCATTAGATAATAGACTCAGCTCATAGTGTTTGTGGTTACTGTTCGATGTGGACATGCATTAGATAATAGACTCAACACACAGTGTTTGTGGTTACTGTTCGATGTGGACAAGCATTAGATAATAGACTCAGCTCACAGTGTTTGTGGTTACTGTTCGATGTGGACAAGCATTAGATAATAGACTCAGCTCACAGTGTTTGTGGTTACTGTTCGATGTGGACAAGCATTAGATAATAGACTCAGCTCACAGTGTTTGTGGTTACTGTTCGATGTGGACAAGCATTAGATAATAGACTCAGCTCACAGTGTTTGTGGTTACTGTTCGATGTGGACAAGCATTAGATAATAGACTCAGCTCACAGTGTTTGTGGTTACTGTTCGATGTGGACAAGCATTAGATAATAGACTCAGCTCACAGTGTTTGTGGTTACTGCTCGATGTGGACAAGCATTAGATAATAGACTCAGCTCACAGTGTTTGTGGTTACTGTTCGATGTGGACAAGCATTAGATAATAGACTCAGCTCACAGTGTTTGTGGTTACTGTTCGATGTGGACAAGCATTAGATAATAGACTCAGCTCACAGTGTTTGTGGTTACTGCTCGATGTGGACAAGCATTAGATAATAGACTCAGCTCACAGTGTTTGTGGTTACTGTTCGATGTGGACAAGCATTAGATAATAGACTCAGCTCACAGTGTTTGTGGTTACTGTTCGATGTGGACAAGCATTAGATAATAGACTCAGCTCACAGTGTTTGTGGTTACTGTTCGATGTGGACAAGCATTAGATAATAGACTCAACACACAGTGTTTGTGGTTACTGTTCGATGTGGACAAGCATTAGATAATAGACTCAGCTCACAGTGTTTGTGGTTACTGTTCGATGTGGACAAGCATTAGATAATAGACTCAGCTCACAGTGTTTGTGGTTACTGCTCGATGTGGACAAGCATTAGATAATAGACTCAGCTCACAGTGTTTGTGGTTACTGTTCGATGTGGACATGCATTAGATAATAGACTCAGCTCACAGTGTTTGTGGTTACTGTTCGATGTGGACAAGCATTAGATAATAGACTCAGCTCACAGTGTTTGTGGTTACTGTTCGATGTGGACAAGCATTAGATAATAGACTCAGCTCACAGTGTTTGTGGTTACTGTTCGATGTGGACAAGCATTAGATAATAGACTCAGCTCACAGTGTTTGTGGTTACTGCTCGATGTGGACATGCATTAGATAACAGACTCAGCTCACAGTGTTTGTGGTTACTGTTCGATGTGGACAAGCATTAGATAATAGACTCAGCTCACAGTGTTTGTGGTTACTGTTCGATGTGGACAAGCATTAGATAATAGACTCAGCTCACAGTGTTTGTGGTTACTGTTCGATGTGGACAAGCATTAGATAATAGACTCAGCTCACAGTGTTTGTGGTTACTGTTCGATGTGGACAAGCATTAGATAATAGACTCAGCTCACAGTGTTTGTGGCTACTGCTCGATGTGGACATGCATTAGATAACAGACTCAGCTCACAGTGTTTGTGGTTACTGTTCGATGTGGACAAGCATTAGATAATAGACTCAGCTCACAGTGTTTGTGGTTACTGTTCGATGTGGACAAGCATTAGATAATAGACTCAGCTCACAGTGTTTGTGGTTACTGTTCGATGTGGACAAGCATTAGATAACAGACTCAGCTCACAGTGTTTGTGGTTACTGTTCGATGTGGACAAGCATTAGATAACAGACTCAGCTCACAGTGTTTGTGGTTACTGTTCGATGTGGACAAGCATTAGATAATAGACTCAGCTCACAGTGTTTGTGGTTACTGTTCGATGTGGACAAGCATTAGATAATAGACTCAGCTCACAGTGTTTGTGGTTACTGTTCGATGTGGACAAGCATTAGATAATAGACTCAGCTCACAGTGTTTGTGGTTACTGTTCGATGTGGACATGCATTAGATAATAGACTCAGCTCACAGTGTTTGTGGTTACTGCTCGATGTGGACAAGCATTAGATAATAGACTCAGCTCACAGTGTTTGTGGTTACTGTTCGATGTGGACAAGCATTAGATAATAGACTCAGCTCACAGTGTTTGTGGTTACTGTTCGATGTGGACATGCATTAGATAATAGACTCAGCTCACAGTGTTTGTGGTTACTGTTCGATGTGGACAAGCATTAGATAATAGACTCAGCTCACAGTGTTTGTGGTTACTGTTCGATGTGGACAAGCATTAGATAACAGACTCAGCTCACAGTGTTTGTGGTTACTGTTCGATGTGGACAAGCATTAGATAACAGACTCAGCTCACAGTGTTTGTGGTTACTGTTCGATGTGGACAAGCATTAGATAACAGACTCAGCTCACAGTGTTTGTGGTTACTGTTCGATGTGGACAAGCATTAGATAACAGACTCAGCTCACAGTGTTTGTGGTTACTGTTCGATGTGGACAAGCATTAGATAATAGACTCAACACACAATGTTTGTGGTTACTGTTCGATGTGGACAAGCATTAGATAATAGACTCAGCTCACAGTGTTTGTGGTTACTGCTCGATGTGGACAAGCATTAGATAACAGACTCAGCTCACAGTGTTTGTGGTTACTGTTCGATGTGGACAAGCATTAGATAACAGACTCAGCTCACAGTGTTTGTGGTTACTGTTCGATGTGGACAAGCATTAGATAATAGACTCAGCTCACAGTGTTTGTGGTTACTGTTCGATGTGGACATGCATTAGATAATAGACTCAGCTCACAGTGTTTGTGGTTACTGTTCGATGTGGACAAGCATTAGATAATAGACTCAGCTCACAGTGTTTGTGGTTACTGTTCGATGTGGACATGCATTAGATAATAGACTCAGCTCACAGTGTTTGTGGTTACTGTTCGATGTGGACATGCATTAGATAATAGACTCAGCTCACAGTGTTTGTGGTTACTGTTCGATGTGGACAAGCATTAGATAATAGACTCAGCTCACAGTGTTTGTGGTTACTGCTCGATGTGGACAAGCATTAGATAATAGACTCAGCTCACAGTGTTTGTTGTTACTGTTCGATGTGGACAAGCATTAGATAATAGACTCAGCTCACAGTGTTTGTGGTTACTGTTCGATGTGGACAAGCATTAGATAATAGACTCAGCTCACAGTGTTTGTGGTTACTGTTCGATGTGGACATGCATTAGATAATAGACTCAGCTCACAGTGTTTGTGGTTACTGTTCGATGTGGACATGCATTAGATAATAGACTCAGCTCACAGTGTTTGTGGTTACTGTTCGATGTGGACAAGCATTAGATAATAGACTCAGCTCACAGTGTTTGTGGTTACTGTTCGATGTGGACATGCATTAGATAATAGACTCAGCTCACAGTGTTTGTGGTTACTGTTCGATGTGGACAAGCATTAGATAATAGACTCAGCTCACAGTGTTTGTGGTTACTGTTCGATGTGGACAAGCATTAGATAATAGACTCAGCTCACAGTGTTTGTGGTTACTGCTCGATGTGGACAAGCATTAGATAATAGACTCAGCTCACAGTGTTTGTGGTTACTGTTCGATGTGGACAAGCATTAGATAATAGAATCAGCTCACAGTGTTTGTGGTTACTGCTCGATGTGGACAAGCATTAGATAATAGACTCAGCTCACAGTGTTTGTGGTTACTGTTCGATGTGGACAAGCATTAGATAATAGACTCAGCTCACAATGTTTGTGGTTACTGTTCGATGTGGACAAGCATTAGATAATAGACTCAGCTCACAATGTTTGTGGTTACTGTTCGATGTGGACAAGCATTAGATAATAGACTCAGCTCACAGTGTTTGTGGTTACTGTTCGATGTGGACATGCATTAGATAATAGACTCAGCTCACAGTGTTTGTGGTTACTGTTCGATGTGGACAAGCATTAGATAATAGACTCAACACACAATGTTTGTGGTTACTGTTCGATGTGGACAAGCTTTAGATAATAGACTCAGCTCACAGTGTTTGTGGTTACTGTTCGATGTGGACAAGCATTAGATAATAGACTCAGCTCACAGTGTTTGTGGTTACTGTTCGATGTGGACATGCATTAGATAATAGACTCAGCTCACAGTGTTTGTGGTTACTGTTCGATGTGGACATGCATTAGATAATAGACTCAGCTCACAGTGTTTGTGGTTACTGTTCGATGTGGACAAGCATTAGATAATAGACTCAGCTCACAGTGTTTGTGGTTACTGCTCGATGTGGACAAGCATTAGATAATAGACTCAGCTCACAGTGTTAGTGGTTACTGTTCGATGTGGACAAGCATTAGATAATAGACTCAGCTCACAGTGTTTGTGGTTACTGTTCGATGTGGACAAGCATTAGATAATAGACTCAGCTCACAGTGTTTGTGGTTACTGTTCGATGTGGACATGCATTAGATAATAGACTCAGCTCACAGTGTTTGTGGTTACTGTTCGATGTGGACATGCATTAGATAATAGACTCAGCTCACAGTGTTTGTGGTTACTGTTCGATGTGGACAAGCATTAGATAATAGACTCAGCTCACAGTGTTTGTGGTTACTGCTCGATGTGGACAAGCATTAGATAATAGACTCAGCTCACAGTGTTTTTGGTTACTGTTCGATGTGGACAAGCATTAGATAATAGACTCAGCTCACAGTGTTTGTGGTTACTGTTCGATGTGGACAAGCATTAGATAATAGACTCAGCTCACAGTGTTTGTGGTTACTGTTCGATGTGGACATGCATTAGATAATAGACTCAGCTCACAGTGTTTGTGGTTACTGTTCGATGTGGACATGCATTAGATAATAGACTCAGCTCACAGTGTTTGTGGTTACTGTTCGATGTGGACAAGCATTAGATAATAGACTCAGCTCACAGTGTTTGTGGTTACTGTTCGATGTGGACATGCATTAGATAATAGACTCAGCTCACAGTGTTTGTGGTTACTGTTCGATGAGGACAAGCATTAGATAATAGACTCAGCTCACAGTGTTTGTGGTTACTGTTCGATGTGGACAAGCATTAGATAATAGACTCAGCTCACAGTGTTTGTGGTTACTGCTCGATGTGGACAAGCATTAGATAATAGACTCAGCTCACAGTGTTTGTGGTTACTGTTCGATGTGGACAAGCATTAGATAATAGACTCAGCTCACAGTGTTTGTGGTTACTGCTCGATGTGGACAAGCATTAGATAATAGACTCAGCTCACAGTGTTTGTGGTTACTGTTCGATGTGGACAAGCATTAGATAATAGACTCAGCTCACAATGTTTGTGGTTACTGTTCGATGTGGACAAGCATTAGATAATAGACTCAGCTCACAATGTTTGTGGTTACTGTTCGATGTGGACAAGCATTAGATAATAGACTCAGCTCACAGTGTTTGTGGTTACTGTTCGATGTGGACATGCATTAGATAATAGACTCAGCTCACAGTGTTTGTGGTTACTGTTCGATGTGGACAAGCATTAGATAATAGACTCAGCTCACAGTGTTTGTGGTTACTGTTCGATGTGGACAAGCATTAGATAATAGACTCAGCTCACAATGTTTGTGGTTACTGTTCGATGTGGACAAGCATTAGATAAAAACTCAGCTCACAGTGTTTGTGGTTACTGCTCGATGTGGACAAGCATTAGATAATAGACTCAGCTCACAATGTTTGTGGTTACTGTTCGATGTGGACAAGCATTAGATAATAGACTCAGCTCACAGTGTTTGTGGTTACTGTTCGATGTGGACATGCATTAGATAATAGACTCAGCTCACAGTGTTTGTGGTTACTGTTCGATGTGGACAAGCATTAGATAATAGACTCAGCTCACAGTGTTTGTGGTTACTGTTCGATGTGGACATGCATTAGATAATAGACTCAGCTCACAGTGTTTGTGGTTACTGCTCGATGTGGACAAGCATTAGATAATAGACTCAGCTCACAGTGTTTGTGGTTACTGCTCGATGTGGACATGCATTAGATAATAGACTCAGCTCACAATGTTTGTGGTTACTGTTCGATGTGGACAAGCATTAGATAATAGACTCAGCTCACAGTGTTTGTGGTTACTGTTCGATGTGGACATGCATTAGATAATAGACTCAGCTCACAGTGTTTGTGGTTACTGTTCGATGTGGACAAGCATTAGATAATAGACTCAGCTCACAGTGTTTGTGGTTACTGTTCGATGTGGACATGCATTAGATAATAGACTCAGCTCACAGTGTTTGTGGTTACTGCTCGATGTGGACAAGCATTAGATAATAGACTCAGCTCACAATGTTTGTGGTTACTGTTCGATGTGGACAAGCATTAGATAATAGACTCAGCTCACAATGTTTGTGGTTACTGTTCGATGTGGACAAGCATTAGATAATAGACTCAGCTCACAGTGTTTGTGGTTACTGTTCGATGTGGACAAGCATTAGATAATAGACTCAGCTCACAGTGTTTGTGATTACTGTTCGATGTGGACAAGCTTTAGATAATAGACTCAGCTCACAATGTTTGTGGTTACTGTTCGATGTGGACAAGCAATAGATAATAGACTCAGCTCACAGTGTTTGTGGTTACTGTTCGATGTGGACAAGCATTAGATAATAGACTCAGCTCACAGTGTTTGTGGTTACTGTTCGATGTGGACAAGCATTAGATAATAGACTCAGCTCACAGTGTTTGTGGTTACTGTTCGATGTGGACAAGCATTAGATAACAGACTCAGCTCACAGTGTTTGTGGTTACTGTTCGATGTGGACATGCATTAGATAATAGACTCAGCTCACAGTGTTTGTGGTTACTGTTCGATGTGGACAAGCATTAGATAATAGACTCAGCTCACAGTGTTTGTGGTTACTGTTCGATGTGGACAAGCATTAGATAATAGACTCAGCTCACAGTGTTTGTGGTTACTGTTCGATGTGGACAAGCATTAGATAATAGACTCAGCTCACAGTGTTTGTGGTTACTGTTCGATGTGGACAAGCATTAGATAATAGACTCAGCTCACAGTGTTTGTGGTTACTGTTCGATGTGGACAAGCATTAGATAATAGACTCAGCTCACAGTGTTTGTGGTTACTGTTCGATGTGGACAAGCATTAGATAATAGACTCAGCTCACAGTGTTTGTGGTTACTGTTCGATGTGGACAAGCATTAGATAATAGACTCAGCTCACAGTGTTTGTGGTTACTGTTCGATGTGGACATGCATTAGATAATAGACTCAGCTCACAGTGTTTGTGGTTACTGTTCGATGTGGACATGCATTAGATAATAGACTCAGCTCACAATGTTTGTGGTTACTGTTCGATGTGGACAAGCATTAGATAATAGACTCAGCTCACAATGTTTGTGGTTACTGTTCGATGTGGACAAGCATTAGATAATAGACTCAGCTCACAGTGTTTGTGGTTACTGTTCGATGTGGACAAGCATTAGATAATAGACTCAGCTCACAATGTTTGTGGTTACTGTTCGATGTGGACAAGCATTAGATAATAGACTCAGCTCACAGTGTTTGTGGTTACTTTTCGATGTGGACAAGCATTAGATAATAGACTCAGCTCACAGTGTTTGTGGTTACTGTTCGATGTGGACAAGCATTAGATAATAGACTCAGCTCACAGTGTTTGTGGTTACTGTTCGATGTGGACAAGCATTAGATAATAGACTCAGCTCACAGTGTTTGTGGTTACTGTTCGATGTGGACAAGCATTAGATAATAGACTCAGCTCACAGTGTTTGTGGTTACTGTTCGATGTGGACAACCATTAGATAATAGACTCAACACACAGTGTTTGTGGTTACTGTTCGATGTGGACAAGCTTTAGATAATAGACTCAGCTCACAGTGTTTGTGGTTACTGTTCGATGTGGACAAGCATTAGATAATAGACTCAGCTCACAGTGTTTGTGGTTACTGTTCGATGTGGACAAGCATAGGTAATAGACTCAGCTCACAGTGTTTGTGGTTACTGTTCGATGTGGACAAGCATTAGATAATAGACTCAGCTCACAGTGTTTGTGGTTACTGTTCGATGTGGACAAGCATTAGATAATAGACTCAGCTCACAGTGTTTGTGGTTACTGTTCGATGTGGACAAGCATTAGATAATAGACTCAACACACAGTGTTTGTGGTTACTGTTCGATGTGGACAAGCATTAGATAATAGACTCAGCTCACAGTGTTTGTGGTTACTGTTCGATGTGGACAAGCATTAGATAATAGACTCAGCTCACAGTGTTTGTGGTTACTGCTCGATGTGGACATGCATTAGATAATAGACTCAGCTCACAGTGTTTGTGGTTACTGTTGGATGTGGACAAGCATTAGATAATAGACTCAGCTCACAGTGTTTGTGGTTACTGTTCGATGTGGACAAGCATTAGATAATAGACTCAGCTCACAGTGTTTGTGGTTACTGTTCGATGTGGACAAGCATTAGATAATAGACTCAGCTCACAGTGTTTGTGGTTACTGTTCGATGTGGACAAGCATTAGATAATAGACTCAGCTCACAGTGTTTGTGGTTACTGTTCGATGTGGACAAGCATTAGATAATAGACTCAGCTCACAGTGTTTGTGGTTACTGTTCGATGTGGACATGCATTAGATAATAGACTCAGCTCACAGTGTTTGTGGTTACTGTTCGATGTGGACAAGCATTAGATAATAGACTCAACACACAGTGTTTGTGGTTACTGTTCGATGTGGACAAGCATTAGATAATAGACTCAGCTCACAATGTTTGTGGTTACTGTTCGATGTGGACAAGCATTAGATAATAGACTCAGCTCACAGTGTTTGTGGTTACTGTTCGATGTGGACAAGCATTAGATAATAGACTCAGCTCACAGTGTTTGTGGTTACTGTTCGATGTGGACAAGCATTAGATAACAGACTCAACACACAGTGTTTGTGGTTACTGTTCGATGTGGACATGCATTAGATAATAGACTCAGCTCACAGTGTTTGTGGTTACTGTTCGATGTGGACATGCATTAGATAATAGACTCAGCTCACAGTGTTTGTGGTTACTGTTCGATGTGGACAAGCATTAGATAATAGACTCAGCTCACAGTGTTTGTGGTTACTGTTCGATGTGGACAAGCATTAGATAATAGACTCAGCTCACAGTGTTTGTGGTTACTGTTCGATGTGGACAAGCCTTAGATAATAGACTCAGCTCACAGTGTTTGTGGTTACTGTTCGATGTGGACAAGCATTAGATAATAGACTCAGCTCACAGTGTTTGTGGTTACTGTTCGATGTGGACATGCATTAGATAATAGACTCAGCTCACAGTGTTTGTGGTTACTGTTCGATGTGGACAAGCATTAGATAATAGACTCAGCTCACAGTGTTTGTGGTTACTGTTCGATGTGGACAAGCATTAGATAATAGACTCAGCTCACAGTGTTTGTGGTTACTGTTCGATGTGGACAAGCATTAGATAATAGACTCAGCTCACAGTGTTTGTGGTTACTGTTCGATGTGGACAAGCATTAGATAATAGACTCAGCTCACAGTGTTTGTGGTTACTGCTCGATGTGGACAAGCATTAGATAATAGACTCAGCTCACAGTGTTTGTGGTTACTGTTCGATGTGGACAAGCATTAGATAATAGACTCAGCTCACAATGTTTGTGGTTACTGTTCGATGTGGACAAGCATTAGATAATAGACTCAGCTCACAATGTTTGTGGTTACTGTTCGATGTGGACAAGCATTAGATAATAGACTCAGCTCACAATGTTTGTGGTTACTGTTCGATGTAGACATGCATTAGATAATAGACTCAACACACAATGTTTGTGGTTACTGTTCGATGTGGACATGCATTAGATAATAGACTCAGCTCACAATGTTTGTGGTTACTGTTCGATGTGGACATGCATTAGATAATAGACTCAACACACAATGTTTGTGGTTACTGTTCGATGTGGACATGCATTAGATAATAGACTCAGCACACAGTGTTTGTGGTTACTGTTCGATGTGGACATGCATTAGATAATAGACTCAACACACAATGTTTGTGGTTACTGTTCGATGTGGACATGCATTAGATAATAGACTCAGCTCACAGTGTTTGTGGTTACTGTTCGATGTGGACAAGCATTAGATAATAGACTCAGCTCACAGTGTTTGTGGTTACTGCTCGATGTGGACAAGCATTACATAATAGACTCAGCTCACAGTGTTTGTGGTTACTGTTCGATGTGGACAAGCATTAGATAATAGACTCAGCTCACAGTGTTTGTGGTTACTGTTCGATGTGGACAAGCATTAGATAATAGACTCAGCTCACAGTGTTTGTGGTTACTGTTCGATGTGGACATGCATTAGATAATAGACTCAGCTCACAGTGTTTGTGGTTACTGTTCGATGTGGACATGCATTAGATAATAGACTCAGCTCACAGTGTTTGTGGTTACTGTTCGATGTGGACAAGCATTAGATAATAGACTCAGCTCACAGTGTTTGTGGTTACTGCTCGATGTGGACAAGCATTAGATAATAGACTCAGCTCACAGTGTTTGTGGTTACTGTTCGATGTGGACAAGCATTAGATAATAGACTCAGCTCACAGTGTTTGTGGTTACTGTTCGATGTGGACAAGCATTAGATAATAGACTCAGCTCACAGTGTTTGTGGTTACTGTTCGATGTGGACATGCATTAGATAATAGACTCAGCTCACAGTGTTTGTGGTTACTGTTCGATGTGGACATGCATTAGATAATAGACTCAGCTCACAGTGTTTGTGGTTACTGTTCGATGTGGACAAGCATTAGATAATAGACTCAGCTCACAGTGTTTGTGGTTACTGTTCGATGTGGACATGCATTAGATAATAGACTCAGCTCACAGTGTTTGTGGTTACTGTTCGATGTGGACAAGCATTAGATAATAGACTCAGCTCACAGTG
The DNA here is from genome assembly GCA_946902985.2 of Meconema thalassinum. Taxonomy (NCBI): domain Eukaryota; kingdom Metazoa; phylum Arthropoda; class Insecta; order Orthoptera; family Tettigoniidae; genus Meconema; species Meconema thalassinum. The sequence continues at coordinate 341,630,422 of OX336395.1, forward strand.
TTTGTGATTACTGTTCGATGTGGACAAGCATTTGATAATAGACTCAGCTCAGAGTGTTTGTGGTTACTGCTCGATGTGGACAAGCATTAGATAATAGACTCAGCTCACAGTGTTTGTGGTTACTGTTCGATGTGGACAAGCATTAGATAATAGACTCAGCTCACAGTGTTTGTGGTTACTGCTCGATGTGGACAAGCATTAGATAATAGACTCAGCTCACAGTGTTTGTGGTTACTGTTCGATGTGGACAAGCATTAGATAATAGACTCAGCTCACAATGTTTGTGGTTACTGTTCGATGTGGACAAGCATTAGATAATAGACTCAGCTCACAATGTTTGTGGTTACTGTTCGATGTGGACAAGCATTAGATAATAGACTCAGCTCACAGTGTTTGTGGTTACTGTTCGATGTGGACATGCATTAGATAATAGACTCAGCTCACAGTGTTTGTGGTTACTGTTCGATGTGGACAAGCATTAGATAATAGACTCAGCTCACAGTGTTTGTGGTTACTGTTCGATGTGGACAAGCATTAGATAATAGACTCAGCTCACAATGTTTGTGGTTACTGTTCGATGTGGACAAGCATTAGATAATAGACTCAGCTCACAGTGTTTGTGGTTACTGCTCGATGTGGACAAGCATTAGATAATAGACTCAGCTCACAATGTTTGTGGTTACTGTTCGATGTGGACAAGCATTAGATAATAGACTCAGCTCACAGTGTTTGTGGTTACTGTTCAATGTGGACATGCATTAGATAATAGACTCAGCTCACAGTGTTTGTGGTTACTGTTCGATGTGGACAAGCATTAGATAATAGACTCAGCTCACAGTGTTTGTGGTTACTGTTCGATGTGGACATGCATTAGATAATAGACTCAGCTCACAGTGTTTGTGGTTACTGCTCGATGTGGACAAGCATTAGATAATAGACTCAGCTCACAGTGTTTGTGGTTACTGCTCGATGTGGACATGCATTAGATAATAGACTCAGCTCACAATGTTTGTGGTTACTGTTCGATGTGGACAAGCATTAGATAATAGACTCAGCTCACAGTGTTTGTGGTTACTGTTCGATGTGGACATGCATTAGATAATAGACTCAGCTCACAGTGTTTGTGGTTACTGTTCGATGTGGACAAGCATTAGATAATAGACTCAGCTCACAGTGTTTGTGGTTACTGTTCGATGTGGACATGCATTAGATAATAGACTCAGCTCACAGTGTTTGTGGTTACTGCTCGATGTGGACAAGCATTAGATAATAGACTCAGCTCACAATGTTTGTGGTTACTGTTCGATGTGGACAAGCATTAGATAATAGACTCAGCTCACAATGTTTGTGGTTACTGTTCGATGTGGACAAGCATTAGATAATAGACTCAGCTCACAGTGTTTGTGGTTACTGTTCGATGTGGACAAGCATTAGATAATAGCCTCAGCTCACAGTGTTTGTGGTTACTGTTCGATGTGGACAAGCATTAGATAATAGACTCAGCTCACAATGTTTGTGGTTACTGTTCGATGTGGACAAGCAATAGATAATAGACTCAGCTCACAGTGTTTGTGGTTACTGTTCGATGTGGACAAGCATTAGATAATAGACTCAGCTCACAGTGTTTGTGGTTACTGTTCGATGTGGACAAGCATTAGATAATAGACTCAGCTCACAGTGTTTGTGGTTACTGTTCGATGTGGACAAGCATTAGATAACAGACTCAGCTCACAGTGTTTGTGGTTACTGCTCGATGTGGACATGCATTAGATAATAGACTCAGCTCACAGTGTTTGTGGTTACTGTTCGATGTGGACAAGCATTAGATAATAGACTCAGCTCACAGTGTTTGTGGTTACTGTTCGATGTGGACAAGCATTAGATAATAGACTCAGCTCACAGTGTTTGTGGTTACTGTTCGATGTGGACAAGCATTAGATAATAGACTCAGCTCACAGTGTTTGTGGTTACTGTTCGATGTGGACATGCATTAGATAATAGACTCAGCTCACAGTGTTTGCGGTTACTGTTCGATGTGGACATGCATTAGATAATAGACTCAGCTCACAATGTTTGTGGTTACTGTTCGATGTGGACAAGCATTAGATAATAGACTCAGCTCACAATGTTTGTGGTTACTGTTCGATGTGGACAAGCATTAGATAATAGACTCAGCTCACAGTGTTTGTGGTTACTGTTCGATGTGGACAAGCATTAGATAATAGACTCAGCTCACAATGTTTGTGGTTACTGTTCGATGTGGACAAGCATTAGATAATAGACTCAGCTCACAGTGTTTGTGGTTACTTTTCGATGTGGACAAGCATTAGATAATAGACTCAGCTCACAGTGTTTGTGGTTACTGTTCGATGTGGACAAGCATTAGATAATAGACTCAGCTCACAGTGTTTGTGGTTACTGTTCGATGTGGACAAGCATTAGATAATAGACTCAGCTCACAGTGTTTGTGGTTACTGTTCGATGTGGACAAGCATTAGATAATAGACTCAGCTCACAGTGTTTGTGGTTACTGTTCGATTTGGACAAGCATTAGATAATAGACTCAACACACAGTGTTTGTGGTTACTGTTCGATGTGGACAAGCTTTAGATAATAGACTCAGCTCACAGTGTTTGTGGTTACTGTTCGATGTGGACAAGCATTAGATAATAGACTCAGCTCACAGTGTTTGTGGTTACTGTTCGATGTGGACAAGCATTAGATAATAGACTCAGCTCACAGTGTTTGTGGTTACTGTTCGATGTGGACAAGCATTAGATAATAGACTCAACACACAGTGTTTGTGGTTACTGTTCGATGTGGTCAAGCATTAGATAATAGACTCAGCTCACAGTGTTTGTGGTTACTGTTCGATGTGGACAAGCATTAGATAATAGACTCAGCTCACAGTGTTTGTGGTTACTGCTCGATGTGGACATGCATTAGATAATAGACTCAGCTCACAGTGTTTGTGGTTACTGTTGGATGTGGACAAGCATTAGATAATAGACTCAGCTCACAGTGTTTGTGGTTACTGTTCGATGTGGACAAGCATTAGATAATAGACTCAGCTCACAGTGTTTGTGGTTACTGTTCGATGTGGACAAGCATTAGATAATAGACTCAGCTCACAGTGTTTGTGGTTACTGTTCGATGTGGACAAGCATTAGATAATAGACTCAGCTCACAGTGTTTGTGGTTACTGTTCGATGTGGACAAGCATTAGATAATAGACTCAGCTCACAGTGTTTGTGGTTACTGTTCGATGTGGACATGCATTAGATAATAGACTCAGCTCACAGTGTTTGTGGTTACTGTTCGATGTGGACAAGCATTAGATAATAGACTCAACACACAGTGTTTGTGGTTACTGTTCGATGTGGACAAGCATTAGATAATAGACTCAGCTCACAATGTTTGTGGTTACTGTTCGATGTGGACAAGCATTAGATAATAGACTCAGCTCACAGTGTTTGTGGTTACTGTTCGATGTGGACAAGCATTAGATAATAGACTCAGCTCACAGTGTTTGTGGTTACTGTTCGATGTGGACAAGCATTAGATAACAGACTCAACACACAGTGTTTGTGGTTACTGTTCGATGTGGACATGCATTAGATAATAGACTCAGCTCACAGTGTTTGTGGTTACTGTTCGATGTGGACATGCATTAGATAATAGACTCAGCTCACAGTGTTTGTGGTTACTGTTCGATGTGGACAAGCATTAGATAATAGACTCAGCTCACAGTGTTTGTGGTTACTGTTCGATGTGGACAAGCATTAGATAATAGACTCAGCTCACAGTGTTTGTGGTTACTGTTCGATGTGGACAAGCATTAGATAATAGACTCAGCTCACAGTGTTTGTGGTTACTGTTCGATGTGGACAAGCATTAGATAATAGACTCAGCTCACAGTGTTTGTGGTTACTGTTCGATGTGGACATGCATTAGATAATAGACTCAGCTCACAGTGTTTGTGGTTACTGTTCGATGTGGACAAGCATTAGATAATAGACTCAGCTCACAGTGTTTGTGGTTACTGTTCGATGTGGACAAGCATTAGATAATAGACTCAGCTCACAGTGTTTGTGGTTACTGTTCGATGTGGACAAGCATTAGATAATAGACTCAGCTCACAGTGTTTGTGGTTACTGTTCGATGTGGACAAGCATTAGATAATAGACTCAGCTCACAGTGTTTGTGGTTACTGTTCGATGTGGACATGCATTAGATAATAGACTCAGCTCACAGTGTTTGTGATTACTGTTCGATGTGGACATGCATTAGATAATAGACTCAGCTCACAGTGTTTGTGGTTACTGTTCGATGTGGACAAGCATTAGATAATAGACTCAGCACACAGTGTTTGTGGTTACTGTTCGATGTGGACAAGCATTAGATAATAGACTCAGCTCACAGTGTTTGTGGTTACTGTTCGATGTGGACAAGCATTAGATAATAGACTCAGCTCACAGTGTTTGTGGTTACTGTTCGATGTGGACAAGCATTAGATAATAGACTCAGCTCACAGTGTTTGTGGTTACTGTTCGATGTGGACAAGCATTAGATAATAGACTCAGCTCACAGTGTTTGTGGTTACTGTTCGATGTGGACAAGCATTAGATAATAGACTCAGCTCACAGTGTTTGTGGTTACTGTTCGATGTGGACAAGCATTAGATAATAGACTCAGCTCACAGTGTTTGTGGTTACTGTTCGATGTGGACAAGCATTAGATAATAGACTCAGCTCACAGTGTTTGTGGTTACTGTTCGATGTGGACAAGCATTAGATAATAGACTCAGCTCACAGTGTTTGTGGTTACAGTTCGATGTGGACAAGCATTAGATAATAGACTCAACACACAGTGTTTGTGGTTACTGTTCGATGTGGACAAGCATTAGATAATAGACTCAGCTCACAGTGTTTGTGGTTACTGTTCGATGTGGACAAGCATTAGATAATAGACTCAGCTCACAGTGTTTGTGGTTACTGTTCGATGTGGACAAGCATTAGATAATAGACTCAGCTCACAGTGTTTGTGGTTACTGTTCGATGTGGACAAGCATTAGATAATAGACTCAGCTCACAGTGTTTGTGGTTACTGTTCGATGTGGACAAGCATTAGATAATAGACTCAGCTCACAGTGTTTGTGGTTACTGTTCGATGTGGACAAGCATTAGATAATAGACTCAGCTCACAGTGTTTGTGGTTACTGTTCGATGTGGACAAGCATTAGATAATAGACTCAGCTCACAGTGTTTGTGGTTACTGTTCGATGTGGACAAGCATTAGATAATAGACTCAGCTCACAGTGTTTGTGGTTACTGTTCGATGTGGACAAGCATTAGATAATAGACTCAGCTCACAGTGTTTGTGGTTACTGTTCGATGTGGACAAGCATTAGATAATAGACTCAGCTCACAGTGTTTGTGGTTACTGTTCGATGTGGACAAGCATTAGATAATAGACTCAGCTCACAGTGTTTGTGGTTACTGTTCGATGTGGACAAGCATTAGATAATAGACTCAGCTCACAGTGTTTGTGGTTACTGTTCGATGTGGACAAGCATTAGATAATAGACTCAGCTCACAGTGTTTGTGGTTACTGTTCGATGTGGACAAGCATTAGATAATAGACTCAGCTCACAGTGTTTGTGGTTACTGTTCGATGTGGACAAGCATTAGATAATAGACTCAGCTCACAGTGTTTGTGGTTACTGTTCGATGTGGACAAGCATTAGATAATAGACTCAACACACAGTGTTTGTGGTTACTGTTCGATGTGGACAAGCATTAGATAATAGACTCAACACACAGTGTTTGTGGTTACTGTTCGATGTGGACAAGCATTAGATAATAGACTCAGCTCACAGTGTTTGTGGTTACTGTTCGATGTGGACAAGCATTAAATAATAGACTCAGCTCACAGTGTTTGTGGTTACTGTTCGATGTGGACAAGCATTAGATAATAGACTCAGCTCACAGTGTTTGTGGTTACTGTTCGATGTGGACAAGCATTAGATAATAGACTCAGCTCACAGTGTTTCTGGTTACTGTTCGATGTGGACAAGCATTAGATAATAGACTCAGCTCACAGTGTTTGTGGTTACTGTTCGATGTGGACAAGCATTAGATAATAGACTCAGCTCACAGTGCTTGTGGTTACTGTTCGATGTGGACAAGCATTAGATAATAGACTCAGCTCACAGTGTTTGTGGTTACTGTTCGATGTGGACAAGCATTAGATAATAGACTCAGCTCACAGTGTTTGTGGTTACTGTTCGATGTGGACAAGCATTAGATAATAGACTCAACACACAGTGTTTGTGGTTACTGTTCGATGTGGACAAGCATTAGATAATAGACTCAGCTCACAGTGTTTGTGGTTACTGTTCGATGTGGACAAGCATTAGATAATAGACTCAGCTCACAGTGTTTGTGGTTACTGTTCGATGTGGACAAGCATTAGATAATAGACGCAGCTCACAGTGTTTGTGGTTACTGTTCGATGTGGACATGCATTAGATAATAGACTCAGCACACAGTGTTTGTGGTTACTATTCGATGTGGACATGCATTAGATAATAGACTCAGCTCACAGTGTTTGTGGTTACTGTTCGATGTGGACATGCATTAGATAATAGACTCAGCTCACAGTGTTTGTGGTTACTGTTCGATGTGGACATGCATTAGATAATAGACTCAGCTCACAGTGTTTGTGGTTACTGTTCGATGTGGACAAGCATTAGATAATAGACTCAGCTCACAGTGTTTGTGGTTACTGTTCGATGTGGACATGCATTAGATAATAGACTCAGCTCACAGTGTTTGTGGTTACTGTTCGATGTGGACATGCATTAGATAATAGACTCAGCTCACAGTGTTTGTGGTTACTGTTCGATGTGGACAAGCATTAGATAATAGACTCAGCTCACAGTGTTTGTGGTTACTGTTCGATGTGGACAAGCATTAGATAATAGACTCAGCTCACAGTGTTTGTGGTTACTGTTCGATGTGGACAAGCATTAGATAATAGACTCAGCTCACAGTGTTTGTGGTTACTGTTCGATGTGGACAAGCATTAGATAATAGACTCAGCTCACAGTGTTTGTGGTTACTGTTCGATGTGGACAAGCATTAGATAATAGACTCAGCTCACAGTGTTTGTGGTTACTGTTCGATGTGGACAAGCATTAGATAATAGACTCAGCTCACAGTGTTTGTGGTTACTGTTCGATGTGGACAAGCATTAGATAATAGACTCAGCTCACAGTGTTTGTGGTTACTGTTCGATGTGGACAAGCATTAGATAATAGACTCAGCTCACAGTGTTTGTGGTTACTGTTCGATGTGGACAAGCATTAGATAATAGACTCAGCTCACAGTGTTTGTGGTTACTGTTCGATGTGGACAAGCATTAGATAATAGACTCAACACACAGTGTTTGTGGTTACTGTTCGATGTGGACAAGCATTAGATAATAGACTCAGCTCACAGTGTTTGTGGTTACTGTTCGATGTGGACAAGCATTAGATAATAGACTCAGCTCACAGTGTTTGTGGTTACTGTTCGATGTGGACAAGCATTAGATAATAGACTCAGCTCACAGTGTTTGTGGTTACTGTTCGATGTGGACAAGCATTAGATAATAGACTCAGCTCACAGTGTTTGTGGTTACTGTTCGATGTGGACAAGCATTAGATAATAGACTCAACACACAGTGTTTGTGGTTACTGTTCGATGTGGACAAGCATTAGATAATAGACTCAGCTCACAGTGTTTGTGGTTACTGTTCGATGTGGACAAGCATTAGATAATAGACTCAGCTCACAGTGTTTGTGGTTACTGTTCGATGTGGACAAGCATTAGATAATAGACGCAGCTCACAGTGTTTGTGGTTACTGTTCGATGTGGACATGCATTAGATAATAGACTCAGCACACAGTGTTTGTGGTTACTATTCGATGTGGACATGCATTAGATAATAGACTCAGCTCACAGTGTTTGTGGTTACTGTTCGATGTGGACATGCATTAGATAATAGACTCAGCTCACAGTGTTTGTGGTTACTGTTCGATGTGGACATGCATTAGATAATAGACTCAGCTCACAGTGTTTGTGGTTACTGTTCGATGTGGACAAGCATTAGATAATAGACTCAGCTCACAGTGTTTGTGGTTACTGTTCGATGTGGACATGCATTAGATAATAGACTCAGCTCACAGTGTTTGTGGTTACTGTTCGATGTGGACATGCATTAGATAATAGACTCAGCTCACAGTGTTTGTGGTTACTGTTCGATGTGGACAAGCATTAGATAATAGACTCAGCTCACAGTGTTTGTGGTTACTGTTCGATGTGGACAAGCATTAGATAATAGACTCAGCTCACAGTGTTTGTGGTTACTGTTCGATGTGGACAAGCATTAGATAATAGACTCAGCTCACAGTGTTTGTGGTTACTGTTCGATGTGGACAAGCATTAGATAATAGACTCAGCTCACAGTGTTTGTGGTTACTGTTCGATGTGGACAAGCATTAGATAATAGACTCAGCTCACAGTGTTTGTGGTTACTGTTCGATGTGGACAAGCATTAGATAATAGACTCAGCTCACAGTGTTTGTGGTTACTGTTCGATGTGGACAAGCATTAGATAATAGACTCAGCTCACAGTGTTTGTGGTTACTGTTCGATGTGGACAAGCATTAGATAATAGACTCAGCTCACAGTGTTTGTGGTTACTGTTCGATGTGGACAAGCATTAGATAATAGACTCAGCTCACAGTGTTTGTGGTTACTGTTCGATGTGGACAAGCATTAGATAATAGACTCAACACACAGTGTTTGTGGTTACTGTTCGATGTGGACAAGCATTAGATAATAGACTCAGCTCACAGTGTTTGTGGTTACTGTTCGATGTGGACAAGCATTAGATAATAGACTCAGCTCACAGTGTTTGTGGTTACTGTTCGATGTGGACAAGCATTAGATAATAGACTCAGCTCACAGTGTTTGTGGTTACTGTTCGATGTGGACAAGCATTAGATAATAGACTCAGCTCACAGTGTTTGTGGTTACTGTTCGATGTGGACAAGCATTAGATAATAGACTCAGCTCACAGTGTTTGTGGTTACTGTTCGATGTGGACATGCATTAGATAATAGACTCAGCTCACAGTGTTTGTGGTTACTGTTCGATGTGGACAAGCATTAGATAATAGACTCAGCTCACAGTGTTTGTGGTTACTGTTCGATGTGGACAAGCATTAGATAATAGACTCAGCTCACAGTGTTTGTGGTTACTGTTCGATGTGGACAAGCATTAGATAATAGACTCAGCTCACAGTGTTTGTGGTTACTGTTCGATGTGGACAAGCATTAGATAATAGACTCAGCTCACAGTGTTTGTGGTTACTGTTCGATGTGGACAAGCATTAGATAATAGACTCAGCTCACAGTGTTTGTGGTTACTGTTCGATGTGGACAAGCATTAGATAATAGACTCAGCTCACAGTGTTTGTGGTTACTGTTCGATGTGGACAAGCATTAGATAATAGACTCAGCTCACAGTGTTTGTGGTTACTGTTCGATGTGGACAAGCATTAGATAATAGACTCAGCTCACAGTGTTTGTGGTTACTGTTCGATGTGGACAAGCATTAGATAATAGACTCAGCTCACAGTGTTTGTGGTTACTGTTCGATGTGGACAAGCATTAGATAATAGACTCAGCTCACAATGTTTGTGGTTACTGTTCGATGTGGACAAGCATTAGATAATAGACTCAGCTCACAGTGTTTGTGGTTACTGTTCGATGTGGACAAGCATTAGATAATAGACTCAGCTCACAGTGTTTGTGGTTACTGTTCGATGTGGACAAGCATTAGATAATAGACTCAGCTCACAGTGTTTGTGGTTACTGTTCGATGTGGACAAGCATTAGATAATAGACTCAGCTCACAGTGTTTGTGGTTACTGTTCGATGTGGACAAGCATTAGATAATAGACTCAGCTCACAGTGTTTGTGGTTACTGTTCGATGTGGACATGCATTAGATAATAGACTCAGCTCACAGTGTTTGTGGTTACTGTTCGATGTGGACATGCATTAGATAATAGACTCAGCTCACAGTGTTTGTGGTTACTGTTCGATGTGGACAAGCATTAGATAATAGACTCAGCTCACAGTGTTTGTGGTTACTGTTCGATGTGGACAAGCATTAGATAATAGACTCAGCTCACAGTGTTTGTGGTTACTGTTCGATGTGGACAAGCATTAGATAATAGACTCAGCTCACAGTGTTTGTGGTTACTGTTCGATGTGGACAAGCATTAGATAATAGACTCAGCTCACAGTGTTTGTGGTTACTGTTCGATGTGGACAAGCATTAGATAATAGACTCAGCTCACAGTGTTTGTGGTTACTGTTCGATGTGGACAAGCATTAGATAATAGACTCAGCTCACAAGTGTTTGTGGTTACTGTTCGATGTGGACAAGCATTAGATAATAGACTCAGCTCACAGTGTTTGTGGTTACTGTTCGATGTGGACAAGCATTAGATAATAGACTCAGCTCACAGTGTTTGTGGTTACTGTTCGATGTGGACAAGCATTAGATAATAGACTCAGCTCACAGTGTTTGTGGTTACTGTTCGATGTGGACAAGCATTAGATAATAGACTCAACACACAGTGTTTGTGGTTACTGTTCGATGTGGACAAGCATTAGATAATAGACTCAGCTCACAGTGTTTGTGGTTACTGTTCGATGTGGACAAGCATTAGATAATAGACTCAGCTCACAGTGTTTGTGGTTACTGTTCGATGTGGACAAGCATTAGATAATAGACTCAGCTCACAGTGTTTGTGGTTACTGTTCGATGTGGACAAGCATTAGATAATAGACTCAGCTCACAGTGTTTGTGGTTACTGTTCGATGTGGACAAGCATTAGATAATAGACTCAGCTCACAGTGTTTGTGGTTACTGTTCGATGTGGACAAGCATTAGATAATAGACTCAGCTCACAGTGTTTGTGGTTACTGTTCGATGTGGACAAGCATTAGATAATAGACTCAGCTCACAGTGTTTGTGGTTACTGTTCGATGTGGACAAGCATTAGATAATAGACTCAACACACAGTGTTTGTGGTTAATGTTCGATGTGGACAAGCATTAGATAATAGACTCAGCTCACAGTGTTTGTGGTTACTGTTCGATGTGGACAAGCATTAGATAATAGACTCAGCTCACAGTGTTTGTGGTTACTGTTCGATGTGGACAAGCATTAGATAATAGACTCAGCTCACAGTGTTTGTGGTTACTGTTCGATGTGGACAAGCATTAGATAATAGACTCAGCTCACAGTGTTTGTGGTTACTGTTCGATGTGGACAAGCATTAGATAATAGACTCAGCTCACAGTGTTTGTGGTTACTGTTCGATGTGGACAAGCATTAGATAATAGACTCAGCTCACAGTGTTTGTGGTTACTGTTCGATGTGGACAAGCATTAGATAATAGACTCAGCTCACAGTGTTTGTGGTTACTGTTCGATGTGGACAAGCATTAGATAATAGACTCAACACACAGTGTTTGTGGTTACTGTTCGATGTGGACAAGCATTAGATAATAGACTCAACACACAGTGTTTGTGGTTACTGTTCGATGTGGACAAGCATTAGATAATAGACTCAGCTCACAGTGTTTGTGGTTACTGTTCGATGTGGACAAGCATTAGATAATAGACTCAGCTCACAGTGTTTGTGGTTACTGTTCGATGTGGACAAGCATTAGATAATAGACTCAGCTCACAGTGTTTGTGGTTACTGTTCGATGTGGACAAGCATTAGATAATAGACTCAGCTCACAGTGTTTGTGGTTACTGTTCGATGTGGACAAGCATTAGATAATAGACTCAGCTCACAATGTTTGTGGTTACTGTTCGATGTGGACAAGCATTAGATAATAGACTCAGCTCACAGTGTTTGTGGTTACTGTTCGATGTGGACAAGCATTAGATAATAGACTCAGCTCACAGTGTTTGTGGTTACTGTTCGATGTGGACAAGCATTAGATAATAGACTCAGCTCACAGTGTTTGTGGTTACTGTTCGATGTGGACAAGCATTAGATAATAGACTCAGCTCACAGTGTTTGTGGTTACTGTTCGATGTGGACAAGCATTAGATAATAGACTCAGCTCACAGTGTTTGTGGTTACTGTTCGATGTGGACAAGCATTAGATAATAGACTCAGCTCACAGTGTTTGTGGTTACTGTTCGATGTGGACAAGCATTAGATAATAGACTCAGCTCACAGTGTTTGTGGTTACTGTTCGATGTGGACAAGCATTAGATAATAGACTCAGCTCACAGTGTTTGTGGTTACTGTTCGATGTGGACAAGCATTAGATAATAGACTCAGCTCACAGTGTTTGTGGTTACTGTTCGATGTGGACAAGCATTAGATAATAGACTCAGCTCACAATGTGTGTGGTTACTGTTCGATGTGGACAAGCATTAGATAATAGACTCAGCTCACAGTGTTTGTGGTTACTGTTCGATGTGGACAAGCATTAGATAATAGACTCAGCTCACAGTGTTTGTGGTTACTGTTCGATGTGGACAAGCATTAGATAATAGACTCAGCTCACAGTGTTTGTGGTTACTGTTCGATGTGGACAAGCATTAGATAATAGACTCAGCTCACAGTGTTTGTGGTTACTGTTCGATGTGGACAAGCATTAGATAATAGACTCAGCTCACAGTGTTTGTGGTTACTGTTCGATGTGGACATGCATTAGATAATAGACTCAGCTCACAGTGTTTGTGGTTACTGTTCGATGTGGACATGCATTAGATAATAGACTCAGCTCACAGTGTTTGTGGTTACTGTTCGATGTGGACAAGCATTAGATAATAGACTCAGCTCACAGTGTTTGTGGTTACTGTTCGATGTGGACAAGCATTAGATAATAGACTCAGCTCACAGTGTTTGTGGTTACTGTTCGATGTGGACAAGCATTAGATAATAGACTCAGCTCACAGTGTTTGTGGTTACTGTTCGATGTGGACAAGCATTAGATAATAGACTCAGCTCACAGTGTTTGTGGTTACTGTTCGATGTGGACAAGCATTAGATAATAGACTCAGCTCACAGTGTTTGTGGTTACTGTTCGATGTGGACAAGCATTAGATAATAGACTCAGCTCACAGTGTTTGTGGTTACTGTTCGATGTGGACAAGCATTAGATAATAGACTCAGCTCACAGTGTTTGTGGTTACTGTTCGATGTGGACAAGCATTAGATAATAGACTCAGCTCACAGTGTTTGTGGTTACTGTTCGATGTGGACAAGCATTAGATAATAGACTCAGCTCACAGTGTTTGTGGTTACTGTTCGATGTGGACAAGCATTAGATAATAGACTCAACACACAGTGTTTGTGGTTACTGTTCGATGTGGACAAGCATTAGATAATAGACTCAGCTCACAGTGTTTGTGGTTACTGTTCGATGTGGACAAGCATTAGATAATAGACTCAGCTCACAGTGTTTGTGGTTACTGTTCGATGTGGACAAGCATTAGATAATAGACTCAGCTCACAGTGTTTGTGGTTACTGTTCGATGTGGACAAGCATTAGATAATAGACTCAGCTCACAGTGTTTGTGGTTACTGTTCGATGTGGACAAGCATTAGATAATAGACTCAGCTCACAGTGTTTGTGGTTACTGTTCGATGTGGACAAGCATTAGATAATAGACTCAGCTCACAGTGTTTGTGGTTACTGTTCGATGTGGACAAGCATTAGATAATAGACTCAGCTCACAGTGTTTGTGGTTACTGTTCGATGTGGACAAGCATTAGATAATAGACTCAACACACAGTGTTTGTGGTTAATGTTCGATGTGGACAAGCATTAGATAATAGACTCAGCTCACAGTGTTTGTGGTTACTGTTCGATGTGGACAAGCATTAGATAATAGACTCAGCTCACAGTGTTTGTGGTTACTGTTCGATGTGGACAAGCATTAGATAATAGACTCAGCTCACAGTGTTTGTGGTTACTGTTCGATGTGGACAAGCATTAGATAATAGACTCAACACACAGTGTTTGTGGTTACTGTTCGATGTGGACAAGCATTAGATAATAGACTCAGCTCACAGTGTTTGTGGTTACTGTTCGATGTGGACAAGCATTAGATAATAGACTCAGCTCACAGTGTTTGTGGTTACTGTTCGATGTGGACAAGCATTAGATAATAGACTCAGCTCACAGTGTTTGTGGTTACTGTTCGATGTGGACAAGCATTAGATAATAGACTCAACACACAGTGTTTGTGGTTACTGTTCGATGTGGACAAGCATTAGATAATAGACTCAGCTCACAGTGTTTGTGGTTACTGTTCGATGTGGACAAGCATTAGATAATAGACTCAGCTCACAGTGTTTGTGGTTACTGTTCGATGTGGACAAGCATTAGATAATAGACGCAGCTCACAGTGTTTGTGGTTACTGTTCGATGTGGACATGCATTAGATAATAGACTCAGCACACAGTGTTTGTGGTTACTATTCGATGTGGACATGCATTAGATAATAGACTCAGCTCACAGTGTTTGTGGTTACTGTTCGATGTGGACATGCATTAGATAATAGACTCAGCTCACAGTGTTTGTGGTTACTGTTCGATGTGGACATGCATTAGATAATAGACTCAGCTCACAGTGTTTGTGGTTACTGTTCGATGTGGACAAGCATTAGATAATAGACTCAGCTCACAGTGTTTGTGGTTACTGTTCGATGTGGACATGCATTAGATAATAGACTCAGCTCACAGTGTTTGTGGTTACTGTTCGATGTGGACATGCATTAGATAATAGACTCAGCTCACAGTGTTTGTGGTTACTGTTCGATGTGGACAAGCATTAGATAATAGACTCAGCTCACAGTGTTTGTGGTTACTGTTCGATGTGGACAAGCATTAGATAATAGACTCAGCTCACAGTGTTTGTGGTTACTGTTCGATGTGGACAAGCATTAGATAATAGACTCAGCTCACAGTGTTTGTGGTTACTGTTCGATGTGGACAAGCATTAGATAATAGACTCAGCTCACAGTGTTTGTGGTTACTGTTCGATGTGGACAAGCATTAGATAATAGACTCAGCTCACAGTGTTTGTGGTTACTGTTCGATGTGGACAAGCATTAGATAATAGACTCAGCTCACAGTGTTTGTGGTTACTGTTCGATGTGGACAAGCATTAGATAATAGACTCAGCTCACAGTGTTTGTGGTTACTGTTCGATGTGGACAAGCATTAGATAATAGACTCAGCTCACAGTGTTTGTGGTTACTGTTCGATGTGGACAAGCATTAGATAATAGACTCAGCTCACAGTGTTTGTGGTTACTGTTCGATGTGGACAAGCATTAGATAATAGACTCAGCTCACAGTGTTTGTGGTTACTGTTCGATGTGGACAAGCATTAGATAATAGACTCAGCTCACAGTGTTTGTGGTTACTGTTCGATGTGGACAAGCATTAGATAATAGACTCAGCTCACAGTGTTTGTGGTTACTGTTCGATGTGGACAAGCATTAGATAATAGACTCAGCTCACAATGTTTGTGGTTACTGTTCGATGTGGACAAGCATTAGATAATAGACTCAGCTCACAGTGTTTGTGGTTACTGTTCGATGTGGACAAGCATTAGATAATAGACTCAGCTCACAGTGTTTGTGGTTACTGTTCGATGTGGACAAGCATTAGATAATAGACTCAGCTCACAGTGTTTGTGGTTACTGTTCGATGTGGACAAGCATTAGATAATAGACTCAGCTCACAGTGTTTGTGGTTACTGTTCGATGTGGACAAGCATTAGATAATAGACTCAGCTCACAGTGTTTGTGGTTACTGTTCGATGTGGACATGCATTAGATAATAGACTCAGCTCACAGTGTTTGTGGTTACTGTTCGATGTGGACATGCATTAGATAATAGACTCAGCTCACAGTGTTTGTGGTTACTGTTCGATGTGGACAAGCATTAGATAATAGACTCAGCTCACAGTGTTTGTGGTTACTGTTCGATGTGGACAAGCATTAGATAATAGACTCAGCTCACAGTGTTTGTGGTTACTGTTCGATGTGGACAAGCATTAGATAATAGACTCAGCTCACAGTGTTTGTGGTTACTGTTCGATGTGGACAAGCATTAGATAATAGACTCAGCTCACAGTGTTTGTGGTTACTGTTCGATGTGGACAAGCATTAGATAATAGACTCAGCTCACAGTGTTTGTGGTTACTGTTCGATGTGGACAAGCATTAGATAATAGACTCAGCTCACAGTGTTTGTGGTTACTGTTCGATGTGGACAAGCATTAGATAATAGACTCAGCTCACAGTGTTTGTGGTTACTGTTCGATGTGGACAAGCATTAGATAATAGACTCAGCTCACAGTGTTTGTGGTTACTGTTCGATGTGGACAAGCATTAGATAATAGACTCAGCTCACAGTGTTTGTGGTTACTGTTCGATGTGGACAAGCATTAGATAATAGACTCAACACACAGTGTTTGTGGTTACTGTTCGATGTGGACAAGCATTAGATAATAGACTCAGCTCACAGTGTTTGTGGTTACTGTTCGATGTGGACAAGCATTAGATAATAGACTCAGCTCACAGTGTTTGTGGTTACTGTTCGATGTGGACAAGCATTAGATAATAGACTCAGCTCACAGTGTTTGTGGTTACTGTTCGATGTGGACAAGCATTAGATAATAGACTCAGCTCACAGTGTTTGTGGTTACTGTTCGATGTGGACAAGCATTAGATAATAGACTCAGCTCACAGTGTTTGTGGTTACTGTTCGATGTGGACAAGCATTAGATAATAGACTCAGCTCACAGTGTTTGTGGTTACTGTTCGATGTGGACAAGCATTAGATAATAGACTCAGCTCACAGTGTTTGTGGTTACTGTTCGATGTGGACAAGCATTAGATAATAGACTCAACACACAGTGTTTGTGGTTAATGTTCGATGTGGACAAGCATTAGATAATAGACTCAGCTCACAGTGTTTGTGGTTACTGTTCGATGTGGACAAGCATTAGATAATAGACTCAGCTCACAGTGTTTGTGGTTACTGTTCGATGTGGACAAGCATTAGATAATAGACTCAGCTCACAGTGTTTGTGGTTACTGTTCGATGTGGACAAGCATTAGATAATAGACTCAGCTCACAGTGTTTGTGGTTACTGTTCGATGTGGACAAGCATTAGATAATAGACTCAGCTCACAGTGTTTGTGGTTACTGTTCGATGTGGACAAGCATTAGATAATAGACTCAGCTCACAGTGTTTGTGGTTACTGTTCGATGTGGACAAGCATTAGATAATAGACTCAGCTCACAGTGTTTGTGGTTACTGTTCGATGTGGACAAGCATTAGATAATAGACTCAACACACAGTGTTTGTGGTTACTGTTCGATGTGGACAAGCATTAGATAATAGTCTCAACACACAGTGTTTGTGGTTACTGTTCGATGTGGACAAGCATTAGATAATAGACTCAGCTCACAGTGTTTGTGGTTACTGTTCGATGTGGACAAGCATTAGATAATAGACTCAGCTCACAGTGTTTGTGGTTACTGTTCGATGTGGACAAGCATTAGATAATAGACTCAGCTCACAGTGTTTGTGGTTACTGTTCGATGTGGACAAGCATTAGATAATAGACTCAGCTCACAGTGTTTGTGGTTACTGTTCGATGTGGACAAGCATTAGATAATAGACTCAGCTCACAGTGTTTGTGGTTACTGTTCGATGTGGACAAGCATTAGATAATAGACTCAGCTCACAGTGCTTGTGGTTACTGTTCGATGTGGACAAGCATTAGATAATAGACTCAGCTCACAGTGTTTGTGGTTACTGTTCGATGTGGACAAGCATTAGATAATAGACTCAGCTCACAGTGTTTGTGGTTACTGTTCGATGTGGACAAGCATTAGATAATAGACTCAACACACAGTGTTTGTGGTTACTGTTCGATGTGGACAAGCATTAGATAATAGACTCAGCTCACAGTGTTTGTGGTTACTGTTCGATGTGGACAAGCATTAGATAATAGACTCAGCTCACAGTGTTTGTGGTTACTGTTCGATGTGGACAAGCATTAGATAATAGACTCAGCTCACAGTGTTTGTGGTTACTGTTCGATGTGGACATGCATTAGATAATAGACTCAGCACACAGTGTTTGTGGTTACTGTTCGATGTGGACATGCATTAGATAATAGACTCAGCTCACAGTGTTTGTGGTTACTGTTCGATGTGGACATGCATTAGATAATAGACTCAGCTCACAGTGTTTGTGGTTACTGTTCGATGTGGACATGCATTAGATAATAGACTCAGCTCACAGTGTTTGTGGTCACTGTTCGATGTGGACAAGCATTAGATAATAGACTCAGCTCACAGTGTTTGTGGTTACTGTTCGATGTGGACATGCATTAGATAATAGACTCAGCTCACAGTGTTTGTGGTTACTGTTCGATGTGGACATGCATTAGATAATAGACTCAGCTCACAGTGTTTGTGGTTACTGTTCGATGTGGACAAGCATTAGATAATAGATTCAGCTCACAGTGTTTGTGGTTACTGTTCGATGTGGACAAGCATTAGATAATAGACTCAGCTCACAGTGTTTGTGGTTACTGTTCGATGTGGACAAGCATTAGATAATAGACTCAGCTCACAGTGTTTGTGGTTACTGTTCGATGTGGACAAGCATTAGATAATAGACTCAGCTCACAGTGTTTGTGGTTACTGTTCGATGTGGACAAGCATTAGATAATAGACTCAGCTCACAGTGTTTGTGGTTACTGTTCGATGTGGACAAGCATTAGATAATAGACTCAGCTCACAGTGTTTGTGGTTACTGTTCGATGTGGACAAGCATTAGATAATAGACTCAGCTCACAGTGTTTGTGGTTACTGTTCGATGTGGACAAGCATTAGATAATAGACTCAACACACAGTGTTTGTGGTTACTGTTCGATGTGGACAAGCATTAGATAATAGACTCAGCTCACAGTGTTTGTGGTTACTGTTCGATGTGGACAAGCATTAGATAATAGACTCAGCTCACAGTGTTTGTGGTTACTGTTCGATGTGGACAAGCATTAGATAATAGACTCAGCTCACAGTGTTTGTGGTTACTGTTCGATGTGGACAAGCATTAGATAATAGACTCAGCTCACAGTGTTTGTGGTTACTGTTCGATGTGGACAAGCATTAGATAATAGACTCAGCTCACAGTGTTTGTGGTTACTGTTCGATGTGGACAAGCATTAGATAATAGACTCAGCTCACAGTGTTTGTGGTTACTGTTCGATGTGGACAAGCATTAGATAATAGACTCAGCTCACAGTGTTTGTGGTTACTGTTCGATGTGGACAAGCATTAGATAATAGACTCAACACACAGTGTTTGTGGTTACTGTTCGATGTGGACAAGCATTAGATAATAGACTCAGCTCACAGTGTTTGTGGTTACTGTTCGATGTGGACAAGCATTAGATAATAGACTCAGCTCACAGTGTTTGTGGTTACTGTTCGATGTGGACAAGCATTAGATAATAGACTCAGCTCACAGTGTTTGTGGTTACTGTTCGATGTGGACAAGCATTAGATAATAGACTCAGCTCACAGTGTTTGTGGTTACTGTTCGATGTGGACAAGCATTAGATAATAGACTCAGCTCACAGTGTTTGTGGTTACTGTTCGATGTGGACAAGCATTAGATAATAGACTCAGCTCACAGTGTTTGTGGTTACTGTTCGATGTGGACAAGCATTAGATAATAGACTCAGCTCACAGTGTTTGTGGTTACTGTTCGATGTGGACAAGCATTAGATAATAGACTCAACACACAGTGTTTGTGGTTACTGTTCGATGTGGACAAGCATTAGATAATAGACTCAACACACAGTGTTTGTGGTTACTGTTCGATGTGGACAAGCATTAGATAATAGACTCAGCTCACAGTGTTTGTGGTTACTGTTCGATGTGGACAAGCATTAGATAATAGACTCAGCTCACAGTGTTTGTGGTTACTGTTCGATGTGGACAAGCATTAGATAATAGACTCAGCTCACAGTGTTTGTGGTTACTGTTCGATGTGGACAAGCATTAGATAATAGACTCAGCTCACAGTGTTTGTGGTTACTGTTCGATGTGGACAAGCATTAGATAATAGACTCAGCTCACAGTGTTTGTGGTTACTGTTCGATGTGGACAAGCATTAGATAATAGACTCAGCTCACAGTGTTTGTGGTTACTGTTCGATGTGGACAAGCATTAGATAATAGACTCAGCTCACAGTGTTTGTGGTTACTGTTCGATGTGGACAAGCATTAGATAATAGACTCAGCTCACAGTGTTTGTGGTTACTGTTCGATGTGGACATGCATTAGATAATAGACTCAGCACACAGTGTTTGTGGTTACTGTTCGATGTGGACATGCATTAGATAATAGACTCAGCTCACAGTGTTTGTGGTTACTGTTCGATGTGGACATGCATTAGATAATAGACTCAGCTCACAGTGTTTGTGGTTACTGTTCGATGTGGACATGCATTAGATAATAGACTCAGCTCACAGTGTTTGTGGTTACTGTTCGATGTGGACAAGCATTAGATAATAGACTCAGCTCACAGTGTTTGTGGTTACTGTTCGATGTGGACATGCATTAGATAATAGACTCAGCTCACAGTGTTTGTGGTTACTGTTCGATGTGGACATGCATTAGATAATAGACTCAGCTCAGAGTGTTTGTGGTTACTGTTCGATGTGGACAAGCATTAGATAATAGACTCAGCTCACAGTGTTTGTGGTTACTGCTCGATGTGGACAAGCATTAGATAATAGACTCAGCTCACAGTGTTTGTGGTTACTGTTCGATGTGGACAAGCATTAGATAATAGACTCAGCTCACAGTGTTTGTGGTTACTGTTCGATGTGGACAAGCATTAGATAATAGACTCAACACACAGTGTTTGTGCTTACTGTTCGATGTGGACAAGCATTAGATAATAGACTCAGCTCACAGTGTTTGTGGTTACTGTTCGATGTGGACAAGCATTAGATAACAGACTCAGCTCACAGTGTTTGTGGTTACTGTTCGATGTGGACAAGCATTAGATAATAGACTCAGCTCACAGTGTTTGTGGTTACTGTTCGATGTGGACAAGCATTAGATAATAGACTCAGCTCACAGTGTTTGTGTTTACTGTTCGATGTGGACAAGCATTAGATAATAGACTCAGCTCACAGTGTTTGTGGTTACTGTTCGATGTGGACAAGCATTAGATAATAGACTCAGCTCACAGTGTTTGTGGTTACTGTTCGATGTGGACAAGCATTAGATAATAGACTCAACACACAGTGTTTGTGGTTACTGTTCGATGTGGACAAGCATTAGATAATAGACTCAGCTCACAGTGTTTGTGGTTACTGTTCGATGTGGACAAGCATTAGATAATAGACTCAGCTCACAGTGTTTGTGGTTACTGTTCGATGTGGACAAGCATTAGATAATAGACTCAGCTCACAGTGTTTGTGGTTACTGTTCGATGTGGACATGCATTAGATAATAGACTCAGCACACAGTGTTTGTGGTTACTGTTCGATGTGGACATGCATTAGATAATAGACTCAGCTCACAGTGTTTGTGGTTACTGTTCGATGTGGACATGCATTAGATAATAGACTCAGCTCACAGTGTTTGTGGTTACTGTTCGATGTGGACATGCATTAGATAATAGACTCAGCTCACAGTGTTTGTGGTTACTGTTCGATGTGGACAAGCATTAGATAATAGACTCAGCTCACAGTGTTTGTGGTTACTGTTCGATGTGGACATGCATTAGATAATAGACTCAGCTCACAGTGTTTGTGGTTACTGTTCGATGTGGACAAGCATTAGATAATAGACTCAACACACAGTGTTTGTGGTTACTGTTCGATGTGGACATGCATTAGATAATAGACTCAGCTCACAGTGTTTGTGGTTACTGTTCGATGTGGACAAGCATTAGATAATAGACTCAGCTCACAGTGTTTGTGGTTACTGCTCGAGGCAGACAGTCGCAATATAATACACTCAATACACAATGTTTACATGTCATTGAACTCAACTGGGATCGAACCCGTTTTCTCGGGTATCGAAGATTAATGCTCAAATGAGTCGGATTGGCCAGTAACTGATCGTTACTGTGGTTATTCTTACGTCACCCAACTTGCTTCTGAATGTTGACAAGTGTCTTACCCTTCCTGGCATTAGAATAGCGGGCGCAATTGTTTACAAGATCACGAACGCCTGAAGCCCCATCGTAGTCTAGCGAATACTGCTCGGTGACCTGTAACAAGAATATATTTTCTAAACGTAAACAAAAAGATATGAATCATTGCCTGTTTTTCTTTATGGTTTTGGAAGCCGTTTTTCAGTGCTGTCTTAGTAATCGAATTTTATGATTATTGTAAAATTGTAATGGCTGGTTCCCAAATCCAGAAGAACAATTTTACATGAGATTTGTAAATACGATCGTCAAGCGATCATCATCAGTATTTACAATATGTAGTAGTTAACTACTCAATATTTCTTACTTATAGTTTAAGTTATAATTTGTTAAGATACAGAAACTGGTGATCGAACTTCAAATTTCCTTACTTGGTGTGTTAATGTGATTGTTGCTAAATGGTCAGGTGAGAGTGGACTGTATACTTAGCTGCTTGAGTGGTGCGAGCAGCTACTCTCGTACACTCAGTACACATATAACATGTGCTGGTATTTTTTTTAAAATAAAATGTCTTCCTCTTACGATATTCTTCTATGAATTAATTTATGACCCAATATTTGGATAAATTATTATTTAAAAATAAACATGGGGTGAACCACTCTCAGAACTGCTGTCAGCACCGGGATTCGAACTCCGTACGCTATTGTATCCAGTCCAGGAGAGAACCATGCCTACGTTACTGGGTTCACTGATATTTGCTACGATATAGTCAAAGACAGACACAGAATGATCATTAAATAACGCTGAAAATTAGGGCTGTTTTTCAAGTGTCGTTTTTTTTTTCAAAAATTTCAGGATCATTTCTCAGGGTGCTGCAGCCCTATCAGACCCGTCACTCTATACGCCCCTAGATGTAGTTTAATGGCTAGAGAAGAGCACCTGAAATCGGAAGGTTATAAGTTCGATTACTGGTTGCGCCAAGTTATCTTAACTAACTGGTTTACATCTACAGAGTACGCACTGATTCTATCATATCTCATAGCTTTCCTTATTGACTATTTAATCTGAATGGATACTAATGGGCATTTAACACCTTAGTCAATATATATTTTTAGCGTATGGCTTTTAGTGCCGGGAGTGTCCGAGGACATGTTCGGCTCGCCAGAGTTAGTAGCTGCTTCTAAGCGGACACCCATGGGGTGAGCTACAAGTACCGTCGCGTGTGGAGTGTTGTCTGGGGAGGAAAGTTTGAATGTAAGGACGAGGAATTGGAAGGTAGTGGCTGTGGCCTATAGTTAGGGACCAACCCCGGCATTTGCCAGGAAGGAAGATGGGAGACCACAGAAAACCATCTTCAAGGTTGCCAGCAGGGGGATTCGAACCTCCTTGTCCAATGGACATTTTGCAGTTATCCAATATTTCAGGAGTGATTGTTTGCAGCAAAAACAAGAGTAAATGTCTAACGAACATTGGTCCAACATTGCGTACTTTATAAGATCTGAACACCTGTTCATAGGAAGCGCAGACCAGCAGTTGATATCCCTGGCATGAAATACGGACACGTCTCATGGAATAATGAGTACACAAGGTTGGTGGCGCTCCGTCCAATATGATCTGTTGTTAAGTTCACGTCATGTGTACATAACTCTAGATATATATCGTAGTGTCTTAATTTGAAGGGCAGAGGGGTGCATGTCAATGAATGGGCGTTACATTTGTACAATCAATTCCTAAAATATAGTATACCGTTACTTTTCTATGAAATCCATGTACGTTGTATATGACTGCACACAACTCGAGTGTGTTCAGCAATATTCCGCGTTAACACCTTTGCCTTGAGTGTCGTTTACGATATATTCTGCAACACAATTCAACCCTACCGGATCACGTATGGAATATTCCGCGTTAATACCTTTACCTTAAGTGTCGTTTACGATATATTCCGCAACGCAATTCTACCCTACCGGATCGCGTATGGAATATTCCGCGTTAATACCTTTGCCTTAAGTGTTGTTTACGATATATTCCGCAACGCAATTCTACCCTACTGGATCACGTATGGAATATTCCGCGTTAATACCTTTGCCTTAAGTGTTGTTTACGATATATTCCGCAACGCAATTCTACCCTACTGGATCACGTATGGAATATTCCGCGTTAATACCTTTGCCTTAAGTGTCGTTTACGATATATTCCGCAACGCAATTCTACCCTACTGGATCACGTATGGAATATTCCGCGTTAATACCTTTGCCTTGTGTGTCGTTTACGATATATTCCGTGACGCAATTTTACCCTACTGGATCACGTATGGAATATTCCGCGTTAATACCTTTGCCTTGTGTGTCGTTTACGATATATTCCGTGACGCAATTTTACCCTACCGGATCACATATGGAATATTCCGCGTTAATACCTTTGCCTTAAGTGTCGTTTACGATATATTCCGCAACGCAATTCTACCCTACCGGATCACATATGGAATATTCCTTAGGCTATCATATGTTTACGTTTTGTGACGGTAGGTGTCTGGAAAGTATTAGACAACATTTTATGAACGCCAGTGGAACCTGAATTAATTCATTTACATTTCTCAGGAATGGTGAGATACATACCTGAGTTTGAGCTGATGTAAACAGTGAAATATCGGGCTTGTACTATAAGAAATATAGGTACAATTTCAGGGTATTTGGACAAATTGGGCAGTGATATTGAAGTCAGTGTTGAAGAGATTGAGGGTTTATCATCAAGCGACAATGGAACTTGGCGATGCAGATACTAGTGTAGTATTCCAAGATATGCCTGTAATTGAATGGTTTCTCTGAACTGATTCATATCTTGTACAGGGTGTCCGAGAAGTCCCCGTACCCCTTCTTCAAAACATATACTGTATAGTGGAGTACTTACATATAACAACTATGCATCCAGGGGATCTGTATGTGCACCATCATGCCTTACACAGTGTACTATCCGTCTCCAAATACTCATTGACATCTTGCGGAGCATCTCAGGAGTTATGGTACAAGGCTTCCTCCACACTTTGGCGCAATTCTTCATTAGTCGTGTACCAACGTTGAGCCCAATGGGACTTGATTAATCCCCATAATTAGTTGTCTGGCGTGCTAAGGTCCGGGCTTCGTGGTGGCCCTTTCAAATCTCTTTTAATGTGGCCATGCATTGTTGACAGCGGTACATGAAGTTCAGCTGCTCTTTTGCAAATGGATTTAATGGGTGACTGCTCAATTGATTGGCACACGTTCCTTCTCGCGTTTGCTTACGGCCACTACGTGCCCTGTGTTTGACACTGCCTGAAGCAAACGCACGTTTCTCCCAATCAAGCAGAGTAGTTTTACGAGGTGGGGGCTTGCCAAAGCGATCTCTAAACGCACTCATTATCACTGTCATTGTTTGCCCCGTATGTGCTCGTTCGTGCACCCACACACTCGCTACTAATCGCTCCTCAACAGTGCAGCTGTGTCCGCTCACGTCAACCATGGCTTCGAGACTGACAACACTGCTTTCGAGAGCATCAAAGCAGGGATACCAATAAAACAACTATTTAACTCCCCAACTATACAAACTCAATTATCCATGCCATAATATAACAAATAATAATATGAAACTAAGGGCACGGGGAGTTCTCGGACACCCTGAACTGTTATCTTCCATTTAAATGTTTATCTAAACCATATAGAAACAAGATATTCAGCAAAGAACAGATAGCCTACTTTATCCTGCATGTGTGGGTATACTTATAATTCTTTGTCCTTATCAAGGAATATTCGTTGTAGAAACTGGTACTGCAACCTAGCGGTGAATTAATATATATCTTGTACGCCTCTGAGTGTTGAATGGGCAGGCAGTTTTATTCATCCAGGAGGATGCTATCCAGTGGCAGTGCATAAAGGTAATCAGAGCGCGGTCATGGCTAGAAGTTGAACTATTATAAAATTGTAATGCTTCAGGAGGCCAGGGATTTGCAAAGTGGAATGTTTGGAACAATTACCCACGTAAACCACAAGTGGACATCACCATACAGAGACATTGTGAAGGCTGTGGATGGAACAATTACCCACGTAACCCGCCAGAGGACATCACCATACAGAGACATTGTGAAGGCTGTGGATGGAACAATTACCCACGTAACCTGCAAGAGGACACCACTATACAGAGACATTGTGAAGGCTGTGGAACAATTATTCATGTAACCTGCATGAGGACATCACCATACAGAGACATTGTGAAGGCTGTGGATGGAACAATTACCCACGTAACCCGCAAGAGGACATCACCATACAGAGACATTGTGAAGGCTGTGGATGGAACAATTACCCACGTAACCCGCAAGAGGACATCACCATACAGGGACATTGTGAAGGCTGTGGTTGACAACGTGTGTCTTGTTTCTTTATTCTCCCTTTTCTTTTGTGTTCTATTTATATGCGATATTGGGGCTGTGATTATTAATAAACGAGTGTATACATTAGCTACTCCCTTCAGCTAAATAGCACTTTATTTAGTAGCTATGGAGAGACCTCATTCACATCATATGGAAAAGAATTCAAGGAAAAAGAGCTAACTCTAGTAGGTTTCGAACCCCAGCCGACCGCGGAGAGACTTACATTTTAGCACTGAGCCAAACATGCCCATACCATCTCAGTGTTATTAACCGACTTAGATACAACGTATTAGCAAATAATGTCTTGAAATAAACGATTTCTTCACTGCGGTACTTCTTCATTATTATTTCTATCAGTAGGGCATACCGATTGCAACATACTCAAACTACTGAAATATAGGACAAGCACAAGAGGTCAGCTGCCATCTTGTCATGTGCCGGACGGTTCAGCTCTTTTAAGTTAATATTAGAATAAAAAAATATAATGAACAACTGGTCACGTCCTTTAGGATAACTAAAACCACCCTCGGCTCGATAATCGGAATTGGTGAATCCTACGTTATAAATTGAAATTCACACGGCCGCCATATTTAAATGGTACTACTGAGGTTGTTATTCAGGTACATGACGTGTCCCATATGAAGGTATGGTTTTACGAAATTTGGTAAAGATCTGATGATTAGTTTCGCCGTAATTTAATTTTAAGTTTTGACCATTTGAGTGGCCGACATTTAGTTTTGGCATGACGAATAGAATACATAGTGTTATCACTGACCGAGTTCAAGCGCGCCCCGCTGTTGGCAAGCGCTAGCGACGCAGATCCCCAACGCTACACAGTCAGCCGCAGTCAGCTGTTCAAATATGGGATACGCGCTGGGCTAGGCAAATCTCTTTACGATGGCTGCGGTTACGCCGATTACAACAAATTGTTTGTTTAGACTTATGAATAATAAGTTACCGCGAAAAAGTTTTTATTAATATTCTCAGTCCCCATGTAGAACTATCTTTTAAAACCTTCCGTTAGTCGCGCATTGGTCTGACAGTTCCGTGGTTCGTTTTAGTTGTAATATCAAGCCAACAGTTCAAGTTATAATCTTATTGTCTAGGGACATCATACACCATACCTTAGTAACCATTTTCCTGGAGTTGTCAAATGACGAGCCTAAAAGTAACTCTACACGAGTAAGTTTGTCGCCTTCTGCTAAAAGATAACGAATCGCTAGTTCATGAATCAGTAATTTCAAAGGAATTTGTGACTGATACTGAAGGCAACGTTGAAACAAGATCCGAAGACTCGGATACTGACCATGATTGATCAGGAGGACGGTAACGGAAGCGAAGAATTGGATGGCCGTTTATTTTTTTTTGACAGGTTGGTCATTATTATTAATATATGTCCGTCTCATTCTTGGCTGTCACCGCGGAGGCCCGGGTCGATTCCCAGCTCAGCAAAGAAATGTAATTCTGGTCTGAGGGCTGGAACGGTGTTCACTCAGCCTCGTGAGGTTAAACTAATAAGAGGCGCGTTTGATTCCTACCTCAGCTATCCTGGAAGTGGTTTTCCGTGGTTTCCCACTTCTCATCTAGGCAAATACCGGGATGGTACCTAACTGAAGGCCACGGCCGCTTCCTACCCAAATCCTACCTCAATTCCGAATACACACACTGCTACAGACATCAAAAGGACCCAGGTTATCAGACAAATTCTACACACACCCAAGCACACGAGGCTACGTGACCACAATGCCGCAAATTCCCTAAAAAATCAACAACTATTATTATTTTAGGCCTATTATTATTAAGACGGATTATATATTTTTTCGTTTTAAGTAAGGATGGCACGAAGTAGAACAAGTAACCATGGAAGGCTGCCTTCATTCCATATCCTACTGGGCGCATTCGTGATTTTAACACAGTGCATAGATATTTCGGTAAATTTTGTAAAAATGTAAGGTACTATTCCAGGTTTTAATTTCCACTTCATGCGAGGAAGTTCCACGTTCTCACAGTTCACTACAAAACAGTCCGCCTTTATAATAATTAAATCATCCGAAAAACGCACGTCACATACTCTACTTTTGATCGACAATTGCTTACCTTTCCGCGGAATAACTCTCGCCCATTTCGCAAACAGATTTGTTTCTTTTGCTGGTGTGAAAAAATGTCTACCATCAGATTTTCTTCCGTAACCCGATTTACATCCAGGAACGAAACAATACGACATTTTCCCGAAACAGCAGAAAATTTAGTTGTTTGCACTCACAAAGCACTGCACAGACCTTCGTAAACTATTACAAAGAAACAAATTCCCTCGCATCATATGACTTCTCGCGCATCTCGTGGTCTACTTGTCACACGTGCTTATGGTTCGGCGCGACTTCCGTGCCACACACTGGCTGGACCATGAACTACAATGCTTAAGGAGCGGAGTGATGACACTGTTTATTTCTATTCGTAATGGTTTTGGTAAAGATAGTGGCCATACAAAACATGATACTGAGGTGCCCTTGGGTAATGCTACCTCTGTACCAAATTTCGTTCAATTCGGTTTCGTCATGGTTCAATTGATAGTAGGGAACAGACACTAACACATTAAGACAGAACAACAATTCTTGGCCCTATGTAGATCTCAAAAGTCTACTTTCATGTTTTGCAAAAATCTAAAGTAGGCTAATAATAAAAATGAGCACGTCTTAAAAACCTTCTTATAAGAAAATGACTCAATATTTCAGTGACACTTAGGCCTAATGGGTTAATACCTGAAAACCTTAATTCGTTACTTAAAGCGGATGTAAAATAATTGAAATATTTGAAATATTTGAAAGCTTACCGGGACCAGACAGATCGCCACGAAGATCAGAGCAAACAGACTCGCGTTCATGTTTACGTTGCAGGGTTACTGTGTCGCAGCACTGACCGACACTTCTATATAAACCGCTCCACAAGGACTGGCTAATGGCGTCGAGTGATAGCTTTTTGCACGCCACAGGTGATAACGATATTATCTGAACCACTAACTATTTTCGTTAGAGCTACTCTTGGCATTGAGAATTTCGGAAGATTACAGCTGACCTCAATATGGGGTGGATATTACCGATAAGTCCTTTTAGCATATTTTTATTTATGATAAAAGTAGGCTTGTGAGATAACTTTTGTCCGTGTGTGTGTATGTGTTCACCTCAAACTATTACTCATATCACCCTGAAATTGTGTATGGCACTTCTAGACGTTCACCTATGTGACTTTCAAAAACCTGTTAACTACAAAATGAACATGGTGGTCAAGCAAAATTGATACATTTAAATTGAATTTTCTCGCGATTTAACCATCCGAACGCAGTGAAACTTCGTACAGCAACTGACTATACAAATTTCAATGCACTGACATCTAATTTAGTTCAATTATTTACATAACACTAAGATGGCGGCTGTGCGAAATTTTACCATCTCGTTTTTATTTCTTGTGTTCCAATCATACGATTGAAGTTTGAATAAAACACCTACACAATAATCTTCATGCAATAGTACATATCTCTAAGGCATATACAAAATTCCAACATGGAGACCATCTGATATATTTAGATGGTTCTCAATATCAAGGAATCTATTACAGCAATCTAACTGAAAATTTGTATGTTCATAGAGGCAATTAATATAAATACGATATATGATTATTGGCAAACACTCTGTAAGAACTTACAGCACTCCTGGATAAGATTCAGAGTGGCCAACCCTGAAGACCCTGCGTTTAGTAAATATCTTTACTAGTTCTTATACGATGGCGGCACACTCGGGAGCCTGTACGGAGAAAGTTGGAGTTCCCCCAAATCACCTACTATCACACACCTTGGCACGATAAACTCTATGTGGGACCGGAAAACTTAAACAACTCACTGATGTCCTGCATAAACGCTAAATGCCAATAGTGGCTGTCCAAGAAACCAGTAATGGCATTTGAGTCGGAAGGTTACCGAATTATTAAGGGCAGACCAGCATCTAAGAATTCGTATGGCTCCAGCGTCTATGGATCAGCTTTCTTAATACGACGCGATCTAATGGGTTCTGTCCTACAGTTCACATCAACTGGCGAACGCCTGTCTTTAGTTGCGGAATCAAGGGTTACTCCATAGTAAACGCACATGCACCAATTAATGCTGACAAAAAGAAGAACCCTGAAAGGGTCCAAATGTTCTGGCAGATGATTGAGGACGAGATTGATAGGATCACTAATCACCATTTTAAGCTCCTGGTTGGTGACTTCAATGCTCAACTGGGGAAAGAACGGAGTTACGGGGACTTTCACAGCGCAGAGAAGGATAAATACTAACTATGTAGGGTGTATCAGTTGAGAATCATGTCCACAGTTTTCCCTACAAAGGCTAGATACCAAACTATGAGGCAGTCACCAAACTCCGCTATTGGTTCATTTCAATTAGACCATGTTGCAAACAATGTTCAAAATACGAAGGAGATCATGAATGTAAGAGTCCGTAAAGGTTGGAACGTAGACTCTTCACCCACATAAAGACAAGATTACTTCCTAGGAAACACCTATCTTCTACCATCGTTCCACCAAGGATGGATCCTATGTTCCTCCTTGAGAACAAGGAACGTTTTGCAACTAACATGTTGAAAAAAGAGATGAAAGACTGGAACCAACTAAAGACCACTGTGAGACAATCACTAACGTTGGACAACCACGAAGGAAACGGCGTCACAGATGGTGGACCAAGGGCTGTGACAATGCGGTGGATGTACTGTACCCGATAATCCGGAAAGGATCCTGTTGGAATATCCATTGTCCCCGCTGGATTGCCTATTTCTAACTGCTCCGGCATATACAACATTAGAAATCGCTTCCAACATGGTCTTTAGGGATTTACAGACAGCAGTTACAAGAATATTGTGGATCAACAACTAACTACACAGGGCACTCACCTTTACTTACCTCGGGGACTGGCACTTCAGCTTCGCCTACATTATATCCACAATACTCTGCTCCTTATATTTAAAATGAATCACTCCAAAAACAATGGAAAACAATCTGAACAAATTTATTAACACAAAGGTAAACTAATCTACTATAAACAACTTATCAACAAATGAATTTAACAATTAACATTAAAATTAAAAAACACGCACTCATTCACACCTCCTTTCAATTCTACATCTTACTACAATGCTGTATTAAAAATTATGAGTATAAATATTGGCTTGATACAGGCCTGCACTGCGTAGAAATAAAAACGTTTAGTGAAGCCTCTGAATGGCATTCCATACACATAGTTTCATTCACAAACCTGCGTTGTAGAACGCACGTGCAGAAACTTGGTTTTATCAATGAAATATCGGCACCATGGCGTACTCGAAACTGGTTTATACAATAAACAGAAGGCTGTGAGTCTACACATGCTTAAATATTATGTCATAGCTCCCCAGAGCTAACGGTGAATCATGCTTGCTAGCCCACAGAGACTGCATGTGTGCATTTAAAAAACACGTAAAAATGAACATTTAGATCTTACAAAAGTTCATATAACTGCCCTGTTTCTTAACCAATCATTCTAAAAAAAATTATACATTCTTTCATTCTCACTCCGGATTGTTCTAGACCAATACGGTTCCACATATGCTCTTAACAATAAACAATCATTCATTCCCAAAACATCCGCTCACAAACACACTCTATTCCAAAACAATTCATTGATAAATCCTATTAAATTGTTTAATTAATTAAATCATTTCCACAAAATTATTTACATGTAATATGTTTATCATAATATCCATTATCTAGTGTTGCTAACGCGACACTTTCGAGAGTCTAACTTCTCGGTTACAACAAAAATCTTAACTAAATATATACACTGGTTTTTCACATAACCAAAATTTCTTTAACGTTCTGTAGTTTTAATATGCTGCGAACACCTCGTCTTATATATGTTTCATTACATTATCAGTATAATACAGTCGACTGATTGAACTGTACTTAATTACATAAATTCGGGTTTAATAAAATTTAATAATAGTGTTATAGACGTGAGTCGA
This sequence comes from Meconema thalassinum, assembly GCA_946902985.2. Classification (NCBI taxonomy): domain Eukaryota; kingdom Metazoa; phylum Arthropoda; class Insecta; order Orthoptera; family Tettigoniidae; genus Meconema; species Meconema thalassinum. Next base: position 341,663,165 of record OX336395.1, read on the forward strand.
CAATCTTTCTCAAGTTGTATTTCCGCTGAAACCCTCCTGTTAACACAGCTAAATCGTTAATTCACAAGAACTGAACTACTTGTATGCAACGGCTTTTATCATGATACATGCCTTTTATCAAAGAACAACAATACTTTGACTTCCTTAAAATGCGGAATTCCCTCGCCTGAGCACTCCATAGCTCTACAAAACCTCATATAACAATATATATATGGCATAAACAATTATGATCTACTATGTTAAACAATAATCAAAAGGGATTAATTGTTATTAACATATCTTATGTAGGAATTTCTCTCAAATACTGACATGACCCTCAGTATCATTGCACATGATTACTGGGCTACAATTATACATACGTAAGTTCTTCAAACGAAACTTCCAATTGTAATGAACGATATTAGACAGTCGTGATTAACCTCCTAAAGTTTACTCCACAACAAGATAATCAACTGTTAACTCGTCTGTCGCAAATACATGTAATAAAAATAATACTCCTGTTTCATCTCACTTGTCTAGCTATAAATTGTTTATCGTTGTAATATCATGTCCACAAAATGACTTGATGTTACACAAATAGAATGAAATAACACACATGTTATTTATAGTGCCAGATAGAATTCAATCCTGACCGGGATAAACTAGCTTTGAATTCCTAGCCAAAGATTTGAATAATCTTCTATCAAAAGGTAATTTCCTCTAACATATTAAATGAACAAAGCTGTTAGCTTTACAAATAATAATAAGAAAGGTTTGTCAATATCGTAATGTGTTTCCACTCTACACAAAGAATGTTCATAGGAATAAAGACTTTGGTCTTATCAAACGAGTAGTATTTCTTAGATCATCGATAGTTTATGTACAATAATGATATAACAATATCATTCGATGTTTCTTCTTTTCTTGAAGTAATATGATGTTACATTAAAGTGCTCAAATTAAATTTAATAATAATTTAATTTGAAGCTATGACACAATGTCAGAATACTTGGTTAAATGAAATTATTAAAATTCGAGAGTCGAAACGACTAGTCTCTTATGAGGCAATATGATTCCTCAAACAAAATTTTTAATGTCAGTTCCACAACTGATCCGTAGAATAAAATTGAAAAATAGATGAAATAAAATCATCTTCTAAATAATCTTGCAGCATAAAAATCTCAACACACATCTGAAGTGTAAAATACATAAAAGCACTGAAATACATGAAATTGTGGAAACATAGAAATATGTAATAAAATCGTCGAACATATGGAATAAGATTGCTGCTCAGAATGACACTAATCAAGCTCTATATAACAATTGAGATACACTAATACCTTATTTAGACGAAATCTTGAAGATCAATGTAAGTATTGCCACAATACTTTAGATGTTTCCTCAGTACAAGACACTGATATGGATCTGCATTCGAACCTTGGATCTGCGACCTCAGAGATAAGAAACGTCTCTCTCTGGAATTCACCAACACTCGCCTGGGCTCGAAAGACATCCTTCTGGCAAATTCTTCTGGGTTGCTGGGTTACCTTCCCTAGCATCTTGACAAATCTCTTCTGTAAAGTCTCCATTCTCCGTCGTAAATATGTATCGGCTTCATCATTGGAATATAATTATTGAAATATTCATATAAATAGTGAATGAAACGTTTCCATTGCTAATTGATGTTATATTAGTGTTCGTAGACTGACGAAAATGCACAAGGTGGACGGTACACTACGTCTGTATTCAAGAATACGTTGTCTAACGAAGCTCCATTGTTGTATCTTCACTTCTGCTATTGAATATGTCTCTGGCGCATGACTGTTTAGTCCATCATATCAACAATATTAATTAAGTTGAATGATAATGTTTGAAGAATAATAAGAGTCATTCTGTTAATGTTTATGTGTTGCGCCAATACTAAAAGTTCTCCGCCACTGTTCACTTGAACTGCGTTTCCCAACTTCACGTTGCAATTTATAATGATCTTCAGCTCTGTTTCCAACACATTTGGAAATGTAACTGGACAGGCTGATATTGTCGAAACGGTGAATATTTAAGCGCTCGACTTTTCGCAATATAAAATAGGCGACCTGTTCTTGATAAATGTTCACTTATTTAACTTCAAATCTCAATATTATAAGAGATATAATCACTACTATGTTCCTCGCAACTTCACACAGAATGGAAGTGCGGTGATCTCTAACGCTCCACCTAGCTATCCCCGTGTCTTCACAAGTCGACAATCGTCGCACTCGGACTAAGCTTTGGGATCTCCGTTAACCCAGTAAAATCACTTCCTCACTCTTCAAAGTCTGCTGGAATAAGAACCTTGATCCTTGGATCTCCCCCTCCAAGTCGTATTTTTGGCGGCCATATCAATCTCCCACCATAATTTTAGCGCGTAGATTAGTAATGCTTATTATTGAGTAGATTAACCGATCTGTGGTTTTTAAAGTATCAGACATAATTTCTCTTAATATTCTCTTCATTACCAAATAAGAAAATCTTCTTCTAAGGGCCTAAATGCATAATTTCATCATGTTGTGTAATTAAAGTTGAACCCGTCTTCAATAATACCTCTCCTCATTGGCTGTGGACTGGGATCCAATAGCATAATTTATAACAATATTTATAATATTAATTTCCAAACTCGCTGTTGCTATGCTAAGAATAGCCTTCTAGAAGCGTCCATTGTGCAACATATCACGTGATCGGACTCTCCCACAGCGTCGAGCTTGTAACACCACCCTCTTGTGTCACACTTCCAGAAATTATATTTGCTAGTTAAATTGTATCATGGGGACGGAAATTACTCTCATTTTGTCCCTGAATAATTCAATTTACGGGGGCAGTCATTGTTCTATTAGACTGTGGTGTGTGAGTGTGTCTGGTGAGGGTGCATGTGAGTAGGCCTGGTGACAGACTATTTTAGTGGTAGTATTTGTTGTTGGTGAAACTTAAGTATTTTTTTTTCGTTAGTAGAATTTTGGTATTTAATTGTTAGTAGAAGGTTAGTATTTTGTAGTAGAATTGCTCTTTACTTATTCTGAAAGGGAGTAGCAGCCTTTCAGAATAAATCAATTCTTTACTTGTCTTTTAGACGGTTAAGATATTGATAATATAAGCCTACTAATGGCTACACTGCGTTCTGCTGCACGGCTGAAAGCAACGGGAAACTACAGCCGTAATGCTATTCCCGTGGATATGCACCTCTCTATGCATAATTACATGTGATGATGGCCTCCTCCCTTGTAAAATTTAAATCCGGAGGTAAACTAGTCCCCCGTTCGGATCTCCGGGTGGGGACTACTCGAGGGGGGGTTAACATCACAGAAGTGACAAAGAGGAAATCTGACATTCTACGGATCGGAGCGTGGAATGTTAGAAGTCTGCTAGGAAGTGGAAAGTTAGAAAACTTAGAAAGGGAAATGGATAGGTTGAGGTTGGATTTGGTTGGGATTAGTGAAATGCGCTGGCAGGAAGAACAGGACTTTTGGTCAGGAGACCATAGGGCCATTAGCACTAAATCAAACAATGGCCAAGCAGGAGTTGGTCTCATATTGAGTAGGAAACTTGGACAGCGGGTGGAATATTATGAGCAATACAGTGAACGGATTATTGTAGCAAAAATCAATACTAAACCTACGTGCACCACAGTGGTACAAGTCAAGCTGATGCCTACCAGTCAAGCTGATGATGAGGATGTTGAAAAGGTCTACGAAGAAATAGATGACATTCTGAGGTATATCAAATGTGATGAAAATGTTATAGTAATGGGAGATTGGAATGCTGTGGTAGGAAAAGGGAGAGAAGGGAAGATAGTAGGAGATTTCGGATTAGGTGAAAGGAATGATCGAGGAAGCAGGCTGATGGAATTCTGCACCGAACATGAGTTGGTCATAGCTAACACCTTATTCAATAACCACAATAGAAGAATATACGCATGGATGAGACCAGGAGATACAGGGCGTTACCAAATCGACTTCATTATGGTCAAGCAGAGATTTCGAAACCAGATTTTGGATTGTAAAACATATCCTGGTGCTGACATAAACTCTGACCACAATCTGGTTGTAATGAAATGCAGATTAAAGTTGAAGAAACTGAAGAAAAGTCAAAAGCCAAAAAGGTGGGCAATAGACAGACTGAAAGTAAAAGATGTAAACGAAAGATTCAAGAAGAGTATAAAGGAAGGACTAATCAAAACCCCTAAACAAACTTCAATTGCAGACGAATGGGCACTTTTGAAGAATGAAATAACAAAATCCGCAGATGAAAACATTGGTAGGAAAGAAAGAATAGGTAGAAAACCGTGGATCACTCAGGATATACTAGAATTGATGGATGAAAGGCGGAGACACAAGAATCTAAGAGATGAAGAGGGGAAAGCAGAATACAGACGTCTGAGAAATGAGGTTAACAAGAAGTGCAAGGAGGCGAAAGAAGAATGGTTGACAGAGAAATGTGCAGGTATAGAAAAGTGTCTGAAATTAGGAAAAGTAGACACACCTTATCGAAGGATTAAGAATACTTTTGGGGAAAAGAAGACTAAGTGCTGTAATATTAGGGACACAAATGGAAAGCCTCTAACAGATAGGGAAGAAAAGGTTGAGAGATGGAAAGCTTACATAGAGTGCTTGTATAAGGGAAAGGAGATTGAGAATCATGTAATGGAAAGGGAGGAGGAAATTGATGAGGATGCAAAAGGAGATTTAATATTGAGATCAGAATTCGACAGAGCATTAGAGGACTTAGGCAGGAACAAAGCACCAGGCATAGATGATATACCGATTGAGTTGCTACGCTGCATAGGAGATGAAGGTCTGATCAGGTTATTTCACTTGGTGTGTAGGATTTATGAGGCAGGTGAGGTAGCCCCTGATTTCAAGAAGAATGTTATCATCCCTATACCAAAGAAAGTGGGAGCCGACAGATGTGAAGATTACCCTACAATCAGCTTGATTACTCATGCTTCAAAGATCCTGTCTAGAATAATTTACAAGAGGATTGAAAGCCAGATAGAAACGGAGTTGGGTGAAGACCAGTTTGGTTTCAGGAGAAATGTAGGAACAAGGGAAGCTGCACTAAGTCTTAGGCTGATTTTGGAAGGTAGAATAAGGAAAGATAAGAGAACGTTCATGGCATTTGTAGACTTAGAAAAGGCTTTTGATAACGCTGATTGGACTAAATTGTTTGACATTTTGAAATCTATTGGAATAAAGTACAGGGATAGGAGGGTGATATACAATCTATACAGAAACCAGACAGCAGTCATTCGAGCTGAAGGATATGAGAGAGAAGCTGGTATTATGAAAGGTGTAAGGCAAGGCTGCAACTTATCACCCATACTTTTCAATCTTTACATTGAACAAGCAATGAAGGAAATTGGAGAAAAATTTAAAGTGGGAGTGAAGATTCAAGGAGAAATAATTTCAACTCTGAGATTAGCTGACGACATCGTCATCTTGGCCGACAAGCCTGAGGATTTGAATGAGTTTTTGAATGGTATGGATTCCGTCTTACGGAAGGACTTCATGATGAAAATTAATAAATGTAAAAAAAATACTGGAATGCAGCCGAAATAAATCAGAAACCTCTATGGACATCAAATTGGCAGGTGAAAAGTTGAAGGAAGTAGGAGACTTCTGTTACTTAGGAAGCAGAATAACCAGTGATAGACGAAGCAAAGAGGATATAAAAAGTAGGTTGGCTCAGGCAAGAAAAGCCTCTCTACAAAAAAGGAATCTGTTGTCATCGAATATAGATTTAGGTATTAGGAAGTCATTTTTGAAAGCCTTTGTCTGGAGCGTGGCGCTCTATGGAAGTGAAACTTGGACTATTGGTGCAGCAGAAAAGAGGAGAATTGAAGCATTTGAAATGTGGTGTTACAGGAGAATGATGAAGATCAGATGGGTAGATAGGGTTACAAACGAAGAGGTATTAAGGTGAGTGGGAGAGGAGAGATGTTTCTGGCGACAGCTAATGAAGAGAAGAGATAGGTTGGTAGGAGACATACTAAGACACCCAGGAATAGCAAGCTTAGTTATGGAAGGAAGGGTCGAGGACAAGAACTGTAGGGGTAGACCAAGGTTAGAATATGTTAAACAGATTGCCTCGGATGTAGGGTGTGGTAGCTATCTAGAGATGAAACGATTAGCTCAGGACAGGGAGGCATGGAGAGCTGCATCAAACCAGTCAAAAGACTGAAGACTCAAACAACAAACAACAACGTGCCGCAGCTTGGTTGAAGTGGAACACATCGAAAAGACAGGAAGACTGGGAAGATTTCACGTTGGTAGGAAAGCAATCGTGCAAGACCATCAGGCGTGTGAAGAGATTTTATGACCGGTAAATATTAGAACAGTTGGATAGAGAATTCAGACTGTACAACACTAGAAACTTTTATCGGGCCTTCAAAGACGAATTCTGAGGGTATAATCCTCAGTGCCTTCATTTCAAGAACACAGATGGTGAAAATGTTACACTCTTGGCAAACTACTTTGAACAGCTGTTTAACAGTGAAGAACCCAAGGAGAGACTACCGGTAGAAGATCCAACGGAGCTACATCTCCCATCCGCACCACCGACTGTGCAGCAGGTTACTAATGGCGTCCATCACCTCCAAACTTCGAAGCTCCCGGAGAAGATGGTATCATTGTGGAAGCCTTGAAAGCAGTCAGAAATGAAATAACGTATTGTTACGAGTGCCAGACAGCTTCGCGCGTGGCTCAGGCCACCCCTGACTGTGTGTTACCAGCGCCTTAAGCAACGGGGCATAGTCCAGAAGGTCCGTGCCCCAACTAGCGTTGGAATTCTCGAGAAGGTGTGAACCCTGGTCTACTCTAGAAACATCTGTGAGTCACCAGCCCCGCTATATAAGGCTACCTGGCCAGCGAGGGGGTACTGTGTTTTTGAGCGAGTGTGTTTGACTGTGCGACAGAGGTTATTGTAGTGAAGTGCTGCGTGAATTGCGAAACCCAGTGGACTCTTCCCTAGCCTGCGGTGTGTGGTAATCAAGCATTTAGTGGTGCTTGCCACGGTGGGTGATTGGTTATAGTGTCGGACTACCAACCCCAAGATTGCAGGTTCGCTCCTGGCCGTGGTAAGTGTGTTTTTTTTTAAAGGCGACAAAAATCACGACACTCATGTCATACGTTGTTGGCATGTTAAAGAACCCATTTGAATTCAGTAGGCCGTGTTCAATGGCAAAATTAATCTCGGGATTTTCCGTCAACACAAAGTTCCTCCATTCTCTACTTGAAAGCGCTGTAGTGTCAAGGAGTTTAGATATCTAACCTCCTTGACTTTCATAGCGTTCAAAGGAACGACGAAATTCGACATGCAAGCTACCCTCTGGGTGTCAATTAACAAAGCTTGCACCAGGCACCCGAGGCCATACGATATTATTATTATTATTATTATTATTATTATTATTATTATTATTATTATTATTATTATTATTATTATTATAGTGGTGAGTGTCAGTCTATCGTAAATAACTGTAGCTTGTATACTCAAGGAAGTGTTGCAGGTATTTCTACCGAGGCCACCGGTCTCATTAGCGAGGGATTAACTCTGTGAGTGAGCGGAAGAGGAGAGAGTGCTCCATAAGGGAGAAACTTGAGGAAGACAGTCAATTGTTTCAATTTGCTTATTGTGTGGTGTAACTTTCTGCTACTACGAACTTGCTACTAGGGGTATGCCCGTCACCAGATCCTCGTTACCTGCTGGGAGACGGGCAAGATCCATGAGCCCTTATGGACCCTTTGCACTGAAAGGGATCAGCCATGATATTGTTGTACCCCTAGGGTACGCCACCATCATCCCCTAACACTAACACCCCCGAAAAACCAAATGCCACATACCTACTTCAAGAACCAACGAATACATCTACATAATTAAACATCTACACAAATGATTGCCTTAATGAACTCAGGAAGCCTCTTGTCCAAGCCCAACGACCCCAGGGAGGGCTATGACATGGGAGAAATGTGCAAATTCAGCAAACGCAGCGCGACGCTCCTATAAAAACTCCGGGAGGTCATGCCCCTGGATCAGTCTGTCTCAGTGTTACCTGCGTGCCGAATCGCTGCTGGAAGCCGAAGGGTAAGTGTCTTAAGCGATCACTACACACACATTCAACTACACTCCCATCCCCCTGTGCTTGGATTGTGATAATTACTTATTTGTATTAACTGCTCTGCTAATTACAGGAGTACTTCAAATTCGAAGTATTCATTAAACTCAAACATAGTAGAAGCCACTGGTCTTTTCATTTATTTAATTAGCTGATAAGATCCTACCCTCTTAGCTTCCCCCGCTAGGTAGGATCCAGTATTAGCACTGTTATTTAATTGCTTCGTGACGTCAGCAAAGCGTCACAGCCAGAGCGCTGACACTAGGAGGCTCGCTCCCAGCTCGCCTACTTACGATTCACATCAGACCGCATAGCGCCGATATCGCGCACAGAGCACTAATCCTTCCACACTCACACCCTGAACTACCCCGCCAAGCAGTACATTGGGGAGTTCTCCTTTCAGATCGTACTGACGATCCCAAGCCACTAGCTAATCACCACCTCTTACACGTAATTGCCAAGCTTTCCCCCTAAACACATTTATTTCAACCCTTAGATTAATACTTTGTAGAGGCTACCCTCTCAGGTACCCTACAATATCCACAATTACCGGGGGATATCTTTGTAGTCAGTAGTCTACAATGTCCTCTCCAGGATTCTACTGGACATGTTGATAGCCAATGTGATCAGACAATTGGTGAATATCAAGGTGCATTTCGGTGAGGACGCTCTTGTATCAAGCGGATCTTCAATCGGAAGACTATTCTCCAACTAAAACAAGTGAGGAGTGCGAACATCACAGTGGTGTTTGTTGACTTTAAGACGGCTTACGATTCAATCGACCGCCAAACGCTCCTCTCTGTACTGCAAGAACGAGGTGTAGATCTCAACACCTGCACCCTCATTGAACAGACTCTAACAGACACCTCCTCTAAGGTGAAGTTCAGAGGAGAACTCTCTAGGAATTTCGGGATCAAAACCGGAGTACGGTAGGGGGATAGCCTTTCCCCTATTTTATTTAATCTTGTGCTTGGTAAACTCATCAATGCTTGGGAATATGCACTGAGTAATCTGGGAATCAAACCGGTGACCTGGTGGAGCTGGAACTCGTAAAATCAAGATCAGATGCTTGGTTTTTGCAGATGACATAGCAATCTTAACCAAAAACTCTACGGATGCTGTTAGTTCTGTCCAAGCACTACACGAGATAGGGATGAATGCCGGTTTACAAAATATCGTACGACAAAACCAAGTATTTTGAGAGTCGTCATTACGGGATAGCCCCTTTAACAACTGCATATGGAACAATTGGGAAACGTTATCTCGGCGAATGGGTCCACCCGAATGGCAGAGATGACTCTTCAATCTGGGAGAGGTGCAGCCTACTAACTATCGCGTAACTGCTACAACAAGATCTGTCATTATAAAACCGTTATTAGACCACAGTTTTTATATGCAGCAGAGACCTTCAATATGAATAAGAAAGGCAACATGGAAGATTTGGAGAAAGTCGAGAGACGTGTCCTTCGAAACATACTTGGACCAAGATTGCTCCCAGAAGGTTCTTATCGACTTAAAGCAAACACCGAGCTATACTGTCAGTTGGAACCAGCCATCGCTATCGTACAACGGAGACAACTGAAATTCTACGGGCAACTCTTCCGGACGGAAAACGATAGAATCACCAAGAAGACCTTCTACTTGATTAATGCCTACAAGACTGGCAGCTAGTGGCTTAATGAAGTGAAACATGACTTGAATAACGCTGGGATTGTAGACTGTGATATTCTTGACCGTTCCAAATGTGATAGTGTTAACTCTAGGTCCCCACCACCCAAAGTGATTACTGCTCACACACGAGAGTAAGGACAAGTTATTGGCTGGGCTGAGGAGTTATTGGAGAACAAAGAAATCGTCGCAGAAGCACGTCATAAGCGTTCCTTTGTGGGCTTAGATGTCTAATAATAATGAAAATAGGCTATTTAGTTCTTCACGGAACTTCTTGTTCCTGTTTGATTCCATTGTATTAGCACTTATTAATGTGCAAAGGATCGAAAATTAACAATGCTGTTGATATAAGTCCAGTTTTCTTAGCGACATCAACTTGTCCTTTCTATTCAACGACATTGTGAAAATATTAATAAAGTAGTCTATAAATATTAACTAACTTAACACAGACAGCTTAACACAACGACACTAACAGAATGGCAACTGACATGTGGTGTGTTTTTGGAAAGGGAAACCTCCCCTCTGGGTAGCTGAATGGCTGACCAGTTTCCTCATTCAGTAAGTGTTAAGTTAGGCTAACGCTAAACATTTCACGCGAATGCTTACAAATTACTAAGTCTATACTATTCGTTTGCCAACATTCCGAAGATTGGTTTTATTCGAAATTATAAACTTTAACAACTTTCATATTTTTGGCCTACTTCTTTCCATTTTTGCAAAAAAAATGAAAGTAGACTTATGAGATGAACACATAGCCAAAAATTGTGTGTCTGTCTGTGTGTGTGTGTGTATGTGTGTGTACTCTGCATGTCCCCCCCCCCTCCCATATCAATTCAAACACGGTGAAACCAAATTGAACGAAATTTGGTACAGAGGTAGCACTAGCAAAAGGCACCTCAGTGTCATGTTTTATATAGCCACCATCTTGACGGATATGTAATGGCGTTAAAAGCTTAAATCAAATTACGACCAACCTAATAATCTTATCTCTACCAAATTTTGCAACAACATACCTTTATGTGGGAATCGTTTTTAACTCAAACTACAAGGTCATCAGCCATATAGTTTCAAGGTGGCGGATGTATGAATCATGCAAGTATTATAGCCTAAACGTAACTTACGATTAAACCAGTCCTGGCTTCAACAATTCAGCTCATCGTCCATAGGGAGGTTTAAATTGTCCTCAAAGAGGTGACCGGTAGGATATTAGCATCTTATGATAGAATATGAAACCGTAGAAGTTACTAACAGGTCAGGCTTACCGTGCCATATCGTTGTGGGCCCGTGACGTCTTGTTGCCACCATGGCCGCTATTTGTGCTGGTAAATACATATATTTTCGTAACTTTCTAAGTGTATATCCTTTTAGTAATGTACTGAACAAAATAATACATATTTAGTATCAAATGGTTTATAGAAACGCCAGGAAACGCTAATGAAATCGTTGATTTCAACACAAAATATGATACAGATATATAAAACCAGTTGTTTATCAAGTATTATCGTAGTGCTTCCGTGGCCTAATCGTAGCCAGAGGCTGTAGCTACTCTAATGTGGACACCCATAGTGTGAGCTACAACTTCCGTGGATCAAATTCCTGCAGGTTCAAATTTCTTTACTTCGTTCTTTTTGGTATTTATTGATTTATAACTACTCTAATGAAGCATATATACTGTAGTGTTTAATATTATATATATATATATACTTATAACACCACATATTTCAACACTCGAATGCAGCGATTAATATTCGTTGACCTTGATCCGCGGTAGAGACTATTGTTGTTGATTCTTTAGGGGTTGTGTGGCATCATGGTCTAGTAGCCCCGTTTACTTGGGTGTGTGTAGTAGTTGTCTGTGTAGTAGGCTTACTAGTGTGTGTACTTTTATACGGAGAAGGATTTGGGTAGGAAGCTGTTGTTGTTTCATTTAGAATGCATGGACTTGATGGTCATTTAGCCCCATGTACTTGGGTAAGTGTTGCATTTTGTCTGATAACGTGTGTTAGTGTGATTGCTGTATTAGTGAGGATTCAATCAATCAACATTTGATATCCGTACAGCACGTTGTATTTCAACAAGCTTCTATCACAAACATTCAATTATACCCCTTGATAAGGACAAACTATACCAATGCATTTAGGAGAAAGTAGGCTATATGTTCTCTACTGTACATCGTGTTATTATTTGACACCAGATAGGGGGGGGGGTGAGGGATTTATCCCCCTGATCACCCCCCGTAGTTATTATTATTAATTTTTAGCGTATGGCATTTAATGCCGGGAGTGTCCGAGGACATGTTCAGCTCGTCAGAGGCTGTAGCTGCTCTAATGCGGACACCCATGGGGTGAGCTACAACTTCCGTTCAATTTGAAGTAGTTTCAACTTTCGCCTCCTGATGTCACTGACACCTAGTGGTGAACGTTGGAACGTTGATAGAGCGTTTGAACGACATCTAACCTGGAAATTTAGCTTCACAAAAGTTTAATTATTGGAAGTTTCTTTCACATGCCATAAATCTATGACATGGGACCGGCACACAGTGGTCCGGATCCGTAAAAAAGCGGTCAAAAATCGATTTCTCAACTTTAATTTAGAAACGCCAAACCACATTCCAAGTGAAGTACGGTATGTTAATCAGTGTACATTAATTTCACTTTTTCTTTGGAAATTGCTTCTGTGTGTCACAGATATATTACTGCAAAAGTCACACAACTCTTCGTTTCTGAACTCCGCAATCCGTTAAGTAAACTTTGAAATATCATTCTAACTTCAAAATGAAGATGGGGGTCTTTAATACTGTATCAGTATGTAGTTTTGGGCCTGATATATAGCATGATTTTCAACTTCTGATCACTTATAAGGACTCGTATACTTACTTTTATAGTTCTTTTTTTTTTCTTCAAGAAAAATAAATTTTGCTTCACCTACAAAAAATATACATATGTATAGCATAAAACTTATGCAAGTTTTAAAATGAAGACTGGGGAATATATCCTTAAAGGTTTCATCGCCAGAACCCGCCAGATGCGTGATCGAGAAGGGAGAGAACATTACTGCGCGCTCTGCGGACAAACACTCGCGCGAGATAAGGGCCTGTTGAGACATCTCTAGGCCAGGAAACCAAAATAATCTTCAGTCGAGAGAAGTAATTGATTAGTGGTAGTTGTGTGTGATGTGAAGTGTGAAAAATGAATTTCGTTGTTAGTCGCAGTGAACTTCATAACAAGATTCGAGAGAAATAAAATCAATCTCGCGCTCGCCAAGAAAAGTTTGACGTAACATATCTCATTATCAAATTCCAATTAAATGTTGACGAGAGTGTCGACAAAACAGTGTATAATAATATAAGAACCTTTTTCTTTTTGCCTTATTTTGACCGATGGAGAAAGTGTCACTTCTTAGAACATGCTTTTTTGAAAGAAAAAAAAACAACTGGCTGAAAAAAGAAATTGTTATATCAATTTCGAGCATGCTTGGCTCTGCAAAATCGGAAGATCGAGGCCGTCATTCAAAAGAATTTGAAGAGCTAACGGAGAGAAGCAAAAGAAGAAAAATTAAAGACCTAAGGGAGAGTGCCACTTCATCAGAGCTTGCCTATGCGACCGCTGTGAATTTAAGGGCAGAGTGAGACGTTTCATCAGCCAAGCTATTAAAAAAAGCTACCACGACTACACCAATAAGGGGAAAACAAATACGGGATGCGTGGATAAAGGGGGGTCAACGATGTACAAAAATGTCAGTGGAAGAAGCCTTATCATTCATAATTAAAGCAAAGTTATCCAAGCACCAGTATGTGACAATGAGAAAATTAGCTAATAAACATAACCATGATTTATACCCTAGCTATTATGCTATTTTGAATGCTAAAAAGGCTACTTATCTACAAAATGTAATAATTAAGGAAAATGAATGTGAAGTGAAAATACAAGACTTGCTGGCCCACACTTCCTCCAGAATTTTATCAATGTTTCCAGATGTGAGTGATAAGAGCTATACATTATATTGTAAATGGGTCTTTGATTGCAGCTCCGGCAATTCCCAATATAAACAAACCTGGTCAGAAGATGAAAAGTGTGACCAGAGCTTATGTATGTCATCTGTCATGCCTTTGCGCCTCGTTGACAGTAAAACAGGTATTATTGCGAGGAAAAATCGAAGAACCTCATCGACACGATTCTGCAGGACTATTCGAATGCAGTGGGTTCATGAAACATCAGAAATTACACGGACGGAGAGGATTTATCTAAATGATCAAATTGAGAATTTACATAATTTGGTTATAAAGAACACCGAAGTGCAGTATTCCTTAATATTGTCAATGATAGATGGAAAAATATGCAATACTTTAGCACAGTCTTCAAACATGAAGTGCTTGCTATATTTGTGGTGCGAAAATTTCAGAAATGAACAATCTACAAATAATGGCACAAAAGCCCGTCGACAATTTACAGCTTGAATTTGGAATTTCAGTTCTGCACGCCCACATCCGATTTTTTGAAAGTCTCCTGCATATTTCATACCGCCTGGGTTTAAAAAAATGGAAAGTGAGCGTGAAAGATGGTGATCGAGACTTATTCGAAAGAAAGAAGAAAATGTGCAAGACTCATTCAGAACGAGATTAGGTCTTCTAGTTGATATTCCGAAGCCTGGATATGGAACAACCAATGATGGCAACACTGCCCGAAGGTTTCTTGAACAACCTCAACTAGCATCCGAAATAACAGGGGTAGACTGTGAGTTAATAACTCGTTGCGGAATAATTTTAAAAGCAATTTCATCTGGTCATGAAATTGATAGTTCAGAGTTCAATTCCTACTGCAGTGAAACAGCAAGCTTATATGTCCGGCTATATCCGTGGTGTTGCATGCCTCCAGCACGCCATAAAATACTTATCCATGGATCTTCCACTATAGAAGCAGCTATTTTGCCGATTGGAGATCTTTCAGAAGAGGCCTTAGAGTCTAGAAAGAAAGACTTAAGAAAATATAGGGAAACCATAGCAGAAAATCCTCAAGAATTTCCAATAATTTTGACTTGTTCCATAGACTATTGCTAAGCTCTGATCCAGTAATCTCAAGCACGGGAAGTCTACCGAAGAAAAGAAGACAGTTGCCTCAGGAGGTGTGTAATTTATGGTCAATACCCGAGGACGAGACGGAGCAGGAAGGGGAAGAAGAAGAAGTCAGAGGATGAATAAGTAAGAAATGTTATGCACTACGACAAATTTGCCTCATAGTAACATATAATTTAAAGTTTTACACAAAAGTATTTCATTTCTTTTAACGGAAAATATTTCTGTCCGCTTTTTTTCGAATCCGGACCACTTTGCGCCGGCTTTACTTCCCCTCCGAAGGAAGGCATACTGAGGGATTTAAATCTCTTAAACAATCCGACCATTTCGGTGAGGTTTGAACCCGCAATCTTTGTGTCTTTACGAAAAACGTTCGCACCCTTGTTGAAAGCTCGTGGCACAGTATGGGATCAGACACGTGCCACCAGCCAAGGTCTCCTTTCCTCATGTACACACCTTGCATGACTTTTTGTTTCACATTATGAGGACCTACACAATGTTTGGGCACTTAACGGCACACGAGTGAGATAATGATTATCTACTTTGCTCGTGATATGGAGTCGCCATTACCATGTGGCTGATAACCAGCTCGATAACCTCACGGTTGACTGAAGGAGTCGGGCAAATTTGAGTTCAACAAACAAGTGTTATTTGTTGTTACTAGATATATCTCAGTCATCATCCCCGTGTAATTATCAGTCTTGTGTCAGAAACACAGATGCATAATTACACAGCTACACACATTAAAGGTCTACCAGAACTTGACCACTGCTTAGTGCTTTAACCGAGGCCTGGTGTTGGTTGCTTAGGTCATAAGTTTATGTCACTTAGTCTAGTGTGTAAGATTTATGAGACACTCTGTTATCATCCCTATACTGAGAAAGTAGGAGCTGACAGATGTGAAGATTACCGTAGAATCATGCCGCAATGATCATGAATAGAATGATTTACGAGGGAATGGAAGAACAGATAGAAACAGAGTAGGAGAAACATAGGAACAAGGGAGTCTATACTAAGTCTTAGGCTGATTTTGGAAGGTATCCTACATTGAAGCGAGTTGCCTATGCAAACTGTAAACACGATGATTGGGCGGTGTACAAAGTATAACTACGGAAATAGGCTAAATTACCTGTTGGTCACTTGAGGGTGGAAACGCCCCATTTAATAGCAGTGCATTTCCTTTTTAACCCGCCTATTAATTGGCAATTATAGACTTAGATAAGGCTTTTGATAACGTTGATTGGAGTAAGTTATAATCTATACAGAAATAGAGCTGAAGGACATGAGAGAGAAGCCGGTATTCAGAAAGGTGTAAGGCAAGGCTGCAACTTATCACCCATACTTTACATTGAACAAGCAACGAAGGAAATTAGAGAAAAGATTAAAGTGGGTGTGAAGATTCAAGGAGAAATGCCGATTGACCAGAGGAGTTGAATGGCACGGGCTCCGTTCTGAGGAAAGAGTTAATGGCGCATTCTGGTGGCCAGCCAATGTCACTACAGATCTGTTCAAATGAATTTGAAATAAAGCGGAATGTCCCCGAGATTCAGAGTTTTCTATTTTTAGAGCAAACGGAAAGAACGTCCCATATCCTCTCACTTTTTCATAATTAAATACTTTTTGTTTTACATGTACAAGCTATGTTGCTTCCCCTCCATTGCGGTGTTTTAAGTATTTCCTTTTAGTGTTGAAAGTATAATTTGTATGTACAGAATGTGACTCGCCCCGTAGAGTCTTCAATTCATGATGGAATCAATAAATGTAAAATAAAAATAAGGGAATGCAGCAGAAATAAATCCGAAACCCTTGTTGATGTCAAATTGGCAGGAGAAAAGCTAAAATAAGTAGGAGACTTCTGCTACTTAGGAAGAAAAATAACCAGTGATGGACGAAGCAAAGAGGATCGTTTGGCTCAGGCAAGGAAAGCGTTTCTACAGAAATAAAATCTGTTTAGGTATAAATGGTAATTTTTGAAAGCCTTTGTCTGGAGCGTGGTGCTCTATGGGGGAAGGAGGCAGCCGTGGCCTTACATCATCCCGGCATTTGCCTGAAGGCGAAGTGGAAAACCACTTCGAGGATGGCTGAGGTGGGAAACGAAACCCCTCTACTCATTTGGACCATCCGAGGCTGAGTAGACCCCGTTCCAGTCCTCATACCACTTCTCAAATGTCGTGACATAGCCGGGAATCGAACCGCGGAACTCCGGGGTGGCAGCTAAGAACGCTGACCACTACGCAAGGGAGGCGATATGTAATTTTTTTATCATTGCCTAAAGTAAACAAGGTGTCTAAAGTTTTCCAACTATCCAAAAATCGCTAGTTCACAGCATTTCTACATTCATTCGCTTTAATTTGATGTATCAGCAATATTCCTATGCCAATTTTTGATGTTGATTAAGTTTCTTTGAAAGGCATAAAATGTATTGCTTGTATTCTGAGAACAACGTAAACGAAGTTACATATTTGTGATATGGCTCAATAAACTAACTTAGACATATTAAAGATGAACCTGGATCATACCTTATTTGACATCCCGGGATATTCAGATGCTGTGGAACCAAGTGCCCCATGCTACTTACAGCTGGAATATGGACATGAATTATACGTTAATTTGAAACAGACAAATAAGGCTTCTATTTACTTAGTTCTTTTTGACTTAGTTCCTGTTGTCCCTCGTGGAACATGAAGCATCTCTTCACCTCGCTCCAGGTCTTACCCTCCTCTAGAGCCTCCGAGTGGACAGATCTGCGCCTCCTCGTACCCTGTGCCTCTCTCCCAATGGCTTCATTTCCTCAGGGTGTGTCCGATCCATTTCCATTTCCGTCGCTTTATTTGTATGGCAATCTCAGTTACACCCGTCCTTCTCCAAAGTTCTTGGTTGGAGATCACTTCAGGCCAGTAGATGTTTAGGACCTTTCTTAAGCAGCGGTTGACAAAGGTGTGCAGCCTGGAGGTGATTGATTTCTTTAGTTACCTTCCAGGTCTCAGACCCATATATCAGAACGGACCTGACATTACTCCGGAAGATACGAACTTTGGTCTTCATGGATATTTTGCTGTTCTTCCACACCGGATAGAGCCGTACTAAGGCGCCGTTTGCTTTTTGGATACGTTGGGAGAAATCCTTTGCCTCTCCTTCATCTTTAGTCCCCACACTCCCCAGGTAGGTGAAGCTATCCAAATCCTCTATAGGTTTATCCTCGAATACAAATGGGTCAATTTTGTTGGTGTTAGTTCTTAGGGCCTTGGTATTTTTTTTAGTTTATCGTCAGAAGGCTTCTATTTAGAATGAAAAAAAGAAAATTTAATTTTTGGGCTAAAATGCCATTTCAAACGTATATACCTTAAATATTAAGCAATTAAAATGCCTGCTTGGCATTGATACATGAAGATAGGAATGTTATTCAAACGTCAATAATGAAAATAATGGACACGATTAAGTTAACGTATCAAACAGTATCTCAACAAATTAACAAGCAGTTCCGTGAAGAACTGTACAGCTTTATTTTCATATATCCTACTCATGTTAATTGCCTTTATCAACATACAAAATTTCAGTTTGCTTGCTATAATAGATTAATAGATGTTGAGAACCGTTTAAATATTCCAGATGGCCCCCATGTGTTTCTATTATGTAGGTCTTACAATTATGTACTATTACATGAAGATTATCATGTATGTGTAATATATTCAAACTTCAATCGCATAATTACGACACAAGAAATAAAAGCGAGATTAAAATTAAAATGTTGCCAGCTGCCATCTTGTGGTTATGAAAACAATTGAAATAAATTTGATGCCAGTGTATTAAAATTTGTATAAGCATTTGCCGTACCAAGGTTTACTACGCTCGGATATCCATATTTCGCGTCGCCGCCATGTTAGATGTGTGTTCCCCAGGTAATTGAAAGTCCCATAGGTGTACTTACGTTTATAGCCTCTATCAACATACAATATTACAGTTTGATTGCTGTCGCCATGTTGGATTTTAATATATGAAGCCCATAGATGACAATTGGATGACGATTATTGTGTACGTTCATTATTCAAACGCTCACTTCGATCGCATGGTTAATACAGAAGAAATAAAAACTTAATTTTTATATTTCGCACAGCCGCCATCTTGACGTTATGTAAACAATTGAACTAAACTAGATGGCAGTGCATTGCAATGTGTATAAACATTTACTGTACCATATTTCACTGCACACCGATGGTTAAATCGCGAGAAAGGTTTGTTAAAATGTTTCAACTTCGCTTAGCCACCATGTTGGTTTTGTAGTTAACAGGCTTTGGAAGTCTCATAGATGAACTTCTAGTACTGCACATTATCACTGTACACAATTTCTGGGTGATATCGGAAATAGCTTCAGAGATATAGAATGCCGGTGAAATATTTCGCACAGTCGCCACGTTGGATTGGTGAGTCGTGATAAAATTTGAAGGGCACATTGGGTTAGGCCAAAAAAGTACTATGATCTTACCGAGTTTCAATGAAATCGCTGAAGCCGTTTAGAAGTTATTAGGGGGGGGGCACCCACACATTCACACATACAGTTACACACACGGACAAAAGGTGATCTCATAAGCCTATTTTGTCATATAATTGGTAAATATTTATTAATAGTATTTTCACCTACTGGTCCCTTGAGAGACAACTGTGCAAGGCAGAAGGGTCACCGGGTAGCAAGGCTTTGACCAATAATAGCGCTTGTGGGAAGATAAGACACTTAAAAAGGACCTCCGTAGTTGAAAATGGAACTAAGTTACTAATGAGTAAGCATTTTTAGAAATTACTGCTGGTTATCTCAAACATGCTAAAGTAATAACGTACAGCGTGTCATTACGTGAGTACGAGTTAACGACTTCCTTATCACGGTCAGTTTACAAGGTCACTCGCCTCATTTCAGTCGCTTCCAGGAGATCACATTTAATGCCAACATGGCATCGCTTCCACTTACTTGTGTCGGGCTACTATTGACCTCCCTTGGTCAACTCTCGTTGCTCATACGACTCCTTTCGTACAATCATATAACCAGTACTTTAAGGGGTACTCTCAGTTGTAGTCGTTAAAATAGCAATTTTCGGCAATTTGAAGAGTCCGGTTATTACTTTATGGGCTGGCATGATAAATGAAAGGTTGAATTGAGTTAATTTATTAACTCATTAAGTCATTAACTTTCAGCTTTTTCGATGCCTGGGTGGAAGTAAAATAGTTCATTATATTCTTCATCCTTCAAAACTAACCACACGCACATAATATCAACCTACCCCAGCTCCAAACACTAGTCTGTGTGCTTATAAGGGCAGAACTTCCTTTTCACGATTGTTAGAGCATGTTACGTATTTTTGCCTAAATAAGTACATATCTTCGAATGAGGCAGCAATTACACAAAGCTCTTGCCGAGAAGAAAATAATATGGCCTATTGTTTCGATTATGGTGCTGAGTGCCGAGTTGCCGACCAAAACAATCTGATTCAATAGATCGATCTCAATCGAGGATTACTCGAAATCTCCTCCAGCTGTTGTGAACAGTGCCTTGACGCCAGCTGATCGATGAACTTTCAAGTCAGAAGTTCTGTTTGCCGGACTAGATACAAATCTTCTTAAAGAGTTTTCAAATGTTTAAGGAGTAGCGCACCCCCGCGGTCCCTGCGTATAACAGTTTAGGCTTCCACTGCTGACTAACGAAAGGAGCCGGACCCAGTGGGAGATATCATCCTGTGTGGACCTCGCACAACTTGTAGCCTACATACTATGGTACAGTACAAGTGCTGACTAACGAAAGGAGTCGGACCCAGTGGGAGATATCATCCTGTGTGGACCTCGCACAACTTGTAGCCTACATACTATGGTACAGTACAAGTGCTGACTAATAAAGGAGCCGGACACAGTGGGAGATATCATCCTGTGTGGACCTCGCACAACTCGTAGCCCACATACTATGGTACAGCACAAGTGCTGGCTAATGAAAGGAGTCGGACGCAGTGGGAGATATCCTGTGTGGACCACAGACAACTTGTAGCCTACATACTATGGTACAGTACAAGTGCTGGCTAATGAAAGGAGTCGGACGCAGTGGGAGATATCCTGTGTGGACCACAGACAACTTGTAGCCTACATACTATGGTACAGTACAAGTGCTGACTAACGAAAGGAGTCGGACGCAGTGGGAGATATCATCCTGTGTGGACCACAGACAACTTGTAGCCTACAGACTATGGTACAGTACAAGTGCTGGCTAATGAAAGGAGTCGGACGCAGTGGGAGATATCCTGTGTGGACCACAGACAACTTGTAGCCTACATACTATGGTACAGTACAAGTGCTGACTAACGAAAGGAGTCGGACGCAGTGGGAGATATCCTGTGTGGACCACAGACAACTTGTAGCCTACAGACTATGGTACAGTGCAAGTGCTGGCTAATGAAAGGAGTCGGACGCAGTGGGAGATATCATCCTGTGTGCACCACGGACAACTTGTAGCCTACATACTATGGTACAGTGCAAGTGCTGACTAATGAAAGGAGTCGGACCCAGTGGGAGATATCATCCTGTGTGGACCTCGCACAACTTGTAGCCTACAGACTATGGTACAGTACAAGTGCTGACTAACGAAAGGAGTCGGACCCAGTGGGAGATATCATCCTGTGTGGACCTCGCACAACTTGTAGCCTACATACTATGGTACAGTACAAGTGCTGACTAACGAAAGGAGTCGGACCCAGTGGGAGATATCATCCTGTGTGGACCTCGCACAACTTGTAGCCTACATACTATGGTACAGCACAAGTGCTGACTAACGAAAGGAGTCGGACTCAGTGGGAGATATCATCCTGTGTGGACCTCGCACAACTTGTAGCCTACAGACTATGGTACAGCACAAGTGCTGACTAACGAAAGGAGTCGGACTCAGTGGGAGATATCATCCTGTGTGGACCTCGCACAACTTGTAGCCTACAGACTATGGTACAGTACAAGTGCTGACTAACGAAAGGAGTCGGACCCAGTGGGAGATATCATCCTGTGTGGACCTCGCACAACTTGTAGCCTACATACTATGGTACAGTACAAGTGCTGACTAATAAAGGAGCCGGACACAGTGGGAGATATCATCCTGTGTGGACCTCGCACAACTTGTAGCCTACATACTATGGTACAGTGCAAGTGCTGACTAACGAAAGGAGTCGGACTCATGGGAGATATCATCCTGTGTGGATCACGGACAACTTGTAGCCTACATACTATGGTACAGTACAAGTGCTGACTATTGAAAGGAGCCGGACACAGTGGGAGATATCATCCTGTGTGGATCACGGACAACTTGTAGCCTACATACTATGGTACAGTGCAAGTGCTGACTATTGAAAGGAGCCGGACACAGTGGGAGATATCATCCTGTGTGGATCACGGACAACTTGTAGCCTACATACTATGGTACAGTGCAAGTGCTGACTAACGAAAGGAGTCGGACTCAGTGGGATATATCATCCTGTGTGGACCTCGCACAACTTGTAGCCTACATACTATGGTACAGTGCAAGTGCTGACTATTGAAAGGAGCCGGACACAGTGGGAGATATCATCCTGTGTGGATCACGGACAACTTGTAGCCTACATACTATGGTACAGTGCAAGTGCTGACTAATAAAGGAGCCGGACACAGTGGGATATATCATCCTGTGTGGACCACGGACAATTTGTAGCCTACATACTATGGTACAGTGCAAGTGCTGGCCAAAGGAAGGGGTCGGACGCACTGGGAGATATCATCCTTAATACACGGTAATAGTATGGTCAGCCGGCCATAGGTAGGGCTACATGGCAAGCCTGTAATACCTTACTATACCATAAGCCACCATAAGCCACCACCGTTGGCCACCAACATAAGCCACCATAATCCACCGCCATAAGCCACCACCGTAAGCCACCAACAAAAGCCACCATAAAGCACCGCCATTAGCCACCAATCTAAGCCATCCACTTAAGCCACCAACAAAAGCCACCATAAAGCACCGCCATAAGCCACCAACCTAAGCCATCCACATAAGCCATTAACATCATCCTGAATTATTCATGCCCGCGCGCGCCGCAAGAGTGTGCCGTGTGAACATAGGTGTTTATCGATAGTCTCCGACAATGTTCAAGAGAGTGACCTTGAAACGTAGTTGAAACTAGGGTAGTTGAGAGTATAGTATGACCCGTTTATTACCTATATATAAAAGTATAGTATGGCCCTTTTCTTATCTATTTCATATAGAACTCTAATGTTGAATGATAATCAATAGTGTTTTGCTATCACGTTTTATGAAAAAAAATACTGTGACTCAAGATTGAGCATTGTTTATTGAGCAACTTGTAGTAAAATTATGTTTAATCCATCTTCCACATCTCAAGAGCCATCAACATCACATACTATGCAAGAGGTAGTGTTGTTGTTTTAATGGTGGAGCTACAAGGTTATCTGCCCTCGATATGCAGATAGTTTTACCAAAGAAGAATTATTAGTATTCTCCAAGTTGTTCATTTATTATGTGACAGTCAATACCGTGAAAGAAATCTGGCAACATAAACCAAAACCATGGTCGCAAGACCCTATGCTAAGTGAATATCTATTAATTATTTGGATCAAGCATGTAAAGATCACGACCTTTCTTATCGTCTTGGTCATTCTGCTTTAAGACGAGTGGCGGATAAAGCATTGCTGAAAAGAGCTAAACAACGTTTGACATCCTATAATGCCTCAGTGGGAAAGAGGTTGGCTATAAAAGGAAAGTTAATGATGAGTGGACATGAACAATGAAAAGGATTGAGGAATTGGTATTTCTTTGTATTCTATTTTGTAAAAGCCCTAATTGTTGTGAAATAAAAACAAGGTTTACCAGATCACAATGTCTTTTATTTTTAAAAATGGTGATAGCCATTTCTTAGTTTCCATTTTTTTACACATGAATATTTACAATTTCCACTTTACATTTTTTAGCCTACTTTTCACATTTTGCAAAAATGAGGAAAAAGTAGACTTATGAGATCGGGCAAATGTGTGTCTGTCTGTCTGTCTGTCCTTCTGTCTGTCTGTCTGTCTGGCTGTGTGTGTGTGTCCCCCCTATCAACTCCTAAACGACTGCAGCAATCGAAACAAAATTTGGTAGGAGTAAAGATCTATACCTGAATATCTCACGGCCATATTTGAAAATGATGTCAGTGCTACCAACTGCTGAAAAATCGCAATTGAAATTTGAGCTCTATGTTGGATATCTTGGAAGGTATGAATGGGAGCTATTTAAAAATTGGCACACGTATAGATAATGATGTTGCAGTTTAATTTCCAGGAGGCCATACATGGCAGTGTTGCCAAAATGATTATTAGCCAACTGATAGGTCCAATATTTAAATGCATATAACTTCTACAATATCAATTGGAATTCAACCAAATTTCGTATGTGCTATGTGTTCGAAAACAGATATAACTGAGCGTATTCCTAAGATCCACCAGGGCTGCCAACTGTTAATAAATGCTCTCAATTTATTTTTTCCAAATACCAATATATCAGAAAGTATACAAGCCGACAACTTTAAACTATGCACACGTATAGTACCTGACATTCTGTATTAATTTGGAGTAACTTATATACGTCAGTGCTACCAACATGATTCTAAGCCTGCTGAGAGGTCCAACTTTAAATACATGTAGCTTCTATACTATCATTTGGATTTCAACCAAAATTTGTATGTGCTATGTGCACCATAACAGATACGACTATGCGTATTCTTAAGAGCAACCAGTGTTGCCAACTGTTAAAAAATGGTGTCTCTATTTTTGTTTCCCTAATATCAATATATCATAAAATATGCAAGCCAATAGCTCTAAAATTTGCACACGTATAGTACCTGACATTCTAGATTAATTTGGAGTAATTAATATACGTCAGTGCCGCCAACATGATTCTAAGCCTGCCGATTGGTCTAATTTTAAAATGCCTGTAACTTCTATACTAACAAATGGATTTCATTCTAAATTAACACAACAAGAGATCATATTATTGCAGATTATTTCTGACCAATACATGTATGTCATTGTTGCCAACATGATTTTAAGCGCGCTGTTAGATCCAATGTTTAACTGCATGTAACGTCCATGCTATCCATTGGACTTCAACCAAATTTTGTATTCTGTACCTTAAGAGATGGAAACAAGAATATATTCAGTCACCAGGGCTGCCAACTGTAGTTCTCTATTAGGCTATATTATGCCAGGTATACAGTATTTCGAACTAATTAGAAATTTCTATATTACCAATTTAATTTTGTCATTATTCTAGATAGATCCATATAGATTAATCAATTGCATGAATTTTAAATTTTAAGAAAAATAGGCTCTTTAGTTCGTCACGGAATTTCCTGTTTACATTCCCCTTGTTTAGTTCACACATTCTGTACATTTTTTTTGTTGTGAAATAAGAATAAGATTCACCAGATCACTATATATTTTAATTTTTAAAAATGGTGATAGCCACTTCATTTTTTTTTCACACATGGATATTTACAATTTCCACTTTACATTTTTTTACATTCTCCTTGTTTAGTTTACACATTCTGTACATTTTTGTTGTTGTGAAATAAAAACAAGGTTTACCAGATCACAATGTCTTTTAATTTTAAAATGGTGATAGCCATTTCACTTTTTCACACCTGGATATTTACAATTTCCACTTTACATTTTTTACATTTCCCTTGTTTAGTTCACACATTCTGTACATTTTTTAAATCTTTTTCGTAATATACAAAAGCAAACATTTTACACTAAAATGTATTACTTATCTTATTTTTACTAAACTACAGTAGCCTAACATTATACATTCTACTTACAGTTTTTAAAAAAATATTGCAATATAAAACACACTACAAATATTACAATATAGTGATCATTAGACTTAAGTAAAGTAATAGTCGTCAATATGACTGTTTCCCCAAGCAAGAGTATTAAATGTGTTGGGTATAATGAATCGTTTGTTGTCTTCATTACTTAAAGCAACTTTGTTCAGCAAATTGGTATGTAGTTGATGATTTTTACTTCTAAATAACACATTTTCTTATATAATACAGGTGGGTTACTAACTATACAGTTTTTATAATCACTTATATCTAACTCTTTACTAACAACATTCTTCTTTACCCCTTTTATTTTTACTACTACATCATCAATTGTCATATAGCTGTATGATTTAGATTTTGTGCCTACAAAGGTGTCTATAATAACACCAGCACATTCATCCTTAAATTTCCCAAGAACCTTTTTGTTTACTAGAGGTAAATGGTAAATATTATCCTCGGGATAGTCACTTGTATCAAACCTATTTAGCTCAGTTTTGATATCTTCATAAAAATCATCAGTTTTAAACTCATAAATAAAAGAATCTGTGTCTGTGTAGAGTAATTTAGCATTATCAAGATAGTTTTTCTTTACATAATCATAGTGAAATTCATACATAAGTGTTGTTGACACTTCCAGAACAGTGTAACCCACATATATAGGTTTGTTGTAAGTTACTTTAAGATGATTCATTTGTATTACAACTAAATCCTCATGAATAATTGAACAGCTATGAGAGTTAGGCTTGCTTATTAAGTTGCTCGCACCATACCTTTTACCATCATTCTCCCACTTTGTTATCAGCTTTACATGAACTCGCTTATCAACATTCTCCATAGTCTTTCCAAAAAACTATTATTCATGAGTTTATAAAAATCTTTTTCAAACGCGTTTGTTGACTGTGTTCTTAAATTATTGTTTAGATCAATATACGGTTTGAGCCATGCTGACTGATGAAATTGCAATACGCGATGAATTTTAGTTAATTTCAATCCATGCTGTAGACACTGTTTCAAGTTTTGATAATGTATTACATATTTACATTTATCATTCACATTAGCAATTAACATTTTCGTTCGTGATGTGATGTACGGAGATTTCATAGTCTCAGGACAGAATGGTAAATCATTATGATCATCATGTATCTCTTTAGGGTACTCAAGATTTACCTCTAAAATATATCCTTT
The DNA here is from genome assembly GCA_946902985.2 of Meconema thalassinum. Lineage (NCBI taxonomy): Eukaryota > Metazoa > Arthropoda > Insecta > Orthoptera > Tettigoniidae > Meconema > Meconema thalassinum. Next base: position 341,690,082 of record OX336395.1, read on the forward strand.
ATCATCGTTATCGTTTAGAGTGTTAACATGTAAGACATCAATTTCAGATTGTGTCAGCCAGCGAAAATCATTCAGTGGTAGATATTGACTCATAGCCCAACCATATTGGTTACTTGCATCGAGGTAGACAATATACTTTGACTCTTCACAAGGGTTGTAGCAAGGCATGTATTTATTATTCGCTTTAGAGTACCGTCCACTACATTGGCTTAATCCCCCTCGAATTGATGATTTTATAAAATTGATCATGTCTATATCAGTCATTAATTCTAAATTTACTTTCGTTTTTTTTTTCAACATTGAACTGAAACTTAACCCAGGAGCAGTGAAATACTGACAAGGATCAAGGTCATAAGTATTCATACAAACATTCCGAAAATTTTCAAAAACATCTGCTAATAACAACACATCTGTCTTCAAATATATGTCTGAAAATTCTCCTAAAGTTTGAATGTCGAACTGTGTCCATACACGTTGTGCATGTAAATATTCCTGATCACTGATATGACTTGAGTTTAAGGAACTGTTAAATGCATCTTTCGGTGGTAAAGAACACTCCTCAAGACGTTCCACACAGTAAATATATTCATAAGGGAATATACCCTTTTGACGAATCAAATTAAAATCATCTTCTTTAGGAAAGACACGTTGAATTTCATGAAACTGATCTGATTTTAAATTACTAGCCAGCTTATCAAGACTACTCGGCATAAAGCGGAATGAATCTAAAAATCGCGTTATTTATTGCTAGTTTGGATGTATTTTGTGAACGATATGTATTGTTCCTTATTATTTGCAATCACATCAATTTTCACATCTGAAGCTCCAAATTCTTTAACGATAAAGTGGTTATCGTATTTGCTACCGTTATGTAGAATGACCGGAATGAATTTACTTACTCTATAATTTAAATTACATTCTTGGTGAGCAGCACCACGATATTTTCCTGTTAAATGGTCATGATCGCGAACTCTGTCTGTATATAAACATTCACCACATATAAAACAATTAGTTTCAGTTTCAAGATTCATTTGCTCTGATGAAGTTAGTGGCTCCATTGGAATGATCGTATTTAAAATAGAGGATATACGGATGGCATCTTTCTCAAGCCTTTCCATAAAAATTTTAGGTGCATCAGGTCCTCTATAGAGCTCAAACTTATTTAAAGAGTCATCGTAACTACATTTAAGATAATATGCAAAGCTAAAAGGTTCATGAATGTGAGTGGTGTTGGTAAAAGTTTGGGCTGGATTCGATGAACATGTATTAAAGGGTTTTAGCAAAGCCTCGAAGTCAGCATATATAACAAATGGTACTCGAAGCTGCTTCTCAAAATCCTTAAATTTCAGAATGTTATTTCTAGGAGTAGGTAACACCGTACACACATGAGTACATCCCCATTTTTGATGTTGAGTTAGTTGGTCTTCTTTCTTAAAATATAGCAAACAGCCATCACACAACCACTTTTTAGTCTTATAATTTGACACCTGACTACCAACAAGTCTACTTAAATGTTTTATATAACAATAGTGGGCATTTTCACCTTCAGTTGTGTACAGTAAATTTACCTGAGCATCCTTTTTTCCTGAGTATAATATAGAGGACCTACTATACTCTTATTTTCAATTCCATAAACATTAATACTTACATTGTTCAGCTTTTCAAAACGTTGAATGTCTTTTTTCGCCATAGGAAATTCTATTTCTTTTAAATCTAACACTGAAGTGAGGATATGATGATGTTCTATACAGATGCTCCACTGCTGGATGGAGAGCTGAGGTTACAGCCCATGCAAAGCATGCGTCATCATTATTCATAACGTTCGCAACAGCTTTCTGACGTTTGATCCATCCTGGCAAATCAATGTATGATGATGCTCGAAGGGGGTTGTATTTATTCACGTTGGTTTCTAAATAAAGTACTTCAACCAACGCCCAGCCTGACTCCCTTTCCTGGAACTCTTCACTCTTCACAATGATGGCACTTGAAATATTTTGGTATATATCACTAATATTAGTTGATTCGCTAACAAGTATGTTTTTTGTCTTAAAGGATTTGATATCCGTAATTTCACCTTCGCTACCAGTTTTTACAAAGTGTCCAAAAAGTTTAAAATTCATTTTAATTGTTTTATGCTCTAATAAAACATTACTTACCAAGCCAAACACAGTCTTTGAGTTTTTTCTTTACTATAAAGTATATAACTAGCAATTCGACTTTTAAATCCACTACCAATTTGTTGAATATTTCCAGAATTTCTTTCATGGCAAGCGTTATTTTTATGATGAATACTGCGTAAATGTCCATGAATGATTGAAGAAGGTATATCAATATTACATACATCACAATGTGTTATCGAAGGTTCACCATTCTTCTTTCTTTTTGTTGAACAACTATTTTCACAATCTTGAGAACGTTTACGCTTTTGAGCATCACATTCGTTTAAAGGTTCCGTGCTAGTTGATGGTTTTACAGATTTCAATTCCTGTTGTTCTCCATGCACTTCAACCAAGTGGGATTGATATCGCTTTACAGAAGAAAAACCAAGTTCGCGAACTGAACACGAAAATGGTGCTGAACTAACATGCATTAAATTTACATGACGTGCAAGATTATCTTGTCTGTTAAATGTGGTAGCACAATGACTGCACACAAACATTTTAATGTCATGTTTAACATTTGCGTGCCGTTGATGGCTGTCAGGTCTTGAGAACTGTTTCTTACAGTCACCACACTTGAACATGATGATCACATTCGAAATTACCTACAAAAGAAAGAAATCATAAATGTTAATAAATGATAAAACAAATTAAAATGTAAATAGTTTAATTACATTCCAGTCAAAGGTTATAGCAGGGTATTTAAATCAATCATCTGTGAACTCCTAGCAAGTCTAACTTCATGTAGTGCTAACTGGGGGTTACTATATACCACTGTCACTGACACCTAGCGGTGAACATTGGAACTTGATAGAGTGGTAGAAACCAGCGGTCGCCAGTTAAGTGAGCTAGGTGTGACGTCATAGCCAGTCTTAAAGCAAGTCTAAACTTGTAGAACATGTCACGTGATAGAAACCAGCGATCGCCAGTTAAGTGATCTAAGTGTGACGTCATAGCCAGTCTTAAAACAAGTCTAATCTTGTAGAACATGTCACGTGATAGAAACCAGCGATCGCCAGTTAAGTGAGCTAAGTGTGACGTCATAGCCAGTCTTAAAACAAGTCTAAACTTGTAAAACATGTCACGTGACAAGGTTAAGTTAGGCAAAGTTAGGTTATGTTAGGTGAACTGAGGTTAAGTCTTTAAATATTCCCTCTGTCACTGACACCTAGCAATGAACATTCAGACTTAATAGAGCGGTAATCAAAATCTAACCTACAAAATTAGCTTTACACACCATGGTCAAGTAGTTCCAACTTTTGACTGACAAATATACCATTTTCACTGACATGTAGTGGTGAACATTGGAAAATATCACTCTAACTGTTTAAAAGTTATTAGAGGGGCACTTATCTTTTTATAATTTATCAACTGCGGCTACTGAATGAACAGATTGTAGGAATCTGGTAACCTACAGGTACCCAATTATCTGAAAACAAATCAATCAATCAATCAATCAATAAATACATTCCAATCAATAACTTCAACATCAATTAGTAATAAAAGACTACAATCCATTAATAATAAGTACTTATCTTGCAAAATAATTTAATGATTTTCTACCAAAAAGGCTTTTTTACAACTCATGAGCAGTAATAGAGCACTGTTCTCTCAAAGCGAGTAATAAAGACTGACAGTAGGGAAATATATGACACCTCTCTTATATAAACTCTCATCGCTCGTGTCAGCAGTTTTTTGCAGATCATTGCAATTCCTTTCCCAATACAGCTGAGAGTCCAAAGTACACTAGGAACACCTGTGTGGTATCCAATTACTGCTGACTTTGCATGATCATCACCCATTGTCTTGATCAACACCTGGGGTTTCAAATAACTGCAGCGTCAGTCATAGCAACAGCAGTGTGCGCTCTCTGCCATGTCAGCAACATGCCACCGGAAGGAACACCAGTGTAATATCCAATAACTGCTAACTTTGCATGATCATCACCCATTGTCTTAATGAACACTTGCGGTTTCAAATTACTGCAGCGTTAGTCATAGCAATAGATCTGTGCGCTCTCTGCCATGTCTGTAATATGACACAGGAAATAACAAGACGTCTTACTGCACGTACCATCTCCACAGTTTTAACATCTTAAGAACATGTATTATTCTCTTTCAACTACAAATGACTCGTTAGAACACATCCATCCACCAAGTTAGATCCCTTGTATGTTCACATGTATTTCGTCACTTTCCTTTCATATCGTTATCACATTATAGTAGTGGGGGACTGGTGAAGAACGTCAGTTCAACACACTGCTTTACACGCAAAATGTAGTTATGCCCTTTGACATAATTTAAATAAATTCATGGGCTAGTCCGTATTAACCAGTACAAAGGGACCGGTCCAAAGGGATCAGTCCAAAGGGACTTATCCACAAGGACTCGTCCACAAGGACTCGTCCAGAAGGACCCATCAACAAGGACCCGTCCACAGGGACTCGTCAACAAGGACCCGTCAACAATGACTTGTCCACAAGGACCTGTCAACAAGGACTCGTCAACAATGACCTGTCAACAATGACCCGTTAGGTTGGGATAGGTTAGGTTACACTACAGCCGCCATCTTTTAAAAAGCCCGCCCTCTTACAAAAGCTATGAGTGGGCATGCGTAAAAGCAAAAAAACATGCATGTTAATTCATATTGGCTTTCCACCGTATACATGCCTCTTGTGTAGAACAACGTTAAATTCCTTATTGGCATTCAAACTCTCACATGTTGCACTTGGTAAGAGAGATTCTCTAAAAAATTAAAATTTCACCCCCTAGTAGGGGTAGGTTCTTATTTTGGGGTGGAAATATGTTGTCCATTGGAAAGGGGGTGTCACCCTGAGTTCAATGACACCTTATTTGTTAAAATCCGACCATAAGTTCGAGAGATATCGTGCCACCGCCATCTTGTGAGGTGGGGAGTTGGAGGCGGGCCTTGAAATCCTGCAAAACCACTTCTGCAGTCTTTCTAAGATGACCGTTGAAAGATACCGTTCTGTCAGAAGCTAACGGTGGGATTTGAACCTTTGGCCTTGAGCGTTAAAGCGCGTATCTGTCCAGGTCAATAATAAGAGTAATATCTATAATCTCTACTTAGTAGGCTATAAAACTAAGTCCCCAATCCTTGGATGTCACGGGTAATCTTGAGAACCACTGGAGGATTTTGATGCGGTTTTCACCATTCTGTAAAGGATTTCTCAAGGACGGTTTCTGTAGAAAATAATTTATTTATGACCAAAGCAAGCCGAGCAGTAACGATTTCAGTTAATCGAGTCGAAAAGAACCTACAGTCCGTGCGCCTTTTAAGCTTACGCTGAGTAAATCTTTAAAGATATCTATATGCTATGAGTGTAAGAATTGTTCAGCATGAAAAGTTGTACATTAAAGTCCCCGACAACATATCTCTGTCTTCAATAAATCGCCCACTATAAGTTTATTTACTTCTTCATTTATTCCAGCAATCTCCATTCCATTACTAGCTTCGGAGACAGTTTACGAGCTAGCTAACGAGCGAGCCTATCGCCCCAATTTCAGTCTTCGTTCCACAGAATACACAGTCAAGATTGGACGGAAGGGGGATTTGTGTTTCATGCACCTCGCCATTCTTAAATTACGTCTGACAAGAATTCGTTGCACATGCGTCTCCATAATAATAATATCATATGGCCTCGGGTGCCGTGTGCAAGCTTTGTTATTTGACACCCAGAGGGCAGCTTGCATGTCGAATTTCGTCGTTCCTTGGAGCCCTATGAAAGCCAAGGAGGTTAGATATCGAAACTCCTCGACACTATAGCGTTTTCTAGTAGAGAATGGAGGAAATTTGTGTTGGCAGAAAATCCCGAGATTAATTTTGGCATTATGAACACGGCCTACTAAATTCAAATGGGTTCTTTAACATGCCAACATCGTATGACATGCGTGCCGAGATTTTTGGCGAGTGTGTTTTGTTTTGCCCCGGACATGCTTCAGAGAAAAATTGCAGCACTCTCTGTGTACTTCAAGAGCATTGAACAGACTTAATTTTCTCTTTATTTGCGTCACCTTCATGGTATAAGAACATTTTTGATTCGTTAATTTTAAGATTGTACACTCCACAACAATGAACCCAAAGCTGCCGTAAATAATATGCATCCTGAACAGGAAGATGAGCTCATAGCCATGTCGCTTTTTACACGAGTCAGTGATTTCCTTCAACTTGGAATATTTTTTTTGGCACGCCTTATATGTGCCATTAATTCAGCAACTGCAGTAAGTTACGCTTTGCTGATTCTGATAATGATGGTGATTTTATTTTCACAGCCAGTTCCTCACATACGATACATTGTGAGGTTTGAAGCCATTTTTCAGTGTTGCCTAAGTAAACAAAAGTTTGGTGCTTTTCAGTCGGTCAACACGAATGTACCCAAATAGAGCTGGGTTATGCCCTAATCCTGAAGTAAATTACATGAGATTAATTAGTACACTAGGATCATTTATTATGTTATTAATTTATTAATCTCATGAATCTCCCATAAGTCCAACCCCTCGTCCACGTCGTGGGAGACGGGTAACGGCACAAAGTAGGGGATCGCCTGTAAGGGTGAAGTACAGTGGGGACTTCGTGTGCCCCGAGACCGTTACGGTAGCTGTGAAGGTCCTACAGGGACCCTGTAAAGTGACGGCTAACGGGGCTCTGGTGAAGCTACGATAGGCCCAGCAAGCCAGTAGTGGATGAAACCAAATGCTTTCAAAAATGGAACGAGCCTCGGACATGATGGATTTAATAGACGACGACACGGCTGTAAACACGGACTAAGATTTCGAACTTTAAACATAAGAACGCTGACGGGGAAGGTGGAGGAGATAGTGGATATGATGGAAAGAAGGAAGTTGGATTCATTGGGATTGGCGGAAACAAAGTGGAAAGGGGAAGGAAGGAGAGAACTGAGAAAAGGCTATAGACTGTACTGGAGTGGGAATGAAGAGGGAAAGAGGAATGGAGTGGGAGTAGTAGTACGAGATGGTTTAAAAGAAGAAGTGAAGAGAATAAGTGATAGGATGATGAAAGTGAAAGTAGCACTGAGGGGAGAGACCGTAGAAATAGTGCAAATGTATTATACACAAGTAGGCTGCGCCTCTGAAGAGAAGGAGGAGTTTGAAGAGGAATTGCAGAAGCAGCTGGTAGGAAGAAATATGATTGTTATGGGAGATCTGAATGCCCATGTAGGAAGAGAAAGACAAGGGTATGAGAGTGTACTTGGACCAGATGGTTGTGGCAGAAGAATTGAGGAAGGAAAGAGACTGTTGGACTTCTGCCAAGGAACAGCCTGCTAGTTGGGAACTCTTGGTTCAAGAAAAGAGAGAGCCACACAATCACATGGTACAGTGATGACTTGACCAGGAAGTCGGTGGTCGACTATATACTGTATGAGAAAGAACTAAATAAGAACATCACGGACATCAAGGTTATACCATCGGAGAACCTGGATAGCGACCATCGACTGCTGGTAATGAACCTGAGAGGGACTAAGGAGAAGAAAGGGACTGAGAACCAGGAAAGACGTATAAGGATATGGAAACTGAAAGAAAGAGATAGAAGGGTCGAGTACCTCAAAATGGTAAAGGAAGGAATTCCAATAGACGAAGAAAGAGGGGTGGAAGAGGAATGGGCTGGATTTAAGAAGACACTAGTAGGTGCAGCAGAATCAGTGTGTGGGAGGACAAGTAGTAAGAAGAGGTGGAAGGAAACCCCATGGTGGAATGAGAAGAGAAAAAATATAGTAAAGGAAAAGAATAGAGCCTTTATGAGGTGGTATCAAACTAGGACGGTAGAGACAAGGGAAGAGTACCAGGAAAGAAGGAGGCAAAGAGAGTAGTGGCTGAGAAGAGAAGAAAGTGGATGGAAGAGTGGACAAAGATGATGAGGATAGTTAAGGTACAAAAAAAGGTCCTGTATGGGCTTGTCCGCTGGTTGGGTTTCTCTAACCTAATTACGAGAAGTTTCATTGACATGCACAGACTCATTTCCAATATTCTTATTGTAAAAAGCGGTTTTCATTTCTAAGAAAGTTGTCTTAATGACACTTACCACTTGTAGTATGTCTTCTTTTACCTCTTTTTTAGATAACCTCCTACTTCCGCTATATTTCGTAACGTTTTTAGAGCACATTCGACTTGCACATCAATCTCGTCCGCCATCATTGAAAGGCGGAAAAAAATAAGCCACGCATATCATACGATGTTGGCATATCAAAGAACCCATTTGAATTCAGTAGGCCGTGATCATAATGCGAAAATTCATCTCGGGATTTTCCGCCAACACAAAGTTCCACATTTCTCTAATAGAAAGCACCATAGTGTTGAAGGAGATTAGATATCTAACCTCCTTGACTTTCATAGTGCTTCAAGGAACAACGAAGCTGCCTTCTGGGTGTCCAATAACAAAGCTTGCACCCGGCACCCGAGGCCATACGATATTCCTTTTAACTACTGTGGCTTTTAGAGACGCCGCGCCGCATAGCGGTCCTTTTAGCCTATCTGGCCGCGCAAAATTCCTTTGCATATGGAAGAGGTCTATAAACCTTAAATAACTGTTAAAATGTATGTTAAATATTTTCCTTAATCTTATTTATAAGAATTGACGTTAAACTTGTCTTAATAATAACAATAATATTAATAATGTTCAACTGGATGAAAGCTTTCCTTAATGCTGCAGAGTGTAGGTCATTTTGTGACTACAGGTTTTTGAAAAATACTCCAGATTAAAATAAATCAGCAACAATTTGTATGCTATGTTGCTTCAATCCATAGATATTTTAATTGAACTATTACTGATATTATGCCACAATGGACTAATTTTCATTTGAGAATGCACTACATTACAAAATAGTATTTGATGTGCAGGTACAGTAATAACAATTGAACTCTTTTAGTAACCATAATTAAATACTGTGCATGAATACACAAAACATATTTAACCTCCCTTGTCCTCACAATCTCTATATCTCTGGTCAACACAGTAATATATTAACTTGTCACTGAAATGCGATTTCATGAGTCAGGCGAAACACATGCCGTTCCTTCCATCTGGTTCTTATCACAGCACAACTTGTGGTGCAACGAAGCACTTAAGAAGGGAAGGAATTAATTAACACAATATATGATCTTTCAGGGGTGTACAGAATTAAACTGAAGTACCACACATCTATTCGATTAAAGAAAAATTAGGTCGACAAGAATGTAATGATGTATACAAATATTGCACTACGTAATAAATAAAGTGTTTTTATATTATTCTTTAAATCATACTAGTTCATTTCTCTATACTGGTTCTCATGCCGGATCTTGTAGTAAACTTAGAACCTCAGAAGGAATTGGGTCGTTTGTCTTTTGTGGCTTTCTTCTCAGGCTACTTATTAGGGGCTCAGATGACACCAAGAGCATATTCAGCATATCTTCCATTGTTTGCTTCCTTGAGCATTTTCTCGTATTCCACAGATGGAAGAATTTGCTGGATTTATTAAGGGCCTCTTGGGCCTCTTCTGAAAGTTGATCTATGGGGACGAGGGACGATTTTATTATATGAGCGCCATGCAATGTTCTCATCCAGACAATTTTTATTTTGCGACTGAAACTTGCTTAATGTCCTGTGACTTGCAACTCACTTTTTTCTTAATTGCGCCAGAAAATTAATACGTTTTTTTCTAACAATATCTTTAACAGACTGTCCAAGGGTTTTCAGATTAGTATTTTCTATCAGATAGTTTAGTAAGGCATCACTTTCTCTCACTTTCCCACTTGCATGGTGCCAAACATCGAGAAGTTCTTTCCGCGAAATTCCTTCCGACAGCACTTAAAGGAGAAAAAAGACAAAATTGCAAAAAGTAGCAGGCAGTTTTTATACAGACAACAGAAGAGGGTATAGGCTATAGTCAAATGAAAATAATTTCAACAATGGTTGACAATTGCAAATTTCCCGGTCTAAAAACCTTTAGAAGAAGGATAAAATATATTTTAAAAGTGATTATTTTCAAACCTTTATCACATAAACACAGCAATTTGTATACGATTTTGCAAATTCAATAAAGGAAGAGCATACCTTGGTCTGTCATATCCAGTGGCAAACGATGAAGATAGCTCAACAAACCCGTCTTTACAAGCACAAGATTAAAACACAAATAATCAGTTCCGCTTCCATCTGAGGATGCGATAAGAAACATCCTACTTCAGCGGTCTCGTACTCTGCAGGGGGTGAACAAATATGACATATAGGCACAGTTCTGAGGTCATTGGACATTACTGATACTAAATACGTAATTAATCATGTAAATACATAACATTCATTTTTTACATTTTGAGCGCCCAGATAGTCCAAAAGGACCACTGTGCGCTGGGATGCCAGAAGGGGATCTAACACAGCGTCCTCACTCATGTGCCAAGTGACTGTGTGATCCTGCAACCTTGGGACCAGCAGGTGCAGTCAGGGCTTTAACAGTTCGGGAGACTATTCATGATATTCTTTGGAATTATGTTGATAACCAGGCTGCAGTGAGGGCGATCAAATCAGGTGCTTTATTTGGGGGAAGGGGTTAATAGCCCCCAAAGACAAGGGGAAACCTTTGTATAATTTGGTGCAAAATTATGAGCTTTAAGGATCTCTGGCATCACGTTGTATGTTTGGTTAATGTCAAACACAACTAAGACAATTTTGTGTTACTTTTCATTGCACACTTTGTAGTATTAAGACAGAAAGAATAAACATTACTGTTTTGATTCGGGGTAATGACCTCGCTGTTCCGACACTTAAAACCTCAATAAATAACAGCTGTTTTGATCTACAACTGACACTATAATATAAAGTAAAGGTTGTTTGAAGCATTACCAAATTGGTTTATAACTTCGTCGGGGTTTTGTAAGTCTCTGTGAATAGATAACAATGCTAGACCGTTGAGTTTGTTTTCAGAAGTAAAATTTCTTGTAGGCCTATGTTTTCAATCTACTCAAACTCTGTGGCCCGAAGAGACGGCGAAACCGTCTGAGGGGGCTCGCCCGCTGACTGACACACACACACACCGCGAGTGGTCCGAGCCAGTTGAACAAAGCAGCAGCGGACTTCCTTTCAGTGTCACTATCATGAGTACTTTATACTACGTTGTCAGTGAGTGTGGTTCAGTAAAGAAAATAAAAGAACAACGAGGGTTTAATTCAGAACTTTATTTTTTTATGAGAAGGTTCTACATTCTCTTCACGCCCGGAATATCCTCATTAGACCTGCAGGAAAACGGTGAAACTCTTGATTATTGCTGAGAATGGTCAAGGAACTGCTCAAATCCTGGAAACAAAGATCGTTTGAGAATGAGCAAACAGGTAAGACGTAATGCGGCAAGGTGAAGCTTCTAGTCCACTGGGTGCCATTTCAATTACAAGTGCGTTATGAAGTAAAACCAATATACTATTTTATACAGGGTGTCGAAAAAGTGTTTCATATTTCACAGGGCTTAGAATGTGGGAACATATTCAGCTAAATTTCATATCGCTAACTTTGGGAGTTACAAGAAACGAAATCAGGACATTTGGATCTGAAGTCTCAATTTGTACTCGGGGCTAGAGAAAGAGGAAGTTACTGTAGATTAAACGTATCAAAAGGATGTTTTCGGAGAAAGGTAGGAACGTGAAATATTTACCTCCTACTTGTATCTCTACTTTCAGACGGTGTTAACTAAAAGATTTGCTGGTGCAGGCCATTATTCTACACGTACAGAAAACCACCAAGAATTCTACAGGAATATTCATACAGAAAAAGGCACAAAAAAAAGTACCGGTACTTAGAACTTTTCAATTTTTTTGTGAGAAAAATCCCTGTTTTCTGTATCAGTTTTGTTCTTGCATTTTCAGCTTATGTTTACAGTTGTTGGAAGGTTTAAGTGGAGTAGTGCTCAATAATCAAGAGTAGATTAATGAGTAGCGGGTGTGTTGGAGGCACGGACTTTAGCCATAGGCCGATCAGGGGTTCTCCTAGATAATGTACTAGGCTCGTTAACGTGTCCTCACCGATAGCTTCTGATAGTGATTACAGCACACTCCTACTACACAAGGAAACGGGAGTGGGATGAGATTCAGGAATCAGGGAATGCTCCCCAATGAAAGAGATTGGAAGCTCAACTCCCTGTTAATTCAGTATGGGAGTAAAGTGATCCGCCACATGGATACAAGGATTGCATTGATGAAAATGCATGAAATAGAAACGTTGCTTCACTAGCTATGGTGCTCAGCTCCGTGCCCCTTGGTCATCGAGCGTTTGTCGACCCAACTTGCCCGATCAGCAGGCAAACGACCTCTCTCTCTGCAATGCCTGACTGACCCCTCACACCTGAGGTCGCCTGTTTTATAATAAGGCAGCGTGGTTGTTGCTGAACTGGGGTTCAATGCCCGACACCGGGACTTATCAGTATTTTATAAATTCTAAATTAGTATTAGGCTATTTTCATTTTATGAAAAAAAAAAGCTTATGAGAGCACCTTTTGTCCGTGTGTGTGTCCCTAATAACTTCTAAACGGCTGGAGCGATCTCAATGAAACTCGGTAAGTTCATAGCACTATTTTGGCCGACCCCGACCGTTCCCTTCAAATTTTATAACGTCTCACACATCCAACATGGGGACTGTGCGAAATATTTCACCGGCATTCCATATCTCCGAAACTATTACCGATATCACCCAGAAAGTTTTTACGGTGATAAAGTGTACCTCTAGAAGTTCGGCCATGAGACTTTCAAAAACATGTAAAGTACAAAACGAACATGGTGGACAAGCGAAGGTGAGATATTTTATTAGACTTTTCTCGCGATTTAACCAACTGAGGGCAGTGAAATATGGCACAGTAAATGTTTATAGCCATTTTAATGCACTGGTATTTAATTTAGTTCAATTGTTAACATAACCTCAAGATGGCAGTTGTGCGCATTTTTAAAATTAAGTTTTTATTTCACGTGTATTAATCAAGCGATCAAAGTAAACGTTTGAATAATGAACCTACGCATAAACCGTCATCCAATAGTACATGGCTCTATGGCCTACATATATAAAAGTCCAAGATGGCGACCAACCAAAATATTTAGACGGTTCTCAATATCTATTAATCTATGATAGCAATCAAACTGAAATGTTGTATGTTGTTAGAGGCTATGAACATAAGTTCACCTATAGGACTTTCAATAACCTGATGAGCACAAATCTAACATGGCGGCGACGAGAATTAAGAGTATTTATATGGACGATTCTCGCGATTTAACCAACCAAGCGCAGTAAAACTTGGTACGGTAAATGCTTATACAAATTTCAATCCACTGGCATGTAATTTATTTCAATTGGTTTCATAGCCACCAGATAGCAGCTCTGCGAAATTTTAAAATCTGATTTTCGTTTCTTGTGTCCTAATAATGCGATTGATGTTTGAATACTACACGTACACAATAATCTTCATGTAATAGTACATAACTCTAAGACCTACGTATATAAAAATCCAACATGGCGAAATATGAATTTAGACGGTTCTCAATATCTACAAATGTATTACAGCAATCAAACTGAAATTTTGTATGTTGATAGAGGCAATTAACATAAGTAGGATATATGAAAATATGCTTCAGTTCTTCACGGAACTACTTGCTTATTTACCGACAGCAGCAGCTACGCTCGCTAACGCGCAGCGCTAGGTGGTGTATTTTTGCAAATACACGGAAAGAAAGAATTAGCTTTTGCTGTTCATTACTTTATATCAGTCCATTTATTTAAATTTCTTTCCAGCACACACCAACATCGAACTGTTACCTCCTGTTTGCCACGTGCATTTGTTCATTTTTTCTGTCAGTTTTTTACAGAAACGCTTATTCCGTTGAACCAGCCTGACAGCGTCCCATCGCTGCCTTCCGAACTTCCATTGCTTCAAACCATGAAGACTTCTATATTAATCCGCAGGGCGTCGTGTTCTTCACCAACCAGCTACTCCATGAAGACACCGCTCCAAGAAGAATTTTGTTTTTGCCAAGTTTTTTTCAAGTTTATGTAGAACCACTTTTGTTTCCTCCCCTCTCGCCCGCTTCCCCCTCTTCTCGCCTCCTACTACTCTCTTCTCCGCGCGCGCAGCCCGCTCGCTCGGTCACTTCACTTCTACACTTCGTCTCGACTTGTCTCCGCGTCGTGAGCAACTGCTCACCTTTTCAGTGCACTCAACTTCTTGTTGAACATGCCGTCTAGGCTAGTGTGCTTTCTCTGCGTCTAACAGCCCTCACTTGTACGTCGGAAGTCGACCCAGTCAGTTAGAGCTCCGCTAAAGCTCGCCTCCTCAACTCGAGAGGCAAACTTTTAAATTCTACGCCATGTTAGAATTTTAGTATCAACCGTCAAAGGGAACATCGTCTTCGCCATGAAGCAAAGCTAAGTACTACTTCTACGTTCTTCAACTTATTTTAATTGATTTTAAATAGCTACATGCTTTTTAATGATCATTTTATAGGCAGTGTGAGATTTCTATATTTGGGGCAATAATCATCCTTCGCGGGATTTTCTATGTTGGGCTTTTGTCTATCTAAGCCAATCTTAACAGGAAGCAGCATTTCGTATGCTTATTAAATGAGAGATTTTCTCACAACGTGGGATACCATTAAATTACCCACTGTCTATAAAATACTTAGCTCGTTCCACCGCTGGACTAACTTTTGCTCTATTCTTCAGTCATGATTGCTCTGGAACCTTCCAGAATCCGCACTCTATCCTCCAGTTATACTGTCATGTATTTTCCACTCACATGTGGGAATACTTTTTTAAACTAAGGAATCTTCCTTATGAACTACTAATCAATATCTAATTTTTTTCCTCCGTTGGGATTTTCTCTGGCGCATTCAACTACAATCTACAACTTTCTCAAGCAATAGACTCTCGCATATCTAGTGTAACTAGTTAGTTTCCACCATTGCAATAACTTTCTTTGCCATAAACTTTTAGTGCTACTACAGTGAACTTTTCAACTATATCAACAGACTATAGTGAAAAACAGTGCTTGTTCAACCTTTCATCCGCGTCGCGTTCGTCCGAATACTATAAATACGGCCATGAACACTTTTCCACAATCCCATTTGATCTTTCCCAAACCCTTTACTAACAAACCAAAATAATAAAAGTGTTACTTTAGGTCTTTTTTCAATGAGGTGTCACTCTCAATTAGTGCCCTCCCTCTCTTGCTTTATGTACAACGAATTAATTTCTGTAAAACTTCGTGTCTAGGACACGCCTCAAATTGTATTGTTTCTCCCTTCTAATGAGGGAATCCAATTCTTTCAACTCATGAGTGAGTTATCTCTAGGTTTCACGAAAGGGAAACTTGCCCCATTTTCTCGTGATCCCTACTTAAACATAGGAATTCTAGAAACATCCTTTCGATTGTTCTCTTCAGGTTTCACAATAAGTGACCTGCCCTATTTGTACAATCCAACCAAGTATTTCAGCATCAATATAAGAAGTTATAGAAACTTCTATTTTATTCTCCCTGCTTTTTGTTGTTGTTACTTTCGAAGTTGTTACTCTTTCTAAGTTACTTATCTAGAAATTCTTAAAGTACACATCTTGTACTTGATTTATTGTCTAACTTTAATTACGTCAGTTATCTTTAAATTTTTCATTTATTTGTCTTCTTCATTTCAAAATCTTACGAAGATTTTAAAGCATATAAAAGGTTTAAAACCAAAAGAATTGTTAATTGCCTGGCGCAAGCTTTAGATGTTTTCGGAGGTCTGCGACCCCAATTGTTACAAAACCAAAATTATATATTTGTTACAAAACGACTACCCAACATTGTTAAATAAATTAATATTCGTTCTTTTGATTTATCATTTCTCTAACATAACGGTTAGGCAAGATCCTGTCTTCCTTGACTCTTCCCACTTAATGCAAATAAATCTATTGGTAGGGTGTTCACCACTTGTAGCATTTGAGCAAGAACTCTTAGTCATAACTTATGTCAAACTCTCTTCCTATTTCTCCATCCTTATTCTCCTGTCCGAAACCCACTTCCTTTTCTTTATCATCTTCCCTTGGGGGTTAGGTTATTCCCAAGCTAATAATCTACCCACTAGGACATGGGCCCAAGTTACCTGCGGGTTCGGTTCACAGAGGCCGTACTGGAAATGCTTTTTGTGCTTTCCCATTTTCAACTACAAGAAAATGCTGGGACGGAACCTTTTGATAGGCAACGATCGCTTCCTTACTTCTCCTTGTCCAGTTTCATTCATATTAATTCCTCTCAGGAAGGGTATGTGGTCGTAAAAACTACCCTCCACATAGATCTCCATCGCATCTCACCCACGACCCCGTTGAAAAATGGGAATAAGGAATATCTCTTTATTTATTGATATCATGGAGGTGTTTGGTCATTTGTATCACTTTGTGTGAGAGAGTTTATGTTGAAGAAATCCAAAAAAGCTTTAGATTTGGGTTTCAATTTTCGTGACTGTTTTGCGTTTCCAAGACGCTCCGACTCGTCTTCAGCATGCCGTTGCATCCCCCCCCCCCCAGATTCCGACTGGGATGCGTGCGCCACTTATCAGCGACGGTGGATTCCTGCAAAGAGTTACCGCCTGGGGTAAAGTTTGTTTCTGTTCTGCCATCATACTTGTTTGTTCGGGGCCAATTGTTCACTCCGAATACAACAATGATTGTTAGTCCTGGAGGGCCTGGGTTCTTACTGAGGCGTCTGTTTTACGGCTTAATACCGACCCTCTTCCTTTTTCCTGGCTTGGGACCGGCAACAGCCATTACTGGGCTTTTTTGTTTATTTATTTATTATTTTATTTGTCTACAAGAGTTTAGTGCTTTTCAGTCGGTCAACACGAATGTACCCAAAAGAGATGGGTTATGCCCTAATCCTGAAATAAATTACATAAGATTAATAAAACACTAGGATGACCAGTTTCGATCGTCAAGCGATCATCATCAGAACCATTACCCTTAGGCTACAAAATCTATGTTTGAAATACAGGTGAAAATATTTACAATATGTACAATTATTTAGTTGCAGTATTGGTACTGCAACTGTCAGTGTATGCTACATGCAGGGTATATATTAGGTGAAATGCTAAATGCTATTCGGAGATTGTACTTTAGAGAGATTATATGGTTGTAAACTATGGTTAAACTATAAAATTTTACGCTTTCTACTTATCTGATTGTCTTCCGTACTACAGCTACTCGCAGTTTTCGTGCTCACTGGAACTCACTGTGCGGTCGACTGCGGTGGTTATCTTAACGACTGGTTTTTCCCTGCTTTCTCCCCCCTGCCCCTACGTGCTGTGGGGAGTGATAGCGATGTGTTTATGTGAGGTGTTGCCAACCTAGATAAGATGTATGTTATTGAATGAGGTGGGTCTACAACTATTAAAGACCGTGGATTAGCCCTCGCCACGCGTGGAGCATAACCCATTCGAACTAAGCGTTGACGGTCTTATGAGGACGTCCCGGCACCTTTAATACTGCCGCGAATATGGGCCTTGGTTTATTGCAGAAGAAAAGTACATCGTACACCTGATCCAGATAACATTTACCTATTAAAAAACCCCTAATTTCCCCCCTTTTTTATCTAGCTTGGCTGTGTCGCTAAATTGTGTTTTGTTTCCGACAGGGTGTGTTTTTTAGTAGCGTGAAGAGGGGTGAGCTCTCCATGAACGTGTGTTCATTTAGATTGTTGGGATTGTTTCGTTTGGCTAGGTGTATCTCGATTGCTTCCTTTATGTCAAGAGCTCTGCCTTTCGATTCGTGATGGATTATTTTAAGGTCCGACTCTATGTTGGTAAAGCTGTGCCCTGCGTCACACATATGTTCGCACACGGCTGAATGTGTTCCGTATCTTATCGCATTCCTATCTTCATTATAACGTGTGTCTACTCGCCTTCCACTCTGCCCGATGTAATTAGCTTGACAATCGGTGTCTTGGCACGTTATAGAATATACCCCTGACCTTGAATACGGGTCACGTTTATTTAGATTACTATTTAGGAGGTGCCTAGC
The DNA here is from genome assembly GCA_946902985.2 of Meconema thalassinum. Taxonomy (NCBI): domain Eukaryota; kingdom Metazoa; phylum Arthropoda; class Insecta; order Orthoptera; family Tettigoniidae; genus Meconema; species Meconema thalassinum. Next base: position 341,708,267 of record OX336395.1, read on the forward strand.
GGTTGTGTTTTTCGTCGTGAAAGCTATCTTTATGCCTTGCTTTTTGAATAGGTTAGTGATTTTATATGTACTCGCATTCACATAGTTGAAACGCGCAAATTTTTTCTCATTACTGTCCGCTTTGGGAATCGTTTTATCTTTATTTTTATGTTTGGCTATAATTTGATTTATTTTGCTTGGCGAGAAGTTGTTTTCCTTTGCTATTTGCATAATAGTTCTTATTTCCTTATTATAGTTGTCGTTTGACATGGGTATGTTTAAAGCCCTGTGTACCATTGAATTGAAACCCGCTAGTTTGTGCGTACTGGGGTGATTAGATTGATTGTCGATTGCATGCGAGGTTTGTGTTGCTTTCCGGAATATGGAATATGAAAGGTCGTTGTCTTTACGTTCAATAGTTATATCGAGATAATTTATTTTCCGGTCTATTTCGGATTCCTTAGTGAATTTGATAGAGTGGTGAAGGCTATTAATGGATTGGAGAATTGTTTCTTTGTTTGTTAGTTCAGTATCGTAGATGCAAATTACATCATCTACGTATCTTTTCCATATTACTATTCCCTTTGTTGAAGTCTTTTCTAAGAACGCATTTTCTAGTGCATTGATGAAGATGTCAGCGATTAACCCACTTAGTGGCGATCCCATTGCTAGGCCTTCTCTCTGTGTGTATATTTTATTGTCGAATTGAAACACGTTTTGGGTGAGAACGACCCTCAGTAATCTCACAATCTCTTCAATTTCTTTTACCGAATTGTTGGATTTTAAGTCGTTTTCGATAGTGTTGATTGCTTCAATAATCGGAATATTGGTGTACATGTTAGTTACGTCGAAGGCTACTAGCCTGAAGCTAGGTTTCATTTGTAGGGTGTTCAATGCTGTTACTAGTTCTGTTGTGTTCTTTACAGAGTTGTTTTTGTCGTTGGAAAGACGGCATTTTAAGATTTTTAGTAACTCTTTGCTGATTTTGTAATTAAGGGCATTCCTACAATTGACTATTGGTCTCATTGGGCATTCCTTTTTGTGTATTTTTGGTTGTCCCCTCAATGACGGTATTTTCGGGTTCATGTTTATTAGTTTTGGTTTTTCGGCTTTGGTCAGTATGTATTCTGTTTCTTTTAGCGCACTTTTTATTTGTTTTTGGAATTTGTTGGTGGGGTCTTTTGTTAATTCCTTGATTTTGTTGTTGTTTAGGAATTCGACTGTTTTTTCAATGTATTCTGTTTTGTTCAAAATTACTGTAATGTTTCCCTTATCTGCTTTTGTGATGATTAAGTCATGTTCTTTTATTTTTTGTTTCAACGACTTTATTTCTTTGAGTTGTTTGTTGTTTTGAATGTTATTGCTATCGCCCTCTCGTTTGAGGATTTTTTTTTGGCTTCGTTGGTGGCGAGATTTTTGTGTCCTAAGTGTAATGGATCTGATGATGATCGCTTGACGATCGAAACTGGTCATACTAGTGTTTTATTAATCTCATGTAATTTATTTCAGGATTAGGGCATAACCCATCTCTTTTGGGTACATTCGTGTTGACCGACTGAAAAGCACTAAACTCTTGTTTACTAAGGCAACACTGAAAATATGGCTTCAAACACCACAATGTTCACGGCTAGTCAGGCAAATGTTTATTTGTCTATTTATTTATTGTGAAGGTCTCTGTTCTAATTGGCTCAGGCAAGGAAATGATTTCCGTTGAAAAGGAATCTGTTGACATCGAGCATAGACTTAGGTATTATAAAGTCATATTTGAAAGCCTTTGTCTGGAGCGTGGCGCTCTATGGAAGTGAAACTTGGACTATTGGTGCAGCAGAATAGAGTTGAAATGTGGGGTTACAGGAAAATGATGGGTAGATAGAGTAACAAACGAAGAGGTATTAAGACGAGTGGGAGAGGAGAGATGTTTCTGGCGACTGCTAATGAAGAGGAGAGATAGGTTGGTATAGGACAAGAACTGTATTGGTATACCGAGGATAGAATATGTTAAACAGATTGTAAGGTGAGCTAGCTATGTGGGGATGAAACGATTAGCTTAGGACAGGGAGGCTTGGAGACCTGTATCAAACCATTCTAAAGTCTGAAGTCTCAAGCACACATCTATCTTACTCTTAGCATTATTATAGCAATTCCAGAAACATTACGTGTATTAACAATGCTCTACATTTGCTACAACTTACTGGATTGTCTCCTTTACCTTCCCTGAAACACGCCTGCATTTTGGCCGCTACTTCGCACTGGTCGTTAGATTTCTCTGCTTCGGCTTCAGCTGTTCAACAAAATAAAACAAAGTTTTTATTTATTAATAAAGTGTGTCATCGAGCATAGACTCATTCAATCCAGATCACCAAAGTGGAGGAAGTTAAAGCATCCTCCTGTAAAGCAGTTCCACAATTCACTCTTCCGAAGGGACGTGATGAACAAGCTCTCTGTTCGCAAAGCACGTACCTATTGGGGAGGGTTAAGATATGCCTTTTTAGTACTATAAACATAGCTAAAATATGCTGAAGAAATGGTGTGATGTCCGTAAATCTATTGTATTGATGAGAAATCTAGGAAAGAAGTCCAACAAGATCTCAAAGCAGTTGGACTCAAGATAACAGATGCCGAGGAGAAAAATAAAATTAACACCATTCTTAAAACTCACAAATTTTCTGCAGAAATGACTCATAGAAAGCCTATGGAGATTTCAGATGAGTTGAGAAAATCCCGATCTGAAAGAATGAAAAAGTACTGGAAAGAGCGCAAGAACCTAGCAGTACTACCTTCAAAGAAGAAGTGATTGTGGAACGACTCAAGTGGTCCAATGTGACCAATCAAGATTTTTTAAAATAACAATTGTAAGATATTATAACTGCTTTTAATGCATGTCTCATTTGCCATTTGACTTTATTATACGAAAATTGCACACTTTTACTTTTAAAAATCTATTTATAAACCATTTTGTATATTTATTTATTTATTTATTTATTTATTTATCGTATGGATGTTAGTGCCGGGGACATGTTCGGCTCGCCTGAGTCTGTAGCCTCTTCCAGCGGACACCCTTATTAGTGTGAACTACAAGTTCCGTTCAATTTCAGGTAGTTCCAACTTTCGCTACCAGATATCAATGATACCTAGTGGTGAACGTTGGAACTTTGACACAGAGCGTTCCGACGAAATCTAACCTAACAATTTAGCTTTACACAAGTTTAGTCTGTGAAAGGATCTTTTACATGCCACAAATCTATGACATGGGACCGCCGGCTTTACTTCCCCTCCGAAGGAAGGCCATTTTGTATAGAATCCTGGGGACTTTTGTTTTGTATTGTACAGAAATCTCTATTTCATATGTTGGTATATCATTATTGGCGCCAACAGAAGCATACAGGAAGTGTACATGTCTTTCTTGAGAAAATAAATAGCATATTTTGATCCAGGTCACGGACTTAATTACAATAAAATATATTTTATCCGTACACTTGACCCACTTTCTCAGGAACTAAATGAGACAGAGAGTTGTTAGTTTGAGCTTGGTAGTAATATTATTCAGCCAAGTGTAAATCTTCACTTAAGCACAAAACATATATCACAAGTTTTAAAAGTTATATAATTATGTAGCAGCAAGCTGTAGATTAACGATTTTACTAGAGTGAACAGTAAAGATTTCATTTTAACTCTCTCTTGGACGCATGTATTACTATTGTATTCATTTGTTTTATATCTGCGAACAAGATTTTTGATCCATACTGTTCAGTACCTCAGTGAAATGTTGCATCTAGCTTGTCAGTCCACGTCACTATTTACGGAACTACTTATTTAAGGCATTGCGATTATGGTCACATTAATCGGTTGTTGTTCTTCCTTGATTTTATTTTAATTCATATTTGCAATACAGGGTGTCGGAAAATAAGAGGTAGAAAATCAAACCACACATGAGGGAGTGTCTGGGGAGCAATATGAGTTAAGATACCAGTGGTCGCAAACCAACCGTTAAGCCCCTGTGAGCATTTGTAATTACGAGGAAACTTGGCAACGCCGTGCAATGAGCAGCTGACCTGTGGTTCTCATAGCTCAGTGGGCAAGGCGCTGTGTGTTCCCATGTGCTTCGGGTTCGAATCCGGAAAAGCTTTTCTCCCCTGATTTGTTATTTAATTTTTTCCCTTTGCATGACAGATCTTACTGCGCATTAAACCCGACATTAACCTGGATAATTCTGGGTCTGATTTTCATTTAAAAGAAATTAATTAAGCTCTTTATTCTTTGTTTATTCACTCGCCGAGATAAATTCTACTTTTTCTTGTATTCATATTGTCCTTATTATGAAGTGATTTTATCATTTTAAAAGATCTTGTCGACTTCGTCGTTACGCTGGGGTCTGGCGTTACGTTACGGTGACGGGACGAAATGTACTCAGATGCACTGAGGTGTGTGACGTCATAGTATTCCTCGGTGCATGTGTTCCCCGACAATCTCTACTTCGTTAGTATAAGACATAAATCTCCGATTCTTGGATGTCACGGGTAATCTCGAGAACCACAGAATGGATTTTGATGCGGTTTTCACCATTCTGTAAAGGATATCTCGAGGAAAGATTCTGTAGAAAATAATTTATGTATGATCAAAGGAAGCCAAGCAGTAACGATTTCAGTGAAAAAGTCGAAAACAAACTTGGCGTCCGTGCGCTTCTTAAGCTTACGCTGGGCAAACCGTTAAACATATTGTTACGTGCCACCCCCTAGTGGCAATTCCGTTAACTGGATTACGGTGGGTAGAAAGCACAACACCAATTACTGCTTTAAAGAGAAATTAGCTTTATTGCTTGCAGGTCAGAAATATATACCGTACAATAAGCAGATAGAAACAATTAGCTGTCTTACAGAAGCTCCCTCCTGTATGGGGCTCGAACTCACCCTTTCACTTGTCAATGGGAATCAGCTTCACAAGGGTTTTGGCAAGTCACGTCGCCAACAACTGTCGCTCAAGGTAAATGCTCGCACTTGCTCGAAAAAAACACACACACTGGTTGAGAGGTCGCTCTTATATAGCAGGCCGGTGACTCAAGAAATGCTTCTAGACCCATCCAGGGTTCACGACTTCTCGAGGCTTCCTTCACTGGCTGAGTCACGAATATTCTGGACCATCCCTTTGTCCTAGTAGTCCTGTTGCATAAGGCGCACGCAATGCACGAGGCAGGGCACAGCCCAGCCCTGGGGCAGTTGTGACTCATGCGGCGAGCGATGAAACTAACTCACAGTCGTAACACCATCCCCTTCCTAAAAGGCTGATCGTCCCGATCAATCATTGGTCCGTCTGTGTCCCTCCGTAGGCTGCCAGGCGATCACGATGTACGATCTTCATCTTCGCCCTCGGGCTCCGCTGGATCCTGTAGACGACATCGTTGATCCGTTTCACGACTCGGTACGGGCCCTTCCAGGACTTCGGCAGTTTGGGTGACAGGCCTTTCTTCCGTAATGGGTTGAAGAGCCAGACCAGGTCGTCCTCGTGGAATCCACCGGCATCCGTCTGTTGGTCGTATCGGGTCTTCATTCGGTCGGTCTAGATCCGCAGTTTCCTCCTCGCGAACGCGTGCACGTCCTCCAGTTGGTCGACCAGTTCTTGACAATGCTGGCTTACCGGGATCGGATCATTCCCAGGTCGGCCGAAGGCAAGATCGACAGGTAGACGGAGCTCCCTCCCAAACATGGCCCGGGCTGGTGTGCACCCGGTGGCTTCATGCACGGCGGCGCGGTAGGCCAGGAGAAATAGTGGAAGATGCTTGTCCCAATCCCTCTGGTGCACGCTGACAACTATTCGGAGATGGTTCTCGATGGTGCGATTGAATCGCTCTACAATTCCGTCGGACTGAGGGTGTAGCGGCATTGTCCTTGTCTTCCGGATTCCCAGCAGCTGGCATAGGTTCTGGAACACCTGCGACTCGAAGTTCCTCCCTTGGTCGGAGTGCAGCTCCAGGGGTACTCCGTACCGGCTGACGAATTCCTTCACCAGGGTCTCTGCAATCGTCGCGGCTTCTTGGTTAGGGAGCGCATACGCCTCCGGCCATTTGGTAAAGTAGTCGCTGACGACCAATATGTAGCGGTTCCCTGCCTCGCTTAACGGGAATGGCCCAGCAACATCGATGGCCACTCTCTCCATGGGGCCGCCCTCGTTGAAGGTCTTCAGTGGACCCCGTCGTCTGTGTCCTGGGCCCTTGCTGGCAGCGCAATCGTGGCACCTCGCGCAGTGGATCTCCACGTCAGTTTGGCATCCGATCCAGTAGAACCGCTCTCTCAGCTTCTCCAGGTCTTCTTTATCCCTAGGACTTCCTTCAGGACTTCCTCCGTCATAGCCTTTGGAACGACGACTTGTTCCCGAGATATCTTCCCGTCGGTGCTCTCCCAGGCGCGGCAGATGAGGCCATCCCTTACAATCAGCGAGTCCCACTGCGCTCAGTAGGACTTAAACTTTGGGCTGCAGTCACTCACAATGTTCCACCCGGGTCTGGGGACACAGGCCCTCTTCCATTCGGCTATCAGTCCCAGGTCATCATCTTCTGCTTGTGCCCGCGTGAAAGATTCGCGGCTCCAGTTCCCTTGAAGTTCCACAGTAGTCCGTCGGCACTGAATCCCGGTGTTCTCCTCCCTCCTAGTACAGAAGGTGCAGTCTTCGGGGCACGGTCTTCGTGACAGGGCGTCGGCCTTAGAATGCAATTGTCCTTTCCTGTGCTGGATCTCGAAGTTGTACTGTTGAAGCCTCTCTAACCACCGCGCGAGTTGACCCTCGGGCTGTTTGAAGTTCAGGAGCCACCGCAGGGATGCATGGTCGTTCCTGATGAGAAATTCTTGCCCGTACAGGTACTTCTGGAAGTGTTCGATGGTCTTCACGATGGCGAGCAGTTCCTTCCTGGTGACGCAGTATTTCCTCTCTGGCTTTGACAAGGCTTTGTTGAAGTAGGCCACTACTCTCTCCTCGCCGTCCACTATTTGCGACAGGATTCCCCCTATACCAAAGTCGCTGGCATCGGTATTGACGATGAACCTTGTTCCAGGTCGGGGGTAGGCCAGAATAGGCACGGTGCACAGAGCCTGCTTGAGTTGTTCGAAGGCACTGTGGCATTCTGCTGTCCATGTGAAGAGTTGGTCCTTCTCAGTCAGTCGATGCAGTGGTTTGGCGATGTCGGCGAATCCTATCACGAGCGACGGTAATAAGTGCAGAGTCCCAGGAAGCTTCGTAGTTGGGACTTGTCCTTCGGATCTGGCCACTCCCTCATAGCTGCGGTCTTTTCTGGGTCGGTGCGCACCCCTTCCTCGGAGACAATAAGACTGTTATAAGTTCCGTGACTAGACGGTGTTTGTTTGTCCTTTTTTCGGTCTGTGTGTTATCCCTATCCATGTAATGGCGCTTCGTCACGTTGCATTAAACTATTGAGTTAGACTAAGCGTTTTATTAACATCTGGCGACCTTGACAAGATTAGGAAAAATGGAAAAATTAAAACGGGAACGAGGTTTAGTGCGACGTTTATACATGAAATAATTGAACGTGTTTAAACAGAAATTGGACGTAGATCCGCGCGTGCCAGACGACGTAGCAACTGCATTCAAAATTCTAGAGGACAAAGCAACGCGTCTCTTCATGATAGAAGACAATATACGGGATTTATGGTTTACGGCAGAAGATTTCGATGAACAAATTTGGGAAAAGGAGTACGAAGCCGCCGAAGCATATAAAGAAGAATGTATAGCAGCCAAAACCAGGTATGAGAATGTACTTCTTGATCGAGGGAATGTCGTATCAGAAAGTGGAAGTGAAGCAAATTTTTCATCTTCGCATAAAAGGAACTTACTATTACCTAAATTGGAACTGAAGGCGTTTGATGGTAATGTGAGAAATTGGTTAGGTTTCTGGGGACAGTTTCGCAAGATTAATGATGACGAAACAATTGCTGATGAGGACATGTTCCAATACTTAATGCAAGCAACAGTGCCGGGATCCAGTGCTAGGGAACTTGTTGAGAGCTTTCCCCCTTCAGGCCCTAACTATAGTAAAGCCATCGAACAGCTGAAATCAAGGTTTTCTCGTGATGAACTACTAATAGAGATATACGTTCGCGAATTACTTGGTTTGGTGATGACACATGATGTTATATCTTTAGCAAAACTGTATGACAGATTAGAAACTCAACTTAGAGCCTTAGAGACCCTAGGGGTAACGAGGGAGAAGTGTGCTGCCATGTTGTATCCGTTGGTTGAGTCAGCTTTACCTGATGATATCCTAAGAGCAAGGGAAAGGGCACGTACGGTAAATAGAGCTGAAATTCATGATCCTAGTGACCGTCTAGCTAATCTGCTGGAGTTCTTGAGGTCGAAAGTGAAGAGCGTCTTCAGTTGGCTCGCAGTGGTATTTCTAGTAATAGGGGTGTCGCTAGTGATAGTATTGACAATTGTAAAACAAGCAGCGTGCATATATTCAGGGAGTTCTAAACAACAAAGCTCAGATACAAAATGTGCGTGGTGTGATAGAACTTCTCATGCGGCTACAGAGTGCTTTAAAGGAAGAATGATGTCGTTGGATGAAAAAAGGATTTTGCTCAAGAAAAGGAATTGTTGTTTTGTATGTTTAAAAGCTGGTCACGGTGCTAAGAGGTGCCGGAACTTCGTCAAATGTCTTGTCTGTTTTAGACGCCATGTGACAGTTATGTGTCCAGAATTACCCATCCAGAGTAAGAAAACTGAAAGTGTTGAAGTAGGCCTAAGAGTGCGGAGTCACAAGCTCTCTTATCACAGAAGTCAGGGTACACTCTTTTGCAAACAGTAATGGTTAATATTGTCCATAATGGTAAGGTTAAACTAGTACGTGCACTTTATGACAGCGGTGCTCAAAGATCCTATATTTCTACAGGTGTTGTTAGAGAACTAAATATAAAACCATCTGGGAAGGAAATGTTGAGCCACCGTCTTTTTGGGGGAGTTGAAACCAGTCAAAAGCAACACAACCTCTATGACATTATTTTGAGAAGTGTAAATGGTGAATATCAAGGATCTATAAGTGTATTAGAACAGAGCAAAATTTGTGGTTATGTGCCAAGAGTTGAAAGTCAAAACCTGTACCCCAAACTCAATGAGAAAAGAATAATTCTGTCTGACACAGGGAGGAATCCACCTGATATAGGATTGCTGATAGGAGCAGACATTTCAGAATCATTCTTAACTGGTTCATGTGTACATTTGGATAATGCTCTGGTAGCAATTGAAACACGATTAGGTTGGAACGATTCAGGGCCCCAGAACGACTGCAAATAATCTCTAGCTGCCATAACCTACAACTGTAACTTGGATTTGTCAGATTTATGGAAGTTGGAGGTTATAGGTATTAATGAATCGGAGGCCGTGAAGAAGACAGAAGGTTTGAATACTGATACCCTTCAGTTTTTTCAACTAAACTGTGAAGGTTAATGAAGAAAACAGATATGAGGTGTGCTTGCCGTGGAGGGAAGGTCATCCGGAACTCCTGGATAACGAAGCTTTGGCAGAAAAGAGACTTATCGGAGTGACAAACCGCCTGCGTGCTTCTGGGAAATTAAAAGAATATCATGGAGTGTTTCAAGACTGGCTCCAATCTGGCATCATAGAGATAGTTCCTGAAAATGAAGCTAGAGGGTACTACTTGCCACAAAGGGCTGTCATCAAGGCAACTAGTCAGACCACAAAAATACGCCCGGTTTTTGATGCTTCAGCTAAGGACCACAAAGGAACATCATTGAATGACTGTGTTTGTAAAGGTCCGAATCTAATCGAGTTAGTTCCAAAGCTACTGTTGCAATTCAGAAAATGTGCCATTGGTATTACTGCTGACATCAAGAAGGCATTTTTACAAATAAGCCTATCATCGAGGGATAGTGATTTCCTGAAATTCCTGTGGTGGAGCAGTGCTGATGCACAAGAAATGATCACAATCAGACATCGACGTGTAGTATTTCGTGTGTCTTCGAGTCCTTTCTTGCTAGGAGCTACCACCATCCATCATATAAATCAGGCTCCAGAAGACATGAGACAGACAGCAAATATTTTGAAGCAATCGTTCTATGTAGACAATTGCATTACTAGCCTTGAAACCGAAGAATCAGTTAATAAATTTGTTCGGGAATCCACTCATTTGATGGCATCTGGACAGTTTGAGCTTAGAGGGTGGGTAACTGCTCCTTTGTGTGGCAATGTGGTTGAGAAAGGCAAATAAATTGTTCCAATTTTAGGCGTATCATGGGACATTGAAAATGATCTTTTGTTTTGTGATGTCAGTGGACTTAAATTAACGGGAGAATCCATTACGAAGAGAGTTCTGCTGTCTATAACCCAGAGTATGTTTGACCCCTTGGGTTATACCAGTCCCACTACACTCATTCCAAAACTGCTCCTGCAACATACGTGGAAATTGAGATGTGGTTGGGATATTGAATTACCCGAAGAAATAACCCAGCAATTTTCTGCATGGTTAAAGCATTTGCATCATTTGGGTAACTGCCAGATTCCCAGAAGACTGTCTTTAGAACCATTCATGGACTGTGAAAAGACTTTTCATGTGTTTTGCGATGCCAGTAAATTGTCATTTGCCGCTTGTATCTTCCTGCGGGCAGAGTTTGCTGGAAAGGTTTCAGTTCACCTTGTGGCATGTAAAGCAAGAGTGGCACCCGTAAAACAATTGACAATTCCTAGACTGGAGTTGCTAGCAGCAGTCATAGCATCTCGACTTGCCTACCACGTTAAGAAGAGTTTGGATCTTTCAGACTGTAAGACCTACTACTGGAGTGATTCAACGGTTGTGCTAGCATGGTTACAAAGGGAAGGAGATTGGAACACGTTCGTTGGCAACCGAGTACGAGAGATCAAGCTGCATAGCCAACCTACTGACTGGCGTCATGTTCCCGGAATTTTGAACCCTGTAGACCTTCCCTCAAGAGGCTGTAATGCAAAGATATTGAAAGAAAGCAAATGGTGGGAGGGGCCACCATGGCAAAGGAGAGAACAAAATGAATGGCCCAGGTCCAAAGAATCTCCACCAGCAACAGCAGCAGCAGCAGCAGCAGCAGAAGAAGAAGAAGAAGAAGAAGAAGAAAATGCTGAAAGGAAGAAAACTGTGGTGTCCAGTACATCTTGCGAAAGGACGAATTTCACTTCATGGCTCGCCTACTTTTCGAAGTACTCGAAGATTGTAAGAATGATAGGATGGATATTTCGATTTATTGATGGGTGTCGCAAGAACATCACAATACGCGGAGAACTGAGCTATGAAGAAACTCAGAGAGCAGAGAAGAAATTAATGAGATGCATACAAAATGATAGTTTTGATAAGAAAGAGGCAAGATTGATCAAAGAAATGCAGACCTTTGTTGACGAAGAGGGACTCTTACGAGTCAGAACGAAACTTCTATTAGGGGATGAACATAACCATTTTAAATGTCCAATACTGTTGTCAGGCAAGCATGTGTTAGTGCAGAGATTGGTCTTTCAAAAGCACTGCCATTTACAACATGCAGGATTGCAAACACTGTTGTCAAATCTACGCGAGAAATACTGGATAACGGGTATAAGGAGACTAGCCAGGAAGGTATCACCCAATGCGTCACATGCAAGAAGCTTCACGGAAATGCAGTTGAAACTCCATTTGCTCCACTACCCAAAGATCGGATAAAATCTGCGGCTGTATTTCAGGTCATTGGCATAGACTTGATTTGTGATTGTGAGAAGGTTGCAATTTAATTTGCCTGTAAATTGCAAGGTGGGAGAGTGTTATAAGTTCCTTGACTAGGCGGTGTTTGTTTGTCCTTTTTTTTCGGTCTGTGTGTTATCCTTATCCATGTAATGGCGCTTCGTCACGTTGCATTAAACTATTGAGTTAGACTAAGCGTTTTATTAACAATGCCCAAGGTACTGGACCTGCTTCTGGAAGAGCTGACACTTCTTGGGGCTCAACTTCGGCTGGGCAGCCCGTAGCTTCATCAAGATCTCCATCAGGTTGCTGTAGTGCTCCTCGAAGCTTTTTCCCAGAACGATGACGTCGTCTAGGTAAACCAGGCAGGTCTTCCAGTGTAGTCCCCTCAGAATGGACTCCATTAGCCTTTCGAAGGTCGCAGGGGCGTTGCACAGACCGAATGGCACGACGGTGAACTGCCAGAGCCTGCTGCCCACAGAGAACGCCGTTTTCTCGCGGTCCTTAGGGTGGACCTCCACCTGCCAGTAGCCACTCTTCAAATCCAAGGTGGAGAACCATCTTGATCCTGATATGGTGTCCAGCGTGTCGTCGATCCGGGGAAGAGGGTAGCTGTCCTTCTTCGTGACGTCGTTCACCCGCCTGTAGTCCACGCAGAACCTGGTGGAACCGTCCTTCTTCTTCACTAGCAGGACCGGAGAACTCCAAGGACTATGTGATGGCTCGATCACCCCTTGCTCCTTCATCTCTTCTACCATCCGGTCGACTTCAGCTTGCTTGGCGAGCGGGACACGTCGGAATGGGGCCCTAATCGGTGCGCTGTCCCCAACGTCGATTCTGTGCTGGACCAAGATTGTCCTACCGAAGTCTTTGCTCCCCACGGAGAAGACATCCTGGAATTCGCGTAGCAGGTCCTGAAGTTGGCGTGATTGCTCCTCGTCGAAATGGTCCTGGGATCCTTGGTACAGCTTCTGTAGTTCTTCTGGCAGGGCGCGTCTTCTTCGGTTGTCCGTCTGCAGGTGTCCGTCCGTCGTGTCTATGATGCGGGCAATCCTTGTAACGGGCTCGCAGACTCCTAGGTTGGTGTCCCGGTGAACCGTAATATCGTAGTCGTTCAGGTTGGACAGGCGAACGTACGGCCGAGGCGTCGTGTTGATGAGGGTCTTGGCAACTAGCAATCCTTTTGTCTGGATGTCCTCATATTTTGGCTCGATGACAGCCGCCACTCCCTCAGCAGTTCCGTCGACAATTACGGCGGCGCTGACCTCCGTCCTGGCAGGAACGATGACGTCCTCTCTCAGCCTTATTCGTCGTGCGGTGACGGCCTCGTGTGCTGGTTGCAAAGCAAGTTCCTCACCTCCGAAGTGCAGAGTGTTGGTACTCAAGTCCAAGATGATGTTGTTCTGGTCCAGGAAGTCCAGTCCGATGATCACTTCGTTTGATACGTCAGCCACAAGCACTGGATGCTTCACCGCCCGTCGACCAATGACGAACTCCAGTGATGCTTCGCCATGTACCGGTGCGGTCTCTCCGGTCGCGGTTATTAGCTGGAGGTTCCTTTGTGTGGGTTGCACTCTCCACTTCGGGATCACGGTGGGATTAACGATGGTCCTCGATGCTCCCGTGTCGATTAGCGTGGGCCAGCTCTCTCCGTTGACGACTCCGTCGACCATCAGGCTGCTAATGTCCCTCCGTAACTTCGTCACACGCACTTGGACTGCCGGGGCTTGACGACTGTCACAAGCCAACCTTTGCTCCCCAAGGCTGGCTGATAGTTGCTTTCCTGGGTCGCGCGGTTTCCCTACTACTGACTGTTCCGACGGAAACCCTTGGCGGCGGCGATCACCTCAGTCCTTGCTCAGGTGGCCTCTCTTACGGCAGGTCCAGCAGGTCGGTAGTCCTCTTCCGGGCCGCCTCTCCGGATGTCCTTCGGCTACGTTTTTGTTGGTGGGTCTGCGACTCTTGAAGAACCGGCCTAGCGCCTCCATCAGTTCATCGGCCAGGGGCTTGGTCTTGTCGGCTTTGGCTGGTTCGTCGACGTCCACCTGACGCACCAGCGCGCGCATTCTAGATGCCTGTTTTGCCGTCTCGAACTCAAGCGCGTGGGTCAGCGCATCTGCCAGGGTCTTACTGCGCGCGAGTCGCAGCGCCTGTTGAGTGTCAGAGTCCCGTAGCCCATCGGTGAAGGTCTGCGTCGCAATTTGTTCCAGAAAGTCGCGGCGCTGTTGGATAGGCGAGCCTTACGAGGCGTGCGATGTCCATCTCGAACTCCTGCAGGGTTTCCGCGTTCTTTTGTACCCGGGTCCGGAGCTGCATCTGGTAGGCCTGCTGAAGCTGGCTATCTCCATATCGGGACTCCATATGGGCGATTAGTGAAGCGTAGTCCTGGGATCCAGTCGGGATGGCCTGAAGGATGTTAAGGGCGTCCCCTCTCAGCGCTACAATGAAAGCTGTAGCCTTTTCTGTGCTGTTCCAGTTGTTTATGGAACAGGCTGCCTCGAACTGACGAAAGTAGTTGCTCCACGGCACCTTTCCGTCGAAGGTTGGGGGCGTCACTCTGCTCTGTCCCGTTCCTGATATTCCCGGTGTAACGGTGGGCGCGCGTTGGCGCAGCTCGGCAACTTCCTCTTGAAGAGCGCTGAATCTCGCTTCCATCCCCGTTGACGGGCGTTGGTTCAGCTCAGCTATTTCCTTTTGTAAAGCGTTGAATTTCTCTTCCACCCCCGTCAGTGGGCGTTGGCACAGCTCGGCAACTTCCTTTTGTAAGGCGTTGAATTTCTCCTCCACCCCCATCAGCGGGCGTTGGCGCAGCTCGGCAACTTCCACTTGTAAGGCGTCGAACTTCTTTTCCACTGCCGTGACTTCCTCACGCAGACCCAGTTCTAATTTCTTCAGGTCCTGTGTCAACTTATTCTAACCGTCTTCCATCTTCTTCTGGTCGTCCTCTATTCTCTTCAGGTCCTCCGCTAGCTTATTTTGACAGTCTTCCATCTTCTTCTGGCCGTCTTCTAGTTTGGCAGTTAGGTCCTCGGCTAACTTCTTCTGGCCGTCTTCTAGTTTGGCAGTTAGGTCCTCGGCTAACTTCTTCTGGCCGTCCTCCATCTTCTTCTGGCCGTCCTCCATCTTCTTCAGGTCCTCCGCTAACTTATTTTGATCGTCTTCCATCTTCTTCTGGCCGTCTTCTAATTTGGCAGTTAGGTCCTTGGTTAAATTCTTCTGGCCGTCTTCTAATTTGGTTTCGATGCCACTTAACTTTACTAGCAATGCTGCCAATTGCGCTTCCATTTGGTTGTTTGTCTTGTAAAGGGCATGCACTCACAGGAAAATTAAAACACATGACCTGCTCGGGTTTTGAAACCAGGACCGTCAGGTGTTGTGCTTGTGTTTGAGTTCATAATCCGGCTTCTGACACCAGTTGTTACGTGCCACCCCCTAGTGGCAATTCCGTTAACTGGATTACGGTGGGTAGAAAGCACAACACCAATTACTGCTTTAAAGAGAAATTAGCTTTATTGCTTGCAGGTCAGAAATATATACCGTACAATAAGCAGATAGAAACAATTAGCTGTCTTACAGAAGCTCCCTCCTGTATGGGGCTCGAACTCACCCTTTCACTTGTCAATGAGAATCAGCTTCACAAGGGTTTTGGCAAGTCACGTCGCCAACAACTGTCGCTCAAGGTAAACGCTCGCACTAGCTCGAAATAAACACACACACTGGTTGAGAGGTCGCTCTTATATAGCAGGCCGGTGACTCAATAAATGCTTCTAGACCCATCCAGGGTTCACGGCTTCTCGAGGCTTCCTTCACTGGCTGAGTCACGAATATTCTGGACCATCCCTTTGTCCTAGTAGTCCTGTTGCATAAGGCGCACGCAATACACTGAGGCAGAGCAGCCCAGCCCTGGGGCAGTTGTGACTCATGCGTTGAGCGATGAAACTAACTCACAGCCGTAACAATATGAGCATAAGAATTGGTCAGCGTGAAAAGTTCTACAAAAACGTCCGCGAGAGCAAATCTCTATCTTCAATACATCGCCTCTATAAGTGTTTTTAGACTGGATGGAAGGGGCATGTCCCCGCGCTCTGGTGAGCGTGACGGCACCCCGCGCTTTGCCCTTGGTTTGCACTTGCCGTTCGCGAGTAATTTGAAACAAGATAAGCAGGATGAGTATTATGCAGATAATTTTCTAACACGTCAACGCGAGAAGCCTCCAGCCTTTCTAGCATTTAAAATGATACAAAATCTAGTCTTTCAGAATGACTGTCACTTTTATTTAAACCGGTTTTCAAGTGGCTCGTATCTTATTAAATCATTTCATTTCTAATTAATTGCGTCATTAAAAAGAGCTGCCATTACCGTAACAGATGGGAACACACTGAACAAGAGTCGACGCTGCACTCGATGCTGCCCATTGCACGACGTTGCCAAATTTCCCCGTAATTCCTTGGTTTGCGCGCACAGGCATCTTAACTCATATTGCTTCCCAGACCCAGCCCCATGCGTGGTTTGATTTTCTACCTCTTATATTCCGACCCCTGTATACTGAATACCGTTTGACTGATCAACCGCAACGCAGTGAAGGCAGTAAGGGATGGAGTGAGACGGGAATTGGGCGAGAAAGACAGACAATAGACTTTCCCCATCATTGCTGCAACGCCCAGATTCAGAGCATTCTTGTCCCCACACAACTCATGCGTGAAACATTTTGCTCGTCCTCTGCGATAGATTACGATAATTGCCGACTTCTAACGAACCGTGGAATATATCCCTCAGTATCTTCCCTCCAATGGCATCAACAAACATGAATGAATGAATGAATTATAACAACACAACCGTGCACTGAGAATTTAACCCTTTATCGGACAAAAATAGATTTTTAGTATTGTTTTGCTTTAAGTGAAGGTTCTATTTCTGTTATAACTTTAGGGCGCAATATGGTGTTGGAAAGTGCAGTTGGAGAGATCACCAAGATCAGCTTTCTTGAAAGTCAAGACGGTTCCAATATCCTTCCAGGCAGAGGGAACTTCAGGAATTATTTTTGTTTTAGGTTTTGAATCTCTTGTTGTTTTCGAATTTGTATTAGTTTTTTGCGTTAGTTTTTGATTTAGATTTTTTTTGCCTTTTGCTTTTGTTTTGTTTTTGATTTTGCTGGTACGTAAGTTACCAAGTCTGTATTTTCTAAAGCACAATGTCCACCTCCCCTTGAGGAATAGTGTTCAAGGAAGGGCCAGTCTATATTTTATATTCTATATTTTTAAGAGTGTAGAACTGTGGATTTTGCTTAATGGTTTTTGTTTTGTCCAGCAGATATTGGAAATACTGTATATAGAGCTCACGGAAATGGAAGTGAAACATAGTAGACCTGCCATAGTGGACTGAGACGGAAGGATTTATATTGGTAATTAAAGACCAAGTCATCTCTACTAGAAGTGATCAGAGTTCCATCAGTTAGTGACGATAAATGTCCCAATGGGTGTCAAGTCTCTGTCACCTCTGGATGCACGCAGCTGTCAAGAACTGAATATAAGATGATGCTTCACCAAGAGCTGGCTAGGAAACAGAATAAGGTTCCGTACGACCAGTATTTCACACTGTACTGGGATCGAAAGGACAGTGAAACAATGACATAGTGATCTTCAACAAAAGACTGAAGGAAGTCACGGTGATTGATGTTGCCACAACCTGCAGGCTAAACATGTTCAATGAGTGCTAAAATATGAGAAGCTGTTGGAGCCTAATGGCAGGTCAAGAGAGTTCGAATTACACCAATAGTCATCCCAAGCCCTGGTGTGGTTCCTTAACATGTTCTGCAAGGAGTAAAAGAGCAGAAAGCAGTGATATTTGCTACAACTAGGATAGTTCGTTAATTGATTGGTAGTGATCTAAACTAAGGTGATGAGTAAGCTTTGATTCAATGTCATCTGCAAGATTCTTTGTGTTTTACCAGACAATGATTTAGAAATGAAGGTGATATACTAATTATAATAAGAATTGGGACCGTACTGCATTGACAGACCTGATGTGGTTCTTGTTCGCAAATGCATGAGACACGCCATCTTCACTGATGTGGCAATCCCAATCAGTGGCACCATGCTAACAAAACATGTTGAAAAGCTTTCAAAATATAGAGAGCTTTCAGAACTGGCGTGAGCATGTTAGACCCCGGCCTTCTTAAGACAGTCATACTTTAGTGAGGCTGTTCTTGGGTGATCAAGTTAGACCCAGGCCTTCTTATGACAGTCATACTTTAGTGAGGCTGTTCATGGGCGATCAAGTTAGACCCAGGCCTTCTTAAGACTGTCATACTTTAGTTAGGCTGTTCATGGGTGATCAAGTTAGCCCCAGGCCTTCTTAAGACTGTCATACTTTAGTGAGGCTGTTCATGGGTGATCAAGTTAGACCCAGGCCTTCTTAAGACAGCCATAATTAAGTGAGGCTGTTCTTGGTGGATCAAGTTAGCCCCAGACCTTCTTAAGACAGTCATACTTTAGTGAGGCTGTTCTTGGGTGATCAAGTTAGACCCAGGCCTTCTTAAGACAGTCATACTTTAGTGAAGTTGTTCTTGGGTGGTCAAGTTAGACCCAGGTCTTCTTAAGACAGTCATACTTTAGTGAGGCCGTTCTTGGGTGATCAAGTTAGACCCAGGCCTTCTTAAGACAGTCATACTTTAGTGAGGCTGTTCATGGGTGATCAAGTTAGACCCAGGCCTTCTTAAGACTGTCATACTTTAGTTAGGCTGTTCATGGGTGATCAAGTTAGCCCCAGGCCTTCTTAAGACTGTCATACTTTAGTGAGGCTGTTCATGGGTGATCAAGTTAGACCCAGGCCTTCTTAAGACAGCCATAATTAAGTGAGGCTGTTCTTGGTGGATCAAGTTAGCCCCAGACCTTTTTAAGACAGTCATACTTTAGTGAGGCTGTTCATGGGCGATCAAGTTAGACCCAGGCCTTCTTAAGACTGTCATACTTTAGTTAGGCTGTTCATGGGTGATCAAGTTAGACCCAGGCCTTCTTAAGACAGCCATAATTAAGTGAGGCTGTTCTTGGTGGATCAAGTTAGCCCCAGACCTTCTTAAGACAGTCATACTTTAGTGAGGCTGTTCATGGGCGATCAAGTTAGACCCAGGCCTTCTTAAGACTGTCATACTTGAGTTAGGCTGTTCATGGGTGATCAAGTTAGCCCCAAGCCTTCTTAAGACAGTCATACATTAGTGAGGCTGTTCTTGGGTGATCAAGTTAGACCCAGGCCTTCTTAAGACAGTCATACTTTAGTGAGGCTGTTCATGGGCGATCAAGTTAGACCCAGGCCTTCTTAAGACTGTCATACTTTAGTTAGGCTGTTCATGGGTGATCAAGTTAGCCCCAGGCATTCTTAAGACTGTCATACTTTAGTGAGGCTGTTCATGGGTGATCAAGTTAGACCCAGGCCTTCTTAAGACAGCCATAATTAAGTGAGGCTGTTCTTGGTGGATCAAGTTAGCCCCAGACCTTCTTAAGACAGTCATACTTTAGTGAGGCTGTTCTTGGGTGATCAAGTTAGACCCAGGCCTTCTTAAGACAGTCATACTTTAGTGAAGTTGTTCTTGGGTGGTCAAGTTAGACCCAGGTCTTCTTAAGACAGTCATACTTTAGTGACGCCGTTCTTGTGTGATCAAGTTAGCCCCAGGCCTTCTTAAGACAGTCATACTTTAGTGAAGTTGTTCTTGGGTGGTCAAGTTAGACCCAGGTCTTCTTAAGACAGTCATACTTTAGTGAGGCCGTTCTTGTGTGATCAAGTTAGCCCCAGGCCTTCTTAAGACAGTCATTCTTTAGTGAGGCTGTTCTTGGGTGATCAAGTTAGCCCCAGGCTTTCTTAAGACTGTCATACTTTAGTGAGGCTGTTCATGGGTGATCAAGTTAGACCCAGGCCTTCTTAAGACAGCCACAATTAAATGAGGCTGTTCTTGGTTGATCAAGTTAGCCCCAGACCTTCTTAAGACAGTCATACTTTAGTGAGGCTGTTCATGGGTGATCAAGTTAGCCCCAGGCTTTCTTAAGACTGTCATACTTTAGTGAGGCTGTTCATGGGTGATCAAGTTACACCCAGGCCTTCTAAAGACAGTCATACTTTAGTGAGGCAGTTCATGGGCGATCAAGTTAGACCCAGGCCTTCTTAAGACTGTCATACTTTAGTGAGGCTGTTCATGGGTGATCAAGTTAGCCCCAGGCCTTCTTAAGAATGTCATACTTTAGTGAGCTGTTCATGGGTGATCAAGTTAGACCCAGGCCTTCTTAAGCTAGCCATAATTAAGTGAGGCTGTTCTTGGTTGATCAAGTTAGCCCCAGACCTTCTTAAGACAGTCATACTTTAGTGAGGCTGTTCTTGGGTGATCAAGTTAGACCCAGGCCTTCTTAAGACAGTCATACTTTAGTGAAGTTGTTCTTGGGTGGTCAAGTTAGACCCAGGTCTTCTTAAGACAGTCATACTTTAGTGAGGTCGTTCTTGTGTGATCAAGTTAGCCCCAGGCTTTCTTAAGAAAGTCATTCTTTAGTGAAGCTGTTCTTGGGTGATCAAGTTAGCCCCAGGCCTTCTTAAGACAGTCATACTTTAGTTAGGCTGTTCTTGGCTGAGAAAGTTAGTCCCAGGCCTTCTTAAGACAGTCATACTTTAGTGAGGCTGT
This sequence comes from Meconema thalassinum, assembly GCA_946902985.2. Taxonomy (NCBI): domain Eukaryota; kingdom Metazoa; phylum Arthropoda; class Insecta; order Orthoptera; family Tettigoniidae; genus Meconema; species Meconema thalassinum. Next base: position 341,728,606 of record OX336395.1, read on the forward strand.
TCTTGGGTGATCAAGTTAGACACAGGCCTTCTTAAGACAGTCATACTTTAGTGAAGTTGTTCTTGGGTGGTCAAGTTAGACCCAGGCCTTCCTAAGACAGTCATACTTTAGTGAGGTTGTTCTTGTGTGATCAAGTTAGACCCAGACCTTCTTAAGACAGTCATACTTTAGTGAGGTTGTTCTTGTGTGATCAAGTTAGCCCCAGGCCTTCTCAAGACAGTCATACTTTAGTGAGGTTGTTCTTGTGTGATCAAGTTAGCCCCAGGCCTTCTTAAGACAGTCATACTTTAGTGAGGTTGTTCTTGTGTGATCAAGTTATCCCCAGGCCTTCTTAAGACAGTCATACTTTAGTGAGGTTGTTCTTGTGTGATCAAGATAGACCCAGGCCTTCTTAAGACAGTCATACTTTAGTGAGGCTGTTCTTGTGTGATCAAGTTAGCCCCAGGCCTTCTTAAGACAGTCATACTTTAGTGAGGCTGTTCTTGTGTGATCAAGTTAGCCCCAGGCCTTCTTAAGACAGTCATACTTTAGACAGGCTGTTCGTGTGTGATCAAGTTAGACCCAGGCCTTCTTAAGACAGTCATACTTTAGTGAAGCTGTTCTTGTGTGATCAAGTTAGACCCAGGCCTACTTAAGGCAGTCATAATTTAGTGAGGCTGTTCGTGTGTGATCATGTTAGACCCAGGCCTTCTTAAGACAGTCATACTTTAGTGAGGCTGTTCGTGTGTGATCAAGTTAGACTCAGGCCTTCTTAAGACAGTCATACTTTGGTGAGGCCGTTCTTGTGTGATCAAGTTAGCCCCAGGCCTTCTTAAGACAGTCATACTTTAGTGAGGTTGCTCTTGGGTGATCAAGGCTGAAGGAGCAATGCAGTCACCGAGAGATTGAGGCTAATGTTTCCTTTCCAGCAAATAAGTTCAGAACGTGTAAGCGCATGCACAAAATAAACAATAACAATACTGTGCATACCTTCGTTCCTGCACTTCCTCACCAACTCCTCCCTCTGGGATGGGTCGTAGTTTGAATCCTTGATGTGCAAATATGGGTCTACCTCGATGGCATTCTCTTCAGTTCCTAGCTTGACGCCATCTAGCAGACCGAGTCCATTGTAAACGCAGGCCTGCAGACACTGTGGGACCATAAGAAGCATGTCAAAGTAGAAGCAATAAATCTGAAGTCAATAACTAAGAAAAATAATAAAAAGAAAAAGAATAAGAAAACAAAGATACAGAAAATAATAACAAAAAATAACAAGAAAGAATTAGAAAATGAATAAGAAAAAGAAAAGAACAAGACAAGATAAAGAAAAGATAAAGCAGAATAATAAGAACTTAGCAAAATAAGAGAGAAAATTTCTCAGAAGAATCGTAGGACCAAAATATGGAAACGGTGAATGGATAAAAAGAGACCAAGACAGTGTGTTGTAAAATATCACAGATTCCGTCAGAAAAAGCAGAGTGAAACTTTATGGATGACAATAGGCTAACACAATAACACAAGTCCTTCAATAAATTGGTATCAATGAAGAAATCATTCGCAATGGATCAACATTTTGATAGTAGGAAAGCTATAGCGATAATTCACCGTTTAGAAATAAGACCCCCCCACATCCATCATTTTGGTCCGATTTTGCCCATTAACGAACTCGACCAAAATTTGCAATGGGTACGTTTTACGTGTATATTTGGAAGTGATTTGTGCAAAACGATAGTAGTTATCATGTCCACAGGAATGTATTATACAGGGTGTATCTTAATTATACCGACAAAAAAATCAGGGACGCTCTGCTTATTATGTAAATGACGATGCCGCAAACGGATTGGCGGAGAAAATTTTTCCCTCCGAGAAAATGAGGTTACTTTGTTACTTCCGGGCGCGCGATTCAAATCTACGAACTCGCCGTATTTGCTGAGCCAGGCAGCAAGCCACTGGCCACCTCTGTGCTTCAAGCTAGGGAAGGGATGTGATAGAATGTGACAGAGATATGCTGGCGGGCATGCGCAAGTTTCCTCGTTCGCCTCGGCTTGCCGCATGACCGCCAGCATACCTCAGTCTCCTTCTATGACATCCCTTCCCTAGCTTGAAGCACAGCGGTGGCCAGCGGCTTGCTGCCTGGCTCAGCAAATACGGCGAGTTCGTAGATTTGAATCGCGCGCCCGGAAGTAACAAAGTAACCTCATTTTCTCGGAGGGATAAATTTTCTCCGCCAATCCGATTGCTGCATCGTCTTTTACATAACAAGCAGAGCGTCCCTGATTTTTTGTCGGTATAATTAAGATACACCCTGTATAATTATAAGCTTTCGAACTGACAGTGGTTGTGGTGTCTGGGGGATAAATAACATTGTGCCCATAGAGTTCTCATGAGATCAACCTAAAACTGGTGATAGTAACAAAAATTCAAGATAATAAGAAAAAAAGGAACTTATACAGGGTGTTTATTTTTGCTTGGCAAGGACATTCTCGCTCACGCGCTCCGCCAGTGACCGCTCAGTTACCGGCTGCCACGCGCGCATATGTACGGCAGAATATGGTGCTTAAAATCAATATCATGCATTTCTACTCACCATGCTTACAGTAGATGCTGAAAATGTTCCCCATCCACTGCCAAACATATTCGGCATCTCCTTATGAAGTTTCCGGTTACTCCGGTTAATTTAGCTTCAGTAAGGAAATAACGACCTTTACGTCTATTTTTATTGTTTACTGAACCTGTACATTTGAATCACTTAGCCAGTTGTCTTATTGTCCGATTTATAGAAATGGGTCTCCCTGGAAATCCCACTCGAAACTTTTGACTTGTTCTAGCGCACGATTTCCTGCACTTTATGTACGTATTGTGCAGATATACAGGTTCACGTAACGTATATTTCACATAAGGCATTACTGCACCGTGTTCTGCCGTACAAACGCGCGCGCGGCAGCCGGGAACTGAGCTGTCACTGGCGGAGCGAGAATGTCCTTGAGAAGCTAAAATAAATACCCTGTATTATCTAACTCGTGTTTACCCCATACTTCTCACAGATATTTAACCTTTACGATCAACTGCTCTGGCACTGACATACTCCGTTCCTAAATACTGCTGCCCATCTTGGCTAAACAGTGTCCACTCCAAGAAGATAGATGTGCAACCTAACCAGACAATGCGACTGATTACTGGCTGCATAAGTAGCACACCCACTACATGGTTACTTGTTCTATGTAACATCCATCCTCCAGCTCTTCGAATATTAGAGGCTCTCCTGAAGATCTGGAAAACCATTCAGAAGAACCCCCAGCTACCCATACATACTGATGTAGCAAAAGCAGGTAATCAACGGTTGAAGTCAAGAAAACCACTTTGGCGCTCTGCAATACTTCTTGAAGACTCTTCATTTAACTTCTCAGAAGCATGGAAAACTATGTGGGAAGAATCATCAGTATTCAGTACAGGACAAGGCGAATGTGGATTCCAGGTTCACAAATGGGGTTGGTTTACTTCGGCTAACTGCGATTGTGGAGCTACCCTGCAAACCATCGAACATATTGTTGGTGAATGTCCGCAACGAGCGTTCCAAGGATCAGTAGGTGACATTCACCATGCATCTTCTGAGGCACTTCAGTGGATTGATGGCCTGGATTTAGAAGTTTAAAGCAAGAACTTGTGTTTATGACTATGTATACAACTGTATATATACGATAACTTTATATGTAGTGTATATAACTTTTAATTTAACTCTGCATCATCATACGATAAGTAATAACAGATATTAAACAAATGTTGTACTTGATAATATAAAACCATGCACTCACCTTCCTGGTTCGAGTGTTCAGTGTCCTGAGATTCACCACCACCTCTATGTCCTCTGTGAAAAAAAAAGGAAATTTATGAAAATTAATAACTCAAGTCAACACGAATTCTGAATCTGAGTTCTGTTTGTCTAATTTTGATTTGTCATGCCTTACTAATAAAAGATGAAAGTTCATATTTGACGGAAATTCTCTATTCTCTATTTTTATAAGTTCAATCGAAAACGCATTTTAATTTATACAATTACATCACGTTTACTCACAAAACATGGTTAACATTAATCTACAAATAAAAAAAAAATACGAACAAGCTTTAAAAATAATATTTTTGGTTCTTCTTCTGTGTGGGTATGAACTTTCACGTATTAACCCATTATATTGTCCTTGATAACGTTGCTCAACGACCACCACGTCTTGATGAAGACGTTCCCCTGACTCTTCTGAATATGTCCCCAAGTTATCTTTAATTTGGTACAAGTGTGCAAGTAACATGGGACATTCTGCAACCTGTGAGTTTAAAGTTCTCAAGCAAAGTGGAAATAAGCTCTTAGTAATCCTGAGCTTCCTTATTCCCAAGAAAGCCCTAGATCAATGCTTTAAGGCTGTGACATGCTCTCTTATTCCCAAGGAAGCCCTGGATCACTGATTTAATGCTGTGCCATGCTCTCTTATTCCCAAGGAAGCCCTGGTTCACTGCTTTAATGCTGTGCCATGCTCTCTTATTCACAAGGAAGCCCTGGATCACTGCTTTAAGGCTGTGCCATGCTCTCTTATTCCCAAGGAAGCCTTGGATCACTGCTTTAAGGCTGTGATATGCTCTCTTATTCCCAAGGAAGCCCTGGATCACTGCTTTAAGGCTGTGCCATGCTTTCTTATTCCCCAGGAAGCCCTGGATCACTGCTTTAAGGCTGTGACAGGCTCTCTTAATTCCAAGGAATCCCTGGATCACTGCTTTAAGGCTGTGACAGGCTTTCTTATTCCCAAGGAAGCCCTGGATCACTGCTTTAAGGCTGTGACAGGCTCTCTTATTCCCAAGGAATCCCTGGATCACTGCTTTAAGACTGTGCCATGCTTTATTTTCGTGAGTGTTGAGTAATTCTTCACTGGCCGTTAGTTTCTTTGTTTGAAGACCGACGAAAATGACAGTTTTAATGTTAGTTTCTGACAATTTGAGAAACAATTCTTTAAATATTGAAAAGCTTCAGAATCCAGATGAAGAGCCTTTACAATCTGCTTCATGAGGCCTAACGATATTTATCATTTCCTAAAGCAAACTTTATTAATAAATTATGAATGGCGTTTGCGGTTACTGTTCGATGTGGACATGCATTAGATAATAGACTCAGCTCACAGTGTTTGTGGTTACTGTTCGATGTGGACATGCATTAGATAATAGACTCAGCTCATAGTGTTTGTGGTTACGGTTCGATGTGGACATGCATTAGATAATAGACTCAGCTCACAGTGTTTGTGGTTACTGTTCGATGTGGACATGCCCTAGATAATAGACTCAGCTCACAATGTTTGTGGTTACTGTTCGATGTGGACATGCATTAGATAATAGACTCAGCTCACAATGTTTGTGGTTACTGTTCGATGTGGACAAGCATTAGATAATAGACTCAGCTCACAGTGTTTGTGGTTACTGTTCGATGTGGACATGCATTAGATAATAGACTCAGCTCACAGTGTTTGTGGTTACTGTTCGATGTGGACATGCATTAGATAATGGACTCAGCTCAGAGTGTTTGTGGTTACACTCAATACACATGGTTTGTTTGGTGACTTGTGTAATGTGCCACAAAATATACTCGCCTGAGATGTTTACATGTCATTGAACTCAACTGGGACCAAACCCGTTTTCTTGGGTATTGAAGATTACTGCATTCCTCAGTCCGATTGTCCAATAACTGAACGTTACTGTGGTTATTCTTACGTCACCCAACTTGCTTCTGAATGTTGACAAGTGTCTTACCCTGCCTGCCGTCTACTTGGAGGGTACATCGGGCAAGATGATGATATAGACGGTCATCAAACCTTGCTTGCCTGGCCAATGAATACTCCCCGGTAACCTGTAACAAGAATATATTTTCTAAACGTAAATAAGGAGAAAGAATTCTTGAACCATAGCCTCTTTACTTTATCGTGTTGGAAGCCATTTTTCAGTGCTGACTTAGTAATGGAAATTAATGCTTTTCAGTCAGTCTTCACAATTGTAATGGGTGGTTCCCAAATCCAGAAGAACAATTTTACATCAGATTAATAAATACATTTGGATGACCAGATTCGATCGTCAAGCGATCATCATCAGTATGTGTTAGTTATAGTTTATGTTATATTAGGTAAGATACAGAAACTGGTGTTCGAACTTCAAATTTGCTTACTTGGTGTTGTAACCTGTTTTTCGAAGGGTATTTACGCCACTGACATAAGTCACATGGAAGCTATTTAATGATGGTTTAAACGTGGCAACTTATTCAGCCAAGCTATTTTTTTTTATTATTAATGTCATATTTTCTTTTGGAGCTTTCTTTTAAATCTTGTAACCATACTGATAGGTTTTCTATATATTATAAAAGAATAACAATCGGATTATTCTGATAGCGATTATCATAGTAAATTTTTGATTGCGGAGATTTCGGATTTTATTCAGTTAAGGCTTGGAGAGAGAGAGATGAGTCATCGGAAATTACGGCTAGATGAATAATCTTGTCTAGAAGCGATGATGCAATCGAGGAACATTTACAACTGGCAGTTTCAAGAAAAGGCGAATTGATACGAAACGGAAAATCTACATCTTCACGCCGAGTGCAATGAACTTTATGACGGGAGTATCGCGTGGTGGCTCAGCCAATCAGAGGAGACCGGACCACAGGCCACATGGTATGCTGGAAGGGGAACGGCCGAGTTCATATAGTGACGGCGCGCCGTGAAGACAGGACTCTTACTTTGTAACTTTGGTCCGAAGTGGACGAACTATGGACGGACCGTTACTTTGAACATTATATTCTTCGCATTAGTCTACGGACTTTGTTCTTATGTTCAATGGTGAACTACATTGTACTGATATACTCCACTGACCAGTTAGTCATGGGTATTATACGAGCTGTTGTGAATAGGCAGACCGTGTAAGTGGCTTTCGGATTTTGATCCACCACTAACAGTAATTAACTTCAATATTCATTCGACTACGACAAGAGACGAAGAAGATGACGCCGGAAAAGGGGACTTCATCAATCTCTCTTGAAACATCATGTACGTGGGAGAAACAATCTCCGAGGGTGAGCGCTAATGACGCATATCTATAAAATCTCTCTCTTTTCATTCTTTTATAATCGCAATTTCAGTAACTTCATAGCTTGGTAATAATCTTAAATTCAGTAATTCATTCGACTCCAATTTCACGTAATTTTCTGGTGGTAATACTAAATATTGAAGCTCCACTTGTTATTATTATTATTATTTAAATTACCACTAACTTGTTTTATACTGTCAAATTCTTTTTATAAAATGCAATCTTTGACTTCAGTAGGTAGCATTACATATAAACCAAATTCCTTCTCCCAATGCAAATGTTAGCTGGGTTAATGATCTCATCATACCACGGTCTGAGTGTGAAGAGTTATAAATGTGTTCTACCCAAGCTAGGTGTTGATAAATATAAATTCAGGTATCAACTTGGTGTTGAGTTCTTGGCGCTCTTTCAATTAGTATATCTTAGCCAGAGTAGTAGAGGGGATAGCGAAAACGTTACACTTGCCGCTCAAACGTGAGATTTGTTGTGACTCACCCCATAGAAAACGTTACAGTGTGTTAATGTGATTCTTGCAAAATGGTCAGGTGAGAGTGGATTGTAAACTTAGCTGCTTGAGTGGTGCGAGCAGCTACTCTCGTACACTCAGTACACATATAACAATTACCCACGTAACCCGCAAGAGAACATCACCATACAGAGACATTGTGAAGGCTGTGGATGGAACAATTACCCACGTAACCCGCAAGAGGACATCACCATACAGAGTCTTAGTGAAGGCTGTGGATGGAACAATTACCCACGTAACCCGCAAGAGGACATCACCATACAAAGACATTGTGAAGGCTGTGGATGGAACAATTACCCACGTAACCCGCAAGAGGACATCACCATACAGAGACATTGTGAAGGCTGTGGATGGAACAATTACCCACGTAACCCGCAAGAGGACATCACCATACAGAGACATTGTGAAGGCTGTGGATGGAACAATTACCCACGTAACCCGCAAGAGGACATCACCATACAGAGACGTTGTGAAGGCTGTGGATGGAACAATTACCCACGTAACCCGCAAGAGGACAGCACCATACAGAGACATTATGAAGGCTGTGGATGGAACAATTACCCACGGAACCCGCAAGAGGACATCACCATACAGAGACATTGTGAAGGCTGTGGATGGAACAATTACCCACGTAACCCGCAAGAGGACATCACCATACAGAGACATTGTGAAGGCTGTGGATGGAACAATTACCCACGTAACCCGCCAGAGGACAGCACCATACAGAGACATTGTGAAGGCTGTGGATGGAACAATTACCCACGTAACCCGCAAGAGGACAGCACCATACAGGGACATTGTGAAGGCTGTGGATGGATCAATTACCCACGTAACCCGCAAGAGGACATCACCATACAGGGACATTGTGAAGGCTGTGGATGGAACAATTACCCACGGAACCCGCAAGAGGACATCACCATACAGAGACATTGTGAAGGCTGTGGATGGAACAATTACCCACGTAACCCGCAGGAGGACAGCACCATACAGAGACATTGTGAAGTCTGTGGATGGAACAATTACGCACGTAACCCGCAAGAGGACAGCACCATACAAAGACATTTTGAAGGCTGAGGATGGAACAATTATCCACGTAACCCGCAAGAGGACATCACCATACAGGGACATTGTGAAGGCTGTGGATGGAACAATTACCCACGGAACCCGCAAGAGGACATCACCATACAGAGACATTGTGAATGCTGTGGATGGAACAATTACCCACGTAACCCGCAGGAGGACAGCACCATACAGAGACATTGTGAAGGCTGTGGATGGAACAATTACGCACGTAACCCGCAAGAGGACAGCACCATACAAAGACATTTTGAAGGCTGAGGATGGAACAATTACCCACGTAACCCGCAAGAGGACATCACCATACAGGGACATTGTGAAGGCTGTGGATGGAACAATTACCCACGGAACCCGCAAGAGGACATCACCATACAGAGACATTGTGAAGGCTGTGGATGGAACAATTACCCACGTAACCCGCAGGAGGACAGCACCATACAGAGACATTGTGAAGGCTGTGGATGGAACAATTACGCACGTAACCCGCAAGAGGACAGCACCATACAAAGACATTTTGAAGGCTGAGGATGGAACAATTATCCACGTAACCCGCAGGAGGACAGCACCATACAGAGACATTGTGAAGGCTGTGGATGGAACAATTACCCACGTAACCCGCAAGAGGACAGCACCATACAGGGACATTCTGAAGGCTGCTTATTTGCTTATTTATTCTCCTTTTTCTTTTGTTTTCTTTTATATGCGGTATTGGGGCTGTGATTATTTATAAACGAGTGTATACATTAGCAACTCCCTTCAGCTAAGTAGCATTTTATTTATTATCTGTGGAGAGAGCTCATCCACATCATTTGAGAAAGAATTCAGGTAAAAAGAGCTAACTCTAGTAGGTTTCGAACCTCGGCGAACCACGGAGAGACTTACACTTTAGCACTGAGCCAAACATGCCCATACCATCACAGTGTTATTAACCGACTTAGATACAACGTATTAGCAAATAAAGTCTTGAAATAAACGATTTCTTCACTGCAGTACTTCTTCATTATTATTTCTATCAGTAGGGCATATCGCTTGCAACATACTCAAACTACTGAAATATAGGACAGGCACAAGAGGTCAGCTGCCATCTTGTCATGTGCCGGACGGTTCAGCTCTTTTAAGTTAATATTAGAATAAAAATTATAATAGACAACGTCCTTTAGGATAACCTAAACCACCCTCGGCTCGATAATCGGAATTGGTGGATCCTACGTTATAAATTAAAATTTACTCGGCCGCCATATGTAAATGGTACTACTGAGGTTGTTGTTCAGGCAAATGACGTGTTCCATATGAAGGTATGGTTTTACGAAATTTGGTAACGATCTGATGATTAGTTTCGCCGTAATTTAGTTTTGGTAAAGATAGTGGTCATATAAAACATGATACTGAGGTGCCCTTTGCTAGTGTTACCTCTGTACCAAATTTCGTTCAATTCGGTTTCGTCATGGTTCAATTGATAGTAGGGAACAGACACCGACACATAAAGACAGAACAACAGTTCTTGGCCCTGTGTAGATCTCAAGAGTCTACTTTCATGTTTTGCAAAAATCAAAAGTAGGCTAATAATAAAAATGAGCACGTCTTTAAAAACTTCTTATAAGAAAATGACTCAATATTTCAGTGACACTTAAAGGGTTAATACCTGAAAACCTTTATTTGTTTCTGAAAGCGGATGTAAAATAATGCAATATTAGAAAGCTTACCTGGACCAGACAGATCGCCCCGAAGATCAGAGCAAACAGACTCGCGTTCATGTTTAGGATGCATGGTTACTGTGTCTTAGCGCTGACCGACACTTGTATATAAACCACTCCACAAGGAGCGGCTAATGGCGTCGAGTGATAGCGATATTATCTGAGCCACTTACTTTTCAAAGTCAGTAACTTATCGTTTCAGCTACACTTGGCATTGAGATTTTCTGATTATAGCTGGCTGGATATTACCGATAAGTCCATTTAGCATATTTCCATTTATGTAAAAAGGAACGCTTATGAGATAACTTTTGTCCGTGGATGTGTGTGTGTGTCCCTAATAAAATCTAATGCCCAAGATCGCGGGTTCAAACCCGGCAGAAGCCGTCGGATTTTTTAAGAGCGTTAAAAATCCCTCAGTATGCCTTCGTTCGGAGGGGAAGTAAAGCCGGCGGTCCCATGTCATAGATTTATGGCATGTTAAAGATCCTTCCACTAATTACACCTGTGTGAAGCTAAATTGTATAGGTTAGGAATGTAAACAACGCTCTTAGGTTTCTACGTTCGTTGCCAAAAGCCGACTGCGGTGGCGTCTAGTAGCTAAGTTCTGAACGAGGCCTAGTAGTCGTTGACGGTGCCGTTTGGCGGCAAAAGTAGGAACTATTTGAAAAATTTAAAGTTGCACTCCTTACTTGAATTAAAAAACAGATAACACACACTAATACAGTCAACACAATTAACACCGGTTATCAGACAGATTCTACACACACCCAAAGTACACGGGGCTACATGACCGCGTTGTCGCAGCCCCTAAACTGAGGAACCAACCAACCAAACTATTACTCATATCACCGTGAAATTGTGTATGGTGGCAAAAGGCACTACTAGAAGTTCACCTATGTGACTTTCAGAAACCTGTTACCTACAAAACGAACATGGTGGTCAAGCAAAGTTGATACATTTAAATAGAATTTTCTCGCGATTTTACCATCCGAACGCAGTGAAACTTCGTACAGCAACTGACTATACAAAATGCAATGCACTGACATCTAATTTAATTCACTTGTTTACATAATCTGAAGATGGCGGCTGTGCGAAATTATAAAATCTCGTCTTTATTTATTGTGTTCTAATCATACGATTGAAGTTTGAATAAAACACCTGCACAATAATCTTCATGTAATAGTACATATCTCTAAAGCCTATGTATAAAATTCCTACATGGAGACCATCCGATATATTTAGATGGTTCTCAATATCAACGAATCTATTACAGCAATCAAACTGAAAAGTTCTATGTTCATAGAGGCAATTAATATAAGTATGATATATTAATACAGGTAATCACTCTGTAAGAACTTACAGCACTCCTGGATAAGATTCACAGTGGCCAACCCTGAATACCCTGCGTCTAATAAATATCTTTACTAGTTCTTATACGATGGGAAGCAACAACAAAGATGTTACTACCCCAAGGAGTATCCAATCTCCCGGGTGGCACATTCGGGCCTTTGGTGTCTGGGGAGCCTCAGCTCATCGAGCGGGGAAAGTTCGAGTTCCCCCAAATCACCAACTATCACACACCTTGGCACTATAAAAATTCAACCCCTATGTAAGACCGGAAAACATAAACAACTCACTGATGTCTTGAAAAAAAAAGTTCCGTGACGAACTAAAGAGCCTACTTTTCATGCCAATGATTATTCTACAGTATATGAACCTATCTAGAATAATGACGAAATTAAGTTGGTAATATCGAAATGTATAATTAGTTCGAAATATACCTGGTATAATGTAGCCTAATAGAGCACTACAGTTGGCAGCCCTGGTGACTGAATCTATTCTTAGTCCCATATCTTAAGGTACAGAATACAATATTTGGTTGAAGTCCATTGACGTTACGTGCAGTTAGACACTGGATTTTTCAGCACGCGTAAAAGCATGTTGGAAACAATGTCATGTGTGTGCTGGTTAGAAATAATCGGAAATATTATGATATCTTGTTGTGCCAATTTTGGATGAAATCCATTTGTTAGTATAGAAGTTAAATGTATTTTAGAATTGGACTTATCAGCAAGCATAGAATCGGGTTGGCAGCACTGACTTATATTAATTACTCCAAATTAATATAGAGTGTCAGGTGCTATACATGTGCAAGGTATGGAGCTGTTGGCTTGCATACTTTCACATATATTGGTATTTGGATGAAGAAAATGGAGAGAGCAATTATTAACAGTTGGCAGCCCTGGTGGCACTTAAGAATACACTCAGTCATATCTGTTTATGTACACATATTACATACAAAATTTGGTTGAAATCCAATTAATAGTGTAAAAGATATATGCATTTAAAAATTGGACTTATCAGAAGGCATAAAATTATTTTGGCAACAATGTCATGTATGGCCTCCTGGATATTAATCTGAAATAGTATTATCTACATGTGGGCCAATTTTGGAATAGCTCTCATGCATACCTTTCATGATACCCAAAATGGAGCTCAAACTTCTAGTGCGTTTTGTCAGCAGTTGGTAACACTGACATCATTATCAAATATGGGCTTGAGATATTCCGGTATACATCTTTACTCCTACTAAATGTGGTTTCGATTGCTGCAGGCATTTAGGAGTTGATAGGGGGGACACACACAGCTAGACAGACAGACAGACAGACAGACAGAAGGACAGACAGACAGAAAGACAGACAGACACACATTTTCCCGGGTCGATCTCATAAGTCTACTTTTCCTTATTTTTGCAAAATGTGAAAAGTAGGCTAAAAACCTCAAAATTTCAATACCGGCTGTCCAAGAAACCAAATTTACAGATGATATGGCATTTGAGTCGGAGATTAGAACAGTTGGATAAAGAATTCAGACTATACTAAACTAGAAACATTTATCGGGCCTTCAAAGAGGAACTCTCAGGGTATAATCCTCAATGCCCTCATTTCAAGAACACAGATGGTGAAAATGTGACACTCTTGGCAAACCACTTTGAACAGCTGCTTAACAGTGAAGATCCCAAGGAGAGACTACCGGTTGAAGATCAAACGGAGGTACATCTCCCATCTGCACCACCGACTGTGCAGCAGGTTACTAATGCCGTCCATCACCTCAAAACTTCAAAGCACTCGGGGAAGATGGTATAATTGCGGAAGCCTTGAAAGAAGGCAGCAATGGAATAATGTATGCCCTCGTTACCTGCTGGGAGACGGGCAAGATCCCTGAGCCCTTATACACCCTTTTGCACTGAACGGGATCCGCCATACTATCCACAATTAGCGGGGGATATCTTAGTTGTCAGTAGTCCACAGAGTGCTCTCCAGGATTCTACTGGACAATGTTGATATCCACAATTACCGGGGGATATCTTAGTTGTCAGTAGTCTACAGAGTGCTCTCCTGGATTATACTGGACAATGTTGATATCCACAATTACCGGGGGATATCTTAGTTGTTAGTAGTCTACAAAGTCCTCTCCAGCATCCTACTGGACAATGTTGATATCCACAATTAACGGGGGATATCTTTGTTTTCAGTAGTCTACAGAGTGCTCCCCAGGATCCTACTGGACAATGTTGATAACCACAATTACCGGGGGATATCTTTGTTGTCAGTAGTCTACAAAGTCCTCTCCAGGATTCTACTGGACAATGTTGATATCCACAATTACCGGGGGGTATCTTTGTTGTCAGTAGTCTACAAAGTCCTCTCCAGGATTCTACTGGACAATGTTGATATCCACAATTACCGGGGGATATCTTTGTTTTCAGTAGTCTACAGAGTGCTCCCCAGGATCCTAATGGACAATGTTGATATCCACAATTACCAGGGGATATCTTTGTTGTTAGTAGTCTACAAAGTCCTCTCCAGGATTCTACTGGACAATGTTGATATCCACAATTACCGGGGGTATCTTTGTTGTCAGTAGTCTACAAAGTCCTCTCCAGGATTCTACTGGACAATGTTGATATCCACAATTACCGGGGGATATCTTTATGTTCAGTAGTCTACAAAGTCCTCTCCAGGATTCTAGTGGACAACGTTCATATCCACAATTACCGGGGGGTATCTTTGTTGTCAGTAGTCTACAAAGTCCTCTCCAGGATTCTACTGGACAATGTTGATATCCACAATTACCGGGGGATATCTTTATGTTCAGTAGTCTACAAAGTCCTCTCCAGGAACCTACTGGACAATGTTGATATCCACAATTACCGGGGTATATCCCTGTTGTCAGTAGTCTACAGAGTGCACTCTAGGATCCTACTGGACAATGATGATATCCACAATTACCGGGGGAATCTTTGTTGTCAGTAGCCTACAGAGTCCTCTCCAGGATTCTACTGGACAATGATGATATCCACACTTACCGGGGATATCTTTGTTATCAGTAGTCTACAAAGTCCTCTCCAGGATTCTACTGGACAATGTTGATAGACACAATTACCGGGGTATTTCTTTATTGTTAGTAGTCTACAAAGTCCTCTCCTGCATCCTACTGGACAATGTTGAAATCCACAATTACCGGGGGATATCCTTGTTGTCAGTAGTCTACAGAGTGCTCTCCAGGATTCTACTGGGCAATGTTGATATCCACAATTACCAGGGGATATCTTTGTTGTTAGTAGTCTACAAAGTCCTCTCCAGGATTCTAGTGGACAACGTTCATATCCACAATTACCGGGGATATCTTTGTTGTCAGTAGTCTACAAAGCCCTCTCCAGGATTCTACTGGACAATGTTGATATCCACAATTACCGGGGGATATCTTTATGTTCAGTAGTCTACACAGTCCTCTCCAGGAACCTACTGGACGATGTTGATATCCACAATTACCAGGGGATATCCCTGTTGTCAGTAGTCTACAGAGTGCACTCGAGGATCTTATTGGACAATGCTGATATCCACAATTACCGGGGAAAACTTTGTTGTCAGTAGTCTACAAAGTCCTCTCCTGGATTCTAGTGGACAATGTTGATATCCACAATTACCGTGGGATATCTTTTTTTCAGTAGTCAACAGAGTGCTCCCCAGGATCCTACTGGATAATGTTGATATCCACAATTACCGGGGGGTATCATAGTTGTCAGGTGTCTAGAGCGTGCTCTCCTGGATTCTACTGGACAATGTTGATATCCACAATTACCGGGGCATATCTTTGTTGTCAGTAGTCTACAAAGTCCTCTCCAGGATTCTACTGGGCAATGTTGATATCCACAATTACCAGGGGATATCTTTGTTGTTAGTAGTCTACAGAGTGCTCTCCAAGATTCTACTGGACAATGTTGATATCCACAATTACTGGGGGATATCTTTGTTGTCAGTAGTCTACAGAGTGCTCTCCAGGATTCTAATGGACAATGTTGATATCCACAATTACCGGAGGGTATCTTAGTTGTTAGTAGTCTACAAAGTCCTCTCCAGGATTCTAGTGGACAACGTTCATATCCACAATTACCGGGGCATATCTTTGTTGTCAGTAGTCTACAAAGTCCTCTCCAGGATTCTACTGGACAATGTTTATATCCACAATTACCGGGGAATATCTTTATTGTCAGTAGTCTACAAAGTCCTCTCCAGCATCCTACTGGACAATGTTGATATCCACAATTACCGGGGCATATCTTTGTTGTCAGTAGTCTACAAAGTCCTCTCCAGGATTCTACTGGGCAATGTTGATATCCACAATTACCAGGGGATATCTTTGTTGTTAGTAGTCTACAAAGTGCTCTCCAGGATTCTACTGGACAATATTGATATCCACAATTACCGGGGGATACCTTTTTTGTTAGTAGTCTACGAAGTCCTCTCCAGGATTCTAGTGGACAACGTTCATATCCACAATTGACGGGGGATATCTTTATTTTCAGTAGTCTACAAAGTCCTCTCAAGGATCCAACTGGACAATGTTTATATCCACAATTACCGGGGTATATCCCTGTTGTCAGTAGCCTACAGAGTCCTCTCCAGGATTCTACTGGACAAAGATGATATCCACAATTACCGGGGATATCTTTGTTATCAGTAGTCTACAAAGTGCTCCCCAGGATTCTCCTGGACAATGTTGATATCCACAATTACCGGGGGATATCTGTGTTGTCAACAGTTCACAGAGTCCTCTCCAGGATTCTAATGGACGATGTTGATATCCACAATTACCGGGGGATATCTTTGTTGTCAGTAGTCAAACAGAGTCCTCTACAGGATTCTACTGGGCAATGTGGATATCCACAATTACGGGGGATATCTGTGTTGTCAGTAGTCCACAAAGTGTTCTCCAGGATTCTACTGGACAATGTCGATATCCACAATTACCGGGGTATATCTTAGTTTTCAGTATCTACAGAGTGCTCTCCTGGATTCTACTGGACAATGTTGATATCCACAATTACCGGGGGATATCTTAGTTGTCAGTAGTCTACAGAGTGCTCTCCTGGATTATACTGGACCATGTTGATATCCACAATTACCGGGGGTATCATTGTTGTCAGTAGTCTGCAGAGTGCTCTCCAGCATCCTACTGCACAATGTTGATATCCACAATTACCGGGGGATATCTTAGTTGTCAGTAGTCTAGAGAGTGCTCTCCAAGATTCTACTGGACAATGTTGATATCCACAATTACCGGGGGATATCTTTGTTGTCAGTAGTCTACAAATTGCTCTCCGGGATTCTTCTGGACAACGTTGATATCCACAATTACCGGGGAATATCATAGTTGTCAGTAGTCTACAGAGTGCTCTCCGGATTCTAGTGGACAACGTTCATAACCAGAATTACCGGGGGATATCTTTGTTGTCAGTAGTCTACAAAGTCCTCTCCAGGATTCTACTGGACAATGTTGATATCCACAATTACCGGGGAATATCTTTATTGTCAGTAGTCTACAAAGTTCGATCCTGCATCCTACTGGACAATGTTGATATCCACAATTACCGGGGGATATCCCTGTTGTCAGTAGTCTACAGAGTGCATCCAGGATCCTACTGGACAATGCTGGTATCCACAATTACCGGGGACATCCTTGTTGTCAGTAGCCTACAGAGTCCTCTCCACGATTCTACCAGGCAATGATGATATCCACGATTACCGGGGATATCTTTGTTATCGGTAGTCTACAGAGTCCTCTCCGGGATTCTACTGGGCAATGTGGATATCCCCAATTACGGGGGATATCTGTGTTGTCAGTAGTCCACAGAGTCTTCTCCGGGATTCTACTGGACAATGTTGATATTCTCATTTACCGGGGGGATATCTTTGTTGTCAGTAGTCCACAAAGTGTTCTCCAGGATTCTACTGGGCAATGTCGATATCCACAATTACCGGGGGATATCTTAGTTTTCAATATCTATAGAGTGCACTCCTGGATTCTACTGGACAATGTTGATATCCACAATTACCGGGGGATATCTTAGTTGTCAGTGGTCTACAAATTGCTCTCCAGGATTCTTCTTGACAACGTTGATATCCACAATTACCAGGGGATATCTTAGTTGTCAGTAGTCTACAGAGTGCTCTCCAAGATTCTACTGGACAATGTAGATATCCACAATTACCGGGGGATATCTTTGTTGTCAGTAGTCTTCAGAGTCCTCTCCGGGATTCTACTGGGCAATGTGGATATCCCCAATTACGGGGGATATCTGTGTTGTCAGTAGTCCACAGAGTCCTCTCCAGGATTCTAATGGACGATGTTGATATCCACAATTACCGGGGGATATCTTTGTTGTCTCTAGTCTACAGAGTCCTCTCCGGGATTCTACTGGGCAATGTGGATATCCCCAATTACGGGGGATATCTGTGTTGTCAGTAGTCCACAGAGTCTTCTCCAGGATTCTACTGGACAATGTTGATATTCTCATTTACCGGTGGGATATCTTTGTTGTCAGTAGTCCACAAAGTGTTCTCCAGGATTCTACTGGACAATGTCGATATCCACAATTACCGGGGGATATCTTAGTTGTCAGTGGTCTACAAATTGCTCTCCAGGATTCTTCTTGACAACGTTGATATCCACAATTACCAGGGGATATCTTAGTTGTCAGTAGTCTACAGAGTGCTCTCCAAGATTCTACTGGACAATGTAGATATCCACAATTACCGGGGGGATATCTTTGTTGTCAGTGGTCTACAAATTGCTCTCCCGGATTCGTCTGGACAACGTTGATATCCACAATTACCGGGGGATATCTTAGTTGTCAGTAGTCTACAAAGTCCTCTCCAAGATTCTAATGGACAATGTTGATATCCACAATTACCGGAGGGTATCTTAGTTGTTAGTAGTCTGCAAAGTCCTCTCCAGGATTCTAGTGGACAACGTTCATATCCACAATTACCGGGGGATATCTTTGTTGTCAGTAGTCTACAAAGTCCTCTCCAGGATTCTACAGGACAATGTTGATATCCACAATTTCCGGGGGATATCTTTATTGTCAGTAGTATACAAAGTCCTCTCCTGCATCCTACTGGACAATGTTGATATCCACAATTACCGGGGGATATCCTTGTTGTCGGTAGTCTAAAGAGTGCTCTCCAGGATTCTACTGGACAATGTTGATATCCACAATTACCGGGGGATATCTTTGTTGTCAGTAGTCTACAAAGTCCTCTCCAGGATTTTAGTGGACAACGTTCATATCCACAATTACCGGGGGACATCTTTGTTGTCAGTAGTCTACAGAGTCCTCTCCAGGATTCTACTGGACAATGTTGATATCCACAATTACCGGGGGGATATCTTTGTTGTCAGTAGTCCACAAAGTGTTCTCCAGGATTCTACCGGACATTGTTGATATCCACAATTACCGGGGGATATCTTTGTTTTCAGTAATCTACTGAGTGCTCCCCAGGATCCTACTGGACAATGTTGATATCCACAATTACCGGGGGGGGGGGTATCATAGTTGTCAGGTGTCTACAGAGTGCTCTCCAGGATTCTACTGGACAATGTAGATAACCACAATTAGCGGGGGATATCTTAGTTGTCAGTAGTCTACAAAGTCCTCTCCAGCATCTTACTGGACAATGTTGATATCCACAATTAACGGGGGATATCTTAGTTGTCAGTAGTCTACAGAGTGCTCTCCAAGATTCTACTGGACCATGTTGATATCCACAATTACCAGGGGATATCTTCGTTGTTAGTAGTCTACAAAGTCCTCTCCAGGATTCTAGAGGACAACGTTCATATCCACAATTACCGGGGGATATCTTTGTTGTGAGTAGTCTACAAAGTCCTCTCCAGGGTTCTTCTGGACAATGTTGATATCCACAATTACCGGGGGATATCTTTATTTTCAGTAGTCTACAAAGTCCTCTCCAGGATCCAACTGATCAATGTTGATATCCACAATTACCGGGGGTTATCCCTGTTGTTAGTAGTCTACAGAGTGCACTCTAGGATCCTACTGGACAATGCTGATATCCATAATTACCGGGGAAATCTTTGTTGTCAGTAGCCTACAGAGTCCTCTCCAGGATTCTACTGGACAATGATGATATCCACAATTACCGGGGATATCTTTGTTATCAGTAGTCTACAAAGTGCTCCCCAGGATTCTTCTGGACAATGTTGATATCCACAATTACCGGGGGATATCTGTGTTGTCAGTAGTCCACAGAGTCCTCTCCAGTATTCTAATGGAAGATGTTGATATCCACAATTACCGGGGGAATCTTTGTTGTCAGTAGTCTACAGAGTGTTCTCCTGGATTCTACTGGACAATGTTGATATCCACAATTACCGGGGGATATCTTAGTTGTCAGTAGTCTACAGAGTGTTCTCCTGGATTCTACTGGACAATGTTGATATCCACAATTACCGGGGGTATCTTTGTTGTCAGTAGTCTACAAAGTCCTCTCCAGGATTCTACTGGACAATGTTGATATCCACAATTACCGGGGCATATCTTTGTTTTCAGTAGTCGACAGAGTGCTCCCCAGGATCCTACTGGACAATGTTGATATCCACAATTACCGGGGGGTATCTTAGTTGTCAGTAGTCTACAGAGTGCTCTCCAGGATTCTAATGGACTATGTTGATATCCACAATTACCGGAGGGTATCTTAGTTGTTAGTAGTCTACAATGTCCTCTCCAGGATTCTAGTGGACAATGTTGATATCCACAATTACCGGGGAATATCTTTATTGTCAGAAGTCTACAAAGTCCTCTCCTGCATCCTACTGGACAATGTTGATATCCACAATTACCGGGGGATATCTTAGTTGTCAGTAGTCTACAAAGTGCTCCCCAGGATTCTTTTGGACAATGTTGATATCCTCAAATACCGGGGGATATCTGTGTTGTCAGTAGTCCACAGAGTCCTCTCCAGGATTCTAATGGACGATGTTGATATCCACAATTACCGGGGGATATCTTTGTTGTCAGTAGTCTACAGAGACCTCTCCGGGATTCTACTGGGCAATGTGGATATCCACAATTACGGGGGATATCTGTGTTGTCAGTTGTCCACAGGATCCTCACCAGGATTCTACTGGACAATGTTGATATCCACAATTACCGGGGGGATATCTTTGTTGTCAGTAGTCTACAGAGTCCTCTCCGGGATTCTACTGGACAATGTTGATATCCACAATTACCGGGGATATCTTTGTTGTCAGTAGTCTACAAAGTGCTCTCCAGGATTCCAATAGACAATGTTGATATCCACAATTAATCGGGGGATATCTTAGTTGTCAGTAGTCTACAGAGTCCTCTCCAGAATTCTACTGGATAATGTTGATATCCACAATTACCGGGGGGATATCTTTTTTTGTCAGTAGTCTACAAAGTCCTCTCCAGGATTCTACTGGACAATGTTGATATCCACAATTACCGGGGGATATCTTTGTTGTCAGTAGCTTACAAAGTCCTCTCCAGGATTCTACAGGACAATGTCGATATCCACAATTATCGGGGGATACCTTTGTTGTCGGTGGTCTACAGAGTCCTCTCCAGGATTCTACTGGACAATGTTGAAAGTCAATATGATCAGACTTGGTGAATATCAAGGTGGATTTCGGCGAGGACGTTCTTGTATCGAGCGGATCTTCAATCTTTATGTGGGAGTCATCTTTTGACTAAACTTCAAGGTCATCAGCCCAATAGTTTGCAGAAAGCGGCCATGTATGTGTGCAAATCGATTCCCCCTATCTATTCAAACACGGCGAACCCGAATTGAACAAAATTTGGTGCTGAGGTAGCATTAGCATAGGGCACCTCAGGGTCATGTATTATATTGCCGCCATCTTGACGGAAACGTAATGGCGGCCACCCAAATGTTAAAAGCTTAAATCAAGTTACGACCAACCTAATAATCTGATCTCTACTAAATTTTGTAACAACATACATTCATGTGGCAGGCATATTTTGACCAAACTATAAGGTCATCGGCCCAATTGTTTGCAGACAGCGGCCATGTATGTGTGTAAATCGATTCCCCCAATCAAGTCAAATACGATGAATCCGAATTGAACGAATTTTGGTACAGGGGTAGCACTCGCAAAAGGCAATTCAGTGTCATGATTTATATTGTCGCCATTTTGATGGAAACGTAATGGCGGCCACCCAAATGTAAAAGCTTAAATCAAATTACGACCAACCAAATCATGTGATCTCTACTAAATTTTGCAACAACATACCTTTTTGTGAGAAGCGTTCTTTGACCAAGATACAAGGTCATCAGCCCTATAGTTTACGGAAAGCGGCCATGTATGTGTGCAAATTGATTTCCCCTGTCAATTCAAACACGGTGAAACCGAATTGAACGAAATTTGGTACAGAGGTAGCACTCACAAAAGGCAACTCAGTGTCATGTTTTATATCGTCGCCATCTTGACGGAAACGTAATGGTGGCCACCCAAATATTAAAAGCTTAATTCAATTTACGACCTACCTATTCATCTGATCTTTACTAAATTTTGTAACAACGTACCTTTATGTGGTCGGTATCTTCTGAGAAAACTACAAGGTCATCAGTCTAATTATTTGCAGATAGCGGCTATGTATGTGTGTAATCGATTCCCCCTATCAATTCAAACACGATGAATACGAATTGAACGAAATTTGGTACAGAGTTAGCACTCGCAAAAAGCAACTCAGTGTCATGTTTTATATCGTCGCCATCTTGACGGAAACGTAATGGTGGCCACGCAAATGTTAAAACCTTAAATCAAATTAAGACCAACCTAATCATCTGATCTCTACTAAATTTAGCAACAACATACCTCTATGTGAGAAGCGTTCATTGGCCAAGCTACAAGGTCATTAGTCCAATAGTTGGTATATGGCGGCCATATTTGTGTGCAAATCGATTCCCCCTATCAATTCAAAAATGGCAAACCCGAATTGAATGAAATTTGGTACAGAGGTAGCACTAGCAAAGGGCACCTCAGTGTCATGTTTTATGACATTTTGACGGAAACGTAATGGGGGACACCCAAATGTTCAAAGCATCAAATTACGACTTACCTAATCTGATCTCTACCAAATTTTGCAACAATATACCTGAATGTGGGAGGCGTTATTAACCCAAACTGCAAGATCAGCAGCCAAATAGTTTCAAGGTGGTGGATGTATGAAACCGTAACTTACGATTAAACCAAGCCTGGCCACAACACTTCAGCTTATCGTACATAGGGAGGTTTAATATGTCTTCAAAGAGCTGACCGGTATATTATAATAGAATATGTAAACGTAGAAGGTCAGGCTTACCGTGCCATATCGTTGTGGGCCCGTGCCGTCCTGTGCTCGTAAATACATATACATATATTTTCGTAACTTTCTAAGTGTATACCATATCCTTTTAGTGATGTACTGAAGAAAATAATACATATTAAGTATCAAATGGTTTATAGAAACGCCAGAAAACGCTGATATCAACACAAAATATGATACAGTTATACTAAACCAGTTGTTTATCAAGTATTATCGCTTACGTGGCGTAATCGTAGCGACTTGGGCTCATACTCTGTGGGTTCATGGATCAAATCCCTGCAGGTTCAAATTTCTTTACTTCGTTCTTTTTGGTATTTATTGATTTATAACTTCTCACACGTTCTAATGAAGCATATATACTGTAGTTTTTATTATTATATATACAGGGTGTATTTGATATGATGTAAGTCCTTTACACTGGTGATAGAAGATGGTATTCTAAGCAAATATCTTCATAAAATTCAGTCGGATTTTAATTAGTGTAGGTGGAATTAAATCACAAAAATCGTCGGTCAATGTCTTGGAAACGGGCTTACACTTCGTTCCCCTCAGCAGTACAGCTGACTTCTCCCCGTCGCCCTCCCCTCAAACGCTAAGGAATGTTGAAAAGAGTCTGAAATTGAGTGACCTCCTCGTCTTGTCTGCCAATGGCATTGAAATACACAAACCGAGCCTATGAACAGCTGTTTCACACCTTCATGGGGAGTGGCTACATGACTAGTGATGGTGGATCTGTTTAGGATTTTGCCATCCTCATGGCCTATGCATAGAAAATGGAAATCCTAAAGATTTGGTAAATTAATTTAAGAAACTGTTGGTCTATCTTTGTTTGAAGACAGTGCAGCAACCGTAACAAAAATATTAATAATACTATTATTATTATACCAGGCTACTACTGCTGTACTAATAGTAATAATAGAATTTTAGACACACTAACTTCTACGGGGCTACCTGACCACGTTGTCGCAGCCCCTAAACTATGGAACCAACCTAAGTTCCTTTATGTTTTTTATTTGGTATGTCGAGTTGCCAGACTTTTATTTTTAGCAATATAACACCAGAGCTACACATGCTGACTCTTCTTCTTATTATTACTAGACTATTATTATTATCATCATCATGTTCATGGGGTACTAGTATTGAGGCAGCTTACCATCAACGGCCGATATGCAAGTCGGGGCGTGATGGCGCAGCGGTCCAGCTGTTGACGTCTCACCAGTCCAGTAGCTCACGATCACGAAATTTACGGTCATGTAAAAACACAAGCCACCATCTGCAGCCACATGATGATTTCCCGTGGCATCCCACAAGCCCAAAGTTGGAATGCCTACCCCCGCGGTGTAGGCATGCGCATTTAATCGTACACCACGATCGCAGCAAGTCCGGTAATTGAAGGTCCAAACTCAGCACCGACAGTGGCTATCCTGAGTTTGGATTTCCCTGGATTCTTCCACGCGCTTTCCAAGCACATGCCGGGATAGTATGGTACTTGGAGTCCCGGAGCACCAACCTCATTCACGACCCTAATAACTACAGCTACACATATTACTACAGTCACCACAGGAACACAGTTTATCAGACAAATCCAACACTCACCCAACTACACGGTGCCGATAAACAAATGTCCCCAGCCCCTAAAATGAATTAACAACAACCATCACAACAAGCTTTCAAGTCTCTTCCATCATCATTGTTACCAAAAATATTTATTTACTGAACGTCCTAAACAATTGGAACCCTACTTAAAAATAAATGACATTCAGTAAAGATATAGTCTCTTATAAAGTGTATAATAATAATAACAATAATAATAATAATAATAATAATAGTAATATGTTGTTGGACACACTACTTTTATTTTTGGCGGGGATGTCGAGATTCCGGAATGTTGTGTTCACAGAATTTCATGTACGTGCCATTACATCCATCGGCATAAGTCTGTCGTATTTCTTCACCTTCATGTATTACATGACTCAGACTAGATCGAACCCTCGAGAAGGATAACACTCTAATACCTGAGCTCACAGCCTCACTATCATTTAATTATTATTATTGTTTTATACAGTACATATAACACATTGCTGGTACATCGCAATGCATGTGAGATTTTCGAAGTGAAATGCCATGTCCTGTGGTTCGTATTCCACGTAAAAAGGAGGTCCCGTGGCTCATGATCTCGCGATTAACGGTCACGTTAAACTACAAGCTTCCTTTTTACAACATAACTATACGGGCTTCAGGCAACCAAACTATTGCTACTGAAACAGCCACTTCTAAGCTGGAAAGTCGAAATCGCTACCCATGAAATTCCAGACGATTCGGGTTGTTGAGAGAACTACTGCCTTCTGCATTAGTTTGTCAATTTGAGTATCCAGAACCAGTTCTTTAATGTCTTGGAGCAAGGAATTTCGGATCACGCCCGTATTTGAGACAATGATAGGTATGGTCTTTACCCGTTCTAAATGCCATTGCCTTTTGATAGGGCCAACCAACTCGCTATATTTGATTTAATGTTATTATTATTATTATTATTAAAAGTAATAAATAACCCCTGGCACTACAGCCCGTGAAGGGCCTAGGCCTACCAAGCGACCGCTACACAGCCATTTGGCCTGCAGATATTGGGGCGACGCGTGATTAGCGCATCGGGTCCCTTCGGCCGTTAATCTTGGTTTTCGTGATCGGGGCGCTGCCTCACTGTCAGACAGCTACTCAATTGTCTTCACTAGGCTGAGTGCACCCCGTTCCAGCCCTCAGGTCAGTTTCTAAAATCCCTGACGGAGCCGGGAATCAAACCCGAGGCCTCCGGGTGAGAGGCAGGCGCGCTACCCCAACACCACAAGGCTGGCTATTATTATTATTATTATTATTACTATGTACATGTGGTACCATACTAGTATACATCTTGAAAGTAGTTTTCCATGGTTTCCCACTTCTACCCCAGACAAATGCTGGGATGGTTCCTAACTTAATTCCACGGCCGCCTCCTTCCCAATCCTCACCTGAATTACAAACACCCACATAACTAAAGAAACCACAAAAACACAGGTTATCAGACAAATTCTTCCCACACCCAACCACATGGGGCTAAATGACCAAAATCGCCAAGCCTCTCAAACAAAACATCAAGTGTATTCCTTTCGTCTTAAATGCTAGTTCTGAACAGAATACGGGTTGTCGGAATTTTGTCACACTGTATTTCATTAAAGTGCCGGACGGCAATGACACTTACAAAGTAGGCTACACAATACTGCCGGTCATAACGTCCCAAGACATTGCGTGCAGTTTCAACAACAACAACAACAACAACAGCAACAACAACCATACAAATGTTCTTACGAGATGGGCATCGCTCGCTTTCCTCGTAACAGCTGATACCTCCCCTCAACTAGTAAGGTCAACGCTCCGATTACGTAACAACTTCCCCTCCGTGCATCGCCCCACCTCGCCTCGCCCCGCCCCGTTTATCCCAGCCTGCTGCCTCACCTTCTGTTTGAAGAATTTCGGAAAAGCCTAAAAACATTGACTTTTTAATGATAAATTTTCAATTTAAAGATAGGTGACAAATTTTTTACCCAGGAAGCTTACAATAGTCTCTTCTATCACCAGTGTAACGGACTTCCATTATATCAATTACACCCTGTATATACTTATTACACCACATATTTCAACACTCGAATGCAGAGATTTATATTCGTTGACCTTGATCCGCGGTAGAGACTATTGTTGTTGATTCTTTAGGGGTTGTGTGGCATCATGGTCTAGTAGCCCCGTTTACTTGGGTGTGTGTAGTAGTTGTCTGTGTCTGTAGGCTAAGTAGTGTGTGTACTCTTATACGAGGAAGGATTTGGGTAGGAAGCTGTTGTTGTTTCATTTAGAATGCATGGACATGATGGCCATTTAACCCCGTGTACTTGGGTGAGGGTTGCATTTTGTATAATAACCTGTGTTATTGTGATTGCTGTATTAGTGTGTGTATATAATTATGGTGAGGATTCAATCAATCAACAAGCTTCTAGCACAAACATTTAATTATACTCCTTGAAAAGGACAAACTATACCCATGCATTTAGGAGAAGGTAGGCTATATGTTCTCTACTGAACATCTTGTTATTATTTGACTCCTGATGGGGGGATGAGGGATTTATCCTACTGATCATTCCCCCCCCCCCCCTGTAGTTATTATTCAGCATATGGCATTTAGTGCCAGGAGTGTCCGAGGACATGAGGCTGTAGCTGCTTCAATGCGGACACCCATAGGGTGAGCTACAACTTCCGTTCAATTTCAAGTAGTTTTAACATGCGCCTCCAGATGTCACTGACACCTATTAGTGAACGTTGGAACTTTGATAGAGCGTTTGAACGAAATCTAACCTGCAAATTTAGCTTCACACAAGTTTAATTAGTGGAAGATTCTTTTACATGCCATAAATCTATGACATGGGTCCGCCGGCTTTACATCCCCTCCGTAGGAAGGCATACTGAAGGATTTTAACGCTCTTAAACAATCCGACGACGTCGGCCAGGTTTGAACCCGCAATCTTTGTGTCTTTACGAAATAACTCCACCAACTCAGGAGCGTTCACACCCTTCAGTTAATGTTGAAAGCTCGTGACATCACAGTGCGGTATCAGACAGCCAAGGCCTCCTTTTCTCATGTCCACACCTTGCGTGACTTTTTGTGAGTACTCACACGATGTTTGGGCAATTAATGGCCATTGAGTGAGATAATGATAACCAAATTGCTCGTGATATGGAGTCCCTATTACCATGTGGCTAATAACCAGTTGGGGCGAGATATTGGACTCGATAACCACACGGTTGTCTGAAGGAGTCGGGCAAGTTTGAGTTCAACGAAGAAGTGTTATTTGTTAGCCTATTTTCAATTTTGAAAAAAATAAATACGCCTATGAGATCACCTTTTGTCCGAG
Organism: Meconema thalassinum; assembly: GCA_946902985.2. NCBI lineage: Eukaryota > Metazoa > Arthropoda > Insecta > Orthoptera > Tettigoniidae > Meconema > Meconema thalassinum. Next base: position 341,756,632 of record OX336395.1, read on the forward strand.
TGTGTGTGCGCGCGTGTGTGTGTGTGTGTGTGTGTGTCCCCTGTAGCGATTCAAATGAAACTGGGTAAGTTCATAGCACTATTTCGGACGACCCCGACCGTGCCCTTCAAATTTTGTTACGTCTCACCAATCCAACATGGTGGCTGTGCGAAATATTTCACCAGCATTCAATATCTCCAAAACTATTTCTGATATCACCCTGGAATTTTTACGGTGATAAAGGGAACTACTAGAAGTTCACCTATGTGATTTCTGAAAAACTGGTAACTACAAAACCAACATAGCGGCCACGCAAATTTGCGACTTTTAAGTAGACGTTCCTCGCGATTTAACCAACCAAACGCAATAAAACTTGGTACAGTATATGTTTATACACATTGTAATGCACCGACATCTAACATCGTTCAATTGTTTACATAACCACGAGATGGCGGTTGTGCGAAATATTTCACCGGCATTCTATATCACTGAAACTAATAGCGGTATCACCCTGAAATTTGGTACGGAGATAAAGGGCACTACTGGAAGTTCATCTAAAAGACTTTCAAAAACCAGTTAACTAAAAAACGAACATGGCGGCCAAGCGAATGTGAACATTTCCAATAGACCTTTTTTGCGATTTAATGTTCCAAACGTAATGAAATCTGGTACAGGATATGTTTATACACATTCTAATGCACTGGTATCTAATTTAGTTCAATTGTTACATAACCTCAAGATGGCGGCTGTGCGAATTTTAAAATTAAGTTTGTATTTCTTTTGTGTCGTAAACATGCGATCGAAGTGAAAGTTTGAATAATGAACCTACGCAATAATTTACCTGTAATGGTACATGACTCTATGGCCTATACATTTAACGATCCAACATGGCGACCATCCGAAATATTTAATCGGCTCTGAATATTTACGAATCTATTATAGCAATCAAACTGAATTTTTTAATGTTCATAGGAGCAATGAACTTAATTTCACTTATAGGACTTTAAATAACCTGGTGATCACAAATCCAACATGGCGGCGACGCGAAGTATAAATATTCACATGGACGTTTCTCGCAATTTAACCATCCGAGTGCAGTGAAACTTGGTACAGTAAATCCTTATACGAATGTTAATCCACTGGAATCTAATTTATTTCAATTGTTTCCATAACCACAAGATGGCAGCTGTGCAAAAATTTAAAATCTCGTTTTTATTTCTTTTGTCCTAATCATTCGATTGAAGTTTGAATGCTACACGTACACAATAATCTCCATGTAACAGTACATAACTCTAGGACCTACATATATAAAATCCAACATAGACCATCCGAAATATTTAGTCGGTTCTCAATATCTACGAATCTATTACAGCGAACAAACTGAAATTGTGTATGTTGATAGAGGCAATTAACATAAGTAGGATATATGAAAATAGGCTTTATAGTTCTTCACGGAACTACTTGTTGTTACCTAATTCCGAGGCTAGAGATATCTCAGTCATCATTCCCGTGTAATTATCAGTCTTGTGTCAGAAACACAGTTGCATAATTACACAGCTACAAGTGTTATATAATGGTTTATCAAAACTTGACCACTGTCTTAGTGCTTTAACCAAGGCCTGATGTTGGTTGCTTAGGTGATAAGTTTATGTCACTTAGTCTAGTGTGTAAGGTTTATGAGACACTCTGTTATCATCCCTATACTGAGAAAGTAGGAGCTGACAGATTTAGAATCATGCTTCAATAATCATGACTAGAATAATTTTCAAGGAGATGGAAGAACAGATAGAAACAGAGTGCGGTGAAGATCAATTTGGTTTTAGGAGAAACATAGGAACAAGGGAATCTGTAGGCTAATTTTGGAAGGTAGATTGAAGCCATTTTCTAAGTGTTGCCTGTAAAACTGCGCCACTACAGGTCTAGTAATAATAATAATAATGCGCGTCAGAGTAGCAGTGGAAGATAAAATCAACGAGGTCGCAAATGGACGGGGGAAAAGGCGTCTTGCTCGACCCGGTGCTGGGCCCAAGGTTTCCCGAGCGAGCAAAGGATGATTTCCAAAAAACCAAATGGGAACAAATAATTGCTTAATGCAATAATCAAAAGTGCAAAAAAAGAATCTCATGAAATTAATTAAAGAAAACCCAGAGGCGTGTTAATCGTGCCTTTGTTACATCACAAAGACAAGATTGATGAAATCGAGATAAAGATAAGGAAGGGGAATTTAAATATAAGAAATGAAAAGACAAGGGAGCTATATTACTTAAAATATAAAAATGTATTAAAGATAAAAGAAAGAGCGTGTACACGAAATAAACAAATTATTTAAAACAAAGAAAAAGGCAAGCTAAGACAAGATCAATAACACAAAAGAAACCCAATACCAAGAATAAAGACTTAAAAACTAAAAAGCACGACAGAACCTGAGTGCAGCTCTACATCATGAATCTAACGAAAAGATACGAACATTGAATAAAATAAAATGAAACTACGAAAGCCAGAGAGAAACGCCAAACTTGCAAAAATTCAAAAATCGAACGTTAACGAGACGTGAAGCTTTTCATGATGTTATGTAAACATACCGGAGGGGGAGGGGGAGGGGAGGAGTGAGGGGGAGTAAAACAAAGGGGAGAGAGATCTCACGGAGATAGGAGGAAGGAGAAGACAAGGGGAATTATTATTAAGTTATGTAATACGGCGAAAATCAAAAGAGGAAAACAAAACAACAGGAAAATGAAATATACAGAGATACATTACATTACAATTGATTTGGTACGAAAGAGACCGGTAAAAATCGAAAGCACGCTATAAAAATATAGGCTTATACTCCAACATAATGCCGCACCAACGCGACATATAAAAAAAGAATTATATGACATCGGAGCTGGAGAAATCCCAGTTAACCACCGTCACATATATTCTATAAACAAAAGGGACATGTATTAGTGGGACGTTGGACATAAGTCCCGTTACCTCACACATACTGTCCGCAAACAAAGGTCCAATTGCTACCAATCAAACGAAACATTTGTGGTACAAAAGAGACACCGACGCAAAAGACGAGCACCAAGGCCCGACAGGAAATATATATAAGCCAAGACGCAGAAACGCAATACTTTCGAATCTTACAGGTATTAACCAAAATAATAAAACTGTGAGGAGGGTACATAACAAAAAGAACTCCGCCGTATGACATTACGCAAGGTCTCGGAGATCTGGTTCAAGGATTATAATACTAACAGTAACATCTTGAAAAGGAGAGAGAATTAAGCAGAAGAAGGAACGTTTAACAAAAACAATACATTGCGTTAGATAGAAATACATTGAGCCGCACTCACATTCCGCTGCGCCATGAGGGCGGGCCTCTGCCCGAATACACAAGTTCACCCTACATCTCGGCACGTCCAAGACTGAATAAGCTTCTGTCCCCCAGAGAGGAGAGAAGACTCTCAGAAATATAAAATGCGTAGTTTGGGAGTGGCACCAAACTCGCGTCAAATATTGGCAGAGCCAATAGCAGAACAAATTGTACAACAAAATGCAAGGTAAGCAACAACACTAGCCAATACGAGAGAACTAGGTAGTATATAGCTAGGGGTTGCACAACGTTAGACAGAGAGATACATACAGACAATCTGCGCACTTTTAAGCACTCGAGGCGTAATATAGAGATGTCACAACACATGACAATAATAATAATAATAATCATGATGAAAATAATAATTACAATAAATTCTGAAAAGTGGTTCAAAACTGTCATTTGTAGTTTTTCAGTAAGTAAGCTCGAATTTGCCCAATAAAGTATCAATACGGAAATAGGCTATACTTGGGGGTCGAGACACCCCATTTCCTTTGTAACCCGCCTATTGATTGGCTCTTATAGACTTGGACAAGGCTTTTGATAACGTTGATTGGAGGAAGTTATTTGATCTAACATATATAGATAAACCAGACGGCAGTTATTCGAGCCAAGGACATGGGAGTGAAGCTGGTATTCAGAAAGGTGTAAGGCAAGGCTGCAACTTATCACCCATTCAGCGTGTTTCAGTTGAATACGCAGCAGGCATGTGGGTTGCCTACCACCTGCAAAAGAGCCGCTGTGGCTCGGTGGTTTCTGTCATTTCCACGGTGGCTCAGACGCTAGAACGAGAGACTGCGGAGCCTATGGTTCGGGGTTCGAAGCCTGGTTTATTTATGTTTCTCTTCTTGGCCCATTGTCAGGCAAATAACAATGTTCTTACTAGAAATTGCTCAACAGTTTATCTTCTTTTCTTTTACGAACACTGTTGATATATTTTTTTTATTTAGTCAATTTACCCTCTAGGATGGTGGTTCCCAAGGACTCAGCGAGGGAACTCACCACTACCGCCTCTATGGGCAGTGTCCTGGAGCCTGGAACATCTGGTCGGGATGGATACAACTGGGGAGGTGTGATCATCGCTTCGCCCAGGCGGCCTCACCTGCAAAGCGAACAGGGGCCTCATGAGGGATGGCAGGGGATGGAAGATTGGGATGGAGAGGCGAGGAAGAGGGAAGGAGGCGGCAGTAGAGAGGCTGTGGGGGTTCTGCTTCAAATACCGTTATTTATGCAAATGAGGGGGGCGTGGCAAGGTCAATGACCTTGAGGTAGGTCATGGTCAATGACCTTGAGGTAGGTCATTGACCCCCAAGGTCGCCGGGACCCCGGAAGGTAAACAAACCTTGGAGGGTCCAGGAACCGGTTTGAGGGGGTGTGGGTGGAGGGGGAGGAGTAGGGGTGGGGAGGGAGGGTGGGGGAGGGAGGGGGAGGGAAGGGTGGGGTGGGGGACGAGGGGGGAAGGATGGAAGAGGCTCTGCACGAGACCCTCCTCGACCCAGTCTCTCTCTTGGACTGAGCGCCTTCTCTGATATTATCCTGGGCTATATAGCTTTGCTTTGAGCCCGATGAGATCCGAGTGTTGCCGAAGGTTTCCGAATCCTTGGTTGTGAATGAATCGTCAGATTTGAACGGTCAACTGGTGTGTGTGTGACGTCACAGCAGATTACGGGATGTGAGGTAGGTCATGGACGGGAGTGTTTTGAATGGAAAACATGAATGGCGGTGGATGGCGGTGGTTGTTGAACCCTGACGTGGTAGGTTGGTTAGGTGTGAATGGGTCTGAGAGACAAACAAGATGGGGTTGAAAGCGCTCAATGGTAAACAAACATCAATGGTATCTGGAGTAGTGAATGGAATTGAGAGAGAGAGGGGGAATGAACTGGTTGTTGAATGTGCTCAATGGTAAACAAACGTCAATGAATCTGGAGTAGTATTTCCTGTAAATGGTAGGGTGGGGGTAGGATACAAATCGCATGGCATGTTGACTCGGCCAGCTCGACATGAAATAAAAACAAGAAGGTGTACACCAGATCTGATTTATTAATCCATGAATTATATGTGGCATTAAAACCTAGCCACTTAACAAAAAGTTTATTGCCACGTTTTTGTACAATTTTTTCAACAAGATAATGCTTGGGATATTGCGTCCTTTGCAGTTCCTCCATGTAGAATCCTCTTTGGATTGGCTGCTTGTTGAGGTCATCAAGTAAATAAACAACTGGATTAGAAAGTTTTACCTTGCGAATACGAAATATTTCTGTGCTCCAGTTTGGTGTGTATCCTTTGGCGAAGATTGTTTTATGTTTACTGATGCGCACATAATCACCAATACGTAATTGATGACGTCGCGGATCTACTGTTTTGATTTTGTGATGAATGCGATCCAATTGCGCAATGTTCTTGGTTACAAGGCGTGGTTTCATTTTGATGGTTCTATGTTTAGTGTTGTTGTAACGTGTCACCAGGTCGCCTACAAGTTCAAGCCAGCGATAGGATCCTCTTGCTGTAAATTGTTCCCACATGCGCGTCTTGAGTGTGCGGTTGAAACGTTCTACAACACTTGCCTTTAGATTGCTAAAAGTGGAATAGTGATGGATGTCAAGTGATTTGAGATAAGCGGAAAAAGTCTTGTTGAAAAATTCTTCGCCTTGATCAGTTTGAAGCAAACGAGGTTGTCGTCTTGACCGCTGAACGATGGTCTTGAATGCAGCGGTGACCAGTTGTGCAGATTTATTCCGAACAGGTTCAACAAAGGCCATTTTGGAATAAACGTCGATGACGGTGAGCAGATAGTTGACCCCGTTGTTAGCTTTGGCATAGGGAATCATTTCAACCAGATCAGCTTGCCAAAGATCGTCAACGCCCCGTGTGATGACATGACGACGATGGTAGAGACGACGAGCTGGTCTATGCAACTCGCGAGCAATGCCAGCCTTAACAGGCGAGGGTGTATGAACACGTTGACTCATTAGACAATAATGCCAGCATGACGAAGCTCCTCTTCTATTTCTAAAACTTCCGCCTCGTGTCCGGTATGACCAGCCTGTTCTGATGCACGCAACAGTTGCAGACGTTTAACCAACTTATTTGGATTGTTCCAATAGGCGAAATCGATGAATGGTTTCAAAGTATTAAACGTGATACCGGACGCTGAATTTGCACGGCGAACACTTGCATAGGTGGGAAACAATTTTGATATGATGGTTTTATATTTGAAGCTCTTATTAGCATTTACTGCTTCAGAACGTTTATAATTACGTCTAAAACCATTTGTAGCCATCAAGATGTCTTTATACTTTTCAAGATCTTCTTTATCATACTCCTCGGTAGAAGGTGTACGTGAAAATAAAAGTTCTAAAAGACCTGGCGTCAATTTATAACGAACTGTTTTAACAATCAAAACATTGTCACTTATCTTGATTGGTGAATCGCCAATTCGAAATCTATTGTTTTCATAGCGAACACCATAAGTAGTATCAGTTTTCTTAGTAAAAAGATCTTCAAGGAAGGGGGTAACCAACGCACCATAATTTTGTAGTAAAATGGATTTTAACCGCACATATTGTTCGGGCGTATTTAATATTTCTTTAAGAGTAGGCTGCTTTTCTTTGGCTCTAGTGGGTGTTTCAGCAATTATTGATGTTTTCAAAAACTGGGGCAGCGGTGATTCTTTGGAGCTAGAAGACGGAAGCAATGGAGAAAAAACATCCTCAGGTTCTTCATCATTTTCTTCCTCCTCCTCTTCAATTGTTTGTGTTTCTTTTGATCGTGTACTAGGTTTTGATGTTCCTTTCAACACAGCTTCCAGAGGTGACTTCAAATGTTTTTCGACAAACAGTTCACTGTCGGCATGTGCACGTTTTAGATAGCGAAACTTTTGTCGAATGCTATTTCGTGCACGGATTATGTGCTTTTTTAATTGACTCCCTGTTGTCGCCATGACATCTGAACAAATGATGTTCAGAAAAGCAATGCAGCTACTTAAATACGAATGAAATGGTCAAATCCCATGCGGTAGCGTCCATTGTTGATGTTGCTCTGCTTATCAATAACAAGACAACTGTGGTGATGAGCGTTCCAACACATGGCACACAACTGTGTAAAGGCTTGAAAGGTCATGTCTGGGTTCACGTGATCATCGTAGACGTGATGCATGTTGCGCTCATCCTGTCGGAAGAGAACAATCACGTTGGCATTGTCACGAATTAACTGTTTTGGTATTCGCGAATAGGTTTGAGCGAGATAAAAACAATCAATATATTTATGACGTCCCATGCTAAAGTAAGCCTGAATAATACCCTGTCGTTCTGTGGCCACATCGTCAAAAATCATAAGCGAATGGGGGCGAACATTGTCTGGAGAAATGACATCTTCGTGTGCTGCGAATGTGAAGTAGCCCATGTTGCGCAGACCTGACATGACCTGTTCCAAGAACACATACAGCGGTTGATACAGCGATTTGGCAAAAATATAGATATTTTGAAAGCGCACTCCGTTTAAGGAGGTGATGAGGGTAAGCAGAAGATTGGTTTTTCCACATCCCGACGGGCCGGCGATGAGACAGCGAATGGAGGATGGGAAGAGTGATCCATGACGTTGTTCGGACGATGTTGAGAAGAGGTGTGAAACCAAGTCTCCCACCGGAAGTGAATGTTGTTGCTTAATAATCTGCATATCAACTAAATGTGAAAGGGGAAGAGCTGGTCTCTATATACATGAGGCAAACGGGTGTTTCAGTTCCAGTGTAACCATGGACGCCTTTGGAAGAACTCTCAAAACAAATGAACGATTTGCTTTGACAAACGATCCAAAACATGATACAGATCCGGCTACTAAATGATATGTCGATGCTAATGTATTGTCACGCACTACAGATGGCAATTACGACTTTAATGGAAAGCGATTGACCAATATAACAGAACCCGTATTACCCTCGGACGCATGTTCAAAAAAGTATGTAGATTATTACCGATTACGACGTATCAAAGGAGATTATGAGGCTCAGAATAAACGTATTACAGGCGTTGCAGATCCTGTGAACGATCAAGATGTGTGCACCAAAGCCTATGTGTTAACCAATGCTGTGGTGTTAACAGAAGCAAAGGACTATGACGTACACCAACGTCGAATCACTCAGCTGGCTCTTCCAACAAACAACACGGACGCTGCTCGAAAGGACTATGTAGATAACAAGGTGAAACAGGTGCTCAGTATTGTGCCCACCCTAACTGCAAAGGGCTATACAGCAAATAATGCACGCCTTGTGCATGTGGCCGATCCTGAAGATGATCAAGATGTTTGTACAAAACGGTTTTTAAACTCTGAAATGGAAAAGGTGTGGGAAATTAAGGAGAACGCTCTACAGATGAAGCGAAGACGAATAGCAGAAGTTGCTGATCCTGTGCAACCTCACGACGTGACGACCAAACGATTTTTGAAACAACGGTTATCGCTTTTTATTAAATCAATACCCTCTATATTTCTGCTTCACATTGTAAACCAACAACCGGTAAAAGATCCCAAAACCTCGCCTACATACTACGTTCGGGGTATGACAATTACCGTTTAATGTATGATGGTGCCATTCGTGTAATTGAGTATGCACCAGATTTGAAACATTTAGAGGTACGATTAAACGGTAGTGTTCAACCACTTATTGATCAACCGGTGAAAGCCGGAGACAAATTATTCTTTCACTTGAAACTCTCGTCTGAAGAAAAAGAGGCGGGGAAAACGATGAACGATTTTCCTCTGTATATAGAACTTGAATATACAGCCACCATTGAATAAATAACTACAGGTTCCCTTCCTGAGGAGCGTTAGTTGTGTTCTATACTTTGCGGTGTGAGGTTGTCTTGTTCTTTGATCGCGATGGTGAAACAGAGATATGTGGTGAAGAAGAGGAAGAAGTTGCCAAGAAAGGGAGGCTTTAAAGCTATTCTTCATGCGGCACGTCAAGCTTCGCGCGGAGAAACGAATAGTGAGTTGGCTATTAAGAAAGCACTCCGAGCAGCACGATTGCATGCGAATCCCAAAAGTAAACTACGTTTTAGAAAACGTGCCCGAGTTATTCCTGTGCCGAAACGTGGTGGATTTTTACCTGCACTGTTTGCTGGACTAGCAGCCCTGGGTTCACTTCTTGGAGGAGCAAGTGCGGTAGCACGAACGGTGAAAGCTGTTGAGGAGGCGAAGCAACAGTTGAAGGAAAGTGAAAGGCATAATAAAACTATGGAAGCCATAGCACTGCGCGGTAAAGGTGTGAACATGAAGCTAGCACCCTACAAGAAAGGACTCGGCATTTACATGTCGCCAAAAAACGGTTAATCGATGCACTGCCACGAAGAGCCATGACGCATGAGGAAGTTATAAGATATGCAAAACAGCTTAAGATCTCCCACTTTCGAGGCGTGTTTATGCGCAACCAACTACCGTCTCGACCACGGAGCCATGAAAGTGCAGTTGTCAATTTGGATGACAGTCATGGACCGGGAACGCATTATGTGGCCTACATAAAGCATGGGCGAACCGTGTGGTACTTTGACAGTTTTGGAAATCTTCCTCCTCCGACAGAGCTTGTTCGCTATTTTGGAAGCAGTGCAACAATACACTATAATGTGAAACGAGTGCAAAATTTTAACACGCAACAGTGCGGTCGTCTATGTTTGACTTTTCTATATAAGACCGAGCACGGCGGGTGACGTGGTCATTATGACAACAGAAAGTAGAACGTTTACAGTGCACGGACAAGGTGCGGAAGTAACTGTTGACTTTTATCCTCCTATTGAATTGGGACGACGACCCTACGTGCTGGGACTTGTTTCGTTTGAAGGCTATAATAGAATCTGCAACATAATTGAAGACGTCAATGATAAGTTCTACTACGATGACTATGTGTTAACTCTACCGTCTGGCAGCTACACCGTAGATGATATTCACGATCACATCTACACAACTCTCACCAAAGAATTTAGTCTAAAAGCATTTCTGGACGGGACACGCAAGTTTGAACTCATAGCCAACAACGTGACACATCGCTGCAGTATTCTTTCTTCTTTTAGGATTGATTTTAAATCTCAACCAGATTCGATTGGGTCATTGTTAGGCTATTCACCACAAGTGTTAGTACCGAACGTGATACACAAGTCTGACCAACCGGTGAAAATAATTGAAGATCATCACGTATCTGTCACGTGTAATATTATTACAGACGTCTACACCAATCAAGATCCCTCGCATTCGCTTTATGATTTTATTGTTACTTCACCTGGTGGTTATATCATCCGCGAAAACCCGTCGGTGGTGCTCTATCATCCTGTGAGTGTGACCAACATCAGGAATATTACCTTAAGACTGGTGAATAGAAACCAACGTCTCATCCGATTAGACCCTCATACACCTGTGACCTACAAACTGTATTTGAAACCAGCATGAAACAAGTGTATAAAGCGGCAACGCTGTCAAGAGCAGGTGTTAGTTGTGCTCAACGCGTGTACAGGTTAACACGTGTCAACAAGCAGATCCTACAACAACTTGGTTACATCTTACGTAATGAATTCGATTCTAGACGTGACAAACCCTGTCGAAGTACAGGAGGGTATTGTAAGAATTGAACACCATTCCTACCAACCGTATACTCAGGGACTAAATAATAATGATGAGATTCGAATTACTATTAACCAACAAGATATCTACACGCTTCCACATGAAAGTTACATCCAGATTGAAGGGCAACTCACCAAATTGGATGGTACCATTCCAACAACGTCAAAGTTGGCCAACAATGCTTTGGCCTTTTTGTTTTCTGAGATTCGCTACGTGATCAACGGTATTGAAGTGGATACTACTCGAAATGTTGGCATAACAAGTGTCATGAAACTTTATCCCTCGTACGGAAGCGAAGAGAGTAAAGCTTTTTGTATGGCTGGTTGGTGTCCCAACTCAACCAACGACTGGATGATTAACGATGATGGTACATTTACTGGACATTTACCTCTAAAATTAATACTAGGCTTTGCAGAGGATCATAAGCGCATTGTTGTGAACGCAAGACAGGATCTGATTCTTGTACGAGACAGGAGTGATTATAATGCGCTAAAGGGAGCTGATACAGCGCCAATAGATACAAAAATTCTACTGCAACGAATTCTATGGAAAGTACCGCACGTTACTCTATCAGATCAGAAAAAATTGAGTCTGCTCAAGATTGTGGAGAAGGATACAGCTTTACCCATTCAATTTAGAAGCTGGGAGCTGCATGAATACCCGGTATTACCACTCTCCGATACACATACTTGGTCTATAAAAACCTCACGGTATACAGAGCGGCCACTCTACGTCCTGGTTGGATTTCAAACAGATCGCAAATATCAACAGAATAAAGATGCATCAAAATTTGACCACATCCAATTACGAAATATACGACTCTTTTTGAACGGAGTTACCTTTCCCTATGAGGGAATGGATTTAAACTTTAACAAGAACAAATATGGTAAGCTCTATGACATGTTTGTAAACTTTCAGTCTTCCTATTATCAGAAAGAGGCATGTCCGCTATTATCACCACAAGACTTCAAGTCCCTGGCGCCTCTGGTGGTGATGGACTGTTCGTATTTGGAGGAGTCGATGAAGGAAACAACAATTGATATCAGACTAGAATTTGAAACATCTACAGTTATTCCAGAAAAAACAACAGCCTATTGCCTTATTGTTCACGAGGCGCAAGTGTTTTATCAACCGCTGTCCAATATGGTGACCAGAGTATAAATAGCATGTCTTCCTGCATTGCCCTTCACAGTCATGGAAAGCTACGATGAAGTCACAACCCCCTCTGCGAGGTGGGTCTGCAAATGAGAAAGTGATTCACCAGGTTCAGATGAAGATTCAAGGTTTACCATTTATCGCGCCCTAGTGAGTGAAGCTATAACTGCCTATCACAAGAATCATACTGTGCTTAGAATGCCGCCGCATCTGGTTCACTATTTACCAGATGGATTCATGTCTACGTTTGGTATTCATGACAGGGGCTACAACAACAAGCCCATCGCTAATCAAACAAATAATGTGGACGATGGCGTTGCCAAAGCTTCATCTTGTCATGTTGGAGAGCGGGTAGATTGTATGGACTGCAAATGCGATCGTTGCTCAACAAGTCGAGACGCTGATGCAGCATTTGAGATTTATCGCACCCTGGTGAGTTTAGCAATACGCGCCTACCATAAAGCACAATTTCTTCGTGAAATGCCGCAGCATCTGATTGCCTATTTACCAGCTGGATTTCTGACCGCGTACGGTGCACACGACATTGACCTTAATTGGGATAAGCTACCATTACACCTCCGTATGTCGGCGGATGTTGCAGCCTGCCGTCCTTGTCGTAGACACTTTATGCATCGAGGAGATTCTCACTGTGATTGGGATGGTCCAAATCCTATGATAAAAAATTGTAAGCGATGTACTGATAACTTTATGAATAAAATTGTGTAATTGATTCTTTGTGTGTATATTATTTTCCCGCTCCTATCCAATCAGTTAGTTGTTAAGAAGCAGCGGTGGTGGAAGGTGTGATATCCGTCGCCATGCCGAAAACATTGATTGTCGACGTGCAGGGTTTCAAGGTGAACGGAAACAAGTTTGTATTTAAAGAAGTAGGAATTATTGACTGCACAACCATGTGGGCACCAAGAGTAACCAGTTTTGTCTTTGAACCACCGTTTCCATTGCATTTGCAGTCAGACGAGGACAGAAGACAAACAGAGTGGTTGCAACGCAATTTGGGACTAGTCTGGAAAGAAGGCGACATTCCTTACCAGCATCCATCACTTGTTCTGAAAGCTCACTTGTTTGGTGCTGACCTTGTATTTGTAAAGGGAAGTGAAAAAAAAGGAATGGTTGCGTCAGTATGTTAATTCAACATGTCAACTTGTTGACCTTCATAATCTGGGATGTCCTGCACTGTACAACCTGTCCGTGCCTGATGAACCTCTACAAAATAAAACACTTCAAAATGTTTGGAAGCTTTTTGATTGGCTAGCTCGCAGAGCATGTCAAAACTTGCATGTTGAGTGCAAGGCGTTGTAACGTCAGCTTCAGTGTGAGACATACCGGTGATCAGTGTGGACGTGTAGTAATATGGCAGCAATTGAAGGTTTGGACTCAAACCCCACAGAGCGAGCTATTGTCAAGTTTTTTGCCTGTAAAAAAAAGCTTGACAGTTTCACAGATGAGGAATTGAACGCTTTGCCCAAGGCGTTCCTTTTTTATGTTGCTTCAAACGCGGTGAAAAATATTTGGCACAGTGTACCTAGTGAATGGAGCAGAGATCCTGGTCTGCGTGAACTACAACCATGCACTGACTTTAGTCATCACCAGCAAGTGTCTATTACTAAAATGCCATCCATTAGACAGTGTGGAACGTGTCAGCTCATCAAATTGTACCACGGCCATACAAATATACCGTCCTGTAAAGACTTTGCTTCATCATTCCATGGTTGTGATGACGAAGAGGAAGAAGAGACAGCAGCGGCAGTATCGCCAGCACCAAAAAGTAAGACAACGCTTGAAAAAGATATGCCAGACCTTTGCTGGTCATGGTCTAGTTAACAAGGCCATTGATCTACTTCCCATTGAACTGCATATTCCTGGCTATCAATTTTGTGGACCTGGAACTAAACTAAGCCAACGTCTAGCACAAGGGAACTCTGGAATCAACATATTGGATGCAGCGTGTAGAGATCATGACATTGCTTACAACAACAAGAATATAGAAGTACGTCGAGTTGCAGACCGCATTCTTCTAAGAAAGGCCATGCAGCGTGTGATGTCATCTACTGCTTCTATTGGTGAGAAGATTGCAGCCTTGATTGTAGCAGGAGCGATGAAGTCAAAGCTATTGATTGGTGGTGGATTAGTGAGGAAAAGGACAAAGAAATAAACATGAATCAAATATTGTGAAGTATTTATTTGAGAGTCAGTCCACCAGTTCATAGTATACACAAAATATGGTTTAGTTTTCTTCTTGTACAAAAACCAACAATTTTAATAAAAAGAATTGAAAATGAAAGTTTGTTCTTTTTTTTTTTTTTTACTAGGTGTGGAAATGACCATAAGGCAAGCTATTTACACCATCCCACAGACGTTTATTGTCATATGCTGTCAACGATGTTTTATTTTGATTTACTGTAAAAATATTATGGTTCTTTGAAAGAATGCGTGTTTGCTGGTATAAGCGAGAGGTGTTTGCGTAGAGTACACATCGATATTCCTCAACATTGAGGAATTGTGTGACGCTACGAAGAACGCCCTTCGCTTTGCATTGACCTTTATTCTTTTGTGTTGAAAATGCGTACATTTTCGGCGCCAAAGCCACAAATTCTGTCATAACATCACCGGCGCACTCATCCTTAAATAGACCTATTTTTTTTTATTCATGGGAATTATGCCAAACATATTGTTAACCTCATAGTTTGAGGTATCAAAGTAATTTGGATGTTCTCTCATCACTGAGTAAACATCTATCGTATTGGTTTGATAAATAAGACTGTCTGTATCCATATACAGTAATTTTACATCTCCAAACTTTTGTTTGGCAAACTCATAATGAAATTGATACATTACAAATTTTGAAAAGTCAAGTATTACCATTCCCAAGTAAATTGGTTTGTTATACATGATTTCTGTCTTTGACAATTCAATGGTTACTAAATCAGTTTCAATAACTCGTACAGAATGGAAATTAGGCATAGCTATATATTTTCGTGCGCCATATCGACCGTCCCAGTGGTTTACCAAATGAATAGTTCTATGCTTTCGAATATTTTCCATTGATTTACCGTAGCACGCATTGTTCATTAATTTATAAGAATTTGATTCAAATGTGGTCTTGGCGTGCTGCCGATGATGAGTATTCAATTGCATGTACGGTTGTAACCATGGTTTTTGGTCAAAGCAAATAATGCGGTGAATGGATTGCAGTTTCAAACCATGTTTCAAACATTGCATTAAATTTTCAATTTGTATGACGTACCGATTTTTTGAATTTAACGTTGCCAGCAACTTTTTATTGTTGGAACGTGAACTGGGAGGTTGTAATTTTTCAACACAAAATGGTAGATCAGAATGATCATTGTGTATCTCACAGGGATATAATAAGTCGACCTCTAGAACGTAGCCACGCGTGTCATTGCTCAACACATCTTTTAAATTAAAATTTGAAACTTCATCTGAAATCAACCATCGAAAATTTTGATATGGAAGAGGTTTTTCCATAGCATATCCGTATAAATTGTTACAATCTAGGTAGGTGAGGTATGTTGTAGGTTGGTTTGGTTTGTATGTATCCATATATGGATTATTTGCTTTGGCGTGCTTTTGCACAAGCGAAACAAGACCACCACGTATTCCACGTTCAAAAAAGAGTAACATGTCGATGTCTGTTAATAGTTCCAGTTCTATGTCAGTCACCTTCAACATACAGTCCCAACTATATCCGGCAAGGGTGTAGTAATGGGCTGGATCTAGATTGTAGATTTCAAGACACAGTTTGCGAAAGTGTTCAAACACGTCTGTCAAAAGTAGTGTATCAATTTTGAGGTATAAATCAGCATACTCGCCCAAAGTTGATATCTTGAACACGTCCCATACTTTTTGGGCGTGTAAATAGTCTTCTTCAGAAATATGACTTTTTGTTAAGTCATTGTAAAATTTGTCCTTTGAAGGGAGTGCAGTTTCCTGTAAACATGCCCAATTGTTTACATAATTATAGGGAATCACCCCTTTTCGAATGCATAATTCAAATTGTTTGGCATCAGTAAAGTGTTGACGTACAAAATGCAAATTGTTTGGGTGAAGCCCTTGAACAAGCGCATCCAATGATGATGCGAGGAATCTATACGAATCTAAAAATCGTATACTGATTCCATTTCGCCATTTCGAAAACGAAATAAAATTTTCATGATTTTGTGGAATTAAAGAAAACTTTTGGTTTTCAAGGTTATCAAATTCCTTAATAATTAAATGGCTGTCATACCGAGACATGTTGTGTAAGAAACAAGAAATATAGCGTGCTCTTTTATACGCCAAATTACATACACTATGAGCCGCTCCTCTAAATTTGCCAGTGTACCGATTATGGTCTCTCACTGGTGTGTCACAAGGTGCTATTGGTTTTTGACAAATGTGGCAAGTGGTTGCTGTTGCAAAAGCCACCTCGTCTGCATCCAACATTTGAAGCGGAATTGGGTTTTCCAGGATATTGTACACCCGATCTGCCAAGGCGTCCAATTCATTTAAAAACCAAGCAGCAGCATTTGCATCGCGATAAGATTTGAAGTATGAAAGTGAAGGGTCATATGAACAAATCACGTTTAGAGCACAACTGAATGGCACATGTTGCTGTACTTGTTGAGTGTACGGGCGTGCTGGATCCGGTTTACATGTGTCAATGGGTGTGGTTAAACATTCAAAATCTGCATATACTGTAAATGGAAGCGGTTCTTGACGAGACACATTTTGAAATTTCATACTGGCTTTACAGCTGGTTGTGTAATGCAATCAATAGTATGGGCTGTCAACTTTTGATTGCTAGTAAAATATTGCAAACAGCGATCACATGTATATACCCTATTTTTACTCTTTGTAACTTGTGAACGAACTAGTCTGGAAAGATCTTTGATATAACAATAATGGTTGCACAATTCCCCTTCAATGTACAATAAATTAAAATGCTTTTCTTTTTTTTCCTTTGTCACATAGAGTGGCCCAATAACTTTGTCCCCTTCAACTCCGTATACATTAATGGAGTAAAGCAGATTTTTAGATTCAAAACGAGAAATGGCGTTGAGGTCCATTGGGAATTCTATGTCTGCTAAATTTAGACTGATCATTAATTCCATAAATTTCTGGTGATATTTTCCCATTCTGTGAACATTTTCAGTTGCAGGACTTAACCCAGCAGCCAAGGACCACACAAAGCAGAAAACATCATTATTATCCACATTGATAACTGCGTGACGGTTTTCCAACTGTTTAGGCAAATTAACATGAGATGAACCACTATTTATGGGATCAAAGGTGCATACATTAATTTTAAGATGATTGATAGCTTCCAGCGAATTGCCACTTTCCAATTCTTGAAACTCGGCAAAGCGCGTCATGAGCTTATCGACAATGTTTTTACTATACCAACTGTGTATATTATCAGTGCGGTACAATTCGCACATTTTCGTATGTAAATAAATCGGTTTGGTTATTTCAACACCTTGTTTTAAAATAACAAAATCACATAATAACTCAGCGTTAATCTTTAACGCTACATGTTCTCTTAAACAGTCTTGCATTTTATTTTGAAAAATGTTGTAGCTAGCGTTTAAAAATTCATTTGGGTCTAAAAATTTAGCATCATTATTAATTTTTAAGCTACATAACTTATTATTAAAACAACTATCCACGTTCTGCCAACTAAGTTCTGGTGCTGACATCATGACACTTACAGTAATTACATTTACTACAAAAACAGCAAATCACTGAACAGTTTGCAGAGAATGAAAACAAACAAAGTTTATTGTCTCTGCAAATTCTGTTTTAACATTAACAAATTTTAAATTTTATTTGATTCTTCAATAAATTCTACCAAACATCTTTTATTTTCTACTCCCAAATATTTTAGGTAGATGGTTCCTTTGTTGAGGTCATTTACAGCTTCGTCGTTGAGTTCCATGAACCTCGCAGGTAAGAAGACAGCGAAATCTTCTAGTTCGCAAACTATTCTTCTGCCATATTTCGTGTTTACTTTGCGAACAGCTGTCACCAAATAGGACTCGTTAACTGGCAGGTCCTGTAAACGTTTAGTCTCCAGACCGGTTGCTCTGCCAATGCGATTCGCAACTGTTATAGCAGACATATTGGTTCTGAAAGGTAATTATAAAGTGTTTAGGTAAACTATTAAAAAGGTTCAGGTACCCTCCACCTTTATTTATTAGCACATTAACTCAAACCCTGATCTATAGACTAAACCATCAAATGTGTATACAAAACTTATTTGCGAAGACGAGGAGTCTCCTAACAGCGCTCAGTCCCAGTAAATCAGTCGGATAGAGCGAGATAAGGTAATATCTCTTTTGACTGACGTCAAGCCTGGTAATGACTGTTAGTTGCAATAATAGTTTCATATATCCACTTGAGTAGTGTGTCCTGCATCCCCATCCAAACCTCTAGACTAAACCATCAAATGTGTATACAAAACTTATTTGCGAAGACGAGGAGTCTCCTAACAGCGCTCAGTCCCAGTAAATCAGTCGGATAGAGCGAGATAAGGTAATATCTCTTTTGACTGACGTCAAGCCTGGTAATGACTGTTAGTTGCAATAATAGTTTCATATATCCACTTGAGTAGTGTGTCCTGCATCCCCATCCAAACCTCTAGACTAAACCATCAAATGTGTATACAAAACTTATTTGCGAAGACGAGGAGTCTCCTAACAGCGCTCAGTCCCAGTAAATCAGTCGGATAGAGCGAGATAAGGTAATATCTCTTTTGACTGACGTCAAGCCTGGTAATGACTGTTAGTTGCAATAATAGTTTTATATACCCATTTGATATTATTATTATCCACTTGATAAATATTTAAGGTCAACTGTATAACCATCGACAGCTAGAGAAACTAAAGGTACTGTGTTCAATATTACCTGATAATAATAATAATATCGTATGGCCTCGGGTGCCTGGTGCAAGCTTTGTTAATTGACACCCAGAGGGTAGCTTGCATGTCGAATTTCGTCGTTCCTTTGAACGCTATGAAAGTCAAGGAGGTTAGAAATCTAAACTCCTTGACACTACAGCGCTTTCAAGTAGAGAATGGAGGAACTTTGTGTTGGCGGAAAATCCCGAGATTAATTTTGCCATTGAACACGGCCTACTGAATTCAAATGGGTTCTTTAACATGCCAACAACGTATGACATGAGTATCGTGATTTTTGTCGCCTTCAAAAATCACTTACCATGGCCAGGGGCGAACCTGCATCTTGGGGTTGGTAGTCCGACACTATAACCACTCACCCACCGTGGCAAGCAATTACCTGATAGAAGATCTTTGCAGCAAAGCGATGTGTATACTACCAACTCGTGGACTTCTCTGGCTAGCAACAATAATGTCACGGCTTATATACCCTTACAATCAGAGGCAACACACCGGTTTGTCCGCTTTCTCAGTAACTGGATGACCTCCATATTTAGTGTCCGCTTTCTCAGTAACTGGATGACCTCCATATTTAGTATAAATGAACCTGCTACTTTACAAAGAATTGTCATTCACTGCTGCTATGTCGGATCATGAAAACACCCATCATGGGGATGAAGAAGAAGAATCCGCAAATTGGGATTCATCTTTAGACATTTTCATGTAAGTAATATTCATTTTTTTTTAAATTGATACCAGGCTAAAAAAAAAAATCAAAGCCTAGAACGCTAACCAATTAACCATGGGACCGGAATATATTTTTAATTAAGACAATACAAACACCCAGTCCCCAAGCCAGGGGAATTAATCACCAGAAAATACAATCCCCACAGACCTCCCAAAAGTCTAACCCAGGACCCTCCAGTTTAGAGGCTAACAGCAGTCAAGAACAGTATAGTTGAGCCACACAGCTAAACACATAGTTGTATCTTGTCTCGCAATAAACAGTCAAGTTAATTATTACACTATTGTTTAAATGCAATGTCAAGCTTGGCTAACACTATTGCTGTTAATGTTAATAGCGTTTGTCAAATTGTGGTCAAGTAGCTTTGAACACTTAGATAGGCGTTAAGGTTTTATAAACTTAGCCGGGTGTGACCTTTGTGTAATAACTTGTACCAGTCGAGAATGCAAATTGTATGCAAGTAGTACTTTCTTCAACACTTGTTCATATATATTAACTATAATAACAGCAGCTCCACTCACTAAAGCGCAGCGTTATGTCATAGGGCTCAAGTCGCCCACGGGTGTTAACTAGAAAGACATGCACTTGACCTCTCCAGAGGTCGCACAATCATTATTCATTACCTACCATTAGTTTCATTACTCATTAATTCATCCTGCAAAACTTTTAATTTAATTTCATAGCTAGTTTTTTTGTCGTGTGACCTCCTCAGAGGCCGAGTGCAGGTCTTTCTATTCGACGTACGTGGGCGAGCTGCGCGTCGGTATGGAGTGGCTGAAGATGAAACTGGGCAAGGATGTGGAAGGAATCGGCCGTGGCCTATCAGAAGGTACCGTCCCAGCATTTGCATGTGGAAGGAATCGGCCGCGGCCTATCAGAAGGTACCGTCCCAGCATTTGCCTGGTGTTGAAAATGGGAAACCACGGAAAACCATTTCAAGGACGGCCGACGGTGGGACTCGAACCCACGCGTCTACCGAGTCCCTCCTACCAAGCTTTTAATTGAATTTCATGGCTAGTTTTTTTTGTCGTGTGGAGTGCAGGTCTTTCTATTCGACGTCCGTGGGCGAGCTGCGCGTCGGTATGGAGTGGCTGAAGATGAAACTGGGCAAGGATGTGGAAGGAATCGTCCGTGGCCTATCAGAAGGTACCGTCCCAGCATTTGCATGTGGAAGGAATCGGCCGCGGCCTATCAGAAGGTACCGTCCCAGCATTTGCCTGGTGTTGAAAATGGGAAACCACGGAAAACCATTTCAAGGACGGCCGACGGTGGGACTCGAACCCACGCGTCTACCGAGTCCCTCCTACCAAGCTTTTAATTGAATTTCATGGCTAGTTTTTTTGTCGTGTGGAGTGCAGGTCTTTCTATTCGACGTCCGTGGGCGAGCTGCGCGTCGGTATGGAGTGGCTGAAGATGAAACTGGGCAAGGATGTGGAAGGAATCGGCCGTGGCCTATCAGAAGGTACCGTCCCAGCATTTGCATGTGGAAGGAATCGGCCGCGGCCTATCAGAAGGTACCGTCCCAGCATTTGCCTGGTGTTGAAAATGGGAAACCACGGAAAACCATTTCAAGGACGGCCGACGGTGGGACTCGAACCCACGCGTCTACCGAGTCCCTCCTACCAAGCTTTTAATTGAATTTCATGGCTAGTTTTTTTGTCGTGTGGAGTGCAGGTCTTTCTATTCGACGTCCGTGGGCGAGCTGCGCGTCGGTATGGAGTGGCTGAAGATGAAACTGGGCAAGGATGTGGAAGGAATCGGCCGTGGCCTATCAGAAGGTACCGTCCCAGCATTTGCATGTGGAAGGAATCGGCCGCGGCCTATCAGAAGGTACCGTCCCAGCATTTGCCTGGTGTTGAAAATGGGAAACCACGGAAAACCATTTCAAGGACGGCCGACGGTGGGGCTCGAACCCACGCGTCTACCGGGTCAGCAGAGAGCTTGGACCGTGTGCTAATGTTGCGCTACAGACTAGTTGAAAAAAAAACTTTCTTTTTTTTCTCCCAGTCCCACTTAAGAAACATGACTAATTTATTGTAATTTAATGCAAATTGTATTACCGGTTGAAGACCTGTTAAATTTATTGCCAAGACATACTGCTTTAACAAAAATAAAAGTTAATAGCCTACATCCTCAATCTTGATACCAGTCTAATGTCAAACAGGCTTTCAATATCTTAGAATTGTGACAGTATCATTAAAATTGTGTTGGGCTGTTATGTAAATTAGCAGTAGTATACCGGCTCTCACCGCTGATCTGCAGTTTAAATCTCACTTACTTCATGTGAGATCTGTGTATGGTACCGCAAAAGTTGAATTGTTGTTGTTTGAGTCTTCAGTCTTTTGACTGGTTTGATGCGGCTCTCCATGTCTCCCTGTCCTGAGCTAATCGTTTCATCTCTACATAGCTCCAACATCCCTACATCGGAGGCAATCTGTTTAACATATTCTAACCTTGGTCTACCCCTACAGTTCTTGTCCTCGACCCTTCCTTCCGTAACTAAGCTTGCTATTCCTGGGTGTCTTAGTATGTGTCCTACCAACCTATCTCTTCTCTTCATTAGCAGTCGCCAGAAACATCTCTCCTCTCCCACTCGTCTTAATACCTCTTTGTTTGTAACCCTATCTACCCATCTGATCTTCATCATTCTCCTGTAACACCACATTTCAAATGCTTCTATTCTCCTCTTTTCTGCTGCACCAATAGTCCAAGTTTCACTTCCATAGAGCGCCACGCTCCAGACAAAGGCTTTCAAAAATGACATCCTAATACCTAAATCTATATTCGATGTCAGCAGATTCCTTTTTTGTAGAAATGCTTTCTTTGTCTGAGCCAACCTACTTGCTTCGTCCATCACTGGTTATTCTGCTTCCTAAGTAACAGAAGTCTCCTACTTCCTTCAGCTTTTCACCTGTCAATTTGATCTCCATAGAGGTTTCTGATTTATGATTTCAAAATGTCAAACAATTTAGTCCAATCAACTTTATCAAAAGCATTTTCTAAATCTACAAAAGCCATGAACGTTCTCTTGTCTTTCCTTATTCTATCTTCTAAAATCAGCCTAAGACTTAGTACAGCTTCCCTTGTTCCTACATTTCTCCTGAAACCAAACTGATCTTCACCCAACTCTGTTTCTATTTGGCTTTCAATCCTCTTGTAAATCATTCTGGACAGGATCTTTGAAGCATGAGTAATCAAGAAGATTGAATTAAGGATAACAAAATTAACAGTATTATTCTCTTCTTGCAAAACATTTTTTAAACTCAGCTTCCAAAAGCTTACATATAGCAGAACGCGGATTTTACAACTACAGAGGTGACAGCCGAGTTCAGCATTGCTTTCACTTACTTGTGTCAAGCTCCTCTCTGTCTTCTTTCCTATCAACCTCGCTTGGTCAACTCTTGTTCTCTTCCAACTCCAACAGTATTAGAGTATCCAAGGCCTTGCCACATCTTTTCTGATTCCCTCCTTCTGCAAGAGGCCAGTCTTCTTTTCCCATTATTTCCTACCTTCTGCCTGTCATTTAATCATTGATGCAGAGAAGTGCAAGGAGTATGCCTCCATAACTTAGGAGGTTTTCTTCTGTGTACTTTAATTTTCCCTGACACAAACATCAAGACAGTTTATATCCTCGCCGCTAGATTGGGTATTCTAATGACATTGATAGACATTTTTTCTATTTTATAGTTTTTCGAATGACCGCGTCATCGCAGAGTTTTTCGTGCAGATGATGTTGATGATGGAGGCCGAGGCAGAAAACGAAAGTGAAAATGACAGTGCAAATGAAGAGGAAGAGGAAGAAGAAGCCACAAAAAAATAAAAAATAAATAAATGTAACAAAAAGAAAAAAAATAATAATAAAAATATTCTTGTTTTGATTGATTTATTTGTCTATCATTCCCACTTTTTTTATATGAAGCTGAGCGAGCCAACATGTCAGGTGTCAATCTCAAAAAAATTCACTCCTGTGACATCACACATCGGTTGACCGTTCAAATCAGATTATTCATTCTAACACCCATCCATGTCCATTAACCATCTAGCACGCCTTCCATATCCTCAGCTCCATAACACATAAATTCAAATCTCCCAAGTCAGCATAAATGAAAATCCTTCGGCTGCACTAGGTCTCTGTGATTATGCCTCCATGGCTTAGGGAGAAGCATGCCAACCTCTCACCGCTGGGTCTGTGTTTCAAATCCCAGTTACTCCATGTAAAATCTGTGCTGGACAAAACAGAAGCAGACTGGTTTTTCTCCGGGTACCCTAGTTTTCCAGACAAACTTTCATTCTACCAACACTCTCCACCATCATTTAATTTTATCAGTCATTTATTCAATCGCTGACTCAGAGGAGTGCGATAGGCTTCGACAGTCGGCACAGTTCATA
Source organism: Meconema thalassinum (assembly GCA_946902985.2). Taxonomy (NCBI): domain Eukaryota; kingdom Metazoa; phylum Arthropoda; class Insecta; order Orthoptera; family Tettigoniidae; genus Meconema; species Meconema thalassinum. The sequence goes on from OX336395.1 coordinate 341,780,774, forward strand.
TCATCACAACTAGATGGAATATTCCAATGTCATCAATAGACATTACACCATCTTGTTTTTATTTCATGTCGAGCTGGCTGAACCGACATGCCATGCGTTTTGTATCCCCCACCCATTAACAATTTGTTTACCGTTAAGTATTAGAAAAAAACAATCCCATCCATGACCTACACTACATTCTGCCTGTGACGTCCCAACCTCCATTCACAGTTCCATCTTCATTCACGTTTGTTTACCCGCCAACCTAGCACGTCAGGGTTCAACAACCACCATCCATCTCCATTCATGTTTCCCATTAAAACATTCTCATCCATGACCTGTGCTACATTCCGTAATCTGCTGTGACGTTGCAACCTCCATTCACGGTGCCATCTTCATTCACGTTTATTTACCCGCAAACCTAGCACGCCAGGGTTCAACAACCACCACCCACCACCATTCATGTTTTCCATTCAAAACACTCCCGTCCATGACCTACCTCACATCCCGTAATCTGCTGTGACGTCACACACACACCAGTTGACCGTTCAAATCTGACGATTCATTCACAACCAAGGATTCGGAAACCTTCGGCAACACTCGGATCTCATCGGGCTCAAAGCAAAGCTATATAGCCCAGGATAATATCAGAGAAGGCGCTCAGTCCAAGAGAGAGACTGGGTCGAGGAGGGTCTCGTGCAGAGCCTCTTCCATCCTTCCCCCCCTCGTCCCCCACCCCACCCTTCCCTCCCCCTCCCTCCCCCACCCTCCCTCCCCACCCCTACTCCTCCCCCTCCACCCACACCCCCTCAAACCGGTTCCTGGACCCTCCAAGGTTTGTTTACCTTCCGGGGTCCCGGCGACCTTGGGGGTCAATGACCTACCTCAAGGTCATTGACCATGACCTACCTCAAGGTCATTGACCTTGCCACGCCCCCCTCATTTGCATAAATAACGGTATTTGAAGCAGAACCCCCACAGCCTCTCTACTGGCGGCCGTGGCCTTACAGTAGGTACTGTACCCGAAATACCTACCATCAGCTTGTTGGAATCCCACGAAGACAGCTGGATCGTAGAGCCTGGAAACCCCGGCTATAAAATTTGCCAGATTCTACCCAACATAAGACGAGGAAATGGGGTACAGGAATTCCTAACTGAGACTACGTTAAGAAAAACCATGGTGAACGACATAAGAAAGCTCAAAAGCACAAGAATAACAATGAACGCAATCTCTGGTGTGTGGGAAAACCACTGAAATACCCACCGCTGGCCTTCTTAACGTGTTCTCTTATCGTTTCTATAAAGTACCACACTTCGAAGATTTTAAATTGATCAAAAAGAAAATTTATTCAGGAAAAGAAAATATAGTGTAAGTCACTATATTATACTTCAAGGCAGAGTGCCCAACTTCCATCCGAAGTTTCATGAACATGGGAGAAAAATGCCAGCCCCCACATTCATCAATGTTGTTGACTGCATTTTACCCAAGAATGAGTGAACACAAATCATATACATGGTCCAACATAAATGTTGACAGCAATTGGAACATTTTAAATATAAACCCTGGAAATCTTCATATTTACAAGACATATATCAATGTATACCCTGAAAAAAATTATTTAAAGCTATAATACAAATGTACAGTCATTTTGTAACACTTTCTTAGTGTGTTTCTTTTTATAGGATTCAGAAGTGACATCTTCCATGTGGTTTATTATATTTATGTTTGCTGGGTTTTTCTGATTTTATTTATCTCTTCTGACCGAGCAATAAAGCTAAGTCAAAAATTAACTTCTTTAATTTAATTTTAACACCCCTTTAAATGAACTGTCCTCACCAGACAGCAATTAGTGATAGTTAAAACGCCTGTTAAGCATTGCATTGATACAAATGGTCGAAAATTTTACCAGGTAGGTTTAATTCAACATGCCTAAAATGCATGATTTTCACAACAGATTATTTACTTGAACTGATACTGAAGTAAACTGCCCAAATTTCACAAACTATCTGAGTGGATTACTTTCCATACTACAACTTGGAATATTCCATTGAATACCCTTTTAATAATCAAGGACATTAGCCTTTACATGGCTTTGCCATTAAATATCATGCTACACTAAGCATTCATATCATTTCTAATATCAGGCATTACTCCTATCTCTTTAGCGCTTCAATTAGTTATCTTTCTTAGTGAACAAAGAATTCGGCTTAGTTGACAGATAACATTCACAATGAAATATTGTTGCTAAAATTATACAAGTTTCTTTACAGTTCAATTAATCACTGTTAAATTATTATTTCATTTGCTCTTATGTTATTATTATTATTATTCACGATCAATATGCATAGCTTTCAATAAGTGTTAAATAACAATTGCAGCTTTGGCGATATATCTGCTTCCACATAAATCTAGTTTGTGATTCGCGTTAATAACATAGGGTGAATGTATTCAAATGTCTTCAAACTGTGTTTAAAACATCTGTCTAGTCCATCAATAATGGATCTTGATCGAATCTAATAAAGCAAACGTAATGCAGAATCTCACAAAAAATTACGTTAGAAAGAACCTGGATCAAGTCAAAATTCGGAATAAATTCCTAGCAAATCAAAACAAATCCGCTTTCTTCACTGAACCTGCTTCATAAAGCGTACTGCAGTATTCGAAAATCAACCTGAATACTGAAATTTCACTTTCGAGTGTATAACAGTCTTCTAAGTAGACTTACGGAAGTAGAAACTCCAAATTGAGTCTACCCAAGCTCGAGTAATGTCATATGAAGGTATAAAACTAGTGTTCATATACAATATAAATCAAACACGAAAAATGATGAATCTTGAGTGGCCTAAAGTTCCTCTTCTCTACATTAAATAAATTCCCCATAAAATGAACTTGAATTTACAGTAATCAAAAGAAAATTAAGCTATAATACATTTAATTACAATGGGTGCATCCTTTTAATAGAATCAAAACCTTGTCCAGAATAGAGTCAGTCTTGACACTAGGATCAAACCTAAACTCCATTCTTAGACGTTCTACGAAAAATCCTTTATAAAAAAAATGTGGCAGGGTGACAACGTTAGAATAAACATGCTTAGCTACGATTGAAGATGGTTAATTCAGTACCTTAGATGATTCTTGTAGACCACGAAAGGACACAGTGGGATGTCCTTTATGACTGATCCCTCCATGTAAGCAATAGAAGTCTTCACTGTCCAGGAAAGCGAGAAACGAACCCTGGATCTCCAGACATCTCCCATCCTGACTGAATGTTCCACTCTAATACCAACGACAGTTTCTTTCATCTTCGGATAACGTCCTATCAACCGCAGCACGCAATGATGTCTATATCGGCCCGAACACCAAAGTTCACTGGCCTCGGGCAATCGGTTCATTGCGAAACACACTGTATTGCAATACAACAGCTGTGTTCGCACTCAACAGGACGGGCCGCGCGACGTATAGCATCAGAATGAACGTAACTTCGCTCGCACAGTGACACTCATGTGTTTATATCGCCTAGCCGCACATGGTTAAGTCACTGAAGCACATAGCAACCTTTCCTCTAGACATGATATTGCTCAACATAGTTGCAAGATCACAGACATATGAGTTAGGCCCTAAATATATAAAAAGTATATTCAAAATCCAACCACTCGTATTGGGAAATGCTTCTCAAATGGAGGTGCTAATTGTTCTGTCAACACACACGAAATGAGTGTATCGATACGGCCAGTTCCAAAGCGAAGAATGTCTACTGAATAAACATTATGATTGTATGCTTGTAAAAGCAAGTATTCACCTTTCACGAACACTATACGGCTGGCCTATAATGTACAGTTATCTAGCAAGACAAGCTGCATTTTCATTTCGTTCGCAATGGCCTAATCGGAACTGATACTGGAGTCCTTCACGGCACTAAAGAAAACTCCCTGCTGTACAGTGATCGTACACTACTCAAGACGAACTTTCACTCACGGTTCACGTGACATTTCGCCGCCGGTCACCGGTATAACTCGATGCATGTGTAATCGTGCGTGGTATATTCCAATCTACCCTCTTCGTTGTTCAAGCCAGAACGCGACTGCGAGGTCACCTATCGTCGCGCCACGAGTGCTCAAAACTGGAACTGATAAGATGCAGATATCTTATTTCCGTGTTCCTAAGAATTCAATTATGCGAAAGTAGTTAATAATCCAACACCTGCTATAATTACAAACATGTTAAAATATGCCAGAACGTATAAAAAACTTGAATTCCCATCCAAAGAGCATAGTTTATCTCTTGTTGCTGGTCGATAAAAATAATCAATACCCCTAACCAATCAGCTGTGTCAACAGTACTTGTAACGCATGCGCCCCGCTTCTCTCGTCGAGATCGCTATCCAAAGTCAACTTGTGGATCGCGAAACATATGATCCTGACTCTCGCTTCATGTTCACAAGTAATTACATATTACCTTCCCATAAAGGCATTCCAGTCATGAGAATGAGGGTACAGTACCATCCCGGCATTTGCCCGAAAACGAAGTGGGAAACCACGGAAAACCACTTCGAGGATGGCTGAGGTGGGAATCAAACCCCCTCTACTCATTTGGACCACCCGAGGCTGAGTAGACCCCGTTCCAGTCCTCAGACTACTTTTCAAATTTCGTGGCAGAGCCGGGAATCGAACCCAGGACCTCCGGGGCGGCAGCTAACCATGCTGACCGCTACGCTACGGAGGCGACCGTTGATATTTATATTAGTTCTATCAAGCAGAAAAGTATTAGTTGACCCGTTTTTCTGGAAGTAACGCTTAATTAAAATTCAAGCCGTGTAATTTCGAGGGCTACTATGCCGTTAAATTTAAAAAAAGAATTACATGGAAGTTAAAATAATGGCTGTCCAACTCATTCTGAGCAAGATGGCGGCGCGTGCCTGCATCAAGGGAAGTGTGCTCCGTGTGATTTTAGTATTTTTAATGGTAAAATGTGCAGTGACTGTGGCAAGACGTGTTCATTCTGAGACCGTTAATTGTGAACAGGATCTGAAGAATCAACCCCTTATGGAAAAACTTCTGGTGAGTGACAAATGCACAATACATTCCTGGACATGGTGTGGCAGTGAAGGTCTGGGACTGGCCACCATTAGCCGGCCACGCCGAGCGGGAGGGGAAGGTGTCGCAAGGCTACCTGCTACCGGGTTCTCGCTCTGCTGTCTAGCGCTTGCTCTAAGCGGCGACATAGAACTCAACCCTGGACCTTTGCAATGCGCAATATGTGAAAAAATCGGCCGAAAAAATCAATTATATATTCAGTGCAGTAATTGTAACATGTCGAGTCACAGGACGTGTGCTAAAATCAGTACCTCTGAGTTCCGGTGCATTAAAACAGGCACGCGAACGTGGACATGTTGGCAAGGTGCTATGCCGCCGTTTACCGACTCGTTGTGCAGCAATACCAGTGATATTCCCAGTGACTCTGTAAATAGTGTAAATAACCTGAATACTTCACTTGTAAATAAACACTTATCACTGTTCGCCTTCAATGCCCGCAGCATCACGCGGCCGGGACGGAAACAAAACATTCATGCTATAGTGACCGCCCTAGATCCAAGTATTGTGTGTTGCAGTGAAACGTGGCTCTCTGGGGTGGTAGGTGATCGGGAGGTGTTACCAGACACATACCAGCTGTTCCGGAAGGACCGACCACTGACTTCAGGGGGTGGGGTTCTCATTGCTGTGAAACCTGAGTACAATGCAACTCGCGTCCATCAGCTGGAAACTGACGCTGAGGCCGTGTGGGTTGAGGTTCAATGCAGTAACGGTAAATATCTGATCGGATCAGTCTATCGCTCTCCGAAATCGTCCCAGCTGATGAATGATGAGCTGATTCTCTCCCTCAAACGGGTGCAAATCCTTCAACAAAATTATGACGCTGTCTACATTGTTGGTGATTTCAACCTACAAATCACATGGAATAGAAATGCCGCTCCTATCCCAAATAATCCTATATCCAACAACTTCCTTACAGCATTCTATGATCTATTCCTCCATCAACTCATATTTGAAGCTACCCGTATCACTGAGACCTCCCGTTCAACCCTCGATCTCTTCCTAACAAACTCTCCATCCTCAATTCAGTCTCTACAATTCATCCCTGGATTTTGTGATCACCAAGCCCTCCTAGCTATATTTACCCACAAAAAGAACAGTCCAAAATTACAAACCAGAACAGTTTACAATTACTCCCGTACCAACTGGAAACTCCTTTCTGACATCTTACTTGACAGATTACCGGTCATTACACCTTCAGTCACCAACAGTGTAGAAATAGATGGTACCTGGCATACTTGGAAGGAAATCTTTTTTCAGTGCGTCGATGAAGTGATCCCTAAGGTTACAATTAAAAATAAGAAAAAAACACCTTGGATCTCAAAGGACATAATATCCAAAATAAGAAAGAGAAATCAGCTCTATAACAAGTGGAAACAGTGCCCAAGTGACTGCAGGTGGGAAAAGTATAGGCTGGCTAGAAATAGTACCAAATCTGCAATTCGTGAAGCCTACAGTACGTATATGGACAAATTAAGCTTTAATCCCAAGGCAATGTGGACATTCATTCGGAGCAAAAGTGGCAACACCGCACCACAGAGCTTTAAACATAACGGACTTTCTATTTCCAACCCACTAGACATAGCCAACTCATTCATCTGTAAATACCAAAGTAACTTCTCTCCACCTGACACCAGTGAAGGAATGTTCCTACCAAGGACATCATCCCCTCTCTTTCCCCTAGCCAGTCTATATTTCACACAACAGGAAGTTCGAGACAGCTTACGGAGAACTACACCCCATGCCGCGACAGGACCAGACTTAATCCCTGCTCGGATCCTTCATTACTGTGCAGATGCCCTAGCACCCTCATTGTGCGCACTTTTCAACCACTCTACCACAAGAGTGGAAACATGCTAACGTGGTCCCTGTGTTCAAAGATGGTGACAAGGAAGACATGGACAATTACCGCCCGATTTCTCTGACGTCTGGTATCTGTAAATGTATGGAGCGCCTGGTTGCTAAGAACTTACTGGAATTCCTGAGTGAGCGAGGCCTGTTAAATCCAAGCCAACATGGCTTCGTTCTGGGGAGATCTTGTACAACTCTTTTGACAAAAGTGATTGATGACTGGCAGAACTCTTTGGATCAGACTAACGTCTCCCAAGTGGACTGTGTGGCCCTGGACTTAAGCAAAGCTTTTGATCAGGTGCAGTGTGTCGTGTTTGGCGGGGCAAAGTCACCGAACATAGTGGTAACTTCGGGAGTATCACAGGGGTCGGTGATTGGGCCTTTGTTGTACATGGTTTTTACCCTCGACCTTCCAAGCTGTGTGACGTCCACGATGGCGCAGTATGCAGACGACTCAATAATTTACAGAGCCATAAAAAATAATGATGACGTCAAAGCACTACAGGAAGATCTGGACAGTGTGGCACTGTGGTGTGATGTAAATAAGATGACCTTGAATGTAAACAAGTGTAAATATATTCGGCTAAGTAGGGCCAGACAGCCTATTGCACATAGCCTTTCACTGAGCGGCAAAGTTCTTCCCATGTGCAATTCACTGCGAATGCTGGGAATACACATTTCCAGCAATTTGAAGTGGAATGTACACGTTGAAGAATCTAGGTGTAAGGCGTTTAGAATTCTAGGATTTGCAAGACGTAATCTTCTGGGATTCAGAAGCCGTGCACTCCGAGCGGTGTATCTCTCCACGATACGGCCCATTCTTCTGTACGGACTTCCTGCCTGGCATCCCACTACCGAGGAAAACATGAGGAAGTTAAATGCAGTCCAACGTCGAGCAGAGCGACTCATTTACAATCAGGGTAACAAAGTTTTGACAAAACCATTAACATCCATCAATGACATATGTAGCCAAATAGATCTCACCTTTCTCCGAAAATCTCTAGCTGGCACCATTATACTGTACCCATTTCACCGCCTTCAGCTGTCATATCGTTCAGTCCGTAGAGCACAGGGTGTCACACTTGTTCCTCCATTCGCTAGGACAACAGATTATCAATCTGGATTCTACAATCGCTCTGCTCGACTTTGGAATGACCTGCCTCGTGAAATAAAAGACCTTCCTCCACGACAATTTTGCCGCAAAGTGAAGGCTCTAAAGGGACTAAAACCTCATGTAAATTGAATTATATACTGTATAATGTAACTTTGTGAGTGATTGGGAGTGGGCGCGTGCGTGTATATATGTATGTATGTATGCGTGTGTGAGCGTGTATATGTGTGTGTACATGCCTGTGTCTTCCCTTTTATTAATGAATTGTATGATATAGACGTCATGTACAGCAGATTATGTGTATATAGCAAATGTAAAGGTGTAAATTGTATAATGTAACATTTGAGATTTGTTTAGATTTAATGAACGGAGATGGAGACACTGATGTGTATGTGGGGCTTGCCCTTTCTCTATCTGCCGTCCATAAATATTGTAGGCACAATTTTTGGTAAATAAATAATAATAATAATAATAATAATAATTCTTGTTACATTTTGAGTTGACCGATGCATTTTTATCCCAGAAATCAATTGCCTCCCAACAAAGTGTTTGTGAATATTTTCAAACGAAGATATTGTTAAACTCAAAATATTAAATGGAATAACAGGCCACCGCGACAGTCTTTGAAACGCAAGGACCAAGGTACGGGGACCAGAGATGACGAATTAGCGAGCATGAACTTCTCGCGGCTCTGTTGCAGGGGGTAGGCAACCCACATGACTGTTGTGTATTACAGTGAAACCCGCTGTACATTTAACAAGCACTCGAGGAAATCGGAGAAAAAAAGTAATATTATTGATAATAATAATAAAAAATTACGAGCCTTACAGTAGTCGCATATGATTTGTAACATCTGACATAGAAGAAACCTCACGTGAAATTGTTGATACACCGGTATTTTATACTATTATTGGCACAAATATTAATTTATTGTAAAAGGGAGCGTTTTGCAGATATTGTAGTTTATAATACGGAACTCATTTTATTAAATGATTTGTGGCTTCCACCAGCCCTAGCCTAAATAAAGAATACGATATGGATCAACTAGATTAATAGACGCGACACCGCTAATAACCTAAACAGGTCCTCTTGATTCACAGACCAACACGTAATTTCATATGGATTCTGTTAAAATGAGTCATATTGATATGATAAATATCGTTTAAAATGTTAATCTGGTAGCAAAAATATCTCCCCCTCCGGGATTCGAAGCCGCGATCCCTAGACTCACAGTCATAGGCGCTAACCCCACGGCTATTTCGACTACGCAAATATTGTGCACAAGATGGTGACTTATTTCCACGTTCCAATGATACTGGTAGGTTGGTTGCTTCCTCAGTTTAGGGGCTGCAACAACACGGTCATGTAGCCCCGTGTACTTTGGGTGTGTGCATAATCTGTCTGATAACCGGTGTTAATTGTGTTGGCTGTATTAGTGTGTGTATCTGTTTTTTAATTCAAGTAAGGACTGTAACCTTGTATATTTCAGCGAGTTCCTAATTTTGCCGCCAAACGCCACCGTCAACGACTACTAGGCCTAGTTCAGAACTTAGCTACTAGACGCCACCGCAGTCGGCTCTTTTCAACGAACGTAAGCACCTAAGAGGGTTGTTTACATTCTTAACCTATACAATTTTACTTCACACAGGTGTAATTAGTGGAAGGTTCTTTAGCATGTCATAAATCATGACATGGGACCGCCGGCTTTACTTCCCCTCTGAAGTAAGGCATACTGAGGGATTTTTAACGCTCTTAAAAATCCGACGGCTTCGGAATTAAGTTTCATTTATATTTTGCATGTTTCGATAATAATCCTGCGTGAAATTGAGTTTAAAATATCTTATGAATAGGCCCTCTTGTGAGTAAAGAGAATGTATTCAGCAATAGTTCATGAAGGCTTGCTCAATTCTCGTATAACCACAACGATTATATTATATTGATGACTGCATTACTGTTATGTGAGTTAATATTTGAATAGCCATTGTGCAGAAACATAATACCGGCAATGCCGACTACTTACAATGTTTGATATTAAGGCATTTTACCATTTAAATACTGATACGAAGACTTCGAACATGTACCATGTGCTTTGTTTGAATCACTTGACACCAGAGTTCGCATGAGCGATTACCGTTCAGTATGTCATATACATTCCACATGGCTGAGAGTACGTCGTGGTATCAATTTCCGACACCGCGCGCTCATTGTTTCTCTTACCACTGCCAGCTGGATCTTACCACTGCCAGCTGGTTCGATCGATCGAGTTGGCAGTGCGTCTTACACTTCCGTTCGAGCCACCACTGCCAGCTAGCACACTTCGATCGAACAGAAGTGTGCCAGCTGATGCCACCTCGATCGTTCCGATCCACTTCCGACCAATTTTTCAAAATCACTCCCACAAAAATATCCAGCAACTGAATGGAAAGATGCTACACATCAAAAATTGGATTCACGTTTTCTGTGAAGCATCTTTAGGTGAAAAAAACTGCAATATAAAAGAAAAGATTGACTACTGGAATTGGAGAATGATATGAGGATCTGGTGTTTGATTTTTCTTTCATTAGTAACTAGTCAGTCCGAGGCTCGTTCCATTTTTGAAAGCATTTGGTTTCATCCACTACTGGCTTGCTGGGCCTATCGTAGCTTCACCAGAGCCCCGTTAGCCGTCACTTTTCAGGGTTCCTGTAGGACCTTCACAGCTACCGTAACGGTCCCGGGGCACACAAAGTCCCCACTGTACTTCACCCAGGGGCGGCCGCTCCTTATGTGCTGAAGTGCTGCAGCACATTACTTTATTTGAAAATAAATTATTTTAATAGTAGGCCTATTATCTAAAAATACAACGCTTTAAAATAGACGTCAAGCAAAGAATAGGAAATATTTCTACTCCCCTCACTACGAGGTTCAGAACATGTACGGTTCGAGGTATCTAGGCGTGCGCTCCACTCCGTGCACGGCGTTAGCTGTGCAGATCACAGCCCAGCGAGAATTTCCAAGTTTATTGGCAGGAAGCGTGAATTTTGTCTTCTGCGCATGCGCGACCAACTTTTCCCTTGTGTTCTGGATGTGCTGTTGGGAAAACAGCTAAGACCAGTCATCACAGCGATTCTTTGTTCGACCACAGAGAGGCAGCACTGGTCACACGGAATGTGAACGTGGCCAGTGGCACTATCTGGACTCAGCAATAGGATTTAAGAGGGAATCGCTCAAAGAAAATGGGGTGAAAAAAAGCAGAGGAAGCCATCAGCTGTTCCCGGCAGAAGGTCTTTTTCAATACTCCCAACCTACTTTGCCACATTTTGTTAATCGATGTACTATCAAAATTATAATTTTTATGCCGTCAAAATAAGGACATGATTATTGTGATGCCTAGTTCATAAATTTCACTATAGCAAAATAACATGTGATTTTGCATTATGGCGTTGCTGGTTTCATTTTAATGCTTTTGGTAATACTGAGTAGTACTGTTTTTGCGCGGTCAGACCAAGTGTTTCCGAGTTCGTGAATATTTTGTAATTGCAGGTGTTATTGTGTGCAGTACTTAATTAATTTTGTATGAGGCATGAGTATATGTGTTGAGTTTGTTTGCGTGTTTGTGCAATATGGAAAACTCAGTGGAGAGACTCTTGAAAACCCCATTTTCAACCAGAACTCTTGAAGAAAAAACTAAGGTAAAGAAGTTAGGTAGACCTACCCCGGACTTATTTATTGCTCAGAAAGCCACTTCTAACAAATTTGCATACACTAGAAAATTTAATAGAAAAGTGTATGAAAACGATTGGATGTGCGGGTGTGAAATTAGAAATGCCCTTTTCTGTTTCCCTTGTTTGTGTTTTGGCAATAGTGATTCTTGGGGAACAGTGGGTGTTAGAGATCTTGGACATCTAAACGCTTTAATGAGGAAGCATAATGACAGCGAGAAACACATCAATAAATCTTTAAATTTAACTGCTTTAGGAACAGTTAATATTGCAACACTATTAACTAAGCCGTGCTTATCATGAAGAAGAAGAAAAGCACAATCAACAAGTGGAGAAGAACAGGTATGTGCTATCCAGAATTATAGACTGCATTAAGTTTTGTGGTGCGTTTGAATTAGCTTTAAGAGGGCACGACGAAAGTGATAATTCAGACAATCCTGGCGTTTTCTTGGGCCTAGTAGATTTAATTTCCAGTATAGACAGTGCAGTAAAGGAGCACATTGAATCTAATAGAGTTTTCAAAGAGACCTCAAAAACCATCCAGAACGAGCTGTTGGACTGCATGCTAGAAACCTGCAGAGAAGTGATAGCAGAAGAAATGCAGCAAGCATATTTTGTTAGTGTGATGGCGGATGAAACTACAGATGTTTCAGAGCAGACACAGTTAGTGTTGGTATTTCGGTATGAGAAAGATGGTATTCCATACGAACGATTTTGGGGCTTCTTTAAACCAGAAGGTCAGAATGCGGATTCCCTTGCATCATGTATTTTAAGTGTAATGGACAACATGTTTAACGCTACACCACACAAAGTTATTGCGCAGACCTACGACGGGGCATCAGTAATGAGTGGTGGTAAAGGTGGAGTGCAAGCAAAGATAAAAGCCTACTATCCCAACGCACATTACATCCACTGCTATGCACACCAACTGAATTTAACAATGGAACATGCAGCTTCGCAGAATCAGTCGGCTAGGATGTTCTTCGCTCACCTGTCAGCGTTCCCTGCTTTCTTCTCAAGGTCGCCGCAACGGACGTCTGCTTTAGAAGCAGTGGCAGCTCGAAGAATTCCAACTGGACCAGCGACTAGATGGAATTTCAGGTCGCGCACCGTAAATGTGGTGTACGAGCAAAGGGTATCCATAAGGGAGTGTTTATTAATGCTGGAGAAAACCCCATCCTATAAACTTGCCTGCAGGCAAACGGGCTTCGTCGCAGCTTAGAAGACGAGGAATTCATATTTTGGCTACATTTCTCTCATAAATTGATGCCACATGTGGACATTATGTACAATCAGTTGCAGTCCAGAACAGCTGATGCCGTGAAGATAAAATCCGCTGTGTCACACTTCATGCAAGTGATCAACAACATCAGGGAATCGGTAGAAGACATTGCTAGTACTGGTACTTCTGAAGAAACGTGTGCTTCAGAAAACAAGCGCAGAAAGTTATCATGTCGGTGTACTGATGCCAAGGAAGTATGTGATAGAATAACACGAGAAGCCCGCGATCGCTTCCAAACCTTGGATCACCTGGAAGGAGCAAAACTGTTAGATTCCACCAACTTTGAACGATTTTCCAAAACGTTTCCAGATAAAGAACTAGGTGTAACTGTTCAGGCCTATAGCATGCTGGAAAAGAAAAGGCTCAGAACAGAACTGTCGATTCTGTACTGTAGGCCAGATTTTAGGAATATTGGTGGGGCAATCTGCAAGGTATGTTCTGCCAAACAAGCAAGCTTCTGAGGATATTAGTAACAACACCCATGACTACTTCAGAGCCTGAGAGGTGTTTTTCATCGCTGAAGAGGATCAAGACCTTTCTGCGGAACACCATGGCACAAGAAAGACTAAGTGCCCTCGCTATGCTCTCCATTGAGAAGAAGATGGTCTCCAGTATGGAGGGGTTCAATGCCAGGGTGATTGACAAGTTCTGCAGCAAGAAGGAGCGACGTATGGACTTCATTTTTCGTCACTGAGTGAGTGTTTCTATATGTTTATTTATTTTAAAAAAATTGGAAGGAGGGCTAGGCCTACAGCACACAACTAATTTTCTACACCAGCCGCCACTGACTTCACCCCTACAGGCGATCCCCTACTTTGTGCCGTTGCCCGTCTCCCACGACGTGGACGAAGGGTTGGAGAGGCTTGTGTTCCAAACAGACCCGGCCAGTGACTGGAAACTGTGCAAGATGATGATGATGATGATGATGATGATGAGTAACTAGTCAGTGTACACAATGGTTGTAATGTAGAATTTCGATGTGCATTAATTATAATTGTTGAATTTGGATTTTTCTTATCAATTTGACCACGATATTATTTCAAGCATGAATAATGGAAGACTGCTATTTTCGTTGCCTAAAATAGCATAACTCCGATATGAAGGTCATATGGATAAATTACAGAAAATTAAATGAATAGATTGGTAATAATAATAATAATAATCATCATCTTATCGTATGGCCTCGGGAGCCGGGTGCAAGCTTTGTAATTTGACACCCAGAGGGTAGCTTGCATGTTGAATTTCGCTGTTCCTTGAATCACTATGAATATCAAGGAGGTTAGATATCTAAGTTAATTTATGGATGGAATTTATACGAATCTAGTATTAACGATCGACCATTTCACGAATTATCAGTGGCCATTGGTGATTGTAACTAACACACAAATCATCTGAAAGGAATGATGCTCGGATGAAATGAGTTTTCTACAAATAACATTGAAGGAGAATATTGTAAATAGTAAAAGAAGCAGTTGTAAAATAGATGATTGAGTTAAATATAAATTCATAATGACGAGAGGATGATTGTAAGTCAAACAGAGACTGGCGCAATTGTTAAAAACTTGACATTTAATTTTTTATGAATGAAATTTGCACTCAGTTTTGCAATTGGAGTTTTTTTTGTTAGTATGGAGATCTACATGACTTATTTCTAAGCAGTCAAATATATTTTCTTTCATTTGTTTATGTAACTTAGAAGTGATGGAATCTAGTCACACGATATTCATATTCAGTAATTGAGGCACCATATGATGGACATTCTGGGTGCAAGATAGTTCCTCACAGTCAAGTTGGACAGGAATTAAATTTCTATTTTTCAGTGAAAAGTCTTTTTTTTTTCTTTCAAATCTCCTAATTTCATTTATATCCAAGGCTAGGACTGGGGAGATTCATTGGCCCAATTAAATTGTAAATTTTCTCTTGACATTAATATTTTAGTTTCTTTTATAGACCACAACAAGTAGTAATTTAGATTGAATCCCTGAGGTAGGACAGGAGTGGGTATTTTTTTAATGTTTCGGTTGTTGCTTGTTGGTTTATGGGCTAAAAATAAATGGAATCTTTTTGATTTTATGAACTTTTTGCACTTCTTATTTTTGCTAATCTGTGTTTACCTTTCAGTGTTAGGATTGATTTGGATCTAGGGGGAAATTGATTTTCCTAGGTACGCCTCCCCTTTTAGCCACACCGAGATCACTATAGGTCTCATTCCTCCGGCGTTTTGTGTTGCTTTTGTAATTAAATTGCACCTAGATCCCAATCAGGTTATTAGCCTACTTTTCACATTTTGCAAAAATGAGGAAAAAGTATACTTATGAGATCGATTTGGGCAAATTTCTGTCTGTCTGTCCTTCTGTCTGTCTGTCTGTCTGTGTACCCCCCTATCAACTCCTAAACGGCTGCAGCAATCGAATCCAAATTTGGTATGAGTAAAGATCTATACCTGAATATCTCAAGCCCATATTTGAGGATTATGTTAGTGCTACCAACTGCTGAAAAACCGCAATTGAAATTTGAGCTCCATGTTGGATATCTTGGAAGTTATGCATGGGAGCTATTTCAAAATTGGCACACGTATAGATAATAATATTTCAGTTTAATTTCCAGGAGGCCATTTATGGCAGTGTTACCAAAATGATTCTAAGCCTGCTGATAAGTCCAATTTTAAATGCATATAACTTCTATACTATCAATTGGAATTCAGCCAAATTTTGTATGTAATATGTGCACATAAACAGATATGACTGAGCGTATTCTTAGAAGCCATCAGGGCTGCCAACTGTCAATAAATGTTCTCTCTATTCTTTTATCCAAATACCAATATATCAGAAAGTATGTAAGCCGACAGCTTTAAATTATGCATACGTATAGTACCTGACATTCTAGATTAATTTGGAGTAAGTTATGTACGTCAGTGCTACCAGCATGAATCCAGGCACAACACGAGATCATAATATTTCAGATTATTTCTGACCAACGCATGCATGACATTGTTGCCAACATGATTTTACGCGCGCTGATAGATCCAATGTCTAACTGCATGTAACGTCCATGCTATCCATTGGACTTCTGTACCTTGAGAGATGGAACTAACAATATATTCAGTCACCAGAGCTGCGAACTGTAGTGCTGTATTAGGCTACAGGTATATTTCGAACTAATTATAAATTTCGATATTACCAAATTAATTTCGCTATTTTTCTAGATAGGTCTATATAGATTGGCATGAACTTAAATTTTAAGAAAAGTAGGCTCTTGAGTTCGTCACGGAACTTCTTGATCCCGGTTTTTCGGCGTGTATCGCGATGTCTTTCGCCGGACCATCCGATCGACTGTCGACGGACGGGGACAGGACTAAACATTGAAATCGGGTTGTGGTCCTCAGAATAGCCTAACGAAGAAAGAAGAAGAATGGGATAATACCATCAAATTACGAGAGCAGCAGTATCGCAACAGGTCTAGAATATTTACAGTACTTACCTTTGAAACAATTCAAACATTTAAAATAGTCCTTTGCACTTTGCACTGCCTCACTTTTTCGCCACTATACATCGCAACAGAAAGTTCACAGTGTTTCAGCAACTGGAATTATACTTAAAAGTTGGCTTAGCGACAAACCATCTTTGTCAACTAAAGTGTCCCTGTTTTCAGAATGGCCAGAGGCATCACTTTGTGGGATGATGTTTGTACAGCCTTTATGTAACGTAGATTGTTTAACCTCATTTTATGATCACTCAACCAGTAAGGTTGATTTTCTTCAGGCACTCAACAATGGTTACATCATTGTCTAACAAACGGTTCAACAATCTTTGTCGGTGATGGCACTCTTCAGCTATTCCTTTATCCCCCCCCATGTTTAGATTCGGATAACACAGAACATCGGTTAATTGAGACTAATGTACATCTATGTTCCTGTTTGATGCAACACATTATGCCTCCCTGTCCTGACCTAATCGTTTCATCTCTACATAGCTACCACACACTACAATCGGTTTGTCAGTATGCCTTCCTTCGGAGGGGAAGTAAAGCCGGTGGTCCCATGTCATAGATTTATGGCATGTTAAAGAACCATCCACTAATTGCACCTGTGTGAAGCTAAATTGGATAGGTTAAGAATGTAAACAACGCTCTTAGGTTTCTACGTTCGTTGCCAAGAGCCGACTGTGGTGGCGTCTAGTAGATAGTTCTGAACTAGGCCTAGTAGTCGTTGACGGTGGCGCCTGGCGGCAAAAGTAGGAACTATTTGAAAAATTCTAAGTTGCAGTACTTAAATTTAAAAAAAACAGATAACACACACTATTGCAGTCATCACAATTAACACCGGTTATCAGACAGATTCTACACACACCCAAAGTACACGGGGTAACATGACCGCGTTGTCGCAGCCCCTAAACTTAAGAACCAACCAACCAACAATCGGTTTGGCATATTCTAAGCTTAGGCTTAGTATGTGTCCTACCAACCTATATCTTATCTTCATTAACAGTCACCAGAAACATCACCCTTCTCCCAGTCATGTTAATACCTCTTCGTTTGTCACCCTATCCACCCATCTGATCTTCATCTTTCTCCTGTAACACCACATTTCAAATGATTCTATTCTCCTCTTTTCAGCTGCACCAACAGTCCATGTTTCACTTCCATAGAGCGCCACGCTCGTGACAAAGGATTTCAAAAAATACTTTCTAATACCCAAACGTATTTATAATTAACTATTTGTTAGCTGAAGTCATTATTTAGTACATTGAAAGAGTGACATTGGGGCCCCCTTCAGTGTGGTGTAGCTGTGCAGTAACCTACAACTTAATACATTATTGTCATAATAGAGGATACTATGGTCAAAAGAAATCAGAGAGAACTTAAAAGAAATTGGCCTAACAATGAAAGATGCTGCAAATAAGAAAATTTTAACTACAGCACTTAAAAATATGACTTTTCACTCACAAAAATGAAAATTCCAACAAGAATATTTTCCACCCAAGTAAGGGCAATACGCATGAAGAAGTACTGGGAGGAGCAAGGCTCCTACAAGTCGACAAACTAATGGTTGGTCTCAAAAGGCGAAGAAGCAGAAGAAGAAGAGGATACTATATTTTTGTTCCAAAAGCTCATAGAGTAAAATTTCAAAAATCAGATCAGTTAGAAAAAGTTTGTTAATATAGCATAAAAGTCTTGATAAAACAGCGTTGAATTGAAGTGATGTGTATGTGAAAACATACGAGGACCGTTATTTAAGTAATACCCGTTGTGATATTACGCCGTTGCAGCGCTGCGGTCGGCATTCCGTGCAGGTGCGCTGTGTACCTGCATCTACTGGCAAGGCTGAGACGCCATTATGGCAACAGTCGCCCAAGTGTGGGTGTGTTGACAAGCTTTTGAACCAGGAGAACTGCGTATGTTTAGGAGTACTCCTGACCACATACACAATTTGCATGACAGTGGTGGCCAAACGGCATGATATCTTACAGGGGAGTTTTCTCTCTCGTTTACGGGTCGGTGGGACTCGCGATGCCATTTCAAAAGCGTATATTGGATCGGAGACTGCACCACAATAATGCCCCATGTCACAGTTCTTTGGTAGAGCCGGAAGTTTTGAAGACATTGCCAGTCCACCGTACTTGCTTGTTATAGCAACTGCAGACTTCTGGCCTTTTGCAGCATTGAAAATTGATCTTCATGGTCAGCGTTTCCCTACAGCTGAAGTCAGCGTGACCCAGGGGTTACAAGAACCATTCCAAATGGGAACAATGCTGGAAGAGCCATTCCTTTGAAGGTGATGACGTGAGATGTTCAATACATGGACGTGACCCAGGGGTTACAAGAACCATTCCAAATGGGAACAATGCTGGAAGAGCCATTCCTTTGAAGGTGATGACGTGAGATGTTCAATACATGGACGTGACCCAGGGGTTACAAGAACCATTCCAAATGGGAACAATGCTGGAAGAGCCATTCCTTTGGAGGTGATGACGTGAGATATTCAATACATGGACGTGACCCAGGGGTTACAAGAACCATTCCAAATGGGAACAATGCTGGAAGACATTCCTTTGAAGGTGATGACGTGAGATATTCAATACATGGACGTGACCCAGGGGTTACAAGAACCATTCCAAATGGGAACAATGCTGGAAGAGCCATTCCTTTGGAGGTGATGACGTGAGATATTCAATACATGGACGTGACCCAGGGGTTACAAGAACCATTCCAAATGGGAACAATGCTGGAAGAGACATTCCTTCGAAGGTGATGACGTGAGATATTCAATACATGGACGTGACCCAGGGGTTACAAGAACCATTCCAAATGGGAACAATGCTGGAAGAGACATTCCTTCGAAGGTGATGACGTGAGATATTCAATACATGGACGTGACCCAGGGGTTACAAGAACCATTCCAAATGGGAACAATGCTGGAAGAGCCATTCCTTTGGAGGTGATGACGTGAGATATTCAATACATGGACGTGACCCAGGGGTTACAAGAACCATTCCAAATGGGAACAATGCTGGAAGAGCCATTCCTTTGAAGGTGATGACGTGAGATATTCAATACATGGACGTGACCCAGGGGTTACAAGAACCATTCCAAATGGGAACAATGCTGGAAGAGCCATTCCTTTGGAGGTGATGACGTGAGATATTCAATACATGGACGTGACCCAGGGGTTACAAGAACCATTCCAGATGGGAACAATGCTGGAAGAGCCATTCCTTCGAAGGTGATGACGTGAGATATTCAATACATGGACGTGACCCAGGGGTTACAAGAACCATTCCAGATGGGAACAATGCTGGAAGAGCCATTCCTTTGGAGGTGATGACGTGAGATATTCAATACATGGACGTGACCCAGGGGTTACAAGAACCATTCCAAATGGGAACAATGCTGGAAGAGACATTCCTTTGGAGGTGATGACGTGAGATATTCAATACATGGACGTGACCCAGGGGTTACAAGAACCATTCCAAATGGGAACAATGCTGGAAGAGCCATTCCTTTGGAGGTGATGACGTGAGATATTCAATACATGGACGTGACCCAGGGGTTACAAGAACCATTCCAAATGGGAACAATGCTGGAAGAGCCATTCCTTTGAAGGTGATGACGTGAGATATTCAATACATGGACGTGACCCAGGGGTTACAAGAACCATTCCAAATGGGAACAATGCTGGAAGAGCCATTCCTTTGGAGGTGATGACGTGAGATATTCAATACATGGACGTGACCCAGGGGTTACAAGAACCATTCCAGATGGGAACAATGCTGGAAGAGCCATTCCTTCGAAGGTGATGACGTGAGATATTCAATACATGGACGTGACCCAGGGGTTACAAGAACCATTCCAGATGGGAACAATGCTGGAAGAGCCATTCCTTTGGAGGTGATGACGTGAGATATTCAATACATGGACGTGACCCAGGGGTTACAAGAACCATTCCAAATGGGAACAATGCTGGAAGAGCCATTCCTTTGAAGGTGATGACGTGAGATATTCAATACATGGACGTGACCCAGGGGTTACAAGAACCATTCCAAATGGGAACAATGCTGGAAGAGCCATTCCTTTGGAGGTGATGACGTGAGATATTCAATACATGGACGTGACCCAGGGGTTACAAGAACCATTCCAAATGGGAACAATGCTGGAAGAGCCATTCCTTTGAAGGTGATGACGTGAGATATTCAATACATGGACGTGACCCAGGGGTTACAAGAACCATTCCAAATGGGAACAATGCTGGAAGAGCCATTCCTTTGAAGGTGATGACGTGAGATATTCAATACATGGACGTGACCCAGGGGTTACAAGAACCATTCCAAATGGGAACAATGCTGGAAGAGCCATTCCTTTGGAGGTGATGACGTGAGATATTCAATACATGGACGTGACCCAGGGGTTACAAGATCCATTCCAAATGGGAACAATGCTGGAAGAGCCATTCCTTTGAAGGTGATGACGTGAGATATTCAATACATGGACGTGACCCAGGGGTTACAAGAACCATTCCAAATGGGAACAATGCTGGAAGAGCCATTCCTTTGAAGGTGATGACGTGAGATATTCAATACATGGACGTGACCCAGGGGTTACAAGAACCATTCCAGATGGGAACAATGCTGGAAGAGCCATTCCTTCGAAGGTGATGACGTGAGATATTCAATACATGGACGTGACCCAGGGGTTACAAGAACCATTCCAGATGGGAACAATGCTGGAAGAGCCATTCCTTTGGAGGTGATGACGTGAGATATTCAATACATGGACGTGACCCAGGGGTTACAAGAACCATTCCAAATGGGAACAATGCTGGAAGAGACATTCCTTTGGAGGTGATGACGTGAGATATTCAATACATGGACGTGACCCAGGGGTTACAAGAACCATTCCAAATGGGAACAATGCTGGAAGAGCCATTCCTTTGAAGGTGATGACGTGAGTTATTCAATACATGGACGTGACCCAGGGGTTACAAGAACCATTCCAAATGGGAACAATGCTGGAAGAGCCATTCCTTTGGAGGTGATGACGTGAGATATTCAATACATGGACGTGACCCAGGGGTTACAAGAACCATTCCAAATGGGAACAATGCTGGAAGAGCCATTCCTTTGAAGGTGATGACGTGAGATATTCAATACATGGACGTGACCCAGGGGTTACAAGAACCATTCCAAATGGGAACAATGCTGGAAGAGCCATTCCTTTGAAGGTGATGACGTGAGATATTCAATACATGGACGTGACCCAGGGGTTACAAGAACCATTCCAAATGGGAACAATGCTGGAAGAGCCATTCCTTTGGAGGTGATGACGTGAGATATTCAATACATGGACGTGACCCAGGGGTTACAAGAACCATTCCAAATGGGAACAATGCTGGAAGAGCCATTCCTTTGAAGGTGATGACGTGAGATATTCAATACATGGACGTGACCCAGGGGCTACAAGAACCATTCCAAATGGGAACAATGCTGGAAGAGCCATTCCTTTGAAGGTGATGACGTGAGATATTCAATACATGGACGTGACCCAGGGGTTACAAGAACCATTCCAAATGGGAACAATGCTGGAAGAGCCATTCCTTTGGAGGTGATGACGTGAGATATTCAATACATGGACGTGACCCAGGGGTTACAAGAACCATTCCAAATGGGAACAATGCTGGAAGAGCCATTCCTTTGGAGGTGATGACGTGAGATATTCAATACATGGACGTGACCCAGGGGTTACAAGAACCATTCCAGATGGGAACAATGCTGGAAGAGCCATTCCTTTGGAGGTGATGACGTGAGATATTCAATACATGGACGTGACCCAGGGGTTACAAGAACCATTCCAAATGGGAACAATGCTGGAAGAGCCATTCCTTTGGAGGTGATGACGTGAGATATTCAATACATGGACGTGACCCAGGGGTTACAAGAACCATTCCAAATGGGAACAATGCTGGAAGAGCCATTCCTTTGGAGGTGATGACGTGAGATATTCAATACATGGACGTGACCCAGGGGTTACAAGAACCATTCCAGATGGGAACAATGCTGGAAGAGCCATTCCTTTGGAGGTGATGACGTGAGATATTCAATACATGGACGTGACCCAGGGGTTACAAGAACCATTCCAGATGGGAACAATGCTGGAAGAGCCATTCCTTTGGAGGTGATGACGTGAGATGTTCAATACATGGACGTGACCCAGGGGTTACAAGAACCATTCCAGATGGGAACAATGCTGGAAGAGCCATTCCTTTGGAGGTGATGACGTGAGATATTCAATACATGGACGTGACCCAGGGGTTACAAGAACCATTCCAGATGGGAACAATGCTGGAAGAGCCATTCCTTTGGAGGTGATGACGTGAGATATTCAATACATGGACGTGACCCAGGGGTTACAAGAACCATTCCAGATGGGAACAATGCTGGAAGAGCCATTCCTTTGAAGGTGATGACGTGAGATATTCAATACATGGACGTGACCCAGGGGTTACAAGAACCATTCCAAATGGGAACAATGCTGGAAGAGCCATTCCTTTGAAGGTGATGACGTGAGATATTCAATACATGGACGTGACCCAGGGGTTACAAGAACCATTCCAAATGGGAACAATGCTGGAAGAGCCATTCCTTTGGAGGTGATGACGTGAGATATTCAATACATGGACGTGACCCAGGGGTTACAAGAACCATTCCAAACGGGAACAATGCTGGAAGAGCCATTCCTTTGAAGGTGATGACGTGAGATATTCAATACATGGACGTGACCCAGGGGTTACAAGAACCATTCCAGATGGGAACAATGCTGGAAGAGCCATTCCTTTGAAGGTGATGACGTGAGATATTCAATACATGGACGTGACCCAGGGGTTACAAGAACCATTCCAGATGGGAACAATGCTGGAAGAGCCATTCCTTTGGAGGTGATGACGTGTGATATTCAATACATGGACGTGACCCAGGGGTTACAAGAACCATTCCAAATGGGAACAATGCTGGAAGAGCCATTCCTTTGAAGGTGATGACGTGAGATATTCAATACATGGACGTGACCCAGGGGTTACAAGAACCATTCCAGATGGGAACAATGCTGGAAGAGCCATTCCTTTGGAGGTGATGACGTGAGATATTCAATACATGGACGTGACCCAGGGGTTACAAGAACCATTCCAAATGGGAACAATGCTGGAAGAGCCATTCCTTTGGAGGTGATGACGTGAGATATTCAATACATGGACGTGACCCAGGGGTTACAAGAACCATTCCAAATGGGAACAATGCTGGAAGAGCCATTCCTTTGAAGGTGATGACGTGAGATATTCAATACATGGACGTGACCCAGGGGTTACAAGAACCATTCCAAATGGGAACAATGCTGGAAGAGCCATTCCTTTGAAGGTGATGACGTGAGATATTCAATACATGGACGTGACCCAGGGGTTACAAGAACCATTCCAGATGGGAA
This sequence comes from Meconema thalassinum, assembly GCA_946902985.2. Taxonomy (NCBI): domain Eukaryota; kingdom Metazoa; phylum Arthropoda; class Insecta; order Orthoptera; family Tettigoniidae; genus Meconema; species Meconema thalassinum. The sequence goes on from OX336395.1 coordinate 341,804,757, forward strand.
CAATGCTGGAAGAGCCATTCCTTTGGAGGTGATGACGTGAGATATTCAATACATGGACGTGACCCAGGGGTTACAAGAACCATTCCAAATGGGAACAATGCTGGAAGAGCCATTCCTTTGGAGGTGATGACGTGAGATATTCAATACATGGACGTGACCCAGGGGTTACAAGAACCATTCCAGATGGGAACAATGCTGGAAGAGCCATTCCTTTGGAGGTGATGACGTGAGATATTCAATACATGGACGTGACCCAGGGGTTACAAGAACCATTCCAGATGGGAACAATGCTGGAAGAGCCATTCCTTTGGAGGTGATGACGTGAGATATTCAATACATGGACGTGACCCAGGGGTTACAAGAACCATTCCAAATGGGAACAATGCTGGAAGAGCCATTCCTTTGAAGGTGATGACGTGAGATATTCAATACATGGACGTGACCCAGGGGTTACAAGAACCATTCCAAATGGGAACAATGCTGGAAGAGCCATTCCTTTGGAGGTGATGACGTGAGATATTCAATACATGGACGTGACCCAGGGGTTACAAGAACCATTCCAAATGGGAACAATGCTGGAAGAGCCATTCCTTTGGAGGTGATGACGTGAGATATTCAATACATGGACGTGACCCAGGGGTTACAAGAACCATTCCAAATGGGAACAATGCTGGAAGAGCCATTCCTTTGGAGGTGATGACGTGAGATATTCAATACATGGACGTGACCCAGGGGTTACAAGAACCATTCCAAATGGGAACAATGCTGGAAGAGCCATTCCTTTGGAGGTGATGACGTGAGATATTCAATACATGGACGTGACCCAGGGGTTACAAGAACCATTCCAAATGGGAACAATGCTGGAAGAGCCATTCCTTTGGAGGTGATGACGTGAGATATTCAATACATGGACGTGACCCAGGGGTTACAAGAACCATTCCAAATGGGAACAATGCTGGAAGAACCATTCCTTTGGAGGTGATGACGTGAGATATTCAATACATGGACGTGACCCAGGGGTTACAAGAACCATTCCAAATGGGAACAATGCTGGAAGAGCCATTCCTTTGGAGGCGATGACGTGAGATATTCAATACATGGACGTGACCCAGGGGTTACAAGAACCATTCCAGATGGGAACAATGCTGGAAGAGCCATTCCTTTGGAGGCGATGACGTGAGATATTCAATACATGGACGTGACCCAGGGGTTACAAGAACCATTCCAGATGGGAACAATGCTGGAAGAGCCATTCCTTTGGAGGTGATGACGTGAGATATTCAATACATGGACGTGACCCAGGGGTTACAAGAACCATTCCAAATGGGAACAATGCTGGAAGAGCCATTCCTTTGAAGGTGATGACGTGAGATATTCAATACATGGACGTGACCCAGGGGTTACAAGAACCATTCCAAATGGGAACAATGCTGGAAGAGCCATTCCTTTGGAGGTGATGACGTGAGATATTCAATACATGGACGTGACCCAGGGGTTACAAGAACCATTCCAAATGGGAACAATGCTGGAAGAGCCATTCCTTTGGAGGTGATGACGTGAGATATTCAATACATGGACGTGACCCAGGGGTTACAAGAACCATTCCAGATGGGAACAATGCTGGAAGAGCCATTCCTTTGGAGGCGATGACGTGAGATATTCAATACATGGACGTGACCCAGGGGTTACAAGAACCATTCCAGATGGGAACAATGCTGGAAGAGCCATTCCTTTGGAGGTGATGACGTGAGATATTCAATACATGGACGTGACCCAGGGGTTACAAGAACCATTCCAAATGGGAACAATGCTGGAAGAGCCATTCCTTTGAAGGTGATGACGTGAGATATTCAATACATGGACGTGACCCAGGGGTTACAAGAACCATTCCAAATGGGAACAATGCTGGAAGAGCCATTCCTTTGGAGGTGATGACGTGAGATATTCAATACATGGACGTGACCCAGGGGTTACAAGAACCATTCCAAATGGGAACAATGCTGGAAGAGCCATTCCTTTGGAGGTGATGACGTGAGATATTCAATACATGGACGTGACCCAGGGGTTACAAGAACCATTCCAGATGGGAACAATGCTGGAAGAGCCATTCCTTTGGAGGTGATGACGTGAGATGTTCAATACATGGACGTGACCCAGGGGTTACAAGAACCATTCCAAATGGGAACAATGCTGGAAGAGCCATTCCTTTGGAGGTGATGACGTGAGATGTTCAATACATGGACGTGACCCAGGGGTTACAAGAACCATTCCAAATGGGAACAATGCTGGAAGAGCCATTCCTTTGGAGGTGATGACGTGAGATATTCAATACATGGACGTGACCCAGGGGTTACAAGAACCATTCCAAATGGGAACAATGCTGGAAGAGCCATTCCTTTGAAGGTGATGACGTGAGATATTCAATACATGGACGTGACCCAGGGGTTACAAGAACCATTCCAGATGGGAACAATGCTGGAAGAGCCATTCCTTTGGAGGTGATGACGTGAGATATTCAATACATGGACGTGACCCAGGGGTTACAAGAACCATTCCAAATGGGAACAATGCTGGAAGAGCCATTCCTTTGGAGGTGATGACGTGAGATATTCAATACATGGACGTGACCCAGGGGTTACAAGAACCATTCCAAATGGGAACAATGCTGGAAGAGCCATTCCTTTGAAGGTGATGACGTGAGATATTCAATACATGGACGTGACCCAGGGGTTACAAGAACCATTCCAAATGGGAACAATGCTGGAAGAGCCATTCCTTTGAAGGTGATGACGTGAGATATTCAATACATGGACGTGACCCAGGGGTTACAAGAACCATTCCAGATGGGAACAATGCTGGAAGAGCCATTCCTTTGGAGGTGATGACGTGAGATATTCAATACATGGACGTGACCCAGGGGTTACAAGAACCATTCCAAATGGGAACAATGCTGGAAGAGCCATTCCTTTGGAGGTGATGACGTGAGATATTCAATACATGGACGTGACCCAGGGGTTACAAGAACCATTCCAGATGGGAACAATGCTGGAAGAGCCATTCCTTTGGAGGTGATGACGTGAGATATTCAATACATGGACGTGACCCAGGGGTTACAAGAACCATTCCAGATGGGAACAATGCTGGAAGAGCCATTCCTTTGGAGGTGATGACGTGAGATATTCAATACATGGACGTGACCCAGGGGTTACAAGAACCATTCCAAATGGGAACAATGCTGGAAGAGCCATTCCTTTGAAGGTGATGACGTGAGATATTCAATACATGGACGTGACCCAGGGGTTACAAGAACCATTCCAAATGGGAACAATGCTGGAAGAGCCATTCCTTTGGAGGTGAAGACGTGAGATATTCAATACATGGACGTGACCCAGGGGTTACAAGAACCATTCCAAATGGGAACAATGCTGGAAGAGCCATTCCTTTGGAGGTGATGACGTGAGATATTCAATACATGGACGTGACCCAGGGGTTACAAGAACCATTCCAAATGGGAACAATGCTGGAAGAGCCATTCCTTTGGAGGTGATGACGTGAGATGTTCAATACATGGACGTGACCCAGGGGTTACAAGAACCATTCCAAATGGGAACAATGCTGGAAGAGCCATTCCTTTGGAGGTGATGACGTGAGATGTTCAATACATGGACGTGACCCAGGGGTTACAAGAACCATTCCAGATGGGAACAATGCTGGAAGAGCCATTCCTTTGGAGGTGATGACGTGAGATATTCAATACATGGACGTGACCCAGGGGTTACAAGAACCATTCCAAATGGGAACAATGCTGGAAGAGCCATTCCTTTGGAGGTGATGACGTGAGATGTTCAATACATGGACGTGACCCAGGGGTTACAAGAACCATTCCAAATGGGAACAATGCTGGAAGAGCCATTCCTTTGGAGGTGATGACGTGAGATGTTCAATACATGGACGTGACCCAGGGGTTACAAGAACCATTCCAGATGGGAACAATGCTGGAAGAGCCATTCCTTTGGAGGCGATGACGTGAGATGTTCAATACATGGAATGTAATATAATAAAAATGAAAGTTTGTCTGTTTTTTCTGAATTTCTACGGACATTTGTGTTATTAACACGTTTCAGACTGTTTTATGATGGATGCGCGTGAAAATAATATTTTGTATGTCTGTTTGTTCGTCTGAGGACAAATTTGTTCCCTTATAATTCGATAACGGCTGGGTGGATCAACGTAAAATTTGGTACACATATCCGTCAGAGGCACGACATCAATCATTGATGTACTGTTCTTTGTGCCCCCTTAAAGTACATGCTGAAATAGGTGTAGAAGGGCGAGACAAAGCTCATTTTGAGCCCCTCAATGTGAGAAGCAAAGGTCGGGAGCCGTAAAGGGTGCCCGAAAACCACATTTTGAGGTCCTAAATTGAACAATGTCTGTGATATTCCCAGGAAACTAAACTCCCTGTGGTAAACTGAAGAAGGAATGATTGCAACAGTAGCTCAATCGCTATTGTCTGGCTATTAATACCAAAGATCGTTCACTTCTGCTAGTGTAACTTAATATATTTTCATAAATAATTTCATAGATAATTCCCATTGTGTCTTGATTTGGGACTATCTCGATAAAAACAACTTCAAGAAAATTCTCTGCGTATCTAAATGCACCCCTTCAAGACTGACTTACGTGCTTACTGGTGAACCCTCTTCTTAGAACAGCTACGAATGATGTTCTTGCCAGCTACTGGCACCTTTCGGAAAATTTTGTACGAACTACAAGCTAAGTGCGAGGCTATTTGGGAGGACTCTGTGCAACAGAAGCTATGATAAACTCGCAGTGGAAAGGCCCCGATTATGAGTTCTGCCACACCTGGACACATTTTGCAGTACATGGTGTGTGCATTTGGGAGTGGTGACCCCATCTTAATAATAGCCTAAAATGAAAGCAAATATGGTTCAGCCTCGGAAAATGCTAGGGCGACCCCTGCAGTCCACGCGCAGTTCTTCAGATGCTGGGGGAGCTGTGAGAAATGGACGACCAGCATCGCAATACATCCGAATAGGGACAGTCAACATCTTAACCCTGACGGACAAGACTGAGGAGCTAGTGGAAGGATGTAGCCATCCTCGGTCTCAATGAAACTAAATGGAAAGGAAAAGGGGAAAGAATACTAAAGGAAGCATTTAGGCTGTTTTACAGTGGAGGACAGGAGGCAAGTAATGGAGTAGGAATGATTATAAGAAAGGATGTCCTAGAGTATGTGGAGGAGGTGAAGAAGATAAGTGACAGGATGATCATAGGAAGGATACAGTTCCAGACAGGGACAAAAGAGCCCCCACCCAGTGTCAGCTGGAAAAGGGGAAGTGAAGATGATGATGAGTGTGTGAAAAAGAGCTTCCAGACGAAGAGTGCGGTGGGAGGATGTTGTCGCTAAGGGACTTGTGTGGCGACCAGGATTTATAATCTCCAGATTAATGCCATTGTTTATTGTGTACTGTGTATTGGCTGCAAGTACAGGCTCATAGAAAAGGTTGTAGCAATTTCAAAAAATCATAGCTCAGAAACTATTTGAGATATTAAAACGAGTATTTTTTGTTAAATTCAACAACTCAAAAAGTTTTTTTATACCTTATAATGTTTCTATGTGCCCTCCCTTGGTTCGTCACTCGTTCTAGGGCCTCCGGAGGACTTCTTCACGTCAACGGTGCCAGTTTGCTGAAACTCTTCATACCACCATCTGATGCTATTAGCATGAGAGGGATCCCTCCCTTAAACACGTCGGAAAGTGCGCTGAACAGTTATAACAACACACACAGTGATTTCTGCTGAACTGTCGCCATTGCAATCACACTCACTACTGAAACAGTGGCGTGGCAGCTTTCTGTCGCGCACTCATTCTGCGCATCGGCTGAGGTCACGGGCGGAGTACAGTCACATAATCACCATCATAATAATCATCAAGATTCCACTCCAGTTTCCCGGGTGTGCTTTACGAGCGCTCTCCAATTTAGTCGATTCAAGTACCACTGCTCCTTCAAGATTCCCATGGATGTGATATCTTCCATCTCCTCCTAGGTCTTCCAACAGGTCTCTTTTCAGTAATCTCAGTATGCAACCATTGTTTTGCAATTCTTCCCTCTGTCATACGTTTGACGTGACCAAACCATCGCAAACGTGCCCTAGTTATGGTCTCCTTCACGGACTGATTTATTCCAGCTTGATCTATTATCTTCTCATTTCTTACTTAGTCTTTGCTTCTTAGAAACTTAATTTCTGAAGCCTGAAGTCTGCTGTCATCTTTTTTGGCAGTTGTGCATGTTTCCAAACCATAAGTCAATATAGGGACAAAGTATGTTCGAAACAGAGTGGCACTTGCTTATAGAATTGACTTGATTTCTGAGTACGGTTATTTAATTCAAGCTGTATTCTGTTGTCACTTGATATTAAGCATCCAAGGTACTGATACTGGTTTACTGTTTCCAATTGTACGCCCTCCAGCATTATATTATCTTTACAGTCACATCTAAAACTAAAACTCGATGAGTTTCTGATTAGTTTTCAGGCGGAATTATTAATTCATCTCCCTCACAAAGCGAGAGATGAATTCTTGAAATTGCTGCAACCTTTTCCACGACCCTGTACAACGTAGGATTTCCAGGAACCTTTCCAAACTCTATCATTTTTCCCTGGAGCCGTTCAGTTGCCTGAAGATGAAATGAAGCTTGAGTGGTTGTCCGGCCATTCACCAGATCATGCACTTGTTTTGTGGGTTCATCGTGCTGTTGACGGGACATTTCCAAGCCTCGGCAAATTCCCGCATATTAGACAGGGTGCCCAAGACTCGAAACCTCCCTGGACTGTGTTCGTCATCTAGGAGTTCATCTAGAATATCTTCGGTAACTGATTCACACCACATCTGTAAAGAAGAGGACTGAGTATTAGCCATTCAAGATTTGATTGCCGCTGAATGTGGCTGTGCCAGCGTTTGTTGTTGATTGCAACAGGAGCCTCTAGGAGTAAGAGGAAATAAGTCAAGATATATACAGGGTGTATCGAAATGAATATTGTGGTTTTAAGGCATTGTAGTATTTATTACAGTTAACTTACCGTTATTAATAATACATCAAATGGAAGAGCAACTCAAACAGTTTGTGCTACAAGTGTTCAATGTGAGCAGCATTCGTCACACATCGAGTCAATAGCCTTGCTTAGTGTCTCTGGAGTAGCGGCTTCGGTGACGTAGTCGGTAGCATGCTGAGCTTCTATGCCCAAGATAGCGGGTTCAAACCCGGCCGAAGCCGTTGGATATTTTAAGAGCGTTAAAAATCCCTCAGTATGCCTTCCATCGGAGGGGAAGTAAAGCCGGCGGTTCCATGTCATAATTACACTCGTGTGAAGCTAAATGGGATAGGTTAAGAATGTAAACAACGCTCTTAGGTTTCTACGTTCTTTGGCAAGAGCCGACTGCGGTGGCTTCTAGTAGCTAAGTTCTGAACTTGGCCTAGTAGTCGTTGATGGAGGCGCTTGGCGGCAAAAGTAGGAACTATTTGAAAAATTCTAAGTTGCAGTCTGTACTTAAATTTAAAAAAACAGATAACACACACTAATACACTCATCACAATTAACACTGGTTATCAGACAGATTCTACACACACACACACACAAAGTAAACGGGGCTACATGACCGCGTTGTCGCAGCCCCTAAACTTAAGAACCAACCAACCATGTTGCAACAACTGCTTCAGGGCGGTTTCTTAAGTCAGTTAGGTCAGTTGGTAGCGGAGGCGAACCCCCAGAGTTAAAAATCGCATGGCGTCAGATCGCGGAGGCCATGTGAAACAAGCTCTGTCATCCTGAAAGCACGTTGCACTTTAACTGCAGAGTCAGTCCTTGCAAACTGTAAAACACAAAGTACTTTCTTCTCCTTAGTCGCTATCTTGGCTACTAGCGCTTCTAACGGATGACGGAGGAACCAGAGCATACGCATTCGCACAGGTACGAATACTTGTAGCCCAAACTGTTTGAGTTGCTCTTTCATTTGATGTATTATTTATAATCGTACGTTAACTGTAGAAAATACTACTGTACCCGTTCGTCCTGGGGATGCGATGACCCATCTGCTATTACATCGCATTCCTGGAGTTCCAGGACAGAGCGGAGTTAAATGAACCTCTAGTCAAATAAGGAATGTGTCGGAAATTCAGCTGAGTTATCGAAAAAGCAGTTGGGTAACACGAGACAAAGTATCTCTAGGGTCATTACGGGCTTAAGTTTAATTTTAAAAAATGCAAATATAAATGGGCGCCATCAACTGAATTCCTAGCAAACCACCTCCTTTCCTGGTTAAGCCTTACTCAAGACAAGGAAAGAAAAAGGAAAATCACACCATCATCAGATCACAACTAAGATAAAAACAAATTTATTTCACTTTGATAGTCAGACAGACATTTTAAATATACCTCCTACCTGAGAGTATGGTCGAATGCCAACGTTAAATTGTCATTGTCCAAAAATCGAACCATCTCTTTTCTAATCCAAAAAATTTCATCCACATAAAACAGAAAATCTCTAAAGTTCTCTTGGGTTCTCAGGATCACTGTAGCACTATGTCTTTCGTCACTGACATTTGTGATACCTGAGACCTAATTTCTCTTTAATTTAACATCATAAATGTGGATTTAAAAAAAGTTATTAATCTGTCTAAACATACACATATTATAATCACATACTTTAAATATCACGCAATTTTATGGCTTGCATGGCATAATTTAAATGTTGAACATGTTAGTCAAATGCTCCTAAACATTGAATAATTAATTTACACTATTTACATTGTCATTCATAATTACTTGTTTGTGAATTATAGAAAATTCACTTCTCATGGGTCATCATTATCATCATCATCAAAATTAAATTATTTCTCACATTAATTCTCATTTCAAAATTCAACATATTCCTGTCAGAATCATTAACTCATCACCATTAAATCATTTAAATGAAAATTATTATCATCACTTCATTATGCTTTCTAATTATTCACACACTCTTATTTTATCATCTACTTCAGATTAAATCATCTTAAATCATCAATACAAATTGTTTAATTCCTCAACTCAAGTTGCAATTCCTCAAATTATATCTCAATTAAATTTATTTTTATTCCATATAAATTCATTAATCATCAGCTTCTTTAATTAATTATCACCTTCTAATTTAGTTATTCATCATCTATCCAATCATCTATTAATCTATTTAAATCAGCTTATTCATCCAATCTTTAATTCATCCATTTATTTAATTCATTGATTTATTCCAAAATTTAATTTATCAATTTATTTAAATTTTACTCTTCTGGTTATTTACATTCTCATTATTTCTTCTAGTCATTCTGATTTTTATTTCATTAGGTCAGATCATTAATATGCTTAATTTTCAGATTATTATTTCATTAATTATTATTCTCAGAAAATCTTGTATTATCAACTTTATTTATTTGTTTAATTTCCTAACAAATTGTTTAATATAGGTTATAGAACGTTGTCTTACAGTTTTATCACTTCCAAGTTATATCTCGTATTTAATTTTCATGCCAAAAAATATTATTGCCTTCACGACATCACGTTGGATCTGACTATACACAACTACATTATATATCCTCAATTCTTCAAATATCACATTTGAATACAACAATTATTCCACAAAACTCCATAAATATTCAGCACATACAGCATGAATCTCAACAATTACGTTAGACTGGGTTCAACAACCTCATGTCTGCTTCAAAATGCATTAGCAACATTGCAACTATCACTTGGCAACTTCCACAAAATGCCTATCACAAACTTCACTTAACCATGTTGCATGATCTACAAAAAATATATAACTGGCTTCAAATTATCAACGCACACAATCTCCATTAACTGTAATTACTCTGATCACATCTAGACAACTTCTTAAACAATTGGAAAAATATTACCTTAGTAATTCAAGATTTGCTTTCAAATAGCATAAATTCTCTTACAATTCTCATAATTCACATCACAGAAAAACACCAATGTGCTATAATCTCTCATATCAAAATCTGCAATACTGATCTGCCTTAAAATAAATCTGACCATTAATGATTCATCTTACAAGATTCAATTACTTTAAATCCTTCTCAAAGGTATCCAACACAATTATAAAAATCTTCAAAAGCATCAGCTATAACAGCTGTTAAACTGAAATTACTCTCAAAAGAGCATAGCAACAAAATATTGGATTGGCAAACAAGAATTACAAATGTAACCCTGATGACATTTATCGTTACTTTATTTAACAAAAGTTCGACTGATATGTGACTAGTAGTTCCTTGTTTGATTCACTTACAATCTCATGTACACTCGGATGATAAAAATGAGTCCCTCAATGGCAAGTAAGATGAGAAACCACCGTACAATCGTATAAATACGAAAGACCTCGCCCCGTCGACTAATCATGATAGTGCCCTAAACGATGGGTAAGATGAGTAACCACCATACAATCGTATAAATACGAAAGACCCCATCTCGAAGATTAAATGAGTGAATGTACCAGATAGGAATCAACAAGTCTCTAGTTGTCATATAAAAGCGATATTCATTCACCAAAGTGAATAACATCTTAATATCTCCAAACAATCCAATGGAAAAAATCCCTACTGATGAATAATACACACTCGCTAGTATGCAATGAACTGACGAAGTAATATAGATAATCAATTGCAGATCACGAGTTCGAAATACTCGTTACACAAAAAAAAACTATTCATGAAAAATATCCTTACTGGAAAAATGTCTAAAAGACCAAACATCTGCTTAATAAAGCCAACCAATGGTGAGAATTTCGTACAATGATGCCTGCCATATCATATGGTCACGCCATATTCTAGCAAAATTTCGAAGCATATAACGTCAAAGCCATGTCTTAAACAATCGTATCACTCCTATTAGAAAAATATACATGTGTGCCCAGTATTCATGAAAATAATCGTATCAGGAAGTTATAACTCTTACAGTACCTTCTCATAATCAGCTGTCATTAAATTTCAAAGATCGTCGATTTTCCCTATGTAATGAATTTCTCGAAAGATCGGCGTGAATATCATTCCATCCATGCAATGACGATTGCCTTCGAATCCCAAGTGAATCAGCTGGTAGACCTCCTCCTCGTCAGGAATCGAATCCATCGCTCCGTGGTGCTATCGCGTCTCTGTCTGCGTTTACTCCGACATGATAAACTTCTGGTTATCCATAGCGGATATTGTCCAAATCCTCACGAAAAAGTTCATAGAAACAGCGGACCCCCTATTCCTCTTCTACGTTACGCCACTGTTCTATACAATGTTCGCTTTGAGTGTTGAAAGTTCAATTCCCACAGCGGTTTAGTTTTACTTGTAGAGAATAAAAATGTTTTATCAGAGTGTCTAAGTTTATGAAGCACCCTGTATCTGTGTTCATACTCGGTAATTCATAACACTTCTTAAGACTGACTTGCATTAATGCACGAGCTAATGTTCCTAAGTGCATATGCTTACAACATTCCGTTTGCTTAAAATGGTTACTGTTACTTGGAATGCGCTATGAAATGCATAGTCGTAATGTCATTGAGAAAAACTATGTTCTTTCGCAGTTCACAGTTGCAGTATCACGTAACTATTTGTCTTTATAATTCAAGTGCTGAATAAACGTTCCAACTCAATGTAGTAATGAAGTTCAGCTTCTGTTATAATGCTTGCGTATAATAATGGGAATTAACCCGCACGGCCCTACTGCTATGCCATAATAACCTCAGCATAAAGCTAGCCTCGCCATGTCGTTCTACGTTGAAATGCAGCTTGGAATGAAGTTCTCCAACTACTCGCAATGCTGTTTTAAGAACCCCGGCCTCATATGCTTGCTTGCTTGCTCCGCAAGTCCGCCTGGCCCACTGACCTACTTGTCGCTCGCCGCTCGGAGAAGCCGAAACTGTCCCCTGCACTTTCCGTGACAGTTTCTGTTCGCTGCTCGGTGAAGCTGAAACTGTCGCCTGCACTTTCCGTGACAGTTTCTGTTCGCTGCACGATCTATACCATGCGCCTGGCGTGTGTTACTCAGCTTGACTTCCTTGCTTGGCTCACAGAGCTAGACTGAGAGTTCCTGCACTGTCTCGACCCTTACCTGCTTGGTGCGGTCACGTGGCGTCCTCCCCACCACCGTGGTCTTGCGTCACAAATATAATCTCGAACCCCCATCATCTCGACCATTAAGTTATAAAATAACTTAAGGGTTATCTGACTTCCTTCAAATTATTACCACATATAATGCATGTTATATCTCCTCTTCTAAGATGTTTAAATACCATGTTTCATATAGATCTTAATAAAGCTTCATAATTCCATTCATAAATCCATCTGCTTAACTGCGGTCAGCGCCTTCTAAATCCTAGACCTACCACGTCATCCTGACATTCCTCTTGACTCGATCTGAGCGCTATCTTTCCTTAACTCTTCCCAAAACCTCAACTACGGCTTAATGTCTAATGGTGTAGTCGATAACCTCAACTAGGTATCGGGTACATCTCTCCCGTACATCTCCTTTTTTTTATCAGGATTGAGAAAAAAAAATACACTCTCAGGCATTCTATATATAACACATGTACACGATAGCCCTACAATTCTCTTAATCAGCATGATGGTACTTTCTGATTCTCAATAATGATGATTGACTTCCAATGATTAGCATCTTGATTCTGTATTACTTTGATGTCTGTTTCTTCCTTCACTACTCGTGCTTGCTCGATTGACATCTCTGACTGTCTCCTCGAGTGGTGTACTAGGCTGTCTATTTTCCTGCCTCGATCTCTCGTATTCACGATTATCTCGTCCTTCATTAGGATCGTTTCTTCGGCCATCCTGCCTGTCGTTCCGATTATACTGTTGACCTTGGCTCCAGTTATTTCTACCACGATATCTATTGTTGTATCGATTCCTATCTTCATATCTGGAATTCTGGTTATAATTTCTATATCGGCTATCTCTTGCTTCCTGATCGTATGGCCTCTCATATGGTCCTCTATACCGATCATTTCCACGAACGTTACGGATGTTTCCTCGATTTCCTTCGTTCCTTCTGTTTTCCCAGGAATCTCTTCTGTCCGTTTGAGCTGAGTTATCAACGACTACCGCATTCACCTCTTGCGTGTTTCGATTGTCGTTCCTTGCATTTCTAGGCGTAACTTGAGCGCTTGTATAGTCTAATCGCCGTAAAATGTCGTCATAGTGCTCAAGTGTGTTTGCTCCCGACGCTATGAGTGATCGCTGTACCTCAATCGGTAACTGTCTCGCTATAGCTTGCAAAAGCTCTTCTTCTGGCAATGGAGGAATCAGAAACTGCAATTTAGCCAACTGTGACGTAAAATAATTGGCATAATGCGTCGGATGTGACGTGGAATAACGCTTCGAATACATTTCTGCTCTCACGTTCAGTTGATCCTCGGCACTCCAAAATCTCCTCAGGAATGCTATTGCAAATTGCTCCATATTCGCAAAATTGCTTCTGAATGCTCTAAACCAAGTAAGCGCAGACCCGTCTAAGGCGCGTTCGACTATCATTAGCTCTCTTTCCTTGGCTACTCTATGTTCCGCCATGTAGTCTCGAATATCTCGCAGAAATTCGACTGGTGTGACCCCTGTGTTTCCAGAAAACCTCCTCGGCTTGTCATCCAGATTTCTGATAATGGTAACTGGACCTGAGTATCGTTCGCTTGTACACAACGTACTCCTGTTTGAACTCGGATTATCCTGAGGGGTTGAACTTGCCCTTTCGAATGTCACATTCGGTTGCGTTTGACGGTCTTCTCCCATGCTAACTTCTTGATTACCCATACTGCGGTCTATCGCTGTCTGATTCATCGATATTTCCCCTGATGTAGTATTCTGACTGGTGAAACTGTTAATCATAGATTCTAGTTTAGTTATCCTATCTTCTGCCAGTTTCTCTACGGTCTTGACCTGAGTCTTCAACTCATCTAACGACGTAACATTCTGCGTTTTATTACTCTCGTCTAAATCGTTTTTCAACTTGTCAATCTTATCTTCGCATGTATTCTTTACTGACGCGACTTGTTCCTTTAACAGATCAACATCTGTCCTAAATAGAGTTGAATCTATCTCCATCGCTTCCTTGTTCTCCGTAAATCTCGCTTCTAAGTTCGCCATACCTGCGATTAATTTCTCGTCTAATCCTGCACGTTTTTCTTTTGCTTCGGCATCGACCTCACTATACCGTTCTTCCACGATTGCACCGACTCTATTTTTGAATAAAGCTAAGTTTTCATTAACCTTTTGCTCTATATCATCATCCATCTTCCTAATATCTTTCTGCAATTGATTCTCTAATGATTTTAAATTAGAATTAACCTATCCTAAGACATCCTCTTTAATGGTCCCAATTACTGACTTTAAATCCTTAATCTCATTACCTAGATTCATCTCTAGACCTTTGATTTTAGTCTCGAAAGATACTTCGGTAGACCACTCTTGAATTTTGCCTACATCTGCCACTAAACCATCGATGTCGAATCTCAACTTCGATACATCCGATTTAATGTCATTCTGTATAGACATAACGTCTGTTCTTAAAGTAAGAATATTTTCTTCTCCCCTACTTTCTAATTCGATAATATTCTTTCTTAATATTTGAACATTTTCCTCTCCTTTCATATTTACTGCAATTATATCCAATTGTAATGTCTTAAGCATTTCATTATTCTTTAAAGTTAAACTATTCTCTAATCTAGTTAACTTGTTTTCTAACTCTGTGTTAGTTTCTTCACTACGAGACTGTAATTTCTCTTCCAATGTTTTAAAATTATCCTCACTATTTGACTGTAATCTCTCTTCTAATGATTTAAAACTATCCTTTAAGTTAGCTTCAGTACTAGTCCGTAATCTAGTCTCTAATGACTTTAAATTATCTTCACTAGTTGACTGTAATCTGGTCTCTAATGACTTTAAACTGTCGTTCAGATTGCCTTCGTTACTAATCTGTAATGATTTTAAATTTTCTTCATTACTAGTCTGTAATGCTTGCACATTTTCTTTACATCTAGCTTCTAACCTAGCTTCTGAATTATTTATCTGTTCTTTAACTTCCGTTTCCATTTTAGAAATAGTTTCTGCAATACCAGACATACCACTCTGTAACTCTCCTAACACCTTAGCTAAATCTTCCGGCAACATAATTATATTTTCAATAGACGTTTCATTCAGAGCCGTTAGACAACAACACATCACAATGTCTCAATTCCTGCATTCACTTGGGTATAGGTCGTTATGGGCTTAAGTTTAATAAAAAAAAATGCAAATATAAATGGGCACCATCAACTGAATTCCTAGCAAACCACCTCCTTTCCTGGTTAAGCCTTACTCAAGACAAGGAAAGAAAAAGGAAAATCACACCATCATCAGATCACAACTAAGATAAAAACAAATTTATTTCACTTTGATAGTCAGACAGACATTTTAAATATACCTCCTACCTGAGAGTATGGTCGATATGATATAATATGATATAACATGATATAATACTAATACGATTTGAACACTGGAATGGGCACACAAGTATATTGTCTGACTAAGTTTAATAAATTTTATAACACAATTAAATGAACTTGAGATCAATCTCTCAGTAATCTAAATCTGATGTGATTCCATAGAATAAACAAAATCGAAGCCCCACAGGTGGGTAACGCCAATTCTCCCTCTCTCTCTGTACCCGTTCGTCCTGGGGATGCGATGACCCATCTGCTATTACATCGCATTCCTGGAGTTCCAGGACAGAGCGGAGTTAAATGAACCTCTAGTCAAATAAGGAATGTGTCGGAAATTCAGCTGAGTTATCGAAAAAGCAGTTGGGTAACACGAGACAAAGTATCTCTAGGGTCGTTATGGGCTTAAGTTTAATAAAAAAAAATGCAAATATAAATGGGCACCATCAACTGAATTCCTAGCAAACCACCTCCTTTCCTGGTTAAGCCTTACTCAAGACAAGGAAAGAAAAAGGAAAATCACACCATCATCAGATCACAACTAAGATAAAAACAAATTTATTTCACTTTGATAGTCAGACAGACATTTTAAATATACCTCCTACCTGAGAGTATGGTCGAATGCCAACGTTAAATTGTCATTGTCCAAAAATCGAACCATCTCTTTTCTAATCAAAAAAATTTCATCCACATAAAACAGAAAATCTCTAAAGTTCTCTTGGGTTCTCAGGATCACTGTAGCACTATGTCCTTCGTCACTGACATTTGTGATACCGAGACCTAATTTCTCTTTAATTTAACATCATAAATGTGGATTTGAAAAAGTTATTAATCTGTCTAAACATACACATATTATAATCACATACTTTAAATATCACGCAATTTTATGGCTTGCATGGCATAATTTAAATGTTGAACATGTTAGTCAAATGCTCCTAAACATTGAATAATTAATTTACACTATTTACATTGTCATTCATAATTACTTGTTTGTGAATTATAGAAAATTCACTTCTCATTGATCATCATTATCATCATCATCAAAATTAAATTATTTCTCACATTAATTCTCATTTCAAAATTCAACATATTCCTGCCAGAATCATTAACTCATCACCATTAAATCATTTAAATGAAAATTATTATCATCACTTCATTATGCTTTCTAATTATTCACACACTCTTATTTTATCATCTACTTCAGATTAAATCATCTTAAATCATCAATACAAATTGTTTAATTCCTCAACTCAAGTTGCAATTCCTCAAATTATATCTCAATTAAATTTATTTTTATTCCATATAAATTCATTAATCATCAGCTTCTTTAATTAATTATCACCTTCTAATTTAGTTATTCATCATCTATCCAATCATCTATTAATCTATTTAAATCAGCTTATTCATCCAATCTTTAATTCATCCATTTATTTAATTCATTGATTTATTCCAAAATTTAATTTATCAATTTATTTAAATTTTACTCTTCTGGTTATTTAGATTCTCATTATTTCTTCTAGTCATTCTGATTTTTATTTCATTAGGTCAGATCATTAATATGCTTAATTTTCAGATTATTATTTCATTAATTATTATTCTCAGAAAATCTTGTATTATCAACTTTATTTATTTGTTTAATTTCCAAACAAATTGTTTAATATGGGTTATAGAACGTTGTCTTACAGTTTTATCACTTCCAAGTTATATCTCGTATTTAATTTTCATGCCAAAAAATATTATTGCCTTCACGACATCACGTTGGATCTGACTATCCACAACTACATTATATATCCTCAATTCTTCAAATATCACATTTGAATACAACAATTATTCCACAAAACTCCATAAATATTCAGCACATACAGCATGAATCTCAACAATTACGCTAGACTGGGTTCAACAACCTCATGTCTGCTTCAAAATGCATTAGCAACATTGCAACTATCACTTGGCAACTTCCACAAAATGCCTATCACAAACTTCACTTAACCATGTTGCATGATCTACAAAAAATATATAACTGGCTTCAAATTATCAACGCACACAATCTCCAATAACTGTAATTACTCTGATCACATCTAGACAACTTCTTAAACAATTGGAAAAAATATTACCTTAGTAATTCAAGATTTGCTTTCAAATAGCATAAATTCTCTAACAATTCTCATAATTCACATCACAGAAAAACACCAATGTGCTATAATCTCTCATATCAAAATCTGCAATACTGATCTGCCTTAAAATAAATCTGACCATTAATGATTCATCTTACAAGATTCAATTACTTTAAATCCTTCTCAAAGGTATCCAACACAATTATAAAAATCATCAAAAGCATCAGCTATAACAGCTGTTAAACTGAAATTACTCTCAAAAGAGCATAGAAACAAAATATTGGATTGGCAAACAAGAATTACAAATGTAACCCTGATGACATTTATCGTTACTTTATTTAACAAAAGTTCGACTGATATGTGACTAGTAGTTCCTTGTTTGATTCACATACAATCTCATGTACACTCGGATGATAAAAATGAGTCCCTCAATGGCAAGTAAGATGAGAAACCACCGTACAATCGTATAAATACGAAAGACCTCGCCCCGTCGACTAATCATGATAGTGCCCTAAACGATGGGTAAGATGAGTAACCACCATACAATCGTATAAATACGAAAGACCCCATCTCGAAGATTAAATGAGTGAATGTACCAGATAGGAATCAACAAGTCTCTAGTTGTCATATAAAAGCGATATTAATTCACTAAAGTGAATAACATCTTAATATCTCCAAACAATCCAATGGAAAAAATCCCTACTGATGAATAATACACACTCGCTAGTATGCAATGAACTGACGAAGTAATATAGATAATCAATTGCAGATCACGAGTTCGAAATACTCGTTACACAAAAAAAAAACTATTCATGAAAAATATCCTTACTGGAAAAATGTCTAAAAGACCAAACATCTGCTTAATAAAGCCAACCAATGGTGAGAATTTCGTACAATGATGCCTGCCATATCATATGGTCACGCCATATTCTAGCAAAATTTCGAAGCATATAACGTCAAAGCCATGTCTTAAACAATCGTATCACTCCTATTAGAAAAATATACATGTGTGCCCAGTATTCATGAAAATAATCGTATCAGGAAGTTATAACTCTTACAGTACCTTCTCATAATCAGCTGTCATTAAATTTCAAAGATCGTCGATTTTCCCTATGTAATGAATTTCTCGAAAGATCGGCGTGAATATCATTCCATCCATGCAATGACGATTGCCTTCGAATCCCAAGTGAATCAGCTGGTAGACCTCCTCCTCGTCAGAAATCGAATCAATCGCTCCGTTGTGCCATCGCGTCTCTGTCTGCGTTTACTCCGACATGATAAACATCTGGTTATCCATAGCGGATATTGTCCAAATCCTCACGAAAAAGTTCATAGAAACAGCGGACCCCCTATTCCTCTTCTACGTTACGCCACTGTTCTATACAATGTTCGCTTTGAGTGTTGAAAGTTCAACTCCCACAGCGGTTTAGTTTTACTTGTAGAAAATAAAAATGTTTTATCAGAGTGTCTAAGTTTATGAAGCACCCTGTATCTGTGTTCATACTCGGTAATGCATAACACTTCTTAAGACTGACTTGCATTAATGCACGAGCTAATGTTCCTAAGTGCATATGCTTACAACATTCCGTTTGCTTAAAATGGTTACTGTTACTAGGAATGCGCTATGAAATGCATAGTCGTAATGTCATTGAGAAAAACTATGTTCTTTCGCAGTTCACAGTTGCAGTATCACGTAACTATTTGTCTTTATAATTCAAGTGCTGAATAAACGTTCCAACTCAACGTAGTAATGAAGTTCAGCTTCTGTTATAATGCTTGCGTATAATAATGGGAATTAACCCGCACGGCCCTACTGCTATGCCATAATAACCTCCTCATAAAGCTAGCCTCGCCATGTCGTTCTACGTTGAAATGCAGCTTGGAATAAAGTTCTCCAACTACTCGCAATGCTGTTTTAAGAACCCCGGCCTCATATGCTTGCTTGCTCCGCAAGTCCGCCTGGCCCACTGTCCTACTTGTCGCTCGCCGCTCGGAGGAGCCGAAACTGTCCCCTGCACTTTCCGTGACAGTTTCTGTTCGCTGCTCGGTGAAGCTGAAACTGTCGCCTGCACTTTCCGTGACAGTTTCTGTTCGCTGCACGATCTATACCATGCGCCTGGCGTGTGTTACTCAGCTTGACTTCCTTGCTTGGCTCACAGAGCTAGACTGACAGTTCCTGCACTGTCTCGACCCTTACCTGCTTGGTGCGGTCACGTGGCGTCCTCCCCACCACCGTGGTCTTGCGTCACAAATATAATCTCGAACCCCCATCATCTCGACCATTAAGTTATAAAATAACTTAAGGGTTATCTGACTTCCTTCAAATTATTACCACATATAATGCATGTTATATCTCCTCTTCTAAGATGTTTAAATACCATGTTTCATATAGATCTTAATAAAGCTTCATAATTCCATTCATAAATCCATCTGCTTAACTGCGGTCAGCGCCTTCTAAATCCTAGACCTACCACGTCATCCTGACATTCCTCTTGACTCGATCTGAGCGCTATCTTTCCTTAACTCTTCCCAAAACCTCAACTACGGCTTAATATCTGCTGGTGTAGTCGATAACCTCAACTAGGTATCGGGTACATCTCTCCCGTACATCTCCTTTTTTTTATCAGGATTGAGAAAAAAAATACACTCTCAGGCATTCTATATATAACACATGTACACGATAGCCCTACAATTCTCTTAATCAGCATGATGGTACTTTCTGACTCTCAATAATGATGATTGACTTCCAATGATTAGCATCTTGATTCTGTATTACTTTGATGTCTGTTTCTTCCTTCACTACTCGTGCTTGCTCGATTGACATCTCTGACTGTCTCCTCGAGTGGTGTACTAGGCTGTCTATTTTCCTGCCTCGATCTCTCGTATTCACGATTATCTCGTCCTTCATTAGGATCGTTTCTTCGGCCATCCTGCCTGTCGTTCCGATTATACTGTTGACCTTGGCTCCAGTTATTTCTACCACGATATCTATTGTTGTATCGATTCCTATCTTGATATCTGGAATTCTGGTTATAATTTCTATATCGGCTATCTCTTGCTTCCTGATCGTATGGTCTCTATACCGATCATTTCCACGAACGTTACGGATGTTTCCTCGATTTCCTTCGTTCCTTCTGTTTTCCCAGGAATCTCTCTGTCCGTTTGAGCTGCGTTATCAACGACTACCGCATTCACCACTTGCGTGTTTCGATTGTCGTTCCTTGCATTTCTAGGCGTAACTTGAGCGCTTGTATAGTCTAATCGCCGTAAAATGTCGTCATAGTGCTCAAGTGTGTTTGCTCCCGACGCTATGAGTGATCGCTGTACCTCAATCGGTAACTTTCTCGCTATAGCTTGCAAAAGCTCTTCTTCTGGCAATGGAGGAATCAGAAACTGCAATTTAGCCAACTGTGACGTAAAATAATTGGCATAATGCGTCGGATGTGACGTGGAATAACGCTTCGAATACATTTCTGCTCTCACGTTCAGTTGATCCTCGGCACTCCAAAATCTCCTCAGGAATGCTATTGCAAATTGCTCCATATTCGCAAAATTGCTTCTGAATGCTCTAAACCAAGTAAGCGCAGACCCGTCTAAGGCGCGTTCGACTATCATTAGCTCTCTTTCCTTGGCTACTCTATGTTCCGCCATGTAGTCTCGAATATCTCGCAGAAATTCGACTGGTGTGACCCCTGTGTTTCCAGAAAACCTCCTCGGCTTGTCATCCAGATTTCTGATAATGGTAACTGGACCTGAGTATCGTTCGCTTGTACACAACGTACTCCTGTTTGAACTCGGATTATCCTGAGGGGTTGAACTTGCCCTTTCGAATGTCACATTCGGTTGCGTTTGACGGTCTTCTCCCATGCTAACTTCTTGATTACCCATACTGCGGTCTATCGCTGTCTGATTCATCGATATTTCCCCTGATGTAGTATTCTGACTGGTGAAACTGTTAATCATAGATTCTAGTTTAGTTATCCTATCTTCTGCCAGTTTCTCTACGGTCTTGACCTGAGTCTTCAACTCATCTAACGACGTAACATTCTGCGTTTTATTACTCTCGTCTAAATCGTTTTTCAACTTGTCAATCTTATCTTCGCATGTATTCTTTACTGACGCGACTTGTTCCTTTAACAGATCAACATCTGTCCTAAATAGGGTTGAATCTATCTCCATCGCTTCCTTGTTCTCCGTAAATCTCGCTTCTAAGTTCGCCATACCTGCGATTAATTTCTCGTCTAATCCTGCACGTTTTTCTTTTGCTTCGGCATCGACCTCACTATACCGTTCTTCCACGATTGCACCGACTCTATTTTTGAATAAAGCTAAGTTTTCATTAACCTTTTGCTCTATATCATCATCCATCTTCCTAATATCCTTCTGCAATTGATTCTCTAATGATTTTAAATTAGAATTAACCTCTCCTAAGACATCCTCTTTAATGGTCCCAATTACTGACTTTAAATCCTTAATCTCATTACCTAGATTCATCTCTAGACCTTTGATTTTAGTCTCGAAAGATACTTCGGTAGACCACTCTTGAATTTTGCCTACATCTGCCACTAAACCATCGATGTCGAATCTCAACTTCGATACATCCGATTTAATGTCATTCTGTATAGACATAACGTCTGTTCTTAAAGTAAGAATATTTTCTTCTCCCCTACTTTCTAATTCGATAATATTCTTTCTTAATATTTGAACATTTTCCTCTCCTTTCATATTTACTGCAATTATATCCAATTGTAAAGTCTTAAGCATTTCATTATTCTTTAAAGTTAAACTATTCTCTAATCTAGTTAACTTGTTTTCTAACTCAGTGTTAGTTTCTTCACTACGAGACTGTAATTTCTCTTCCAATGTTTTAAAATTATCCTCACTATTTGACTGTAATCTCTCTTCTAATGATTTAAAACTATCCTTTAAGTTAGCTTCAGTACTAGTCCGTAATCTAGTCTCTAATGACTTTGAATTATCTTCACTAGTTGACTGTAATCTGGTCTCTAATGACTTTAAACTGTCGTTCAGATTGCCTTCGTTACTAATCTGTAATGATTTTAAATTTTCTTCATTACTAGTCTGTAATGCTTGCACATTTTCTTTACATCTAGCTTCTAACCTAGCTTCTGAATTATTTATCTGTTCTTTAACTTCCGTTTCCATTTTAGAAATAGTTTCTGCAATACCAGACATACCACTCTGTAACTCTCCTAACACCTTAGCTAAATCTTCCGGCAACATAATTATATTTTCAATAGACGTTTCATTCAGAGACGTTAGACAACAACACATCACAATGTCTCAATTCCTGCATTCACTTGGGTATAGGAAAAAAATGACTTATAACTAACATGATATAATACTAATACGATTTGAACACTGGAATGGGCACACAAGTATATTGTCTGAATAAGTTTAATAAATTTTATAACACAATTAAATGAACTTGAGATCAATCTCTCAGTAATCTAAATCTGATGTGATTCCATAGAATAAACAAAATCGAAGCCCCACAGGTGGGTAACGCCAATTCTCCCTCTCTCTCTGTACCCGTTCGTCCTGGGGATGCGATGACCCATCTGCTATTACATCGCATTCCTGGAGTTCCAGGACAGAGCGGAGTTAAATGAACCTCTAGTCAAATAAGGAATGTGTCGGAAATTCAGCTGAGTTATCGAAAAAGCAGTTGGGTAACACGAGACCAAGTATCTCTAGGGTCGTTATGGGCTTAAGTTTAATAAAAAAAATGCAAATATAAATGGGCGCCATCAACTGAATTCCTAGCAAACCACCTCCTTTCCTGGTTAATCCTTACTCAAGACAAGGAAAGAAAAAGGAAAATCACACCATCATCAGATCACAACTAAGATAAATACAAATTTATTTCACTTTGATAGTCAGACAGACATTTTAAATATACCTCCTACCTGAGAGTATGGTCGAATGCCAACGTTAAATTGTCATTGTCCAAAAATCGAACCATCTCTTTTCTAATCAAAAAAATTTCATCCACATAAAACAGAAAATCTCTAAAGTTCTCTTGGGTTCTCAGGATCACTGTAGCACTATGTCTTTCGTCACTGACATTTGTGATACCTGAGACCTAATTTCTCTTTAATTTAACATCATAAATGTGGATTTGAAAAAGTTATTAATCTGTCTAAGCATACACATATTATAATCACATACTTTAAAAATCACGCAATTTTATGGCTTGCATGGCATAATTTAAATGTTGAACATGTTAGTCAAATGCTCCTAAACATTGAATAATTAATTTACACTATTTACATTGTCATTCATAATTACTTGTTTGTGAATTATAGAAAATTCACTTCTCATTGATCATCATTATCATCATCATCAAAATTAAATTATTTCTCACATTAATTCTCATTTCAAAATTCAACATATTCCTGCCAGAATCATTAACTCATCACCATTAAATCATTTAAATGAAAATTATTATCATCACTTCATTATGCTTTCTAATTATTCACACACTCTTATTTTATCATCTACTTCAGATTAAATCATCTTAAATCATCAATACAAATTGTTTAATTCCTCAACTCAAGTTGCAATTCCTCAAATTATATCTCAATTAAATTTATTTTTATTCCATATAAATTCATTAATCATCAGCTTCTTTAATTAATTATCACCTTCTAATTTAGTTATTCATCATCTATCCAATCATCTATTAATCTATTTAAATCAGCTTATTCATCCAATCTTTAATTCATCCATTTATTTAATTCATTGATTTATTCCAAAATTTAATTAATCAATTTATTTAAATTTTACTCTTCTGGTTATTTAGATTCTCATTATTTCTTCTAGTCATTCTGATTTTTATTTCATTAGGTCAGATCATTAATATGCTTAATTTTCAGATTATTATTTCATTAATTATTATTCTCAGAAAATCTTGTATTATCAACTTTATTTATTTGTTTAATTTCCAAACAAATTGTTTAATATGGGTTATAGAACGTTGTCTTACAATTTTATCACTTCCAAGTTATATCTCGTATTTAATTTTCATGCCAAAAAATATTATTGCCTTCACGACATCACGTTGGATCTGACTATCCACAACTACATTATATATCCTCAATTCTTCAAATATCACATTTGAATACAACAATTATTCCACAAAACTCCATAAATATTCAGCACATACAGCATGAATCTCAACAATTACGCTAGACTGGGTTCAACAACCTCATGTCTGCTTCAAAATGCATTAGCAACATTGCAACTATCACTTGGCAACTTCCACAAAATGCCTATCACAAACTTCACTTAACCATGTTGCATGATCTACAAAAAAATATATAACTGGCTTCAAATTATCAACGCACACAATCTCCAATAACTGTAATTATTCTGATCACATCTAGACAACTTCTTAAACAATTGGAAAAAATATTACCTTAGTAATTCAAGATTTGCTTTCAAATAGCATAAATTCTCTAACAATTCTCATAATTCACATCACAGAAAAACACCAATGTGCTATAATCTCTCATATCAAAATCTGCAATACTGATCTGCCTTAAAATAAATCTGACCATTAATGATTCATCTTACAAGATTCAATTACTTTAAATCCTTCTCAAAGGTATCCAACACAATTATAAAAATCATCAAAAGCATCAGCTATAACAGCTGTTAAACTGAAATTACTCTCAAAAGAGCATAGCAACAAAATATTGGATTGGCAAACAAGAATTACAAATGTAACCCTGATGACATTTATCGTTACTTTATTTAACAAAAGTTCGACTGATATGTGACTAGTAGTTCCTTGTTTGATTCACTTACAATCTCATGTACACTCGGATGATAAAAATGAGTCCCTCAATGGCAAGTAAGATGAGAAACCACCGTACAATCGTATAAATACGAAAGACCTCGCCCCGTCGACTAATCATGATAGTGCCCTAAGCGATGGGTAAGATGAGTAACCACCATACAATCGTATAAATACGAAAGACCCCATCTCGAAGATTAAATGAGTGAATGTACCAGATAGGAATCAACAAGTCTCTAGTTGTCATATAAAAGCGATATTCATTCACTAAAGTGAATAACATCTTAATATCTCCAAACAATCCAATGGAAAAAATCCCTACTGATGAATAATACACACTCGCTAGTATGCAATGAACTGACGAAGTAATATAGATAATCAATTGCAGATCACGAGTTCGAAATACTCGTTACACAAAAAAAAACTATTCATGAAAAATATCCTTACTGGAAAAATGTCTAAAAGACCAAACATCTGCTTAATAAAGCCAACCAATGGTGAGAATTTCGTACAATGATGCCTGCCATATCATATGGTCACGCCATATTCTAGCAAAATTTCGAAGCATATAACGTCAAAGCCATGTCTTAAACAATCGTATCACTCCTATTAGAAAAATATACATGTGTGCCCAGTATTCATGAAAATAATCGTATCAGGAAGTTATAACTCTTACAGTACCTTCTCATAATCAGCTGTCATTAAATTTCAAAGATCGTCGATTTTCCCTATGTAATGAATTTCTCGAAAGATCGGCGTGAATATCATTCCATCCATGCAATGACGATTGCCTTCGAATCCCAAGTGAATCAGCTGGTAGACCTCCTCCTCGTCAGAAATCGAATCAATCGCTCCGTTGTGCCATCGCGTCTCTGTCTGCGTTTACTCCGACATGATAAACATCTGGTTATCCATAGCGGATATTGTCCAAATCCTCACGAAAAAGTTCATAGAAACAGCGGACCCCCTATTCCTCTTCTACGTTACGCCACTGTTCTATACAATGTTCGCTTTGAGTGTTGAAAGTTCAACTCCCACAGCGGTTTAGTTTTACTTGTAGAAAATAAAAATGTTTTATCAGAGTGTCTAAGTTTATGAAGCACCCTGTATCTGTGTTCATACTCGGTAATTCATAACACTTCTTAAGACTGACTTGCATTAATGCACGAGCTAATGTTCCTAAGTGCATATGCTTACAACATTCCGTTTGCTTAAAATGGTTACTGTTACTAGGAATGCGCTATGAAATGCATAGTCGTAATGTCATTGAGAAAAACTATGTTCTTTCGCAGTTCACAGTTGCAGTATCACGTAACTATTTGTCTTTATAATTCAAGTGCTGAATAAACATTCCAACTCAACGTAGTAATGAAGTTCAGCTTCTGTTATAATGCTTGCGTATAATAATGGGAATTAACCCGCACGGCCCTACTGCTATGCCATAATAACCTCCGCATAAAGCTAGCCTCGCCATGTCGTTCTACGTTGAAATGCAGCTTGGAATAAAGTTCTCCAACTACTCGCAATGCTGTTTTCAGAACCCCGGCCTCATATGCTTGCTTGCTCCGCAAGTCCGCCTGGCCCACTGTCCTACTTGTCGCTCGCCGCTCGGAGAAGCCGAAACTGTCCCCTGCACTTTCCGTGACAGTTTCTGTTCGCTGCTCGGTGAAGCTGAAACTGTCGCCTGCACTTTCCGTGACAGTTTCTGTTCGCTGCACGATCTATACCATGCGCCTGGCGTGTGTTACTCAGCTTGACTTCCTTGCTTGGCTCACAGAGCTAGACTGACAGTTCCTGCACTGTCTCGACCCTTACCTGCTTGGTGCGGTCACGTGCCGTCCTCCCCACCACCGTGGTCTTGCGTCACAAATATAATCTCGAACCCCCATCATCTCGACTATTAAGTTATAAAATAACTTAAGGGTTATCTGACTTCCTTCAAATTATTACCACATATAATGCATGTTATATCCCCTCTTCTAAGATGTTTAAATACCATGTTTCATATAGATCTTAATAAAGCTTCATAATTCCATTCATAAATCCATCTGCTTAACTGCGGTCAGCGCCTTCTAAATCCTAGACCTACCACGTCATCCTGACATTCCTCTTGACTCGATCTGAGCGCTATCTTTCCTTAACTCTTCCCAAAACCTCAACTACGGCTTAATGTCTGCTGGCGTAGCCGATAACCTCAACTAGTTATCGGGTACACTACAAAGCCTTAAAACCCCGATATTCATTTTGATACACTCTAAACAAGAAAAAACGTCAGAAAACTTAGTATGTGTGGTAATTATTACTCACGATCCCATCAACAAAAAAGTGACAGTCAGTCTCAAAGACTGGACTTTATACCATTTTAAATGCTACAAATGCTGAAAAATGCTAGAAAGGCTGGAGGGAGGGAGCTGGCTGATGACGTCACGTTCGCCGTGTCGTAACGCCAGAGTTCACCAGTGAACTCAGTACATAATATTCACCAAGCGGTACTATGACGTCACATACCTCAGTGCATTCTCGGTACATTTCGTGACGTCACCGTAACGAAGTCGACTAGATCATTTAAAATGTTAAAAGTTTTTCTCCCGCGACTTATCTATGAAGGCGTAGCTTCTGTTGCTGTGATAAGCCCTAAACTAAAGAGCTACAATTACAACTTCAGACCCAAGCCCGGAGCGATCGACTTGCGCTTTATGGTCTGCGCCTAAACAAAAGAAAGACGGAATACATGGCGACAGATATGCAAGATACAAGTAGATGGGGAAGACTTGCCACGTGTAACAAAATTTAAATATCTAGGCTCTATGATCACTAATGATGGAAGTCTTGTAGAAGAGAATCAGCGCAGCTTGGATGAAGTGGCGAACAACAACTGGAGTCATCTGCGGTTGAAGGATGAAAGACAACCTAAATTCAAAGGTCCATCGTAATGTCATCCGTGCTGTCGCATTGTACGGATGCGAGAGTTGGCTGACAACAAGAATGGCAGAACATCACTTGGGCGTTCTGGAGACCAAGATGTTGCGGGTGTCGCCAAATTGGATCATGTTTCCAATAACAACATCAGGAAACGGTTTGGAGTTGCACCAATCAGTGACAAGGTGCGGGAGTGTCGTCTGCGTTGGTTTGGGCAAGTTCTACGAGCGGAAGCGGACAGAATATACAGATCGCCAGCAAGAGATGTAAGGGAAGACCGAAGCAACGGTGGGAAGATACGCTACATGGAGATCTGAAGTTGCTAACATGGCCCGATACAAAAACAAATGGCAACAACGTATCCATATAACGGACCCTGCAGCTAGGCGGGATAAACGCTAAGGAAGAAGAATAATAGTGTTTGTGTTGAAAGAGACTTATCTGAATTGTAGAAAGTCTCAGACAACCACTTTTGATGTAGTAAACTATTCCTATATAACTTTGAATTTGAATGGCTTTTATAAAAGCAATTACCGGTATCTAATGTGATGGTAACTCACATTGGCGTAGCCCAGGAACAGAAGCTGTATGTGGGAGAACTTGTCCAGTCCCACAAGCTTGGGCTCTCGACCCTTCCTCCTCTGGAGGTACCGCCGGTACGCCAGCAGTGCTTCCCGCAGACCACCATTGTCGGCTATGTTCTCTCCGAGCGTCCTCTTCCCACTCACCTACAAAACACAACCATTCAGCAATCAAGAAACAAAGAAAAATGATATTGCCCTTCAAATAAAGTTTCTGTTTATCTTCCTTGCATTTAAGTTTCATTGATACATGACCGTAGCCCCGTGTACTTGGGAGTATGTAGAATCTGTCTGATGACCTATGTTATTGTGATGGCTGTATTAGTGAGTGTATTTGTAATTCAAATGAGGATTGGGAAGGACGCGACCGTGGCCTTAAGTTAGGAACGATCCTCGACATTCGCCTGGAGCAGAAGTGGGAAACCATGGAAAACCACCTCCAAGATGGCTGAAGTGCCTCACCTCACGAGGATATGTGTACCACACCACAATTACATTTCTCGGCAGAGTCACATTTAAGTTTTAAAATAATTTTCTGATTCTTCTTCTTTCTTTCTCCGTTAGGCTCTTCTGAGGACCACGAACCAATTTCAATGTTTAGTCCTTTCTTGTTCTTTCTTCTTCCTCCTGTGCTCCTTCATCTTTTCACTGTGTCCCTTCTTTCTCTCTTCCGACCATTTTGAGCCTGTTTTCTTATACTGCCTTCCTTGGAGTCCTTCCATTCCCAATACCTCTTTTTATAAATTTCTCTCTCTCGTGCATCTTCTTCTCTTACATGTTTTTTTTTCCAAATCTTTCTTTACTTCTTGAAACCAGGCTGTTGTCGATTTCTTTTCCCAAAGATATTTAAAAATTGGTTAACCTGCTATCATTCGACTTATATATATAAGTGAAAGTCTATATGTATGTATGTGGGTGGGTATGTAGGCGGATTTGTTCCGTATACAAATCTACAACGTTCCACCAATCACAACCAAATTTTGCATACACATAGTTTAGGACCCAGAAGGAATGGCTGACAACATGAATTTTCGATAGTCTTTCTCATTCTTCTGATTTCAGTTAGCGTGCTCAGGTAAATCAGCCCTGACTCCTTACCGCTGACTGCCATTTTGTCAAATACTGCAGTCACCTGCGATCGAAGATGAATAACAGCCCAAAGACAATGATCTATCGTAAAGTCTGGTGGTTATACATGGTACTAAATCGATGTAGAACAAAACTTTGAGAGTTAATGTATCCGTTACTGCAACAATAACAAATGTATGTTGTCCACTGTTTCTACAAAACATTCACGAAACCCCGACAATCATTTTGAATAACCCTATTGGCATGTATCTTTCCATAACTTATAAAGACACCTCCCGGGCAACGCCGGGTACAATAGCTAGTTCTATATAAACGTCCGAAAAATAGCAATCGCCTCTTCTCTATTGTCTCCGTTTTGTTTTCAATGTTCCGATATATTCCTTCGTTACTTCGTAATTTCCCAAACTCTGTAGTTCTTAATGGACCGAGAATTTTGCGTATAATTTTTCTTTCAGATATTTCTAATTTATCCAATTTATAATTTAGTAGTAGACATCCACTGGCATATAAGCATTCTGGTTTAATTACTGCTCTATAGCGCTGTATTTTCTATTTCTTAGATAAACATGTTTTGTTAATGATATTCCTGGTTATGCTCTTTAAATCTTGTGCTTTCTTTCTTCGACAGCAGATTTTTCTAAGCCATTCTTATGAATTATTTCCCCCAAATATTTGAACTTGTCTACCCTCTTACTTAGACCAATTTTTGTTATTAGGGTTTCTGGAGCATTTTTAATATTTGTCATAAATGTTGTTTTTTCTACAGAAATCTTTAAACCTGTTTTATTGGCTATCTCTTAGATTGATTAGTACTGTTGCATGAGCGACGCATTCAGAAAGTATGGCAAAATCATCAGCAAATGCCAGACAATTTACTTAAATACCACTGTTTATTCTCCCTAATGTTATAGGTGATATATTCTGCTCCTTCAATTTTTTATTACGAATTCATACTATTTTTTCCTGGTTACAATTGAATAGGAGTGGAGATAAACCATCGCCTTGCCTTACACCTGTATTTATTTTGAATGGTTTTGAAATTTCTCCCCGAAATGTTACCTTGGAAAGAGTGTCTGTGAGGGTTTCACGGATTAGGTTTGCCAGTTTAGATTTAACTCCAAATTCTCTGATTACTTAATCTAAGAGTTTCCCTGTCGACAGAATCAAAAGCCTTTTTTAAATCTATAAATGTCACTATTATGGTTTTTTGAAGATAATTTTCTGTGTCGAATTGTGGACTTTAGGTTGAATATCTCTTCTGAGCAAGATCTTCCTTTTCTAAATCCACTTTGATATTCACCTAAACGACTGTCAAATGTTGCTTCTACCCTGTTTAGTATTATTGTTGAGAATATCTTGTAGGCCACTGGCAAAAGGGATAACCTCTATAGTTGTTGACATCTTGCTTATTACCTTTCTTGTACAAAGGATGTATAAGGGCCACTTTCCATTCTTCCGGGATCGTTTCCGTTTTCCAGATTTCTTGAAATATGATTTCAAGGTCACCTATGATTTTTGGTTGAGACCACTTTATGAGTTCAGCCGTAATGGAGTCTCTTCCACTAGCTTTGTTGTTTTTAGGGTTTTAATTGCTTTTTCAATGTCCTCATTAGTAGGCGGTTAATCTGTTTCTAAATGTTCCTATAATTCTAGAAATTCTAGCTTCTTGTTTGGTTCTCCAGAGTTCCGAAGTCGATGAAAGTACTTTGCTAGTATTTCACAATTCCCGATATCAGTTAGACCTGGTCTGCCATTTTCATCTTTGAAGCAAATACTTGGAACTTGATAAACCCTTAAATTATTTTTGAAAGTCTGATAGATATTTCTGGAGTTTTTTTTGGACAAAATTATCCTGCATATCAAGAAGTTGTGACTTTTCAAACGAGCGTTTAGTACGCTTTATGATTCTTGCTGTTTAAATTGATCAAAATGTTCGTTATTTCCAGAGCATTTCCATTTTTTCCATAATTTTGTTCTGTCTGCTAGAGCTTCTTCACAACTTTCATTCCACCAAACTTTATTTTTCGTTTAGCTAAGCCAAATACATTCTTTGCTGCATTATTGATTTCTTTGGATTGTTCTTGCTAGTTACCAGGTTTAGTTATTTGAATTTCTTCCTGAAAGATTCTTATTTCTTCTTGTGTTATGTTGAGTCTATCTGTGTTATATTTAATAAATTTATGTTTTCTTCTTTGGTTTTTATGTGGGGGAAGTTGAAGTTTAATTTTGGAGAGATAGTGGTCAGAGTCAAATTTGCTATTTCTTATTACATTTACATTCATATTTCCTTTCATATTCTTACGAGAGATAGCCACATGATCCAATTGGAATTCTCCTAACATTGGGGTTGGAGAAATCTAAGTTTTAGATTTTCTGGGCAGTTATTATTATTTCTGATCAAGCCCTGTATATATTTGGACGAAAATCGGTGATGACGAGTAGGCACGGTCCCGTTGTTAGTGGTGGAACACAGCCGCGGATCTAGAGTTTGGCTTGAGGGGGGGGTGTCACAGAATCGAAATTGTTAAGAAAAATGGCATCACTAACAACGCAATCACAAAATAACTAAACGTACAAAACCAGACCAATTTTTTGCAAGCTGCATGGATAGAAATTTGATGCGATTAGCGCACCAAAAATATTCGTACAAATTGCAACGGCGTGTTTTGCGACTTTTACATCGAGTTTCGAGAAAATTATCAAGGTACGTTACAGTTTCGGCAAGTCGAGTTGGTACCGACAAAGGGAGAAAGTCACAGCTTAAATTGCCAATCTAGCTTGCAGTTTGGACGTCGGCAAAATTTTTTGGTGCGAAAAAAGCCCCAAATTCCTATCCGTGCATTGCTGCACATTCATCGTGACATCACTATAAACATCGATTCGGTAATCACAAGGTTTGCTAAACAAAATAGACGAGTTGAGTTTGCAAAAAAATTTGGTCTCCTTTTTTTTTTTTTTTTTTTGTGGGGGGGGGGTTCATGACCCCCGTTACCCCCCTTGAATCCGCGTCTGGTGGAACAGCAAGGTCATCAGCTCACATACCCTCCTCCTGCCGGGGAGCCTGAACCGGTTGTACTGTTTGACGAAACAGTCAGCTCGCTTGTTGTACTCGGCAACTACCGCCTCATCCCAGGAGGGTGCTAATTTCCCGTGCTTGTCGTAATCCTTTCCTGAAACAATGGTAAAGCACAAAAATACCTTTTAAATTTTTATGATTAATTAACTACCATGGTACATGTTTCAGGGAAGACCAAATCACTAAGACTGAACGTAACAAGAGATAGGAAGTTTCAAATAAACGGAAGAAACGTAGAGGATGTTGAAGAGTTTACGTATCTAGGTAGCATCGTTTCTAAAACTGGAGGAGCAGAAGAGGATGTGAGCAGTAGGATCAAGAAAACAAAGGCAGCCTTTATCCACTTGCATCCTATCTGGAAAAGCAATGAGTTTTCCACACGAACAAAACTCCGAATATACAATAGTAATGTCAAATCAGTGTTGCTATATGGGTGTGAGACTTGGAGAGTAACAATATCAATCATAAAGAAAATCCAGACCTTTATAAACCGAACTTACGAAGAATCTTGAGAGTAAAACTCAGCAATTCTTCTAGGTTTGTGCCATGTCGTGTGTGGGGTTTCGCCTAGGACACCAAGCTGGCTCATCGGCGGGCTCTTGGTGTCCCCGCCCGGACCCCCACAGGAGTAACGAATTGCGCGTCACCTCCCTTTATTATATTAGGTGCAACTGCACCACTTGACTGCGAGAACTAAAAGCTCAAGCAGCCTTAACCTCCGTATGAAGGCTTCCAAAAAGATGGTATATTGGCTTTCACGGCCGGTGAATAAAAACTCAGCAATTCTTCTAGGTTTGTGCCGTTTCTTGTGTGGGGTTTCGCCTAGGACACCAAGCTGGCTCAACGGCGGGTTCTTGGTGTCCCCGCCCGGACCCCCAGAGGCGAAACCCCACACAAGACACGGCACAAACCTAGAAGAATTGCTGAGTTTTAATTCACTGGCCGTGAAAGCCAAATGTAATAATATCCAATGAAGAACTATGGAACCTTACAAACGAGAAGCCCGTGGATTTACAGTTAAAGGCAAGAAAGTGGAAGTGGGTCGGACATACACTGCGCAAATACCAGACGGCAATAGATAGACAAGTCTTCAGGGACATCACAGAAGAGGAAGACCGAGGGAAACTTGGAGGAGGACAGTGGAGAGGGAAGTGGGGAGAAGTGAAGGCAATGGCGCGAAACCGAGTCCGATGGTGACGCTTCGAAGCCCTCTGGTCCAGCGACGCGAACAACAGGACTTAAGTTAAATGGTACATGTTTCGGGGGATCTCTTCACCAGCCATCATGCTTATATAATTACTAGCACATCCAAAGACATTTAAATATTGATCGTAGTGTTGTGTTTCTCTTACTATTCTCGTGCTGCGCCTGCGAAGTCGATATCGCAGATTTAAAAGAACATAGCGTGTGTGAAACGACGATCCTCGTTGATATTTTGACGGATTTTCTCAACGTTTTCATCATTTCGAGATGTTAAAGGGCGCCCGAAGGAGCATGATCTTCAACACTCATCTCACCACGTTCAAAGTGTACAAACCACTCAAAAACTTGTCTGCAGATCATAACATTCTCCTCAAAGCCAGTTGAAGCATTTTGTAAGCTTCTGTTGCCGATTTTTCAAGCAGGAAGCAAAATTTAAAAATTATTTTAAATGTGCCATAACGATTGGATATGGAATTGGCAGGTGAAGAGCTGAAGGAAGTAGGAGACTTCTGTTACTTAGGAAGCAAAATAAACAGTGATGGACGAAGCAAACTGGATATAAAAAGTAGGTTGGCTCAGGCAAGGAAAGCATTTCTACAGAAAAGGAATCTGTTGACATCGAATATAGATTTAGGTACTAGGAAGTTATTTTTGAAAGCCTTTGTCTGGAGCGTGGCGCTCTATGGAAGTGAAACTTGGACTATTGGTGCAGCAGAAAAGAGGAGTATTGAAATGTGGTGTTACAGGGGAATGATGAAGAACAGATGGGTAGATAGGGTTAGAAACGAAGAGGTATTAAGACTAGTGGGAGAGGCGACTGCTAATGAAGAGAAGAGATAGGTTGGTAGGACACATACTAAGACACCCAGCAATAACAAGCTTAGTTATGGAAGGAAGGGTCGAGGATACGAACTGTAGGGGTAGACCAACGTTAGAATACGTTAAACAGATTGCCTCGGATGTAGGGTGTGGTAGCTATGTAGAGATGAACCTATTAACTCAGGACAGGGAGGCATGGAGAGTTGCATCAAACCAGTCAAAAGACTGAAGACTCAAACAACAACAACGATTTAAGGAACACGAGAACAGTAAGAGATAAACAACAGTACGATCAAACGGTCACACGCCGTCTGGGCAGTTGTTTCGAGAAGGCCTATTAACCAAATCTAGCGGGAGAACTCTCTACTACGTCCACGAATGGCAGCGCGCTCACAGTCCGTTTTTTTCTTTTTTTGGTCCACTCTAGTTTGTGATAATTTTTATGATCAAATTTTACCATCCCTTGTGTCTTTTACTTTGACACAGGATCTTTGGAAATGAATGTATTTGTGAATTTTCATAGATGTTTTTAAAATTGCATAATTTTAACTGCGCTTTCATGGGACAAAAAAAACTGAAGTAAAACGGACTTGTTAAAATATAAGACACATAAGGGGGAATTACTTCTAAAATTTTCAGCTTTCTAGGTCGAAAGGTTCTGATAAAAAGGGAAATTTTATATCTAGAGAAACGTTTTAGCGATAAATTGGATTCAAAGATTTTTCCGGTTTTTAGAACATGGAAATCCTCTTCTTCCATTAGCATCCATTTTGTTGTTGTTTCATGTCCGTTTGCTCTTGCTTCTACAGTCCAGCCCGCTCTGATGTTTGGCGATGGTGGGAGAAGAGGGGCCATCAGTTTATCTGCCTGATGGCAGGTTTCCTCTCTCCACCTTATCCGGTCTTCAGCAGCACCTTTCACCAGCTCATAAGATTTATCAATCTTGATGGAATCCAGCATCTGAAACCTTCTTCTTCGTCTTCGGATTTTCCCTTGGACTGTCCCTTCTAATGCACTTTTCACCAAACCATCTTCTCGTATGCAGTGTCCAATCCAATTCATTTTTCTCTTCCATATCTTCTTTAGCATCATTCTTTCTTCTCCTACTTTCTTTAATACTTCCTCTTCTCTCACTTTGTCCTTCCTACTGATGTTCTCCATTCTCCTCCAAAGCCTCTATTCTTCTCGTCCTCTTACTAAGCGTCCGAGTTTCCGCTCCACACAAAACATTTCACTTAGGCTTACTTTCATTGCTCCACAAAATAATTTTCTTTCTAAGTGAAGGCTTCTTTTGCTATTGCAACCCTTGTTTCTATTTCTTTAGTGCATAGCATTTCTTGTGTAACCCAACTTCCTAGGTGTTTACAACTATCCACTTGTTCAATTTCATCTTCTAATTTTATTGTAATTTATTCACCTTTTCCACCTAAGACCATACATTTTGTCTATTTCTCATTTATTTCCATCTCATATATTTTACAAATTTCATCCAGGTCTTTCAACATTTGTGTTGCTTGTCTTTCACTCCCACCCATAACTACCATATCATCTGCATACACCTGTTTTTTTCATCAATATAGCCAACTAAACTCACGGCAATGAGAAGCTGTTAATAGAACCTTGAAACTTGCCGTCATTGTAATTCTTCTCTAGCGTCTTCACTATGTAACGTGAAGTCCCACACCCCATTTGCAATTTTATGCATCATTTTGTTATTCCAACATTTTGCTGTTACAAAACCTAAATTCTAAATCGCTGTGAAATTCCACCTATATTGGCGAGGTTGAGGAATGTTGTTACCTGTAGCAGTCAGCAGTTTTCCCGGTCTTTACATTTAGCTCGATGTTGCCAAGGCTCTGTTCAGTTACTCTGTGTGTTGGTGCAGGGTTGTTGTTTTATTGTCTTGTGTGTGTACACTGTTAACTGTGTGTAAGTACAGAGCGCCAAAAAATGTTGTCCACAGTGCTTACAAGCTGCCGCGAGAGATAGCGTCACCAGTTACGTTGGCAGCATGGCTGTCGCTTGTATCAAAACAAACAGTAAAGGTTGTACTCACCACAGCCATTCATAACATACTGCTGCACTCTTCCAATAATCTAACAATACGCACTGACCATTTCGACAGCCCACACATGTGGCCTTCACCCTATCAAGGACACCGTGCTGCCAACTAAACTGATGACGCAACCTCTCGGAGAACACATCGTGGCTTCCTGTATATTACATCTTAAGGAGATCAGACTCAGTACGCCTGTAACTGAGCGTCGGATGCACGTCCTCCGCATGCCCGAATACCGTCACCCACGAACTGCACTAAGATGGACACCACTGGGAGGAAAAAGGAAACAAGTCCTCGAACAATGAGAGAAGATCTCAGGACCATTAGCATCTCTTAGGATGATGCCGAAGCTGTTGCGATTGACCGACATCGCTGGAGAAGACTTGGTGATGATGATGATGTATATTAATTTAGTAATATGGTCAGCGGTTCGTGAGAATTCATTTAAATACATGTGAAATATTGTATGTAGTCCACGTTGTTTTATATTTCGCGGTACAGAACCGGTAACGCTGTCTCCCACGCTCATGAGAAATGTCAGAGCCCGACACTCGGCCGCTGGACTTAGGCAGCTTCTTTCTTAGAATAGGTTTTGTGTCTATCGTCTAATAGAAATAAAAATAAAAACTACTTTCCTGGGTTTCCTAAGAGCACGCACAATTGTTGGTAGACTGGTTGGTTCCTCAGTTCAGGGGCTGCGACAACGCGGTCATGTAGCACCGTGTACTTTGGGTGTGTGTAGAATCTGTCTGATAACCGGTGTTAATTGTGATGGCTGTATTAGTGTGTGTTATCTGTAATTTACGGTAGGACTGCAGACATTCAATTTCAAGTAGTTCCTACTTTTGCTACCGAAAGGCTACCCTCCACGACACCTAGCTCTGAACTTGGCTACTACATCTCACCGCAACTGGAACCTGGCGGTGAACATTGGAACTTAATAAAACGTTAATCAAATCTAACCTACAAATTTAGCTTCACACAATATTGTAGTTAGTGGAAGGTTAATTTGCATGCCATAAATCTATGACATGGTTGGTTGGTTGGTGCCTCAGTTTAGGATCCACGACAACGCGGTCATGTAGCCCCGTGTACTTTGGGTGTGTGTAGAATCTGTCTGATAACCGGTGTTATCTGTTTTTTAATTCAAGTAAGGACTGCAGACTTTTGCCGCCAAACGCCACCGTCAACGACTACTTGCTCAGAACTTAGCTGCCAAACGCCACCGCAGTCGGCTCTTGGCAACGAACGTAGGAACCTAAGAGCGTTGTTTACATTCTACAATTTACACAATTTAGCTTCACTGAGATGAAATTAGTGGAAGGTTCTTTAACATGCCATAAATCTATGACATGGGACCGCCGGCTTTACTTCCCCTCCGAAGGAAGGCATACTGAGGGATTTTTAACGCTCTTAAAAAGTCCGAAGACTTCGGCCGGGTTTGAACCCGCGATCTTGGGCATAGAAGCTCAGCATGCTACCCACTACGCCACCGAAGCCGCTGCTGTTAGAAAACAAAAAGTCCTTAGAGTAATTTGGCGCAAAATCAAAATTTTGACGATTTTGGGAATTCCGGAGCCACTTAAGCCAATGAGAGGTTATCGATGTTGGTATCACCTACCTTCATCATCAAATCCATGAGTGAGTTCGTGGCCTAGGACAGCCCCGATGCCTGCGTAGTTGAGTGCTCTGCAAGAGACCAGCACATTGCACATTAATAACCCTTCAGTTTTTTGACTGGTTTGATGCAGCTCTACATAGAACCACCATTGACAATAGAGAGGGCAAGGTGTAGCATGTACCTGCTTCCCCCACCACCACCAGACCAAGCGGCGAAGTGCTAGCCACATTCTCCATAGTCAGCAATCAAGTTCATGCTAAGATTGTTGTTCTATACTAACTCTATTGCCACCACTAAATGCTTCATATGAAGGCTCAAGTCATTGGGTTTGAAGAGAGAGAGAACGGTGCAAAAGAATCAAAGCATGAAACTATAAGTGATGTATTTTCTATTTAGTAATGTCTGACTTAGTATTCCCTGAATATTAGGGAGTAGAGTAATATGTATATATCCGTGAAGTGAAATTTAATAATAGTACATTATGCAACGAGCCTATAATGGCAATAATTAAGACACGAGTATGTTTATAAAACGAGCGTATGCGAGTGTCTTAATTACCATTATAGGCGAGTTGCATACGACTGTTTATGTTCTACGATAATTATAACTTTATTATGTTTTAACATAAATATTCATAAATATCTGTTGAGAGTCAGCCACTTGAATTTTCTGATCGGAGAGCGAGCGCTGGGTATGATATATCTGTCTTTCAAGATCTCTGACCGACCGACGCATGCGCTCTGTGTGCTTGCAATGCCTTAATATGCAGGCCATATGTTTACATCTGCCGTCCCTCAGTAATATTGTCACCGGAATAATTTGAAGACAATGCGCTGTGTAGAAATTAGCGTTGGTGATATTAAGGTACAGTGCTATTTCTTGTCTCATATTCGCCAGTTTTTTTATGCGAACATATGGACGGTGCGTATTCCATGTCGGTAATTTATTATAGTTCGATGTTGTGTTTATGTCCGACATGTTGGATTTTGAGCACATGCTCGAAGGTATCGTTACCTAATTGGTCAATGAACGAGCTCTGATTGGCTGGAGAAACTGTATCATAATGAAAAACAGTGTTATAATGACCATCATTATGATACAGTTTTCTGACATATAATAGTGAGGGTCGAACATTAACATAAATTACGCAACTGTCTACATGCTTTCGCCTTTCAAGAATAGTTATACTGCTTTGAACAATGACTTTGTCGGTTCTTCTTCAGACACTTTCCTCTAACAAGTTCTATAAAGGTTTTACAAAAACTCAGCATATATTTAATCTAGCTTCCGTATTTGTCGTGGTGTTCATGAATTATTTTCATGATGATGATGATGATGATGATAATTGTTGTTTTAAGGGGCCTAACATCGAGGTTATCGGCCCCTAATGAAATGAAATGGCGTGAAATGAAAGGATGTAGATAAAAACAACTCACTGCCATGGATGTAGCGAAAATGGTGTTTATAAAACAGACAGTGAGCCCCAAAAATTATGCCTTATTTGAATAAAAAGAATAAAAGGCGGATGGTAAAAAAGGATAAAACAAATAAGGCATAGTGAACAATACAATACATAACACAATAAAAATCATAAAACAGATTTAACCAGAATTAAAAGTCGTAACTACACATTAAAACTTAAAAAAGTAACCACTCTCCCTCATGAACCGGATGACGAGGTCAGCTGACGGCCCGTCATCACGGAGAATAAGGGAGAGGGTATTAGGCAGTTTAAGAGTCCCTCGCAGATCGGCCAGATCCACACACTCCAAGAGAAGGTGTGCCACGGTTAGGTGGGCGCCGCAAGTACACACAGGAGGATCTTCTCCCTTTAGCAAGTGGGAGTGCGTAGCAATCCCATGGCCGATCCGGCGTCGACAGAGTACCACAGCTTCCTTCCGGAGAGATCGGAAGGAAGATTTCCACACCTTCGTTGTCTCCTTGATGCCTCTCAGTTTGTTGGGTGGAGGCGTGGCACGCCATGCCTCCTCCCAATGCGACAGGATCGAATGCCGCAACTGAGAGCGCACATCACTAGCAGGCACCTTATACGGTAGCGAGGGCAGTGCAACTGCCTCTCTCGCCGCCTGATCAGCAAGCTCGTTTCCCGCAATACCCATGTGGCTAGGAAGCCACACAAAGGTCACCCCGGTTCCAGCGTTACGCGAACTGATCGTGCACACGCTGGACCAACGGGTGCTTCGGGAAACACACATCGATCGCCTGCAGCGCACTCAGAGAGTCAGTACACACAAGAAAGTGCTGGTGATCGTCTGATAACGTGTACCGCAGAGCCTCTAAGATGGCATAGAGCTCCGCAGTGTACACGCCACAGGCCTCGGGAAGTGAAAAGAGAAACCGACGATCCTCAACCACAAATGCACAGCCTACTTTCTCGTTTACCCTCGAACCGTCCGTGAATACAAGCCCTGATCCCGGATACCGTGTCACCACGGACTGGAACAGCCTCCGATGGATGGAGGAGTCCGTATCCGACTTGGGGCCGGTGTGCAGATCCAGGATGATATCAGGGCGAGAGACCATCCACGGAGGGGCCTTGCTAGGTACTCGGACGATACAGGAGACAGAAGGAAATCGGAACTGACGGTATAAGTCAGCCAAGCGAATCCCCGCCGGCCGAGTGGCTCGGGAGAGCACATCATACAGCCGGCGATTTGGATTGTAAAACAAACATGGATAGCTTGGATGAAGAGGCATCTGTCGAATAGTTGCAGCATAGGTCAGCAGTACTTGTTGGCGCCTCAGGTGTAAAGGAGGTACGCCAGCCTCGGCGAGCAAGCTGACGACTGGGCTTGTCCGAAAGGCACCCGTCGCCAGCCTCACACCGCCGTGGTGGACACTGTCCAGTTTAACAAGCACTGACTTACGGGCCGAACCATATGCTACACTGCCATAATCTAACCTAGATAAAATCAGTGACTTGTAAAAACGCAGGAGCACCGCGCGGTCCGCCCCCCATGATGTGCCGCTAAGAAACCGCAACATGTTGAGTTTCTTAGCGCAGGCAGTTTTCAAACACCGCACGTGTGGTTCCCACGTCAATTTCTGATCGAAAAGGAGCCCAAGGAACCGGTACACAGCAACAATAGGCAAAGCTACATTGCCCAGATAAAGCTCAGGTTCTGGATGGAGGGTGCGCTTTCGGCAGAAATGGACAACCGAGGACTTAGCGGTTGAGAATCGAAAGCCATGCTCCAGTGTCCAGCGTTCCACTCTCCGAATAGCTTGTTGTAGCTGTCGTTCAGCGACCGCCATATTTTGCGCACTATAATGTAGAGCGAAGTCGTCTACATATAGCGACGGTACCACTGCTGGACCAGCAGCAGCGACTATACCGTTTATGGCAATCGCAAATAATGTTACGCTAAGCACCGATCCCTGTGGGACTCCGTTTTCCTGTATATGATATTGCGAATATGTCCCCCCCTATTCGGACACGGAACAGGCGAAGGGACAGAAAATTCGCAATAAAAACCGGCAAGTTACCTCGGAATTTCCATTGATGCAGGGTAGAGAGGATGCCGTAACGCCAAGTGGTGTCGTAGGCCTTCTCGAGGTCAAAGAAAACAGCGACTAGGTGCTGTCTCCGGAGAAAAGCGTCCTGTATGGCAGTCTCCAGGCGTACCAGATGGTCGTTGGTACACCGAAACGCCCTGAAACCACACTGGTATTCAGACAGGAGTCCCCGTTTCTCCAGGACCCACACCAGGCGCCGATTGACCATCCTCTCAAAGAGCTTGCACAAACCGTTAGTGAGACAAATAGGTCTGTAACTCCCTGTCAATTTTGGGATCCTTATCGGGCTTCAGGATAGGTATAATGATACCTTCCTGCCATTGCGCTGGAAACACACCTTCCAACCAGATACGATTAAACACCCTGAGCAAATAGCGAATGCTCTCATCGTTAAGGTGTTTAAGCATCTGGTTGTGAATATTATCCGGGCCAGGAGACGTGTCCCTGCAGAGCGCCAGCGCTCCGCGGAGTTCCCACTCCGTAAAGGGCACGTTGTACTCCTCCAAAGCGCGGGAAGCAAAACTAAGCTGGAAACGTTCCGCTTCGCGCTTCAGGGCCACGAAGGCAGGGTCATAGTTATCGGAACCGGATATATCCGCAAAATACGAGGCGAGATGGTTTGCAACGCGATAAGGATCTGTAACCAGTTCATTAGCAATGGAAATTCTCGGTACAGTAGAAGATGTCTGAATTCCCGAAATGCGTCGTAGTTTAGTCCACACTTGAGAGGAGGGGGTATGTGCCGTAATAGAAGACACATACCGTTCCCAGGATTGTTTCTTACTCTGGCGAATAAGAATCCGTGCCTTGGCACGAAATTTCTTAAGCGCCACCAAATTGGCCATGGTTGGACGCCGACGGTAGGGTTTGTGAGCTCGACGACGGTCTCTTATTGCCGCTGCAATATCCTCTGTCCACCAAGGGACGAGTTTGCGACGAGGAGTCCCAGAAAAGGATGGGATGGACTCTTCGGCGGCAGCAAGAAGCACATCGGTGATGTGCTGTACCTCGTCATCGACGCTCTGGCAACCAAGATCAACGAACACAGCTCGTTCTTGAAACGAGGGCCAATTTGCCCGCTTAAGAACCCAACGACTGGGGAACTCCACGGGCGTCTGGGTCAGAAGGGTAAGAACGATCGGGAAATGGCCACTGTCACAGAGGTCGTCGTGTACATACCAACCAAATAGGGGGACCAGCGCACGGCTACACACACTCAAGTCAATGTGTGAGTACGTGCCGTGCGCTAAGCTAAAATGTGTAGCTTCCCCTGTATTTAATAGAGATAAATCCAACCCTTGAATTAAGCCCTCCACGTCCCTTCCTCTGGGGCAGGAAGATGGTGATCCCCATTGGGGGTGATGAGCGTTGAAATCACCCACGATTAGGAAAGGGACTGGAAGTTGATCAACAAGATCAAAGACGTCATTAATATCAAAGGGCTGGTTCGGTGGAAGGTACACGTTACAAACAGTTGTCATAGCAGGCAAGGACACGCGAACTGCAATAGCTTCCAGAGGAGTGGCGAGTGGAAACTCCTCACTATAGCAGTCAGAGCGAACGAAGGTACAAACAACCCCGGAAGCCCGGGCGGCGTCTTGTCGCTCTTTAGAGTATAGTCGGAAACCTCTCAGAACAGTCACGTGATCAGGTCTGAGGTTTGTTTCCTGTAGGCAGACTATACTCGCTGCGTATTGGGCAATAAGCTGACGGAGTTCTGTCAAATGCCTGTCATAACTGTTACAATTCCACTGTAACAGTGCCATTGTGTGAACTTAGGGAATAACGTGGAGCAGCAACCTACTCCAACTTTG
The DNA here is from genome assembly GCA_946902985.2 of Meconema thalassinum. Lineage (NCBI taxonomy): Eukaryota > Metazoa > Arthropoda > Insecta > Orthoptera > Tettigoniidae > Meconema > Meconema thalassinum. The sequence goes on from OX336395.1 coordinate 341,848,954, forward strand.
ACTCTGGAGGATCTACAGTCACTACGTCGACTATAATCTCCATGTCCTCAGGCGAGGTCGTGGAGTGAATCGACTCGGTGGAAGATTTCATAGACGCAGTTCGGCGACGGGGGATCTCCGTGGGGAGCGCGCAGATCTGGGGACCGAAACGTCCCCAGGAGCAGAAGCATCCGCAGGTGTTGGCGCGGATGGCTTCCCCTTTTTGGGAGAAAGGGAATGAGTAGATATAATAGGCCGAAGCTGGCGCAGGGGCTAATGTGCAAGATGGCCGCCGCGCGTAACTCTCTTATGTTATTTTTATGGGAGGGAGAGTCATAGCTGGCGCAGTGGCAAATGTGCAAGATGGCCGCCACGCCCTGAGACCGTGGATGACGTCACAGAGAGACGTTGACAGTGTTACGTTGCTAACTGGAATATTTATTATTATTATTATTATTATTATTATTATTATTATTATTATTATTATTATTTTCATTATTATTAGGTAATTATTGATTGATTATGTACAATCAAGACCAGCCTTATATTGTCCCCCTCGTGGTGTAGCGGCTAGCATTCTTGGCTGTTATTGCAGAGACCCGAGTTCGATTCCTGGCTCTGCCAAGAAAATTAATTTTAGGTTTCAGAACTGGAACGGGGTACACTCAGCCTTGTCAGACAAAACTGACAGGCGCTGGGTTTGATTCCTAACTCAGCCATTTTGGAAGTGTTTTTTTTATGGTTTCACACTTTACTCCAGGCAAATGCTGAGATATATCTTAACTGAAGGCCTTGACTGCCTCCTTCCCAGGCCTTATCTGAATTACAAATACACACACTAATACAACCATCACAATAACACAGGTTATCAGACAACTTTTACGTACACCCCAAGTTCACAGGGCTACATGACGACGATGTCACTAACCCCCATCAAATGAAACAACAACAACTACTTGTCCACCTTGAGGTGTAGTGGTTAGCATTCTTGGCTGTCACCGTTTAGGCCTCGATTTCCTTCCTGGCTCTGCTAAGAAATTTAATTTCTGGTTTGAGGGCTGGAATGGGGGTACACTCAGCCTTGTGAGGCAAAAGTGTGAAAAAGCGGGTTTGATTCCTACCTTAACCATTCTGGAAGTGTTTCTTTTTTTTTGTGTGTGATTTCCCACTTTTGCTCTAGGAAAATGCTGTGATTGTTCTTAACTTAAGGCCACGGCCACCTCCTTTCCAATCCTCACCTGAATTATAAATACACACACTAATACAGCCATTACAACAGCGCAGGTTAGCAGACAATATTCAGCACTCACCAAAGTACACGGGGCTAAATGACCATGATGTCCAAGTCTCTCAAATGAAACAAAAGAAAAACAAACAGCTTCCTACCCAAATCCTTCCTCGTTTAAAAGTACTCACACACAAACATCACAGTGACACAGGTTGTCAGGCAACTTGTACACACATCTAAGTACACAGGGGCGATGATAATACTGTAAACTATAACATAAGAGCACCAACAACAATAAGGTTGAGAATTCTAAGGGATACCTGAGCTGTTTTATTTTCGTAGACTTTGAAATGTATACTTTAAATCAGGTAATTTCAATGCATTGCATACGCATTTTTGAATAGTTCAAGAGTGTACAATCAATAATAAAAAGATTTACAGTTTTTCTGACTGTTTTCAGAAACTTAGTAACACAGTAGCCTGCAGGTAAGACTCATACAAATAAAGCCTATCTTCCACTGCTTTCAAAACTATTATTAAGACTATTGAATAAACATTTGAAATAATTTTAGTGTGTTGCAAAACATTTCTACTGTATTAAGTCTCAAAACGTATAAAGTAAATATTAGAAAACTATCATCAATTCTAATAATTTACGCACCTCTTTAAACATAGTATAGTGTGTTCAGTAACCATACAATATTTGAGGTTGACAGTAGGGTTATAATCCTACCACTGCATTCAGTAGGTGTCCATTAAATATAATGAGGCTGGAGACATCGTACCAGACCATAACATTGCTTTTATTGCTTGACAGAGTAATGACCATTGGCATGTGTAGCTATACCATCAGAATCAATTACTCTTTTATCATCACGAGTACACAAATAAAAGATGCTAGTACGTTCTCTCTATATATGGAACCAAGAGAAGAGATAGGTTGGTAGGACACATAGTAAGACATCTAGGAATAGCAAGCATAGTTATGGAAGGAAGGGTCGAGGACAAGAACTGAAGGGGCACAGATTGCCTTGAATGTAAGTTGTGGTAGCTATGTAGAGATGAAACTATTAGCTCAGGACAGTGAGGCCAAGTGCACACACTCTTACAACCATCACAATAGCACAGGTTATTAAGGTGTTTTAGCATATTCTAACAGAACACAAGAGATAGGTTGGTAGAACACATACTAAGACACCCATGAATATCAAGCTTAGTTATGGAAGGAAGTGTTGAGCACAAGAACTGTAGGGGTTGACCAAGGTTAGAATATGTTAAACTGATTGCATCGGATGTAGGTGTGGTAGCTATGTAGAGGTGAAACGATTAGCTCAGGACAGGGGAGGCTTGGAGGCTACATTAGACCAGTCAAAGACTGAATTGGTATTACTTACCTGTACAGATTTTCTGTTATGTGTCGATCTCTCTTGGTCAACTCTTGTTCTTTTTAACCTGATGGTATTAGGGTATCTGAGGCCTAGGATATCAACTCTATGACAGCATTTTAGCCTTTTAACCCAATATAATATAACGGTAGATGTTAGTTAACCAGCGCTGGCAACATGCACACCCAAATATACAGGGCAAATAGCTAAGTACTATACACACAACTGATGCACACTATACTATACTGGGCTAATGACTGAGATGATTTTTCAAAACCACAACACACATACATGCAATAACGCGTGATTGATGATTGAATTTTGTTACAAGTTCAAAGAATTCACTTGCGAGCGAACACTATATGAGTTGAAAGGAGACTGCTCTTTCTAGCGTGCTGTGAGAGCTACAGTAGAAAGATGCAAGTTCGCAGATATTTGATAGCCTACACTACATTGTGTGTTATCACTGAGGCAGAAGGCTTGGTTCTTGGCTGCTGGAGGTACTTTTATATGCATTTTGATGTCAGAATTCAACCTTGGTTGTCTTAAAAAATTGTTTTTGTGGTTTCCCACTTCTGCTCCAGGCAAAGGTCAGAATGGTTCCTAAATTAAGGCCATGGCCGCCTCCTTCCCAATCCTTACCTGAATAACTAATGCATACACTCTTACAGACACCACAATAACACAGATTATCGCATACATTTTACATACACCCAAGTAAAAGGGTATAAAAGACCACGATGTCTAAGCCCTTCAAACAACAACAGCAACAACAACGTAAAATAAGACCGTAGGAGATAGACTTTCAGAAGAGTAAACCTCGTTCTGTAGTGGCTAGCATTCTTGGTTGTCACCGTGGAGGCCTGAATTTTGATTTTCGGCTTTGCCAAGGAATTTAATTCTGGTCTGAGAGCTGGAACGGGGTACACTCAGCTTCGTGAGGCAAAACTGAGAAGAAGTGGGTTTGATTCCTACCTCAGACATCCTGGAAGGGGTTTTCCATGGTTTTCCGCTTGTACTTCAGGTGAATACAGGGATGAATCCTAATTTAAGTGTACACCTGCATCCTTCCCAGTACGCATTTAATTACAAATACACACACTACTGCAGTTATCACAATAACACAGGCTACCACACAAATCCTATACACCACGATGTCTAAACCCCTCAAATGAAATGCATATGTACTTCGAATTGGCAGGTGAAAACCTAAAGGAAGTAGGAGACTTTTTGCTAGCTAGGAAACAAAATAACTAGTGATGGACGAAGCAAAGAGGATAGATTATGAATTGCAGCCAATGGCCATAGCTGGGCATTTTGGATTCAACAACCTAGGGCTCCCAACAAGTTCAATTTCAAGTAGGTGCAACTATGGTTACCAAATGTCACTAACTCTTAGTGGCAAACGTTGGAACTTGATAGAGCGTTCCGACAAAAATATAACTTACAAATTTTGCTACACCCTACCGATTGCAGTGGTAGGTTCTTTTACGTGGAAACAAATGTATGACATGAAGCCACCGGCTTGACTTTTCCTCTGAAGGAAGGCGTACTGAAGGATTTAACGCTCTTAAAAATCCGACGACTTGACTGGGTTTGAACCTGCGATCTTGTGCATAGCAGTTCAGCATGCTACTGACTAAGCCACTGAAGCTGAAGAGGATATGAAACGTAGATTGGTTCAGGCAAGGAAAGCATTTCTACAGAAAAGAAATCTGTTGACATTCAATATAGATTTAGGAATTAGGAAATCAGTATTTAAAGCCTTTGTCTGGAGTGTGGCTCTCTATGGAAGTGAAACTTAAACTATTGTTGTAGCAGAAAAGAGGAGAATAGGAGCATTTGAAATGTGGTGTTACAGGGGAAGTGATGAAAATCGGATAGATAGAGTAACAAGTGAAGAGGTATTAAGCAGAGTGGGAGAGGAGAGATGTTTCTGGCGACTGCTAATGAAGAGAAGGGATAGATAGCTTGGTAGGACACATACTAAGACACCCAGGATTAGCAAGCTTAGTTATGAAATAAAGGGTTAAAGACAAGAACTGTAGGGGTAGACCACGGTAAGAATATTTTAAACAGATTGCCTTGAATGTACTGTAGGTTGTGGTAGCTATGTAGATATAGAACTATTAGCTCAGGACAGAGATAGATAAACAATTGTTTTAAACCAGACAAAAAAAGAGAAAAAATAAGAACACAACAAAAATTGCAAACTCAGTAAAAATACATCATTAGTTTACCTTTTATTATCTCCAACAGTCACTCACTGGTCAAATCGCTTGGAATATCACTCTTCCACATAGTCCTTGCAATTTAGCAAAAAAAATATAATTAATTTATCAAAATCCTCGTAAAACGTATAAAATTTACAACTCGCACACTCAAGCACACGGGGCTGATGACCGAAAATGCGATAAAAATACACTCTGGTTAATAATATTGTAATGTTCGCTAGCAACTAGCTCCACTGACCAGCCAGACTGAGAGAGCTGTGTCAGTTGAAATGTTACGCGGTATGATGAGGCACACACTGCTCTTGTAGGAGCCAACCGCATTATGCAAATATTTCAATTACTTTGAATGTAATAACTTATTCATTTTCTTGTCGTTTGCTGTATTGTTGCAAAAAGTCTGGTTTTGACTTCCAACTGTGAGGACTAAAACAGAGCACTGTAAGAAATAGGGAGCATGATGGCGTAGTGGTTAAGCAGTTTTACTTTTACTGTGATGACCAGGGTTCGATCCCCGACTCTGCTAAGAAATGTAATTCTGGCATGAGGACTGAAACAAGATACATTTAGTTTAAAGGCAAAACCGGGAAGATGTTGATTTGATCCTTACCACCACCATTTCAAAAGAGGTATTGTATAATGTCTACTTTTTACGCCAAGACAATGCTGGGATGGTATCTAACTTAAGACAATATTTGTTTTCTTTTTACATTTTTGCCTAGATTTATTTATTTTTTATCCAAACTTAAGATAGCCCCACAGGCGTTTACTAGAAAAACCTGCACTCAGCCTCTTAGGAGGTTACATGACAACACTTTTTGTTTTGTTTTTGCTGTAAGGAAGAGCATTCAGTCATAGAAACCATACACCATATTACATACTAGCAATCCGCCTCAGCGTTTGTCTGGGAACAGTTATTTTAGTAATTGAATGGTGATTGTTGGAAGAAATGAAAATGTAAAATCGCTTAACTTATAGTGGGCGATGTATAAAAGATAGAGATATGCTCTAGCGGACTTTTATTGTAGAACTTTTCATGCTGAACAATTCTTACACTTATAGTGTGTATATATTTTTAACTGTTTGCTCAGCGTAAGCTTAAAAAGCTAACGGACGCCAGGCTTTTTGACTTTTTTTTACTGAAATCTTTACTGCTTGGCTTTCTTTGATGACAAATAAATAATTTTCAACAGAAACCTTGCTTGAGATATCCTTTCCAGAATGGTGAAAACCTAATCAAAATCCATTCAGTGGTTCTCCAGATTACTTGTAGCATTCAAGAATCGGGGGACTTTGTTTTATACTAAGTAGAGATTACACCCCAAACCCGGTTGACAACCACCTTACAGTGGTGCACTAAACATGATGATGTAACACACTTAAGTACATGAGGGTAATAGCTATGATATCTAAATATCATGACGGTTATAACGACTTTGATATTGCAAAACCCTATAATATGATTTATACACACTCAAATACACGGGGCTAATAATTGAGATGTCTCTAAACCTTGACACAATAGTTTACCATGAAGCTATTGGGCCTCATGTTATACATTTATGACACGTAAAAGAACCTACCACTACAATTGGTAGTGTGTAATCAAATTCGTCAGTTATATTTGATTGGTTACAAATACTTTTTGCCATTGATACTTTCGTATTAACTGTGAAACATAAACTAATTTTTAGTAAAGTTAACACGGTGAAAATGAAAATCCACAGCCTGCTTCCAGTCTCCGACCGGGTCAGGAATGGAATGTTTGTTGTTGTTTTAAGGGGCCTAACATCTAGGCTATCGGCCAGGAATGGAATGAATGAAGCCCCCATCTAGCGGCGAGGATATGGACTGTGCCGGCTGCCGAGGCCTGACGCACTCCTCTGGGGCAATGATTAAATGAATGACAGATGAAATCAAATGATAGTGGAAAGTGTTGCTGGAATGAAATTTTGACAGGGAAAACCGGAGTACCCGGAGAAAAACCTGTCTGCCTCCGTTTTGTCCAGCACAGATCTCACATGGAGTGACCGGGATTTGAACCATGGACCCAGCGGTGAGAGGCCGGCGTGCTGCCGCCTAAGCCACGGAGGCTTCAGTAAAGTTAACACGGTAATAAGAATAATAGTTTAAAGTGGAATGAAATATGGGAGAAAAAAAAAGAATCAAACCCAAGTGGTATACAGCCTTTTCTTTCTATAAAATGCTCTGTTTTAGCTGTTACAGCTGGTAATCCAGTTAAGAACTCAAGTGCAGCAACCTATCAACGTTTGCAACGTGTTGATGTACCTATAAATCTCTTGGGTCATGTTTGCAAAGAACAAGACATTTCTTATTACCATAGTGAACCTTAATTAAGGCGTGTTGCTAATAAAGTAATAATTTAAGAGCTAAACAACGTTTGACAGCCTGTGATGCGTTGGTAGGGAAATGTTGGCTTCTCTGATTTTGATTAGTGGTATAAAAGGAAAGTTAATGATGAATATACATGGACATTTTAAAAAAAGATACACATAAAATATTTTTATTACCGGTAATTACATTTTTACATTAGGTACACACACAGAATACAGCTTTTTTTTTGTTTATGATTGTTTATTATAGTTTTTAAACATATCACTTGACGTTGACCCATTACACAATAATACCAGCATTACGAAGTTCATTTTCTATATTTAATAGCTCTTTCTCATAACCAACATGACCAACCTGTTTACAGGCATGCAAGAGCTGTAGACGTTCGACTAATATATTAGGATCGTTCCATTTGCTATTTTTTATGAATGGTTTCAGAATCTCGGGAAGCAGTTCATCATTATCACCATCATTATGATTATCATCCTCATTATTATAATCATTTTCATAATGATGATCATTATCATCGTTATCATTACCATGATAATTTCCACCTGTGTCCACAGTCTGTTCAATGGTTTGAGTTGCCTTTGATAGTGTTGAAAGCTTCTTTTTAGATGTGCTAGAATGCTTTAACATTGTTATGTTATTATTACCACTATTACCTTTCCCCACTAACTTTTTGATGGGGTATATTGTCTCTGATAGGGTTGAGGGCTTTTGAGATGTGGGTGCATGTCTGAACATGGGTTTCACAGGAGGTGTTAAAGATTTCTCATTAAACAACTCGCTAACAGCATGAGGGCGTTGTAGTGTATTAAACTTGAGATTAATATTATCTTGAGCAGCACTATCTTTCTCTTGGACTTGGTTTCTTGCTTTGGTTTGGGTTTTCCTAACATTTAGACTAGCGTGATTATTAAGTTTACATTCATGATTGTTTGAAGAAAGTACGTCCAATTCTTTTGTTTTAAGCATTCCTCGACACTGTTTCGATCGTTGCTTTGAACAGCGCCAAATAACAGTTCCATTTTTATTGCTTCGTTTCACAATATATGAATATCCTTTATAGTATGCATAAGGCTTACCATACCTAGTCACTGATACTTCCATATCAACTGTCAAGCACAAACTAATCTCTAGTAAAGACAACTTGGTAATAACAACAATAGTTTAATGTGGGAGCATATATACATGCAAAAAGTGGGAGCAAAGGTGGGGGGTAAAAAGTGGGAGCAAAAGTGGTAGCAAATGTGGGAGAAAAAAATAACTGTGAGCAAAAAGTGGGAGCAAATATGGGATCAAATGTGGGAGCAAAGCAAATATAAAAAGTGGGAGCAAATATGCTAACAAATATGTCAACAAATATACCAGCAAAAGTAAATACACAAGTCAAGATAGATTAAAGTGCAAAGAAAATATGGAAGCAAATATGAGAGCAAAAATGGTGTTTTTCTAAAACAACTAGACATAACAAACTTAGTCATAAGCTAACCTAACCAAACCTAACCTCACCTAACCTAACCTCACCTCACCTAACTTCACCTAACCTAACCTAACCTAACTTCACCTAACCTAACTTGACTGAACATTACCTAACCTAACCCATCATAACTTCACCTAACCTAACTTTACCTAATCTAACTTCACCTAACCTAATTTTCAACTCTCAGATCAAAATTAAATTCTAGGCATAGTTGAGTTGGAACCCAAGACTTCAGGGATAACACACAAGTATACTAGCCACTACACCGCAAAATGGGCCAATTATCATTCAACACAACATAAAGTAAAAGTTTGCTGTAGTGTAACTCATTGGCTGTCAACCATAGTTTGGGAAATTCAAACCCAAGACCTCAGGACTTTTGTTTTGAACATTATCAGAAATATTATTCCATTTACATTTTGCTGCTGCTTATAGTTATAAGAGTTGGCATTAATATGGGAAGCAAAAAAAAGTGGGAGCAAATGTGGGAGCCAATATGGGAGCAAATATGGGAGCCAATATGGGGGCAAAAGTGGGAGCAAATATGGGAGCAAATGTGGGAGCCAATATGGGAGCAAATGTGTGAGCTAATCATCTCACCTCGGATATCGCCAGTGAGTACTCATATCCACCGCTAGGTAGCGGAAACATACTTTGTGTGTTGTATGTAACTATCTTACAAAGTTTGACTGCATGCAAAACGTCCTTGTATAAGCTGTGCATATAATTTTCATATACAATTAAGACTAAGTGTTCAGAACTAACATGTATAGCCTTGTCTAGGGTATATAGAGGATCCTTAGCATGAACGATTGACTAACCCAGGAGTGTAAAGCCTTGCCATATGCAGTAAGCATCTGTTGGCAGAAATGGTTCCTAATAATAACGGACTTAATGAATATGAAACGTGTTTTGAGTGTCGTCTTAAATCCTATTTTATACGATGTGATACGTGTAAGGATTTAAGACGACACAAACGTCTTTTGGGTCTTGTCTTTTGTGTGTCGTCTTAAATCCTTACACGTATCACAACGTATAAAATAGGATTTAAGACGACACTCAAAACACGTTTCATATTCATTAAGTCCGTTATTATTAGGAACCATTTCTGCCAACAGATGCTTACTGCATATGGCAAGGCTTTACACTCCTGGGTTAGTCAATCTTTCATGCTAAGGATCCTCTATATACCCTAGACAAGGCTATACATGTTAGTTCTGAACACTTAGTCTTAATTGTATATGAAAATTATATGCACAGCTTATACAAGGACGTTTTGCATGCAGTCAAACTTTGTAAGATAGTTACATACAACACACAAAGTATGTTTCCGCTACCTAGCGGTGGATATGAGTACTCACTGGCGATATCCGAGGTGAGATGATTAGCTCACACATTTGCTCCCATATTGGCTCCCACATTTGCTCCCATATTTGCTCCCACTTTTGCCCCCATATTGGCTCCCATATTTGCTCCCATATTGGCTCCCACATTTGCTCCCACTTTTTTTTGCTTCCCATATTAATGCCAACTCTTATAACTATAAGCAGCAGCAAAATGTAAATGGAATAATATTTCTGATAATGTTCAAAACAAAAGTCCTGAGGTCTTGGGTTTGAATTTCCCAAACTATGGTTGACAGCCAATGAGTTACACTACAGCAAACTTTTACTTTATGTTGTGTTGCATGATAATTGGCCCATTTTGCGGTGTAGTGGCTAGTATACTTGTGTGTTATCCCTGAAGTCTTGGGTTCCAACTCAACTATGCCTAGAATTTAATTTTGATCTGAGAGTTGAAAATTAGGTTAGGTGAAGTTAGATTAGGTAAAGTTAGGTTAGGTGAAGTTATGATGGGTTAGGTTAGGTAAAGTTCAGTCAAGTTAGGTTAGGTGAAGTTAGGTTAGGTTAGGTTAGGTGAAGTTAGGTGAGGTGAGGTTAGGTTAGGTGAGGTTAGGTTTGGTTAGGTTAGCTTATGACTAAGTTTGTTATGTCTAGTTGTTTTAGAAAAACACCATTTTTGCTCTCATATTTGCTTCCATATTTTCTTTGCACTTTAATCTATCTTGACTTGTGTATTTACTTTTGCTGGTATATTTGTTGACATATTTGTTAGCATATTTGCTCCCACTTTTTATATTTGCTTTGCTCCCACATTTGATCCCATATTTGCTCCCACTTTTTGCTCACAGTTATTTTTTTCTCCTACATTTGCTACCACTTTTGCTCCCACTTTTTACCCCCCACCTTTGCTCCCACTTTTTGCATGTATATATGCTCCCACATTAAACTATTGTTGTTATTACCAAGTTGTCTTTACTAGAGATTAGTTTGTGCTTGACAGTTGATATGGAAGTATCAGTGACTAGGTATGGTAAGCCTTATGCATACTATAAAGGATATTCATATATTGTGAAACGAAGCAATAAAAATGGAACTGTTATTTGGCGCTGTTCAAAGCAACGATCGAAACAGTGTCGAGGAATGCTTAAAACAAAAGAATTGGACGTACTTTCTTCAAACAATCATGAATGTAAACTTAATAATCACGCTAGTCTAAATGTTAGGAAAACCCAAACCAAAGCAAGAAACCAAGTCCAAGAGAAAGATAGTGCTGCTCAAGATAATATTAACCTCAAGTTTAATACACTACAACGCCCTCATGCTGTTAGCGAGTTGTTTAATGAGAAACCTTTAACACCTCCTGTGAAACCCATGTTCAGACATGCACCCACATCTCAAAAGCCCTCAACCCTATCAGAGACAATATACCCCATCAAAAAGTTAGTGGGGAAAGGTAATAGTGGTAATAATAACATAACAATGTTAAAGCATTCTAGCACATCTAAAAAGAAGCTTTCAACACTATCAAAGGCAACTCAAACCATTGAACAGACTGTGGACACAGGTGGAAATTATCATGGTAATGATAACGATGATAATGATCATCATTATGAAAATGATTATAATAATGAGGATGATAATCATAATGATGGTGATAATGATGAACTGCTTCCCGAGATTCTGAAACCATTCATAAAAAATAGCAAATGGAACGATCCTAATATATTAGTCGAACGTCTACAGCTCTTGCATGCCTGTAAACAGGTTGGTCATGTTGGTTATGAGAAAGAGCTATTAAATATAGAAAATGAACTTCGTAATGCTGGTATTATTGTGTAATGGGTCAACGTCAAGTGATATGTTTAAAAACTATAATAAACAATCATAAACAAAAAAAGCTGTATTCTGTGTGTGTACCTAATGTAAAAATGTAATTACCGGTAATAAAAATATTTTATGTGTATCTTTTTTTAAAATGTCCATGTATATTCATCATTAACTTTCCTTTTATACCACTAATCAAAATCAGAGAAGCCAACATTTCCCTACCAACGCATCACAGGCTGTCAAACGTTGTTTAGCTCTTAAATTAATACTTTATTAGCAACACGCCTTAATTAAGGTTCACTATGGTAATAAGAAATGTCTTGTTCTTTGCAAACATGATCCAAAAGATTTATAGGTACATCAACACGTTGCAAACGTTGATAGGTTGCTGCACTTGAGTTCTTAACTGGATTACCAGCTGTAACAGCTAAAACAGAGCATTTTATAGAAAGAAAAGGCTGTATACCACTTGGGTTTGATTCTTTTTTTTTCTCCCATATTTCATTCCACTTTAAACTATTATTCTTATTACCGTGTTAACTTTACTGAAGCCTCCGTGGCTTAGGCGGCAGCACGCCGGCCTCTCACCGCTGGGTCCATGGTTCAAATCCCGGTCACTCCATGTGAGATCTGTGCTGGACAAAACGGAGGCAGACAGGTTTTTCTCCGGGTACTCCGGTTTTCCCTGTCAAAATTTCATTCCAGCAACACTCTCCACTATCATTTGATTTCATCTGTCATTCATTTAATCATTGCCCCAGAGGAGTGCGTCAGGCCTCGGCAGCCGGCACAGTCCATATCCTCGCCGCTAGATGGGGGCTTCATTCATTCCATTCCTGACCCGGTCGGAGACTGGAAGCAGGCTGTGGATTTTCATTTTCACCGTGTTAACTTTACTAAAAATTAGTTTATGTTTCACAGTTAATACGAAAGTATCAATGGCAAAAAGTATTTGTAACCAATCAAATATAACTGACGAATTTGATTACACACTACCAATTGTAGTGGTAGGTTCTTTTACATGTCATAAATGTATAACATGAGGCCCAATAGCTTCATGTTAAACTATTGTGTCAAGGTTTAGAGACATCTCAATTATTAGCCCCGTGTATTTGAGTGTGTATAAATCATATTATAGGGTTTTGCAATATCAAAGTCGTTATAACCGTCATGATATTTAGATATCATAGCTATTACCCTCATGTACTTAAGTGTGTTACATCATCATGTTTAGTGCACCACTGTAAGGTGGTTGTCAACCGGGTTTGGGGTGTAATCTCTACTTAGTATAAAACAAAGTCCCCCGATTCTTGAATGCTACAAGTAATCTGGAGAACCACTGAATGGATTTTGATTAGGTTTTCACCATTCTGGAAAGGATATCTCAAGCAAGGTTTCTGTTGAAAATTATTTATTTGTCATCAAAGAAAGCCAAGCAGTAAAGATTTCAGTAAAAAAAAGTCAAAAAGCCTGGCGTCCGTTAGCTTTTTAAGCTTACGCTGAGCAAACAGTTAAAAATATATACACACTATAAGTGTAAGAATTGTTCAGCATGAAAAGTTCTACAATAAAAGTCCGCTAGAGCATATCTCTATCTTTTATACATCGCCCACTATAAGTTAAGCGATTTTACATTTTCATTTCTTCCAACAATCACCATTCAATTACTAAAATAACTGTTCCCAGACAAACGCTGAGGCGGATTGCTAGTATGTAATATGGTGTATGGTTTCTATGACTGAATGCTCTTCCTTACAGCAAAAACAAAACAAAAAGTGTTGTCATGTAACCTCCTAAGAGGCTGCGTGCAGGTCTTTCTAGTAAACGCCTGTGGGGCTATCTTAAGTTTGGATAAAAAATAAATAAATCTAGGCAAAAATGTAAAAAGAAAACAAATATTGTCTTAAGTTAGATACCATCCCAGCATTGTCTTGGCGTAAAAAGTAGAAATTATACAATACCTCTTTTGAAATGGTGGTGGTAAGGATCAAATCAACATCTTCCCGGTTTTGCCTTTAAACTAAATGTATCTTGTTTCAGTCCTCATGCCAGAATTACATTTCTTAGCAGAGTCGGGGATCGAACCCTGGTCATCACAGTAAAAGTAAAACTGCTTAACCACTACGCCATCATGCTCCCTATTTCTTACAGTGCTCTGTTTTAGTCCTCACAGTTGGAAGTCAAAACCAGACTTTTTGCAACAATACAGCAAACGACAAGAAAATGAATAAGTTATTACATTCAAAGTAATTGAAATATTTGCATAATGCAGTTGGCTCCTACAAGAGCAGTGTGTGCCTCATCATACCGCGTAACATTTCAACTGACACAGCTCTCTCAGTCTGGCTGGTCAGTGGAGCTAGTTGCTAGCGAACATTACAATATTATTAACCAGAGTGTATTTTTATCGCATTTTCGGTCATCAGCCCCGTGTGCTTGAGTGTGCGAGTTGTAAATTGTATACGTTTTACGAGGATTTTGATAAATTAATTATATTTTTTTTGCTAAATTGCAAGGACTATGTGGAAGAGTGATATTCCAAGCGATTTGACCAGTGAGTGACTGTTGGAGATAATTAAAGGTAAACTAATGATGTATTTTTACTGAGTTTGCAATTTTTGTTGTGTTCTTATTTTTTCTCTTTTTTTGTCTGGTTTAAAACAATTGTTTATCTATCTCTGTCCTGAGCTAATAGTTCTATATCTACATAGCTACCACAACCTACAGTACATTCAAGGCAATCTGTTTAAAATATTCTTACCGTGGTCTACCCCTACAGTTCTTGTCTTTAACCCTTTATTTCATAACTAAGCTTGCTAATCCTGGGTGTCTTAGTATGTGTCCTACCAAGCTATCTATCCCTTCTCTTCATTAGCAGTCGCCAGAAACATCTCTCCTCTCCCACTCTGCTTAATACCTCTTCACTTGTTACTCTATCTATCCGATTTTCATCACTTCCCCTGTAACACCACATTTCAAATGCTCCTATTCTCCTCTTTTCTGCTACAACAATAGTTTAAGTTTCACTTCCATAGAGAGCCACACTCCAGACAAAGGCTTTAAATACTGATTTCCTAATTCCTAAATCTATATTGAATGTCAACAGATTTCTTTTCTGTAGAAATGCTTTCCTTGCCTGAACCAATCTACGTTTCATATCCTCTTCAGCTTCAGTGGCTTAGTCAGTAGCATGCTGAACTGCTATGCACAAGATCGCAGGTTCAAACCCAGTCAAGTCGTCGGATTTTTAAGAGCGTTAAATCCTTCAGTACGCCTTCCTTCAGAGGAAAAGTCAGGCCGGTGGCTTCATGTCATACATTTGTTTCCACGTAAAAGAACCTACCACTGCAATCGGTAGGGTGTAGCAAAATTTGTAAGTTATATTTTTGTCGGAACGCTCTATCAAGTTCCAACTTTTGCCACTAAGAGTTAGTGACATTTGGTAACCATAGTTGCACCTACTTGAAATTGAACTTGTTGGGAGCCCTAGGTTGTTGAATCCAAAATGCCCAGCTATGGCCATTGGCTGCAATTCATAATCTATCCTCTTTGCTTCGTCCATCACTAGTTATTTTGTTTCCTAGCTAGAAAAAAGTCTCCTACTTCCTTTAGGTTTTCACCTGCCAATTCGAAGTACATATGCATTTCATTTGAGGGGTTTAGACATCGTGGTGTATAGGATTTGTGTTATTGTGATAACTGCAGAAGTGTGTGTATTTGTAATTAAATGCGTACTGGGAAGGATGCAGGTGTACACTTAAATTAGGATTCATCCCTGTATTCACCTGAAGTACAAGCGGAAAACCATGTAAAACCCCTTCCAGGATGTCTGAGGTAGGAATCAAACCCACTTCTTCTCAGTTTTGCCTCACGAAGCTGAGTGTACCCCGTTCCAGCTCTCAGACCAGAATTAAATTCCTTGGCAAAGCCGAAAATCAAAAATTCAGGCCTCCACGGTGACAACCAAGAATGCTAGCCACTACAGAACAAGGTTTACTCTTCTGAAAGTCTATCTCCTACGGTCTTATTTTACGTTGTTGTTGCTGTTGTTGTTTGAAGGGCTTAGACATCGTGGTCTTTTATACCCTTTTACTTGGGTGTATGTAAAATGTATGCGATAATCTGTGTTATTGTGGTGTCTGTAAGAGTGTATGCATTAGTTATTCAGGTAAGGATTGGGAAGGAGGCGGCCATGGCCTTAATTTAGGAACCATTCTGACCTTTGCCTGGAGCAGAAGTGGGAAACCACAAAAACAATTTTTTAAGACAACCAAGGTTGAATTCTGACATCAAAATGCATATAAAAGTACCTCCAGCAGCCAAGAACCAAGCCTTCTGCCTCAGTGATAACACACAATGTAGTGTAGGCTATCAAATATCTGCGAACTTGCATCTTTCTACTGTAGCTCTCACAGCACGCTAGAAAGAGCAGTCTCCTTTCAACTCATACAGTGTTCGCTCGCAAGTGAATTCTTTGAACTTGTAACAAAATTCAATCATCAATCACGCGTTATTGCATGTATGTGTGTTGTGGTTTTGAAAAATCATCTCAGTCATTAGCCCAGTATAGTATAGTGTGCATCAGTTGTGTGTATAGTACTTAGCTATTTGCCCTGTATATTTGGGTGTGCATGTTGCCAGTGCTGGTTAACTAACATCTACCGTTATATTATATTGGGTTAAAAGGCTAAAATGCTGTCATAGAGTTGATATCCTAGGCCTCAGATACCCTAATACCATCAGGTTAAAAAGAACAAGAGTTGACCAAGAGAGATCGACACATAACAGAAAATCTGTACAGGTAAGTAATACCAATTCAGTCTTTGACTGGTCTAATGTAGCCTCCAAGCCTCCCCTGTCCTGAGCTAATCGTTTCACCTCTACATAGCTACCACACCTACATCCGATGCAATCAGTTTAACATATTCTAACCTTGGTCAACCCCTACAGTTCTTGTGCTCAACACTTCCTTCCATAACTAAGCTTGATATTCATGGGTGTCTTAGTATGTGTTCTACCAACCTATCTCTTGTGTTCTGTTAGAATATGCTAAAACACCTTAATAACCTGTGCTATTGTGATGGTTGTAAGAGTGTGTGCACTTGGCCTCACTGTCCTGAGCTAATAGTTTCATCTCTACATAGCTACCACAACATACATTCAAGGCAATCTGTTTAACATATTCTAACCTTGGTCTGCCCCTTCAGTTCTTGTCCTCGACCCTTCCTTCCATAACTAAGCTTGCTATTCCTAGATGTCTTACTATGTGTCCTACCAACCTATCTCTTCTCTTGGTTCCATATATAGAGAGAACGTACTAGCATCTTTTATTTGTGTACTCGTGATGATAAAAGAGTAATTGATTCTGATGGTATAGCTACACATGCCAATGGTCATTACTCTGTCAAGCAATAAAAGCAATGTTATGGTCTGGTACGATGTCTCCAGCCTCATTATATTTAATGGACACCTACTGAATGCAGTGGTAGGATTATAACCCTACTGTCAACCTCAAATATTGTATGGTTACTGAACACACTATACTATGTTTAAAGAGGTGCGTAAATTATTAGAATTGATGATAGTTGTCTAATATTTACTTTATACGTTTTGAGACTTAATACAGTAGAAATGTTTTGCAACACACTAAAATTATTTCAAATGTTTATTCAATAGTCTTAATAATAGTTTTGAAAGCAGTGGTAGATAGGCTTTATTTGTATGAGTCTTACCTGCAGGCTACTGTGTTACTAAGTTTCTGAAAACAGTCAGAAAAACTGTAAATCTTTTTATTATTGATTGTACACTCTTGAACTATTCAAAAATGCGTATGCAATGCATTGAAATTACCTGATTTAAAGTATACATTTCAAAGTCTACGAAAATAAAACAGCTCAGGTATCCCTTAGAATTCTCAACCTTATTGTTGTTGGTGCTCTTATGTTATAGTTTACAGTATTATCATCGCCCCTGTGTACTTAGATGTGTGTACAAGTTGCCTGACAACCTGTGTCACTGTGATGTTTGTGTGTGAGTACTTTTAAACGAGGAAGGATTTGGGTAGGAAGCTGTTTGTTTTTCTTTTGTTTCATTTGAGAGACTTGGACATCATGGTCATTTAGCCCCGTGTACTTTGGTGAGTGCTGAATATTGTCTGCTAACCTGCGCTGTTGTAATGGCTGTATTAGTGTGTGTATTTATAATTCAGGTGAGGATTGGAAAGGAGGTGGCCGTGGCCTTAAGTTAAGAACAATCACAGCATTTTCCTAGAGCAAAAGTGGGAAATCACACACAAAAAAAAAGAAACACTTCCAGAATGGTTAAGGTAGGAATCAAACCCGCTTTTTCACACTTTTGCCTCACAAGGCTGAGTGTACCCCCATTCCAGCCCTCAAACCAGAAATTAAATTTCTTAGCAGAGCCAGGAAGGAAATCGAGGCCTAAACGGTGACAGCCAAGAATGCTAACCACTACACCTCAAGATGGACAAGTAGTTGTTGTTGTTTCATTTGATGGGGGTTAGTGACATCGTCGTCATGTAGCCCTGTGAACTTGGGGTGTACGTAAAAGTTGTCTGATAACCTGTGTTATTGTGATGGTTGTATTAGTGTGTGTATTTGTAATTCAGATAAGGCCTGGGAAGGAGGCAGTCAAGGCCTTCAGTTAAGATATATCTCAGCATTTGCCTGGAGTAAAGTGTGAAACCATAAAAAAACACTTCCAAAATGGCTGAGTTAGGAATCAAACCCAGCGCCTGTCAGTTTTGTCTGACAAGGCTGAGTGTACCCCGTTCCAGTTCTGAAACCTAAAATTAATTTTCTTGGCAGTGCCAGGAATCGAACTCGGGTCTCTGCAATAACAGCCAAGAATGCTAGCCGCTACACCACGAGGGGGACAATATAAGGCTGGTCTTGATTGTACATAATCAATCAATAATTACCTAATAATAATGAAAATAATAATAATAATAATAATAATAATAATAATAATAATAAATATTCCAGTTAGCAACGTAACACTGTCAACGTCTCTCTGTGACGTCATCCACGGTCTCAGAGCGTGGCGGCCATCTTGCACATTTGCCACTGCGCCAGCTATGACTCTCCCTCCCATAAAAATAACATAAGAGAGTTACGCGCGGCGGCCATCTTGCACATTAGCCCCTGCGCCAGCTTCGGCCTATTATATCTACTGGAATGGGTAGTTCGGGGTCCCTTCTTACCCGCCCCCGCCTCTTTAAGATATATAGACGGGTCAGGAGCCGAATTCCTGACCCTGGTCGACGATGCCACCTCCGCCGGCTTCGGCGCGGCTTTCGCCGACCGTTTGGGTGGGGAGAAAGTCTTCGACTTCCTCCCGAGTGGGGAGTAAGTCTTCAACTTCCTCCCCTGCTGTGCGGGCGGAGCTGCCTTCGCTCGCACAGCCTTCGTGCTGGCCGAAGGTGGAGTTGAAGTCACCTTCGGGCTTTCCGTTATTATCATAGGTGCTGGCTTCAGAACAGGTAACTCAGTTGAAGGTTTCACAGCTGGTACAAAAGATGAGGTCGCCGGGACCAAATTTAGTATTATGGCTCTATAATCAATCGCTGGAGAAGGCGAAATCGTGGTATGGTACTTCTTGCGGGCTTCCTGGTAGGTGAGACCATCCAGGGTTTTGATCTCCTGGATTTTCTTCTCACGCAGGAAGACAGGGCAGTTCCTGTCCCGAGGAGAATGAAATCCAGGGCAATTAGTGCACTGATAAGGTGTTGTGCACTCTTCCGCTTCGTGTGGTACCTTACCGCATGTTCCACAGATGTCGGGGCTCGAGCATCGGGATAACATGTGGCCGAACTTCTGGCACTTATAACACCTCATTGGTGGAGGGATATAAGGCCGTACGTCACAAAGGTAACTTGTAACCTTGACTTTCTCTGGGAGCACCGAAAGCTCAAAGGAAATAATGAAAGCACCAGTATCCACGATTTGACCATTGACCTTGCGCGTAATGCGCCGGACATCAGTCACGTGACGGTGCTGCATATCCTCCTTGAGCTCCTCGTCAGTGTTCAGAATCAGGTCCCGGTGGAAAATAACTCCTCGGACCAGATTCAGGGACGTGTGCTTTTCCACTTCGACGGGAATGTCACCAAAGTGGTCACATTGCAAAAGTCGTTCAACTTGCTCACCAGTCCTAGTCTTGAGCAACAAGCTACCGTTCCTCATCTTTTGTACTTTCTCAAGCTCACCATAGACACCTTCTATGTGGCGAGAAAACAAAATACTCTTTACCAGCTTGAAATCACCCCCATCTGTTCTGGTAGCTACCAGAAACTTGGGGGTGTTAGTACCCAGATTTTCACGCACAGATTGTTCCCAGGGGGTTGATCCCCGTAGGGAATCAAATGTTAAAGACTTGGGTGTAGGACCACCCTGTTTGGGTGTAGGTCCACCCTGGTTGGGGATTTTTCTTTTAGAACCCATGGCCAGATCATCCTCCCCGAATGCCACCGACATCCGATCACGGGCCGTCACAGTAGGCGCTACCCAGCCAGGGCAAGGCTCGCCTAGCTTGGAAGGCATTGCCCGGGGGTCCGATGTTTTACAATGCCGTATCGGCATGTACCCCTTGGCATATACTGGATTTTACAGCTCAGACATTCGGCTGTGCGGGGACCTGCGTAGTCAGGCGGATACTACTGAACGGGTACATGGCACACCCACCTGTCTGCGCGGCCAAGACCGGAACAGGCTTTCGAGCGTAGTCGCTAGCGTAAGTGGCCCACTGGGGGTCCAATTCACAAAACAACGCGGAGTCCTTAAAGTATAGCCAAGGTCGCCCCTTTTAGTCGCCTCTTACGACAGGCAGGGGATACCGTGGGTGTATTCTAAACCCCCCACCCACAGGGGGGGGGGAATTATTTTCAATTTGACAAATAACCCTAATATACAAAAGCACTTACTCGTGTCCTCGGCCGTAGAAGGGAGCTCGAAGGAATCCAGCTGGAACGACTGGAATGGAAATGCCCACAGTTAGTGATATGATCTCTTAGTTCTTAGTTTAATAACTTATGTGCTTGCAGAATCAAAACATAAACTATGGATTTATTTTTATTCGTATTATAAGTACCGCGTACGCTTCAACGAGTCGGAACCAAGACCGGCCAATGCTTCAGTTTCAATCAAAAAGAGAAGAATACCATTTTATGGACATCTTTACAGGATGAGCAGTCATCGGGAGAGAGAAAAGGCAAGAGAATGAAATGAAATAATGAAAAGAAAACAAGAGGTCTGCCCCCTCAAAGAATGAGTCAAGGGCCAATTAAGGCGGGAAAGTGAAAGACTTCCTAGGCCTCGGACACCCTCTTACCGTCGGGGTCAGAAGAGAGCAAGAGTTGACCAAGTGAGGTCGACAGGAAAGAAGACAGAGAGGAGCTCGGCACAAGTAAGTGGAAGCAATACCGGACTCAGCTGGGGTCCCGTGGTCACCAACCCACGTCCCACTAGATGTGAGCCCCTGGGGGATACTACATAGAGTAATGGAAGGAAAAAGAGGGAGAGGAAGACGAAGGTTTGGAATGTGAAGAGAGGAAGAATTTACAAGCAATGAGAGAAGATGCTCAGGACAGAGAAATAGAGGACGTCCAGATGAAACCAGTCTGTGGACAGTTCTACTGAAAGAGAAATCTATGATGTGGACCCAACACGCCGGCTTTATTTCCACTCCGAAGGAAGGCATACCAACATAACATTTGTCTTTGAAATTCTGATCAGTAGGGCAAGGCATTTGATGATTTTGCATAATTTTTGTATGAAGGTCGAAAGATAGCTCGAGTATATATGCATGTGTTTCATGAATTGACTGACTAAATAAGGGCAATTTGTTAGGGCATTTTTTTGCATTATTCGCCGTTTACAAGAGATAGGTCATTTTTGGAGCAATATAACGCCATTTTTGGCATTTTTAATTGTTTTCTGGTAAGTGTTATATTTCGTTATATTTGGATATTTAATTAATATTATGTTTACAATAGGTGTCTATAATGTTTAACTTAGGCCAATAACTTGCTCAGGGAAGAAAGTAGACTTGCCACATAAACCGCTGCCACTAGTTTTCAAGGAAACCAAGTTTTCATTGTGCATTTCAATTGGAATTTATTGTAAACAGCCACTGAAGTTTGTTTTCTTAAATATTCTTTGTTAATTAAATGACACATATTTGCCAGTTCTAAAATATTTCTTTTTTTTTTTTCACCAGGGATGGCAAAGTGGTATTTACTTAGTTAGTAACAAAAACAATTTAAGCTTAATGCATTGTCATCCATTAAAATTCTCTCTCAAATCAGCTAATTGTGTCTTAAAGGATTAATAAATAAGTGATTAACGAATAATTTATTGGTCATTTTTTTCTTCAAATTTTGTGTTTTTTTAAACCATTTTAGGTCATAAATGTTATTTTTATTTTGAATTTTCTTGCTATTTTTTGTCATTAAATACCTTGCCCTACTGATCATCATATCATTTTATTAAATATTCGTTTCTACAGAAAATTTAGCTCTATTTTTTTTTTTTTTTGCATATACTATATATATATACAGAATTTGGCGAATTATAGACCGTTTGGAATCTAAGACAATGGTACATTATTAGCCTACTTTTCACATTTTGCAAAAATGAGGAAAAAGTAGACTTATGAGATCGATCCGGGAAAATGTGTGTCTGTCTGTCTGTCAGTCTGTCCTTCTGTCTGTCGGTCTGTCTGGCTGTGTGTGTGTCCACCCCCCCCCCCCTATCAACTCCTAAACGGTTGCAGCAATCAAAACCAAATTTAGTATGAGTAAAGATGTGCACCGGAACATCTCACGTCCATATTTGAAAATGATGTCAGTGCTACCAACTGCTGAAAAATGCACTAGAAATTTGAGCTCCGTGTTGGATATCTTGCAAGGTATGCATGGGAGCTATTCCAAAATTGGCACCATTGTAGATAAGACTATTTCAGTTTAATTTCCAGGAGGCCAACCATGACAGTGTTGCCAAAATAATTTTAAGCCTTCTGATAGGTTCAATGTTTAAATGCATATAACTTCTACATTATCAATTGGATTTCAACCAAATTTTGTATGTAATATCTGTACATAAACAGATATGACTGAGCGTATTCTTAATAGCCACCAGGGCTGCCAACTGTTAATAATTTCTCTCTCTATTTTTTTATACAAATACCAATATATCAGAAAGTATGCAAGCCAACAGCTTTAAACTATGCACACGTATATTCTGACATTTTAGATTAATTTGGAGTAACTTATATACGTCAGTTCTACCAACATGATTATAAGCCTGCTGATAGTACCAATATTTAAATACATGTAACTTCTATACTCTCAGTTGGATTTCAACCAAATTTCGTATGTGCTATGTGTACCATAACAGATATGACTATAAGTGTTGTTAAGAGCAATCAGGGCTGCCAACTGTTAATAAATGCTGTCTATTTTTTTAAACCCTAATATCAATATATCAGAAAGTATGCAAGCCAACAGCTCTATACTTTGCACACGTATAGCACCTGACATTCTAGATTAATGTGGAGTAATTAATACAAGGCAGTGCTGCCAACATGATTCTATGCCTGCTGATAAGTCCAATTTTAAAATACATGTAACTTCTATACTAACAAATTGATTTAATCCAAAATTGGCACAACAAGATATCATAATATTTCAGATTATTTCTGACCAGCACACGCATGACATTGTTGGCAACATGCTTTTACGCGTGCTGATAGATCCAGTGTCTAACTGCATGTAACGTCCATTGGACTTCAACCAAATTTTGTATTCTGTACCTTAAGAGATGGAACTAAGAATACATTCAGTCACCAGGGCTGCCAACTGTAGTGCTCTATTAGGCTACATTATACCAGGTATATTTTGAACTAATTATATATTTCGATATTACCAACTTAATTTCGTCATTATTCTAGATAGGTTCATATTCTGTAGAATAATCATTGGCATGAAAAGTAGGCTGTATAGTTCTTCACGGAACTTCTTGTTTTTCCTTTTCTTTCCTTCCCAGAACTATTTCATTCGGCGGCTAATCGTTTGCCGTTGTTCCCCTGACATCACCCTCGAAGGCCATCGTTGGACTTTGAAACGTGCTACATCTGCTGAATGGACCCGTCGCTGAAATTCCTCCCTGTCCGAGAAGATAGCATCCGTGAACTGCAGTTATTGGAGTTCCCATCGTATCTCCTCCAACAATCCTGGAGTGTTTTTTAATTTACAGATGTAATCAAAAATTTTCTTCGAGAGCCAATTACTCTTCATCCTGTAAAGATGTCCATAATTTGTTCTTCTGTTTTTAATTAAAACTGTGATTTCTTGTATATGACGGTAAAGGTCGTCATTTCTCCTCGTCTCTCCAACAATGTTCTTTATTCTTTTGGGGACTCAATATTTTTCGAAGTATTTTTCTATCTTTTTTCTCTAGTTCAACTTGATTTCCTTTTTTTATTCAATGTTAAGCATTCAGAACCATATTGGAGCACATTAATCAATCCATTACAATTAAGTCTAATAACGGTATTTAGAGATAGCTTTTCAGCTTCTTCTGCACCCAAAATTTCTTCATCCTGTCTGACCTGGCTCGTACCGTATTTATTCCTTAGAATACTTTTTCTTTTTGTATGATAAAAATCCTTCAAAGACTCCACAAACAGATCTCATTTCAGTGGATCCCTTCTCATGTTGGAATAGCAGGTAATGAAGAGGCAGACAGATTAGCAAAAAAAAAGGTACCACACTACAACAACCTGTCAGTCAGACTGATTTTATGTCAGCAACAAGGACCTTGATGAATACTATCAAAAACAGGTATGAAGAAATGGCAGGGAAAACAGCAGAAACCAAATTATGGAAGGATATTGATGCTAAATGCGATCAATATAAATTAATACCAAGAAGAGAAGTCGCCTCCGTAGCGTAGCGGTCAGCATGGTTAGCTGCCGCCCCGGAGGTCCTGGGTTCGATTCCCGGTTCTGCCACGAAATTTTAAAAGTGGTATGAGGACTGGAACGGGGTCTTCTCAGCCTCGGGTGGTCCAAATGAGTAGAGGGGGTTCGATTCCCACCTCAGCCATCCTCGAAGTGGTTTTCCGTGGTTTCCCACTTGGTCTTCGGGCAAATGCCGGGATGGTACCTACTGTAAGGCCACGGCTGCCTCCTTCCCTCTTCCTAGCCTATCCATACCAATCTTCCATCCCTTCCCATCCCTCATGAGGCCCCTGTTCGCTTCGCAGGTGAGGCCGCCTGGGCGAAGTGCTGATCACACCTCCCCAGTTGTATCCATCCCGACCAGATGTTCCAAGCTCCAGGACACCGCCCATAGAGGCTGAGTCCGTGGGAACCACCAACCTAGAGGGTAAATTGACTAAATAAAAAAAAAACAAGAAGAGAAGTTGCAGCCTTCTTCAGACTTAACACTGGCCATGACTGCCTTGCAGCTCATCTGAAACGAATCAACATCCTGAGATCTGAAGAATACACACTTTGTCACTAAAATGGATAAGGGGCACCAGCTACTTGATGTGATTGCTAGAACTTCAGGAAACCTCACACAACTCTATTGGAACGCAAAAAAGTTGATGGATTGGAATCCGGGCCAGCCATAGGAAACAACAACAACAACTTTTATCTTCTCTACCTTTAATTTGGAGTAACGTTTAAATTATCTTTATTCTAAACAGTTTTTTAACACCTGGGAAATAAATTCATGTATTGACTATTGTTAGTGCTGATGACTTACCGAGTGTGTTATAATCGTTGAAGTGGACAGCACCCACATTTAGAGGACCATATATATTCCATCTGGCAGCGTGCAAGAGGACATATCATTATTCTAAGAAATAAAACACCCTTTCAATACATGGGGCTCTAAAAGTCAATACAGCTAACACTTTTCACTTTATGATCAGAAACTAAGGTTACAATGTGGATATTCCTGGAGTTGTATCTGTTTTAGAGAACTGTGAAGAGTTTCAGCCACCTGCCACCTACAGCGCTAGTTGTAGGTAAGTATCCACCGGTCAGTAAACTCGCCGTCGTATCACAACCATTAATCCCCTCCGTTTTAATCCTGCTTTATCCCCCGTTCATTTAGCCCACCTTCGTTTCCGCCCTTCCCCTATGTGCGATTGTGGGCACTATCAATCACATAATGTTTTCAATGTTCCCGTTATGATTCTCACAGACCTCAATTTTTTCATACCTTATTCCATCAAGGCCTGCAACTTCCCTTAACTATTGAAACCCTTCTCAGCGCTCTAACCGACCCAGTCATTACCTCGATATTAACCTTTATTGATGCTTGTAACCTTACATTTTAACTTTCGAACCATTATGTGTGACCCGGTTGTGTTTACGTTTTAAGAAGTCGTCATTGTGGGTCAATTGACGTGAAGAAGAGTTCCCCTGTCTCCTTGGTTTATCTTCCTTTTATTATATCTTTCTTATATTGCCATTTAGACTTTCACGGCCCGTGTTACTATTCATAATGTTGAATTTTGGGCTTATGCCGCGTTTTATTATATTAATATTCGACGCGTTTCGAAAGAAACCATGCCTTTCTTCGTCAGGAATAATCTGGAATACGACAATGTTGCTAAGAGAAAGCAACGAAGAACGGATCGTATTGCTAAAATCCTACGTTGGTACAACATACGGACTGTATTTGGAACTTCTGTTAAGATTAGGCAACTCCTGCGACCAACTAAGGACAGTTTGCCTAAATTGCAACAACCGGGTATCTACAGAGTTCCCTGTACTTGTGGCAAGGTTTACATCGGGCAGACTTCGAGAACAATATGCACTCGCATTAAGGAACATAATATATGTATCAGGCTCATTCAACCTGATAAATCAGCTGTTGCCGATCATGCTTTAACACCTGGCCATGATGTCGTTCCAAGGAGTGGATATTCTTGCCCGTATAAAGCAATATCGTCCCAGAATCATCAGGGAGGCGGTTGAAATACGTAAACACCCAGATAATTTCAACCGCGACACCGGCTACAATCTCAGTGAATCCTGGCTACCTATTATCAGAACCCTGAAAAAGTAATTCACTGCTGCTTTCCGTTGTCCCTAACATGGGGCTATAATGGCGTCCATCTTTGGGCACCTTCTATATGTTCTTCGTTGCTTTCTCTTAGCAACATTGTCGTATTCCAGATTATTCCTGACGAAGAAAGGCATGGTTTCTTTCGAAACGCGTCGAATATTAATATAATAAAACACGGCATAAGCCCAAAATTCAACATTATGTATATCTTTCTTGTTAGCCACATTACTTCATTAGTGGATGGTCCTTAAAACCTTGGTTACATTCCGAACCTCGTTATTGGCTAAAAAGCTTGCGCTATGCCCACCCATCCCCCTTCTAAGAAGAAGAAGAAGAAGAATAAGAAGAAAAAAGGAAGGAAGGAAAGGAAGCTTGTAGTTTAACGTGACCGTTAATCTTGAGATCATGAGCCACGGGACCTCCTTTTTACGTGGAATCCGAACCACAGGACATGGCATTTCACTTCGAAAATCTCACATGCATTGACCGGGAATCGAACCCGGACCGCCTTGGTGAGAGGCATACAGCTAGACCGCTGAGCCACCACGCCCCCCAATAATAATAATAAGAAGAAGAAGAAGTAATGGAGTCTCGTTTGGGAAACTGGTCTCTCCAAGAGATGCGCTCAGTTTTTCGACCTCAGAGGTGAAACATGAAGTCACGGCTGAAATTCGCCAGCAGCGTCATCTTCCTTCATGAGAACACGAGACCTCATACAGCCCGGACCTCGCTCCAAGCGACTGTCACCTGTTTCCTCACTTGAAGGAGCACCATGGAGGTGAAACACTTCACAACAACGTGGCTCAACACGAGAGAATGTTCAAGCTCATCCGACGAGGCGACAAGTGCCTAATTATAATTTATATATAATTATAATCAATAATTATTTTAAAAAGCCCGTCAAAGTAGAGGGTAACTAGCTATTATTAAATGGCTGTTAAGTTTTTAATATTGATGGAATAATATTTGGAAATAGCGCAGACATACAGAACATGAAATAGGATAGTGATATTTCATGCCACGTAGTACCAACGGTGGCCGCGAGGGGCAGTACACTCAACAATAACAAAGATGGCCGATCGCCTGACAGTAAAACAGAACGAGCACAGATTGTTTCGCGCTATGAGGTGAGGAATTCGTATATCGGCACAATTGCCATTACTGGGCGGGACAGGATCCTGGAGTTACGGTGGAGAAGATGCAGTCTCGTCCAAGAGTGGCCGTGTGATGTGGAATAACGGCTACAAATGTCATCTGCCCACATCTCCTGCGTAACACAATGCATGAGCAACGCAACCTTTAAATGATTTAGGATAACGTTTGGCCCACGGTATATGGATGGGAAAATACCGCCAACGTTATCTTCACGCGCACGGCCTCACTTTGCAAATGTCGTGAGGAACTGGTTGGATGAGAAGTTTCCAGGACGTCGGCTGGGTAGACGTGCATCTCATGAATGGCCTGCAAAAAGTCCAGACCTCATACCCTGTGATTAATTTTATGGGGCTGGGCAAAAGAGGAGGTGTACTGGACGAAACCTCGCACATTGGACGAATTGGAATTACGGATTCGGGAAGTACTTACCAACGTTCTCCAAAAAGCTGTGGATTCCATTCCAGGTAGTTTGAGGAAATTGGTCGACGCCACAGGTGCCTACATCGAAATGCAATGGAATTGTATGGTATGCAATCAAATTCGCATATAACAGTGTACATACTGTATTCATTTCAAATAAATAACTCTGCAAACATAAAAGTTATACGTCAATTTCAATACCTAGTTACTCACCCCCCCCCCCCTTCCAACCTTCCCCCTCCCTCCACCCCTCCTGTATTACTACTCTTCACGTGTCGCAAAGCAAGTTACAGTCACATATAAATAAAATGGGTCCCTCGTGTAGCTAAGCCCCTTGCCTAGGATTTGGTAAAATCCGTGGTCCTCTGCAAAGAGGGTATTACAAGCTTTCGTTTGAGCCCACACAGAACTTTCTCCGATTCCCAGTTTGAAAAATGAAGCCTACTTACCAAATTAAACTTTTTTGAAAAAGAATGTAAAAATATATCGAGTCGTCCATAGAAATGAGACGTCACCCCGAGTCCTAGGACACGTCACACGTCCAAATCCGATCATTCGTTCACGATATATCGGCAAGAAACCGAACGCCAGATATAGTCAGGTGCACGCAGCAGGTATAGTCAGGTTCCAAGAAAAGTGTACTCGTTAGACCCCGCCAGGGCTACCTACCTAAACCGATATGGAGACTATGTCGAAAAATAACCTAATGTATGAACCATCCGTTGGCTGTATTGGTACACGTTCACTGCAGACTTTGTAACCTTAGTTTCTGATCATCCCCCGTACATCTGGACAAAACAGGTGGGTGGATGATGTTATTTCAATTTAGGTGCTTCAGACATCTTGGTCGTAGACCACATGTACTTGGCTGTGCGATGGATTTGTCTGATAACCTGTACAGTACAGCTGTGTCAACACCTACAGGATGGTTTGAAATTCAACAAGGGAGTGTACTCTGGTGATGGATGATATGCACAGGTACACAGTCATTATCTATGTGCGGCGATAAACACGGCACATAAGGCGTATAAGGAAATGTTGTGTACACTTCAGGGAAATTTTCTGGCTTAGTAAATCCACTTTACAATAGGCAGCGCACGAGTAGATTCAACAAATGAGCTACTACGCGCGAAGCATTTCAACAAAGTCACGTATGCGTTCATATACCATTCGTCCGATAGCGATGAAACTAGGCTGACATGTGTGCACTCCAGGGAAGGTTTCTGGCTTAGTAAATCCCTTTAAAAACAGGAAGAGCAGGAGCAGAATCAACAAATGAGTGACGACGCGCGAAGTTTTTCAATAAAGTCCCATATAAGGTCATATACCATTCATCCGATAGCGATGAAACTTGGGTGAGCTGTTGTGTACACTCCAGGGAAGGTTTCTGGCTTAGTACATCCATTTTACAATAGGTAGCGCAGCAGTAGATTCAACAAATGAGCGATGACACGCGAAGAGTTTCAACAAAGTCCCGTATAAGGTCATATACTATTCGTCTGACAGTGATAAATGTTTGGTGAATTGTTGTGTACACTCCAGGAAAGGTTTCTGGCTTAGTTAATCCATTTTACAATACGAAGCACACGTTTAGATTCAACAAATGAGTGACTACGCGCGAAGCGTTTCGACAACGTCCCGTATACGTTCACATACCATTCATCCGATTGCGATGAAACTTGGGTGAGATGTTGTGTACACTCCAGGGAAGGTTTCTGGCTGAGTACATCCATATTACAATAAGTAGCGCAAGAGTAGAATCAACAAATGAGCGACGACACGCGAAGCGTTTCAACCATGTCCCGTATGCATTCATATACCATTCGTCCGATAGCTATGAAACTCGGGTGAGATGTTGTGTACACTTCATGGAAGGTTTCTGGCTTAGTAAATCCACTATACAACAGGCAGCGCACAAGTAGATTCAACAAATGAGGGACGACGCGCGAAGCGTTTCAACAAAGTCCCGTATAAGGTCATATACCATTCTGCCGTTAGCGGTGAAACTTGGGTGAAATATGGTGGACACTCCAAGGAAGGTTTCTGGCTTAGTAAATACATTTCACAGTAGGTAGCACACGAGTAGATTCGACAAATGAACGACGACACGCGGAGCGTTTCAATACACTCCCCTATGTCTTCATATCCCATTAGTCCGATAGCGATGAAACTTGGGTGAGATGTTGTGGACACTTACGTGACGGTTTCTAACTTAGTAAATACATTTTACAGTAGGTAGCGCACGAGTAGATTCAACAAATGAGTGACGGGGCACGAATCGTTTAAACAAAATCCGGTATGCGTTCATATAATAGTCATCCGATTGCGATGAAACATTCATCAGTTATTGTGTACACGCCAGGGAAGGGTTTCGACTTAGTAAATCCATTTCACAATAAGTAGCGCAAGAGTAGATGCAACAAATGGGTGCCGACGCGCGAAGCGTTTCAACAAAATCCCCTATTGGGTTCATATAACCTTCTTCGATTGCGATGAAACCTTGATGAGTTATTGTGTACACGCCTGGGAAGGGCTTCGACTTAGTAATACATTTCTCAATAGGTAGCGCACGAGTAGATTCAACAGATGAGTGACAGCGCACGAATCGTTTAAACAAAACCCCGTATACGTGCATATACCATTCATCCGATTGCGATGAAACATTGATGAGTTATTGTGTACACGCCAGGGAAGGGTTTCGACTTAATAAATCCATTTCACAATTGGTAGCGCACGAGTATATGCAACAAATGGGTGACGACGCGCGAAGCGTTTCAACAAAATCCCCTATGCGTTCATATAACCTTCTTCGATTGTGATGAAACCTTGATGAGTTATTGTGTACACGCCAGGGTAGGGTTTCGACTTAGCAAATTCATTTCTCAATAGGTAGCGTACGAGTAGAATCAACAAATGAGTGACAGCGCACGAATCGTTCAAACAAAATCCCGTATACGTTCATATACCATTCATCCGATTGCGATGAAACTTTTGAAAGTTGTTGTGCACGCTCCCACGATTGATTCTAAATTAGAAAATCCATTTTACGATAGCATAGAGGCAGTTAACGGAAATTGAAAAACATGTTGTGTATCCAAAAGCACTTCAAAACACAGAATTTCAACGCCAACACTTTCTTTGAATGGCATTGCAACGCATGCCGGGTACAGCTTGTACTCAATAAACGTGTAACACTAGTCAGGTCTAAGCTTTGCAGATACACGTCCATATGAATGACAAAACACGTGTGAACTAAGGATATCAGTCAGCGGAGTGCGCCAACCACCGGCTGAACCACGTATGCGCGCCCGCGATCTGCGCCAGTCACAGCCGGCTTAGCTTGCCGTGTTTATCCGGGCGCACATAGTTTATGACCCTGTACAAAAATGAACATAATCCTATTTGCTGAAGATGATCTAATAATTTGGGGAGAGAACAGCTGGATGTACTCAAGGAAAATATTGAGAAGTGGGAGATGAAATTCAATGTAGAGAAAATTAAGACAATGGTAATTACAAGAGGGATTGTTAAAATTGGAGATGTAGATCTGGAATTATAGAGCACCTCAAATATTTGTGAAGAGAATTGATGGGAAATGTAAGATTGAGTATGGGGATCAACAAGACAATACAGTTTCTCTTCTTCTTCATTTCCCGGTTCCAGTGATCTGGGTCGAGGCGTGAATCAAAGACCTCCATCCGAGGCCTCGACTCACTCACTATCATATTTAGTACGATGGGTTCGCCACACCCACAGGTAGACAAGGGTCAATTAAGGCGGGAAAGTGAAAGACTCCCTAGGCCTCGGATACCCTAATACCGTCGGGGTCGGAAGAGAGTAAGAGTTGGCCAAGGAAGGCCGACAGGAAAGATAAGTGAGAGGAGCCCGACACATGTAAGTGGAAGCAATGCCAGACTCAGGTCGGGTCCCGTGGTCGCCAAAGCACGAGTTGTGAGCCCCTGGGAGTAGAATACAGTGTACAGAGTTTAATTTGGGATAAACGCATAACACTGAGGGCTAAAGAAGTGACCTATCCACAGTCTGCTTCCAGTCGACCGACCGGGAATGGAATGAATGAAGCGCCCATCTAGCGGCGAGGATAGGAACTGTGCCGGCTGACGAAGCCTGTCGCACTCTGATGCAATGATTAAATGAATGACAGATGAAATGAAATGAAATGAAAGTATAGAGTTTTTCTGGAATAAAATATCAACAGGGAAAACCGGAGTACCCGGAAGAAAACCTGTCTGCCTCCGCTTTGTCTAGCACAAATTTCACATGGAGTGACCGGGATTTGAATCACGGACCCCAGCGCTGAGAGGCCGGCGTGCTACCGCCTAAGCCACGGAGGCTCCATACGTCATTATCAGTAAGTAATAGGTGACAGCCAAGAATGCTAATCACTACACCACATGATGCAAAGGGATGGCGAATATTGCTGAATGGCCTCATACAGTAGAAGCTATAATTCAGGTAGTTCGGTTCTCAGGGATAAAAATAAGAAAGCTCAAAATTCAATTTCAAAGGCGTCTAACAGTGGAGTTCGTCCTTGTGACTTGACATGCAGAGGTACCAACTTACACCTCGTCAGCTACAGTAGTATTGGTGTCGTAGGTCCCCACTAGTTCCAGGGACGTTCTGAGTTTGTAGCTTTGGATCCAGAAGTAGTTCTTCAAATACTGCTTAGGCTCCAGCTCCAACTGCCAACAAGAAATGTCAATAAATGTTCCTGAGTCTCTCTGATTCTTGAGTTAAGGGGAGAAGTAACCGACGAGGAGTCAAAATATCATAATTTTCAAATATGTGTTTTATGTATGAATAGTCTTTTTTATACATTGTGTAATAATTTCAAGCTCTTCACTCAACTGAAAGTATTTTTAGCCTACTTTTCACATTTTGCAAAAATGAGGAAAAAGTAGACTTATGAGATCGGGCAAATGTGTGTCTGTCTGTCTGTCCTTCTGTCTGTCTGTCTGTCTGTCTGTCTATCCTGTCTGTCTGTCTGTCTGGCTGGCTGTGTGTGTGTGTGCCCCCCCCCCCTATCAACTCCTAAATGGCTACAGCAATCGAAACAAAATTTAGTAGGAGTAAAGATCTATACCTGAATATATCACGGCCATATTTGAAAATGATGTCAGTGCTACCAACTGCTGAAAAATCACAATTGAAATTTGAACTCCATGTTGGATATCTTGGAAGGTATGAATGGGAGCTATTTCAAAATTGGCACACGTATAGATAAAAATTATGCAGTTTAATTTCCAGGAGGCCATACATGGCAGTGTTGCCAAAAGGATTATAAGCCTGCTGATAGGTCCAAATTTTAAATGCATATAACATCTACACCATCAATTGGATTTCAACCAAATTTCGTATGTGCTACGCGTACATAAACAGATATGACTGAGTGTATTCTTAAGAGCCATCAGGGCTGCCAACTGTTAATAAATGCTCTCAATTTTTTAAATCCAGATACCCATATATCAGAAAGTATGCAAGCCAACAGCTTTAAACTATGCACTCGTCTAGTACCTGACATTCTATATTAATTTGGAGTAACTTATATACATCAGTGCTACCAACATGATTCTAAGCCTGCTGAGAGGTCCGACTCTAAATACATGTAATTTCTATACTATCAATTGGATTTCAATCAAATTTCTTATGTGCAATGTGTACCATAACAGATATTACTATGCGCATTCTTAGGAGCAACCAGGGCTGCCAACTGTTAATAAATGCTGTCTCTATTCGTTTTTCTTAATATCAATATATCAGAAAGTGTGCAAGCCAACAGCTCTAAACTTTGCACACGTATAGTACCGTACCTGACATTCTAGATTAATTTGGAGTAACTTATAAACGTCAGTGCTGCCAACATGATTCTAAGCCTGCTGATAAGTCCAATTTTAAAATGCAGGTAACTTCTATACTAACTAATGGATTTCATTCAAAATTGACACAACAATAGATCATATTATTTCAGATTATTTCTGACCAATACATGTTTATCATTGTTGCCAACATGATTTTACGCGCGTTGTTAGATCCAATGTTTAACTGCATGTAACGTCCATGCTATCCATTGGACTTCAACCAAATTTTGTATTCTGTACCTTAAGAGATGGAACTAAGAATATATTCAGTCACCAGGGCTGCCAACTGTAGTTCTCTATTAGGCTAGATCATGCCAGGTATACAGTATTTCGAACTAATTCGAAATTTCGATATTACCAACTTAATTTCGTCATTATTCTAGATAGATCCATGTAGATTAATCCTTGCCATGGACCTTTAATTTTAAGAAAAGTAGGCTCTTTAGTTCGTCGCGGAACTTCTTGTTAAAATACATATTTATATGATGCTGCATGTCTATAGACAAAGTTACTGAAATGTGAGTAAAAGAACATAACCAACTTTCAAATGTTGCTTTCTCAATATTAATTTTCCACCACATAACTGAAATTTTCAGGGATTGTTTATTGAGTGATTATACACATACTTATGTAGAATTATGCTTCTATTTAACCATTTGTAGATGTTGCATGCATTTACCGGTACATTAATATTTACACTAAGGGTTATAGAATCCAAAATTTAAATGGCCATCAAGAAACTACTTTTCGCAGTATTAGAATAATTCTACATAAAATTAGAGATAGTGACATACTAGTTAAAAGCTCAGGCCAGGACCTTTTATCATTTTAATTGATCTTGTCGACTTCGTCGTTACGCTGGAGTCTGGCGTTACGTTACGGTGACGGGACGAAATGTACCCAGATGCACTGAGGTGTGTGACGTCATAGTACCGCTTGGTGCATGTGTTCCCCGACAATCTCTACTTCGTTAATGTAAGACAAAAATCCCCGATTCTTGGATGTCACGGGTAATCCCGGGAACCACTGAATGGATTTTAATGCGGTTTTCACCATTCTGTAAAGGATATATCAAGGAAAGATTCTGTAGAAAATAATTAATGTATTATCAAAGGAAGCCAAGCAGTAACGATTACAGTAAAAAGGCGAAAACAAACTTGGTGTCCGTGTGCTTCTTAAGCTTACGCTGGGCAAACCGTTAAAAATATCAATATACTATGAGCGTAAGAATTGGTCAGCATGAAAAGTTCTACAAAAAAGTCCGCGAGAGGATATCTCTATCTTCAATACATCGCCCACTATAAGTGTTTTTAGACTGGATGGAAGGGGCACGTCCCCGCGCGCTCTGGTGAGCGTGACGGCATCCCGCGCGGTTGACCTTGCTTTGCCCTTGGTTTGCACTTGCCGTTCGCGAGTAATTTGAAACAAGATTAGCAAGATAAGTATTATGCAGATAATTTTCTAACATGTCAAGAGTTAGAAGCCTCCAGCCTTTCTAGCATTTTTCAGCATTTGTAGCATTTAAAATGATACAAAGTCTAGTCTTTCATACTGACTGTCACTTGTAAAGTGTACCTAAATAAGAGGATGTAAGAAACCTGTACTGGTGCCCAAGATAGCTGTTGCTTGCCAAGCACCATTAAACAACTGTACAAACTTTCAGTGTTCTATGTCTTATATTGTGAACTCAGTTAACTTTTAAAGCCAGCTATGCATTTTCGGTTACCTGATGTAAAGTACATAGTTTGCACTTTGTGCATAATACATTTGTTATTATAATGATAAACTCTTCGGGTAAAATTTACCCAGCACGCGTCCTGACGTGTTAATAAAGCAACACAGAAAAATGGTTTGAAAGTTTCATTCATTGCGCATCCAGTTTAGAGCGTGAATGAGGTGAACTCACTTTGCCAACATACTCGTCCAGCTTCTCCGGCTCCAGCAGCCAGTCAGGGTAGCCAATATAACTGGTGAGAGACTCGGCTTTATCCAGCGTCACCCTCTTGGCTTCTTCGTCCATCCAGGGAACATCGCGGACCATGGAGTAGAAACTGGAGCGTATGTCCTCCATCATCTCCCCGACCTGCAGAGTTTAAACACAAACACTCTTCCCCTTGAAGAAAAACACTGAACCCTTGTTGTTTGAGTCTTCAGTCTTTTGATCAGCTCTCCATGCCTCCCTGACCTGAGCTAATCGTTTCATCTCTACATAGCTACCACACCCTACTTCCGAGGCATTCTGGTTAACATATTCTAACCTTGGTCTACCCCTACAGTTCTTGTCCTCGACCCTTCCTTCCATAACTAAGCTTGCTATTCCTGGGTGGCGTAGTATGTGTCCTACCAACCATCTCTTCTCTTCATTAACAGTCGCCAGAAACATCTCTCCTCTCCCACTCGTCTTAATACCTCTTCGTTTGTAACCCTATCTACCCATCTGATCTTAATTATTCTCCTGTAACACCACATTTCAAACGCTTCAATTCTCCTCTTTTCTGCTGCGTCAATAGTCCAAGTTTCACTTCCATAGAGCGCCACGCTCCAGACAAAGGCTTTCAGAAATGACTTCCTAATACATAGTACATTCGATGTCAACAGATTCCTCTTCTGTGGAAATGCTTTCCTTGCCTGTGCCAACCTACTTTTTATATCCTCTTTGCTTCGTCCATCACTGGTTATTTTGCTTCCTAAGTAACAGAATTCTCCTACTTCCTTTAGCTTTTCACCTGCCAATTTAATGTCCATAGGGGTTTCTGATTTATATCGGCTGCATTCCAGTATTTTTGTTTACATTTATTGATTTCCATCATGAATTCTTTCCTAAGGAACGCTTATTGACATCAAATTGGCAGCTGAAAAACTAAAACAAATGGAAATATTCTGCTATTTGGAAAGAAAAATAAGGATTGTTTCAAAGAAGTTCAAAATTATTTAAAAGATATTTGAATTTTAGCTTCCACATGTGTACTTAGTGGAAGGTTCTTTTTCATGCCATAAATCTATGACATGGGATCGCCGGCTTTACGTCCCCTCTCCAAAGTTCTTGGTTGGAGATTACTTCCGGCCAGTAGATGTTTAGGATATTTCTTAAGCAGCAGTTGACAAAGGTCTGCAGCCTGGAGGTAATTGATTTCTTTAGTTACCTTCCCAAGTAACAGAACGTACCTGACATTAGTCTGGAAGATACGAAGTTTGGTCCTCATGGATATTTCGCTGTTCCTCCACACCGCATAGAGCTGTACAAATGCACCGTTTGCTTATTGGATACGTTGCAAGACATTCTTTGCCGCTCCTCCATCTTTGGTCACCACACTGCCCAGGT
Source organism: Meconema thalassinum (assembly GCA_946902985.2). Taxonomy (NCBI): domain Eukaryota; kingdom Metazoa; phylum Arthropoda; class Insecta; order Orthoptera; family Tettigoniidae; genus Meconema; species Meconema thalassinum. The sequence continues at coordinate 341,886,664 of OX336395.1, forward strand.
AAGTAAAGCTATCCACATCCTCTATAGATTCATCCTCGAAGAAAAATCGGTCAAATCTATTGGTGTTAGTTCTTAGGGCCTTAGTCTTTTTTGAGTTTATCGTTAGCCCAACTTTTTCCCTTCTAAAACCAGGTCTTCAAGCTTTGCTTCCGTTTCACCATGTGCCTCAGACAGAAGCAAAATCCAAATCTTCCAGCCTATTGGTGAAACCCCATTTGATACCACGTTTTGCATTTCTAGTCACATTCCGCAACATCGCAAAAATCACAATCAATAACATGGTTGGCGACAGGATACAACCTTGGCGTACTAATTTGGTGGTATAACATTTTCTAAATGTGTTTTACTTTTGGGAGGAAGGAATTGTTTTGGTTCCTCGCTATTAAGTAATTCTTTGAAGTATTTAGCTACAATTTCAGCATTATCATGATTGTTTCATTTCTCATCATAAGTGTTGGTGGAGTATATTTTGATTGGTACACACTACTAAGTACAATAATAACCCAACAATTAGGGAAAACAACAATTGAATTAATTTAATAATTGCAGACAAGAAGCCATACATAGCAGGAGGATCACTTCAAAAACATAATTTAGATTTCAACACTGAGTTCTGTCACTGGTTTTGGGCATTTCTTACAATCTAACACATGATATTGATGACATTGTAGTTTACAAAATTTACATACACACCTATTTGTCACTATATGGCATACACTTACTGTCGACCAAAATATTATGTGCACTCGAGTTTGAAGGTTGTTTGTGAAGTAACCAATAGACCTACATAAAATCCAATAACATCATCATTTTCGTCGTTCTATTTTCCGTTAGTTCATGTATGTTTGGAATATTTAATTTATATTTTAATATTTGTTATCGCAGTTGGAACACAAAATGTGCCCGTTTTAAAGCATGTTTCAACCATGCGTCACATTTAAGAATTATTATCTCCCGTCATCAGATCGAATCCAAATTTTAACTCAATATACATTGGAATGTTGTTTAACTGGTTTATTAATTTCAAAATTTTGTGAGTCCAAGAAACAAAGTTGTTATCATTTTTGTAAGGTAACTTTTTCTTGGCTTGGGGTGGTTTGAAAATATAGCTCTTGGTCGCGTTGTAATCCTTATACATCAAGAAGTTATGCTGTATGACTGTGAAATACGTAAATTAATTCACTTATTTTATATCGGTTTGTATTTGTTCGTGGAAATAAGGCATGATTCACCAGCTAGCCGCTCCGGGAAATGCTGTACAGCGTTGCTGAGATGGAGCCCATCACTGCCGAGCGAGGCAAGGTCGTATTTTCCCGTTCAAATATAAACCGATATAAAATAAGTGAATAAATTTACGTATTTTAAAGTCATACCGCAGAACTTTTTGATGTATAAGGATTACAACGCGACCAAGAACTACATATTCCAACCACCCCAAGCCGAGAAAACGTTACCAAACACAAATGATAACAACTTTGTTTTTTTGACACGCAAAATTTTGAAATTAATAAACCAGTTTTACAACATTCCAATGTATATTGCGTTAAAATTTGGATTCGATCTGATGACGGGTTTGTGAGATAATAATTCTTAAATGTGACGCATGGTTGAAACACGCTTAAAAACGGGCACTTTTTGTGTTCCAACTGCGATAAAAAAATATTAAAGTATAAACTAAAAATTCCAAACCTACATGAACTCGCGTAGAATAGAACGACGAAAATGATGATGTGATTGGATTTTATGTATGTCTATTGGTTACGTCACAAACAACCTTCAAACTCGAGTACACATAATACTTTGGTCGACAGTAGTATGTTTTTTTTTAAGAATGACCTAAAAGAATGGGAGAAAGTGAAGGCTCCTTTGCTCAAGCGAGTAATTGGGGTGTCCAAATACACCCCATCAAGATATGTATACCGGTACATCTTGACGAGAGAGTCATTTCTGTTGGAAGATCTGCATTATGTGTTGCTACTTCCAGAAACAGTGGCGAATAGGGAGCTGATGTCAGAAAATATGAAGAAGAGAGGAGAAATTGAAGAAGATTTCTATGCAACAGCTGCTATGTTAGACAGGAGCTGGACAGGACCGAATAAAAGCATGATGAATGTTGTCACGCGACTGGCAGTACATGTTTTTTACCATAAAGTGTGTGCCATAAGTAGTTTTCATATAACACAATAATTTAGAATTAAAAAAGAACAAAGTCTTTGAGTAAACGTACACTTGAAAATTTAGATTGCTGGCTCTAACCCACTCTCACTTATAAAGCGGATGACAAGATCAGCAGCCACCGTGTAATTGGCTAATATAAGATCGAGTCTAATCTGCAAACTAAGGTTTCTTCGTAGGTCAGCAAGATGTGGGCCATGTAGAGATGTAAGGATTAGCTCAGGACTGGGAGGCCTGGAGGGCTGCACCTGGTGTAGAGAGAAAGGACAACTCACCCTAGCAAGCGTGCTGTTAAGGGGATACAGCTGCAGTAGACTGTATGTGGCAGCGAAGTGCAGTTCCTGTTTCACCAGCGATACACACTTTGTGGCCCTGTAAGCAACAACAACATCCACAAATCAATGTTGCTCAAACATTCAACATGGTCCACTGCGGACTATATAACACCATGTTTGTAGTGATGGGGGACAAATGGTGAGGTTACATTGTTAGTAACTTATTTAAGGTGACGTGGACTATATAACACCATGTTTGTAGTGATGGGGGACAAATGCTAAGGTTACATTGTTAGTAACTTATTAAAGGTGACGTGGACTATATAACACCATGTTTGTAGTGATGGGGTACAAATGGTAAGGTTACATTGTTAGTAACTTATTTAAGGAGACGCGGACTATATAACACCATGTTTGTAGTGATGGTGGACAAATGGTAAGGTTACATTGTTAGTAACTTATTTAAATGACGCGGACTCTATAACACCATGTTTGTAGTGATGGGGGACAAATGGTAAGGTTACATTGTTAGTAACTTATTTAAGATGACGCGGACTACTTAACACCATGTTTGTAGTGATGGGGGACAAATGGTAAGGTTACATTGTTAGTAACTTATTAAAGGTGACGCGGACTATATAACACCATGTTTGTAGTGATGGGGGACAAATGGTAAGGTTACATTGTTAATAACTTATTTAAATGACGCGGACTCTATAATACCATGTTTGTAGTGATGGGGGACAAATGGTAAGGTTACATTGTTAGTAACTTATTTAAGATGACGCGGACTACTTAACACCATGTTTGTAGTGATGGGGGACAAATGGTAAGGTTACATTGTTAGTAACTTATTAAAGGTGACGCGGACTATATAACACCATGTTTGTAGTGATGGGGGACAAATGGTAAGGTTACATTGTTAATAACTTATTTAAATGACGCGGACTCTATAACACCATGTTTGTAGTGATGGGGGACAAATGGTAAGGTTACATTGTTAGTAACTTATTTAAGATGACGCGGACTACTTAACACCATGTTTGTAGTGATGGGGGACAAATGGTAAGGTTACATTGTTAGTAACTTATTTAAATGACGCGGACTATATAACACCATGTTTGTAGTGATGGGGGACAAATGGTAAGGTTACATTGTTAATAACTTATTTAAATGACGCGGACTCTATAACACCATGTTTGTAGTGATGGGGGACAAATGGTAAGGTTACATTGTTAGTAACTTATTTAAGATGACGCGGACTACTTAACACCATGTTTGTAGTGATGGGGGACAAATGGTAAGGTTACATTGTTAGTAACTTATTTAAGATGACGCGGACTACTTAACACCATGTTTGTAGTGATGGGGGACAAATGGTAAGGTTACATTATTAGTAACTTATTTAAGGTCGCGCGGACTATATAACACCATGTTTGTAGTGATGGGGGACAAATGGTAAGGTTACATTGTTAGTAACTTATTAAAGGTGACGCGGACTATATAACACCATGTTTGTAGTGATGGGGGACAAATGGTAAGGTTACATTGTTAATAACTTATTTAAATGACGCGGACTCTATAACACCATGTTTGTAGTGATGGGGGACAAATGGTAAGGTTACATTGTTAGTAACTTATTTAAGGTCACGCGGACTATATAACACCATGTTTGTAGTGATGGGGGACAAATTGTAAGGTTACATTGTTAGTAACTTATTTAAGGTCACGCGGACTATACAACACCATGTTTGTAGTGATGGGGGGCAAATGGTAAGGTTACATTGTTAGTAACTTATTTAAGGTGACGCGGACTATATAACACAATGTTTGTAGTGATAGGGCACAAATGGTAAGGTTACGTTGTTAGTAACTTATTTAAGGTGACGCGGTCTATATAACACCATGTTTGTAGTGATGGGGGACAAATGGTAAGGTTACATTGTTAGTAACTTATTTAAGGTGACGCGGCCTATATAACACTATGATTGTAGTGATGGGGGACAAATGGTAAGGTCACATTGTTAGTAACTTATTTAAGGTGACGCGGACTATATAACACCATGTTTGTAGTGATGGGGACAAATGGTAAGGTTACATTGTTAGTAACTTATTTAAGATGACGCGGACTACATAACACCTTGTTTGTAGTGATGGGGGACAAATGGTAAGGTTACATTGTTAGTAACTTATTTAAGATGACGCGGACTACTTAACACCATGTTTGTAGTGATGGGGGACAAATGGTAAGGTTACATTGTTAGTAACTTATTTAAGATGACCCGGACTATATAACACCATGTTTGTAGTGATGGGGGACAAATGGTAAGGTTACATTGTTAGTAACTTATTTACGGTGACGCAGACTATATAACACCATGTTTGTAGTGATGGGGGACAAATGGTAAGGTTACATTGTTAGTACCTTATTTAAGGTGGCGTGGACTATATAACACCATGTTTCTAGTGATGGGGAACAAATGGTAAGGTTTCATTGTTAGTAACTTAAGGTGACGCGGACTATAATGTGCACTTTGTTGATTATAATATTTGGTCTTACCAGGGAGTGTGAGGCTGTGCTCCATACATCTGCTCTTCATATGTTCGTATCATTTTACGCAGCGTGTAAGTGGAGTAGGGAATAAGACGGTCGACTACCTGCCACCAGATGTATCTTTCTGGAAAAATCGATATGGCATATATTGAGATTCCTTTTAATGAATCAGTATCGACTTAGAATATTCAAGAAGATTTACACAGTAACATGGAAAACATCTGTGAAGGTTTATCCTAGGAGAGGGGGAAATTGGCACCTTTCGTCAGTCGAGGGGTAAGCGCACGGCTCACCCTCTAATATTACCTATAATATGAAATGACGTATGCAGCAGGCACGTGGACAACAACTAAAGTATAATCTTGGCAGCAAAGAAGGAGTTCCTTAGAGGCATAATTGGGAAAACTTGCAGAGATAACATCAGAAACAAGGAAATTAGGGAAAAAAGGATTGTTATATGTATTTACTAGGTGGAACTTTATGTAGTAATTTTAAACTGATATGGAATTTCCGGCCAACTGTCAATCCCATTCTCCAAGCATACAGACTGTTGCATATTAAGACGTCAACAACGACAAGCAATAAAGAGAGCATTGGAGAGTGCATTGGTCAAGTAGCGAGGGGTAGCCTGTTACACCAAAAATTATTAACAATTCAGTTTGCCCTGGGTAGAAACTACCCACGCGCGCATCCTAAAGCTTGTCATCAAAAGGGTTAATAATGAGACGTGCCAATACATTACTTACTTAGTTGGCCACACGAACAGAAGTCGGGTCATTTCCTCACTCTTTAGCCATTGCTTTCTGTCTCCGGCCATATTATCGTTGGCTCCCAGGGCCTCCAGGTCTTCCCTGACTCCATCCTGACACTTCAACTTTCGTCTACCAAGGGGTCTTTTTTCTTGTAGTTTTCCTTCTAGCACTATTTTTACCATCTCTTCTTCCCTTCGCAGTACATGTCCCTCTGCTCCTCATTACTGCTATCATATCCGGTTCGTTATACAGTGCGTGAATTTCTGTGCCTTTTCTTCTTCTGAAGTTTCCCTGCTCTAATACTAACCCGGAGATTTTTCTTAACACTTTGTTTTCAAAGGTCAGTATTCTCCTCTCCATCTCCTTGCTCAGTGACCAAGTCTCTGCCCCATATATTAATACCGGTCGTACAATTGTCTTATAAACACGGAGTTTTGATGTCCTTGATAACAGTTTACTGCTGAATACTTTATTCATCGCAAACATACACCTCTATGCAGATCTTATACTGTTCATTATCTCTTCCTCCATGTTGTTATTCCAATATACGATGCTTTCTAGATATTTGAAGCATCCAGTCTTCTTAAACAGCAAACTTCCTATCTCTAGTGCCCCCTTTATTCTCCCTTGTAACTAACATACACTCCGTTTTCTCTTGATTGATCCTCAGACGCACTTTCGGTTCCTCCTCTATTAACACTTTAGCTGTCCTTTTAGTTCCTCTTCATTCTCTGTTTTGACAACAATATCGTCGGCAAATGCTAGCAGTTTGACTTCACCACCTATGTTCACACTTCTTCCCATCGATGACACCTTCTTTAGTACCTTTTCCAATACCAGATTAAACAGGCTGAGGGAGATGCTGTCTCCCTGCTTTCATCCTGTCACCACGTTAACACTATCAGATTCCCTGCCCTCAACGCTCACTTTACACTTTGCACATTCCTGTCAATCTAATCAGTTTCGAGGGTATTCCTGATTCTTCCATAGTCCTCCATATGCTTTTTCTGTTGACACTATCATAAGCTTTCTTGAAGTCTATAAACAGGCGCCAATACATTATCCATTAGAAAAAGAAGCTTGACTGGCGGCTGCAACTGGAGAGTCTATGTTTCAAAATTGATTTGTAAATTGAATCGATACTGATGAGCTCAATATTGGAGAATAGAATCTGAGGGGTTAATACAAACTACTTACGCACAGTCTCCATCTGTACTGAAGCCAACAGCTTGGCCAGTTTACTGAGGTACGCCGTATTGTCGACCAGAACCTCGTCTATGGTAGTGTTGACTCCGTCCAGTAGAATGCGTGCATACTCGTTCATGTTGAGCTATCGACAAAATAATGCTTACGACACGTCATAATTTAGAGAAGCCACAACAACAATTTTCATATTGTAACCGTGTCTTCATAAATCTTGTACAACAATAATTTATTGTATACAGGGTGTGTCTAAATTCCCATACAGACTTTGAGGGCTTATAGTGGGGACCAACGTACAGTCATCCCGATACCCGCAAGAAACCACTGCTCTGACCCACTTCTGCACCTTGTCTTCTGGGTCCAATTACAGGTGGGGCTCGATGTGAAGACCACTGACGCCATCACAGACACCGTACACACCATCACCAAACCCTGGTCCTCCAACATCCACCGCAGCCATAACCCGCGCCAGTAGTTCTTGCCCGGATTCCAAAGGGGTCTCGTAAATCAAAGTTTTCATGTGACCCCACAGGTGTCAAGTCGGGTGAACGTGCAGGCCAAACAATCGGGCCACCACTGTTGCCCAAATCTGTGGTGCAGAGGATCTCGGACCGCAAGTGAAAAATGAGGTGGTGCGCCATCGTGCTGATTACCACATGTTTTGACGCACCTGCAGTGGAACATCGTCTAAGAACTCATGCAGTACGTCTTCAAGGAATAAAGAGTACGCGGCACCCATGAGATTTCAGGGAAGAAGGTACGGAATGTGAACAAACCTGTGGGGGATATGGGACATCAGATGGTTGCTGCTTGCCACGCTGGGTGAGTGGTTATCGTGTCGGATTACTCAAGCTTGCAGGTTCGCTCCTGGCCGTGGTAAGTGATTTTTTTGAAAGGTGGAAAAAATCACGGTATGCATTTCATACGGTGTAGGCATGTTAAAGAACCCATTTGAATTCAGTAGGCTGTGTTCGTAATGGCAAAATTAATCTCGGGATTTTGCGCCAACACAAAGTTCCTCATTTCTCCACTAGAAAGTGCTATAGTGTCAAGAAACTTAGATATTTAATCTCCTTCACTTTCATACTGTTTAAAGAAAGAAGAAAATTTGGCATTCAAGCTGCCCTCTGGGTGCAAATAACAAAGCTTGCACCCGGCATCCGAGGCCATACGATGTAATTATTATTATTATTATTAGGTGATCAATCAATGACGTACGTAGTCTAGTCAGTGGCGCTGAAAATGCGCGAACTGTGAACGTGTGCTGTAGAGGTTTATTGCGGGTAGTGGGAATAAAGTTCCTGTGCTAAACTTGGACCCCATTACAAACCCTCAAGGTCTGTAATGGGAATTTATAAACACCCTGTATTAGTTCCAAGGAAACACACACATCTTGCTATTCGAAGCAAGGTTCAATTTTTGCAAAATTCAAATTGTAACAATTTTTATTCTTTTTTCAAAATTTGGTTCCTGCTTTGCACTGCCCTTCACCATTTCCCTCGCATCTTTTTCTTAAAGTGGGCGTTAAATCTTCAGCTACATTTCATCTGGGGTTGGTGAAGATATAGGGTTTGCTTAGGTGTTGTGCACACAAGAAATATACAACTAACTTCTTGGGAATTTATTTTTGATACAAAACTACCTACTTCAATAATTTATTTCATTTATCTCTTCCTAATTAGACTTTCTTTTACTTGTCTTTCAAATATCATGAAACCATAAAGTATACTTTGTTCCTCATCACCAAAACATAACACCATCTTACTAGGCTATGGCCAAAGCCCCCTTTCACCTATTGTTGGTTCACTAGACTCCATGTAGTGCCCAGCAATAGGCGGCCATTTTCAAACCAATAATGAAACTTACTCCAACCTCTTTGGCTTTAATTAGTCTTTGTATAAAATGTTAAAAAGGAAAGTTGAGTTTGCTAGGAATAAAAATAAAATAATAACAAATAGTTAATCAACAATGTGTGAGGTCCTCCTGATCTTCTCTTACCCTCTACTGCCGAACTCATTAAGGACACCACGTACTCTTGCATGATGAAAAAATTGATTTTTTGATTTTGGCGCCATAAAATTCTTCATTCTTTTCTGAATCAAAATATAGATAGTTTGTTAGGGTTTTGATGTCTACAACTACCTTAAATTCGCTTTTTAAAATTAGCGTCCCATGCTCTGAATAATACACTTTTAACTTTGCCAGCTGTTTTCCGTTAATACTCATTTTTCATGTTTAGGTACCAATAACTAGGAAACCATTTAAGATAGAGGGCTAATTTTTTTCCATTAACTTGCCTAATGGAGTACTTGATTGTAAACCTATTTTCACTCCCAAAACATAGTAGGCATGGATTGGGAAGGAAAAACTTGATGCATATTTTTGAATAAATTTAAAAGGAAAGAGTTCGGTTTTTTTTCTTTCATTCTGTCCCAATAATAAAGAAACAAAGTGGTTACTCAACTGCCATGATCCATTCCATGTATGTGAACAAAATTTGAGAATATTTGATTGGAAAACAACTGAGAAATGTGTACCTGAAGTAACTTATACAACATTTTTTTGAAAATGTATCTGTGCAAATTTGTATTCATTTCACACATCCTATAAAAGCAAAGTAGCACAACATGGTCAAAAACAGCTCAGAATATACCGCTTCTTATATGTGACAAGAATCATAGCTGTACCTTTAGCATAAACCCAGAAAATACTTAGTAAAGTGATGCCACAAAAATAGACAAATAGACTTTTCATCGTGTAAGAGTACGTGGTGACCTTAACCTCTTGGGTAATCTCTCCTCCCCCACATGACTCCACCATCTGAGTCGGCTTCATCTAGCGTGTTCATTACTACTTAGCCTTTATCTCTCCATTAAGACACCTTCCAGCTACCCTCATATCAGCTCTCACTTCCATACAGCAAGGTTCGTCTAAATACTGAGCGATGTAGCGACAGTTTCTTGCCTACACTAACTTATTTCTTACAGAATACTGTAGATGGCAGCTCACAACTCACTGCATTGACTTTTCTAAACCTCGAATATATTTCCTTCCCCATACTGTGACCATCCTGAGGGAATACACAGCCAAAGTACTTAACCTTTTAAGTGCTGACTTTCTTCGTCTGCATTTACAAAGAATTGTATAAGTCATATTAAATTAATTAACTTATGACTATCGGTTTTGGGTGTTAATTAATCTAAATGTAAATTACAAATCCTACGTTTACATTGTTTTTCAATTCGAGACAAATCAAATGTTAAATTTTTGTGCGGGCGACATTCCCAATCCAGGTAATAATAATAATAATAATAATAATAATAATAATAATAATATCGTATGGCCTCGGGTGCCGGGTGCAAGCTTTGTTATTTGACACCCAAAGAGTAGCTTGCATGTCGAATTTCGTTGTTCCTTGAAGCACTATGCAAATCAAGGAGGTTAGATATCTAAGCTCCTTGAACACCATAGCGCTTTCTAGTAGAGAAATGAGGAACATTGTGTGGCGGAAACTCCCGAGATTAATTTTGCCATTATGAACACGACCTACTGAATTCAAATGGGTTCCTTGACATGCCAACATCGTATGACAAGGTGTCGTAATTTTTGCCGCCTTTCATAAATCACTTACCACGGCCAGGAGCGAACCTGCAAGCTTGGGGTTAGTAGACCGACACGTTGACCACTCACCCTCCGTGGCAAGCTCCCAAACCAGGTAATGGGCCCAAAATAATAGGTAAGTAATAATGTTGCTCCTGACTAGCACAACAATTGATTTTCATTCATTCCGAAATCACAACGTGGTGTAAAGTATTTGCTTGCTATTTTGCCAGGCATGTTTTCATATCAGCTGTAGAGGGCAGACGTTTACTAAATGGTCTGTTAGTTACTTCCCGAAGAAAAATTCCAAAACTCAAGAAGTACTACATAATGCCCAACAGATGGCAGAACATACTAGCGATTGACTCGGTACTCGGAAGCGAATGGGGAATAAAACAAAACAAGAAAAATCTTGATCAACGTTTATAGACGGTCGAAGCACTCAACGGGTTAAAATGTTCCACCTGCTCCAATTACTTCCCCTATCTGGCATTCTATTCTTTTGCGTTTCTTCCCTACCGACATAACCTTCGTCTTTATACAGGGTCTATATATTTGCTTGGCAAGGACATTCTCGCTCCGCCAGTGACCGCTCAGTTCCCGACTACCACGCGCGTATGTTCGGCAGAATACCGCGCTTAAAATCGGTATCATACATTTTTACTCACCATGTTCACAGTAGATGCTGAAAATGTTCCCCACCCGTTGCCAAACATAATCGGCATCTTCTTATGAAGCTTCCGGTTACTCCGCTTAATTTAGCTTCAGTAAGGAAATAACGACATCTATTTTTATTGTTTACAGAACCTGTACGTTTGAATCTCTTAGCCACTTGATTTATTGTCCTATTTATAGGAATGGGTCTCCCTGGAAATGTCATTCGAAACACTTGTCTTGTTTTAGCGCACGTTATGTACGGCACGTATTGTGCAGACCTTCGTTCGACCTTGACCGCCGGTCCCCGGCCAGGTTGGTACGTGGTCTCCAGGCTTATTCCCGGGGTATTCCCTCGCTCTTCTGTAGACATGTGAGCTCTGAGCTAAATGGGTGTTTCAGTCTCTCAGTGTTTTATAAAGCTACTGTGTACTGTATATCGTATTGTGTAGTGTTTTATTGTGATGGTGTATAGTGCTGTAATTCCTTACAGTATGTAAAGTATCCGTTACGTGAACGTGTATATCTGCACAATACGCACATAAAGTGCAGGAAATCTTGCGCTAGAACAAGATAAAAGTTTCGAGTGAGATTTCCAGAGGGATCCATTCCTATAAATCGGGCAATAAGACAACTGACTAAGAGATTCAAACGTACAGGTTCAGTAAACAATAAAAATAGACGTATATGTAGTTATTTCCTTACCGAAGCTAAATTAACCGGAGTAACCGGAAGTTTCATAAGGAGATGCCGACCATGTTTGGCAGTGGATGGGGAACATTTTCAGCATCTGCTGTAAACATGGTGAGTAAAAATGCATGATACTGATTTTCAGCACCGTATTCTGCCGTACATATGCGAGCGCGGCAGCCGGCAACTGAGCTGTCACTGGTGGAGCGAGAATGTCCTTGCCAAGCAAATATATAGACCCTGTATATGAATTGCAGTCAATGGTCATAGCAGGGAATTAATTGAACACCCTTAGGCTCCCCATCAAGTTCAATTTCAAGTAGCTAACAGATGCCACTGTCACTGACACCTAGTGATGAACGTTGGAACTTGATTGAGCGTTTGTATTCAAATAACATACAAATCTAGCTACACACTACCAATTGTAATGGTAGGTTCTTTTACATGCCATAAAACTATGACATGGGCCCTGCCGGCTTTACTTCCCCTCCGAAAAAAGGCATAATGAAGGATTTTGACGCTCTTAAAAATTAGACGACTTCGGCCGGGTTCGAACCCGCGATCTTGGGCATAGCTGTTCAGCATGCTACCAACTACGCCACCTTCATACCACACTCCCTACATTTCTGTTTAGATTTTAACATTTTGCCTCGCAAGCTTTCGACGGACTCCGCCATTACAAGCAGTTCATCAGCTTAGAAAGAAGGCGGATTCGGTGTCGTAATCGGTAGCATGTTGAGCTTCTATGCCCAAGATCGTGGGTTCAAACCCGGCCGAAGTCGTCGGATTTTTTAAGAGCATTAAAATTCCCTCAGTATGCCTTCCTTCAGAGGGGAGGTAAAGCCGGCAGGCCCATGCCAAAGATTTATAGAATGTTAAAGAACCTTCCACTAATTACACTTGTGTGAAGCTAAATTAAAGGTGAAATTTGACTAACGCTCTTAGGTTCCAACGTTGGTCGCCAGGAGCCGACTGTGGTGGCATCTAGTAACCAAGTTCTGAATTAGTTGTCGTTAACGGTGGAGTTTTGTAGCAAAAGTAGTAACTACTTAAAAATTGAATGTCTGCAGTCCTTACTTGAATTTTAAACAGATAACACACACTAATACAGTCATCACAATTAACACCGGTTATCAGACAGATTCTACACACACACACCCGCGTTGTCGCAGGCCCCAAACTGAGGAACCAACCAACCATTACCAAGCTTAGCAGGAAAATTGTCCTGACATTAACTGGAGAGCCTTCACTAATATCACAGGGGCGAAGAATAGTAGAACTCACCCTCTGCTTGTCTGGCTCCACGTCCTCGTTCATGAGACTGTTCAGCTCGCTGAATGTGTAGGGTCGAGCCTCAGAAGAAGACAAAATTTCCGTCTCTTTGATGATCTGAAACAAGATATAGCTTCCAGAAAACCTTCTAGGATTTCACCCTATCTGACTCCCTCAGGGACAGTGAGCCTTGCACTTGGATCACATCGATCTTCTTTACCGGGGAAACTCACAACTCCCAAGACCTATCGTACGTAGGTATCGAGAAACCACCGACAGCAGTGGCTACGCTGGCTAAAGCACAGCGTTAGGTCATGGGACCAAGCTCTCTGCTGACTCCTGGGTTCGAGCCCCACCGTCGGCCGTCCTTGAAATGGTTTTCCGTGGTTTCATATTTTCAACACCAGGCAAAAGCTGGGACGGTACCTTCTGACAGGCCACTGCCGCTTCCTTCCACAACCTTGTGCAGTTTCATTCATCTTCATCCATTCCATCTCTCATCATGACGCGCAGGTCGCCCACGGGCGTCATCTAGAAAGACCTGCACTCGGCCTCTCAGGAGTCCACACGACCAAAACAAAATAATATAATAATCGAGAAACCGGTAGCAACATTTTTCATTTTTTTATGGGACTATTCTAATTTCACCCAATAAAACGACTAAGGATCGAGTGGCGAGTTCAGTGAAGTGCTTATTTTCAAATCGGTCTTCTATTTTAATGGTGCTGTAATGTTTTCTTTGTTGGGTACAATTTGACGAACTAATGTCTGAAGTGTAGCCCCGTGTATTATTCGAATCAGCTGATTTACGACAATAATACCACAGCTCAGCTGTTCCAAGCCTTCACGCTCTTTCTTTGGAAATACAGGGTCTATTAGATTGGGCTGGGCAGGACACGTGGCATGGGCGTGGTTTGTGACAACACAACATACCTTATTAAGAGATGCACCGAACAGCAGAATCTTCAATGCTGCTGCAGAAGCATCTTCCTCAGTAATACCGGATGTCCTCCAGTTACTCACATGGTGAATGACCTAGAGAGGACACAGGAAGATCACCGTTAGTTGGTTTAGTTCACCCCTACAGCAGGGTTCCTGGGTCACCCTTCATTCCTTCCTTCCTCCCTCCCTCCCTCCCTCCCTCCCTCCCTCCATCCCTGGGAAAAGGAGGGTCATTAGCCCCAAGCACTTACCTGTGTCATGAACTGAACAGAGGCACTCAGCTGCAGCCTGGCCGACAGTTTCTTAGTACGAAGGGTCTTCTTCGGAGTTTGGATATCGTCTGGCTCTTGGGATCTGGCCGGAGGATTCAGCTGAGTAAGCAAATAACAATAAATCAATGGAATTCTTTTCCTGGAAGTGAAAGCGATGGTATTGTTAATGGAATGCTTACAGCAAGCTTGTAGGGAGCAGATTCGTTCTGTCTCGTGAGCCCGGTGTGTATGAGAAGGTCGAGGGCCAGCATTCTCCCAGCTCGAGCTATCGACTCGGTGAGGTCGAACCCCTCGGCAGTGTCAGCAGTCGGCACCTGTGTTGCAAGACCCAGCTCCTCCAATATATCCTGTATGGGTTCCAGCTGCAGAGACTCCAGACTTTCTGTCGTAAGAGAGACAGTGTTGCCAGTTAGCATCATCCCTTGAAGATGGTATATTGGCTTTCACGGCCGGTGAATTAAAACTCAGCAATTCTTCTAGGTTTGCGCCCTGTCTGGTGTGGGGGTTTCACCTAGGACACCAAGCTGGCTCATCGGTGGGCTCTTGGTGTCCTTGCCCGGACCCCCACAGGAGTGACGAACTGCGCGCCACCTCCCTTTATATTAGTTGCAACTGCACCACTTGACTGCGAGAACTAAAAGCTCAAGCAGTCTTGAGCAGTGCAGTTGCACCTAATATAAAGGGAGGTGGCACGCAGTTCGTCACTCCTGTGGGGGTCCGGGCAAGGACACCAAGAGCCCGCCGATGAGCCAGCTTGGTGTCCTAGGCGAAACCCCACACAAGACAGGGCACAAACCTAGAAGAATTGCTGAGTTTTAATCATCCCTTGACATTTAACATCTCCGGAGCATTTTAGCGTGGGCCCTTTTAGAAGGGCCATTCGAAAAAAAAAAAGCGAGCCAAAGGCTATAAAATAAAGGCCTATTCCGTTCTTCGAAAATAATGCCGAGTACTGTTGGACACTCGTCCCAATGCAACACAAGGCGATGGATTGCCGTCTCCTAAAATTCCTGGTGCTGCGTTGTGAAACAGTTCAAAACATACTGCTTGACGACGACCGAGGTGAATCGTTTTGCCTCTCAGAGCCTTTTTCAGCTCACCGAAAATGGCGTAATCGCAGGGAGACAGGTCCGGACTGAGTGGAGGGTGACTGGGACCTCCCATTTGAATGTCTGTGTTGGCTGTCATGGAGCAGAATGATCACCCGGGTTAGCTGTCCTGGTCATTTCGATTTGATCGCTCTGCGAAAGGAGGTGAAGGTTTGCGCATTCTCAGCTGCCCCGTGCCCCATTAAATCCATAAGAATAGGGCCCTTTTGGTCAAAGTGGAAGCTGAGCTTAACCTTCCCCGTACTCGTGCGACCGGCCTTGGACGTTTTGGGTGGCGGCTAACCTGCGTGATTCCACTGACGACTTTGTCGTTTTGACTCGGGTTCAAAGTGATGTCACCATGTCTCGTTTCCTGTGACCACCCCCAGAGGGAGTCCCATTCGACATGCTTCCTGTGCTGGTTGAAGACAGTAAGTCACGCATTGGGCGCACTTTTTGCGATATTGCAATCGGTCCTTAATGCTGGCGTGGACACCGCCGACACTCAGTCCGTCCATTATAATGATTACAAAGATAGCTGGAGGTACACTCAATTTTAGCTGCAAACAATAAAAAACTGCTCTAGTCCATGAAACTCCCCTAATCAAAGTATTATAGAGGACTTTTCCCAGTGAGTGATTGTTTGCTGTTGAAAATTGGGTGTACCTCCAGTGTTTTATTCATATTAGAACCACAATCACCCCTATATCATCCCCACCCTCATCTTAAACTTAACAAAAGTAAACACGACCAAGCTTCACACTTCAAGATGTAAATTGACAAGCAACAACAAAAGGCTCCACAGTTGGACGCAGATATGAACGGAAGGGAATATAGATTAACTAGAGCAGTTTGCTGCTGAAAATTGAGTGTACCTACAGTGTTTTAGCTATCTTTGTAATCATTATAGTTTATTATAACGTGTAAGTTCGACAATCATATATGTTTACATCACATTTCATCCACATCATCCATTTTTCATCAATTTTAATGTCACAATGACTGGCCACTAATTGTACTAGCAGATGAAGGAGCAGATTTTCAATAATACTACGCCTCGAAACATGTCCTAGTGGTTAAATAAACACAAAAAAGTATTGACTAGACGGAACATAGTATATTTCAAATTGATAAAATGACTCCTACCGTATTTCGCCGGTCTTGGATAATGAGGGCATCCACCTGCTGGACTATGTCATCGGCAATGGGGTGTGGTTCTCAGGACCGTGCATCATCGGCCAACGGCATCCGTCCTTCCCTGAATCGCTTGTGCCACGCCTTAATCCTTGCTACGGACAGGCAGTGCCATTCTTCGATGAATTTCCGTTCTCGGCATTCCTTCCGCCTTACAGGATATAGATTCTATGCACTCCTAGGCCCGTGGATTTTAGCCGCCCGCTCTTCATACCATCGTGAAGTAAAATCAATTAAATGAATTAAGATAATGAGATAATCAACTGTTTCTACACGTGTATATATAAACTATAAATAAATAGGCCAACGAGATATTAAAATCAGTTATACACATATTCACTACATCATACAACCTACAACTATGCGTAATGAATTATTCAAATTAAACTGATATTAATATTCAAGACTTAGATTTTCTCCTAATAAATCATCAAACATTCCTGTTCTAAAGCTGAAGTCGAAAAATCTGCTGTTGCAAAACATTTGTTCGACGTAGACGTGTATTGTAGTCTATAACATTTAATGGACATTTCCTGACAAAAGAAAATTGCGGATTCATTTTGCGCCCCGCTGTCAGAAAATGTACTACACCTCGTTGCTCTTCATTTGAAGCCTCCATGTCAGTGGTTTCCGCACGATTGAGTGCAGAGGACGGTCGCCGCGTGTGCTTGCTCGCTCTGTCGTCACGTGGGTGTGCCCCCATGTCCCTCTAGCGGCGAGATTGGTACCTCAGCGCTGTCATAGGGACCGCACCGTTCTACCCAGGCCAAGGCTTTGCGATCCGTTTCATTTTATAGCCTCAGACTTGTTTCTTTTTGAATGGTCCTCATACATAAAACATCCAATGTATTTCTCGAGATATTATCATAACCAAGCCCAGGATTTTGAGGTTCGAACAAGTGAGTAGTAAGAGTTCTAACGCATCCCGTCAGCAGTTTTTGAATTTGGCGCGCTATAAATCCAAGATAGCGGCGATGACGTCACAAGATGGCGGCTAACCAAAATGACGGCCATGGCTTAACTAACCTAGCCTAACCTAACCTAACCTCACCTACGAGGTGCGATCGGAAAGTTCCAAAATGTTGAACCATAGCCTACTTTTCTGGTGACGTCACAATGAGGAGTGATCAAAGAGTTCCAAAAAAGGTGACCCATGGCCTACTTTCCTTTTATGTCCCAAGATCGCGGGTTCAAACCCGGTCGAACTTGTCGGATTGTTTAAGAGCATTAAAAATCCCTCAGTATGCCTTCCTTCAGAAGGGAAGTAAAGCTGGCGAGCAGATAGGTAACGTAAGGGAAAGAGGAGGAGGAGAGGAGAGAGAGTGCCCCAAAGGCAAGGAAAAGAGTCGAAAATCGGGACCCAGCTCAGGAATCCCTTGGGTTCGCCAACTCCTGAACTCGCCAGCCGTGACCCCTTAAGGGTGTAGCACTACGCACATCCTGCCTCCTTTAGGGCTTTGAGCAGAAGGCAGAAGTTACCACGGAAGGAAAAACAAGAGGTGTCTGACACCTTGTAGAATGAGGGTATCAGAAACGATGAGACAAGGACCAATTTAGGCGGGAAAGTAAAATTCTACCTAGGCGTCTGATACCCTAATACCATCAGGATCGGAAGAGAACATTAGTTGTCCAAGAAAGGTCGATAGAGGAGCCCGGCACAAGTAAGTGGAAGCAATGCTGGGGGATCCAGTGGTCTCCAATTCACAAGTAGTGTGCCCCTGAGTACATGGCCTTGATGTTCAGTTTCTCATCTTGCTAATACAGGCAATGAAGGTGATGCTGCTTTACCTGTATCCGCACAGGACGTGAACAATATCCTCAGCATCCGCACCGCTTCAGGATCTGTGTCCTTGCTGGGGGCTGTCATTGCTTCTGGAACAGTACAATAACATTGTGCAATAGCTGAGGGGAACACAATGCGAGATCCACAACCCTGTCACAAAGCTCGGCTTGCCAAAGAGGCTCTACTAAGAACTAGATGATAATTGTTGTTTTTAGGGGTTCTCAACCTCTGGTACGCGTACCCCTACCCCTAAGGGGTACGCGAAACATTTCAGGGGGTACGCGGCAGGCCATCCTTCTACTCGATCCACATGCGCAGCGAGCTTCGTGCCGTGACTACTGTGTGAGTTATTTACGGCGCGTGTATTTGAACTCCACAAAGAATTGCATCTTTTCTCAACCGAGCACAATTCTAATTTATCATCAGTACTCAATGACTTTGGTTGGCTTTTAAAATTGGCCTATTTAAGTGATATTTTTGAAAAACTGAACATTTGGAATAAGCGTATGCAAGGTGGTGTTTCTGATATGTTCTATGTTGAAATGAAAACTAACGCAATGATTGCAAAAATCACCCTTTGGGAAAAGGAACTGAAAAACAACTATATCTTGTTTTATTAAAATATCTTTCCTTATAAAATTGCAAAGGTTAAACCATACTAACCAAATACCTTTTACATTTTTTATAAGCATTATTACTACCTAAGAAAGGTTAGTAGGGGGTACGGAGGATGTTTAATTTTTTTAAAGGGATACGATGGTTGATAAAGGTCGAGAACCAGTGATCTAGGTTATCGGCCCCTAACGGTTTGGATGAATGGAACCTACAACTAACACTAACTACTGACTTACAAATTAGGAGAGGGAAGAGGAGAGGGACCGCCCCAATGGCAATGGAAGAACTAGAAAAACTGGACCCAGCTCAGAAAG
Source organism: Meconema thalassinum (assembly GCA_946902985.2). Lineage (NCBI taxonomy): Eukaryota > Metazoa > Arthropoda > Insecta > Orthoptera > Tettigoniidae > Meconema > Meconema thalassinum. Next base: position 341,906,047 of record OX336395.1, read on the forward strand.
CCCTCGGGTTGGCCAACTCCCGACCTCGCCAGACGTGTGCCCTTGAGGGTGTAGCAATATCCAGGGTGCACCATAAGTGGTGGGGCTACACACATTTTACCTCCTTGAGGACCTTGAGCAGAAGGCAGGAGATACTGTGAGCCCCTGAGGGTGTAGCATTATCCAGGGTGCACCATAAGTGGTGGGGCTACACACACTTTACCTCCTTGATGGCCTTGAGCAGAAGGCAGGTGATACTGTGAGCCCCTGAGGGTGTAGCACTATCCAGGGTGCACCAGAAGTGGTGGGGCTACACACACCCTGCCTCCTTGAGGGCCTTGAGCAGAAGGCAGGAGATACTGTGAGCCCCTGAGGGTGTAGCACTATCCAGGGTGCACCAGAAGTGGTGGGGCTACACACACCCTGCCTCCTTGAGGGCCTTGAGCAGAAGGCAGGAGATACAGTGAGCCCCTGAGGGTGCAGCACTATCCAGGGTGCACCAGAAGTGGTGGAGCTACACAAACCCTGCCTCCTTGAGGACCTTGAGCAGAAGGCAGGAGATACTGTGAGCCCTTGAGGGTGTAGCACTATCCAGGGTGCACCAGAAGTGGTGGAGCTACACACACCCTGCCTCCTTGAGGGCCTTGAGAAGAAGGCAGGAGATACTGTGAGCCCCTGAGGGTGTAGCACTATCCAGGGTGCACCAGAAGTGGTGGGGCTACATACACCCTGCCTCCCTGAGGGCCTTGAGCAGAAGGCAGGAGATACTGTGAGCCCTTGAGGGTGTAGCACTATCCAGGGTGCACCAGAAGTGGTGGAGCTACACACACCCTGCCTCCTTGAGGGCCTTGAGCAGAAGGCAGGAGATACTGTGAGGCCTTGAGGGTGTAGCACTATCCAGGGTGCACCAGAAGTGGTGGAGCTACACACACCTTGCCTCCTTGAGGGCCTTGAGCAGAAGGCAGGAGATACAGTGAGCCCCTGAGGGTGTAGCACTATCCAGGGTGCACCAGAAGTGGTGGAGCTACACACACCCTGCCTCCTTGAGGACCTTGAGCAGAAGGCAGGAGATACTGTGAGCCCTTGAGAGTGTAGCACTATCCGGGGTGCACCAGAAGTGGTGGAGCTACACACACCCTGCCTCCTTGAGGACCTTGAGCAGAAGGCAGGAGATACTGTGAGCCCCTGAGGGTCTAGCACTATCCAGGGTGCACCACAAGTGGTGGGACTGCACACCCCCTGCCTCCTTGAGGACCTTGAGCAGAAGGCAGGAGATACTGTGAGCCCCTGAGGGTGTAGCACTATCCAGGGTGCACCACAAGTGGTGGGGCTACAGACACCCTTCCTCCTTGAGGGCCTTGAGCAGAAGGCAGGAGATACTGTGAGCCCCTGAGGGTGTAGCACTATCCAGGGTGCACCACAAGTGGTGGGGCTACACACACCCTGCCTCCTTGAGGACCTTGAGCAGAAGACAGGAGATACTGTTAGCCCCTGAGGGTGTAGCACTATCCAGGGTGCACCACAAGTGGTGGGGCTACACACACCCTGCCTCCTTGAGGACCTTGAGCAGAAGACAGAAGATACTATTAGCCCCTGAGGGTGTAGCACTATCCAGGGTGTACCACAAGTGGTGGGGCTACACACACCCTGCCTCCTTGAGGACCTTGAGCAGAAGACAGGAGATACTGTTAGCCCCTGAGGGTGTAGCACTATCCAGGGTGCACCACAAGTGGTGGGGCTACATACACACTGCCTCCCTGAGGGCCTTGAGCAGAAGGCAGGAGATACTGTGAGCCCTTGAGGGTGTAGCACTATCCAGGGTGCACCAGAAGTGGTGGAGCTACACACACCTTGCCTCCTTGAGGATCTTGAGCAGAAGGCAGGAGATACTGTGAGCCCTTGAGAGTGTAGCTCTATCCAGGGTGCACCAGAAGTGGTGGAGCTACACACACCCTGCCTCCTTGAGGACCTTGAGCAGAAGGCAGGAGATACTGTGAGCCCCTGAGGGTGTAGCACTATCCAGGGTGCACCACAAGTGGTGGGGCTACACACACCCTGCCTCCTTGAGGACTTTGAGCAGAAGACAGGAGATACTGTTAGCCCCTGAGGGTGTAGCACTATCCAGGGTGCACCACAAGTGGTGGGGCTACACACACCCTGCCTCCTTGAGGACCTTGAGCAGAAGACAGGAGATACTATTAGCCCCTGAGGGTGTAGCACTATCCAGGGTGCACCACAAGTGGTGGGGCTACACACACCCTGCCTCCTTGAGGACCTTGAGCAGAAGACAGGAGATACTGTTAGCCCCTGAGGGTGTAGCACTATCCAGGGTGCACCACAAGTGGTGGGGCTACATACACCCTGCCTCCCTGAGGGCCTTGAGCAGAAGGCAGGAGATACTGTGAGCCCTTGAGAGTGTAGCTCTATCCAGGGTGCACCGGAAGTGGTGGAGCTACACACACCCTGCCTCCTTGAGGACCTTGAGCAGAAGGCAGGAGATACTGTGAGCCCCTGAGGGTCTAGCACTATCCAGGGTGCACCACAAGTGGTGGGGCTACACACACCCTGCCTCCTTGAGGACCTTGAGCAGAAGACAGTAGATACTGTTAGCCCCTGAGGGTGTAGCACTATCCAGGGTGCACCACAAGTGGTGGGGCTACACACACCCTGCCTCCTTGAGGACCTTGAGCAGAAGACAGGAGATACTATTAGCCCCTGAGGGTGTAGCACTATCCAGGGTGCACCACAAGTGGTGGGGCTACACACACCCTGCCTCCTTGAGGACCTTGAGCAGAAGACAGGAGATACTGTTAGCCCCTGAGGGTGTAGCACTATCCAGGGTGCACCACAAGTGGTGGGGCTACAGACACCCTTCCTCCTTGAGGGCCTTGAGCAGAAGGCAGGAGATACTGTGAGCCCCTGAGGGTGTAGCACTATCCAGGGTGCACCACAAGTGGTGGGGCTACACACACCCTGCCTCCTTGAGGACCTTGAGCAGAAGACAGGAGATACTGTTAGCCCCTGAGGGTGTAGCACTATCCAGGGTGCACCACAAGTGGTGGGGCTACACACACCCTGCCTCCTTGAGGACCTTGAGCAGAAGACAGGAGATACTGTTAGCCCCTGAGGGTGTAGCACTATCCAGGGTGCTCCACAAGTGGTGGGGCTACACACACCCTGCCTCCTTGAGGACCTTGAGCAGAAGGCAGGAGATATAGTGAAAAGAAAACAAGAGGTCTGACGCATGCAAGAATGAGCGAACAGGAGATATGAGACGAGGCGGGAAAGTGAAAGACCCCCTAGGCCTCGGATACCCTAATACCGTGGGTGTCGGAAAGGAACAAGAGTTGATCAAGGGAGGTCGAGAGGAAAGAAGACGGAGAGGAGTCAGCACAAGTGAGTGGAAGCAATGCTGGACTCAGCTGGAGTTTCGTGGTCGCCAACCCACGTCCCACTAGATGTGAGCCCCTGGGGGCCTACAACTACAGGACCATAGCTTAGAATCCCAGATTTCGGTATTAACGATATCCGCGAAATATTTCAGCAATATTCGAAAAATCTCGAAGTTCCCGGCCAAGTTCTACACAATGTCATGTTTTTTTTTTCTTTAATTCAAAGTTCTATTACCGTACTCAAATATATAGATACCGTAACTCGAATGCTATTTGATCCCTAGACACAAAATATGTGTCTTAACTCGATGTTGGAATCGTATTAAGTAATGATGGAATAATTGAACCCGAGGTACATAATAGATCTAAGAAATAAGTATCAGCTTATTATCAGATGAATACCACAATAGTAGGGAAGAAGGAGATAAGTCTTAAAACGAAAAGGCAGATGTACAGGGTGTCTCTTATTAACGTTTGAAACTCTATATAGCGACGTAGGTGGCATTGAGACAAGTAATTTGATATAGGACACTTAGGGTCGCAAGTGTCCGGAAATACCTCAAAAGTGAACCACAACTGTTAAATATATGACGTCATCAGATGACGTCACAGCTCGAGCGGTCAGGCCCGTGCACTCTTACGCACACCAAAGCAAACGTTGAATATCATATCACTCTGGTTCCGTGTCTTAATGACAACAAACAATCTGCTTCCACTTAAAAGGAGGAGAGAGATAAGCTGATGGATAGGCCCCGGATTTGATCCTCGAACCCCATGCGCCCGAGTCGCTCACGCAGACGTATTTATAATAGAACCACATTTTCTCATGCATTTCTACTGCATATCTCGAATTTTCAATAACTCGATGTAATTTTCATTTCCGAAAACACTTTGAGATATCACAACGATATATTTTCCCCAAATACGACGTCATGCTTCCGATTTTGAAGCCGCGGAATGAAGTTATTTTGTGAAATACTAAAGAAATGCTGAAATAGGAGTTAAAAAAGAAAATGTTATAGTTCCACTATCTGTCGTTTGATAGAAAGTACGAAATCTTAAATATAAGTGTTTCAATACGGGATTGGTTCAAATCCTGAAACCAAGAAGCAATGCTCTGCTTATACAGCACTTTGGGGGCAACATAAGTTTCACGAGTTACTGAGAAAAGGACTGTGGTAGTCATGGAGAATATTTGTTGATGTAAAAGTTAGGTTATGTACTAAACACAAATTCATTTGAGTTTTATTCCTTTCGAAAAAATGATAACTAGAATAATAAATTGTTTATTACCTTCCAAATATAGAAACTATAGTGTTCATTATTTAACCGAAACCATGCAGCGTACACACACGCCCCTCATGTTCTTTTATTTCAACGCTATGAACATTTAATTTCACCGCTTTGAAGCCTTTTATATCAGGATCCTTAACTATAGCACATCTAAACAGCTTTTTAAAAAAGAAGGCTGTTCAAATTAAAGACTATGCACCTTGTTCATTGCCATAGAAAAGCTAAATCGAAGCGAAACAAAACAGCACACCAAGAAGCGTAAAGAAACGACTCGAAACTAACCGGCAATATGCGGAAATAAAAGAAGCGAAACAACCCGACAAGAAGCGGAAAAAACGAAGCGAAACAAACCGACCAAAGCGAAAAGAAACGAAGCGAAACAAACCAACCAAAGCGAAAAGAAACGAAGCGAAACAAACCAACCAAAGCGAAAAGAAACGAAGCGAAACAAACCGACCAAAGCGAAAAGAAACGAAGCGAAACAAACCGACCAAAGCGAAAAGAAACGAAGCGATACAAACCGACCAAACCGAAAAGAAACGAAGCGAAACAAACCGACAAGAAGCGAAACAAACCGACAAGAAGCGGAAAGAAACGAAGCGAAACAAACCAACAAGAAGCGAAACAAACCGACAAGAAGCGAAACAAACCGACAAGAAGCGAAACAAACCGACAAGAAGCGGAAAGAAACGAAGCGAAACAAACCGACCAAAGCGAAAAGAAACGAAGCGAAACAAACCGACAAGAAGCGAAACAAACCGACAAGAAGCGGAAAGAAACGAAGCGAAACAAACCAACAAGAAGCGGAAAGAAACGAAGCGAAACAAACCGACAAGAAGCGAAAAGAAACGAAGCGAAACAAACCGACAAGAAGCGAAACAAACCGACAAGAAGCGAAACAAACCGACAAGAAGCGGAAAGAAACGAAGCGAAACAAACCGACCAAAGCGAAAAGAAACGAAGCGAAACAAACCAACCAAAGCGAAAAGAAACGAAGCGAAACAAACCGACAAGAAGCGAAACAAACCGACAAGAAGCGGAAAGAAACGAAGCGAAACAAACCGACAAGAAGCGAAAAGAAACGAAGCGAAACAAACCGAGAAGAAGCGAAAAGAAACGAAGCGAAACAAACCGACAAGAAGCGAAACAAACCGACAAGAAGCGAAACAAACCGACAAGAAGCGGAAAGAAACGAAGCGAAACAAACCGACCAAAGCGAAAAGAAACGAAGCGAAACAAACAAACCAACCAAAGCGAAAAGAAACGAAGCGAAACAAACCGACAAGAAGCGAAACAAACCGACAAGAAGCGGAAGGAAACGAAGCGAAACAAACCAACAAGAAGCGGAAAGAAACGAAGCGAAACAAACCGACCAAAGCGAAAAGAAACGAAGCGAAACAAACCAACCAAAGCGAAAAGAAACGAAGCGAAACAAACCGACCAAAGCGAAAAGAAACGAAGCGAAACAAACCAACCAAAGCGAAAAGAAACGAAGTGACGCGCAAAACAAAAATGAAGCCAATAGAAAATAAACGAAGCAAAACTTAGCAAACCAAAAATAAATGAAGAAAAGAAAAGAAATGGTACGAGATGAAGTAAAAAGACGCGAAGGAAAAAGCGAAACGAAACGACGCGTAAAGAAACGAAGCGAAACAAACCGGCATGAAGCGAAGTGAAACGTAACGACAAGAAGCCAAACGAAACGAAGTGAGAAGAAGCCAACCAAAGTGAAACAAAGCAAAACGAAACAGAAAGTAGCAAAGCGAAAAGAAGCGTGAAGTGAAGCGAAAGGAAAGGTGAAGCGAAGAAAAAGGAATTCAAAAGAAGCGAAGCAAAGTGAAACGAAGCGAAGAGATAAAACAAATAATAATAATAATGAACCAAGATCTACAAGAAATTGATATTAACGAAAAAAGAAAAATCCGGAACCCTTGTCGAAATCCCATTTTTTCAGAACAACGAAAAGATACAGGATGGACAGAAGAACACAAAATGGATGATGTAATGTTGTGCTAAATCCGATTATACGCGTCCATAGCTGGACATGACAAATAATAATACATTACAAAAATGAAGTACTTACCCTCGAGCTGTCGGTCGAGGTAGGTGCTGGTCTCTTGGAACCAGTCATTGGAGGAGTCTCCTTCAGGGATAGGATGAAGTTTAGTCCACTTGCCACATGCGTATTGGAAGAAGTCGTGACAGGGATCCACACTTGTGTCCATGCTCTGCAGAATAGACGAGGCTGGAAGCAAAGGAGACACTGTTTTAGCCTACCACAGTACTTGTATCAGATGATTGTAGCAAAAGTGTTGAGGTTTCTTCTTCTCTCCGACTGTCACGTACTCCGTGTCACGACCGCTTTGGCATCAGTTCAGGAGTGGTAAACCTTTTACAATACTACTTAATTTACCCGAAATGCCTTTTGTAATGATGAATAATAATTGTGGAAATAAGATTTTTTCTCCTCTCTTTCAGGCTTCGGTGACGTAGTTGGTAACTTGCTGAGCGTCTATGCCCAAGATCGCGGGTTCAAACCAAGAAAATTTATTTGGCCCCTATGACGTCGTAATACTAGTCGAGACCTTCTTAACTTCAGATTGGAATGCGAGAAATCACTATACAGTGAACAATTTGGCAGAGCAAGGCCTGGTGGGAAGACCGAAAGGAGGAATCACCTGCCTTTTAAAGGTTCAGTTCACACCATTCCTGGTCATGTACAAAAACAACAATGTTCTAGTAGTGAAGACTTAATTGTGTGTGTTAATATGTGTGTATTTTCAGCCAGGATTCACATCTTATCAGATTATAGATGAAATAGGCACCACTCTGAGTATAACGGAACGGGAGGATAGCATCATTATAGCAGGAGACCTAAATTGTCGGACTGATGTTCCATCACAGAAGACAAGAGAAGTCCTAGACTCTATTAGTTCCAACGTTCGCCACCGGGTGCTGACTGCGATGACTTTTTAGTAGCCGCGTCCGCAACTTCCTGTCGTGGATGGTAGCATTTGGTGGTAAAAGTAGGAACTACTTGAAAAAATTGATATCTGCAGTTCTTCTACCTGAATCACAGATAACACACTAATACAGCCATCACAATTAACACCCAAAGTACACGGAGCTACATGACCGCGTTGTCGCAGCCCCTAAACTAAGGAACCAACCAACCACGCGCGTACGGTAGTCATCAATAACCTTTATCCAGACCATAATTACATGGTGTATTTTGTATACCATTACCGTATGTTGGTAACAGTTTATGTATTTATGGCTTTTAGTGCCGGGAGTCTTCGAGGACATGTTCGGCCCGCCAGAGGATGTAGCAGCTTCAATGTGGACTCTCATGGTGTGAGCTACAAGTTCCGTTCAATTTCAAGTTGTTCCAACTTTCATTACTGAACCCGAGGGGGTTATGCTGACTGATATCGAACGTGGATCTCAGAGACTGTGATCTCAGTATAAAGGTTCCACCAGGGAACGAACCCGAGGTCTGCTGAGGGAGTTTCATTGTAAAAACCCCTAGAGAAAAGTGTATATTTAATCACTGGTGTGATTTCAGTTGATAATGACATTATTTATTAAAATAATGCAGGGAAAAGGAGCAGAATACAGCATTATTAGACTACTTGGAGTAGGCTATGCTGGACTCGGAGCACAGAAAGTGCAGAGTTTGACGTTTTACTAATAGGCCCAGAATTGTGGGAGGTGCCCCTTGGAGCCACGTCAATCTTGCTGACCTCGTTATGTCGTCTGGAAGAGGTTGGGGGCTTGAATAATGACCCAGTTTTTCCCCGACTGAGAATAGGACGAAGAGGAGTGGGGAGAGATCCCAAGGAAAATCATTGATAACTCGTGATTGGAGTAACGCAATGACATGAGAGTGGCACACAGGTGAATCTTTAGCCAGGAGGCTAATTTTAGAGCCTTTAATCTGCAAAATTGACGCATATTTGATGGAGTGCGGAAGGGCATAGACTATGGTTGTTCGCGGCTGAGTTTGACGAGGTCGCCAGGGATTCCCAGTGAAACAGCGTCCCCACGCTATGGAGAAAGGAATTAATATTAATTAATTGGCCGAGCGATCCTTCAGCACGCGGATAGTTCTGGAATCAGTGAAGAAAAAGGAACCCGATGAGCATGGTTTCGAGACCAGAATCATGCTGGGAGAGGAGTCGAGATAGCGCGGGAAAATTTAGCTCTACTTTTTGTGTGAATCCAATATAAGGGGGTCGACCCTTGGCAGAGCACCCCAGTCTTACAGCAGCTTACCCAGTTGGACCCAGTTTGTCACAGAGAGTCACAGACAGTCGTCGCTACACAGTTGTCAAGCAGTTGTTGAGGCGGAACGCATGGCGGTCCGGCCCCAGGAAGGACGCTCAAACCAAGACTTGTACATTTGAGTGAACCATTATACTCACCGCACATCGTAATGCACCAAGTGAGAAGATAATAATGCATTTTTTTATTATTGGACTTCAACTTGGGAAGCCGTGCAGTGAAACATTTAGTAAGCTTTTATTAAAGACAGTCGTGCTGCATGTGTAGTCAGCAGTACGAACAATGGTGTGTTCACTTAGGAAGCAACGTGTGAGATAAGTTGCAGAACTATTGTAAATAATAATCTGTGTAAAGTTATGTACAGTGTTAAGCGCAATGTATAAAATATTGACTGATCATACATGTCTAATTACCCTGGAATGCGCTGGGATAAACTTTACGAAGCATTTGGTAATGTCTTAAGAATACCAAATAGTAACGCTCAGGACGGAAGTTAGCATATTTATGCAAAGCAGGAAGCTTACCGTAGGAGTATGGATAAACTGTTGGTGAATTCCGAGGGCAATTGAACCAGACTTTCAATCAGGAGTTGGTAGGAGCACGGGAGATGCCATCGACACCTGCAATTTTGATATCTTTGCTAGGGAATTTCAACCAATGAAAAATGTACAGAGTGACGTGTGTTATGTATAAATCATATGTGAAATGTCTTTTAAATTAATGGTTTAATAAGTGTTATAAAGTGTCATGTGTTTTGGAAGCAATAGCTTCTTTATAGAAATGCAAAGTGTCGTGTGGTTAACGGAAAATATGTGTCATAAAATGTGTGTATTCAAGATGCAAATGTCGCACTAAATCTGCATATGGCAGGCGACCCGGAAGGATATGAGTGGGTGGAGCCTCCATGATGAGCCGATATGTAAGTACCCCACAAATTATGTTTAAGTAGAGGTATAGGCCACTGCATGTAATGTGATTTCAGAGTTATAAAGATGCCAGTAAGAATCAGTAGTAGGAGATAGACTCTCCAAGTTTAATCATTATTGTGTTGATTTTAATAGAGTTGAGATGTTATTTGCATCAGTGAGTGGATTAATCGTTACCACTATTAATTAAATATGGCAAATCAGTTATGTAAATGAAACGAACACGGTTGTTCGAATTTTTAAGATGATTAGTTGTGTCGGATTTTGGTAATTTATGTCAGTGAGAATAATAATAATAATAATAATTATGAATATATAAAAGGTATGAATGAATGCATCAGGAAAAATGTTGTAAGCAAGAAATATTTACGCTAAAGGGCAAGACTTATCGATCTAAGCAGTAAGACTATACAGTAAGATTACATTACGGGATTAAGAAAAGAGTTTTATATCAGAATATATTGTATTAATGGGAATATAATTATGCCAGGAATGGAAGAGCTTCTAGTGAATTGAATTTGCAGCTTATGTAAAAGCTCATAGAGTAATTGATAGATTTCTCTTAATAATTATAGGACGAAGATCATAGCATTAGGTAAGGGACCAGGTAATCTATTCTTCGTATGAAATCTCGTATGCCGTGGGCATAATTGGAGATGTGCTTTGTACCAGAGTGTATTTAGTGAATGGACCCTAACTCTGATGAAGGATATGGAATGTTCCGGGTTTGAATCCCGTGATAGGTGAGAGGAAAACGATGGACATCTCTGCACTCTATCTGATCGCCCGAGAACTTATTATTGAGTGATTCGGCTCGTCGAAGCGAATCGTATTACGGCAGCATGTTATGACTGACCGCGGCATTTATTAAAGATACCGGTTACCTACTAGACCAATGTTTTATGAATCTCGTGCCTTCATGTTGAAATGGGCCTATTTGGTGCCAGTTATTATTATCCTCAGGGTAGGAGTAAATGTTAGGCTCATCCAGTACCTGTCTGCATAATATTCAGTTTAAATCCATTGGGATATGTGTGTCACTAGGACCACGGTATTTGTCTGTTAAAATCTTATACTGCTTAGGGGAGGTAAGACATATGGCATGAAACGAGGGTCTAGGCACTGTAGGACCTCACTCCACTGCTATTGTGTACAGGCCGCTCGGGAAGAGGGTCTGGACGGTCAAGCGAACCGTGAAAGAAAGTTTGAAAAGAACAGATTTTAGACCCTGTTAATGACATAAGATGAAACATTGTTATATTGAGTAATGAAGCCATGTGGTTTAAGAATACATCGATAATTATAGATCACCCTGATGGTTCATGATTTTAGCTATCTAACGAATGGTTGGATGTTGCATTTTTACTGTCACTGACATCTTTTTCAGAAGTTGGGTACTGGATGCCACAGGCTACGCGCGCAAGGGTAGTTTAATTGTACCATCCGACACAGCAATAATTAACGTTCTTAAGATGAAATCACAAACGGCATGCAGTGGAACTATATAAATAGAGGAAGTGTAGGGGTAGCTTACATAATTATGGAGTTGCATGTAGACTGCTGTGCAACACCAGAATAGGCTAATACATGTAAAGCATTTGGTGGGAAGAGAAAGATCAAAACACACACACGATACACATTATTGTCAAATTAAGACAAGGTTTAAGGAATAAATAATTTTGTAGAATTAATGAAGTCACATTGGATGACAGAAGAATTAAAGTACAGTTTGTTTCTGAAGTTGTATGTGCATCAGCGCACTAAAGTATATTGTGAAGTTGATATAAGGGTAAAGGTTTGAGTTATGATATGATTTTATTGTGATAATATTATGTTGATATTAGTGGGTTGTGGAAGTAAATTTTGTTTGGTTTGGTTTATGTTTGTGGGGATTATTTTGTTTGTTTGAAGCCATGAATTTTATTACTGAATTAAAGTTTTAGAATAGAGGTGTGCCTTATCATTGTAGAGTTGATACCTTTTAGCCTCAAATCCAAAATATGCAACTGCTCAATGGGAGACGGTACACGCCCGAGTCCTGACGCTAGCTGGAGGCGGAAGCATATTTTCCATCGAGATTACTCACACGGGTACATGGAAATTGATGTCCTGTACAGTGATTTGAGCTATAGGTACAACTAAAGTCGGTCTAGATCGAGTGCACACAACTCTATTAAAGTAATGAATAACGTGAATTAGGGGAGGACCGCACCTAATCTTAAGCTAACCTCCGATACGAACAATATAAATTTTTGATAAACACCTTAATTTACATGATCCAGGTAACTTGGGGCGGTAGTATTCTATCATCGAATCGCCTCAGTAGTGCAATATGTATGTTTTGGCATTGCAAGACCTGATCTTTATTTATCATGGCATATCATTATCATGTCGCCCGTGTGTGGGGCAAAGCATGACTCTCATATCATTATCATGGCGCCCAACGTTCGTGGAGCTTATGGGATTTAGGAAAAAAACATAGATTTTTATGGTATTTCATGGGGAAAACCATAGTAATTGTTTCTTTTGCCTCAAACTGTGTTTGAGTGATTGTTGAGTTCAGTAGGCTTTTGATGTAACGCAGAATCTCTCTATTGAGAAGAGAATTACCCAAGGGTACGAGCGCTAAATACCTGATCCACAATTTATCATAAAATTGACAGGTTTTGTACGATTTTACAATATGTGTACAGTGTTTGATGTTTCTCTTCAAAACATATCCACACGTTTTTCCAGGAAGCCTGCCTGCATATCAAAGTGTATTATTGTAAAGATGTCAGGTACAGAGGAGATCCTGCAGGTTATTGCAGGGTTGAAACAGCATTTTGACGCTGTTAATATACAGAATAGGCTGGAAGCTAAGGCTTTCCAGGATGGAATAAACGCTCGGTTAGATGATAATCAGAGTGAATTGAATAATCGGTTAGATGCCAATCAGGAGGCAATTAATGCAAATCAGGTTGCAATGAATGACAACCAGAGTGAATTAAATAACCGTCTAGATGCTAATCAGGTTGAAATAAACAATAAGTTAGGTCAAATGCAAGAGGTAATTAAGACCGAAGTAACAGAAACTGTTGTAAGCATTGTATCAGAAATGCAGGTTAAAACAGATAAACGTTTCGAGGCTATAGAAGCCAAGCTCGAAAGTAATTTACAAGCGTGTAAACATGCTCAGGATGAAACCAACAGTAGGTTAGAGGCGCTGTCTAATGACATTAAGGATATTCAAATCCAAAATCAGGCGAATCTCGAACGCCAAGCGAAACAGTTTTCAGAATTTACGAGAACGGTAGATCAGAGGTAAGAAGAGAACGACTCTAAATGGGACCAGAAATTGAAAAGCTATGCTAGAGCAATTAACGGTGATCTCAAGAAACAGGATCAGAACATATTAGATCAATGTCAGGAAATAAGCGAAATTAAGACTATCGCTAATGAAAGTAAAGAGCTGGTAAGCAACGTGAAAGGTCAGATGGGCAAAGTTCATCAAGAACTGGACCAAGTTCAAAGTGACATTGTTGTAGTTAACAAAAGGCAAGAGGAGAATAGAGGTGAGATCATCAAGGTCCGGAATGAATTGTCTAAGGTCAATGGACACATTCAAGAGGAAATTAAAGGGCTGAGAGAAGAACTCGAAGTAAGAGAAGGCCAGAAGACAGAGGCAAGCGACAAGACCCTTGCTCAAATTAAGGAAGATGTAGAGGATGAAATCTCCCATATCAAACAAAGCCTGAAAGAAGACAAGAAGAAAATATTTCAAGTAGCTGAGGAAAATCGAGATAGACTTACCAGAATCGAGAAGGAGGTAATTACTCTACTGGAAAGAGCGGAGATGCGCCACAATCAAGTGGAGACTAGGATAATCGCACAGGAGGAAACCCTTATGAAAGATCCTAAGTCAAGTGAAGGCAGCATGGAAGATATGAGGAAAACAAGGTGGGCAGACTTAGAAACCCAACCTATAATCAGGAATGCTACAGGCCCAGGCGAAAGTCCTTATATGACGCCAGGTGCACCAGTTGCAGCATCAACGCCACATGAAAATGCTATGCACACCCAGGTGATAAACGTAATCAGGGCGAGCGAAGAGAAACCAAGGAAATTCTCAGGTAGCCACTGTAATATGACACCAAAATATTGGTTGAAGGAAGTGTCTGAATATCTGAATGACGCGCGGATACCGCCAGAGCGCAGGCTACGAGCCATTGAGAAACTAACAGAGGGAGAATGTGCATTATGGTTTCGCAGTTTCCGGTATACTTTCGATACTGTTGAGGAGTTTCGAGAGGCATTTTTGAAGAGATACTGGGATCCAGCGACCCAACAGAATTTACGGTTGGATTTGTATTCAAAAAAATACAGCACCAACAACCCAACGAAGTACGCAGAATTCTTCATATCGCAGATGTGTCGCTTCAAAGAACTGGATCAAAAACCGAGCGAGCTGGAATTATGTATTGCTATCGCCAAGCAGCTTCCATACGAGATCCAAAAACTGCTAATCTCGGCTAATGCGAAAACTGCTATAGAAATGGAGACAGTTCTTAGACAATTGGACCTCACAACAGCCAATACGATGCGTCAGAGTCGAAACGTGGAACAGGTACACGTGACCAACGCGCAGACTGACCAACATCAAGCTCCAAGGAACAACAATGCTACGAGCACTGAAACATTAGATTCCTACGGACGGCAATGGGAACAGGAACCCAGAAGATGGCAGCCAAAGTACAAAGGGAATGCTAATAGAGGAGGAAGAGGCCGAAATTCGTGGAATAAGCAGAATACCAGGGGTAGACCGTACCAAAACAATGGAGGTAACAATGGCCAAGAAGGTAACAATAGAAATTGGAGACTCCAAGAAAGAAGAAGTAACTTCGATGACGAGGTAGAGGAACGATATCACGCTTCATTGCGATACCTCGAGGAAAGGGGAGATGAGCCCCAGAAACAACAAGTCCGATGGCAAGAAGTTATGCAGAACAGGACATCACCAGACAGATATGGAGATGGAGCTAAGAGTTTGGAGCTACAGCGCAGCGAACAGGAGAGAAGAAACTCCAAGGGGACGGGCGCTGAAGAAAAAAAACGCCAAAATTAGAAGAGTTCGAGACTGATGGATGGAAGTCTGTTAACATCATCAATTGGATAGCCAAACCAGAAGAGCTAATCGAGGATACAGGAGGATCACAGGTCATGGTCAAGAGAGAATTGCCTATTATAATAGTAAGAGTGGCAGGATTGAAAATAAGAAGTCTGTTAGACACGGGTTCAACAGTGTGCCTTATGACACAAGCTTTATATAATGAAATAGCCCAGAGAGAGGATATTTTGAAAATACCGATCTCTTGTGTCAAAATAAAAGGGGTAATTCCAGACAGAACAATGATATGTAAATATCAGGTATTCCTAGATTTACAGATAGGAGGCTCTATTTTCTCACAGAGTTTTCTATTAGTAAACAAACTGCCTTATAACCTACTTATTGGGGCAGAATTTATAAGGGAATACAGAGTGATAATCAACCTAGCACAGGACAGGGTTATGTTCCATGTGAATGAGGAAGCCGAAGGCTTAGAGGTCGCACTCAATGGGATTGAACCAGGGTCAAGTGAACAAGTATGGCATACATACAGAGACGTGGCGGAGGAAGAAGTGTTAGCTATGGAGCAGTTAGAAGAAGAACTGAAAACACTAGCCACAGACTTGGAGAAAGATCTGGAACCCGAACTGGAAGAATATATTTCGGAAAAGCTAGAAGAAGCGAAAATTGGGCTAAAAGAGAAGGAAAATTTAAAGCAATTATTACTGGAACAGAAGGAAGTCTTTGATTCGAGACCTGGTCGTATAAAGAACTTCACTTATGCTTTTCAAGTCAGTGATTGGACACCATTTAGGCAGAAACCCTACCCTATAGCCGAAAAGCATTATGCCAAGGTGAAAGAGGCAATTCAGGAGATGTTGGAGGCCGGTGTTATTGAGAAGACACCTACGCCTTATGTAAGTCCATTGGTAATTGTACCGAAGACAGACGGGACTGTCAGAGTATGTCTGGACCTGAGACATTTAAATTTGAAGGTTATTCCGGAGTTTGACCAAGTGTCACGTATTAAAGAGATCCTCAGGAAGTTCAAAGGGAAAACCGTATTCACAAACTTGGACATCACTTCCAGTTTCCACCATCTTGAATTAGAGAAGAAAACTAGTCTGTTGACAGGATTCATGTTTGATCAACACACATACACGTTTTTAAGGCTACCTTTTGGTTTGAAAACAGCTGGTTCAGCACTGATAAGAGCGTTAGATCGCAATCTATCAGATGATGTGAAGGAGAGTACCATCAGATATGTAGACGACATTCTACTCACGTCAGAATCTCTGGAGGAGCACATGAGAGACCTGAAGAAGTTGCTAGATGACCTTCGTGAAGCTAACTTTAAGGTTAATATCAAGAAATCGCACTTCTGTCAGAGGGAAGTTAAATTCCTAGGGCATGTTATTGATGCAAATGGAGTGAAGCCTAATCCAGATAAATTGGAGGTAATTCGAAATTTCCCTCGACCCACGAAAGTAAAGCACGTCCGACAATACTTGGGAGTAATTGGATTCTTTTCGAACCACTGCCCAAATTATACTACGACAGTAGCACCCCTGCAGGACCTATTGAAGAAAGGCGGCAGATGGAATTGGACGGAGCAATGTCAGGAAGCATTCGTGAGGTCAAAACAAATGCTTTTGGAATATGTGAAACTGGGATACCCGGATTATACCCAGAAGTTCATCATACAGACGGATGCATCACTTATTGGTATTGGAGCGATGCTATTCCAGGAAAATGTTGACCAGCCTGAAAAGAAAGTTTTTATTGCCTTTATAAGTAGGAGGCTGAAAGCCCATGAGAAAAACTACACGATTACAGAGATAGAGTTGCTCGCAATTTTGTACGCGTTGCAATCATGGCATAAACTCGTGTATGGCTTTCAAATAGTCCTCAGAACAGACCATAAAGCTTTAACATTTTTGTTAAAGACAGACTTGTCTAGCCAGAGATTGACAAGATGGTCCCTGTATATTCAGCAATTCAATGTGGAAATAGAATACTGTCCAGGGAAAGAGAATGTAATACCGGACATATTAAGCCGTTACCCTAGAGAAGAGGAAGCGCTAGCTGTCCAGATTGAGAATCGAGATCAGAAGACGTTGGATGACTTGAGGAATCTTACCAACCTACAACGCGAAGACCCGTGGTTGAAGATGATGATCGATTACTTCGAGGGACGTTTAGCAAGGGGAACTGCAATATACAGAGAGGCAGAGGCATTGGCAACAGATTAAATATGGTATAATCAGATACTATACAGGTGGGATGAGTTAGAAAAGGCCCGTTCGAGGTGATCAGAGACCTACCAAACAATGCATACAAGATAAAGCATTTAGAAACTGGGAACGAGGTCATTATGAATGCAGCCAATTTAAAAGTTTATTATTCGCCAGAAGAATTCGACGAACAAGAAGAAGTATTAGCCGCACACACCCAACTGAACGTGGATAGCGAAGTCAACCAGGCAGCCAAACCTGAAAGTTCACGCGGCGAGGCGGAACGAGAAGCCGACATCTTGCCCAGTGGAAGGGACAAACAGCAAGAATGCCAGTGCCTGCGAGAATTCTACAAAGAAATGGTCGAAGTAGCAAGGCAAGTTGAGGCCATAAATGCGACCCTCCGCTTAGAGATTGGACAGCTTAGGTCTGAGCGCAGTGTGGAAGGGGGAGCTGGACTAACCTACTCGCAGCCAGACGAGGTGAAGGACCCCAGATGTAAACACAGACAGTGATAGACAGTCAGCTGGTTACTTACAGAGAGTCAATTGCAATTGACTTCTATAAGTTTTGCAAGGGGAATATGAACCCGAGGGGGTTATGCTGACTGATATCGAACGTGGATCTCAGAGACTGTGATCTCAGTATAAAGGTTCCACCAGGGAACGAACCCGAGGTCTGCTGAGGGAGTTTCATTGTAAAAACCCCTAGAGAAAAGTGTATATTTAATCATTGGTGTGATTTCAGTTGATAATGACATTATTTATTAAAATAATGCAGGGAAAAGGAGCAGAGTACAGCATTATTAGACTACTTGGAGTAGGCTATGCTGGACTCGGAGCACAGAAAGTGCAGAGTTTGACGTTTTACTAATAGGCCCAGAATTGTGGGAGGTGCCCCTTGGAGCCACGTCAATCTTGCTGACCTCGTTATGTCGTCTGGAAGAGGTTGGGGGCTTGAATAATGACCCAGTTTTTCCCCGACTGAGAATAGGACGAAGAGGAGTGGGGAGAGATCCCAAGGAAAATCATTGATAACTCGTGATTGGAGTAACGCAATGACATGAGAGTGGCACACAGGTGAATCTTTAGCCAGGAGGCTAATTTTAGAGCCTTTAATCTGCAAAATTGACGCATATTTGATGGAGTGCGGAAGGGCATAGACTATGGTTGTTCGCGGCTGAGTTTGACGAGGTCGCCAGGGATTCCCAGTGAAACAGCGTCCCCACGCTATGGAGAAAGGAATTAATATTAATTAATTGGCCGAGCGATCCTTCAGCACGCGGATAGTTCTGGAATCAGTGAAGAAAAAGGAACCCGATGAGCATGGTTTCGAGACCAGAATCATGCTGGGAGAGGAGTCGAGATAGCGCGGGAAAATTTAGCTCTACTTTTTGTGTGAATCCAATATAAGGGGGTCGACCCTTGGCAGAGAACCCCAGTCGTACCGCAGCTTACCCAGTTGGACCCAGTTTGTCACAGAGAGTCGCAGACTGTCGTCGCTACACAGTTGTCAAGCAGTTGTTGTGGCGGAACGCATGGCGGTCCGGCCCCAGGAAGGACGCTCAAACCAAGACTTGTACATTTGAGTGAACCATTATACTCACCGCACATCGTAATGCACCAAGTGAGAAGATAATAATGCATTTTTTTATTATTGGACGTCAACTTGGGAAGCCGTGCAGTGAAATATTTAGTAAGCTTTTATTAAAGACAGTCGTGCTGCATGTGTAGTCAGCAGTACGAACAATGGTGTGTTCACTTAGGAAGCAACGTGTGAGATAAGTTGCAGAACTATTGTAAATAATAATCTGTGTAAAGTTATGTACAGTGTTAAGCGCAATGTATAAAATATTGACTGATCATACATGTCTAATTACCCTGGAATGCGCTGGGATAAACTTTACGAAGCATTTGGTAATGTCTTAAGAATACCAAATAGTAACGCTCAGGACGGAAGTTAGCATATTTATGCAAAGCAGGAAGCTTACCGTAGGAGTATGGATAAACTGTTGGTGAATTCCGAGGGCAATTGAACCAGACTTTCAATCAGGAGTTGGTAGGAGCACGGGAGATGCCATCGACACCTGCAATTTTGATATCTTTGCTAGGGAATTTCAACCAATGAAAAATGTACAGAGTGACGTGTGTTATGTATAAATCATATGTGAAATGTCTTTTAAATTAATGGTTTAATAAGTGTTATAAAGTGTCATGTGTTTTGGAAGCAATAGCTTCTTTATAGAAATGCAAAGTGTCGTGTGGTTAACGGAAAATATGTGTCATAAAATGTGTGTATTCAAGATGCAAATGTCGCACTAAATCTGCATATGGCAGGCGACCCGGAAGGATATGAGTGGGTGGAGCCTCCATGATGAGCCGATATGTAAGTACCCCACAAATTATGTTTAAGTAGAGGTATAGGCCACTGCATGTAATGTGATTTCAGAGTTATAAAGATGCCAGTAAGAATCAGTAGTAGGAGATAGACTCTCCAAGTTTAATCATTATTGTGTTGATTTTAATAGAGTTGAGATGTTATTTGCATCAGTGAGTGGATTAATCGTTACCACTATTAATTAAAAATGGCAAATCAGTTATGTAAATGAAACGAACACGGTTGTTCGAATTTTTAAGATGATTAGTTGTGTCGGATTTTGGTAATTTATGTCAGTGAGAATAATAATAATAATAATAATTATGAATATATAAAAGGTATGAATGAATGCATCAGGAAAAATGTTGTAAGCAAGAAATATTTACGCTAAAGGGCAAGACTTATCGATCTAAGCAGTAAGACTATACAGTAAGATTACATTACGGGATTAAGAAAAGAGTTTTATATCAGAATACATTGTATTAATGGGAATATAATTATGCCAGGAATGGAAGAGCTTCTAGTGAATTGAATTTGCAGCGTATGTAAAAGCTCATAGAGTAATTGATAGATTTCTCTTAATAATTATAGGACGAAGATCATAGCATTAGGTAAGGGACCAGGTAATCTATTCTTCGTATGAAATCTCGTATGCCGTGGACATAATTGGAGATGTGCTTTGTACCAGAGTGTATTTAGTGAATGGACCCTAACTCTGATGATGGATATGGAATGTTCCGGGTTTGAATCCCGTGATAGGTGAGAGGAAAACGATGGACATCTCTGCACTCTATCTGATCGCCCGAGAACTTATTATTGAGTGATTCAGCTCGTTGAAGTGAATCGCATTACGGCAGCATGTTATGACTGACCGCAGCATTTATTAAAGATACCGGTTACCTACTAGACCAATGTTTTATGAATCTCGTGCCTTCATGTTGAAATGGGCCTATTTGGTGCCAATTATTATTATCCTCAGGGTAGGAGTAAATGTTAGGCTCATCCAGTACCTGTTTGCATAATATTCAGTTTAAATCCATTGGGATATGTGTGTCACTAGGACCACGGTATTTGTCTGTTAAAATCTTATACTGCTTAGGGGAGGTAAGACATATGGCATGAAACGAGGGTCGAGGCACTGTAGGACCTCACTCCACTGCTATTGTGTACAGGCCGCTCGGGAAGAGGGTCTGGACGGTCAAGCGAACCGTGAAAGAAAGTTTGAAAAGAACAGATTTTAGACCCTGTTAATGACATAAGATGAAACATTGTTATATTGAGTAATGAAGCCATGTGGTTTAAGAATACATCGATAATTATAGATCACCCTGATGGTTCATGATTTTAGCTATCTAACGAATGGTTGGATGTTGCATTTTTACTGTCACTGACATCTTTTTCAGAAGTTGGTTACTGGATGCCACAGGCTACGCGCGCAAGGGTAGTTTAATTGTACCATCCGACACAGCAATAATTAACGTTCTTAAGATGAAATCACAAACGGCATGGAGTGGAACTATATAAATAGAGGAAGTGTAGGGGTAGCTTACATAATTATGGAGTTGCATGTAGACTTCTGTGCAACACCAGAATAGGCTAATACATGTAAAGCATTTGGTGGGAAGAGAAAGATCAAAACACACACACGATACACATTATTGTCAAATTAAGACAAGGGTTAAGGAATAAATAATTTTGTAGAATTAAAGAAGTCACATTGGATGACAGAAGAATTAAAGTACAGTTTGTTTCTGAAGTTGTATGTGCATCAGCGCACTAAAGTATATTGTGAAGTTGATATAAGAATAAAGGTTTGAGTTATGATATGATTTTATTGTGATAATATTATGTTGATATTAGTGGATTGTGGAAGTAAATTTTGTTTGGTTTGGTTTATGTTTGTGGGGATTGTTTTGTTTGTTTGAAGCCATGAATTTTATTACTGAATTAAAGTTTTAGAATAGAGGTGTTGTGCCCAACTCTAGGAATGGGTATTCCAAGATTCAGACACCTAGATATCAAGGGAAAGGCTACAGCCGCTTTTGAAAGTTGAGATATTTGAATATCGCGCTACATTGCTTCTCGAAGCAATTGGAAAGAATTTACCGATACTTGCATGTCAAGTGACGTAGCGAGTAATAGCAGAGGTCGAGGCTATTTATTGATTAAATAGTTAACCATGGAGTAGAGACTTGAGACTTGGATCAGATTACTGGCACGGCCAAATGAAAGAGAATGCACTTAGTATCAAGTAAATCGGACCAGGGATACCAGAGATATGAGGATTTCCAGATATCAGCTGATGACGCGTGACCCTGGCAGTTTTGAATAAAAGCCGGCCGGCCGAGGCATCGATAGCTCATTCCAACACAAGCATTTGCCGAGCAAGTTGCTGCTACGCTGAGCCAAGGCACATGGTTGCCGGATCTACGCAGAAGTAATTTTCAAAGTTGTGATAGTCACAAAAGTGCTGCGCTACGAAGTGGAACTTAATAAGTTTCCGGCGAGGAGAATCACTGAGGTGATTGAATTTTTTTTCTACAGACATTAGTGGAAATATTTATGTTTCTACATGGACATATGCTAGACTTTGTCTAGAATTAGTACTTTGTCACAGTCCAATAATAACCTAATACTTGGATGTTTAAGTCCATTTCAGTCAGTTTTCATATTGGTAACTTGTTAACCACTTCGATCTATCAGTACACTGAAGACCAGTCTATCACGGTGGTGTTCATTAGTCTACGCAAGGGAAACTACAGGTTGCTTAGCGCATGGTAGATGGCGAGAAGCCATGCCCAGGGAACGATCTTCAGGACAGCCGTTGATTGGTTAGACTGTCAGTGTCTTCTTGTATTGATAAGATTACCGTGAGTTATGTTACAACTGACATATCTAAGAATAGATCACTTAGATCTGACCCCATTTAAACAAACTGTTATGGCTTTGATAGAAGCCCATATTAAAATGGAACAACAGTTAATTCAAACGTCAAGAGATACTACCACTATGTCTTACTAGACCGATTGTGGGTATATAATGGCGGCCGATACAAGGATTATACGTGCTTGTCCGATAGGGCATGTCTATGGATAAATCTGGTACAGACCAGGTTCACTACGCTTCAAGACCATCAAGAAATGTAAGCCACATTTAAATTATATTATGCCTAGCTAATTGGAACAAACTATTTTTCTGCAGATGACCAACACATTTATTTTTCTTCGTATTTAAATCTTGCAATGATTTAGGCCTACGCAAGCCATATTAGAGTTATTCTGAGTATTTTCAGCACTCAGAACAGTTTAGGATCGATGACCGAGCATTTCGAGCATTTATTTGAATATTTCATATCTTAGGGATATCACGGAAAACCGTCGATGTAATGGTTGAGTTAAATTATTTTTGTTGAGGAATGGATATTTTTTCCATATTCGAAGATTCGAACATGTGGATTCTCACATAATGAGATGATAATTAAATATATTTAAAATGATATAACAAATAATAATAATAATAATCCACTGATAATAATAATAATAATAATAATTTTTATAACTTTTCTAAATAATTCTTGGATATTATATTTTCTAATAATCATATGTATTGAGAGAGAGGCTATGAAGTAGTTTAATCATTTCTAGTTTGGAACAGGAGATTTTCCGAAGGAGAGTGGTTAGCGCAAGCCCGCATTCAACCAACATTTCAGTTCTGGTTGAACAGTTGATATTTGCAATGAGCAAAGTATATTTTTCAGATAACACGGAGAGGCATGAAACGGGAAGCAATTGATATTTGTATCAAATAGGATATTTTTGTATTTATATAAAATCATGACGTAAATACACTCGAAAGTGAAATAAAGATTTTCATAAGTATGGTAAATTCACGGGTTGAACTGAATGGTAAAATAAAATAAACTTGTAAGTTTATTAATCTTCCAGTGTTGATAACAAGCAGAGGCTTGATTTATTGTATAAATTTTGGGAAGAAAATTTATATGTGTGGAGTAGTTGAAATGCCATTCCCAGGTGCGCATGTTTAAGTCGCAGGAATGAAGAGGTTTTTTTCGAGCATCAATCAAATAGCAGGTTCGATGGCTCAGGTTTATAGTAGGAGTATTGGAACTACACATTTCGTCGTATGAATGACCCGAAGGTTATTTCTTAAAAACCATCAGTTCTTATTTCAACCTTGTTTACGAATTCCATTTAGACTTTGATTTTGCTAGAACCCGGATTTGTCATGATAGTAGTTTATTCTTCTTCAGAGGAAGACCTTTGCCGTTGTTGTTGTAATATTGTGTTCTTACACAAATAATCGAATGGGCCACTGCCAATTAAAAATAATTCTTTAACCACGAATAATTTGAAGGATATTTTCAATCCTAGTGCCATGAACTAAATGAATTTATCATGAAGCTACAATTCTTATTTCCGCATTCTGTTGAAGAATTGCAAGTTGTGAAAGTTACTAAAAGGGCCACAAATATAAATATTTTTCTTAATGATGATTCTAAGTGGAGAATTGAATAGTTGAACGGTTCAACAATTTATTGATCAAGTTGATGATTCAGAAATCATATATTTTGTTAGGAACTTGAAGTTCATAATCGAGTCACTTCTCGAAACGTTTAATGTCAGAAGAACAATTAATTTTTGTTGTGCTTCGCACAGTTCTTCGATGCTATGCTCAAAGGTCAAATACTTTTCAGATGTTATTAATATGTGTAAATAATTTGTGTTGCTTCAATGATGATAATATTTTTCGACAATATATATTTTTTGAAACTGGAAAAATAAGTGAAAGTTAAAAATTCTATGAACATTTATTCTACGAGTGTTAATATTATGTAAAAATTCAAACAGTGAACTACGATATTTCCAGTAGAGACAATTAAATTTGAACTGGAATTAATCATAAATAATTTTGGAACACAGTCTACAGGACTAACAATCAGACTTGTGTTTCCAAAAAAATAATTGTCAAATGTGTTTGGAAAATTTCTGTATATTGTGTAAATAGGAGTGTGGGTCGCCACACGTGAGTGATGCTGCTTTGAGCATTTTTGCAGTCAATTTTAAATTCAAAATAAAATGAGATAATTTTACTTGATGTGTTATACCCAATTGAATCTCCTTCTATCCTTATTGTTGCATTGAGCCAAAAATCAGTAAAGCATTTTTTTCATTTGATGTCGTTTTTGCGATTTGCTTTAACCCATCTGGCGCTCCGGGATATTTTGACTCTCGTGCTGACTGATTATTGGTAAAATGCATATGTGGTCGTGCGGACTCCGGTCTAAACGGGCACATAAAATAAGATAGAGAGAGAAATGGCTTCCAACGTGGGTCTCGATTTAGACATGGTCAATCGCATGCCGATTTAAATTGTGATAATTTTTATAGAAATATTTTGGGAGTTGAGAGATGTTTGGTTTGGATGAATAAATTAGTAGGAAACCCAATTAGTGGGGAAAATTAAAAAATTTAACTTGGTTAATAATTAGAATGGGTTTGATTATTTTTGATAATGGCTTAACCATTAGGGCGTCAAGTAAATTCAGTAGTAAACGTTCGATGACTGGACATACGCATTATTAGAATCCAGGTGGAGGATATTTGTGAACTTGCATATTTTTCTTGTGATATTGTGGTAAATGTAATTCGTAAAAGTAGAGAATTTTGTTTTTCCATCACGTCGACATTAGGACAAATCTCATTTTATTAGAGTGTTCCAATTAGCTATTCATATTTCTTGTTCTAGTTATAAGCTTGTGTTTGCCGATATTGTATACCCCTAAGCTTTGAATAATAATTGAAATTATGGAAGAAATGATGAGGATGATGAGGAGTTTGGAGGAGAGTTCAAAAGAGGCTGGACTGCGTGTAGCAGCCATTATGAAAGAAAATACTGAGGCTTTGGAAAGGAAACTTAAAGAAAATTCTGATTCTTTAGAAAATAAACTTAAAGAAAATTTAAACGATAAACTTAAAGAGAATTCTGATTCTTTGGAAAATAAACTTAAAGAAAATTCTGATTCTTTAGAAAATAAACATAAAGAAAATTCTGAGTCTTTAGAAAATAAACTTAAAGAAAGTTTAAATGATAAACTTAAAGAAAATTCTGATTCTTTGGAAAATAAACCTAAAGAAAGTTCTGATTCTTTAAAAGATAATTTGAAAGAAAATTTAAACAGTAAATTTAATTCTATGGAGAGTAAATTTAAAGAGAATTCCGAAATTTTGAAAATGACACTTGAGAGTAAAATGAACAAATTATGCGAAAAAACACATGAGCTCGAAACTTCATTAGCTACTAACGCAAGTTTAATGGACGATAAATTTCGCGATGCCGATCTTCGATCTCAAAGCTTAGCTGATAGGATAGAACATGGTCTTAGGAAAGTTGGTGAAGACATGATCAACCTAGAAGTCAGAGTGAAGAAGGAGAGTAATGAGATGGGAATTCTAGTTGTTCAACGGTTGACAGAACAATTCAAAGAACTTGTAATGGGAGAAATAAGAGAAGGTGTGATTAATGAATTGCAAACTGAAATTAAAACCACAGTTGTCAATGAAATTAAAGACACACTCAAGCTGGAGAATCAAGAGGGAATCAAGGAGATTAGGGAATCTTTGTCATCCCATATTCAAGTAATTGCCAAAGATATCCAAGCAACTCAGAAGGACATCTCAGGTATGACAGGGTCATTGAAAAGTCACGAGGCTGTGATGAACCAGATATCCATTGATGTTAAGGAGAATTGTAAAGAAACTGAAGCAATTAAGAAAATGGCAGAAGAAAACCAGAAGGAACTTGAGGCTATGAAAACTCAAATCAAGGACGAGAAACAGTCTGACCATCTGTTGAAAATGCCAAATGTAAGGGGAAAGGAACAGATACATATAAATCTAGGAGCAGCTAGAGAAACGGATAGTCAAAGACAGGACGAGGTCAGGACAGTATCTCAATCCAACCCCATAACTGTATTCAAGAATGTAGAAGATAAGCCTTCTAAATTTTCAGGGTGAGATTCTGTGACACCCGTGGAATTTTTGAGAGAAGCAGGTGATTACCTGAAAGATTCCAAGATCCCTAAAGAAAGACAGATCCGAGTGATAGGGAAGTTTTTGGAAGGTCCTGCACTTCTTTGGTTTAGAGCTTTTAGATCCACTCTAACCACTTTTGAGGAGTTTTCTCGTGGGTTATTGAAAAAGGTTTGGTCCCCGGAAACCCAACAGCAAGTCAGAGCAGAATTATATTCTAAGAGATTCTCGACGTCACAACCTACTCGATACTCTACGTACTTTTCTGGACAGCTTTCTAAACTTCAACATTTAGATCCGCCGATGCCAGATAACGAATTAATTACTGCATTGATACGTCAGTTTCCAGCAGACGTCCAAAGGACTTTGATCGCTGCTGATATCTATAATATGGAGCAATTTGACGAAGTATTACAGAAGCTGGATCATACGAACGCTCAATTCTTCCATCAGAAGGGAGGAAAGAATAACAACGCTGTGTACGCTGTTATGGCCGATAGTTATTCTCAAACACCTCGAGAGATTCGAGAGGGGCGAGAAGAGAAAACGCCGAGGGAAGATTCAAATAAGAGAGGATGGAATCAGTACAGTAACATATACAGTTACAAGCCTTATGCGAGACCAGATGGTGGAAATCGATACAATACTCGATGGAGAAGGCCACGGGATAATCAAGGAAGGTATCAGGAAAGAAGATACTATGGTAGAAACAACTACAATAACAGAGGGAATGTGGATACTCGTCAGTCCAATGAAGAGTTCAACAAGGAGACGAGGAAAAACTTGGAAGCAAGACACCAAGATAACTTGCAATTTTTGGAGCAGAGGCCCAATGAACCAGGTCCATCGGGAACACAACAATCCCGGGGGAAAGGTAACGAAAAAAAAAACAACTTCGAATTCACAGTAGAAGATAGAATTTTAAACACTTTCACTTCCAGAATTATTAAATGGCAAGCAGAGGATGATGACTTAATTCAACAGAATGACGAACGGAAAGAAATGGGTACAAGAATTAGAATGCCAGTCATATCATGCGAAGTATTCGGTATGCCTGTCGATACTTTGATTGATACTGGGGCTATGCTTTGTCTGGTGAGTGAGAAGCTTTATATTCTGTGGAAGCTCAAAGAGAATTTAGAGGAAATTCCAGTATCAGGAATTAAGATATAAGGAATAATACCCAACAAAATATCTCTGTGTAAAACACAATTATACTTATGTATTACTATTGGAGGACATGATTTCCGACATGTGTTTGTAGTAATGAAGGACATGGCATTTGACATGATATTGGGAGCGGATTTCTTTCAGAAATATCAAGCAGTGATAGACATGAAGACAGAGACGATCAAATTCAAGAAAACCGAAGAGATTAACTTCGAGGGAAAAGAAGAGGAAGACATCGAGGGAGATGCTCAATGGTCTCTGATTTTTCATGAAGCTGAAGGAAGAGAAGTCTACACTGAGAAGGAGTCCCCAGAGCTAGGGAAAGTTTTGGAAGAGTATCACGATATTTTTGATATTAAACCTGGTGAAATTAAAGATTTAGAATATCATATTCGAGTAAATGATGATGCACCTTTTCATGCTAAATTGTATCCGGTAGCGGAAAAGCATCGAGAAAGGGTAAAAGTGCTTATCAAGGAGATGGAAAGCAACAATGTGATTGAAAAGTATACTACATCTTATGTCAATCCATTAGCAGTAGTGTCTAAGCAAGATGAAAGTCTGAGACTATGTTTAGACGCGCGAAATTTGAATTCAAGATTACTGCCAGAGTATGACAGACCACCAATCATTAGGGAACTGTTAAGGAAATTCCAAGGCAAGGTCTGGTTCTCTAATATTGATCTCACTTCGTCCTACCATCATATTAGGCTTAGTGAAGATTCCAAGAAGTTTACAGGATTTGTGTTTGACCAGCAGACATATTGTTACGTGCCACCCCCTAGTGGCACTTTTGTTAACTGGATTACGGTGGGGGTACAAAGCACAACACCAATTACTGCTTAAAGAAATAATTAACTTTATTGTGGCCAGAAAATTACACTAATCAGCAAATACAAGCAATTAGGAGCCTTCTCCAGTTTCCTCAAGTCTCTTCCTTATGCGCTCTTGGCCCCTTTCACTTGCAACAGACCACAGAAGTTAATCCGTCCTAATGAGTCCGGTGGCCTTGGCAGAAGCTACCTGCCCCTCTTCCTCAGGTACAACAAATACAGTTACTTACGAGCACTTGATGTACGCTGTTCACAAGCTGGGAGAAACAATGTCACAGGATTTCGTAACTCGCACAGCACTTCGTCACCACACTTCTGTCGCACAAGATAATCGCTCGCACTAGCTCGTAAAACACAACAACAACCACTGCTTGACGGGTCACTCTTATATAGCCGGCCGGTGACTCAATAAATGCTTCTAGATCCATCCAGAGACCACGGCTTCTCAAGGTATCCAGCGCTGGTCCAGTCACGAATGTTCTGGACTATCCCTTTGTCCTAGTAGCCCTGTTGCATAAGGCGCGCGCAATACAGGAGGCAGGGCACAGCCCAGCCCTGGGGCAGTTGTGACTCACGCGGCGACTGATGACACAAACTCACAGCCGTAACACCACCCCCTTCCTAAAAAAGGCTGATCGTCCCGATCAATCATTGGTCCGTCTGTGTCCCTCCGTAGGCTGCCAGGCGATCTCGATGCACGATCTTCATCTTCGCCCTCGGGGTCCGCTGGATCCTGTAGACGACATCGTTGATCCGTTTCACGACTCGGTACGGGCCCTCCCAGGACTTCTGCAGTTTGGATGACAGGCCTTTCTTCCGTAATGGGTTGAAGAGCCAGACCAGGTCGTCCTCGTGGAATCCGCCGGCATCCGTCTCCTGGTCGTATCGGGTCTTCATTCGGTCGGTCTCGATCCGCAGTTTCCTCCTCGCGAACGCGTGTACGTCCTCCAGTTGGTCGACCAGTTCTTGACAATACTGGCTTACTGGGATCGGATCATTCCCAGGTCGGCCGAAGGCAAGATCGACAGGTCGACGGAGCTCCCTCCCAAACATGGCCCGGGCTGGTGTGCACCCGGTGGCCTCATGCACGGCGGCGCGGAAGGCCAGGAGAAATAGTGGAAGATGCTTGTCCCAATCCCTCTGGTGCTCGCTGACGACTATTCGGAGATGGTTCTCGACGGTGCGATTGAATCGCTCTACCATCCCGTCGGACTGAGGGTGTAGCGGCGTTGTCCTTGTCTTCCGGATCCCCAGCAGCTGGCATAGGTTCTGGAACACCTGCGACTCGAAGTTCCTCCCTTGGTCGGAGTGCAGCTCCAAGGGTACTCCGTACCGGCTGACGAATTCCTTCACCAGGGTCTCTGCGATCGTCGCGGCTTCTTGGTTAGGGAGCGCATACGCCTCCGGCCATTTGGTAAAGTAGTCGCTGACGACTAATATGTAGCGGTTCCCTGCCTCGCTTAACGGGAATGGCCCAGCAACATCGATGGCCACTCTCTCCATGGGGCCGCCCACGTTGTAGGTCTTCAGTGGACCCCGTCGTCTTCGTCCTGGGCCCTTGCTGGCTGCGCAATCGTGGCACCTCGCACAGTGGTTCTCCACGTCTGTTCGGCATCCGATCCAGTAGAACCGCTCTCTCAGCTTCTCCAGGGTCTTCTTTATCCCTAGGTGTCCACCAGATGATCCTCCATGAACTTCCTTCAGGACTTCCTCCGTCATAGACTTTGGAACGACGACTTGTTCCCGAGATGTCTTCCCGTCGGTGCTCTCCCAGGTACGGCAGATGAGGCCATCACTTACAATCAGCGAGTCCCACTGTGCCCAGTAGGACTTAAACTTTGGGCTGCAGTCACTCACAATGTTCCACCCGGGTCTGGGGACACAGGCCCTCTTCCATTCGGCTATCAGTCCCAGGTCATAATCTTCCGCTTGCGCCCGCGTGAAAGATTCGCGGCTCCAGCTCCCTTGAAGTTCCACGGTCGTCCTTCGGTACTGTATCCCGGTGTTCTCCTCCCTTCGGGCACAGAAGGTGCAGTCTTCGGGGCACGGTCTTCGTGACAGGGCGTCGGCGTTAGAATGCAGTTGGCCTTTCCTGTGCTGAATCTCAAAGTTATACTGTTGAAGCCTCTCTAACCACCGCGCGAGTTGACCCTCGGGCTGCTTGAAGTTCAGGAGCCACCGCAGGGATGCATGGTCAGTCCTGATGAGAAATTCTTGCCCGTACAGGTACTTGTGGAAGTGTTCAATGGTCTTCACGATGGCGAGCAGCTCCTTCCTGGTGACGCAGTAGTTCCTTTCTGGCTTTGACAAGGCCTTGCTGAAGTAGGCCACTACTCTCTACTCGCCGTCCACTACCTGCGACAGGATTCCCCCTATGCCAAAGTCGCTGGCATCGGTATCGACGATGAACCGTGTTCCAGGTCTGGGGTAGGCCAGAATAGGCGCGGTGCACAGAGCCTGCTTGAGTTGTTCGAAGGCACTGTGGCATTCTGCTGTCCACGTGAAGAGTTGGTCCTTCTCAGTCAGGCGATGTAAAGGTTTGGCGATGTCGGCGAATCCCCTCACGAAGCGACGGTAATAAGTGCAGAGTCCCAGGAAGCTTCGTAGTTGGGACTTGTCCTTCGGAACTGGCCACCCCCTCACAGCTGCGGTCTTCTCTGGGTCGGTGCGCACCCCTTCCTCGGAGACGATATGCCCAAGGTACTGGACCCGCTTCTGGAAGAGCTGACACTTCTTGGGGCTCAACTTCAGCTGGGCAGCCCGTAGCTTCAACAAGATCTCCTTCAGGTTGCTGTAGTGCTCCTCGAAGCTTCTCCCCAGAACGATGACGTCGTCTAGGTAGACCAGGCAGGTCTTCCAGTGTAGTCCCCTCAGAATGGACTCCATTAGCCTTTCGAAGGTCGCAGGGGCGTTGCACAGACCGAATGGCATGACGGTGAACTGCCAGAGCCCGCTGCCCACAGAGAACGCCGTTTTCTCGCGGTCCTTAGGGTGGACCTCCACCTGCCAGTAGCCACTCTTCAAATCCAAGGTGGAGAACCATCTTGACCCTGATATGGTGTCCAGCGTGTCGTCGATCCGGGGTAGAGGGTAGCTGTCCTTCTTCGTGACGTCGTTCACCCGCCTGTAGTCCACGCAGAACCTGGTGGAACCGTCCTTCTTCTTCACAAGCACGACCGGAGAACTCCAAGGACTATGTGATGGCTCGATCACCCCTTGCTCCTTCATCTCTTCTACCATCCGGTCGACTTCGTCTTGCTTGGCGAGCGGGACACGTCGGAATGGGGCCCTAATCGGTGCGCTGTCCCCAACGTCGATTCTGTACTGGACCAAGCTTGTCCTGCCGAAGTCTTTGCTCCCCACGGAGAAGACATCCTGGAATTCGCGTAGCAGGTCCTGAAGTTGGCGTGATTGTTCCTCGTCTAAATGGTCCTGGGATCCTTGGTACAGCTTCTGTAGTTCTTCTGGCAGTGTGCGTCTTCTTCGGTTGTCCGTCTGCAGGTGTCCGTCCGTCGTGTCGGTGATGCGGGCAATCCAGGTAACGGGCTCGCAGACTCCTAGGTTGGTGTCCCGGTGAACCGTAATGTCGTAGTCGTTCAGGTTGGACAGGCGGACGTACGGCCGAGACGTCGTGTTGATGAGGGTCTTGGTAACTAGCAATCCTTTTGTCTGGATGTCCTCATATTTTGGCTCGATGACAGCCGCCACTCCCTCAGCAGTTCCGTCGACAATTACGGCAGCGCTGACTTCCGTCCTGGCGGGAACGATGACGTCTTCTCTCAGCCTTACTCGTCGTGCGGTGATGGCCCCGTGCGCAGGCTGCAAAGCAAGTTCCTCACCTCCGAAGTGCAGAGTGTTGGTACTCAGATCCAAGATGATGTTGTTCTGGTCCAGGAAGTCCAGTCCGATGATCACTTCATTTGATACGTCAGCCACAAGCACTGGATGCTTTATCGCCCGTCGACCAATGACGAACTCCAGTGATGCTTCGCCATGTACTGGTGCGGTCTCTCCGGTCGCGGTTATTAGCTGGAGGTTCCTTTGTGTGGGTTGCACTCTCCACTTCGGGATCACGGTGGGATTGACGATGGTCCTCGACGCTCCATTGACGATGGTCCTCGACGCTCCCGTGTCGATCAGCAGGGGCCAGCTCTCTCCGTTGACGACTCCGTCGACCATCAGGCTGCTATTGTCCCTCCGTAACTTCGTCACACGAACTTGGACTGCCGGGGCTTGACGACTGTCACAAGCCAACCTTTGCCCCCCTAGGCTGGCTGATACTTGCTTTCCTGGGCCGCGCGGTTTCTCTACGACTGACTGTCCCGACGGAAACCCTTGGCGGCGGCGATCACCGCAGTCCTTGCTCAGGTGGCCTCTCTTACGGCAGGTCCAGCAGGTCGGTAGTCCTCTTTCAGGCCGCCTCTCCGGATGTCCTTCGGCTACGTTTTTGTTGGTGGTACTGCGATTCTTGAAGAAACGGCTTAGCGCCTACATGAACTCGTCGGCCAGGGGCTTGGTCTCGTTGGTTTTTACTGGTTCGTCGACGTCCACTTGACGCACCCGCGCGCGCATTCTAGATACCTGCTTTGGCGTCTCGAACTCAAGCGCGTGGCTCAGCGCATCTGCCAGGGTCTTATTGCGCGCGAGTCGCAGCGACTGTTGAGTGTCCGAGTCCCGTAGCCCGTCGGTGAAAGTCTGCGTCGCTATCTGCTCCAGAAAGTCGGCCGGCGCTGTTGGGTAGGCGAGCCTTACGAGGCGTGCGATGTCCATCTCGAACTCCTGCAGGGTTTCCACGTTCTTCTGTACCCGGGTCCGGAACTGCATCTGGTAGGCCTGCTGAAGATGGCTATCTCCATTTCGGGACTCCATATGGGCGATCAGTGAAGCGTAGTCCTGGGATCCAGTCGGGATGGCCTGAAGGACGTTAAGGGCGTCACCTCTCAGCGCTACAATGAGAGCTGTAGCCTTTTCTGTGTTGTTCCAGTTATTTATGGAACAGGCCGCCTCGAACTGACGTAAGTAGGTGCTCCACGGGACCTTTCCGTCGAAGGTTGGGGGGCGTCACTCTGCTATGTCCCGTTCCTGATATTCCCGGTGTAACGGTGGGCGGGCGTTGGCGCAGCTTGGCAACTTCCTCTTGTAGGGCTTTGACTCTCTCATCCACCCCGGTCGGCGGGCGTCGGCGCAGCTCGGTGACTTCCTCTTGTAGGGCTTTGAATCTATCTTCCATCCCTGTCGGCGGGAGTCGGCGCAGCTCAGCAAATTCCTTTTGTAGAGCGTTGAATCTCTCTTCCACCCCCATCAGCGGTCGTTGGCACAGCTCGGCAACTTCCACTTGCAAGGCGTTGAATTTCTCCTCCACCCCCATCAGCGGGCGTTGGCGCAGCTCGGCAACTTCCACTTGCAAGGTGTTGAACTTCTCCTCCACTGCCGCGACTTCCTCACGTAGGCCCTGTTCTAATTTCCCTTGGCTCTCCTCTAATTTCGTCAGCAGACACTCTTCCAGATTTTTCTGGCCATCCAGAAATTTGGCGGTTAGGTCCTCTGCTAACTTATTCTGGCTGTCTTCCATCTGCTTCAGGTCCTCCGCTAACTTATTTTGGCCTTCTTCTAATTTGGAAGTTAGGTCCTCTGCTAACTTATTTTGGCTGTCCTTCAGGTCCTCTGCTAACTTCTTCTGGCCATCCTCCATCTTCTTCTGGCCGTCTTCCATTTTGGCAGTTATGCCATTTAACTTTTCTAGCAGTGCTGCCAATTTCTCCTCCATTTTAGTTGTTTGTCTTGTAAAGGGCATGCACTCACAGGAAAATTAGAGAAAATGACCTGCTCGGGTTTTGAAACCAGGACCGTCAGGTGTTGTGCTTGAGTTCGCAATCCGGCTTCTGACACCAGTTGTTACGTGCCACCCCTAGTGGCACTTTTGTTAAATGGATTACGGTGGGGGTACAAAGCACAACACCAATTACTGCTTAAAGAAATAATTAACTTTATTGTGGCCAGAAAATTACACTAATCAGCAAATACAAGCAATTAGGAGCCTTCTCCAGTTTCCTCAAGTTTCTTCCTTATGCGCTGTTGGCCCCTTTCACTTGCAACAGACCACAGAAGTTAATCCGTCCTAATGAGTCCGGTGGCCTTGGCAGAAGCTACCTGCCCCTCTTCCTCAGGTACAACAAATACAGTTACTTACGAGCACTTGATGTACGCTGTTCACAAGCTGGGAGAAACAATGTCACAGGATTTCGTAACTCGCACAGCACTTCGTCACCACACTTCTGTCGCACAAGATAATCGCTCGCACTAGCTCGTAAAACACAACAACAACCACTGCTTGACGGGTCACTCTTATATAGCCGGCCGGTGACTCAATAAATGCTTCTAGATCCATCCAGAGTCCACGGCTTCTCGAGGTATCCAGCGCTGGTCTAGTCACGAATGTTCTGGACTATCCCTTTGTCCTAGTAGCCCTGTTGCATAAGGCGCGCGCAATACAGGAGGCAGGGCACAGCCCAGCCCTGGGGCAGTTGTGACTCACGCGGCGACTGATGACACAAACTCACAGCCGTAACAATATGTATTCCGCCGTCTACCATTTGGAGTCAAAACATCTGGATCTGTTTTGATCAGAGCACGGGAAAAAAATTTGAGTCCTGAAGTAAAAGAGATAGCAATTCGTTATATAGATGATATCTTAATTGCATCCGAGACTAAAGAGGAACATTTGTTACATCTTCAGATGTTATTCGCAGATTTTAGAAAAGCGAACTTTAAAGTAAACCTTCGAAAATGTCAGTTCTTTCGAAAGGAAATAACATTTTTGGGTCACATTTTGGATGGAGAAGGATACCGTCCCAATGAGACAAAGATACAGGCAATTGCAAATTTCCCTAGACCTACTAGAGTGAAGAATGTCCGCAGTTTTCTCGGGACATGCCAATTCTTTGCAGGGCATTGTCCAAACTTCACCAAGACGGTAGCGCCATTGCAGGAATTATTGAAGAAAGGAAACAAATGGAAATGGGATGAAGATTGTGAACAATCATTTCGAGATGCCAAGAGGTTATTGGTAAACAGCGTGAAATTGGAGTATCCTGACTTTACCAAGAATTTCATCATAGAATCTGATGCATCCACCGTAGGGATTGGAGCTATTCTACTTTAGGAAGATGAAGATCACAAGAGACATTGCCTGGCGTTCATTAGCAGGAAACTTCGTCCATCAGAAAGGAATTATTACACCACAGAGTTAGAAGCACTTGCTGTAATATTCGCGTTGGAGTCTTGGAAGAAAATGTTAATTGGACATTCAGTCATTGTGAGGACTGATCACCACGCATTGGAGTTTATCTTGAGAACAAACTTTGCCAGTGATAGGATAACTAGATGGTCACTTTTTATTCAACAATTCAACCTAGTTATTGAACACACTCCTGGAAAGTTGAACGTGGGAGCTGATTTATTGAGTAGAGCAGTGGAGTCTACATCTAAGGTTTTTCAAGTTAACCTGACGCAAGAGGATGAGGATACCTTGAGAAGGTTCAGATTGTTGCATTTCTCCCAGAGGAGAGACCGACGTCTTAGAAACATTTTTCGTTTTCTACAGGGAGACATGGATCCAAATGATGATGATTTTGTGGAAACTGAAAGAATTTCAAGAGATTTTATGATGTTAGATGGTTTAATATACAAGTTTGCAGATCCCGACCATACGAAGCTGAGAGTAGTGATACCTCCACGAATGCAAAAACCCATTATCTGGATGGCACATCGAATCGCAGGTCATGCTGGAGTAGACAAGACGGTCAACATGATTCAAGAGAAATTTTCGTGGGAGCGAATGCGACAAACTGTCAGGAACACTATTCGAGAATGCGACTTATGCCAAAAGGAGTAAACATAATTCTAGATTATTGAGGGAATTACCAAGGCCTATTATTCCTTCTAAGCCTTGCGAAATCTTCGCGAATGATTTATATGGTCCTCTCCCAAAGTCTAAAAGAGGTAACCGATATATTCTGGTGACCATGGATGTTTTCAGCAAATACACTATGTTACATCCAATTCAAAAGGCCAACGCAAAATATTGTGCGAAGAGAATTAGAGACAGCGTAATTCCGGAAGCAGGCAAACCGGAATTCCTTTTATCAGATCGTGGACCTCAATTTACATCTTTAGAATTTCGAACCGTCATGAATAATCTTGGGATTAGACAATTGTTTTGTTCTATTAGACATCCAGAGAGCAATCCAGCAGAACGCGTGATGGCTGAAATAGCAAAATTTTGCCGCCTCTATTGTCCAAATGAGCATTGGAAATGGATGGATGTTCTTTCTTTAGCATCCGAATCCATCAACTCTACAATTCATGAGAGTACTGGACAGATTCCCATGTTGCTTCATCATGGAATTAAACCAACAAGATTATGGGATCGAATCATCTCTATTCCACCTGAGATTGAACCAAGTCGTCAGATGAGGGAAACTCTAGCTTTAGACAAGTTGAGGAGCCAAGCTGAGAAAAGAGAGCGCAGAGTGAGAGGAAAACGTTTTCGCAGACCCTTGCGCGTAGGAACTCTTGTTTTAGTGAAAAGACCTACACCCTCTGACGTGCAAAATCGAGTGTACTCGAAGTTTGCAAGCCTTTACGCTGGACCCTATCGCATTGTGGAAGTAAACAACAATGGAAGCTATGAAGTCGCCAATACATGAACTGGTAACATCGTGGGAACTTATAATGCATCGAATTTGAAGATTTATTATTCAAGAACCAGATGATTTAATGTGTAGATAGGAAAAATAATTTATTTTTTAATTTTTATTTTTGCTAGGTGTGGGGTGGATGTGCCCAACTCTAGGAATGGGTATTCCAAGATTCAGACACCTAGATATCAAGGGAAAGGCTACAGCCGCTTTTGAAAGTTGAGATATTTGAATATCGCGCTACATTGCTTCTCGAAGCAATTGGAAAGAATTTACCGATACTTGCATGTCAAGTGACGTAGCGAGTAATAGCAGAGGTCGATGCTATTTATTGATTAAATAGTTAACCATGGAGTAGAGACTTGAGACTTGGATCAGATTACTGGCACGGCCAAATGAAAGAGAATGCACTTAGTATCAAGTAAATCGGACCAGGGATACCAGAGATATGAGGATTTCCAGATATCAGCTGATGACGCGTGACCCTGGCAGTTTTGAATAAAAGCCGGCCGGCCGAGGCATCGATAGCTCATTCCAACACAAGCATTTGCCGAGCAAGTTGCTGCTACGCTGAGCCAAGGCACATGGTTGCCGGATCTACGCAGAAGTAATTTTCAAAGTTGTGATAGTCACAAAAGTGCTGCGCTACGAAGTGGAACTTAGTAAGTTTCCGGCGAGGAGAATCACTGAGGTGATTGAATTTTTTTTCTACAGACATTAGTGGAAATATTTATGTTTCTACATGGACATATGCTAGACTTTGTCTAGAATTAGTACTTTGTCACAGTCCAATAATAACCTAATACTTGGATGTTTAAGTCCATTTCAGTCAGTTTTCATATTGGTAACTTGTTAACCACTTCGATCTATCAGTACACTGAAGACCAGTCTATCACGGTGGTGTTCATTAGTCTACGCAAGGGAAACTACAGGTTGCTTAGCGCATGGTAGATGGCGAGAAGCCATGCCCAGGGAACGATCTTCAGGACAGCCGTTGATTGGTTAGACTGTCAGTGTCTTCTTGTATTGATAAGATTACCTTGAGTTATGTTACAACTGACATATCTAAGAATAGATCACTTAGATCTGACCCCATTTAAACAAACTGTTATGGCTTTGATAGAAGCCCATATTAAAATGGAACAACAGTTAATTCAAACGTCAAGAGATACTACCACTATGTCTTACTAGACGGATTGTGGGTATATAATGGCGGCCGATACAAGGATTATACGTGCTTGTCCGATAGGGCATGTCTATGGATAAATCTGGTACAGACCAGGTTCACTACGCTTCAAGACCATCAAGAAATGTAAGCCACATTTAAATTATATTATGCCTAGCTAATTGGAACAAACTATTTTTCTGCAGATGACCAACACATTTATTTTTCTTCGTATTTAAATCTTGCAATGATTTAGGCCTACGCAAGCCATATTAGAGTTATTCTGAGTATTTTCAGCACTCAGAACAGTTTAGGATCGATGACCGAGCATTTCGAGCATTTATTTGAATATTTCATATCTTAGGGATATCACGGAAAACCGTCGATGTAATGGTTGAGTTAAATTATTTTTGTTGAGGAATGGATATTTTTTCCATATTCGAAGATTCGAACATGTGGATTCTCACATAATGAGATGATAATTAAATATATTTAAAATGATATAACAAATAATAATAATAATAATCCACTGATAATAATAATAATAATAATTTTTATAACTTTTCTAAATAATTCTTGGATATTATATTTTCTAATAATCATATGTATTGAGAGAGAGGCTATGAAGTAGTTTAATCATTTCTAGTTTGGAACAGGAGATTTTCCGAAGGAGAGTGGTTAGCGCAAGCCCGCATTCAACCAACATTTCAGTTCTGGTTGAACAGTTGATATTTGCAATGAGCAAAGTATATTTTTCAGATAACACGGAGAGGCATGAAACGGGAAGCAATTGATATTTGTATCAAATAGGATATTTTTGTATTTATATAAAATCATGACGTAAATACACTCGAAAGTGAAATAAAGATTTTCATAAGTATGGTAAATTCACGGGTTGAACTGAATGGTAAAATAAAATAAACTTGTAAGTTTATTAATCTTCCAGTGTTGATAACAAGCAGAGGCTTAATTTATTGTATAAATTTTGGGAAGAAAATTTATATGTGTGGAGTAGTTGAAATGCCATTCCCAGGTGCGCATGTTTAAGTCGCAGGAATGAAGAGGTTTTTTCGAGCATCAATCAAATAGCAGGTTCGATGGCTCAGGTTTATAGTAGGAGTATTGGAACTACACATTTCGTCGTATGAATGACCCGAAGCTTATTTCTTAAAAACCATCAGTTCTTATTTCAACCTTGTTTACGAATTCCATTTAGACTTTGATTTTGCTAGAATCCGGATTTGTCATGATAGTAGTTTATTCTTCTTCAGAGGAAGACCTTTGCCGTTGTTGTTGTAATATTGTGTTCTTACACAAATAATCGAATGGGCCACTGCCAATTAAAAATAATTCTTTAACCACGAATAATTTGAAGGATATTTTCAATCCTAGTGCCATGAACTAAATGAATTTATCATGAAGCTACAATTCTTATTTCCGCATTCTGTTGAAGAATTGCAAGTTGTGAAAGTTACTAAAAGGGCCACAAATATAAATATTTTTCTTAATGATGATTCTAAGTTGAGAATTGAATAGTTGAATGGTTCAACAATTTATTGATCAAGTTGATGATTCAGAAATCATATATTTTGTTAGGAACTTGAAGTTCATAATCGAGTCACTTCTCGAAACGTTTAATGTCAGAAGAACAATTAATTTTTGTTGTGCTTCGCACAGTTCTTCGATGCTATGCTCAAATGTCAAATACTTTTCAGATGTTATTAATATGTGTAAATAATTTGTGTTGCTTCAATGATGATAATATTTTTCGACAATATATATTTTTTGAAACTGGAAAAATAAGTGAAAGTTAAAAATTCTATGAACATTTATTCTACGAGTGTTAATATTATGTAAAAATTCAAACAGTGAACTACGATATTTCCAGTAGAGACAATTAAATTTGAACTGGAATTAATCATAAATAATTTTGGAACACAGTCTACAGGACTAACAATCAGACTTGTGTTTCCAAAAAAATAATTGTCAAATGTGTTTGGAAAATTTCTGTATACGGATCGGAGCGTGGAATGTTAGAAGTCTGCTAGGAAGTGGAAGGTTAGAAAACTTAGAAAGGGAAATGGATAGGTTGAGGTTGGATTTGGTTGGGATTAGTGAAATGCGCTGGCAGGAAGGACAGGACTTTTGGTCAGGAGACTATAGGGTCATTAGCACTAAATCAAACAATGGCCAAGCAGGGGTTGGCCTCATATTGAATAGGAAACTTGGACAGCGGGTGGAATATTATGAGCAATATAGTGAACGGATTATTGTAGCAAAAATCAATACAAAACCTACCTGCACTACAGTGGTACAAGTCTATATGCCTACCAGTCAAGCAGATGATGAGGATGTTGAAAAGGTCTACGAAGAAATAGACGAAATTCTGAGGTATATCAAGGGTGATGAAAATGTTATAGTAATGGGAGATTGGAATGCTGAGGTAGGAAAAGGGAGAGAAGGGAAGATAGTAGGAGATTTCGGATTAGGTGAAAGGAATGATCGAGGAAGCAGGCCGGTAGAATTCTGCACCGAGCATGAATTGGTCATAGCTAACACCTTATTCAATAACCACAATAGAAGAATATACACATGGATGAGACCAGGAGATACAGGGCGTTACCAAATCGACTTCATTATGGTCAAGCAGAGGTTTCAAAACCAGATTTTGGATTGTAAAACATATCCTGGTGCTGACATAAACTCTGATCACAATCTGGTTGTAATGAAATGCAGATTAAAGTTGAAGAAACTGAAGAAAAGTCAAAAGCCAAAAAGGTGGGCAATAGACAGACTGAAAGAGAAGAATGTAAACGAAAGATTCAAGAAGAGTATAAAGGAAGGACTAATGAAAAACCCTAAACAAACTTCAATTGCAGACGAATGGGCACTTTTGAAGAATGAAATAACAAAATCCGCAGAAGAAAACATTGGTAGGAAAGAAAGAATAGGTAGAAAACCGTGGATCACTCAGGATATACTAGAATTGATGGATGAAAGGCGGAAACACAAGAATCTAAGAGATGAAAAGGGGAAAGCAGAATACAGACGTCTGAGAAATGAGGTTAACAAGAAGTGCAAGGAAGCGAAAGAAGAATGGTTGAAAGAGAAATGTGCAGGTATAGAAAATTGTCTGAAATTAGGAAAAGTAGACACAGCTTATCGAAGGATTAAGAATACTTTTGGGGAAAAGGACACAAATGGAAAGCCTCTAACCGATAGGGAAGAAAAGGTTGAGAGATGGAAAGCTTACATAGAGAGTTTGTATAAGGGAAAGGAGATTGAGAATCATGTAAAGGAAAGGGAGGAGGAAATTGATGAGGATGCGAAAGCAGATTTAATATTGAGATCAGAATTTGATAGAGCTTTGGAAGACTTAAGCAGGAACAAAGCACCAGGCATAGATGATATACCGATTGAGTTGCTACGCTGCATAGGAGATGAAGGTCTGATCAGGTTATTTCACTTGGTGTGTAGGATTTATGAGACAGGTGAGGTACCCCCTGATTTCAAGAAGAATGTAATCATCCCTATACCAAAGAAAGTGGGAGCTGACAGATGTGAAGATTACCGTACAATCAGCTTGATTACTCATGCTTCAAAGATCCTGTCTAGAATAATTTACAAGAGGATTGAAAGCCAGATAGAAACGGAGATGGGTGAAGACCAGTTTGGTTTCAGGAGAAATGTAGGAACAAGGGAAGCTGTACTAAGTCTTAGGCTGATTTTAGAAGGTAGAATAAGGAAAGATAAGAGAATGTTCATGGCTTTTGTAGACTTAGAAAAGGCTTTTGATAACGTTGATTGGACTAAATTGTTTGACATTTTGAAATCAATTGGAATAAAGTACAGGGATAGGAGGGTGATATACAATCTGTACAGAAACCAGACAGCAGTCATTCGAGTTGAAGGACATGAGAGAGAAGCTGGTATTCAGAAAGGTGTAAGGCAAGGCTGCAACTTATCACCCATACTTTTCAATCTTTACATTGAACAAGCAATGAAGGAAATTAGAGAAAAATTTAAAGTGGGAGTGAAGATTCAAGGAGAAATAATTTCAACTCTGAGATTTGCTGATGACATCGTCATCTTGGCCGACAAGCCTGAGGATTTGAATGAGTTTTTGAATGGTATGGACTCCGTCTTACGGAAAGAATTCATGATGAAAATTAATAAACGTAAAACAAAAATACTGGAATGCAGCCGAAATAAATCAGAAACCTCTATGGAGATCAAATTGGCAGGTGAAAAGCTGAAGGAAGTAGGAGACTTCTGTTACTTAGGAAGCAGAATAACCAGTGATGGACGAAGCAAAGAGGATATTAAAAGTAGGTTGGCTCAGGCAAAGAAAGCATTTCTACAAAAAAGGAATCTGCTGACATCGAATATAGATTTAGGTATTAGGAAGTCATTTTTGAAAGCCTTTGTCTGGAGCGTGGCGCTCTATGGAAGTGAAACTTGGACTATTGGTGCAGCAGAAAAGAGGAGAATTGAAGCATTTGAAATGTGGTGTTACAGGAGAATGATGAATATCAGATGGGTAGATAGGGTTACAAACAAAGAGGTATTAAGACGAGTGGGAGAGGAGAGATGTTTCTGGCGACTGCTAATGAAGAGAAGAGATAGGTTGGTAGGACACATACTAAGACACCCAGGTATAGCAAGCTTAGTTATGGAAGGAAGGGTCGAGGACAAAAACTGTAGGGGTAGACCAAGGTTAGAATATGTTAAACAGATTGCCTCCGATGTAGGGTGTCGGAGCTATGTAGAGATGAAACGATTAGCTCCGGACAGGGAGGCATGGAGCGCTGCATCAAACCAGTCAAAAGACTGAAGACTCAAACAACAACAACATTGTGTAAATAGGAGTGTGGGTCGCCACACGTGAGTGATGCTGCTTTGAGCATTTTTGCAGTCAATTTTAAATTCAAAATAAAATGAGATAATTTTACTTGATGTGTTATACCCAATTGAATCTCCTTCTATCCTTATTGTTGCATTGAGCCAAAAATCAGTAAAGCATTTTTTTCATTTGATGTCGTTTTTGCGATTTGCTTTAACCCATCTGGCGCTCCGGGATATTTTGACTCTCGTGCTGACTGATTATTGGTAAAATGCATATGTGGTAGTGCGGACTCCGGTCTAAACGGGCACAGTGTGCCTTATCATTGTAGAGTTGATACCTTTTAGCCTCAAATCCAAAATATGCAACTGCTCAATTGGGAGACGGTACACGCCCGAGTCCTGACGCTAGCTGGAGGCGGAAGCATATTTTCCATCGAGATTACTCACATGGGTACACTACCTGATGTCAATGCTACCTAGTGGTGAACGTTGGAACTTTGATAGAGCGATCCGACGAAATCTAACCTAACAATTTAGCTTCACACAAGTTAAGTTAGTGGAAGGATCTTTTACATGCCATAAATCCAAGATATGGCACCGCCGGCTTTACTTCCCCTCCGAAGGAAGGCTTACTGAAGGGTTTTAATCCGACGACTTCGGCCGGGTTTGAACCCGTGATCTTGGGCACAGCAGTTCAGCGTGCTACCAACTACGCCACCGAAGCCGCATGGTAACAGTAATGTGAGGTCAATGTATGCGCATCGGTAACAGTTGAAGAGACCTCATGTGCCAAATAAACATGGCGATTGTTGAATGAGCAAGAAACATAATGAGACCGTTAGTCGAGTTAACAACCACGATGACTTTCCTAACATCCCATAAGTCGAATAAAATTGCCGTGAGGATCAGGTGAACTTCCTAATAGGCTAAGCGGCACGAGACACTGTAGTCGACGGGGATCGAGGTACATGTTGACGATGGTCATTGACTGCCTAAGGAAAGGTTCACCTTAAAACTAGACTGAGAAATTAAACATCCAGGCTTAAGTAAAACACCGTGAAAATGTATTAAAATTCACAAGCCCCTAGCCTAGTTCGGAGGGTTATAATCGGCTAGTCCGCAAACTAATAAACAAAAGAAAATAAAGAGCAGGTCCCTACCTGAGAAGTTACCGAAAAACCCTCGCGAAAGATCTAACTCACAATAATAAAGCAACAACAGCAACACTAGGAAAATGGTACGACGCAAGTCCCTAGTTCAAGTTACAAGATTAAGCTAATATCAGAATTTACATTTAACAGGGTAGC
This sequence comes from Meconema thalassinum, assembly GCA_946902985.2. Taxonomy (NCBI): domain Eukaryota; kingdom Metazoa; phylum Arthropoda; class Insecta; order Orthoptera; family Tettigoniidae; genus Meconema; species Meconema thalassinum. Next base: position 341,950,685 of record OX336395.1, read on the forward strand.
AAAACAAATCTAAGTTAGGATGATACCATTTCCACATTTACTTTCAACGGTAATCATCTAGCTAAGTCCTAACAGTTAATAACAAAATTTACGGCGATGACGTCCGTAACAGAAAACAATTACAACAAATCTAAGTGTACAGCCATGAAAAACATTTAATTATTCTTAATAACTACGTGCTATCAGCACACAATAAGGTAACATGTAGGATTTACACACTAGTACATCATAAATAAGTAATGAAATAGACACAAATCTTTATTAAATTCCTGCCTACACCTTGGTTTACTCTTTGTAAGCCATAGTCATCTAATGTGTGTAATTACGGTGAAGAATGCGTAGTTGAAACCACGTCTGACATCGCATGGCCTGAGCTCCACAAGCTACAAACTCTCGGTTCGCGCATGCTTCAGGTCGCTACAAAAATGTCAACTGTCCTAGTCATTTCCACACAAGGAAATTACCTTCAACTGCACGGCTATGTCAACAGTTCCAAAATGCAACAGAACAAAGTTAGATAGAAAGAATTCATTAGTTAGCTTTTGTTTTACCAAAGTTATGCGTTTTATTATTAAGATATTGGTTTAGGTTTATCGTTGGTTTATGGCGAATAATACTGACAATAGCTCGGGCACGGAGTGTCTACACTGAGATCATTCTCCACCAAAAAGCCTCGACTCAACAGTCGGAATAAGATCAACGAGCAATAACAACTCGGACACACAATAACACGGGTTACCAGCGGTGAAAAGCTCGCATTCAATAACTCTGGGATAGGCCTGTCCACAACAGTTACCTTCCAATAACATCTAGTCAACGGGAACCCTCCCGGACAAGGTAATCACAAGTACCTTCATACAATAAATTCCTGCATTTAACAGGGTCGCCTGCAACACACTATAGAAAACCTGACCTAATTTGTACACGTTAAAACGGTACACGCAAGAAGTGCGCTCAACTAACAAAAAGCAATCTATAAAACATGTGATCTGAGACAGGGTTGAAAACTGGGTTACATCAGCTAAGTAGCAATGAAAGAAAGAGCGAATACAATTGCATTCTGTCTCTTGTTAAAGTAGTCCTGTCTCTCAAACAAATGAAGAGCGCTCTCAAGGCCACTGGATTACAAAACCAGTTTATGTCACCAGCAGGCTACCACTTTCCTGCGTTCGGTCGACACAAAACACACATTATTCAAGGCCGGCGATTTAATCAATATAAAGCTATACATCTGGCCTGTTCATAAAAAACTTTACCATAGGTTATGAACCTCTAAAGAGTCCGTGTATAAAAAACTCGCAATAAATCTGAATAGTATAATATAATACCGTCTTTCTACCAAAGACGTCTAAATGATAGTAATCTTACAATTACTGGAGCTCTTTTCTCTAAAAAATACAATTCAATAGTTGCTAGTACAACATCAAATAAAAACGTGTCTTACATGACACAAGCAAAATGATAATTGTGGCGCAAATTCAATACAAGGATCTGCTTAATGATACGTTGGGAACTGAGTTCGATGCTAGGCAACGAAACATTCCTTCTAATAGTTAGGTTCAAACTTGACCAAGAATAGCTTCTGAGCTTATTCAAAATGAAAATACAATGCATTTACAAAACTGGCATTTACAGTCGATTGCCTAACTGATACGACTGTTCTATCGAAAGTCAGGGGTGTATCAAAACTGGCTGCAAAGAATGCAGTTAAAGAAATAACCATGACATCTGATTGTCATAACTAAAGTCAGCAAAGACTTGAAAAATCACCCCAAACAGGGTTGTACAAAATAGCCTTGAATGACTACGGTCACATCTAGCAAAAGATAGGCTTTGACGTTCTACGACGTTCATCAAGCTGCACCAGGGTTAACCAAAATGTTAGACCCAAGGGTGTCTCACTATACTGAAATAAATGACATTAAATTAAACTAGATACAATCCCTACCTAGAAAAATGGCTGACACAGAGTGTGATTGATTCACAAACTACATTAAATCTAATATACCACCAGAACTAGAACAAGATAAGGGATGGTCAAAAACTCACGACATGGAGAAGCTATCACTCAGCCCTCTATTCAATAACCAGGGTTGTACAAATTCCTCTCTGGATCTCTGGAACGGTATTATCCTCATCAGGATTCCCATCTGGACTCCTCCAAAGACCAGGGTTCGATTCGTCCCTGTCGACAACTCCGTGAATATTTTGGATATGCCTGGAAATGGCATCTTGGATTCCTTCCTTCTCGTCCTCGGTTCTGCAAGCTCCACCATCATGCTAGTTCTTGTAAAAATATCACCCTCATACCAGGATGTTATTAGCCCATTGTGACTGATTCAAGCATGGTGTGGAATAGTCTGGTCACGTTGACGGTGAAATAAATTATGAAATTCATTCTTTCACTTTCCAAAAATATAATGTTCGTCGTAAGTATTGTAGGCTTTGATAGTAATTGATAACACAGCCTTAATTTCGTGGATGTGAATAGATACATGAGCTAGCACTGCTCTATGACTCTGCACGTGCTAAATGACGCTACTTTTCTATCATGCAGCATCGGTAAAATGTACGTCGTTTTGGAAATAAAAACTTCACTCTGGCAATCCAAATATGTTACACTATTATAATCACAGTTATTTGAAGTAATTGCAACACATTTACCTGTATATTTTCCACAAGGCATTTGGCCCTCCACAAACACGTGGGTACTAAAATGTGGTGTTCCGGTAAAATTATATAATTCACTAAAACTTGCCAATAATTGTCTTCAATATGTTTCTGTGGCTCACTGTGCATAAATACCAGTATTTTACAATATGCCAGTGCACGATGGCACCTGATAACCAATTCAACGCTAACAAGTGGATATTCTTCTATGTTCTACAGGACAAAACAATTATTCGCCTTTACTGGGCGAATTCTCCAGACGTAGTGCAAGTAACTCACTATAATTCTTACTTATAACTTGTATCGTTGTTTATTCGCGCTCGATGGCAACTAATTGTAATTTCCTCGCTAAACAGCGGATATTTCCTACGTCGTACAAGACGGATATGATTCCACGCCTACACAGGGCGGATTCTCCAGAAGTAGTGCAAGGCACTGGGTGTCTCAAGGAAGTAGGTCGTCAAAACGAAGTCGTTGAGCGACTACTTACGTTCCTATTTGCGTATCTGCAAGGGTATTACCTTACCTTAAGCTAAAATAACATTCTCAAAAATGTTTTAATAATGCAGCATGACGAAATGGAATATTCTGAGTCTTGAGAAAGAATAAAATTAATTAATAAGATCTGAGATAAATAATTAGCAGTTCTCACCAATGTCAAAAGTGCGATTCAACGCTACTTCAAAGGGTATCGCGTGAGCTCTCAGCTCCACGTGGCTTCCTGGGTGTGTTCAAAGGTACAACATCCCATCATAAATGTTCTGTCATAAAAAATATCACATGAACCATAGCTCAGCGAGTTCATCTGCCTCTCCGTCGTTTCAAATAAAATGTTGGGACGACATTTTTATTTGACTTGAAATTCATTCAAGAGTGATATTTTTTTAGATTGGCTGCATTAAAGGTTCCAATGCGCTCTCCTGTCCTGATGTCTTCTACTACATAACTTCTATTGTTCAGAGGCTGTCGGATACGACTAGGGCCATAATATAAGGATAGAAATTTCCCATATATGCGGTCTATAGGACTTGAAATTCCGGGTCTCCTTATGAGGATAAGGTCTCCCTCAACTAGTGGTTCTCTAAATCTCTTGCGTCTAGTTCTTCTCAAGCGCTTGGCAGCTTGTCTGTCCATAGTTTCCCTTGCAGCTAAAAGTCTGCTGGCATGTGATGGTTGTAAACAAGGTGGATTTACAATCACACGGTCCCATATTCTCAGCGGCATCTGGTTCAAATGCAAGACCATAGGTATTTGACCAGTGCTCTCATGGACTGTTGAATTAATACACTTTGCCAAGGTGACTAGGACTTCAGTCCATTGCCAGTGTTCTTCTTGACAATATAATCGACAGAATTTTGCGATAATATACATCACGCATTCTGCTGGGTTGCTCTCTGGATGACGAATAGATGATAAAACATGACCTATTTCAAGCTCATTCATAGCATTGGCAAATTCTGCTGAGGTGCACTGTGATCCGTGATCAGTCAACAGGAATTGTGGCTTTCCTGCCTCCGGTATCACTTGACGTCTAATCCCCTGAATAATCTGATGTGCAGTGGCTTTTTGAATCGGATGAAGCATCGTATATTTCGTGAACACATCAATAGTTACAACGATGTATCGATTCCCACGACGAGCCTTAGGTATTGGGCCATACAGGTCCTGTGCATATAACTCTCTAGGTTGAGTTGGGAGTATTGGTCTAGGTTGTTCCTTCAACAAACGTGACGTGTACTTGTTCCGCTGGCATGCGTCGCAAGCACGTAAACACTGTCTAACGGTGGCTCCTAACCCTTTCCATGTAAAAGACTCTTTGATGGTTGCAATGGTTTTGTCTGTTCCACCATGACCAATGGATAGATGAACCATAAGAATAACAGATTCTTGGTATCTCCTAGGAATAACTGCACGCAGTTGAGTGTGGTCCTCGTCCACAAACTTGTATAATACACGATGATAAATCAAGTAATTATCTGCAACAGCAGCAATTCTCGCATAATGAGCATCCTGTGGATCCATTCTTCGTTCCAGGAAACGGATAAAGTGCCTGAGTTCCTCCTCACGTCGCTGCCCTTCAGGTAGATGACGAAGTCGGCGAAGGTGTTCCTCGCATTCTCCCTCGATGTCTATGGCATTAACAGTAGCCTCAGGATTTCGGCTGAGGATGTCGGCCAACACATTCTCTCTGCCTGGTCGATAAACTATTTCCAAATCGAACTGTTGGAGAAACAGCGTCCAACGTGTGATCCTGTCGCTTGCCAGTCTTGTTCTTAAGATGAAGGTCGGTGCATGGTGATCGGTCCTCACAATAATCCTCTGGCCTAACAGAAGTTTCTGCCAGTATTCAAGTGCGTAAACTATTGCAAGTGCTTCTATCTCGGTCGTGAAGTAGTGAGATTCATGTGCTCTTAAACGTCGGCTTAAGAAGGCGATGTGATGACGTTTCTTCTCATCATCCTCCTGCAGTAAAATGGCTCCTATACCAATGGCAGATGCATCAGTTTCTAGAATAAAGTCCCGGGAATAATCTGGATATTCTAACTGAATTGAGTCCACTAACATCTGTTTAGCTCTCCTGAAAGCTATCTCGCATTCATCATTCCAGTTCCACCTGCAGTTATTTTTCAGTAATCCTTGCAGAGGTGCGACAGTCTCGGAATACTTCTCACAATGAGCAGCAAAGAATTGGAGAATTCCTAAGAATTGTCTCACGTGTTTCACACGGGTTGGCGTTGGAAATGCAGCAACAGTTCTAATCTTTGCCGGATTTGGTCAGTATCCTTCTCCATTGATTATGTGTCCTGCAAATTTCACTTCTTTCTGAAAGGATCGACACTTGTCAAATTTGACCTTAAAATTCGCCTGTCGTAGATTCTCAAAAACAAGGCGCAATGTCTTAAAATGCTCTTCTTCTGTTTCTGAAGCTATGATTATGTCATCCACATAACATATTACTCTCTGCTTCACTTCAGGAGTCAGCTTGGCATCAAGTGCTCTGATTAATGCGGCTCCGGCATTTTTCAATCCAAATGGTAGTTTTCGAAAGACATAAGTAGTCTGATCAAACAGGAATCCAGTATATTTCTGAGTATGCTCAGATAATCTGATATGGTAATAAGACTGAACCAAGTCCAATGATGAAAATATCCTTTTTCCTTTGAACTTCCTGAGAATGTCCCTAATCTTGGGCGGTCTGTCGTGCTCAGGAGCTAGGCGTTCATTCCAGGCTCTGGCATCAAGACAAAGTCTCAAGCTTCCATCTACCTTAACCACAGGCGTTATGGGATTCAAGAAAGGAGTCGGTGATTTCTTGATTGTGCCTGCTGCTTCCATCTCATGGATCTTCTTAGCAGCTTCTTCACGATGTTTCTCAGCAATCGGGTAAATTTTCTTCTGGAATGGGGAATCATCCAGTAGCACAAGGTCGTATTCGTAGTCTAATATCTCACCAGGTGTGGTGTCGAATATGTCCCTGTATTCGTTCAATATTATATCAAGATTCTCTCGTGTGGGTGCTGATAATGATTCTGCCTCTTCGTCAGCATCGAGTGTCTCGTCAATTTCCTTGCCATTCAAGTTTTCGACTACGTCGACTTCGGATAGGAATTCCGGTTCTTCTTCAACTAGGTTCATCTGAATGGGTTCATTCGGCTTGAACTCTACCGTGTTACGGCCCATGTCAATGATACCATCATATTTTCTAATGAAGTCTGCGCCTAGTATGGCGTCATGATGCAAGCCCTTCATTACAAGAAATTCGTGCAAATACACATGATTTGAAATCTTCAGAGTACAAAGAATCTGGATTTTGCACGTCACAACCCGGTCAGGTATGACACCTCTGACTCTTACAGCTGAAATAGGCAGCTCTTTCACCTCACAGTTGGCCTTTAATCTGGCATGGCAATCGGCGGAAATAACACTAATCATTGCCCCAGTATCAACGAGAATGACTACGTTGACTTCGTTCAAAGTGGCTACTATCTTGGGCAGACGGGTCAACTCATAATTGTGGTTCGTCGTTCGTCGTTCGTCCAACAAGTCTTCTTGGATTGGCTCCCAGAGTAATATGGTAGCAGTTACTCGGTGCTCAACCTGACAAGAATCTGTTAATTTTTCGGCGTTTTTTTTATTATCCTGGCGAGAAGTACTGGGCTGGTTGTGCTCCGTCTCCTGCGCCGAATCTCTATTTTCCCTCGAAGTTGGGTTCCGTTCTCCCTCTTCTTGGATTTGCAGTTCTCTTAATTGTTGGAGGTATTCACGGCTCTCCCGTGCTCTTCCTTTCCAATCTCTGTCTGGCTGGTATCTAGGGTCTCGTTCTCGGTTATATCCTCTAGCGTATCGATAGTCCCTTCGGATACTTCCGTGCTGTTGGTTTCTTCCGTTATTCCCGCGTTGGTAATTTTCGTGACGTTGGTTATCATTCGTCCCTCGGTCGAATCTCCGATTCCAATGACTACGACGGTCATCTTGTCGATCTCGAGCATATGGAGCGTTGTTCCATTCCCTCCTACGATAGTTGTAGTTATCATCACGATGACCAGAACTCTCTTGTGTTTGCGTTTGTTGCGGAGTCTGGCTTACTTTATCCACAGTGGTCAAGTTTATGTGTCTTTCCTCGCGCCTGTTAGCCTTCTGCTGACGGTGAGTCGGGAACTGTTCCGTGTTCGCATCCAAGCGTCGCAGAATCTGATCACATTGTTGAAACGTGGATACCCCTGCAGCGATCAACACACGTTGTACGTCCGCAGGGTACTGCCAAACAATGGTTTTAACTAAATCTTGTTCAGACAACGGAGGCTGAAGACAACGAAGCTTCGCAAGCTGTATAGCGAAGTAGTTCGCATAACGAGTAGGCGTATTCGAGCTGTATCTACGAGTATACATTTCAGCTCGGATGCTCTGCTGAATGGCACTCGACCAATACGTCCTTAGTAATGCTTCCTTAAAGTCCTGGTAGCCTGTAAACGAGTGTCTAAATGCTCTAAACCAGGTAATGGCTTGTCCCTCAAGCAAACGTTCTATGACTCTGAGTTCCCTCTCTGGAGTTACCATCGTATCTCTCAGATAGCTTTCGACATTGGCTAGAAATTCCACTGGAGTAACACCACTTCCAGTTCCGGAGAAGCGAGCTGGTTGCTCCTCTCTCGAACGTATTATCGTCACATTTCCCTGCGTATGCGCGGGTCTAAATGTGTTCTGCATATAGTCATTCGTAGGTGTATTTATCTCATTATTAGGTTGACTTCGTGCTGGTCGAAAAGGATGGGCGTTAAAGTTCAAAATCTGGCTCGGCGCTGAACCAGTGAATTGTAATGGTTGTGGTTCTGTAGGTGCGCTGGGCTGAAAATGAGTTTGCATCATTCCTTCACATTGAGAAACGGGTGTTTCCTGAGATTCTCCCACTTGTGAGTGGAAGTGTCTCTCCCTAGGAGTCGTTTCGAGTCTGTCAAGACGTCTTTCTATGCCTTCAAGTCCTTGAATAGTTCTGGCCGCGACTTTGTTGCCTAAGTCATTCAATTGTAATTCGATTCTATCGACCTTTCCCTTGAGGTTCGCGTCTACCTCGCGTATGGCCGTTCTAAGGTTATGGCTAAGATCTAAACTTTCGTTTACTGTGACCTCCTCAAATCGCTTTTGTAAAGAATCGATCTCTCCCTCGACTCTTGACATGTTGTCTTTGACCTCGGCTACCTTGGCCTCTACTATGGTCTTATGTTCGTTGAGGTCCCCTATTAATAACATGAGGTCAATGTTATGTTCCTCATGATGAACATTCACTGTTTCGCGTAGGCTTGCTACGGTTTCCGTTAGTTCAGAAATGTTTCTCCTGTTAACGTTCAGTTCGTCTCTGACCTCTAACATGCCGTCAATGATCGTCCTAACATTGTTGTTCACAGGATTTGCAGCTCCTCTCATGAGAACTAATCCGATATTCATGGTTGTCATGTCCTTTTTTACCGTCTCCATGAATCCCTCGACGTGCGTCAATCGAGTCCCGAATTCTTCCCGAGTGTGTTCCAGGTCAGCTTTCGTGTCTATCTGGACTCTATTTATGGTGGTTTGAATTTGAGCCGTGTGCTCCTCTAGTCGGTTTTGCACATCCTCCCTAGCTCTATTCATTTGGTCTGTTAGGCAATCTACACGCTGGTTAGCCTCTTGATGGTGTCGTATGACATCAATCCTAACTGCCGCTAAACCTGCCGCGAGATCATTTCTGGCTTCGACCCTAAATGCGTCCATATCAGCCCTGACTTGGGTTAAATCAGTCCTGACATTATTAACAGATTGAGTATTTATCTCTAAATCTAATCTTATTTGGTCTACATGACCACTAACACTGTTTAAAGATTGGGTGTTTACCTCTAAATCTAGTCTAACATGGTCTACATGAGCACTAACATTGTTTATAGATTGTGTGTTTACTTCCAAGTCCTGTCTTACTTGGTCTACATGAGCACTAACATTGTGAACTTCCTGTCTTACTTGGTCTACATGACCACTAACATTGTTTATAGATTGAGTGTTCTGACCTAAGTCAGCAGTAATCTGTTGGAGATTAGCATTCACACCTGCCATCATCTCTCCGAACACGCGACGAATCGTTTCCTCGTCCATTTGACAAGAAATATATATGAGAAAGTGAGGGATCAATCTCTACTAGAACTTACAGCTATGATTAGTTACTTGGTGGTATAAAGCTTGTTTCATTTATATAAATATCACGAGTACAGCTGGAGTATGCAAACTAAGTGCTTCTACATTTACAAAGACAACGACGAGCAAAGCAAAGTATTACATTTACTCAGGATGAGGCATCATCAAAGAAAACCATATCCATCATTTATCTAACACTAAAGCCTCACCCCATGGACTTCTATCAAACATGAATGCCATGCGGTCAATTGATCTGCAGTACGACTTTCTAAGTTCGTCCCAGTCCTGTCAATTTACCATTAATCAACATTAAGATCCTCCAAAGTAACATGGTACAGACGGTCACCACGTTAACGTCGGCACATGAGTTGGGCGCCATTTTATGAGACCGTCAGTCGAGTCAACAACCACGATGACTTTCCTAACATCCCATAAGTCTAATAAAATTGCCGTGAGGATCAGGTGAACTTCCTAATAGGCTAAGCGGCACGAGACACTGTAGTCCACGGGGATCGTGGTACATGGTGACGATGGTCATAGACTGCCTAAGGAAAAGTTCACCTTAAAACTAGACTGAGAAATTAAACATCCAGGCTTAAGTAAAACACCGTGAAAATTTATTAAAATTCACAAGCCCCTAGCCTAGTTCGGAGGGTTATAATCAGCTAGTCCGCAAACTAATAAACAAAAGAAAATAAAGAGCAGGTCCCTACCTGAGAAGTTACTGAAAAACCCTCGCGAAAGATCTAACTCACAATAATAAAGCAACAACAGCAACACTAGGAAAATGGTACGACGCAAGTCCCTAGTTCAAGTTACAAGATTAAGCTAATATCAGAATTTACATTTAACAGGGTAGCAAAACAAATCTAAGTTAGGATGATACCATTTCCACATATACTTTTAACGGTAATCATCTAGCTAAGTCCTAACAGTTAATAACAAAATTTACGGCGATGACGTCCGTAACAGAAAACAATTACAACAAATCTAAGTGTACAGCCATGAAAAACATTTAATTATTCTTAATACCTACGTGCTATCAGCACACAATAAGGTAACATGTAGGATTTACTCACTAGTACATCATAAATAAGTAATGAAATAGACACAAATCTTTATTAAATTCCTGCCTACACCTTGGTTTACTCTTTGTAAGCCATAGTCATCTAATGTGTGTAATTACGGTGACGAATGCGTAGTTGAGACCACGTCTGACATCGCATGGCCTGAGCTCCACAAGCTACAAACTCTCGGTTCACGCATGCTTCAGGTCGCTACAAAAATGTCAACTGTCCTAGTCATTTCCACACAAGGAAATTAGCTTCAACTGCACGGCTGTGTCAACAGTTCCAAAATGCAACAGAACAAAGTTAGATAGAATTCATTAGTTAGCTTTTGTTTTACCAAAGTTATGCGTTTTATTATTAAGATATTGGTTTAGGTTTATCGTCGGTTTATGGCGAATAATACTGACAATAGCTCGGGCACGGTGTGTCTACACTGAGATCATTCTCCACCAAAAAGCCTCGACTCAACAGTCGGAATAAGATCAACGAGCAATAACAAATCGGACACACAATAACACGGGTTACCAGCGGCGCAAAGCTCGCATTCAATAACTCTGGGATAGGCCTGTCCACAACAGTTACCTTCCAATAACATCTAGTCAGCGGGAACCCTCCCGGACAAGGTAATCACAAGTACCTTCATACAATAAATTCCTGCATTTAACAGGGTCGCCTGCAACTCACTATAGAAAACCTGACCTAATTTGTACACGTTAAAACGGTACACGCAAGAAGTGCGCTCAACTAACAAAAAGCAATCTATAAAACATGTGATCTGAGACAGGGTTGAAAACTGGGTTACATCAGCTAAGTAGCAATGAAAGAAAGGGCGAATACAATTGCATTCTGTCTCTTGTTAAAGTAGTCCTGTCTCTCAAACAAATGAAGAGCGCTCTCAAGGCCACTGGATTACAAAACCAGTTTATGTCACCAGCAGGCTACCACATTCCTGCGTTCGGTCGACACAAAACACACATTATTCAAGGCCGGCGATTTAATCAATATAAAGCTGTTCATAAAAAACTTTACCATAGGTTATGAACCTCTAAAGAGTCCGTGTAAAAAAACACGCAATAAATCTGAATAGAATAATATAATACCGTCTTTCTACCAAAGACGTCTAAATGATAGTAATCTTACAATTACTGGAGCTCTTTGCTCTAAAAACACAATTCAATAGTTGCTAGTACAACATCAAATAAAAACGTTTCTTACATGACACACGCAAAATGATAATTGTGGCGCAAATTCCATACAAGGATCTGCTTAATGATACGTTGGGAACTGAGTTCGATGCTAGGCAACGAAACATTCCTTCTAATAGTTAGGTTCAAACTTGACCAAGAATAGCTTCTGAGCTTATTCAAAATGAAAATACAATGCATTTACAAAACTGGCAATTACAGTCGATTGCCTAACTGATACGACTGTTCTAACGAAAGTCAGGGGTGTATCAAAACTGGCTGCAAAGAATGCAGTTAAAGAAATAACCATGACATCTGATTGTCATAACTAAAGTCAGCAAAGACTTGAAAAATCACCCCAAACAGGGTTGTACAAAATAGCCTCGAATGACTACGGTCACATCTAGCAAAAGATAGGCTTTGACGTTCTACGACGTTCATCAAGCTGCACCAGGGTTAACCAAAATGTTAGACCCAAGGGTGTCTCACTATACTGAAATAAATGACATTAAATTAAACTAGATACAATCCCTACCTAGAAAAATGGCTGACACAGAGTGTGATTGATTCACAAACTACATTAAATCTAATATACCACCAGAACTAGAACAAGATAAGGGATGGTCAAAAACTCACGACATGGAGAAGCTATCACTCAGCCCTCTATTCAATAACCAGGGTTGCACAAATTCCTCTCTGGATCTCTGGAACGGTATTATCCTCATCAGGATTCCCATCTGGACTCCTCCAAAGACCAGGGTTCGATTCGTCCCTGTCGACAACTCCGTGAATATGTTGGATATGCCTGGAAATGGCATCTTGGATTCCTTCCTTCTCGTCCTCGGTTCTGCAAGCTCCACCATCATGCTAGTTCTTGTAAAAATATCACCCTCATACCAGGATGGTATTAGCCCATTGTGACTGATTCAAGCATGGTGTGGAATAGTCTGGTCACGTTGACGGTGAAATAAATTATGAAATTCATTCTTTCACTTTCCAAAAATATAATGTTCGTCGTAAGTATTGTAGGCTTTGATAGTAATTGATAACACAGCCTTAATTTCGTGGATGTGAATAGATACATGAGCTAGCACTGCTCTATGACTCTGCACGTGCTAAATGACGCTACTTTTCTATCATGCAGCATCGGTAAAATGTACGTCGTTTTGGAAATAAAAACTTCACTCTGGCAATCCAAATATGTTACACTAATATAATCACAGTTATTTGAAGTAATTGCAACACATTTACCTGTATATTTTCCACAAGGCATTTGGCCCTCCACAAACACGTGGGTACTAAAATGTGGTGTTCCCGTAAATTATATAATTCACTAATACTTGCCAATAATTATCTTCAATATGTTTCTGTGGCTCACTGTGCATAAATACCAGTATTTTACAATATGCCAGTGCACGATGGCACCTGATAACCAATTCAACGCTAACAAGCGGATATTCTTCTATGTCCTACAGGACAAAACAATTATACGCCTTTACTGGGCGAATTCTCCAGACGTAGTGCAAGTAACTCACTATAATTCTTACTTATAACTTGTATCGTTGTTTATTCTTGCTCGATGGCAACTAATTGTAATTTCCTCGCTAAACAGCGGATATTTCCTACGGCGTACAAGACGGATATGATTCCACGCCTACACAGGGCGGATTCTCCAGACGTAGTGCAAGGCACTGGGTGTCTCAAGGAAGTAGGTCGTCAAAACGAAGTCGTTGAGCGACTACTTACGTTCCTATTTGCGTATCTGCAAGGGTATTACCTTACCTTAAGCTAAAATAACATTCTCAAAAATGTTTTAATAATGCAGCATGACGAAATGGAATATTCTGAGTCTTGTGAAAGAATAAAATTAATTAATAAGATCTGAGATAAATAATTAGCAGTTCTCACCAAAGTCAAAAGTGCGATTCAACGCTACTTCAAAGAGTATCGCGTGAGCTCTCAGCTCCACGTGGCTTCCTGGGTGTCTTCAAAGGTACAACATCCCATCATAAATGTTCTGTCATAAAAAATATCACATGAACCATAGCTCAGCGGGTTCAATAAACACGTCATATTTACGCAATTTAGCAAATATTACCAGTGCAGTGGACAGAAATTTGAATTGATAGTGACTCCCAGAATAGGAAAATGACATCCTGTATATTATCCAATTGCAAGTGTAGAAACCAGGTTCACCACTCCTGAACAATAACCAGCTGGGGTAAGTCCGGAGATTGGAGTTTAAATCCCAGCGCTGATCTTGTGTGTGGGTCTTCATATACGATACCGCCCACTTAAATGCCGGGATGGTAGACTACTTGATTTCAAGTTCCGGGGCATCTATCTGCCCTGATCCATTATACCTCGTTTAGATGTCGCAATCGTCCTAAACGTGCTAAAAGAAGCAATAACATCTCTCTTGAATGAATGCCTCAGGCAAGGAAATATCCCCCAAAGCTGGAGAAGGTCCACATTAAAACTGCTGTATAAAGGAAAGGGATGCACAGAGGACCCAAATTCCTATCAAGGTATTGCACTGGAATGTGCGTTATTCAAAATTCTAACAAAACTTTTATGCCAACGCCTTAATAGAGAAATCGATCCTAAGCTCCCGGAGGAGCAATTTGGTTTCAGAAAGGGAAGATCTACAACACAGGCTATCCAATGCCTTCTAAATGATATTGAGGCAGCTCTGACAGTCCCAAAAGGAAAGCTATATGCCATATTTATAGACTTCTCCAAAGCTTTCGACATGGTCAATAGGAAGATCATCATAGAGAAGCTAGGAAAACAAATGAGAAGTAACAGCTATACGAAACGGCTTATTACAAGCATCTTGGCCTCAAATTACATAGAGATAAGCGATGGAATCACAACATCAAACCCAATAGATCAAACAACCGGTGTATTGCAAGGAGACCCTCTCAGCCCATTACTGTTGTAAATATCTCTGTTTCAATGTCCTCCTCAATCTCGGGGGTATCAGTTGGACGAGTGTCCTTATATTGCAGTACATTGCTAAGGTGAGTCACCCATGTCTCCATAGGGATGCTTCTGCAGTATCTTGGTTGCCTTGGATTCAATGCTTTGTATGGGCACTGATCAGCTGCCACTATCAGACTCTGTTCCTCATGCTCTTGATACCGTTCATCATCGCGACGGCGGATATCACACAGCTAGTCTCGGAGAAAGTAATTCTGTATATGTACGCTGACGATATTGTGCTGGCCTCGAGATCTCAAGAGGAACTACAATCTGCATTTGATCTGCTGTTGGAATGGGCGGAAGAGAATGAACTCAGCCTAAACGAAAACAAAACTGTGTCAATGACTTTCCGCAAAGGGGGAAAAGCAGCAGTTTTTCACACACAGAGAAACCCTCTGGAGACAGTGGCGGCTGATGGATAATTGTTCTGGGTGTTGCGCTATTTTCATTAAGGGGGGGGGGGGGGGTTACGTTGGTACATGGGCACCCGCAGGATTTTTTCAAGGGTGGGGGAGTAATATGTTGATCATTTCATTACCTCGTCACTAGGTGTTATTGAGACGTACACCCCCGCGCAATTTTCGTTTCATTTCTTACTTGCTTCGTGATATTCATTATTTGGCTGCTCTTAAACCGTTGGGTACATGATATTTATGGCATGAATGGGAGGAATATTTTTTTTTAGTTAAGAGTTTTCGTCTATAGGAGTTCTTTGTGAATCATCGTCATAAATCATTTATTTTAAACAGGCAAAAGTAGTTGTATCACCATGTAGACCTACCGACAAAAATAAAAATCAAGCAGTTCATTAAAATGGTAATGTTAATCCAGTTCGCCGATTTTCTAAATAACTGAAGATATTCTCAAATAATCCAAAATTTCTAAGTTAAATAAAACTGTGGAATTATCCCTACATGTAAATCAGTTAACCATCAGTAACTTCGATTTATGAAATAAACTGGTGTGACAATGAACAATTTCAGGGGGGGGGGGGCACGGCGCCTCCTTGTGCCCTCCCCCCCCCCCCCCCGCCCCCTCCTGCGAACGCCCATGAGGTGATAGGACTGCTTGATATCGGAGAAAACTGTATTCAATTGCGCGGTAAAACGGATGTACCGGTACCTCATTCATAACGAATGCCGCAGTTCAGAGACATCACATTTTCATCGGAGTAAATGGAATATAAGTTAGTCTACATGAAAACCTTCATGAGAACAAAACAATGTAAGTTATATAGGAGGGCGAGTATCACAAGTACGTCCAACATTGCAAAACATTGTATCGGCAGTTGACGGAGCATCTCGGATGTCTCCGGCCGCACCTCGGCTTCCTGGTTGCAATGAGCGGGCAACGACTAGCCGCGTTAACTGTTGGGATAGGACTTACCCGATCTAGCATCTCTGCCATACCCTTCACTATTGAGATCTGGTCGGTGCTTGGGGCTGGCAACGACCAAGCGGATGAGCACTCCTAGACGGCTGGCGCGCTTCGCTTTCTCAGTCAGTTCACAATACTGTAACTTACCATGAGATTTCCTGAATTATTAAAGAACAGAATTATGAATTTCTATACATATAACAGGAAACATACAGCTTTTAATACTAAAAATATTATCGCGGTATTAATTGTTTTTCATGAATTGATCTGGTCGTTGTGCAACACTGCAACCTTATTACCGGCCGCCACTGTCTGGAGAGCGTTTCTAACTATAAATATCTAGGCGTGACACTTCAGACAACGGGCAACGTCTTTACGCTTCACGTTAACGATAGGATCAGTGCGGCTACGAGGGCCATAAATGATATCAGACAGTTGAGAAAACTCTCCGTCAAAACAGCCTTGAAACTCTTCCAGCTCAAGGTTACACCCGTTGTAACATATGGATTAGAGAATATCTGGACACACCTCAAATTGAAACACCTGGAAAAGTTGGAAAAACTAAAAGCGACTTTCTCAAAGAAGGTTCTGTGTGTTTCAAAATACCCGCCTTCAAGACTAGTCTATGAATTAACACGTGAATTATATTATGTGGAAGAGCTCCGCCTCCAACTGTCGCTACCGTCTACACCAGCATACGTGCAACTCGTGGAGAACCTGAAATCGAAGAAGAGAGACATATGGTGGGATTTCTACATCACTGACGCAATGACCTGCATTGATTGGAAACGGGGAGACTACGAACTAAGACATACTGTTACACGCTTTGCCATACATGGTTTTCACCATAAGCTGTGCAAGTTAAAGAAGTTTCACCAGCCAGACGCAGACTGTGTATGTGGACGTTGCGGCAAATGTTGCGAAAGATATCATGCGATGTGCTGTCCATATAGACTTGAATCTCTGACGTCCTTCTGTTGTAATGAATAGTTTATTCCTATGTATGTTTCATTTTGTCTGTATCATTCCTTTGGCTATTAGCTGCAATAAATATTTTATTATTAATGTTTATAGATGTCGAATAGAAAAAAAAACACGACAATCTAGTAAAACAACACACTATCGCTATGCACTGCCAAAGTTTGAATTTGAATCCCATGTGTGTCCTAGTTTAGTTTCTTCAAGTTTTGGAGTATTTGAGTTATTAATGTTATTGTTATTATTATTATTATTATTATTATTATTATTGATGTGTAACATCTTTCCACTCGGTTGCTGGATATTTTTGTGGGAGTGACTTTGAAAAATGGGACGGAAGTGGATCGGACGGAAGTGGATCCAACGGAAGTGTATAAGAAGCACTGCCTGCAGTGGAATGTAAATCACATATGGATTACTTCAAGGTTTGGAGGCGCAATTACAAATATTTCTACAATAAATCATCATCAAGTTGTTGTTCTTTGGTGTGAAAATATTCAATATATCACATTTGCAGAAAACAATTATGATTTATTAAGAGTCTGTTTTTCAGTCTCTGGATAAAAGTGATGGGCATCCACTCGCCGACTAACTTTCCTCAACCCCTTCGTACTGAACGGTGAACGGTAAACGCGCATGCGAACTCTAGCGTCAAGTCATTGAAACACAAACCACACGTTTTCGTAGCAGTATTTAAATGATGAAATGATTCTATATGAATCATTGTAACTAGTCGGCAAAGCCAGTAATATGTTTATGCAAAATGGCTATTCAGATATTAACCCACATTGCGGTAATGCAGTGATCAATGAAATATATATCGATGCTATTATACGGGAACTGTGCTAGCCTCTCATAGGAATTCCCTTTCCTGTCAATTAGGCGTATTCATAACTCATTTAAAACTCAATTCCTCGCAGGAACATTATCGAAAAAAAAATAATAATGGAGCATAAAAATACTTCCATATTATTACCGGCACGTGAAAATGAGTAACTGTCTTGTACTCCAAATGTCTGTGGTTGTAATGGCTGCGCGGATAAGATCTTGGACTGCAAATCATGAGGTCTCAGTTTCGATCCCCAATCCTGGCAAATATTTTCGCTACCGGATTATCGATTTAAACGATATATATATCATAACATTTTTTTTTTGTCGTTTACCGTACCCTCCAGGTTGGTGGAACCCACGGACTCAGCCAGGGAACTCACCACTACAGCCTCTACGGGCAGTGTCCTAGAGCTAGGAACATCGAATCGGAAGGGATACAACTGGTGAGGTGGGATTGGCACCTCGCCCAGGCGGCCTCACCTGCAAAGCGAACAGGGGCCTCATGAGGGAAGGTAAGGGATGGTTAGGATGGATAGGCAAGGAAGAGGGAAGGAGGCGACCGTGGCCTTGAAGAAGGTGCCATCCCGGCATTTTCCCGAAGACGAAGTGGGAAACCACGGAAAACCACTTCGAGGATGGCTGAGGGGGAATCGAACCCTCTATACTCATTTGGGCCACCCGTGGCTGAGTAGACCCCGTTCCAGTCCTCGTACCACTTTTCAAATTTCGTGGCAGAGCCGGGAATCGAACCCAGGACCGCCGGGGCGGCAGCTAACCATGCTGACCGCTACGCTACGGAGGCGACCCTATATCATAACATAATGCGCCATTTTAACAGAATCTACATGAAATTACGATTTATCTAATTTTAATTACAACTGACAGTAGTGGCTGCGCTCGCTAAAGCGCTGCGTTAGGCCATGGGGCCAAGCTCTCTGCTGACTCGGTAGACGCGTGGGTTCGAGCCCCACCGTCGGCTGTCCTTGAAATGGTTTTCCGTGGTTTCCCATTTTCAACTCCAGGCAAATGCTGGGACGGTACCTTCTGACAGGCCACGGCCGCTTCCTTCAACATCCTTGCCCAGTTTCATTCACCATCATTCATTTCATCTCTCATTAACTCCTCTCATGAGGTTGGTGGCAGGAAGGGCATCCGGCCGTAAAATCATCCGCCACAAATACTTCCATCGCATCTCATACCCGACCCCGTTGGAAAACGGGAATAATAATACATATTGTACAGCCCAGGGGCAGTACTCGTAAAGACCCACCCCTCCATCTTTCATCAAAACCACCCTCATAGCCATACCATAAGCCTCATATACTTCTTCAAACACAAGCAGGCCCGGCATACTGCTGACAGCCACGCTTTCATAATACACACACAAACACACTAACTGGAGCGGCAGCAGTGATGAAAGGCTGACCAAGCAGTGGGGGAAGGCCTTAAAGGCTAGGCCCAGAAGAGCCCCATTATCTGTTCTTGGCCAGCGGCCATGCTCCTACGAGGTCCGTTCCAGCTCTTCGCCAGGTGAGAACTAGCCGTGTGCTCAGATTCCTTATCTTTGTAAACACCTACCCTGAACACTTGTGCATTTTACAACTTGTACTTCATTTTATATCTGTCTAACTCCCAAAAGGGACATCACATAACAGCAATTGGCCAATAAATACTTGGTCAGTAAACACACACGTTTATTACTAATTACGCCCCGTTTTACATCCTTACACCCAACCTGACCTTAGTTATAATTGCCCCTGACCGTGGAGACCAGGAACTGCATCGTCAGGAGTTCTATTGTACTCGAGCAAGCGGCCCGACTGCAGAGTGTCAAGTCACCGATTCTGCACGTGAGCTCGCTCAATCGCTCGCTCCGCTTAATTGGCAGGCTAGATTAATAGCCCACACTTAAACATTCATCCCCTAGCAGGTAAACACATCCTGTAGGGACGCCCCCAATAGATTACTCACACCAACACACTACACTGGTAGTCTTCCCCAATTACGGGAAACTACCCTTATTCGGAAACAGCCCTTAAATTAGCACATTTACACTACCCTGTTTATCCCACCCCCAACAGAGGGAAAAAACAATATCTAATTTTAATTACAAAACTTTGCACCAAGCAGGACGTGGGAAATTTGACTGTATTGAACATTATTTAGATAGGCTAGAGACTATGGTTTCTCTTAATCTCTATATATATAAAAATGAAAGTTTGTCTGTTTTTTCTGCATTTCCACGGAAATTTGACATATTTGCCCGTTTCAGACTGTTTTGTGACGGATTCACGCAAAAATATATTTTTTGTCTGTCTGTTTGTCTGTGGACAATATTTTGTGTCCTTATAACTCGAGAACGCCTGGGTGGATTAACGTAAAATATGATGCAGATATCCATCAGAGGCACGACACTAATCATTGATGTAACTCTTTTCCGTACCTCTCATAACAGGGGGCCTACCCCCTTAAAATACAAGCTAAAATAAGCGTAGAAGGGTGAGACAAAGCTCATTTTCTGCCCCTCAATGTGAGAAACGAAACTCGGGGGCCCTAAAAGAACCCCGAAAAACACATTTTAAGGCCCTAAAACCAACATTTTTCGAGATATTCCCAAAAAAACTAATTTCACTTAATAAATTAATGAAGGAATGCATGCCGGTAACAATGGCAACAGAATCTCAGAGTTCCATCTATTTCTGTAAGACGCAATGCAATTCCATTTATTATATTACTGTGAAGGTATTCAAACGACAATAAGGTTATAACGGATCCAAATTAAGCTGAAATATTCATCAATACATATAATGCGCTTAAGGGGTCAAGGGGTACTCTAGAATTTTTAACGCGATTTACACGTGCGGGTATGGTACGGAAGGTAAATTATATCCCTATTCCTGTATTGTTTTATTATTATTATTACTATTATTTTAATTCGTATCATTATTATGGCGTACAACGACGAGACAAACTCATTTTCAAACCCTTGGTGTCAGAAACAAAACTCGGGGCTCCTCAAGAGCCATAAAGGGTCCCCGAAAACTATATTTTAAGGCTCTAAAACCAACAGTTTCTTAGATATTCCCAGAAAACTAATTTCATTTAATAAATAAATTAATGAAAGAATGCAAGCCGATAACCATGGCAACTGAATCTCAGAGGTCCATCTATTTCTGTAAGACGCAATGCAATTCCATTTATTGCATTACTGTGAAGGTTTGCAAACGGCTATAAGGTTATAACTGATCCAAATTAAGCTGAAATATTCATCAATACATACAATGCGCTTAAGGGGTCAAGTCGCTTAAGGGGTCAAGGGGTACTCTAGAATTTTTTCACGCGATTTACACGTGCGGGTGTGGTACGGAAGGTCTATTATATCCTTACTCTATTATATAAAAATGAAAGTTTGTCTGTTTTTTCTGCATTTCCACGGAAATTTGACATATTTACCTGTTTCAGACTGTTTTGTGACGGATGCACGCAAAAATATTTTTTGTCTGTCTGTCTGTTTGTCTGAGGACAATATTTTGTGCCCTTATAACTCGAGAACGCCTGGGTGGATTAACGTAAAATATGATGCAGATATCCTTCAGAGGCACGACACTAATCATTGATGTAACTCTTCTCCGTACTGTACCATTATACTCATATTGTTATGATGTATAGTGCAGTTTGAAGTATATGTTGAAGATCGGCGCGATCCACGAGTTGCTAACCGAAGCTGGAGTCGGCAGCTTGATTACGGTACTTGCCGAGGATAGACGTGCACGCACGAAGCCAGGTGCATATGATTACAACATGGCGACCATCGACCCAGTTTATTGATCGGTCACTAGGACTAAATTTTTATCAGCAATAAGAAGAAAGAGAATAACATGCAAGATTTGCAACATTATACGAGACCCTGGAACAGAGCATAATGTGTATTTTGTTATTTATACATGTTTAGTATCTGTTGGAGATATTATAAATTATGGTTTACATCCACCAATGAGAAAGCAGTTCGATTACTGTCACGCTTGAGTGGGGGTAGCGTGAGGCCAGGTGGATGGACACACAGTCAGCTGTGGACAGATAACATTACGGAGTGCTTGAGAGCATGTCTCATCGTGAAGCTTGTGAACGCGTTTCGTGATTGTAATGTGACGCGAGGTTTATGTCCAACACTTCAAAGTATATGCAGAGCCAGTGTCGAAGGACTCTGTTCGTTTTCACGAGATGTAAGCTATACCGCTACAAGGGTAAAGCAGTATTAGAAACTGTAATATTTCAATACAGCAAGCTGCTTGTCAACACAGCGAACTTTGGTTTTGAAAGCAGTCTCCGTTTTCATTGCGTTGATGCCGAGTGCACAGCAATGGTATTGAACTCTAGACACTATTCCTCATCGCGAACAGACATATTCTTAATCAAGATGTCAAGAGGAATAATTTTAGTGCTGTTCATTTCTTTTATAATGGCAGGCTAAATAACGCAGCAACATGAACGCTACTAGACCGACATTGTATCGAACATTTCAATGAACTATCGCCATGGCCCCAGTGATGACTGATTCTGATTGTGTGACCACTTGTGTCTACCTCATTAGAAATCATGAATGCTATTCGCATGGGCAGTCATTCGTCTTTCGTTCATTAATATTTCGGCCCGTTATGAAGAATGCGACCCTACAGAGAAACGAACTGTGTACTGGAAGATGTTGGAGACGTGAAGTAGCGATTCCTGATTATTTACTCAGGATGGGTAATAGCCTTCTGAACCGGGAAGAACATGCGGTCTGGAGAAGGTTCGATTCCCGACGACCTGGGGAATGCTAGTTACAGCTACATATGGAGAAGTTGTGATATGCAGTGCATATCAATGCTCGCTCTTGGAAGTTCATCGATCAACAAGGTACAGCCTACACAACTTCATCACTCGTAGCTAAGTGTAGATATTTCAATGTTAATTTACGCCATATTTTGTTTTAACATGTTTATATTTTTTGAGTAGTATGTCGGACTGTGGAACTCAGGCCTGACGTTTTTAATCATGACTGATTTCACATTCGACAGGTTTTAGACTTCCATAAGAAGTGCAACCCATTTTCAGCTTGTAATTAAGCATGTTTAAGTAGATTTCATCTTAAATTAAGTAATATTTCATGAAGCTTTCTTAGGCTAGTGAAGAGGACATCGATAGTCATTTTGTGATTCAGTGTAGTTTATCAACGTGGTAAGCTCTTTATTATGTCAATTTGTGACATTCTTCGCATCGTTAGACTGTGTTTCTGTTGAGCTACATTTTCCTACTGCATTTTCGAACTTTATACATCCGAGTGTTTGGATTATGAACAGAAGACTGATTTTGATAGCAAGTTTTGAGTTTTGTGAAGTTTATTTTATACTTTTATAGAGGAGTTTGATTTCTCGCTTTTATTAGTAACCATTCTTTGTGTTGGTGAAGGACAGAGGCTGGTAATGTTTTCTAACCAGACAATTGTGCTAATTGTTATGATTACCATGTCTGGTGGTGTAGAGGCATTACTTTGTTTCTCGAATTCATCCGTGCAGGGGTGTACCGAACGTTGGCTTGATCAACTTTCTCTTTATTTGTATTTAACTTGTTTCATGTTAGCCTCTCGCGTGAATGCATAGTTGAGATCCTTGGTCGAAGGAATTTATCAGTATTTTTGATCATCGTCATTTGACTTTAATATATCTCTGAAACATCATTCACTTTTTTAAGCAGCGTATATCCCAAATTTAATAAATGTATAAATACATTCTGATTAAGGAGAGTCGATGCAATTGCAATCTCTCATAGCATAGGTATTAATTCTAAAAGGATATTTTATTATTGAGAAAATCCAACCAACATCATTGAAAACTAATGTAAACTATGTATAAATTTAAACAACGATGTAGTAACAGCAATTATCAGCTGAGAATGAAATTCGTCATTAAGCAATGAAGGTGATCCAGTTACGTTAAAATATGTATGATTATAATAAATTAATTCTGAATAGAGTACTCAGGGGAGTACATTTGTATAAGAATTGAGCCGCGTGGAAGCAGTGAAAGAATGAAATAAACATTAAGGTATTTCATGGAAACTAACCCTTGATAATTGTGATTGTGTAGTCAAATATAAGTTGACTTATTTTCAAGTCTAATTCAGCGTTGTACTACAAGCATTTTGTTGTTGCTTAGAAGCATGCTAACTACAAAGTAAAACATTAAAACATGTATTAAATGATGTCAACCTTAATATTCTGGTTTTAATCACCATGCTGACGAGGGTTTTTCAGTTATCCTGATCAGTTATTCTAATGAGTGCAATAATTATTAAAGTGATAGATTACCTCTATTAAGCTTTGTCATCTGGTTGACAAAGGACCAATTTAAATATTTTCGAATCAGTTAAAGGAAACTAATGATCTTATTATAATGGAAGAATGTTAAACTGAGGCTTGCGAAATAAAAGGAAACACATTTGGAGTGTGTCATTGTATATAGATATATTTTCCAATGTAGATTTTGTACATAAATGATAGTGCTAATTGTAAGATTAATAATGACCTACTCACACGTGGAATTAATGTCAATAAGGCTTTTTAGGCATTGCTTGTGCCGTAGTAGGGTATTATCTTAAAGAGTGTTATTATTTTTAATGGAGAATACAGTGTGTCTAGTGATGGATGACTAGAAGTTGTATTCAGGTCACTGTGATTTGAGCTTCCGGTTGAAGCTGTAATTGTTTTTCATTTATTGTAACTTTTTTATAGCACTTTATGCTATTTTGACTTTGTGAATAAATTTTGAAGAATTTTATTTTAATTCTTTAAGAGTGGTATTTTATAGATGCGATAGGAGGTCACGTTAAGGAAACCATCGCAGGCGTTTAAGTATAATTCCACGCTTTTGAGATTATGTTTTTCTCGTTCTTGTGTTCTACCGAGCTAGATTTTTCTTTTGTTGCTATGATTTCTCTTAACGTTCCCTCAGTTAGTTAATCCATGTGCCCCATTATCCTCGTCTCTTGTTGAGTGGAATCTGGGGGTTTTTAGTCGGGGTTTTCAGGTTCTGCAATCCAGCCACCTACGAGGGATATCAACAAGCTGACGGTAGGTATTTCGGGGACATAGAGATTTGGCGCACCAGCGATTCGGGGCTCGAGTTAACTGAAATACCCTGTAGTAATTCAGTAATTCAGGTCCGAGATGGATGGGAACTCGAGAAGACTGGAATACCAGATTCGAGGCTAGCCATAAGACGGCATTTCATGCTCTTTTCGAATCTTGTGTTCGAACACGTGGGAGGTGTCTTGTGTTAGCCAACTCTGACGCCATTACTGCGATCATTGCGAATTTGTTGAATGAATGTCAGAAGGTAATGGTATACCGACATTTTTAGCACGAAATGTTGGAATTCACTTGTGAACAAAGCGTTTATGGGATTACTCAATCTGCATGACAGGCATGTAGAAACGCAACCATTATTAGACTTTGATTTTTTTTTTAGTGGTGCTACACTAATTTGTCATAGATTGACGATTCGAGCATGAGCAGTGAAAGACATGTTACGAAACCTTTACTGACGTGTTCAATCGAATGGAGGCATTTGATGCAATTCAAGTTTGAGCTGCATTCGAATAGCTTGACTTAGTTGAATCCGACTGATGGGGATTTCTCACCTCATCGTAATAATAGGATGTTCCATTCATTTAAATACCTGCCAGATTAGGATATTTGAGGTAACATCGCAGATATAAGGTATCACACATTTCACTGTAGGAATTTCCACATTTGTGTGGGTTTTAACATTAATTAAGTTTAGTATAGCTGTAAGGATTAATGCTATACACTAAGAAAGCTTCAATTATGGCAGTAAATTTTCATTGAGATGTTCATGCTTTGCTTAGGTTTAAGTAGTGTTCATGTGTTTGTGTTTACTTGTGTGAACTATATTACTGCATATGATGTCTGACAAAGGTGAAGAGGAGGTCACAGACCTTAAGACATTGTATAAGATGCTTCAAAATAAGCTGGACTCAATACATGAAGCATCGGAAGCTCGAAGTAGAGGGGTAATTCAGGACGTAGTCACTGAAAGCCTACGTAATGAAATCTCTGGTATACAGGGAACTTTAAAGAACGTACAAGACAGTTCTAAACAAGTAATGGTTAAAATTAAAGATGTAGAAAATACAATGGATGATGTACAATCAGATGTTCATTTAATGAGAGCGGATTTAGACACTGTCCAAATAGGACAACGTAAACAAGAGTCCACTACTAATAAAATACAATCCACCATTGACAAAATTCAATCAAGCCAGGATAATCTTGAATCTAGTGTCACTAAAATCCAATCTAATGTCACTGAAATTCAATCAAGCCAGGATAATCTTGAATCTAGTGTCACTAAAATCCAATCTAATGTCACTGAAAATCAATCAAGCCAGGATAATCTTGAATCTAGTGTCACTAAAATCCAATCTAATGTCACTGAAATTCAATCAAGCCAGGATAATCTTGAATCTAGTGTCACTAAAATCCAATCAAGCCAGGGTAATCTTGAATATAATGTCAATAAAATTCAATCCACTATTGAAGGAATGCAGTCCACAGTAGATAAATTAGACTCTAAAATGGTTCGGATTGAGTCAACCCAAAGTAATATGCAGGCGACTCAAGGTCAAATGCAGACGACCCAGATTAACATACAAGCTAAAGTAGACATTGTTGAATCTAATCAGAAACTGCTACAAGTTCAATTAAATGAAGCAGAACAAAATCATAGGGATTTCCAAATGGAAATTAGGTTAGAATTTTCCAACCATAAAAGGGACGCTAAAGCAAACTTAGATGCCCTCCAGTTACAAGTGTCTAATGGAACCATCCATACCCAATCTACTTTAGAGCAGTTAAGGAATGAATTGTGTCTATTACAAACGCAAGTTAAAGATCATAACCAAATTATAAAGGATGATTATGACATTGACATAAAAGATATAATATCTGATAATGTAACTATTCTTAGACAAGAAATGGTTAAAATTAACGATGACTACTTCAAAGATTTTAAGTTGGAAGTTAATCGAAAAATTGTAGAGGGAGAAGTTAGAACAGGTAAGGAGATATCTGATGTACGGGAAGACGTAATTAAAAGATTGAATGTGTTTCAGAATTCTCAAACTAATAGTCAGACTAGTATTGAGGAAAGGTTTAGGTCGGTTGAAGTTAAGGTCGATCAAGCCAAATTAGAAGTAAATGAAGTCAGAGAGAAAAATACATCTGAAATAAATGAGATTCGTAATCAACTCGAACGTATAACTTTGGAAGGCAGTATAAAAGTAGATAGTTTACGGGAAAAGTTGAGGGCGCATTGGAATGCGGATTTTCTAGCTACAATTGAACGGACGAACGTTAGAACGCAGGACAGGGAAGTCAATTTTCCGCAACCAGCTCCTATAGCAGAGAGTAGTCCCCAGTCTAATGCAGCACATAAGCCCAATGTAACGGAATCGTATATTTCGCCGATAGCAAGTGCAAGTACAGGGGCGTACACACATAAGACACCAGATGGGACATCGCATGTCACCATTATAAGGAACTATGAAGACAAACCGAGACGCTTTAATAACCTTGACGGGAATACTCCCATTGAATTTATCAGGAGTGTGAGGGATTATTTTATAGAGACACATGTTCCGAAAGAGAGAGAACTGAGAGTGGTAGAGCGCTTCTTATCAGATGCCCCACTTCAGTGGTATAATGCATTCCAGTAGGGGGGTAAGGCGGTTTCTAAATAGTGACACGAGCCACTCGGCTACGCTGACCTCTCATGTGGATTACTCGCAACCCCATGGTCCGATTTTGACATGCGACATATCGTTGGACTCGGGCTGACGCCCTCTTTCCAATGGACTACTCATTTCAACCCCTAAATAAAACCTACCCCTACTAGGGGGTGAAATTGTAATGTTTTTAGTGAAAGTCTCTTTTCAAATGCGACATGTATAATGTGCGCTGCTAAAATGAACTTAAACGTGGTTGCTCATATCGCGCATGCGTTTTACGAGATGCCGCTATGGATGAACATTTTTGTTTTTGTTTTGTACGCATGCGCACTTGGGATTTTTGTAAGAGGGCGAGCTCTTTGAAAAAAATGATTGATAAGAAGGGTTTTGGTGGTGAGGAGAGAACCAGATAATCGCCTACTTTCCTACGAAGTTTGCCGATATCTCTCGAACGCAAGGTCGGATTTGGACGTGTGACGTGTCAAATCGCTTGTCTCAAAGCCCTATATATGTTATTAATAGGTTAAAGTTTTGAGAATGAGGGAAACAGGCGTTTTGGGGTAAAATTATGATTTTAGACTTTTTCTGATATTTCACGAATGCCTGGTCGGATTTGGTCCTATGACGTGTCAAATGGCTTGTCTCGAAACCCTCTTTATTTTGGTAATAGGTTAAAGTTTTTGAGAATGAGGGAAACAGAATTTTTTGTTGTAAAACCGTGATTTTAGACTTTTTGTTATATCTCACAAACCAATAACGCCAGAGACGTATACGAGGGGTCGTAGGACTCGGGGTGACGCCCCTCCCCTCTCTCCCTTTCGAATATAGTATTTATGTTTTAAAAAATGCGAAAGAGCCTAACGACACTTATGTTGAAAACATTTCAGTTTTTAAAACTTTTCTTAAATTTGTCTAAAATGTTCATGACGAGTGGTTGTAGATAGAAAGAGACGATACCACTGGACACGTGTTTCAACGAAGCTATTACTGGCCACGGTGGTGATATACCAATACAGTATTCGCTATTTCGATGAGACGGCGGGTCGAGGGTTCGTTTTCTGATTTTTCCTATGATGGAATTCCTAATTCCTAAACCCCCTGAAGGGGGTCTTTAACGTGTAAACGATTATGAGTGACATTACAAATGATAATTCCTTGATTCGATGAAGTTGGCTTTAGATAGAACAAACAGAACTTGGTTATATGTTGCTTGAAGTGAGTATAGAAAACAAACTTGCTGGGGCAGACTGACAGGATGTGAATGTTATTTGAGCTTATTGGAATGCATTGACTTGACAGGGCAATGAAAAAAAGCATAGAGATGCTGAGGACACTTGAAGGTCAAACGATATGGCAACCATGGTGGGAGGGGGAAGCTAGGATGATGTCGCCGATCATGTTCAATGGATGAATTTATATTTTGCGAAGCATTGTTCGGAGAGGGTCATGTGACGACTTGTTTTAAGGGTATTTATTTTGTCGATGTTTTCTATGGTGGACTCATTGATTGAAATAATCCAAAACTGCTAGGGCATGGCCTTGAGATTTTATAAACCGATAATGGGATTTTGACATACAAGATCCACTCAGAACTTGACATGATGTCATTCTTTTTATGGCTTATGAATTTCCCCAAAAAAGACCCAAAACAACAAGATCATGGACTTTTGCTCTTCTTAATATATTGCAAACCCATAATGTAAGATGTTTACTGTGAGTGACGAAATCTAGCTAGGTAACGAAAGAATTATTGTAGGATATATGTATGGTGACTGACACGTCTTTGACCATTGGAACTTGTTTTCAGATCTGACTGTAGTACATAGGGAGTATAGGTTGTAGGCATGGATTGACAAACGGTGCACACAAAATTCAATTTATCGATTCAAGAATTAAGAGTAGACTATCATTAATTAATTGGTTAAAGAGTGTAGCTAAAAATAAAAAAATGGTGACTACATTAAACTAAACTGAACCAAGTCGAATCAAACCCAACCGAACCAAACCAAGCCTAAAGCAAACCAAACCTAATCAAGAACAAGCCAAGGGCTTAAGTGTAAAACTTGTGGGGGAATGCAGTCATTGGCAATGTCCAAAGGAAGGGATAACGCTCTACCTCTAGAGGGTAAGGTAAAGCTAGCGCATGGTGCTAATGCATATTCCCAAGTACATGAACCACACACACACAACTATCCTATGCTGTTTTTATGAGTTAACTGTTAAAACTTACTCAGTGGTTACTGAGCAAGATGGTCGCTACACACAACAAGCTTTAAATACTTGAGGCTAATAATCTATACACACACACACACGCTTGTTCTAAACTAAACTGTCTTGCTGGCAGTGCTCACACAGTAGGCAAATGACAGAAATGCTTGGCTAACAGAAATACAATCATTTTCGTTTGTCTAATGTTACCAGCTAACCATTACATGCTATAGTGGTGAGCACATGTGCCTCTTGCACTGGAGATCGTAACTCGATTTCTAGCTCTAAGGCCTAGAATGAATCAAACTAAGAAAGAAGGGTATGGTGACGCAGTGGTTAAACTGTTAGCCTTTCACTAAGGTAGACTAGGGTTTGATTTTAGGTTAATATACATGTCATAAACAAACAAACAAACAAACAAAAAAGCAGAGATAATGTTTAAAACTGATTACACTTGTCTCTTTTCAAATTATTACTTAGATTGCAAATACAAAGGTGGACTGGGTTTGATATTCAGTTAATGCTGCCTATCGCATACTAGCCTGTAAGAAAGCCAAACAAGCAAAAGGCGTAGGTAGAGCAGTGGTAAAATCGCTATGTGTAGAGAACTACCTAACGGTTTTATGAACTGGCAATGGTATGTCGCATAAACAGTGCAGGATACAATCCAGCAACCATAATTTGTATCTTGTGGAGCAGAGAAAACATATATATAGAGAAAGATATAGAAAGCTAGTGTATGTATGGGTAGCATTGATAATTTGACCAGAGAAAATACGATGAGGTAGGGTGGGGAGAGGGAGAATTAACACTTATATATGAATGAATGGTAAATAGTATTTTAGTTTTTTTTCCCCAATAGTTTTGTTTTTTAAATGCAGTGGTAGATAGTCGTTATTTTGTAAAACATTCTTACTTGCAGTAGTAATAAGACTCTATGGTTTCGCTAACACATAGATAGACTGTATTATTGCCATGGTCAAGCACTCACATTAAGATCATTTACAAAATCATAAAATGAAAAATAAAAAATCTTATTTTGGAAATATCGTTTTTCAACATACACAAAATAAATATATAAAAAATTTGTAAACAGCAAAATGGAAAATCCATGGTCAAGCACTCACATTAAGATCATTTACAAAATCATAAAATGAAAAATAAAAATCTTGTTTTGGAAATATCGATTTTTTTCAACATACACAAAATAAATATATAAAAAATTTGTAAACAGCAAAATGGAAAATCCATGTTTCCATATAGACAAAATTTAAAAACCTTAAACGGACATTTAAGAAAATATATGCAAATGGGAAATTGACAAATGTGTAAATATGAAAATGGAAAAATCCATGTTTCCATATCATGAAATTGAAAAACATCAAACTGTCATTTAAAAAAATGCAAATGGAAAATTGACAAATTGCAATGTGTGAAATGTGAAATTGAACAAATGGCTATCATTATTTAAAAAAAAAAGAACATGGTGCTCTATGGTTGAGGTGTGAATCAAACCCTTTCTACTTATTTGGACCACCCGAGACTGAGTAGACTAGTTTAAGTTGTCATACCACTTTTAAAAGTTTGTGTTAAATCTAGGAATTGAACCCAAGAGCATGTAGGGGAGATCAAAGGTTATAATATGTTAAACAGATAGCCTTGAATGAAGGGTGTGGTAGCTATATAGAGATGAGACGTTTCGCTCGGGGCAGGGAGGCATGGAGATCTGCATCAAACCAGTCAAAGGACTAAAGACTCAAACAACAACATGTACGTTCACCAAAATAATGTTGTGTAACGGTAAATGTTAGTCAACGAACAGTAATGCATTACTAAAACCCATGACACGATACCTAAGAGCTTTTCTAAAATGATTTTAAAATGCCTTTAACCCTATATTGAACACCCAGTTCACAAGACTCATAACTGCAATGTTATGGTAAAACAAAACAAAATCTATATTTCAAAACAAACAAGTGGTTTAGTCAATGTATACTGGAAAAAGTTTTGTAAACACTCAAGTCCTCAAGACCAATTAAATTAGTAACTGTCAGGTTGGCCGAGTGGTTAAGGTGTTTGACTTAAGATCAAATTTCTGTATAAGGAAGCAAGGGTTCGAATCCCTTACCTGACATAACTATTGCCTTAACATGGCTTGGCCACACTGTATTATTATGATACTCAGTACACAAACCATAGATATAGTGTATTGTTTAAGGCCACTCTCTTTCTGAACATAGTCAGAGACTGTTGATGGTTAACAATTGTATTAATAGTGGGACATGGGTATAGCAATTAAGAAAAAACAGCCAATACCCATACAATATTTTTATTCATTTTAGTTTTTTTTTTACAATAGTTACACACTGAATACAACTTTTTATCTCTTTACCATTGTTTGATATAGATTTTAAACACAACGCTTGTTGTAGATCCTTTTACAACTTTCTCCAGGTACTCTTGTTCTTAAAAACTGGGGAAGCCGCAATGGTTTTATAGACATTAAACCCTCATTCTCTTCTTTTTCATCATCATCATCATCATTATTATAAATATTATCTTTATAATTATTATAGTCATTGTCACCATCATTATCATCATCATCATCATCCTCAACATCACTAGAACTATCCAATTCCATTTTTTCCTTTTCAAAAGGGATCTCTTGAAGAGTCTGTGTTGCTTTTGATAGTGTTACGGGTTTATTGAACGTTGACAACTGTCCTAACATGACTTTTTGAGGAGATAAATGTTTTTTCATAAGGAAGTCACTATGTTGAGTAACACTATGTTTTTGTCGGACTTGCTTTTTCTTGTTCTTTTGATCATGTTTTGTTAACACTAACGGTGTTTCATTTGGTATACCACATTGATGAGTACCCACACTTAAGACCTCACCATGTTTACTTTTTAGATGACCTAGACATTTTGTTGTTCTTTGTTTTGAGCACTGCCAAAATATGATGCCATTCGCATTTTCTCGCTTATAGTTATAAGAGTACCCATGATACAGGGCACGTGGTTTACCTTTATTGGTTATAGTATATTCCATAGTAGTCACTGACTTGTATAGTCGATCCGCCTACTACAAAGGTCTGAACACTTGTGGTGAAAGAATGATGTTGTGTTGACGTTTTATGCAGGATAATGTTGGTGGCATATGTGGGTGGCTTATGTTGATGACATGTGTTGTTGGCTGATTTTGGTGGCTTATGTTGATGGTTTATGGTGGTGGCTTATGTTGATGGCTTATGTTGGTGGCTTATGTTGATGACATATGTTGGTGACTTATGTTGATAGCTTATGTTGGTGGCTAATGTTGATGACATATGTTGTTGGCTTATGGTGGTGGCTTATGTTGATGGTATATGTTGCTGGCCTATGTTGATGGTTTATGTTAATGGCTTAGGTTAATATCTTAGGTTGATGGCATAAGTTGATGGCTTATGTTGGTGGCTTATGGTGGTGGCTTATGCTGGTGGCTTATGCTAGTGGCTTATGGTGGTGGTTTATGGTGGTGGCTTATGTTGATGACATATGTTGGTGGCTTATGTTGGTGGCTTATGTTGGTGGCTTATGGTGGTGGCTTATGGTGGTGGGTTATGGTGGTGGATTATGGTGGCTTATAGTGGTGGCTTATGGTGGTGGTTTATGGTGGTGGCTTATGTTGATGACATATGTTGGTGGCTTATGGTGGCTTATGGTGGTGATTTATAGTGGTGGCCTATGTTGGAGGCTTATTTTTGGTGGTTTACGTTAATACCTTATTTGTAATGGCTTATTTGACAAGTTATTGTTGTCAATGTATTTAGAGGATTTTTCTCTTGGTTTTGGAAAGTATCTCAACTCTTTTTTTATGGTAGCATAATGCTTACCGTCATGTTTGTAAGCAACAACAACACACTAAAATTCCAAGAATCCAAAGTACTCTAAGGTTAATGATTGTCTCTCAACTCCATTCAACGTCTAGTCAAAAAACATTATATATTTTTCACATTTTACAAAAAAGGTAAATTGGGAAAGTAAGCTATATGTTTAAACTAAAAATCATATCAAATCATATGCTAACTCCAACACCTACGTCTACCCCAATCTCAGTCAAAAAAATATAATATTCTTCAAATTTTTCCAAAACAGTATTTGGAAAGTAGGCGATATTTTGAAAACTAATCATCCTATAAAGTCATATATATATATACTGAAACCAATGGCTTTTATATCCTTAATCTTAAGAACAAAATATGGAATTTTTGACATTTTTTCCAAAAATGTTCATTTTAAAACGGGGCTATATTTTGGAAACTAGGAATTTTACAAGAAAGTTTGTTTAACGTAAATGGCAGGTATTTAGCCCCACTACCCGCAAACCAAGTCCCAGGTCTCTGGGGAAAAATCCAAAAAAAAGTTCAATTTGGAAAGTAGGCGATATTTTGAAAACTAATCATCCTAAAAAGTCATATATAGACTCAAACCAATGGCTTTTATGTCCTTAATTGGTAGAACAAAACTTAACATTTTTTCAGTTTTTCCAAAAAAGTCCAATTTTCAAAAATTGTCTATATTTTGGGAACTAAGAATTTTACAAAAAAGTTTGTTTAACGAAAATGAAAGGTCTTTACCCCCCTCTACCCAAAACATAAATTTCAGGTCCCTAGGACAAAAACTGTGCAGTATATATATATATATTTTTTTTTTGGGGAGGGGGTCTATATTCACTTTACCTCCCCACTTTACAAGATGGCGGCCATAGCTTAACTTAACCTAGCCTAACCTAACCTGACCTACGAGGTGTGATCAAAAAGTTCCAAAAATGTGGCTGCAACTTAACCAAACCTAGCCTAGCCTAACCTAACCTCCCTGTTGACTAGCCCCCTTTGGACGGGTCCTTTTTGAAGGGAGTCATTTTTTTTACGTGTCCCGGAGGACGGGTCCTTGTTGACGGGTCCCTGTGGCGGGTCCTTTGGACTGATCCCTATGGACTGGCCTTGCATGTTATCCAAATTATGTCAAAGGGGACCCGCCACTGGGACCCGTCAACAAGGACCCGTCCTCCGGGACACGTAAAAAAAATGACTCCCTTCAAAAAGGACCCGTCCAAAGGGGGCTAGTCAACAGGGAGGTTAGGTTAGGCTAGGCTAGGTTTGGTTAAGTTGCAGCCACATTTTTGGAACTTTTTGATCACACCTCGTAGGTCAGGTTAGGTTAGGCTAGGTTAAGTTAAGCTATGGCCGCCATCTTGTAAAGTGGGGAGGTAAAGTGAATATAGACCCCCTCCCCAAAAAAATATATATATATACTGCACAGTTTTTGTCCCAGGGACCTGAAATTTATGTTTTGGGTAGAGGGGGGTAAAGACCTTTCATTTTCGTTAAACAAACTTTTTTGTAAAATTCTTAGTTCCCAAAATATAGACAATTTTTGAAAATTGGACTTTTTTGGAAAAACTGAAAAAATGTTAAGTTTTGTTCTACCAATTAAGGACATAAAAGCCATTGGTTTGAGTCTATATATGACTTTTTAGGATGATTAGTTTTCAAAATATCGCCTACTTTCCAAATTGAACTTTTTTTTGGATTTTTCCCCAGAGACCTGGGACTTGGTTTGCGGGTAGTGGGGCTAAATACCTGCCATTTACGTTAAACAAACTTTCTTGTAAAATTCCTAGTTTCCAAAATATAGCCCCGTTTTAAAATGAACATTTTTGGAAAAAATGTCAAAAATTCCATATTTTGTTCTTAAGATTAAGGATATAAAAGCCATTGGTTTCAGTATATATATATATGACTTTATAGGATGATTAGTTTTCAAAATATCGCCTACTTTCCAAATACTGTTTTGGAAAAATTTGAAGAATATTATATTTTTTTGACTGAGATTGGGGTAGACGTAGGTGTTGGAGTTAGCATATGATTTGATATGATTTTTAGTTTAAACATATAGCTTACTTTCCCAATTTACCTTTTTTGTAAAATGTGAAAAATATATAATGTTTTTTGACTAGACGTTGAATGGAGTTGAGAGACAATCATTAACCTTAGAGTACTTTGGATTCTTGGAATTTTAGTGTGTTGTTGTTGCTTACAAACATGGCGGTAAGCATTATGCTACCATAAAAAAAGAGTTGAGATACTTTCCAAAACCAAGAGAAAAATCCTCTAAATACATTGGCAACAATAACTTGTCAAATAAGCCATTACAAATAAGGTATTAACGTAAACCACCAAAAATAAGCCACCAACATAGGCCACCACTATAAATCACCACCATAAGCCACCATAAGCCACCAACATATGTCATCAACATAAGCCACCACCATAAACCACCACCATAAGCCACCACTATAAGCTACCATAATCCACCACCATAACCCACCACCATAAGCCACCACCATAAGCCACCAACATAAGCCACCAACATAAGCCACCAACATATGTCATCAACATAAGCCACCACCATAAACCACCACCATAAGCCACTAGCATAAGCCACCAGCATAAGCCACCACCATAAGCCACCAACATAAGCCATCAACTTATGCCATCAACCTAAGATATTAACCTAAGCCATTAACATAAACCATCAACATAGGCCAGCAACATATACCATCAACATAAGCCACCACCATAAGCCAACAACATATGTCA
Source organism: Meconema thalassinum (assembly GCA_946902985.2). Lineage (NCBI taxonomy): Eukaryota > Metazoa > Arthropoda > Insecta > Orthoptera > Tettigoniidae > Meconema > Meconema thalassinum. Next base: position 341,987,078 of record OX336395.1, read on the forward strand.
TCAACATTAGCCACCAACATAAGCTATCAACATAAGTCACCAACATATGTCATCAACATAAGCCACCAACATAAGCCATCAACATAAGCCACCACCATAAACCATCAACATAAGCCACCAAAATCAGCCAACAACACATGTCATCAACATAAGCCACCCACATATGCCACCAACATTATCCTGCATAAAACGTCAACACAACATCATTCTTTCACCACAAGTGTTCAGACCTTTGTAGTAGGCGGATCGACTATACAAGTCAGTGACTACTATGGAATATACTATAACCAATAAAGGTAAACCACGTGCCCTGTATCATGGGTACTCTTATAACTATAAGCGAGAAAATGCGAATGGCATCATATTTTGGCAGTGCTCAAAACAAAGAACAACAAAATGTCTAGGTCATCTAAAAAGTAAACATGGTGAGGTCTTAAGTGTGGGTACTCATCAATGTGGTATACCAAATGAAACACCGTTAGTGTTAACAAAACATGATCAAAAGAACAAGAAAAAGCAAGTCCGACAAAAACATAGTGTTACTCAACATAGTGACTTCCTTATGAAAAAACATTTATCTCCTCAAAAAGTCATGTTAGGACAGTTGTCAACGTTCAATAAACCCGTAACACTATCAAAAGCAACACAGACTCTTCAAGAGATCCCTTTTGAAAAGGAAAAAATGGAATTGGATAGTTCTAGTGATGTTGAGGATGATGATGATGATGATAATGATGGTGACAATGACTATAATAATTATAAAGATAATATTTATAATAATGATGATGATGATGATGAAAAAGAAGAGAATGAGGGTTTAATGTCTATAAAACCATTGCGGCTTCCCCAGTTTTTAAGAACAAGAGTACCTGGAGAAAGTTGTAAAAGGATCTACAACAAGCGTTGTGTTTAAAATCTATATCAAACAATGGTAAAGAGATAAAAAAGTTGTATTCAGTGTGTAACTATTGTAAAAAAAAAACTAAAATGAATAAAAATATTGTATGGGTATTGGCTGTTTTTTCTTAATTGCTATACCCATGTCCCACTATTAATACAATTGTTAACCATCAACAGTCTCTGACTATGTTCAGAAAGAGAGTGGCCTTAAACAATACACTATATCTATGGTTTGTGTACTGAGTATCATAATAATACAGTGTGGCCAAGCCATGTTAAGGCAATAGTTATGTCAGGTAAGGGATTCGAACCCTTGCTTCCTTATACAGAAATTTGATCTTAAGTCAAACACCTTAACCACTCGGCCAACCTGACAGTTACTAATTAAATTGGTCTTGAGGACTTGAGTGTTTACAAAACTTTTTCCAGTATACATTGACTAAACCACTTGTTTGTTTTGAAATATAGATTTTGTTTTGTTTTACCATAACATTGCAGTTATGAGTCTTGTGAACTGGGTGTTCAATATAGGGTTAAAGGCATTTTAAAATCATTTTAGAAAAGCTCTTAGGTATCGTGTCATGGGTTTTAGTAATGCATTACTGTTCGTTGACTAACATTTACCGTTACACAACATTATTTTGGTGAACGTACATGTTGTTGTTTGAGTCTTTAGTCCTTTGACTGGTTTGATGCAGATCTCCATGCCTCCCTGCCCCGAGCGAAACGTCTCATCTCTATATAGCTACCACACCCTTCATTCAAGGCTATCTGTTTAACATATTATAACCTTTGATCTCCCCTACAAGCTCTTGGGTTCAATTCCTAGATTTAACACAAACTTTTAAAAGTGGTATGACAACTTAAACTAGTCTACTCAGTCTCGGGTGGTCCAAATAAGTAGAAAGGGTTTGATTCACACCTCAACCATAGAGCACCATGTTCTTTTTTTTTTAAATAATGATAGCCATTTGTTCAATTTCACATTTCACACATTGCAATTTGTCAATTTTCCATTTGCATTTTTTTAAATGACAGTTTGATGTTTTTCAATTTCATGATATGGAAACATGGATTTTTCCATTTTCATATTTACACATTTGTCAATTTCCCATTTGCATATATTTTCTTAAATGTCCGTTTAAGGTTTTTAAATTTTGTCTATATGGAAACATGGATTTTCCATTTTGCTGTTTACAAATTTTTTATATATTTATTTTGTGTATGTTGAAAAAAATCGATATTTCCAAAACAAGATTTTTATTTTTCATTTTATGATTTTGTAAATGATCTTAATGTGAGTGCTTGACCATGGATTTTCCATTTTGCTGTTTACAAATTTTTTATATATTTATTTTGTGTATGTTGAAAAACGATATTTCCAAAATAAGATTTTTTATTTTTCATTTTATGATTTTGTAAATGATCTTAATGTGAGTGCTTGACCATGGCAATAATACAGTCTATCTATGTGTTAGCGAAACCATAGAGTCTTATTACTACTGCAAGTAAGAATGTTTTACAAAATAACGACTATCTACCACTGCATTTAAAAAACAAAACTATTGGGGAAAAAAAACTAAAATACTATTTACCATTCATTCATATATAAGTGTTAATTCTCCCTCTCCCCACCCTACCTCATCGTATTTTCTCTGGTCAAATTATCAATGCTACCCATACATACACTAGCTTTCTATATCTTTCTCTATATATATGTTTTCTCTGCTCCACAAGATACAAATTATGGTTGCTGGATTGTATCCTGCACTGTTTATGCGACATACCATTGCCAGTTCATAAAACCGTTAGGTAGTTCTCTACACATAGCGATTTTACCACTGCTCTACCTACGCCTTTTGCTTGTTTGGCTTTCTTACAGGCTAGTATGCGATAGGCAGCATTAACTGAATATCAAACCCAGTCCACCTTTGTATTTGCAATCTAAGTAATAATTTGAAAAGAGACAAGTGTAATCAGTTTTAAACATTATCTCTGCTTTTTTGTTTGTTTGTTTGTTTGTTTATGACATGTATATTAACCTAAAATCAAACCCTAGTCTACCTTAGTGAAAGGCTAACAGTTTAACCACTGCGTCACCATACCCTTCTTTCTTAGTTTGATTCATTCTAGGCCTTAGAGCTAGAAATCGAGTTACGATCTCCAGTGCAAGAGGCACATGTGCTCACCACTATAGCATGTAATGGTTAGCTGGTAACATTAGACAAACGAAAATGATTGTATTTCTGTTAGCCAAGCATTTCTGTCATTTGCCTACTGTGTGAGCACTGCCAGCAAGACAGTTTAGTTTAGAACAAGCGTGTGTGTGTGTGTATAGATTATTAGCCTCAAGTATTTAAAGCTTGTTGTGTGTAGCGACCATCTTGCTCAGTAACCACTGAGTAAGTTTTAACAGTTAACTCATAAAAACAGCATAGGATAGTTGTGTGTGTGTGGTTCATGTACTTGGGAATATGCATTAGCACCATGCGCTAGCTTTACCTTACCCTCTAGAGGTAGAGCGTTATCCCTTCCTTTGGACATTGCCAATGACTGCATTCCCCCACAAGTTTTACACTTAAGCCCTTGGCTTGTTCTTGATTAGGTTTGGTTTGCTTTAGGCTTGGTTTGGTTCGGTTGGGTTTGATTCGACTTGGTTCAGTTTAGTTTAATGTAGTCACCATTTTTTTATTTTTAGCTACACTCTTTAACCAATTAATTAATGATAGTCTACTCTTAATTCTTGAATCGATAAATTGAATTTTGTGTGCACCGTTTGTCAATCCATGCCTACAACCTATACTCCCTATGTACTACAGTCAGATCTGAAAACAAGTTCCAATGGTCAAAGACGTGTCAGTCACCATACATATATCCTACAATAATTCTTTCGTTACCTAGCTAGATTTCGTCACTCACAGTAAACATCTTACATTATGGGTTTGCGATATATTAAGAAGAGCAAAAGTCCATGATCTTGTTGTTTTGGGTCTTTTTTGGGGAAATTCATAAGCCATAAAAAGAATGACATCATGTCAAGTTCTGAGTGGATCTTGTATGTCAAAATCCCATTATCGGTTTATAAAATCTCAAGGCCATGCCCTAGCAGTTTTGGATTATTTCAATCAATGAGTCCACCATAGAAAACATCGACAAAATAAATACCCTTAAAACAAGTCGTCACATGACCCTCTCCGAACAATGCTTCGCAAAATATAAATTCATCCATTGAACATGATCGGCGACATCATCCTAGCTTCCCCCTCCCACCATGGTTGCCATATCGTTTGACCTTCAAGTGTCCTCAGCATCTCTGTGCTTTTTTCATTGCCCTGTCAAGTCAATGCATTCCAATAAGCTCAAATAACATTCACATCCTGTCAGTCTGCCCCAGCAAGTTTGTTTTCTATACTCACTTCAAGCAACATATAACCAAGTTCTGTTTGTTCTATCTAAAGCCAACTTCATCGAATCAAGGAATTATCATTTGTAATGTCACTCATAATCGTTTACACGTTAAAGACCCCCTTCAGGGGGTTTAGGAATTAGGAATTCCATCATAGGAAAAATCAGAAAACGAACCCTCGACCCGCCGTCTCATCGAAATAGCGAATACTGTATTGGTATATCACCACCGTGGCCAGTAATAGCTTCGTTGAAACACGTGTCCAGTGGTATCGTCTCTTTCTATCTACAACCACTCGTCATGAACATTTTAGACAAATTTAAGAAAAGTTTTAAAAACTGAAATGTTTTCAACATAAGTGTCGTTAGGCTCTTTCGCATTTTTTAAAACATAAATACTATATTCGAAAGGGAGAGAGGGGAGGGGCGTCACCCCGAGTCCTACGACCCCTCGTATACGTCTCTGGCGTTATTGGTTTGTGAGATATAACAAAAAGTCTAAAATCACGGTTTTACAACAAAAAATTCTGTTTCCCTCATTCTCAAAAACTTTAACCTATTACCAAAATAAAGAGGGTTTCGAGACAAGCCATTTGACACGTCATAGGACCAAATCCGACCAGGCATTCGTGAAATATCAGAAAAAGTCTAAAATCATAATTTTACCCCAAAACGCCTGTTTCCCTCATTCTCAAAACTTTAACCTATTAATAACATATATAGGGCTTTGAGACAAGCGATTTGACACGTCACACGTCCAAATCCGACCTTGCGTTCGAGAGATATCGGCAAACTTCGTAGGAAAGTAGGCGATTATCTGGTTCTCTCCTCACCACCAAAACCCTTCTTATCAATCATTTTTTTCAAAGAGCTCGCCCTCTTACAAAAATCCCAAGTGCGCATGCGTACAAAACAAAAACAAAAATGTTCATCCATAGCGGCATCTCGTAAAACGCATGCGCGATATGAGCAACCACGTTTAAGTTCATTTTAGCAGCGCACATTATACATGTCGCATTTGAAAAGAGACTTTCACTAAAAACATTACAATTTCACCCCCTAGTAGGGGTAGGTTTTATTTAGGGGTTGAAATGAGTAGTCCATTGGAAAGAGGGCGTCAGCCCGAGTCCAACGATATGTCGCATGTCAAAATCGGACCATGGGGTTGCGAGTAATCCACATGAAAGGTCAGCGTAGCCGAGTGGCTCGTGTCACTATTTAGAAACCGCCTTACCCCCCTACTCATTCCGCTATACATTCGACAATTTTGACGAGTTCGCGGAAGCATTCATAAATCGATTCTGGAGCATAGAAATACAAAGTAACGTGAGTTCTCGCAAGTACTCAAGTACTGGTCCAACGAGCTATTCTGAGTACTTTGCAGTACAGCTCTCTAAACTCAGATTTTTACAACCACCATTGACTCAAGCTCAGTTAATAGAAGCCATATCTCGACAACTTCCGGTAGAAGTCCGAAAGAACGTAATATCATCTGGCGTATCCGATTTGACAACCATGAATGAGTTGTTAAGAAGGCTTGACCACGTAAGTGCTCTTGCGACGCCTACGGTGGCCCGGAATAACAGAAATGAACCTTGAACTGTTAGCACAATAGTCATGGATAGGACACAATAGACTGACAAAGTCAGGCAAGAAGAGAGGAATTATAATCGAACAGGAAATAATCGTAACAACAATTACTATCAGAGAGACAATCGGCAAGATAACAGGTACGCTGAATACAGGGAACAGCCTTGGCAGCGTAGATATGAACAACGCAATTTCTATAGTAGAAATAATGGAAATTATGAAAGGAATAGAGATAGAGGAAACCCTTACAATTCCAATGACAGACAATATCGAGGCTATGGGAGGTATAAAAATTATAGGAATGAGGAATACGAACGTAATCGTGATAAAAGGCTCAGAGGGGAGCAAGAACAGTCTAAAGAAAACAGACGAAGAGATTCGAGAGAGAGAAATAAAAATCAGGAAATCGAGAACAGGCCTGGTACAAGTCGTCAGGGGAGTATAGAAAGAAACCCTGACGAAGAGAAAAAAAAACTCCGATTTCCAAACGCAAGTAAAGACTCAGATTTTAACACCTCCATTAGAAATCACGATTCACGAAACATTTAAAGTATCAGACGAAGATCTTCTGTTTGAAGAAGAGACTGGAACAAAGGGAAGACCCATTGAGTTACCCGTGATTCAGGTTCAGATAGGAGAACAGCCATGTAGAGCCCTGATTGACACTGGAGCGATGATCTCCATTATAAGTGAGGATTGTTTTGAGAGGCTCAAGAAGGAGGATTCATTTGTAATTTTACCTGCTTCTCCTATGAAAGTCAAAGAGATATTTAAGGATAAATCTATGAAGTGTAAAATACAAATCTTGATGAAATTTGAAATTAATGGGAAGATATATGAGAATATATTCATCGTGGTGAAGAATATAAAATTCGATCTAATTATAGGGATGGACTTCATCACTCAAGCAAGGGCAATAATAGATATGGACAATAGATTGATCAAGTTTCAGGAAGACGCTACAGAAAAGGTAGCAATTGAAGAAAAGGAACTCCCTAGACAGGAAATCCTAGAACACCTCATCAATGAAATCGAGCAAGAGAGGGAGCATTATGCACTCAAAGCCGAGGGATTTGAGGAAATTCTATAAGAAATTAACATGAGAATAATGATCCATTATAAGTGTGTGAAGGTTATAAGATATACATAAAAGCAAGTTTTCTTCTTTTATGTAAAGATATCAAGAGGAACATGTACCATTATACTCATATTGTTATGATGTATAGTGCAGTTTTAAGTATATGTTGAAGATCGGCACGATCCACGAGTTGCTAACCGAAGCTGGAGTCGGCCGCTCGATTACGGTACTTACCGAGGATTGACGTGCACGCACAAAGCCAGGTGCATATGATTACAACATGGCGACCATCGACCCAGTTTATTGATCGGTCACGAGGACTAAATTTTTATCAGCAATAAGAAGAAAGAGAATAACATGCAAGATTTGCAACATTATACGAGACCCTGGAACAGAGCATAATGTGTATTTTGTTATTTATACATGTTTAGTATCTGTCGGAGATATTATAAATTATGATTTACATCCACCAATGAGAAAGCAGTTCGATTACTGTCACGCCTGAGTGGGGGTAGCGTGAGGCCAGGTGGATGGACACACAGTCAGCTGTGGACAGATAACATTACGGAGTGCTTGAGAGCATGTCTCATCGTGAAGCTTGTGAACTCGTTTCGTGATTGTAATGTGACGCGAGGTTTATGTCCAACACTTCAAAGTATATGCAGAGCCAGTGTCGAAGGACTCTGTTCGTTTTCACGAGATGTAAGCTATACCGCTACAAGGGTAAAGCAGTATTAGAAACTGTAATATTTCAATACAGCAAGCTGCTTGTCAACACAGCGAACTTTGGTTTTGAAAGCAGTCTCCGTTTTCATTGCGTTGATGCCGAGTGCACAGCAATGGTATTGAACTCTAGACACTATTCCTCATCGCGAACAGACATATTCTTAATCAAGATGTCAAGAGGAATAATTTTAGTGCTGTTCATTTCTTTTATAATGGCAGGCTAAATAACGCAGCAACATGAACGCTACTAGACCGGCATTGTATCGAACATTTCAATGAACTATCGCCATGGCCCCAGTGATGACTGATTCTGATTGTGTGACCACTTGTGTCTACCTCATTAGAAATCATGAATGCTATTCGCATGGGCAGTCATTCGTCCTTCGTTCATTAATATTTCGGCCCGTATGAAGAATGCGACCCTACAGAGAAACGAACTGTGTGCTGGAAGATGTTGGAGACGTGAAGTAGCGATTCCTGACTATTTACCCAGGATGGGTAATAGCCTTCTGAACCGGGAAGAACGTGCGGTCTGGAGAAGGTTCGATTCCCGACGACCTGGGGAATGCTAGTTACAGCTACATATGGAGAAGTTGTGATATGCAGTGCATATCAATGCTCGCTCTTGGAAGTTCATCGATCAACAAGGTACAGCCTACACAACTTCATCACTCGTAGCTAAGTGTAGATATTTCAATGTTAATTTACGCCATATTTTGTTTTAACATGTTTATATTTTTGAGTAGTATGTCGGACTGTGGAACTCAGGCCTGACGTTTTTAATCATGACTGATTTCACATTCGACAGGTTTTAGACTTCCATAAGAAGTGCAACCCATATTCAGCTTGTAATTAAGCATGTTTAAGTAGATTTCATCTTAAATTAAGTAATATTTCATGAAGCTTTCTTAGGCTAGTGAAGAGGACATCGATAGGCATTTTGTGATTCAGTGTAGTTTATCAACGTGGTGAGCTCTTTATTATGTCAATTTGTGACATTCTTCGCATCGTTAGACTGTGTTTTTGTTGAGCTACATTTTCCTACTGCATTTTCGAACTTTATACATCCGAGTGTTTGGATTATGAATAGAAGACTGATTTTGAGAGCAAGTTTTGAGTTTTGTGAAGTTTATTTTATACTTTTATAGAGGAGTTTGATTTCTCGCTTTTATTAGTAACCATTCTTTGTGTTGGTGAAGGACAGAGGCTGGTAATGTTTTCTAACCAGACAATTGTGCTAATTGTTATGATTACCATGTCTGGTGGTGTAGAGGCATTACTTTGTTTCTCGAATTCATCCGTGCAGGGGTGTACCGAACGTTGGCTTGATCAACTTTCTCTTTATTTGTATTTAACTTGTTTCATGTTAGCCTCTCGCGTGAATGCATAGTTGAGATCCTTGGTCGAAGGAATTTATCAGTGTTTTTGATCATCGTCATTTGACTTTAATATATCTCTGAAACATCATTCACTTTTTAAGCAGCGAATACCCCAAATTTAATAAATGTATAAATACATTCTGATTAAGGAGAGTCGATGCTATCGCAATCTCTCATAGCATAGGTATTAATTCTAAAAGGATATTTTATTATTGAGAAAATCCAACCAACATCATTGAAAACTAATGTTAACTATGTATAAATTTAAACAACGATGTAGTAACAGCAATTATCAGCTGAGAATGAAATTCTTCATTAAGCAATGAAGGTGATCCAGTTACGTTAAAATATGTATGATTATAATAAATTAATTCTGAATAGAGTACTCAGGGGAGTACATTTGTATAAGAATTGAGCCGCGTGGAAGCAGTGAAAGAATGAAATAAACATTAAGGTATTTCATGGAAACTAACCCATGATAATTGTGATTGTGTAGTCAAATATAAGTTGACTTATTTTCAAGTCTAATTCAGCGTTGTACTACAAGCATTTTGTTGTTGCTTAGAAGCATGCTAACTACAAAGTAAAACATTAAAACATGTATTAAATGATGTCAACCTTAATATTCTGGTTTTAATCACCATGCTGACGAGGGTTTTTCAGTTATTCTGGTGAGTGCAATAATTATTAAAGTGATAGATTACCTCTATTAAGCTTTGTCATCTGGTTGACAAAGGACCAATTTAAATATTTTCGAATCAGTTAAAGGAAACTTATGATCTTATTCTAATGGAAGAATGTTAAACTGAGGCTTGCGAAATAAAAGGAAACACATTTGGAGTGTGTCATTGTATATAGATATATTTTCCAATTTAGATTTTGTACATAAATGATAGTGCTAATTGTAAGATTAATAATGACCTACTCACACGTGGAATTAATGTCAATAAGGCTTTTGAGGCATTGCTTGTGCCATAGTAGGGTATTATCTTAAAGAGTGTTATTATTTTTTAATGGAGAATACAGTGTGTCTAGTGATGGATGACTAGAAGTTGTATTCAGGTCACTGTGATTTGAGCTTCCGGTTGAAGCTGTAATTGTTTTTCATTTATTGTAACTTTTTTATAGCACTTTATGCTATTTTGACTTTGTGAATAAATTTTGAAGAATTTTATTTTAATTCTTTTAGAGTGGTATTTTATAGATGCGATAGGAGGTCACGTTAAGGAAACCATCGCAGGCATTTCAGTATAATTCCACGCTTTTGAGATTATGTTTTTCTCGTTCTTGTGTTCTACCGAGCTAGATTTTTCTTTTGTTGCTATGGTTTTTCTTGACGTTCCCTCAGTTAGGTGATCCTTGTGCCCCATTATCCTCGTCTCTTGTTGAGTGGAATCTGTCTTTTTTTTAGTCGGGGTTTTCAGGTTCTGCAATCCAGCCACCTACGAGGGATATCAACAAACTGACGGTAGGTATTTCGGGGACAGTAGCTCTCATATCAGGGGGCCTACCCCCTTAAAATACAAGCTGAAATAAGCGTAGAAGGGTGAGACAAAGCTCATTTTCAGCCCCTCAATATGAGAAACGAAACTCGGGGCCCCTAAAAGAACCCCGAAAACCACATTTTAAGGCCCTAAAAGCAACATTTTTCGAGATATTCCCAAAAAACTAATTTCACTTAATAAATTAATGAAGGAATGCATTCCGGTAACATTGGCAACAGAATCACAGATGTCCATCTATTTCTGTAAGACGCAATGCAATTCCATTTTTTACATTACTGTGAAGGTTTGCAAACAGCAATAAGGTTATAACGGATCCAAATTAAGCTGAAATATTCATCAATACATATAATTCGCTTAAGGGGTCAAGGAGTACTCTAGAAATTTTTAACGCGATTTACACGTGCGGGTATGGTACGGAAGGTAAATTATATCCCTATTCCTGTATTGTTATATTATTATTATTATTACTATTATTTTAATTAGTATCTTTATTATGGCGTACAGCGACGAGACAAGCTCATTTTCAAACCCTTGGTGTCCGAAACAAAACTCGGGGCCCCTCAAGAGCCGTAAAGGGTCCCCGAAAACTATATTTTAAGACTCTAAACCCAACAGTTTCTTAGATATTCCCAGAAAACTAATTTCATTTAATAAACTAAAGAAGGAATGCAAGCCTCTAACCATGACAAAAGTATCTCAAGAGGTGGCATCCAACTTTCCATCTATTTCTGGAATAAGTAATGCCACTCCATTTATTACATTTCTGTGAAAGGTTGCAAATGGCTATAAGGTTATCACGGAACCAACTAAAACTGTAAAATTCATCAATGCGCTTAAGGGGTTCAAGGAGTACCCTAGATTTTTTTCACACGACTTACACGTGCGATATGTCGTACAGAAGGTCTATTATATCTCCAAACAGCAACATTATTTTCAGAAAATTCCTGATTTGAAATAGTAGACTGTTTTTTGCTGATTTTAGGAATTTGAGCCATTGGAGGCAAAAGAAAACTGAATTTTCATGCACCACAAGCCTTTATAATTTATAAAAGGGGTCTTCCTGTAGTTGGACTCTTGACACAACGGTTAGGGTCAGTTCGTATGTGACGTGTATTGCGATTCGTCTACGAGGTTTTCAATTTTTTTTTCACGCCAGGAAGAACACGTTAGGTAAATTTAATTTGAGAGCACATTTCAGCTAATCATTTTTCTTTCCTAACAAACAGGTTCCAAGCCCCTAAACATTGCAACAGTAGATCAATTGGTAGCATCTGGTTATTAATACCGAAGACCGTTCGAAGAATGGGTACTCCTGCTAGTTTACAATATAATAGTGATGTTTGTTCAAACAAATGTGTCAGTAGTATATCTCCAATTCAATCTATACAACTCCAGTATGAAAACGGAGCGTAAATTAACATTTTAAGAATGTTCAAGCTGTGTAGGATACGAGTAGGTTGGTTGGTTCCTCAGTTTAGGGGCTGCGACAACGCGGTCAAGTAGCCCCGTGTACTTTGTGTGTGTAGAATCTGTCTGATAAACGGTGTTAATTGTGATGGCTGTATTAGTGTGTGTGTCTGTTTGTTAATTCAAGTAAGGACTGTAACTTTCAATTTTTCAAATAGTTCCTACTTTTGCCGCCAAACGCCACCGACAACGACCACTAGGCCTAGTTCAGAACTTAGCTACTAGACGCCACCGCAGTCGGCTCTAGGCAACGAACGTAGAAACCTAACAGCGTTGTTTACATTCCTAACCTATACAATTTAGCTTCACACAGGTGTAATTAGTGGAAGGATCTTTAACATGCCATAAATCTATGACATGGGACCGCCGGCTTTACTTCCCCTCCGAAGGAAGGCATACTGAGGGATTTTTAACGCTCTTAAGAAATCCAACGGTTTCGGCCGGGTTTGAACCTGCGATCTTGGGCATAGAAGCTCAGCATGCTACCCACTACGCCACCGAAGCCGTACAATCACATCCTGTAAGCGCTACACTCGAAACTTGGTGATACCACAGCCGACTCGATCCATCTTTTTTGCTTCTTTCTACACAGCCTTGACAACCGTGTCTGGGGAGGGAAATCGGATATTTTCTCATCTTACCGCAAAGCGTTGCTTACCTGGTCGTGTAGCAATTTCATTTTATTTGTTTTTGACGTTGAATTAAGCATGTGCAGCTCTAAAGACTTACTTATGTCTTCACAAAAGAATTTTTCTTCAGATGCTAGTGCCACGCACTTTTACTTACCCTATGAGAGTGCCCTTCAATTACTCAAAGAAAAGCAAAACGCTATCTAGGATGATTTCTACTCAACTGACGCCATAATGACTGACGAATGGAAACAGGCAAACTATGAACTCCGACACATAATGACACGACACGCTACACGTGGCTTTCACTACAAGTTCTGCCAAAACAAGCGATTCCACCAACCAACTGAAGAATGTGTGTGTGATCTATGCAGCGAATGCTGTCCTCGATATCATGCAAAATATTGCCGACCAAGACATATATCAATAACCCAATTGGCATTGGAATAAAGTACAGCTGGTTACTCAGTTTTGAATTTTGCACATTGTGTGCTTTTTCAATCATAATAAGCATATACAATTAATATCTATTGGAAAGCGTTTTAAACAAGGTTCGGATACTCCAGACTGGTTACCGAGAGCGCCAGCATAGCCTAATCGCCATGGGTTACAAGGCAGTGTGTGGTCTTGCATGTACACTCCGTGGAAACAAAAGAAAACAGTAATTAGTTATCTCCGAGGCCCGTGTTGGGCTTAGAGAACATGCATTATGTAATAACCAGGGCCCAGGTTCTGATGACAGGCCATCTTTTAAAAGGTTCACCACAGACATTGCTAACTTGTATATAAGGTGCGTTCAAAAAGTAACGAGCCGGAAGCATAATTACAGAAACCAGTACCTGTATGTTAGAAGTATTGGCCCTGGCTGTTGAGGCACTTGTCCCAGTGTGACACGAGGCGGTGAATGGCTGTCTCATAAAATTCCCTGGGCTGCGATGTGAACCACTTCCGCACGTACAGCTGGACGTCGGCGTCCGAGGTGAATCGTTGGCCCCGCTGAGCCCTTTTCAAGGGAACAAACATGGCGTAATCACAGGGAGGGAGGTCTGGACTGTAAGGAGGGTGGCCGAGAACCTCCCATTTGAATTTCTACAGGAGTGCCGCGACTGTGTTGGCCGTATGAGGTGGTGCCTTGTCGTGGAGCAGAATGACCCTACGGGTGAGATTGCCTGGTCGTTTGGTTTTGATCGCTTGGCAAAGGGTGGTCAAGGTTTGCGAGTAACGCTGGGCATTCACTGTTGTCCCGTGCGGCATGAAGTGTATCAGAAGGGGGCCATCTTGGTCAAAGAAGAACGTCAGCATTACCTTTCCTGCACTCGTGTGGATGGCCTTGCCTTTTTTGGGTGGTGGTGACCCTGGATGTTTCCACTGGAGGCTTTGTCGTTTGGATTCCGGTTCGAAGTGATGACACCATGACTCATCTCTAGCCACCACACGGGCCAGGAACCCATTCCCTTTCCTCGCATAGCGCTGCAGATGACCAAGACAGTAGGCCATTCGGCATGCTTCCTGGTGTGGTTGAAGACTGTGGGGTACCCATTGGGCACACACTTTGCGCAAGTGCAGTCGTTCCTTCATGATGGTGTGCACACTTCCGACGCTCAATCCGACCACGGCGGCTATGGCGTTCACTCTCACTCGGCGGTCCTGGGTAATGAGTGCATCAACCAGCTGGACGTTGTCATCGGTAATGCAGGGGGTACCCCAGACCGGGCATCATCGGCTAACGACACCCGTCCTGCCCTGAAGCGCTTGTGTCACGCCTTGACCCATGCAAAGTACATGCAGTGTTCGCCGTACAATTGTGACATTCGGCGATGAATGTTCGTTCCCCCTACTCCTTCCGCTGTCGGTTGACGCCTCCATGTCACTGTTTGCAATGCGACTGGAAGCGTTGGACAATTGATGCATGCTGCTGCTCGCTTTGTATCGTCACTTAATGTGCACGCGTGCCCTCTAGCGACGGGCTGTGACCTTCCACGCTCTGGTTGGAACCACACCTCGTTACACACGCCTCGATTAGCCGTTGTCGTCACCGGTTTGCGCATTCCAGCCTCCAGCTCGTTACTTTTTGAACGCACCTTATACAAATCCTGTTCACGGCCCCCACATTATAGAAATGCATTTAAGTAATTTTTTCGTCATTTTTCTAAGTGTTTTATTTTAGGTCATTTTCTTGCCTTTCGCGTCATTATCATGTCATTTGTTTATTAGAATATTTTACAAGTTTTGAGTCATCTTCTCACATTTTTAATGGCTTATGATGCATGTTTTGCGAATGGTACTGGGTATTAACGGAACTCAAAGTGAGGATGAATACGAAGACATGAGAATCTTCACAACTTTGTTCAACCCTTATTTCTTGAAATATCCACATTCCATTCCGGAAGCGACGTGAAATCGAGGGGGTAGGAAGAGAGACAACAGTAGGCCCAGTAAAGCCAGTCTGGTTAAGTACCTCAGTGCAACCATACGTGTGCTAAGTGGATTTGCGTTATCGGCCGCGATTGTTATTTCAAGTGTATTTAAAATGGCCGACAATCGTCATTCTTTTTCCTCTGAGAATCTGCGAATGGTCACAGTCATCCACTGTAACGTGGAGTGATGTAAGCCTGTATCGCCTGTCATATATTTTAAGACAAGTAGACACTTTTCTTCTTACCTCTCATCCGATAATAAGTTAGAGTACCTAACGGCGAAATTCTCTCTTTTTTGTTCTTCAGAAGTTGCAGCCTTTAAGTGTGGATAGCGTGTCGGACTACCAACCCCAAGCTTTCAGGTTCGCTCCTGGCAGTGGTAAGTGATTTTTTTTAAAGGCGGCAAAAATACGACACGCGTGTCATACGTTGTTGGCATGTTAAAGAACCCATTTGAATTCAGTAGGCCGTGTTCATAATGGCAAAATTAATCTCGGGAATTTCCGCCAACACAAAGTTCCTCATTTCTCTACTAGAAAGCGCTATAGTGTTCAAGGAGATTAGATATCTAACCTCCTTGACTTTCATAGTGATTCAAGGAACAACGAAATTCGACATGCAAGCTACCCTCTGGGTGTCAAATTACAAAGCTTGCACCCGGCACCCGAGGCCATAGGATATTATTATTATTATTTATTTATTTTGCGCATGCGCTTACACATTCTCAGCATATTTGCTGGAAAGGAAAAGATTTACAATCCCAGATTCCGTATATATCATAAGGAGCAAATTCTTGGTGACTGCATTCAGTAAGCTAGTTGCTTTACGCTTTTCCCCCACTCCTTCAGGCCTGATTGCCCAAGAACAGCCTTACTACGCGACACGTAGAAAGTATGACTGTTTTCTTCATCAGTTTGAAAAGGCCAGGGTCTAATTTCAACTCAATGAGCGATTCCTTTAAGTTGTTGGGAATCACGCCAGTGCTGGAGATATTAATAGGAACTGTCCTGACTTGTGCCATGTGCCATTGCTTCCTTATCAGTTCTGAAAGCTCTGTGTATTTTGACAGCTTTTCAACATGCTTTGTTAGCATGTTGCCACTGTTTGGGATTGCCACATCTATGAAGGTAGTGTGCTTCATGCATTTGTCAACAAGAACCAAATCAGGTCTGTTGTGCACAGCTGACTGGTCTGTCAACACAGTACGATCCCAGCACAACGTATTATTATTATTATTATTATTATTATTATTATTATTATTATTATTATTATTATTATTATTATTATTATTAAAATACTGTATATTAGGTACCTATTTAAATCAGTTCAACATACAATGACGCAGTCTGTTTGCATTTTTTTGCGATGAAATTGTCAGTTTCATTCACATTTGTAAGTCATTTCTTTTCTCGTGTTTTATGGGATTTTACAGGTCATTTTTTAAACATTTTTAAGTTATCTACATCCGGGTCCTGGTAATAACTTATATTATTCTTCAAATAAAAGCACTCAATTCAAAGTGTTACATTGATCGTTGCTATACATCATAACCCGCTATTTCATCAATGTCTAAGCGACAAAAAGTATATCACGCAAAGTCAAGGAAATAAAAAACACATAGAACTATGTCCAATTGCTTAGGTTCGCAGAGTTTTCGAGGAAACATTCAATTTCATACAACTCACAACCGACTGGAGGGCACAGCTTGCATCAATTCGGCCGTCTTCGGTTACAGTTTTAACACGTGTCTGATCATCGATTGACATTGCTATAAAAAGGAACAAAGTGACAGATCAAGTCGGCTTTAACTAAGCGATGTATAGCAAGGATCAAGTTGGCTGTGGAGTGATTAAACACACAGAAGGATTATGTTCTGGGGGTAAGTTATCGGCACATTGACGTTTTAGTGGGTATACAGTATTCTGATCTTGTACCTGCTTCTACACATTCTTTCGTTTTGCAATAGGACGCATCCTTTCTCCTGTCCCCACTCTTGCCAGTAACCTTGCGATCTGCAACAAAACAAGTAAATGTCTATTAACAAAACAAAATGGCTCAGTCCACTGACATTTAAGGGGAGAGGTTCACCTTGACAAGAGTAATATAAGGTGCGTTCAAAAAGTAACGAGCCGGGGGCTGGAATGCGCAAACCGGTGACGTCATCGGCTAATCGTGGCGTGTGTAACGAGGTGTGGTTCCAACCAGAGCGTGGAAGGCCACAGCCCGTCGCTAGAGGGCACGCGTGCACGTCACGTGACGATACAAAGCGAGCAGCAGCATGCATCAATCGTCCAACGTTGCCAGTCGCATTGCAAACAGTGACATGGAGGCGTCAACTGAAGAGAAAAGAGGTGTTGTTCGGTTTCTGACATCGGAAGGAGTAGGAGGAACGGACATTCATCGCCGAATGTCACAAGTGTACGGCGAACACTGCATGTCCCTTGCAAGGGTCAAGGCGTGGCACAAGCGCTTCAGGGAAGGACGGGTGTCGTTAGCCGATGATGCCCGGTCTGGGGCACCCCCCTGCATTACCGATGACAATGTCCAGCTGGTTGATGCACTCATTACCCAGGACCGCCGAGTGACAGTGAACGCTCCATGACAATGCACGACCTCATACGGCCAACACAGTCGCGGCACTCCTACAGAAATTCAAATGGGAGGTTCTCCGCCACCCTCCATACAGTCCAGACCTCTCTCCCTGTGATTACGCCATGTTTGGTCCCCTGAAAAGGGCTCAGCGGGGCCAACGATTCACCTCGGACGCCGACGTTCAGCTGTACGTGCGTAACTGGTTCACATCGCAGCCCAGGGAATTTTATGAGACAGCCATTCACCGCCTCGTGTCACAGTGGGACAAGTGCCTCAACAGCCAGGGCCAATACTTCTAACATACAGGTACTGGTTTCTGTAAGTATGCCTCCAGCTCGTTACTTTTTGAACGCACCTTATAACATCTTTTCCCTCGGTATCTCTTCTGACGAAATGAAATTTCACCCACTGACAATACTGCCCCTCCTTTAGTTTTCCACTTTAAAATTTCCAATTAACTGTCCCTAGTCAATAAAAATTCATTTTCAAAAATTTTATTTGCAACTTAATTTTTTCCTAATTTCTTTTTCATAACTCAAACATTTTTGGTGATAAATTGAAGAGATTTTTACGCTTATGTATATTTTGCGTCTTAGAAATGCAAACTAGAACCATTGCTGTACCATCTGTCTCTATAACATACAGTACCCAAGGTAAAACTATTAAACTAACTTATTAAGATTGAGGAAAGTATTCTCTCAAAAGTTGAGGGATAAATTGTTCACATTGTTAACACAGGCATTGTTGAGTATTCTAAAGCAAATCTTTCAAACATGTTTGGAGAATATAAAGAAAAGTACAGTTTATCCATTTTTAAAATTTTAAATGAATTGCTGCACTTGTAATTTCTCACCCCACAACTTCATGTGATTAGATTTACTGGCAAATTAATGATTCTCTGCAAGGGCAAAAGTTCAGCACTCCATGGTTTCTAGACACAGCAGTTAAAAGGGACATTAAATCTACATTATTAATAATAGAAACATATTTTCTGGGTTGTGATGGAGCAAACTGTGCTTTGATTGGACTTCGCAACTCAGTAATCGGCATAATATATTATTTTTGCTCTGGCGTACCCGGAAGAAAATTCCCACCGCCTCCCTGGCTCTACTCAGGGCTGACTATAATTTTGGGTGCGGAAATGCGAGGGAGCCGTGTCAGTAGATTTACTGTTACGTTAAAGATCTCCTTCGGGGCAAAATTCCGACACCCCGGCATCTCTAAAAACCTCAGTAGTTAACAGGGACTGCTGAATCGTCACGTCCCTTGGATATGAAAATATCTGCACTTTTTATGGAATCAATCAAGGCTGAAACAAGAGAAAGAGCAGACAAGTGAATGAACTGAGACTATAAACCTATTCCGCTTCAAAATTAACTTGCCTTTACATAACCTGTGTCTTTCCCTCGTCCTCCACTCAAGGCTACCTTTATATTTTCCCTTCATTATTTTCGGTCATAATTTGTTTGAGAAGAATATTAATTTGGATATAGTTGTGAAATTAATTTGCTTACCTTTATTTGATCACTGCACCACCCCTTCCCCCATCAAATATAAAATATACATAATAGCATAGTGACTACGATGCCCAAGCAACTAAATGAAAAAAGAACCAACAACAACAACAAAAACCCGATCTACTGAAGATGGAACAGTACGAAATGAACTGCTGTATGTTCGCCCTGAGTATATGTGACCAGCTGTACAAGTCGGGCGAATCTCAACTTTGTATAAAAGAAAATCCCCGATTCTTGGATGTCACGGGTAATCTCGAGAACCACAGGACGGATTTTGATGCGGTTTTCACCATTCTGTAAAGGATATCTCGAGGAAGGTTTCTGTGGAAAATAATTTATTTATGATCAAAGGAAGCCAAGAAATAACGATTTCAGTGAAAAAGTCGAAAAAAACTGTAGTCCGTGCGCTTTTTAAGCTTACGCTGGGCAAACCGTTAAAAATATCAATATACTATGAGCGTAAGAATTGTTCAGCATGAAACGTTCTACAAAAAAGGGCCGCGGGAGTATATCTCTATCTTCATTATATCGCCCACTATAAGGGTTTGTGCGTTTTCATTTCTTTCAACAATCTCCATTTAATTACTGAGGCGACCGTTTATGAGCTAGCTAGGTCCGAACCTATCACCCCAGTTACAGCCTAGCTAGCGAGCGAGCCTATTACCCCACATACAGCCAGCAGCAAACTGTCGAGTCGTGTTGAGCATTTTCTTTGGTGTTAAGTTCAGACTTCAGAGAAGAGTGGTTGTGTTAGGAGATTCCCTGAAAGCGCAACTCGACTTTTCTTCATTTCATCTGTGAACCTTTCGTTCCGCAAAATACACAGTCAAGTTAAAATTGGACGGAAGGGGGATTTGTGTTTCATGCACCTCGCCATTCTTAAATTACGTCTGACGAGAATTCGTTGCACATGCATCCCCATGATAATATAATTAATAGTCCAGTCAGTGATTTTAACCGATCATGCCGAGACGTAAAACGGATATACTGTAGGTTGTAGTTCATTGACATCGAAAGAAAGCGCTTATCACGTAATGCATTCATAACTGTTTCCGGGCGAAGCCGAGGTAGTTTTCTAGTTAAATTATATTAGAATTCCATCTTTGAATTTTGGGGAACCTAATTAATCTGTTACTAGGCCTAGAGTAACCAGTTATTATTTTGGATAACTTTCCGCTTACCTACTTTGAAAAATACCTTTTTAAAAGGATCGACATTATAGTAGTGTTTTGGTGTTGAAAGAATCAGCCGGTAAATTTTACAATATTTTTTACCGTTGCCCAGGGGACGCCCGAGTGCATGTAATTAGTGCATTCTTCTGGGAGGCTTCTTTCGTGAACCTCCAGAAGTTGGAAGAAAAGTAGCGGCAGAAGTAGAGAAGAAAAAGCAAGAAACAGATCCAAGACATCCAATGTGTAGACTTGATGTCCATCCACCTAGGCTAAAATCAAGAAAGAGCTTCCTCCAAACAACAATATCAATTCCTTCCTCAGCTGAAGCTCGCCGAATTGAACTTTGGAAAACAAAATCACCGGGAGGATCGTGGGAAATGAAGGAGAAGCCGGCAGCTGGCTACCATCTACAATACGAATCCTGGAAGACGCTAAACCGACTGAGAACTGGTGTCAGTCGGTGCAAAAGCAATTTTATGAAGTGGGGATGCAGTGCTGAAGAACTTTGTAGATGTGGTGAAAGACAAGACCCTGAGCACCTTCTGAATTGCAGCATGTGCTATGCAGGACTTGATAGAAGCTAATGACTGTGCCATTCTAACAGTTGAACACTGGAGAAATGAAATTTAGTGTAATTTATCTATTATATATAATCCAAAATTGACTCATCACCGCTGGGCTCAAACCACTAGACCTAGAAAGCTGAAATTTTGCATGTTGGTTGATCCGAGTATGTAGAGGCCCACTTAGAAACGGGTTTTGAAAATTCAATTTGTAAGTGACTTTTTTCGGCCCTTGGCACTGAGCAAGCACAGTCGGTACAAAGGTCGGATTTAGCTCATTTTAAGCCGCCAGATACGAGAAACAATACTCGGAGGTCCTGAAGGAACCCCGAAACACACTTTTTAAGTTCCTAAAATGAACGGTTTCGGAGATATTCCCAAATAACTGTGTTCCCTCTGAGAAACAGACAACGTTACTATGGCAACCGCTGAAATTACCCAGACCGGGGATAGTTTTCTGGCAATATCTCGAAAACCGTTCGTTTTGGGGCCTTAAAACGCGGGGTTCGGTTCCCGCTTCTAACCACGAACATTGCTCCTCGCATTGATACGCGTAAAATGAGATGTTATTTATTTATGGTGGTGGCTTTTGGGATCGGATACGATCGTGATTTTGAGTCTTATTTTATACTCTTTGAGCTGGTTATTGTAAGCGAGCTTTCAGATCTATACTTTAATTTACAATATTAAGATTCTTTCTATTTTGCAAGGTATGCTTTCATTTTCTTTATAAAATTTTTTTTTTGTTAACTGAATATTTTTGTTTGCCAATTTTGATCTGCTCTTTTTCGTTTTTTACCATGATCAGCAACCCATGTTCACAGTCGAATGTGTCGTATTCTACCGGCTGTCACGATAATTATTATTTTTTCTTAATTACTCTTACTGAGGAATAATGTTGGTATTTTGTGTTTCACGGCCATTGAATCCCCGCACAATGCACGGCTTAAACCTAGAAAAGTTGCTGAGTTGGACTAATGTACTAATGGTGCAGCAGAAAAGAGGAGAATTGAAGCTTTTGAAATGTGGTGATACAGGAGAATGATGATCAGATGGGTAGATAGGGTAACAAAGGAGGAGGTATTAAGACGATTAGGAGAGGAGAGATGTTTCTGGCGACTGCTAATGAAGAGAAGAGATAGGAGGGTAGGACACATATTAAGACACCCAGGAATATCAAGCTTAGTTATGGATGGGGGGGGGGGGTCGCGGACTAGAACTGTAGGGGTAAACCAGGGTTAAACAGATTGCCTCGGATGTAGGGTGTAGTAGCTATGTAGAGATGAAACGATTAGCTCAGGAGAGGGAGACATGGAGGGCTACATCAAACCAGTTAAAAAACTTAAGACTCAAACAACAACAATCAGGAATGTGAGGCAATAGGGTGGTTGGAGATTTCAATCCCTGGGATGTAACACTGGAAGAGACTGCATAATGTACATCAGCGGCCAAGGTGAGAGATATTTAACTATAGGTCTATTAATAGCGATATGTTGACGTTCAAATCATCAATAAGTATGGCCAAATTACATCCAGAATAGCTTAAGTAAGAATACTTTTAATTCTCCATATTCCGATAGATTTGCCATTCCAGTGTGCAAGAGTGCAGTTCCCTCTTCAAACAATATTCGCAATTTCTTTAACAAAGCGCAATGACACACACTTAACCGTACCACGTGTACATTTAGACAAAAACCATTTTTCCCATGGGCAACTGTATGTGGCGTGCTCGCGAGCATCCGGGCAACAAAATCGTTATGTCTCAGCAGAAGATGGCAAAACCAAAAACGTAATTTTAAAATGTGTTAACATAATGTAACATCGAACCCTGCAGACATTCACAACTCCATAAAATTCCCACTTTGCTGCTCATATCAGTATACTGTATGTATCAGAATATTCAGCTTGCCACGGGGGTGAGTGGATAGCGTATCGGTCTACTAACCCCAAGATTGCAGGTTCGCTCCTGGCCATGGTAAGTGATTTTTGAAAGGCGGCAAAAATACGACACGCATGTCATACGATGTTGGCATGTCAAAGAACCCATTTGAATTCAGTAGGCCGTGTTCAAAATGGCAAAATTAATCTCGGGAGTTTCCGCCAACACAAAGTTCCTCATTTCTCTACTAGAAAGCGCTATCTAACCTCCTTGACTTTCATAGTGATTCAAGGAACAACGAAATTCGACATGCAAGCTACCCTCTGGGTGTCAAATTACAAAGCTTGCACCCGGCACCCGAGGCCATACGATATTATTATTATTATTATTATTATTATTATTATTATTATTATTATTATTATTATTATTATTATTATTATTATCAGAATATTCAGAATTAGAATGGACCCACCTGTAGCCGCGATCGCTGTAATAGAATAGACCAATTATCAGCAATAATGCATCGTCCCCATCGTCTTGATCGCGGGCGAAGCCGCGGGTACCTGCTAGTATGTATATATGTGTGTGTTTTGGACTCGGATAAATAAATAAACCTACTTTGAATCGCGCAGAAAATCTACTTTCATTCACGTTATTCGATGAGTCTGTGGCAGACACTTGTTTTCCATATGGAACATCCTCCCTTAAACTGCCTGTTTTCTACATTCAAAAATGACTTGGTCAACGAAATAATTCAAAGAGCTTATCCATGATTCAGGTAACTGCGCACGTGAATCGCGATGTATGCTGGTGCTCCATCCTGTTGTAACACAACAGTGTCTTCGATACAATTTTTCTTGCAATTGCGGCACCAACCACTCATTAAGCATCTCCTGGTAAGAATGACCATTAACATTGTCTTCGAAGAAGAAAGGCCGGCCGGTGGATTGGAAGAAGTTCTGCATCTTTACCAGCTCCCTTTGCTTGGCCTCTAAGAAGTCCCGATCTGACGACACCAGACAATGCTCTCTGGGGTTTCATAAAGCAACAAGTAAGAATACCACACAACCCAGGAATTACGAGCAGCTGTGGAACACACCTTCACCCTCCGCAAATCATCTGCGAGAACATGGCGCAGAATTCAGCTGTGTTACAAGGATGTGTTATTTCCCCTACAAATACCAACTGATATAAAATAAGTGAATTAATTTACGTATTTCACAGTCATACAGCATAACTTTTCGATGTATAAGGATTACAACGTGACCAAGATCTACAATTTCCAACCACCCCGAGCTGAGAAAAAGTTACCTTACAAAAATGATAACAACTTTGTTTCTTGAACACACAAAATTTTTAAATTAATAAACCAGTTATACAACATTCCAATGTATATTGTGTTACTTCACAAACAACCTTCAAACTCGAGTGCACATAATACTTTGGTCGACAAGTGTCCATACTGTAATGATCTCTATACTGTGAATAGAGTGCCCCAGTTGCTATGGTTAGCAGTGAGATTGTCCCTGCTATGTCCAGGGACCTCTTGGACCTGCTTGGTTAATACATTTAAAGCTCTACTGAGGGAAGATATTAGAACAGAGTACTTACAGTTGGCATAGACCACGCAGAGTGCAATAAGTAGAGCCAGCATCAGGACGGCCAACAGGAGCAACGCCACCATGAGCCATTTCTCCAGGCGAGACTTGGGAGTCAAACTGGAACATACAGACGTCGTGAATTATTACTCAACGTTGCGGCACAATGCTTATGTCACTGAAACCAATTGTGCTACTTGAATCTGCACGCACACTCTACCCCTAATTAAGAATAGTACGTAACATAGACATCTACTTAACTGTCTTTTTCATTTTAACATGCTATTTAACTACAACTGGATCGATCATAATTCGAGACGCACCATATCACTGGAGAAGCCGTCATAGAGACTCGAGTGCGAAAAGAAGATGAGGTAAATAAGAACTGACAATATAACCTAGACTATTAGAAAAAAAAGTTCGTTTACTGTAACTTTGCACTTTTTTGACAGTTCTCGCGGGAACAAATAGTCTTACTGGACAGTTCAGTCCGCTGCTGCCACGTGAATTGCAGCCAATGAGCCATCACCCACATGGCAGCCAGCAATGGCCACGTGTATTCCGTCAAGGGGTGAACAGATGTTATGAGTTGCCAGTAGGATAAATAAACCGGTTCTGGCGCAGGGGCTAATGCGCAAGATGGCCGCCGCGCGCAACCAGTCCTATGTTATTCGTATGGGGAGGACAGTCATAGCTGGCGCAAGGGCTAATGGGCAAAATGGCCGCCACGCCCTGAGACTGTGTATGACGTCACAGGGACAGGTCGGCCGTGTAGTTGCTAAATGGAATATTTATTATTATTATTATTATTATTTTCTTCTTTTCTTAGTCGTTTACCCTCCAGGTTGGTGGAACCCACGGACTCAGCGAGGGAACTCACCACTACCGACTCTACGGGCAGTGTCCTAGAGCTGGGAACATCTAATCGGAGTGGATACAACTGGTGAGGTGTGATTGGCACCTCGCCCAGGCGGCCTCACCTGCAAAGCGAACAGGGGCCTCATGGGGGAAGGTAATGGATGGTCAGGATGTATAGGCAAGGAAGAGGGAAGGAGGCGGCCGTGGCCTTGAAGAAGGTACCATCCCGGCATTTGCTCGAAGACGATGTGGGAAACCACGGAAAACCACTTCGAGGATGGCTGAGATGGGAATCGAACCCCCCTCTACTCATTTGGAACACCCGAGGCTGAGTAGACCCCGTTCCAGCCCTCATACCACTTTTCAAATTTCGTGGCAGAGCCGAGAATCGAACCCAGAACCTCCGGGGCGGCAGCTAACCATGCTGACCGCTACGCTACGGAGGCGACCATTATTATTATTATTATTATTATTATTAGGTATTTATTGATTGATCATGTACAATCAAGACCAGCCTTATATTGTTCACCTCTTGCTGTAGTGGCTAGCATTCTTGAATGTTACTGCGAAGGCGAAGGTTCGATTCCTGGTTCTGCAAAGAAATTTAATTTCTGGTCTCGGGAGTGGAACGGGGAACACTCAGCCTTGTGAGGCAAAACTGACAGGAGCTGGGTTTTGATTCATACCTCAGCCATTCTGCCTAACCCAACTTCACCTAACCTAACCTAACCTAACCTAACCTAACCTAATCCAACCTAACCTAACCTAACTTAACCTAACCTAACATAACCTAACTTAAAAGTGCGAGCAAAAAAAGTGAGAGCAAAAAGTGAGAGCAAATGTGAGAGAACAAATAATAAACTTAGCTATAACCTAACCTAACCTAACCTAACCTGTCCTCACCTAACCTAACCTAACCTAACTTCAATGTCAGAGCAAATGTGAGAGCACACATAATAAACTAAGTTATAGCCTAACCTAACCTAACCTAACTAAACTTGAATCGGCACAATCTACCCCTAATTAAGAATAGTACGTAACTTCTTCATTTTTAAACCGCTATTTAACTACAACTGGATCGATCATAATTCGAGCACAATATCAATGGAGGTACCGTCATAGAGAACTAAGTGTAAAAATTACGAGCCTTACAGTAGTCGCATATGATGTGTAACATCTGACATTGAAGAAACCTCACGTGGAATTGTTGATACGCCGGTATTTTATACTATTATTGGCACAAATATTAATATATTGTAAAAGGGAGTGTTTTACAGATATTGTAGTTTAAAATACGGAACCCATTTTATTAGATGATTTGTAGCTTCCACCAGCACGAGCCTAAATAAAGAATACGATATGGATCCACTCATAACACCACTCATAACCTTACATTCCTTATAAACAGGTCCTCTTGATTCACAGACCAACACGTAATTCCATATGGATTCTGTTAAAATGAGTCATATTGATATGATAAGTATCGTTTAAAATGATAATCTGGTAGCATTAATATCTACCCCGTCTGGGATTCGAACCCAAGATCTCTAGATTCACAGTCATAAGCACTAACCCCACGGCTATTCGGACTACGCAAATGTTGTGCACAAGATGGTGACTTATTTCCACGTTCCAATAATTCTGCATTACGGAATTAAGTTTCATTTATATTTTCCTTGTTTCGATAATGTTCCTGCGTGAAACTGAGTTTAAAATGCCTTATGAATAGGCCCTCTTGTGAGTAAAGAGAATGTATTCAGCAATAGTTCATGAAGGCTTGCTCAATTCTCGTATAACCACAACGATTATATTATATTGATGACTGCATTACCGTTATGAGAGTTAATATTTGAATAGCCATTGTGCAGAAACATAATACCGGCAATGCCGACTACTTACAATGTTTGATATTAAGGCATTTTACCATTTAAATACTGATACGAAGACTTCGAACATGTACCATGTCATTTGTTTCAATCACATGACACCAGATTTCGCATGAGCGTTTACCGTTCAGTACGTCATATACATTCCACATGGCCGAGAGTACGTCATGGTATCAATTTCCGACACCGCGCGCTCATTGTTTCTCTTATCACAGCCAGCTGGATCTTACCACTGCCAGCTGGTTCGATCGATCGAGTTGGAAGTGCGTCTTACACTTCCGTTCGATCCACCACTGCCAGCTCGATCGTTCCGATCCACTTCCGTCCCATTTTTCAAAATCACTCCCACAAAAATATCCAGCAACCGATGTTACACATCAAAAAGATATGAGATCAGTAAGAACTGACAATACAGAATACATTATTGACAAAATTCGTTTTCGCCAATCAAGCTATGAAGGTGTCTCTTAATTATTGCACTTGAAAAAATGTAAAACCCACACACATCTGAATTGGCTGACTGAATGGCCTCAAGATTTCTACGGAAGGAACATATAATTGACAGTTTCAAACGCAAACTAAAAGAGCAGAGTGCAAAGCCATTAGTAGTATAGGCAACCTAACCAGCGCTTTCTCGCAGATCCCAAGGACCACATAATGACAGATGAGCCACTCTCTACGTAGTGAGACCGTGGTGACGTAATGTTTGGGCGCGAACGCCGCGAACATGGCGAATTGGAACGCCACTTAAATGCAAGAACTGATCACACTTCGACGCAAATATTATAAGTGGCCGAAGGATCTAGGAGGGTTTGGCCGACTACCACTGCCAACATATGCAAAGTAAGTGAACCCATAGACGCGAGTTATCATGGGTGATTAGTAGGAAATAATAATAATAATAATAATAATAATAAAATAATATCATATGGCCTCGGGTGCCGGGTGCAAGCTTTGTTATTTGAAACCCAGAGGGCAGCATGCATGTCGAATTTTATTGTTCCTTGAAGCACTATGAAAGTCAAGGAGGTTACATATCTAAGCTCCTTGACACTATAGCGCTTTCTAGTAGAGAAAGGAGGAACTTTTGTGTTGCAGGAAAATCCCGAGATTAATTTTGCCATTATGAACACGGCCTACTGAATTCGAATGGATTCTTTAACATGCCAACATCGTATGACATGCGTGTCGTTATTTACCACGGCCAGGAGCGAACCAGCAAGCTTGGGGTTGGTAGTCCGACACGATAACCACTCACTCACCGTGCCAAGCAGTAGTAAATAGAAACCATAAGACATAGAAATTATAAAATAAACTATAAGGTGCGTTCAAAAAGTAACGAGCCGGAGGCATGATTACTGAAACCAGTACCTGTATGTTAGAAGTATTGGCCCTGGCTGTTGAGGCACTTGTCCCACTGTGACACGAGGAGGTGATGGCTGTCTCATAACATTCCCTGGGCTGCGATGTGAACCAGTTCCGCACGTACAGCTGGACGTCGGCGTCCGAGGTGAATCGTTGGCCCCGCACAGCCCTTTTCAGGGGACCAAACATGGCGTAATCACAGGGAGAGAGGTCTGGACTGTATGGAGGGTGGCCGAGAACCTCCCATTTGAATTTCTGCTGGAGTGCCGCGACTGTGTTGGCCGTAAGAGGTCGTGTATTGTCGTGGAGCGACCACGGCGGCTATGTCGTTCACTGTCACTCGGCGGTCCTGGGTAATGAGTGCATCAACCAGCTGGACGCTGTCATCGATAATGCAGAGGGGTGCCCCAGACTGGGCATCATCGGCTAACGACACCCGTCCTTCCCTGAAGCGCTAGTGCCACGCCTTGACCCTTGCAAGGGACATGCAGTGTTCGCCGTACACTTGTGACATTCGGCGATGAATGTCCGTTCCCCCTACTCCTTTCGCTGTCAGAAACCGAACAACACCTCTTTGCTCTTCGGTTGACGCCTCCATGTCACTGTTTGCAATGCGACTGGCAGCGTTGGACGATTGATGCATGCTGCTGCTCGCTTTGTATCGTCACGTGACGTGCACGCGTGTCCTCTAGCGACGGGCTGTAACCTTCCACGCTCTGATCGGAGCCACACCTCGTTACACACGCCACGATTAGCCGATGACGTCACCGGTTTGCGCATTCCAACCTCCGGCTCGTTACTTTTTGAACGCACCTTATACATACAAATATGATCAGTAAAAATTAAAAATAAATATTACAAAATATTAAGTATATAGCCTCAATACAAAATGAAAAAATTAAAAATAAAATTAGTGTGCAAACAAATACCCTCAACTCTCGAAGAGTAACTTGTACGGGGGACAGGATTAATAATCGTGGGCGGAATAATACGATAAACACGTTCAACCAGCGGTTCTTCATTTGTTCCAACAAGGGAAGTATGAGGGAAGACAGGTCGAAACCCTTCTTGAAACTTTGTGGTCACAATCGTTGTCCTATAAGAGGATAACGTGCGGAAAACCAGCCGCCATATTGAACTGCAAGGCTCCGAAATCGTACCTGACATTCTGGTACGCAGGCATGATGGCTGGCGGAGCTGGACATCACTGATGCATTGGAGTAGTCGCGTGGCGGGGCGTACAGGGTCTTTCATATAAAGAAAGAACGCCAAGCGTCGGTTTTGTTATCCTCTGCTGCGGTGGCCTTGGGCCGACCTTGTGGTGCACCATGGCCCCCTGCTTTAAGCGTGTGTACAATCCTGTATGAAATATTACCTTATAAAAGATGCTGGAAGTGTCGTCCTTCCTGGGTAATACAGGCATTGTATCGGGTAACTACCGAGTGAGTTCTGCCACTGTAATGTTTCTGATCTTTTATTGAGCACTGAGCCAGCAGTGTCAAGCTTATTTACAATTACGTGAATCAGTGCTAGTGAAGGTGGCACTTCATCAGAAAATTGCTGAACAAATGCATCACGTACCCGCCAAGCCGACGCTTACTTAAAATAAGTTTTACATACAAAAATGCGATGTAATGATAACTGTCTCACCATGTTAGCAGCTGAGGTTCGGACTGGCGACCGAACACCTGCCCGTTTATTACAACGTCAAGAATGTACTATGCGAGTGCTTTCAATACTACAGCAGGGGGCCGTGGCGCGCCACAGGCTTGGCCAAGGCCATTGCAGCAGCGGGTAACAAATCCGTCGCTCTCCGTTCTTACTTTATATGAAAGACCCTGTATATACTGAGTGGAGCGTGCAGCTACTTCCCACCGGCCTTGAGTGCCTGGACCGTCAGGGCTGTCTCTCCCAACATGTGCGGTACTCGCTACCTCCCATTGAGTTATATTAGGGATTCGCCACATGATTTCGGAGCCTTGCAGTTCAATCTGGCGGCTGATTGTCCTCTTAGAGTACAACGAGTGTGTCCACAAAGTTTGAAGATAGATTTCGACCTGTTTTACCTCATGCTTCCCTTGTAAGACTGTGTTTGAGGCTTCAGTCTTTTGACTGGTTCGATACAGCTTTCCATCCCTCCCTCTCTTGAGCTAATCGTTTCATCTTACATAGCTTCCACATCCTACATCCGAAGCAATCTGTTTAACATATTCTGACCTTGGTCTACCCATACAGTTCTTGTCCTCGACCCTTCCTTCCATAACTAGGCTTGCTATTCCTGGGTGTCTTAGTATGTGTCCTACCAACCTATATCTTCTCTTCATTAGCAGTCACCAGAAGCATCTCTCCTTCCCACTCTTCATTCGTAATCCTATCTACTCATCTGATCTTCATCATTCTCCTGTAACACCACATTTCAAACGCTTCAATTCTCCTCTTTTCTGCTGCTCCAACAGTCCAAGTTTCACTTTCATATTGTGCCCATTTAGCAAGAAATATGCCAATCACAGTGTACCAGCGTAGCTCAATTCGGAATTTCGGGGCAGCGGTAAGTTCCCCCACTCTGTGACTCACATATTTTGGATTAATTAGAGGATACACTTGCAAAAATAACAACAAAATCAACTCCTATTTAAACACATTTAATTAATAAAATGAATGGCGCTACAAACATTTAAACAATTTAATTACTGACCCAAATATCAACTGCTTGTTCCAAATGAACAAGGGATCACGAAATAAAATAAACAAATATTGAATTCAAAACCTGTGGTTTCCACATAAACCAACAATTCTTACTTAGTCTCACTTCCATAAAGCACTAACATTAAGTTTACATAACTCCGAGCTCTTTGGCTCCATGCATTTACATTATTACGGTGTCATCCTTGTACACCTCAAACACTAGCTTTTATATTTTCTTATTTCTCAAGAACAAATATATAATTATATTTAAAATCTATGTTAGTTATCTAATTCAATATTTTTGGGCATGTCCACACATTCAGTTATTATCATCTCTCTTTATTTCACAAATATATTAAGGTAATCAGAAAATCAATTGTGTACTCCAGAGCGTGAAGGTACTTGACACAGTCAAAAACTATAGTTACTCCCGAACTCAGTTGCCTTCAATCAACTCGTGGAATCCCACGTCCATACATTATTACAATAGGGATTGTTATTTATCTCTTATGTCTTAATAGACCATTATCATATAAGAAACTACGATCTGAACCGGCAAACGAAATATCCATCTTTAAGGACCTCGGTTCAACGCCCGGGTCGTTTACAACTTTAAACACTCCTGGTGTATTTATTTCTCTTTACAACAGCTTACGAGACGGTCTCTGTTCCTTCTCGCTTTAAAAGAGCTAGTCTCTACTACTGGGGTGCGATTTATGACACGTTAGGGTGGTGGAGACATCCTGTCTGACCCAACATTAGCAGCTTATTTTCAAGGCTTTCAAAACAAACCTTCCCATTCTATCCAGTTCTGGGGAGACCGGGCTTTACTGTATCGTAACATTCAAACAACTATTCTTTGGTTCAAAGACCATTTTCATATCCTTGGCATTTATTAATTATGAGAGGGTCCTCATTGATTGGGAAGATTAAATACACATACGACGACGGAGAATTTCAGGGGCTTTTATCATAAGAAGATCCTGCATTCGAATCTCTTCAGGTGCCTCGGGAACTAATCCCGTAGAGAGGGCTTATTACAAAATGCGATTTAGAGTCGGCCGTGGCCCATATGACATACGCTCAATAATACCATATATTAGCTCCCTTTTTAAATACATACACAATGCCTCGTGATACCATGTCACAATATAGAGGACTTATACAATTATCAATTCACTGCAATCAACTACCCTCCATAAGTAATGTACCAAGTATTTAACTACTACGCGTTCCTAGCGTGACACTTTAATATTATATTTGCGCTCATTATGCGCTATGCATTATTTTAAGCCGAAAATGTCTTCCCAAGAACTGATAAAATCTCTTTAGTAACAATTCATATTATTTTAATTCACATATTAATCTTTCCGTGGTCGATAAATCGCTCCCTGTTTTAAAATATTCCATTGAACCTCATTTCTTACACATACGTTAAGGCTTAACGTTCTTATGTTCATATCAATTTATTTGATTTTTATTTAACATTTCCATATTTAATTATTATTATTATTCTTTATACAAGCTCAAAAGCTATTTCTTTCATATCTCAACTTTACTTTATTTCAATGTCTTTCATGATTCATTAATGATATTTCGCTTGCTCTTATGACATTTGTTAAATACATTAACCCTTTATTCACATATTCCTCTACGGAATTTATTCTTTACATAATTATTCATAATTTCTCAATTTATTTTATTATTGTTCAGACCGTGTTCTTGATTATTCAGTATTTATTCATTAAAACACATCCCTTTCACTCAAAAACTCCGGTGAGTTGTACACAATCAATTTCCGACACCAAAATAAAAAATGAATTTTGTACTCACATATTTTTCAGATCATCCCATGATCTTAAATCTGGTGTGGTGTTTCATTTTTGGGCCCACTTTGAACTTTTTACACCATATTGAAGGTATTCATCTTACGTAAAAACACAAATAAACATATATCTAAAACACTGAATATTGACGACATTTTTATATACTGATGTGTCCCTTTTGAACACATAATAAACACTAAAAATATTATTTAACACACAATCTTGATTATTTTACACTTCACACTTACTCGATCACTAGGCCGTATTTCTGAGCCTTTCACACGTGATCTTCTTAAATTCCCGTTTCCAAGGGTGAAATTTATTCGATGTCGGCTTCCTATTCTGTAGAATGCGAAAGTCCCGAAACATCTACTGTTCCCTGGAGTTCAATTCTGCTATTCCTATCCTGGATAACTGGCTATCTATCTAGGATGAACGGCTTCTTGGTAGATCTGTCTATTGATCCTAACGAAAGTCTATATGGATCGAGGTCTCCTCTAAGACCTATAGATTTAGTTTCTAGCAGCTAGCCCTTCTCGATTCTAGTACTATTAGAATTGTTCGCCTGCTTTCTGGAGCTAATATTTATAGTCTCATATTCTCTTTATTTGAACTGTTTTTAACACTCCTACGTTCGAACCTTATTCTGTTATTCCTTTTTAGGTTGCTTCAATTTAAATAACAGTTTATCTGTCTGGTACGATACTTCCGTACGTTATGATCTGTTCGTTCGTACATTTAACGACCTATCGCCTTTAAGTCCGACGTTCGCAGCCTGCTCTGACTATATCTTGCGAATTTTCACTTTAACTTGTATACAGTCGGGCCTAAATCCTATAATTAGGATTTTCCTAATATTTCACTACGGCGATACTTTAAAATTTCGTCTTGACTGCTCCTTATGTAGGCAAGCAAGTCGTTACTACTGTGACGCCTGTGGCTATCTGATCTTGCTTCGGCGGTGTTAAACAGCGTTTCTCCCCTCAAGGAGTACTGGTAGCTGTTATCGATGTAACGCAGAGTTACGTCCCTTCACGGACTGTCGGAATGACTTCTTCTACGTCGTGGAGCAGCACTTCCCCTCACGGAATGCTCGTAGGACTGCATGCGATGTGACACAGTGACGTGCCCTCTGGCTGTCTGAATACTGCATTCGGTGCTTATACTTGTTGCGCAGTATGACCTCCCCTGAGGTTCATACGTTTGAAGACTTTGATGCAGCACCTCCGGTCACGGAGTGCTCGTTGTAACTGCATGCTTGGCTTGGAAACGCCCGAAGCTTTATACTGTTTTACTACAAAAAAATAAGACTCAAGCCTTTTCTGTGGTCAACTTCTGAAATAATGGTGCCACAAATATAAAAATTATACCTTCCGAAAGCTCGTCTTCTCAATGTCTAATGATCTTATTGCACCTAAGAATCGATCGTGCAATTCGGAGATATTAATTAATTTCTCGTCCTCAATTGTGTGGGTGTTGCATTCTTTTTGCTCTCTCCCCTCCACAGAGGCTTAGGTAATTCCCCTATGACGTCGTCTTACGTCGGCAGTTTATTTCTGCACAATTATTACATGGTTTCTCTATACTGAAAAATCTCTCATTCAAAATGATTCACTGTACTGTGCTTGTTTACTCATTATTATGCTCGTAAACGTGTTAATTTTAATTATTCCTCTTCTGGCGCGTATGCGGCGTTGTCAAATTCCAGCAACGTCAGCTCGAATTCCGATTCAGGCTTCTCTTTCTATCACGGTGGAAAATTCCACTCAGTTATTAATACTCGTGACCGGCCCTCTCTGAAATGTCGAGTGGGGTGATCTCATCTAAGGAGCATCTGTCCCTAGTCGCTTGCACAATGTTAAGCTATATTCCTGGCTTAAAATCTCTCTCCGTTCCTTTAGGAAACTATACTTTTCTTTCATTTCTTCCTTAAGGACATGGATTCGACCGTCATGGACCCTATGGCCCATGGGTTCAATATAGCGCCACGCTCAAGACAAAGCCTTTCAAAAATGACTTCCTAATACCTAAATCTATATTCGATGTCAGCACATTCCTTTTCTGTAGAAATGCTTTCCTGGCCTGAACCAACCTAGTTTTTATATCCTCTTTGCTTCGTCCATCACTGGTTATTTTGCTTCTTAAGTAACAGAAGTCTCTTTCTTCCTTTAGCTTTTCACCTCCCAATTTGATGTCCATAGAGGTTTCTGATTTATTGCGGCTGCATTTCAATATTTTTGTTTTACATTTATTGATTTGTCCTTAATGCTAATTGAATCGATCAGTGCGGTACTTACACAAATGTATCACTTTTTACAGACACCAAGCTCTGTCGGCTGGTCGATGGTCTGGGCTGGATGGTGCTGACTGAAACAAAACAGGCCTTGTTATCTCAATAGTGTACAAGAAGGAAAATCCCCGTTACCGAAGAAAAGAAACGAAAGTCCTACGATAAAATACTGGAGGATAGCATTGCATCTAAATCGTTAAGAGAGCAGTAAATTACATGAACTGTTGTTCCATCCAAGTAGTTGACTGGGGCATTGCAGTGCAAACAGGGGCTATCGCCTTGTTTACATGTTTAAACATTTGTTCATAAACAAAGTGTCGACATTTTTGAAATCAGTGTGCAATTCGTCACTGCTCCTTTCTTACGATCGGTTACTTGTGAGCGCGGCAAAAAAGGATTTGTAATACTGACCCATGCATCGCTGCGGGTCATAAATAAATTAAAATGTGAAGATGACAGTTAAAACAGGGGATATGCGAGGTGCTTCGTGGAGGGAGAGTAAGGATAGACTGCATTATTACTGTATATCTTCTATCTATATATATAAAGCACAAAGTTTGTCTGTCTGTCTGTCTGTCTGTCTGTCTGTCTGTCTGTCTGTTATGTATACAAATCTACACCGTTTCACCGATCTGAACCAAAATTTGTATACTTACCCTTTGGAACCCTGCGGGTAACCCTGTCAACATTAAATTTCGGACAGACCACCCCATGTCCTGCATTTAGGCCCTTTTGCACAAATCTACACCGTTTCACCGATCTGAACCAAAAGTTGTATATTTAACCTTTGGAACCCTGCGAGTAACACTGACCACTTAAAATTTCGGACAGACCACCCCATTCCCTGCATTTAGGCCCTTTGGTCCAAATCTACACCGTTTCACCGATCAGAACCAAAATTCGTATTCATACCCTTTGGTGCCCTGCGAGTAACACTGTCTGCCTGAAATTTCGGACAGACCACGCCATTCCCTGCATTTAGGCCCTTTTTGCACAAATCTACACCGTTTCACCGATCTGAACCAAAATGTGTATACTTACCCTTTGGAACACTGCGAGTAACACTGTCTGCTTGAAATTGCGGACAGACCACTCCATTCCCTGCATTTAGGCCCTTTGGCCCAAATCTACATCGTTCCACCGATCTCAACCAAAATTTGTATATTTACCCTTTGGAACACTGCGACTAACACTGTCTGCTTGAAATTGCGGAGAGGCTACTCCATCCCCTTCATTTAGGCCCTTTGGCACAAATCTGCACCGTTTCACCGATCTGAACCAAACTTTGTATACTTACCCTTTGGAACCCTGCGAGTAACACTGTCCACTTAAAATTTCGGACAGACCACCCCATTTCCTGCATTTAGGCACTTTGGCACACATCTACACCGTTTCACCGATCAGAACCAATATTCGGAAACTTACCCTTTGGTACCCAGCGAGTAACACTGTCTGCTTGAAATTGCGGACAGACCACGCCATTCCCTGCATTTAGGCCCTTTGTCCCAAAACTACACCGTTTCACCGATCTCGACCAAAATTTGTATATTTACCCTTTGGAACACTGCGACTAACACTGTCTGCTTGAAATTGCGGCGAGGCCACTCCATCCCTTGCATTTAGGCTGTTTGGCACAAATCTACACCGTTTCACCGATCTGACCCCAATTGTATAGACTTACCCGTAGAACCCGACAAGTAACACTGTTCACTTTAAATTTCGGACAGACCACACTATTCCCTGCTTTTTGGCCCTTTGGCAGAAAACTACACCGTTTCACCGATCTCAACCAGATTTTACATAATTACCCTTTGGAACTCGACGAGTAACACTGTCCACTCGAAATTTCGGACAGACCACTCCATTTCACGCATTTAGGCCCTTTGGCACAAATCTACATCGTTCACCGATCGAAAACAAAATGTGTATACTTACCCTTTGGAACCCGATGAGTAACCCGATGTTCCAAACAGACCCAGCCTGGGGCTGGAAACTGTACAAGATGATGATGATGATGATGAGTAACACTGTCCACTTTAAAATTTGGACAGGCCACTCCATTCCCTGCATTTTGGGCCTTGGCACAAAACTACACAGTTTCACCGATCTCAACCAGATTTTACATAATTACCGTTTGGAACTCGACGAGTAACACTGTTCACTCGAAATTTCGGATAGACCACTCCATTTCCCGCATTAAGGCCCTTTGGTACAAATCTACATCGTTCACCGATCGAAAACAAAGTGTGTATACTTACCCTTTGGAACCCATGCGTAACACTGTCCACTTGAAATTTCTGACATAGGCCTATCACTCCATTCCCTGCATGTAGCTCAGGAATTCCTCGGGGTTGCCAGCTTCCTAACTCACCAGTCATGAGCCCTTGAGGGTGTACCAGAAGTGGTGGGTCTACACACACCCTGCCTCTTTGAGGGCCTTCAGCAGAAGACAGGAGATATTATGAAAAGGAAAAGAAGGCAGACCCCTCGAAGAATGAGGGTATCAGGAAAGATGAGAGAAAGCCAATTAAGGCGGGAAATTGAAAGACTCCCTAGCCCTCGTATACCCTAATACAGTCTGGGTCGGAAGAGAACAAAAGTTGACCAAGGGAGGCCGACAGGAAAGAGAACTGAAATGAGCCCGGCACCAGGAAGTAGAAGCGATGCCAGACTCAGCTGGGGTTCCGTGGTCGCCAACCCACGTCCCACAAGTTGTGAGACCCTGGGGGGGGGTCAGTTGTGAGAATAGCTTGCTGATTCATCGCGAGGTGACTTGAGTGTACTTTCCAGAGCCCGCCGTGTTATCTCCTGCTGTCTATGCTGATGCCAGCACAGGGCCGTTGCGAAACAGTGAGTGATTCCCGGTCAATCTGTATAGGACGGGGAACCCCGAACGTGTGTCACCATATTTCGTCATCATCTGGTTGGTTGGTTCTTAAGTTTAGGGGCTGCGACAACGCGGTCATGTAGCCCCGTGTACTTTGGGTGTGTGTAGAATCTGTTTGATAACTGGTGTAAATTGTGATGACTGTATTAGTGTGTGTTATCTGCTTTTTAATTTAAGTACAAACTGCAACTTAGAATTCTTCAAATAGTTCGTACTTTTGCCGCCAAGCGCCACCGTCAACGACTACTAGGCCAAGTTCGGAACTTAGCTACTAGACGCCACTGCAGTCGGCTCTTGGCAACGGACGTAGACATCTATGAGCGTTGTTTACCTATCCAATTTAGCTTCACACAGGTGTAATTAGTGGAAGGTTCTTTAACATGCCATAAATCTGACATGGGACCGCCGGCTTTACTTCCCCTCCGAAGAAAGGCATACTGACGGATTTTTAACGCGCTTAAAATATCCGACGGCTTCGGCCGGGTTTGAACCCGCTATCTTGGGCATAGAAGCTCAGCATGCTACCAAATACGCCACCGAAGCCGCCATATAGTTATTTTTATTACAGTACATTGTGTACATTATACGTTGAAGTGTCAATTCAATACCGGTAGTAGTTTCCCTTATCATCCTCATCATAAGAGCAAATGACCTACAGTAGATGTTACGCCCATTACACCATTAATCACCACACACAATAAGTCTTCCTCGCCTGTGAATTTTGAAATATGTATTTCTATTACGGTAGTTTGTAAGTTTGACGTGTCAATTCAACAGTAGTTTTTATTATCATCCTTATCAAAAGGGCAAATGACCTAGATATTACTCCCTCATTGTCTTTGGGGGCAAATGACTTACATTTTAAGTCCATTATATTTCTAAGGAGACCTTAAAACATTATCATCATTCCACCGGGCGAAGCCGGGTACTACTGCTAGTTGTTCATAATGGTAATGGATGAAATTTTAAAGGAAACAAAGGAAGCCTATGGAAATAGAGAAATGAAGTGACTGTTATTTGAGATGATATTGTGGTCAGGGGAAGGAACACCGAAGAAGTGTAAGAACAACTAGAAGCACTGAACGAAAATATTCAGAAGTATGGCCTGAAAATCAGTATAGAGAAAAGCAAGACCATGGTGATGACAAGAGGGGAAAGACAAGGAAAGGGCACTGTGAAAATTGGAAATTGTGGACACGTTCAAATACCTAGGAAGTGAATTGATGCAAACTGGTAGGTTGGACATGGAGATTGGCAGGAGGGTACAGCAGAGCAATGCATTCTATCAAAGTGTAAGAAAACTTGCTTGGGATAAGGAAGTACCAAGGAAAAGCAAGAAGGTAATGTATAAAGTGTACTATGTTCCCATATTAACTTATGCAGCTGAGACTTGGACCCTGACGAGCAGGCAAGAGAGTACAATCCAAGCCAGTGAAATGAAATTCCTAAGAAGTATGATAGGAAAGACAAGGAAAGACAGAGTGAGGAATGAAGATGTTAGGAAGGAAGTTGGGATGGGAAAACTAAATGAGAGAATTGAGAAGAATAAACTAAGGTGGTTTGGACATGTAAAGAGGATGGAGGAAAATAGAATACCAAGACAGATGCTGGAGGCCAAGTGCAAGGGTAAGAGAGCAAGGGGAAGACCTAGAACAAGGTGGATCGATTCAGTGAAGAACAGCGTAAGAAAAAGCAATCTGGACTGGGACAAGATCGTGGAAGAAGAATGGTGGAAGGAAAGAGGAAGGTGGAGAAGTGCCATAAATACCCCGACCCGGCAGGAGCTGGATAAGGGGAAATGATGATGATGATGATGATTCCAGATAAACACTCCACTGGTAAAAAGTAGATTAATAGTGAAGTAGATTTGACACCCTCCGTCATGTTTCTCAAGCGCATGAGGTCCCTTCAACTGTTACATAAGCGCACACATTGACGTCACGTTAGTGTTGCCAACATGTAAGATATAAAGTACCGTACACCACCACATGAGGTCGGTCATATGCGTGACTATTTCTACTGTGCATGGGGAAAGCAAGGATGCATATATTACCAACGCGGCCCACGCTACCTTATAATTATTGGTCTAGACAAATGTAACTTTAACAAAAACAATTAGTACCTTAAGTTGTGAGTGGGGTTGGCGATACTGTACTTGTTCATAATTCATGCGGGTAATGGCCGACACAGCTGGAATTTTACTATAAGTCGTGATATTAGAAGGGACGCAGGGTGGGTTATAGACAGCGTAGGAGAGAACTACAGAACGGCAAAGAAAAACGATCATTTGAAAAATTCAACATTACTTTCATTTAAATCATAAATATGAAGGCTCTAAGTTACTGTTTATAACATGGATTGTTTTACTGGATGTATTATCATTCTTCACTTAACAATAGCGATTCATTGACATGATCCTGTTTCCCGCGGAAAGTTGTGCGCGCCACCATTTTCGATCAGAGCCACTGCTCTGGCAACATCTTCAGGCCTCAAGCGCATATTCGTTTCTGAATTGCACAACAACAACTGAGGCTGTATTGATCTTTTCCTAGGCCAACAAGTGGCAAACGAAGAAAGAATAAAACATTACATTATATAAATAATTCATATTTTTTGGGCTAATGCCGTGTGTATTTTTGAACCATACGTTTTGGAGAAACCTTGCCTCCTTTCTCAATGGAAATCAAACAATGTGGCCAAAGAAAGTATATCAGTGAGATTACAAAATTACAAAGAATATAGATAAATTCCTCGGTTCGTCACCAGAGAGCAGCTGCCAGAAATTACTCTATGGACCATGGTAGAACGGCGGACAGAGTAGTAAGTAAGGAGAAGGTAAAGGGGGCGGGGTGAAAATATAGAGACTCCTCGAAGAATGAGGATGTCCAAAAGAAAAGGGGGGGGGGATGTGAGAGGGTTAGATGGATATAAAGAAACATAAACAAAAGGGAAGTGTATCTGAACGATACGTCATACTGGCAACGGCGAAAAAACAGATGGAAACTCCTCCAGTGACGAACGAAGGAGATCATCCTCATTCTTCGAGGAGTCTCCATATTTTCACCCCGCCCCCTTTACCTTCTCCTTACTTACTACTCTGTCCGCCGTTCTACCATGGTCCATAGAGTAATTTCTGGCAGCTGCTGTCTGGTGACGAACCGAGGAATTTATCTATATTCTTTGTAATTTTTGTAATCTCATTGATATACTTTCTTTGGCCACATTGTTTGATTCCCATTGAAAAAGGAGGCAAGGTTTCTCCAAAACGTACGGTTCTGATAAATACACACGGCATTAGCCCAAAAAATATGAATTATTTATATAATCCGGGCCGTGAAAGCCTTAATATAAACATTACATTGTTGACGATAGCGATGGCGCGCGGGAAACAGCATCATGTCAAAGAATCGCTATTGTTAAGTGAAACAAAGACATGAAGAACGGTAATACATGCACGAAACCTTACTGCCATGCTACCAACAGTAATTCACTTACAAGACCTAGAGCGCTCATATTTATGATTTAAATGACAGTAATGTTGAATTTTTCAAGTGATCGGTTTATTTTTGCCGGTCAGTGTACGTTATTTCCAAATCTAATTACAGAAGGCATTTATGGCTAATTCCAGTAGTTTAGAAAATTTTATCGTGGGTTGTCGTCTCCGTCTTTGTTAGGAATACACTCAGACTCTGACTACCTAATTAAATAACTAACTAACCAACAAATAAAATATCTAACGAATAACCGAGTGAATAACAACAGGAAATGAAAAAGATTAAGAATGCAAATAACACAGTGTGTTGTTTGAGTCCTCAGTCTTTTGACTGGTTTGATGCAACTCTCCATGCCTCCCTGTCCTGAGCAAATCGTTTTATCTCTGCATAGCTATCACACCCTACATCCGAGGAAATCTGCTTAACATATTCTAACCTTGGTCTACCTCTACAGTTCTTGTCTTCGACCCTTCCTTCCATAACTAAGCTTGCTATTCCTGTGTGTCCTGAGTGTGTGTCCTACCAACCTATCTCTTCTCTTCATTAGCAGTCGCCAGAAACATCTCTCCTCTCCCACTCGTCTTAATACCTCTTCGTTTGTAACCCTATCTACCCGTCAGATCTTCATCATTCTCCTGTAACACCACATTTCAAATGATTCAATTCTCCTCTCTTCTGCTGCACCAATAGTCCAAGTTTCACTTCCATAGAGCGCCACGCTCCAGACAAAGGCTTTCAAAAATGACTTCCTAATACCTAAATCTATATTCGATGTCAACAGATTCCTTTTTTGTAGAAATGCTTTCCTTGCCTGAGCCAACCTACTTTTTATATCCTCTTTGCTTCGTCCATCACTGGTTATTTTACTTCCTAAGTAACAGAAGTCTCCTACTTCCTTCAGCTTTTCACCTGCCAATTTGATGTCCATAGAGGTTTCAGATTTATTTAGGCTGGATTCCAGTATTTTTGTTTTACATTTATTAATTATCGTCATGAATTCTTTCCGTAAGACGGAGTCCATACCATTCAAAAACTCATTCAAATCCTCAGGCGTGTCGGCCAAGATGACGATGTCATCAGCAAATCTCAGAGAAGAAATTATTTCTCCTTGAATCTTCACTCCCACTTTAAATTTTTCTCCAATTTCCTTCATTGCTTGTTCAATGTAAAGATTGAAAAGTATGGGTGATAAGTTGCAGACTTGCCTTACACCTTTCATAATACCAGCTTCTCTCTCATATCCTTCAGCTCGAATGACAGCTGTTTGGTTTCTGTATAGATTGTACATCACCCTCCTATCCCTGTACTTTATTCCAATCGTTTTCAAAATGTCAAACAATTTAGTCCAATCAACGTTATCAAAAGTCTTTTCTAAGTCTACAAATGCCATGAACGTTCTCTTATCTTTCCTTATTCTACCTTCCAAAATCAGCCTAAGACTTAGTACAGCTTCCCTTGTTCCTACATTTCTCCTGAAACCAAACTGGTCTTCACCTAACTCCGCTTATATCTGACTTTCCATCCTCTTATTAATTATTCTAGACAGGATCTTTGAAGCATAAGTAATCAAGCTGATTGTGCGGTAATCTTCACATCTATCAGCACCCACTTTCTTTGGTATAGGGATGATAACATTCTTCTTGAAATCAGGGGGTACCTCATCTGTCTCATAAATCCTACTCACCAAGTATAATAATATATTATCGTATAAATAATTCATGCTTTTGGGCTAACGCCGTGTGTATTTTTAATTTGAACCATACGTTTCGGAGAAACCTTTCCTCCTTTTTCAATGGAAATAAACAATGTGGCCATAGAAAGTAAATCAAAAAAGGAGGCAAGGTTTCTCCGAAACGTATGGTTCAAATTAAAAATACACACGGCATTAGCCCAAAAGCATGAATTATTTATATAATAATCCGGGCCGTGAAAGCCTTAATATGCAAATATAATATCGTATGGCCTCGGGTGCCTGGTGCAAGCTTTGTTAATTGACACCCAGAGGGTAGCTTGCATGTCGAATTTCGTCGTTCCTTTGAACGCTATGAAAGTCAAGGAGGTTGGATATCTAAACTCCTTGACACTACAGCGCTTTCAAGTAGAGAATGGAGGAACTTTGTTTTGGCGGATAATCCCGAGATTAATTTTGCCATTGAACACGGCCTACTGAATTCAAATGGGTTCTTTAACATGCCAACAACGTATGACATGAGTGTCGTGATTTTTGTCGCTTTCAAAAATCACTCACCAGGGTCAGGGGCGAACCTGCAATCTTGGGGTTGGTAGTCCGACACTATAACCACACACCCACCGTGGCAAGCTACTCGCCAAGTGATATAACCTGATCAGACCTTCATCTCCTATGCAGCGTAGCAACTCAATCGGTATATCATCTATGCCTGGTGCTTTTTTCCTACTTAAGTCTTCCAATGCTCTTTCAAATTCTGATCTCAATATTAAATCTCCTTTTGCATCCTCATCACCTTATACAAACACTCTATGTAAGCTTTCCATATCTCAAACTTTTCTTCCCTATCTGTTAGAGGCTTTCCATTTGTGTCCTTAATATTACAATACTTAGTCTTCTTTTCCCCAAATGTATTCTTAATCCTTCGATAAGCTGTGTCTACTTTTCCTAATTTCAGACAATTTTCTATACCTGCACATTTCTCTTTCAACCATTCTTCTTTCTCTACCTTGCACTTCTTATTAACCTCGTTTCTCAGACGTCTGTATTCTGCTTTCCCCTTTGCA
This sequence comes from Meconema thalassinum, assembly GCA_946902985.2. Lineage (NCBI taxonomy): Eukaryota > Metazoa > Arthropoda > Insecta > Orthoptera > Tettigoniidae > Meconema > Meconema thalassinum. Next base: position 342,031,540 of record OX336395.1, read on the forward strand.
TCCCTTACATTCTTGTATTTCCGCCTTTCATCCATCAATTCTAGTATATCCTGAGTGATCCACGGTTTTCTGCCTATTCTTTCTTTCCTACCAATGTTTTCTTCTGCGGATTTTGTTATTTCATTCTTCAAAAGAGTCCATTCGTCTGCAATTGAAGTTTTTCATTAGTCCTTCCTTTATACTCTTCTTGAATCTTTCGTTTACATCCTTCTCTTTCAGCCTGTCTGTTGCCCACTTGTTTGGCTTTTGACTTTTCTTCGGTTTCTTCAACTTTAATCTGCATTTCATAACAACCAGATTGTGGTCAGAGTTTATGTCAGCACCGGGATATGTTTTACAATCCAAAATCTGGTTTCGAAACCTCTGCTTGACCATAATTAAGTCGATTTGGTAACGCCCTGTATCTCCTGGCCTCATCCATGTGTATATTCTTCCATTGTGGTTATTGAATACGGTGTTAGCTATGACCAACTCATGCTCGGTGCAGAATTCCATCAGCCTACTTCCTCGATCATTCCTTTCACCTAATCCGAAATCTCCTACTATCTTCCCTTCTCTGCCTTTCCTACCACAGCATTCCAATCTCCCATTACTATAACATTTTCATCACCCTTGATATACCTCAGAATTTCATCTATTTCTTCGTAGACCTTTTCAACTTCTTAATCATTAGCTTGACTGGTAGGCATATAGACTTGTACCACTGTGGTGCACGTAGGTTTAGTATTGATTTTTGCTTCAATAATCCGTTCACTATATTGCTCATAATATTCCACCCATTGTCCAAGTTTCCTACTCAATATGAGACCAACCCCTGCCTGGCCATTGTTTGATTTAGTGCTAATGACCCTATAGTCTCCTGACCAAAAGTCATGTTCTTCCTGTCAGCACATTTCACTAATCCCAACCAAATCCAACCTCAACCTATCCATTTCCCTTTCTAAGTTTTCTAACCTTCCACTTCCTAGCAGACTTCTAACATTCCACGCTCTGATCCGTAGAATATCAGATTTCCTCTTTGTCACTTCTGTGATGTTAACCCCCTCTCGAGTAGTCCCCACCCGGAGATGCGAACGGGGGACTAGTTTACCTCCGGATTGAAATTTTACCAGGGAGGAGGCCATCAGCACATGTAATTATGCATAGTTGGTGCATATCCTCGGGAATAGCATTACGGCTGTAGTTTCCGTGCAGCAGAACGCAGTGTAGCCATTGGTTGGCTTATATTAACAATAACTTAACCGTCTATAAGGCAAGTAAAGAATTGATTTATTCTGAAAGGCTGCTGCTCCCTTTCAGAATAAGTAAAGAGCAGTTCTACTAACAAAAATACTAACCTTCTACTAACAATTAAATTCCAAAATTCTACTAACAAAAGAATACTTAAGTTCCACCAACAACAAGTACTACCATGTACGCCATGCACACTCACATGCACCCTCACATATCACAGTCTAATGCAACAATGAACTATATCTAATAAACAATGCGACTGCCACCAGAAACACTCACACACCACACTCTAATAGAACAATGACATATGTCTAATAAAACTAACTACATACTGATACGTGCTCCCCCTAGTAGCAAGTTCGTTAATTGGATTACAGTGGGTAAAGCACAACACAAATGGTTCTTTAAAGAAATATTAGCTTTATTGCAGGTCAGAAAGTTACACCACACAATAAGCAAACAGAAACAATTAGCTGTCTTTCTTTGTGTTTGCTCCCTTATGGAGGACACTCACCCTTTCACTTGCTCATGCAGTTCATCCCTCGCTAATGAGACCGGTGACTTCGGTAGAAATAACTGCAACACTTCCTTGAGTACACAAGCTACAGTCTGTCACTCACTGTTCTTGAATACACACTGTTTCGCAAATCGCACGCCACTGGTAAGAACACACTCGCACGGCACTTTGCCTCAAAACACAGTCCGTCCCTCGCTGGCCAGGTCTCTTTATATAGCGAGGCAGGTGACTCAATGGATGTTTCTAGAGTATACCAGGTTTACAGCTACTCGAGAATTCCATTTCCGGATGGTCCGCGAAGGTTCGGGACGGTCTCTTTGTTACTGCCTGTCTTCTTGTTGCGCAAACCGCTGGTTAACACAGGGACAGGGGGTAGACCGAGGCGGGCTGTGAATCACGCAGCGAGGTGATGAAGCAACCGCGCAGCCGTAAAGGGCGGGCATCAATTCCGCTCGGGAATTCCAGCCAGGTAGCCAGGGTCACATTAATTCCGCTCGGTCCTCCAAGGGACCCAAAAATAAGTTCCTCAACTCAGCTCAGGCTTTGACAAGGGGTCGGCAAAGAGGTTATCCCCAATGACGTAAACAAATGTCATAACCCTCCTGCTCGCATGCCAAGGGCCGGGCCTAACACCTTATGCAGCGCATTTCCTGTCCATATGCTTATTTAACAACAGTGATCAATATCTAGTTCTTTATGTATTATGTTTATATCTGATATAACGAATGAGCGGACTTTACTTCAGAGCGTTTGACCGATGGCGTCATGTGTATGTTCCAGCCAATCACCCCCCCCCCCCCCCCCTGACTTGCTAACTCCACTGCCACACACACACACACACACACACACACACACACCACATTCTTCGCTTTGAGCTCTGCCAGGACAGACATGGTAATCCTCAGCTACACGGCTTTCCTTCTGTCTACGTGCTTGGGTGCTTTTGGGCTGTATGCGGATCGTTGGCTGTCCTTACTTGGTCTTAAGGCAAGCTGTATATAAGCTCATCTTGGCTTGGCTGGGATTCTAAGGGCGACCGCGAGCTGCCCAGGGCAGTTCGCTTAATGCGATTTGAGCAGCTCCACTTCTTGGCCTGAGGTTTTCTTCAGCACAACTACATCTGCAACCGCGCTTTTGGAAGGACAACAACGACAGGGGCGCACTCCGACTTGGCTTCCTGGTGCGCTGCGGCAGAGGTGTTTGGCTGCAGGGGCGAGCTATTCTCTGGCGCCTTCGGGTGCTCAAGGTAACCTCGAGACGCCGTTCTACGTTCTCGGGCTTGGTGCTTCCTACCATCTCACTTTGACAGTTCAGATATTCTGAACCGAGCTAATGATAGCAAAGCACAGGTTTAGCACCTAGTGCTAGCTATATCTGTATTCTGTTTATCACAGGTCGTCTCTAGCCATGTCGTGGAGACACCACTTTAAAAACTGAACCTGGCTCGAGACCCGGTGGTAGACACACAGGGAGCTGTGACGAAAATCCCCGTAAGGGTTTGATTACTGGAGCTGCATAGGAAACATCACAAATAGGAACTAGGCCCACCGCTAATTTAAGTTTTCCCCAGCCGGGGGAACTGCACACATTAAAAAACAAGTAGTTCAGCCTATTTTCATATATCCTACTTATGTTAATTGCCACTATCAACATACAAAATTCCAGTTTGATTGCTGTAATAGATTCGTAGATATTGAGAACCGACTAAATATTTCGGATGGTCGCCATGTTGGATTTTATATATGTAGGTCCAAGAGTTATGTACTGTTACATGAAGATTATTGTGTACGTGTAGTATTCAAACTTCAATCGCATGATTAGTACACAAGAAGTAACAAGGAGATTTTAAAATTTCGCACAGCTGCCATCTCGTGGTTAAGGAAACAATATTGAAATAAATTAGATGCCAGTGGATTAACATTCGTATAAGGATTTACTGTACCAAGTTTCACTGCACTCGGATGGTTACATTGCGAGAAACGTCCATGTGAATATTTATACTTCGCGTCGCCGCCATGTTGGAATTGTGATCACCAGGTTATTTAAAGCCCTATATGTGAACTTAAGTTCATAGCCCCAATGAATATAAAAAATTCAGTTTGATTGCCATAACAGATTCCTAGATATTCGGAGCCGTCTAAATATTTCGGATGGTCGCCATGTTGGATTGTTAAACGTTTAAGCCATAGAGTCATGTGCCATTAAAGGAAAATTATTGTGTAGGTTCATTATTCACACTTTCACTTCGATCGCATGATTACGACAAAATAAATAAAAACCTAATTTTAAAATTCGCAAAGCCGCCATCTTGAGTTTATGTAAACAATTGAACTAAATTAGATAACAGTGTATTATAATGTGTATAAACATTTCCTGTACCAGATATCATTGCGTTTGGAATATTAAATCTTGAGAAAGGTCTATTTAAAATTTTCAAATTCGCTTGGCCGCCATGTTCGTTTTGAAGTTAACCGGTTTTTGAAAGTCTTATAGATGAACTTCCTGTTGTTCCCTTTATCTCCGTACAAAATTTCAGGGTGATACCGCTAATAGTTTCAGAGATATAGAATGCCGGTGAAATATTTCGCACATCCACCATCTTGTGGCTATGTGAACAATTGAACGAAGTTAGATGTCGGTGCATTACAATGTGTATAAACGTATACTGTACAACGTTTTATTGCGTTTGGTTGGCTAAATCGCGAGAAACGTCTATTTAAAAGTCGCAAATTCGCGTGGCCGCCATGTTGGTTTTGTAGTTACCAGCTTTATAAAAGTCACATAGGTGAACTTCTTTAGTTCCCTTTAACACCGTAAAAAATTTCCAGGGTGATATCTGTAATAGTTTCGGAAATATTGAATGCTGGTGAAAAATTTCGCACAGCCGCCATGTTGGATTGGTGAGACGTAATAACATTTGAAGGGCACGGTCGGGTCATCCGGGATAGTGCTATGAACTTACCGAGTTTCATTGAAATCACTCCAGCCGTTTAGAAGTTATTAGTGGGGGACACACACCTCACACACACACACGCACACACATACGGACAAAAGATGATCTCTTAAGCCTATTTTTTCAAAATTGAAAATAGGATAATAACGGCCAACCATTGTTGCTTCACCAACAACATTTGCCATGTTGCAGACGGGGCCTTACTTGGCTGCTGGCTCGGGGTCTAGGCTCATATAATGTAAATTGATAAATCTTTAAACTATATATTGCGTAATCACAACTCCAATACTCATTAATTAATTAATACATTTATATATAGTCATAGTCCCAATTCTTAATTTAAAATAACTTATCCTAAACTACATCCAGTTATTAACATTACTTCGTTTATAATTACCGTTTTACTACTCCTAAAATTATTCATCCTTATTTCTAACTTTAATTAATTAATTCTAATACTCATAGTTTCCAGTTTCATTTTTACATTTTATTTTAACTCGAATATATTACAATTCAAATCATATAGCCTATTCCAAGTTAATTATCTCTCTCCAATTCCCATCACACTTAATTAATTTATTAATTTTAGCCCGACATATTTTTAACTAACCACGATGTCCCCGCCTTTAAAATGAATCTACTACAATAATACGCTTGTTGTTGCTTTATAATTATGATAATAAGATACTTTGAAACCACCTCGTTGTTTAGTGGCTAGCATACTGTACTTGGTTGTCACCCCCAAAGGTCCGGGTTCGATTCCCGGCTATGGTATCCTTGAAGTGGTTGCTCTGGTTCCCCACTTCTACTCCAAGCGAATGCCGAGATAGTACTTTATTTCAAGTCTCGGAGCTCTAACTTCATCCCCGACCCTAATAATTACCGTGACTGCTATCGGATGTTTTATTATGGATAACTTACTCGAATTTAGGCCTTAATAGCAACCAAACCAACAGACCTATTGAACAATGAGTTATACCAATATTTTTCTTGTCTAATTCTACGTTAGACAATATTGAGCCAATTATTCTCAAGTTTACTAATTATTTTTTTTATTTGTGGTCGTATGAAATATTGTCTGGATTTTTGACGTCTTTTCTGGGAACCGCTAACTTAAAACTATATACATGGAAAACTACTTGGCTGAGGGTAATGAAATTTCTATATGTTATAGGCACAAGTATTGGTAGTGTAAATCTCAAGTTTGAATGTTTTTCAACTAACCAATAAGAAGTTCCTATACTTCTTCTGAAGTAACGTATTCTCAGCCCAGGATAAACCTACAGCAGGAAACTTGGTCTTATTTTGAAGCTCTCATTCGTGATCATCGGAAACTGCAACCACTGTAAACCTACAGTGTGATTACGAATTTATGAAGAGTAATATTAAAGGGAGGTAGTACAGTCAATACAGAAACATAGGTTATCAAACTATTTCAATAAACACCAAAGTACACTTAGCTGATCACCAAAGATGTCCTCAACCCCTACAATGAATTAAGAACAGCGAACTAATTGAGACAACAACAACTCGTAGTGTAGCTGCTAGCCGGGTTCGATTCCCGCCTCTGCCAAGAAATGTTGGTCTCTGGGCTGGAATGGGTTTACACTCAGCCTTGTGAAACAAAGCTGAGTAGAGTTGGGTTCGATTCTAACCTCAACCATCCTGGAACTTCAGGCAAATGCTCGGATGGTTCCTAACTTAAGGCCACGGCCGCCTCCTTCCCAATCCCATCTCCTAATTTACAAATACACACACTGGTACAGCCGTCACAATCACACATCAAAGTGCATGGGGCTACATGACCACGATGTCGCAGCCCTTAACAACAGCAATAACAACAAAAATACTTCATACTGAGAGATTTTACTTACCATGCATTTTCTATAGTTTGTCACTTTTACTAAACTTGTAGCTTATTGGAAATATTCAAGATTCACATCAGTTAGTATCAATAGAAATATTTCACTGCAATCTTAAGATTTTGTGTAATTAGACCACACGAAAGCAATCGTTTAAAACACCCCCATTTAACTCTGCAAAACTCGCAATTAACTAACGCGGGATTTTCGATGTGAAATGTCGCGTCCTGTGGTTCGGATTCCATTTAAACAGAAAGGAGGTCTCGTGGTTTATTTCTATAACGGTCACGTAAAACGACAAGGATACCGTAATCTTCCTTCCGTCAGCTCCGCAGAGAAGTTGAACTAAAGGAAATGCTCGGTCTCCTCTGACTGAAAGCGACAGCGATTCCAAAGAACACAACGATCAAACACTTGGCAGATATTTTTCCTCGTGCGCAAACTCCTATAATAAGCCATCACCGTCTACAATACATTCTCAAGACGTGTCATAAGGTTTGGCAACACTGCCCATCTGTCATTCTTCACTTTTTGTCCACAGATGCACTCAACATAGTCACAACAGGCTTCCAAGCTTAATGCTGACAGTCTAGCAATAATGCTCCACTGGCCACTTAATTTAAAAATAGGCAGCTTTCTAATGAACTCTACCTAAAGGCACTTGCCAACTGAGTACAGTTCATAATGTACTGGAATATAGAGGCCACATGAAGATACATGTATTAACCAAAACTAAATTACTAGGCACTGAAAGTCCACCTCACTGTAGTGATCAAAACGTAGTGATATAACCAGTTATTTTAATAGTGCTGCCAACACTTCCTAGGCATCTGAAATAGTTTAATGAAATATTAGTGAAGAATTTGTAGGTTAAATTCATTAGTATGTATTGGTTACACATGCAACTTAATACGGGAAATACTCAATTCTACAACTTTCAGCAGGTCTGATTTACCACGAGGAAATTCACGGATGTTGAAATAGTTAGTACGAACTGCTTTTAGATGCTGTCATATAAAAAAACGATATTTTTGAATAAAACTTAGCATGTGATCTTACGTGTTTATAGAACTTACGGACTCTACTAAACGTTGCCAATTCTACCAACAGCACGGCTTGAGAATTACAGATGGCGATGAATAAGCCCATATTTCACGACACTCGTTCGCATGGAAGCTTCTACCAGCACGGGTATTCATACTGGTATAGACGCGTCTATTTGTGCCTTCCATGATAGCTTCAATACAACAACTCACGAAATTGAACAGGTGCCATTTTTCCGGGCAGTTTGCATGGAAGATTGAGTGCAAGAGCCAATCGGATTGCTTTTCTCATTCTAGTAGAGATTCTAGCGGCACATAACCATATTGATTTGTATTATTCCTGGGTAGGCCCACGAATAGCCTACTTACATCAGAACGAGACTATATTTTCATAAACGGCGTCTGTGCGAAAACCCTTGCTATAAATACAGGACGAGTCATATTATTAGGGGGGTAAATATTGGGCTATTCAAATTTTAATAATTATCTTGAATAGTATCCATCAAGGGCGTATTTAAGGAGGGTGCCCGAGAAACACGCCCGCCCCCCCCCCCCCTGAAATTTTTGTCACATATAACATTTCTTTCTGAATTAACCCATTAAAAACAAATATAGCCTACTTATGATGTACTATTGTTACTAAGCGACGTATGGCAACGTTGCAAAGCAAGGCGACAGTAAACAGTGTGACAACCAATTTGCTCTGACCTCATATTACTCTCCAGTGCCTTCGCTCTTATGAACCTACCAAGAACAGCTACAAGTGCCCTTGAAGCGTGTGACAAAAGTATTTTCCCTAACTTTTATACCCTTATCAATTTTTATTATTTTTTTTTTTGGGGGGGGGGGGGGGAATTTGCCTCTCTTTGTAGCTACCGGTACTGCCGAACAGAGTTTGAATTGGTTGAAAACATACTTAAGGAATTCTACTTCTGAAAACAGACTCAACGGTCTAGTATTGTTATCTATTCACAGAGACATGCTTCACTGACGATGAAGTTATAAACAAATTGGTTGAAAAAGTGATTCTAGATAGCCTTAAAACTCATCATTTTTCCACCAAATTATACGGAAGTTTCCCGGGGAGGAACCCCGGACCCCCTTTTTTGGGGCCTCTTCCATACCTCCTAATCCCCGATTGGGCAGCCCCCAAAATAAAACTCTATATACGCCCCTGGTACCCATCCATTGTTTTAAACGGGACGTAGGGAACATGCAAATTGAAATGAGAGAAGGAAATTATTTTCCCTACCAATGTTCATCATTTAAATTGTCTCGTAGGTAATGTGAATAAGACTATGCTGAAAACTTCTTGCTCAAGGTTGGGAGGATATACTAACAAGTAGTTCCGTGAAGAACTATACAGCCTATTTTCATATATCCTACTCATGTTAATTGCCTCTATCAACATACAAAATTTCAGTGTAATTGCTGTAACAGATTCGTAGATATTGAGAACCGTCTAAATATTTCAGATTGTCGCCAGGTTGGATTTTTATTTTTGTACTATTACATTAAGATTATTGTGTACGTGTGGTATTCAAACTTCAATCGCATGATTAGAACACAAGAAGTAAAAACGAGATTTTAAAATTACGCACAGCAGCCATCTTGTGATTATGCAAACAATTTAAATAAATTAGATGCCAGTGGATCAACATTTGTGTAAGCATTTAACGTGCAACGTTTCACGGCACTCGGATAGTTAATTCGCGAGAAACGTCCATTCAAATATGTATACTTCGCGTCGCAGCCATGTTGGATTTGTGCTCACCAGGTTACTGAAAGTCCTATAGGTGAACATATGTTCATAGTCTCTATGAACATTAAAAAAAATCAGTTTGGTTGCTGTAAAAGATTCATAGGTATTGAGAACCGTCTAAATATTTCGGAAGCTCGCCATTTAGGATTGTTATATGTATAGGCCATAGAGTTATGTACCATTCAAGGACAATTATTGCCTAGGTTCATTATTCAAGGTTTCACTTCGATCGCATGATTACGACACAAGAAATAAAAACTTAATTTTAAAATTTCGCACAGCCGCCATCTTGAGGTTATGTAAACAATTGAATTAAATTAGATGGCAGTGCATTACAATCTGCAAAATCATTTACTGTACTACATTTTACTGCGCTCCGAGAGTTAAATCACGAGAAAAGTCTATTAAAATATTTCAAATTCGCTTGGTCGCCATGTTCGTTTTGTACTTTACAGGTTTATGAAATATACATAGGTTAACTTGTATCAGTACCCTTTATCACTGTACAAAATTGCAGGGTGATATCTGTAATAGTTTCGGAGATATAGAATGTCAGTGAAATATTTCGCACAGCCGCCATTTTCAGGTTATGTAAACAATTGAACTAAATTAGACTCCAGTGCATTACAATGTGTATAAACATTTGCTGTAGCAAGTTTCATTACGTTTGGATAGTTAAATCGCGAGAAAAGTCTATTTAAAAGTCTCAACTTCGCTTGACCGCCATGTTGGTTTTGTAGTCACCAGGTTTTTGAAAGTCTCATAGGTGAACTTCTAGTAGTGCCTTTTATCACCGTACACAATTTCAGGGCGATATCGGTAATAGTTTCGGAGATATTGAATGCTAGTGAAATACTTCGCACAGTCGCCATGTTGGATTGGTGAGACGTAACAAAATTTGAAGGGCACGGTCGAGGTCGCCGGGAATAGTGCTATGAACTTACCGAGTTTCATTGAAATCGCTCCAGCCGTTTAGATTTTATTAGGGACACACACACACATCACACACACACACACACGCACACACACACGGACAAAAGGTGATCTCATAAGCCTATTTTTTCAAAATTGAAAATAGGCTAAATATAATTAAAAAGAAATAAAATTTTCCGCCGTTGGATAGCATTGAACCCGGATCTCTAAATCAGTGAGCAGGCGCGACACCACTCGCACACTTTTCCCACGACTAAAAGAAGCTCATTGTTGCACAACTCAATTAATGACTAATGACCAATGATTGCAGTTAAATACTGATTGCATTGCATTCATTCAGTACCTGGCATGTTTTCAAATCATCTTAAAGTAAGTTACACGACCGCTTTGCGTTAACAATGCGAATTAAAAGCAAACATTACCCTCACAAGACAACACTCCTCCATGTTTTATCTCTTACTATGCGAAGTACCCGTGATTCGCTATGGGTCATAAATGAACTAAAATTTGAAGGTGACAGTTAAAACAGGGGACAGGCGAGGTGCTGCGCTGGGAGGGTAAGATTGGAACATTTTGTCCAACTACACCGCTCGGCGTTGATCGTGTTTTATTGCACATATTTAGGTTTTGCTTGCTAACCGTTGGAGATACACGAAAAGTGATAAGGAACTTTCGGATAGAAAATTAAATTTTAAATCTCGTATATGCCATTAAAAGTTTGCTATTTTTTTTCGTTCTCTTTTTATTTGAAATGGAAATATGAACATTTGAAGCCAAAGGATGTAGTGACGTCACTAAATGAAACTCGATAAGGGCATAGCACCATTTCGGCCGACCCCAACCGTACCCTTCAAATTTCATTACGTCTCACCAATCCAACATGGCGGCTATGCGAAATATTTCACCAGAATTTAACATCTCCGAAACTATTACTGATATCGCCCTGAAATTTTGTTCGGTGATAAAGGGCACTACTAGAGTTCACCTATGAGACCACAAAACCAACATGCCGGCCAAGCGAAATTGAGACTTTTAAATAGACTTTTTTCGTGATTTAACCATCCAAACGCAATGAAACTTGGTACAGCAAGTGTTTATACACATTGTAATGCTCTGGCATCTAATTTAGTTCAATTGTTTACATGCACTCAAGATGGCGGTTGTGTGAAATCTTAAAATCAATTTTTATTGCTTGTGTCGTAATCATGCGATTGAAGTGAAAGTTTGAATAATGAACCTAAGCAATAATTTTCTTTTAATGGTACATAACTCTATGACCTACACATATAACTATCCAAAATGGCGATCATCCGAAATATCTAGACGGTTCTCAATATCTATGAATCTTTTACAGCAATTTTGTATGTTGATATAGGCTATGAACAAAAGTTCGCCTATAGGACTTTCAATAACCTGGTGAGCACAAATCTAACATGGCGGCGACGCGAAGTATAAATATTTAAATGGACGTTTCTCGCAATTTAAACATCCGAGTGCAGTGAAACTTGGTACAGTAAATGCTTATACAAATGTTAATCCACTGGCCTATAATTTAGTTCAATTGTTTTCATAATCACACGATGGCAACTGTGTGAAATTTCAAATTCTCTTTTTATTTTTTGTGTCCTAATTATGCGATTGCAGTTTTGAATACTACACGTACACAATAATCTTCACGTAATAGTACATAACTCCTAGACCTACATACATAAAAATACAACATGGCGACCATCCGAAATATTTAGTCGGTTCTCAGCATTTACGAATCTATTAGCAATCTGAAATTTTGCATGTTGATAGTGGCAATTAACATGATTAGGATATATGAAAATAGGCTGTATAGTTCTTCGCGGAACTACTTGTTATAATTAGTATAGATAACTTGGGGCGCGATGTGTTATAAAAGCAGGTGTACCGGTACTGACGAGAATGAACAGCCATTACAACAGCTTCCTTGCTAGCGAATGCCGTGTGATACGGGCCTAACTTTTGCACCATTCAAACCATTTTTATTTAAGAAAACCTGATCACTTACCTTGACGTCGATGATATTTCGGGTAATACATCACACAAATTCAAATGCTGCCACTCTTGGAGACTGTACTACGTGCTGTGTGTGTGCACGGCGATTGTATCGGCCTTACTGGGACAAGCACGACAAACCGATGGTCACCTGGCGATTGTAGCTAGGGCTGTACACAAATAGGACTTCAGCTCAAGTGATGTCAATTCTGGTGTAGTGGCTAGCATTCGGGTTCGATTCACGGCTCTGACAAGAAATTTAATTCTGGTATGAGGTGTGGAACGGGGTCTCCTCAGCCTCGTCAGACAAATCTGTGAAGAGGTGGGTTCGATTCCCATCACAGCCATCATGGAAGTGGTTTTCCGTGATTTCCTTACTTCTACTCCAGGCTAATGCCAGGATGGTTCCTAACGGCCACGGCCGTCTCCTTCCCAATTCTGACCTGCATTACAAATACACACCATAACAAAACACACCCAAGTATACGCAAAGCCCCTAAATGGATTATCAACAGGAGGCCGTGATGGCGCAGAGGTTGGCCTCTCACCAAGGTGGACTGGTTTCGATTCCCGGTCAATACACGTGAGATTTTCGAAGTGAAATACCATGTCCTGTGGTTCGGATTCCACGTAAAAAGGAGGTCCCGTGGTTCATGATCACAAGTCACGTAAAACTACAAATGAAAATCCACAGCCTGCTTCCAGTCGATGTACCGGGTCAGGAATGAAATGAATGAAGCCCCCATCTAGCGGCCAAGATATGAACTGTGCTGGCTGCCGAGGCCTGTCGCACTCCCCTGGGCAATGATTAAATGAATGGCAGATGAAATGAAATGATAGTGGAGAGTGTTGTTGGAATGAAATTGTGACAGGGAAAACCGGAGTACCCGGAGAAAAACCTGTCTGCCTCCGCTTTGTCCAGCACAAATCTCACATGGAGTGACCGGGATTTGAAACACGGACCCAGCGGTGAGAGACCGGCGTGCTGCCGCCTGAGCCACGGAGACTCTACACGTAAAACTACAATCTTAATTTTTTTTTATTCGTTTCAAGGCATATTGGTCATCAGCGCCGTGTGTTCAGTTTCTCTGATAACCTGTGTTTATGTGGTGACTGTAGTAGTATTAGATAGGTGCCCCGGGACTTGAAATAGGTAATATACAATCGCAGCATTAGCCAGGAGAGAGTGAGGAAAAACCGAAAATAAAACCACATTTAGAATACCCGGGTTTCGGAACCTTCTATATTCGTTGTTGTTGTTGTTGTAGCGCGGCTGCCTTTCACCCGGAAGCCCCGGGTTCGATTCTCGGCTCCGTCAGGAATTTTAGAAACTGACGTGAGGGCTGGAACGGGGTGCACACAGCCTCGTGAGGACAATTGAGTAGCTGTCTGAGAGAGAGGCAGCGCCCCGATCACAAAAACCAATATTAACGGCCGAGTGGACCCGATGTGCTGACCACGCGTCACCCCAATATCTGCAGGCCAAATGACTGGGCATCGGTCGCTTGGTCGGCCTAGACCCTTCATAGGCTGTAGTGCCAGGGGTTATTATTATTATTATTATTATTATTATTATTATTATTATTATTATTATTATTATTATTATTATTATTATAAGTAGTGGGGAACCACGGGAAACCACTTCCAAGATGGCTGTTACGAGAATCGAACGCATCTCTTCTGAGATTTGCCTCACGAGGCTCAGTGTACCCCAAGTACCAGTTCTCGGACCAGAGTTAAATTTCTTGGCTGAGTCGGCGATCGAACCTGGACCTTTGAAGTCACAGCTCAAAGTGCTCTCTACACCACCGTGGCCCTAACAACGAGGTCATAGCCTTGACCAATGAGAGCAGTAACTATAGTGCTGGCAAAACAAACACTTCCAGACGAAATAATCGATGCGACTGTGGGTGGGATTTCAGGGGTGTACAATATTAATATCAACATTACATTTTAGCATTTTTTTTCTTCTGAAGCGGCTTCTGTGGCGTAGTCGGTAACATGCTGAGCTTCTTTGCCCATGATCGCGGGTTCAAACCCGACTGAAGTCGTCGGATTTTTTAAGAGCGTTAAAATCCCTCAGTATGCCTTCCTTCGGAGGGGAAGTAAAGCAGGCGGTTTCATGTCATAGATTTATGGCAAGTTAAAGAACCTTCCACTAATCACACTTGTGTGAAGCTAAATTATAGGTTAAATTTGAACAACGCTCTTAGGTTTCTACGTTCGTCGCAAGGAGCCATCTGCGGTGGCGTCTAGTAACCAAGTTCTGAACTAGTTGGTCGTTGACGGTGTCGTTTGGTGGCAAAAGTAGGAACTACTTGAAAAATTTAATGTCTGCAGTCCTTACTTGAATTTAAACAAGTACCGGTAGTTCCGTGAAGAACTATGGAGCCTATTTTCTTATATTCTACTCATGTTAATTGCCTCTATCAACATACAAAATTTCAGTTTGATTGCTGTAATAGATTCGTAGATATTGAGAACTGTCTAAATATTTCGCATGGTCGCCATGTTGGATTTTTATATATGTAGGCCATAGAGTTATGTATTATTTGATGAAAATTATTGCGTAGGTTTATTATTCAAACTTCAATCGCACGATTAGGACACAACAATATAAATGAGGTTTTAAAAGTCTGCACAGCCGCCATTTTGAGGTTATGTAAATAATTGAAATACATTAGATGTCAGTGGATTATAATTTGAATAAGCATTTACCGTACCAAGTTTCACTGCGCTCGGATCGTTAAATCGCGAGAAACGTCCATTTAAGTTATTAAATTTCGCGTCACCGCCATGTTGGCTTTGTGCTCTCCAGGTTATTGAGAGTCCTATAGGTGAACTTATGTTAATAGCCTTTATCAACATACCGAATTTCAGTTTAATTGCTGTCATAGATTAAAGTAGATACTGAGAACCGTCTAAATATTTCGGATGGTCGTCATGTTCGATATATGTGAGTGGTTCAGTTCAAAAGTGGACCAAGTCAAAAAGTAACTTTTTTGTTTTGTTTTTCCCTTTTAGGGTAGTAAATGTTGGTAGTTATTAAGCTGAGGAACAGAAAAAGCACAGCCAAGATGGTTGCCGACATCCGGAACGGATAGGGACTAGAAGTGGAAGGAGAAGGATTTAACGGACAGAATCAGATCAACTGAGAATTTTAAGTTTCACGTTCACAAGAAAACGGAAATGTCATCTACTGCGCGTGCGTCACAAACTCTTATGTAAAAATAAAGACAGTAAATATTAATTACAGTTAAACTCGTTGATCGAGACAGAAAAAGAGGATTTCGAATTAACCGATCTAATACTCCACCGCCAAAAACACCCAAATGCCCAAACCTTGCGACCAATGGAAAAGTGCAATTTCTGAGACGCCTTTTAGCAACTTTTGACTAATAATCGGTCCAACAGCATCCGATTCATATTCAAATGTAGTGGTACGGTATTCAAGGAGAAATCGTTGGACGACGTGATGAGCTGAAATTGAACTTGTCAACCTTCTCAAGTCTCTAGACAGCAAGATTTACTCCCGGCGTCAAAAACCACATCAGTGCCAGAAGGCGACACCAGAGTTGGTAGGCCTAGTGGTTGTGACCAGTTGCCAGCAGTGACTGGGGGGTTAACTCACAACTAGAATACCTTGTCTGAATTTGTGCCACATAAGGACACTCCTCTAGTTGACGTGGCATTTTCCTCTTTAAATCATCGGTCACTGGAGAGATCTGATCAATGGCATTTTGAAAGGCTTTGGAAGTGGATGGAACAGCCACAGGGAGACGGACTGCCTCCAATTCTTTTAACTGTGTTCTAGGAAAGGTAATAAGGGAATGGGAAGAAAGGCTCAAGGAAAGAGGACTCTACCATGAAATAAGACTTGGATCGAAATTTAAAGGGGTAGGCATCAATTGCTTGGCATTTGCTGATGACATTCCCATTCTTTCAGAAAATATACAAACAGCTTGTGTCCAAATAAACCTTTTGAGAAATATAGCAGAGAAAGTTGAACTTCAGATATCTTTTGAGAAGACCAAATTTATGACTAATGTTAGAAATTCTCCTACAGTTTTAATAACAGACACCGGAAAAATTGACAAGGTAGAAAAGTTTAAGTATTTGGGAGAAATTATTCAAATTAATGAACTAGATAAAGAATCAAATAGAGCAAGAATACAAAAATTGGAACGAGGTTTTCAACTGACGAAGGATACCTACAACAAGAAAAATCTTTCTATTGCAACTAAAATCCCACATTACAATACGGTAATCAAGCCGGAAAGTCCCTATGCTTCAGAATGTATGTTTTCCATTAAAAAAAAAGGTGAAATACAAGAGTTAGAGAAGAAGGAAAGAAGGATACTTGGAAAAATATTGGGACCATTAAAAACAGACTGTGGAGAGTTAAGATACAGAAAAAATGACGACCTCTGCAAAAATAAAGAAATTGAAAAAATCCACGATACGATCAGAAAAAGGAGGGTTAATTTCTTTGGACACGTAATGAGGATGAATAACACTAGACTCACAAAACAAATTTTCAGTCATGTATACAAAAGCAAAGTATAAAAAGGGATATGGAAGACATGGAAATAACAATAGATATTATTCAGGACAGACCACTTTTCAGAAATATGATCAAACATTTCAAGGGTTTCCAGGAGAAGGCAATGAAGAAGCGGGTTAACATCTGGACGGAGGAAGGAAACAAAGTGAAATAATGGAGAACTACATGAAGGCAAGAAAGGATAAAGAACATAAGAGACAGTGAATGCAATGGGTTATTTTACGTGCTCCAAAGATGGACAAAATAGAGAAAGACAGAAAGAATTCAACGATTGCGAGAGATCGAAAGACATTTCAACATCACACATCAGCTTCACAAAAGGGCAGATTCTGCTCGGGAACGACCTTGGGGGCAAGAATGCAGAAGCTAAAGATTCTAAGTGGATTGAATGTCTTATTTGTAGAGAGTCCTTTGGGCGCAGTGTTGCCCCAGTCGTGGCTAGGCCCACATTGCGTTTGCTGATAATGACACTCTTTGTGTGAGAACGTTGTAAGTGACTTCCCCAAAGTAATTACTAAGTTCTATATGATTGTGTGTTGATTAGTAAAATATGAGGGGTGATCAAACGAAAAGGTACGAAACGATGCTGTGGGTACAATTTATTCGTTATTCAAAAGTAATCCCCACAGGTGTCCCATTGCTTCATTAGCCGCAGGATTCCTGTTCCCAAAAGTCTTGTGGTTGTGACAGGAGACAATCCTGTACGGTGTGCTTTAGTTCGTCGTTCGATTGGAATCGTTTTCCCTTGTGATGTGTTTATTAACGGACCAAACAGATGGAAGTCGCAGGGTGACAAGTCGGGACTGTAGGGTGGATGCTCAAGTTGCTCACACTTGAACGTGGCCAATAATAATTATAATATCGTATGGCCTCGGGTGCTGGGTGCAAGCTTTGTTATTTGACACCCAGAGGGTAGCTTGCATGTCGAATTTCGTTGTTCCTTGACTATGAAAGTCAAGGAGGTTAGATGTTAGATAGGCCTATCTAACCACTTTGAACACCATAGCGCTTTCTAGTAGAGAAATGAGGAACTTTGTGTTGGCGGAAACTCCCGAGATTAATTTTGCCATTATGAACTCGCCCTACTGAATTCAAATGGGTTATTTAACATGCCAACATCGTATGACATGCGTATCGTATTTTTGCCGCCTTTCAAAAATCACTTACCACGGCCAGGAGTGAACCTGCAATCTTGGGGTTTGTAGACCGACACGATATCCACTCACCCACCGTGGCAAGCTAACGTGGCCAATACACCTTGCGTGACGATAGAGACGTGTGGGCGAGCGTTATCATGAAGCAGATTCACTCCCTTCGTGAGCAGTCCAAGCCGTTTGTTCTTGATGGACTTGCGTAGGCTAGGGAGTGTCGCACAATACATGTCACTGTTAATGATCGTCCGTGGTTTCCAATCGAACGACGAAGTAAAGGGCACCGTACAGGATTGTCTCCTGTCACAACCACAAGACTTCAGGGAACAGGAATCCTGCGGCTAGTGAAGCAATGGGACACCTGTGGCGATTACTTTTGAATAACGAATAAATTGTACCCACAGCATCGTTTCGTACCTTTTCGTTTGGACACCCCTCGTATTTTAGACATAACATATTATGTCCGGGACGCGTTTTGGGAACGGCATCATTTACATCACTTCCGAAAAGTCAAAATTAAACTAATATAACCCACATAAATGCTAGTGTTTTCCGCTACCATAGTATTACTTTATCCCAGAAACTTGGACCCATTTAAATTCCTGCACGGGTTTGCAATAAAATAGGCAGAAGGCTTAAGTGTCCGGCACTGGGGCAACTTCCTCTAATAATAATACTTATACAATAATGTACTAACCTGTTTGCAGCCAAGTGCCGGGCCCCATCGAGCACTGAGGAATGGAAAGTGCCTGTCGCACTCTTGCAGGGGCGTGTCCTTTCTTGTCCTCGACCCTTCCTTCCATAACTAAGCTTGCTATTCCTGAGTGTCTCTTCTCTTCATTAGCAATCGCCAGAAACATCTCTCCTCTCCCACTCGTCTTAATACCTCTTCATTTGTAACCCCATCTACCCATCTCATCTTCATCATTCTCCTGTAACACCACATTTCAAACGCTTCAATTCTCTTCTTTTCTGCTGCACCAACAGTCCAAGTTTCACTTCCATAGAGTGCCACGCTTCAAACAAAGGCTTTCAAAAATCACTTCCTAATACCTAAATCTATATTCGATGTCAACAGTTTCCTTTTCTGTAGAAATGCTTTCCTTGCCTGAGCCAACCTACTATTTATATCCTCTTTGTTTCGTCCATCACTGGTTATTTTGCTTCCTAAGTAACAGAAGTTTCCTATTTCCTTTAGCTTTTCAACTGCCAATTTGATGTCCATAGTGGTTTCTGGTTTATTTCGGCTGCATTCCAATATTATTGTTTTACATTTATTAATTTTCATTATGAATTCATTCTTCAAGAAGGAGTCCATACCATTCAAAAACTCATTCAAATCCTCAGGCGTGTCGGCCAAGATGACGATGTCATCGGCAAATCTCAGAGTTGAAATTATTTCTCCTTGAATCTTCACTCCCCAGGAAATTTAAGTACATATATTTATACAAGTAAACCCGTGATGAACTAAAGAGCCTACTTTTCTTAAAATGTAAGATTTATACCAATGGTTGATCCATATACACCCCTCTAAAACAATGACAAAATTAAATTGGTAATACTGGCATTTATGGTTTGTTCGAAATATACCTGAATTATTGTACAGCACTACAGTTTCCTGACGTGAATTCTAAGACATTGAAAGTCATCATCATCATCATTTAACCGTCTCCATTTCAGTCTATGCAATTACATTTTTTTCTTCTTCTTCTTGTTGTTCTTCTTCTTCAACTTTACCCAATTCCTATCCTCTATCTTCCATATCATCTTTTATTTGGGAGATCCGTCGTGTCCTTGGTCTTCCCCTAGGTCGCTTTCCATTTTCTGTCCTTATCAAACCATTTCCGTACTACTCTCTTTAGATCCATCCTCTTCAAGTGACCGAACCATATCAACCTTGATGTTGCTCTAGTTTCACTTGTATGTCTTCACGGATCTTTTCATTCCTGATCTTATCACGTCTCGTTTTCTGTAGCATTGTCCTCAGAAATTTCATTTCCCCAGCCTGAAGTCTGCTGTTATCCATTCTATTAATGGTGCACGTTTCCAGGACATATATTGTTGTTGGTACAAAATAGGTCTTATACAGGGTCATTATCTATGTGCGCCCGATAAACACGGCAAGCTAAGCCGGCTTTGACTGGCGCAGATCGCGGGTGCGCGTACAGGTTCAGTCGGTGGTGGGCGCGCACTTTCACACTTTTACCAAACATGTTCAATAATGTGTACTTACAGTGCTCATAGGCTATGCTGAAAATGTCCTCCCTCTCTTGTAACACACATCTGACATCTTCTGTCAACTCTTTTATTATTTACGGAGCCTGTTTTCTTGAATCGTTTAGCGAGCCTCCTAATTGTACTGGCATTAGGCACAGGTCTTCCTGGAAACTTGATTCGAAATTTTCGTCTTGTTTCAGAACAAGTCTTTCTGCTTTTCATATACGAATTATCGATATACACACGTTCGCGCAATGTGAATTGGTGTCTAGGCTCAGTAATCTCAATACTCACTAAACGAGCAACACTAACCTCTAAGCTAACACGTCCATATGAATGACATAACACGTGTGAACTAACGATATGAGTCAGCTGAACGCGTCAACCATCGCTGAACCGTGTACACGCGCCCGCGATCTGCGCCAGTCAAAGCCGGCTTAGCATGCCGTATTTATCGGGGCGCAAATAGTTAATGATCATGCATTTGTGTGCAGAGTTTAGAACAGTTGACTTGCGTACCGTACTTTTTGATATATTGAGATTAGGATATATATTATAGAGAGCATTTATTAACAGTTGGCAGCCCTGGTGACTCTTCAGAATACTTACACTCATATCTGTTAGCCTATGCTACACAAAGCAGATACGAAATTTGGTTGAAATCCAATTGATAGTATGGAAGTTACATGCATTTTAAAATTGGACCTATCAGCAGGAATGTTGGCAACACTGTCATGTATGGGCTCCTGTAAATGATTCGTTAATATTATTTTCTATATGCGTGCCAATTTTGGAATGGTTCCAATACATACTTTCCGATATATCCAACATAGAGCTCAAATTCCAATTGTAATATCTTTAGCAGTTAGTAGCACGGGCGTCAAATTCAAATATGGCAGCGAGATGTCATGGTATTCGCGAACTCAAGCTACGGTGCTGCCGTTATCTGAATCTAGCGTAAGGGTGATGGAAACATAAACAAACAGATGCCATAACAAGTGATTTGTGTTGATGGGTGTGCTATTCTCTCGTGTTTTCATAATAATTGAGGCTAAAAGATGAGAAATATAATTGCTCAGTTCCGCTGTGCTCTTCAAATTCAACAATTGCCATATCAATGCATTACTTCCACAAAAAGAAAGCTGTCAGACGGAATGGAGTCGATTACTTCGCGTCGCAAAGCCGATTTCGAAGTACACGATCGTTCGCGGCTGGCATTTTACAAAGGAGAATTATTTGTTAGTAAATACTAATGAATTTCTTACAATAACCAGTACCCTACATTCACTACAAACTAGGTGACTTAGCAGGGTCGATTCGACAGTGTTGTTCCCATGTGGCAAAAATTACATTTAGGGTTCGCTCTATCGTAGGCCTACATGTGGTTGTCTAACATGTCCCATTGCTGCTTCAAATCTGTGAAGCTCAGGTCTTTTAAGTTTATAATCAGGTGCCTATTAAAAATTTAAAAAATCTTTCAAGTCACCTTGTAGGATACGGTACAGTCGTTGGTTTATCGACTTCAACAGTATTAGGCTATCTCTTCCAAACTTAAATGCATCTACTTACTGAAGTATGTAAAGCAATGTACCGACTACACGTGAATTATATATTCTTGAACAAATTATTTTTTCTCGTCAACTGGTGACCTAATTTCATTTTGAATCTGATGAGTTACCCCTTTGAAATTACTAGTTTGTGAGCATAAAGCTTCAAGTCTCATCAAATCTTCTATTTCTAGCACTTTCCCACACATAATTATGTGTTTGGCTTCTAAAAATGCCTGTCCTTCAACGAGAGCCCGTCTAGAATTGCCAACATAGAAGTCTATCACCCTTGCGTCCACCATTTTGTCGCGAACGACCTACCACCTACATTCGATTGAGTTTGCGAATAGATCTTTACTCATACTAAATTTGGTTTTGATCGCTGCAGCCATTTAGGAGACAGACATACATCTGCCCGGGTGATCTCATGAGACTTCTTCTTCATAATTTTTTGCAAAATGTGAAAAGTAGGCTGAAAATAAGGGAAAATGTTATTTTCTCTGCCTAAAATCTCGATATTTCAGGGCGGATGACAATCCTCCACCTAAACGAGGTGTAAACTTCTTTTATTTAGGACTTATATTGGAACAGAAGGACGGTATGATGACCAGAATGGCGGAAGTGATTGTTGAAAGAGGGATCAAAGTAACGGCATTTGCAAATGATTTGATGATCTGGGGAAACAAGGAGGAGGAAGTACAGGAGTAGTTGGATGTATGGGAGGAAATAGTACATGGATATGGGATGAAGTTAGCAGACGCAAAAGCGAGTGGATGATCACAACCAGGAAGAAGGAGAGAGTCACAGCGGGAATAACAATTGGCGGGGAAGAATTGAGGAAAGAAGGGAGTTTCAAGTACCTGGGAAGCATGATACAAGTAACGACAGAGAAATAAATGAGCGGGGGAGGCAAGCAGAATTATTCAGGAAAAGCGTTAGGAGCCTGCTATGGAGTAAGGATGTCCCTCAAAACAGCAAAAGGGTTATATATAGGACGTACTACGTTCCAATCCTGACCTGGGTTATGAAAGGAAGGGAGCGAAGAAGAATACAGGCCAGTGAGATGAGAAACAGTATTGGAGTGACAAAGATGGACAGGTTAAGAAATGAGAAGATCAGAGAATTAGTCAAGGATAGGATAGAGGAATCAGGTATGGGCATGTTAAGTGAATGGATGGGAGGAGGATGCCCTGGAAGATGTACGAGATGGAAATAGAGGGAAGAAGACCAAGAGGAAGTCCAACAGATAAGTGGCTGAAGGGTGCGAAAGAAAGGAGAAGACTGGACCAAGGTGGTGACGGAGAGATGGCGGAAGGACAGAAGACGATGGAGAGGCTTATGTTCTAAACAGACCCGGCCAGTCGCTGGAAACTGTGCAAGATGATGACGATTGGAACAGAAGAATCTCACAATGTATTGCAGAAACCATTAGGACAATTTTATTTCCATCATTTCATACAGTATTATGGTAACTTTGGAACGTCCTGCTTCACCAGATGACGCACTTCTTCTGCGGGTTCATGGTACTGTTGGCCGGGCAATGCCATGCCTTGGCGAAGTCGGGCATATTAGCCAGCGTGCCCAGGACTCGAAACCTCGCCGGACTGTGACGGTCCCGTAAGATGGCGTCGTCGTACGGAGGCTTCGAGGCTTGGCACCATAACTGTCAAATAAAACGAGAGTTCGTTAAAAGGTGCCTGTACACTAGAGAGTGATTTTGATAGAGTAAGTGGAGCTAGACCGCTCTAGCTAAACTGAGTGCGTGTACACTTTAGAGTAATTTTCCCTAGGTAGAGCATTCGTAGAGCGGAGATAGACAAATCTACCTAGAGCAGTCTCTGAACCTGTGTACACTGTCAAACGTAAATGCACTAGGTAGAGCAGCGATAAAAATTTCTGAGAGCAGTGTGAGTCTAGTTTCTATTGTACACATTACATAATCAAATACACAAAATTAAAACTAGATATTGTTGACTTATCATATAGGTCTATGACACCAGCAACTTATAAATGCTTTTCATTTGAACGACCCTTTGCAAGGATTATTTTTTTGTAAGTACCTTTTGAAAACATTCACTATGATTTTCGTCGTAATTGTAATAAGTGAACAATTCTTGTTTTATCAAACTAATGGAGCTTCTGTTTCTATCATCTCTCCATTTGATATTCATGACAGAAAAAACTCTCTCCGTAAAAGCATTGGAGGGGAAAATGCTGAGTATTAACTTCACAAACCCTACCTAACATATTCCTTAATTGTGTTGCCCCTAAGACATCCAAAATATGTACCCATCTGTCTACCACAGACAAACTAGCATCTGTATCACCAGAAAACAAGCTAGATATAACAATCAATTGGGATGCGGGGCATTTGAAAATTGGTGCGAAATTGATTATTATCAAATTAATCAAAAGACGGAATATTTGGCGTCCCGTTCAAGATTAAAACGGAACGTCTGGCAACGCTAATCAGAGACACACGCAGAATGAGATGTACTCACGTTAGCAAAGCCGAGGAACAGAAGCTGTTCATGAGAGAATTCTTCCAAGCCTACGAGCTTCGGCTCCGGTCCGCTCCTCTGGAGGTACCTGCGGTAGGCCAGCAGGGCTTCTCGGAGACCGCCATTGTCTGCTATGTTCTCCGCTAGCGTCCTCCGCCCATTGATCTGTTGTCATAAAACACAGCATTACTTATCTGCAAACAGATGTTAAATCCTATCAAATGGAACGTCTAAAAACCTTTTATGTAAATATTATATGTCAGAAAACTGTATCATAATGATGGTCATTATAGTACTGTTATTCATTATGAGACAGTTTCTCCAGCCAATCAGAGTTCATTCATTGACCAATTAGGTAAGGATACCTTCGCGTATGCGCTCAAAATCGAACATGTCAGACATGAATTGCATGATTTGAAAGTTCAAATTGGATATCGGATCAACCATTGTAGTTACAATCCCAAACACAACGACAAAATTAGCACGAACCTTTACGGTAACAAGAAAATACTATGACATATGCAAGAAATTTATGAATCTACGACCAGAAGTTAGCAACACAGCATCCTTCTATATAAATTACCGACATGGAAAGTGCACCGTCCATATGTTCGCGTAAATAAACTGGCGAATATGAGACAAGAAATATCACTGTACCTTAATAACCCCAACTCCAATTTCCTCACAGCGTATTGCTTTCAAACGACTTCGCTGACAATATTAGTGAATGCTAGTTCTGATCGGCATTAGACATCATGCAGGCTGTAAACAATAGCATTGCCAAGCAAAGTAAATGGTCTCTGCTTTCGAAATTCTTTGACCCACGCATGCGCTCTGTTCAGTCAGCAAACCACCCAGCGCGCTCTGTTCACTAACTAAAGTTACTGAATCCCACAGATATTTATGAATATTTATGTTAAAACATATAATAAAGTTTTAATTATCGTTGAACATAAACAGTCGCATGCAACTCGCCTATAATGGTAATTAAGACACTCGTATGGAAATTATAAAAATCACTACGCTCGTTTTTTAAACATACTCGTGCCTTAATTATTGCCATTATAGGCTCGTTGCATAATGTAATATTAAATGCTTATATTCTGAATATCTACCGCCAACGATTCCTGTCAATGCATGGATAAAAAATAATTGAAATATACCAGGCCTGTGGCGAAACCTCATACCGAGGGACTCGTTATTACTCGGGATGCCTTCAGGTTGCTCGGCCATTCCCGTGTATTGTCGGTGCCTCCAAAGGCTTCGGACTCTACGAATGACAAGCGTCAGTACAGCTCGAGCACTCGTTCCCACGATCTGTTTAGGTTTGTGCAGGTTTATTCAGTTTTAAATTGATTATGAATAATTCTGGAGTGGTGCAATGCAGTGATTATGGAGTTTTAAGATCTGTACGAGGGACAACCTTCTATCAGGAACCCGCAAATTGCTGACCAGAAAGATAGAAACAAACCAAGCCTAGCCCAGTCCCAGCCCAGTCCAGTCCCAGCCCAGTCCCAGTCTAGTCCCAGTCCAGTTGCAGTCCGGTCCCAGCCCAGTCCCAGCCCAGTCTAGTCCCAGTCCAGTCCCAGCCCAGTCCAGACCAGTCCAGACCAGACCAGTCCAGTCCCAACCCAGTCCCAGTCCAGTCCAGTCCCAGTCCTAGTCCCAGTCCAGTCCAGTCCCAGTCCAGTCCCAGTCCCAGTCCAGTCCAGACCAGTCCAGTCCAGTCCCAGTCCAGTCCAGTCCAGTCAAGTCCCAGCCCAGTCCCAGTCCAGTTCAGTTCCAGGCCAGTCCAAGTCCAGTCCCAGTCCAGTCCCAGTCCAGACCAGTCCAGTCCCAGACCAGTCCAGTCCAGTCCCAGTCTCAGTCCAAGTCCAGTCCCAGTCCAGTCCCAGTCCAGTCCAGACCAGTCCAGTCCAGTCCCAGTCCCAATCCAGTCCAGACCAGTCCAGACCAGTCCCAGTCCAGTCCCAGTCCAGTCCCAGTCCAGTCCAGACCAGACCAGTCCAGTCCCAGCCCAGTCCAGTCCCAGCCTAGTCCCAGTCCCAATGCAGACCCAGTCCCAGTCCCAGTCCAGCCTAGCCCAGTCCAGTACAGCCCAGCCCAGCCCCAACCCAGTCCAGTCCAGTACAGCCAAACCATGATAAATAAATAGAAAAATAAATAATTAAATATATATTAACAAATCCTTCGTGTTTTGATTTAAAAATTGACTTTTGGTAGGTTTTCAGTCGGCAAAAATGATGAAAAAGTAGACTTATGAGATCGATCCGGGCAAATGTGTGTCCGTCTGTCCTTCTGCCTGTGTGTGTGTCCCCTATCAATTCCTAAACGGCTGCAACAATCTAAACAAAATTTGGTATGGTTAAGGATATATACCTGAATATCTCAATGCCGTATTTGAAAATTATGTCAGTGCTACCAACTGCTCAAAAATCGCAATTGAAACTTGAGCTCCATGTTGGATATCTTGGAAGGTATGAATGGGAGCTATTTCAAAATTGGCACACGTAGTGTAACCTTTATGCATCTGTGATTGCATAAATTCTACATATTTATTTCAACAAGATTTTATTCATGTTTCAAAGCTGATGTGAGAAAGACGTTGCCTGTAGACCAGAAGACAACAAAGGAAGACCCGTAAGTGCTTTTTCTATAATTTTCACCGAGCGCAGACAATGGAGAGAGCATGAGAAGGCCAACATCTGGTAACCACATGGGCATAGACAACGCGAAACGGTCATTCAACCAAGCGGATAAATACGAAAATTTCAACGATCACTTACTAGATAAACCCCGCCCATTTGAGAGAAATTGGAGCAGTAATTAAAATGCAGAAACAGGAATTACACCATCGTATAGAGGACAATCCCAGCCTCTCAGAAGTATCTTCAAAGTTTGAATTGAGTCATTCTGTGATTTCTGCCACAATTAAAAACAAATTAGGGGGTGGATTTGAAACTACCAATAGCAGCGAGGGACGCGAGACGCGACCAAATCCCGCCGAAATTAAGGAACAATGAAGGGAATTACGGAGCTCATTATCTAAGGATCCAGCGATCGGATTTTGGATTAAAAGAAGCCATGAGACATTGAAAATGAGGACGTTCGAAGGAGCTAATTTACATATTCATGCGAGTGTTATTATAGAAATAAATTCTAAAGGCTCCCCACTCCAAGTACTTCTACGACAAATCATATAAATAATAGCTGGAGACGCCGCGAATACAGTTTCTATTTGGGGCGCTGCTGAGGCGCAAGTCCACGATCGTCGTGGTGTGAAATATTAAAAATTTTACAAGTTTCTAGTTGGGGCACTGCTGAGGCCCAAGCCCACGACCGTTGCGTTAGAACATTAACTAAAAATTACAAGTTCTACTTTGAGCATTGCAGAGACGCGAGCCTACGATCGCCGCGTTCTGAGATTTAGAAAATTTTATAAGGATAAGCAGTTCTATCTTGGGACATTTTGAATATCGCTAAGTATTCGCGAGTGCGAATCGGAAGAGTATCGTGAGTGTGCATACCGTGACAGTACGAAACAGTTATATGGTAGAGATAGCCACACGTGCTATTAGTAGCAAAGTCAGTGATATAGGAAGCTATGAACTATCAGATGAATTGAGTAGGTTGATGATAGCTGAAGGAAGTAGGAGCTACGCACGCGAGAACCGTGCATTGTAATGATAATAATAATTCACAGTGGACCTTTGCGTTGGTGAATTTTTTGGAAACCGTGTGTAAAATTCTCCTCCTTGCAAGATGAACCAATTGATCCAGAAGACTGATATCAAGGACCAGATCATCGCCATCATGATGTATACGAGATAAGTAGATATTGCATGGGGCATGTTTGCCATAGCGTATCCCATCATGGGAATCGGATAAGTTTATCTCGATCATAAGCAATTATGATAAAATAGATATTTTGGGCACAGCAGGCATGTTTTGTGTAAATTTGTGTATATTTGTCATTTATGATTTTTTGGGTGTTTTATAAATTAAGATTCGTATATGAGCATTAAATCTTGTTTTTATGTGTTTTGTTCGAGGGTGTCAGTAACTTTGCTGAATGCACACTTAAGGGAATAATTCGGTTGATAGTGCTTATGCACGACATTAACGTAAAAGCTAGTATGGGGGAGATAGCTTGACATTGTGACAAAGACCAGTAGTGACACTGAAATTAGGTGAACAGTAAGTAGGTATTGATAACCACACCAAGGATAAGAAAGGTAAGATGGAATGGCTGGATGATAATATAATATTCAGAAAAGGTTGAGAGTAGATCCTGGGTTGAGCTGAAATTTATAGCGGAGGTGGTATTCCCGTGTTCTACGATGATATAAAATCGCAAGTGAATTTAAGGCGGAGGCGAAATTCCCGCTAGTCTACGATGATATAAATGGTAAGTGAATTAATAGCGGAGGCGAAATTCCCGCAAGTCTACGATGATATAATTGATAAGTGAAATGATTGAATTCATTGTCTGATGACAGTGCGCTATAGCTCCGTCGGAACGGTAACTGTACAGCTCAAGCCCAAGGCAGTCATAGGAAGCAGGTATAAAGATTGTGGTCAGCCGTCTGAATTCTGAAGGGAGCAGCGAAGGTCGTTGCTCGCCCAGCTGGTTTATTATGGTGTGAGAGTGTCTGTCACAAGGTCGGGGAACCACGTTAGATGGTATTGTTTTCTTTTGAGAGGGAAGGTAGTTTAGCTTCACAGGGTTTGTTTCTTTTTTGTACCGCTTCAGGAAGCGACGTCATGTATTGTGATATCATTTTGAGTGCATTCATTATAGTTGTTTGCTTATTAAAAGAAATGGGGCATCGGCCACCGAAGAGTGTTTATTTAATGCTTCATGTATTTGACTTGTTTTGATTTACCGTAATTAGCAGAGTCATAGATCTGAGTGAGTTAATTGTTTATAAGCTAGAACATGCACACATGCCTGTGGCCTAGAATAAGTCTATTGCCTTCATTATTTGACTCTTGTGAGGAAGAATGATGATTGTACGAGAAAGCATGTCCGAACCCCAAAAACCAAATTTTGCAATTATAAACATGAGTGCGCATTTTTTTTTGACAGAATGGCTGGGTTATTCAGACCATAGTTTTGATGAATTAAATCTGTTGACGTTTTATTTTTGAACTTGAAGCAGTGGACTGCAGTGAATTAGATAATTTTCTTTTCCTGTTTTCAGCCAGTGTGATCATAATTTACCTCTTACAATTTGACTTATTGATTCAGAATAATTTATGGGAGTATATTTTGTTGTTTTATTGTCTATGGATGGGAGCAAGTGGGAGATGATGTTTTGTGAATAAATTATTTTATATTAGGAGTTCTCTGACATACTGATTTTAAGTTAAGCCTCCTGTGATCCTTGACGATATCCCTAGGGTGTTTAAATTAAGTTAGAGCCACACCGGACAGACCATTACCCCGAGCTAGAGTCGGCATCCTAGAAACCATCGAAGGGTACATATGGATTGGGTGATAACACTGTAGTTATTCAAGTCCATATCAGTGTTCTTTTATTAATTAGTGGATCACAGTGATGGAGATTGTCAGAGAGTAGCTAGCCGGAGCCTACTGAAGTATACATGCCGCGTCGAGGTTGTGATAAAACATAGTGGCCCACGTCGGTCTTTATCCAAGAGGGTGAGCATTGAGCTTGCAGTATCAAACCTTGAGGACGCGTAAACAGAGGTAGAGTGCCCCATATCATGGCGCCCTTTAGTGTGGCCAAATTAACGGTAATTCAGGGGAAAGTAAAACCAGGAGTTTGTTTAAAATAAATAGTCGAAAATGCTGAGTTTATTTTGCATATTTAGGTAGAAGCAGTGTTTTCGTGGTGCCCTTATAATTGATTGATTAGTAACAAATTCCAAATGTATGTTGTAGGACGGCGTGAACCGTGAAAAGTCATGTCAGTACTTTATTGACAGGACTGGGAAGTTAAAATTAACGCAGAAGGGTAAACTGAAAATTTATTCATGAAAGCAGATATCACGTAGGCAGCTCTTCAAGCAAATAAAAGTATTTAAAGGGAATAACGTAGATTGGAATTAAGCGACTCATTTTATAGTTACAGAAGGTGGGTAGCGTGAGGCTGCATGCCCCAGTTTTCTCAAATAAGTGTTTATATTGTGTGCTATGGCTTTAGTGGAAGAAATTGGAGCGATAATTGAAGCGTTAAAGGGAGAGTTAACAGAACAGATAGCGGAACAGAGTACAATAAACAATGCACGTATTTCAGAACAGATAGCGGAACAGAGTACAATAAACAATGCACGTATTTCAGAACAGATAGCGGAACAGAGCGCAATAAACAATGCACGTATCTCAGAACAGATAGCGGAGAAAAGTACAATTACCAATACACAGCTAACGGAACAGATTGCAGAACGGGGTAGGCTGAATAATGAAGCATTAAAAGAGGAATTGACGGATAAATTAGCAGAGCAGATAGCTAAGATCACACTTGAGACTACCGCACAGTTAGGACAGATGGAGATTAACCTAAGACAATCGATAGCATACATTGAAGAGAAGATGGCAGCGAAACTCATACAACTTGAAGAAATATGTAACGCTAATACGGAAGAGATAAAGTTAGAACAGTTAGCAATCCAGGCTACGATAAAAGGTGTGGACAATGAGGTTAAGTCTGCGACAAAGCAATTACACAGCTTAGAAGAGGAGGTGACAGAGATCAGAACAGAGATAGACAAGGCAGCTTTGACTTCAGCGGAACGGTGGAGTATTCAGGAGAATGAGAATGATGCAATTAAAGAGAGCATTCGCGAGAGTAATGAACTGATAGGCGGCAGGCTCGATCAGCTGGAAAGCGATAAGAAGGATGGAAAGAGAAAAGAGCAAGATAGATATGAGGCAATAAGAGCAGAAATAAATAAGACATGCCGACAGATTGGAATTGACGGGAAAGAGGATAGAAAGAAACTCATAGAACAAATGGAAGAGAACCAGAAAAGGATAAAGGAGGTCGAACTGCAGTTGCTAGGAAGAATAGAGGGTCAAGAACGGAAGATCCTTAAGACGGAAATACAATCTTTATAACAGCAAGACATGCTTCTCGAACTAAGAGCTCACAATAGCAGTAAGGGGACAAGCGGGACGGCTAAGAACTTTAACACAAGCCAGACTCAGGTAGAAGGGATGAATGGACATAGTCCGGGGCGCGCAACTACAGGTAGCGAGAATAACGATGGATTCCAAACGTTTAGAGGACACGCCTCGACACCTCAACAGCCGACTGACAATAATAATAATAACCCAGCTACCCAGTATGTACAAATAATCAGAATGCAGGAGAACCGCCCACGCAAATTCAATAATGACGGGTCACAAACGCCAAAAGCTTTCTTAAAAGATTTAGAACACTACCTCACAGACAGTAACATTCCTGAGACTAAGAAACTCAGAGTAACAGAAAAATTACTTGCGGATAGCGTCTTGACTTGGTTCAGAAGTTTTCGCTACACTTTTGAAGACATGGATAGTTTCAAACAGGCATTTCTACGCCGTTATTGGAGCATGTCAATACAGCATAGTTTGAGAATGGAGTTGTATAGCAGGAAGTATCACGCTTCACAGCCCACGCGCTACTCAGAATATTTTTCGGCTCAGCTACTCAGGTTGAATGATATGGATATTTTGCCACCGGAATCAGAACTGGTGATGACAATTGGTAAACAGCTTCCATTACCAGTACAGCAGTTCTTAATTGCAGCAAACATCTCGAGCGCACTACAAGCAGCGGAGGTTTTACGCCAACTGGATGAAACTTCATTAAACACTCAGAATAGGCATGTCAGAGCAAGTGACAGCGCAGCGCTTGTACACCAGGCCGAGCTTGTCAGTACTAAGGAGCAGAGCACCAATACGAATATTAGCCATAAGAGCGGAAACAACAATGGAAGGTCAGACTTGCCAAGAGAAGAGCAAAGGAGATATGAACCAAGGAAAGAAAGGAACTGGCAGCCGCGACAGTACAGGAGAGATGAATGGAAAGGGCGTGGTCGCGAAGGTCCATATCATCACCGCAGATATGACAGAAGGGAAAACAGAACGTGGAACCGAGGACGAGATGAGAACCAAGGATACACGGAGGACAGTCGACGGGAATGGCAGAACAGACACGAGGCATCCCAACAGTACCTAAACGAGTTGCATCGCAGCCAAGAAACGGAGAAGGATCGCTGGCGAAGGACGATGGAAAATCGCGAGAATCCAGATGTGGAGATAACCGGAGCAGAAAGTAAATTGGCGCAACAGCATTGCGAGAGTCAGAACAATAAGAGACAGACGGGGGCCATTAGCAAAAAAATGTACTAGAGGATGAAGAAGATAGCCTAAATTTCACGCCAGATAAAACACAGTGGTTGATAGCGAACATTGAGGAATGGGTCGCAACTCCTGATGATTTTTCGGGTGAAATTATTCATCCGGAACAACATTGTTTGAGGAAATTACCTGTCATTATTACGAGAATAGGAGGATTAATAGTAAGAGGCTTGGTGGACACCGGAGCATAGCTATGTCTAGTATCAGAGGCATTAATCAAAGCTTTAAGCGAAAAACAAAGAATACCTACAATTCCAGTACCACAGGTCAAAATTAGAGTAATTCCGGAAAAATCAGCTGTATGTAAATTCCAAGTACAATTGGATCTAGAGATATTAGGACACACTTTCTCACATATATTCATGGTTATGAACAAGATGAGTGTAAACTTGATCCTTGGCGCGGACTTCAACGATGTAATTAAATTCAGAAATATGGAAGGATTATCAGCGGTGGAATTGAACATGAATAATCGAGGCTTAGATAGAGATGCTAACATTTGGACGCTGGAGACGATGCCTGAGGAAGAAGAAAAAAATCAAGCAGATGAAGAGGACTCGAACACAGGACTCCTGGAGGAAAAGCAAGAGTTGGAAAATGAGATGTGGTCCATGGCAGTAGAAGAAGATGGCAACAAAGACAGTTTTGAGGCACTTTTGAAGGAAAAATTAAAGGAGGCAAAGCTAAATGATGAAGAAAGAAATTGCTTGGCACAAATGCTATGTAAACATTCATCAGCATTCAATACCCTACCGGGAAAAATATTAAATTTCAAGTACGCTATGCAGGTGGATGACTGGACTCCATTCAAGAGCCGACTCTACCCAATCCCATAAAAACAGCGTGCAGCAGTTAGAAAAATTATAGACGAAATGCTTAGAGGAGGCATAATTAAGAAGGCTCCAACTCCATATTTGAACGCCATATTAGCGGTGACAAAACCCAATGGTTCTGTGAGACTATGTCTCGATGCTCGCACACTCAATTCCAGATTAATTGACGAAACCGACCGTGCACCATTAATTAAGGATGTACTAAAGAAGTTCCATAAGAAAAAAAAATATTCGTCTGTCGATCTTGCAAATAGCTATTGGCATATCGAGTTAGAAGAGAAATCACAGCTGTTAACTGGATTTCTATTCGATAATCAGAATTTCACCTGGTGTCGCTTACCATTTGGATTTAAGACAGCCGGATCTGCACTAATCGGAGCAATGGACCGTAATTTGACAGAAGAGGTGAAAGACATGACTGTCAGATATGTCGACGATATCTTATTAGCATCAGAAAACATTGAAGAGCACATGCAAAATTTAAGCAAATTGTTAGAGAACCTCGAAAGGGCAAATTTCAAAATAATTCTAAAAAATCGCACTTCTTTCAGCACGAAATTTTATATTCAGGACATATTGTCGATGGAGAGGGAGTCAAACCCAACCCAGTGAAGATTGAAGCCATTAGAAATTTTCCTCGACCAACCAGAGTCAAGCACATAAGGATGTTCTTGGGAGCGACGAATTTCTTTCGTGAAAACTGTCCAAGATACACTGAAGTAGTAGCCCCATTACAAGAGATGCTAAAAAAGAATAACCGTTGGTTTTGGAACGAAGAGTGTGAGAGGTCATTTGTAGCTACGAAAGAATTGCTGTCAAATAGCATAAAACTGGGTTACCCAGACTTTTCAAAGAGATTCATAATTCAAGCAGATGCATATTTAGTGGGCATCGGAGCAATGCTATCCAGAAGACAACATCGAAACAGGTCATAAGCCGAATCAAGAATCGTGTTATACCTACGATGGGAAAGCCAGAATTTATACTTTCCGACCATGGGAGTTGCTTCACATCAGCAGAATTTAAGCGTGGATTAAATGAGCTAGGCATCAAACATGTATAATCTAGCGTACGCAATCCACAGAGCAACCCTAGCGAGAGAGTTTTACGAGAGGCTTCTAAGCATATCCGCATGTTCATACCCACAGAGCATCATCGTTGGGCTGATACCTTGAAAAACATTGAAATTTGCATTAACATGACACGTCATGAGTCAACTGGACAAATTCCATACACGTTACATTTCAACCAGCAACCACCCCGAGATCTTGGACAACAGTACTAGATTGCCCAAGGGATCCGCAGCCAGCACCACAGCTGAGAATCGAACGAACGGTCAAGTATATGAGAGAACAAGCTGACAGGAGATTGAGAAGGCTAAAAGGGAAACGCTTTCACAGAGAATTCAACGCCGGTGAGTTAGTTTTATTAAAGAGACCACCTATCTCTGATCCTGCAAACAAAGTGTTTCATAAATGGTGCTTCCCGTACATCGGACCTTACCGCATCATAAGAAATTTGAGAAACAATGCGTATAAGATACAGGACATAAACGGCGGAAACACGTCAGTAGCAAACTGTTCAAACCTCAAAGTGTATTATGAAAGGGAACCGTTTGATCAACCACGGAATACCGCGGGTGTCAACATTATGGAAATCAGATAAAGATGAGCCAAATGCACGTGGAACGAGGAAGTAGACAGTCATAAACAGACCCGGTGTTTACAGTGAACGACCGAGAAGTGAGAGTACTTGGCGAGACACGCAGACAATAGCTACCTGCACCAGACGGCCGAGACACTAATCCTACCAAGAATGTGGAAGGGGGACACATCAATAGTAGCAAGAGAATCCCTGCGCGCGACCAGCAGTGGCGAACCAAGTAAACAGAATAAGGAGTGACGGCGGAACCTTACAGCATCCGTGAGGTGGATCGGGATTGAGAAAAAAATCACACGTTCCATACCGATTTTTTTCCTTTGCAGAAGGATAATGTAACCTTTATGCATCTGTGATTGCATAAATTCTACATATTTATTTCAACAAGATTTTATTCATGTTTCAAAGCTGATGTGAGAAAGTCGTTGCCTGTAGACCAGAGGACAACAAAGGAAGACCCGTACGAGCTTTTTCTATAACTTTCACCGAGCGCAGACAATGGAGAGAGCATGAGAAGGCCAACATCTGGTAACCACATGGGCATAGACAACGCGAAACGGTCATTCAACCAAGCGCATAAATACGAAAATTTCAACGATCACTTACTAGATAAACCCCGCCCATTTGAGAGAAATTGGAGCAGTAATTAAAATGCAGAAACAGGAATTACACCATCGTATAGGGGACAATCCCAGCCTCTCAGAAGTATCTTCAAAAGTTGAATTGAATCATTCTGTGATTTTTGCCAGAATTAAAACCAAATTAGGGGGTGGATTTGAAACTACCAATAGCAGCGAGGGACGCGAGACGCGACCAAATCCCGCCGAAATTAAGGAACAATGAAGGGAACTACGGAGCTCATTATCTAAGGATCCAGCGATCGGATTTTGGATTAAAAGAAGCCATGAGACATTGAAAATGAGGACGCTCGAAGGAGCTAATTTACATATTCATGCGAGTGTTATTATAGAAATAAATTCTAAAGGCTCCCCACTCCAAGTACTTCTACGACAAATCATATAAATAATAGCTGGAGACGCAGCGAATACAGTTTCTATTTGGGGCGTTGCTGAGGCGCAAGCCCACGATCGTCGCGGTGTGAAATATTAAAAATTTTACAAGTTTCTAGTTGGGGCGCTGCTGAGGCGCAAGCCCACGACCATTGCGTTAGAACATTAACAAAAAAAATACAAGTTCTACTTTGAGCATTGCAGAGACGCGAGCCTACGATCGCCGCGTTCTGAGATTAAGAAAATGTTATAAGGATAAGCAGTTCTATCTTGGGACATTTTGAATATCGCTAAGTATTTGCGAGTGCGAATCGGAAGAGTATCGTGAGTGTGCATACCGTGACAGTACGAAACAGTTATATGGTAGAGATAGCCACACGTGCTAATAGTAGCAAAGTCAGTGATATAGGAAGCTATGAACTATCAGCTGAATTGAGTAGGTTGATGATAGTTGTAGGAAGTAGGAGCTACACACGCGAGAACCGTGCATTGTAATGATAATAATAATAATTCACAGTGGACCTTTGCTTTGGTGAATTTTTTTGGAAACCGTGTGTAAAATTCTCCTCCTTGCAAGATGAACCAATTGATCCAGAATACTGATATCAAGGACCAGATCATCGCCATCATGATGTATTCGAGGTAAGTAGATATTGCATGGGGCATGTTTGCCATAGCGTATCACATCATGGGAATCGGATAAGTTTATCTCGATCATAAGCAATTATGATAAAATAGATATTTTAGGCATGTTTTGTGTAAATTTGTGTATATTTGTCATTTATGATTTTTTGTGTGTTTTATAATGTAAGATTCTTATATGAGCATCAAATCTTGTTTTTATGTGTTTTGTTTGAGGGTGTCAGTAACTTTGCTGAATGCACACTTAAGGGAATAATTGGGTTGATAGTGCTTATGCACGACATTAACGTAAAAGCTAGTATGGGGGAGATAGCTTGACATTGTGACAAAGACCAGTAGTGACACTGAAATTAGGTGAACAGCAAGTAGGTATTGATAACCACACCAAGGTAAAGAAAGGTAAGATGGAATGGCTGGATGATAATATAATATTCAGAAAAGGTTGAGAGTTGATCCTGGGTTGAGCTGAAATTAATAGCGGAGGTGGTATTCCCGTGTTCTACGATGATATAAAATCGTAAGTGAATTTAAGGCGGAG
This sequence comes from Meconema thalassinum, assembly GCA_946902985.2. Classification (NCBI taxonomy): domain Eukaryota; kingdom Metazoa; phylum Arthropoda; class Insecta; order Orthoptera; family Tettigoniidae; genus Meconema; species Meconema thalassinum. The sequence goes on from OX336395.1 coordinate 342,068,898, forward strand.
GCGAAATTCCCGCGAGTCTACGATGATATAAATGGTAAATGAATTAATAGCAGAGGCGAAATTCCCGCAAGTCTACGATGATATAATTGGTAAGTGAAATGATTGAATTCATAGTCTGATAGCTCCGTCGGAAAGGTAACTGTACAGCTCAAGCCCAAGGCAGTCATAGGAAGCAGGTATAAAGATTGTGGTCAGCCGTCTGAATTCTTAAGGGAGCAGCGAAGGTCGTTGCTCGCCCAGCTGGTTTATTATGGTGTGAGAGTGTCTGTCACAAGGTCAGGGAACCACGTTGGATGGTATTGTTTTCTTTTGAGAGGGAATGTAGTCTAGCTTCCCAGGGTTTGTTTCTTTTTTGTACCGCTTCAGGAAGCGACGTCATGTATTGTGATATCATTTTGAGTGCATTCATTATAGTTGTTTGCTTATTAAAAGTAACGGGGCATCGGCCACCGAAGTGTGTTTATTTGATGCTTCATGTATTTGACTTGTTTTGATTTACCGTAATTAGCAGAGTCATAGATCTGAGTGAGTTAATTGTTTATAAGCTAGAACATGCACACATGCCTGTGGCCTTGAATAAGTCTATTGCCTTCATTATTTGACTCTTGTGAGGAAGAATGATGATTGTACGAGAAAGCATGTCCGAACTCCAAAAACCAAATTTTGCAATTATAAACATGAGTGCGCATTTTTTTTGACAGAATGGCTGGGTTATTCAGACCATAGTTTTGATGAATTAAATCTGTTGACGTTTTATTTTTGAACTTGAAGCAGTGGACTGCAGTGAATTAGATTATTTTCTTTTCCTGGTTTCAGCCAGTGTGATCATAATTTACCTCTTACAATTTGATTTATTGATTCAGAATAATTTAAGGGAGTATATTTTGTTGTTTCATTGTCTATGGATGGGAGCAAGTGGGAGATGATGTTTTGTGAATAAATTATTTTATATTAGGAGTTCTCTGACATACTGATTTTAAGTTAAGCCTCCTGTGATCCTTGACGATATCCCTAGGGTGTTTAAATTAAGTTAGAGCCACACCGGACAGACCATTACCCCGAGCTAGAGTCGGCATCCTAGAAACCATCGAAGGGTACGGTAGAGATAATAATATTTCAGTTAATTTACTGGAGGCCATAAATGGCAGTATTGCCAAAATAATTCTAAGCCTGCTGATAGGTCCAATGTTTAAATGCATGTAACTTCTACACTATGAATAGGAATTCAACCAAATTTCGTATGTACTATGTGTACATAAACAGATATGACTGAGCGTATTCTTAAAAGCCGCCAGGGCTGCCAACTGTTAATGAATGCTCTCAATTTCATTATCCAAATACCAATATATCAGAAAGTATGCAAGGCGACAGCATTAAACTATGCACGCGTATAGTACCTGACATTCTATATTAATTTGGAGTAAATAGTATATTCCTCAGTGCTACCAACATGATACTAAGCCTGTTGAGGGGTCCAACATTACATTCATGTAACTTGTATACTATTATTTGGATATCAACCAAATTTCGTATGCGCTATGTGTACCATAACAGATATGACTATGTATTCTTAAGAGCAACCAGGGCTGCCAACTCTTAATAAATGATGTCTCTATTTTTGTTACCCCCCTTTTTTTTAGCGTATGGCTTTTACTGCCGGGAGTGTCCGAGGACATGTTCGGCTCGCCAGTTTTGTAGCTGCTTTGAGACGGACACCCAATGGGTGAGCTACAAGTACCGTTGGGGAGGGAACTGGGAAGGTAAGGACGAGGAGTAGGAAGGTAGCGGCTGTGGCCTATTGTTAGGGACCAACCCCGGCATTTGCCTGGAAGGAAGATGGGAAACCACAGAAACCATCTTCAAGGTTGCCGTCAGGGGGATTCGAACCTCCTCGCCTCCCGGATGTGAGCGACTGCCAGCAGTCATGCCGTAACGACCACGGCTAACTCACCCGGTTTTGTTACCCTAATATCAATATATCAGAAAGTATGCCAGCCAATAGCTCTAAACTTTGCACACGTATAGTACCTGGCATTCTAGATTAATTTGAAATAACTAATATACGTCAGTGCTGCCAACATGATTCTAAGCCTGCTGATAGATCCAATTTTAAAATACATGTAGCTTCTATAATAACAAATGGATTTTGTCCAAAATTGGCACAACAAGAGATCATAATATTTCAGATTATTTCTGACCAACATATGCAAGACATTGCTGCCAACATGATTTTACGCGCGCTGATAGATCCAATGTCTAATTGCATGTAACGTCCATGCTATCCATTGGACTTCAACCAAATATTGTATTCTGTACCTTACGAGATGGAACTAAGAATATATTCAGTCACCAGGGCTGCCGACTGTAGTGCTCTACAAGTCTATATTATGCCAGGTATATTTCAAACTAATTAGAAATTTCGATATTACCAACTTAATTTCGTCATTATTCAAGATAGATATATATAGATTAATCATAGGCATGAATCTTACATTTTAAGAAAAGTAGGCTCTTTAGTTCGTCACGGAACTTCTTGTTGGTGTCTGAGATGTTAATCCCTTTTTGGGTTGTTCTTGGGTCGTAGATTCTGAAAATAGTTTTAGTTTTTGCATATCAGCTCTCCTTCTCATGATATGGCATATTAGATTGTTCAATTAAGCCTTAATCATTGGCAAATAAACACCAGTTCTTCATTAAGGTAACACGTAATTTTGGTACAAAGTATTTAAATTTATAGTTAGTCGCTATCCATTTCTTGATCACTATGACGTAATGCCCAGCAGAAAGAGAACACTACACGTGTGATACCTTCAATTTGGCGCATCGCTGAATCCACGCTTCTGTGTTTTTCTACGAGGTGATATTCTCGATGGAGGCTGCAACAATAGTCCGCCTTCACATGTGTACTGTTCTGCCGTGATCCTAATTTCTACACTAGTGGTCGAAATTCTGGAAACTTTGTAGGAAATGTATAAGTTTACATTTAAGCACACAAATCACTTTCGCCCAGTCATCATTAATCCAAGATTCATGATTTGTATCCCGGTTCGCGCAATTTTCACGTTACCTTTTTGTTTATTTGTTTGTTTGTTTGATAAATGACTTTTATCTGGATAATCTGGCTGTTAGGCCATTTTCGAACAATTTTCTTCTAACACTAACTTATTGCAGAAACGTGAACTGCCTGGATGAAAATTAACATAGAACGACAAATTCAAATACTGCACTGCTGATATTCCCGCCAGGAATCAACAATATACTACTGGAAATATATTCAAGAGCACTAACATATTGTCACGTGCACCAAAGGCGCGTGATTGCCACCATCTTGTTCTTGGGGTGAGAGGCGGGTGGGGTGTCTGGAGAGTGCCAAACAGCCAATCCGGCCAGGACTAATTAGGGTACGCCCCTCCCCGCGCAACGTTGAATAGAGTCAACCACAATAGACTTGAACCTACTGGGTGCGACAGGAAGACCCAGAACATCGGTGGGAGGGATTGAACTGGAAACCAACCACGAGAACAGACTCGATGCTACTGGAAATAGCGACATCGGGAATTTTCCAGACCAGGAGCCGGATTGGATTAATACCAGCGAGCTGCGGTGAGAGTGGAAGTTCTGAGTCAGTCTGAATGGAGTTGAAGCTGAGCACGATGAGTAGAAATAAATGTGAAGTACTGTAAATAGTGAAGAAAGTGGTGTGAAGAGACATTTTCTCTCACAGTGTAAATACTCAGTGTGTGCGTGTGTGTGTGTGTGTGTGTGTGTGTGTGTGCGCGAGTTAGTTGGCCTAATTTATTTTATTGTTAATTAGTGTAAACTATATTAGTGTGAATAAAGTATTAACTCTCCATAAGCCTGACCTGTTATTTTACGAACCCTAAAAACGTAACAATGATTGCATGTCACTGGATAGTAAGATGCACCTAAAGGTATTTCCCCTTTTCCTATTGTAATTATTTGTAAATACCAAGGACTAAGAGCCAAATTAACTTTATATCGATCACATTTAGCTTTACAAGTTACTAGGAATCAAGTTTTACATTTTGTTCAGCTGCTAAGAAATACAGTGTAAATGCAAATCCTATCCAGAATTATGTATATTACTGTAAAAAATTATCAATATCTTTATAAGAACTGGAGCTAATAGAACAAAATGGACAGCAGTTTTGGAATCAGCAGCACAAATATGCCCAGAATCTGTTTTAACATTCCAGACACCACATACACGTTTTCTCTTTTGTTCCCCAGTGTTATTGATGAAGGTGTAAAACCCATTGGTATTCAATAAGGAAAGCTATTGGAGATCCTCATGTTCTCATCACTACATATCATATAAACCACCGGTCACCTACCTTCTTCCTGCCCGGGAGTCTGAAGCGATTGTACTGTTTGACGAAGCAGTCGGCTCGTATGTCATACTGCGAGGTCATCTCCCCATCCCACCATGAGTTGGATCGCCCGTGCTTGTCATAATTCTTCCCTGAGGAGACACACATACATATCAGATTACTACAAGCTGTCAGTTATCCGCACCCTTCAATATACGGAATGGATAATAATAATAATAATAATAATAATAATAATAATAATAATAATAATAATAATAATAATAATAATAATTAATATCGTATGCCCTCAGGCTTCAGAAATGAAGTTTCTAAGAAGCATGCTTCACAAAACTAGGAAAGACAAAGTAAGAAATGAGAAGGTAAGAGAACAAGCTGGAATAAATCAGTCCCTGAAGGAGACCATAACTAGGGCACGTCAAAGGTATGACAGTAGGAAGAATTGCAAAACAATGGCTGCATACTGAGATTACTGGAAAGACCTAGGAGGAGATGGCTGGACCAAGTGAAGGAAGATATCACTTCTAAGGGAATCAACTGGGATGAAGTCTTAATGGAGCAGTGGTACAGGAATAGCGCTCGTAAACCACACCCGGGAAACTGGAGTGGAAACTTGATGATGATGATGATGATGATGCCCTCGGGTAATGGGTGCAAGCTTTGTTATTTGACGCCCAGAGGGCAGCTTGCATGTCTAATTTTGTTGTTCCTTGAAGTACTATGTTAGTCAAGGAGGTTAGATATCTAAGCTCCTTCACACTAAAGCGCTTTCCAGTAGAGAAATGAGGAACTTTGTGTTGGCGGAAAATCCCGAGATTATTTTTGCCATTATGAACACGGACTACTGAATTCAAATGGGTTCTTTAACATGCCAAAATCGTATGACATGCATGTCGTGATTTTCGCCGTCTTTCAAAAATCACATACCAAGGCCAGGAGCGAACCTGCAATATTGGGGTTGGTAGTCCGACACGATAACCACTCACCCACCGAGACAAGCAAAGGGTTATTGGAAAGAAAAAATTGAAAGAGGTTCACAAATTGTTCACAGTTCACTGGAGCAATAAACTGATTATGATGATAGGCCTACTGTATCAATATTTGTAATTCTGTGTATTTCAACATCACCATATAATTGTTATGTATCATGCATGGGTCTCTGATGCGATGTTTCCATGGAAATGGTCGATGCTAGACTGGAGAGGCATGCCAAATTTTTATTTTAACCGTGCTGTCCTTTCGTAAGTTTCCGCCAATAGCAGTTTCCTGTGAACCAAGGCTATCGGCAGCTTATTGAAGCTCATCATTCTGAGTGCAACTTATGGAAACGACAGGTCCATACAAGGTTCACTCTTCTGGACTGGCTGCTCGCGCAGCGTGAGCCATAGCCTGCCGGCACAGACTCCTTTCTTCTGACAAGGTCACGCCAGGTTATGAGCTTGCGGCAGCATGTGGTGCACAAGTACGAATGTGCTACGCGACGATTATGCGATAACATTTTATAAACCAATTCTTTGTATTTGAAAAGTGAATATACGAGGAAATATCGTAGTAGCTATAGAATCATACATGCTTACCTTCACTGTCAAATCCATGCGTTAGCTCGTGACCAAGGATAGCTCCAATAGCCCCGTAGTTCAGAGCTCTGCAACAGAGAATCACCACATTACTCGTAATAATCTGTGTGTTATATCTAGTACAGGGTGTTTATATTTGCTTGGCAAGGACATTCTCGCTCCGACATTGACGGCTCTGTTGCCGGCTGCTGCGCACGCATATGTACGACAGAATACGGTGCTTAAAATCAGTATCATGCATTTTTACTCACCATGCTTACAGTAGATGCTGAAAATGTTCCCCATCCGCTGCCAAACATAATCGGCATCACCTTATGAAGCTTCGAGTTACTTCGGTTAACTTAGCTTCAGTAAGAAAATAACGACCTTACCATATATTTTTATTGTTTACTGAACCTGTACGTTTGAATCTCTTAGCCAGTTGTTTTATTGTCCGATTTATAGGAATAGATCTCCCTGGAAATTTTACTCGAAACTTTTGTCATGTTCAAGCGCACAATTTCCTGCACTTTATGAACGTATTGTGCAGATATACACGTTCAAGTAACGGATATTTCACATATTGTAAAGCATTACAGCACTATACAAAATCACAATAAAACGCAATACAATACGTTATACAGTACACGGTAGCTTTATAAAAAAAACAATTAGCTCGGAGCTCACACGTCTACCGCAGCAAGAGCGTGGGAACACGGACGGAGACCGGGCGCGCCAACCAGTAACAGCCAGCTATTGGCCGAGGACCGCCGGTCAAGGTCGAGCGGAATCGTATTTCCAAGCAAAAATAAACACCCTGTATATTGTCGTGATGAAAGCCATGTCTCGGTGTTGCCTAGTTCTATTAAAGAACGCTGTTCAGTCATCAACATAAACAAGCGGGAAACAAGTATTTACATAACCTACAAACTAAGACGCTTTATGTACAAGTACCTACATATACTACATTCATCATCATCATCCTGAACCAACTCGGGTGTGGTATATGAGCCCCCTCCATTTCACCCTGTCCTTGTACCAATCCTCCTCCACCAATTTGTCCCAATCACGACCTCTCTGCAGTACATCGTTCTTGACTGTATCTATCCATTTTTTCGTGGCCTTCCCACGGGTCGTCTTCCTTCTACTTTTCTCTCAAATTCCTTCCGTGCAGTTCTGTTGGCTGGCGTCCTCTTAATGTGACCAAACCACTTCAGTCTTGAGATCTGGATCTTATTGAGGAGAGAATCATCTATTGCTAATCTTCTCATTCCTGATCTTGTCTTTCCTGGCTCTCTGAATCATGGTTCGTAGGAATTTCATTTCGGCTGCCTGGAGTTAAGAGTTAGTGCTGTGGTTTCGAGACTGTATGTGAGAATCGGTGTATAATAGGACTTGTACAATGTCATGGGCATTTGCTTATCCCACAGCAGGTGTCTTACCTGGGGGTAAAATTGTGTTGCCTTATTAATTCGATTGTTTACGTCATGTTTTGCTAGGTTGTCACTTGATAGAATGCTACCCAAGTACTTGAAAACTGGAACGCTGTCCAATTTGGCTTCATTTAGCATCACTATTGGTTCTGCTCCTTCCTCATACACTTTCATCGCCACCGTCTTTGTCTCGCTGATGTTTAAACCATATTTCTTACACTCCTCATTCCAGCTTTGCAGCCTCTCACCCAGTTCCTCCTCTGATTCACTCCAGATCGCAACATCATCTGCAAATGTGAATCTCCTTCTTCTTCTTCTTCTTCTTCTTCTGCTTTTACGGCCTCATTGGACCACTTCAGTCAATCATTTCTTGGTCCTCTTCTTCAGTAAGTTTCCTTTCCGAATCGCCCAGTAGCTCTTCATTCACTCTGATCTTCTCAGGCGTTCCTCATCTGTAAATACCCTTTTTACCGTATTGCGTTTGTCTATTTTAGCCTGAAATCTTATTTTTATATCTCTCAGTTTTTTGTTTTGTTTTGCAAGTCATCCAAGGTTATTTGTAATTCTTTCATATCTTCTCTAATTTCCTTAATCCATCCTACTTGTTGTTTCATATTCCAAAGTTTCACTACAATTTTTCTAGATAACCTGGTTTCTGGTGTCCTCATGATGTGACCAAAGAAAGAAAGAAAGAAAGAAAGAAAGAAAGCCGTTTCTTCCGAATAGTATCAGTGATGGGCTCCAGTTCTCTGTATACCACTTCATTTGGTACTATCCGCCACTGTCCATCTTTCTGATATTTTTTATTTATGCATGTTCTAGCTATTCTTCTTTCTACTTCTAAAATTTTGTCAATTCTGTTTTTCTGAGTAACTTTAAAAAGAGTTTCACTTCCATAGGTCACCTCTGGTTGAACCACCGTCTTGTAATGTTTTAATTTTGTTGCGATTGATAGACATTTTCTTTTATATGTAGACCATGTTAATTTTTGGGCTTTTATCATTTTATTAGTTCTTTCTTGCCATGCAGGTTTCTCATCCAAGTTGTAAGTTATAATTTCTCCTAAGTATTTAAATTGCTTCACTATTTTAACTTTCTTGTTATTTACTGTTATGTGATTGATTACAAGTGGATTTGCAACCATTATCTCTGTCTTTTCAAATGATATCTGAAGTCCAATTTTTTGTGCTATATTTTGTAGGCTTATTATTTGATTTCTGGCTTCTTGAATATTATTAGCCAGTAACGCTAAGTCATCTGTGAATCCCAAGCAATTTAAGTCTATTTGATCTTTCTTGGTTCCAATTCTTATGTTCCTAGAATTTTCCCTGTACCATTCCCTCATTACATATTCCAAAGCACAATTGAAAAGTAGAGGCGATAAACCATCTCCTTGTCTTAATCCTGTTTTAATCGTAAACGGTTCAGATATTTCTCCTCTGAATTTTACTTTAGATTTGGTGTTTGTTAGAGTTAGTTTTATAATTTTTATTAATTTGGGATGAAGTCCGAAATTCCATAGTATTTTCAACAATGAAGATCTATGTATACAATCATAAGCTTTTTTGAAGTCTACGAAGGTTATGACTTGCTGTTTTTGTCTACGTTTGTAGTAGTCCATTACTAATTTTAAGGTGATTATCTGTTCAGGGCAGCTTCGCCATGGCCGAAATCCACCTTGATATTCTCCTATTTCCAGTTCTAATTGATCTTTACAACGATTATATAGAATTCGTGACATGATTTTATATGTGATATCCAAAAGGGAAATTCCTCGATAGTTGTCAGGATTTGATTTTTCTCCTTTCTTGTGTAATGGATGTATTATAGCAGTAGTCCAATGGTCTGGCAGTTCTTCTTTGATCCAAATGTTCACTATGCATTGGTGTAATGCAATCTTCACTGGTTCTGCTGCATATTTCCACAATTCTGCAAATGTTTGATCTTCTCCACTCGCTTTGTAGTTTTTGAGCTCTCTCAGCGCTTTGTAGACTTCTTCGATTGTGGGTGGATTTATGTTTTCTGATGGTGTTTTAATAGTGGTGTCTGTATTTATTTGAAGCAGTTCTGGTGGATCTTCGCAATTTAGCAACTTGTTGAATGTTTCTGCTAAAATTTCTGTATTTCTTTTATTACTATGAGCTAACTCGCCATTTTTGTCTTTTAACATTAATGTTGGAGGTTCATATCTTTGTAGTTGTTTGCTAAAAATTTTGTAGTAATCTCTTGAGTTTGTTTTCGTGTTATTTGTTTCGATCATCAGAAGTATATCCTTTTGGTATAGCCGTTTAACCCCTCGTATTATTTTTTGAGTTATCTTCCTTTGTTTTATGAGATCCAAGTGTGATTCATCTGTTTTTTGACTCTGATACCGTAACCAGGCTTGATGTCTATCTTCCACTGTATTATCACACTCATCGTTCCACCATTGGTGTTTCTTCCTTGGATTTATTGGGGCTACTTGTTCAGCTATTTGTTTCAATTGGGGAACTATTTCCTCTAGATCATCTGTTATTTTAATATATCTAGTTCGTTCTTTGTATCCCTTGTTATTTATTAGTTTATGAGGGTCGTATGTTCTCTTCTTTTTTAGGTGAGTTTTTTTCTTTGTCAACGGGGTAAATTTAATTTTAATCTTTACCATGTAATGATCCGATCCAGTATCTGTTCCTCTCAGAACTTTCACATTGTAGATCTCCCTGTGATAGTTCTTATCCATACAAACATGATCTAGTTGCCATTCACCTTTTTTCCAATCTCGATGTTTCCAAGTTTTGAGTTTATTTGGTCTTCTCTTGAAGTAAGTTGATTTGGAGATCATATCATGGTTCCTGCAAAATTCCACCAGTCTTATGCCATTCCTGTTTGTTCTTCTCTGTGCTGGCCATTTTCCTATTATGTCTCTATATCTTTTTTCCTTTCCTAACTGGGCATTGAAGTCTCCAATTAAAATTTTGGTGTGACTTTTATTTATGTTTGTTGCTGTCTGATCTAAAAGCTCCCAAAATCCCTCCACATCATCTTTGTGTTCTTTCTTATTATTTTTATCATTAGTTGGGGCATGGGCATTTAGGATGGTATATGTTCTATTTGCAGCTTTTAGAGTTAGTGTCGAGAGCCTAGGGGATAATGATTTAAATTCTATGATGGATTCAATTATTTTGAGATTGACTACAAATCCTGTTCCGAATTGTGGACATTGCTTCATTACTCTTTTTCCTGGTATTCCCTTGTAAATTCTATACCCTTGTGATTCTATTGGTTCCTGATCGGTGTTTCTCATTTCTTGAAGCCCGGTTATTAGAATCCCTTTGCGATCCATTTCGTCTGTCAAAATTTTGAGTTTTCCTGGCTGTATGATGGAATTTATATTGTGTGTTGCTATATAGTTTATCTGTCCAATCTTCAGTCTAAATTTGGGTTTTCTATCTGTCGGGGGTATTTTTAGATGCTCCGACTCATCTAGGGTATCTTTCAGGTGACTGCCCACCGTATCCGAATGCAGTCTAGGTGGATTATTCCTTAAAAGATTTCCTTCCATGTTTGACTTTCAAAGGTAGTCAACCTTGTATGGAGCAAGCTCCGAGTTACAACTGCGGTTGTTAACCGTAGAGGTTGTTTTGTGTTTGGTCCGCGAGAGCTATTTTATTTTGCTCAAGTCCGCCGGCAAGCCGGTGAGGACCCCCCTATCCGCCACCTGGGACGCGCCACGTCGGAGTATCACCTCTCCGCCTGCTACGACACCATTATAGTAATTAATAATTTCAGCCAATCAATGCTTTTATTAAAACTCAGCAATTTTTCTAGGTTTATGCCATGTCTTGTGTGGGGTTTCTCCCAGGAACACCAAGATGGCTCATCAGCGCCTGGCCCCCCACAGGAGTAGCGAACTGCGCGCTACATCACTTCTTACGAAGCACACTTGTGCTTCTTTACTGCGAGAGCTACGAGCTAGAGCAGCCTTTCACCTCCGGGCATGGACACCAAGAGCCCACTGATGAGCCAGCTTGGTGTTCTGGGCGAAACCCCTCACAACACACGGCATAAACCTAGAAATATTGCTGAGTCCTAATTCCTTGGTCCACTGTTGCTCACGTCCGCAGGTATTACCTATAAATTGCCCTGCACGTGTCCCCTGGGTGGTGCTAAGCGAGCAACAACGTACTGACTGCCAGACTATCTCTTGTAGATCTCCTGGCAATGCAAGACATGCATAGTTCTTATAGCTTGAAAGGCTCTTTTCAGAGCCCCATGACAAGAACAATTGGGAACAACATCAAAATCCTGCAACTAAATATTGAAGGCATTAGTCGATCAAAGAGTGATTACCTATCAAGAATTCTCCGTGAGAACAGGATAGACCTAGTCTTGATACAGGAAACTCATACAGCCACTGAAGATGATCTCCAGAAAAGAGGGAAAATTCATGGTTACTCCGTGGTAGGTGCAACATATGATGGCGTGTATGGTGTCGCGACATATGCACGAAACAACTTGGATAATGTTAGTCTCATTTCCGCTTCTACAGATGACAACATTCACCTTGTAGTTGTTAAAGTTCAAGATTTAACAGTAATCAACATCTACAAACCACCTACAATCTCCTGGCAACCTACAGTGATTCCTGTCACTGCAGACCATCCTGCCATTTACGCAGGAGACTTCAACAGCCACCATGAAAACTGGAATTATGCCCAAAACGATCCTTGTGGCATAGATCTCGTTAGCTGGGCTGAAGAACACAATTTACACCTAATATTTGTTGCCAAGGATAAAGGAACATTAAAAATCAGCCGCCTGGAAGCATGACTACAACCCAGACATGTGCTTTGTGACCCAAAACAGTAATTATGAACCTCTGCCCACTAGGAGAATAATAATGGACAACTTTCCACGTAGTCAACACAGACCAATACTGTTAGATATAGGAATTTCTGTGCCCTTGATATCTACACTGCCAAGACCCCGATGGAATTTTAGCAAGGCGGATTGGGTTAAATTTACAAAAGAAGTAGATCAATGTATCAGATGGATTCCAGCAAAAAGCAGCTCATACCATAGATTTGTTGGACTGATTACCTCAATAGCCAAGAAACATATTCCACGGGGGTTTAGGAAAGAATATGTCCCAGGATGGAACGAGCAGAGCGAATATCTTTTTAATGAGTATATTGAATCAGGTGACCAAGAAGTTGCTGAGGAACTTCTGCATAGCTTGGATGCTTCACGGAAGCAGAAATGGGTGGATACTGTTGAAGGGCTGAACTTCCAACACTCAAGCAGGAAAGCTTGGAATCTCCTGAGGAAACTTGGAGGGAGCTCATCTGGAGGACGAGACAAGCCTGACATTACACCTGATACAATTGCTAGTCACATTATTTCAACCTCACGAGCGACTCGAGACAAACTCCATACTAAGATGGTGAAGAAGGAACTCAAACACCTTAAAACATCATCTCCACATACATCATCCTTTGCAGCTGCCTTCAACCGTGAAGAAATAGACGTAGCAATAAAAGACTTGAAAAGCGGAAAGGCTCCTGGCTTTGATGGCATCCATCCTGAGTTCCTAATTAACCTAGGCCACAATGCTAGGAACTGGCTCGCTAGCATTTTCAGTGATATCTTGAAACTGGGGGCGATACCTAAAGAATTTAAGATAAGCAAGATTATTGCCATTTTGAAACCTGGAAAACCAAAAGATCAACCCGGAAATTATAGACCAATAACTTTACTGAGCTGCTGTTACAAACTCCTAGAACGACTGATTTACAACAGAATCTGCCCTATAAACACCCAACACATTCCTATTGAACAAGCGGGCTTCAGACCAAAACGCAGCTGCTGTGACCAAATTCTTACCCTTACCTCATATATAGAGGCTGGTTTTCAACTGCAACTGAAAACTTCTGTTGCATTTTTAGACCTCTCAGCTGCTTACGATACAGTTTGGAAAGAAGGGTTAATATACAAACTACACCGAGTGATTTCTTGTAAAACAACTGTCAAGCGCATCACGAACATGCTCAGTGACAGGATCTTCCAAGTGATCATGGGAACACAAATAAGCAAGCAAAGGAAACTGAACAACGGTCTTCCACAAGGATCGGTACTAGCTCCATTCCTCTTTAACCTATACATATCAAATCTACCAGAAACTCAGTCAAAGAAGTTCTGCTATGCTGACGATATAGCTCTTGCCAAAAGGCACAGCAGCATCAGTGAAACTGAAAAAACGCTTGGAGAGGACATGGCTATCCTTGAAAGGTATTTCATCAAGTGGAGACTTGAGCCAAGCTTAACTAAAACTGAGGTATCCTGTTTTCATCTCAACAACAAAATGGCAAACAATGTAATTCAAGTACCCTTTGGAGGAACTATCCTCAGGAATAACAATTTTCCTAAGTATTTGGGCATTACCCTGGATCGCACCCTTTCTTTCAGAAAACACCTTGAGAATACAGCAGCTAAAATAAAAAGTCGCAACAACATCCTCGACAAACTTTGTGGCACATCGTGGGGAGCCTCTGCAGAAACCCTAAGGAGTTCTGCTATAAGTCTCGTCTTCTCTGTGGCTGAATATTGTGCTCCAGTATGGATAAATAGTCCTCATGTGAAACTGATTGATACCCAGCTCAACAATACCATGCGGAAGATCAGCGGAGTCATCAGACCCACTCCCTCTTATTGGCTTCCTGTCCTCAGCCATATTATGCCACCTCACCTGCTGAGAAAAGTCGCTCTTCTCAGAGAATATGACAAGATCATGGCTAATTTGGACCTTCCCATTCACGATGACATCCCAGATCTTCAGAGAGGCAGGCTGAAGTCCAGACATCCGCCAATTGTTTTCGCACAGGAACTAACTGAGAACCAGTTTAATCCATTCAACGAATGGAAAGGAGAGTGGACTCTCAATACTGACCACCTGCTTTGGCCTCTACTTTCCAAAAACAGTCCAGTTCCAGGATTTCACCTCCCAAGGAAGGCATCGACTGCTCTAAATAGGATCCGTACAAATACCGGAATCTGCGCCGAGTCCTTGTTCAGATGGGGCAAAGTTCCGTCCCCCCCAGTGAGACTGCGATGCTCCTTCCCAGTCCATACAACACATTGCATTCGAGTGCAGACTGCGGGCCTATGAAGGTGATCCACTGGACTTTATTCAGGCCACACCTTCTGTGATACTGTGGCTGGATAGTTTGGACTTAAAAATATAGATATGTTGCTGTTTCTTGTCATGTGTATTTATGTATATATTGTATATAGTACTTTCTGTCATCTTTCAATCTTGTTTCTGCATTCAAAAGTCATACGATAAATAATAATAATCCTTGGCCGTGAAAGCCAATATACCAATACACAAGAACCTCGTTTATCCGGATCAAGTGGGACCGGAACTGATCCGGATTATCGAAAATCCGGATAATCCAGAAAGAAAAAACAAACAATTAAAACTATTTAAATAATTCATATTTTTTGGGGCTAATGCCGTGTGTATTTATCAGAACCATACGTTTCGGAGAAACCTTGCCTCCTTTTTCAATGGAAATCAAACAATGTGGCCAAAGAAAGTATATCAGTGAGATTACAAAAATTACAAAAAATATAGATAAATTTCTCGGTTCGTCACCAGAGAGCAGCTACCAGAAATTACTGTATGGACCATGGTAGAACGGCGGATAGAGTAGTAAGTAAGGAGAAGGTAAAGGGGGCGGGGTGAAAATATAGATACTCCTCGTAGAATGAGGATGTCCAAAAGATGGGGAGGGAGGGTTAGATGGATATAAGGAGACAGAAACAAAAGGGAAGTGAAACTGGACGAAACCTAACGTCATACAGGCAACGGCGAAAGAACAGATGGAAACTCCTCCAGTGATGAACAAAGGAGATCAAATCCAGGCTTTGTAGCCATAGAGGAAAAAAGTACAAATTGAAATAGGTGAAGAACAGAGAGACTGAGAGGAACTATCTTCCTAGATCCTTAATACACACGGCATTAGCCCAAAAAATATGAATTATTTATATAATCCAAGCCGTGAAAGCCTTAATATATACAAATTAAAACTATTACTATAACTAACGCAAATGCACAAAATAATATAAATACACTTTTCTTGCATTTACTAAAATATTGTGTGAGTTTCTTCTGTTTTACATTAGCGTTTCCGCGCAGCGCGATCACGAAGCCTTTTTATTAACATCAGTTCTCACTTCCAGGCGAATGCCGGGACGGTACCTTTGACAGACCGTGGCTCAATTACTTCCAATTCCTGTCCTTAACTATCCTTGGCGGAAAAGACATTGAAGAAGAGTTGACCCCGTAAAAGAAATATGTACCAGTACAGCAAAAATAAATTATTATTTTCAATCCGGATTAACCGGAGATCTGGATTAATGAAGGTTGTTGTGTACTTTTATCGTTAGTTATTTGACAGTCCATGTTTCAGTGTTACCAACTCACCGTCCTCGGCTAATTTTATTAACAAGCATTTCTGTAATGAACCTTTCTAAATTGCTCAATGGATACGATTACAGATATCCTTTGAGAAAAAAATGAGATCATGCCTATGAAACCCTTAGATATAAATGAAGTCTATATAAATGATCATAAAATTAACCTAGTTCCTCAATTTAAGTATCTTGGAGAAATTATAACACATAACTTAAACGAAAAAGTAGCTTGGATAAATAGAACAAATAAAATGAAAAAGGCACAATCTCTAACCTGGTCAACATATAATAAAATGCCTATCAATAGCTACTAAGATCCAACATTATAAAACTGTAACTCTCCCAGAAGCCACTTATGCTTGTGAAACACTGTTCCAAATTAAAAATGAACAAAGAACTGATCAGCTCCTCAAAACGGAAAGAAGAATCATTAGAACGTGCATAAATAAAAAGTATCAGGTTGAGGGAGTCTGGAGGATTCTCCCAAATGAAACTGTCTATCACCAGCACAATGAAGAAGAAAACATAGTTGTACGCCAACTGGTGATGACGAAAGAAAACTGGAGGAAAATGGATCCAAGAAATCCAACAAGATCTCAAAACAGTTGGACTCAAGATAACAGATGCCGAGGAGAAAAATAAAATTAAGACCATTCTTAAAACTCAGAAATTTTCTGCAGAAATGACACATAGAAAGCCTATGGAGTTTTCAGATGAGTTGAGAAAATCCCGAACTGAAAGAATGAAAAAGTACTGGAAAGAGCGCAAGAACCTAACAGTACTACCTTCAAAGAAGAAGTGATTGTGGAACGACTCAAGTGGTCCAATGTGACCAATCAAGATTAATAATAATAATGAACCTTTTTCTTGCTTTCATTTTGGTAATTTAACCTACTACCGGTACTAACAGGGTCGTGGAGAGCGACTACGGGCACCTCCGAGGTTTTCCACTTCTTCTCCAGATAAATGTCGGAAAGGTATTTAACTTCAGGCCTTCCCAATCCTAGCTTCAACTATAAGTACAGGGTCATTGTCTATGTGCGCCCCGATAAACACGGCAAGCTAAGCCGGCTGTGACTGGCGCAGATCGCGGCCGCGCGTACACGGTTCAGCCGGTGGTGGCGCGCACTTTCACACTTTTACCAAACATGTTCAATAATGTGTACTTACAGTGCTCATAGCCCTCCGTCTCTTGTAACACACACCTGACATCTTCTGTCAACTCTTTTATTATTTACGGAGCCTGTCACCTTGAATCGTTTAGTGAGCCTCCTAATTGTACTGGCATTAGGCACAGGTCTTCCTGGAAACTTGATTCGAAATATTCGTCTCGTTTCGGAACAAGACTTTCTGCTTTTCATATACGAATTATGGATATATACAGGTTCGCGCAATGTGAATTGATGTCTAGGCATAACCAACAATCACAGTAATCACTAAACGTGCTACACTGACGTCTGAGCTTTGCAGATACACGTCCATACGACATGAGTCAGCAGAGCGCGCCACCACCGGCTGAACCGTGTACGCGCTCCTGCGATCTGCGCACATTTTTCTCGTAAAAAATAATTGAACAAAATGCTCTTAAGGATAAGTGTTACCTTAATGTGCATCAGCCCCATATTCCGACTCATCTGGGGTGTCTTCAGCTTCTCTGCCCCTCTTCTGGTTTCTTTATAACTTCCTAGCTTCCTTAGAGAAAGAGGATTAGGAGAATGAGAAGTAGAAAGAGAAGAGGGAGTAGAAAGAGGATAAGGATAAGGAGGAGTACGAGGAGGAGAAGACGGCCCGCCGAGAGGGAGGGAGCAAACGGGGCCCGCACTTTCTGAGGGGTTCGGGAAAGTAGAAAAGGCCAGGGTAGATACATTTGAAATGTTCTTATAGTACTGGTTTTTTAAGTTTTTTTTTAGCGTTTGGCTCTTAATGCCGGGAGTGTCCGAGGACATGTTGGGCTCGCGAGTTTTGCAGCTGCTTCGAGACAGACACCCAATGGGTGAGCTACAAATACCGTTGGGGGAGAAAGTTTGGATGTAAGGACGAGGAGTTGGAAGGTAGCGGCTGTGGCCTATAGTTAGCGACCAACCCCGGCATTTGCCTGGAAGGAAGATGGGAAACCACAGAAGACCATCTTCAAGGTTGCCGGCGGGGGGATTCGAACCTCCTCGCCTCCCGGATGTGAGCGACTGGCAGCAGTCATGCCGTAACGACCACGGCTAACTCACCCGGTAATATTGTATCTTAATCTAGAAAATGAGGCGTCTGGTATCAAAACAACACACATCACTTCAACAACATTTTTCAGGGGACACAAAAAACTGAATAAGTCCTTTGTTTACTGACAAATAAACATGCCTCCTTTTTGAAAGTTGTGAGTGATATTTCCCAAATGTTTCATGACTCATGTTATTTTATTTTCCTTTTTATAAGCATGAGAGTGATATGGAAATTGCTCTGAATCACATAAATGAATTATTGCAAGACAAGTGTGGTATGAGGGTAAATAAAAAGAAATCCAAAGTAATGGCATGCACTAGGGATGGCGACAAAATAGTCAATGTGCTAATGGATGGTGAAAAACTAGCCCAAGTAAAGGATTTCAAATATCTGGGGAGCTTGATCACATCAAATGGAAAGTGTACGGGAATAGTAAATGCTCGAATCGCACAGGCAAAAGAAGCCTTCTCAAAAAAGAAGTATTTACTAACATCCAAGACCATTAACTTAGAGGTGTGAAAACACTTCGTGAAAAGTTTTGTATGGAGTATTGCAAGTTATGGCCCTGAAACATGGACTCTGCGATAAGCAGATGTATCAAAACTTAGGGCATTCGAGATGTGGTGCTGGTGACAACTGCTAAAGATACCTTGGACTGATAAAATCACGAATGAGAATGTTCTCAAAAGAGCAAAGGAGACAAGTACCTTGGTTGAATCCTTAAACAGAAGAAGGAATAGTTATGTTGGCCATTTGATTCGTCATTCTGGCTGGAGCACCACACTTTTCGAAGGGAAGCTACAAGGAAAGAGGAGTCGAGGAAGACCAAGGACTCAATCCATAGACAGCATTAAAGGCAAGCACACTTCTTGTCATTTGAAACTCCAGGCCAGAGAAAGAAGACGTTTTGGAAGACATGCATACCAACCTAGCGGTTGAGGAGAAGTAGTAGAAGCATTTTAATATTTGAAGTGTCTTATTTTGTTTTAAAACATGCTGATGTTTGCAACTCCGTAATCGGATGTATATTATTTTCAAAATAATATAATCACTCTTCACAAGTATTAATTTGATTTAACACACCAATACAAATGTAAACACTAACAGAAGCAGCGCACAGAGAGCTGATCAATGCGCAATGTGTCTTGTTTTGATACTCATTCATCTACTCGTCTTATTTTATAACCAGCCGACCATGAGGAATCCTGCCATCAGCCAGATAAACTGATCATGATGATCAATCACCAATGACGACAGCTGTAGTCAAGAGATTAGAATGCGAATAGAACTCGCAAAACAGCCGTCCAATAATACGAAAAATCGTTTGATTAATGCAAATTTGGATATTGAAATTAAAAATAAATTTGTCATGTCCTTTGTGTGGATGTGAATCAGAGGTCAGGATTGGAAGCGACTTGAAGCGTTTGAGATGTGGGTCTGGCGGAGAATGTTACTGGTCAAATGGATTGAAAAGAGGACTAACACCAGCATCCTGCGAGAAATACAAGGGAAAAGGGAACTGAGACCAACAATCCATAAAAGAAAAGCTAAATTCACAGGCCACATCTTGCGACATAACGCGTTCCTAACTAATCTCCTGGAAGGAAAAATCACAGGGAAGAAAGGCCAAGGTGTTTCCTGCGAGACTCTTCATTATGGTTCCTACTATCGAGGTGCTGAAGTCAGAGAACTGGTTGCCTATTCGTCTTGTACAAAGATCTATGATAAAATTATAAAGGTAAAACAACAAAAAATGCTTCAAAGAACTTCAAAATGATTTATAAGAGCTGAATATTACAATAAAACAAAATGCAAATAGAGAAGAGAAAAGGATTCTGAAGAACAAACCATATGGTATGTCATATCTGATGAGGAAACGTCAGCCGGAATGAAGAGGTGTAGGAGAGGAGGAAGATGGTGACGGCTAAATTCCGTGTAGATAGAGAGGTAGAGAGATAGAGAAATACAGAAATAGATATAACTGAGAAATAGAGAGATAGAGACAGTGAGGTAGATAGTGAGATACTTAAATAAATAAATATAGCACAGACTTTTTTCGGTAATCTCGTAAATTAGGGCTCAATGTATTCACTGAGAATGTTATAACTTACTCATGTCCTCGGCCGTAGAAGGGGACTTGAAGAATTCCAGCCGGTATAACTGTAAGGAAAAACAGAACATTAGTGGTTGACAGCACTGCTTGCTACTTTCTAGAATAAGATGGTCTCTCTACCCTTCAAGGTATGTCTTATTGATTATTTTTGTTTCGAGCTTTCCCATTGGTCAACATGATTGTACCCAATTGCAATAGGTGTTTCTTTAATCCTGGGAAAAAGAAAAATTCAGCATTCAAAAAAGAAAAAGTCGTTGAGTCAATGTTCACTGGAAATTTTAGATTGCTGACCCTGACCCACTCTCACTTATAAAGCGGATAACGCGTCATCGGCTAATATAGGTTTGAGTGTCATCTGCAAACCAAGGTTTCTTCGTAAGTCAGCAAGATCCACACACTCGGTTAAAATGTGGGCCACAGTGAAAACGGCTCCACAGGCACAAAGTGGGGGGGGGGTCTTCCCTTCTCATTAGGTACGAGCGTATAACCTATCCTTAGCCTGCAGAAAATGACAGACTCTCTCCGTGACCGGAAAGAACTCCGCCACACGTGAGTAGTTCCCTTGATCGCTCTCAGTTTACCGGGTATTGGGTCAGCTAGCCACTGACTCTCCTAAAATGCCAGTAGTTGTCGACGTAACTGTTTGGAGTTTAATCTACTATATATTTAATTGCACTCATTCCAGGTTCGTATTGACCATGTTAACATGACATAAATTTATCGCCAAATCAATACTTTTTACTTACATAAAAATTCTACAGGTACATGTTTCGAAAACACATTATGTTTCCTTCCTCAGCCCACTAATTGGTGTAAAACATCAAATTACATCGATAACCTCACTAACTAACAAAAACACAGTTCACATTTATTCTCTTGTTCTTTCTTTGTTAAGCCTGTGTCAAAGGATTTTAGGATATTCAGGTGTTAAGGGGTGTTAAGGGGGTAGACCTGCATTTCATTGAATAGCAATATCTCCCGATTGGTTTCATTGGGGGATGTGATACTCGGCATATAAACTCATCATTAAAAATAAGAAGTCACGTGTCAGAGGGGTTTTCGATGTGGTGTATTATTATGAGGTGAAAGGGGTGAAAAGTGGGGGTTGAAGGATTCCTAACGGAGCGTGTATCTCTTAAACGACATAGGCGAGGAGTTTGAAACTCAGCGGAAAAAAATCAGCATAAAAAATAAGTAAATAGGTGTTAGACCGTTTTTTCATAAATCCAATTTAAGGGGCCCATGGGAAGGGGTGACATTCTGGAAGAAAAACGTCCACTAAGGAGGGATTTTTGGATATTCAGGTTCTAAAGGGGTTAAACCTGCATTTCATTGAATAACAATATGACACGACTATGACGTGAGCGAAGCCGCGGGTGCCTGCTAGTTTGGTATAAAGACATACCACTGAAGGCTAAAGAAGTGATGTGCAAGACCTATTACTTACCAATAATAAAGTATGGAGCAGAAACTAGCCCGAAGACCAGGAGAGATTAAAGTAGAATACACGCAGCCAAAATGAAATTCCTGAGGAGTGTGGTAGGGAAGTCTGGGAGAGATGCAGTGAATGTACAGGAGTTGAATGATAAGATGGTGCCGTTCAGATTGAGATGGTGTGGACATGTGAATGATGAAAGAATGACAAAACAAGTGATGGCGAGACGGAGGACTGAAAAATGAGGACGAGGAAGACCTAGAGTAGGACAGTGTGAGAGTGGAGTGGAGTTCAGTGGTTGAGGAACGATGGTGAAGGGGTGTCATAAATTTGCTCCTACCTGGGATAGGCTGGTAAACGGAAATAGATGATAATGATGATTTTTTTTGTCGTGTGGCCTCCTGAGAGGCCGAGTGCAGGTCTTTCTAGTCGACGCCCGTGGGCGACCTGCGCGTTGGGATGAGAGATGGAACGGAGGGAGACGAATGAAATTGGGCAAGGATGTGGAAGGAAGCGGCCGTGGCCTATCAGAAGGTACCGTCCCAGCATTTGCCAGGTGTTGAAAATGGGAAACCACGGAAAACCATTTCAAGGACGGCCGACGGTGGGGCTCGAACCCACGCGTCTACTGAGTCAGCAGAGAGCTTGGTCCCATGACCTAACGCTGCGCTTTAGCGAGCGTAGCCACTGCTGTCAGTATAATGATGATGAAGATGATGACTCAACCTGATAGCTGAAAATTCCTGTCTATAAAAAAACATAATGGAATAAGTCCTTCAAATTCGACCAAATTGCCATTCTAGTTTGTTTTGGTTCTCAAAATTCCGTCTCCTCTAATAATCGTCAAAACCCACACACGACTTGGCCTGTGAAATGAACTATTGATTTTCTTGTGTACAGTCTGGATAGAGTTGGTAACTTAGTACTTACTAATGGAGTTGCTGACTCGAGTATAGAAAGCGTTCACTTGTACGGGATCAATACTGTCCCATCTGGCAGCATGTAGGAGGAAACAACAGTCATTAGGGCCATACAGGGACAATAACAGCTGTCGAACAAGGTGTGGAACCAGGGGAAGCGGCACAATCAATCTTTTGCCCTCCTCGCATATTTATTATGTAAAATAAATATTTTCACATATTTAGTGATTTTTAATGTAATATTTGTATATATTTTATTCTTAGGAGTAAAAATACACGTGTATCAAAATGAATATCGGGGTTTTAAAGCTTTGCAGTGTTTCTTACAGTTAACATACGATTATAAATAATACATAAATTAGAGTGAGATGGTGATCACAACAAGGAAGAAGGAAAGAACCACAACGGGAATAACAATTTGTGGGGAACAGCTGAAGAAAGTGGAGAGTTTCAAGTATCTGGGAAGCCTGATACAAGATAATGGAAGAAACTATAGAGAAATAAATGAGCGGGGGAGACAGGCAGAAGCATTTCGGAGGAGTGTGAGAAGCATGTTATGGAGCAAGGATGTCCCTCAGAACAGTAAAAAGATCATATATCGGACGTACTATGTCCCTATCCTGACGTATGCCTCGGAGACCTGGGTTATGAAAGGAAGGGAGAAGAGCAAAATACAGGCCAGTGAGAAGCAGTATTGGAGCTACAAAGATGGACAGAATAAGAAATGAGAGGACCAGAGAATTAATGAAGGAGGAACCATTACAGGATGGTATAGAGAAATCTAGACTTAGATGGTATGGACATGTAAAACGAATGGAGGAGAAGAGGATACCCAGGAGGATACACGAGACGCAGTGGTAAGTAAAGAGACCGAGAGGAAGACCGAGAGACAGGTGGCTGAAGGGGGTGGAAGAAAGCGTGAACAAGAAAGGAGAAGACTGGACAAGGGTGGAGGCTGAGAGATGGTGGGAAGACAGAAGACGTTGGAGAGGCTTGTGTTCCAAACAGACCCGGCCAGTGGCTGGAAACTGTGCAACATGATGATGATGACATCAAATGAAAGGACAACTCAAACAGTTTGTCCTACAAGTGTTCAATGTGAGCACCATTCGTCACACAGCACACATCGAGTAATTGTTGCAACAACTGCCTCAATCCTGTTTCTTAAGTCGGTTAGGTCAGCTTTACGAACCCCCAAAGGTAAAAATCGCATGGCATCAGATCAGGTGAACGTGAAGGCCATGTGAAATAGTACGTTGCACTGTAACTGCAGATTCAGTCCTTGCAAACTCTAAAACACAAAGAACTTTGGCTACTAGCGCCTCTAAGGGAAGCCGGAGGAACCAGTGCATGCGCAAGCGCGCAGGTACGAACACTTTCATTTGATGTTTTATTTATAATGGTAAGTTAACTGTAATAAGTACTACAAAGCCTTAAACCCCCGATATTCATGTTGATACACCCGGTATGTGGCTGTAACAATCCCTTTGAGTCAGGCACCAGTGCTCATAAATATAGACCGGGACCTTTTGAGATGCTCATTCAACAAATCCAAGTTTTGAGGAAATGTGTAATGTAAAAACTTGAATCAGTCCTGCCGATACAGTGAATGTTAAATACGTGCCAATCACCTCTGCACAGTGGGTCAAAATCGAAATCTAGGAGGACAAAATTATTTATTTTCATAATTAACAAGAAGTTCCGTGAAGAACTATACAGCCTACTTTTCATGCCAATGATTATTCTACAGTATATGAATATATCTAGAATAATGACGAAATTAAGTTGGTAATATCGAAATATCTAATTATTTCAAAATATGCCTGGTATAATGTAGCCTAATAGAGCACTACAGTTGGCAGCCCTGGTGACTGAATATATTCTTAGTTCCATCTCTTAAGGTACAGAATACAAAATTTGGTTGAAGTCCATTGGACGTTACATGCAGTTAGACACTGGATCTATCAGCACCCGTAAAAGCATGTTGGCAACAATGTCATGTGTGTGCTTGTCAGAAATAATCTGAAATATTATATCTTGTTGTGCCAATTTCGGATGAAATCCATTTGTTAGTATAGAAGTTACATGTATTTAAAAATTGGTCTTATCAGCAGGCATAGAATCATGTTGGCAGCACTGACTTATATTAATTACTCCAAATTAATCTAGAATGTCAGGTGCTATACGTGTGCAAAGTATAGAGCTGTTGGCTTGCATACTTTCTGATATATTGATATTAAGGTAAAAATAATATAGACAGCATTTATTAACAGTTGGTAGCCCTGATTGCTCTTAACAATACTTATAGTCATATCTGTTATGTTACACATTGCACATACGAAATTTGGTTGAAATCCAACTGATAGTATAGAAGTTACATGTATTTAAAAATTGGTACTATCAGTAAGCTTATAATCATGTAGGTAGAACTGAAGTATATAAGTTACTCCAAATTAATCTAAAATGTCAGATTATACGTGTGCATAGTTTAAATCTGTCGGCTTGCATACTTTCCGATATATTGGTATTTGGATTTTAAAAAATAGAGGGAGCAATTATTAACAGTTGGCAGCCCTGGTGGCTCTTAAGAATACACTCAGTCATATCTGTTTATGTACACATTTTACATACAACATTTGGTTGAAATCCATTTGATAGTGTAGAAGTTATATGCATTTAAACATTGGACTTATCAGAAGGCTTAAACTTATTTTGGCAACACTGTCATATATGGCCTCCTGGAAATTAGACTGAAATAGTATTATTTACATGTGTGCCAATTTTGGAATAGCTCCCAAGCATACCTTGCAAGATATCCAACATGGAGCTCAAATTTCTAGTGCGTTTTCTCAGCAGTTGGTAGCACTGACATCATTTTCAAATATGGACGTGAGATATTCCGGTGCACATCTTTACACATACTAAATTTGGTTTTGATTGCTGCAGCCGTTTAGGAGTTGATAGGGGGGGGGGGACACACACACAGCCAGACAGACAGACACACATTTTCCCGGATCGATCTCATAAGTCTACTTTTTCCTCATTTTTGCAAAATGTGAAAAGTAGGCTAAAAATCAAAATGTATTATTTCTACAGCATTCTCATACAATTGCCGCTCACTATTCTGGGATATAAACGCATCTTAGTGTAAATCTGACACCACTGTTCGAGCAGTCTGAATTGGAGGGTGAATGTAAGTGGCTGTGGTTTGGTTGTGTCTGTGGTTAGTGTGATGCTTTAAGATGGAACACGCAGCTGAAGGTATGATCTTTGTAACGCGTTTCATTTATTAATGGGCGTAATTGTTACGTCATTTTGGCTATATTTGCATTATATAATATTAATTATTAATTTTAAAATTATATTTTCACTTAGATTTTTAGTATGTCGCGTCACTCTGCGTCACTTTCTACTTAATGTTAAAATGTAGATAACACGTCTTGTAGTTTACGCCTGTCATAAGATGTTTTGCATCTTTTTGCAACTTACTTAATTATTTTACGTTTTAGAAGATGCCGCGCAACCAGTTCTCACACGTTTACAACTGTTTGAAGCACTGGGTTCGACGATTATGTCAAAAGTGGAACTTTGTGACTTTGTTAAAAGTAAATTGGGGTTAGAAAATTGTTCTGAAGAGATAACTGAATGCTCTATCCAACTCCTAGTCCTAGACAATTTCTTGCATGTGTAGACGAGCTTAAAAAGGTCTTAACTGATGTTTATTATGAAGCAAACAAATTATATACGTTGCTTTCACTCTAAATTCATGATTAAAACGTAAAAATATCTTTGTCCCCCTAGATTTCGATTTTGACCCACTGTGCTCTGGTGCGGTAGACTGAAGCTTCAGCCAATACAAAACACTTTTGCGAGACAACACGAGAAGCTTCGAGTTTGGACATTTAAAACAACATTTTGTACTGTACTGGGAATAACAAATATAAAGTAGGTGAACTGATAAAAAAAGAATCCAGTATTTTTAATGTATTCCTTTCTGCTTTTTTGGTTTGGTATTTTTTTATTTTGCTTTTATTTTTATTTTCTTGTGTTCTATTTTTATTTTGGAGTTTTATTCTTCTCTTGTTTTCTGTTTTTCTGCTTTTCTTTGTTATTGATTTGTATTTTGTTTTTATTTTCTTGTTTTCTTTTTTTGCGTTTTTGGATATTAATTTCTTTGTTTTCTGTTTTTCCATTTTTCTTTTTTGTTTTTTAATTTTGTTTTTGTTTCCTTGTTTTCTATTTTCGAGTTTTGGTTTTGATTTTGATTTTGTTCTTATTTTGTTTTTAATTTGTTTTTGTTTTCGTATTTTCCGTTTTTGTTTTCTTTTTTTCTGTTTTCGCTCTTTGGGTTTTCATTTTCATTTGATTTTTGATTTTTGTTTTCTCTTTTTGTTATTCTGGATTTGTTTTTGCTTCTTTTTTCTTGTTTTTGTTTCCCTCAAAGTAACAAAATCTAGTGTTTAGAGGTTAAATTAATTTTATTGTAGATATTTTGTAACATTTTAGTACTTTGGGGAATAATAATCAGTGTTGCTTCGAACTTACAGGTCAAGGGTTGAATTGTCAGTGGTCCCGAGGTTCTCTAGAAGCTGCTTCACATCCTTGGCTTTGAACCAGAAAGCATTCCTCATGTAATTGCCAGTCTGCAGCCCCATCTGTGGACAAGATACACACTCAGTTGACATCTTGTACTCTGTCTGGTTGCCAGTGTTAATTGTGATGTCTGTATTAGTGGAGACGATCAATTTCAAGTGCTTCCAAATGCTACCGCCGACGACACCTAGTTGCAAACTTGGTTACTAGATGCCACCGCAACCGGCACCTGGCGGCGAACGTTGGAACTTAATAGAGCGTTAATCAAATCTAACCTACAAATTTTGATTCACACTATTGTAGTTAGTGGAAGGTTCTTTTACATGGCATACAACTATGACATGGGCCCGCCGGCTTTACTTCCCCTCCAAAGGAAGGCATACTGAGGGACTTTTGAAATAAAAGTCCACAGCCTGCTTCCAGTCTCCGACCGGGTCAGGAATGGAATGAATGAAGCCCCCATCTAGCGGCGAGGATATGGACTGTGCCGGCTGCCGAGGCCTGACGCACTCCTCTGGGGCAATGATTAAATGAATGACAGATGAAATGAAATGATAGTGGAGAGTGTTGCTGGAATGAAATTTTGACAGGGAAAACCGGAGTACCCGGAGAAAAACCCGTCTGCCTCCGTTTTGTCCAGCACAGATCTCACATGGAGTGACCGGGATTTGAACCACGGACCCAGCGGTGAGAGGCCGGCGTGCTGCCGCCTAAGCCACGGAGGCTTGCACTGAGGGACTTTTAATGCTCTTAAAAAATCCGAAGACTTGGGCCGGGTTTGAACCTGCGATCTTGGGCATAGAATCTCAGCATTCTACCAACTACAACACCTAAGCTGCTTGTTCCAGTTCAGAAACGAGTTAGTTACTGTTTTTGTCACAGGGAAAGAACAACAAGCCTTCCTGAACTTGATAACATTCCGCATGCAAAAAGGCAGTGACATTTTTAAGGCCTGTATTATACTACCAAAGAAATTTGTCAAAGAAATGTTATAAAATCTACACTAGGTGCAGTAAACTCTCGATTATCCGCGGGCGGTATATCCGCTTTGCGGATTATCCGCGGTGCCTGTCGGAGAACATTTTTATAAAAAAGGAAGGTTTTGGAACCGAAAATTATTTATCTATTTGAAGTAAATTAGGAAAATATCGTTGAGTGGATCTAATGTGATGGCAATGAACCTGGCTTTGAGCAGCTCACAGATGAAAACATCATAAATCAAGTACGAGGGATTGAATCGGGTGAATCGGAAGACAATGAGGAAACTCAGATGCAGAGGAACGTTACTCATGATTCAGCATTAGGACACACTGGCAGGATTCTTCAATACCTTGAAGAGCAAGACGAAGCATCACTTTGTGACAAGATGGTGTTGAGAAAACTCACATCACAAATAAAGAAAAATTGTTTCACTATGAAAGAGCAAACGCAAATGACCTACTTTTTTGTTAAACAGTAAACAAGACTTTTTAATAACACACATAACATCGACTGAATTTTGCTATCATGTACGTCCTTTTATTGTATAATGAACTTATTTAAAGCACTTGTGTGTTGTTTTTAATGCCTTCGACCTTTGTTTAACCATTACCAGCAATTTTGCTGCTTATCCGCGAAATTCGCGCCAGTCAATTCTGCGGATAATCGGGAGTTTACTGTATATATAAAAATCAATGTTACGGGATGGTTTGTCTGTCCCCTATGCGTTCATATACCATCCAACCGATTGCGATGAAATTTGGGTGACTTGTTGTGTCCACTGCATGGAAGGTTTCTGGCTACAAAAAACGGTGAGGGACTTAACAGGACCCCTTAAATCCCGCAGTAACCGAATAGCACAATCTGTATACTTATCACACCGCAATGCCAGATGTATGACCATGATGTCCATGCATCTCATCTGAAACAACAGCTTGCCACGGTAGGTGAGTGGATAGCGTGTCGGTCTGCTAACCCCAAGCTTACAGGTTCGCTCCTGGCTTTGGTAAGTGATTTTTGAAAGGAGCCAAAATACGATACGCATGTCATACGATGTTGGCATGTCAAAGAATCCATTTCAATTCAGTAAGCTGTGTTCATAATGGAAAAATTAATCTGGGGATTTTCCGCCAACACAAAGTTCCTCATTTCTCTACTAGAAAGCGTTATAGTGTTCAAGGAGCGTAGATATCTAACCTTCTTGACTTTCATAGTGCTTCAAGGGACAACGAAATTCGACATGCAAGCTACCCTCTGGTTGTCAAATAACAAAGCTCGCTCTCGGCCTCTCGGCTCCCGAGGCCATACGATATTATTATTATTATTATTATTATTATTATTATTATTATTATTATTATCTGAAACAACAACAACAACAACAGATTCCTACCCAAATCGTTATTTGATTTTACGTTTTGAACGTTTGAGAGGCTGCCATTCAGTTTTGGTAAAGATGGTGGCGATATAAAACATGACCTGAGGTGCCCTTTGCTAGTGCTACCTCTGTACAAAATGTCGTTCAATTCCGTTTCTCCGTGTTTGAATTGATAGTGGGGACAGGCATGCAGAGTACACACACTCAGACACACACGTTTTGACCCTGTGTTGATCTCATAAGTCTACTTTCATTTTTTACAAAAATCGAAAGTAGACTAAAAAGGAGCATTTTAAGTGGTCTCAGTAAAGAATAGACAGGGTCAACTAAGGACAGAAAAAGGTTGAAAGTGTTGAACAGTGGCGTCTCCAAGGGTTAGTGCCACGTAAAGAAGTACTTCTGTGGCGAACTAAGGAGCCTACTTTCCTTAAAATTATAGAGACCATATATCAATAGTTGGCAGAACTGGCGACTCTAATTTTATATTCTTAGTTCCATCTCTTAAGGTAGGCTACACAATGCGCATGCAGAATTGCTTCAGGTTCAATAGATAGTGTGCTCGTTACATGTATTTAAACATTGAATTTATCAACATGCGTAAAATCAGGTTGGCGACACTGCCATCATTATATGGGATGCTAAAACTTAAATTGAATTTAATATAGGCGTATATGTGCGAATTTTAAAAGAAATTAATTTGTTAGTATGGAATTTACATTAAACCTATCGGCACGCATAGAATTATAATGAACGACTCACAGGAAATAGTACATTATGCAACTCGCCTATAATGGCAATAATTAAGACACGAGTATGTTTATAATTTCCATACGAGTGTCTTAATTACCATTATAAGCGAATTGAATACGACTGTTTATGTTCGACGATAATTATTATAACTATTTTATGTTCGAACATAAATATTCATAAATATCTGTCGAGATTTCGTCAGTTTTATGTACTGAACAGAGCGCATGAGACGCAGAGAATGCCTTGTATCTGACCATGGCCTCCTCGATTACCCCACTATGACACTAGGCCAGGCAGTGAAATTTAAATTAGAAGGCCATGGAACTCAGCGCATCTAATTATCTAATTGGTCAAACAACTGTTTCTTGAGCTCTGATTGGTGGTATAAACTGTTTCATAATGAAAAATAGTGTTATAATGAGCCTCATTATAGTACAGTTTCCTGACATATAATAGTCAGGGTCCAACATAAAGACAGCAGTGTAAGTAAAGCCGGCGGTCCCATGTCATAGATTTATGGCATGTTAAAGAACCTTCCACTAATTACACCTATGTGAAGCTAAATTGTATAGGTTAAGAATGTAAACAACGCTCTTAGGTTCCTACGTTCGTTTCCAAGAGCCGACTGCGGTGACGTCTGGTAGCTAAGTTCTGAACTAGTAGTCGTTGACGGTGGCGTTTGGCCGCAAAAGTAGGAACTACTTGAAAACTGATCGTCTGCAGTCCTTACTTGAATTAAAACAGATACACACATTCTGCAAGTCTATGCACCACAGGTGGGATGCACAGAAGGCGAGAAGGACGAGTTTGAAGAGGAGTTGCAGAAGCAGTTAGTGGGGAGAGACCTGATAGTCATGGGAGACCTAAATGCCCATGTCGGAACTGATAGAAGAGGTTTTGAGGAAGTGATTGGTGGTGAAGGATGGAGAAACAGGAATAAGGAAGGAGAGAGATTGCTGGAACTGTGAAAGATAAATGGGCTAATGGTTGGAAACACATGGTACATGAAGAGAGAGAGCCATAAAATTACTTGGTACAGCAGGGATTTGACTAGGAAATCAGTGGTGGACTATATTCTATGCGGGAAGGAGACAAAGAAGAGTATCACGGATATAAGGGTAATACCTTCAGAAGCCCTGGACAGTGACCACCGTCTCCTGGTCGACAAGGTGAGAGGACTGAAGGAAAAGAGGAGAACTGAGAACCAAGAAAGAAGAATAAGGACATGGAAGCTGAAGGAGGATGGAAATAAGGAGAAGTTCCAGATATTTGTAAGGAACAAATTACCGAAGGATGATCCGAAAACAGGTGAAGAAGAATGGAATAGGTTCAAGGACGTGTTGGTAGAAGCAGCGGAAGTCGTGTGTGGCAGAAATAGTGGAAAGAAAAGGTGGAAGGAAACACCATGGTGGAACCCCAGAACTAAGGAAGCAGTGAAAAAGAAAAATGAAGCATTCGGGAAATGGTTCCAACAGAGGACAGACAGAACAAGAGAAGAATACCAAGAGCGGAAGAAAGAAGCAGGAGAAGTAGTGAAGGAAGAGAAAAAGAAATGGCTGGAGAAATGGACAGAAATGATGGAGGAGGACTGTGATGGCAGTAAGAAAGTGTTGTATGGAATGATAAAGGCAAAGAGAAGAGATACAGGGGAAAATGTCAGAATGGTGGACAGGAATGGAAAGGAGGTCGAAAATATGGAAGAAGTAAAGGATATCTGGAGAGAATACTTCAAGGAACTCCTAAATCCAACTAAAACCAGAGTAGTGGACATTGTGGAGGAAGAAACAGACAGTGCCCAAGACATTTCAGAGAAGGAATTGACATGGAAAGAAGTGGAGGAAGCATTAAAGAAGATGAAAGGGGGAAAGGCACCGGGAATAGACGAAGTGAGTGTGGAGATGGTGAGAGCAGCAGGGGTGATAGGAACACAGTGGCTCTTTCGAGTAATTAAAGTGATATGGAGGGAGAAGAAAATACCAGAGGACTGGAAAAGAGGGATAATAATGCCCATATTTAAAAAGGGAAGTAGGAAGGAATGCAAGAACTACAGGGGAATTACACTCATGTGCCACTGCGCCAAAATATTTGAGAAGGTACTGGAGAGAAGAATTCGGACAGAAGTTGAAGATGGGCTGAGGGAAGAACAGTATGGATTCAGGCCAGGAAGGTCAACAGTTGACCTCATCTTTGCAGTAAGACAGCTACAAGAACACCATTATGAATATGGGAAAGATCTGGTGATGACCTTCTTGGATATTGAGAAAGCATATGATAGTATTAATAGAAACAAGGTATGGGAAGCAATGAGAGCAAAAGCAGTGAACAAGGAGACAGTGGCAAGAGTGAAAGCAATGTACGGGGGAAGCAAAAGCTGTGTAAAGGTGGGAAGAGAGAGAACGGAATGGTTTCAACTGGAGAGTGGTCTGAAACAGGGAAGTGCCCTCTCACCCCTGTTATTTATAGTGGTGATGGATGAAATCATACGAAAAGTGGTAAATAGCAGTGGGGAAAGGAAAATGAAGGCAATGTTGTTTGCTGATGACCTTCTGGTATGGGGAGAGGATGAGGAAGAAGTACAAGAGCAATTAGATGAGTGGGAGAAGGTAGTGTTATCATATGGGATGAAGTTTTCAGCACAAAAGAGTGAAGTGGTCATCACAACGAGGAAGAAGAACAGACTGGATATGGGCATAACACTTGGAGGACAGCAGTTGCGGGAAGTAGAATGCTTCAAGTACTTGGGAAGCATAATTGAAGAAAAGGGAGGCAATAGGATGGAAATAAATGAAAGGGGAAGGTGCGCAGATGGATTTTTCAAGAGTGTTAGGGGGATGTTATGGAATAAAGATGTACCACAAAAATGTAAAGGAATCATCTTCAAGACCTACTTTGTGCCAATTTTGACATATGGTTCAGAAACATGGGTGATGAAGGAAAGGGACAAGAATAAAATACGAGCTGTGGAGATGAAGTTCCAGAGGAGTAGGGTAGGAGTGACAAGAATGGACAGAGTAAGGAATGAGAGAGTCAGAGAGGAACCATTGCCAAATAGAATAGAGCGATCTAGGCTACAATGGTATGGACATGTGAGGAGGATGCAAGAGGAGAGGATACCGAAGATGTTCGGAATGGAAATGACGGGAAGGAGGCCAAGGGGAAGACCAAGGGACAGATGGACAAAAGGAGTTAAGAAGAGTGTGGAGGGAAGAGGAGTGTGCTGGGACACAGTAAATGACGAGAGATGGTGGATGGACAGGAAACGATGGAGAGGCTTATGTTCCAAGCAGACCCGACCAGCGGTTGGAAACTGCTCAAGATGATGATGATGACACACACTAATACAGTCATCAAAATTAACACCGGTAATCAGACAGATTTTATACACACCCAAAGTACACGGGGCTACATGGCCGCGTTGTCGCAGCCCCTAAACTGAGGAACCAACCAGCCAACCAACCAAAGACAGCAATAGAAACGCCTATGCATAAATTACAAAGGTGTTTTCATATGACAAAAGATATATATAATAAATAAAATACTTATCCTGGAACACTAAATTAAGGCACTATCGAACAGTGGTCAGACCTGAAACTCTGTATGCGG
This sequence comes from Meconema thalassinum, assembly GCA_946902985.2. Taxonomy (NCBI): domain Eukaryota; kingdom Metazoa; phylum Arthropoda; class Insecta; order Orthoptera; family Tettigoniidae; genus Meconema; species Meconema thalassinum. Next base: position 342,102,671 of record OX336395.1, read on the forward strand.
CAAAAACTCTTAAACTAACAAGATTTGGTGATTTAGACAAATTAGAGAAGACTGAAAGACCAATTCTTAAGAAAGTACTGGGAGCTAAACGAAATAATAACGCAGAATATAGATTACGACCAAATAGAGAGTTATATTTCAAATGTGAAAAATTAACTGATGTAATGAGAAAGAGAAGATTATAGTTTTTTGGGTACATTTATAGAATGGAAAATAGTAGACTAACTAAACTTACTGACTAGTTACAAATCCAAACCCACATGGTTCATTGAAATTAACAAAGATTTGACAAACGCCAGAATTCAGACAGAAACAATAGCAAACAGAAGCTATTCAAAAGGCAAAATTTCAAGGAAGGAAGAAAAAAAAACAACTGGCAGAAAGTGGACTCTAGAAGGATGAAGGACATCTGGAAACAAAGGAAATTGAATACAATGGACAATACCCTCCAAATGGGTTATTCGAAAGAAGAAGAAGGTGATGATGATGATGATAATAATAACTTGCTCTGTATGCAAGTGAAACTCGGCTACTTAATAGGAAGGGTGACTTGAAAAATATCCTAAAGGGAGAAAGAAAGATCTTGAGGAAAATTCTTGACCCAGAAAGAACAGAAGATGGATACAGGTTGAAATTTATCAAAGCAACTGAGAAATTATCTGATCTTGCGGCAGACATCAGAAAACGAGGATTGAAATTTTACGTACGTGTTCAAAGTCTTCCGCCGACTAGGCTTACACATACGCAGAAAAACTGAAGAATATACCATGGATTCAGCAAGTCAAACAGAACTTTGAGAAGGCACAGGTAAGAACAGTGGAAGTCTTTGACAGGAACCTACTCTGATGTAGGGTAAATGGGTGGATAGGAACACCAGAGAATGGCGCTCCAAAGAGACCAGGACTGGCCCACGGAGAGAGAATGAGAGCCATATGGAAGATCAGAAAGGCGAATCATAAAAGTACTGCGTGATCCATCTGGGTCCATTCACACATAATAATAATAATAATAATAATAATAATAATAATAATAATAATAATAATAATAATAATAATAAAGGACCAGAATATATCGCCTATTACACTAGGGAGAAAAACAGTGGTGTTAAAGGAATTTTTTTGGCATTTGCTGATGATTCTTTCTGAAAACTTAGCTCATGCAACAGTACAAATCAATCTATTAGGAGAGATAGCCAATAAAACAGGTTTAAAGATTTCTGTTGAAAAAACGAAATTTATGACAAATATTAAAAATGCTCCAAAGACCCTAATAACAAAAATTGATCAAATTAAGAGGGTAGATAAGTTCAAATATTTGGGGGAAATAATTCAGAAGTATGGCTTTGAAAAATCTGCTGCAGAAGAAAGAGATCACAAGATTCAAAGACCATAACCAGGAATATCTATAACTAAACATGTTTATCTAAGAAATAGAACAGTAATTAAACCAGAATCCTTATACGCCAGTGAATGTCTAATACTAAATTATAAATTACAAGTATCTGACAGAAAAAATATTCGCAAAATTCTCGGTCCATTAAGAACTACAGAGTTTTGGAAATTAAGAAGCAACGAAGAAATATATCGGAACATTGAGAACATAACGGAGACAATAAAGAAGAGGCGATTGTTATTTTTCGGATATTTATATAGAATGAGTGATAGCAGGTTAACCAAACAGACTTTGAAATATCCTTAGAAAAAGAAATCTACAACAGCCTGGTTTCAAGAAGTAAAGAAAGATTTAGAAAGAATCAATGTAAGAGAAGAAGATGCACGAGGGAGAGAAATTTTCACCAACAAAAAAAGGTATTGGGAATGGAAGGATTCCAAGGATAAGGAAACAGGCTCAAAATGGTTGGAAGAGAGAAAGAAGACACACAGAGAAAAGATGAAGGAGCACTGGAGGAAGAAGAATGAACAACAAAGGACTAAACATTGCAATTGGTTCGTGGTCCTCAGAAGAGCCTAACGGAGAAAGAAGAAGCATGATGATTAACACAAAATAGGCTATAGGCTATCCTTGAGAGCAAAGCTAACCTCCCCGTAGTGCTGGTCCAGCAGGCCTGGTTTCTGCAGCCACTCTGGGTAGCCAATGAAACTCGTCACAGACTCCGCCTTGTCCACAGTCACCTTCTTGGTGTTCTCGTTCATCCAATGGACGTCATGGATGAGCGAGTAGAAGCTGGACCGTATGTCGTCCAGCATCGCCTCCACCTAGGACAGAGGTTTACGTGATATACATTTCAAGTGAAAAGCATTTTCTTTACATGATTATGGAGTATTTTCCATGATAACGCCCCCACCCCCCACAACGAAAAGTATTTGTTTCCTGTCCTTGCAACAGCAGCACATCTCCAGGAATGAATATGTATTGAAAAGGTGGACAATTTAAATTCCAATTGAATAAGCCGGAGCTGAAAATTTAAGTCAGTTTCCACTACTTTTCAGGAGACAGATAAAACGTCATTGACAGAACAAACACACTATATTAGTCATCTATGTTATGTAGCAACTATTCTGGTTATATTCGTGTTAGCGGAATATCAATTTTAATGTAATGAACATATTTTTCAAATCAATTTTGGAAACGTGACTTAATGCCTTTCAGCTCCGTGGTCAGTTTAGTCCAGCCTAAAGCCATCCTGAATGAATATTTCACAGGCTATTTTACTTTGAAATGGATTTGTAACATAAACACCATCTAAACCCTATACAAATTGCTACGTAACTACATGATAACGGACCGATAATACGCTATGTTATATAGGGTGCCATCTGTGGGTTACCTTTTGAAGCGACTTCGCATCAATGTGAATGAAACGCACCCGCCGAGGAGTTTAAGCTATGCATTTATGGAACTCAACCAGTATTATTGTAATGTCGAGAGGATCGCAATAACAATAAGAAGAACGGAAGGTGTGACGACATGTCTGGATTCGATAAATGGTCCTTCAAAATGTTTCGTTTCCCGTGCTAAATTATTCATAAAGCGTAAGAAGAGGTTGGTGAAGACACGTGGGAATGGCTGATTGTATTCTCGGGCTATAAGAGAAATGTGTATGGCTATTATTTCCGAAAGGAGTATCTTCTGTGAACTTCTTGATCGTCTCCAGCAAAGCTAAGTGATATCTTATTTATCTTGGTGTTAGCAAGCCTCGGAGAAATGCATTTCTGAAGAAGAAATAGTCATGTCCTCCCTTCTTTCTGTGTTAATGTGTCCCTGATTCTTCGACCTTTTGGTTAGATTGGAGATTGTCCTGTTTTGGTTTATGGGTTATTTATTGTCCTCCTTTTTATATTACATAACGTAGAGATGAATCGTGTTGTTGTTTGGGTTGTAATCTTATTTCTGGTTATTTGTCGTTGTGGTTTTGTTTTGTTTTTCTTTGTGTTATATTTTAGTGGAGTTTTTCTTCTTATTCGTCAGGAAACGTGATAGATATGTATGGGCGGTATTTCTTAGTAACCTCTACCCCTTGTTTTCAGTATGGGATGATTCTTGGACCTTGAGGGGTTAGTAATGTTTGTGCTTTATTGTAATTTGAGCCTAGACGTAGGAGTGTGTGATGTTCACACATTGGCTGACCTCGTCAGTCTTAATAGTGAGAACACACACAATGTTTGTTTTGTTTTATTAAGTTAGTGTTTTACGCTATGTCTGTCATCTGTGCTGCCTTATGGATAACCCTCTGGGTTTTTCTTTCGTCCTTAAGGTCTGGGCAGACATTTCTTCGAAAGCGTATTTGTCTTCTGTTCGGTCGACCTGTGCTCCTTGGAATTTCCCTCTTTCTTTCGTTTCCCATAAGGAGTGGACGGACAGTAGAACCTGTATGTACCGAAAGGCTTCTCATAGTATTATCACGTTTCTAGACACTTATTTAAGGGTGGATTAATGTTTGTTTAAGTGGGAGCTTGACTGAAAGTTGAGGGTAGTTCTTGGGGTTTGTTTTGTAACTTTCAGTTGAGAAGCAACACGTATTCCCTCTTACGTTTATTAATGAGGTTTATCAGGTTTTCTTGCCGTTAGTGACGTGGATGTTTATGGCATGGACGCGGGCCTGTTATCTATGTTCATTTTACTGTTGGTAAGATGTCTGAATCTCATACTTCGTCCGGATAGAAGATTTATTCAGGTTTATGAAGTCGGGTTATGTTTGATCGAGGGGGGGTTGTTGTTATTTATTCAAGGGTTACGTTTGTATCTTTATTTTATTATCCTGGAGTTTCTTGTTTTGTTGGTAACGTTCTGTAGTGGTGGATGTTTTGAACGATTTTCCTTTACTGCAGTTTTTTTGGGGGGTGATTCCTTTGTTTTAATTTAGTAAGGGGTTTATTTAGCTTGTACGACTTCATATGCTAGTTAGAATATTTCTTCTGGTTACTTTGTAATCAGCCTTTGGTGGGACGAAAGTATTATTTCGTATTTATTAATTATAGCTTTCCCTTTGATTTCATTTGGCATTTGATACGATCTCCAATCTAACCAGTGTTAGGCTTCTCTGTTCATTTTTATATCTTTATTGTGTTGTTAATATTTATATTATTGCTTCGTTTTGTTAACCTTGTATATTTTATTACAGCCCCATCACCAATCATTTACCATTTCATGCACTTCTCACGTCCCTCGTTTACCTTGTTTTGTTATTAAATTTTGTTTACAACCTTTACTCGAGATGTGTGGTTTTTAGTAGTTGTATCTCCATCTGTTTCAAAATGTGAAAAGGGTACACAACTGGGTTATTACATCCACGGCCGGTCCTTTACCGCGCATGCGAGAAACTTGTTTGGTTTCTCTGTCTGACCATCGACTGCGTGCGTGGGGTGCGTTTGTCTCACAAATGTAACACGCGGGAATCATGCAGTGCGGCCAACATTACATTAAGTAGAGAATATGGCGCTGAAAGTCATTGACTTAATGCTTTTCTCCTCTGATCGCACTACATGTAGCAGTGGCTTCTGGCTTAAACAGAAGGCTATCTTAATTCTTTCCTATGCCGTTCCAAGGCCCCTGGGTCAATACTTCAGAATACCAATTCCATAAATGACCATTTTTAACTTAATGCTTTTCCGCTCCGACCGATTCAATTAAACAGCAGCACATATCATGATGGTAATCCTGTGGTGATGGACGCTGACACATGTGACCTGCAACAATAGTGGATAGTGACGCCTTACCAGCCTCCGAAAACTAGGAAGATCAGCAGCTTCAGACACAAGCGTTGAGGGATCGACTAGAACTACTGCACATAGCCTTCTTCTTCTTTCCTAGCCTATTGCCCGCGTTGCCGCAGGGTACGCTTGCCTGGTTGTTATTCGCCACTTCTTCCTGTCAAGGGCATCTTAAGGTTTGAGGCCGCACACCAGTAGGTCTGCACTGATTCTATCCATCCATCGTTTCTTTGGGCGTCCACAGGGTCGATGCCCTCCAGGATCGTATCGGAGGGCCGTCTCTATCACAGAGTTCTCATTACTTCTAGTGACTTGCCCAAACCAGCGAAGATACGTGTCCCTCATATTGTCTTTAATTGTTGCAACTCCCATTTGCTTCCTTACATGTTCATTTATGACATGGTCAAGTCTTGTGATACCAATGGACCAACGCAGCATTTTCATTTCCATACCATGGAGGGCTTGTTCGTGTTTGATTGAAGCTGGCCAACATTCTGTGCCATTCTGGCATTGTCATCATATATATTATTTCAGTAGTACAGATCCCTCCTGCGGCGCTCACAAGAGACCGATCGTCACAAATGAGCACTCAATGAAAGAGAATATACATTACCGGTGACTCATTGCACTCTAATTTCACAAATATCTATAATTTCTTTAAAAAATTACTTTTAAAAAACTGTACGAAGTGTGCGATTTGCAGTTACTGTTGCTGCAGGAAGTTACGCTCCTTAATTGGTGTCCACTTCACAGTTTGGGCGCTGTGACGCCTTTTATATGTCATTTTAACATTCTGAGGTCTTCCCTTTATCATTTTGCATCGATTTCCGAAACAGTAAATAAAGGAATGTGTACGTTCTCAGAATCAGGAGGCTAAATCAATGGATTGGGTACTCAAATCGTATAATCGGCGAGTGTTAGTGCTAGGCTTTCAATCAATGGACTCAGCACAAACATGATTTAAGCCCATCCGTCTAAACAATGGATTTATTATATTCCAGGTTTGTTAATATGCCGCGATACAGGATTTTTTTCTGCATTCTAATTCCATAAATATCGATTTTTGTAAGAATTGTGCTTTTTGCAAATAGGCTACTGTTGTTCTAACATGCAGCAATTCTGAGTTGTCGTCTAAAACCTTAAAACATTGAACGTTAATTCTCTAACAGTTTTTCTTCTATCTGATTTTCAGAATCAGTAAATCAATGGATTGGGTACAGGTTTTTCTTCTGCATTCTAATACCATAAATATAGATTTTTGTAAGAAGTGTGCTTTTTGCAAATACTGTTGCTGTATCATACTAGAGTTATCGTCTACAACCTTAAAACTATCATCATCATCATCATCATCATATAGACCTCATAAATTAGCAGTGAAGAATTGCATTCTAATTTCATAAATATCAATTTTTGTAAGAAGTGTGCGATTTGCAGATACTGATGCACTAACATGCTGCAATTATGAGTTGTCGTCTAAACCCTTAAAACTCTTAAACGTTAATTATTTTACAGGTTTTTCTTCTGCATTCTAATTTCATAAATATCGATCATTTCGCATGGTTTTCAGAAACAGTAAATCAATGGATTGAGCACTCTAAATCGTATAACCGGCGTGTGTTACGACATCTAAAATCTTAGAACTATTAAACATTAATTCTTTTACAGGTTTTTCTTCTATCATTTCCCATGGTTTTCAGAATTACTAAATCAATGGATTGGGTACTCAGATCGCATAATTTCATAAATATCGAATAACCGATGAGTGTTATGATGATCCAATTTTCAGTGATTGCCTTCTTAAGTTAGGGAACGTACAACTTGCAATTCTAACTGAAATGTATGGAATAACCGGTGAGTGTTACGGCTAAGCTCTCAATCAATGGACTCAGCACAGAAATGGAATCAACAGTGACGAATTGCATTTTAATTTCATAAATATCAAAGAAAGAAACCAGCCACAGCACGCTCTCATGCTGACGCTCCACTCGGGAAAGCGAAAACACCCCTGTAGGTAACGTGCAAAGGAGTTTAGCGCTGATCGTTGCACTTAGGAACAAGGAAGCCTCACTGTAAGCGGGGCGTGAAGAAGTTTTCCAACGAGGGCTGACCTGATAAGGGAGAAGGACGCTCCTCAGCCAAGAAGATAAAGCAGGGAATCTTGACCAAGATGCTTTCATAAATATCGAATAACTGGTGAGTGTTATGATGATACAATTTTCAGCGTTTGCCTTTTAGTTAGAGAACGTAGAACTTGGAATTCTAACTGAAATATAAACAGTGTTCTATAATCATTTGGATGAAATGAAAACATAACAACCTTTCTCCTTAAGTCTCTCAGTAAAAACCTATTGGGAAATGTGTGGTTTATGAACAAGCGAGATTTTCTAATTTCGTAAATGTCTATAATTTATACGAAGTGTGCGATTTTCAGATACTGTTGCTGTAGGAAAATACGCTCCATAATCGCTGTCCACTTCGCATCGTAGCCGCTGTGACGCCTGTTTAGTGTCACTATAACATTCTGAGATATTTCCTTTATCATTCTGCATGGATTTCGGAAACAGTAAATCAAAGGAATATGTAATCGTATAGTTTCATAAATTAGAGGTGACGAATTGCATTCGAATTGCATAAATATCAATTTTTGTACGAAGTGTGCGATTTGCAGATACTGATGCTCTAACATGCTGCAATTATGAGTTGTCGTCTAAATCCTTAAAACTATTAAACGTTAATTTATTTTACAGGTTTTTCTCCTGCATTCTAATTTCATAAATATCGATCATTTCGCATGGTTTTCAGAAACAGTAAATCATAGGATTGAGTACTCTAAATCGTATAACCGGCGTGTATTTCGGCGTCTAAAATCTTAGAGCTATTAAACGTTAATTCCTTTCCAGGGTTTTCTTCTATCATTTCCCATGGTTTTCAGAATTACTAAATCAATGGATTGGGTACTCAGATCGTATAATTTCATAATTATCGAATAACCGATGAGTGTTATGATGATCCAAATTTCAGTGATTGCCTTCTTAAGTTAGGGAACGTACAACTTGCAATTCTGACTGAAATATGTCTAGCAACCGGTGAGTGTTACGGCTAAGCTCTCAATCAATGGACTCAGCACAGAAAAGGAATCAACAGTGACGAATTGCATTTTAATTTCATAAATATCAAAGGAAGAAAACAGTCACAGCACGCTCTCATGCTGACGCTCCACTCGGGAAAGCGAAAGCACCCCTGTAGGTAACGTGCAAAGGAGTTTAGCGTTGAGCGCTACACACAGGACAAGGAAAGCACCACTGCAGGTAACGTGCAAAGGAGTTTAGCGTTGAGCGATACACACAGAACAAGGAAAGCACCCCTGTCGGTAACGTGCAAAGAAGTTTAGCGTTGAGCGCTACACACAGGACAAGGAAAGTACCCCTGTAGGTAACGTGCAAAGGAGTTTAGCGTTGAACGCTACACACAGGACAAGGAAAGTACCCCTGTAGGTAACGTGCAAAGGAGTTTAGCGTTGAGCGCTACACACAGGACAAGGAAAGCACCACTGCAGGTAACGTGCAAAGGAGTTTAGCGTTGAGCGATACACACAGAACAAGGAAAGCACCCCTGTCGGTAACGTGCAAAGGAGTTCAGCGTTGAGCGCTACACACAGGACAAGGAAAGTACCCCTGTAGGTAACGTGCAAAGGAGTTTAGCGTTGAGCGCTACACACAGGACAAGGAAAGCACCTCTGTAGGTAACGTGCAAAGTAGTTTAGCGTTGAGCGATACACACAGAACAAGGAAAGCACCCCTGTAGGTAACGTGCAAAGGAGTTGAGCGTTGAGCGCTACACACAGGACAAGGAAAGCACCACTGCAGGTAACGTGCAAAGGAGTTGAGCGATACACACAGAACAAGGAAAGCACCACTGTAGGTAACGTGCAAAGGAGTTGAGCGTTGAGCGCTACACACAGGACAAGGAAAGCACCTCTGTAGGTAACGTGCAAAGGAGATTAGCGTTGAGCGCTACACACAGAACAAGGAAAGCACCCCTGTCGGTAACGTGCAAAGGAGTTTAGCGTTGAGCGCTACACACAGAACAAGGAAAGCACCCCTGTCGGTAACGTGCAAAGGAGTTCAGCGTTGAGCGCTACACACAGGACAAGGAAAGTACCCCTGTAGGTAACGTGCAAAGGAGTTTAGCGTTGAGCGCTACACACAGGACAAGGAAAGCACCTCTGTAGGTAACTTGCAAAGTAGTTTAGCGTTGAGCGATACACACAGAACAAGGAAAGCACCCCTGTAGGTAACGTGCAAAGGAGTTGAGCGTTGAGCGATACACACAGAACAAGGAAAGCACCACTGTAGGTAACGTGCAAAGGAGTTGAGCGTTGAGCGCTACACACAGAACAAGGAAAGCACCACTGTAGGTAACGTGCAAAGGAGTTGAGCGTTGAGCGCTACACACAGAACAAGGAAAGCACCTCTGTAGGTAACGTGCAAAGGAGTTGAGCGTTGAGCGCTACACACAGGACAAGGAAAGCACCACTGTAGGTAACGTGCAAAGGAGTTGAGCGTTGAGCGATACACACAGGACAAGGAAAGCACCACTGTAGGTAACGTGCAAAGGAGATTAGCGTTGAGCGCTACACACAGGACAAGGAAAGCACCACTGTAGGTAACGTGCAAAGGAGTTGAGCGTTGAGCGCTACACACAGGACAAGGAAAGCACCACTGTAGGTAACGTGCAAAGGAGTTGAGCGTTGAGCGATACACACAGGACAAGGAAAGCACCACTGTAGGTAACGTGCAAAGGAGTTGAGCGTTGAGCGATACACACAGAACAAGGAAAGCACCCCTGTAGGTAACGTGCAAAGGAGTTGAGCGTTGAGCGCTACACACAGGACAAGGAAAGCACCACTGTAGGTAACGTGCAAAGGAGATTAGCGTTGAGCGCTACACACAGGACAAGGAAAGCACCTCTGTAGGTAACGTGCAAAGGAGTTGAGCGTTGAGCGCTACACACAGGACAAGGAAAGCACCACTGTAGGTAACGTGCAAAGGAGTTGAGCGTTGAGCGCTACACACAGGACAAGGAAAGCACCTCTGTAGGTAACGTGCAAAGGAGTTGAGCGTTGAGCGCTACACACAGGACAAGGAAAGCACCTCTGTAGGTAACGTGCAAAGGAGATTAGCGTTGAGCGCTACACACAGGACAAGGAAAGCACCTCTGTAGGTAACGTGCAAAGGAGTTGAGCGTTGAGCGCTACACACAGGACAAGGAAAGCACCACTGTAGGTAACGTGCAAAGGAGTTGAGCGTTGAGCGCTACACACAGGACAAGGAAAGCACCCCTGTAGGTAACGTGCAAAGGAGTTGAGCGTTGAGCGCTACACACAGAACAAGGAAAGCACCTCTGTAGGTAACGTGCAAAGGAGTTGAGCGTTGAGCGCTACACACAGGACAAGGAAAGCACCTCTGTAGGTAACGTGCAAAGGAGTTGAGCGTTGAGCGCTACACACAGGACAAGGAAAGCACCTCTGTAGGTAACGTGCAAAGGAGATTAGCGTTGAGCGCTACACACAGGACAAGGAAAGCACCTCTGTAGGTAACGTGCAAAGGAGTTGAGCGTTGAGCGCTACACACAGGACAAGGAAAGCACCTCTGTAGGTAACGTGCAAAGGAGTTGAGCGTTGAGCGCTACACACAGGACAAGGAAAGCACCTCTGTAGGTAACGTGCAAAGGAGTTTACCGCTGAGCGCTACACACAGGACAAGGAAAGCACCTCTGTAGGTAACGTGCAAAGGAGTTTACCGCTGATCGTTGCTCTTAGGAACAAGGAAGCCTCACTGTAAGCGGGGCGTGAAGAAGTTTTCCAACGAGGGCTGTCCTGATAAGGGAGAAGGAGGCTCCTCAGGCATCAAGATAAAGCAGGAAATCTTGACCAAGATGCTTTCATAAATATCGAATAACTGGTGAGTGTTATGATGATCGAATTTTCAGTAATTGCTTTCTTAAGTTAGAGAACGTACAGCTTGGAATTCTAACTGAAATGAAAATGGTGTTCTATAATCATTTGGTTGAAATAATAACATAACAACCTTTCTCCTTAAGTCACTCATTATAAACCTATTGAGGGAAGTAAGACTTATGAACATGCGAGATTTCTCGCACGGCTCCGCTGGTGGTCTTGTAAACGTTTCCTTGCTATGACCTGCGTCTCAACAAAAGGAAAACAGAATATATAACGTCAGATACACAAGAAACAGGAACCATCCAAGAAAATGGGGTAGATCTGCCTCGAGGGACAAAATTCAAATACTTTGGCTCCACTATCACGAACGATGGATGCCTTGTCAAAGAGGTAAATGCAAGAATCAACACAGCCTGGATGAAGTGGCGAACTACAACTGGTGTCTCTTGCGACTGTAGCGTCAAAGATCACTGGAAGTCCAAAATGTAACACACTGTCATCTCCGCTGTCGCATTATATGGATGCGAGTGCTGGCCAACTACGTTGCCGCAGAGCGTCGTTTAGGCGTTATGGAAACCAAGATGTTAACACATTGATGACGGGCTACGTTAATGTACGCAAATTAACGTTTTCTCACAGTGCTTCATTCTTCAGTTACCGCGTGTATTCCGCGCGCGAACTGACAGTGCGATAATCAGTTCAGACGAGTCTGTTGACGATATTAGTAGAACGAGTGAAAATGAAGTGAAGATGAGGTTGATGGATGGACAAGGTTCATCTTACTCCTCGTGCTAGGTGTGCTTCAGTTGCCCGGTCCCCAGAAAAAGCACAGAGTAGCGCGCGCCCGGGCAGCAGTGAGTGTCACTAAATTAGAAAAAATTTGATAGGAAATGGTTTTGTAACGTTGTTCATGATTGGTCCGTATTGAGGAATGATAGTTAAAAACATGAAATATACTAGGTTCCGTCTAGTCTAGTGTTTATTTAACCACTAGTACATGTTTCGAGCCGTAGTATTAATGAAAATCTATCCCTTCATCAGCCGGTACACATTGTGACATTAATGGCCAGTCATTGACATTAAAATTAATGAAAAATGGATGATGTGAATGAAATGTGATGGTTGTTGCACTAGCACGTTATAAACAAGAAGTTCCGTGACGAACTAAAGAGCCTACTTTTCTTAAAATTTAAGATTCATGCCAATGATTAATCTATATTACGGATCTATCTAGAATAATGACAAAATTAAGTTGGTAATATCGAAATTTCTAATTAGTTCGAAATACTGTATACTTGGCATAATATTTCCTAATAGAGAAATACAGTTGGCAGCCCTGGTGACTGAATATATTCTTAGTTCCATCTCTTAAGGTACAGAATACAAAATGTGGTTGAAGTCCAATAGATAGCATGGAGTTTACATGCAGATAAACATTGGATCTAACAGCGCGCGTAAAATCATGTTGGCAACAATGACATACATATATTGGTCAGAAATAATCTGAAATAATATGATCTATTGTTGTGTCAATTTTGAATGAAATCCATTAGTTAGTATAGAATTTACATGCATTTTAAAATTGGACCTATCAGCAGGCTTAGAACCATGTTGGCAGCACTGGCGTAGGCCTATATTAGTTACTCCAAATTAATCTAGAATGCCAGGTACTATACGTGTGCAAAGTTTAGAGCTATTGGCTTGCATACTTTCTGATATATTGATATTAGGGTAAAAAAATAGAGACAGTATTTCTTAACAGTTGGCAGCCCTGGTTACTCTTAAGAATCGGCATAGCCATATCTGTTATGGTACAAATAGCACACACAAAATTTGGTTGAAATCCAAATGATAGTATAGAAGTTACTTGTATTTAAACTGGACTTCTCAGTAGGCTTAGAATCATGTTGGTAGCACTGACGTATATAAGTTATTCCAAAATAAAATAGAATGTCAGGTACTATACGTGTGCATAGTTTAAAGCTGTCGGCTTGCATACTTTCTGATATATGGGTATTTGGATTTAAAAAATTGAGAGCATTTATTAACAGTTGGCAGCCCTGGTGGCTCTTAAGAATACGCTCAATAATATATGTTTATGTACACATAGCACATACGAAATTTGGTTGAATTCCAAATGATAGTGTAGAAGTTATATGCATTTAAAATTTGGACCTATCAGCAGGCTTATAATCATTTTGGCAACACTGACATGTATGGCCTCCTGGAAATATAACTGCAATATTATTATCTATATGTGTGCCAATTTTGAAATAGCTCCAAGTCATACCTTCGAAGATATCCAACATGGAGCTAAAATTTCAATTGCGATTTTTCAGCAATTGGTAACACTGACATCATTTTCAAATTTGGCCGTGAGTTATTCAGGTATAGATCTTTACTCCTACCAAATTTTGTTTCGATTGCTGCAGCCGTTTAGGAGTTGATAGGGCCAGACAGACTGTAGGACAGACAGACAGACAGACACACATTTGCCCGATCTCATAAGTCTACTTTTTCCTCATTTTTGCAAAATGTGAAAAGTAGGCTAAAAATATAATAATAACAAGGATAGTCAAAACATTAGATGTATACTATTGTAGGAACACTCAATTTTCAGTAGCAAATTGAAAGACTGTTCTAGTCCGAGAAAATTCCCTTAATTAATTCTCCAAAGAGATCATTAATTAGGGGAATTTTCTCGGACTAGAGCAGTCTTTCAATTTTGTTCCTAATGTGATGCTTGGCATTGATTATTTTTCAAGATTTTGATATATTTTTTATGTCAACTAGGGCCTACAATAAACTCATCATTCACAATATTTTCACGTTTTCAATGGTATAAAATATTTATCCGCGGGCCGCATAAACTGACTTTGAGGGCCGCAAGCTTTCTGCGGGATGTGCACCCCTGATCTACACCATGCTAACTAAGGACACATGATTATTATTATTATCAAGTAAATCCTCCACATTTGGGCAATCTCCAGCAAAGTTTGTAAAATTGAGAGATCATCACAGTATATATTGATAAGCTCTTCTACACCATCAAATGATTTCAAAAAAGAGAAACAAAGTGCTCTAGTTCAACCTCTGGTTGTTGGTACCACTTACACAGCTCAAGGCTAACTAGTTTAATAAACTGTATATAAAGTTAACTCACCCTTGTTATGGTGGTGTTAAGGGGGTGTCGCTCCGCCATGCCATAACCCACCGCCATGGGCATCATCGCCTTCACCTCCCGCACACAAATCTTGGACCTGCGCACAACAATGCTTAACCTTACAACATTGAGGGGAAAAACATGTTATGATGCTACTCATCCTTTGTATACTTCACAATAGCCCCCATCACCTTAATATGTTACTAACAATGTAACCTCACCATTTGTTCCCCATCACTACAAATATGGTGTTATATAGTCAACGTCACCTTAAATAAGTTGGTACTAACAATGTAGCCTAACCTTACTATTTGTCCCTCATCACTACAAACATGGTCCGCATCACCTTAAATAAGTTACTAACAATACATCCTTACCATTTGTCCCTCATCACTACGAACATGGTGTTATAGGGTAGGGTGGGGCTTCTTGAATCAGCGGGTTACTTGAATCAAAATAAGAATTTTGTCTACTGCGCACAAACCGTTGCTCATGAAGGTAGCCATTACCAGCGAGAGCCTGTAGGGACTAGTTGGCTGTGTTATTCAAACGTTTTTAAGTGACAATATACGTTTCCTGAGCTGTAGTATAACATTGAAGACATTGAGGTAAGGGCCATTTGCTTTGTTTTCATCGCCATGTAACTTCCAACTTTAGAAAATAAGGTTTAATCATGAGATTACGTAGTTTTTCCTTCAAACCAATATGTTGTCCAGTAAAGTAATGCTGTCTGCGTTGTTCTAAGTTTCAACTAGCGCCCTCTGTTGGAAACTGTAAGAACTACGTGAGTTACACTCTAATGCACAGGATGGGGCTAGTTGAATCATTTTTACTGGGGCTATTGGAATCATATGAAAAGTATATTAAACTTTACCTTTATTATTTTTAGATGGTCAGAAAATATGAACGGAAGGAGGTTTATTTACAATGGATGGATGAAGATTTACCCAATTCTAAAACTGATGATGAAATCCCAACGAATCCATCAACAATGAAACAACATTCTCAGCTTTCCTCCCCACTCATACCAAAGTAATGGCAAAGAAAAATATAAACAAGAAAAGGCAGACTTCTTCACATCTCACATCTCCGGAAAACATTGACGAAACCGGATCAATGAGAAAGTTGCAATTATAGAAGGGCAAAACTCTTAAGAAACCAAACCACTTAAGGCAAGAAGATGGTTTACAGAAAGGAAGTTAACACCAGCAGTTCAGATGAATCATCACAAGAAAGTCTTGAAGAAGATGAAGGTGGACCATGTGGTTTGTGCGGTATCAAGTACTCTGATAAGTCTTTCACAAAAGGCGATTGGATAAGATGCGAGTCATGCAAAACCTGGTACCACGAAGTGTGTGTAGAAGCATTTAGATGAAAATAATTTAAGTGTGGAAAATGTGTTTACGTCGTATGTATCGAAAGTATCTTCATCATCATCATTATCATTAACCGTCTCCAGCTTCCCGGGTGCGGTATAAGAGCGCTCTCCATGTTTGTCTATTCAGGTATATTTCCTCCTCCTCTACCTGGTGCCAATCGACACCTCTTCCCTGCAGGTCTTCTTTTATTTGGGAGATCCAGTGTGTCCGTGGTCTGCCTCTTGGTCTCTTGCCCTCCACATCTTGCTCAAGCCATACTCTTGCCGTTCTGCTTGGATTCATCCTCTTCACATGACCAAACCATTTCAACCTTGATGTTCCTATTGCTTCATGAAGTGGTTTCACTTGATTCTCTGCACGAATCTTCACATTTCGGATCTTGTCTCTTCTGGTCTTCTGAAGCATTGTTCTCAGGAACTTCATTTCTGTAGCCTGAAGTCTGCTACTATCTCTTCTGTTGATAGTACAAGTTTCAAGTCCAAACGTCATTATAGGTAAGAAGTAGGCCTGGTACATCATTTTCTTGGATGTTAAAGGAATTTGTTGGTCCCAAAGGAGGTTCCTGACCTGGTGATAAAACTGAGCTCCTTTTTTGGATTCTGTTGGTGACTTCAGCAGAACATCTGTTATCTTCAGTCATAATGCTACCGAGGTATTGGAAATAATCGACTTGTTCTAATTTCGCTCCATCCAGCTCAATGCTTGTATGCAACCTCTGTCTGCTGACTGCCATTGCTACTGTCTTTGTATGACTGATTTTGAGGCCAAACTCCTTAAATTGGTGGTTCCAAGCATTTAGATTCTGCTGTACTTCATTTTCTGTGCAACCCCATACCACTACATCATCTGTAAAACCAAATGCCTTGAAATCATTTCCAGAATTCTGTTTCACCCTTTTCATAATTTCATCCATCACAGAGATAAATAGCAGTGGTGACAACGCACTGCCTTGTTGCACTCCCTTAGTTGTTATGAATTTATAATAATGGTTCTTATAATTTACGACATTATAGGATTGTATTTCAATACTCTGTTGGTACTAAATATGTGATCCGAATAGCCCCACCATTGATCCAAATAACCCCACCGTTTTTGATAAATCAATGTTTTGCAAACCTCGAATATATCGTGTCTGTATTGAAATATGGTAATGTACGAGAAAATGTATTGCTATTTATTAATAGAGAACACCTAACCACATTATAAAATGATGATCCAATTTTCAAAATTGGAACTCTGTGGGTGTGAATTGAGACTTAAGTGAAATTGGTTCAAGTAACCCCACCCTACTCCTATAGACCGCGTCACCTTAAATAAGTTACTAACAATGTAACCTCACCATTTGTCCTCCGTCACTACAAACATGGTGTTATATAGTCCGCGTCATCTTAAATAAGTTACTAACAATGTAACCTTACCATTTGTACCCCATCACTACAAACATGGTGTTATATAGTCCGCGTCATCTTAAATAAGTTACTAACAATGTAACCTTACCATTTGTACCCCATCACTACAAACATGGTGTTAAGAATATAGTCAGCTTTATTGGGGTAATACGAAAGCACTCACGAAATTCCGTCGAAGTGAGGTTATGGAAATTCATCCTGTCTTTGTATATCCTCTTGTTGGATTCTTCATCACTAACCTCACTTGATGATAACAGAAGCTCTCGTCGTAACTTATTTATAACAGTAAACCAAATTCTGCACCGAGAAACTAGTGTAGAGACTTGTTCAATAACAGCTGAAAAGGGAATCGTCTCTTTGCAAATATTTCTGAATACTTTTCACTTCGTTCCTTTGCACTTTGCATTTCCGCACCAATGGAGGAACATAACAGGCTTCAAAAGTTAATAAATTCCTAACTTTCACTTTGCAAGACAACTCTGAAAAGTTATGGTGGAACAAAATCTGAACTGAAAAGTGCGAATTGCAAGGAAAAAAATTGCAAAGTTAATTCGTGGAACAGGCCCCAGTTTTTATAAATCAGCACATACCGTAGATAAAACCTAAACCCAACAAAGTATTACTACAAGGACCGGGACACAGAAGGAGTACCTGGGGGATCGAGGCAGCTGACCGAGGAGAGACTCGTGGAACTGCCGCTCCAGCATTCGCAGCTTCTTCGGTCCGTAGGGGACCAGCGTCTTTACCACGTGCCACCAGATGTAGCGCTCTGCAATGAAATCAAACAGCTGTTATATGTCAGCTAACTTTGGACTTGTAGGGATATATTGATGACTTTAAATTACTGCAAAAATGACAAAATGACTTCAAAATATTTGGCCCCACTGAACTTGGATTTACAGCCTTGTCTCCTTAACCATTGCTCTCCGTCTTCAGCTCCTCGATAGTAGGAACCAAAATGAAGAGTTAGTGTGATGTCTTGCAGGAAATATTTTTTTGGTCGACCTCGTACTTTATTCCCTGGGATTTTTCCTTCCAGGAGATTACTTAGGAAAGCGTTATGTCGCAAAATGTGGCCTGTGAATTTAGCTTTTCCGTTATGGATTGTTGGTCTCAGTTCCCTTTTCCCTTGAATTTCTCGCAGGATGCTGATGTTAGTCCTCTTTTCAATCCATTTAACCCGTAACATTCTCCGCCAGACCCACATCTCAAACGCTTCAAGTCGCTTCCAACCCTGACCTCTGATCGTCCAAGGTTCACATCCACACAAAGGACATGACCAATTTATTTTTAAGTTCAATATCCAAATTTGCATTAATCAAAAGATTTTGCTTATTATTGAATGTCTGCTTTGCGAGCACTATCCGCCTTCTAATCTCTTTACTACGCCTGTTGTCATTGGTGATTAGACTTCCCAAATAAGAGAAACTAGTGACTTGTTCCACTATCTTGTCAGTTAGCTTAATGTTTGTGTGAATGCTCTCAGGATGTTTATTCACAACTAACACCTTGGTCTTCTTAGCATTAATGTTCAAACGTACCGGTAAGTTTGACAACGCTGATGACAATACATTTAACACTCTAGACAACATCTTCTCGGAGTCCGCTACAATTGCTATGTCATCTGCAAATCTAATACATTGAATATGATGCACACTCCTTTAGTCTTTGCCTTAAACTTATTTAAGGCTTCCTCAATGAATACGTTAAAGAAGTACGGTGAGAGAGAGCAGCCCTGTCTCACACCCTCTCTGATTTTTGCTGTCTGAATGCATCCTCTAATATCGACCATCGTCATCTGTCTCCCATAGAGTTTCAGTATCATCCTCCGGTCTTTCCAGTCCAACCCTGTAGTTTTGAATAGAATGTCCCAACCAACGTTATGGAAAGCCTTTTCGATGTCTACAAACGCCACGTATGTAATAAGGAAAAACAATTCCCTGTTATATTCAGTACGCGATTACAGTGGCTTATTACCGATTCCTGGGACAACTCCATTCATCTTAAACTACACTAGACAACAAATTGTAACTTTTTGATTTTTACAAAGGGAGAAATAGTTGATTTATATGAGATTCGAGTGTGCTGAAGTTGAAAATGGCAATTAAAAATCTACATTAGTTGAGGTGTGGAAGTTATTGTAACTTTTATGTTCATCGCATATTATAAAAGGACAAAAATTGATGGGGTGTTTAGCAGATCTGCGGGGAAGTATTGATTCCACACGGTAACTCAGAAACTCGTGTCACAATACATAATGGAGCACTGCGGAAGACAAGCAATCTTAGCCTGTGTTAGCTAGAAACAAAACACAGCAATCATTGGCTTTGGCGGCTTCGGTGGCGTAGTGGCTAGCATGCCCATGATCGCGGGTTCAAACCCGGCCGAAGTCGTCGGTATGCCTCAGTATGCCTTCTTTCGGAGGGGGAGTCAAGCCGGCGGTCCCATCTCATAGATTTATGACATGATAAAGAACCTTCCACTAATTACATTTGTGTGAAGCTAAATTATAGGTCATCTTTGAGTAACACTCTTAGGTTCCAAAGGTTCGTCACCAGGAGCCGACTGCGGTGGCATCTAGTAACAAAGTGCAGAACTAGTTGTTCGTTGACGGTGGCGTTTGGTAGCAAAAGATGGAACTACTTGAAAATCCAATGTATGCAGTCCTTACTTGAATTAAAAACGGATAACACACGCTAATACAGCCATCACAATTAATACCGGTTATGAGACAGATTCTACACACACCCAAAGTACACGGGGCTACATGACCACGTTGTCGCAGCCCCTAAACTGAGGAACGAACCACTGACACAGAATAATGCCTACAAAAATGTGTTGTATTAAAATACTCAGAAACCTGAAGTGGAATTTTCTTGCTGAATCGATCGCCCTGTAAATCAACCAATAGGAACACTTCAACTTACGCACTGTCTCCATCTTCTCCTGGGCCAAGACCTTGGCGAGCCGTTTGAAGAAAGGTACGTTAGTCACCAAAATACGGTCAGTGTTGTAATCCAGCGTGTTGTTCACCCCTTCCGACAGCACTCGGACGTACTCCTGTAGGTTCAGCTAGACACAGAGATGAGATCTGTTAGGAAACCCTCCAAATCAATTATAATCTATGTTCATTGGGCTATTGCCGTGTGAAAATAGAATTTAAATACAAGACGTTTCGAAGGAACCTTGCCTCCTTTTTCAATAGAATTAAAACAATGTGGCCAAAGAAAGTGTATCAATGAGAGAAATTCTCTAACAGAGACACTGGATATCAGCTAAGTGACACTTGGCTACCAGTTATTAAACATCTGGTAAAATAGTTGCTCTCAGTCTCTCAGTTCTTCACCTATTTCAAATTGTACAGTTTCTTCTATGGCTACAGGGCCAGGATTTGATCTCCTTTGTTCGTCACTGGAGGAGTTTCCATCTGTGTTTTCGCCGTTGCGTTTATGACGTTGGGTATCGTACAGATACACTTCCCTTTGGTTTCTGTTTCCTTATATCCATCCAACCCTCTCCCTCCACCCTTTCTCCTTATTTGGACCTCCTCATTCTTCGAGGAGTCTCAATATTTTTACCCTGTCCCCTTTACCTTCTCCTTCCTCACTACCACGGTAACTAGAAGAGACGGTAGGTGTCACGAGCGAGGTGCGCAGTAGGTTCACGCGTAGATGACATCATTGGGCGCCAACGCCGGGTCTCATACGTACTGTTTCCCACGGTAACCAGTCAAAGTAGAGAAGTTCGGTGTATTAATATCGGTCTGTAGGTCAGGTGAATGTTTATTTTCATGTTATCAGAATGTTTTACAACCTGTGAACTCGTGCGTGAGTGAAGTGTCGGCCTAGCTTCTGTGAGTGGTGTTAAAAGGTGCTAGAATGCAGGCTGTACAAATCATCCCCGAGACGCAAAGAAATGTACCGTAAGTTGTCATTTTACAGATTCCAAAAAACTTCGTCTCTGCACAAACAATGGGTACATTTTTGTAAAAGGAAGAATGTGTTTAACTCGAAAACAGCTTGCATTTGTTCGGAACACTTCCTGCCTAGTGATTTTGAAAGAGATTTACAATCTGAACTGTTAGCTCTTTCCCCTAAGAGATTGCTAAAAACAGGGTCAGTTCATTCCAAAAAAATTCCCACCATTCCTGCTTCAACAGAAAATTGCATGAGAAATGCGGGAGCCGAGAGGCGAGATTGTAGGAAAGATTTACAGTCCCTAGTAAAGAACTCGGTGGAAGAATCAAGTCAACATATTCAGCTTCCTCAGGGAGCTCAGATTAATGATGAGTTTCGCCAAATTGAAGACAATTGTGTGAACTACGTAGTGCTTTGGCCGAAAATGAAAAATTATCAGAAAGGATTAAATTTCTTTCTGAGGATCTGAAGAAATCCCAAGAAAAAATAAGAAAATTGGAGCAAAATTTAAAAAACTATGATGAAATATTTTCTAATTGTCAGAAGCAATATTTGTTGAAAAGAAAGTGTACTAACTGGTCTGCAGAAGATGTGGCGAAAGCTGTTACAATACGGTGTATCTCCAAGAAAGCTTTATCATATGTTAGGGAAACTCTAAAATACCTCCTCCCAAGTGAAACAACAATAGCACGACGGTTGTCACAATTTTCTACTCCTCCTGGGTTTCTGGATGTCACTTTTAACCTACCTAAGGGCCAAACAATTGTTATGAGTGATAACTTTCAAAAGGATGTAGTGATGAGCTTTGACGAAATGAAAGTTAAATCTGATATTTGTTATGACAGTGTCGAAGATGTGTTTAGAGGGCCACATGTAAATGTACAACATATTATGATAAGAAGCTTAACTGGTAATGGAAACAGCCATTTATTATCAATTCGACCAGGCGGTCATTGCTGATTGTTGAGTTGGCAGCAAGCACAAGAGTGTAGTGCAGTATCTTTGACATAGTCTTTGATATCAGTGAAGTTCAGTGTCAAAAACAATATGTTGTGTATCGAGTGAATTGAGAACCTTTCCATAACAAATAATAAAATATGCATTCTAGAGGAGTCTATGTGATTTATTAGGAAGTGAACCTAACATTTTATGGCGACCAGTGACACGATTCATTCATAGTAAAAGGCTCCCGTGAATAAAGAAGATGGAAAGACTCGCTAAAGAAAGAACCGTAAAGCGGCGGTTATTTACGCGCTCACACAATCAACTAATGACGTCGTTAGAAGATGATCAAACCGAAACGGAAAAAGTGCAAGTGCAACTTGAAATCCTTCAAGAAAAGTATGATGATATCTCTAATTTAGATGGATTAATATTTCAACAGATGATAGACGAGTGTGAGGATGACGAAATAGAAACGGAATGTGAATCAGCTGATGATTACAAACACAAATTCCTTAGCTGTAGAACAAAAGCAACACGTTTTATGAATCCCGTTGTTTCCATTACCCCTCCACAAAGTGTAGTGAATTACAATGTTTGTGATAAAAAGAAATATAGACTTCCAAGAATAGAATTTAAGAAATTTTCTGGTGAAATAATTGATTGGTTATATTTTTGGAGCCAGTTCCGTAAAATTCACAAGGATGAGGACATTGGAAAGGAAGATAAATTCCAATATTTAATTCAGGCTATGACAGAAGGTTCCAGAGCATATGAATTAGTTACTAGTTTTCCACCCACTGCCGAGAATTATGACAAAGCTATAGAGAGTCTTCAAGCTCGATTTGGTAGAGAGGACTTGCAGGTGGAAGTTTATGTTCGTAAATTGCTCAAACTAGTATTGACGAATGCAGTCAATTCCAAAGAAAGGCCAACACTGAGTAGCTTGTATGATAAATTAGAGTCACATCTCAGATCGCTGGAAAGTTTAGGCGTTACTACAGAAAAATGTACTGCAATGCTGTATCCCCTAATTGAATCATCTTTGCCATAAGACCTATTAAGAGCATGGCAGAGGAATACTTCCTTCAGGTGTGATTCTGTATCCAAAGATCGTTTGCAGCAGCTCATGGCTTTTCTTCAAAATGAAGTAGTAAGTGAAGAAAGAATTTCATTGGCTATGAAAGGGTTTAGTATTAGCACATCCCAAGGATCTAAGATTAAGGGAGACAAGAAACCAAGGGATGTCATTGAACCAAATATACCTACTGCTTCTGCTTTGTTTGCTGATGTTTCTAAGAGACAGGAGTGTGTGTTTTGTCTTAAACCTCATTCGAGCCCAGAGTGCATTAAAGCTCAAAAAATGACTGTAGGGGAGAAAAGGAAAATCTTAACTGATAAACACTGTTGCTTCAATTGTTTAAAGAAGGGCCATGCAAGTAGAGCTTGTAAATCGATTGTCAGGTGCATTGTTTGTGGTGGGAAACATGTGGTATTAATGTGTTATAAGCTCCGTGACAAAGAAAATGAAAGTGTGTCCAAACAGAATTATGAGGGAAACAGGAATTTGGTTCTCCAGGATGGCAACAATGTGGATAAGGCTTTAGCTAATGTGTCTTGTTTAGAGATGGGACTATCGACTACTTTTAACCATCGACTGACTAGTCATTCATTGGTAGAAACTATCGACTAGATAGTCGACTACTTTCAGTCGAATGGTTACCTGAATTCGCATTGCTCCTAAGCTTGTTGTTTCATGTATTCGACTGAAAGTACCGTAGTCGCTTCTAGGCAGCATACAAAGCACTGCAAGCCGTTACCGGCTGAGTTGAATCGTACCAACAGATGAAAATCAAACTTCTCCTTAACCCACCTATTTTTGCAGACGTTAGTTTGGACTACTCGACGCTCGGCAACATGCAATTGGTCAAAGTTATTTATTTATTTATACTGTGCTTCGAAATGGTGGTTTACGTCGTGTAGAGTGCAGCCATTATTTGCAATGTTGCACATTTCATTTAATGCAAAATGTGTGAGTAAATGTTCCCCGATACCGGTAATGATACAGGGCACATTACCTGTATGTACTGTGGATAAGTGAAGTAATAGACCAATACTTAATTAACCTGAGAGTAAATTAAATCACTATTACTGAGAGGGAGTTCTTAAGTACCGGGAACAATTCCATAGCCAACATTGAAATAATCACACTTCATATTTTAATACCAAAAAATAGTAAATGTAAAATATGTCCATAGAGTCATAACAAGTTAGGCTATGTGTTCACTAATTTAATCCTCTCTGAAGTACTAAGAACGTAGAGCTGAAATACGACTTGAACAAGAAAATTACGGCCTACAGTAAATACACACGAAAATAGAACACTTTAGAACAGCAACGAGGGCGAACTTTCAGTGGAGATGTTGGCAACAATGTAAATACTAAGTTTTCTTTAATGCGCGCGCTATCCATGTGCTGAAACAATTGACGACCGGAACGTAAAACTATCCGAGCGCGTTCTACATGTTAAATGTTAAAACACAATTGGGATATGTCGTTTGCAAACGACTTGTTTATGTTGCGGTGAGTAGTCGTTGAATTCATTCGACTGTTTTTTAAAAGCAGTCAAACAAGTCGATGGATTTAACATTTTTCAGTCGACTGCTGTGGTGCTGCCCATCTCCAAACAATTGACGACCAGAATCAATTTGTGCGTACGGTCAAGCTGTCCTCACAGTACCCGCTGCTATAGATGTAGAGATTCACATCACCACTCTATCTTATGATGGATGTCAGTACATAAAATCTGACACAGTTGTTAGGCCTGCTACAACAACTCTCAGCCATAACCCTGTAAACTACAGCTAAACCAAACCCAGAACCCCCTAATACACTTCATTTGCAGAGCAATAAAATCCATAAAACAACTCCGCAACAAGCTTCACAAAAACCTAAATTATAAACGAAAAGACTACTCCACAAACACCAAAATCAGTAAACCTCCCTCATTTCAGCCACACTACACCTTAAATAGACATAGAAGGCATAGGCATGACCCCATCATGGAGTAGGCTATTGTGTAAACACGATCATGAAGACTTCATTAAATTCTATTTAAAAAATCATAAACTCATTCCACAAATCTTAAAATCAGTATACATCCCTCATTTCAGTTACTCTATTCATTAAACAAACATAGAAGGCATAGCCATGACCCCTTCATGGAGTAGGCTATTGTCTAAATCTGACCACGCATACTACAACCTTACTCTAATTCAAACTTACGGCTAAATGATCCATCTGACTGGGAGGCAAAGGTATTTACCGGCTTGCCTGGGATGATGTGCCACAAAACCGGTATCTGGAGTTCAAACATAACCTAAATATTGAATGACAATATTGAATTGTCCAATAACTTGGACACTTGGATTTAGGCTATTTCATTGAAAGAATCAACGAACTGTATAAAACTATAGGCACCTACAGGTATACTTAACTTATTAATTAAAGCTCTACAATAAACATACAGTACAATGAATTGTAGCATGAAGCTATCCTGAAGAAGTCGTTTGATTAGTACGACTACTTAAATTCGAATGATTCCATTCGCTTGGAATTAGTCGTTTGCCAACGACTTGTTTCATTCGAATGATTTCCAACGATTGCTTTGGGATCAGTCGTTTACAACGACTACTTTTATTCGAATGATTCCATTCGCTTGGAAGTAGTCGTTTGCCAACGACTTGTTTCATTCGAATGATTTCCAACGATTGCTTTGGGATCAGTCGTTTACAACGACTACTTTTATTCGAATGATTCCATTCGCTTGGAAGTAGTCGTTTGCCATCGACTTGTTTCATTCGAATGATTTCCAACGATAGCTT
Organism: Meconema thalassinum; assembly: GCA_946902985.2. NCBI lineage: Eukaryota > Metazoa > Arthropoda > Insecta > Orthoptera > Tettigoniidae > Meconema > Meconema thalassinum. The sequence goes on from OX336395.1 coordinate 342,128,498, forward strand.
TGGGATCAGTCGTTTGCAAACGACTTGTTTATGATACGGTGAGTAGTCGTTGAATTCATTCGACTGTTTTTTAAAAGCAGTCGAATAAGTCGATTGTTTTAACTATCGACTAATTCGACTGTTTTCAGTCGACTGCTGCCCATCTCTAGTCTTGTTCTCCTGAGGTGTACTTGCAAACCCTGTGTTTTAGATCCCTTATTTGGGGGTGGATCTAAAAGGAAGAGTTATTGTACTAATTTATAAGGTTGTGCCTAAAAAAGGGTAGCTTCCCTTGGCAGGGTAAGCTGACCAGTGTAGAGTGTTGTTGTGTGCTAGGAACTAGGGGGCGTTCCTATAAATAATGTAGTAGTGTTTGAAGGGATGGGACCCAATGCAAGGGTCACTGTGCTGGTCGCTCAGCTGACTGCTTATTATGTAACTGACTCTGCTCGTATCAGCTAAGTGGCACGCGCTGCTCTCTGGCAGCCGGGCCGGCTCGAGAAATACAATGGTACCTGAGCTAGCGCTATTAGACTACCGTCTGTCACGTCTTACCGTGACGGGAATAAGGAAGGGCGTTGGGATGTAAAGAGGCGTATAAACAGTAAGGCTAGTGTGCTGTGTTGACCAAGTGTTTATTGGTCTGTAATTCTGAGTATGAGTCCCTTGTAGGGAATGTAATTATGTTCACAATGTAAAGTACAAGTTGTGGGTTACAGATTACAAAAGTAGGATGTCTGAACACGACTGACTGACTCACCTCTGATGACACCGGCGTAGCCTTCGGCCGTATCGTTGAAGCACTGATAATGGAGAGATCCTTTGACCTCATTAAGATGCCTTCTTATACTCTCCGGCGCTATGTTGTCAGCAATGTGTTGGCATTGCTGTCCCAGTTAATAGTATGTCGCTATGTGTAACCATTGTGCAAGGACTGAGCTGCTTTCTATAGTGGCAAGCTGTCCTTGCTACGTTTTATGGATGTTGGCCCGGCTTTCCAAGGGTTGCCCGTTAGGAGATTTAGGCAGATGATGGGGGGATGGTCTCCAAGGGGTGCATACCCCTGGGAGGCTGTACAAGCGTCTTCCTTCATTTGTTCGCGTCCTCGCGAACGGGAACGGAACTGGAGGTTGGGATGTTGACGTAGTGGTCCTTGAAACCCCCTCGTATCTCCTGGTGGCGTCGTATCGAAGTGTGGGTGTGAGGTCAGCCCGTGTTCAGAGGGGAGGGTTATGGGATGTACAGATATATGTATACACTGATATTGGCATTGTGAAAATGGAAATTAACAAAACAAGAAAAATTGACATTGCGAAAAATTTGACATCGAGAAAAAAATTGACATGGAAAAAAAATTGACATTTGAGAAAAATTTGACATTAAAAGAAATTTGACATGTAAAAAAAAATTTGCCCTTGCTATTGCTGGCATATTGCTAGTTTCAAAAAAAAACATGGTTTTTGATGGTGATTCGTTACATAGTTGTGCAGGGAGGAAAAACCCATCTAGACGAGGAATTGTGTCGTCTGGCTTTACCTTGGGGAAAAAGTGCTCCCTGCAAATAGAAAGATAGGAGAGAATAGAAAAAAATGGGTGTTCCAGGGTATAATTTAAGGGATATATTCAAAGTATTTATTTGTTTGGGAAAAAAACGGAACACCCTGACAAATGGGGAAGTTAGAAGAAGGAAAAATGAAAGAAAACAAATCATAGACATTATGTACTTTGGTGGTCTTGATAATGGTAACAGATATGACCCGATAATAATAATAATAGTAATCCTTACAGTTGTAAAATTCCTGACAAGTTATAATTGAACATAGTAAACATGTAATGAAGATGAACATAGAAAAAATAATGGTTGCCATGTGGGTACCCTGTACGTATAAGTAATCTTGCCACTCTTGTGGACCCTTGCAATTGTATGACATGGCGAGAAAATACAAAATAATTTACACTTTATAATTATCACTATCATATATATATATATAAACCTTATAGAGCTCTGTTACCTGGCCAGTTACTAGATACCTCTTATACTTGGCGCGCACCGTACTATTATGCCTCGCCGACCGTTCTCTAATCGGCCGTTCCTGGTGAGGTTTAGTGGCTAGTCCACTATCATCTCCCTGTACCTATCACATAACCTCGTGGTTTTCCGTCGTGGGTCGGAATCCCACCTTAGGGTCGAAGGTCCGGCACTTACAAACTCTGTGTCGCCCTTTGAGCCTGAAGTAACGCTTCATTTGCGTATTCTGAAATGTGTTTGCGTTCAGCGATGGTCATCATCCCACGTATGCTGTCCACCGCTGACCGCTGGCGTTGTCACCTTTAAGGGTGCAACTAAAACTGATAAGGAGTGTATTTGTGTATGACATGTATGTGTATTTTGGTAATATGTTTACCACAGACATATTCACGTTCTTGGTTACCTGTAAATCAAAACAAAACAAAAATGCATCCATATAAAGATGTTTATTTCTTCGTATCTCCGTGGTCTTCCTGTGTGGGTAAAAGTGGGTTAATTATGACTAGTACAGTACAATACATTATGATTCATTACAGGTATATATATAACCTTCTTCGGTAGCGCGTAGGTTGGAAACTAAGTGTAGCGCCACCGAAGTCTAACTTAACCTAGGTTGGCCTATTTTAACCTAGTTTATCCTAAGTATGGTCGGGCTTACCTCGGTAACGGATTTTTAGTCACCGAGTGCCGAGATATTCTATTGTGATCTATATATATTTAAAAAAAAATTGCCCTGAATGTAGGCTTATACTATCTTACAACGAATTATCAGGTTTCTGGGTCATCAGGCGCCGAACGGCGTTATCTTACACTACTTATTTTACTTATTGATAAAATTACTTAACTGTAAAACTATTCTGTATTTACATGCCGAGTGGACCTTATTCTAAAGCCGAAATGTGCTGTGCTATTATTAGCAACAGCTGTTAGTAAATTTGCTTACATCTAAGTGACCTTAACATGGCACTATGACTTAAGTACTAAAATTTAGATGGAGGCTGTCCGTTTGATTTCTCTCGCGGTGGTTCCCTTGTAGCACATTGCCGGGACCGGAACCCGACAATGTCTCGTAGTCCCCTCCGTTTTAATACTATTGTCGACATCTATTCTAGGCCTTAATACTAGTACTAACCTAGTCACAGGCGGCTTACGGTGCCACTAAGCAAACCGTTTCGCCTGCTGTACCTTCCATTTCTTTGATCGTTTCCATTGCGTGTGTAGTCGTAGGTGGGCCGCCCACGTAACCCTTATGAGGCGCTCGCAATGCCCCTCTCTTAATGCCCATTGGCTGCCCGATGCGTCGCCATTTATGTGGGCATTGGACATTGTGGTCCAATGGCATAATATTTTCTTCGCCTTTGTCGGCAATCGTGGTTTGCTTTTCGCAATACTCTTCGCCTGTATCGGCAATCGTGGTTTGCTTTTCGCAGTAATCTTCGCCTGTATCGGCAATCGTGGTTTGCTTTTCGCATTAGTATTCTTCTCCAACGCACAGGAGTTTTGCTTCCCGCTATGGAAGCCGTGCCTACTTAAATTTAAATTTAACTAGAAGTCCAGTCATAATGGGGTCGTCTCTAGGGATAGTTCCCGAGGCCGGCGCTGAGTGAGCTATTTCTCCCGCCATCCTCAGAAAGTCACCCTGCAGATCTCGGCTTCGATGACCGTGACACATAGTGGGTGTAACCTTCTCCGACAAGGGGGATGGGCTAATATGCACCCCTAGATCTCGATGTTTGCCCGTGTCAGGTCCCGAATGCTTTGACCTTACGTAGTTCGTCTGTTTGGTCTAGTCGTCAGTTAAGTGAGGTCGCTGCGCTGTCGAGCCAACTGGGGTAAGGGTCCACATCGCCTTCCCCAGCTCTCAAAGTGTGGTTCTCCTGACCTTCGGCTTACACCGTTGTCATCAATCAGATCGTATCAGATTCCTTTGTAAAATAAAATGTGGCGTAACCTGTGTAAATAGTTTAATATCTGTGTAAAATGTAAAATACTTCCAGTGTTGTGGGGTTGTGGATCTTCTAAGTACATAGGCTACTTCTGGTCTACCATCGCTACGTCAGCTTTCCAGCAATAATGCTTTCTTTACCTTAATGGAGGTGTTAGTAGGGTCTGTAATGTCAGGTACCCTGTTATTAGGATCTGGGGGTAGTTATTTGTTGAGTGGGCTTAAAGTATGGTAGGAAGGGGTTGCGCACCTTTGGGTTCCACGTTAGTGGTGGCCTGGAACCGGTGATGCCACTGGGATGCTTCTATAGTGAGTGGAGTGGGGAGGTAATTCCGGGGATTGCAAAGATACGAAAATTTCATGCAGGTTTGATATCAAAATCCCTGGTAAATGGATGGGATACTCATGCATGTGTCTGGATATGAAGTTTCTGCCTTCATGTACGGATAGGTGTAGGGTGGGGCATAATACCAATATGTTCCTTTCATGCGGGAGTGTTTAAGTACTAAAGAATGGTTAATATATATCTATGGCCTCCTCTCTCATTTGGAGAGGCGCATTATGCTTATTTAATGTTTGCTGACCCACCCCTAATACTCAGGTGGTAGCATCGTGGCGCAAGGCGTAGCATGCCTGCTCTTTAGACGCATGAAGTCCATCAACCCCTTGTGTGTACTTTGTAATGTAGTGTAGCTGTTTTTGGTCGTGTAGATATGTCTGCGTTGGTTTATGTTGGGCGTGAGAGGGTTATTGGAAGGGAATTGGGTATTAACCATGGTAGCCTGCTGTAGTATGTCGGTAATCCCTCTGGGATTATCCACCTATGGTTGGTCATCCTCCCTTGATCCATGTTGGCTTTCTATCCGCGCCTTGGGATAGTAGAGCTGCATGACCTAATCTGGTCTGCCATTTGTGGTGTAGATGTGGCCAGTGGTCGTAGTGCGACTGGTCATGTGCTAGTCATCTGTAATGACTCCTATGCCTTACGATCGATAAGAGAAGTTATTAGGGGGGAGATCTTGTGTGTGTTTGCTCCTAATTGTTGAGTGCGTGTGCGTGTGTGTGACTATGTTCCGCTACACCACGCGGACGGTTGGTCTGTTGCAGGCTAAGTCGTAATATGTATCGCCTGTGTGGGCAGAAGGCGCCCGTGGCTTGCCAACGTCCTTGCGAACGTGCCCTTATAGGCCCAAGATAAGTTCCGCTGTGTCACGTCTTGTCCATTGCCAAATGTTTTTGCAGTGTGGAAAAAAATGTATGGTGTTATAATTGTTATGTGTTTGTAATTTCACGGTCACTGGCGATACGCAATAGTGTCTTGTCACCGCAGTATTGCAGTGTGAATAGTCTGCAAGTCAGCAGTTGGTATGTGTAACGTCAGGCTGGGATGTTATTGTTTGTCATCCGCTGGCATGTGCTTTTCTGCACGTATGCAAGTGTGGTCATTGTTTTAGATTCCTAGCGGACTAATGTAGCAATTCATCCTAGTTAGGTAATGACGTTGTGTGGCCATTGTTCCCTAAGACTTGTGTCTTGCGAAATTTTCCTACCTGTGTCTGGGAAATGTATTCTCTATGTCTGGTGTAATTCGAAATTTTATGTCTGGCTTTTGGTGGGAGGAAATGTAGTATTCCCTGTTCATGCACTTGTATGGGCCAATTTCGGTGTGGTTGGAAGCCTGGATAACTGCTTTCCCTTGTGTCTAAATTTTTACTGGAACTCAGACCCGTGACCTTATGTCATTCTCTGTGTTTTATGTTTGCGTTGTGTTTCAGGGCTTGGGGCTTCCCCAGTGTGGTTTTTGCTTGTGTTCCGTGTACCAAAAATACCATTGGATAGCTAGTTTTTGGTACGAGTGTGGTGTGTGGTCATGCGTTCGAATCCGGTTGTCTGTAAAGACTTGGTGTGACCCTCTCTGTGCCGGATATATTATGGCACATGTACTGTGTATCTGTTATGCGCAAACGAAAGTACTCAATGCTGTGAGGAGTTTGCGTATTTTTGAACTCTCCTCGTAGTGTAATTTTGGGAGTTATAGGGTCCTTAGATCGGCCGTGAATGATGTGTTGGTTTCTGTCCAGTAGGATTTGGCTCGGCTTGTCTGTGTCGAGCAGTCTTGCTCATTGAGGAGTATGTTACTGCTGATACGACGGTGTTGAATTACGATGTTGTGTGCTTTCATTTGTTTCATGTTCTGCCCACGTCCTTGTTTCCTGCACGTGTGTGTGTGTGAACTTGATTGCTGTCTGTAGTGATGGCGAGCAGTGCCTCTCTCATTGTAAAAAAAAACTTGTGGTTTAACATGACCGTTGATCTGTAGATCATGCGCCACGGGACTCCCGTTTTACGTGGAATCCAAACCACAGGCCGTGGCCTTTCACTTCGAAAGTCCCACATGCATTGGCCGCATAGGAAAAGAACCTCTTACTAACTACATCTGTGTCCCCAATTGTGTGTTACTGTAACGTGGTTCAAGTATGTTCGTTATCCATGGCACCGAATGTCGTTATACGCTAGTGTGTCTGGGCCGCTAGTCGCGTGTTTGGTGACCAGATGCCAGAGGCGATTTTGTTGTTTTTCGTTTATGACCCGCTGTTAGTGGGACTGTCCCAATCTGTCTTAGCTTTCCCATTTTTCTATTCTAGAACTGGATATCTACCCAACCTTATATTCTTGGTATTCAGAAGGTTGCGGGTTTTGAGACCGTCTTTTACCCAGAGTAATTGTTTCTGGCACTATTCAGGTTGTGTCTCCGGGACAGTTCTGGTGAGTGTTAGGATCGTATCCCGGTTCGGTCAGTGAGGTCTGAAGGCTATTTCTTGGCTTTCTTCCCACGTCTGCCAGCGGGACCGTTTCCTTTTCTCTTAGTAGTGTGCCCGCCTGTACGTGTAGGTGTGTGAGCTTTACGTGTATGATATGCCTTTATCCGGCGGGCGTGAATAGTGTCCTTTATGAGTTTTCTCCCATGGCGCACGCTCACTATATAATTTAGGTCAGATACCTTCCTGCAGACTTTGAAGGGACCTGCCCATCGTGGCAGGAGGAATTCGGACACGTTCTTCTTACGGGCAGAATTGGAGACCATGACCAATTGCCCGGGTGTGTATTCCACGGTCTTTCTATTCCGATCGTACCGCTCTTTTTGCTTTTTCTGGGCCTCGGCTATGTTTTTTCTAGCGTCCATGTGGGCTATCTGCAAATGCTCTAGCCGAGCCGCATTGTCTGTGTGGGCGTCCTGTGGGATACATATATTGTCTATGGGACTCCTGGGTGTGTATCCGTGCAGTAGGAAGTGTGGAGAGTGTTTCGTAGCCGTAGATACAGAGGTATTATAACTAAAAGTAATGCTTTGCAGGTATTCATCCCAGTCTGTTCCTGCGTCCTCTGTAAATTTAGCCAGCGCTATTCCAAGTATTTTGTTCATACTCTCCGTGAGTCCGTTGGTTTGCGGGGAAAAACTCGTGGTAGTGTATGCCTTAATCCTGAGTATCTCCAGAAACTGTTGGAGCACTCTCGAGGTGAAAATAGTACCTCTGTCGGATAATAAGGTTTGGAATAGGCCATATCGTGTAATTATATCAAATAGAAATTCGGCTATGCTGTTCGTGTCTGCTTTGGGAACAGCCTTTGTAATCATGTATCGTGTGAGATACTCGGTGGCCACCAGGATATATTTATTACCTTTCTGACTTGTTGTAATGGGGCCTTTCACATCTATCCCGACTCTGTGAAATAACTCTCCCACGGGAATTGGGTTGAGTAGTCCATGAGGCTTGCCAGGTCTTGTTTTGAATCGTTGGCAGGTGTGACATGTCTTTACAAAGGTATCTATGTCGGCCTTCATGTTCACCCAATAGTACTTGTCACGGATTCTAAGGTATGTTTTATGCGTACCTAAGTGTGCCCCTGCCAGTGGGCTATTGTGGTGTCCGATCATGATATTTTCTCTCAATGATTCCGGAACCACTATAGGTGCGATATCGTGCATGGCTGTGGGCTTAAATTTCAGTACCCCGTCTTTGTCTAGGAAAAATCGCCTAGACATCCGTGCTGTCTTGGAGTCCACTTTATCCAAGTCTTCTAGTGCCAATAGAATCTGTTTCAAGTGCGGATCACTTTCTTGCTCCTGTTTGATGTCAACCACCGTCAGGGCAAAGGTGGGCATATCGTCCCAGTCGTGGTCCTTACTGTCATCCGGGGGCTCGGCTACTGGCAGCCTAGACAACCCATCCGCGTCTAGGTGTGTAGCGCCTTTCTTGTGTTTGACCACGAAGTCATATTCATACAGGCGGAATATAAACCTGTTGAGCCGCGAATTTGGGTTTTTAAATTTGTCCCAAAAAAGCAAGCTCGCGTGGTCAGTCACTACCGTGAACTTGATACCATAGAGGTATACTCTAAAATAGTTCACTCCCCACGAAAATGCCAGCATTTCCCGCTCTGTGGCAGAGTATCTAGTCTCAACGGCCGTTAGCTTCCTGCTAGCGTAGGTGACGGGCCGTTTGCGCCCTTCGGCGTCTTCCTGCAATAGGGCTGCTCCCAACCCATACAGGCTGGCATCCACGTGTAAAAATGTGGGCCTATCACTGTGGAAGTGTTGCAGTAATGGAGGTGAGGTCAATAGTTGCTTCAGTGTGTTGAAGGCATCTATGTGTTCCTGCTTGATGCTGAAGTGCGTTCTTTCACGTGTGAGTTCAGTTAGGGGATGGGCGATGTGTGCAAACCTATAGATATGCTTGCGATAGTACGAAGCCAAGCCAATAAAACTGCGCAATTGTTTCAAATTTGTGGGCATTGGGATGCCCGTTATTGCGTCAGTCTTAGCTGGGTCGGGAATAATGCCCTCCCTGTTGACAATATGGCCCAATATGTTAATTTGCTGTCTGGCAAATTGACATTTCGCAGGTTTAAGCCTTAGTTTAGCTTCTCTGATCCTTGCGAAAGCCTCCTCCAAATGTACGATGTGTTCGTCAAAAGTGTTGGAGAAGACCGTTATGTCATCCACGTACACTAATACGGAACGCCATTTAAGCCCTGAAAATGTCTTATCCACTAGCTTTTGGAAGGTTTGGCTGGCGTTACGGAGACCCATCGGTAAACGGGTGTAGGTAAATAGTCCGTTCTCTGTAACGAACGCCAGCTTGTGCCTATCTGGTTCATAGACGGGGATTGAATAGAATCCACTATAGCAATCCATCGAACTGAACCAGCTAGCTCCACCAAGGGCGTCCAAATAGGTGTCTGCCCTTGGTAGTGGATAACTATCATTTTCGACGAATTTATTGAGCCTCCTGTAGTCAGTACAAAACCTGTGCGATCCGTCCTTCTTTTTGGTCAGCAGAACTGGAGAGGAATAGTTAGAAATAACTGGAACAATGACCCCTGCCTCGAGCATCTCTGAGATCTGGGCATCGATGGCATGTCTCTCCTTCTGGCTCACTCTGAAGGGAGGCTGGTGTACTGGTCGGTCACTAGTGAGTGTGACATGGTGTTCAATGAGGTCTGTCACAGCGAGATCCTTCATTGAGTGGGCAAAAATATCTCTGTTGGTCTCCAGGAGCTCCGTGAGCCTTTTATTTTGCTCCGGAGTCAGGTCCTGCCTGTGGTTCTGGTTGGCCGCCTTATCCGTGTGTGTGTGTTTGTGTATTGGCTGATAGTGTGCAGTGTAGGGGCCTGATGCTCGTGATTTTCTCGCTCCGCTCGAATCCCATCTCTGTTCCTGGTGTATACCATGGGATGTGTGGTGAGCCTCTGGTCGTGCTTTAAAAGCATCTGACCACTAGCGAAATTTATGCTAGCCTCATATCTAGCGAGAAAATCCATGCCAATTATGGCTGACGCAGAAAGGTGTTCGATAACGAACATGGGGTGCGTTGTGGCAAAATGATCTATCCTAATATGTATGTTTGCCACCCCCATGTTTTCTAGCGTCTGAGCATTGGCCGCTACCAGCCGAATGTCTCCCGTGACACCTTGTATTTGCGCCTCGGCAATGTGTCGTCTATTAACACAACTTACGGCTGCCCCAGTATCAATTAGGGCCTGCACTCTGTGGCCATTTATGGTGGCGTGTATCGTGAGGGCCGATACCTGAAATCCACTGCCCTGCACCGATGTGTTGTGTAAGATGTATGTTGTTGTTGTTGTTGTTGCCGGAGTGACATTTGTGCTGGGAAGGCACGGAGCTGTCCGCTTATCGTACCTGGCACGCTTCGCCTCTCGGCTTACTTCCTGTCCTGAATACTTTGCCCCGGTCAGCAAAGTGCGTTTGCCAAGTACATTGCCATCTCCTTTAACCGGTCTTGTTGTGAGACTAGGAGTCTGCTGGCGAACGTTTAATGTATTAATCGTTCCCAGCCTTTGTGTAGTTGTGTTGTTGTTGGTTTCTTCCTCTCGGGAAGGTGTGTCTGCAAATGTGACCCTGAGCTTGCCCTTGTTACCCCGACTTTTGTTCCAGGCGGTCGCGAGTTCGACTCCTGTTGCTGGCTTCCCCATGCCGAGCGAGCTCGCGTCATGCGCCTGTGTGTGGTCAATTCCCCCCCCCCCCCTGTGTTGTGGTGAAGGGGGTAGGGTTTTCTGTTTGGAGGGTGTGGGCGTGTTCTCGGGCTGTTTGATTCTGATTGTGAGGGGTGTGTAATGTCCCGCCTTAGGGTTTCCTGTAAAAAGTACGTGTAGGTCCCTATTGAATCCCGCAGTTGAGAATAGCGGAGGCGAGTGCACATCCGTGTATACATGGATGTTGGCTTTGAGCACCTTGCCGAGAGCGGTTACCTCTACGGCACTGCCATAGGTGCCGTCCTTGCCCATGTATTTTCGGTAATCCGCCCCGGTCTGGAATGGGTTTTCCCGCTCGTCCGACACAAAGTCCCGGTACTCTTTCCAGTTGGCCAAGATATGTTTGACCGTTTTCTGTCTGTAGTCCCCATGATAGTCCTCGGTATTCCGGATTAGGAAGCTCATGGCCCTAAACAGACAGTTGCCGTCTCCTTGCACGGGGTGTGCCTGGAAACGGTCCGGGGGCGGATCGTCAGCCTTAGCTTTAGCTGGCTGCTTCTTCGCCTTACTCTTGCGAGTTTGCTTGGGGGAGGGGCCTTTCTTGTGTTGTGTTGGGAAAGAACCTCAGCCGCTTCATTAGCTGGCCGAACCTCCCCATCTAGGCGTTTTTTGAAAATGTGGGTGTACGCCTGCCTGTAATGTATGTGCGCCCCCCCTCGGGGTGGCTGCGCCAGCTCCCCGCTTGCGGTGTGTGTCTAGGCGTAGGGAGTATTGCCCCCCTGTCTGTCCTGTGGGGTGTTTCATCCCTGAACTCCCTCGGGTATTCGTCGGGGAGGGGGTAGTGTTCCGGGCCCTTCGTGTGTTTTCTTCCCTGTCTATTATTGCCCGGGGGTTTGTTTTCCTGTTTCCTCCAGGGTGGGGTGTATGTCTGATGTTGGGGGAGCGGGCTTTCCCGTCGGTTCCCCTTTTCCCTATATTGGGTAGCTGCATACTCCTGTCTGGTTGGGGGTGGGTTTTCTTGCCTGTCCCTATTTCCCCTGTATTGTGGGGGTGTATAGCTTTGACTGTGTGGGGGCGGGTTCTCCCGATATTCCCCATTTCCCCTGTACTGCGGGGCTGCATAGCCCTGTCTACGTGGGGGCGGGTTTTCCCGGTACTCCCTGTCTGCCCTGTATTGTGGGGCAGCGTAGGACTGTCTATTTGGTGGCGGGCTGTTTCGTCGGGGGATGTCGTGGTCGTACTCCTCAGGGTAGTACTCCCGTGTGTACGGAGATGGTGAACGCCTTGAGGGGTATGTCGGCTCTGTGTCCGTGTATGCTATCGGTGAGTACCGAGGAGGGTAGTGTGGCCTATCCTGTGGGGGAGGTGTTGTTGGCCGCTGTGGAGGGTAGTAATTTTCTTCCCTCCCGTAGCGTCTCCTCTCTGTGTACCCCCTGTCCCTCTCAGTATGATAGTGTTCTCGTTTGTCTGCTTGCTCATCCCTTGGCGGTCTCCCGCCCGCTTGGATGGCAGCTATGGTCAGTTTCTCCATCCTGTCCACTAATTCGTCTATTTTGTCATTAGTGTCGTCTTTCCGAGTTTTGAAGTGCAGATCCACGGCTTTTTCCGTAGCCTTTTCCGTGATCTTTCTCCCCTCCTCTATGGTCTTTATGTTATTCAACATATGTTGGACCGTGGGGTTGTTCATGATGCATAGCTTTTCTACTATGGCTGGTCTGAGGCCCTGCATTAACAGCTTGATTTTCTGTTTATTTGTCATTGCTGCATTGTACTTTTCGCACATTATCAATTTAACATTGATGTATGCCTGGGCGCTCTCTTTGGGTCCCTGTGACCTCTGTCTAATCTGGTCATAGAGATCGTCATCGTCTGGTATAAGCTGGAACTCATCCTTCAACATTACCGCGGTTTCCTCCCATGTGGCAGCCTCTAGTGCGTCCTCATGGAGCTCATACCATGTCATGGCCGCCTTTGTGAGATAGGCAGGAAGGAGCCGTTTCCTAACTTCCTCGCTCCAACCATTGATCCGGGCCGTTCTATTGAAGGCCTTGAGGTATTCCTCGGGATCCTGGCCTTCCCCCGTGAACTTTGTGGGGTGGATCATGGGGTATTCAGTGTGTCTATTCATCTCGCTTTCAGCTGTGTCTCGTTGGCTGTGTAGTGCTTCGGGTCTGTTTGTGCCGTTCACCCCGCTGTCGTGTGCCGAGGTGTTTGGGCTGTTTAGAGGGGAATTAGCCTCGCTTCCCGTGTACGACACCTGTGTTACGTTACCAGGTGGCTCGTCACCTGATATGTCTGTGCTGATGGATGGTGTATTGTCGTACTGTGTGGATTCGACTATGTGTACGGTTCTGTCTAAATCCTGTTTTACTGTTTCCAAAATAGTGTGGATGTCAAGAACCGCTTCTGTCGTGTGATTATTGGCTTTAATAGTGTCTGTCTCTAATAGCTCTGAAATGCGCTCGAGCAGGTTACTGGCTTTCTGCTCTGTGATCTGCAGTTGCTGCAACAATAGGGGATGGAGTGTTGGCAGGCAATCTACTTCACTAGCGCTGGATACTGGTGACTCTTGTGTGTGTTCACTGGCCTGGGACCGTGTAAAATGTATAACTTGTGCTGCAGCGGCAGGGTGTTGAGCACGGATCTTTGCTGTTTGGAATTCAAGGTCCCTGAGAAGTTGTACTGCAGTCTGGTCAGTTATTAAGTCACCGTTCTTAATCTTTAGCTTCGGCAGGAGTGGAGTCGTACTAGCCGACAAATGGTGTGCAAAGTCTCTTAATGTAGTTCTAAATGTGGACATTTAATTTAGAAAAATGTGTGACGCAATATGAGGTTAAAAAAAAAATTCACTATTTGCTTGGCTGCGTGCGGTTAGGACCGTCTTGACCGCAGGGATACGTTGTTTGAACCCCTAGGGCGTTGTTCTAAAACAACGTCACGGTACTCTGCGCCTCCACCAGTGTTTTAGATCCCTTATTTGGGGGTGGATCTAAAAGGAAGAGTTATTGTACTAATTTATAAGGTTGTGCCTAAAAAGGGTAGCTTCCCTTGGCAGGGTAAGCTGACCAGTGTAGAGTGTTGTTGTGTGCTAGGAACTAGGGGGCGTTCCTATAAATAATGTAGTAGTGTTTGAAGGGATGGGACCCAATGCAAGGGTCACTGTGCTGGTCGCTCAGCTGACTGCTTATTATGTAACTGACTCTGCTCGTATCAGCTAAGTGGCACGCGCTGCTCTCTGGCAGCCGGGCCGGCTCGAGAAATACAATGGTACCTGAGCTAGCGCTATTAGACTACCGTCTGTCACGTCTTACCGTGACGGGAATAAGGAAGGGCGTTGGGATGTAAAGAGGCGTATAAACAGTAAGGCTAGTGTGCTGTGTTGACCAAGTGTTTATTGGTCTGTAATTCTGAGTATGAGTCCCTTGTAGGGAATGTAATTATGTTCACAATGTAAAGTACAAGTTGTGGGTTACAGATTACAAAAGTAGGATGTCTGAACACGACTGACTGACTCACCTCTGATGACACCGGCGTAGCCTTCGGCCGTATCGTTGAAGCACTGATAATGGAGAGATCCTTTGACCTCATTAAGATGCCTTCTTATACTCTCCGGCGCTATGTTGTCAGCAATGTGTTGGCATTGCTGTCCCAGTTAATAGTATGTCGCTATGTGTAACCATTGTGCAAGGACTGAGCTGCTTTCTATAGTGGCAAGCTGTCCTTGCTACGTTTTATGGATGTTGGCCCGGCTTTCCAAGGGTTGCCCGTTAGGAGATTTAGGCAGATGATGGGGGGATGGTCTCCAAGGGGTGCATACCCCTGGGAGGCTGTACACCTGTCAGTTGTCGTTAAAGGAAAGGGTAAACAAAAAACTGTACGAGCTGTCATTGATACTGGGTCTACTAAATCCTACATTGCACGTGACCTAGCCGAAGAAATGGGGTATCAGTCAATCAGGAAGGAAACGTTAATACATTCCTTGTTTGGTGGAGCACGTTCTCGAGAAGCAAAACACGACTGTTACAGAATAAGTTTAAAGCGATTGGAGGGAAACTATTCCAAGGAGCTGGAAGTTTTAAGCCAAGATATTATTTGTGAAGATGTCCCATATATTAAGAATGGTTCTTGGAGTGAGAAAATAAGGGATCTGAAAATATGTTTAACTGATGTACGAGAGCGAGGGCCTGTGCAGATTCTGATTGGGGCCGATAAGGCGGGTGAACTGCTTACTGGGAGGAAACATCGACTAAAATGTGGCCTAGTTTTGGTGGACACTTCCCTAGGGTGGACACTAATGGGAAAAGTCATAGGTAACAAGGCCCAAAGGGATTCGGCATCATTATTAGTGTCATCATTGTTTTCCCAACATACAAGAATTTCTGATCTCTGGGACTTAGAAATTCTTGGAATTACTGACCCTGTTGTGAAAGGATCTGTCGTCGAGAGGAATGAGCGTGTTAAAAATAACTTCCTTGAGACTGCACGACTAAATGAAGATAACAGATATGAAGTGTGTTTGCCTTGGAGTGAACAACATCCACCTCTCCCTGACAACAGAGAAATTGCTCAGCACAGATTAGAAATCACTACAAAGAAACTACAAGCTGAACAACATTATCAGGAGTACGATAATGTCTTACGAAGTTGGTTGGAGCAAGGAATCATCGAGAGGGTACCTGAAGAAGAACTGAAGAATAGTGGACACTATCTACCTCACCGACCTGTCTTCAAAGAAAACAGCACCACCAAGATCAGGCCTGTTTTTGATGCCTCGGCGAAGCAGAGAAACGCTCCATCTCTGAACGAATGTATTGAAAAAGGGCCTAACTTCATAGAGTTGATCCCTAGTTCTCTACTGAAGTTCAGAGAAAATGAGATCGGTGTGACGGCCGATGTAGAAAAAGCATTTCTTCAAATAAGTGTTAATCCTCGAGACCGTGATTTTTTGAGATTCCTTTGGTGGGAGGAGGAAAGTACAGGGAAGGTAGAAGTGTTCCGTCACAATAGAGTTATCTTTGGACTTGCATGTTCTCCGTTCCTATTGTCGGCAACCATCAAACTCCACTTGAACGAGTTGAAGAGACAAACAGTCGATAATAGTTCCTACTCAACTTCAACAATAGAAAGATTGGAAGAATGTTTTTATGTGGATAACTGTGCTATTAGTGTTAACAACAGAAATGACCTTCATTCATTCATGCGAGAGGCAAGCATAATAATGAATAAGGCATCTTTCAATCTCCGAGGGTGGGAGTATTCTCAGGATGGTACAGCTGAAAATCTTACTCATGTGCTAGGGCTCATTTGGAATAAAGGAGAAGATACCATTGAACTGAATCTAACTCATGTTAACGATTTCAAATATGATGTAATCACTAAAAGAGCTATACTAGGAGCTGCACATAAGGTGTTTGACCCTATTGGCTTCGCATGTCCGGTATTTCTCTGTCCAAAATTAATCTTGAAAGAACTATGGGCCACTGACTTGGGTTGGGACACCAGAGTAGACGAAACAACAAAGAGAAGATTCATGAAGTGGTTGGCAGAACTACCTCAGCTGTCTGAGATTAAGATTCCTAGATGTTTGATCAGTAGTGTCCAGTCGGTTGAAGATATATCTCTTCACGTGTTCTGCGACGCCAGTCAAACTGCGTATGCTGCAGTTATATTCTTGCAAATACAGAGGGTTGACAATATAGATCTACGATTTGTACAAGCCAAGACAAGAGTGGCACCCAAGAAGAGTATCACCATACCACGCCTGGAATTATTAGCAGCTACAATAGGGGTTCGACTAGTGACGTCAGTACTGCCAACATTAACTGCAAAAGAAATCGTTACTTATTATTGGAGTGACTCGTCGACTGTGTTGTCCTGGATCAAGTTAGACGAACCTTGGGGGACCTTCGTGTGGAACAGAGTGCAAGAAATTCGAAGACTGTCCAGAATAGAACAGTGGCGGCATGTTCCAGGAACCATGAATCCGGCTGACCTGGCATCAAGGGGATGTAGCACAAAACAGTTACTTCAACAGAGACGGTGGTAAGGGCCATAATGGCTAAAACAATCCACTACACAATGGCCTAGCCCCGAAATTTCAACAAACGATGATGAAGTCTTCCAAGAAAGAAAAAAGAAAGTCAACACTATGACGGTGTTAGAAGACAAGTCCAATACCCAAGAATGGCACTTTGACTATTTCTCAAGTTTCCGTAGAACAGTTCGTATGATAGGATGGATCTTGAGGTTTCTGTATAATTGTCGACAGAAAAATAATAGAAGAACTACCGAACTATCCATTGAAGAAACCACAGAAGCAGAAAAAGTCGTGATGAAGTTCATACAAAAGGAGTGTTTTGTTGGTGAAAAGGATGAAAGATTCAACTCACTATGTGTTTTCATGGATGATGAGGGAGTGATGAGACTGAAAACAAAAATTATATCGCGCAAAGATGATTATGCTTTCCGTTGTCCTGCTATCCTTCCTGCGAAGCATACGGCAGTTCACGCTCTCATTAGGGAGAAGCACAAAGACTTACGTCATGCTGGAACCCAGATTCTGCTCAGTGGGCTCAGACAGAAATATTTGATCCTTGGAGGAAGGAGAACAGTGAAGGGTGCAAATAAAACATGTGTTGTCTGCAGAAGGTACCATGGAAAACATCTTGAAGCAGAACAAACTCATCTCCCCATAGACAGAGTGAGAGAAGCCTCAATTTTTGAAATAACAGGGGTCGACTTTGCCGGGCCTCTGATTTTGAAAGGTGGAGAGAAAGCCTGGGTCTGTCTGTTCACATGTGCGGTTTTTCGTGCAGTACACCTGGAGCTAGTAACATCTTTGGCTACTGCAACATTCCTCGAAGCTTTTCGGCGCTTCGTGTCCAGACGTGGTAGGCCAATGATTGTCTATAGTGACAATGGGACAAACTTTCAAGGCACCTGCAATATGTTGGAGACAATTCAGTGGGATAAAATTTCTGAATATAGTTCTGTACACCAAATAAGATGGAAATTCAATCCTCCCACTGCAGCATGGTGGGGAGAATGGTGGGAGAGGCTGATTGGTGTCCTCAAACAAATGCTCAGGAAAGTTCTGGGAAAGTCATGTCTGTCGTACCAAGAAATGATGACTGTTCTGTGTGACATTGAAGCTGTCATGAATTCACGACCACTTACTTACCTGTCCAATGATGGAGAAGACTTGATGGCTATCACCCCTGCAATGTTCCTACAGGAAGTCAAGGAGATTGGAATGCCCGATATCGACACGATAGAGGACATAAAAATTGACATAAGATTCAGGTACAGACAGAAAGTAAAGGAAACATTAAGGGTAAGATTCAGGAATGAATATCTTGGACAGCTAATACAGAAGAACCACATTAGGAAAAGTCATCACAAACCCTGCGTAGGTGAAGTAGTACTGGTAGCCAGTGACAACACGAAGAGACTAGACTGGCCGCTGGCAAGAGTGACAGAGGTCATCCCTGGCAATGGTGGTGTCGTGAGAGTTGTTCGCTTGGCGATTCCAAAAGGAGAGCTACTGAGGCCAGTACAGAGGGTGTATCCACTTGAAGTGACATCTGGAGAAGATCATGCTTTAAGACTGCAAGTTGAGCGGAATTAAAATGAGAAGAAGGAGAAAAATCCTAAGACGGTTAAACCACCTACTAATACTTCTGATCTCATCAAAACCAGTAGTGGGAGAGTGGTGGTTAAACCAAAGAGATATTTTGAGTGACTTATTTATTTTTGTGTTCATTTATTTTGAGAAAAAGAAAAAAATATGTTATGTTATTGTTTTGTTGAGTTGTTTCCACAACTCAAGGTGGGAGAATGTTCAGTTGGCAGCAAGCACAAGAGTGTAGTGCAGTATCTTTGACATAGTCTTTGATATCAGTGAAGTTCCGTGTCAAAAACAATATGGTGTGTATCGAGTGAATTGAGAACCTTTCCATAACAAATAATAAAATATGCATTCTAGAGGAGTATATGTGATTTATTAGGAAGTGAACCTAACACTGATATTTTATGAAACAGTTAGACTTGTTGAGGAAACGACTTTTCGCTTAAGAGCTTTTGTTAGTGATATGGGTGGTTCCAACCGAAAATTATATATAGGCCTCGGAATAAGTCCAGAGAAATCCTTTATAACTAACCCATGTGCTGATGACCGTGTAATTTGGGCATTTTGTGACGTTCCTCATATCCTTAAGTTAATAAGAAACCATGTGTTAGACCATGGATACAGGCTTACGTCCGGTAAGACAGCAAAGACATCTTCGTTGAGTTAGAGCAATGCCAAAATAGTGGGGACTTAAAATTTACTCTCAAAATAACTGAACAACATTTGCTAGTTCCTGTTAGTGAACGACAAAATGTAAGGAAAGCTGCTGAACTTCTCTCAGGCACTGTGGCTGAGGCTATATCATGTAGTTTTCTTGGGAATATGCATGTCGTTGAATTTGTTGAAACTGTTAATGATGGATGTGATGTTTTGAATAACAGAATCCCACATCATCCAACAAACATACTCAAAAGTGCTTACGGGACAAATCTAGAGGAACGGGATGTCAAACTGAATAAGATGTTCGAGCTGTTCTTATCAGAATTATTGGGAAGTCTGACTTGCTTCCTTTACAAAGAGGTCGCATTATTTCAATCCTCAGTTTGCAGGGATTATTCCGTAACCTGAAATCTGAAGGATATAATTATTTGCTAGCATCAAAATGTAATCAAAAGGTTTAGAATCACATTTCTCTGCTCTCTTCCCACAACAGTAACACAGATAATTAAATCCCTGTTATTTAGCAAAAGTGCACACGATATAATAAAAACTGGAAACTGCCCCAGGGAATAGTGCGAAATATTGATTGCAGAAGTTCTGTGCTGTGCTATTCCTAATGACTTTGCAGAGCCACTTGAAACTAAATTGGAAATTTCTGACCCAGAGTATAAAATTTTAACTCTATAGTAGATTCATTAATAGAGCAGTTTACTGACCAGGAAGTTCTCGAACAGAGTTTCCATAATGAGGACAAGGACTTGTTGAAAATGTTGGCCGGGTATATTTCATACCGAGTTGCAAAAAGGGGAATCGTCTCTGCCTTTAACTACGGTGGGAAAACTGGAAAGTGCATTAGTGTTAGGAATTCAGACTGGATCTCGGCTTTGTCTAGGGGAGGCCTAATGAACCCATCTCCTGAGTGGTTCAATATCGTTTGTGAATTAGAAAAATAATTTCAAAGGTTTCACGGAATTGATCTAAAGAAGTGTCCAACAGTGATGAAGGAACTAATAGATATCGTCAGATTTAAATATAGGGAGGTCGATGAGTTTGCAGTTGCATGTTTTGTGAGAACGCGTTCATTTATTAGAATGAAAGAACTGAATAAGAAGTGACGTTCCTCATATCCTTAAGTTAATAAGAAATCATCTGTTAGACCATGGATACAGGCTTACGGCCGGTAAGACAGTTAGCAAAGACCGAGTCAGACCACGGGTGCGGATGCTGACGCTACACGAAAGAAGTTAAACAAGATGAGCAAAATTACATCCTGAAAGGTATGTTTCATTTGGCAATTTTTAACACAATTTGACCGTGTGTATCTTATTTAGACCAAGTCGGTTAAAACTATTTCTTAATTGTTAGGGCCTGATTTATTTTAAATGTAATATCATCATTATCCCGACCTCTTTCTTGCTTCAATAAAAATTAATTGAGCAAGGACCGCTCCACGCATTGCTTTTAACTCTGCTTCTTGAGCCCGATGACGTCACGCGCTCTCGGCAAGCTACGCGTGACACCTACTGTCTCTTCTAGTGCTTACTACTCTGTCCGCCGTTCTAATTAATATGGCGCGTTTTTCTACCATGGTCCTTACAATACTTTCCGGCGGCTGCTCTCTGGTGACGAACAGAGGAATTTTTCTAGATTTCAACCGTTTAGTCCAAACCTAGACATGAGTGATTTTCGCCTTTTTCGAGAATTGAAGGTATGGTTGGGCGGCAACGCCTCGCCAAAAACAGAGAACTTCAGGTGACTGTCCAGATGTACCCACCTCAGTGGTGGCAAAACTCATTGCAGAGGGTATTGGAATGCTGGTGTCACGGTACGACAAATGTTTCAATCGTTCTGGCGATTATGTTGAAAAATAAGTACAAAACAAGTAAACATTTAGTAGTAAAATCATTTTGGTATGTGACTCTGTCATTTTGATATCGTATCGCCCTCGTACATAACGCTTGACAGATGCCAGAGATTGACTCGGCACTCAAAAGCTAATGGGGAATATGAAAAAGAAAAAATGTTCTTGTGCACCATTTATAGACGGGCGAAGCACTCAACGGGTTAAAGACGATACTTTCTTAAAAAAAACATGCTTTGTACTTGTTTAGATAGTAAGTTATAGAAGACTCACCCTCTGCTTTTCCGGGTCGATGTCCTGGTTCATGGCGCTGTTCAGCTCGGCGAAGGTCGTGGTGCCACTGTGGGGAGACTCTCTCCTCACCGACGTCTTGGTGAGCTGAGGACAAGGACACAAAACAGCAAATACTTGAGTGTTTGTGCTCAATTCAAACACATTCTGTATGTCAAATTAGAAACTGCTTTCTCCTGCAACTTACAACTTACTCTTCAAAAGATATAGTTTACTATAGCTAACACAGCTTAGGCTTTCACAGCCAGAGTTTATAACTACTCTATGTACACGTTGTCTGTGGTATGGATTTAGGTATTAGGAAGTCAATTTTGAAAGCCTTTGCCTGGAACGTGGTGCTCTATGGAAGTGAAACTTGGACTGTTGGTGCAGAAGAAAAGAAGAGAATTGAAGCGTTTGGAATGTGGTGTTACAGGAGAATGATGAAGATCAGATGGGTAGATGGGTAGGTATTAAGACGATTGGGAGAGGAGAGATGTTTGTGGCGACTGCTAATGAAGTGAAGAGGTAGGTTGGTAGGACACATACTAAGAGACCCAGGAATAGCAAGCTTAGTTATGGAAGGAAGGGTCGAGGACAAGAACTGTAGGGGTAGACCAAGGTTAGAATATGTTAAAAAGATTGCCTCGGATGTAGGAGGTGGTAGCTATGTAGATATGAAACGATTAGATCAGGACAGGGAGGAATGGAGGGCTGCATTAAACCAGTCAAAAGACTGAAGACTCAAACAAACGCCTGCTAGACCTGTTCACACAGTTCTGTAAGAGTTATGGGTGGACGAGTCGCACGAGTCACTTGTCGTCCCATCATGTCCCACATGTGCTCGATTGGCCAGGGAAGTTGCTGCACGTCTTGCAGTGTACGTTGAACTGCACGGGCAGTGTGTAGGCGAGCATTATCCTGTTGGAACAACACATCCCCTTCCTGTTTCAAGAACGGCAAAAGAACGGGTCTTACAACATCCTGCACGTACCGAGCGCTGGTTAGCGTTCCCTCCACACACACCAAAGGTGAACGAGAGTTGCAGCTTATTGCATCCCAGACCATAAGGCGAGGGGTGGGGCCGATTTGTCTTGGACGAATGTACTCTACGAGACAGCGCTCACCAGGTCTACGTCGAACGCGCCAACGACCATCACTTGCGTGCAGGCAGAATCTACTTTCATCGCTGAAGACCACGGTGCGCCATTCCATCTTTCAAGTGATCCTCTGACGGTACCAGTCGAGCCGTGCACGTCGATGCTGTGGTGTGAGTGGAAGACAGGCTAGAGGTGTGTGTGCCCGTAGTCCCACTGCTAGTAACCGGATCGCAACAGTTCGTGTTGACACTTCTGGGCTCACACACACTCGTATCTGTGCTGTGGTAGCTATACGATCTGCCACTGCTGCCCTTACAATACCACGATCCTGACCGACGTCTGTTCTGCGTGGACGTCCAGAACCTCGTCTAAGGGTGTGAGAATGTTCACGTGACCACTGATACCAGCATCGTTGCACAACGGACACAGCCCGTCCAACTTGTGTGACTATTCTCCGAAAGGACCATCCCGCCACTCGGAAGGCCACAATTTGACCCCTTTAAAACTCGCTCAGTTGGATGTAGGAAGCACGAGTGCGTCTCCGTGGCTTTGTACCTGCTTGCTTCACTCGTTTGCACCACAATGAGCCGTATGGCTGTGAGCTTTCCCTATTAAATGGTAGACATAGATGGCGCTCTGATAGCTATGGCATTACGCTATCTGTTGGCGGACGACGTTGAAACCCTTATCAGTACATATACTATCCCCCAGGTGGCATCTGCCGTCCTCGGATCAAAATCGACGTCGTCTTTTCAGGTGACCTAATTTCTTTTTCTGGCAGTGTATTTAAAAACTCAAATACTCTCGTGAATCAGCTAAGATGACGATATTGCTGTACCCTGAGGTACCCACAGGGTACATCTACAAATAAATCTACAAATTACAACTACAGCTATAAGCTACATCTGCAACCACTACCCCCTATCTACCCTCTACTTAGCACACTTCAGCCCCATTCTCATACCCATAGCAGTAAGGAGACAACAACAACAATAACCACTTCACTACAAAACTTCTAAAACAAACCCACAGCGTGTAGCAATTACAACATGTTTGCAACACTTAACTAAACATCGACCACAAATGCTAAGTAGTACACCTGTGTGCCAACTTACTGAGTCAGCGATAGTAAAATCTATAAAAGACCATGGACAACACACATCAGGCTCCGTCTGTAAAACCATCTGCCCACGTGCTCGTCGAAAACGCCGACGCCGAAGTACTGGACCAAGGTTAGTGTACAAAGGGTATCCCCTACTTCCTTTCCTTTGTAACCATTTGCATCACACTTTTCTAAAACATTATTAGTGAAGTTGGCTTACAACTTCACAAGTTCTTAAATAAAACTTCCATCTTCACTACAATTCTCTCTCTGTTTATTTGTTGAATTGCTACCCCAGTTGCTGGTTGTTAACACGACTTAGAACCTGCTGAATCGCCATTACTAATCATCTGCTTGCTAACGGAGCACTCGCAGACAAGCCTTCCCTCTCACGGGCAAGGTCGCTGCTAATCAGCAGTTCATTGTTTGCGCTCTCATAATTCTTTAGCACCCGCGTTTATTTAGGAAACCAACTCAGTTCTCAACCCTAAGTTAAGACCTCTTTACTAGAATTACTAAGCAATCAGACAGCTCAATCCCCCTTATAATTGATAAATCCATCAGTTTAATTCTAACACTCACCCCCTCTTTAAAAACACACCGTTAGGGTACCAAAACACACCCCCCCCCCCCCCGTAACAATATCATCAGCAAATCCTACTGTGCTACAATATATTACAACCAAAGCGATACATACTTTTCTCATGGCGACCTCGAACAACAGAATCTTGGTGGCTGCCTCTGCACACTTGTCGAGCGTAATCCTGGACGTCTCGTTGGCTCTCCAGTTACCAACGTAGCAAAGTACCTAGAAAAGACAACTATTTAAGAAGAGAACCCTAAATACACCAACATGAAAAACAAGAGGGATATTTCATTTTTTTATTGTAAAATCTTTTTCCCGCGAGAACTGGAGCAAGGGAATTTTTTACCCGAGGCTGAAATAATGATCTATATTTTCGTTTCGGTCAGCCCTCATTCCCTGTCGCTTGCTGTACCTTCCTTCCTAGCCTTGAACTTCACCCTGCAAAAGAAACATGTCCATAGCTTTTGGAACACTCAAGTTATTTCTATATTATTTACGGTCGGGTCAGATTTACCCATGGCGCCATTCCTCGCGTGACAATCAAGGCCAATTATACTGTTACGGAAATTATTGTAATTTTTCTCCATGTTAAATTTGAAAAATGTAAGTAAACCTCATTTTATATTGGGAATCGTTCATAGAAAGAAACTAGGTGTAAAATTACTTCATTAATATCCGTACGATTACGACAAAAAGGGAGTGACACACTATGGGTCAAAATATCCCGGCGCAGTTCTCGTTTTATATATTTTCTCGCCAGTTCTCAAGGGGTATTATTTATTTAATTCGAATATTCAATTCATTTTGGTCCGTAATGATTGTCGTAAGACAGAAATAAATCTTGAAACTTGCTCCGCCTAATGAATACCAAGTTTCAAGATTTATTCTTGAGAGTGTTCAGTTTCATACAGCCCATCCACAGATAATACCATGATTAACGATAGGTCATGCAGGATCATACCCATTCATACTTCAGGGCGATTGTGTCAAGAGATTGTGCCTATGTTTTGGGAAGTATAAATGGGTGGATATTTGTTTGGTCCGTATTGGCTGAATTATTACATTTTCATTTGAGACTGTTTTGCCATTCAGTATCCAGTCTAGTCAGCAAACCTCTGTTTGCGAACAAGTCACCTCCTCTCACTTTGAAAACGTTCTTCACTGAATCTAACCATCGCCTCCTAGGTGTACCTCTGCTTCTCTTACCCTCTACAGCCAGTTATCTTGGGTAATCTCTCCTCCCCCACATGATCCCACCATGTGAGTAGGCTTCATCTAGCGTGTTCATTTCTAACTTAGCCTTTATCTCTTCATTACTAGTACCTTCCTACCATTACTCCCATCTACCCTCATATCAGCTCTCACTTCCATACAGCAAGGTCGGCCTAAATACTGAGATATGTGGGGAGAGTTTCGTCCCTACACTAACTTCTTTCTTATAGAATACTGTAGATCGCAAACGAGAGCCCAGTGCATTGGCTTGTCCACATCTCGACTCTATTTATGCCCCACACTGTGACCATCCTGAGAGAATGCACAGCCTAAGTACAGAGCGATCCATATCCCTGTGAAAGCTCATAGATACAGGGAATTTGTTTTATTGATCTCAGTGGCTCTGGGAGAATCAGTACCACTGCCCATTGCCAAGTTTGTTGATTGTTTCTGCTCATCATTTGTGGAGCCGATGGATGACGTCGAACTGAAAAGTTTATTTTCAAAAAGATGGAACAACGTGTCACACGTCTAACGCTTCCAGGCAACATGTAACCAGTGGCCTTCCCGATCACCTGACCTAACTTCACCGGACTTTTTCTTATGGATGTATCTTAAAGGCAGAGTGTACAAAAATAGACCTCGGACAACTGACGAACTCCGTGAGGTCATTAGACACGAAATAAACAACATTGGTGAAGATACACTTCACAGAACGTCATGGAATGTGCTGAAACAGGTACAGTAGTCGACGGCAGTTCCAACATTTACTGTGAGGAATCCCAACAAGTTAATGTAACCAGTTTCCTTGGTGACCGAATAATCTCAAAACATTTGTGCCCCCAATCCCCCCTTTCGATCACCTGATTTAACCTCGTCGGACTTTTTCTTATGTATTGTTTTATCCCTAT
Source organism: Meconema thalassinum (assembly GCA_946902985.2). Taxonomy (NCBI): domain Eukaryota; kingdom Metazoa; phylum Arthropoda; class Insecta; order Orthoptera; family Tettigoniidae; genus Meconema; species Meconema thalassinum. The sequence goes on from OX336395.1 coordinate 342,154,275, forward strand.
GTTGGGGGTGGGATACACAGGGTAGTGTAGATGTATTAATTTAGGGGATGTTTCCGAAAAGGGGTAGTTTCCCGTAATTGGGGGAGGCTACTAGTGTAATGTGTTGGTGTGAGGCTGTGATCTGTTGGGGTGCGTTCCTACAGGGTGCGTCTACCTGTTAGGGGATGAACGTCTAAGACTGCCCTATTAACTTAGCCTGCCAATTAAGTATGAGCGAGCGTTTAGCGAGCTCACGTGCAGAGTCGACAACTCGGCACGCTGCAGTCTGGCTGCTTACTCGAATACAATGAGATTCCTGACGGTGCAGTTCCTGGCCTTCACGGTCAGGGGCAATTAGGACTAAGGTCAGGTTGGGTGTAGGGATGTAAAACTGGGTGAAATGAGTAGTAGATGTATGTGTTTACTGACCAAGTATTTATTGGTCAGTGGCGATGATGTACTGTCCCTTTATGTGGTGGACAAGTATAAAACAAAGTACAAAGTGTGTGAAATACAAAAGTGTCCTGGGTTAGGTGTTACAATAATTAGGAATCTGAGCACACGGCTAGTTCTCACCTGGTGACGATGGGCTGATCTGGAACGGACCTTGAGGAGCAGAGCCGGCCACGAATAGATAATTGGGCTCTTCTGGGTCTAGCTTTTAAGGCTTTCCCCCACTGCTTAGTCGGCGTTTCCTCACTGTTGCTGTTCCAGATAGTTTGTTTGTTTGTGTGTTGTGCATGCATGGCTGGCAGCAATACTGCTGGGCCTGCTCGTGTCAAAGAAGTGTGTAAGGCTTATGGAATGCCTATGAGGGTGGTGAATGGTGAAAGATGAAGGGGTGGGTCCTAGGGGTACTGCCCCTGGGCTGTACAGTATGTATGCGATCTCTGAATTATGTATCAACTCCCCCATTATTTGTTCAAATGTTATGACTCATTAATCGGCGAGGCTTGTGCATGGGAATTTTGACCCGAGCCTTAAATAAAGCTCTATATTTTCGTTTTGATCAGCCCTTATTTCCTGTCGCTTGCTGTACCTTCCTTCCTGGCCTTGAACTTCACCCTGCAAAAGAAACATGTCCATGGATTTTGGAACACTCAAGTTATTTCTATATTATTTACGGTCGGGTCAGATTTACCCATGGCGCCAGTCCTCGCATGACAAATTCGGCTTACGTTAGTCGGGAGAATCTGTAAAAATAAGGGGGAAAAACTACCTATTTCGGTGCAGCTCCTTTGTTAAAAAAAACTGAGATGACTGCTTTGCCGCCTCTATCAAAGCCAATTATAGCCTACTGTTATGAAAACTAATGTCATTTTTCTGCATCTGAAAGATATAAATAAACCACATTTTAATTAGTTATTGTTGTTTTAAGGGGGAGGAACTACGAGGTCATCATTTTATATTGGGGATAGTTCATAGGAAGAAAGACACCAGGTGTAAAATTACTTCATTAAAATTCGTACGACTACGACAAAAAGGGAGCGACACACTGACCCGGCACCAGTCCTCGTGTTATATGTTTTCACACCAGTTCTCAAAGGTTGAAGTGGTTCAGGTTATATGGATCGCTCTGCTTCAATTTAGTTCCTCCTAGCTGGAACTTGTTGCGTTTCTTCCCTACCGACATAACATTCGTCTTTGAAATGCTGATCTTCCCATCTTACATTAGTGTTCAAGTTCTAACATGTTGGCTTGCAAGCTTTCGACTGAAGAGAATTTTACTTATTTAGCCTCTCAGTGCCACGCTCTCGTTGCTCGCACCAAAAGTGCATTATCTTATATTTGTAGATTTATGTAGGCAAATGTCTGTGATTATTTCATACTGTTGGAAAGGTGAGGTTCCAAGCTTGCCTGTGCGGTGTCTACTTTTTTCCTTCGAAGTCCGTTACGCGATAGGTTTGAGTTTGTATTCACGCCCTCTCTTAGCGCTCCCCCATTCACGCACGTTCCCGCCAAATTTGCGGTGCAGTTGTTTTCTTCTTGTTGAAGTTTTCTGCCTACAGATGTAACTGAGAACTTTATACAGCTGGACACGTAATGACTCTTAGGTGTCTTTCGTTTAGACTCAATTTTCTTTTTTACAAAAATAGTTGGACAATTATCAGAAGAACCACAAATAAAAAGGTTTAGGCTGGTTGGTTCTTAAGTTTAGGGGCTGCGACAACGCGGTCATGTAGCCCCGTGTACTTTGGGTGTGTGTATAGAAACTGTCTGATAACCGGTGTTAATTGGGATGACTGTATTAGTGTGTGTAATCTGTTTTTTAATTAAAGTACTGCAACTTACAATTTTTCAAATAGTTCCTACTTTTGCCGCCAAGTGCCACCGTCAACGACTACTAGGCCTAGTTCAGAACTTAGCTACTAGACGTCACCGCAGTCGGCTCTTGGCAACGAACGTAGATACCTAAGAGCGTTGTTTACATTCTTAACCTATCCAATTTAGCTTCACACAGGTGCAATTAGTGGAAGGTTCTTTAACATGGCATAAATCTATGACATGGGACCGCCGGCTATATAATAAAAACGTTTAGATGCAGTATTTACTTTTACGAACATAATGTATGAAAGAATGAAGTATTGATTATAAAACAAAGGAAAGATAATGATTCTATCATTGAAAATGGCTCGGCATTCTTGGCAAGTATTTCAGGAAATGGCCTGGCTCTAAGAGGGTTAAATATGGTTTGAAAGTAAATTCATTTTGTTACTTACACTTGCACTATTGGAGGTTGTAATTACCTGCGCCATGTAGAGCAGACTGGCCTTAAGAACTTCCTTGGCTGACAGTGTTATCATGCGCAGGTCCTCGTCCGGGTTCGGGATAAGACCCAGCAGACCCGATTCCTCAGGAGGTCTCACCTGGTCAACAAAAGGTTGTGGTGCTGTTTAAATGGATTTTATCAGATTTCACAGTTTCTTTTAAATGTTGAAACAAAATCAGTAATTCTGTTTGAAAATTTGTGGATTTTTTAAATGTTTTAGTTGTTCAGTGGCCTTTGCTGATGACATCATGATCTGGGATGAAGAAGAAGAAAGAGAAGTACAAAACAGACTCAATGTATGGAAATCCCAGTTCCAGGAATATAACCTCAACATCATGAGAACCATCTCTGGTTGTATAAGAACTACTCCAATCTACTGGCTCCCAGCACTCAGCCACATAGCCCCTCCGGTGTTAAGAAGACAGGATGCACTGAGGAAGGAATATTCTAAAATAATGAACAACCCTGCACTTCCAATCCATGGCGACATTCCCACTCTGGCAATAAACCGGCTCCGGTCTAGGAATCCACCCTTGCGACTGGCTCAACAGCTTGCTGATAGTAATTTCAATATTGCAGCTAAATGGCGTGAAACATGGACAAGATTGCCCCACCCGAAGTACGTGACCTCATTGATCCTGTAAAGAAAATCAAGGGCTTTGAATAACAGCGACATATATGGAATGCCATTAACCGTATCCGTACAGGACATGGAGTTTGTGCGTACAACCTTCACAAATGGAGGAAACGGCCAGACCCCTGCTGTGATTGTGGTTCATCGAACCAGACCATCAGGCACATTGTGGAAGATTGCAAAATAAGAGCGTACCTAGGTGACCCTATCGACTTTTTCAGTGCTACACCATCGAGCCTGGAATGGATTAACAGACTGGACATAAGGTTATAGGTCGATATCTGTGCTTGTATGTACTTTTTATTATTATTATTATTATTATTTTGTTATTTTTTGTGTGTTTCATGTGTAATGCCATACGCTAAATAAATAACCTCAACATGAGCGAGACCAAGACAGTGGTGATGGCAGTCCACAGAGTTGGGCGTCCAGCAAGTGTTAAACTAGGAGACTACCAGCTGGAGTGTGTGGACAGTTTTCCTTACCTTGGAAGTGTAATCTCCAGTGATAATTTGGTCAGTAAGAAATCACCAACAGAGTGCAAAAGGGATCAGAATTCTACCAACAAGTAAGAACACATCTATGGGATGACATTATTCCAAAACCAGCTAAACTGGTGATGTTTAACAGCTACTTTATATAAATATTGAACTATGGTATTGAAACATGCACCTTTACAAAGAGATATGCATCAAGACTGCAAGCATCAGAGATGACATTTCTTAGATCCACCATCCAGAAGACCAAGATGGACAAGTTAAAGATCTAGGAGGTGAGGAAACAAGCTGGAATAAAGACATCCCTATTAGACCGAGTTAGCACATGTAGACTAAGGTGGTACGGGCATGTGAAGAGGATGGAGCCTACAAGATCAGCCAGAATGAATTCGAAAAGACAGGTGGGTGGAAAAATACTTGTAGGAAGACCTAGAACCCGATGAATGGACAGTGGATGATGTTCTCCATGACAAGTTGTATATGGACAGGTTGAAGTTGGAGAGGCTCATAAACAGCGCCCGGGAAACTGGAACTGTACAATGGTGATGATGATTATGATGGTGGTTAATTGTTCATTGGATTATTAATCCCATAGATATCGACGTGTACAATATGTGGGAATGAGTGAACACCTTAGATATTACTTACTCTATCTTCATCATTCTCGTGTAACACCACTCTGCTGATGATGTTCTGATTTGGGGAGAGAATAAGAACAGCTGGATGTACTCAAGGTAAATATCGAGAAATTGTAACTTTCTTATGGGTGGTGAGGTGTTTTGTACACAAGGAAAGTATTCACAGAATTAACTCAGGTTCTTGGGAAAAGACTCTATTTTTATTTCTTCAATGCATCATCCAGCATGTCATACTCATATTGCTCAAATTCTTTTACATCAGATCCTACACATCTTTTCATCATCTCAATCCATCACTCTTATCTCCAAGAAAACATAACACCATCTTAAAAGGAATTCCAATATAAAAACTTCAATGGGCAAAGCCCCCTGCCACCCATTGCTAGGTCATCACAGAGTATCCGGTAGGCTCAAAGTACTAGACTCCCTGTAGTGTCCCAGCAATAGGCAGCCATTTTCAACCCAAAAGAATTGTGACAACATGGGAAATGAAAATGAGTGTGGAGAAAAAGTCAGACAATGGTAATGACAAGAGGAAAGAAAGAAAGAAAGAAAGAAAGAAAGAAGGAAATGGGATTGTTAAAATTGGAGATGTAGATCTGGAAGTGGATTGATGGGAAGTGCAAGATTGGGAATGTAGAATACAATGTGGGAGTTTAATTTGGAATAAACACATACCACTGAAGGCCAAAGAAGCGATGGAGCAGAAACCTGACCAATGACTGGGAGCTGGGACTCATGAAAGTAGAATACAGGAAGCCAAACTGAAATTCCTGAGGAGTATGGTACAGAAGACTAGGAGAGATACAGTGAATGTACAGAAGCTCAATAATAAGCTGGAGCAGAACAGATTGAGATGGTGTGGACATATGGAAAGGATGCATGATGAAAGAATGCTGAAACAAGTGATGGGGAGACGAATGGCTGGAAAGAGAGGACAAGGAAGACCTAGAGAGGGACAGTGTGAGAGTGGAGTTGAGGAAGGACATTGGACAGAGAGAGTAAAGGGGAGGGCTATCTTATTACTCCGAAAACTGGAAAACGAAATCGATGATGATGATGATGACCACATTTCAATTCTCCTCTTTTGTGCTGCACCAATAGTCCAAGTTTCACTTCCATAAAGCGCCACGCTTTAGACAAAGGCTTTCAGAAATGACTTCCTAATACCTAAATCTATATTCGATGTCAACAGATTCCTTTTCTATAGAAGTTCTTTCCTTGCCTGTGCTAACCAAGTTACTTTTTATATCCTCTTTGCATCGTCCATCACCGGTTATTTTGCTTTTTTACTGTAAGTAGCAAAAGTCTCTTACTTCCTTCAGCTTTAGTTTTTGATTTCTTTTGGCTGCAATCCATTATTTTGGCTTTACCTACACAACACAACACTAACTATACTTCTTCTTCTTCTGCTTTTACCGCCTCATTGGACCACTTTAGTGAATCATTTCTTGGTCCTCTTCTTCAGTAAGTTTCCTTTCCGAGTCGCCCAGTAGCTCTTCATTCGCTCTGATCTTCTCAGGCGTTCCTCATCAGTAAATACCCTTTTTACTGTATTACGTTTGTCTATTTTAGCCTGAAATCTTAGTTTTATGTCTTTCAGTTTTTTTTAAATGTTTTGTTTTGTTTTGCAAGTCATCCAAGGTTATTTCTAATTCTTTCATATCTTCTCTAATTTCCGTAATCCATCTTACTTGTTGTATCATATTCCAAAGTTTCTCAACAATATTTCTAGATAATCTGGTTTCCGGTGTCCTCATAATGTGACCAAAAAAGAAATCCGTTTCTTCCGAATAGTATCAGTGATGGGCTCCAGTTCTCTGTATACCACTTCATTTGGTACTATCCGCCATTATCCAGCGTTCTGATATGTTTATTTATGCATGTTCTAGCTATTCTTCTTTCTACTTTTAGAATGTTGGCGATTCTGTTTTTCTGAGTAACTTTAAAAAGAGTTTCGCTTCCATACATAAATATTTATACCGGTAATGCAAATAACACCACCTAACCTGGTATAAATTGAATGTTGTGATATGGCGATGTGTCGTGAGTTAATTAGCTTATTTGAGAAGTTTCAGAGCAATAAACATTGTTGATTGTGTCGCCAATATTACCGTTTCCCGCCTTTGGACAACAATAACCACAAACGGCTGTATAAAGCTTTATTGCTGTGAATTGTCGTGCCGCACATTTTTGTGGACATTGTGGTTTGTATACAAGATTCGTAATCATACAGATCATAGTACAAAGGATAATTGATATTCTTCTTCTTCTTCTTCTTCTTCTTCTTCACCCCTTCTTCTTCTTCTTCTTCTTCTTCATCTTCATCTTCATCTTCTTCTTCTTCTTCTTCTTCTTCTTCTTCTTCTTCTTTATCTGGCTCTACAGGCCGGTGTGAGCTTTGGCCTCCCCAACCACAGATTTCCATCGGTCTCGATCTTGGACAGCTGTTCTCCAGGGTCGTACGTTCATTGTTTGCAAGTCCACCTCCACTTCATCTTTCCATCGATTCCATTCTGGCTTTATATATGGTGTTCTTTTGTCTTCCATCCTTTCAATGTGACCCTGACATCGTAGTCTTTGTAATTTTATATATCGACCAATGTCTTCGCTTTTGAGCATTTCACCTATTTCCCTATTAGTTCGTATCCTCCATTCTCCTCCATCCAATACAGTACCATAAATTCTCCGTATTATTTTCCTCTAAACACCCTAAGTTCATTGCAATCCTCAACCGACATATTCCATGTTTCTGAGCCCTAACTTAACACTGGTCTGATCAAGGTCTTGTAAATTTTTAAGTTTTGTTTTATGCGACAACAATTGCGACTTAATGAGTTTCAGATTGGGAAAATAGGCTCTGTATCCGTTAATAAACCTTCTATTTATTTCTTCACTCGGAGAATTGATATTGTAACTGTCAATCGGTCACCACAAAACAGTTCCAATTGCTGGAATATGAGAAACAAGAACAGCCTATTTTCTATATCCTGTTGGTCTTCTCTATTAAAGATTTCCCGCCTATGAAAAGGACCGCCATGTTGGATTTGTCTGTATGTAGGCCAGTGCTTTCCAAACAGGGTATCACCACACCCCGGGGTGTCGCGTGCTACCATCAAGGGTGTCATACGATTTGCCTTACTTACCCCATTCAGCATAGAAAGCGGATGAAGAACCTGTGAGAAAGTAGTAAACTTCCTTCCCCTCGTTCGGCCTGGATGAATATTTTCCAACATTAAATGTAAACCAATAAGGCCGGATAAGAAATCCTTTTTCACTCTCCAGCTCTTGTGAACTTCAACTTATCGAAGAGGAGAAATTGGCGGAACTTAAAAACAACCAGACTTTAAAACTTAAATACCAAGAGTCAGAATTAGATAGTCTAGTTTCTAGGTTTATATTCAACAAGATTTTCCTCACCTGAGTAAAAGATCCCTCATCGTTTTGTTGCAGTTTTCTAGGAAGTGTGAAAGTGCTTTTTCTGTGTTGCCTAATACAAAAACAGTTAAATGTGGAAGTTTGAGAATGTTAGCAGGGTCGTATTTCTAAATAGGCTAAGTAGGCTGCAGCCTAGAGCAGCGAATACAGTCCGTTCGACTCAGGTCAAGGAAGAGTTTTTTTAAGAACAACTGCACCCCTTGTTGATACGGTAGGAAGACGAAGGCGTGAACTGTGGGAACAACAAGTGCCTAATCCATCTATGAGTCTAAAGGAAGAACCTTGTGCAGGTTTTTCACCTTCGCTATCCCATCTGGAAAACCCTCAACCGACTTCGCACAGGTGTTTCGAAATGCAAAACCAACCTTGTGAAGTGGGGCTACGCACAAGGAGAAATGGTCTGTGATTGTGGACTACTAGAGGATGGAGAGCTCTTTCTGGTTTGCCAGAATTTACCATCACCGTGCACAAAAGAAGATGTTTTGCAGGCCAATGATGAAGCTGTTCTTGTAGCCGAACATTGGGTGAACATTATTTAACAATGTATCTGGATACGGAAATATAATATGTGTGCTAATAGGGTGTCGCCATGAGAAACAGTTTAAAAAGCTCTGATGTAGGCCATAGAGTTATGCACCATTCGATGAATTATTGCATAGGTTCATCAGTCAAACGTTCACTTCGATCGCATAATTAGGACACAAGAAGTAAAATCTCAATTTTAAAATTTCGCCTGGCCACCATCTTTAATTTACACACTACGTAAATGCTAAAAACATCAAATAATTTAGAAATGTTATTTACAATGAGAATTCTGCCGGTGGTGTTCTCGAAGCCGTGGCCCTCGGACAGCATTACGAGAAGGTCTAGACTCATCATCTTCTGAGCTCTAGCGATAGAGTGGGCCAGGTCGTAGTCCTCAGCAGTGGCTGCACTGGGCACCCCTGTGGACAGTCCCATCTCCTCCAGCATCTCCTGCAAGGGTTCCAGCTCCAGCGACTCCAGTTTCTCTGCACAAACATGGCAAATGGTGAACACAAAACAATTTTAATTACAGTAGATCGTCGTGTATCCGGACGTCAAACAACAGGAACGTAAATTATCCGGCCGTCGAACAAACCGAACGTCAAATATCCGGCCGTCGAACAACCGGAACATTAATAGGGATGTAGCGGGAGAAAGTTCGCGCCAGATAGCGCTCATGTAGTACTGGGTAAGCGCAAGGCGATGATCTTTTGTTTCTCCCAGTCAGCTGCGAGGAATGTAAATTGTGACCGAGTTTTCTAAGCTAAAGTAAATTATATCTTCTCTAATTTTACTCCAAGACTATATTAATTAATTCTATAGGTATATCTCCTAATATATTATGGACGATTCTCGGCGTTTAAGCGTTAAACAGCTGCGAAATGAGCTACGGACCAGAGGCGCTAAAACTAGCGGTGGGAAGGAAGAATTAATACAGCGGTAATAACAAAATTCTAACACGCTTTATTATTCGAATAACGAATATGAGTCAGCATGCTTTCTCCTAAAGATTACTCTTGAATTGGTTGTCCGGGTATTGATGTCTTTGAAAATGGGAGTCAGAAATGTTACATTCACTTCTTCGTGTATATTAACGATGTCTTCCCGTACTTCAATGGAGATGATTTTTGCAGATTGCGATATTGTAGGCTTATCGTGATAATCCGGCAATGTTCTTGTGTATGGCCTCTTCCTTATTTATTTTTTTTGTGTTCGTGGTCCACGGAAAAAAAAGCGATGGAACAGCGCCAGATTTTAATCTCGCTCTCTCGCCTTCGAATACAAACGCATAAGCGGCTTCGGTGGCGTAGTTGGTAGCATGCTGAGCTTCTATGCCCAAGATAGCGGGTTCAAACCCGGCCGAAGCCGTCGGATTTTTTAAGAGCGTTAAAAATCCCTCAGTATGCCTTCCTTCGGAGGGGAAGTAAAGCCGGCGGTCCCATGTCATAGATTTATGGCATGTTAAAGATCTTTCCACTAATTACACCTGTGTGAAACTAAATTGGATAGGTTAAGAATGTAAACAACGCTCTTAGGTTGCTACGTTCGTTGCCAAGAGCCGACTGCGGTGGCGTCTAGTAGCTAGTTCTGAACTAGGCCTAGTAGTCGTTGACGGTGGCGTTTGGCGGCAAAAGTAGGAACTATTTGAAAATTCAAAGTTGCAGTCCCTACTTGAATTAAAAAACAGATACACACACTAATACAGTCATCACAATTAACACCGGTTATCAGACAGATTCTACACACACCCAAAGTACACGGGGCTACATGACCGCGTTGTCGCAGCCCCTAAACTAAGGAACCAACCAACCAACAAACGCATAAATTCAGTGGTTGTTTTCGAAATGTCTAATTAGTTCATAGATACAAAATAGGAATTATTTCCCTTTGTAAATCACACTTATCCAACACAGTTTCCGTGAAGTCATCGGGTTGTAAATGATGGGAACACACTTTAATATATTCGGTCAGATTTTTCTCACCGAAATTTTTCCTTCTAATAGTACGTAACCATTTCTTCCTCATCCCTTTATTTTGTGGAAATTGGTGAAACGAAAACGAGCTTCCCTGACTTTTGCAAAGAGGAACAGTGCAATAGCTCGGCATAGTCACGAAAATAACAACTTAAATTCGTACATATTAGCGGCATGAGAACACAGGAGACAAATGAAGAGCGCCTTGCGCTTACCCAGTACAACAGCAGTGCGCTCTATCGGTGCTAGTTCTATACATCCCTATTATCCGGCCGTCGAACAACCGGAACGTAAATTATCCGCCCGTCGAACAACCGGAACGTCAATTATCCGGACGTCAAACAACCGGAACATTAATTATCCGGACGTCAAACAACAGGAACGTTAATTATCCGGGACGTCAAACAACAGGAACATTAATTATCCGGACGTCGAACAACAGAAACGTCAATTATCCAGACGTCATTCAACAGGAACATTAATTATCCAGACGTCAAACAACAGGAACGTTAATTATCCTGGCGTCAAAAAGAGGAATGTCAATTATCCGGGCGTCAAACAATTGGAAAGTCAATTATCCGGACTTCAAACAACAGGAACGTCAATTATCAGGACCTCAAACAACAGGAACATCAATTATTCGGACGTCAAGCAACCAGAACGTGAATTATTCGGACGTCAAACAACCGAAACGTCAATTATCCGGACGCCAAACAATTGGAAAGTCAATTATCCGGACTTCAAACAACAGGAACGTAAATTATCCGGACTTCAAACAACCGGAACGTCAATTATTCGGACGTCAAGCAACCAGAACGTCAATTATTAGGACGTCAAGCAACTGGAACGTCAATTATTCGGACAAGCAAAAAAGAAAAAAGACAGAGCAGCACGCGCTTACTGTTGTTATGCTAAGTGCGTGCTACTGCCTGGCAAACTACCTCACTCCTCTTCTTGCCTAGAACGCCTCAAAATAGCGCTGCCTTGGGTTTTTGAGGGTATCTACTCGCATAACGTAACGGCGGTACTTTTTGAGGATCCAACCAGTCTTCGGGCTGACTACCTAACAGACAGACACTGCCTGCAGTAGCGAGTCGGTTCTCATTTTCAATTGTTGTCTCTGTTGTCTCGTACCGTTTGGGTGCTCTATAATGTTTCAGTGTGTTACAGTACCCTGTGAGTGTGTCGTAAAAATGGCTTCTACGAGTGGCAAAAAAGAAAAACTAAATCGCAACGTTTTATCAATTGAGAAGAAGGATAAAGGTGAGAGTGTGCAGTGTCTAATGAAAACATACAGTCTTGGAAAATCAACAATTTATGATTTGAAGGACCGAAAAGGTGAAATTCTGAATTATGCATCGAAGTTAGATAGTGTTCACCTTAGTGTTTTAAATTGCAAGGCTCAGCTCTTTTGGGTTTGTTAGGTAAGAAAATGGCGCTTGCTGGGAGGGCAGTTTGCATCTCTGTGTGGCATTGCAGGTGGCCTTGCCAATGAAGTTAGATGTTTTGTATATTCCATTTACGATGTTAGTTTGTTTTTATTTGTATATCTTTGATTTTTTCTTGTTGTTTATTCTTTCGACCTAGATAGGGTATTGTTCTTAGTTGGTATCTGTGTAGATTCTCTATGGAGATTGTAATGAGATTGTTGTTGTGTGTTTTGGGAAGATGAAATTAGCTAGGAAGATTGCTTATAGGTTTTGGCAAGTGGTCAGAGTAGATGTTGTCTTGAGGATATGATATGGTTTCTTTTTATGAGAATAAATGGAGATTATTGTGGTGCATGGTGAGAGGAAGTTAGTATCTGTTGAGATGGTTAGGTGAGAAAAAGAAATATGTTAGGTTTGGATTATAAAAGTGGATTGCTTATAGATAAAGAAAAAATTGTCTAGTGAGAATTATTAATGAATTAAATGAATACCTGTGTTCCTATGGTGAGGTGCAGGTTCCTTTATGTTTTAATCGATGGTGATCTGAGTAATTTACGGTTAATAGAGGAATGTCCATCACATATATCAGGTATATGTACTATATGTCTGCCCTGTTGTTAAAATAAAATATCCCTTGTGAGTATAATCAACCACTACCCCGAAAAGGGAGAGAACGTACGGTCACAATTGGCAACCCAACGTCGGGTTCGAACAAGGGAAAGTAGAAAAAGAAATGGAGGAGGATATGATTCGGGATATATTACAAATGCTACTAAGTAAATTCACCGGTATGGAAGAGTCTTTAGGATCAGTAAGAGAGTCTTTAAGTACGAAAATAGAGTCAGTAAGGAGATAGGAGAAGTGAGGCAGCAAGGAGAGTCTATGAAAGTGCAAATATAATCTATAGGTTAGCAGGTAGAATCTGTAAAGGTGTACGTAAACGAAGCAATAAAGAAGCAGGCTGAAGCAACCAATGCTAAGATTGAGGAGTCAAGCAAAGAAGTACAAGAACATAAAACTGTGATGAGAGAAGGAATAGCGAAAAATAAGGATAGCGTGGATTGCCTTACGGAGGAACAGGTGACATTGATGGAGAGGAATGAGAAGCTCAAGGAAGAGAGAGAGAACGAGGTGAAGAAGAACAAGGTTATATGGAGAAAGTGAATGAGCTATGTGCGATTAAGGAGCAGGAAAATTATCCGAGATGTGGGGGGCGTGAGAAAGCAGGTGATATGGAAGAAACTGAAGGAAAGGAGGCAGGTGAAAGAAAGGAAAAGGTACAAGAGAAAGGAGAAGCGGATAACGGAGAAGGTGAAATGGAAGAAACTGAAGAGAAAGGAGAATCAGAAGAGGTTGGTAATGAAGACTGTAGCAATCAAGAAAAAGAGGCTAAAGATGAGGATGAAAGTGCAAGAGTGAGCCATGGAGAAGACAACATACTAGAAGAAGATAAGGTGAAGAAGAAACAGTGGAAAATAAAGTGGAAGGAGAGAAAGGAACTGTTGAGTAAGACAAGACAGACGAGGAAGAGGTGGAAAATGTGGAAGAGAAGAAGAGAGAAGTGGTTGAGAATGAAGACAAAGAGGACCAGGAGAATGGATGAAAGGATGAGTTCGAAAGCAAAGAAAAGGAGTAGGAAGAAGATGAGATGTTAGGCAAAGGAAGATAAGAGTGTAAAGGCTCAGAAGAAGAAGATGAAAATGAGGAAGGGAAGGAAACAGGAACGGTGGAGATGGAAGATGAGGAGTACAAGGTTCGGAATGACATGGCGGGTGAAGAAAAAGACGAGATGGAAGGCAGAGGAAGAAGGAAGAGTGGGGAAGAAGGAGAAACCGAAGAAAAGGAAAAACCAGGAAGGTGGAATGGAACAAACTGAAGGGGACGAAGATGATGATGATCGATAATTTGTTGTACTCTGTGTGTTTTTAGTATGCTTGATGTATATTACGTTTTATGTATGTATTTTTAGCCTAGTTTTCACATTTTGCAAAAATGAGGAAAAAGTAGACTTATGAGATCGATCCGGGAAAATGTGTGTCTGTCTGTCTGTCCTTCTGTCTGTCTGTCTGTCCTTCTGTCTGTCTGGCTGTGTGTGTGTGTCCCCCTATCAACTCCTAAACGGCTGCAGCAATCAAAACCAAATTTAGTATGAGTAAAGATGTGCACCGGAATAGCTCACGTCCATATTTGAAAATGATGTCAGTGCTACCAACTGCTGAAAAAACGCACTAGAAATTTGAGCTCCATGTTGGATATCTTGCAAGGTATGCATGGGAGCTATTCCAAAATTGGCACACATGTAGATAATACTACTTCAGTTTAATTTCCAGGAGACCAACCATAACAGTGTTGCCAAAATAATTTTAAGCCTTCTGACAAGTCCAATGTTTAAATGCATATAACTTCTACACTATCAATTGGATTTCAACCAAATTTTGTATGTAATATCTGTACATAAACATATATAACTGAGCGTATTCTTAAGAGCCACCAGGGCTGCCAACTGTTAATAATTGCTCTCTATATTTTTTTAAATCCAAATACCAATATATCAGAAAGTATGCAAGCCAACAGCTTTAAACTATGCACACGTATATTCTGACATTTTAGATTAATTTGGAGTAACTTATATACGTCAGTTCTACCAACATGATTATAAGCCTACTGATAGTACCAATTTTTAAATACATGTAACTTCTATACTATCAGTTGGATTTCAACCAAATTTCGTATGTGATATGTGTACCATAACAGATATGACTATAAGTATTGTTAAGAGCAATCTGGGCTGCCAACTGTTAATAAATGCTGTCTATATTCGTTTAACCCTAATATCAATATATCAGAAAGTATGCAAGCCAACAGCTCTATACTTTGCACACGTATAGCACCTGACATTCTAGATTAATTTGGAGTAATTAAACAAGGCAGTGCTGCCAACATGATTATATGCCTGCTGATATGTAAAATTTTAAAATGCATGTAACTTCTATACTAACAAATGGATTTCATCCAAAATTGGCACAACAAGATATCATAATAATTCAGATTATTTCTGACCAGCACACGCATGGTATTGTTGGCAACATGCTTTTACGCGTGCTGATAGATCCAGTGTCTAACTGCATGTAACGTCCATTGGACTTCAACCAAATTTTGTATTCTGTACCTTAAGAGGTGGAACTAAGAATATATTCAGTCACCAGGGCTGCCAACTGTAGTGCTCTATTAGGCTACATTATACCAGGTATATTTTGAACTAATTAGATATTTCGATATTACCAACTTAATTTCGTCAATATTCTAGATAGGTTCATATACTGTAGAATAATCATTGGCATGAAAAGTAAGCTCTTTAGTTCGTCACGGAACTTCTTGTTAATGTATGTGATCCTCACGTACTTCTCACGTGAGAATCACATAGAGAGGCGATTGCGACCATTCTGATTGCAAGGCTCAGCTCTTTTGGGTTTGTTAGGTAAGAAAATGGCGCTTGCTAGGAGGGCAGTTTGCATCTCTGTGTGGCATTGCAGGTGGCCTTGCCAATGAAGTTAGATGTTTTGTATATTCCATTTACGATGTTAGTTTGTTTTTATTTTTATATCTTTGATTTTTTCTTGTTGTTTATTCTTTAGACCTAGATAGGGTATTGTTCTTAGTTGGTATCTGTGTAGATTCTCTATGGATATTGTAATGAGATTGTTGTTGTGTGTTTTGGGAAGATGAAATTAGCTAGGAAGATTGCTTATAGGTTTTGGCAAGTGGTCAGAGTAGATGTTGTCTTGAGGATATGATATGGTTTCTTTTTATGAGAATAAATGGAGATTATTGTGGTGCATGGTGAGATGAAGTTAGTATCTGTTGAGATGGTTAGGTGAGAAAAAGAAATATGTTAGGTTTGGATTATAAAAGTGGATTGCTTATAGATAAAGAAAAAGCTGTCTAGTTAGAATTATTAATGAATTAAATGAATACCTGTGTTCCTATGGTGATGTGCAGGTTCCTTTATGTTTTAATCGATGGTGATCTGAGTAATTAACGGTTAATAGAGGAATGCCCATCACATATATCAGGTATATGTACTATATGTCTGCCCTGTTGTTAAAATAAAATATCCCTTGTGAGTATAATCAACCACTACCCCGAAAAGGGAGAGAACGTACGGTCACAATATATATATAAATATAGTTATCTCCTGTACAGTATATATATCACCATAATGTACTGTGCATGTTTTTCCTATGACTATCTAGAAAAATCGTTATCCGGAACACTACCGGTCCCAATTAATCGGGATGAACGACGTTCTACTGTACTGGAATATGTGTATAAACCACCAGACCAGCTTCATTGATATGCGGGCTCGATACATTTCTGACAGGGGCTATCTTCTAGTTGCACTTTTGTAACGATAACCATGGGATTCGATATTCGATAATCGAAACATACATCTCTGAAATACGTTGCGCAACTATGTCAATTGTTATTACTTCAACATACATAATAAATGTTGGCACTAGGCTATTATGTTGTTAGTTATTATTTGATTACCCTATAAACCTGTATGTAAATGTTACATGTTGTCAGAAGTAATTGGTCTTTCTGAATTATAAAGCAGCAAACAAAAATAATGGCCAACGTAGAACAAAACGCTCAAAATCAGAGGCTAACTCATAGAATTCGTATTCGACAACCTAAACCCCTGGAGTTTGGCAAAAATATGGCACTTGAATGGAAAACGTGGAAAGTGTCTTACAACTGGTACTCAAAAGCAATTCAGCTGGACAAAGAATCACCCGAAGTCCAGGTCGCTACGTTTATGACAACAATAGGTTATGAAGCCGAAGAGATTTTTCAGTCATTTAACCTCACTGAGGCAGAACAAACAAACATGCAGGTAATCATGGACAAATTTAACAATTATTTTGTGCCTAAAGCTAATGAAACATATGAAGCATAGGCTACGTTTTTCATAAAATGTTACAAGAATCAGATGAAAATTTTGAACAGTTTTTGATTCGCGTAACAACTCAAGCAAGAAAATGTACTTTCGGTCAATTAGAGAAACGAATGCTAAAAGACAAAATTGTTAGTGGCATCAATAATGATACGTTACGTGAAAGATTGTTGGGTACAACAGACCTAACCTATGACAAAGCGATAGACATGTGTCAAGCAAGCGAGCTGGCACACAAACAAGCCATCGACAAGAGTAAGAATAGCGAATCAGAATCACAGATGTCAGTCGCCGCACTCAAGAAAATGTAAAGACAAGGAGTTAACATAAAAAATACTGATGAGTTTAATTGCAACAGATGTGGTATGACACATGGAAAGCGATCTTGTCCGGCGTATAAGCAAAGATGTAATTTGTGTGGGAAGTTAGGACATTTTGAAGTCTGTTGCAAGTCCAAAAAGGAGAGTCATGCAGTACACGGCTCTAAAGACGACGATGCAGCCTCTCTATCGTCACGTGATAGAGATATGATGTAGATTGGCAGTGTTACAGTACCACCAAGACAAGAAGATTGGAAAGAATTAATAAAAGTGGGAAACAAAGCGTTTCGTGCAAAACTAGACAGCGGTGCTCAATGTAACGTTCTTCCGACTCACATAATCACTGCTAAGACAACACCATCCAAAGTAAAGAAGTTGGTAACAGTTAGTGAACACAGGCTCAACGTTGTCGGAGAACTGAAATTGAAATGTAAGATCAAGAATCGTCAAACAGAAGTAACATTCCTGACTGTGAATGAACAAGTTCAACCAATAATCGGCAAAAAGACTTGCGAAGAAGAAAATCTGATTATTAGAGTACACAGCGTAAAGATTAGCAACCCGAAGTTAAATAACGAACAGATGTTTAATGGATTGGGATGTTTCAAGGGTTACGAATACGACATAGACCTTGTAGAAAATCCAAGGTTCGAGATTAGCTCAGCTAGAACGATTCCATTGGCCATAAAGGAAACAGTTAAGCAAGAACTTGATAAAATGGTTAAAATGGACGTCATCAAACGAGTCACGAAACCCACTGTAGCAGTATCTCCTCTTGTAATCGTCAAAAAATGGGGAAAACTTCGTTTTTGTATCGACCCTACAGATGTAAATAAAAATATCAAGAGAAGGCATTTCCCATTAAACACGATTGAAGCCATTGTCGCAAGAATCAATGGTAGTAAGTACTTCACATGCCTAGATTGCACTCGAGGTTTTTGGCAAATAAAAGTCTCTGAGAGAACACAAGAATATGTAACATTTGCAACACCTTGGGGACGTTATTCCTGCAAACGTCTTCTGTTCGGACTCTCTTCAGCTCCAGAAGTATTTCAGCAAATTATGACAGAGATACTTCACGACATTCCAAATGTAGAATGCGCCATTAATTCATGCCAGTACAGACCAGAAACTTCGAGATACCACTGAAATAGTACTTCGAAGACTACATGAAAACGGCTTTAAACTCAATAAAGGAAAGTGCATATTTAACGTACAAAGAGTTCGTTTTTTAGGACACGTTTTGTCAGACAAGAGACTTGAAATTGATGAGATAAAAGTCGATGCGATAAAGAAACTCAAAGTACCAAAGAACAAAGAAGAGCTACAGAGATTGTTGGGTATGATAAATTACGTGGGAAAATTTATTCCCTGTCAGTCAAAATTGACAGCTCCACTGCGTGTACTATTGAAGAATGATATTGCATGGTTTTGGGGTCCGGAGCAGGATGAAGCGTTCAAAGAACTAAAAGTGGCACTGTCTAGCACCCCTGTTTTGAGGTACTATGACGTAAATGAAGACGTAACATTATCATTTGATGCATAATCAAGGGCATTAGGAGCAGTTCTAATGCAAAGAAGACAACCAGTAGCGTATGCTACAAAATCATTAAACAGCACCGAACAAAATTACCCGCAGATTGTTAAAGTGGCACTTGCGATTCGCTACGGCTGTAAGAAATTTCATGACTACATTTGGGGTAAAAAATTAACAGTCGAGTCGGATCACAAACCCTTAGAGTCAATCTGGAAAAAGCCACTTGTGAATGCACCACCGAGATTAAGAAGAATATTATTAGATCTCAAGGGGTACAACCCTATCATCGTATACCATAAAGGAAGTGAACTGAAGATTGCGGATACATTTAGTAGAGATTGTGAAGATTCTTACGAAAAGGATGAAGAAGAACTCGAAGTTCTGATGGTGTTATCAATGTCTGAAAGCGCCACTGAAGACTTCAATAGATCAACGCTGCAAGACCCAACTTGCCAGGCATTAATCAAGATGATGAACAATGGTTGGCCTAACGATATCATTCAAGTGCCGCAGATATTGAGATGTTTTTTCACTTTTCGACATGAATTATCACATTGTGATGGGCTCATTTTCAAAGGAGATCGCGTTTTTGTCCCAAAAAGCGAAAGACCTAGAGTTCATAAACCAATATAGTACAATATATTTCCGTCAATCAATCAATATTGTACTATATTGGTTTATAATCTCTTGTCAATACGGACCATGGCGGAATCTAAAGTAGAAGGAAGACCTAGAGTTCTGCGAGAAATTCACAAAGGACACCCGGGTATACAGTCAACACTGAGAAGATCAGGGCAGTTGGTGTTTTGGGAGACTCTAACAAAGGACGTAACCAAATTGGTTGAATCCAAGCGCCACTGAACTCGATAATCTCTCACAACTTGTGAGGGGCGGGCATCAATTCCAACCGGGAATTCCAGTCAGGTAGCCAGGGTTACCTCAATTCCACCCGGTCCTCCAAAGGACCCAGAAATGAGTTCCTCAACTCCGCCCAGGCTTTTCCCCAATGACGTAAACAAATGTCATAACCCTCCTGCTCGCATACTGGGCCGTGTCAAACGCCTTATGCAGCGCATGAGTAGAAAAAAAATAGAAAACTTGGCAGACTTATATAAAAGAATATTATGATTAATGTTAAATCACCTCCACCAAGTCCGCTCAATCGTTAAATCAGATATAAACATAATACAAAGAGCTAGATATTAATCACTGTTGTTAAATAAAAATATGGACAGGAAATTTAATAAAATAAGAAAAATCAGCATCTTAAAATCACATAAATCTTTACTTCATTTCAAACTATACAAAAAACATTAGACGAAACTCTTTTCATTCCCTAACTATTGTGTGAGAAACACACTTCACAAGATCTAATCTACTCATTGTTTGGTTGGCGTACTGCATGAGCTTGTTTTCAATGAATTCTTTTTTCACACGACTATTCTTGTCTTTGCTCGACACCCGCCCGCTGCTGTTAAGTAGAATGTACGTGTCTGTCTGTATCTGATGTAGGCACTTAAAAAAACAAATATATTTGGATGAGGTGTTGTACTTGTGTTGTCGTGTGGAATCCAAGAATTCGCTCATGCGCTGCAGAAGGTGTTTGACGTTGACCCGGCCCTTGGTATGCGAGCAGGGGGGTTATGACATTTGTTTACGTCATTGGGGAAAAGCCCTTTGCCGACCCCTTGTCGAAGCCTGAGCGGAGTTGAGGAACTCATTTTTGGGGCCCTTGGAGGACCCAGTGGAATTGAGGAAAATCGGGCGGAATTGATGTTCGACCCTTGTGAGAAGCTAGCAGGGAGATAACTCCACTCAACTCGGTGATTCCCCGTTAGGCCACACCGGAAAGTGTAGTTTACTGACATCTGTTGAGTTCTTAGCGTACCACTTGTGCCGGTATCGGCGGATATCGGACCGTATTATATATTAAACTAGCAGTAGTACCCGGCTTCGCCCGGTGGAATGATGATAATGTTTTAAGGTCTCCTTAGAAATATCATGGACTTAAAATCTAAGTCATTTGCCCCCAAAGACAATGAGGGAGTAATATCTAGGTCATTTGCCCTTTTGATAAGGATGATAATAAAAACTACTGTTGAATTGACACGTCAAACTTACAAACTACCGTAATAGAAATACATATTTCAAAATTCACAGGCGTGGAAGACTTATTGTGTGTGGTGATTAATGGTGGTGTAATGGGCGTAACATCTACTGTAGGTCATTTGCTCTTATGATGAGGATGATAAGGGAAACTACTACCGGTATTGAATTGACACTTCAACGTATAATGTACACAATGTACTGTAATAAAAATAACTATATGGCGGCTTCGGTGGCGTATTTGGTAGCATGCTGAGCTTCTATGCCCAAGATAGCTGGTTCAAACCCGGCCGAAGCCGTCGGATATTTTAAGAGCGTTAAAAATCCGTCAGTATGCCTTTCTTCGGAGGGGAAGTAAAGCCGGCGGTCCCATGTCAGATTTATGGCTTGTTATTGAACCTTCCACTAATTACACCTGTGTGAAGCTAAATTGGATAGGTAAACAACGCTCATAGATGTCTACGTCCGTTGCCAAGAGCCGACTGCAGTGGCGTCTAGTAGCTAAGTTCCGAACTTGGCCTATTAGTCGTTGACGGTGGCGCTTGGCGGCAAAAGTACGAACTATTTGAAGAATTCGAAGTTGCAGTTTGTACTTAAATTAAAAAAATCAGATAACACACACTAATACAGTCATCACAATTAACACCGGTTATCAGACAGATTCTACACACACCCAAAGTACACTGGGCTACATGACCGCGTTGTCACAGCCCCTAAACTTAAGAACCAACCAACCAAAAATAAATATTTTAAAAATCACAGTCGAGAAAGACTTTATGCGGCTGTGATTATTGGTATGATGCGCGTAACATCTAGGTCATTTGCACTTATGATAATAATAATAAGGTAATGAAAAAATGACTACTAAACGAACATGGTGTTATTTTAAAACTGATATAGGTAATTCAGGTGTCTAGCTTCGATGTCTTCCAAAGTCTCAACCTTATTTTCTGGCTTAGGCCTGTACTGGATGCGTCTAGTGAAAGAGCGTACTGCTCGGCAAAGACAAAGAATATAGGTCCAAGCTGCACGAACCTGAGATGATCGCAGATGATGACGAAATATGATGACACACGTTCGGGGTTCCCCGTCCTATACAGATTGACCGGGAATCACTCACTGTTTCGCAACGGCCCTGTGCTGGCATCAGCATAGACAGCAGGAGATAACACGGCGGGCTCTGGAAAGTACTCTCAAGTCACCTCACGATGAATCAGCAAGCTATTCTCACAACTGACCCCCCCCCCAGGGTCTCACAACTTGTGGGACGTGGGTTGGCGACCACGGAACCCCAGCTGAGTCTGGCATCGCTTCTACTTCCTGGTGCCGGGCTCATTTCAGTTCTCTTTCCTGTCGGCCTCCCTTGGTCAACTCTTGTTCTCTTCCGACCCAGACTGTATTAGGGTATCCGAGGGCTAGGGAGTCTTTCAATTTTCCGCCTTAATTGGCTTTGTCTCATCTTTCCTGATACCCTCATTCTTCGAGGGGTCTGCCTTCTTTTCCTTTTCATAATATCTCCTGTCTTCTGCTCAAGGCCCTCAAAGAGGCAGGGTGTGTGTAGACCCACCACTTCTGGTACACCCTCAAGGGCTCATGACTGGTGAGTTAGGAAGCTGGCAACCCCGAGGAATTCCTGAGCTACATGCAGGGAATGGAGTGGTATGTCAGAAATTTCAAGTGGGCAGTGTTACGCATCGGGTTCTAAAGGGTAAGTATACACACTTTGTTTTCGATCGGTGAACGATGTAGATTTGTACCAAAGGGCCTTAATGCGGGAAATGGAGTGGTCTGTCCGAAATTTCGAGTGCACAGTGTTACTCGTCGAGTTCCAAACGGTAATTATGTAAAATCTGGTTGAGATCGGTGAAACGGTGTAGATTTGTGCCAAACAGCCTAAATGCAAGGGATGGAGTGGCCTCGCCGCAATTTCAAGCAGACAGTGTTAGTCGCAGTGTTTCAAAGGGTAAATATACAAATTTTGGTTGAGATCGGTGAAACGGTGTAGATTTGTATACATAACAGACAGACAGACAGACAGACAGACAAACTTTGTGCTTTATATATATAGATAGATAGATACCGCTCTCTGTGGGTTGAGAATACGTGAAGTTCATGGAAACTTGCATTTCTGATTTTATCAGCTTTGTACAGCTCTTATTCCTACCATCTGCCCACTTGTTATTCATGAGAGAAAATACTATCTCTGTATGAGCTTTACTGTGGGTGAGTGGTTATCGTGTCGGACTACCAACCCCAAGCTTGCAGATTCGCTCCTGGCCGTGGTGATTTTGAAAGGCGACAAAAATCACGACATGCATGTCACGTTAAAGAACCCATTTTAATTCAGTAGACCGTGTACATAATTGCAAAACTAATCTCGGGATTTTCCGCGAACACAAACTTTCTCCTTTCTCTACTAGAAAGTGCTATAGTGTCAAGGGGCTTAGATATCTAACCTCCTTGACTTTCATAGTGCTCCAAGGAACAACAAAATTCGACATGCAAGCTGCCCCTGTGGGGCCATGCTTGCACCCGGCATCCGAGGCAATACAATATTATTATTATTATTATTATTATTAGTCTATTATTATTATTATTATTATTATTATTATTATTATTATTATTATTACTATTATTATTATTATTATTATTATTCCATTATAACCTCTACGGCTCACAAGTGAGGTAAACTAAAACCAAAATTAAGTAAGTACCCGTTCATTGGTTTAACAGACAAGGAGATTTAAAACTCATTGGTTGGTCATTTCTATTACCAGCATTTCGCCCTGGTGCGGTGTACCGTTGGTATGGTACACATGGTTGGTTGGTTCCTCGGTTTAGGGGCTGCGTGTATCCCCGTGTACTTTGGGTGTGTGTCTGATAACCGGTGTTAATTGTGATGACTGTATTAGTGTGTGTTATCTGTAATTCAGGTAAGCACAGCAGACGATAATCTCAAGTAGTTCCTACATTTGTTAACAAATGCTACCATCAACGCCACCTAGCTGCGAACTTGGCTACTAGATGGCATCGCATTCAGCACTTGGCAGCGAACGTTGGAACTCATAGAGCGTTAATCAAATCTAACCTACAAATTTAGCTTCACACAATTGTAGTTAGTGTAAGGTTCTTTTACATGCCATAAATCTATGACTTTGGACCGCCGGCTTTACTTCCCCTCCGAAGGAGGGCATACTGGGGGATTTTAACGCTCTTAAAAATCCGACAACTTAGGCCAGGTTTGAATCCGCGATCTTGGGCACAGAAGCTAAGCATGCTACCCACTACGCCACCAAAGCCGCCGGTATGACTTGGATAGTAGATACAGGGATGTCCACTGCAAGGCTACTATGATGCCACGAGCAGCTATGCTCCCTTTTACATGCCTTACCTAGGCTATCCAAATTGGAAATGACTGTTCCCGAAGGATGAAAATGAAAATCCACAGCCTGCTTCCAGTCGACCGACCGGGTCAGGGAATGGAATGAATGAAGCCCCCATCTAGCGGCGAGGATATGAACTGTGCCGGCTGCCGAAGCCTGTCGCACTCCCCTGGGGCAATGATTAAATGAATGAGAGATGAAATGAAATGATAGTGGAGAGTGTTGCTGGAATGAAATTTGTGACAGGGAAAACCGGAGTGCCCGGAGAAAAACCTGTACGCCTCCGCTTTGTCCAGCACAAATCTCACATGGAGTGACCGGGATTTGAACCACGGACCCAGCGGTGAGAGGCCGACGTGCTGCCGCCTAAGCCACGGAGGCTCTTGTTCCCGAAGGATACAGGATGTTTATTTCTCCGAATCAGCTTGATTCAATTCTGAATTGAGCTAGCCAGACCATTTTTTTTTTTTCGAATTTCACTGAAATTTGATAAAGTGGTCATTCCTAAACGAGATATTCGTTAGAAAAAAAACTCAATATTGAATCAATTGAGTCTCCTCTCGAACGTTCAAACAAATCTCGACCGTGTGCGCAAAATGTAAATGATTCAAACTGAATGATATTACTTGACGCAAAAATACAGGAGAAATTCATACAAAGAGACAGAAAATACGGGAGCCTGGAGATCGTGAACAAATAGGGTCAAATACGGGAGAGTTGGTCATTCTAGCCTTTGTCAATACCTATTTCATTTTTAACCCTTTCTTAGTGCATGTTTCAAGTCTAAATCAGACCCTTCTTCAGCTGCTTGCCAATATCACAAAATTCATAAAGCTTTCCTTTTACATGTCTTGTTGATGCATATCAAACTTGTAACTTTTAATCATATAATTACCCTTATCATTCACGCCAATTGAAACACACATTCAGTAGTACCCATAGTATTATTACCAGAACTATTATTCCATTGTCGAGTATTTGCATCAGGCCTGCTGCTTCACGATACAAAAAGGCACCTAACGTATCTAAGGTGCCGTGACTCTTGCTTCGCGACACAGACACCAAGCGTATCTATGATGCCGTCTTATTTTAAAAATTATTTAAAAAAATGAAAAAAAAAATGCTTTATAACTGTGGAATTTCTTGATGATATTGCTAAATAGCTGAAGAAGGGTCTGGTTTAGACTTGAAACATGCTCTTAAAGGGTTAAAAATGTAATCTTACCTACTTATAACTACAGTACTGGTATTATTATTATTGTTATGTCCATAGCAGAGGGTGTTAAGTGGTCTAGAATTGGAAGTAAGTGCCCCAGAACTTGAAATAAGATAGGCCCATCATCCCATCACAATGATCTGTATTTTCACCTCTCCTCTTTATTACCTTGGACCTTGATATATGCTTTTTTTTTTTTAGCGCATGGCTTTTAGTGCCCGGAGTGTCCGAGGACATGTTCGGCTCGCCAGTTTTTGTAGCTGCTTCGAGACGGACACCCAATGGGTGAGCTACAAGTACCGTTGGGGAGGAAAGTTGGAAGGGAGGGTCGAGGAGTTGGAAGGTAGCGGCTGTGGCCTATAGTTAAGGACCAACCCCGGCATTTGCCTGGAAGGAAGATGGGAAACCACAAAAGACCATCTTCAAGGTTGCCGGCGGGGGGATTCGAACCTCCTCGCCTCCCGGATGTGAGCGACTGCCAACAGTCATGCCGCAACGACCTCGGCTAACTCACCCGGTCTTGCTATATGCTGACGATGTGCTTCTGGCTTCTCAGGATAAGACTGATCTGTAATTACTAGTTCAGGCATCAACCGCCTCGCAGAATTTGGATTACGGCTCAACATTAAGAAAACTGAGTGTTTAAAAACAGATCTAAATGATCCGACTACGATTCAAATTAACAGTGTTGACCTTTCAAATACATTGTTGTTTAAATATCTTGGCTCGACTATTACTGCATATAGTAATAATAATAATAATAATAATAATAATAATAATAATAATAATATCGTATGGCATCGGGTGCCGGGTGCAAGCTTTGTTAATTGACACCCAGAGGGCAGCTTGCATGTCGAATTTTGTTGTTCCTAAGAGCGCTATGAAATTCAAGGAGGTTAGATATCTAAGCTACTTGACACTATAGCGCTTTCTAGTAGAGAAAAAGGAACTATTGTTGGCGGAAAATCCCGAGATTAATTTTGCCACTATGAACCCGGCCTACTGAATTCAAATGGGTTCTCTTACATGCCAACAACGTATGACATGTGTGTCGTGATTTTTGTCGCCTTTCAAAAATCACTTACCACGGCCAGGAGCGAACCTGCAATCTTGGGGTTGGTACTCCAACACTATAACCACTCACCCACAGTGGCAAGCTATTACTGCAGATGGAACCCTCAGACCTGAAATATCACATCGAGTGAGCAGCGCGTGGCTGAAATGGCGGTCTTGGACCGGTGTCTTATGTGATAAGAAGATTACAGACAGTCTAAAGTTTATCGTTCTGTGGTCCGTCCCGTTGCTCTGTATGGGGCAGATTGGTGGCCTTCAACTAAGGAGTTGGAACAGTAACTTGGTGTGATGGAGACAAAGATGCTCAAGTGGGCTTCTGGCTGACACTCCATGATCATGTCAGCAATAATGACATTCTCAAGCGATATGGAGTAGCGCCAATTGCTGAAAAGACGAGGAAAAGCCGTCTTCGCTGTTATAGCCATGTCTTACGGGCTGCTGAAACAGCAGTTGCACACACTAGATTGACATTGGTGAGAGACCAATAGGACGACCGAGACAGCGTTGGTTTGACACTCTACATGACTATTTAAAAATTCCCCGACTTCATCCTGACATGGCACACAATCGTGTAATATGGCGACAGAGAACCAGAAAACCAGACCCTGCTAATTTGTGGGACAATGTTAAAGAAGAAGAAATAAGATGATCCTATTACAATATGAAATATGTTACCTGTATCAGCACAGGAGCTGTAGAAGGTCCTCATCATGTGCATTGCCTTCGGTTCATCTTCCTTGCTGGGTTCTTCCATGATGGCTGGAATATAATAACAGTTGCTATAAGCAAATAGCCTAAATACAGATTTTTCACCAGAAACACGAAATGTGTTCCATATTCTTTAAATTCAATAATATCCGCCGAGTCAATAATATTAATGCAACATTTATATTCAACTAGCAACCAGCCCCGGCTTTGCCCGGGAACAGTTATGAACACAATCCGTTATAAGCGCGTTATTTTCGATGTCAATGAACTACGACCAATATCCGTTTTCCGTCTCGACATGATGGGCTAAAATCACTGACTGGAATATTAATTATATTATCATGGAGATGCATGTGCAACAAATTCTCGTCAGACGTAATTTAAGAATGGCGAGGTGCATGAAACACAAATCCCCCTTCCGCCCAATCTTAACTTGACTGTGTATCTTGCGGAACGAAAAGTTCATTGACGAAATGAAGAAAAGCAGAGTTGCACTTCCAGGGAAACTCCAAACACAACCACTCTTCTCTGAAGTCTTAACACAACACGGCTCGACAGTTCGCTGCTGGTTGTATCTGGGGTATTAGGCTCTCCCGCTAGCTAAGCTGTAACTGGGGTGATAGACTCGCCCCTAGCTAGCTCGTAAACTGTCGCCTCAGTAATTGAAGAGAGATTGTTGGAAGAAATGAAAACGTTAAAACGCTTATAGTAGGCGATGTATTGAAGATAGAGATATGCTCACACGGACTTTTTTTTGTTGGGCCTTTCATACTGAACAATTCTTATGCGCATAGTATATTGATATTTTTAACGGTTTGAGCAGCGTAAGCTTAAAAATCGCACGGACGCCAGGAATGTTTTCGACTTTTTCACTGAAATCGTTACTGCATGGCTTCCTTTGATCATAAATCAATTATTTTCTACAGAAACCTTCCTCGAAATATCCTTTACAGAATGGTGAAAACCGCATCAAACTCCAACCAGTGGTTCTCGAGATTACCCGTGACATCCAAGAATCGGGGACTTTGTTTTATACTAAGTTGAGTTCAATCAGCAAACATGTTTCAGCTTAATGTTGAAGCCTTCATCAGCACAAACATGTATCATGAACATAGTAATTAAGTCATTACTATTATTTATAATGGTCATCATAATCATCAAGTAACAGCTCCAGATTCCCGGGTGCTAGTGACATGCCTCTATCGTCTTGGATGCTATCCCACTGAAGACCACATCGATCCATCTCATCGTTGGGCTTCCAACAGGCCTTTTCCCAAACACAACCATTTTAGAGTGTTTTTTAGCAATTCTGATTTGCATAATTTTATTTCTACAGCTACACAAACAGGCACATTTTACATTAATCAGCCAGTTCAATACACTCTTGAAATAAAACATCCGTATTAAATTAACTACCTTATAACAAATAAAATATTTCGTCCATAGAAGTAGTATGTGGAATAGTCCCCATTACACAGGCTGCGTTTCCCTTTTGAATCGCTATGCCGATTCTCTGCATCAAATAGGTTTTGGAACGAGGATCACCAGAGACTCCACCTATTACTCTTCCTAGCTTGATTACTAGACTTATTGCGTCCTCACCCCAAGGACCCATTGTCTCCACAGCAAAGGCCACAAAATTACCGTATAGTCCTCCATGATCTTATTATATTTGTTATTCTTCCGAGTGACGGCGATCTCAGCTACAGATCTTGCTTCTTTTGACGATGATGAGATATAGGAAGGAGCCAACGTATCTGAGCACGTTGCATCCTAGACTACCGTAGGCATTTGCCATTCGACCACGGAATTATGGTCATCCCATCAGGGCGGCGACCGTCGTCTCTGCAAATTCCAGATGGTTCAAGAATTGACGGGAATTTTGCAGTAGCGAAAGCCCTCCGAAGCGTTTCATTTATAGAGAAATGACGAGAATGTCGGTCAGCACTGCTTTTACAAGAGAGACCGTGTGTACCACGTGCGGAAACGACCTCACCACAGACACACGTATGAGGTTTATAAAGCGTTGATCCAAGGCGGAGAGACATCGAAATCCTAAAACTATTGTTGTCCAGTAATGTCCCTATTGTTCTCGATGGGATGGCATTTAACCATGAATTCGATTCTTTCTTCAAACTAGCCAAATGAATAGCCTTTTCCTCATCTGAGCAATTCTTGTTCCTTATACATGACCATATCAACTTAGCCTATTTCGCCGTAATTTTTCCAACACACTAAATTTCAAACCTGCTTCCATTTTATGTGTGTCATTCCTTCTTTATAATGGTAGCCTAATTGATGAAATCTTGAGAGAGACAAAAGAATCCTGTGTAGGAAAGAAGATGAAAATTGTGCTTTTTGCAGATGATATTGTGGTGTGGGGAACAAAAAGCGAAGAAGTCCAAGAACAACTGGATAGATTGAGAAAAAACAATTGAGAATTATGGAATGGCGTTCAGTGTGGAGAAGAGGAGATTTTACCATTATTGGTGGCAAGAAACTTAAAATTGTGGACAGCTACAAATATCTAAGAAGCGAACTAATGCACAACACAAGGATGGATGCAGAGCATAGCGAAAGGGTCCAACAGAGTGCGAGAGACCTAGGGTGGCCACCAAGTCCCGTTACCCATATGTAAATTATACTAAACGTTTCTTTGTGAAGCTGTTTCAAGCAGTATGCAGTAAACAATGGCTGATACGTAAGGTTTATACTGTTGAACAACGAGTTATTGGGTGCTGGACAGAACTCACATAGGAAAGAATATTGAAGAGGTCCATTCTGAATTTCGCCAGCGTTTTCGTCGGAAACATTGTTGAAGCGGGGACATTAACTCTTTTCTTCAGGTGATGGAAATGATCAGATATGATCAGAAATGGTATAATGCACCCATTTTCTTTTTCGTCTCGCTTGACCCAAAGCGAAGAGAAGAAGCAATTCTTCTTTTTCCGAGGAACTGCTGGATATGTTGAATTAACACCATGAACAGAGAACACTATGATATCCACTTGGTCGCGGTAGCTTTCCCACTGGTTCGCCTAGACTTGCCCGTATTCAGTTTGACCGCCCCAGTCCGCGACGGGCTGCGGTCGTTCCGCCCGCGTTCTGTTTGACCGAGCTTTAATTCTGTTTGAATATTCGTTTCAATGCACAAGGGGTTGTGTGCGCCCCGTTGGTATAGACCACCCACCCGGCTCTAGAGCTATGCGGGCTGCACGCGACACAGTTCTGCCAGGGGCTATCGTTTTGTTTATTTGTTTAAACACTATTTTACACAAATAAATATATTTCCGTTGACTTTTCAATAAATGCAAGATTTTTCCTGTAAAATTGAGACGATTTGGAAGATATTGGCACAAAACGCATCTTCTAACTCCCTCTGCTTTAGGAGCTTGAGTTTTTTGTCGGATGAACTTAGCGTATTATATAATAGATATTCAGGGCCGCCAAGAGGGGGGCGGGGGACAAATCCATAGGGGCCCATAAGCAATGAGGGCCCGTTAGGTTCAGTTTGTTGTGGCTACTTGTGTGGGTGGCGCTACTGAACAGGAGAAGAAGTGTTTAAAAATTGTAAGTAATGAAATTGGCCAAAATAACTGTAGGATGATACAGTAATAGATGTTTACCCGCCATCCCGCCCCAATAGGAGCACGACTTATACAGCTGAAATTGCTACTCTGGCGGCCATCTTTGTGACTTTTTGTGAAGGAGTCCATAATGCCAACCCCACGCATTCGGTACCAATGGTTTTGACTAGACCAATATTTTCGTCCAGACCAATGGAGGGTTGATAGCGGGCCGCGTTAGCTAATGGATAACACACCCGGTTTTTGTCATGCACAGTTGGGGTAGTCACGCATCAATAATCTTTATCCAGGCCAATGGTTTTGCCTTTTATTTCATTTTTCATGTTGGCAACGTGTCACGTGGGTAGGACGTAGTGTACGGTGTGATTTTAAAATGACCGACCTTGTTCAAATGAACACGACCAATAATGCTCAATTTACGTTGAAAGTAATTATTTCCGGTGCAGCAGTGGCAATTGAAATTGTGAAACGACTCCCAACAACTCCGAGAAAGGTTTGTCAATCATGAATTCTATATTTTCAGTGATATACCCTGTTGAAAGTTACCAAGGCTTGGTTTCCTGTTTTGTAGTTTTAATTTAAAAAAAAGTATGTACTTTACTCTACCCCAGAAGAGTAATAATATAAATTCCATATATAACGGTTAGGAATACTTTAGTGTTGAGTCTGCTATCAAACTAATGTGGGGTTTTAAAATGCTATTTTTTTTTTCATTACGTACCGGTAATTAAAGTGAAGACTTGCAGAATATTTCCCTGTGCATGAAATGAATACTTCCGTGTTGTTACGTTCCGTGGGTGAAATTATAAATTAATTTTATCTCTTCCTAATTCTGATATTTATTCACCACAAAATCTTATACAATCGCTACATTCCTGTCTTCACAGAGTCTGGTCTCTACAATCACAAACCACACAGCCGACTCGACCCGTCTCTTCCCTTGTTCTTCCACTGCCTTGACAATCTCGTCTTTGGTGATTTAATAAACAGTTTTCTCACCCCAGCGCATTAAGCGCCGCTTAATGCCTGCATAGATACGTAGCAGTATTTTATATGAAATAAGATCGATAAATTATGACTGTGCATTAGATGCTCTTTTCAAAACGACATTGTCTTTCCGGAATAGCTCGTAGTGGATCGTAATAATTAACAGTATTTCATGAGGGGCCCGAGAAAAAAATTGCATAGGGGCGCCTAAATCCTGTCGGTGGCCCTGCCTATATTGACCTTTGCAGCGGAGACCTGGACGGTCACAAGAAGAGAGTAAACTTCAGGCCAGTGAATTGAAGTTCTTACGAAGTATGATAGGAGAATCAAGAAGGTACAAAGTGAGAAATGACGAAGTCAGGACGATTATTGGAGTAGAAAAGTTGAATGACAGAATCGAGAAGAGCAGGTTAGAATGGTTTGGACTTGTCCAACAAATGGAAGATGGAAGAATACAGACACACATGTTGGAGGATACGTGGGAAGGGAAGAGAGACCACTTCTAGTGGGCGATGTATTAAAGATAGAGATTTGCTCTCACAGACTTTTTTGTAGAAATTTTCATGCCGAACAATTCTTACACTCATAGTATATAGTGAACCCTTAATAAGCTACGCATATTAATGATTCTAATTATTCATTTCATTATATTCTGATTTTACTGCCAGAATCATACAGGAAGGCCAGACTGGATTGCGAAATATCAAGCTTATTTGGAGACAGTACGTTTGAACGTGCCCAGTCCTGAAACAAAGGAGTGACGAGATCGGAATGTTGACAGACACTTTATCAGACAAAGGTGTGTTGGGGTCCTGACTCATTTCAGACCGTAATTTCTTTGTCACCCTAGCGTTACGAGTAAGATAGTTGCTGGATGAGAGAGATGAGAGGAACTTTCAACCAATCATAGGACTGAGGCTTCTGTTCTAAACTGCGATATTGACGTCATGAACTACCAATCAGAGAGGGTCACCAATTTTAGCGCCAAGGGAGCGTCTGACGCCGGCTTGAAGTTGAAAGCGGGAAAGATTGGATTAACGAAATCTATGATCGATTCCAGAGCACGATAGCCCCATTGTGACCTGTATAATTTTTCAAACTGTTTGATACCTGTTACATGCCAATAGTCGCATTATTATAGAAGTTAGTGATAGATTTCCCTCTCCCTCCGTCTTTTTGCTAAATTCACATAAATACTGTCGTCTGAGTGACGACGAGGTTGATTCTTGGTGACACCGTGAGGTGATCACTTATTCTTTTCCATACCGTGAAGATATACTGTGTTAAATTTATCAGAGATAGGGTCATTATTGAAAACATTATAATAAAGTTGTGTGCGCACAGCTGAGTGTGAAATTTGTGTATCGGTAAGATTTTAGTAGTCTCCCACGACTACAACTATTAGGGAAAGTCTACTAGACAAATGGTGAATAAAGTAACTATTGGCAAAATTTAGATAGAAAATTACGTGTGACTATAAATAACATTTTATTGTTTTATTTTTTATTCAACGTCAAGATGGAACTCCAGACCCAGAGGAAGACATCGAACCAACGTTTCTACGGCTCCATGTGGTCTGAGATGAGCTAAGCACTTTGGAGAGAGAATGTCAGGCGATGTTCGATGAGACGACGCAGAAAGAGGAATAAGTACTAAATAATTTAATTATTTGACAAACTGGTTATGGTTTTGTGGGAACATATTATTTTGTGTAAATATTTTATTTTATTTTTGTCTTCGTGTTTTATTGTAGTTGGTTTGTGGTACTGACACACTTTAGTTTAGTTCATGAGCAACGTGGCATGTATTCTATCTGTATGAAGATTTTTTTTGTTGATGTCAAGTACACGGGGCAAGCGTACTCGAGTGCGCTTCGCTACCGTAAAATGCGCGGCTAAGCGACGCAAATTGGGAACCGATATCATAACAGAAGCGAAACTGAATTAACTAGAGTAGATAATAGAATTGGTGGGAAATCTTTTTATTGTATAGATTTTTATTGTTACACAGGCTTGTGTGTTAATTGCCGTTTGTTGCATTTTTGTTAAGTGAGGGGTCATATGCCCAATGACTTTATTTGTTGATGAAGTTTCCCTTTTAGTGTCTTGGTACACAAAATCTATGATATTTGATTGGAGTGTCGGCCCGTGGTAGATTTGTGTTGTGTTCTGCCCAAAATGCTTTGTTGAGTCTGCAAATATGTGTTTTATGGGATAGGAGTTTTCGGGAACCCTGGTTCTGTCTGAAGCTATTGTCCAGGATAAGCATTTAATCCTTGCGAGGAAAATGTTGGAATCCCCTTCTACGATGTTCTTGCAATTCTTTGGAATTGACAAGAAGTGTGTGAATTTATATGTCGCGATTAACAGGTGGCGTAACGGGACTGTCTAGTCTCTTGTTATAAATAGCATGACTCAAAGCTTCGACAAGGAGGGCTGGTTTTGAACACAGACGCTAATGAGTGGTAAGTGAAGGTATTTCTACGCGGCGCACTCCATCAGATAAGGAGCAAGCTGTGCTCATTAGTATTCACGGACCAGGTCTCCGTTCTTCGTAATTGTTTATCTTATATTAAAATAAAGCCTGTTTAATGATAAAAGAATTGTAATCGGTAAATGGGTGCTGTTCGCGTTTTGATTGATCGAGTCCCAGCGTGTTAGCTTATCCATGCTTTTATTTCATGTAAATATCATCGGATTTTAGGCATCTTATTTCTTGTTTAATTATTGTCATGTTCTTTGACCTCGGGTGGTCTCGATGTTCGGTCACGTTGTTGTCATGTATGTGTTGAGCAATTTGAGCCATTGGGCAAGCTTCTGTTTTGCTGGGAGTTTCCTGACTCACTGCGATCTCGATGAAGATCAATTAGTTTATAAATTTTAAATGGTTGCGTGTGTCAGTAAAATTTTAATTGTTGGTAAGTTATTCTACGAGTGTGTCCCATAAAGCCATAATAATGGTTTGCAGTATGGGGGTTTGCAAGCATATTGGCTGTTCCATCTGTGAGCAAATCTCCATCAAAAGTACTTATTACTTCTCTAGCGTAGTTATACGCGTGCATACATATTAATCAGACAAGTAGAATTTGATCCACAATTTTATTTCTTTGGAGTGGACCTTTCTAGGCCACTCAGATCTGTGTAAATTATTGTACTGTGGGAGTAAAGTTCAGGGTGGACTTTGTTTATATTATTTTTTATGTTTTGTTGTTTTTATTCAGTTATTAAATGGTGGTAATTTTATTTGTTTTTCACTCATTTCTTAGTTTGTAGTTTTGCATATGGTCCTTGTAATTGTAAGCAGCCGTCTGGTATTTGAGCTCTAGTGAAAGCATACCCGGACTGAACGCTCCCCGAGTTTGATCCTCGTATATACGACGCTGTTATATACAAGGGCACATAGGCAACGCTGGCATTACCCAACGTGGGGCATTTCACTGTTTTAGGCTTTTCTAGCGCATTTTTTTGATAAACTGACACACCACAAGTGGAGGCAGAATGTGACAGTATTTGAATCACCGAATGTGATAATTTTAAGTAACGTAGTTATGGCGAAGGTATTACCGCCAAGTGAGTGAATTTATACAGTAAGATCAGGAGTTGCAAATGTAAAATACAGTACACGTTTTTGTTTCTTGCATTAATTGTAAAGATAATATCGTGAGACTGGGCGCCCATGTTATTGATAAAAATTAGCTTTGCATAGAAAGACAACTCCATGAATGTAATAGGAAGGCGTGTAGCTTTTCCAAGGCAATTAATACTTGATTAATTAGTCTGTCCTTGTAGCGTTTTGTAAGGCTAGCATTTAATAACTGAATGTGTGGGTTAAGTTTTAAATTATGTAAAATGAAGGATACTCAGGGATGCTATTGGATTAATGGGATTGTGTTTATAAATTTAAACGAACTGAGTATGTGTAAATTGATATAAATGTGTGTTAATATGTATGCACGTATCGGAGAACATCGCCAATTGGCATTTTCTCTATTTTCTCAAGTGTATTGTGGTGATGGCTTCTTTAGACGAAATAAGACAGGTTGTAGAGAGCGCTGCGGCACGCACTCAGCAGCAAATGGTGTTGTTACGGCAGGAGATGACGGCTGAATTTAAGGCACAAATGGACAGTAGCAGGGCTGAACAATCAGCGGAATTAATAGCACAGAGTGAAACATTTAAGGCACAATTAGACAGTAGTAGGGTTGAACAGTCAGCGGTGATCAAAGCCCAAATTAATGAATCTATTGGCACACAATTAGCGCTTCAAAATGATAGTATTAATACACAATTAGCTCTACAGAATGATAATATTAGTTCTCAATTGACACAACAAAGTGAATCAATAAACTCTCAACTAGACGCACAAAACAGTCGTAACACTGAGCAACTCGATAATGTAGTGGTTGAAATGAAAGAACATACAAGGAAACAGCTTATACTACTCGCCTTAGATGTAAGTAAGAACAATGAGAAGCAGGTTAAACAGATAAAACAACTTGAGGACCAGTTTAACGCTAAACTTAATAACTTAGACGATACAGTTCTGGCAAAATTGGCACAGATTGAATTGGCATGCACAACTAAAAATAGCGAAATTATAACTGCACAGGACAGGTTACAAAACAGATTTAATAAAGTGGAGAAAATAACCGTAGTTATACAGGAACAGATAAAGGCGGTAGATGAAAACGTGACCGGCCTTATAAAAGACATAGACCGTCTCGAAAACCAATCAACAGATCGCTGGAAAAATGCAGAAGTAGACCGGGAGGGATTAAAAGCCACTATTGATGAAAACAATGTACGCGTGGAGGATCGCTTGGAACGGATCGAAGTGAGCCAGGACACTAATAATCTGAAGATAGAAAACGTTAGAAAGGATTGGCAAAAATTATGTAAGGACTCCAAGGAAGAAAGGTTGGCGGTAATTAAGAAGCTGGGGGAGAACCACACACGGATACAGACGTTAGAAGATGAGATAAAAGCAAAATTTTAAGAACAAGGTGACAGGCTGATAAAAGCAGAATTATTTTCTATGGAACATAATGCAGGGTCATTAGGCGTGAAGGGGAGAGATGGAGACAGAGATAGCCCGGGGGCGACTCATTCAACTGGTAGTCAGGTTGACACGGAAAGTCCAATTGCTCGGAACACGGAAGAATTTCGTAATCACATAGGGAGAAGTTCTACACCACATGACGGTAATCAGCACCCTCAACTTGTACAAATCATCCGTTCTAATGAATTCAAACCGGCTAAGTTTATGGAAAATTCTGGAGTCACACCCAAGGCATTCTTGCGGGAAGTCGAACATTATTATAATGATAATGATATAGCTCCCGCCCGGCAACTGCGCATGATGGAAAAAAATTTAACTGGAAATGTTTTAACGTGGTACTTGAGCTTCAAATACACGTTTGAAAGCGTAGATGCATTCAAGCATGCTTTCCTTCGAAAATATTGGTCGTCTTCATATCAACAGGGGTTAAGAATGGAATTGTACTCCAGAAAGTACCAATCTACTCAGCAAACTAAGTATTCAGATTTTTTTCATCACAGCTCCTTAAATTTAAAGATCTGGATAATCCTTTAAGTGAGGCCGAGCTAGTCATGACTATCGGACGCCAGCTTCCCGTTAACGTTCAGCAGGTATTGGTCGCAGCTAACGTTTCAGACGCGGTACACGCTGAACAGATCCTGCGCCAGATAGATGAAACCACGTCCCACTTACACAATAGAGTTGGAAGACAGGTCGAAATGGTAAATACAACCGAGGTGATTAAGCCGAGCCAGATAAACACAAGATCCCAGGCTATCAGTACAAATACAAACATTTCAACACCCGTGAGAGGTCAGGATGATGTCGAGAAAAGACAGCGCCAACATTACGATAACAACCGTAATAACAACAGACAGTTCCAAGGACAGAATAGATTCCAACAACGAGGATTTCAACAATGGAGGGACAATCGGAGACAAGATGTACCATACAGGAGATGGGGAGATCGGAATGAAAATCAGAGATGGCAAGACCGCAGATTTCAGAATCGTGAGGACTCTAGAAGCTACCGAGACGACTGGAACGATAGGCATGCTCAATCGCAGAAATACTTAGAGGAAATTCATGCTAATGAGGGGAATGAGCAAGGACGCTGGGAAAATGCTATTGACAACAGAGTAAATCCCGACATTCAGACCGAGGGGGCTGAAAGTCTACAGCGACAGCAGGATCATCAGGAGAGTACTCGACCTCAGGATAATAGAGGTCGAGGCTGTAAAAAAAAAGTTTGATAAGTGAGATTGGAGACAGCCTGGGATTGCAACAGCATGTGGGAGGAGGAGATTGGATCGTCGCACACATAGAGGAATGGATCGCTTTACCGGAGGATTGCCTGGAGGAGACGGTGAAACCGCGGAACGACATTATTAAACAATTGCCGGTTATATACGCCAGGATTGGTGGATTAAAGGTCAGGTGCTTATTAGATACGGGGTCGCAGATTAGTCTGGTATCTGAGGCCCTAATTCGAGAGTTGGGACGGAGTCAAAAGATTGCTATGATTCCCGTGCCACAACTCAAAGTGAGAGGCGTAATTCCTGAACGCTCTGTCACTTGCAAAAATCAAGCTTACCTTGAACTTGATATTTTGGAGCACACATTTGGGCAGACCTTCATCGTAATGGCAAAGATGAGCTTTAATATTATTCTTGGAGCCAACTTCATTTGCGACTATCAAGCCGTGATAGATCTGCACAAGAATACAGTCAGTTTCAGAGAGTATGTAAATTTAAATAACGTGGGTTTGCATATGGATGAGATCACCACAGGAAGGGATGTGAGTTCATGGACACTAGAAGCGATCCAGGAAGAGACGAACGAAGAGGTACAGGAGGCCGAGGGTGACGTCATTGGCACAGCTGTTGTAGAACTTGAAGAGGGCGAGTCCCAGGAACTATGGTCCCTACTGACGGAAGGAGATGATAACGAGGCTTATTTTGAAGAGATATTACAGGAGCGGCTCAGAGATGTTCAACTTGGGAGTGAGCATAAGAAACAGTTAGAAGGAATTTTAAGGAAACACAAGGCAGTTTTTGATACGATTCCAGGGAAGATACTAAATTTTCAATATTCGATGCAAGTTCAGGATTGGTCACCTTTCAGGAGTAGACTGTATCCTATTCCTGAAAAACATCGCAGCCAGGTGAAACAAATAATAGATGGCATGTTGCAGGCAGGGGTTATTAAGAAGGCACCTACACCTTACTTAAATGCAATTTTGGCAGTTTCCAAGCCAAATGGTTCCATCAGATTATGTCTGGATGCCAGAAATTTGAACCAGCGACTTATATTTCCGGAATACGACACGGCGCCGATTATCAGAGATGTCCTAAAAGGTTTTAAAAATAAAAGTATTTACAGTTCAGTGGACCTGACAAATTCCTTCCACCATATTGAATTAGATGAGAAGTCACAACTACTTACGGGCTTCTTGTTTGATAACCAAACGTATTATTTTGTCCGTATGCCTTTCGGCGTGAGAACTGCTGGGTGTGCGTTGATACGAGCTTTAGATCGAAATCTTACTGAGGAGGTGAAAGAGATGACCGTTCGCTACATTGATGATATCCTGCTGGCATCGGACAACGTTGACACACACATGAGAAATTTGGATAAATTGTTGGAAAATCTGAGAACAACAAATTTTAAAATCAACTTAAAGAAATCGCACTTCTTCAAAAGCGAGATTCTATATTTAGGCCACATAATAGACCAGGAGGGAGTCAGACCAAACCCTGCCAAGCTCGAGGCTATAAAGAATTTCCCGACTCCTACGAGAGTAAAACACATCCGTGCTTTCCTAGGCGTAACGGGATTCTTTAAGGAGAACTGCCCTGGCTATACTGAAACAGTAGCACCCATGCAAGAGATGTTAAAAAAAAAGTAATAAATGGCTTTGGAATGCTGTTTGCGAAAAGTCATTCCAAGCGACCAAACTTTTGCTGGAAAATTGTATCAAGCTCGGTTATCCGGATTTTGGCCGCAAGTTTATAATCCAGGCGGATGCCTCATTAATTGGAGTGGGAGCTATGCTGTACCAAGAGGATCCGGCCAACCTTCACAAACGCTCATATTTGGCATTTGTCAGCCGCAGATTAAGGAAACACGAGCGCAACTACACTGTAACAGAGCTGGAGCTACTAGCTATTCTCCATGCGTTCCAACAATGGAAAAAATCATCTATGGGTACCCCATTGTTGTCAGGACGGACCATAAGGCACTGACGTTTCTGTTCAAAACGTCTATGGCTAGTGAACGTGTCACACGCTGGTCTATTTACTTACAACAATTTAATATCGAGATTGAGCACTGCCCAGGAAAAATGAATGTAATTCCGGATGCTCTTAGCAGGAACCCTGAGCCTGACAATGTTGAAGCAGCGAGTGTTCAACATATTGAATTAACACCCAAGGATCATGAATTTTTGGAGGAGCTACGAGAAATCCAGAGAGAACAGGAAGCGGAGCCATGGATGTATCTAATGATCCAATATTTTAAAAGGGAATTGCCGCCAGGAACACCCGCATTTCGTGAAGCCAGAGCTAAAGAAGGAAAGTTTCACTATTTTAACAATTTACTCCATAAATTTGTGGATGCAGAGCACTCTAAATATCGCATCTTGGTACCAGCGTCATTACAGCGAGGATTGACATGGCATGTCCACGAAAGTCTCGGCCATATTGGAATCGACAAGTCTGAATCGACCATTGGGGAGACGTTTACTTGGCCACGCATGAGGACGACTATTTGTGAGGTTATTAAAACATGTGACCCGTGTCAGAGGACAAAGCCAAACAATTATCTGATGAAACAGTACCCCAAACCACTGCTTCCTCAGAGACCTTGTGAAATGGTGGCACTAGATTGTTTCGGTCCAATTCCTAAGGGAAGGCGAGGATGCCGACACCTATTAGTTTGTCTGGATGTGTTTTCCAAATTTGTTGTACTTTGCCCAATCCAGAAAACTACCTCAAAACAAGTACTTAGCCGCATACGAAATAGAGTTATTCCCATCCTTGGAAAACCAGAATTCATATTATCTGATCATGGCAGCTACTTTACGAGCGCCGAATTTAAAAAAGGAATGGAGGATATGGACGTAAAGCACATTTTATCTAGCATACGCCACGCCCAGGCTAATCCCTCGGAAAGGGCAATTAAATGCGTCACTAAGTACCTGAGAATCTTCATTCCTAACGACCATCACAAGTGGGTGGACAAGATCAAGGTTGTAGAGACGTGCATGAATTCTACGAAGCACGAATCGACAGGACAGATTCCTATGGTATTACACATGAATCAGCATCCAGAGAGATCATGGAGTACCATCATTAATTGCCCACAAGATCACAATATAGCTCATGATTTAAGAATTGAGCGCACCAGAGTGCATATGAGGAACCAGGCAGACAGGAGGCTGCGCCGCGTGAGAAACAAGAGATTCCATCGTGAGCTAGAATTAGACGAGCTTGTCCTCGTACGCCGACCCGCTGTATCTGATCCAGCAAAGAAGATATTCAACAAGTTCTGTGCCAAGTATGTTGGGCCGTTCAGCATAGTGAGGAATCTTGGAAATAATGCATATCGAGTCAAAGAATTAAGCACAGGAACCATGTCTGTATATAATAGTGCAAATCTAAAAATTTATCACACCAGAGAGCCTTGGGAAGTCAGAAATAACGCAGCGAATTAAATACGTGATCGTCCAACATCATGCAAGTGAACGGGGGGCAAGCAGAAGCCAGCACGACACCGAGGAAGTGATTAGCGTCTGGCCTGTTTACATCTTGAAGCAAGCAGAGTTGACAGGTATGTCGACAGACGAGCAACAGAGAGGGGAATAGTCTTTAAGCAACAAATAGCCCCAGGCGAAGCGCTGGGCAAGTGAGCAGCAGACTGGTACTGTCCTAATGAATGGGCGAGAATGTAAACATTGGAACGAGGAAAACACTTGTCAACTAGCAGAGGCGGACTGACTGAGCACTTTGAAGGGAGGCTAACCCAGTATCTGCACCATGTGACTTAGGAAAAAAAATCGACTTTATCTCTAAGTTCGTTTTTTTCCAACTAAGGGAGTTGTGAACCCTTAATAAGCTACGCATATTAATGATTCTAATTATTCATTTCATTATATTCTGATTTTACTGCCAGAATCATACAGGAAGGCCAGACTGGATTGCGAAATATCAAGCTTATTTGGAGACAGTACGTTTGAACGTGCCCAGTCCTGAAACAAAGGAGTGACGAGATCGGAATGTTGACAGACACTTTATCAGACAAAGGTGTGTTGGGG
This sequence comes from Meconema thalassinum, assembly GCA_946902985.2. Taxonomy (NCBI): domain Eukaryota; kingdom Metazoa; phylum Arthropoda; class Insecta; order Orthoptera; family Tettigoniidae; genus Meconema; species Meconema thalassinum. Next base: position 342,196,385 of record OX336395.1, read on the forward strand.
TCCTGACTCATTTCAGACCGTAATTTCTTTGTCACCCTAGCGTTACGAGTAAGATAGTTGCTGGATGAGAGAGATGAGAGGAACTTTCAACCAATCATAGGACTGAGGCTTCTGTTCTAAACTGCGATATTGACGTCATGAACTACCAATCAGAGAGGGTCACCAATTTTAGCGCCAAGGGAGCGTCTGACGCCGGCTTGAAGTTGAAAGCGGGAAAGATTGGATTAACGAAATCTATGATCGATTCCAGAGCACGATAGCCCCATTGTGACCTGTATAATTTTTCAAACTGTTTGATACCTGTTACATGCCAATAGTCGCATTATTATAGAAGTTAGTGATAGATTTCCCTCTCCCTCCGTCTTTTTGCTAAATTCACATAAATACTGTCGTCTGAGTGACGACGAGGTTGATTCTTGGTGACACCGTGAGGTGATCACTTATTCTTTTCCATACCGTGAAGATATACTGTGTTAAATTTATCAGAGATAGGGTCATTATTGAAAACATTATAATAAAGTTGTGTGCGCACAGCTGAGTGTGAAATTTGTGTATCGGTAAGATTTTAGTAGTCTCCCACGACTACAACTATTAGGGAAAGTCTACTAGACAAATGGTGAATAAAGTAACTATTGGCAAAATTTAGATAGAAAATTACGTGTGACTATAAATAACATTTTATTTTTTTATTTTTTATTCAACGTCAAGATGGAACTCCAGACCCAGAGGAAGACATCGAACCAACGTTTCTACGGCTCCATGTGGTCTGAGATGAGCTAAGCACTTTGGAGAGAGAATGTCAGGCGATGTTCGATGAGACGACGCAGAAAGAGGAATAAGTACTAAATAATTTAATTATTTGACAAACTGGTTATGGTTTTGTGGGAACATATTATTTTGTGTAAATATTTTATTTTATTTTTGTCTTCGTGTTTTATTGTAGTTGGTTTGTGGTACTGACACACTTTAGTTTAGTTCATGAGCAACGTGGCATGTATTCTATCTGTATGAAGATTTTTTTTGTTGATGTCAAGTACACGGGGCAAGCGTACTCGAGTGCGCTTCGCTACCGTAAAATGCGCGGCTAAGCGACGCAAATTGGGAACCGATATCATAACAGAAGCGAAACTGAATTAACTAGAGTAGATAATAGAATTGGTGGGAAATCTTTTTATTGTATAGATTTTTATTGTTACACAGGCTTGTGTGTTAATTGCCGTTTGTTGCATTTTTGTTAAGTGAGGGGTCATATGCCCAATGACTTTATTTGTTGATGAAGTTTCCCTTTTAGTGTCTTGGTACACAAAATCTATGATATTTGATTGGAGTGTCGGCCCGTGGTAGATTTGTGTTGTGTTCTGCCCAAAATGCTTTGTTGAGTCTGCAAATATGTGTTTTATGGGATAGGAGTTTTCGGGAACCCTGGTTCTGTCTGAAGCTATTGTCCAGGATAAGCATTTAATCCTTGCGAGGAAAATGTTGGAATCCCTTTCTACGATGTTCTTGCAATTCTTTGGAATTGACAAGAAGTGTGTGAATTTATATGTCGCGATTAACAGGTGGCGTAACGGGACTGTCTAGTCTCTTGTTATAAATAGCATGACTCAAAGCTTCGACAAGGAGGGCTGGTTTTGAACACAGACGCTAATGAGAGGTAAGTGAAGGTATTTCTACGCGGCGCACTCCATCAGATAAGGAGCAAGCTGTGCTCATTAGTATTCACGGACCAGGTCTCCGTTCTTCGTAATTGTTTATCTTATATTAAAATAAAGCCTGTTTAATGATAAAAGAATTGTAATCGGTAAATGGGTGCTGTTCGCGTTTTGATTGATCGAGTCCCAGCGTGTTAGCTTATCCATGCTTTTATTTCATGTAAATATCATCGGATTTTAGGCATCTTATTTCTTGTTTAATTATTGTCATGTTCTTTGACCTCGGGTGGTCTCGATGTTCGGTCACGTTGTTGTCATGTATGTGTTGAGCAATTTGAGCCATTGGGCAAGCTTCTGTTTTGCTGGGAGTTTCCTGACTCACTGCGATCTCGATGAAGATCAATTAGTTTCTAAATTTTAAATGGTTGCGTGTGTCAGTAAAATTTTAATTGTTGGTAAGTTATTCTACGAGTGTGTCCCATAAAGCCATAATAATGGTTTGCAGTATGGGGGTTTGCAAGCATATTGGCTGTTCCATCTGTGAGCAAATCTCCATCAAAAGTACTTATTACTTCTCTAGCGTAGTTATACGCGTGCATACATATTAATCAGACAAGTGGAATTTGATCCACAATTTTATTTCTTTGGAGTGGACCTTTCTAGGCCACTCAGATCTGTGTAAATTATTGTACTGTGGGAGTAAAGTTCAGGGTGGACTTTGTTTATATTATTTTTTATGTTTTGTTGTTTTTATTCAGTTATTAAATGGTGGTAATTTTATTTGTTTTTCACTCATTTCTTAGTTTGTAGTTTTGCATATGGTCCTTGTAATTGTAAGCAGCCGTCTGGTATTTGAGCTCTAGTGAAAGCATACCCGGACTGAACGCTCCCCGAGTTTGATTCTCGTATATACGACGCTGTTATATACAAGGGCACAATAGATACGCTCTTTTTAACGGTTTACCCAGCTTAACGTTAAAAGGCGTACGGACGACAGGTTTTCCTTCGACTCGATTCACTAAATTCGTTACTGCTCGGCTTCCTTAGGTCATAAATGAATGTTTTTCAACAGAAACCTTCCTCGAGATATCATTTACAGAATGCTGAAAATCGTATCAAAATCCATCCACTGGTTCTCGAGATTACGCGTAACATCCAAGCATCGGGGACTTTGTTTTATACTAAGTGGAGATGTATTATATTCGGGAGAAGAGGAAGATGATGACAGCTGACCTAAATGAATTTGGTTGATTTAAGTGCTCCAATAAACTATATAACTAAATAAAAACCAGAACCACAAGAGACATATCACCTCTCATCTGTCTGTCCAAGTAGAGCGAGCGCTCGGCAAACCAGCTGTTGGCCTTCCGTCCCTCTGGGATGGGATGTTCCTCAGCCCAGTTACCACAAGCATACTGGTAGAAGTCCTGACACGGGTCCACACTGCGATCGATGGACTGCAGGAGCGACGAGGCTGCAAGTAATAATAACAAGTACTGCCTTCACTCGTGCATGCTTCAACCAATGGGAACTAAGAGCGCTCGGATTTGTTGCCACGTTAACTAGGTGCCAGATACATGGCGTAATGGTTAGGATTGCTTTATTATCCAGTTACAGTAGGCAATTAAGTGGCGAATAAGGAGGCAGTTAAGTGGGGAATAAAGGAATAAGGAGTCAGTTAAGCTGTGAATAAACGAATAAGGAGACAGTTAAGCGGTGAATAAAGGAATAAAAAGACAGTTAAGTGGTGAATAAAGGAATAAAGAGGCACTTAAGTGGTGAATAAAGGAATAAGGAGGCAGTTAAGCTGTGAATAAAGGAATAAAGAGGCAGTTAAGTGGTGAATAAAGGAATAAGGAGAGAGCTAAGTGGGGAATAAAGGAATAAATGGGCACTTAAGTGGTGAATGAAGGAATAAGGAGACAGTTAAGCGGTGAATAATGGAATAAAGAGGCACTTAAGTGGTGAATAAAGGAATAAAGAGGCACTTAAGTGGTGAATAAAGGAATTCGGAGACAGTTAAGTGGTGAATAAAGGAATAAGGAGACAGCTAAGTGGGGAATAAAGGAATAAAGGGGCACTTAAGTGGTGAATAAACGAATAAGGAGACAGTTAAGCGGTGAATAAAGGAATAAAGAGGCACTTAAGTGGTGAATAAAGGAATTCGGAGACAGTTAAGTGGTGAATAAAGGAATAAGGAGACAGTTAAGCGGTGAATAAAGGAATAAAGAGGCACTTAAGTGGTGAATAAACGAATAAGGAGACAGTTAAATGGTGAATAAAGGAATAAGGAGACAGTTAAGCGGTGAATAAAGGAATAAAGAGGCACTTAAGTGGTGAATAAAGGAATTCGGAGACAGTTAAGTGGTGAATAAAGGAATAAGGAGACAGTTAAGCGGTGAATAAAGGAATAAAGAGGCACTTAAGTGGTGAATAAAGGAATAAAGAGACAGTTAAATGGTGAATAAAGGAATTCGGAGACAGTTAAGTGGTGAATAAAGGAATAAGGAGACAGTTAAGTGGTGAATAAAGGAATAAGGAGACAGTTAAGTGATGAATAAAGGAATAAGGAGACAGTTAAGTGGTGAATAAAGGAATTCGGAGACAGTTAAGTGGTGAATAAAGGAATAAGGAGACAGTTAAGTGGTGAATAAAGGAATAAGGAGACAGTTAAGTGATGAATAAAGGAATAAGGAGACAGCTAAGTGGGGAATAAAGGAATAAAGGGGCACTTAAGTGGTGAATAAACGAATAAGGAGACAGTTAAGCGGTGAATAAAGGAATAAAGAGGCACTTAAGTGGTGAATAAAGGAATTCGGAGACAGTTAAGTGGTGAATAAAGGAATAAGGAGACAGTTAAGCGGTGAATAAAGGAATAAAGAGGCACTTAAGTGGTGAATAAACGAATAAGGAGACAGTTAAGCGGTGAATAAAGGAATAAAGAGGCACTTAAGTGGTGAATAAAGGAATTCGGAGACAGTTAAGTGGTGAATAAAGGAATAAGGAGACAGTTAAGTGATGAATAAAGGAATAAGGAGACAGTTAAGTGAGGAATAAAGGGGCACTTAAGTGGTGAATAAAGGAATTCGGGGACAGCTAAGTGGGGAATAAAGAAATAAGGAGACAGTTAAGCGGGGAATAAACGAATAAGGAGACAGGTAAGCGGTGAATAAAGGCATAAGGAGACAGTTAAGCGGTGAATAAAGGCATAAGGAGACAGTTAAGCGATGAATAAAGGAATAAAGAGGCACTTAAGTGGTGAATAAAGGAATAAGGAGACAGTTAAGCGGGGAATAAAGGAATAAGGAGACAGTTAAGCGGGGAATAAAGGAATAAGGAGACAGTTAAGCGGGGAATAAAGGAATAAGGAGACAGTTAAGCGGGGAATAAAGGCATAAGGAGACAGTTAAGCGATGAATAAAGGAATAAAGAGGCACTTAAGTGGTGAATAAAGGAATAAGGAGACAGTTAAGCGGGGAATAAAGGAATAAGGAGACAGTTAAGCGGGGAATAAAGGAATAAGGAGACAGTTAAGCGGGGAATAAAGGAATAAGGAGACAGTTAAGCGGGGAATAAAGGAATAAGGAGACAGTTAAGTGGGGAATAAAGGAATAAGGAGACAGTTAAGCGGGGAATAAAGGAATAAAGAGGCACTTAAGTGGTGAATAAAGGAATAAGGAGACAGTTAAGCGGGGAATAAATGAATAAGGAGACAGTTAAGCGGGGAATAAAGGAATAAGGAGACAGTTAAGCGGGGAATAAAGGAATAAGGAGACAGTTAAGTGGGGAATAAAGAAATAAGGAGACAGTTAAGCGGGGAATAAAGGAATAAGGAGACAGTTAAGTGGGGAATAAAGGAATAAGGAGACAGTTAAGCGGTGAATAAAGGAATAAAGAGGCACTTAAGTGGTGAATAAACGAATAAGGAGACAGTTAAGCGGTGAATAAAGGAATAAAGAGGCACTTAAGTGGTGAATAAAGGAATAAAGAGACAGTTAAATTGTGAATAAAGGAATAAGGAGACAGTTAAGCGGTGAATAAAGGCATAAGGAGACAGTTAAGCGGTGAATAAACGAATAAAGAGACAGTTAAATGATGAATAAAGGAATAAAGAGGCACTTAAGTGGTGAATAAAGAAATGAGGCAGTTAAGTCGGTGAACAGCAGCGGAGAGAGACGAATGGATTCATTGTTTGCGTCGTAGAAGCCAAATACAATAATTGGGCTCATGTTGCACCAGGTTTTGGAAGAGGAAGACGATGAGAAGTTTCCTTCTTTTTGGTAAAAAAGAGTCTTCTCTGTGAAACAATTCTTCTCTTTTTGGACATTTCTTTGGTTTTGGGCGCCCAGCTTATCTGCCTCCCGTTAACTCATCACCCGCCGCTCAGCATAGCACTGTTTCTGTGTCGAAACATACCCGCGAAAATGGAATCAAGCTTCGTCCGAGAAAAATATTAAGTGTCGATCAATTATTCCATCATGAACGTTTTGCAAAATCCAATAACAAAAACGGACCCACCTATGATGATCTCGTGGATGCAGTTCGTGTATTCTTGTGTGGCTTCAGTTTCAACATTTTCGTCGCCCGCCATGTTGAGCTCTTCGAAACCCCGGCTTCTTGTCCAAGTCGTCTAAGGGATTTTGTAGCCATATGTTCTAATTTTTCTGCGATTTCATTAACTTTTTCCTCATTAAGTACATGTTTTTTAACGCGTGGCATCTTATCGAGTGAAGAACCAGTTTCTCTCAATTTGTTTACGAGTTTCTGCACGGTCTCTCTATGTGGAGGGCGCACACCTGGCAAATGTGAAATGAAACGTCTAACGACTTCCCTGTTTTCACATAATTATCGTACATAAATACCCTTTCCTCTACCGTGTACACATGTGGGGGCATTATGAGAATTATACCCCGAAGTAACACTTCACAACTTGAGAACAATTGGAGCGACAGATCAACACTAATACACGTTCTTATTACGGACGAGAACTGCGAAATGCACGCTGTGTAACGGTAAGTGATAAGTCAGTGGGAGGCAGATAAGCTGGGTGCGCCGGCCGGCCAACAGATGAGAGAAACTAACTGTAGAACTAATTACAAGTACGACAGTGACAGTGAGACAGAGTTTATCGAGGTAGCCCCAAATACTATTTTACAAAACTTTTTCTTTTTAACAGTTACAGCTGACAGCTGGTCTTAGGATGATCCTCACGTCCTGCATGGAGGAATCGCTACTGATATAGAGGAAGCATGTTATTGGTCACTAGCGAACAATGGTTATTGTGCTATTGCCTTACGTTTGAGTCGCCGCTCGTTAACCAGGAATGTGAGAGAACTATAACAGGCCTACGTTGTTTTGCGCCATGTTGATCTATAGTTATTATTTTTTTCACTAAATGGCCAGCGATTATCGCCGTACGAAACCAAGCCTTAAGGGAACCGGAACGTGGGAAAAATGTAGCTTCCGATGTTTATAAATAATCCATGAACTACAATAGATATTTCCTTGAATGTTCTTTTGGTATATTCAGAGTATTTTTGGGTAGAATTTGAAGCTTCTATGTTGAATATTTTGTGTCAGAGAGAGAATTACAAAAACAATCTTAAAGAAATATATTGTTAAAAATTCCCTTCGCTCATGTCCCTTTTTCTGAGCAAATACTCAAACCAGACCCAACAAACTTTGCATGCATAATATTTAAAGCATTTTTGAGCTACTGAAGTAAAAGTATTGTCCAATGGTTTACAGGAATTGAGTTTAATTATACATCCTAGTTAAAAACTGATATTTTCTGTAAAATTGTCAGTGCTTTTCAAGCTGGGCTCCATGAACTAATGAAGATACTTCCACTAGTAGATCTACTGTATATAGGGTCTTAGAAACTACCATGTTTCAAATACATTTATCTGATAGTTTCTGAGAAAATTGTACATGAAGTTTCAAAATATATGACTTTCGGAAAACACAAATAGAAAGTTTGACTAGTGGATAAGCCTAATTGTATTGCATCAAATAATTGATACAGCAAATTCTTCAGGAAAGATGGGAGATTTTTTAAGCTGACAAAAGAAATTGACACTTTTGAGCCTATCACATGTCTCGTGTTCTTTAATATAAACTGATAAGGACAGAAATAACAACCGTGCATGGTTTCTTAACTACCTTGAATTGAAACCACAAAAGAACTCAAGAACATAGATAAATGTAACAATATAAAAAAACAAGTTTATGATGTACAGTAATTCCTTAACTTACCTGTTTCTATACACTCTTTCTTGTTGCAATAGTCATTCCCTGCATCGCTCGAGTAGGCGAGAAATGTGCCATTCCTGTTGTCGATTCTCTTGCGATCTGCAACAGTTGCACAGGTTCTCACACTCGAGCATTGCCATTTTCTGGCACTTAACAATTATTTATTCATATTTTATCATATTGGGGGTAAAATCAGTGTATAGCCTATGTCTGCGTAGAGTAGGCCCTAATTATCATCAATATTGTGACGAGATCTTATTTACGGAGCATTCGCACTACTACAGGGTCTGTAAGCTATTTTTGCTTGGCAAGGACATTCTCGCTCACGCGCTCCGCCAGTGACGGCTCTGTTGCCGGCTGCTGCGCACGCATATGTACGGCTTAATACGGCGCTTAAAATCAGTATCATGCATTTTTACTCACCATGCTTACAGTAGATGCTGAAAATGTTCCCCATCCGCTGCCAAGCATAATCAGCATCTCCTTATGAAGTTTCCGGTTACTCCGGTTAATTTAGCTTCAGTAAGGAAATAAAGACCTTTACATCTATTTTTATTGTTTACTGAACCTGTACGTTTGAATCTCTTAGCCAGTTGTTTTATTGTCCGATTTATAGGAATGGGTCTTCCTGAGAATTTCACTTGAAACCTTTGTCTTGTTCTAGTGCACAATTTTCTGCACTTTATGCACGTATTGTGCAGATATACAGGTTCACGTAACAAATATTTCACATATGGCATTACAGGACTATACACAATCACAATAAAACACTACACAATACGATATTCAGTACACAGTAGCTTTATAAAAAAAAACAATTAGCTCGGAGTCTACACGTCTACCGCAGCAAGAGCGTGGGAACACGGACGGAGACCGGGCGCGCCAAACAGTAACAGCCGGCTATTGGCCGGGGATCGCCGGTCAAGGTCAGTAGAAACGCCTTGCCAAGCAAAAAAAAAGACCCTGTAGATGCGATGTCATTACGGTATTAATTATCGGTTTTGGATACAAGTGCCCGGTATTTGTTATTACAGATAAGTGAAATATTTCAAGTATTAATATGTTATTGATGACAGGAGGTAGAGTCACTACTTCATTTTGTACATGGGTATAAACTTTATCTGTCAAATATCGGTAGTTCGAAGGCAGTGTTGGTGTCGCGGTGGTGTGCATATGGGGACATAATGGCCTCTAGTTGTGCCAGGGCCAGACATTACCATCAGGTGGCAGCACCAAAGAGGATATAATAGCAGCACAGGTCTTCAATAGCCTCCCAGAATCTTATCTCCTTGACGTCGAACAACAATAAACAATAAACCGGACCAAGACCGACTACAATATCTCAGACCGTAACATCAAAACCAAGATGGCGGAAATCGTAGGGGAACAGCTGTAGCAACTGGCGGGCATGGCGCCATCGAAATAGCGGCAAATTCGAAGACAAACATTCGCATATTTGATTAAATTCCGCCAGAAATTACAGGTTTTTATGTAATAAGGCACAAATTCAATATGAAACCCTGACGTATTTCGCTACAAGCAACGAGAACAGACAGTAGCTAAAAATACAGACATAAATAAAGCAGAGGTAAGACATTATGTTAAAAAATGCAAATATTTCTAAATGGAACTACAAGAATAGTCAACCAACAACAAAGTCAACCCCTGACACTATACAGCCCATGAAGGGCCTAGGCAAATATAAAATGCAAATATAAATGGTTGTTGCTTATATTAGGGGCTACGACATCGTGGTCTTGTAGCCCCATGTATTTGTGTGTGGAATTTGTGTGATAACCTGTGTTATTGTTATGGCTGAACTAGTGTGTTTGTAAATTGGGTATTGTAGTGGGAAGGAAGCGGCCATGGCCTTAAGTTAGGAACCATCCTGGCATTCGCCTGGATTAGAAGTGGGGAAACCATGGAAAACCACTTCCAGAAAGACTGAGGTGGGAATTGAACCCTCCTCTACTAAGTTGCTTCATGAGGCTGAGTGCACCCCATCCCAGCCCTCACATGAGAATTAAATTTCTTGGCAGAGCCGGAGAATCAAACCCGGACCTCCGGGACGACAGCCAAGAATGCTAGGCACTACACAACGAGGTGGTCTAAAACAGAATGGTACCACTGAACGAAAGTAGAACGAGCGATAATATTCTCTATAGTACATTAATTAGCCAAAATACCTTATCAAACAACGAGAAATAAATCAGGGAATGATGTTTTAAAAGATGCTTCCTCCTCCGCTGTATGTGACCCACCCAGCCATCCCAAATAGCATTGTGACTCACAATTTGGCTTTAGGAGAGAAAGATGCACAATCCAGGCAATTCGAAGTCTTCAAACTGAGATTGCGTCTACCCTGTCAGTACCGAAGGGAAAGTTACAATCCATATTCATTGACTTCTCTAAAGCTTTTGACTCGATTAGCAGGAAGAAAATATTGGAAAAACTAGACAGACTATTGAGAGGTAACAGCTACACTAAACATCTTGTCAAAAGTATTTTAGGCTCTAACAATATAGTCATTAACGATGGCATTACAACATCAAGCCCAATTGAGCAGACTACAGGCATGCTGCTACAAGGAGACCCATTAAGCCCTCGTGTTATTTATCACTGCTATGGCAGATAATATCACAGATATATTATCAGAGCGGGTAATCTCATTTATATACGCAGATGACATGGTGCTCGCTTCAAGTTCACAGGTCGAATTGCAATCTGCTCTCGACCCCTTTGAATTATGGGTGTTACACAATGACCTTAGGTTAAACAGAAACAAGACTAAATCTATGACCTTTAGGAAAGGGGGAAAGCCAGCAATTTTCCACATTGCAGGAAAACCGCTTGAGGGTGTACCACATTACAAGTAGTCCTACTTAGGTCCTACATTAGTCAACTGACAATGTTTTCACACTGCAAATCAAGGATAGACCCAGCGTCACTACCAAAGCCTTCAACGACATAAAACATTTGACTAAGCTATCTATAAAAACAGCCTTAAAACTTTTGCGGTTAAATGTTACCCGTATTGTGACTTATGGACTGGAGAGCATTTGGACACATTTAAATATGAAGTATTTGGAACAATATGGAGAAAATGAAGGCGACTTACATAAAGAAGGCCTTGGGTTTATCAAAGTATACACCTTCAAGACCGGTGTAAGAGGTGACTCGCGAGGTTTATAATGTAGAAGAACTCAGACTTCAAATGCTGCTACCTTCTACTCCAGGATATGTAAAACTCATGGACACACTAGAGCCAAAGAACATTGGTAGGATTTTTGCGCCACGGACACTATGATTTTTGACGATTGGAAGAGTGGGGGGGGGGGGGGGTGCGAGCTGAGACCATTGAACTGTCGGTACTATTGGAACAACTCCTCCCATGGTAACCCTCGCTGAAAACTGCTTCCTGGTGCACTGCCAGGCGTAACTAGTCGCACCAAAAACTGTCATACCATTTAACTCTAGGTTGCATGTCAGCTGATATGTCGTGATTCTTTTCATATATTTGAACGTACGTACCTCTGTGCAACGTTATATGTATGGTACTTTCCAATAATACGGTAGGTTTACGGTCTACTTTATTTCGAAGTAGCCTATTCTGCGTTTATGGATATGTCTTACATCAAATTTTGACATAGGCCTAAATAGCACGTATGACAAATACACGTAGGCCCTATTGTAGGTTATAAGTTATTAAGTTAGTCACAGAATTATAACCTACGTCTAGCTTATATTACAGATTTCCATGGAAACGCCCAGATGTAGGCCTATTAAAGAAATGGGTTATAGCTGTGAAAACTTTTATAAACATGCTACTTGTTTCATTCAAATAGAAACAAACCACTGCTTAAAGATGATGCGGTACCTGCAAATTGCAATTTCCCACAGCATCGGCTTCAGCCACCCAAGAAAAGACCGAGAGTTATTGAACGACAAGTAGCCTAATATTTACTGTTACTTTCTTCATCAGCATAGGCATAAAATTTCACATTTTCCAGTATACTTTTATGATGTCAGTCTTGGAGACTATAAAAATAATTCAGCTTAAGGGATCTTCCCTGCAGGACCTGTTCGTTTGCTGTATGACTTATGTGAGGTCGAAGTTTCGACCTGCTTTGAAGAAAAAGAAGCTTGTAGTTTTTACGTGACCGTTAATCTTGTGATCATGAGCCAAGGGACCTCCATTTTACGTGGAATCCGAACCACAGGACATGGCATTTCACTTCCAAAATCTCACTTGCAATGACCGTGAATCAAACCTGGTCCACCTTGGTGAGAGGTGAATAGCTTGACCACTGCGCCACCATGCCCCATTGCTTTGAAGAATATTGAACATGTGGTTGTTTTGTATAAATAAAGCAGGCTATGTATTTTTGTTCACCAAGCATCTATTTAATTGTTTAGTTATAGGCTTATGCATATTCACACACATATGAATGTTGAATACCAATTAACATACTTTTTCTTCTTTATTGTTAGTCATTACCAGCCTAACCTTATTTTTATTTTATTTTAATGTATGTACGACTTGTATTTTTTGCCAGTAGGCCTATAACTTAGTTATTGTGTATGCTGCCTTTGATCGAAGGATAAAATGATGAACAATCAGGCTGCAATATAATATTTAATGTTGGCATATATTCCTAGCCATTTTAAGTATCAAATTACTATGATATTTTGAAATATGTATTTCGGCGTAAGTTCAGTTTAGTTTACCATTCGCCTAAATGTTCAAAAGTACCTCTTTTACTTGTATCTCGTCGTACATATGTACGTCATCCTTTTGTTCGTATACGTCAAACGTGAGATCACGGTGACGTCACTGATCTCCCTAAATATTCCCCAGATACCGGTGTATCGGAAGGTATAGTTCAACCGAAGATACCATGCCATATTCTGCACATTAAGACATGAATCTTTGATATTCCTAGGGAATAACAATTAGTTTACTGTATGATTTTAGATTTTATTCATTATATGCATGGGCATTGGCTGCAATAAACCCCTTATTATTATAGGCTATAGGTGAATTTCCAGCTGTGGATGCCATTATTCACATCAACCATCGTCAGAACAGTACTGCCAACCTCACCATTACGGTACTAGCCGCACCAACACTCGACCATTCTAACCTACGTTTTGTCCAATCCAATGGTTACAGCCTAACACGTCCAGATCAATGGTTTTGTATCAATCTGCCCCGATAGCTGCGCACAATCAAAGCCGCAGCCTTCGATTTGTCCAATCCAATGGTTTTTTACAATGGTTACAGCTTAACGCATCCAGAACAATGGTTTTTGACAATGGTTATAGCCTAACGCGTTCCGATGACTGCCTTTTTTTTAACAACAGTGATCTGCTAATAGATGTAGTCTCCTCCGCTGTCTATAACCCACCCACCATCCCAATTTATAACACGACTTAGGGCTATATAGTGAAATTTCAGTTGTGTCGGCCAGTGGGCGTGGCTTATTTGACAAATAAGATATTGCCAACCCTATGTATAGGTAAACACGGCCGTAGGTTGTTTGTTTTGAGCGTAGAGAGCTGTGAGATCGCACTCGCTTCTATCTGTATCGGGACATCCTGAACTAACTCCAACAGATGGCGCATAAGTACTCTCATTAGTACTTTATTTCAAATAGCATTTGCCAATAACACACAATTGATGTTACAAACTCTTTAAAATGAAAATTTACTGTATTATGAACTTGTCATTCTTCAAATTCGATGTGTATAGAATTCCAACGGACATACATTCTATCTTATTAATGTTTTTAATACAAAAACAAACCTAACCAGCAACTAACGCCCCAGTCCCCCTTGCTTGTGGTAGCCTACTAACAGTAATTTTCGGCCAGGCAGTAGGCCTACCTAACCTAGTAACAGACATAAATGTATATACAAAAACAAACCTAATTTGGGGATAACTCCCCTAGCTTATGATACTAACAGGAGCATAATTCTATTTACATACCTGTTGCATTTAAAATCACTGCTTCCATCAGATTACAGTACCCACTTGAATTTTTTCCACAAGCACACAAAGATTATTGATTCATGATTCTTATAGAATATATTTACACTTAAAGAACTTGACACTTTAGAAGACACTGACACTGCTGGTATGTCATTAAAACTACCATCATCTACTTTAACAAACAGGAGTTGTGTAGGACGGTTGATTTGGGAAAATTGTCGAAATGGTATCAGGGGTTAGTATGCCAATTTTCATAACCACAAAATTAGGTTCGAAATGTTTAAGTTAACAAATACAACTGTTTTAACTTCGAAAATGATCCCGGTGAATATTTCTCATCCACTTCTCTTTCAAAGATTTGTCTTTAGGAAATTTAAAAGTTGAAGTATCTTCAGCAGTATTAAATTTACAGGCAGGTACACAGTAATGACAATAAACAGCCAATGCTTCTCACATTACGTATCTTCGGCATTTATAATTATTCACAGTGCACTTCACTACTTAAGGTACACTATTACAATATATAACAGCTCGAAATCACTTGAAATATGCGACATTTGAACGAAATTCTCGCAGCAGACCCACTTAAATGTTGGTTGACCAAATGTAAACAATCCCCTACGATTACCGCCATTTTCTACGATTTCGATAGTGGCATTATGGTCTGATTTATTGTAGTCGGTCTTGACCGGACATTTGGTTTTGTCATCACTCGAGTTGGGATTCTCCGTGCGTGTGGACGTGGTGTGCTTGTGTTCCCGGTGTTTCGTGCCACGTGTGTTCGGAGTGTACCTTAGTCTACCAATTTCTTTCTTCCTTCTTGTGTGAACATTATCTTTAGTGTCAACCTATTGTTGTCTTCCCTGGTAAGCTAGTGCATGCTGTAATGGCGTCTTCTAGTGACGGTGGGTTGCATGCTCGACCCCCTGATTCTGAACTCCAACATTTTACCACGGATATTGTCCCTCTTATGGCACCTTTTCAACCTCAAATGGATACCGAAAATTCTGCTCCTTCTCCAACTGCTCTATCGGATCGTCTCAGATCCGTCATCTACATTTGTCCTGATATTTCTGCTGTTTACACTCCTAATCATATGGGACAGTATATTGTACATGTCGAGTCTGCTGATCAAACGAGGTTGGGAAACTTACATCCCATGAGTCTTGGCCGTACCTTTTATGATCGCAAAATTAGTGGTATCACCTCTATTCAACCCAAAGGTCGTAATCGAGTACAAATTAAATTTAATTCAGCTACCCATGCAAATGATTTCATGTTGCATTCTATTTTGACAGAACGCAATCTTAAAGCTTTCACACCCTCTTCCAGTATTCAGAGAGTAGAGGTTGTCCGTGGAGTGGATTTAGATCTCTCTCTTGAAGATATTATGAAATTCATTGATACTCCGATACCCATTGCCAAACTTCAACGTATGACTAGGAGAGTGACCAGAGATGGCCGCACTGAATACGTTCCCACGGGGACTGTCAAAATCACCTTTGCTTCTCAAAATTTGCCTAGATCTGTTTCCCTTTTTAATGTTTACCTCGAAGTAGAAATATTTGTATTTCTACCCATTATATGTCAAAGATGTCAACGTTATGGTCATGTAGACCTCAATTGTCGAGCGAAATCGCCCAGATGCCGCAAATGCGCTCAGTCCCATTTAACGGTTGATTGCACTAGTGTGCTCTCCTATTGTGCCCATTGTCTGCAGAATCATCCTTGTGGTTCTGCTAGATGTGACTTCCATCAACAACAAATAGCCATCAAACGCCAAATGTGTCTCACTAATCAAACTTATGAGGAAGTCACCAAACATCAACCGCTCACAGTCAATCCCCTGTATACTCCGCAGCAGTTCCCTTCATTAGCGGAAACTAATACTCCGTTTGTATCTTCCCAAGCTCTTCCGAATTCTCTACCAACAGAGGGGATCACTAAAAAGCGGAAATTCACTACTGTTCTGTCACGTTCTCCTAAATTACCCAACCCTCCGGGGTATGACCATCAGGCCTATCAGGCGATTTTACATCCTCCCACCAACTCTGCTTCTCGGTCCCTTGCTGGACCGTCTTCATTGAACCCCCTTTCACCCCCCCCCCCCCCTATTTCGTCCGATCCGCTACCGCCTGCCGGTATGCCCACAGAATTGTATGCTGATTATACTCAATTACTCGCGTTATTAGGTACCAACGCTCAATGGCAAATGTTACTGAAAAAATTATTTTTCAACTTTCTAACCTTTTTACCCCCACAATCGCATGTTTTCCCCGTTAAATCCCCGATCCCTCCCGAGCCCTATCCCTCTCCATTAGATGCGTCTCCTTCAATGGAATTGTCGGAGCCTGCTCCACAAAAAGCATGAACTTATTCTACTTGTGCAGGAATTCAATCCTGATATCATATTAATTCAGGAAACTTGGTTACCAACACATTTCACCTTTTATCTCCCGAATTACCACATTGAACGCAGTGATGGCACTCCCTATGGGGGAGTCATGACTTTGATTAAATATCATATTCCATACACACTTGTCCCCAACCACTTTACTATTCCCCGCACGTATTCCTTAACTATACGCTTAGATGCCTTCTATGTCACGAATTTTTATTGTCCCCCAGCCATCAAAGGCAATTTTCGTCAATGGTTTTCTTTTTTACAATACCACAGTAGCTTGGGATCCCACATTCTTACCGGTGATTATAATGCTCACCATTCTGTCTGGGGTTGTAAAAAAACCACTCCCAAGGGTCGTCATATTTATTCGGCGTTTACCAAACTCCATCTTCACCTTTTGAATGATGGTTCCCCCACCAGACTCACAGGACCGACCCAGGCTAAAAGTGCCGTTGATCTTGCTTTCGCCACCATTAATATAGCACACCGTCTTCATTGGCAAACTATTCCTGATCTCCATCAAAGTGGCCATTATCCTATTCTTATGTCCTACTCTCTTGTCCGTCCTTCTATACTTCCTTCTATTCTTTCGCCGCCCACTCATTTGCTTCGCCACTTTGATCCTTCCTTGTTTGCTGATTATATTCAACATACCTCTCCCTCACCTCATGGGACCTCATCTACTGCTTATACTCATCTTTTATCTTCGATCGGTGCTTATTTAGATATTTATCATCCCTTAACAGTTCGCCGCCCCCTTGCTTCCCCTTCTTCTCATATTTATTGGTGGGATAATGAATGTGCCTTATTAATTAAACGTCGCAAACACGTTTTTAAATTATATCGACAGTTTAATGCCCCCTTTACTTATCAAAATTATAAAAAATACAGCTCAACTTCAAAGAACTTTTAATATGAAACGTCGGGCCGCTTGGCAACGCTTCACAACTTCTACAAATCGATCCACTCCTATTTCTCGTATTTGGACTGCAATTAAATTTTTGTCTCATAATTCTTCTCCCAATTCCCCATCTTCCATATCTGATGATGTTCTTCGTTCTTTTTATCATCAACTTACGCCGGATTTTGTTCCCCCACTGCTCTCCTTGCCTCCAATTCCCCCTGGTACCAAATTTTCGTGTTTACTTCGTCCCATAACTCTTTCCGAATTTACTAAAGCACTTCATCATCGCAAATCTTCCCAACCGGGACTTGACTTTATTACCTATAATATGTTGACTTCCTTACCACTTTCGGCCCAAATAACATTAGTAAACTTTTATAACTCGATTCTTCAAACGGGCCTTACTCCGCCTGAGTGGAATGCTTTTCGAATCGTACCCCTCCTTAAACCCGGTAAACATCCCCTGGATCCTCACAATTATCGGGATATTAGTCTTGGTTCTTGTCTTCGCAAAACCTTTCGAAGAATCCTTTTACAGCGTCTTATGTGGGTCTTAGAATACTATAATCTTCTCCCCGTGAATCAATATGCTTTTACAAAAAAGAAAGGCACCATAGACGCCATCAATATATTTTTAATGGATGTTCTTCTCAACCGATATCGAAAACATCATCTTCTTGCAGTGTTTTAGATGTACAAGGCGCTTATGATAATGTCAACATTGCTCTTTTATTACAGATTCTGGAGCGTTTACAATTTCCTCTCGTTTTTATCTCTATTATCCATAACCTTCTTACCAATCGAAGGTTATCCGTTCACTCCTCTACCCTTGAGCTCAATGATCGCTATACATCTCTCAAGGTGACATATTAAGTGGTCTTTTATACAATGTTTACACCCATGAACTTGAGACGATAGTGAATCCTCACGTACGTAGTCTGCAATTTGCGGATGATATTCTTCTCTATTGCTCTCACCCCCAGCTATCTGAATGCCGCCGGAACATGACTACGGCTTTAAATCTCAGTCATGATTGGTTGCACAAATCCGGGTTAACTACTGCCCCTTCTAAGAGTGCTGCTCTCATTTTTACTCCCCGCCGTCTTTATGACCGATCTCCTATTCGCTTTCGATCTGGGCATATCTCCGTGAGACTTTCTATGACCTATCTTGGAGTAACTATTGATGATCGACTCCTGTGGACACAACATCTTCAAAGTCTTTCTGTTACTATCCAACGCAAATTTAATCTTCTTCGTTCCCTCACCCGCCGTAATTGGGGTGCTGATCCTTATATCCTATTACTTCTCTATCGAAATTTCATTTGGGCGGCTCTCGACTATGGATGCCATTTTTTCGATTAATGTCACCCACCCGCCGTAAAGGTTTGGACACCTTGCAATATACCGCCTTACGTATTATTACAGGCGCTCTTCGCTCCACTCCCACTGGTGCGCTTTTAATTGAAACTGCTGAATTTCCCCTCGTCTTAAGACGTCAGTATTTATCGCTTAAGTATCTTCTCGGTAAGATGGCTAATACCCAATTTCCACTTTTACCTAAATTGCAATTATTACATACCTATACGCAAACTTTTCCTCGTTTTCGGACTTTCCTCCCATCCCTCTTAGTTGCTTATCGTTTTCTGCAACCCTCTCGATCCTCCATTCTTCAAACACGGAAACCTCTCGGTTATACGGTCCCTTACCCTATTCTTTATTATTCCCCGAATTCTTACTTGCATTTAGCCAACTCTCCCCTTACCGATCTCCGTCACAATCCTCTTATTACTAATTCCTTAGTACTCACTTTCTTATCTACGCACCCACATCACATTGTCTTTTATACTGATGGGTCCAAATTTTTCAACCCCCTTCGTGTCGGTGCAGCCGTTTATTCCCCTCAACTAGATCTTTCACTACAATATTACCATCTCGCTTCCATTTCGCTTTCCATCTTTACGGCTGAAGCCTTTGCCATCCGACAGGCTTTGCTTTATATTAAACAACATCACATTCGCCAGTCTCTGATTTGTACCGATTCACTTAGCGTGCTCAGAGCTCTTTCGATTATCTCCAACACAGATAATTGGTACCTTATGCAAATTCTCCTATTAACTTTCGACCTTGCTAATCTTGATTTTGACGTTATTTTTTATGGCTCCCTAGTCACTCTCACATTCCTGGTAATGAACTGGTTGATACTATGGCTAAAAATGCTGCCCAAGGACATGGCGATACATATGATTTAGCGATACCTGCTCCCTGATATGGCAACAATGGT
The DNA here is from genome assembly GCA_946902985.2 of Meconema thalassinum. NCBI lineage: Eukaryota > Metazoa > Arthropoda > Insecta > Orthoptera > Tettigoniidae > Meconema > Meconema thalassinum. The sequence goes on from OX336395.1 coordinate 342,215,872, forward strand.
GGCATTCCTATTCCCGCTCCAAAGCAACCTTTTATCATCGATTGCAGCCCATACCTCCTTTCAAGCCTTGGTTCTCTACCGGACAATATACTCGTCGTCATTATCACAACCATTATTCGCCTCCGTTTTAATCATGCTTTATCCCCTGTTCATTTAGCCCGCCTCCGCTTCCGACCTTCACCTATGTGCGATTGTGGGAAGTTTTTAGGTACCGTCAATCACATAGTATTTCAATGTTCCCTTTATGATTCTCACCGACCTTCATTTTTTCACACCTTATTCACTTATGGCTTTCAACTTCCCTTAACCATTGAAACGCTTCTTACAGACCCAACCGCCCCAGTCATTACCTCTCTCCTAACATTTATTGATGCGTGTAACCTTACTTTTTAAATTTCGTACCTTTATGTGTGACCCGGTTGTGTTTACATTTTAGGAAGTCGTCATTGTGGGTCAATTGACGTGAAGAATAGTTCCCCCGTCTCCTTGGTTTCATTTCCCTTTATTCGTTTTTTGTTAACCCCATTCCTTTAATTTGTAGATGGTCCATCAAACCTTAATTACGCTCCGAACTTAGTTATTGGGTAAAAAGCTATACGCTCTGCCCACTAGACCCCCCTTAAAAGAAGAAGAAGAAGAAGGTTTTGTCAAGCCGAATATTATGCCATTCAATGTTTAATTCCCTCGAGCTTCCAATATTGTAACAGGCCTATTAATCCTATTCGATAATTATGAAGTGGATCTTTCTACCGATGTTAATAGTGATCATCATGGTGCAGGAAGGAGGATCGCTGCAATGCTACACATGCTACGCCGGGCAAGAAGGCTGCAATGACCCTTTTGATAAAGATAAATTTACACCTACAAAATGCGATTAATTAAAATACTGCTTGAAGATAAATGTTGGAGGCGTGATTGCGCGTGGTTGTTCCTTAACGGATGAAGAAGTAGGTAAAGGGACATGCTCTTCTTGCACTACAGATTACTGTAACGGAGCTGCGATACTAGGCGCCATCTACTTTAGCCTACTTTTCCCTATTATTATACTCGTGGGGTCGCTATTCAATGTGGAAATGTGGCCAGCCTTATTGTTGGAAGATATGTAAAATTAGGTATAGGCTACTTATTTGCATCGGGTTATCTTGCGCCATATACCAGGGCGAAGAAGTGCAGCAGCAGTTGCTTAATGGAATCCTAGAGTTTCTCCGCAAAATCGACTGTCGATATTTCTTTAATTTGTATCTTCTTTTTATTGGTTGTAATCAAACATTTAACGTCAAATAAAAATTAATTGAAGACTAAAAAAATGATACAGTCAGTCTGAGAGACATTATATCATTTCAAATGACGCATGCTACAAATGCTACACATGTTAGAAAGGCTCAGGAGGGCTTGTCGCTTCGCTCGAAGCCTCGGGACTCTTTCAACAGACTGCATTGCCCATTAACTTAGGCTTCCCGCGCGGGGAACGGAGAGCGGGAGGTGCACACTGCTGCATGACGTCACGCGCTCTCCGTCTCCGTATCGCGTAACCCCAGGAGTAAACTCAGACCCAACAGACTCCATTACCCTTTAAATTAGGCTTCCTGCGCGGGGAACGGAGAGCGGGAGGTGCACTCTGCTGCATGACTTCACGCACACTCCGTCTCCGTATCGCATAACCCCAGGAGTAAACTCAGATCCAACAGACTCCATTACCCTTTAACTTAGGCTTCCTGCGCGGGGAACGGAGAGCGGGAGGTGCACTCTGCTGCATGACGTTACGCACTCGCCGTCTCCGTATCGCATAACCCCAGGAGTAAACTCAGACCCAACAGACTCCATTACCCTTTAACTTAGGCTTCCTGCGCGGGGAACGGAGAGCGGGAGGTGCACTCTGCTGCATGACGTCACGCACTCTCCGTCTCCGTATCGCGTAACCCCAGGAGTAAACTCAGAGCCAACAGACTCCATTACCCTTTAACTTAGGCTTCCTGCGCGGGGAACGGAGAGCGGGAGGTGCACTCTGCTGCATAACGATGAAGTCGACAAGATCATTTGAAATGATCAAATAAATTTTAAAAAAGCCCAATTCAAGATCGCCGGAATCATCAAGATTTAATTATCTAGTCGCACAGTCGGAACGAAGATTTGTGGAGAACGATGGATATCCATCGACAATGAAGACTATGAAGTTAAACCCATTCATGTCAAGCTGTTGCCAAGAAGAGTGGATGTATTTTGTAGACCAGAAAATCTCCGATTCATAACAAGTGTGTATCAAATTTACAGGAATGTGGAAAAACCTATGATGGATATTTCTGGGTGGATACCAATAACCTGGTGAGCTTCTATTCTCTGTAGGGTACATATGGAGCTCTCTCTACAGGAAATCATCCAGCTCATCAGTACAAAGGGTGGCTATCCAGACTGCTCAGAGTTCACGCTCGTCAGATATACCAGATTCAACTAGGAAACCGTTGATAAGCTTTGACTATGGAGCACAGAAGTGAAGAGCATGTTAGCTGTTAAAACATGTACTTTTACTGTTGTTTCTTCGGGAATCTACTCTTACGACACTTTATTATACAGGGTCCGGCAGCATAACTTCCTTTTTTTAAAACGTAATAAAACCCATTGTATGAATCAGAAAACTTTTATTTTCTTTTATAATGTACAGGCATACATAAATTTTGTTTTACTTAGTTTTGAAGATCAAATCAGGTAGGTGACGTCCCCCATTCTCCATTCACTGAGTAAACCGTTTTCTGGCGTTTCTCATGACTCTTGCCAGCATATGAGGCATTATGTTGGCAATTTCTTCCAGGATGTTGGTCTTCAAATCTTGTAGCGTCTCAGGACAGTTTACATAAACACGGGATTTCAAAAAACAACCATAGAAAAAGTCACAAGGGGACAAATCAGGAGAGTGGGCCGGCCACTCCAAATCGCCCCTAAGTGAGATGAGGCCGACGGACTCCAGTTCTTCTTCCTGTCACACTTCCAGTTCGTCTGAACGTAGTGATCCACGTAACCATTGATTTCCGGTCCACGACAGGGGCCAACGGGGCTAAATTAAAACGTCTCTGAAAGGCGCGCTGGGTTGCGATCACGGAACATCTGCTCGAAAAGTAGGCCTTCTCCCTTTCCAACGCATGATGGTGACTGAACTGTGTCGGGACAAAACTTTATGGTACCACCTCACGAACGAGACCACTAGCGCTCCGCTACGACATCAACCGACTGAATGGTGCGCATTTAAATAAAGGAAGTTATGGTGCCGGATCCTGTATTTCTGACGATGAGACTTACCTATGCTTTTGGGAGGTGTATTTTTAAAGGAAATAGTGAAATAAGAAGTTTCAATTTCCTGGTGAAATACATTTTTAGAGCATTGTTTTAAAATGGTACTAACGATTGTTTCATGAAATGGAACTTAAATCTTGTAAACATAAGGATTAATTGTAATTTTAAAAAGGCAACTTAATGAAGCTTAAAAGGGAAACATATAGAGGAAGGAAGACTTGCCGCGGTATGTTGATGCTACGTACCATAATACAGCAGAATGACAAGTTGCTCTTCCCCTCAACTCGACCCTGAGTGTTGTACTGTTCATGTGGACCTCATTGGACCTTTACCACCCTCATATATTGTCTCACCTGTATCGACAGAGTTACTGGTTGGATGGAGGTAGTGCCCCTAACGAACATTACAGCAGAATCAGTTGCACAAGCATTCCATAACAATTAGATTGCAAGATTTGGTGTTCCTTCCAAGATAATTTCTGACCAAGGGAAACAGTTTCAATCCAAACTCTTGCAGTAACTTGCAAGACTATGCGGATGTAAACTTAATCATACAACTGCTTATCATCCACAAAGCAATGGCAAAATTGAACTCTTAAAGCTGCTATCAGAGCTCACAGTGTGATCAGATGGGCAGAAGTCCTACCTACAGTTCTTTTATGACTGAGATATATCATTAAAGAAGAAACAAACTGTTCAATTGCCCAAATGGCTTATGGATCAACAATCAGACTGCCTGGTGATTTCTTTGTAGAATCCAAACACCAAAGAGAATCCCCAGTTTTTTGTGAGTAAACTACAACAACAGATGGCAAGACTAAAACCAGTGAAGTGCAATCACAAAAGTCGACACACAACATTTGTGCACAAAGACCTTAAACATTCTAAACTTGTTTTTGTCAGAGTGGATAGGATCAAGGCATCTCTTGAAAAGCCGTATGAGGGACCATATAGAGTAATCCATATATCAAACAAGTATATTTCCCTTGCAATTAAAAACAAAGGGGTAAAGTTTTCCATTGATCAGTTGAAGCCTGATGATCCTGTTGCAGGTCTCCCAACCACCACATGTCAATCAACATCAGAGACTTTGAGAGATGAGCTAACACAACCATCATCGAAGAGTGTGCCTTTGGATGAAGGAAGAAGGTGTTGTTCGTTTTCCTTCTAAGTACAGTACATGAACATTTCGTGTTTCGTAACTTAGTTACTGGAAGGGGAGCGGGTAGGCTATTACTGTAGTAGCTCAAAGTTCAATGCTACAACATGAGACATTTGGACATAAGATGGCTGCCTCATGATATGCACCATGGAACATTAATACATTCTCCTTGGTCACGGAGAGATATTCTCCGTGATGATTCTTCAAAAGAGAGTTGTTAAAATATGTGATTCTTTTTAGAGCTATAAACATAATAAATTTGAATAGCGTCCTTTAAGGTTAATATTATTTAGTGTACAGGTAATTCGTTTTTTGCTATCCCGAAGAAAGCTATTCTCGACAACAACGTTGGTTTTTAAGAGCGTTAAAATCCCTCAGTATGCCCATATCATAAGAAGCGTCTAGCGTGCGGAAGGTCTTGCTCGAGTGCACATGCGCGTTTCCTTATTTCTTCGCTACTTATTAGCTATTCGCCATGGAAGATAATTATATCTCGCGGGCTATTATAACTTCATATGATATGGAACGGTAAATCAATGGGAAATGCACGCACCTGTTATTGAATAAAAATAATAGCAACCTTTAATTGAACTTGACTTATTAGCAACATGTATATAATAATGGAGATTGATTGTAACACATAACAAAAGAGTAAGTAATTATATGTACACGCAAAACCAAAGAACGTATCTCAGTCTCAATGTCCAAGCGACATCAACTCCACCTTCATCAATGTTATGAAACCATTGATGGTCATGACATTCACCCCCACTTACATAGAAAACCCAACAGACTGAATGTTTACATCACATAATCCTTAAACCAGATGGGTGGACGTCTGGTTCTCTGTGATGGCCCCCGTGGAGGGTCCGGTGATACTTAAGGGACTGGTTGAGGATTCTGATCATTCAGATGTTCTGCTTCAGGTTGATTTATCACTGAAGGGATCCTTGGAATGCTGAATGACTGACTGGGACCCAACGTTACAGTCTTTTTAGTTTTGGGAACCAGTGTTGTCCTCAGTTGGTTCACATGTCTTTTTAATGTTCTTCCTGAGTCCAATACGACCAGGTAATGGAGTTTACCAAGTTTTTTCTGGACTTCCCCAAACTGCCAAACATATTTGTTGTTGATGAAATATCGGGCCTGTATTCTCTCCCCCGCTTGAAACGAACGGGTTTATCAGCAAGTTTTGATGCTTGAGGCCGATATGGAAAAATTGCCTTCAAGCGATCCGTAGCTTCCGGTGCAAATACAACTCAGCTGGTGAGTAACCACAAGCAAGTGGTGTTGCACGGTAACGGAACAGAATGTTCTGTATCTTATCCTGGATTGATGCACGGTCGTTCGAAACAGCTTTCAACCTGTGCTTCAAGGTCTGTACATTGCGTTCTACAAGGCCGTTTGTAGCTGGATGTCCTGGTGCAATGAACTTTTGAAACATTCCATTGACAGTACAATAAGTATGGAATTCCTCGCTCTGGAAAATTGAGGCGTTGTCTGAGACAATAACTTGCGGGTATCCATGTGCGGCAAAAATAGTTTCCAGCAGAGAAATTGTTGTAGATGTAGTGGGTGCGTTTTTGGCAATCTTAACTTCGGCCCACTTAGACTTTGCATCCACACACAACAGAAAATAGGAGTCTTCATATGGGCCTGCATAATCGACATGAACCCTTTCCCAATTATCTACAGGAGGATTCCATGGATGTACAGGAACTTAAGGAGGATTCGATTGGGTTAGGGCACAGTTTTCACATCCCTTGACCAATCTCTCAATGTCACGATCAATGCCGGGCCAATAGACATAACGGCGAGCAAGCTGTTTCATTTTGGTAATGCCTAGATGTGTTTCATGAAGTGCATTAAGTATGCTGGAACGCAGGGTGCCTGGGATCACAACCCTGTCCTTTCGAAAAACTATACCATCTAACAATGTAAATTCAGAGTCTTCTGCTTTGTTACCAAGATTGCGAAGAATTTTGCTGAGTTCTGGATCTTTCTGAGTTTCTTCTTTGATTGTCGAAGATGTTATTTTGTCACTTGAAATCTGGAATATCACTTGAGCGTATAGCTGATTTACTTCCTCACCAAGAAACCCATCAACTGAAGTTCTGGATTTCTGAATTGGGGCTCGGGACAAACAATCGACGTTCAGGTTTTCTTTTCCTCTTTTAAATTGTACAGCGTAATCAAATCCAGAAAGAAAAGAAGCGTATCTGAGCAGGCGGGCAGATGTCATCTGTGGTAATGCCCTATGGTGGTGAAAAATCCTGGATAATGGCTCGTTGTCAATTATTAGCAAGAAATGTTTGCCAATCAAATAGTTGTAGAAATGGGTCACACCAAATACGATGGCAAGTGCTTCACGGTCTAGCTGACTGTAATTTCTTTCTGAGACAGTGAGTGAGCGCGAAGCATATGGGTTTTTCAACTCCCCCAATAGTATGGCTCAACACAGCAGCTATTCCTGTTGGACTTGCGTCAGTTGTCAAAACAAGAGGTAAACTGGTATCAAACGGCGTAAGTGTTCTCTCACTGCAAAGTTCAGCTGTTAACTTTCGAAATGCTGACTCGCAATTTGATGTCCATGCCCAACGTTCACCTTTCCGTAACAGACATCGAAGAGGATAGGAAATAGTCGAAAAATCTGGGATAAATCGGGAATAATAGGTAACAAGTCCCAGAAATCTTCTAACTTCATCAACATTAGTTGGACGTCTCATGTCTTGGATGGCACGGACTTTCACTGGTGATTTGTTGATCTTGTTATATTCCACAATGTAACCAAGATATTCGAATTTCTCTTGAAAGAATGAGCATTTTCCTTTGTTGACATGAAGATCATAATTTGACAGTCTTTGTAGGCAGGATTGTAAATTTTGTGTGCATTCTTCCCTCGTAGCTCCGTGGACGATTATGTCATCGAAGTAAGATTCGGTTTTGGGGAGGCCCTTCAGGATTTGCGAAAGAATTCTGTTGAATTCGGATGGAGCCGTCTTTATTCCAAAACTGAGACGATGCATTCGATAGGTGCCGCGGTGAGTTGAGATTGTCTGGATTACACTGCTCTCCTCATCAACTTTCATATGTAGGTAAGCCTTGAACAGATCAAGCTTACAGAAGTACCTTGAACCACGGAGACTATGGATGATCACATCAATGCGCCGTATGGGGTGATTTGCCTGTACTAACCTTTCATTTACCCCACATTTGTAATCGACGCACAACCGAACTCCGCCGTCTGATTTTGGAATTACCACTAAAGGTGACCCCCAGTCACTAACGGCTACAGGAGAGATGATGCCATCTGCTTCCAGCAAATCCAACTCTTTATCTACGCGTTCCCGCAGTGCAAAAGGAACGTCACGGTCCTTAGTGAAGACAGGTGTAGCTCCCTTACGAAGCTGGAGAGTGACTTTGAGTCCTGGGACGCATCCTACATTTTCCTGGAAGATTGGGGCGAAGATGGTGAAAATGTCTTCAATTGAGTTCACAGAATGAAGGCGAGACTCTGAATGGGAGTTGTTCATTCCTGCATCAATATGTTGAAGATCAATACCTAAACCTCTTATCCATTGTCGGCCTAGAAGAGCCTCATGCCCGTCTGGTACAATATGTAATTCGCCAAGTATTTCTCTCCCGTTGTACGCAACGTTGACAGAAATCTTTCCTTTTGGTTCAATTATGTTGCCCGAATAAGATCGGAATGCAATATTTGAAATTTCGATAGGCACATCCAGATTTAGGCAATTGAAATCATTTTCGGCCAGTAAGGAAAATTTAGCACCGGAATCAACCTCGAAACGTTGAGGTTTTCCATTTAGTGTGACAAAGATGAGGTATTTATCAGTATCAGGTACCATTTCGAACAAATCGACAACGTCACGTTGCTGTAGAACAGCTCCCGCTTGGTTGATGCCATAGACATGATCAGAATTACTAACGAGGTTATCAGATACAGCATGGAGTGACGATGGAGAACTGGAGCCACTTGATCTCTTACGTGAGGCTGCCAACATGGTTGAAATACATACTCTTGCAACATGACCGTCTTTTCCGCAAGCTTCACATTTAAGTTTGTTCCTATCAACGCGACAACTGTTTATTCTGTGGTTGTCTTTCCCGCATCTTATACAGAGATTTTCTATGCCTAGGGCCTTGTAATCAGGTCTCCCTCTGAAACGCTGCCTTGAAGAGGTGGAGATTCTATTAATATCATCTGTGCTGAAACTTGAATGACTAGGGCTGGAGCTTTTTGCTAATTCTTTACTCTCAATTTTCGATGCTTCAAGAGCAATAGCTTTTGTCAAAATGTCTTCGAATGAAGTAGTACCGGTACTAGATTGCAAAATGTGTTCACGTAGCCAGTCATCACGCAGGCCACGAATAAACTGAGCTCGAGAAAAACGTCAGCAATGGAAACTGATTTGTCACACTCACATTTAACAGTGAACTCGCATTCAATAAGGTCACGTTGGAGTGCAGCAACATATTCAGCAATGGTCTGTCCTTGTTTCTGATAAATGTTCAAAAAATAATGCTGGGAAACAACTGCACTTTTCTTAGGAATGAGCATCTGTTTAAATGCTTTTATTAAGTCGTTATAGTTTAGATTTTTGACTGGTTTATCGGGACCAAGAAATGCTGCTAAACTGTTATAATGTGTTGAACCAATAGATACACATAGAAGCTGAGCAATTTTCCCGTGGTCTGTGATGCCCTTCATGTTACAATAATTCTCAAACCGCTCTAAGTAACACGTGAACTTTTCCCTGCCAGGATCGAAATTCTCAAATGGTGTCATGCTGGAGAAACTTACGGGAATTTCCGGTCGTATCTCGGAGCGAAAATGAGATACAAGCTGGGTCAGTAACGTTTGCTGTTGTACATGCAATGCATCCAGAAGTTGTTTGAACTGTTCGGTATCCATTTTCTCTTCTTGATATTTTTTTTTTCAGTCGTCGCCAACTATTATAACTTCATATGATATGGAACGGTTAATCAATGGGAAATGCACGCACCTGTTATTGAATAAAAATAATAGCAACCTTTAATCGAACTTGACTTATTAGCAACATGTATATAATAATGGAGATTGACTGTAACACATAACAAAAGAGTAAGTAATTGTATGTACACGCAAAACCAAAGAACGTATCTCAGTCTCAATGTCCAAGCGACATCAACTCCACCTACATCAATGTTATGAAACCATTGATGGTCATGACACGGGCTAGTCTGTTTTATATTCTTTGGTCCGTTGAATGATGCACAACAAACCAAAACAAAGGCGGACTGCGTTCTTAAGTTTGTGATGTGTCATATATTGCAGTTGTGAGCAAGGAAATATGTCCTTGACTGAATTATTATGTCTTGTAGTTTAGTAATTTATATATTAAACGGAATTACAACAGTGCGGAAAAATGTATTCAATGTTTCCTTTCTCCGTATAATTTTTTAAAATCTAATAGTGATGAAATGTAGCCTATGTTACGCTTGGCGGAAATCCGTTAAACCAGACCAAGCAAATATATACGGTAGCTCTAAGATTCGCTACCCATGGATTCCATCACAAGATTTGTATAAATAAACGATTCCATGACCCAAGACAGGACTGTGTGTGTGTGAAAGATGCGTGACAGATATCACGATATGTAGGCCTACTGCGAGGCATGCATGCTGTAGTCGACATGGTCACTTGTGTCTCGGGACAGTCGGATGAGGAGCCAGAAAGATGCGCGCGCACCCGGCAGGGAGGAGCATTTGAATAGCGCAAGTTTTAAGAAATAAAATATGGAGGACGGTTGTCGTTTCGGGGTAACATTTACAGTCGATTTGCATTATTAACGCAAAGCGGTCGTGAAACTTGCTTTAAGTACATTTGAAAATATGCATTCCAATCAATATTCAAGATCTAACTGTAATAATTGAATATTTAACCATACGCACTATTAAGGACCATAACAATATGCGGTAAAGTCTGTCGGAAAAGTGTGCGAGTGGTATCGTGCTCGCTTGTTGTTTTGAAGATCCCGGGTTCAAGGCTACCCAAGGGCGGAAATTTTTACTTCTTTTTAATTATTTTATTATTTCCTCCTCACGTCGTACAACAATATTGCAACTTAGTTTTGTCTACATGATCTACGAGGACGATAGTAAACATGTTTTCTCTCATTTAAAATTCTATTTTCCCTAAATACTGTTTAAGACCATGGACGGATACTATTTAAATAGTTCAAAATTTATCCCAGAATAATAATATTAGCCTATGACACGTTCTGTATTTGGTTGGTTGGTTCCTAAGTTTAGGGGCTGTGACAACGCGGTTATGTAGCCCCGTGTACTTTGAGTGTGTGTAGAATCTGTCTGATAACCGGTGATAATTGTGATGGCTGTATTAATGTGTGTATCTGTTTTTTAACTCAAGTAAGGACTGCAACTTTGAATTTTTCAAATAGTTCCTACTTTTGCCGAAACGCCACCGTCAACGACTACTAGGCCTAGTTCAGAACTTAGCTACTAGACGACACCAAAGTCGGCTCTTGGCAACGAACGTAGACACCTAAGAGCGTTGTTTACATTCCTAACCTATACAATTTAGCTTCACACAGGTGTAATTAGTGGAAGGTTCTTTAAGGGGACACTATAGGCTACCCCAAGAAAAATTTTTTGCTCCCAGTGATCCAAACTGCACCAAATTTTATTTCCATACGACCAACATCTTTCATAAAGCAAAAAGTGAAAAATTATTCCTTTCAGTTGATCAGTATGGGCAGAAATTACTAAAAGATAGTCGTTTCCTTAAAAAAAATGATTGGAACTATTTACCACTAACAATTACTGAAACTTTACAATCTTTTTACACTATGTACGCATTGCACAGACTAATAATTCTGTGCATGGGTTTGGAAAAATATGAAATAGTTCCTGAAATAAAAAATAGTTTCACAAAATTAATTTTTATTTCCAAAAATTAAAGTTAAACATTATTTAAAAATAAACGATAACTATTTTAACTAATATGGATGCACAGAATTATGGGAGATAGATATCTTCACATGCTACAAAAATATTATTGAGATTGTAAAGTAAAAAAAAAAAAGAATTGATTTACAAAAGATGCTCGGTGAACGCTGTCATACGCTTGATGGGTGAGGTAAGGAGTGGAGACGAGCGGGGTAACGGTCTCCATGGCAACAGTCAGCAATGTTGCAATGTATGCCGACACAGCAATAAGCACATGGTGTGTCTTCACTCGTCCTACAAGCCTCTTGGAATGTTATGACTCAGTCATGATCTGCCTCAGTGGCAACGCAGCATTTCCCCACGTGCTAACTTTGACAGCTGTCAGCGAGCTTTATTGATAATTCAGAGTATAACACCGGTTATCAGACCGATTCTACACACACCCAAAGTACACGGGACTACATGACCACGTTGTCGCAGCCCCTAAACTGAGGAACCAACCAACCAAATATAGAACGTGTCATAGGCTAATATTATTACTCTGGGATAAATTTTGAACTATTTAAATAGTATCCGTCCATGGTTTTAAACAGTATTTAGGGAAAATAGAATTTTAAATGAGAGAAAACATGTTTACTATCGTCCTCGTAGATCATGTAGACAAAACTAAGTTGCAATATTGTTGTACGACGTGAGGAGGAAATAATAAAATAATTAAAAAGAAGTAAAAATTCCCGCCCTTGGGTAGCCTTGAACCCGGGATCTTCGAAACAACAAGCGAGCACGATACCACTCGCACACTTTTCCAACAGACTTCATCGCATATTGTTATGGTCCTTAATAGTGCGTATGGTTAAATATTCAATTATTACAGTTAGATCTTGAATATTGATTGGAATGCATATTTTCAAATGTACTTAAAGCAAGTTTCACGACCGCTTTGCGTTAATAATGCAAATCGACTGTAAATGTTACCCAGAAACGACAACCGTCCTCCATATTTTATTTCTTAAAACTTGCGCTATTCAAATGCTCCTCCCTGCCGGGTGCGCGCGCATCTTTCTGGCTCCTCATCCGACTGTCCCGAGACACAAGTGACATGGTCGTTCAACTGCAACGCCATCAACAACAGCAGTTCACCCACGATACCCACCCCATCGCTGTGCGCCTGGGTGCTGTGCCCCGAGGCGATAGTTTTGAACTATTTGAATAACCCGCCGTGTACACATCTCCATGACAAGCTAAACGAGCATAACAATTATTTACAATAATTTTCAAACATAAGACTATCTCTTCATATTTGATACCTTGACTTAACCTGAAGTTGAGCATTGAGCTAACCTCATTGCTATTTGAAGTTGTTCCTTCCACGCTCGTCTAGTTCGTATGCAGGCACTTGATTTGGCTTATGGACCTGTTGAGCATAAGGCTTCTTCATTGGTTGTGTACATATGGTGAAGTATTGTGATTTTTGCCAATTCAAGCTTCGACCAGTGTTTTGGAGCGGATTCACGAATTAACTGACCACTGATTCTCTGTGTTTTGATGGCTGAATATCATCGCTGTTTCATATATTTTTTTAGTTTTGCTCAACATTTTTCTGTGACCTACTTATATGGTCCACCATATTAAGTCAAATAGCCATTTGTTTTTTTGAGTGCTACGCTATTTTATATCTTTCTTCAGATATTTGTCTTGGCTGATGAAGGGGATAAAAACTATTAATCCCTGAAACATGTACCAGGAGCAAATGTAATTATATTTTCTTTTCGTTTATGTATTGACTAAGGTGGATATATAATTTGTTGTTAAACACTATCATAGATTTATGGCATGAAAAAGAACCTTCCACTAACTAGATTAGAATTGATAACGCAATATTATTTCCAACGTTCGCCGCCAGGTGCTGACTGCGATGGACTCTAGTAGCCAAGTCCGCAAGTCGTGGACGGTAGCATTTGGTAGCAAAAGTAGGAACTACGGTAGGCCTACTTGAGATTATCATCTACAGTCCTTACTTCAATTAAAACAGATAACACACACTAATACATCCAATCACAATTAACAACGGTTATCAGACAGATTCTACTCACACCCAAAGTACACGGGGCTACATGGCCGCGTTGTCTCAGCCCCTAAACTAAGGAACCAACCAACCAATCACCTTATCCAGATGCCAAACGCCCAGTACACTCCTTTGCTGGTTTGCCGCACTGTTCTTATTATCTGTAATTTTCAGAAATTAAAAGGGAGGTGCGACAGTCATTCATTGGTAAAACAACAGAAGAGAATCCCGAGTCTATCAAATTGGTTCCCAGCAACCCCATGTGTGTATGAGATGATTTAATATATTAGCCATAAATCTATAGTTCCTTTCCGATTAATTTTGCAGTGTGGTTCTTAAAGCGAACCTGGGATAGTGAGGTTTATAGGTTACACAGTAAAATCCATGTTTCATTGACGAAAATAATTTTCAAAGCGCACTTTGAGTGTTGGTGTAGGCTCCTGTAGACACACAACAATAAGTGTCTCCTTATAATTCCTTTCAAGCACAAACTTGTCGTGATTCACTGTCGTTAACAAATCAATCAATCTCTGTCACCTGTTCGCAGAGTTGTCAGACGTCCCGTATTCGCGCTAAATGTCCCACGTCCCGGACAGTTCTTATCGGGGACGGTTATTGTCCCGTATTCCCGAGTATTTCCAAACTCGAGAGAAATGCATATGTGTTTACACCTCTGGTGTAATATTTCCTTCAAAATGTTGCAAAGAGTACTTCCTCTCGCATATTCGTTCGTAAAGACTGAAGAAACTCTTTGGTTCATTGTTTACAATTTTGGCAAGCTTTAGGTTAGCCAGCCTGGCGGATACAATGGCTGTCATGGCCGCGTGTGCAATGCTTTTACCATTTGTCCATTTGACTATTTTCTATCGCAAAGGAAGATTGGTTCCTCAGTTTAGGAGCTGCGACAACGCGATCATGTAGCCCCGTGTACCTTGGGTGTGTGTAGAATCTGTCTGATAACCGGTGATAATTGTGATGGTTGTATTAGTGTGTGTTATATGTTTTTAATTCAAGTAAGGACTGTAGACATTCAATTTTCAAGTAGTTTCTACTTTTGTCACCAAACGCCACCGTCAACGACCAACTAGTTCTGAAATTGGTTACTAGATGCCACCGCAGTCGGCTCCTGGCGACGAACGTTGGAACCTAAAAGCGTTGGTCAAATTTAACGTATAGTTTAGCTTCACATAAGTGTAATTAGTGGAAGGTTCTTTAATATGCCATAAATCTATGACATGGGCCCAACGGCTTTGCTTCCCCTCCGAAGGAAGGCATGCTGAGGGATTTTTAACGCTCTTAAAAATCCGACGACTTCGGCCGGGTTTGAACCTGCGATCTTGGACATAGAAGTTCAGCATGCTACCGACTACGTAAAGGAATGTTGTGTTTTAAATTTTGTGAAGAGAACACGTGGTTCTTTTAAGAAGTAGGCTACATCAATAATGGGAATTGATAGCAATTTGAAACGCAAATGTGATCTTCGTTAGGATTGGGAACATGAAAGTGACGTAAGCGTTAAATGTAAAATCAGTCTTAAAGGAAGTTCACTACTCGGTTATGACACGCGCCGATTTCCTCGAAAGCACATCTGTCCCTTATTTTGTTTTCAGGGATCTGGCAACCATCCTTCCTCCAGTGTCCCTCTCATCACAGAGTCATCATTGTCAGTTAATTAGGAAAGTGTTTACCGTACTCGATATCCACATGCCGTGAAGCAAGTAGGGTCTACGGGGTAGAACCCTGCTCTCTGGCTTCGAACCTCACCGTCAGCCGTCTTTTTCCGTGGTTTCCCAAATTCAACATAAGGCAAATGCCGAGACGGTACTTTCTGATAGGCCACGGCATCTCCCTTCCAGTTCCATTCATCTTAATTCATCTTATTAAGCCACATGGGAATTGCTGGAAATGAGTTAGCGGATCAAGCTGCAAAAGAGGCGGTATCACTACCACCTCGACCAATGGAGGTACCCGCTACAGATATTCGCTCTCAGTTACGCCAACAAGTTCTGGCTTTTTGGGAGAGTCAGTGGCTAGCTGACCCACTGCCCAGTAAACTGAGAGCGATCAAGGGAACTACTCGCGTGTGGCGGAGCTCTTTCCGGTCACATAGAGAGTCCGTCATTTTCTGCAGGCTAAGGATAGGTCATGCACTCGTACCTAATGAGAAGGGAAGACCCCCACTTTGTACTTGTGGAGCCGTTTTCACCGTGGCCCACATTTTCACCGAGTGTGTGGATCTTGCTGACTTACGAAGAAACCTTGGTTTGCAGACGACACTCAAACTTATATTAGCCGATGACGCGGTGGCTGCTGATCGCGTTATCCGCTTTATAAGTGAGAGTGGGTTAGGGCCAGCAATCTAAATTCTCCAGCGAACATTGACTCAACGACTTGTTCGTTTTTGAATGATGTTGTTTTTGTTTTTCCGTAATTCATGTTTATTTTTATTATTTTTATTTTTATTTCATTTCTTGTTTTATTAATATTTGGTCTTTTTAAATTTAGGTGTCCACCTCAAAATTTTAAATTCAATTCCAAATTTGTATTCTTTAATCTGTGTTAAGAGGGGCAGATGACCTCGTAGTTCCGCCCCTTAAACCAACAATAACTAACTAACTATCATCTGATTAACTCACATCTGGTTGTAAGAACTGCCCGACACAACCCAATTCATTCCCGATTCCGTTGCAACGGTAATAATACGAACTAGACTTACTCTATTATTATGTTAATGAACCCATTTGAATTCAGTAGGCCGTGTTCATAATGGCAAAATTAATCTCGTGATTTTCCGCCAACACAAAGTTGCTCCTTTCTCTAATAGGAAGCACTATCGTATCAAGGAGCTTAGATATCTAACCTCCTTGACTTTCATAGCGCTCCAAGGAAGGACAAAAATTCGACATGAAAGCTGTCCTCTGTGCGCAAATAAAGCTTTCACCCGGCACTCGAGACCATACGATATTATTATTATTATTATTATTTCGTAATAATAAGGACCACATCATTTCCACTGTTACCTTTTTAGCTTTAAAATTAGTCCAGAATTCCCTAATTCGTAGGCGGTGTTGTTCCTTTCTCTCTTGTGTCCTAACCTTTCCAGTTTTCAGCGTTGGCTTTGGTTGGAAACTGATGTTTTCTCTTAAACTGACTACGCTACTGGATAACATATCTGCACCTGAGATCCCAATCTCCTGCAGGTCTTTCTGTATCTCACTGAACCAGACTTCCTTTGTGTTTTCTGGCAGGTGACCACGCTGTTCCACCCATTAAAACAACAACAACAACATTGTGGAGAAAAGTGTAAATGCGAGGTTAATCGTGTTTACGTCATGCGGGTCACGTGCCCATAAAACGCAATCTGTCTTTTCCAAATCACGTCAGTAATTTTCTCCACGTGTGTATATAGGCCGTCTTTTAAACTCACATTCTCGTTAACCGCACCTAAAAGTTTCCTGAAGATCATCTTTTCCTTGGTTTCCAATTTCTCCATCAACCCTTTCTTGTTCATGGCGAGACATTCTGCTGCATATAAAGCTTCTGGCCGGACAAATTATTATCTTCTATATATTAAAAATATTTATGAAAACTTTTAAGCCAGTCCGTCCGGCCATTCTATCCGGTCGATTCTCTTCATTCTTTTTTTAAATGAAAGGTATTCATGCACAGATTATTTGATTTCTTGAACTTTTTCCAACTTTTTCTCATTGAAACAATCATAGCCTTTGTTTTAATTGAGATAAGCAGGTCGTTTTTTTCTAAGAACATTCGGTGGATCACGCTTTTTCATTCGAGCTCTTAACTTTTCACATCGGCAGATTCTGAGGAAAGGTATGAGTGGACATTCAATATTACTTCTCATTTTCATTTTCTTGCACCGAAAAATGAACATTGCCATGAAATTAATAGGATAGTTTCAGATCTACTTCTAGGAAATTCTAGATTTTACACGAGTGTGAATACGTTGGTAACTGAAGAAGAAAGTGAAGTTTTGCATTTTCCCACTGAATTTTTGAACAGGCTTGAGATGAGTGGTCTACCTCCCCAGGTGCTGACTTTGAAAGAAGGTGCTATTGTAATGCTCCTTAGAAATTTCAATGCAACTAAGTATATGTGGAGGCAAATCACTTAATGGGCAGAGAGCTATAATCCTTCGACTTGATTTAACATCTTCCGATAGAACACTTTAATTTCCCCATCTCCAATTCGCTTGGCGTACTTTATCACAATCAATAAACCTCAAGCGGAAACCCTGGAACGTGTAGGTCTCTCTATTTGTCTCATCAAGGTCATGGCCAGTTATATGTTGCGAAGTCGATCTTTCGACGCCCTTAAAGTTGCAACAGTGTCAAAAAGCAATCGTTAAAAAAAATGCATAAAAGAGAATCAGTAAATGTTTTCCAAATCACCGTCATGTTTTGACGGGTTTCAACTAGTTTTTATTATTATTATTATTATTATTATTATTATTATTATTATTATCTTATAGATCGAGGCATCTAATACACTTAAACTAACTGCTATTCGGAATAGAGGCGGCACAGATACTCGGCGTAATGGGACTACTTTTTTTTTTTTTTTTTTTTTTTTTCCAATGTAATAGCATGGACTAATGGCCTCAACACATAGCAATCGATTACGGGAACAATTGCGACAATCGATCGACACAGGTGTGGCGAGCTATATATTTTCCTTGACCTGGCACAATGATAGTTAATGGACAAGCTTATTATAGCCATGGGTTTCTACGTTTACAAATGACTCATTCTGTCTCCTGCATTGTTAGGAGCAAGAAACTCCGTCTTTTATGGGTAATTGACTAGAGACGGCTTAATGGGTGACCCAGAATGTTTAATGAAGAACATTTATGTTTTGTGATTGACTATTTGCCCGCCGTTGCTTGATCATTGGTAAATTACATGAATGAGGCGTTTCCGACCAAAAGGGTGAACTAAGCATTTGAGGATTCTTTTAATGGGGCCGGACCTATATTGATGTACAGTGGAAATAAATAATTACTAATTTTGAAGAAGAAAAATGAAAATTAAGAGAAATTCAATTTAAAATTTGAATTCAAAATATAACTACAGTAAATTAAATTATATTTATGTAAATTAATTTAATAAATAATTAATTAAAAAATTGAATAATACAACTAATAAAGAATAATGAATTGACTTTAATACAATTAATTATAAATTAAAGAATATAAAACACAAATGAATAAATAAATGAATGGGTAAAAAATAAGTAAAATAATTAAAATAAATTAATAAATGAATTAATTATGTTTATTGTATGCCTGTGACAAACTCCAAAAACTACAAAACCAAATAGCTAAAGACAAATAGCTCACACACAGAAGGATACATCAAATTGGATTGGATACAGGCAGCTGAGATGAAACACAGATCCAACGCCGCCAAATACTCAAAAAAACAATCTACGCAGCTCAAAAAGTCAATACGTTGCTCAAAAAATAATCTGCGCAGCTCAAAAGTCAATGCGTTGCTCAAAAAATAATCTGCGCAGCCTAAAATGTCAATGCACAGCTCAAAAACTAATCTGCGAAGCCCAAAAAGTCAATGCGCACCTCAAAAACTAATCTGCGCAGCCCAAAATGTCAATGCGCACCTCAAAAACTAATCTGCGCAGCCCAAAAAGTCAATGCGCACCTCAAAAACTAATCTGCGCAGCTCAAAAAGTCAATGCACAGCTCAAAAACTAATCTAAACTAACCAACCCTGTGGCACTACAGCCCATGAAGGGCCTAGGCCTACCAAGCGACCGCTGTCCAGCTATTTGGCCTGCAGATTGGGGTGACACGTGGTCAGCGCACCGGGTCCCCTCGGCCGTTAATCTTGGTTAATCACTGGCCGTTAATCACTGTCAGACACTGTCCTCACGAGGCTGAGTGCACCCCGTTCCAGCCCTCACGTCAGTTTCTTAAATCACTGATGGAGCCGGGAGTCGAACCCAGGGCCTCCGGGTGAGAGGCAAGCGCGCTACCCCTACACCACGGGGCCGGCCAAGAACTAATCTGCGCACCTCAAAATACTAATCTTTATGCTTTCGTCTCTATCGGTAACAGTGGGTGAGTGGATATCGTGTCGGTCTACTAACCCCAAGAATGCAGGTTCGCTCCTGGTCGTGGTAAGTGATTTGTGAAAGGTGGCAAAAATACGATACGCATGTCATACGATGTTGGCATGTTAAAGAACCCATTTGAATTCAGTAGGCCGAGTTCATAATGGGAAAATTAATCTTGGGAGTTTCCGCCAACACAAAGTTCCCCATTTCTCTACTAGAAAGCGCTATAGTGTTCAAAGAGGTTAGATAGGCCTATCTAACATCTAACCTCCTTGACTTTCATAGTCAAGGAACAACGAAATTCGACATGCAAGCTACCCTCTGGGTGTCAAATAACAAAGATTTCACCCGGCATACGATATTATTATTATTATTATTATTATTATTATTATTATTATTATTATTATTATAGTGAACATTGTTGTAGATTAATGTAGTTGAGTAAGTTAGCCTACTATGAAACATGGACAGATGCAAATCAGGGGAGTTCGGCTCGACCAGTAGCTGAGCGGTGTCCCCACCTTTCACCAGATACTCCAAGCTCAATGAAGGCTACACGTATCCTCTTGAAGCAACGAGGGTTCATTACCCACGTCAGCCATCCGTGGTTTCTCACTTCTACGCCAGGCGAATGTCGGGACGGTTCATATCGTAAGGCTACGGCCGGCTCTTTCCCAATCCTATCCCTAATTTACAAATACACACAGCCATCACAATAACACAGGTTATCACACAAATTATACACACACTCAAGTACATGGTACTACATTACCATGATGTCACAAATCCCCTTAAATAAGGAATAACAAACTGCTCAACCATCACAAATGGCATCGAATATTGCGAAGGCGATATTTCTGTTGAGTGTGACAAATCGATTGTACGCAATCCTTTGTATTATTATTACTGTTAGGGGCAGATGACCTCGTAGTTCCGCCCCTTAAAGCAGCAATAACTAATTAACTATTATTATTATTCCATTCATGTCACGTATAGCTCATAATAAACGAATAATGTGATAAAAGTATTAATTATGAAACAACGGTCACTTTGTTTTTTCGCATTCATTTCGATAATACAGGATATAGCTAGGATCGACTCCCCTTAAGTCAGTCAATCATCAACATCATCATCATTTATTGTACATAACAGGTCATTAAGGCCCATGACAGAAAACAAAGAAACATAACCAACACTTCAAATACGGTATACAATATTACAAACCAAACATTCCCTTAATCAATCCATTGCCGTCAACCATATTTGATCCGTCCGATATTTTCTTTTGCCTTTTTCTCTGATCTTGTTATTTAAGACTGGTTCGTTATCAGCCTTCCGAGCCCGAGCTCAGTGATGGAGCTGCCATCTAAGGAGCTGAGCCACCCGGTTTGTTATCAAAGTGACCTTCTTCTAGGCGAGTTGCCTTCTCCACGGCTCAGAGAGTCTCACCTACCCTTACCCATACCTATTGGTCCGGGTATATATATTTAAAAAAAAAGGATCATATAAAATTGATATTAATTCAAAAGGTAGGGATCACCAGCTATTACAAGGGGAAGAATGTGTACATAACCTAAAATTGTAAACGTTGATTGACAACTATAAAGATCTGTCAGCTCACACAAACGTGCGGGTTGTCTTGGGCATGATATAGAAGGCGGTGGAGGCCCGTGTGCTCTTCCTCAATGAATACAAAGAACTACGAAATATCAAATCAACGCAAGATAAACAAACATGTCTGAAATTTAGGACACACAAACATACTGAATTGTGCATTTGAGTGAACTAGCATAATGAGAGCACAGATTCATGAGATAACAGGAACTGACACTGGTAACACAATTAAAAGGCTGTGTAAACCCACGATGATCCCTTAAAACAACATAATACAACATCAAATGACAAATCCGTGTCAGCACCACATTCCAAGATCTTATCATGGCCCCCATTCCAATACATTTAAATATCTAGCATTGGCAATGCAAACAACAACAACAAGAGCCTACAAAGTTCACATAAGTCTCGAGCAATAGCCGCTACCAAAGCCGTATATGACATTAAAACAATCACGAAGCTCTCAATGGGAACTGCTATGAGATTATTTGATCCGAAAATAACGCCCATCGCCACATATGGACTTGAAATCATCTGGGAGAAATTGTCCCTGGCAGACTTGAGGACGCTTGAAGCAGTCAAATCGGGCTTCCTGAAGGCTACTCTGGGGATATCGAAATATACAAAATCTAGATTAGCATATGAACTCGCCAGGGAGACCTTCTTCATTGAGGACTTTCGGATGAAGAGAGGCTACCATCCACAGACGCCTGGAAAAAACTAATGCAGGAAAGAATACAGAAAAGGGACGAAATCTGGTTCGAGTTTTACACCACGGATGCCATGATGACTAGGACATGGATGAACACAAATCAAGACTTGCGACACTTTGTTAATTCGATGGCGGTACATGGGTATCACCATAAACTGTGCAATACCGAATACTTTCATGACCCTGATGAATCCTGCGTACCGGTATATAAATTATGCGGTGGGGTAAAGTAAGGTAATTTGGTGACAATTTTATATTATCTAATATATAAAAGTGAAAGTCTGTATGTGGGTGGGTCTGTTCCGTATACAAATCTACACCGTTCCACCAATCTCAACCAAATTTTGCATACACATAGTTTAGGACCCGGAAGGAACCGCTGGCTACATGAATTTTCGATAGTCTTTCTCATTCTTTTGATTTAGGCCCTTTTGGACTCAAGCACAGGCTAATCAAATCATAAAATATACTCATGAAGGAATGGCAAGGCAGATAGTTTCCATGGCAACATAGCTCAAGTCGAGACACGGCCGTCTGGATGACAGTTGCGCTCTGCACTGTCGGTATAGAAAATGAGCATCTTTACTTGAAATCCCGTTAGTTACTCAGCTACTCACACAGCACTGTCAACCGAGTTTAGCATAACAAAGACTTGACACTATCTTCTACTATATATTTGTCAAATACCACTCACTCACTCATTCATTCATCACGAAATCTCAGAAACCACCGAACGGATTGGAATGAAATTTGGTATGCAGCTTCCCCAAGGACCGCAAATGCCCACTAAGAAAGGATTTTTGTATATTCAGGTTCTAAAGGGGTGTTAAGGGGGTAGACCTGCATTTCATTGACTAGCAATATCTCCCGATTGGTTTCATTGGGGGATGTGATACTCGGCACATAAACTCATCATTAAAAATAAGAAGACCCGAGTCTCAGGGTTTTTCGATGTGGTGTATATTATGAGGTGAAAGGGGTGAAAAGTGGGGATTGAAATATTCCTAAATGAGCGTGTATCTCTTAAACGACAAAGGCGAGGAGTTTGAAACTCAGCGAAAAAAAATCAGCATAAAAAATAAATAAATATTTGTTTGACCGTTTTTTTATAAATCCAATTTAAGGGGCCCATGGGGAAGGGTGAAATTCTGGTGGGGGGGACAGGAAAGAAAGTGTCCTAACTGATTGACTGACTGACTCACTCATCAAACTCAGGGGGAAAAACTGCTTTAAAGTAAGTAAATAGCTGTTCGACAGGTTTTTTTTTTCATAAATCAAATTTAAGGGGTTCATGGGGAGGGGTGAAATTCTGAAAAAAGAAAATTGAAAGAAAATGTCCTGACTCACTCACTCACTTACTCACTCATCATCATCGCCCTGCCAAAATTATTGAAGTTAGAAACATGACAGTTTGGGGATATGTTCATTGTATGTCAAAACAGTCTACTAAGGGAGGATTTTCGGATATTCAGGTTCTAAAGGGGTCTTAAGGGGGTTAAAACTGCATTTCATTGAATAACAATATCTCTCGAATGGTTTCATTGGGGGATGTGATTCACGGCATATAAACTCATCATTAAAAAGTAAGAAGACACGTGCCTGATGGTTTTTCGATGTGGTGTATATTATGAGGTGAAAGGGGTGAAAAGTAGGGATTGAAAGATTCCTAATGGAGCGTGTATCTCTTAAACGACATAGGCGAGGAGTTTGAAACTCAGCGGAAAGAAATCAGCATACAAAATAAGTAAATATTTGTTTGACCGTTTTTTCATAAATCCAATTTAAGGAGCCCATGGGGAGGGGTGAAATTCAGGGGGAAAAAAACTGGAAAGAAAGTGTCCTAACCGATTGACTGACTGACTCACTCATCAAACTCAGGGGGAAAAACTGCTTTAAAGTAAGTAAATAGCTGTTCGACAGTTTTTTTTTTGGATCAATCAAATTGAAGGGGTTCATCGGGAGGGGTGAAATTCTGAAGAAAAACAAATGAAAGAAAATGTCCTGACTCATTCACTCACTCATCATCGCCCAGTCAAAAATATTGAAGTTGGAAACATGGCATTTTGGAGATATGTTCGTTGTATGTCAAAACCGTACACTAAGGGAGGATTTTTGGATATTCAGGCTCTAAAGGGGTCTTAAGGGGGTTAAACCTGCATTTCATTGAATAACAATATCTCAAGAGTGGTTTCATTTGTGGATGTGATACTCGGCATATAAACTAATCATTAAAAATAAGCAGACAGGTGTCTAAGGGTTTTTCGATATGGTGTATTATTATGAGGTGCAAGGGGTGAAAAGTGGGGGTTGAAGGATTCCTAACGGAGCGTGAAGGCCTATCTCTTAAACGACATTGGTGAGAAATTTGAAACTCAGAGAAAGAAAATCAGCTAAATAAATAAGTAAATCGGTGTTCGACCGGTTTTTTTCATAAATTAATTTAAGGGGCCAATGGGGAGGGGTGAAATTCTGGGGGGAAAAAGGAGAGAAATTGTCCTAACTGACTGACTGACTCACTCACTCATCAAACTCAGGGGAAAAAGACAGCTTAAAAAATAAGTTAATAGGTGTTCAAGAGTTTTTTCATCAATCCAATTTAAGGGTCCCATGGGGAAGGGTGAAATTCTGGTAAAAATAATTGAAAGAAAATGTCCTGTCTGACTCACTCACTCATCACGCCCAGCGAAAACTATTAATGTTGGAAACATGAAATTTTGGGAATATGTTCGTTGTATGTCGAAAACGTCAACTAAGGAATGATTTGTGTTTATTCGGGATTTAAAGAGGTGTTAAGGGGGTAAAGATGCATTTCATTGAATAACGATATCACATGATTTGTTTCTTTGGGGATGTGATATTCGGTATAGAAACTAATCATTAAAAATAATCAGACATATGTCTAAGGGTTTGTCGATGTGATGTATATTATGAGGCGAAACGGGTGAAAATTGGGGGTTGAGGGATTCTTAACGGAGCGTGTATCTCTGAAACGACATAGGCGAAAAAATTTAAATTCGGCGGGAAAAACAGCTTAAAATACAAGTAAATAGGTGATCGACCGTTTTTTTTTTCATAAATCCAATTTCAGGAGCCCTTGGAGAGGGGAGAAATTCTGGGGGGGGGGGGGGAACAGGAAAGTGTCCTAAATGATTGACTCACTTAGTCACTCATCAAACTCAGGGGGAAAACAGCTTTAAATAAGTAAATAGGCGTTCGACAGTTTGTTTCATAAATCCAATTTAAGGGGTTCATGGGGAGGGGTGAAATTATCAAAAATAAATGAAAAAATGTCCTGACTGACTCACTCACTCATCATCGCCCAGCCAAAATTATTAAAATTAGAAACATGAAATGTTGGGGATATGTTCATTGTATGTCGAAAACGTCCACTAAGGAAAGAGTTTTGGATATTCAGGTTCTAAAGAGGAGTTAAGGGGGTAAACGTGCATTTCATTGAATAACAATATCTGACGAGTGGTTTCATTTGGGGATGTGATACTTGGCATATATACTAATCATTACAAATAAGCTGACACATGTCTAATGGTTTTTCCATGTAGTGTATGTTATGAGGTTAAAGGAATGAAAAGTGGGGGTTGAAAGATTCCTAACGGAGCGTGTATCTCTTAAAATACATAGGCGAGGAGTTTGAAACTCCTCGGAAATCAATCAGCTTAAAAATAAATAAATAAATAAATAAATAAATAAATAAATAAATAAATAAATAAATAAAATAAATAGGTGTTCGACCGTTTTTTCATAAATGCAATTTAAGGGGCCTATGGGGAGGGGTGAAATTTTGGAAGAAAAACGTCCACTAAGGAATGATTTTTGGATGTTCACTCTCATCGACCAACAAAAACTATTAAAGTTAGAAGAATTACATTTTGGGGATATGTTCGTTGTGTGTCGAATACGTATACTAAGGAGGGATTTTTGGATATTCAGGTTCTAAAGGGGTGTTAACGGGGTTAAAACTGCATTTCATTATATAACAATATGACACTCATTCGTTCATTCATTCATTTATTTGCAATGGAGGGTGTGGCCCCCGAGGCAAATTGGATATACATATCAAATAAATAATTACACATAACAATTCAATAACAATTATACAACAATTAAACTGGAGTATTTACACAAATAGTCAGTCTTTTCTTAAACACACCTATATGTTTGGGAAAAGGCTCTAAGACTGCGGCAGGTAGAGAGTTCCAGTTATCAATGGCACGGTTTACAAAAGAATATTTACCATAATTTGTTCGCTGTGGTCGGCCCTTAACTTTGAAAGGATGATCGCTCCTACCCTTGTAAGTAATGTAAGTAATGACGCGAGCGAAGCAAGGCTAAAAATGAGATGGTGTGTGTCTGTGTATTACTCAATCTGGCAAGTACCACTGGTCCGATATACGTGAATTTTACATGGAAGTAGCTGATTTACCTGGTTAACATATAGGTTACTTTTGATTACAATACTTTGCACTATTTAAAGATGGCGACCATTTTAGTGACGTCACTACACCCTTTGGTTTCAAACTCATATTTCCATTTGAAATAAAAAGAGAACGCTAAGAAATAGCAAACTTTTGATGGCATGTACGAGGTTTAAAATTACATTTTCTATCCGAAAGGTATCTCCAACGGTTAGCGAGTAAAATCTAAATTTGTGCTATAAAACACGGTCAACGCCGAGCGGTGTAGTTGGACAAAATGTTTCATCCTTAATCTCCCTCTGCGCAGCACCTCGCCTGTCCCCTATTTTAACTGTCACCTTCACATTTTAATTTATTTATGACGCGTAGCGAAGCACGGGTACTTCAGCTAGTAATAACATAAAGGATAAATATACATCATTTATTTACTTTAAATTCCATGTGTCATATAGAACAGACGATTAGCTACAGGTTTTGATATTCTTGTAATAGTTTTGTACAACTCACTTGAGTAAGGTTATTTGGTGCTACATATGTAATTTGGTGACAGTAGGAAGGTAATTTGGTGATAGTTATTCTAAACACGTTTTTACTTTCTGGAGTTGTTAACTACATTCCACAGCAGCTTTTGTCTTATGATGAGTTTTCACAACACACGTCACACATATACACGATTAGGTCGTCATCAATATCTTGCGATTGCCAATCTTCATGCATAGTATGTCTACAAAAGCTGCATTGAATCCACTTTGCCCCAGTTTTGCGCTTTGAATCATTAGAATAAGATTTGTTGCATATGACACATACCAATCATCATCTAACTTCACACCTGAAGGTCCAGGAATCAATAGGTCATCATCATCATCAGCCTTGCCAGGTCATCTTTTGTCCTGCTGTCGCTGCTCTGCACTTCGCAGAAGAATCTCTTCCACGGAACACCTTTAAATTTTGAGGCTCGGTACACTGTCATTTTACCTTCAGTCACTAATCTAGCAGCCTCTAAGTATGACCTGTTTACCGCCTATACACTTTAGGAGTATCATCCTGTCCCGGCTTTCGTTCCATGTTGGGTTTTTTTCCGGCATTTTACCGTAATATAATTTGGTGATAGTCTATTTCCTGAAAATAATTATGGAATTTGTGTCTATTTTCTGAAAATAATTATGAAATTTGTTTATTTACTCTACCCACAACTCTAACATCTATAAAATTCTCAATCCTTTAAACATTTAATGAATCAAACTGGAAATATAAAATAACAATATTGTGGCTTACCATCAGCAGAGTAGAAAATGCTTAAATATTTCGGTATTATCTTAAGATTTGTGCCGAAAATATCTGTGGTATCCAACTTTTCTCTTACTGTTAAAAATAACTCACTTTCTTAGGAACAGATTGACACAAAGACTAACTAAAATAAACGATATATTGACATACTACATTTCACTTGAAGAGCACACTGTATTTAAGACGTCTGCACTTGCCAATTCACTGCCACTGAGTGTTACAAAATCTCATACGTCAGTAAGTTGAAGGGTCTAAGAATTATACCTGAGCGCTAGGCAAAGGAAAAACCCAAGACTCTTCTGACAACAGGCGAGCTCAAGAATAGAATAGGTTTTGTGGTGGTATTCCTTTCAAAGTTTATCACCAAATTACCTGTATCACCAAATATCCTTACAATGTAGTAGATAACATGTACAGTAGAGTCTCGCAAACTCCGGATTTCTCGGCCACCCTGACAGGAGAAAAAAATCATGATTTTATTTGTTTTTGTGTTTCCGCACAGAGCGTTATTATGTTTTCTTTCGTCTTCTCCGCTATGGACATTTTGTTTCTTCGCCGTCTTTGTGATGAGGCTTCAAGAAACAGGTTTCAAAGCGAAAAGCAAAAGAACATTACTTACTTTTTTGAAGAAAAAAAAAGTACATGGTAATTTTCATTAAGTGAAAGAACTATTTGCATACAGGAATTGTTTTGTACTTATACTGTGCAGTGTACATATTATAAAAATAGTTTGTAGGCCTAGTTTTTCTAAGTTTTCTTTTATAATTTAATTGTTTCCCTTGATTTTTATGCAGTACAGTACTGAACTATATATTCAAGTACTGTAATTGTGGTGGTTTAATCGTTTTAAAACTTGTGTTTCTGTTAGGTTGGTTGGTTGGTTGGTTCTTAAGTTTAGGGGGATGTGTTTCTGTTAACACAAATAAATGTACTGCATTGCATTACCTTTAAACAAAAACAAACAGCTTATTTCTTCTTTTTAACACATTTCCCGATAACCCGGCATTTTTGCGAACTCGGCCACCCTTCGGTCCACATTAGGCCGAGTTTGCAAGACTCTACTGTAATCTTGTGCAAATCCTTTGTGATGTTTTGTTATCATCACTATGCACAATTTGTGCGCTTTATCTTTATTATTCTATATTCGCTACGGTCAGCTATGGACCACACTCTCTCCCACTCCCTTCTTGTGCTCCTCCATGTAAGATCTTCCCTTCCTCACTGACAACTCCCCTGTCTCCTGGAAACCTGGGAACTCCATAAACAGCCGTCTAATGCGTTTCTACAAAAAAGGAATCTGCTGACATCGAATATAGATTTAGTAATAAGGAAGTCATTTTTGAAAGCCTTTGTCTGGAGCGTGGCGCTCTATGGAAGTGAAACTTGGACTATTGGTGGAGCAGAAAAGAGGAGAATTGAAGCATTTGAAATGTGGTGTTACAGGAGAATGATGAAGATCGGATAGGTAGATAGGGTTACAAACGAAGAGGAGTGATGTTTCTGGCGACTGTTAATGAAGAGAAGAGATAGGTTGGTAGGACACATACTAAGACACCCAGTAATAGCAAGCTTAGTTATGGAAGGAAGGGTCGAGGACAAAAACTGTAGGGGTAGACCAAGGTTAGAATATGTTAAACAGATTGCCTCGGGTGTAGGGTGTCGGAGCTATGTAGAGATGAAACGATTAGCTCAGGACAGAGAGGCGTGGAGCGCTGCATCAAACCAGTCAAAAGACTGAAGACTCAAACAACAACAACATCCATTATGTCATCTTCTTTCACCCCCATCAGATCCAAGTCCAATCTCACTTCCCGAAACCATTTCGGCTCCGTCTTCCTCTTCCTAATGAATTCAAAAACCTCTTGGTCAATCTGGCATTGTTCATCCTCACCAAGTGTCCATAAAACTGTATTCTCCTTTTTCTCATTAGGGCTACGACTCCTTCTGTCTTCAGGTTTGCGTCTCCTCTCTCCATCCTTGATATTTGGGCCTAGGATTTTTCGGAGCATTTTCCTTTCCCTCTTTCGGATGTTTCCCAGGCCACCCTTCCCAATCATGTCTAGTGTTTCTGCTGTGTACAGACATTCAGGTCTGCCAACAGTATCTAAATGTCGGAATTTAGCCCCAAAGGATAGACCCATTTTATTGTATGTATCCTTTGTTAGTTGATAAGCCATTTCCATTCTCCTCGCCCGCTCTTTGATGGCATCCTTTTCCAACCCATTGTCCTGCAATTTTTCTCCCAAGTACTTAAAACACTTAACTCGCTTTATCTTGGCTTCTCTCAACTCCAAGTGGAGAGGGGCGTCTTTGATGTTGGTCATGAACACAATCTTCTCAAAAGCAAAGTCTTCTTGGCTATCATCTGGAGTTCTTCAGTCCTTTTTATCGCTGTTTCAACACCGGTATTGACTATCACAACATCGTCAGCGAATGCCAAACAATCCGTTCTTATACTTGCTTTACCTCTCCCTAACCTGAAAGCCTCCTTATACGAAATTCCCTTCGTCCATTCTCGAATAACTTTTTCTAGGACGCAGTTAAATAATATTGGTGATAGCCAGTTTTGATTTCGAAAGGCTCTGACAACTCCCCCCCTGAACTTTATTTTGGAGAAAGTATTGCTAATCGTCTGTTGAATTAGATTCCTCGTCTTGTTGTCCACTCCAAATTCCTCGAGAACTGCCAATAAAGTTTTCGGTCAATGGAGTCAAAGGCTTTCCGGAAGTCCACAAAGACGGCAACATATTTATTCTGTCCCAACATCTTGTACTTTATGATACTCCTGAGGTTGAAGATTTGTTCCACCCAAGATCTCCCTTTCCGAAAGCCTGCCTGGTATTCACCCAGTTCCGAATCCAATATCCCTTCTATTCTTGTCAGTAACGCTTTCGAGGAAATCTTGTAGGGAAGCAAAACAAGAGAGATGCCTCTATAATTTTAAGCTTCTTACGAGGGGGATGGATCACAGCCATTTGCCAGTCAGCAGGGATCCTCTCGGTTATCCATATGTTCTCAAGTAACCGTGTGGAAGATTTTACGACTCCCGCAGATCCCAGTTTTAGGAGTTCAGCAACGATACCATCTGCACCAGCAGCTTTGTTGGCCTTAAGTCTTTGAATAATCCGAAAAACTTCGTCTTCGTCAGTAGGCAATGAATTGGGAGATGATACCTCTGGTGGTTCCATTTTCAGGCTTTCTTGCGGACCATCACAGTTAATCAGTGAGTCGAAATATCTGGCGAGGATGTCACAGTTTTGCTTGTCGTTCATTCCGAACCTTTAATAATAATAATAATAATAATAATAATAATAATAATAATAATAATAATAATAATAATAATAATAATAATAATAATAATAAAATAATAATAATAATAATAATAATAACAATAATAATAATAATACTGTAAATGATTTTCATACCTTATTTCATCTTCTGGGGGGACATTATGAATTGTAACTACTAACCTTGGTCACTTCTGCACCGGATGTATGCTATGTGCTAAATCACGTAAATATGTGTTGTTATTTATTGCTCATTTCATAAGGGCGGCCATGTTCGGCAGCGTATTTAGCATGGGCGCCCGCAGGGACTGTGCCCCCCCCCCCCTGGAATTCCAAGAATGTTGATATTCGATTAGTCATTGTCACCAGTTTATTTCATAAATTGAAGTTTTTGATAATCAACTGACAAATATTACAATAGAAAACTTCTTTAATGATGCTGACATAATATGTATTTATATTCAAAAATATATGGTTGTCATGATGTCATGCACAAGACTACCAATGGAAACATAGCTCCAATTTTCAATATGGTTATGCATAGTGTTAAATAACTTAAGTTTCCCCAACACTATCAAAAGTAGCTACCACTTTCGCCACCTCACTTTGGCAGTGACGATATGAAAGCACGTTCTGGAGATATTTTTATACATTGCAACACCGATAGTGGATTTCAACCCCTAAAACGAGGTTTTATTTGCTGACTAGTAAAACTCTGGTCCTTTAAGGTCGTGCTTACAATATTGGGTCATATACTGTCTGTACTATACACTCGTCTAATTTTTTCGCCGTTTTGCCTTACCTGGTTCGTTCTTTGTGGTGTGAAATGCCGTAGGCTATATTTCTTTCAGCCTACTTTTCACATTTTGTAAAAATGAGGAAAAAGTAGACTTATGAGATCGATCGGGGACAATGTGTGTTTGTCTGTCTGTCCTTCTGTCTGTCTGTCTGTCTGTCTGTATGTATGTCTGTCCCCCTATCAACTCCTAAACGGCTGCAGCAATCGAAACCAAGTTTAGTACGAGTAAAGATGTATACCGGAATATCCCACGCCCATATTTGAAAATGATGTCAGTGCTACCAACTGCTGAAAAAACGCACTAGAAATTTGAGCTCCATGTTGGATATCTTGGAAGGTATGCATGGGAGCTATTCCAAAATCGGCACACATGTAGATAATACTATTTCAGTTTAATTTCCTGGAGGCCATACATGACAGTGTTGCCAAAATAATTTTAAGCCTTCTGATAGGTCCAATTTTTAAATGCATATAACTTCTACACTATTAATTGGATTTCAACCAAATTTTGTATGTAATATGTGTACATAAACAGATATGACTGAGTGTATTCTTAAGAGCTACTATGGCTGCCAACTGTTAATAATTGCTCTCTCTCTCTCTATTTTCTACATCCAAATACCAATATATCTGAAAGTATGCAAGCCGACAGCTTTAAACTATGCACACGTGTATTACCTGACAAGCATAAGTAGTAAAATTATCTTTAAATTCTGCAACAGACGATAACTTGTAGTTGTTTTTACTTTAGGCGTCGTAGAACTGCCTTACTCTTCACAGTGCCATAAATGAACTGCATGTTCCAGGTAGCTGGGGGGGAGGGGGAGGTACTTTGGGTGTGTGTAGAATTTGTCTGATAACCGGTGTTAATTGTGATGGCTGTATTAGTGTGTGTTATCTGTAATTCAGGTAGAAGGACTGCAGATGATTAATTATTCAAGTAGATCCTACTTTTGCTACCAAAGTCTACCGCCCACGACACCTAGCTGTGGACCTGGATACTAGATGCCATCGCAGCCAGCACCTGGCGACGAAAGTTGGAACTAATATGAATATGAAAATCCACAGTCTGCTTCCAGTCTCCGACCGGGTCAGGAATGGAATGAATGAAGCCCCCATCTAGCGGCGAGGATATGAACTGTGCCGGCTGCCGAAGCCTGTCGCACTCCCGTGGGGTAATGCTTAAATGAATGACAGATGAAATGATAGTGGAGAGTGTTGCTGGAAAGAAATTGTCACAGGGAAAACCGGAGTACCCGGAGAAAAACCTGTCTGCCTCCGTTTTGTCCAGCACAAATCTCACATGGAGTGACCGGGATTTGAACCACGGACCCAGCGGTGAGAGGCCGGTGTGCTGCCGCCTAGGCAACGTTGAGCACGTTGGAACTAATATAGCGTTATTAATTCTAACCTACAAATTTTGGCCTCACAGAAGTGTATTACATTGTATTTTAATTTACGTACAAAAATGACACTTTCTCTGCTTGTTTCTTTGTATTCAAAGTGCATTGTAGCGGCTTATATACAAGAGAAAAGTGTATGATTTCTTTTGCATCCTGCATTAACTCCAGGAGTTCTGGAACATTCTTGGAAGCTCTTTTTAAACGTATCGAAGAAGCAGAACCGTGAAATCTTCTTCAAATGTATTTTAGTTTCAAATCTTTTTCAATAATGTACCTTTTGGTTAATATTTTGTTTTTAAGAATTGATTAATTGTGATGTTGGTAACAGTGAATGATAATGCCTTCTCAGTAACTTAACTACTTTATCATACAAAGTTAAATGTTGATAAAGTTTCGTGACAATTGATTCGGCAGTTTTTGTGGTAGGATCATATTAAGAAACGGAACTGTTTTATTGATGTATTGAAGGGGATACGGAATGGTTAAAATTGTCAAAATCAACATTTTTTATGCTTTATGAATCTCTCAAGTCTGCCCTTTGCGTAATACATTATTATTATACCATTAGAAATTGCCATAACTTAAATATTTACCCTTGCGCTAACATAAAGATAATCATCAGGTGTGGAAAACATTAACTGTATTTTCTCAGTTCAATTTTTTTCAATGTAATTCCTTTTTCTAGGCGACTATGTATCACAGCGCTGTGAAATTTTCACCAATAATTTCTCTCATGGTGGTTAATATCTTAATGGAGAAGTTTCCTGTAATGTAAAACTGTTGGGGTTTTGGCTATTCTTATTTTTAAGAAAAAGTAAATTTATTTTTGTCAGTTTAAAAAAATAATTTGTGTCTCCCCTGAAGTCCAATATAAAAAAAGAATACGAGCCTTACACTAGTCGCATGTGATGTGTAACATCTGACATATTATTCTACCTTGAAGTTGATACCGTCTTTATTATCCTTGACATTCATCAACACACAAAAATCTTTTTATTTTTTACACTCTCATAATATATAACAATTCCAAACCTCTCTTTTTTTCTTCACAGTCTACTTGATATTTCTACTCTCGCACTGCCTTCTTGATACTCTGCTGTTACAAAGTAATCAGTATGTGATAAACATTCCACAATGTACCACTGCCAGCTGGATTACATCCCTTCTGGCTGCTAAAGTAGCGAGGATGGATACGATCGAACTAGCAGTGCGTCTTACACACTTCCGTCCGATCCACTTCCGTCCCATTTTTCAAAATCACTCCCACAAAAATATCCAGCAGCCGAGTGGAAAGATGTTACACATCAAAAACGCTCCTTTAATAGGGCCTATGTCAGGTAAGGTTTGAATAAATTGTGACATAAATGTCATTATCATACTTTCATTAGATTCTGAGGAAAAGGAACATTAAACAAATTTAGCATTGGTAAGATAGGCGATTAAGTGTCTATAAGGCAACACTGTCAGGAAACATGAGTACTCACAGTTAGAGTAGACGATGGACAGAGCGATGACGAGGATGAACAGCAACAAGCCCACGAGAAACACGGCAACACGCAGTTTCTTCTCCAGACGTGTCTTGTGTCCCACCCTGGAGGAGGAAGGGAGAACAGTTTTAGAGCACCCTGTAGTTGATCTTTCAGTCGGTAAACAGCATATAATCTCTAGGGCTCGGATTTTCAGGTAAATATTTTTTTTAAATGTAAATACATATTTTAAGCATTTTTTCTATAAACACATAAATTCTTGCTTTTCACTTATGAGCACATAAAAAACAATATTTACTTTTAAAAAATCAGTATGCTAGATCTCTCAATTTATTGCATTTTTGTTTTGTGTTACTTTAACGGGGAAGAACCTGTGAGCTCTCTGATCTTCATGCAGAGCTTATGTCAGCTGGCAACTTTGTTATTCTTAACTTGTTGCCCCGTGCCACTCACTGTGGAAGCTGGGGATTTATAGCTATATTGAACCACGTGCTAGACCTCCCCCTCCCCCCAGCTACCTGGAACATGCAGTTCATTTATGGCACTGTGAAGAGTAAGGCAGCTCTACGATGCCTAAAGTAAAAACAACCACAAGTTATCGTCTGTTGCAGAATTTAAAGATAATTTTACTTCTGATGGGTGCGTTCTGTTCTGCCAACCCTGTGGGAAAGCAATCAAGGCTGAACAGCGATCTCAAGTTACACAACACCTCAAGGGCAAGAAACATATTGCCGCAGTTTCGCGCCTTCAGAAGAGGTGTTTCGCGATAATCGTCGGTCATTTGTGATAGGCCTAGACAACTTGAACATGTATCTCCTTGTGTATAGTAATTCTTTAGTGAGGCATAGAATTCGTGAGCACTGCATATTGTTTATATTCACACTAATAAACTAAATTATAGTTAAATATTTTTACTTTTTTGTCACATATTTCAGGTATTTTTATACATAAAAAATAAATATTTTCCCGATATTTAGCACCTAAAAATCCAAGCCCTAATAATCACAATATTACTGGGACACGAGAAAAAACACTTGAAAAAAATTACATATGATTAAAATATAGGCTAAATATCTGGGCTGTTTTTTTTTCAACCATCGATCATGCTTGTAAATAAACATGAGATAGGCAGGAGCCAGGTGCGATTGCGCAACGTCCCCTTCACAAACTCTGCAATGTTTGGCTCCATGGCAACCTGCTTACTACTCTGTAGAATATATCGGCCCGTTGCGCAGACATTCTATTTTGGTGTACGTATCTGCGCTCGTATTTATGTATTTATCGTATGGCTTTTATTGCCGGGAGCGTCCGAGGACATGTTCGGCTGTAGCTGCTTCAAGCGGACACCCATGGGGTGAGCTACAAGTTCCTTTCAATTTCAAGTAGTTCCAACCAGATGTCACTGATACCTGGTGGTGAACGTTGGAACTTTGATAGAGCGTTCCAAGGAAATCTAACCTAGAAATTTAGCTTCACACAAGATTAGTCTGTGGAAGAATCTTTTACATGCCACAAATCTATGACATGGGACCGCCGGCTTTACTTCCCCTGCGAAGGAAGGCATACTGAAGGATTTTAACGCTCTTAAAAATCAAACGACTTCGTCCGGGTTTGAACCCGCGACC
Source organism: Meconema thalassinum (assembly GCA_946902985.2). Lineage (NCBI taxonomy): Eukaryota > Metazoa > Arthropoda > Insecta > Orthoptera > Tettigoniidae > Meconema > Meconema thalassinum. Next base: position 342,252,089 of record OX336395.1, read on the forward strand.
TCGGGCTAGAAGCTCAGCATACTACCCACTACGCCACCGAAGCCGCTTGCGCTCGTATTGTCTTATTACAGTAAAACCTTTTAATATTAATTTTTCCGTTTTCACAGGTTTCCGTTTAGCAAAGGGTTGAGTGTTAATAAGACAAAATACGCTACAAGGAAATGCTGTATTATGGCATAGGATTACAATGAAATTTAGGTCTGTCAATAAAAAAAGAAAATAGGTTCACATTTTTGTATTACACTGTATTTTCAACTAACGTACAAAACTTTCAGTTTCTCTGCTCGTTTCTTTGTTTCCACAAGTCTTTCAAAGTGCATTGTCACGTCTTCTTTACAGGAGAACGTATCCTGCATTAACTCCAGGAGTTCTGGAACATTCTAGGAAGCTGCAAATTCCTGAAGGTCGCTCACAACAGAGAGTGCTTCTCCAAAAGTGTATGTCTTACTTCCCTTTCGTTGCCTTCATCATCTTGCACAGTTTCCAGCCACTGGCCGGGTCTGTTTGGAACACAAGCCTCTGTCTTCCCACCATCTCTCAGCCTCCACCCTTGTCCAGTCTTCTCCTCTCTTCTTCACGCTTTCTCCCACCCCCATCAGCCACCTGTCTCTCGGTCTCTTTCCTTCCCACTTCGTCTCGTGTATCCTCTTCTTCTCCATTCGTTTTACATGTCCATACCATCGAAGTCTAGATTTCTCTATACCATCCTGTAATGGTTCCTTCTTCATTAATTCTCTGGTCCTCTCATTTCTTATTCTGTCCATCTTTGTAGCTCCAATACTGCTTCTCACTGGACTGTATTTTGCTCTTCTCCCTTCCTTTCGTAACCCAGGTATCCGAGGCATACGTCAGGATAGGGACATAGTACGTCTGAGGGACATCCTTGCTCCATTACATGCTTCTCACACTCCTCCAAAATGCTTCTGCCTGTCTCCCCCGCTCATTTATTTCTGTATCGTTTCTTCCATTATCTTGTATCAGTCTTCCCAGATACCTCAAACTCTCCACTTTCTTCAGCTGTTCCCCACCAATTGTTATTCCCGTGTTGCCTTCATCATCGTCGTCCATTTCTTCCATGACTTCACACCCGCTGTTTTCGGCAGCAATATCAGCTGCACTTTGAATGTCTTCAGTCATTAATGTTTCCTAGAACTTTGGTGCTAGTACAGTCACGCTAAAAATTTACTACTGTACATAGCTTTGTATTATGCATAAGATAATCCGTCTTAGACAGGTTATTTACGCCTACCGTTCCGGAATTTATTTCCGTTTCCACCTTAGGCAATTTCCGGTTTACAGTGATATTTTACATAGGAAATACCTCCATTCCGAATTTTGTTTTCCGTTCCGAATTTTGTTTTCCGGTATATAAAGGGTCCGGTTTAGGCAGGTTTTACTGTTATTCACGATTTCGAGGGCTGCATTCCTCTGCCTAACATTCAAGTCAGCTCTGAACACTCAGTTGTTTGGATACACTTATAATCGCCTTGTACCGGGTTGCCGGCTGTGACAAGCGCAGATCGCGGCCGCGCATACACGGTTCAGCCGGTGATAGCGTGCACTTTCACACTTTTACCAAACATGTTCAATAATGTGTACTTACAGTGCTCATAGTGCTTCCTCTCTTGTAACACACACCTGACATCTTCTGTTGAAAGAATGTCTGTCAACTCTTTTATTATTTACGGAGCCTGTTTCCTTGAATCGTTTAGCGAGCCTCCTAATTGTACTGGCATTAGGCACAGGTCTTCCTGGAAACTTGATTCGAAATTTTCGTCTCTTTTCAGAACAAGATTTTCTGCTTTTCATAAACGAATTATGGATATACACACGTTCGCGCAATGTGAATTGGTGTAACCACAATACTCACTAACGTCTAAGCTTTGCAGATACACGTCCATATGAATGACAAAACACGTGTGAACTATCGATATGAGTCAGCGGAGTGAGGTCTACTCGTTCCGCACCTGGCCAGCCAAATGACGCCATAGTTTGCCGCGATTACCGGGGCGCACATAGATAATGACCCTGGTAAAACAAACAATACTCACTCATATTTCTTGGCCTTGACGGAGACCAGGTGTTGCTGGCTGGTTGACCTGGGTGGAGAGGAGACTCCTTCTGCAACAGACGGGATACTGATTAGAGCTCGTCCACGTAGTGGGAGAGAGGGGGTTACGCTTATGGGTAAGCTGATAACGTACGAGCAGCGGTAAACAAAATGATTACGTAATCACTTAACAACAAAAATCAACTCACCGCGACGGCATGGGTGGTACATAAACTTCACCTTTTGATAAACCCACATAAAAATAAATCTCACGGATTCAGATCAGGCGACCGCGGAGGCCAGTGTATAAGACACCGATCTGTACCTGTCTCGAGATGACAATAATCGACGCTATCAGTTTAGCACTTGTTGAACTGAGAAATCGGATCCATGAGGCTGTAGCTAAAAGTGACCAGCATATGCTCCAGCATGTGTAGTCGCAGTTGGACTACCGTGTGACGCGAGGAGGGCACATCGAGCATGTGGAGCAAGCAGACTCAAAACACTTGGTATATGTGTCAATGCTGTAAGCTATCTACTTTTAATAATGCATGTGCTTGTAATCGCTTGAATCATTTGTGCTAACCCTGTACTGTATATGATGATGATGATGATGATTTTAAAAAACCTGGCACTATACAGCCCATGACGGGCTAAGGCCGACCAAGCGACCGCTGCCCAGCCATTTGGCCTGCAGATATTGGGATGACGCGTGATCAGCGCGTCGGGTCTCTTCGGCCGTTAATCTTGGTTTTCGAGATTGGGGCGCTCTCTCACTCTCAGACAGCTACTCAATTGTCCTCACGAGGCTGAGTGCACCCCGTTCCAGCCCTCACGTCAGTCTTAAAATTCCTGACGGAGCCGGGGATCGACCCCGGGGCCTCCGGGTGAGAGGCAGGTGTGCTACCCCAACACCACGGGGCCGGCTGATGATGATGATAATTAGAACATAAGTTGAATTCCGGAGCGGGGAGGAAAAAGGGCGACTGTTCCTGATTCGCCCCGTCTCCTCCCAGATCCTGAATTCTATCTTGTATATGGCTACTTATCCGTTGGTTGTACGATGCATGCTTTATGTGTGCATTGGATGTGGTGGCGCAGCCTCTCACCTCGGCGGACCGGATTCGATTTCCAGTCAATGCATGTGAGTTTGTTAAAGTGAAATGCCATGTCCAAGGTTCGGATTCCGCGTAAAAAGGAGGTTTCGTGGTTCATAATCGCCAGTTTTCGTTTTGGTCAGCCCTCATTCCCTGTCGCTTGCTGTACCTCTCTTCCTAGCAAAAGAAACATGTCCATAGCTTTTGGAACACTCAAGTTATTTCTATATTATTTACGGTCGGGTCAGATTTACCCATGGCGCCAGTCCTCGCGTGACAATTGTCGTCTAAGGTTAGTCGGGACAATCTGTAAAAGAATAAGAAGGGCAAAATCCGCCTATTTTAGTGCAGCACAATCACATAACTCACGTTCTTGTTCATCCATGTTTAGGGTCTAGGGATACCTTGGTCATCAGCTCCTTTGTTACAAAAATATAAGATAACTACTTTGCCGGCACATTAAGACAAATTATACTTTTATAAAACTTATTGTTCTGGATGTTAATTTTGAAAAATATAAATAAACCTCATTTAATATTGGGAATAGTTGATAGGAAGACACCAGGTGTAAAATTACTTCATTAAAATCCGTACTACTATGACAAAAAGGGGGCGACACAATGACCCGGCGAGGGTCCTCGTGTTATATGTCATCATACCACTTCTGAAAAGTTGAGCGTGCCTACTCAAGGGAATCAAACCCGGACCTAGCCTCTTGTAGTTTTCCATTTCTCTGAATAGTTCGACAGGTTGGATGTTACCTGCTGAACGCCTCGCTCCTGGACATGAGGAAACTTGGCCAATATGGGAGACGCTTAACAGGCTGCACTCAGGAGTTGGCAGATCCAAAAGCAACCTGAAGAAGTGGGAATTTGCGTGTGACTCGACATTATACAAATGCGGTAAAGAGCAGACCATCTGCAAGCTGTACCCAACAACCTACTCTCTCGAGGACTTGATGGAAGCCATCAAAGAGGCCTGTGAACTGGCTGGATACTGGTCACATCATCATCATATATATTATTTCAGTAGTATAGATCCCTCCTTCGGCGCTCACAAGCGACCGATCGTCACAAATGAACATTCAAATGAAATAGAATAGACAATAGCAGAGACGCAATGCACTCTAGTTGCCTAAATATCTATAACTCCTTTAAAAATGACTTTTAAAAAACTGTACGAAGTGTGCGATTTACAGATAGTGTTGCTGTAGGAAGATACGGTCCATAATTGCTGTCCACTTCACATTTTGGCCGCTGTGACGCCTGTTTCATGTCATTTTAACATTCTGACATCTTTCCTTTATCATTTTGCATGGATTTCATAAACAGTAAATCAAAGGAATGTGTACTCAAATCGTATAATTTCATAAATATCTAATAACCGGTGAGTGTTACGGCTAAGCTGTCAATCAATGGACTCGGCGCACAAATGACATTAGCAGTGACGAATTGCATCCTAATTTCATAAATTTCATTTTTTGTAAGATGTGTGCGCTTTGCAAATAATGTTGCTGTAGGAAATTAAATCATTTGGTCGAAATGAGAACATAACAACCTTATTATAAACCTATTGGGGAAAGTGTGGTTTATGAGCATGCGAGATTTGTCGCACAGGTCCGTTAGTTGCATTTAAAGGGCCAGGGGGAAATACGATGAGAGTCATAAAGGATGAGTTTTTCAATAACACGATTTTAAATTTCAAAACGTTCTATTCTGAAGCAGCCGTTAACAATGTGTAATGTGGATTGCAAATGAACAATAAAAGTAGTTGACAACAGTATTCTAAAACAACATTTTTATTTCCTCAACATTTCAAAATGTTATAAACTTTTAAATACCCTTAATACATTTTGTCAGAGAGATGAACGATGAGTCAGTAGACAAGTTTTACACAAACTATCAAACTAATATGTCATTTCACTATAGTTTTTCAAACATTATTCTCTTTTTAATTTCACTTTTAAAGTTCAGTTTTGCGGTGGCATCTAGCAACCAACTTCAGAACTAGTTGTCGTTGACGGTGGAGTTTGGTAGCAAAAGTAGGAACTACTTGAAAATTGAATGTCTACAGTCCTTACTTGAGTGAGTGGTTAACGTGTCAATTTACTAACCCCATGCTTGCAGGTACGCTCCTGGCCGTGGTAAGTGATTTTTGAAAGAAGGAAAAAAATTACGACACGCATGTCATACGATGTTAGCATGTCAAAGAACCCATTTGAATTCCGTAGGCCGTGTTCATAATAACAAAATTAATCTCGGGAGATTCCGCCAACACAAAGTTCCTCATTTCTGTACCAGAAAGCGCTGTGATGTTCAAGGAGCTTAGATATCTAACCACCTTGATTTTCATGGTGCTCCAAGGAACAACGAAATTCGACATGCAAGCTACCCTCTGGGTGTCAAATAACAATGCTTACACCCGGCACCCAAGGCCATACGATATTATTATTATTTTTATACTTGAATTAAAAACAGATAACACACACTAAGACAGCCATCAAAATTAACACCGGTTATCAGACAGATTCTACGCACACACAAAGTACACGGGGCTACATGACCGCGTTGTCGTAGCCCCTAAACTAAGGAACCAACCAAAGTTCAGTTGAGTCTTAAATTGAGTCATTAGTTGAGTTTGAAGAATCTATCAATCAATCAATTCTTGAGTTGTCGTAGCAAAGTTTTCATCAAGTTGAGTTTTTCGGTTAGCCTCGCCCTAAGTTTGGTACGCTTCTAATCACATTGCTCTTCGGCTGAACACAAAAATAAGAATTAGCCCATTTTTTACTGTGCACTCATTTTTTTTTTTTTTTTAAGTCCATACATATTGCCTCTATACTTTCAATATTTTTGGAAGTCTTTCTTGCTGACCTTTTACATTAATAAAAACTTCAGCTTTCCTTAAGTGAAGTTCACGGATAATTTTGTTTTGTTTCACAGATAATTTTGATTTGTTTCATTTCATCTTGTACTGTTTTTATGTCTTCTTTTGCGTTGTCGATTTTCACTTGGAGGTCTTGTTCCTTTGCTCTAAATTCGTCACATGTACTACTAGTAACTTAATTATAATGTGAGTTTGTGTCATCGTTCGCCGCATGAGTCACAACTGCCCCAGGGTTGGGCTGTGTGTGCTCTGCCTCAGTGTATTACGTGCGCGTTACGCAACGGGCTGCGAAGTGAAAGGGACGGTCCAGAATATTCGTGACCCAGCCAGTGAAGGAAATGTCGAGAAGCCATGTGTCCTTGACGATTCTAGAATTGATTGAGTCACCAGCCTGCTATATAAGCGGCTTCAACAGTGAGGGGGCCGAGTTTTCTGTGGGTGTGTGTTTCTGAGCTAGTGCGTGTTTTCCTGAGCGACAGAAGTGTGGTGACGAAGTGCCGTGCGAGTTACGAAATCCAGTGACATTGTTTCCCAGCTTGTGAACAACGTGCAGCAAGTTATCGTAAGTAACTGTAGTTGGTGTACATAAGGGAGAGGAGCAGGTAGTTTCTGTCAAGGCCACCGTACTCATTAAGACGGTTTAACTTCTGTGGTTTGTTGACAAGTGAAAGGGCCAAGACCGCTCAAGGAAGAGACTTGAGGAAACTGGAGTAAGGTTCCAATTGCTAGTATTTGCTGATGAGTAGTGTAATTTTCTGGCCGCAATAAAGTTAATTATTTCTTTAAAGGAACAATCTGTGTTGTGCTTCAACCCACCGTAATCCAGTTAACAAAAGTGCCACTAGGGGGTGGCACGTAACAACTGGTGTCAGAAGTGGGATTACGAACTCAAGCACAAGCACAACACCTGGAGGTCCTGGTTTCAAAACCCGAGCAGGTCATTTTCTCTAATTTTCCTATGAGTGCATGCCCTTTACAAGACAAACAACTAAAATGGAGGCGCAATTGGCAGCATTGCTAGAAAAGTTAAGTGGCATAGAAACCAAAGTGGAAGACGGCCAGAAGAAGATGGAGGACGGCCAGAATAAGTTAGCAGATGACCTAACCGCCAAATTTCTGGATGGCCAGAAAAATCTGGAAGAGTGTCTGCTGACGAAATTAGAGGAGAGCCAAAGGAAATTAGAACAGGGCCTACGTGAGGAAGTCTCAGCAGTGGAAAAGAAGTTCGACGCCTTACAAGTGGAAGTTGCCGAGCTGCGCCAACGCCCGCTGATGGGGGTGGAAGAGAAATTCAACGCCTTCCAAGTGGAAGTTGCCGAGCTGTGCCAACGCCCGCTGATGGGGGTGGAGGAGAAATTCAACGCCTTACAAAAGGAAGTTGCCGAGCTGCGCCAACTCCCACTGACGGGGGTGGAAGAGAAATTCAACGCTCTACGAGAGGAAGTTGCCGAGCTGCGCCAACGCCCGCCTACCGTTACACCGGGAATATCAGGAACGGGACATAGCAGAGTGACGCCCCCAACCTTCGACGGAAAGGCCTCGTGGAGCACCTACTTACGTCAGTTCGAGGCGGCCTGTTCCATAAATAACTGGAACAACACAGAAAAGGCTACAGCTCTCATTGTAGCGCTGAGAGGTGACGCCCTTAACGTCCTTCAGGCCATCCCGACTGGATCCCAGGACTACCCTTCACTGATCGCCCATATGGAGTCCCGATATGGAGATAGCCATCTTCAGCAGGCCTACCAGATGCAGCTCCGGAACCGGGTACAGAAGAACGCGGAAACCCTGCAGGAGTTCGAGATGGACATCGCACGTCTCGTAAGGCTCGCCTATCCAACAGCGCCGGCCGACTTTCTGGAACAGATTGCGACGCAGACCTTCACCGACGGGCTACGGGACTCGGACACTCAACAGGCGTGCGACTCGCGCGCAATAATACCCTGGCAGATGCGCTGAGCCACGCACTTGAGTTCGAGACGGCAAAACAGGCATCTAGAATGCACGCGCGGGTGCGTCGAGTGGACGTCGACGAACCCGCAAAAACCAACGAGACCAAGCCCCTAGCCGACGAATTGATGGAGGCGCTAAGCCGTTTCTTCGATAGTCGCGGCACCACCAGCAACGACACAGCCGGAAGACAACCGGAGAGGCGGCCCGGAAGAAGACTACCCACCTGCTGGAACTGCGGAAAGAAAGGCCACCTGGGCAAGGACTGCAGTAATCGCCGCCGCCGAGGGTATCCGACGGGAAGTCAGTGGTCTGAAAACCGCGCGGCCCAGGGAAACGAGTATTAGCCAGCCTTGGGGGGCAGTTGGCTTGTGACAGTCGTCAAGCCCCGGCAGTCCAGGTGCGTCTGACGAAGATACGGAGGTACAATAGCAGCCTGATGGTCGACGGAGTCGTCAACGGAGAGAGCTGTCCCATGCTAATCGACACGGGAGCATCGAGGACCATCGTCAATCCCACCGTGATCCCGAAGTGGAGAGTGCAACCCACACAAAGGAACCTCCAGCTAATAACCGCGACCGGAGAGACCGCACCGGTACATGGCGAAGCATCACTGGAGTTCGTCATTGGTCGACGGGCGATTAAGCATCCAGTGCTTGTGGCTGACGTATCAAATGAAGTGATCATCGGACTGGACTTCCTGGACCAGAACAATATCATCTTGGATCTGAGTGCCAACACTCTGCACTTCGGAAGTGAGAAACTTGCTTTGCAACCAGCACACGAGGCCGTCGCCGCACGACGAGTAAGGCTGAGAGAGGACGTCATCGTTCCCGCCAGGACGGAAGTCAGCGCTGCCGTAATGGTCGACGGAACAGCCGAGGGAGTGGCGGCTGCCATCGAGCCAAACTATGAGGACATCCAGACAAAAGGATTGCTAGTTGCCAAGACTCTCATCAACACGACGTCTCGGCCGTATGTCCGCCTGTCCAACCTGAACGACTACGATATTACGGTTCACCGGGACACCAACGTAGGAGTCTGCGAGCCCGTTACCTGGATTGCCCGCATCACAGACACGACGGACGGACACCTGCAGACGGACAACCGAAGAAGACGCGCCCTGCCGGAAGAACTACAGAAGCTGTTCCAAGGATCCCAGGACCATTTAGACGAGATACAATCACGCCAACTTTGGGACCTGCTACACGAATTCCAGGATGTCTTCTCCGTGGGGAGCAAAGACTTCGGTAGGACAAGCTTGGTCCAGCACAGAATCGACGTTGGGGGCAGCGCACCGATTAGGGCCCCATTCCGACGTATCCCACTCGCCAAGCAAGCTGAAGTCGACCGGATGGTAGAAGAGATGAAGGAGCATGGAGTGATTGAGCCATCACATAGTCCTTGGAGTTCTCCGGTCGTGCTAGTGAAGAAGAAGGACGGTTCCACCAGGTTCTGCGTGGATTACAGGCGGGTGAATGACGTCACGAAAAAGGACAGCTACCCTCTACCCCGGATCGACGACACCCTGGACACCATATCAAGGTCAAGATGGTTCTCCACCTTGGACTTGAAGAGTGGCTACTGGCAGGTGGAGGTCCACCCTAAGGACCGCGAAAAATGGCATTCTCTGTGGGCAGCGGGCTCTGGCAGTTCACCGTCATGCCATTCGGTCTGTGCAATGCCCCTGCGACCTTCGAAAGGCTAATGGAGTCCATTCTGAGGGGACTACGCTGGAAGACCTGCCTGGTCTACCTAGACGACGTCATCGTTCTGGGAAGAAGCTTCGAGGAGCACTACAGCAACCTGAAGGAGATCTTGACGAAGTTACGGGCTACCCAGCTGAAGTTGAGCCCCAAGAAGTGTCAGCTCTTCCAGAAGCAGGTCCAGTACCTTGGGCATATTGTCTCCGAGGAAGGGGTGCGCACCGACCCAGAAAAGACCGCAGCTGTGAGGGAGTGGCCAGTTCCGAAGGACAAGTCCCAACTACGAAGCTTCCTGGGACTCTGCACTTATTACCGTCGCTTCGTGAGAGGATTCGCCGACATTGCCAAACCTTTACATCGACTGACTGAGAAGGACCAACTCTTCACGTGGACGGCAGAATGCCACAGTGCCTTCGAACAACTCAAGCAGGCTCTGTGCACCGCGCCTATTCTGGCCTACCCCACACATGGAACAAGGTTCATCGTCGATACCGATGCCAGCGACTTTGGCATAGGGGGGATCCTGTCGCAAGTAGTGGACGGCGAGGAGAGAGTAGTGGCCTACTTCAGCAAGGCCTTGTCAAAGCCAGAAAGTAACTACTGCGTCACCAGGAAGGAGCTGCTCGCCATCGTGAAGACCATCGAACACTTCCACAAGTACTCGTACGGGCAAGAATTTCTCATCAGGACCGACCATGCATCCCTGTGGTGGCTCCTGAACTTCAAACAGCCCGAGGGTCAACTCGCGTGGTTGTTAGAGAGGCTTCAACAATACAACTTCGAGATCCAGCACAGGAAAGGCCAACTGCATTCTAATGCCGACGCCCTGTCACGAAGACCGTGCCCCGAAGACTGCACCTTCTGTACTAGGAGGGAGGAGAACACCGGGATACAGTGCCGACGGACTACTGTGGAACTTCAAGGGAACTGGAGCCGAGAATCATTCACGCGGGCACAAGCAGGAGATGATGACCTGGGACTGATAGCCGAATGGAAGAGGGCCTGTGTCCCCAGACCCGGGTGGAACATTGTGAGTGACTGCAGCCCAAAGTGCAAGTCCTACTGGGAGCAGTGGGACTCGCTGATTGTAAGGGATGACCTCATCTGCCGCGCCTGGGAGAGCACCGACGGGAAGACATCTCGGGAACAAGTCGTCGTTCCAAAGGCTATGACGGAGGAAGTCCTTAGGGAATTCCATGGAGGATCATCTGGTGGACACCTAGGAATAAAGAAGACCCTGGAGAAGCTGAGAGAGCGGTTCTACTGGATCGGATGCCGAACTGACGTGGAGAACCACTGCGCGAGGTGCCACGATTGTGCAGCCAGCAAGGGCCAAGGACGAAGAAGACGGGGTCCACTGAAGACCTACAACGTGGGCGGCCCCATGGAAAGAGTGGCCATCGATGTTGCTGGGCCATTCTCGTTAAGCGAGGCAGGGAACCGCTACATATTGGTCGTCAGTGACTACTTCACCAAATGGCCGGAGGCGTATGCGCTCCCTAACCAAGAAGCCGCGACGATCGCAGAGACCCTGGTGAAGGAATTCGTCAGCCGGTACGGAGTACCCCTGGAGCTGCACTCCGACCAAGGGAGGAACTTCGAGTCGCAAGTGTTCCAGAACCTATGCCAGCTGCTGGGAATCCGGAAGACGAGGACAACGCCACTACACCCTCAGTCCGACGGGATGGTAGAGCGATTCATTCGCACCATCGAGAACCATCTCCGAATAGTCGTCAGCGAGCACCAGAGGGATTGGGACAAACATCTTCCACTATTTCTCCTGGCCTACCGCGCCGCCGTGCATGAAGCCACCGGGTGCACACCAGCCCGGGCCATGTTTGGGAGGGAGCTCCGTCTACCTGTCGATCTTGCCTTCGGCCGACCTGGGAATGATCCAGTCCCGGTAAGCCAGTATTGTCAAGAACTGGTCGACCAACTGGAGGACGTGCACGCGTTCGCGAGGAGGAAACTGCGGATCGAGACCGACCGAATGAAGACCCAATACGACCAACAGACGGATGCCGGCGGATTCCACGAGGACGACCTGGTCTGGCTCTTCAACCCATTACGGAAGAAAGGCCTGTCACCCGAACTGCAGAAGTCCTGGGAGGGCCCGTACCGAGTCGTGAAACGGATCAACGATGTCGTCTACAGGATCTAGCGGAGTCCGAGGGCGAAGATGAAGATCGTGCATCGTGATCGCCTGGCAGCCTACGGAGGGACACAGACGGACCAATGATTGATCGGGACGATCAGCCTTTTATGAAGGGGGTGGTGTTACGGCTGTGAGTTTGTGTCATCGCTCGCCGCATGAGTCACAACTGCCCCAGGGTTGGGCTGTGTACGCTCTGCCTCAGTGTATTACGTGCGCGTTACGCAACGGGCTGCGAAGTGAAAGGGATGGTCCAGAATATTCGTGACCCAGCCAGTGAAGGAAATGTCGAGAAGCCATGTGTCCTGGACGATTCTAGAATTGATTGAGTCACCAGCCTGCTATATAAGCGGCTTCAACAGTGAGGGGGCCGAGTTTTCTGTGGGTGTGTGTTTCTGAGCTAGTGCGTGTTTTCCTGAGCGACAGAAGTGTGGTGACGAAGTGCCGTGCGAGTTACGAAATCCAGTGACATTGGTTCCCAGCTTGTGAACAACGTGCAGCAAGTTATCGTAAGTAACTGTAGTTGGTGTACATAAGGGAGAGGAGCAGGTAGTTTCTGTCAATGCCACCGTAGTCATTAAGACGGTTTAACTTCTGTGGTTTGTTGACAAGTGAAAAGGCCAAGACCGCTCAAGGAAGAAACTTGAGGAAACTGGAGTAAGGTTCCAATTGCTTGTATTTGCTGATGAGTAGTGTAATTTTCTGGCCGTAATAAAGTTAATTATTTCTTTAAAGGAACAATCTGTGTTGTGCTTCAACCCACCGTAATCCAGTTAACAAAAGTGCCACTAGGGGGTGGCACGTAACAATAAGTAAAACACACTCAGAAAAGACGACTCACTCAATGAATATAACCCCAAAACAAAATACTAACACTAAAACAACAAAACAGCCAGGAATTCTGAGAGCGGCTGGCTGACCCTCATCAGTCTTGCCACCTAGGAGCTTGACTCTCATCACTTTTCCCCCTTGTGGCAAATATTTCCCTGCACATATCTATTGACTGCCATCACTTTTCCTCATGCTAGTATTGCTGGAAGGTATAGCATCACCATAGCAACCAACTGGCAACAATAACTCTATTTTTTCATTTTCATGACTCTCATCGTTTTTCCCCCTGGCCCTTCATATATATATATACAGTAAAATTCTTCTGTACGTGTGTACGTTACTAAACTCCTCCTAAACGTTGGACCGATTTAAATGAAATGGTTTATGTATGTTTGATTGGATCCCTGTATTGTTTACATTCGCAATTGGACCCGGTAGGTGGCGTAGCGACGAAAATGAGGGATGAACACACTTTTAGAACCACAAGATACAGTCAACAAAACAAAAACTGTCGTCATGGAAACAGCTAGCCTTACTGAAAACTTAACTTTCCGCTAAACAGGACCATCTTCCCCACTAAATCTCCCAAGCCCTCCTCTTGGCAATGGTTTCTTCTGTAAAGTTCATGACTCATTGACTTCCTGAGAATAATTCATAGTTATGATTTTGTAGCATAGGTGGCGGTGATGCCAAATCTTTGGTATTTTACGAAGGCTTCCATGGAAATGATTTGAGTATTTTCTTTAAAAATCAATGTCAAATGCAACTTAGTAAATTCAAATATGTTTGCTGGACAACCTCCATTAGTCTTGTATAAATTTGTAGAACCTATGAACTTAGCCACTGTACGAAGATGCATGCTCTTAGTACTGTATCCATTACTGGATTGTTTCCTGTGTATATTACAGCAAAACCTGCGTAGACCGGAACCTTTATATACCGGAAACCTGGACAAACAGAAAACAAAATTCGTAACGGAGGTATTTCCTATGTAAAATGACACTGTAACACGGAAATCTCTCTAACGCGGAAACCGAAAGAATTTCCCGGAACTATAGCCGTAAATAACCTGACTATGTACTAAATTTTGAGTGCGACTGTACTTGCACCAAAGTCCAAGGAAACGTTAACTCTAATTTTTCCTCAAGGACGCAGCAGGTATGCTAATGATATCGCGCCAGGAAATGGCAGTCGGGTTTGAACTGCAGTTGTCTTCCCGCTCACTGCGTATCGCGCATTCCAAAAACATTACGTTGGTCACTGTTTCCATTACTGTACCTGATAACAATACACACACACGTGAAGCCCGATAACAAAAGTATCATGCCAGAAGTAGCAGCAACTGACTGCCAGCCGATATATTTAGGTTTGGAATATGCGGGTCGCACATGCGTACTGCAAGATCCTTCTTACCCGGTCACAGCGTGTTGAACTGTCATCTCCTGACGCGATAATTTTTACGGTAAAACCTACCTACAGTTCCGGATTTATTTGTCCGTTTTCACAGGTTTCCGTTTTACAAAGGTTTGAGTTTTAATAAGACAAAAAATACACCGTTACTTCCTCCAAACCCATTTTAATACACACAGTTTCCTTCTGACAAATGAGAGTAGAAGAAACCAGTGAACTTGATGTGTTCTTTCTACTGTGTAGTGCATTTATTTACGCACTGTAATTCAGTTACAATGACTTCTAAACATAAGACACTTACACTGGAGGAGAAAATTAAAGTTACAGAAGAACACGATAAATGCTGATGATGATAATTGCTGTTTTAAGGGGCCTAACATCTAGGTTATCGGCCCCTGATGGTTTGGTTGATCGTGAAGATGAAAATGAAATGCAAACTTAAAACTAAAACTAACTACTAACCTACATACTAGAAGAAGAAATGGAAAACGAAAGGAGAATAAGGCAAATAAAGGACAGAAGGAAAAGAAATGTCCTCAACCCTCGAAGATTGCGGATTGAGGGACTTGGAAGGAAGGAGAGCCATGAAAGGCAGATAGAAAAGTGAAAGAGGAGAGGGTCCTCCCCACAGGTAAGGGACAAAAGGGGGAATCCGGACACAGCTCAGGAATTCCTCGGGGTCGCCAACTTCCGACTCACCAGCGGTGAGCCCCTGAGGGTGTAGCAATATCCAGTGTGCACCAGAAGTGGTGGGGCTCCATACACCCTGCCTCCTTGAGGGCCTTGTGCAGAAGGCAGGAGATACTGTGAGCCCCTGAGGATGTAGCAATATCCAGGGTGCACCAGAAGTGGTGGGGCTACACACACCCTGTCTCCTTGAGGGCCTTGTGCAGAATGAAGGAGATACTGTGAGCCCCTGAGGGTGTAGCAATATCCAGTGTACACCAGAAGTGGTGGGGCTACATACACCCTGCCTCCTTGAGGGCCTTGTGCAGAAGGCAGGAGATACTGTGAGCCCCTGAGGGTGTAGCAATATCCAGTGTGCACCAGAAGTGGTGGGGCTACATACACCCTGCCTCCTTGAGGGCCTTGTGCAGAAGGCAGGAGATACTGTGAGCCCATGAGGGTGTAGCAATATCCAGGGTGCACCAGAAGTGGTGGGGCCACACACACCCTGCCTCCTTGAGGGCCTTGTGCAGAAGGCAGGAGATACTGTGAGCCCATGAGGGTGTAGCAATATCCAGGGTGCACCAGAAGTGGTGGGGCTACACACACCCTGCCTCCTTGAGGGCCTTGTGCAGAAGGCAGGAGATACTGTGAGCCCCTGAGGGTGTAGCAATATCCAGGGTGCACCAGAAGTGGTGGGGCTACATACACCCTGCCTCCTAGAGGGCCTTGTGCAGAAGGCAGGAGATACTGTGAGCCCCTGAGGGTGTAGCAATATCCAGTGTGCACCAGAAGTGGTGGGGCTACATACACCCTGCCTCCTTGAGGGCCTTGTGCAGAAGGCAGGAGATACTGTGAGCCCATGAGGGTGTAGCAATATCCAGGGTGCACCAGAAGTGGTGGGGCCACACACACCCTGCCTCCTTGAGGGCCTTGTGCAGAAGGCAGGAGATACTGTGAGCCCATGAGGGTGTAGGAATATCCAGGGTGCACCAGAAGTGGTGGGGCTACACACACCCTGCCTCCTTGAGGGACTTGTGCAGAAGGCAGGAGATACTGTGAGCCCCTGAGGGTGTAGCAATATCCAGGGTGCACCAGAAGTGGTGGGGCTACACACACCCTGCCTCCTTGAGGGCCCTGTGCAGAAGGCAGGAGATACTGTGAACCCATGAGGGTGTAGCAATATCCAGGGTGCACCAGAAGTGCTGGGGCTACACACACCCTGCCTCCTTGAGGGCCTTGTGCAGAAGGCAGGAGATACTGTGAGCCCCTGAGGGTGTAGCACTATCCAGGGTGCACCAGAAGTGGTGGGGCTACATACACCCTGCCTCCTTGAGGGCCTTGAGCAGAAGGCAGGATATAACAGGAAAAGAGAAAGAAGGCTGAACCCTCGCAGAAAAGATGAGACAAGGGCCAATTAAGGCGGGAAAGGAAGATACTCCCTAGGCCTCAGATAACCTAATACCGTCGGGGTCGGAAAAGAACAAGAGTTGACCAAGTGTGGTCGACAGGAACGAAAACAGAGAGGAGCCCGCACAAGTAAGTGGAAGTAATGCCAGACACAGCTGGAGCCCCGTGGTTGCCAACCCTCGCCCCACTAGATGTGAGCCCCTGGGGGGAAGAACACGATAAAAACACACACGTCCGACTAAAGAATTAACTGTATTGTTTAAATAGGGAAAAACTCAAATTATTTCATAGTAATCCTGTGTGGTAATACAGCATTCCTTTGTAGTGTATTTCTTGTCTTATTAAAACTCAATCCTTTGTAAAACGGAAACCTGTGAAAACGGACAAATAAATCCTCTTTAGGTAGGTTTTACTGAATGTGTTATCTGACACGATTAAATATTTATCTGCCAAAGGACTGTGTCCTCAGGTGAGGTGGACTATTATAAGATAGGAACCTTGGCTTGTACGTACCGTCGCCTGGACTCCGCACTCGCCTGGCGTAGAACATGACCTGTGAGCTCTGAACCTGTCAGCCTACTGCACGCCAACTCTATTGTCAGCACGGATCATCTTAGGGCTGTACACAGCTGTCTGTATTTAATCGCTATGGCCACGCAGTCATTCCTCCAGTACAGAGCTCACTATGTCAATCAATTCATTAATTAATGATAATAATTAATTAATAATTTGATTAATTAATTACTTAAAACTCAGCTATGTTTCTAGGTTTGTGCCGTGCCCGCCCGGACCCCCACAGTACTAGCGCACTACCTCCCTTTTTATGAAGCGCACCTGCCTTCTTTTTCTTTTCCTGATATCTCCTGCCTTCTGCTCAAGGTCTTCAAGGAGGCAAAGTGTGTGTATCCCCACCACTTCTGGTGCACCCTGGATAGTGCTACACCCTCAGGGGCTCACAGTATCTCCTGCCTTCTGCACAAGGCCCTCAAGGAGGCAGGGTGTGTGTAGCCCCACCACTTCTGGTGCACCCTGGCTAGTGCTACACCCTCAGGGACTCACAGTATCTCCTGCCTTCTGCACAAGGCCCTCAAGGAGGCAGGGTGTGTGAAGCCCCACCACGTCTGGTGCACCCTGGATAGTGCTACACCCTCAGGGGCTCACAGTATCTCCTGCCTTCTGCTCAAGGCCCTCAAGGAGGCAGGGTGTGTGTAGCCCCACCACTTATGGTGCACCCTGGATAGTGCTACACCCTCAGGGGCTCACAGTATCTCCTGCCTTCTGCTCAAGGCCCTCAAGGAGGCAGGGTGTGTGTTGCCCCACCACTTCTGGTGCACCCTGGATAGTGCTACACCCTCAGGGGCTCACAGTATCTCCTGCCTTCTGCTCAAGGCCCGCAAGGAGGCAGGGTGTGTGTAGCCCCACCACTTCTGGTGCACCCTGGATAGTGCTACACCCTCACGGGCTCACAGTATCTCCTGCCTTCTGCTCAAGGCCCTCAAGGAGGCGGGGTGTGTGTAGCCCCACCACTTCTGGTGCACCCTGGATAGTGCTACACCCTCAGGGACTCACAGTATCTCCTGCCTTCTGCTCAAGGCCCTCAAGGAGGCAGGGTGTGTGTAGCCCCACCACTTCTGGTGCACCCTGGATAGTGCTACACCCTCAGAGGCTCACAGTATCTCCTGCCTTCTGCTCAAGGCCCTCAAGGAGGCAGGGTGTGTGTAGCCCCACCACTTCTGGTGCACCCTGGATAGTGCTACACCCTCAGGGGCTCACAGTATCTCCTGCCTTCTGCTCAAGGCCCTCAAGGAGGCAGGGTGTGTGTAGCCCCACCACTTATGGTGCACCCTGGATAGTGCTACACCCTCAGGGGCTCACAGTATCTCCTGCCTTCTGCTCAAGGCCCTCAAGGAGGCAGGGTGTGTGTAGCCCCACCACTTATGGTGCACCCTGGATAGTGCTACACCCTCAGGGGCTCACGGCTGGTGAGTTTGGGTGTTGGCAACCTCGAGGGATTCCTGAGCTGGGTCCGGTTTGTCCCCTTTTTCTACTGACCTTCGGGCGGGCCCTCTTTCCCTTTCCTATCTGCCTTTCATGGCTCTCCTTCCTTCCAACTCCCTCAATCCTCATTCTTCGAGGGTTGAGGGCATTTCTTTTCTTCCTGTCCTTTATTTGCCTTATCCTTTATTTATTTACCATTTCTTCTTCTAGTCTGTAGTTAGTATTAGTTATAGTTTTCATTCTCATCTCATCTTTCACCATCACCCAAACCATTAGGGGCCGATAACCTAGATGTTAGGCCCCTTAAAATAATAATCATCATCATCATCACCACCAAAGCAAAAATAATAAGATTATTGGAGGAAGAAAAAGACGATGACAACTTTATTCTAATCCTACTAGTTCGAAAAAGAAAGAGGAATGCCATGAGAAATACCTACAAAAATCGAGAGAGCGAAGGGTGATTTCAAATATAGATTGAAGGACATCTAAATAGAGACGAACATATTTTTAGACAATACTGCAGATCCCAATTTCGGATGGTTTCGAGGATTTGATATAATTTAGCCTACACCCCGGAAATGCTTCAGCGCCCAGCAGAAACTGTTTCTGACGTTGCAATAAGTGATAATGGTTATGTCATTTTGTCGGTTCACATTTCATTGCATTGTTGACTTTTGTTGTTGCTCATTTTAGGGGCTGAGACATTGTGGTCAGATAGCCCCGTGTGTCTGGTGTGTATGAAATCAGTGTGATAACCTGTGTTATTGTGGTGGCTGTACAGCCACAGTTTGTATTTGTAAATTGGGGATAGGATTGGAATGAGGTGGCTATGGCCTTAAGTTAAGTTTTGTTCTAATCGGAAACATTTATTGGTGACATTATTAATATTGGAATTTGTGGTTTTGAGATTATTTTTAATATGATTTATATTTTTTTTAAATATATGTACTTTTGAATTACTTTTAGTATAGTATTTTTAACATTTTGAGTATGTGAAGGGGATTTGGGCCTATCCATTTTAGTTTCAATAATTCGCACTCATGGAAATGATTTTTTTTCAGACATTTAGAATTTTACAATGTTAAAATTTATTTTATTAGTGTTTTTAATGCCTCTTAGTTTTTTAAATAAGTTTTGATGATTGGTGCTGTGCCCGTTTCTCCAATGGGACAGGCGATCACCCGGCCGACATCCCGGCCCCATCAGAAGAAACAGCCAAGGGAGTGGGTAAAAAAAAAATTAGGGCGTGAATCTTGGTTCATACAGACAAGAATAAAAGAAATGTTCCAGCGAGCCAGAGACAAAGGGTCTCGGGTCGTTTACGGGTTGGGATGGCAAATTGACTGAACCAGGATTCAAAAGCAAACTCCCTAACTTGAATTAACAAACAGAGAAGAAAGGAAAAGCCCTCGTAAAATCACATCTGCTCCTTTATTGGCCAAAGGATAAATAAATATGCAACCTGCCTACCACGCACGAGTATAGAGTTAGAGTGGGACAAAGTCCGAAAAAAAAATAAAGTTCATAGTCCCTAAACAAACAAACAAAAACATATACTTATTCAAACTCGTGGGTGTCCTCTCTTAAAGTTCCGACAAGGAGATCGTCTTTCAAAAAGCTAAATTAACCTTAATTTATCGGTGCACACGCATGTAAACATCACTAGCCACTTATCACAAAGTTCACCTGCGGCAAAAACTCTAAGAAAATATCGAATATCTACGTATATTACAACTGACTACCCTTATACAGCAATGGACGGATCTCCTCTATCGAACTGCAAATTAATAACTAAAGAGCATCATATTACATCAAATAGCACTCAAACATCAACTCAGCTTCACATAATATGGCATTTCAACAATTAATTATAACTCATCATAAATTATTTACACACCCAGATTGTGCTTACATATTTACACTACTAATTCTTATTATTATTACTGATTTATATTCGCCTTTCCAACAACCTTGATCCACACCGTCATCTTTGTTATTGTAATTAAATTATAGCATTGTCTAATGTTTATGAAAGGTTAAGAACCTAGTACTAAGGCACCCTAGCGTATTTCATTCTCACAACGAACATTTAATCGCAACCCTTCCGTCGAACACTCTGTGTGAGGATCCGAACAATCTGACTGTCGAGCGCACTATCAATTACACCCCTGCGCTATTCAATATACAACTCATCAATAAACGTAACACGTTCGTCAAGAGGACCCTGTCCTCACAAATTCAATTCAACGGTCATACGTCGCCCCGTGAATAACCTCGTCATATATGACGGAATAATACCATATTTAATTATCACATTAACTTTACACAACATCATTACAAAAAATCATGCATTATTAGCATGTCTCAAGAACCCACACAAACAGAGCGTATCAACTTTATCGGGACCACGAGGTCGTATGATAATATGGCATCCTATCCAAGGAACCTTATTCGACAATCTCCAACCATATTCATTTTGCTATTAAAATCTATGCAATCCGTGACAAACCTTTCAGAATAAATTCGTATAATGACCTCGGAAATCGAGATGCTAGAATCTCCCAGCAAAATGGGCATCTCATATTATCGTTACCCAATTTCAACTTATTATTATTATTATTATTATTATTATGTCTCAGAGAATAAACGTATGTCTTACTCCTACCATTGATACTGTTAATTTATGTAAGTCAAAACGACCCGAAAAGAAAGGACAAAAAATCTGTACAACCCTATGAGAAAATGATGCTCCTTTTCAATCTGGAATAAATGATTATGAATGGCGTTAAGTTACACGATCTCAGGTTATCTCATGGCACGGCTATCCGAGGTAGAAGTTCTCTTCTTCCTGATGAACAAGGATGGAAATGAAACGTCTTACTTTATATCCGGTGTCCTCGGAAACCCCTGGCGTCGGCGTCGGCGTCGGCGTCGGTGTCGTCTGCGGCATTAGGGCGGCGTTGTTCCTCCAGCGTCTCCGCGATGTGGTCTCCCAGCGTACTGGTAGAGGTATACGCCCCCGGCACCTCTCGATCTCCTGGCGACGCCCATGTCCGCCCACTGGTTGCCCCCGGTCACCTTCAGCAGCGGCGTCTCCTGACGTCCCAACCATGGTCCACTCGTCCATCTCGTTGCGACCGTTCACCCCATGATGGCCCCTTTAGAGGTTCAGTGCAGCATGATTTGCGTATTAATATGCATGTTGATTCCCAGAATATTTGAGTTCATGGTTATTAAGTTCATGCCGCCGTGTGGCAATATTACATTTCACTATATCAGAGCACTTTCACGCCCACGCACTATAGCGTCTAGTTACTGGTTCACTTGAATAATATGTATTCACTTTCCTCAACCAGTGACACACTTCCTTCCACAAGGAGCTATTTCGACCTGGCCTTGACCGACATATCAATTTGCCTGCGGCCTGCAGTCTTCCAACACAAGCTTAAAGTAGATGTAGCCTTCCCTGTTGCATTCTCACTGCGTCTCTTAAAATGCCGCACTGCTATGCTATTTTCGAATCGATGTCTGTTACAATATAGGGCCTCGCGATAATGCTTCGCCTCGACTATCGTTATTATTGTTCTTTCCCTGATACTCGTAATGTTAAACACCTCCTGGTATTCATCTTTAATTAACATAAATTGTCGGCATGAACGGACCTTCCTTTATCAGTTCTGACTATTTCTCACATACTAGCGAGTCCGATATCGTCTTGAAATTCACACTGTTCGACAAACAAACTGACATACTTCACTGTAAACAACTCACTGGCACTACATGGCCTGCTGATCACTCACGAAAACCATTCAAGTTCCCGATGCAAATTATTGTCTACGTGACATGGGCTACTCGTCCGTGCTCCGCTGGATAACATGCTCGTCCACGCACTATTGACTCACTGAACATTCCGGAACTGCGTGCTCCTTCGAGAAAGAAAAAATGGAAGGGGTTGGAACCTTCTGGAGCATTCCCCTACTCTCGCGGTTGCCTCGCCGCGTCATGCCATGACGTCATACTGACCCTCCGGTCTCCTCTCGATCTTCTGTCATCCGGGGCCGGTAATTGACCCTGACTGGATCGGTCACAGTGCAAACTTTATTATATTTGATAACTTTCTTTTTTATAATACTTTAACTGTTTTTTGTAATTTGAGGTATATTTTTGGGGTAGATATTTTATGATATGGTTTAATTTCATTTAGATTTTGAATTTGTTCGATAATAATTACAGCTAGAGAGCATGTTTATCTTGATGAGTATTTTAATTCTTTTTCCTTTTCTTTTTGTAATTTTTGTATTATTAATATCATTATTAATATTTTGGATGAATAAGATTATTTTCTTTTTATTTATTTTTTAAGCTAGATTGATTCCTACTTTATTTTTAATTTTGGGGTGGAGGTAACAGCCTGAACGATTACAAGCAGGGAAATATTTATTATTTTATACTTTATTGACTTCTTTACCTTGACTGGTAGGCTAAGTTTATTTAATATTTATGGATTTTATGGAACATTATATATAGGTCTTTTAAATTACATTAGATTATCAAGAGTATTATTTTATATTATTTTCCTGGAGCGTAAGTGGAGAAACCACTTCCAGGATGGCTGAGGTTTTGCCTCACGAGGCTGATTGTGTCTCACACCAGAACACGGACCTCAGGGGCGAGAGCCAACATTCCATTTTACATTCTTTATGACATTTCTTAAATAATTAAGGAAATAAAATCCTACATTTATATGCTTCAGCCGGAGAGCAGGGCTGAAATGCTCTGCTCTCTGTAAAATTTGTCGGGGGAAGACCTGTCTTAATTCTCTTACCCTAGACATGACTGAGTCAGATGAAGAAGACGACTTCGACGACCCCCTTTTACATCCAGATCCAACTACACAGGAGTCTCCGGAGCCCCAAGATGAACCTGGGCCTTCCAAAAGAGTACTACTGTCTCGCTAAGAGCAGAGACATTACATACCTACCCTTTTGTTGTAGGTAATTGACGTGTTGCGTGTTTCTGTCGCAGATGTTGGCTGAGGTTCCTCCATCACTTCGCTACTGTGACTTCAATATTGATAAGACATTACCATGGCTTCCTATAACCAGGCCTTGCTTATAGCAGAGCGACGTCTGTGTGTGGCGAGCAGTACGCATGGTGATGAACGGTGCAGAACGTGCGAGTCCGCATAAAATTGGATATATTCTTTTATCGCTCGCTGTTTTTTCAATATTGTTTAAGGTAGACCCGAGAGCGAAGGCTAATCATCTGGGAAACGTAAGTACAGCTCCTAACACGACGTCGTTATTCTATAATATTAAATGATAGTAAACTCTCGAATTCTATCACACGTGGTTGCTCTTCTGTATTGTTCCAAAGCGTCCAGCATTTTGATTTTTAAGCTTCATACACTGGTTAAAAATTAAATGTGTTGAAACAACAATCGTACGTTGATACTAGCGGAGTCTTTATTCTCGTCATTAATCAGTAGGCCTACTTTCGATCGACAATGACCTACGATAGCTACTTATCTCATGTCTTCGTTGGCATTTAAGCAGTGTAAGTAAACAGATACACATAAATCATTGATATGGGCGTGGTTACTAAAACATAGATAGCGATTTATTGCATGAGTAAGTTACCTTCGTCTATTTCTGTTTCTTATGATGTCAGAATAAGAATGCCATCAGGAAATGACAGGTATGAATGACGGACAGGCAGCCTACTGTAATTAGCAGAGGCAAGAGATGTCTCGAGAAGTCTAATGGCGCTTTATCATCATATTCATTATTATGATTTCCAACCCAAATCATTGCCGTTTATACGGGGTTGAACTAAAATGATTTTTTTAAATGTGGCGAATGGATTTTAGGGCCGGGTGCCCTTCCTGACGTCGGTCTCACCAGAATAGTTAATGAGAGATACAATGACTGAAACTCGGCAAAGAATTGGATGGAAGCGTCAGTGGCCGGCATTTGCCTGGAGCTAAAAATTGGAAACCACGGAAAACCATTTCAAGAACGGTTGATGATGGGGTTCGAACCTACTGGTCTTAGGGCCTTGCGCCTCAGCGTTATTAGCTACCCCGGTCGGCATTATCATCATTATTATTATTATTATTATTATTATTATATTAGTAGTAGTACAGATAATCTGTACTGGATTTGCCGTCAGATTCATGAGACATATCACATTAATGTATGAACAAGCGAGATTTTCTAATTTCATAAATGTCTATAATTTATATGAAGTGTGCGATTTTCAGATACTGTTGCTGTAGGAAAATACGCTCCATAATTGCTGTCCACTTCACATCTTAGCCGCTGTTACGCCTGGTGACATTTTAACATTCTGAGATCTTTCCTTTATCATTCTGCATGGCTTTCAGAAACAGTAAATCAAAGGAATGTGTACTCTAATCGTATAATTTCACAAATTAGCGGTGACGAATTGCATTCTAATTGCATGAATATCAATTTTTGTAAGAAGTGTGCGATTTGCAAATACTGATGCTCTGAATGCTGCAATTATGAGTTGTCGTCTAAACCCTTAAAACTACCTTACCTTACCTAGATGGCCACTCAAACCTAAGCAGGTTTTTGGCCTCGCCAACAGCACGGCGCCATCTTTCTCGATCATCCATTATGTCCTCAGTGACTCCGATTTTTCTCATATCTTTTTGAACTTGGTCCCACCAGCGAAGTCTCGGTCGTCCCAATGGTCGCCTTCCTCTGAGTACACCTTCCAAAACTGCCCTTAAATTCAATTCTCTACTTCTTCTATGTACATGACCGGCCCAGCGCAGTCTTTGGCTTTTGGCACGGGCGACGATATCCGGTTCTTTGTAGAGATCCCGCAATTCCTTATTTGTTCTAATTCTCCACTGGCCATTTTCTACTATCGGTCCGAAAATGCGTCCTAGTATTCTATTTACAAAAGTTACTAATTTCCTATCAGTTTGCTTGGACAATACCCAGGTTTCTGAGCCATACGTGACAACAGGAAGTATAATGCTTTTGTAAATTCTCACTTTAGTTTTTCTAGATATAATTTTACTCTTTAAGAGATTTTGCAGAGACCAGTAGCTTTTGTTGCCACTGAGAATTCTTGATTTTATTTCTGTTTCTTCCATATTATTCTGGTCTATGATAATCCCCAGGTATCTGAACTCAGTACATCTGTGAAAAGCGTATGAAGCAACTGTTAAGGGGTTTTGTACTTGTGCTGCATTCCTTACTACAACTAGATATTTTGTTTTTTGTTCATTTATCATTAGACCTACCTCCTTGGCTTCTTCAATAAGGGTTTCTGTGAGTATTTTTAGATCGTATTCGCTTTCTGCCATGAGTGTTATGTCATCAGCATACGCTAATATGTTTATCTTGTTTCCCACTTCAAGGCCTGGGTGGAGCTGGTTTACTCGTTTCAATGTTTCTTTTAAAGCTAAATTGAATAATAAAGGCGAGAGTCCATCTCCCTGTCTTACTCCAGTGTTGACATTAAATTCTTCTGTATAGTCATTATTGATTCTAATTTTGCATTTGGACCCTTCTGTGCACAGTTTGCCATAGTGATCAGTTTTTCTGGTATTCCATTCCGCTGCATGTATTTCCACATTTGTTTCCTATTGACACTATCGTATGCCTTGTTGAAATCTACAAAAAGAAGATGGACTGTTTTGTTAAACTCCCAATATTTGGATATTACTTGCTTTAAGACAAAAATTT
This sequence comes from Meconema thalassinum, assembly GCA_946902985.2. Taxonomy (NCBI): domain Eukaryota; kingdom Metazoa; phylum Arthropoda; class Insecta; order Orthoptera; family Tettigoniidae; genus Meconema; species Meconema thalassinum. The sequence goes on from OX336395.1 coordinate 342,277,972, forward strand.
GGTCTGTTGTAGATCTTTGGCTTCTAAATCCTGCTTGGTGATCTCCAAGAATTTCTTCTGCATAACATGCTAGTCTGTTGTAGATTATTCTTGAGAATACTTTATATGCGCTGCTTATTAATGATATTCCTCGGTAATTATTGCACTCGAATTTATCTCCCTTTTTGTGAATCGGAACTACTACTGCCATCTTCCATTCTACTGGGATTTCTTCCTTCTCCCAGATTTCTACAATTAAGTTATGTAACCTTTTTAGCAAAGGGCTTCCGCCTGCTTTAAGAAGTTCTGCTATTATGTTATCCTCTCCAGGGGCTTTATTGTTTTTTAAACTTTTAACTACCTTTTCAACTTCTTCATAGGTAGGAGGGTTAATCTTTGGCTGGACATTTAGGTATAATTCCTCTTCAATGCTTGTTGCCACTTCTTCACAATTTAAGAGGTCTTCAAAGTATTTTTTCCAAGTTGATAGCACTTCTGTTTGGTTGCAAACAACATTGCCATTCCTATCTTTTACCCCTACTGATCTTGCCTTGTACCCTTGTTTAAAATATCTGACAAAGCGAAAAAAATCTCTTGTGTTATTTTTGTTGCTATCTTCTTCTGCTTTTCTTAGCTGATCTTTCACAAAGTTCCGTTTAGCTGCTCGTAATGTTTTGTTAGTCTCCCTATTTATCTGTTTGTAATTTTGTTTGTTGTTTAGAGTTTATTGGTAAGCATCAACTTTTTTGCTCTTAATCTATCGTATAATAATCTTTGGCAATCCTCATTAAACCAAGGTTTTTTCCCTTTTGTACTCTCTCGATAGCCTACAACTTCTTCGGCGATTGTTGTGATAGAATCCTTTATTTTTTGCCATATTCCCTCTACCGTTTGTTCTGATTCTTGTTGATCTAAGATTTGGAATCTGTTGGTTAGCTTCAGTTTAAAATCATTTTTTATAGTTTGATCAGTAAGCCTTTTGATATTAATTTTTGGAGCTGTAGTTTGTTTCACTCTTTTGACTATACATAGTTTTTGTCTAAGTTTGAAAATGACTATGCTACTTTTGTGTCTACTTTCCACTAAAACATGGTCAATTTGATTTTTTGTTATGCCATTAGGAGATACCCATGTTGCGTTATGAATATCTTTTCGAGGGAAGTGAGTGGACATAATTTTAAGGTTTTTGGCGATAGCAAAGCTGATTAGCCTTTGTCCATTATCATTGGAAATATTATGAAGGCTGTTGCCTCCTGTGTACTGTTTCCATATTTCTTCATTACCAACTTTTGCATTTGCATCTCCCAAAAACAATTTTATGTCATAGCTGGGTAGGGTTGTCATCAGTTGGTCTAAACTATCATAGAAAGAGTCTTGAAGATCGTCCTCTGCCTCCTCAGTGGGTGCATAAAAACATACTATAGAAATATTATGAAACTTTCCTTTTAATCGCATGTAGCACATTCTTTCATTGACTGGGTCAAACGTAATTAAGGTGTTTAAAAAATTTCTTGGCTATGGCAATTCCTACACCCGCATGGTAACTTCCATTATCACAGCCACTATAGTACAGGGTATAGCTATTGGAGTTAATTTGGCCATTTAATGGCCACCTTGTCTCTTGTAGACCAACTAGATCTATGTTATACTTTTCTAGATCCTTGGTAACTAAATCCAATTTTCCTGGTGTTGCCAGAGTTCTTACATTCCATAAACCAAATCTCAAATCCGAAATACCAAGCTTAGGTCTGTTTCCATTATTTCCGTCCGAGTCAGAGGCATACTGTTGGCGTTTCTGAACAAGAAGATTTTTTACAGGGTAAGATTGTTAGCCTTACGCCTAGCCCCCAACCTGGAGGACCAGGGTATCCCTTCTAGTCTGGCTCCTACCTCACGAAGACCTGTCCGGCATGGGAGGCCCTACCAGTAGCTAAGCTACCGCCGGCATAGCTCTCGAGGTTGTCCGAGCATGCAAGCCCCACCGCCACTTCAAGGCAAGGATACCATCGGGGGGAAAACCCTTAAAACTATTAAACGTTAATTGTTTTACAGGTTTTTCTTCTGCATTCTAATTTCATAAATATCAATCATTTCGCATGGTTTTCAGAAACAGTAAATCAATGGATTGAGCACTCTAAATCGTATAACCGGCGTGTGTTACGGCGTCTAAAACCTTAGAACTATTAATCATTAATTCTTTTACAGGTTTTTCTTCTATCATTTCCCATGATTTTCAGAATTACTAAATCAATGGATTGGGTACTCAAATCGTATAATTTCATAAATATCGAATAACCGATGAGTGTTATGATGATCCAATTTTCAGTGATTGCCTTCTTAAGTTAGGGAACGTACAACTTGCAATTCTGACTAAAATGTGTCGAATAACCAGTGAGTGTTACGGCTAAGCTCTCAATCAACGGACTCAGCACAGAAATGGAATCAACAGTGACGAATTGCATTTTAATTTCATAAATATCAAAGAAAGAAAACAGTCACAGCACGCTCTCATGCTGACGCTCCACTCAGGAAAGCGAAAGCACCCCTGAAGGTAACGTGCAAAGGAGTTTAGCGTTGAGCACTACACACAGGACAAGGAATGTACCCCTGTAGGTAACGTGCAAAGGAGTTTAGCGCTGATCGTTGCACGGAAGCCTCACTGTAAGTGGGGCGTGAAGAATTGTTCCAACGAGGGCTGTCCTGATAAGGGAGAAGGAGGCTCCTCAGGCAACAAGATAAAGCAGGAAATCTTGACCAAGATGCTTTCATATATATCGAATAACTGGTGAGTGTTATGATGATAGAATTTTCAGTGATTGCCTTCTTAAGATAGAGGACGTACAGCTTGGAATTCTAACTGAAATGAAAATGGTGTTCTATAATCATTTGGTTGAAATAATAACATAACAATCTTTCTCCTTAAGTCACTCATTATAAACCTATTGGGGAAAGTGTGCTTTATGAACATGCGAGATTTCTCGCACGGGTCCGCTAGTTATTATTATTATTATTATTATTATAGACAGACGCATTGTGAAAGTGAAATTAGGAAACGAAAATTGTTAACACTTATATGAAGTATTTACTTGATTCTTGTCATGTTTTAGTATAAGTTATAGGCTATTTATGTGAAGTAATTTTATCAGTTTTATCGTTTTATTGACTAATTATTTAATAACTTACATCAGAATCGCCTTTTGTCATTTAACAATATACGCACCTTCCCCCGTCCATTCATATTACTGAATGTCTTTCCAATAACCCGATTTCAAATTAGAATATTGAGAGACAGCAATGTCTACTCTGCCCTAGGCGTATGACGCTAGCGAAGCGGTGTTGCAATTCGGTGTGGCCAAGGCCTGTCTATAGGTGACTAGGATATTACACATTATTATTAATTGTATTCAATTTCAGTTTGTATGATAAACTATTTTCCACTGATTGATGTATTTCTTATCCTTTAAGAATGTCCTATAATTCGACAGCCTACATTTTTTGAAATATCCTATATCCTAGTTGTCTTACCTGATAACAAGAGAACTATTGGTCTTACAGCTTTTTTCTTACGCTTAAATTAAAGATAAAGAACTGCTCTGCAACTTTACTTCTTATGCCTTTCCTCGTAGAATGAGTATTATAGACGATATTTTGTTCGAAAGACTAGATAGCTACAAATTTTTAACTTTTTGAAGAGAAAAAAAGGCCCACTTTTGAAGCGTTGTAACTCGAGATCTAAAAAGCCTCGTCCACTCCGGCAGATTTGTTTGCAGACTGTATGTGGATTGTTTGCAGACTGTATGCAAACTGTTTGAAAACTCTATGAAGACTGTATGTACACTATTTTGGAGTCTAGAAACAGTCTGCATACAGTCTGCAGACTGTTTAGAAAGATTGTATCTGATACAAGTATGTTATGGAACGTACCCATACTACGTGACCTATTTTTTAAGATTTTTCGACCCCTCCCTCCGCTCGGTGACCACTCGTAGTATATGCCAAGTCCCCACCCCTAAAAGTTTGATGATGATAATTGTTGTTTTAAGGGGCCTAACATCGAGGTTATCGCCCCCCCCCCTAAAAGTTTGTACGTAGTATTGACAAGTATAATTTTTAATAATTTCGCAGGCAGAAAGTGAAACAAATGAAAATAATTTGACTCATATTGGTCTTTATTAATACGGCGTTTATTGCATAAGACTGCACGCATGCTTGTAATTACTAGTAAATTAAATATTATGAAGAAAAACTTATGTAAAACATATTGCTACCTTAACGTAATTTACGAAAACAACAATGGTTTTCTGTTTTATATACGTTAATATCCTTCTCACACGTTAGACGTTAGACAATGTTAGACGCTCTAGCTCTTCATGATTTTTTTTTTTGCTCATCTTTTAAAGGCACCCAATTTATTTATTTTTTTTGTATTGCTTGCATTGACAAGGAATCCCTGTAACATTTTATAAAAGCTTTGTACAGCCGATCGTACAACGACATTATTGTACAGCATGAACTTGACAACTTCACTGAACTACAAACTGCCTGAAAAACAGTGTCTGTTTTCGATCAGCTGACGTCTCGACATACGTGCGTCAGCGCCACCTGCAGTTACTGTAAGTTTAAGAAGCACTAAACACTGCCCGTCATATTCAAAGATAGGTCGAAAAAGCGCGAAATTGCTCTCGGCGAAATCGACTACGTAACAAAAATCTAACCACCCCCCCCCCCCCCCCCTCCTCCGCTCCTGTAACTGAGCGTAATATTTTGAAGACCTCCCTCCCCCCCCCCCCCGCCCCTTAAACGGGTCACGTAGTATGGGTACGTTCCCTTACTTGGTTTGCGTCCACACCAGAATTAGACCTCTAGCCCACACTGTCAGTGCTTCTAGTGATGCCGAGGGAAGAAGACGTACTTTTGGTTTGTGCATGTTTTGTATTGCTTAATTATGTGTCTACTCTACCAAGGAAGAGGAGGTGTTGGATATGAAGAGTGCTTGAGGAAGAAATCTACTTTCAGACCTCTGATTTGAAGACGGTGCAGGTTTTCGGAACTTCACTCGAATGACCCGTACATGTATTGAAATATTGCTCAACAGTGTGGGTCCACAATTTAGCAGAACAGACACTAAGTTAATTACAGAGCTTCAATTTCAACTACGATTCGACTTACAGTTACTTTATGATTCCTACACAAGTCTTCAGTACACATTTAAAATATCTAAACAGATCATTTCCAGTTTCAAAACACGTCCACACAGGAAGACTAGAGACAAAATACTTGTTTCTTGTATGCGTGTTTTCCATTTCGTTGGAAAACAGAAAACATTGTATCATGTCTCTAGAAACACGAGATTTGTTTGTCATTTGTATGCAGACTGTTTGAAGACTGTTTGCAAACATCACTCGAGTATGAAATGTGTCTCCCGATTGTATGTACATTGTTTTCAAAAAGTCTGCAAACATCCCGCATACAAATGAGAAACATTTGGGAAACAGTCTGCCTACAATGTTTCTGAAAATAAATCTGCCGGTGTGGACGAGGCTTAAGACATACAGGGCTGGAGTTGTGCTCAAATTGTGGCCGATGTTTTCTTCTTTAAAAGTGTCATGGATGACTTTTCCATAGAATCTATTTTTTAGAAGTTAGAAGCCAAAAACTGAAAAAATATGCAAATTTGATATATAATATTAGTTATTTCAAGATCATTGCCTTATCTGCGTGAATTTATTTCTGTGGAAATACTCCGTGTTGGTGGTTCTTCATTACTCAGACATATTTCCGTTACGGTACATTGGTCTAAAATTACGTTAAATGCCATTTAAATGTTCTTTTGATGCCGCATTAAATGAATAATTTGTCTTTTTGCCTTTATTAAAGGCAACAAAAACAATAATTTTCCAATAATTGGTACGGACTAATTAGTGACAAGTCGAGACATCTAGCGGACTTGTATGAAACTCCATTTTGGGTAGCAGTTTTATGCTCCATTTCTGGGCTTTGTTGCCAACGGTGCGACGCTGCAGAGCCGCTAGACCTCTCCTGGCGTGGCCATGCTGCGCAAACAGCGGCAGCGGGGTTCGAAATGCATCCCGAATAAATACACGTGGAGCGGTAGTGAGCTTTCCAAATCGTACCTTTATGTTCCACCATGACGAAATGTAAATATTATATGTCATAAATGATGATGATGATGATAATAATTGTTGTTTTAAGGGAAATTACATCTAGGTTATCGGCCCCCAATGGTTTGGGTGTTCGTGAAGATGATAATGAAATGTAAACTAGAAGAAGGCATGAAAAAATCACAGTCAGTCTGAAAGACTAGACGTTGTATCATTTCAAATGACGCATGCTACAAATGCTACACATGTTAGAAAGGCTCAGGAGGGCTTCTCGCTTTGCTCGAAGCCCCAGGACTCTTTCAACAGACTGCATCACCCATTAACTTGGCTTCCCGCGCGGGCACCTCTTTAAGGGTCACGGGAAGAAATGTGTTTCTTGTACTTGTATTAGAGATGTGTTTGGTTGAATAAAGCGTAAATTGTGTACTTTTTGATAGCGGTTTTGTGGCCCATCATCCCAGGCAAGCCGGCGGAAACCTTTGCCTCCCTGTCAGAAGGATCATTTGGCCGTAAATTTGAATTAGTGTAAGGATGTAATATGAGTGTCCAGATTTAGACAATAGCCTACTCCATGAAGGGGTCATGACTATGCCTTATATGTTTGTATAACGAATAGTGTATCTGAAATAAGGGAAGAATAGTGATTTACAGATTTGTGGAGTGAGTTTCTGATTTTCAAATAGAGTTTATGAAATTTATGGTAAAGGTGAAGGAGAGGTGAACATGATTAGACAATAGCCTACTCCATGAAGGAGTCATGACTATGCCGTCTGTGTCTGTTTAAAGTATATAGTAACAGAAATGAGGGAAGTTTACTGAATTTGGTGTTTGTAGAATGTAATTTTCGATTTTAATTTGGGTTTTGGTGAAGCTTGTTGCGGAGTTGTTATTTCTCTGAAAAGGAGTGTTTTTGCCCCAGGTAGGCCTGTGTTCGATCTGGCTAGACTAGTGTAACGGTAGAGAGTTGGGAGATGAGTTTTAGAACCTGGGAGCGAGCAGTGGCGGGCTGAACATTAGGGGGGGGGGGGGATGCTATTTTGAGTGAGAGTAGGGATGGAATATTGGGACTAGTTCGATGCTTTGCTGTGACATCCTGCACACCTCTTTAGGAGGCATTCTGTATTCTTATATGGCATCTTGTAGATCTCTTGTGTTCGCTTCGCTCAAACCCCAGGTCGCTCGACGCCAGGACTCTTTCAACAGACTCCAATAATCATTAGCGTCTGCTTCTCGCTCCCCACGTGAGCATGACGTCACGTTCCCGCACAACTGCATGACGTCACTTCCCGCGCGGCTGCATGACGTCACGTCCGTCACCGTGTCCGTGTCCGTAACTCATAACGATGAAGTCGACAAGATCATTTGAAATGATAAAAACAAAAGGAGAATAAGGCAAATAAAGGACAGGAGAAAAAATGCCCTCGACCCTCGAAGAATGCGGATTGATGGACTTGGAAGGAAGGAGAGCCATGAAAGGCAGATAAGAAAGTGAAAGAGGAGAGGGTCCGCCCCAGACGTATTGGATAAAAGGGGGAAAACCAGTCCAAGCTCAAGAATCCCTCGGGGTCGCCAACTCCCGAACTCACCAGCCGTGAGCCCCTGAGGGTGTAGCACTATCCAGGGTGCACCAGAAGTGGTGGGGCTACACACACCCGGCCTCCTTGAGGCCTTGAACAGAAGGCAGGAGATAACAGGAAAATAAAAGAAGGCTGACCCCTCGCAGGAGGAGGGTATCAGAAAAGATGAGACAAGGGCCAATTAAGGCGAGAAAGTAAGAGACTCCCTAAGCCTCGGATACCCTAATAACGTCGGGATTGGAAGAGCACAAGAGTTGAACTAGTGAAGTCGACAGGAAAGAAGACAGAGAGGAGCCCGGCACAAGTAAGTGGAAGCAATGCCGGACTCAGATGGGGCCCCGTGGTCGCCAACCCACGTCCCACTAGATGTGAGCCCCTGGGGGAATATGTCAGAAAACTGTACTATAATGAGACTCATTATAGTGCAAGTTTCCATTATGAAACAGTTTCTCCCACCAATCAGAGCCTAAGAAACAGTTGTGTGACCAATTAGGTAAGGATAGCATCGTACCTGCGCTGACTTCCACGGCCTCCTATTTTAAATGTCACTGCACGGCGAGTGTCATAGTGGGGTATTCCAGGAGGCCATGGTCAAATACAAATACAAATTCTCTGCGTCCCATGCGCTCTGTTCAGTACATAAAACTGGCGGAATCTCAACAGATATTTATGAATATTTATGATCGAACATAAAATAGTTATAACAATTATCGTCGAACATAAACAATCGTATCTTCTTTTTCTTCTTCTGGTTCCTATCCGTTCCGGATATTCTTCTTCGTCCAACACTTCTCTTCCCTGGTATTTTCCCTTGAAGAATAGACTGTAGGAGATGGTACTTGGCGGTATTCCTCATGATGTGTCCTAGGTATTGGATTTTCCTGATTTTCACGGTGGTTAATACTTCCATGGTTTTTTTTTTTTTTTTCATTTTTTGGAGAAACTCACCAATTGTGAGTTGGTCTGTCCATGGCATCCGCAATATCCTTCTGTATATCCACATTTCAAAGGCCTCTACCCGTTTACATAAAGACTCTGTCAGAGTCCATGTCTCAGCACCGTAGAGAACACATAACAACGCGCAAGCCTGATTTTCGTAGTTATTGCCAGCCCATAATGTTTGAACAAACTCCGCATCTTATTGAAAGTTGTCCGGGCTTTTCCAATTCGAGACCTCACCTCATCAGAAGGCTCCCATTAATCATTTATGGTAGTAATGGTAATTAAGATACTCGTATCTTAATTATTGATATTATAGGCTCGTTGCATAATGTGCTATTTTGTTCGACGGTGACGAAATGTAACTATTATAAGTCAGAAAACTGTATCATAATGATGGTCATTATAGTACTGTTTTTCATTATGATACAGTTTCTCCCACCAATCACAGCTCATTCATTGACCAATTAGGTAAGGATGCCATCGCGCATGCGCTCAAAATCCAACATGTCTATATACATTACCGACATGGAAAGTGCACCGTCCATATGTTCGCGTAAATAAACTGGCGAATATGAGACAAGAAATAGCACTGTACCTTAATATCCCCAACTCCTATTTCTACACAGCGCATTGCTTTCAAACGACTTCGGTGACAGTTTGAGTGAATGCTGGTGCACATCGGCAGGCTGTAAACATATGGCATTGCCAAGCACACAGAGCGCATGCGTCGGTCGGTCAGAGAACTTGCACTCCGATCACAAAAATTCAAGTGACTGAATCTCAACAGATATTTATGAATATTTATGTTAAAACATATAATTAAGTTATAATTATCGTCGAACATAAACAGTCGTATGCAACTCGCCTATAATAATAATTAAGACAATCGTATGGATTGTCGCTACGCTCGTTTTATAAACATACTCGTGTCTTAATTATTGCCATTATGGACTCGTTGCATAATGTACTATTATGAGATTACCTTTTGTATGTGTGTGTGTCCACCTAAAAACTTCTAAACGGTTTGAGCGATTTCAATGAAACTTGGTAAGGTCATAGTACTATTTTGGCCGACCCCGACCGTGACCTTCAAATTTTATTACGTCTCACCAATCCAGCATGGCAGCTGTGCGAAATATTTCACCGGCATTCTATATCTCCGAAACTATTATTCATGAAATGAAAATCCACAGCCGGCTTCCAGTCTCCGACCGGGTCAGGAATGGAATGAATGAAGCCCCTATCTAGCGGCGAGGATATGAACTGTGCCGGCTGCCGAGGCCTGACGCACTCCTCTGGGGCAATGATTAAATGAATGACAGATGAAATGAAATGATAGTGGAGAGTGTTGCTGGAATGAAATTTTTGACAGGGAAAACCGGAGTACCCGGAGAAAAACCTGTCTGCCTCCGTTTTGTCCAGCACAGATCTCACATGGAGTGCCGGGATTTGAACCACGGACCCAGCGGTGAGAGGCCGGCGTGCTGCCGCCTAAGCCACGGAGGCTTCAAACTATTATTCATATCACCCTGAAATTTTGTACGGTTATAAAAGGCACTACCTGACATTCACCCATGTAACTTTCAAAAACCTGTCAACTACAAAACGAACATGGCGGCCAAGCGAAGTTGAAACATTTAAATAGATTTTTCGCGATTTAACCATCCGAACGCAGTGAAACTGCAACGCACTGATATCTAATTTAGTTCAATTGTTTCCATAACTTCAAGATGGCGGCTATGCGAAATTTTTAAATTAAGTTTTCATTTCTTGTATTCTAATCATGCGATCGAAGTCAACGTTATAATATTGAACGTACACAATAATCCTCATGTAATAGTACTTAACTCTATGGCGAACAAATCCAACATGGCGACCATTTGAAATATTTCGACGGTTCTCAATATCTATTAATCTATGACAGCAATCAAACTGACATTTTGTATGTGTATAGGGGATATAAACATAAGTTCACTTATTGGACGCAATAACCTAGTGAGCACAATTCAAACATGGCGGCGACGCGAAATTTCAATATTCAAATGGATGTTTCTCGCGATTTAACCATCCAAGCGCAGTGAAACTTGGTACGGTACATGCTTATATAAATTTTGACCCACTGGCATCTAATTCATTTAAATTATTTTCATAACCACAAGATGGCGGCTGAGTGAAGTTTTAAAATCTCGTTTTTATTTCTTGTATCCTAATCATGCGATTGAAGTTTTAATAAGACACCTACACAATAATCGTCATGTAATCTCTCTATATACAGGATGTAATCGATATAATGGAAGCCCATTACACTGGTGGTAGAAGATGATATTCTAAGCAAATATCTTCATGAAATTTTGTCGTATCTTAATTAGTGTAGATGGAATTAAATCACAAAAATCGGCGGTCAATGTCTTGGAAAAGAGCTTACACTGCGTTCCCCTCAGCAGCACAGCTGACTTCTCCCCGTCGCCCTCCCTACCAACGCTAAGGAATGTTGACAAGAGTCTGAAGTTGAGTGACCTCTTCGTCTTGTCTGTCAATGGCATTGAAATACACGAACCGAGCCTATGAACGGCTGTTTCACACCTTCATGGGGAGTGGCTACATGAGTAGTGATGGAGGATCTGTTTAGGATTTTGCCAGCCTCGTGACCTATGCATAGAAAATGGAAATCCTAAAGATTTGGTAAATTAATTTAAGGAACTGTTGGTCTATCTTTGTGTGAAGACAGTGCAGCAACTGTAATAAGAATATTAATAATATTATTATTATTATTATACCAGGCTACTACTACTATAATACTAATAATAGTAATAATAAGGCTGTTAGACACACTAACTTCTTTTATGTTTTTTTTGTTTTGTTTTTTGGTATGCCGAGTTGCCAGACTTTTATGTATATGCCATGAAATCCATGGACATGATCGTATTAGATCACATTCATTTACTACATGACCGAACTTAGATCGCACCCTCGGGAAGGTTAGCACTCCACCACCAGAGCTTCTTTCTTCGTGTAGGCCAGCTATGGACCACGTCATTTCAACTGCTTCCGTCTTTGGTCCTTGATCTTAGCCCAGTGTTCGCGCATTCGCTGCATGTGAGACTCCTTTCTTTCTTCAGATCACTTCTTGCCGGTTTTTAATTTCGCTTTTTCTTGGAATTGGTGGTGTGCTCCAAGCTTTTCCTTCAAAAGGTCACGTTCCATAATGTCTGCGTGGGTGATCCCTACTTCATGTAAATCCTAGTCTACCTCACAAAACCAGGGGCCCTTGGTCTTTTTGTTAAGGAAATAGGTAAATATCCGATTGGTGATTCTCTCGGGTTTCATACGGGACAAGTGGCCATAGAAATATATTTTTCTCTTCCGAATTACTTGAGATATCCTTTCTACATGATGGTACAGCTCATTGTTATGCCGTCTCCTGTATTCACCATCGTCTTTCAACGGCCCTAAGATTTTCCTGAGGATCTTCCTTTCCTTGGCTTCCAATTTCTCAACCAGACCCTTCCTATTCTGCTGCGTACAGCGCCTCAGGTCAGATAACTGTTCGATAGTGTCTTAGTTTGGCATTGCGGGGCACTGTTCGCTTGTTGTACACTCCTTTCGTTAGCTGGTAGGCCACTTCCATCTTGTTCATTCTTCTTCTACTTATTATTATTATTATTCTTTCTTCGATTCGGCCAACTAGGGACCACGTCAGTTCAACTGTCTCTTCTTCCGAGCTTTAACTGCCGCCCAGTGTTCCCGCATTCGTATCCAGTGTTGTTCTTTTCTCTCTTGGGACCACACCTTCCCTGTCTTCAGCTTCGGCTTTTCCTGGAAACCTTTGTGCGTACGTAGTTTTTCCTGAAGTGGAACACGCTCCTGGATATCTTTAGGGGAAATTTCCATTTCACGTAGATCTTTCTCAACTTCCGTGAACCATGCCCCTTTGGTTTTCTTATCTTGGAAGTACGTCAATATCCGTTTTGATATCCTGCCTGGGCTCATTCGTGTCACGTGGCTATAAAAGGCAATCCTTCTTTTTCGAATCGTGTCACTGATCTACTCCACGTGCTTGTATAATTCGTGGTTGTGACGCCTTCTGTACTCGCTGTTTTCTTTGATAGGACCCAGGATTTTCCTCAAAATCTTCCTTTCTTTCGCCTCTAGTTTTTCCATTAGACCTTTCTTGTTCATTGTTAGAGTCTCTGCCGCATACAGAGCCTCTGGTCGAGTAACAGAGCAGTAATGTCTAATTTTGGCGTTTAAGGATATCGATCTCTTATTGTAGATGTCTTTAGTCAGGTTGTATGCCATTTCCATTTTATTAATGCGTGACACGAAGGCTTCTTTCTCTGATAGGTTAGGCTCTATCCATTCACCGATGTATTTAAACTTTTCTGCCTTCTGAACTTTTCCTAGTCCGACCTCCAGTTCCCTGGGCGCTGATTTTATGTTTGTCATGAATTGTGTCTTCTAAAAGGAGATTTGAAGCCCAGCCTTCAGTGCTTGATTTTTCAGTTGGTTAAGTTGTTCTTCTGCCGTATCAATGGAATCTGAAAAGATCACTAGATCATCTGCAAAGGCTAGACAGTCGATTGTAAGATTCATATACTTGTACCCTAGCCTTATCCCATTTTCTACCCTTGAATGTTTCATTTCCTTCCGCCATTCTCGGATGACCTTTTCTAAAACACAGTTGAAGAGTAGAGGTGAGAGTCCGCCTCCTTGCCTCACTCCTGTCCTGATTTCAAAGGCATCGGACATCTCTCCTCTGAACTTCACTTTGGAGGTGGTGTTGGTCAGGGTTTGTTGGATAATTGATTGTGTCTTGTTATCTAAGCCAAACTCTTGAAGGATTTGCAATAGAGTGGTTCGATCAATTGAGTCGTACGCTTTTCTAAAATCAAGAAAGGTCACCAGGAATTCCCTGTTCCTGAGTTTCAGGTATGAAAGGATGGACTTCAGATTCATAATCTGCTCAGCACATGAGCGTCCGTTTCTGAAACCCCCTTGGTATTCCCCCAGTTGTGGATCGATTTGTTGTTCCGCCCTATTCTGCAGAGCTTTTGAGAGGATCTTGTAAGTTATTGACAGAAGATTATTATTATTATTATTATTATTATTATTATTATTATTATTATTATTATGTTCATGTGGTACCGTGCTAGCATTAAATCTTGGAAGTAGTTTTCCATGGGTTTCCACTTCTACCCCAGACAAATGCCGGGATGGTTCCAAAGTTAGGGCACGGCCGCCTTCTTCCCAATAACCATAACCCCTGGCAGTACTGTACAGCCCATGAAGTTAATTAGTTACGGTTGTTTTAAGGGGCGTAACTACGAGGTAATCTGCCCCACAGCCCATGAAGGGCCGAGGCCTACCAAGCGACCGCTGTCCAGCCATTTGGCCTGCAGATATAGGGGTGACGCGTAGTCAGTGCATCGGGTCCCCTCGGCCATTAATCTTGGTTTTCGAGACCGGAACTCGGCCTCACTGTCAGATAGCTACTTAATTGTCCTCACGAGGCTTAGTGGACCCCGTTCCAGACCTCACGTCAGTTTCTAATATCCCTGATGGAGCTGGGAATCGAACCCAGGGCCTCGGGTGAGAGGCAGGTATTTTACTTCCGTCTTAAATGCTAGTTCTGAACAGACTATGGGATGTCGGAATTTTGTCCCACTGTATTTCATGACACACCAGGGCTGATTATTGAAATTATTTTATACATGAACATCAGTCAATGAGTCCCACACTTGCAAAGTAGGCTACACAATACTACCGGTCCTAACGTCCCAAGCCCTTGCGTGTGATTTCAACAACAACAACAACAACAACATCAGCAATACACATTTTCTTACGAGACGGGTACAGCTTATCCTCAAAACAGCTGATACTAACCCTCGACCGGTAAGGTCAATGCTCAGATTACGTAACAACTTCCCCTCCGCGCGTCATCACACCTCGCCCCGCCTCGTTCCCCCAAGCCTGCCACACCACCTTCTGCTTGAATAGTTTCTGAAAAGACTAAAAACATTGACTTTTTAATGATTAATTTTCAATTTCAATATAAGTGACAATTTTTTTTACCTAGGAAGCTTAGAATGGTCTCTTCTATCGCCAGTGTAACGGACTTCCATTGTGACAAACACACCCTGTACATATAAAAATTAAAGTTCGTCTGTTTTTTTCTGATTTTCTACGGGAATTGGCGTTATTAACGCGTTTCAGACTGTTTTATGACACATGCGCGCGAAAATAATTTTTTGTCTGTCTGTCTGTCTGTCTGTCTGTCGGTCTGTCTGACTGTTTTTGGACAACTTTGTTGTTCCTTTATAACTCGAGAACAGCTGAGTGGATCAATGTAAAATTTGGTACAGATATCCATCAGAGACACGACACTGTTCATTGATGTAACTCTTCTCCGTACGTCTCATAAAAGGGGGCCTACCCCTTTAAAATACATGCTGAAATAGTCGTAGAAGGATGAGACAAAGCTCATTTTCAGCCCCCTCAATGTGAGAAACGAAACCAACAGTTTTGGAGATATTCCCAGAAAACTAATTTCATTTAATAAACTAATGAAAGAATGCAAGCCCGTATCCATGACAACAGTATCTCAAGAGGTGACATCCAACTTTCCATCTATTTCTGCAAGAAGTAATGCCAGTCTATCTATTACATTTCTGTGAAAGTTTGCAAATGGCTACAAGGTTATCACGGAACCAACTAAAACTGTAAAATTCATCAATGCGCTTAAGGGGGTCAAGGGGTACCTTAGACTTTTTTCACATGACTTAAACCTGTGATATGTCGTACAAAAGGTATATTATATCTCCAAACAGCAACATTATTTTCATAAATTCCTGAACTGAAATAGTATATTTTGCGACTTTTAGGAATTTGGGCCATTGGAGGCTAAAGGACCTGAACTTTGATGCACCACAAGCCTTTATAATTTATTAAAGGGGTCTTCCTGTGGATGGGGACTTGACACAACGGTGAGGGTCAGCTTTTATGGGACGAGTATTGCGTTTCGTCTACGAGGTTTTCAATTTTATTTTCACGTCAGGAAGTACACGTTAGGTAAATTTAGCTTGAGAGCACATTTTAACGAATCATTTTTCTTTGTCGACAAACAGGTTCCAAGCCCCTAACCATTGCAACAGTAGGTCAATTGATAATGTCCGGTTATTAATACCGAAGACCGTTCGAAGAATTGGTACTTCTGCTAGTAGTACATAACTCTAAGGCCTATATATGAAAATCCAACATGATGCCCATCCGAAATATTGAGACGGTTCTCAATATCTACCAATCGATTACAGCAATCAAACTGAAAATTTGTATGTTGACAGAGGCAATTAATATAAGTAGAATAAATGAAAATAGGCTGTTTAGTTCTTCACGGAACTACTTGTTAAATTAAGTGACCAGTGGCGCATTATTGGAAGACTGTCAACATTAAGCTTGGAGGCCTGTTGTGACTATGATGAGTGCATTTGTGGACAAAGAGTGAAGAATTTATTATCAAAGGCAAAGTTCGTAAGATTTAATCTTAAACAATTTTTCTGAGCGCGTCAATGACGACAGTGAGCATAGCATCAAGACATTGAGGTACACAGCCTGTTAATATTGCATGATAACAATAATAATATCGTATGGCCTCGGGTGCCGGGTGCAAGCTTTGTTAATTGATACCCAGAGGGCATCTTGCATGTCGAATTTCGTCATTCCTTTGAACGCTATGAAAGTCAAGGAGGTTAGATATCTAAGCTCATCGAAGCGTAGGAAGGAAGCTGGTAGTTTAACGTGACCGTTAATCTCGAGATCATGAGCCACGGGACCTCCTTTTTACGTGGAATCCGAACCACAGGACATGGCATTTCACTTCGAAAATCTCACATGCATTGACCGGGAATCGAACCCAAACCGCCTTGGTGAGAGGCATACAGCTAGACCGCTGAGCCACCACAAGCTCATTGACACTACAGCGCTTTCTAGAAGAGAATGGAGGAAGTTTGTGTTGGCGGAAAATCCCGAGATTAATTTTGCCATTGAACACGGCCTACTGAATTCAAATGCCAACAACGTATGACATCCATGTCGTGATTATTGTCGCCTTTCAAAAATCACTTACAATGGCCAGGGGCGAACCTGCAAGCTTGGGGTTGGTTGTCCGACACGTTGACCACTCGCCCACCGTGGCAAGCTATAGCATGATAACATGTATCCTTTATTTGTGATATTTGTGTGTATATTTAGCGGACGTTATGTTCTGTTGTATTCTTGGAAACATTCGGCGTCACAATCTGTGTGTTTACGCAGTGTTAGCAATTACCATGTGCTTGTGCTAGGCCTCCCATATGACGGATGGGCGGTGTTGCCATACCTTATGACACGGCTTGAGAATTGTAGACGGGGATGCAATTACTATTTTGTTGTTTCCAAAGGCGTTTGATTTTTGTTGCCAAGTCCTTATAAGTTATTTGCTGCATTTTTCGTGGGTCTTGGCTCTGATGTTGTGGGAGTTTGGTACTGCAATGTCTATGAGCCGTGTGTTCCTGTGCACTTTTAGTCTGTGACAATGAGATCTGGTTTATTGGCAGCTATTGTATTGTTAGTTATGCGAGAGGATTTATTTATTATTAACTAGCAAACCCGGCCCGGCTTCGCCCGGGAACAGTTATGAATGCTTTACGTGATAAGCGCTTTTTTTTTCGATATCAATGAACCACGACCTATATCCGTTTTACGTCTCGGCATGATGGGTTAAAATCACTGACTGGACTATTAATTATATTATCATGGAGATGCATGTGCAACGAATTCTTGTCAGACGTAATTTACGAATGGCGAAGTGCATGAAACACAAATATCCCTTCCGTCCAATCTTAACTTGACTGAGTATTTTGCGGAACGAAAAGTTCACATGCGAAATTAAGAAAAGCCGAGTTGCACTTTCACGGAAACTCCAAACACAACCACTCTTCTCTGAAGTATTAACTCAACACGACTCGACAGTTTGCTGCTGGCTGTATCTGGGGTAATAGGCTCGCCCGCTAGCTAGGCTGTAACTGGGGTGATAGGCTCGCCCCTAGCTAGCTCGTAAACTGTCGCCTCAGTAATTGAATGGAGATTGTTGGAAGAAGTGAAAACGTAAGAACACTTTTGGTGGGCGATGTATTGAAGATAGAGATATGCTCTCGCGGAGAACTTCTCATGCTGAACAATTCTTACACTCATTGTATATTGATATTTTTAACGGTTTGCCCAGCGTAAGCTTAAAAGCGCACGGACGCCAGGTTTCTTTTTCGACTTTTCCTTTGATCATAAATAAATTATTTTCTACAGAAACCTTCCTCAAGATATCCTTTACAGAATGGTGAAAACCGCATCAAAATCCATGCAGTGCTTCTCAAGTTTACCCGTGACATCCAAGAATCGGGGACTTTGTTTATACTAAGTAGAGTATATTTACGCCCATCTGTGGAGCGAGGGAACTTATTTAGCTGATTATGATATTTCTCTTCTCCCAAAATCACTTCATCTGGGCACTGGGAATCTTCCCCCGTACCTCAGTCCATGGTAGTCATTTTCTCAGCAAAGCAATGGTTGTTGATTACTGCTCAGAACTGGAGTCGATCTTGTACAATTTCCTCAGTGATGCCAACTTCTTGCAAATTTTTTCACTAAGTCAGTTGTTAACAAGAGTTCAGTGCTTTTCAGTCGGTCAACACGAGCGTACCCAAAAAGAGCTGGGTTATGCCCTAATCCTGGAATAAATTACATGAGATTAATAAATACAGTAGGATGACCAGTTTCGATCGTCAAGCGATCATCATCAGATCCATTACACTTAGGCTATAAAATCTATGTTTGTAAATACAGGTGAAGATATTTACAATATATACTATTATTTAGTTGCAGTATTGGTACTGCAAAGCCTCCGTGGCTTAGGCGGCAGCACGCCGGCCTCTCACCGCTGGGTCCGTGGTTCAAATCCCGGTCACTCCATGTGAGATCTGTGCTGGACAAAATGGAGGCAGACAGGTTTTTCTCCGGGTACTCCGGTTTTCCCTGTCAAAATTTCATTCCAGCAACACTCTCCACTATCATTCATTTCATCTGCCATTCATTTAATCATTGCCCCAGAGGAGTGCGTCAGGCCTCGGCAGCCGGCACAGTTCATATCCTCGCCGCTAGATGGGGGCTTCATTCATTCCATTCCTGACCCGGTCGGAGACTGGAAGCAGGCTGTGGATTTTCATTTTCATTGGTACTGCAGCCGTCGGTGTATGCTAAATGCAGTATATATGATGTTAGGTGAATTGCTAAATGGTTATAGATATCCGGAGTTTGTAATTTGGAGTGATTATATGGTTGTAAAAATCAACTATGGTTAAACTGTAATGTTACTTATCTGGTTGTCTTACTTGCTGGAGCTGCGCGCAGTTTTCGTGTTCACTGTAACTCAAGGTGTGGTCGATTGAGATCGGCTGTTATCTGAACGACAAGGGTTTCTCCTGTTTGCCCTGTTCATATGTGCTGTACGGAGTCAATGCGATGTGTTTATGTGGGGCGTTGCCAACCTAGATAAGATGTATGTTATTGAATGAGGTGGGTCTACAACTATCAAAGACCGTGGAACATTCCCCGCCACGCGTGGACCATAAGCCATTCAAACTAAGTGCTGCCCGGTCTTATGAGGACGTCCGGCACCTTTAATACTGCCACGAATACGGGCCTCGGTTTATTGCAGTCGAAAAGTACATCGTACACCTGATCCAGATAACATTTACCTATTAAAACCCCCTAATTCCCCACACACAAAGTCATTTGCTCTTACTTCCATTGAGAGAGCAAGGTTGGTGAGCCTGTCATTGTTCACTCTGAGAATGTGGCTATACAACTTCAATCGCCTGAAGGTGTCGGTGCAGATAAAGCTCCTGAGACTTCTGTTTCATCCAGATTCCTTCACAGCAGAGTGGACCAAGGATTTTCCTGTCTTCTTTCTGTACGTCTTTAATAAGAGATCTGACTCCAATGTTCAAGGTCGCCGAGCCGTACAGTGTTTGTGCTGTAATGTCTTCATTTTGTGTTCCAGGTGATTCTATAGGCTTTCTGTTTTTTATGCAAAACTCACATTCTCCACTTTTGTTCGAAATTGAGTTAGCAAGGCATTCTTATTCTTCGTTCCAAACTACACACGACTATCTTAGTGCTGAAAAGCCAAACTCACAATATCCAGTAGTTTTCAAATGCCAAAAACTCAATTTAGATGCAAAACTAACATTCTCCACACTGTTTATTTGCAAAGAACACATTCTCCCTGTTGGCCAATCACAAGACAGCTTCTGGTCATGTGACTTTCTACAGCTGCAAGCCAATATTATTATTGTATGTTCAACTCGTAACTGCTACATAATAAAAAATAAATAAAAAAATGTATTCCAACAATGCAATTGGTTTTGTTTGTCTACATTTTTCACAAATTTGGCCAACTAACTATTGTTTTGTCTGAAGTAATTAATTTTGTTTAGTGTCAAAAGTAACATCCTCCAACTCGTTCAAACACAAAACTCACATTCTCCAAAATTAAAACCTATTTTTCAGATAAATTAATATAAATAATGAAACATAGTTTATACAAGAAGGTGTAATTAAGTATAGCCTGCAACAAAAGCAAAGTCTCTTAGAGACTCCATTAGTTACATACATTTAAGAACTTTCTTTTAGTTGCTGTAAAATTAGAAAAAGTGGAGTTTTGCATCTAGACCCCAATGGTGAAACTCTCTCTCTGCTGGCCTCACGATTCAATCCTGATGGCTGAATTACTTCTCCTAAGTATTTGAATTTATTTGAGGCGTTTGGTATCAAAACAAGACACATCACTTCAACAACATATTTCAGGAGACACAAAAAACTGAATAAGTTCTCTTTTTATTGACAAATAACTTTCTGAAAGTTGTGAGTGATATAGACAAATATTTCCCAAATATTTCATAACTCATGCTGTTTTATTTTCCTTTTTATAAGCATTTCAAAATTTGATGTGTTCTGCAACTCAGTAATCGGATGTATATTATTTCGAAAATAAAATAATCACTCTTCACAAGTATAAATTTGATTTAACACACCAATACAAATGTAAACACACCGGCACTAACAGAAGCATCTCACAGAGAGCTAATGCGCTGATCGATGCGCAATAGACCCTACCAAGATGTGTCTTGTTTTGATACTCAATCATCTACTTGTCTTATTTTGAAACCAACCGACTGCTTCAGCATTTAAAAACAGCATGATTTGTCCTGTTTTGAATACCTTTCTCTTCCCACATGTAAAGAGGGAACTTAGGACTTTTTTAATCAGCCGTAATCTCAAAATCGCAAAAATAGTGATGTATCTTGTTTTGATACAAGACGACTCATTTACTTGATGAATTTTGCCAAATTTAGACATTTAAATAACGAGCGTAACCTCCCATGCATTGAGTTTCTTTCTCATCTGTTATTTGTTTCTTCCGAATTGAGTCATATGGACTACGAGTTAACAAACCATATCATACTGTGTGTGCTGCTCTGCCAGTATCTCTTGAGCCATCACTCAGTGCGATTTTACCATCTTCTGAACGAGGTCCCCAGGGTTTATTACACTCTTGGAACCATCCCAATTATTTGGTCTTTGCTTTCACAAAATTCCAAATATTTTTTGTCAGTCGATCATGGGGCATTCTGAAGATGTGCCCATAGAATAACAAACTTTTCTTTTTCATTGTTGCCGTGACTTCTTTCTGTACAACTCTTCATTTGATTTCAAACGTATGTGTCTGTCATCCCATATATTACTATTATTATTATTATTATTATTATACTATTACATAATTATTATTATCGTCTTAACCCTCCGATACTCGCGCGGGCTACAGATGTAGCCCAGTGATTTATTTTGTTGTAGTGCAGAGTATATTTTTTGCTAGGAATATTGAGAAGCTCTGTAGCTGCCTTTTGATGCTGTATTTAACAGCTGGGTGTGTTTCCGACTGAACCAATTGCACCAAACTGACACCAGATGCATTAGAAGTCGTCTGGGCTACAATAGTAGCCCGCGCGAGCATCGCTGTTTCAGAATTGAGCGTGCAATGGAAACGTTGCCACACTGAAGGTGGCCATAGAGATGACTTTCAAATCAGTCAGAGTTTAGATGAAAGGTTGAGTGTAGTGGAAATAAACTAGGCTGTTGCTTCTTGTGTGGACGAGGAAGAGATAAATCGACAAGGAAGAGAAGCGCAAAGTGGAATAAAGATCTTCTCGGATCATTGTGTCCATTTGCAATGAATGCTTGGGGGACAAAGTTGTGTGAGCATGCATATGGATTTCCTGGGCTATAAATTGTAGCCAAAAGGGCAAAAATACAATTCAAAAATTCGAGAAAAAATTAATGAAAATACTGAAATTGTTCATAATAAGTGCTGATTTTCTAAGGAAATCATCTAACCTTGTATTATTTTTTGTTTAATTCCTATCGAAATATGCACTAATGTAAGTAAGCCTATTTACGTTTACATAAAAATCAGTTCTAGTTCCATTAGTTTCATTTCTGTTGGAGTTTTACCGAAGATGTACGGTAAAATTGAATTTTCTCCTTAGGTTTGTATTGTCTCTCCATATGAAAATAATAGCCTACATAAAATCCTCAGATTTAGCCTAGAATACTTCTCTATACTACTGTTTATCATATTATTAAAAATTAGAACCAAAAATAACGTGTGCGTGGCCATCAGATCGAATAACTGTTTGGGCTACAAATGTATTACTAGCGCGAGTGTGAACTCTGTCTTGAGGAAAGAATTCATGATGAAAATTAATAAATGTAAAACAAAAATATTAGAATGCAGTCGAAATAAATCAGAAACCCATATGGACGTCGAATTGGCAGGTAAAAAGCTGAAGGAAGTAGGAGACTTCTGTTACTTAGGAAGCAAAATAACCAGTGATGGACGAAGCAAAGAGGATACAAAGTAGGTTAACACAGGCAAGCAAAGCATTTCTACAGAAATAGAATCTGTTGAAATCGAATATAGATTTAGATAATATGAAGTCATTTTTGAAAGCCTTTGTCTGGAGCGTGGCGCACTATGGAAGTGAAACTTGGACTATTGGAGCAGAAGAAAAGATGAGAGTTGATATGTGGTGTTACAGGAGAATTATGATGATCAGATAGGTTGGTAGGACACATATTACGTTATCCAAGAATAGCAAGCTTAGTTATGGAAGGAAGGGTTGTGGATATGAACTGTAGGGGAAGACGAAGGCTAGAATATGTTAAGCAGATTGCCTTGGATGTAGGGTGTGGTAGTTATGTAGAGATGAAACGATTATCTCAGGACATGGAAGCATGAAGACTCAAACAGCAACCCCCTCACCGAAGCTCTGTTTGTAAGAAGAGGGGTCACCTACTGCGATATTCACGAGCAATCCCTGCAGGGAAGAGTTGGTCAGTAACTATGGAGTTACCACAAAACAAACCTACGCGCGTCGCTACACTAATCGATGTAACACCCGGACGCTTCAGGGCCAGTGACCGATAGCACCTATGGTACAGGCACACACGCATCTGATCAGGGGTGTACAAGGGCCGTGTCATGGCTTACATTATTCCATAACTGTATATATAATACTAGCCAATAACGCGGAGGGAAGAGAAATTTTAATTCATATATGAACTGGGATGAGTCCCCGTGGTGTTGGGGTAGCTGGTTCGATTCCCGGCTCCGTCAGGGATTTTAGAAACTGGCGTGGGAGCCTCGTGAGGACAATTGAGTAGCTGTCTGACAGTGAGGCAGCGCCCTAGTCACGAAAACCAAGATTAACGGCCAAGGGTACCCGATGCGCTGACCACGCACCACCCCAATATCTGCAGGTCAAATGGCTAGGCAGCGGTCGCTTGATTGGCCTAGGCCCTTCATGGGCTGTAGTGCCAGCGGTTATTATTATTATTATTATTATTATTATATATTACTGGGATGAGTCGCGTATTAACCCCGTTTTCAACGGGGTCGGGGATGAGATGCGATGAAAGTCTTATATGGCTTTATGACCGGATGCCCTTTCTGGCGCCACTCTTAAGAGATGAGTAAATGAGAGATGAGATGAATGAAGAAGAATGAAACTGGGCAGAGATGTGGAAGGAAGCGGCCGTGGCTTGTCAGAAGGTACCGTCCCAGCATTTGAGTAGGAGTTAAAAATGGGAAAACCACGCAAAACCATTTCAAGGACGGCTCGAACCCACGCCTACCATGTCCCCAAATAGCATAGCTACCGCTGTCGGTAACAGTATATACATCAAAGGGAAGCTGGTATTCAGAAAGGTGTGAGGCAAGGCTGCAACTTATCACCCATACTTTTCAATCTTTACATTGAACAAGAAATGAAGGAAATTGGAGACAAAGTTAAAGTGGGAGTGAAGATTCGAGGAGAAATAATTTCAACTCTGAGATTTTCTGATGACATCGTCATCTTGGCCGACAAGCCTGAGGATTTGAATGAGTTTTTGAATGGTATGGACTCCGTCTTGAGGAAAGGATTGGACATCGAATTGGCAGGTGAAAAGCTAAAGGAACTAGGACAATTCTGTTACTTAAGAAGCAAAATAACCAGTGATGGACGAAGCAAAGAGGATATAAAAAGTAGGTTGGCACAGGCAAGGAAAGCATTTCTACAGAAGAGGAATCTGTTGACATCGAATATAGATTTTGGTATTAAGAAATCATTTTTAAAAGCCTTTGTCTGGAGCGTGGCGCTCTATGGAAGTGAAACTTGGACTGCTGGAGCAGAAGAAAAGAGAATTACAATGTGGTGTGATGAAGATCAGATGGGTAGATAGGGTTACAAATGAAGAGCTATTAAGACTAGTGGGAGAGGAGAGATGTTTCTGGCGACTGCTACTGAAGAGAAGAAATAGGTTGATAGGACACGTACTAAGACACCGAGGAATAGCAAAGTTACTTATGGGAGGAAGGGTCGAGGATAAGAATTGTAGGGGTAGACCAAGGTTAAAATATGTTAAACAGTAAGGTGTGGTAGCTATGTATAGATGAAACGATTAGCTCAGGGCAGGAAGACATGAAAGCTACATCACAACAGTCAAAGAACTAAAGAATTAAACAACATATAACTTACAGTATGTTTGTTATGGACTACTGAAGAGGGAGAAATCTATTTTATTATAAGATACGCTAAGGTGTATGTTTCACAAACTCAAGCTGCTAAACCAGAGGGAGTTAGAAGGTGTGGTTTGTACCAAAATCTTACAAATCGTCTCAGTAGTACAGGAAAAATCTTGCATTTCTTGAAAAGTCAACGGAAATATATTTGTTTGTTTATAAAGTGCTTTTAAACAAATAAACAAGACGATAGCCCCTGGAAGAACTGTGTCGCGTACAGCCCACATAGCACTAGAGCCGGGCGGGTAGTCTGTACACATGGGTAGCACACAACCCATTATGCGAGAGTTCCCGCGCGGGGCCGCTAGTAGGATTACAATACAGTAATCCAAAAAGTTGCAATATCAATCTGCTTTTATAACAGCATTTCAAACTACAAAAGTTAATCTTGATATTGGTGGTTGGCGAATGGTTCCAAATACAAATTGATGGTTTTAACGCAGAACAGTGGTTGTCAGAGTAGTTTCCACAATTCAGATAAGTCACCATATCAGACCTTTCAATACATTATTAGTTTACAAATACCAAGCTGGTCCAGGTGCGCTTCATATAAAGGGAGGTAGCACGCAGTTCGGTACTCCTGAGGGGGTCCAGGCGGGGACACCAAGAGTCCGCTGATGAGCCAGCTTGGTGTCCCGGGCGAAACCCCACACAAGACACGGCATAAAACTAGAAAAATTGCTGGGTTTTACTTCACGGGCCGTGAAAGCCAATATACCAGCTGTCTTTGTATGTTGCAATTCTTGCTTTTTATCATCTTAACAGAGCAGAGTAAGTCATTTCTGCATACTAGTTTACAATTCTAGTTTAGGCCAATAGTAGCTATATCGTCATGGAACGTCTGGCAACATTGTAGATACTAATATAAATAGTTATTTTTCAGATGCTTAATGCTTTAGTATTGATTAGTGACGGTTGTCACACATTTTGACGGGCTGTTCGTTTTTGGAGGGCAGAGAATGCTTGTAGGTTTGGTGGTGTTTTTAGAGCAATTTTGTCTTGTAAATTTGAATCTGATGATGCTCGTTTGACGAGCGAAACATGTGTTCCTGTAGTTTTCCCCCTCTTCTATAATCCATAACAAATATAATACTCGTATATAAATATATATAGCCTTTATTAAACACAAGTAAGTTTATCGCATGTCCCAGTAATTGGGATTATATTGTGTTGGCCGACTCAACAATCGCAATATCAAAGTGTTAAATCAAAAATCAAAAATTTCAATATTTTTTATCAAATTTCAAAAATTCTATCACATATTCAAGAAATGTTTTAATATAATTTCTAAACTTCAAAATAAATATCTAATTTTCCGAAATCTAT
This sequence comes from Meconema thalassinum, assembly GCA_946902985.2. NCBI lineage: Eukaryota > Metazoa > Arthropoda > Insecta > Orthoptera > Tettigoniidae > Meconema > Meconema thalassinum. The sequence goes on from OX336395.1 coordinate 342,304,128, forward strand.
GATTTTTTATTTAAATTCCAATTTTGAAAATCTATTTTGTCTAATTTTCAAAATATAATTTTATTTAATTTTCGTAATTTCTTATTTTATTTCATTTTAAGATCATTTTATCCAATTTTTAAAATTATATTTTCATCTAATTTTCAAGATTCAATATTATTTTTACCTAATTTTTAAAAATATATTTTTATCTAATTTTCAAAATTCTTAATCATTTTTATTTAATTTTCGAAATTCTATTTTATCAAATTTAAAATATTATACTTTATCTAAGTTCAAAAATCGACTTTATCTAATTTTCTAAATTCAATTTTCAAATTAAAAATTCTAGTTTTATATAATTTTCAAAATTCAAAAAATTATTTTTATCTAATTTTTAAGATCCAATATTCTAGTTTTATCTAATTTTCAAATTCGATATTCTAGTTTTATTTAATTTTCGAATTCAAAATTCTAGTTTTACCTAATTTTCATAATTCTAGTTTGATCTAATTTTTACATTTCGGCCTTGCTTTGAATTGTTTCCTTCATGTCCTTGATAGCCCATTTTTTATTGAACTGGTTGTGCTGCCATTCATTCAGAGTATTTTCCAACAGGATAGCGCTGCGGTCGCACAACTTGCTCAACACAGTGTCGACCAGTTACGGTACTCGGGCCTACGAGATCACCAGACCTTTCGCCCACTGAGCAGGTCATCCAATACCAGCTGTCGGACCAAGTGCACCAGGCGTGGAACTCCCCTCGCACACGGAAGCTGCAATGTTGAGGCTACTACAGCGGTTATTAATGCACCATTAAGTCACGTGTCTTCTCGCGCAGACTTGAACCTGTGACTATTACGAAAATAGATGTCACCTAGACAGTTGTTTTTGTTGCTTCATTTGAAGAGCTTCGACATCGTTGTCATTTAGCCCCGTGAACTTGGTTTCTTGCGATGCTCTATAGCAGGCTTCTCAAGCCCCCCGTTCTGAAATATGAAATATCCAGGGTCTGTCTAATTACTGCAACTAGCAGTTACAGTATTATTATTATTATTAATAATAATAACACACAATTTACTATTCTTAGAACACATCAATGATCAGTACCACTGCCACTATCTAGTTATTTTGTTTAGCGTATGGCTTTACAGATACAATAGCGGCTTCAGTGGCGTTAAGAGCGTTGAAATACCCTCAGTATGCCTTCCTTCGGAGGGGAAGTAAAGCCGGCGGTCCCATGTCATAGATTTATGGCACGTAAAAGACTAAACTTGTGTGCAGCTAAATTGTTAGGTTATATTTCGTCGGAACGCTCTATCAAAGTTCCAACGTTCACCACTAGGTATCACTGACATCTGGTAGCGAAAGTTGGAACTACTTGAAATTGAACGGAACTTGTAGCTCACTCTAAGGGTGTCCGCTGGAAGCAGCTACAGTCTCAAGCGAGCCGAACATGTCCTCGGACACTCCCGGCACTAAAAGCCATACGATAAATCTATACTTAATATAATAAAGCTGAAGATTTTGTGTGTTTGTTTGTGTGTTTAAACGCGCTAATCTCTGGAACTACCAGTCCGATTCGACAAATTCTTTTTGTATATGATAGCCATTTTCGAGAGGAATAGTTTAGGCTATGTTAAATTTCGGACAGACCACTCCATTCCCTGCATTTGGGCTCTTTATCACAAATCCACACCGTTCCTCATAATTGCACCAAATTTTACTTACAGTTTGAAACCCTGCTGGTAACACTGTCCACTTGATATGTTGTACAACGCCCTTCATTCCCTACATTTACAATAACAAACAAACTGAACTTGTAAACGATGTATTAAGGCCCCAGAACCATTCATGTCCGTAGTAGTGTAACTGTAAGAGTATAGGTTAAGAATGTAAACAACACTCTTAGGTCCCTACGTTCGTTGCCAAGAGCCGACTGCGGTGACGTCTGGTAGCTAAGTTCTGAACTAGTAGTCGTTGACGCTGGCGTTTGGCGGCAAAAGTAGGAACTACTTGAAAATTGATCGTCTGCAGTCCTTACTTGAATTAAAACAGATACACACACTAATACAGTCATCACAATTAACACCGGTTATCAGACAGATTCTACACACACCCAAAGTACACGGGGCTACATGACCGCGTCGTCTCAGTCCCTAAATTAAGAACCAACCAACCAACACCACGACCATCACAAAAAGTTATATCTAAAAATATTTATTTTCTGTTAGTTTAAGTATCATGTGCCAGTTCTGTAGTAGTATTAATTATCATCCATAGAACAAATAAATCCACCGGGCGAAGCCGGGCACTACTGCTAGTATGGAATAAACAGATACAATATGTAATAGTTTAGGTAACGAGATATCACTACGGATGGGTGAAAGGGTGCTTACGGGTCAGTTCTTGTGAAATAAGACGAGTGTATTAGTGTTGAATGGTGTCGTGCGAGCTTCCTGTCTATGATAGGTTCTTGGATATAAGGATAGCAATATTTGTTACAGAATCCGTACTTACGGTAGTGCAGGATCATTATGTGTGTGTGTGTGCCAGTAAACACGGCAAGCTAAGCCGGCTCTGACTGGCGCAGATCGCGAGCGCACGTACGCGGTTTAGCCGGTAGATGGCGCGCTCCGCTGACTCATATCGTTAGTTCACACGTGTTTTGTCATTCATATGGACGTGTTAGCTCAGACGTTAGTGTTGCACGTTTAGTGAGTATTGTGATTACTGTGATTGTTGGTCAGCATCGCCTATGAGCACTGTAAGTACACATTATTGAACATGTTTGGTAAAAGTGTGATAGTGCGCGCCACCACCGGCTGAACCGTGTACGCGCGGCCGCAATCTGCGCCAGTCACAGCCGGCTTAGGTTGCCGTGTTTATCGGGGCGCACATAGATAATGACCCTGTATAAAACAAAGTCCCCGATTCTTGGATGTCACGGGTAATCTGGAGAACCACTGGATGGATTTTGATGAAGTTTTCACCATTCTGTAAAGGATACCTCGAGGAAGGAAAGACAAGGTTTCAGGGGACCTCAGACCGGACTGGCAGAGCCGGGAATCAAACCCGGATTTCCACGGTGACAGCCAAGAGTGCTAACCTCTACGAGATGGACGATTTTGTTTCTAGTGACAAAGTGACAAAAAACGAGAGTTTTCCGCTTTGCGGCAAAATGAGGGGGAAAATTCCATTTCTCAGCGCAGACGTGATTGTCAAGGTTGTATAGAAGTGAATGTAGTTTTAACAGCGAAGGCAAGATTTTCAATATAACATTGGCTCGGAAATACTTGTAGAAGAAGATTCTTGCAAATATGTGGGCTTTCACGTAAGGAATGATATGAAATGGAGTACTCATGTAGGAAGTGTAGTTTCTAAAGCTTACAAATCCCTGCACTTTGTAATGAGGGTATTAAAGGAAGTAGTTCCTCTGCTAAAGAATTAGGATATTTGTCACTTGTAAGATCTATTCTAGAATACGCCTCGGCGGTTTGGGATCCATATCAAGTAGGGCTCATCAATGAGTTGGAAATGGTACAAAGAAAGGCCGATAGATTTGTGCTCAGTGACTTTAATCCCAGGAGCAGTGTGAGCCGTATGTTAAAGAAACTTGGGTGGGAATCACCTGAGGCTAGGAGGATGATATCTAGACTCTGCGCTATGTACAACACGTATACAAATCAACCAGCATGGGGTGAGCTTAGCAAACCTATGGAAAAGCCTACTTACATGGATAGGAGCGATCATCCATTCAAAGTTCAGGGCCGACCACAGTGAACAAATTATGGTATATATTCTTTCGTAAACCATGCCATTGATAATTGGAACTCTCTACCTGCCGCAGTCTTAGAGCCTTTTCCCTAACATATAGGTGTGTTTAAGAAAAGACTGACTATTTGTGTAAATACTCCAGTTTAATTGTTAGTGAATTGTTATGTATAATTATTTATTTGTTATGTACTGTATATCCAATTTGCCACCGGGGGACACACCCCCAATTGCAAATAAATGAATGAATGAATGAATGAATCTGCCCCTATTTCTGGACGAAGGCTACAACGTCACAGTATTCTACTTACCGAGATCTGCTGGAGACATCAACATCGCGGGGTGTTCTGTACCTGAAAGCAGTAGAGTGATTTCGCATTATAACCATGATCTCGAATATATTAACTCGAACTGTCGATGTAATCGGACCGATTAAAAATAGTAGTGTGGTGTAGGAAAAGTAATTGTTTTTATGTTCGACGATGTCGAAAAAAGTAAATATTATATGTCGGAAAACTGTATCATAATGAGGGTCATTATAAAACAGTTTCTCCCACCAATCAGAGCTCAAGAAACAGTTGTGTGACCAATCAGGTGAGGATAGCATCGCACCTGCGCTCACTTCCATGGCCCCCTATTTTAAATTTCACTGCGTAACTTCTAGTGTCATAGGAGGCCCTGGCATTCTCTGCGTCCCATGCACTCTGTTCAGTACATAAAACTGGCGAAATGTCGACAGATATTTATGAATATTTATGTTCGGACATAAAATAGTTATATTTATCGTCGAACATAAACAGTCGTATGCAACTCGCCTAAAATGGTAATTAAGACACTCGTATGGAAATTATAAACTCCCCTATACCGGTGGCAAGTCCGGGGCCCTATTCGCAAGAAATGAGGAAGGATGAGTCGGAGGAGTAACACCTCGTTAAAAATCCAAGGTCCAGCTGACCCGGCTGGTAGTACCTTGTAAGGGTCCCTTGCCAGGTTTGCGGTGAAGTCCTCAACGGCATTGTTGGTGGAGCAGTTGAACTGCGGTAGAGTAATAATGGCGGAAGGGGCCTCCTTTTGCTCGGGAGATTAGGAGTAAAAGGTATGTAGTCCACACATATCAGGGTAGCGTCTGTCTCAGATTGAGCGGCTACAAACAGCGTCTGTTCCAGATTGGGCGGCTGATTTTAATACTGTGAAGCTTACTACCTCATCAGTTATAACCCCGCTATCCTTCGAGATAGCCTTTCTCAATTCTTTCCTTCACTCATGATGGAAACACAAAGTATTGGATTATCTACCCCAGGTGGTAATTACCCAGGTGGTAATAAATCCACCTCCACGTATTGTGGAGTTAGTAGGCCTGCGGAGTCTGGGGAGCCTGCAATGTCATGTAAGAAGAAATATATTATGTACTTAGCAACAATTAACATAAACTCACTCCTTCAGATAGGAAAACTAAAGAAAACATTGGATGTTCTTGAGAAACATAACATTGACATCGCTGCATTGCAAGAAACATGATTTTGTGATGAAGAAGCTTGAGTCTCAAGGATTCAGAATTTATAAAGGAATACCTGGTACAAGAGTTACACAGAACATCCCTCATCTTGGTACAGGTTTTATAGTCCACAAGAAAGCTGTTGATTCACTGCTGGATTTTACATCATTCAATAAAAGACTATCCACATTGTCATTTAGATCACTTAATAAAGCCTACACCATGGTCAATTTTCATGCACCGACGAACGTGTCAAACAAGAAAGACCGAGAGCAAACTAATATATTATGGGAACAATTAGAAGACGTGATTGGCAATATTCTAGCGCATCACACCACCATCCTACTCGGTGATTTTAACCCTCAAGTAGGAAGAGAGAAAAAGTTTAGGAATATAGTTGGAAACTATCCTGCACATAAACGAACAAACAAAAATGGGGAACGGCTGATTGACACCTGCAAAAATAACAACCTAGTTTTGAAATCTACTGCGTTTAAACATCTTCCTCGGAAAGCAAAGACATGGAGACATCCAAATTCACTTATGGGTGAATTTCAACTGGATCATCTGGCAATATCAAAAATTCAGATCGTGAAATCCAAAATGTGAAGGTCCTGCGTAATGCGAATATAGACTCAGAGCATTATCTGTCCCTTATTAGAATGAAAGGTATTCCGTTTAGGAACAATAGAGTGAATGTTGAAAAGGGAATGAAAACGCAAAAGTACAACACCGGTAGTCTGAAGTCAAATAACAACACTTTTGCGGAAACACTCCACAACAAACCAAAAGATGGAACATGGTCTACTTTAAGGAACGCCATTGTTACTGCGGCTTCGGAATCCATTCCTCTTGATAGAACGCGCAAGCATCCTTGGTTGAACGGTCAATGTGATCACGCAATAGAGGAAAGAAGAAAAGCTTGGATCAAGTGGAATAACAAGAAAGACGATGTGAACCTTGAGAACTTTCTCTGCATCAGGAAAAAAGCTTGTAAAATTTTAAAATTGGCAAAAAGAAATTTCCACAAATAACAAATTATTCAAATTGAAGATGATTTTCAAAGGCACAAAACAAGGCATTTCTATCAAACTTTTAAGCACCAACTGTCCAAATACGTCGCCCCTACTCTTCACATCCGAGGATCTGAGGGTAAACGTAATCTCAATAATAAAGACTGTGCTAAAGCTTTTGGAGAATATTTTAAACCCTTTTGAACACGAACATACCTACTGAACTACTTGCTTTCTATCCTACCGTTGCATACAACGACAGTTCACCACCCTCCGTCGAAGAAATAACACAAATCATCAAGGCGCTAAAAAATAATAAGGCCTCTGGGGAGGATAGTATTGTGGTTGAATTATGGAAATATTCAGATAATGACTCCATAATTTGTCTCCAGAAAACCATTGAAGAAATATGGCATAGTGAAAAGTTGCCGGAGGATTGTATTTCCGCCATCATTCATCCTATACATAAGAAAGGGGATAAATCCGACCCAAATAATTATAGAGGTATTTCACTGGTATCGGTAACGTACAAAATATTTGCAAGGGCTCTTATGAACAGAGCAGAACCGATATTAGACCGTCAGTTAGAGGAATATCAAGCTGGTTTCAGGAAATCAAGATCCTGTCCTGAACAAATTCATAACATTAAGACCATAATTTCCTACTGTATGGTACGATCAAAACCTTATGTTGTGATTTTTGTGGACTTTCAAAAGGCTTATGATTGCTTTCATAGAGACACAATAATTAACACCTTACGTGAGTTTGGCCTAGACAATAAATCAATTAATTTGTTCAAAGTAAGCTTAGAAAACACCATTTCTAAGGACAAATTTCGTGGTGAATTGTCCGAAGCCTTTGCAATCAAGATTGGCTGTAGACAAGGTGATCTGGGATCACCGATGCTGTCCAACTGTGTCTTGGAAAAAATTATAAGAGAATGGTTAACAATCTTACCAAATAATTATGGTATTCGAATTGGTTATAAAAAAGAAGACCTGAATATAAACTGTCTAGCTTTTGCAGATGACATTGCTTTGTTCGCTAATTCAATGGAAGAGGCCACTGACCAACTTAATAAACTACAAATCATAGCTGCTAAAACTGGACTTAAAGTGGCCTTCCATAAAACTAATTTTATCACAAATGTCAAAGATGCCTCAACATTCATCACGATTGGTCTGCAAAAAATTAAAAAGTCCGAAAATTTAAATACCTAGGTGAATGGATTACCCCTAATAATTCAGAAATAGCTGCCATTGAGAGCAGATGTAACAAATTGGAAGGTGCCTTTCAAACCTGCAAAAACATTTACAAAAGTAAAAGCTTGTCCCGGAATGTCAAACTTTGTCATTATAACACAGTAATTAGGCCGTCAGCACTGTATGCTGCAGAATGCTTACAGATGACAAACAAAGGTCCAATGAGAAAATTAGAACTTAAGGATCGGAAAATTCTAAGGAAAATATTAGGGCCTGTTAATGATAATGGTACTTACAGAAGAAGACATAACAATGAATTATTTGAACATATAGAAGATTTGGTGAGTGTGATGAGAAAAAGGAGAATGTCTTTCTTTGGACATTTGGAACGGATGGAGCATCATCGACTTTCATATCGAATACACCCATCAATCTCTAAAAAGAATTCCTATTGTAAATGGTCGATACATGTTAAAAGGGACCTAACAGAAGCTCGAATCAATCAAGCTCTGGTTTGGGATAGGAACCTGTTCAGAAAGGCGGTTAAATCAACCAGTAATCTACACCCTTTAACATCTGTGATGCCTCGCCCTCACTGCAAGTAGACGGAAGAAAGGAGAGCAGAACATTCGTCGAGAATGAAGATCTACTGGCAGACAAGAAAACAAGCATTACAGTGATCATATGAGTGAAGAACATCGTGGTCCATTGATGGCCGAAACGACTACAAAAAAACTCGAGTCTTAATTATTGCCATTATAGGCTATGTACTATTGCAGCCATCAGCTGGGTGGCACAAAACCCCTGTATTGTACTACTGCTGTATTTGGCGTCCTAGCATCAGCTATTTTAAGATTGACAGGTCATTAAAGTTGGCTGACGTTCATGCCTTTGCTTCAGAAAGATAAAAGCGATAATATCTAGAAGATGACTTCCACAATGGTGGAAAACCACTGATCTCTAGAGATCAGTGTGGAAAACACATTCAGTCCATCTTCCACATCTCGCTTTGCATTCCAGCTGCTCCATTTCCGTGTGAGAGAGTGTTCAGTGAAGCTAGAAATATTGTTACCAAGAGAAGGGCAGCCCTTAGTTGTGAGGAGTCAAATTACTGACATGTCTGAAGTCCTGGAGTAAAGAAGTGTGACTGTAAGTAACTGTGAACTTCAACTTCATTAAGTTATCGATATTGAAATATATTTTAAATAATAGGCCTATGTTATATATTAAAAATATTTATGAAAATTTAAGCCAGTCCGTCCGGCCATTCTATCCGGTCGATTGTCTTCATTCTTTTTTTAAATGAAAGGTATTCACGCACAGATTTGTTATCAAGTATTACAAATCACTTACGTTCCGCCTTTCTCAAATAATTTGATTTTTTCAACTTTTCCCAAATTTTATCTCTTTGAAGCAATCATATCTTTTGTTCTAATTGAGTTACACAGTTCGTTTTAGTCTAAGAACACTCGGTGGATCACGTTCTTTCATTCGAGCTATTCAAATCGGCTGATGCTGAGGAATGTTATGAGTGGACATTTAATATTACTTCTAATTTTTCATTTTCTTGCACCGAAAAATGAACATTGCCATGAAATTAATGGTGTAGTTTCAGATCTACTTCCATGAACTTCTAGAATTTACTCGAGTGTGAATACGTTGGTAACTGAAGAAGAAAATTGAAGTTTTGCATTTTCCCACTGAACTTTTGAACAGGCATGAGATGAGTGGTTTACTTCCGCATGTGCTGACTTTGAAAGAAGGTGCTATTGTAATGCTCCTTAGAAATTTCAATGCAACTAAGATATTACTTAACGGGCCGAGGCTAATAGTTAGAAAAATATATGACAATATCATAGATTCCTAAGTTCTAACTGGTGTGAATCGTGGGGAGCGTAGATTGTCACCATCTGACACTAGAATGACGGCAATTTCCTATTACACTAGCGTTTTGTATTACAATCAACAAAGCGCAGGGTCAAACGCTTTATCGAGTTGGAATCTACTTGCCTGATCCAGTTTTAGGCCATGGAATGTTGTATGTTGCCTTATCCGGAGGAAAATCATTTAAAGATGTAAAAGTAGAAATTAAACCTAAGGGTCGACACACAGCGAACATTGTCTAGAAGGAAGTATTGTGAAAAAAAGGTTATAAACTATTACATAATGTCGTAATTTCGTAATTCCAATACTGAAAGATAATGCTGCAGAGCAGCACGGGCGCCCTAGTTATTAATTGAAATGCTTTTGAATTTATTTATTTTTACTTGCACGCCCCCAATACAATTAAAATTTAAAATTATATCTTTCTCATAGCAAATGAAACTGTAAAGATTTTAAAATATAATATTGTACGTTTTTTTTTTTTTTTTTTTTTTTCGAACTGATAACACACTGTGTGAAACCGACTGAAGTTTGGTTACAGAGCTCAGCCTCACGTGTTAATATTAATGTTCAGGTTAGAAGCATGGCCACCTGTTGATGGGGCGCTGCATAGAGTCTAGCACTTTGAGCTATTGGATTCTTTGTGGTGGTCCAGTGATAGGTGACAGAGGGCTTTGCCCACTGCAGGTTATTCTATATTTCTTTTATGATTGTCTGCTGGTTGGTTGATAAGTTGATGATGATGATGGTAATTGTTGTTTTAAGGGGCCTAACATCTAGGTTATCGGTCCCTAATGGTTTGGATGATCGTGAAGATGATAATGAAATGTGAACTAGAACTAAAACTAACTGCTAACTTATATACTAGAAGAAGAAATGGAAAACAAAAGGGGAATAAGGCAATTAAAGGACAGGAGGAATAGAAATGCCCTCAAACCCTCAAAGAATGAGGATTGAGGAACTTGGAAGGAAGGAGAGCCATGAAAGGCAGATAAGAAAGTGAAAGAGGAGAGGGTCCGCCCCAGGGGTAATGGATAAAATGGGGAAAACCGGACCCAGCTCAAGAATCCCTCGGGGTCGCCAACTCTCGCCCCACTAGATGTGAGCCCCTGGGGGGGGGGGGTTGATAAGTGTTACTATGGTGATAGAGAGGTTATATCTTTTCTTGGGATGATAGTTAGGATTGTGTTTTGTTTTCATGTTTGGTGATGTAATAGAGGCTTGTTGGAGTTATTTTTGGTTTGAAAATGAAGAAAGAAGTAGGATTGATGTGTGGAAGGACAGATAGTTGAAATAAAATGTATAATGAAAGGTGTAGGCTATGTAAAGGGGGATTAGAAAGTAGAACAGTGCAATTGTATTCTCAAGTCTTCCTGTGTGAGCTCAACACCAATCACGACCCCTGGTGTATTCTTTGAATACACGGTACGAGAGATATAATGTCTATTGCTCTTTGCATGTTCATTTCTTCCTTCCTCTTTGCCAAACACCAACAGTGATCATCTGTTTTCTCCTTGTTGGGTATATCTCTCATGTCTTCATAAGTATGTTTCAGATATATAACTTCTGTGATCCACCTAGCGCCATCTAGTAGCAAACCTCTGAAGCTACTCAATTCCTCATCGTGCAAGAGGACTTACTTATCCATTTGGCTACCAGATCTCGTTACCATCGTCAGCTACTTTCTCCTTGAGCAAGAGGACTACGTCTACTGTTTCACTCACCATGCTGCGCTAATATCGCCTACTATCAACTCTTAGAAGACCATCCATCAAGAAGAAAATTAAATTTTGCTAAGTTGGTTATGCTGATATGTATACCTTTTGTTTCCTACCCCCACTCTCTCCCCTTCCTAGGACCTTCCGTGCTTCGTTGAGCTGCTCTCACTTCTTAGTCGGCAGTCGTAGTAATCAGTTAAGGCTCAACCAGAGCCAGCCTCCTGACCTAACGAGGCATCTTTTTTAAATTCCACGCCATGTTGGAACTTTAAGCATCAGTGAAGAACTTCACCTTCGCCATGCAACAAAGATAAGTACCTGCTTCAAGTTTTAACCTCATCTTCATGATTTTACCTACCACATGCTTTTAACTATCTTTTATAGGCAGTGTGAAATTACTTATTTTGGGGCAAAATCATCCTCCGCGGGATTTTCCATGTTGAGCTTTTGTTTAATCAAGCTAATCTTAGTGAAAGCAGCATTTCTTATGCTTGCCAAATGAGAAATCTTCTCACTACGCGGGATATTATCTAATACCCACTGTCTGTAATTTACAAAGCAAGTTCCTCCGCTGGATTTACATTAGCCCCATCTTACTACTAAGATTGTTCGGGAACTTTCCAGATTCGGTACTCAATCTACGAGTCCTGCCGTCATGTATTTCTCACGTACTTGGGAGAATTCTGTTTAAAACTAAATTAGTACAATAGTGAATTTTCGTCCACCGCTGGAACATTCTATGGCGCATTTAATTGTAAATCACAACTGTTTCAAGAAATAGACTTTCACCTATATAGTGCAATCAGTTCTTCCTATAATTGCAATAACTTTCTTTTCCACAAACTTTGTGTCTCCACAGTGAACATTTCATATGTTTCAATGAACTATAGTGCAAACCAGTGCTTGCTCTACTTTTCTACCGCGTCGCGATCGTTCGCTTATATTCAAATAAGGCCATGAACATTTCCTCAATTCCCATTTCTCTTTCCTAAACCTCTCACTAACAATCTGCAATAAACTTTCAATCTAGGTCTATTCCAATAAGGTGTCATTCCACGAAGTGCCCTTCCATTTTTGTTGGTTTATCATTAAGTATCTCTGTATAATCTTCGTGATACGTGTCTAGCACACGTTTCAAATTTACCTTGTTCCTCCCTTCAAAATCAGGGAAAACAATTCTCTAAACTCTTGAGCGAGTCATGTTCAGGTTTCACGAAATGGAAACTGCCCCATTTTCTCGTGATTCCTAATTAAACATAGGAAGTCTAGAAACTTCTTTTTCACTTTCTCCAGGTTTCACTGTAAGTGACCTGCCCTTTTTGTATAATTCTTATATATTAATTCTGTATAAATATAAGAAGTTGTAGGAACTTCTATTTTATTTTTCACGTTGTTATTATTGTTATTTTCAAAGTTGTCACTTGCTCTAAAACATTCTCTCCAGAATTTCTTAAGGTGCACTTTTTGTACTTCAATTCACGTTCAAGCTTTAATTATTTTATTGCTCATTTGTTTAAATCTTATAAAGATTTTGGAAACATGTAAGGTTTGAAACCTTAAAAATTGTCAATTGCCTGGAGCAACTGTTTGATGTTAAGAGGTCTGCGACCCCATTTGTTAAAAAGTTCAAATGAACCATGTTTATTAAAATTATATTTCATAATTGTTAATTTCCTTAAACTTTTTCTAATTGTAAAATAAACAAATCTTTTCCCTTTGCTTTTTCATTTTCGAATATAAAGTTTAGGCAAAATCCTGTCTTCCTTGACTCTCCTCACTCAATGACATTAAAATCTTTAATAGGGCTTTCACCATTTGTTGCATTTGAGCAAGAACTCTTACTTTTCACCTTACTAAAGTTCTTCTTAGCGGTAATAGCTAATTCTAATTGGCCAGTAAGGCAAGTAAAGTTCGCTAAGCCAACTACCTGCTTGTGGAGACTCTCTCCGGAAACTTATGGTCAGTTTTCCAAAAAATAAGTGTTTCTTTTTGTCTAAACTTTTAGCCGGCTCCTCGCTGAGTAAAAGCTTAGCCATTGTCCAATGCAACCATTGGTTCATTTACCAAGATTACCCAATAAGGCATAATCTTTTATCATATTCCTTCTTAGAGACACTTGGTCGCCCTTACAGGAACTCCATAATTTTGGAAATTGAAAATACCAAGCTTGAGTTAAATCATTGGCATTCTTCGAATTACTTTGTAAAACCTAATTTCCTTGAGAAAACATATAGTAAATTTGTTCCTCTAAGTCTTGCCAGACCATCACCCTTCCCCATAGTACTTTTATACATGCTCGGGAGGAAATGTACTAAAGCCTCTCTCTTGCAAACCGCCCAAGTCCTAGCTGCGGTTCCCGTTAGCCCCGACCAAGCTCGTACCTACTTTAGGTATTCGAGAGATAATTTCCATTGGCAACTTCTTCTAAGTGGATTTAAATCTAAACTTATTAATTTTGTGGGACTCTCCTCCTATTTTTCTATCCTTCTTTTCCAAATCCCAAATCTACTTCCTTCCCTTAGTCATCTTCCCTTGGTGGGTGGGTTATTCCCTAGCCTATAATCTACCCAAAATTTGGTACCAGAAACCCGGGAGAGCCCATTTTTTCTTCTCTCCTTTTAAAAAAGTGTCATTTGACAATACTTTGCATATTTCTAATATCTGTGTTGAATATTTCAGCTATAACTACATCGTGCAAAGCCTGTGAACGGGAAAGAGGCCGCTCCTGTCTCCTATGGTGTGTCCTATTCATTCTACTCATTCGCTGCTGCCAGCTTGACAGCATTTCCAAGGTTCCACAGTTTCGTGAGTTACATTTTCATTTATCTTCTTTAATATGGCTCCCACTGATAAGGATAAGGATGAAAAACTTACTTCTAAACGAGCATCCTATAAAGGGCAAATTACCCGATTCAGAAGGTACATAAAAGAATTCGATCCCTCAGACGCGCAATTAGATTTGTTGAAACATCGTGTAAAGGATTTTGAACGTTCTTATGAAAACTACTGTAACATTCAAACTGAAATTGAAACTTGCATGCTCAATCAAACAGAAGATCGTGTCGAAGTAGAGAACTTATATTACGAAGGCATAGGTTCTGCTTTCAGAATAATACGCCAACTTGAAGAGGAGCAGAAAAAGGACGCTTCTGTTCTTGGTTCCCTTCACGAACCCCAAACTTCTTTCCGTGAGAGCACTCACAAGCCCAAACCTACTTTACCGAAAATTGATTTACCCCATTTTTCTGGAGATGAATCCACTTGGGATTCTTTCTATGAATTATTTTGCTCCCTTGTTCATGACAATGAAGACATTCAAGTCATTTACAAGTTTCATTACTTGAGATCTATCCTTCGAGGTCAAGCTTTGCAGTTAGTAGAAGCACTTCCTCTGCGTGCCGAAAATTACCCCATTGCCTTTAACTTGTTAAAAGAAAGATATGGAAATTCACGTTTACGTATTCAACGCCATATTAAGGCTCTATTTAACCTACCTGCGTCACAGCACAATGACGTCACTAGTTTGCGTACTTTAATTGACACTACCCAACTCCACGTTAAAGCTTTGTCCCAATTAGAGCAGCCTACCGAACATTGGGATACTTTCCTAATACATTTAGTAGTTTCTAAAGTTGATGCTGCTACCCTCGAAGCTTGGGAAATTGAACTTTCTAAGGAAGACGACTACTCTTACGAGCATTTAGTCACTTTCATAAACGCTAGATGCCAACTTTTAACCGCGCTAGCTAATCAGAGCGAACCTTCATCTCCTAGTTCCAAATTCGAATTAATGTCCATCAAACCCAAAAGCGAACGCTCAGCGTCTAATACCCAAAAACCAGGGTCCAGCTTATCTAAACTCAAATCAAACTCCACTGGTTACCCAACTAGGTCTAGTGAACGTCGTGTCGCTAGCTCTATTGTTTTAAACACGCAAGGTGAACCTCGCAAAAGTTTAAACGAACCGGTAAAGTGCATACTTTGTAAAGATCCCCATGCCCTATACCTCTGCAAATCCTTTAAAGAAATGTCAGTCGATGACAGACGAAAATTAGTCGCTCAAACCAAACATTGTTTCAACTGCCTAGCGCCCACGCATTCTGCTTCTAACTGTAAATCCACAAGACTTTGCTACCATTGTGAAAAGGCTCATCATACTCTGCTACATCGTCATGATCAGGCAAGGTCATCGACAGCATCTACTTCGCCGAAAAATGATAGTGTTAACAGTTCTAATGCTTCATCATACATTCAAAATGCTAAGTCCATTCGCAGTGCTCAAGTATTGTTGTCTACTGTTCAAATTGACGTTCAGGATAACTTTGGCAACTGGGTCCGTGCACGCGGTCTTCTAGACTCAGCGGCAACTCATGATTTTGTATCTAATTCCCTGATTAGAAAACTAGGCCTACCCGTAAACCCCACTTCTATCAATGTGTCAGGCATCAACAGCTCAAAATCGCAAGCTTTACAATTTTCAAAACTAACCATAAGAGATACTTGTCATAGAAACAACTTTCTTAAACTTAATTGTCTAATTCTCAATAGCATTGGAGAAGACACTCCTAGTCACTCGGTTGATATTTCGGGGTTAAACATTCCCTCGCATTTAAGGTTAGCCGATCCTTCGTTTAACACACAAAATCCCATTGACATACTCTTTAGTGCCAATGTCTTTTGGAACTGCCTTCGGAAACAGGTTCGCAAGCTATCCTCAAACGTGGTCGCCAGAGACACTAATTTTGGATGGATTGTCACAGGGCAACTTCCCCATTATTCACCTCAACCTGCATCGCAATGTTACTTCTCCAATGCTGATCTGGAACAGTTTTGGAGGCTTGAAAATGTTGATTTTCCTAATGTAACTTCTTCAGAAAGTGAATTCTGTGAGCAACTTTTTTTGAACACGACCACTCGTTCTTCTGATGGCCGGTTCGTTGTTCAAATGCCAAGATTACACAATCCCCCCAAACTTATTAACTCTCAGCCTAAAGCTCGAAAAGCTCTCTTTGCTATCGAGAGCAAATTCAAAAAGGAACCCCTCGTCAAAAAGCAGTACACTGAGTTTATGGATGAGTATGAAAGCTTAGATCATATGGAGGTTGTTAACAAATCCGATGATGAATTGCACCCTCCAATCGAAACGGTTTATTTAAATCATCATCCTGTGTGGAAAAACCCTTTGGTAAAAGATAAAATTCGAGTTGTTTTCAATGGTTCATCACCCGACGTTAACGGCAACAGCCTTAATGACACTCTTTATTCTGGTCCTGCTATTCAATCAGATTTATCTGCTATACTTTTAAACTTTCGATTATTTCCCATAGCTGTCATAGCCGATATAAAACAGATGTACCGTCAAGTGTTAATTCAACCAGAACAACGAGATCTTCAAAGAATCTTGTGGCGTGATGAAATCAATAAGCCCATTAAGGTATTTCGCTTGAAAACGGTCACCTATGGCTTAAAACCCTCTGCTTTCCTTGCTATCCGATCCCTACACTTGCTTGCCTCACAAGATGGTCATTTATTTAACCCCAAAGCCTCTGAAGCACTAACTACGTCATTCTATGTTGACGATTACTTGCAATCCTTCTCTACTTTGGAAGAAGCTTCTTTTGTGTCTTTAGAACTTCAAGCATTACTAAGGAATGGAGGTTTCCCACTTCATAAGTGGAACTCCAACTCCCCTGAGTTTCTCGCCCAATTTCCCATCGAAGATGTAGATCCCTCTTCTGTCGAAATTTTTGGAAACTCCGAATCTATAAAAACTCTAGGAGTTCACTGGTGCACTAGCACTGACACTCTTATCTATAAAGTTACGCTCGCAGAAGAGCTTCCTAATACAAAAAGACAAATCCTCTCTGAAATTGCAAAAATTTTTGATCCGCTTCAATTTCTTGCCCCAGTTATTGTCATAGCCAAACTCTTCATGCAAGAGCTGTGGTCACTTAAATGTGAATGGGATGACGCTGTCCCTCTTTCTTTTCTTAATCGTTGGCTCTCGTTTCGCAGCAATTTGCTGGATCTTTCCCTCATTGAAATTCCCAGGAATTTAATCAGCTCTCATTCTAATGCATCTTTTTTCCTTCACGTGTTCGCGGACAGTTCCGAAAAAGCTTATGGTTGCTGTGCATATTTAGTTTATCACGATTCACTCTATGGATCTCCAGTTTCTAACCTTGTCTGTGCCAAATCGAAAGTCGCTCCTCTTAAAACTATCACTTTACCTAGGCTCGAACTGTGCGCTGCACTAATGGCTGCAGAACTTGTCAAGAAATTACGGGAAGTATTAAAGGTCGAATTTTCGCAAATCTATCTCTGGAGCGATTCTATGATTGCCCTTTCTTGGATCGCCAAAAATCCCTCTCATTGGCAAACTTTTGTCGCAAACAGGGTTTCCAAAATTCAAACTCTTTCTTTTGGATGTCAATGGAGGCATGTTCCCAGTGCGGATAATCCAGCTGATATCATCTCTCGTGGTTGTTTACCCTCTCAATTGGCAGCTTCCCAATTGTACTGGCATGGGCCCTCGTGGCTAATCGACGAATCTTCCTCATGGCCTTCTAAACCTCCAGCTACAAGCTCCAACTTGCCTGACGCTAAAGTACCTATACCCATTGCTTCGTGTCTTGTTTCCAACGCATCTCATCCTTTGTTGTCACGCTATTCTTCCTTCCATAAATTACTACGGATTGTTGCCTATCTCCTTAGATGGAAATATCTTGTGGTTGACCAACCTCTTCTCCCTAAACCACACCTTACCAATCATGAATTGAATCTCGCTACCATTAAGATTTTACAACTGACACAGCAAGAAGCCTTTTCTTCTGAATTGTCATTGCTTTCTTCTAGAAGAGATCTTTCCAAATCCAGCCGTCTTCGTGCTTTAGCCCCGTTCCTTGATGACCATGGATTACTTAGGGTAGGTGGAAGGCTCTCGCAATCTTTACTCTCTGAGGACAAAAAGCATCCTGTTATTTTGCCTTCCAAACATCACGTTACTTCTTTAATTATACGTGACTTTCATTACCGTAATCTTCATGTTGGTACACGTACTCTGCTCTGCCTCTTAAGAGAAAAGTACTGGATTATAAATGGAATTCATGAAGTTTCTTCTGTAATTCATAAGTGCATTCCTTGTTTCAAAGCGAAACCTAAAATCAACACTCAATTAATGAGCGATCTGCCCTCTTTTCGCTCTTCTCCTATACGCCCATTTGCTTTAACTGGCGTGGACTATATGGGTCCGTTCCAATATCAACGAAACTCTCCTGAAGCTAAACGCAAATTGTTTGGTAAGCTTTATGTCTCTCTCTTTGTTTGCATGGTTACCGGCGCAATCCACTTGGAACTAGTAACGAATGCTTCTACTTCTTATTTTTTATCAGCTGTCTCTCGTTTCACCGCTAGGCGTGGTGTTCCTTCTGAGATGTTTTCTGATAACGCTTCCACCTTTCAGGGCGCAGCCTCCCTGTGGAAGAAAGCTCTCACTTCCTCTCCTGCCATGGAACAAATCTCTAATTTTTCTTATTCAAAAGGTTTCAAATGGCGCTTTATACCTCCTTACGCTCCGCATCATGGTGGTAGGTGGGAATCTTGCGTAAAGCTCACTAAACGTCATTTGAGAAAAGTCTTAGGTAATCGAATTCTGACTTACGAAGAATTCAATTCTCTGTCTGTTCTGATTGAAGGTGTTGTTAACTCTCGTCCTTTAACTCCACTTTCCAATGACCCTGATGACCTACTTCCACTCACCCCTGGTCACTTCCTTATCGGCACTTCTCTTTCTGCCCCTCCTCCTCTTCCTAATTCTTACAGGGATTCTAATCTACCTATCGCTTGGCGGAAACTTGAAGCCCTCCGTAATTCTTTTTGGAAAAGGTGGAACTTGGAATATTTAACTTCCTTGCAACGGAGGCAGAAGTGGTTTCTTTCCAGTCCCGACATTAAAGTAGGGGACTTGGTCTTGGTTAGGGATATTTCACCCCCCCCCTAGTATGGATTTCTGGTAGGGTGACCGAATGTTACCCTGGAAGAGATGGGAGAGTCAGGGTGGCCAGAATCTTGACTACAAATGGACCGATCACAAGACCACTGTCTTTGATCGCTCCGCTTCCAATACATGTGTAACTGCTTTCCTGCTCGCTGTTGGTGTCTGTCCCCCCAGTATGGTGTATTCTTTGAATACACGGTACGAGAGATATAATGTCTATTGCTCTTTGCATGTTCATTTCTTCCTTCCTCTTTGCCAAACACCAACAGTGATCATCTGTTTTCTCCTTGTTGGGTATATCTCTCATGTCTTCATAAGTATGTTTCAGATATATAACTTCTGTGATCCACCTAGCGCCATCTAGTAGCAAACCTCTGAAGCTACTCAATTCCTCATCGTGCAAGAGGACTTACTTATCCATTTGGCTACCAGATCTCGTTACCATCGTCAGCTACTTTCTCCTTGAGCAAGAGGACTACGTCTACTGTTTCACTCACCATGCTGCGCTAATATCGCCTACTATCAACTCTTAGAAGACCATCCATCAAGAAGAAAATTAAATTTTGCTAAGTTGGTTATGCTGATATGTATACCTTTTGTTTCCTACCCCCACTCTCTCCCCTTCCTAGGACCTTCCGTGCTTCGTTGAGCTGCTCTCACTTCTTAGTCGGCAGTCGTAGTAATCAGTTAAGGCTCAACCAGAGCCAGCCTCCTGACCTAACGAGGCATCTTTTTTAAATTCCACGCCATGTTGGAACTTTAAGCATCAGTGAGGAACTTCACCTTCGCCATGCAACAAAGATAAGTACCTGCTTCAAGTTTTAACCTCATCTTCATGATTTTACCTACCACATGCTTTTAACTATCTTTTATAGGCAGTGTGAAATTACTTATTTTGGGGCAAAATCATCCTCCGCGGGATTTTCCATGTTGAGCTTTTGTTTAATCAAGCTAATCTTAGTGAAAGCAGCATTTCTTATGCTTGCCAAATGAGAAATCTTCTCACTACGCGGGATATTATCTAATACCCACTGTCTGTAATTTACAAAGCAAGTTCCTCCGCTGGATTTACATTAGCCCCATCTTACTACTAAGATTGTTCGGGAACTTTCCAGATTCGGTACTCAATCTACGAGTCCTGCCGTCATGTATTTCTCACGTACTTGGGAGAATTCTGTTTAAAACTAAATTAGTACAATAGTGAATTTTCGTCCACCGCTGGAACATTCTATGGCGCATTTAATTGTAAATCACAACTGTTTCAAGAAATAGACTTTCACCTATATAGTGCAATCAGTTCTTCCTATAATTGCAATAACTTTCTTTTCCACAAACTTTGTGTCTCCACAGTGAACATTTCATATGTTTCAATGAACTATAGTGCAAACCAGTGCTTGCTCTACTTTTCTACCGCGTCGCGATCGTTCGCTTATATTCAAATAAGGCCATGAACATTTCCTCAATTCCCATTTCTCTTTCCTAAACCTCTCACTAACAATCTGCAATAAACTTTCAATCTAGGTCTATTCCAATAAGGTGTCATTCCACGAAGTGCCCTTCCATTTTTGTTGGTTTATCATTAAGTATCTCTGTATAATCTTCGTGATACGTGTCTAGCACACGTTTCAAATTTACCTTGTTCCTCCCTTCAAAATCAGGGAAAACAATTCTCTAAACTCTTGAGCGAGTCATGTTCAGGTTTCACGAAATGGAAACTGCCCCATTTTCTCGTGATTCCTAATTAAACATAGGAAGTCTAGAAACTTCTTTTTCACTTTCTCCAGGTTTCACTGTAAGTGACCTGCCCTTTTTGTATAATTCTTATATATTAATTCTGTATAAATATAAGAAGTTGTAGGAACTTCTATTTTATTTTTCACGTTGTCATTATTGTTATTTTCAAAGTTGTCACTTGCTCTAAAACATTCTCTCCAGAATTTCTTAAGGTGCACTTTTTGTACTTCAATTCACGTTCAAGCTTTAATTATTTTATTGCTCATTTGTTTAAATCTTATAAAGATTTTGGAAACATGTAAGGTTTGAAACCTTAAAAATTGTCAATTGCCTGGAGCAACTGTTTGATGTTAAGAGGTCTGCGACCCCATTTGTTAAAAAGTTCAAATGAACCATGTTTATTAAAATTATATTTCATAATTGTTAATTTCCTTAAACTTTTTCTAATTGTAAAATAAACAAATCTTTTCCCTTTGCTTTTTCATTTTCGAATATAAAGTTTAGGCAAAATCCTGTCTTCCTTGACTCTCCTCACTCAATGACATTAAAATCTTTAATAGGGCTTTCACCATTTGTTGCATTTGAGCAAGAACTCTTACTTTTCACCTTACTAAAGTTCTTCTTAGCGGTAATAGCTAATTCTAATTGGCCAGTAAGGCAAGTAAAGTTCGCTAAGCCAACTACCTGCTTGTGGAGACTCTCTCCGGAAACTTATGGTCAGTTTTCCAAAAAATAAGTGTTTCTTTTTGTCTAAACTTTTAGCCGGCTCCTCGCTGAGTAAAAGCTTAGCCATTGTCCAATGCAACCATTGGTTCATTTACCAAGATTACCCAATAAGGGATAATCTTTTATCATATTCCTTCTTAGAGACACTTGGTCGCCCTTACAGGAACTCCATAATTTTGGAAATTGAAAATACCAAGCTTGAGTTAAATCATTGGCATTCTTCGAATTACTTTGTAAAACCTAATTTCCTTGAGAAAACATATAGTAAATTTGTTCCTCTAAGTCTTGCCAGACCATCACCCTTCCCCATAGTACTTTTATACATGCTCGGGAGGAAATGTACTAAAGCCTCTCTCTTGCAAACCGCCCAAGTCCTAGCTGCGGTTCCCGTTAGCCCCGACCAAGCTCGTACCTACTTTAGGTATTCGAGAGATAATTTCCATTGGCAACTTCTTCTAAGTGGATTTAAATCTAAACTTATTAATTTTGTGGGACTCTCCTCCTATTTTTCTATCCTTCTTTTCCAAATCCCAAATCTACTTCCTTCCCTTAATCATCTTCCCTTGGTGGGTGGGTTATTCCCTAGCCTATAATCTACCCAACCCCCAATATTATTATCGGATGTTGATGCCGTAGAAAAGTTTAAAAATTGCACTTATAATTTTCAAAAATGACATCTTAAGCTCAAACTGAAAAGTCAATCCAAATAGATTTCTAGACTTAACAAAAGGTTCATGTTTACTTTAGTCTCAGTTCCAGTGCGCTACGAATGTAATTCTGATGTTGTCAAATGTAAATGATCTGCGGTTATCAGCCAACAAGTTTTTATATCTCGAAAAGCTGTGTTCAACATCAACTGATGTGATCGGAGCGTACTTGAATTGAGGAAGGTCGTTTGCTGTCAAATCCTCCTCAATCCCATCCGTGTGGTAGGTTTCACCAGAAAGAATGTCTGAGATTTTGCATAATGTTTTATACCCGGTGTTTTTGTCCAGCACTTTTTTCAGTTTTGATGGCAATACCCGCAGCAATTTCACCACGATTGTTGGTAAGACTAGTTTCCACCCAGTTGATTAATGAAATGGAATCAATATTTCAATATTTTAAATTATCTTGTATCTGCTAATAGCTTCTTCTTAACTCTGAGAGACGTAACTCCCTCATATAAAGCTGTGACATACCTAAATCGGAAAAAGATGACCTTAAAAGGCCGATTTCTCTAAAATAAGGCCAAAAAATCTACCAAACTTAAGAAAATGATCTTAAAATGGAAAAATAGCACAAAAAAATGCAAAAGGTGCAAAATAAAAATGACATATTTGAAGACGGGGTGACCCGTCCGGAGTTTCTATGTACTTCAGCATTGTTTTAGACAGCTCAGTAAAAAGAAACTTTTAATCGATCGACAGATCTATTTAACTAATTTATTGCGCACAATATGTAGGTGAAATATCACTGAACTCAAGAATCAGAGAGACCGTTCTCTTCTTGCACTCCATTTACACAAAACACATGTACGCTCCTGGCTAGCCTGGTGAAAGGATTTCCTGGCATAAATACGATTATGAAAACCGTGTATCGGACATCAGGTGTCTCAAGTGCTAATGATATTCACTTCGACTCTCTGTCAACTGTTATGAGAAACATCTCAAGTGGGCTGTAAAATATTGTATGTATATTCTGTTCTTTTCTATTTCCGTTTGATTGATTGATTGATTGAAAATGTGGTTGAATGAATAGTTGATTGATTTTTTGATGGAATGTACAAGCGACTGAAGTAATGTATTTTTTGTTTCCTGTTATCCAGATCCTCGAATGTCTCTCTTGTATTGCTTTTTTTTTCAAGTTTTTGAAATTTTTCTTCTTATATTTTCTTCTTTCTTCGATTCGGCCAACTAGGGACCACGTCAGTTCAACTGTCTCTTCTTCCGAGCTTTAACTACCGCCCAGTGTTCCCGCTTTCGTCTCCGGTGTTGTTCTTTTCTCTCTTGGCATCACGTCTTCCCTGTCATCAGCTTCGGCTTTTCCTGGAAACCTTTGTGCATATGTAGTTTTCTCAACTTCCGTGAACCATGCCCCTTTGGTTTTCTTATCTTGAAAGTACGTCAATATCCGTTTTGATATCCTGCCTGGGCTCATTCGTGTCACGTGGCTATAAAAGGCAATTCTTCTTTTTCGAATCGTGTCACTGATCTTCTCCACGTGCTTGTATAATTCGTGGTTGTGACGCCTTCTGTACTCGCTGTTTTCTTTGATGGGGACGAGAATTTCCCTCAATATATTCCTTTCTTTAGCCTCTAGTTTTTCCATTAGACCTTTCTTGTTCATTATTAGAGTCTCAGCCGCATACAGAGCCTCTGGTCGAATAACAGTGCAGAAATGTCTAATTTTGGCGTTTAAAGATATCGATCTATTATATTTCACTTTATGTTTTTGCCTTTTTCCCGTTTACAGTGGATAGTTTTGATTATTCTGTAATATTTTGTGAATGTTTCCTGGAAAAAGGGATCGTATGAATCAACGCTAGAGATAGGATGTTTGAGTGCGTGTCTGTATGGTTGGTAATAGTGTATTTCTATTTTTGTTCCTGTTTGCTGTTTTCGTTTCGTTTATACTTGTAAACTGTATTGTTAATTATTATATTGTCACTAGCGGAGTCTCTCTTACAATAAACAATACATCTCTTCTTAGTATAAAACCAAGTCCCCGATTCTTGGATGTAACGGGTAATCTCGAGAACCACTGGATGGATTTTGATGAGGTTTTCACCATTTCTGTAATGGATACTCGAGGAAGGTTCCTGTAGAAAATAATTTATTTATGATCAAAGGAAGCCAAGCAGTAACGATTTCAGTGAAAAGGTCAAAAATTTAACTTGCGTCCGTTCGAATTTTAAGATTAAGCTAGGCTAACCATTAAAAATATCAGGATACTCTGAGTGTAAAATTGTTCAGCATGAAAAGTTCTACAAAAGAGTCCGCGAGAGCATATCTCTATATTCAACACATCGCCACTATAAGTGTTTGTACGTTTTTTCAGGTAATGCATTCATAACTGTTCCCGAAGCCGAGGCAGGATGCTAGTACATATATCAGGTGAGTCAGCCGCCCCTTATTTTTTTAGTTTTCAACCACACTTCCAACGTCTGATGCCAACATGATCGACGGTTCCCCGTCTATCGCCAAGCCACAATGACCCTAAACGACATGGACATGGAAGCAAGACCTTTACAAAAACATGTGTGCGACAAGTGATAATTCAAAGCATCAAACTGTCACACGGGCATGTACAAAGAACATGCCGATTATAGGGTTTCAGTAGGATACGAAATTGACGCTAGGTAGGCCTACGGTGGATTACTTATAAAAAACGTGAATGAACCTTCGAAGCGGAAATCAGTATCACATCTCATACGCTTCCAGATAACACACACTAATACAGCCATCACAATTAACACCGGTTATCAGACAGATTTTACACACATACAAAGTACACGGGGCTACATGACCGCGTTGTCGCAGCCCCTAAACTGAGGAACCAACCAATCTGTGTTAAGAGGGACAGATGACCTCGTAGTTCCACCCATTAAGACAACAGTAACTAACTAACTAACTGGAACAACAGATACTGGAGCAGAGAAACCCCTTCTGTTTCTCTTATGTTTGCATGGGAATCGCCCAGCCGCACGGGAAAGCGAACGCACTCAATTCAATTCATATGGTCGTATTCTATTTGCCTTGGATTGGGTTAAGTTTCATAATAGTGTGATATCAAGATCAAATTAACATGCGATGTGGTAATTACTGCATCATGCTACTCACCAGTTAGGAGTCGAACTGACGCGCCGTGGCGCCCTCACGTGGTCATGGCGAAATGGAACAAGCAGGCGTCTGAAGAAATGACTAACATTATTGTTGTTGTATTCCCGCTGGTCGTGTCACGTTCATCCATAATCGATAAGAACACAGCAACAGCTAGACGCCGGTCACAAACACAACACAACACAACACCGGCCACGAGTCAAGCTTTAGGTTCCATAATAATAATGTATTCATTTAGATTGCTTGGCTTTCCGGATGACTTTGCTCTGATCACGGACACACCAGAAAATGCAAAGATTCAAGTAGAAAACTTAATGGAGCAAGCAGGAAAAATAGGTTTACAAATCTCCTTCCCCAAGACAGAATTTATAACGAATGTTCAAGATTGTCCTGATGTAATAATCAAAAACCACAACAAAATACACAAAGTTAAGTATTTAGGTGAATGGATAACTATCAATAACAATGAAAACAGGAAGTTCCGTGACGAACTAAAGAGCCTAATTTTCTTAAAATTTAAGATTCATGCCAATTATTAATCTATATGGATCTATCTAGAATAATGACGAAATTAAGTTGGTAATATAGAAATTTCAAATTACTTCGGAATACTGTATACCTGGCATAATGTAGCCTAATGTAGCCTAATAGAGCACTGCAGTTGGCAGCCCTGGTGACTGAATGTATTCTTAGTTCCATCTCTTAAGGTACATAACACAAAATTTGGTTGAAGTCCAAAGGATAGTACTGACATTACATGCAGTTAAACATTCGATCTAACAGCGCGTAAAATCATGTTGACAACAATGTCATGCATGTACTGGTCAGAAATAATCTGAAATAATACGATCTATTGTTGTGCCAACTTAGAATGAAATCCATTACTTAGTATAGAAGTTACATGCATTTTAAAATTGGACCTATCAGCAGGCTTAGAATCATATTGGGCCGATAACCTAGATGTTAGGACCGTTAAAACAACAATTATCATCATCATCATCTTAGAATCATGATGGTAGCACTGACGTATATTAGTTACTCCAAATTAATAGATAATGCCAGGTACTATACGTGTGCAAAGTTTAGAGCTATTGGCTTGCATACTTTCTGACATATTGGTATTTAGATAAAAGAAATTGAGAGCATTTATAACAGTTGGCAGCCCTGGTGGATCTTAAGAATACGCTCAGTCATATCTGGTTATGTACACATAGCACATACAAAATTTGGTTGAATTCCAATTGATAGTGTAGAAGTTATATTCATTTAAAATTGGACCTATCAGCTGGCTTATAATCATTTTGGCAACACTGCCATGTATGATCCCCTGGAAATTAAACTGAAATATTATTATCTACACGTGTGCCAATTTTGAAATTAATACCTTCCAAGATATCCAACGTGGAGCTCAAATTTCAATTGCGATTTTTCAGCAGTTGATAGCACTGACATCATTTTCAAATACGGCATTGAGATATTCAGGTATAGATCTTTACTCCTACCACATTTTGTTTCGATTGATCCAGCCGTTTAGGAGTTGATAGGGGGGACACACACACAGCCGGACAGACAGACAGACAGACTGAAGGACAGACAGACAGGCAGAAGGACAGACAGACAGACACATTAGCCCGGATCGATCTCATAAGTCTACTTTTTCCTCATTTTTGCAAAATGTGAAAAGTAGGCTAAAAATTGCTTCGAGTTCCGAGCAAAGAAAATGAACGTAGCATTTCAGATCACCAGAAATGCATACAAGAAGAAGGCATTATCATGAGACACTAAAATTAAACATTACAATTCTGTGGTGAGACCTGAAGCACTCTTTGGAGCTGAAATATTAAAGTTAATGCGGAAAGGTGACGTAAACAAAATCACGCTCATGGAAAGAGGATTGGTTCGATGCATCCTTGGCCCAAGGAAAAAGAAACAGACTATAACAGACCACGACCTAACAAGGAAATATACACCCATGTGAAGAACATAACTCACTCCATGCGCAAACGACGGATGTCATTTTTTGGGCATTTAAATACAATGAATAATGACAGGCCAACAAAATATAGTTTTAATAAAATTTTAAAACTTAAAGTTCAACCAGCGTGGTTTGCACAGACATTAAAGGATCTTAAGGAAGCAGACATTGACTTTACAGATACATATAATAGGAATTTATTTCGGGAGAAAATTCAAAAAGTGATCTTCAAGGAGGAACAAGAAAGACGACGGAAGCTGCCACGGAACATTGAAAAGCTCCGAAATCGGAGCTCAGAGAGGATGAAGCGAACGTGGGCAGATAAAAAAAGACATGTGGAAAGATTTGAAGTATTGATTTTACGTGCTCTGTAATAGTGCTATTCGATTAAATAAATAATAATAAATAATGTATTCATTTACATAGTTGACGCGCACGTTGGAGCACTTAAATCAAACCAAATACATTTAGGTCAGCTGTCATCATCTTCCTCTTCTCCCGAAACCTCTTCATTCTGGATGACTTGGCTGCCCTTTCCTCATCAGACACTAATAAGTACTGTTTTAGGCACCTAAAGTAGGCCATAAAACTGGTAAATTAGGCTGATACCTATTAATATTTGGTCGATAGTAAAAATTACAACATGAAAATAAGTCAGTCAAAGACGAAAGTTTTGGTCTGCGATAAAAAAAAATCAGACTCAAATATGATAATAGTGGTGGGCAACAATACACTACAAAATGTTCAAGAATTTAAATATCTCGGAAGCTAAATTACCAAAGATGGAAGAAGTAAGAAATAAATCAAATGTAGAATTTTACATGCCAAATTAGCATTTCACAAAAAGAAACGTTTACTCACTACAAATTCCATTAATCTTAAAACCAGAAAAAGATTATTTAAAGCGTATGTTTGGAGCATTGCCCTTTATGGTTGCGAAACGTGGACAATTGGAAAAGAAGAAAAAAGGAGGTTAAATTCTTTTGAACAATGGTGTTATAGAAGAATGCTAAAAATTAGCTGGACAGAAAGAATAACGAATGCTGAAGTATTTAAAAAGGTGGAGGAAAATTATACCTTTTGGAAAAGCATAAAGAGGAGGAGGACTAGACTGATAGGACATATTTTGAGACACTGTTGCTCTTTTTTGTTATTCTTGACAATGTTCAACACACAAAAATATTATATTTTTACACACTCAAATCATACATAACAATTAAAAAGATTCTCTTTTATTTCATCACTGCCTACTTGATATTCTGTTCCCGCACTGCCTTCTTGATACTCTGCTACATCACGATAGCCTGCTGAAAACGGTATTGGAGTGAATGGTTGAAGGCAAAAGATGTCGAGGAAGACCACGCCTACAATATGTACAGCAAATTATGTCTGATGTAGGATGCAGAAACTATGAAGAGATGAAGAGGAAAGCCGACTAGAGAACTGCCGCAGACCAATCCATGGATTGAATACTTAAAGAGTAAACATTTTAAAAACAAGATGTTCAGTAAAGAAAATGTAGCCTATTTTCTCCTAAATGCATGGGTATTATTATAACTCTTTGTTCTTTTCAAGGAGTATAATTGAATGTTGGTTGTAGTAGCTTGTTGAAATACAACGTGCTATACGGATATTAAACATGAATATGAGGTGTCCTTTGCTAGTGCTACCTCTGTACAAAATTTCATTCATTTCGGTTTCACCGTGTTTAAATTGATATGGTGAATCAATTTGCACACATACATGGCCGCTATCTGCAACCTATTGGGCTGATGACCATGTCGTTTGGTCAAAAGATGCTTATTACATAAAGGTATATTGTTGCAAAATTTAGTAGAGATCAGATGATTAGGTTGGTCGTAATTTGATTTTAGCTTTTAACATTTGGGTGGCCGCCATTACGTTTCCGTCAAGATGGCGGCGATATAAAACATGACACTGAGGTGCCCTTTGCTAGTGCTACCTCTGTACCAAATTTCGTTCAATTCGGTTTCACCGTGTTCGAATTGATAGGGGGGGAACAGACATTCAGAGTACACACACTCACACACAGACAGACACACAATTTTTCGCCCTGTGTTGATCTCATAAGTCTACTTTCATTTTTTGCAAAAATCGAAAGTAGGCTAATGAGTGATTAGTTATTGCATAAATAGAAGTAACGACAAGAAAACAATGTATTTGTCACTAAATTAACCACTACACAATTTTTCATGAACAATACAATACCAATTAACTGTCTATTTATTGAGCTTGTTTTCATATTGTGGTTAACATCCACTGCTATAATTGACTTAATGTTCGACCCTGACTATTATGTGTCAGAAAACTGTATCATAATGAGGCTCATTATAGCACTATTTTAGCCTACTTTCGATTTTTGCAAAAAATGAAAGTAGACTTATGAGATCAACACAGGGCGAAAAAAAGTGTGTCTGTCTGTGTGTGTGTACGTGTGTGTGTGTGTGTGTGTGTGTGTGAGTATGTGTGTATGTGAGTGTGTGTACTCTGAATGTCTGCCCCCCCCCCCTATCAATTCAAACACGGTGAAACCGAATGGAACGAAATTTGGTACAGAGGTAGCACTAGCAAAGGGCACCTCAGTGTCATGTTTTATATCACCGCCATCTTGACGGAAACGTAATCGCGGCCACCCAAATGTTAAAAGCTAAAATTTAATTATGACCAACTTGATAATCTAGTCTCTACCAAATTTTGCAACAACATATCTTTATGTGGAAAGCATATTCTGACCAAACTGCAAGACCATCAGCCCAATAGTTTGCAGATGGTGGCCAAGTATGTCTGCAAATTGATTCCCTCTATCAATTTAAACACGGTGAAACCGAATTAAACGAAATTTGGTACAGAGGTAGCACTAGCGAAGGGCACCTCAGTGTCATGTTTTATATCGCCGCCATCTTGACGGAAACAGAATGACGGCCACCCAAATGTTAAAAGCTTAAATCAAATTACGACCATCCTAATAATTTGATCTCTACCAGATTTTGCAATAACATGCCTTTTTGTGGAAAGCATCTTATGACTGACTACAAGGTCATCAGCCCAATAGTTTGCAAATAGCGGCCATGTATGTGTGCAAATCCATTCCCCATATCAATTCAAACACGGTGAAACCGAATTGAATGAAATTTTCTTACAGAGGTAGCACTAGCAAAGGGCACCTCATATTCATGTTTAATATCCCTATAGCACGTTGTATTTCAACAAGCTACTACAACCAACATTCAATTACACTCCTTGAAAAGGACGAAGGGTTATAACAATACCCATGCATTTAGGAGAAAGTAGGCTATATGTGCTTTACTGAACATCTTGTTTTTCATTATGAAACAGTTTCTCCCACCAGTCAGAGCTCAAGAAACAGTTGTTTGACCAATTAGATAAGGATACCTTCGCGCATGCGCTCAAAATCCAACATGTATATATAAATTACCGAAAGTGCACCGTCCATATGTTCGCGTAAATAAACTGGTGAATATGAGACAAGAAATAGCACTGTACCTTAATATCCCAAAATCCAATTTCTACACAGCGCGTTGTTTTCAAACGATTTCGGTGACAGTTTTACTGAATACTGGTGCACAATCTGAACATATGGCATTGAAGCACACAGAGCGCATGCGTCGGTCGGCCAGAGAGCTTGGAAAACAGAGATATAGATAGATAGATAGATTTATTTTGACTGGCAAGATTAGGGCCATTGGGCCCTCTCTTCCATCTAACCAGATTATACAAATAATAAATGATGAGCAGTACAAATACAACTTAAATCTAACAATATTACAATATTTATACAGTATACATATAAACTGGATTAGCTTGGTGGTGTAGGCTGTAAATTGTTGCATTGTTAGGGTGAATAACTAAGATACTTAGGAGTAAGTTTAAAATTACAGTAAGGTAAAGGAAATAGGCTACTGAAAAAAAGTAGACTAATGATGGTGATGAAGATGATGATGAAGATAATTAGTCGTTACTGAAGGAGGTTATTTAGATATCTAAATAGAGAGTAAATGAGAAAGTGAGAATTGGAAAGTTTGAATATATGTAATACGACGTAAGAATATAAGCATAAATGTTGAGTTCAACTTTCATTTACTTAGTGAGTATGTACTGCTGGCAACGCTGCTTGAAGCTGGACGGGGTTGCTCCTCTGACAGAGCGAGGCAGATTGTTCCACAGTCGTGCAGTAGCAACAACGAAGGAGTTGGTATAGCGTACTGTGCGGTGTATGGGTATCAGCAAGAGTGTGTCGTTTTTTGACCGTGTTCCAAGAGTATGCTCGTACGAGAGGCGGTGAAGCTGAGAGTGCAGGTAAGCTGGAGTTGAAGTTGAGAGTATTTGTTGAAGAATACATAAAGAATGGAGGTCGCGGCGTTGATTTAGACGTAACCAGTTAAGTTGCTCATAAGCGGGGGTGACATGGTCATAGTACCGTAAATTAAATATGTAGCGTACACAGGCATTTTGTGCATGTTGGAGTTTGTTTTTAAGAGTAACAGTGAGATCTTTGTATACCACATCGCAGTAATCAAAATGAGGCAATATTAGGGAGGAAACAAGTCGTTCCTTTAATACACGAGAGAAAATATTCCAGAATCTTCTAAGTGAATTCAATGCGGAAAATACTTTTCTGGAAACATTGCAGACGTGCTGCGTCCAGGAAAGATGTTTATCTATAATAACGCCTAGATCTTTAACTGACTCACGGAATTCGATTGGGGAATCGCACAAGCGTAATTTTGGTAATGTGGGTTCATTTTTTAGTTTTAGGAGGATTTTCGGGTGGGAGATTATGATTGCTTGGGTTTTAGCCTCATTGAGTCGTAGTCCATGTAAGCGAGTTCAGTTACAGATTTCAGTTAAGTCTTCATTAAAGGTGCCGATTGCTTCCGATAGTTTTTCTGATGCTGAATGCAGGTAGATTTGTACATCATATACTACCCAGCGCAGCCCCCGATCACAACATTTTAGTATCTGAACAGATATTTATGAATATTTATGATCGTCGAACATGAACAGTCGTATGCAACTCGTATGGAATTTATAAAACTCGCATACGCTCGTTTTATAAACATACTCGTGTCTTAATTATAGCCATTATAGGCTCGTTGCATAATGTACTATTTCATTATTCTACAAACATTTGTTCCAAATTGTCAACGGTCTGACTATGCCTTTTGTCCGACAAAATCATTTTTTTTTTTGGTCGTGTAGCCTCCTGAGAGGCCGAGTGCAGGTCTTTCTAGTCGACGCCCGTGGGCGACCTGCGCGTCGGGATGAGAGATGGAATGGATGAAGATGAATGAAACTGGGCGAGGATGTGGAAGGAAGCGGCCGTGGCCTGTCAGAAGGTACTGTCCCAGCATTTGCCTGGTGTTGAAAATGGGAAACCACGGAAAACCATTTCAAGGACAGCCGACGGTGGGGCTCGAACCCACGCGTCTACCGAGTCAGCAGAGAGCTTGGCCCCTTGACCTAACGCAGCGATTTAGCCCGCGTAGCCACTACTGTCGGTGACAAAATCATTTTAAAAGCAGAAATCACCTTTCAATTGAAACAGATGTCGCACCCTGTTCATTCTCTAGGAGAGTGACCTTCGGAGCGCAACAAACTGCAGTAAGTTGCTTGTTTCTCCTTTATAATTCTAATATTTTTCAATTACCGTTTCCGTGGTACAGAACCTGATTTCCGTTACTAATTTAAAAACAATGTCAATTTACACCAAACCTTCCAGCAATGCACTGAAAATACACTTTAAGGCCTAAAATATAAAATAGGCACCAAAAGGTCAAATACACATTTTAATAAAGGAACTGCGCACAAATGTGCATTACATTTTCGAGTAATCCAATAAGGACAGTGTTCTCTTAGGGCATTTACAAAAATGGTATCGACCACATTGTTTAACACATAATATGCATACACACTGTTCAGATGGTTCTTGAAAGCCACGTCGCACGCACAGCTTATGATGCAAGCCGTGTACAGCAAGTCTATTCAGAGCACTCCTCATTTCACAGTTAGGTTCAGTCAAATTTCTCTGAGACATGGCATCAGTCACATAGAATTCTAGGTCGATTTCCGCTCGCTTTCTTTGTCTCATCCTTAGGAATTCCTGTTCCTGTCTTGTAGCAGGCAATTGTAATCGAAATATTAAGTCTTCAATAGGAAAAGTTTCCCTAGCAAGTTCATAAACAAGTCGGGAGTGCTTGTATTTTGATAATCCTACGGCAGCCTTTAACTATCGCGCTTTGGCTTTTTAGATTGATCTGAGATCGCTCAAGCTTAAATTATCCCAGACTATGTCTAACCGGAACAATCTTGGCATCAAAGAGTGCTAAGGCGGATTTCAGTGAAAGTCGAGATATGTTTCTAATATCGAAAATAGCTTTAGTGGCCGATGCCACCCGCTGTTTTATGTGAATCCTGAAGGATTGCATGGTAGTTTGCAGAGTCAAGCCGAGATAGGTGAAGCTATTTTACAATTTAAAGGGGAGTTCGTTACAAAATTATACGGTCGTCCTTGGACGCTCGACCGCCTTTCCTGAAGATCATATATTTCGTTTTCTCGACGTTAACCTACAAATCGTTGGTAGACGCCCATACCTCCAGAGAGGAGACAGCCGATTTTAGGGCACTAATAAACTTGATAGGAATAGATAACTTTTCATGAAACGCAAAGATATCTCATCGACTACTTTCCATCCTTACAGGAACAACATCCGAGGTCTAGATAGTCTTTAGTGCAAGTCTTGTATGTTTGTTCCTCAGAATCCTTTCTTCTTCTCTATTTGTAATTTGTAGCATTCAACTATTCTAAATCATTTTGAATTTCTTTGAACCAATTATTTGCAGTTTTACTTTTCCAAAAGTAGTTAAATAGTTGCTATAACAGTCTATTGTCATGTAATCTCGATAAATGACAGAAAAAGGCAATTCTCCTCTTTCTCATCGGATCTACTATTGAATCACTTTCCCGGTAGGCAACTGCATTAGGCTACAATCTCCATTGTCCATCCACCTGGTGTTTTGTTGTGATTATCCTTCTGCTGTTGATCTGTCGTTGATTTGGTGTTTATTTAACCCTATCTTTTTCAGGCTTTCATCTGATGGATGGCAGCCATATTTACCAAGCTGTGCAAACACGTCTTTCAAAATGAGATGGAAAAGAGACCTATAAATAGGCTTGCCATACGTCCCGGTTTGACCGGGACAGTCCCGGTATTTTGCTCTTGTCCCGGTGTCCCGCCCGCATTTTTTTTCAGCCCGAGCCTAGCCACAGTATGTAATTCTGAGCCTCTTATTGGCTGTTATGTCATGCCATTCTTCTGGTTCCGAATAGAGACGGTAGGTAGTAGCAGGGGTCACATCCGATCAAACATGGAGGAAAGTTATCGAGTGAGATGTGGATTATATTCGATGTTGAATTGCATTATTAGCGTGAAACAGGCATGAAACGTGCTTTAGATCAAGTTTAAAACAACCCACGCGTCAAATGAATGCGTTCCAATCAACATTTAAGGTCGAAGTGAAATCATTCGACATTTATCCACATGTATTAAGACCTATGATAATATACTCCCTTTACGAGCGGAAATGTGCACGAGTGGTAACGTACGAGCTTGGTAACTATGAGTCCCGGGTTCAAGACTGCCCGAGAGTAGGAATTTTTACTTCTTTTAATTATTTTATTATATCCTCCCTCCTTTTTACAGCATGTTTTATGCCTTGCTTTATTGAAATTATCTGTATGGGTGATTGAAATAATAAACATTCTTAGGCGGAATTCTTCCATTTCTCACTTCAATTTATAATCCTCTGCTTACTGTTCATCGCGGCTAGCGTTCTTGGCTGTCTCCCCAGAGGTCCGGGTTCGATTCCCAGCTCTGCCGATGTATTTATTTATTTATTTATTTACAAGTAGGTGGGCTCAATGACCACCATGTCCAATTTGCTCAAATGAACAAGAGCAACATCAGCGTCGACTTCTACAGTGGTCAAGCTGCTTGCCTCACCAAGGTGGACCGGGTTCGATTCCCAGCTCTGTCGATAAATTTCAATTCTGGTGTAAGGACTGCAACGAGGTACATTCAGCCTCGTGAGCCAAAACTGAGTAGAGGCTGGGTCGATTCCCACCTCAGCGATCTTGGAAGTGATTTTCCATAGATTTCCACTTCTACTCCAGACAAATGCCGAAATTGTTCATAACAATGCCACGACCGCCTCCTTGCGAATCCTCACCTGAATATCAAATACTCACCATACTACATTCACCACAATAACACGGGTTATCAGAGAAATGTATTTATTTATTTATTTATTTATTTATTTACAAGTAGGAGGGCTCATTGACCACCATGTCCAATTTGATCAAATTAACAAGAGCAACATCAGCGTCAACTTCTGCTTGCCTCTCCCCAAGGTGGACAGGGTTCGATTCCCGGTCAATTCACGTGAGATTTACGAAGGGAATAATCACGTTCTGAGTTTTGGTTTCTAACTAAATTGGAGGTTCCGTGTCTAATGATCGCGAGATTGTGTGTTTGAGTCTTCAGTCTTTTGACAGGTTTGATGCAGCCGTCCATGTCTCCCTGTCCTGAGTTAATCTTTTCATCTCTACATAGCTACCACACCCTACATCCGAGGCAATCTGTTTGACATATTCTAACCTTGGTCTACCAGTACAGTTCTCGACCCTTCCGTCTAACAATGTTTATTATTTCAATCACCCATACAGATAATTTCAATAAAGCAAGGCATAAAACATGCAGTAAAAAGGAGGGAGGATATAATAAGATAATTCGAAAGAAATAAAAATTTCTGCCCTCGAACAGTCTTGAACCCGAGACATAAAGTTACCAAGCTCGCACGTTACCACTCGTGCACATTTTCGCTCGTAAATGAAGAATATTATCATAGGTGGTTAAATGTCGAATGCTTTCACTTGGACCTTAAATGTTGATTGGAACGCATTCATTTGCTGCGTAGGTTGTTTTAAACTTGATCTAAAGCACGTTTCATGCCTGTTTCACGCTAATAATGCAATTCAACATCGAATATTATCCACATCTCACTCGATAACTTTCCTCTATGTTTGATCGGTGTGACCCCTGCTACTACCTACCGTCTCTATTCGGAACCAGGAGAATGGCATGACATAACAGCCAATAAGAGGCTCGGAATTACATACTGTGGCTAGGCTCGGGCTGAAAAAAAAATTATGCGTCCCGCCTGGTTTTATCAAAGTCCCGAAAAAAGGCTGTAAGATGTAAAAAGTAATGAATGTATGTGTTTAAGAATCTTATATGAATTGGTTACCTTTCAACAATCAACATCGTTGACTATCGCGTACAGCGTCAAAGAGGTCAGAAGTATTCAAGGGAATGACACAAAACAATAGCCCAAACTGCTAATTCAGCGCGTTGCGAGGGTAGTGTAGTCTGTGAGCAAACGCTGGAACTACTTGCCCAGCGCTGCCTCTGGCTGAGCGAGTCTATTGCGGTCACAGTCGGGGGAGTACTGAGCAGGGGGTGTCAACCAGATAGGGATTATTTGGTACCATCGGTGTAGTTGCGCGGCCAGCCATATGGAGCGCTGTATATCGTCTTGCCAACATATGCATGATACACGTTGTAATTAAATTGCAAATATATCCCTATATTTAGTCAATAAATATACACATAATTCCTAATTGACATTTCCTTGCAATTATCTTGCTCACCGACGATAATTACGGCACTTATCATTAAATAAACATTATTTCTACTGGGTTGGTGGCATTGACCAACATGGACGCTTTGTTTATGTCGTGTTTGGTGTAAACAATATTGGCCGTTCATTAATATTTTATAATAAGCTAATGTTGTGTTCTTTCTCATCTTTCTTTCATCAAATCGTCTTCTTGGTAATGAGAAGAGAAACAGTTCTTCTTCTGCTACGCCAAGTAAGTACGCTTATTTTAAGAGTTTAAGTGAAAACTTGTTTCTGTAGTGCCTGTGAAAAATATACCGTACCGGTAGCCTAGTTTTGAATTGATATTAGACGCAGTGTACAGGTGATATTCTACTTGACATATTAATTAACTTTCACTATTATTTATTCCACAGGTAGGCCTACCAAATTCTGTGAACAAACAAATCGTAAATTGCTGTTCTCGAAATAGCAGATGAATGTGCCAATTAGGCCTACTCTCCTGAGAAATGACCAGGTAAGAGTCTATGTTACCGTAATGTTTTCAACTTGATTACATCTTGCAGAGATACATAACTTACAGTACCATGAGCCTATTGCATATGTGTACTCAAGTTCTTGAGGAGTGTTAATAATTCATTTTACATTGCGGTAGATTAAAAATGTCATGGCTCATGGCAACGTGTCTTAGCCTTAATATTTTCCCCTTCCTTGAATTTCAAATTATTGGTACCGTAATCAAAAAAGATCAGTTCTTGCACATGTTAGTTACTGGTGCAGTGGCAAGTATTCAGTTGGTCGAATATGTAGTAATGCCATTACTGATGTAGAACTGTAATTACAGGTTCTAAAATCTTAACACACACTGGTCCTATGGGTGGCTGTGTGCTCTTGTTCTGTGGAGCAAAGTCCAACATTAAAATTTATTTCAGAGGTCTACATTTTGGTCCAAATATACAAATGAACGAAGCACCAAATGGTGAACGCATTTGTACTCTGAATTTGAAGCATATTAAGTTCATCAGAATGGTTTCATTTTATGCGTATGTTGTTATTTTAGAATAGGCTATATTTATTTTTCTTCCCATCATTCCATAATTAGTTTTAGAAAATTCAGCAGCTACAGCACTATTCATGCATTGCAAAACTATTTCTCCTCTGGCAGAAGATTAAGAATAGAATTTGAAACGATGAGACATCTTTCAGAAGGGTGATACCTGCAGAAGCAGTAACAAAACCACTCACCAGACACATCAAAAATCTAGAAGATATGCTGGGGTTACCCTTAATTGTTGTGTAATAGAAACACGCGTGGATTAGTTACATTAATCGCAGAATTAAAATTTTAGTTATTTTCTGAAAGGTGAGAGAGGCAATCTTATGGGTTTCATCAATCATAGATGTCTATTACATTAATAAATAAGCTTCTGTGTCCAACTAAAATAAATCCTCATCAGTTTTGATGTGGTGTTAACTCATAAAACAGTGTAAAGAAGATTGGTTAATATGTTTATGTTCGACACTGGCGAAATGTAAATATTATGTCAGAAAACTGTACTATAATGAAGCTCATTATAGTACAAGTTTTCATTATGATACAGTTTCTCCCACCAATCAGAGCTCAAGAAACAGTTGTGTGACCAATTAGGTGAGGATAGCATCGCACCTGCGCTCACTTCCATGGCCCCCTATTTTAAAATTTCACTGCGTGGCGAGTGTCATAGTGAGGTATTCCAGGAGGCCATGGTCAAATACAAGGTATTCTCTGCATCCCATGCGCTCTGTTCAGTACATAAAACTGGTGAAATCTCGACAGATATTTATGAATATTTATGTTCGAACATAAAATAGTTATAATTATCGTCGAATATAAACAGTCGTATGCAACTCGTCTATAATTGTAATTAAGACACTCGTATGGAAATTATAAAACTCGTGTCTTAATTATTGTCATTATAGGCTCGTTGCATAATGTACTATTAAGTTACAAGGTGCACATATAATAAGCCACTACAACAGAGATCTGAGTGAAATCACATGAAATTTTATTAACAAATAGGTGCAGGCTAGAACTATTACCACTGTGTTGTATTGTTTCTTCCAGTATCACAGTAAACAATTTGTTTTAAAGGACTCTTCACCTTGTATTATGTTATATCGTGGGATAGATAGATACAAGATAAATATAATTCATTTATTATATGCCAATGTAATGGTTGACATACCTATAGGTAGTATTTTATTCCTACACGTTACTTACAATATTTTTCAACACGTAGGATGCTAATGTCTAAGCCAGTCACAGCTCGTGCTCAGTAGCGGCTGGTGTAGAAAATTAGTTGTGTGTAGAGATGGGCAGCAGTCGACTGAAAACAGTCGAATGAATTCAACGACTACTCACCGTATCATAAACAAGTCGTTTGCAAACGACTGATCTCAAAAAAATCGTTGGAAATCATTGGAATGAAACAAGTCGTTGGCAAACGACTAATTCCAAGCGAATGGAATCATTCGAATTTAAGTAGTCGTTCTAATCAAACGACTTCTTCAGGATAACTTCATGCTACAATTCATTGTGCTGTATGTTTATTGTAGAGCTTTAATTAATAAGTTAAGTATACCTGTAGGTGCCTATAGTTTTATACAGTTCG
This sequence comes from Meconema thalassinum, assembly GCA_946902985.2. Classification (NCBI taxonomy): domain Eukaryota; kingdom Metazoa; phylum Arthropoda; class Insecta; order Orthoptera; family Tettigoniidae; genus Meconema; species Meconema thalassinum. The sequence goes on from OX336395.1 coordinate 342,343,813, forward strand.
TTGATTCTTTCAATCGAATAGCCTAAATCCAGTTGTCCAAGTTATTGGAAATGTTAAGCATTCAATATTTAGGTTATGCTTGAACTCCAGATACCGGTTTTCTGGCCCATCATCCCAGGCAAGCCTCCCAGTCAGATGAATCATTTGGCTGTAATTTTGAATTAGAGTAAGGTTGTAGTCAGTGGCGGCTGGTGTAGAAAATTAGTTGTGTGCTGTAGGCCTAACCCTCCTTCCAATTTCTTTTTTGTATATAAACATATAGAAACACTCACTCAGTGACGAAAAATGAAGTCCATACGTCGCTCCTTCTTGCTGCAGAACTTGTCAATCACCCTGGCATTGAACCCCTCCATACTGGAGACCATCTTCTTCTCAATGGAGAGCATAGCGAGGGCACTTAGTCTTTCTTGTGCCATGGTGTTCTGCAGAAAGGTCTTGATCCTCTTCAGCGATGAAAAACACCTCTCAGGCTCTGAAGTAGTCATGGGTGTTGTTACTAATATCCTCCGAAGCTTGCTTGTTTGGCAGAACGTACCTTGCAGATTACTGGATATTATGAAATGCAGAAGAGGGACTGCCCCACCAATATTCCTAAAATCTGGCCTACAGTACAGAACCGACAGTTCTGTTCTGAGCCTTTTCTTTTCCAGCATGCTATAGGCCTGAACAGTTACACCTAGTTCTTTATCTGGAAACGTTTTGGAAAATCGTTCAAAGTTGGTGGAATCTAACAGTTTTGCTGCTTCCAGGTGATCCAAGGTTTGGAAGCGATCGCGGGCTTCTCGTGTTATTCTATCACATACTTCCTTGGCATCAGTACGCCGACATGATAACTTTCTGCGCTTGTTTTCTGAAGCACACGTTTCTTCAGAAGTACCGGTACTAGAAATGTCTTCTACCGATTCCCTGATGTTGTTGATCACTTGCATGAAGTGTGACACAGCGGATTTTATCTTCACGGCATCAGCTGTTCTTGACTGCAACTGATTGTACATAATGTCCACATGTGGCATCAATTTATGAAAGAAATGTAGCCAAAATATGAATTCCTCGTCTTCTAAGCTGCGACGAAGCCCGTTTGCCTGCAGGCAAGTTTTATAGGATGGGGGTTTCTCCAGCATTAATAAACACTCCCTTTTGGATATCCTTTGCTCGTACACCAAATTCACGGTGCGCGACCTGAAATTCCATCTAGTCGCTGGTCCAGTTGGAATTCTTCGAGCTGCCACTGCTTCTAAAGCAGACGTCCGTTGCGGCGACCTTGAGAAGAAAGCAGGGAACGCTGACAGGTGAGCGAAGAACATTCTAGCCGACTGATTCTGCGAAGCTGCATGTTCCATTGTTAAATTCAGTTGGTGTGCATAGCAGTGGATGTAATGTGCGTTGGGATAGCAGGCTTTTATCTTTGCTTGCACTCCACCTTTACCACCACTCATTACTGATGCCCCGTCGTAGGTCTGCGCAATAACTTTGTGTGGTGTAGCGTTAAACATGTTGTCCATTACACTTAAAATACATGATGCAAGGGAATCCGCATTCTGACCTTCTGGTTTAAAGAAGCCCCAAAATCGTTCGTATGAAATACCATCTTTCTCATACCGAAATACCAACACTAACTGTGTCTGCTCTGAAACATCTGTAGTTTCATCCGCCATTACACTAACAAAATATGCTTGCTGCATTTCTTCTGCTATCACTTCTCTGCAGGTTTCTAGCATGCAGTCCAACAGCTCGTTCTGGATGGTTTTTGAGGTCCCTTTGAAAACTCTATTAGATTCAATGTGCTCCTTTACTGCACTGTCTATACTGGAAATTAAATCTACTAGGCCCAAGAAAACGCCAGGATTGTCAGAATTATCACTTTCGTCGTGCCCTCTTAAAGCTAATTCAAACGCACCACAAAACTTAATGCAGTCTATAATTCTGGATAGCACATACCTGTTCTTCTCCACTTGTTGATTGTGCTTTTCTTTTTCTTCATGATAAGCACGGCTTAATAGTGTTGCAATATTAACTGTTCCTAAAGCAGTTAAATTTAAAGAATTATTGATGTGTTTCTCGCTGTCATTATGCTTCCTCATTAAAGCGTTTAGATGTCCAAGATCTCTAACACCCACTGTTCCCCAAGAATCACTATTGCCAAAACACAAACAAGGGAAACAAAAAAGGACATTTCTAATTTCACACCCGCACATCCAATCGTTTTCATACACTTTTCTATTACATTTTCTAGTGTATGCTGATTTGTTAGGAGTGGCTTTCTGAGCAATATCTAAGTCCGGGGTAGGTCTACCTAACTTCTTTACCTTAGTTTTTTCTTCAAGAGTTCTGGTTGAAAATGGGGTTTTCAAGAGGCTCTCCACTGAGTTTTCCATATTGCACAAACACGCAAACAAACTAACACATATACTCATTCCTCATACAAAATTAATTAAGTACTGCACACAATAACACCTGCAATTACAAAATATTCACGAACTCGGAAACACTTGGTCTGACCGCGCAAAAACAGTACTACTCAGTATTACCAAAAGCATTAAAATGAAACCAGCAACGCCGTAATGCAAAATCACATGTTATTTTGCTATAGTGAAATTTATGAACTAGGCATCACAATAATCATGTCCTTATTTTGACGGCATAAAAATTATAATTTTGATAGTACATCGATTAACAAAATGTGGCTATAGAATAAGTAGGTTGTGAGTATTGAAAAAGACCTTCTGGCGGGAACAGCTGATGGCTTCCTCTGCTTTTCTCGCCCCATTTTCTTTGAGCGATTCCCTCTTAAATCCTATTGCTGAGTCCAGATAGTGCCACTGGCCACGTTCACATTCCGTGTGACCAGTGCTGCCTCTCTGTGGTCGAATGAAGAATCGCTGTGATGACTGGTCTTAGCTGTTTTCCCAACAGCACATCCAGAACACAAGGGAAAAGTTGGGCGCGCATGCGCAGAAGACAAAATTCACGCTTCCTGCCAATAAACTTGGAAATTCTCGCTGGGCTGTGATCTGCACAGCTAACGCCGTGCGCGGAGTGGAGCGCACGCCTAGATACCTCGAACCATACATGTTCTGAACCTCGTAGTGAGGGGAGTAGAAATATTTCCTATTCTTTGCTTGCTTGACGTCTTTTTTAAAGCGTTGTATTTGTAGATAATAGGCCTACTATTGAAATAATTTATTTTCAAATAAAGCAATGTGCTGCAGCACTTCAGCACATAAGGAGCGTCCGCCCCTGGTTGTAGTATGCGTGGTCAGATTTAGACAATAGCCTACTCCATGAAGGGGTCATGGCTACGCCTTCTATGTTTGTTTATTGAATAGAGTAACTGAAATGAGGGATGTATACTGATTTTAAGGTTTGTGGAATGAGTTTATGAATTTTTAATAGAATTTAATGAAGTCTGCAGTAAAGTTGAAGGAGACATGATCGTGTTTAGACAATAGCCTACTCCATGAAGGGGTCATGACTATGCTTTCTATGTCTGTTTAAGGTGTAGTGTGGCTGAAATGAGGGAGGTTTACTGATTTTGGTGTTTGTGGAGTAGTCTTTTCGTTTATAATTTAGGTTTTGTGAAGCTCGTTGCGGAGTTGTTTTATGGATTTTATTGCTCTGCAAATGAAGTGTATTAGGGGGTTCTGGGTTTGGTTTAGCTGTAGTTTACAGGGTTATGGCTGAGAGTTGTTGTAGCAGGCCTAACAACTGTGTCAGAGCAGTGGCGTGCTGTGTGGGAGGGGGGGGGGGGTTAGTGGCAAAGACATGACGGCAGGGATGGAAGAGTTTATGTGTTCCCTCACAGTTGGCGCACTTAGGCTTATCTCGAGGTACCGTACAGATAGTGTGGTGATGTAAATCTCCAGCGGGTACTGTGAGGACAGCTTGACGGCTGTAGGTGCCTATAGTTTTATACAGTTTCTTGTTCGTAGATTCTTTCAATGAAATAGCCTACGTCCAGTTGTCCAAATATATATGTATGTCAATTCATCGGAAATGTTAAGCATTCAATATTTAGGTTATGTTTGAACGCCTTAACACAGTCTATACACTTTTAATGAGAATTGGGTGCATTCTTGAATTATTACACAACTTGAACATGGGCTTACCAATTATGGCTTAGAGTTCTATTTATTTTATGATTGAATTTCATTCATTTATTCTACCGCGTGATAAATGAATTACAAGAAAATTATTATGAAATTCTCCCCATAGCGTGATGGTAATGATCGATGCAAACATAGAATAGATTTTCCAGGAAAATTAAATCAGAAAATATTTTATATTGGGATCCAATATTAATAGCATTTTAGCAAGTCGGAGGGTGTGTACGCTCAAATTGATTCTGGTTGTCAATTGGTTTGTAGAGATGGGCATCAGCAGTCGACTGACAAAAGTTAAAACCATCGACTTGTTTGACTGCTTTTAGAAAACAGTCGAATGAATTCAACGACTACTCACCGTAACATAAACAAGTCGTTTGCAAACGACTGAACTGATCCCAATTGTTTTAACATGCTCTGAGCGCTGGCATAGTTTTACGTTCTGGTCATAAATTGTTTGTATTCACGTGGTTGCCAACATCTCCACTGAAAGTTCGCTCTCGTTACTGTTCTAAAGTGCTCTATTGTCGTGTCTCGTGTGTATTTATTCTAGGCTGTCGTGTTCTTGTTCAAGTTGTATTTCAACTCTACACTCTTAGTACGGTATTTTCTGCAAAACAACTAAGAAATAAAAGGCACGTCACAATTTTGGCTATGGAATTGTTACCGGTACTTTCAGTTCTAGTAATTTAATTAAGTATTGCTCTATTGCTTCACTTATTCAGAGTACATACAGGTAATGTGTCCTATACCAATATCGGGGAACATTTACTCATTGCAACATTGGATATAATGGCTGCACTATACACAACGCCGCAACCTCCATTCGAAGCACAGTAAAAATAAATAACTTGGATCAATTTCAATTTCTTTTTAGTACATATTATTCTTAAAAATAAATGAGACCAACCAGGTGGTATAGTTCTTGGTTGACACTTCTGGGGGTCCATGTTTGATTGCTGAATGTCAAGAAATCTAATTCTAGTCTGAGGGTAAGAACAGGGTACACACAGCCTAGTGAGGTAAACCGGGAAATGTTGGGTTTGATTCTCCGCTTAGCCACCCAGCAAGTGGTTTATCATGGGTTCCCACACATACAGAATTTAAATTTCTAGGTAATTCCTATCTTGACTGCCTCCTGTATAACGGAACAAGTTAGATCTGAACCTTCCGATGCGCATTTGCGTCCAGTTGCATTACGTCATCCCCCCGCCTGGATTCTTTGTCAACCAGTGAGCACATACTTCATCACGTGCTAGTTAGATGTTGCCAAGTAGTCATTATTCCCAACACCTTGGCAGGGTACAGATGCTGTCGAGGCATGCGAAGCAAGACTGAGTGGCTCTGTACTTTGACAAGCACGGCAACAAGCTTCCTGTCAGGAGTGTGTGAAGTGGGCGCGCTCTCAGTTCATTACCACCAATACCAATGCTATGTCACTGAGAATGCTCCTATTCGATACTTTATGCTTGCATAATGTAACCACGACGAGCAGCGAGCAGCCTCAAACAGTTGTTGCACCAAAGAGGGGAAATCGCATTTGCGTCTAGTGATCCCACTACTTCCCCTCCTAGACGAGACTCCGCCATGACAGGCCAGGTCTAACTTGCCTCGCTATAAATCCGTAAACAAGTAGGGTAGTCGTATTCATTCATTCCTATTCATGAGCTTAAATGGCACTCTGTCAAACGCATACATGTGTCAGAATCCAACACAACACAAAATAACATAATGACTTGATTTTGTCTGCTGTTAATTCATTTTATGGGCTTGGGACATCTTGGTCATCAGCCCCATGCAGTTGGGAGTAGTGTGTTTTGGCCGGTTCTAGCACCTCCTCCTCCTCCCCTCCTCCAAGATGGCGGCGGTGCGATATCTCTCAAACCCATGGTTGGATTTTAAAAAATGAGGTGTTGTTGAACTCAGGCTAACACTCCCTTTCCAATGGACAACATATTTCAACCCCAAAAATAAAACCTACCCCTACTAGGGGGTGAAATTGAATTTTTTCGAGAATCTCTCTTTCCAATTGCAACATGTGAGAGTTTGAATGCCGATATGGATTTAAACGTTGTTCCACATAAAGTGCATGTGTACGGTGGATAGCCACTATGAATTAACATGCTTGTTTTTGTTTTTTACGCATGCCCACTCATAGCTTTTGTAAGAGGGTGGGGGAGTGGTTCCCTGTGGACGGGTTATTGTTGACAGGTCCTTGTGGACGAGTCCTTGTGGACAAGTCTGTGTGGACAGGTCCTTGTGGACAAGTCCTTGTGGACGAGTCCTTGTCCCTTTGGACTGATCCCTTTGGACGGGTCCCTTTGGCCTGGTTCCTACGGACGAGCCCATGAATTTATTTAAATTATGTCCAAGGGTCTAACTACATTTGTGTGTGTTGAATTGACGTTGTTCACCACTACTATAATGGAGTAACGATATGAAAGGAAAGTGACGAAATACATGTGAACACGTGTGAAATGACCTTATTACCGTCCTCCTTGTGAAACAAGTCACATCCTGTTTTGCTTCATACGTGAGAAAATGTGAGTTCGAACCCGTGGTCGGATTTTGACGAATGAGGTGTCATTGAACTCGGGCTGATACCCCCTTTCCAATGAACAACAAATTTCCACCCCAAAATAAAACCTACCCCTACTAGGGGGTGAAATTGTAATTTTTTTTAGAGAATCTCTCTTTCCAATTGCAACATGTGAGAGTTTGAATGCCGATATGGAATAAAACGTTGTTCCACACAAGAGACATGTGTTTGGTGGATAGCCACTATGAATTAACATGCTTGTTTTTGTTTTTTGTTTTTTACGCATGCCCACTCATGGCTTTTGTAAGAGGGCGGGCTTTTTAAAAGATGGCGTCTGTAGTGTAACCTAACCTAACCCAACCCACGAGTGGTGATCAAAAAGTATTTTAAGTGACGCTTGTCGATTGGCAAAAAAATAATCAAAGAGGGATATGTCAGGCCTTGAGGTGATAGCCCCTTTTGATTGATCCCTGTTGATTGATATCTGTTGATTTGTCCCTTTGGACTGGTCTCTGTTGACTAGCCCCTTTTGGACGGGCACTTTATGACAGGGGGTCATTTTTGATGGATCCTTTTTGACAGGTCCTTTTTGACGGGTCCCTGTTGACGAGTCATTGCTGATGGGTCCTTGTTGATGAGTCCCTGTTGACGGGTCCCTATTGACAGGTCATTGTTGACTGGTCATTGATGACAGGTCATTGTTGACGGGTCATTGTTGATGGGTCCTTGTTGACAAGTCCCTGTTGATGGGTCCCTGTGGAAGGGTCCCTTTAGACCGGCCCCTTTGGACTGGTCCCTATGGACCGGCCCATGAAATTTATCCAAATTATGTCAAAGGGCCTAACTACATTTGTGTGTAAAGCAGTGTGTTGAACTGACGTTGTTCACCAGTCCTTACTACTACAATTGGATAACGATATGAAAGGAATTGATTAACTAGACATGAGTTAACTACCAACGAAACACTTTGGCGACTCTGCTTGTTATTGACCAATGAGTAGGGTTTTAGAAAAACTGTTTGCTATTTTGGGTTATATACAAAAAATGCTTAGACCTTTTGAGTGACTATGTTTGCTAAACAAGACATTATACCAGACACGATTAGGATTCTTATGTAGCTCAGGCAAGGAAAGAATTTCTACAGAATCTGTTGACATTGAATATAGATTTAGGTATTAGGAAGTCATTTTGAAGGCCTTTGTCTGGAGCGTGGCACTCTATGAAAGTAAAACTTAGACAATTGGTGTAGCAGAAAAGTGGAGAATTGAAGTGTTTGAAATGTGGTGTTACAGGAGAATGATGAAGATTAGATGGGTAAATAGGGTTACTAACAAAGAGGTATTAAGACGAGTGGGGGAGAAGAGATGTATCTGGCGACTGTTAATGAAGTAAAGAGATAGGTTGGTAGAACACGTACTAAGACATCCAAGAAAGCAAACTTAGTTAAGGAAGAAAGGTTCGAGGACGAGAACTGTAGGGGTAGACCAAGTTTAGAATATGTTAAACAGATAGCCTTGAATGTAGGGTGTGGTAGCTATATAGAGATGAAACGATTAGCTCGGGACAGATAGGCGCTGAGATCTGCATCAAACCAGTCAAAGGACTAAAGACTCAAACAACAACATGTAAGTTCACTAAAATAATGTTGTGTAACGGTATATGTTAGTCAACGAACAGTAATGCATTACTAAAACCCATGACACGATACCTAAGAGCTTTTCTAAAATGATTTTAAAATGCATTTAACCCTATATTGAACACCCAGTTCACAAGACTCATAACTGCAATGTTATGGTAAAACAAAACAAAATCTATATTTCAAAACAAGCAAGTGGTTTAGTCAATGTATACTGGAAAAAGATTTGTAAACACTCAAGTCCTCAAGACTAATTAAATTAGTAACTGTCAGGTTGACCGAGTGGTTAAGGTGTTTGACTTAAGATCAAATTTTCTGTATAAGGAAGCAAGGGTTCGAATCCCTTACCTGACATAACTATTGCCTTGACATGGCGTGGCCACACTGCATTATTATGACACTCGGTACACAAACCATAGATATAGTGTATTGTGTAAGGCCACTCTCTTTCTGAACATAGTCAGAGACTGTTGATGGTTAACAATTGTATTAATAGTGGGACATGGGGATAGTAATTAAGAAAAACAGACAATACCCATACAATATTTTTATTAAATTCATTTTATAATAGTTACACACTGAATTCAACTCTATCTCTTTACCATTGTTCTATATAGATTTTTAAACACAACGCTTGTTGTAGATCCTTTTACAACTTTCTCCAGGTACTCTTGCTCTTAAAAACTGGGGAAGCCGCAATGGTTTTATAAACATAAAACCCTCATCCTCTTCTTTTTCATAATTATCATCATCATCATCATCATTATGAATATTATCATCAAAATTATTATAGTCATTGTCACCATCATTATCATCATCATCATCATCATCATCATCATCATCATTCTCAACATCACTAGAACTATCCAATTCCTCTTGTTTGTTTTCCACAGGGACCTCTTGTAGAGTCTGCGTTGCTTTTGATAGTGTTAGGGGTTTTTTGAACGATGGTATTTGTCCTAACATGCCTTTTTGAGGTGATGATGAATGCTTTTTAACAAACAATGCACTATCTTGAGCAGCAATATATTTTTCTTGGACTTGCTTTTTTACCTGGGTTAGAGTATTTTGCGTATTTAAATGTGTATTAATTTGAGATTCACAATGATGTTCTTTTGAAGTAAGTACGTTGGAGTCTTTTGTTTTAATCATTCCTCGACACTTTTTGGATCGTTGTTTTGAACATCGCCAAATAACAGTTCCATCTTTATTGGTTGTTTTTACAATATATGTATATCCTTTATAGAAGACACATGGCTTGCCATGACTGGTTGTTGAGACTTCCATATCAACTAATACATATGAATTAAATTTTAGTAAAGTCACATGAACAATCTTTAGATTACAAGTGATTTACACACACACACACACTTTCCTAAATGTCAAGATTTATGGATGTTGTTTTCCGCCAACAGCTGCTTACTGCGTATGACAAGGCTGGAGACTGGTAGGTGAGACGGTCTTTCACGATGTGAACACTGTAACAGGCAGTAGTCAACTGACAATATTCGTATACCCTAGTCAAGGTTAACAGGTACTTACTGCGTATGACAAGACCATACACTCGTAGGTTAGACCGTATTTTTTGTTTGTTGCTAAGGATCCCATATATACCCTAGACATGTTAGTTCTGAACACTTAGTGGTTAATTGTATATATTGAATTTAAATACACAGCTCATACAAGCACGTTTTGCGGATGGGAGGGGTGAGAGGCTGGCAAAAAAGGAAATGTTTTAGTTTAATGAAACGTCATGTCCTAGTAGGCGTGATTTATAGTAGACGCAATTGATAGTAGACGTAATTGATAGTAGGTGTAATCGATACTAGACGTGATTAATAGTAGACGCAATTGATACTAGGCGTGATTGATAGTAGGCGTGATTTGTAGTAAGCGTGATTTATAGTAGACGCAAATGATAGTAGGCGCGATTGATAGTAGGCGTGATTGATAGTAGACGCGATTGATAGTAGGCGCAATTTGACATGGGCGCGACTCAGATCATTTTTGATATCATAAAGTTACAGTGTCAATGTTTATACAAAGTACAAGGTAGAGGGTATTTTAAGACATAACCTCAGCTCACTTAACATAACCTAACTTTACCTAACCTAACTTTGTCACGTGACATGTTCTACAAGTTTAGACTTGCTTTAAGACTGATTATGACGTCATAGATTGATGGGAGGGGTGAGAGACTGACAAAAAAGGAAATGTTCTGGTTTAATGAAACGTCATGTCCTAGTAGGCGCGATTTATAGTAGACGCAATTGATAGTAGGCGCGATTAATAGTAGACGCAATTGATAGTAGACGTGATTGATAGTAGGCGTGATTTGACATGAGCGCGATTTATAGTAGACGCGAAAGATAGTAGGCGCGATTGATAGTAGGCGTAATTAGACATGGGCGAGATTTATAGTAGACGCAATTGATAGTAGGCGCGATTGATAGTAGGTGTAATTGGTAGTAGGCGCGATTTGACATGAGCGCGATTTATAGTAGACGCAAATGATAGTAGGCGTGATTGATAGTAGACGCAATTGATACTAGGCGTGATTGATAGTAGGCGTGATTTGTAGTAAGCGCATTTCATAGTAGGCTCAATTGATAGTAGATGCAATTGATAGTAGACGTGATTGATAGTAGGCGCGATTGATAGTAGACGTGATTGATATGGACGCGACTTAGATAATATTTGATATTACAAAGTTACAGTGTCAATGTTTATACAAAGTACAAGGCAGAGAGGGGGTATTTTAAGACTTAACCTCAGCTCACCTAACATAACCTAACTTTACCTAACCTAACTTTGTCACGTGACATGTTCTACAAGTTTAGACTTGCTTTAAGGCTGACTATGACTATGACGTCATAGATTGATGAGAGGGGTGGGAGGCTGACAAAAAAGGAAATGTTTTGGTTTAATGAAAAGTCATGTCCTAGCAGGCGCGATTGGTAGTAGACGCAATTGATAGTAGACACGATTAATGGTAGGCGCAATTGATAGTAGGTGTGATCAGGTACTTACTGCATATCAAAAGGCTGTACACTCGTGTGTTAGACACTCTATCTTGTTAAGGACCCCTATATATTCCCTATACAAGGCTATACATGTTAGTTCTAAACACTTAGTGGTTATTTGTATTTTAAATTTATATACACAGGTTATACAAGCACGTTTTTTCACACAGTAAAACTTTGTCAAATAGCCATATGCGACACGCAAAGTATGTTTCCGCTATCTAGCGGTGACTATGGAAACTACCTGAACATATCCTAATCTAATCCTAGCTAACTTCACCTGACGTGACCATAACGGTTTGTAAGCAACAACAACAAAAACACACTAAGATTCCATGAATTCCAGAGTACTTATAGATTAATTATCGACTCTCAACTCTTATAACTATGTCTATCCCACTCTGTCAAAAACACGATATTTTTTTTTTTTTTTAATTTTTGCTTGATGTCAATACTAAAGTGATAATGGGTTTTCCGATCCTATCACTATAAATTCATTACCCCCACTCTTATCTCGGTCTCGACAACAACCATGCCTATTTTTATTATGTCAGATGATGTAATGTTCCAGTGCAAAGTGGGTGTAAAAGTGAGTGCAAAGTGAGTGCAAAAGTGGGGTGTAAAAGTGGTACCCTATTTGTAATGGCTTATTTGACAAGTTATTTTGTGGTACCCTATTCGTAATGGCTTATTTCACAAGTTGTTTTTGTCAATGTATTTAGAGGATATTTCTCATGTTCATGGAAAGTATCTCAGCCCTTTTTATGATAGCATAATGCTTACCGTCATGTTTGTAAGCAACAACAACACACTAAAATTCCAAGAATCCAAACTACTCTAAGGTTAATGATGGTCTCTCAACTCCATTCCACGCCTAGTCAAAAACATTATACATTTCAAATTTTTCAAAAAAGGTAAATTGAGAAAGTAGGCTATATATTTAAACAAAAAAATCATATGCTAACTCCAACACCTACGTCTACCCCATTCTCAGTCAAAAAAATATATATATATTCTTTAAATTTTTCCAAAAAATATTTGGAAAGTAGGCTATAATTTGAAAACTAATCATCCTAAAAAGTCATATATAGACTCAAACCAATGGCTTTTATGTCCTTAATAGTTAGAACAAAACATGGAATTTGACAATTTTCCAAATATTGATCATTTTTAAAAATGGGCTATATTTTGTAAACTATGAATTACACAAAAAATGTGTTTGACATAAAAATGACAGGTATTTACCCCCTCTACCCACAAACCAAGTCCCAGGTCTCTGAGACAAAATCCAAAAAGGTTCAATTTTGAAAGTAGACGATATTTTGAAAACTAATCATTCTAAAAAGTCATATATAGACTCAAACAAATATCCTTTAAGTCCCTTAACGTTAGAACAAAACTTAACATTTTTTCATTTAAAAAAAAAAGTCCAATTTTCAAAATTGCCTACACTCACTGTGTAACACTACACTCACTTGGTAACACTACACTCACTGTGTAACACTACACTCACTGTGTAACACTACACTCACTGTGCAACACTACACTCACTTGGTAACACTACTCACTGTGTAACACTACACTCACTGTGTAACACTACTCACTGTGTAACACTACTCACTGTGTAACACTACACTCACTGTGTAACACTACACTCACTGTGTAACACTACACTCACTTGGTAACACTACTCACTGTGTAACACTACTCACTTGGTAACACTACTCACTGTGTAACACTACTCACTTGGTAACACTACACTCACTGTGTAACACTACTCACTGTGTAACACTACACTCACTGTGTAACACTACACTCACTGGGTAACACTACACTCACTGTGTAACACTACTCACTGTGTAACACTACACTCACTGTGTAACACTACACTCACTGTGTAACACTACTCACTGTGTAACACTACTCACTGTGTAACACTACACTCACTGTGTAACACTACTCACTGTGTAACACTACACTCACTGTGTAACACTACACTCACTGTGTAACACTACACTCACTGTGTAACACTACACTCACTGGGTAACACTACACTCACTGTGTAACACTACACTCACTGTGTAACACTACTCACTGTGTAACACTACTCACTGTGTAACACTACACTCACTGTGTAACACTACTCACTGTGTAACACTACACTCACTGTGTAACACTACACTCACTGTGTAACACTACTCACTGTGTAACACTACTCACTGTGTAACACTACTCACTGTGTAACACTACACTCACTGTGTAACACTACTCACTTGGTAACACTACACTCACTGTGTAACACTACACTCACTGTGTAACACTACTCACTGTGTAACACTACTCACTGTGTAACACTACACTCACTGTGTAACACTACTCACTGTGTAACACTACTCACTGTGTAACACTACACTCACTGTGTAACACTACTCACTGTGTAACACTACACTCACTGTGTAACACTACACTCACTGGGTAACACTACACTCACTGTGTAACACTACTCACTGTGTAACACTACACTCACTGTGTAACACTACACTCACTGTGTAACACTACTCACTGTGTAACACTACACTCACTTGGTAACACTACACTCACTTGGTAACACTACACTCACTTGGTAACACTACTCACTGTGTAACACTACTCACTGTGTAACACTACTCACTGTGTAACACTACTCACTGTGTAACACTACTCACTGTGTAACACTACACTCACTGTGTAACACTACTCACTGTGTAACACTACTCACTGTGTAACACTACTCACTGTGTAACACTACACTCACTGTGTAACACTACACTCACTGTGTAACACTACACTCACTGTGTAACACTACACTCACTTGGTAACACTACACTCACTGTGTAACACTACTCACTGTGTAACACTACTCACTGTGTAACACTACTCACTGTGTAACACTACTCACTGTGTAACACTACTCACTTGGTAACACTACACTCACTGTGTAACACTACTCACTTGGTAACACTACTCACTGTGTAACACTACACTCACTGTGTAACACTACACTCACTGTGTAACACTACACTCACTGTGTAACACTACACTCACTGTGTAACACTACTCACTGTGTAACACTACTCACTGTGTAACACTACTCACTGTGTAACACTACACTCACTGTGTAACACTACTCACTTGGTAACACTACACTCACTGTGTAACACTACACTCACTGTGTAACACTACTCACTGTGTAACACTACTCACTTGGTAACACTACTCACTGTGTAACACTACTCACTGTGTAACACTACACTCACTGTGTAACACTACACTCACTTGGTAACACTACACTCACTGTGTAACACTACTCACTGTGTAACACTACTCACTGTGTAACACTACTCACTGTGTAACACTACTCACTGTGTAACACTACTCACTTGGTAACACTACACTCACTGTGTAACACTACTCACTTGGTAACACTACTCACTGTGTAACACTACTCACTGTGTAACACTACACTCACTGTGTAACACTACTCACTGTGTAACACTACACTCACTTGGTAACACTACTCACTGTGTAACACTACACTCACTTGGTAACACTACACTCACTGTGTAACACTACACTCACTGTGTAACACTACACTCACTGTGTAACACTACACTCACTGTGTAACACTACACTCACTGTGTAACACTACTCACTGTGTAACACTACACTCACTGTGTAACACTACTCACTGTGTAACACTACACTCACTGTGTAACACTACACTCACTGTGTAACACTACACTCACTGTGCAACACCACTCACTGTGTAACACTACACTCACTGTGTAACACTACTCACTGTGTAACACTACACTCACTTGGTAACACTACACTCACTGTGTAACACTACACTCACTGTGTAACACTACTCACTGTGTAACACTACTCACTGTGTAACACTACTCACTGTGTAACACTACTCACTGGGTAACACTACACTCACTGTGTAACACTACACACTGTGTAACACTACTCACTGTGTAACACTACTCACTGTGTAACACTACACTCACTGTGTAACACTACTCACTGTGTAACACTACTCACTGTGTAACACTACTCACTGTGTAACACTACTCACTGTGTAACACTACACTCACTGTGTAACACTACACTCACTGTGTAACACTACACTCACTGTGTAACACTACACTCACTGTGTAACACTACTCACTGTGTAACACTACTCACTGTGTAACACTACTCACTGTGTAACACTACTCACTGTGTAACACTACACTCACTGTGTAACACAACACTCACTGTGTAACACTACACTCACTGTGTAACACTACACTCACTGTGTAACACTACTCACTGTGTAACACTACACTCACTTGGTAACACTACACTCACTGTGTAACACTACTCACTGTGTAACACTACTCACTGTGTAACACTACTCACTGTGTAACACTACACTCACTTGGTAACACTACACTCACTTGGTAACACTACTCACTGTGTAACACTACTCACTGTGTAACACTACTCACTGTGTAACACTACACTCACTGTGTAACACTACTCACTGTGTAACACTACTCACTGTGTAACACTACACTCACTGGGTAACACTACTCACTGTGTAACACTACACTCACTGTGTAACACTACACTCACTGTGTAACACTACTCACTGTGTAACACTACTCACTTGGTAACACTACACTCACTGTGTAACACTACTCACTGTGTAACACTACACTCACTGTGTAACACTACTCACTGGGTAACACTACTCACTGTGTAACACTACTCACTGTGTAACACTACACTCACTGTGTAACACTACTCACTGTGTAACACTACACTCACTGTGTAACACTACTCACTGTGTAACACTACACTCACTGTGTAACACTACTCACTGTGTAACACTACACTCACTGTGTAACACTACACTCACTGTGTAACACTACTCACTGTGTAACACTACACTCACTGTGTAACACTACTCACTGTGTAACACTACTCACTGTGTAACACTACTCACTGTGTAACACTACACTCACTGTGTAACACTACACTCACTTGGTAACACTACACTCACTTGGTAACACTACACTCACTGTGTAACACTACACTCACTGTGTAACACTAGTCACTGTGTAACACTACTCACTGGGTAACACTACTCACTGTGTAACACTACTCACTGTGTAACACTACACTCACTGTGTAACACTACTCACTGTGTAACACTACTCACTGTGTAACACTACACTCACTGTGTAACACTACACTCACTGTGTAACACTACTCACTGTGTAACACTACTCACTGGGTAACACTACTCACTGTGTAACACTACACTCACTGTGTAACACTACACTCACTTGGTAACACTACACTCACTTGGTAACACTACTCACTGTGTAACACTACTCACTGTGTAACACTACTCACTGTGTAACACTACACTCACTGTGTAACACTACTCACTGTGTAACACTACTCACTGTGTAACACTACACTCACTGGGTAACACTACTCACTGTGTAACACTACACTCACTGTGTAACACTACACTCACTGTGTAACACTACTCACTGTGTAACACTACTCACTGTGTAACACTACACTCACTGTGTAACACTACACTCACTGTGTAACACTACTCACTGTGTAACACTACTCACTGTGTAACACTACACTCACTGTGTAACACTACACTCACTGTGTAACACTACACTCACTGTGTAACACTACTCACTGTGTAACACTACACTCACTGTGTAACACTACACTCACTGTGTAACACTACTCACTGTGTAACACTACTCACTGTGTAACACTACACTCACTGTGTAACACTACACTCACTGTGTAACACTACTCACTGTGTAACACTACACTCACTGTGTAACACTACTCACTGTGTAACACTACACACTGTGTAACACTACACTCACTGTGTAACACTACTCACTGTGTAACACTACACTCACTTGGTAACACTACTCACTTGGTAACACTACTCACTGTGTAACACTACACTCACTGTGTAACACTACTCACTGTGTAACACTACTCACTGTGTAACACTACACTCACTGTGTAACACTACACTCACTTGGTAACACTACACTCACTGTGTAACACTACACTCACTGTGTAACACTACTCACTGTGTAACACTACTCACTGTGTAACACTACTCACTGTGTAACACTACACTCACTTGGTAACACTACACTCACTGTGTAACACTACTCACTGTGTAACACTACACTCACTGTGTAACACTACACTCACTGTGTAACACTACACTCACTGTGTAACACTACTCACTGTGTAACACTACACTCACTGTGTAACACTACACTCACTGTGTAACACTACACTCACTGTGTAACACTACTCACTGTGTAACACTACACTCACTGTGTAACACTACTCACTGTGTAACACTACACTCACTGTGTAACACTACACTCACTGTGTAACACTACACTCACTGTGTAACACTACTCACTGTGTAACACTACACTCACTGTGTAACACTACTCACTGTGTAACACTACACTCACTGTGTAACACTACTCACTGTGTAACACTACTCACTGTGTAACACTACACTCACTGTTTAACACTACTCACTGTGTAACACTACTCACTGTGTAACACTACTCACTGTGTAACACTACTCACTGTGTAACACTACACTCACTGGGTAACACTACTCACTGTGTAACACTACTCACTGTGTAACACTACTCACTGTGTAACACTACTCACTGGGTAACACTACTCACTGTGTAACACTACTCACTGTGTAACACTACTCACTGTGTAACACTACTCACTGGGTAACACTACTCACTGTGTAACACTACTCACTGTGTAACACTACTCACTGTGTAACACTACTCACTGTGTAACACTACTCACTGGGTAACACTACTCACTGTGTAACACTACTCACTGTGTAACACTACTCACTGGGTAACACTACTCACTGGGTAACACTACTCACTGGGTAACACTACTCACTGGGTAACACTACTCACTGTGTAACACTACTCACTGGGTAACACTACTCACTGGGTAACACTACTCACTGTGTAACACTACTCACTGTGTAACACTACTCACTGTGTAACACTACACTCACTGTGTAACACTACTCACTGTGTAACACTACTCACTGTGTAACACTACTCACTGTGTAACACTACTCACTGGGTAACACTACACTCACTGTGTAACACTACTCACTGTGTAACACTACTCACTGTGTAACACTACACTCACTGTGTAACACTACTCACTGTGTAACACTACACTCACTGTGTAACACTACTCACTGTGTAACACTACACTCACTGTGTAACACTACACTCACTGTGTAACACTACACTCACTGTGTAACACTACTCACTGTGTAACACTACTCACTGTGTAACACTACTCACTGTGTAACACTACTCACTGTGTAACACTACTCACTGTGTAACACTACTCACTGTGTAACACTACTCACTGTGTAACACTACTCACTGTGTAACACTACACTCACTGTGTAACACTACTCACTGTGTAACACTACACTCACTGTGTAACACTACTCACTGTGTAACACTACTCACTGTGTAACACTACTCACTGTGTAACACTACACTCACTGTGTAACACTACTCACTGTGTAACACTACACTCACTGTGTAACACTACTCACTGTGTAACACTACTCACTGTGTAACACTACTCACTGGGTAACACTACTCACTTGGTAACACTACTCACTGTGTAACACTACACTCACTGTGTAACACTACTCACTGTGTAACACTACTCACTGTGTAACACTACACTCACTGTGTAACACTACTCACTGTGTAACACTACTCACTGTGTAACACTACACTCACTGTGTAACACTACACTCACTGTGTAACACTACTCACTGGGTAACACTACTCACTGTGTAACACTACTCACTGTGTAACACTACTCACTGTGTAACACTACTCACTGGGTAACACTACTCACTTGGTAACACTACTCACTGTGTAACACTACACTCACTGTGTAACACTACTCACTGTGTAACACTACTCACTGGGTAACACTACTCACTGTGTAACACTGCTCACTGTGTAACACTACTCACTGTGTAACACTACTCACTGTGTAACACTACACTCACTGTGTAACACTACTCACTGTGTAACACTACTCACTGTGTAACACTACTCACTGTGTAACACTACTCACTGTGTAACACTACTCACTTGGTAACACTACTCACTGTGTAACACTACTCACTGTGTAACACTACTCACTGTGTAACACTACACTCACTGTGTAACACTACTCACTGTGTAACACTACTCACTGTGTAACACTACTCACTGTGTAACACTACTCACTGTGTAACACTACTCACTTGGTAACACTACTCACTGTGTAACACTACTCACTGTGTAACACTACTCACTGTGTAACACTACTCACTGTGTAACACTACACTCACTGTGTAACACTACTCACTGTGTAACACTACTCACTGTGTAACACTACACTCACTGTGTAACACTACTCACTGTGTAACACTACTCACTGTGTAACACTACACTCACTGTGTAACACTACACTCACTGTGTAACACTACTCACTGTGTAACACTACTCACTGGGTAACACTACTCACTGTGTAACACTACTCACTGTGTAACACTACTCACTGTGTAACACTACTCACTGTGTAACACTACTCACTGTGTAACACTACTCACTTGGTAACACTACTCACTGTGTAACACTACACTCACTGTGTAACACTACTCACTTGGTAACACTACTCACTGTGTAACACTACTCACTGTGTAACACTACTCACTGTGTAACACTACTCACTGTGTAACACTACACTCACTGTGTAACACTACTCACTTGGTAACACTACTCACTGTGTAACACTACTCACTGTGTAACACTACTCACTGTGTAACACTACTCACTGTGTAACACTACACTCACTGTGTAACACTACTCACTGTGTAACACTACTCACTGTGTAACACTACACTCACTGTGTAACACTACTAACTGTGTAACACTACTCACTGTGTAACACTACACTCACTGTGTAACACTACACTCACTGTGTAACACTACTCACTGTGTAACACTACTCACTGGGTAACACTACTCACTGTGTAACACTACTCACTGTGTAACACTACTCACTGTGTAACACTACTCACTGTGTAACACTACTCACTGTGTAACACTACTCACTTGGTAACACTACTCACTGTGTAACACTACTCACTGTGTAACACTACTCACTGTGTAACACTACTCACTGTGTAACACTACTCACTTGGTAACACTACTCACTGTGTAACACTACTCACTGTGTAACACTACTCACTGTGTAACACTACTCACTGTGTAACACTACTCACTGTGTAACACTACTCACTTGGTAACACTACTCACTGTGTAACACTACTCACTGTGTAACACTACTCACTGTGTAACACTACACTCACTGTGTAACACTACTCACTTGGTAACACTACTCACTGTGTAACACTACTCACTGTGTAACACTACTCACTGTGTAACACTACTCACTTGGTAACACTACTCACTGTGTAACACTACTCACTGTGTAACACTACTCACTTGGTAACACTACTCACTGTGTAACACTACTCACTGTGTAACACTACTCACTGTGTAACACTACACTCACTGTGTAACACTACTCACTGTGTAACACTACTCACTGTGTAACACTACACTCACTGTGTAACACTACTCACTGTGTAACACTACTCACTGTGTAACACTACACTCACTGTGTAACACTACACTCACTGTGTAACACTACTCACTGTGTAACACTACTCACTGGGTAACACTACTCACTGTGTAACACTACTCACTTGGTAACACTACTCACTGTGTAACACTACTCACTGTGTAACACTACTCACTGTGTAACACTACACTCACTGTGTAACACTACTCACTGTGTAACACTACTCACTGGGTAACACTACTCACTGTGTAACACTACTCACTGTGTAACACTACTCACTGTGTAACACTACTCACTGTGTAACACTACTCACTTGGTAACACTACTCACTGTGTAACACTACTCACTGTGTAACACTACACTCACTGTGTAACACTACTCACTTGGTAACACTACTCACTGTGTAACACTACTCACTGTGTAACACTACACTCACTGTGTAACACTACTCACTGTGTAACACTACTCACTGTGTAACACTACTCACTTGGTAACACTACTCACTGTGTAACACTACTCACTGTGTAACACTACACTCACTGTGTAACACTACTCACTTGGTAACACTACTCACTGTGTAACACTACTCACTGTGTAACACTACTCACTGTGTAACACTACTCACTGTGTAACACTACTCACTTGGTAACACTACTCACTGTGTAACACTACTCACTTGGTAACACTACTCACTGTGTAACACTACTCACTGTGTAACACTACTCACTGTGTAACACTACACTCACTGTGTAACACTACTCACTGTGTAACACTACACTCACTGTGTAACACTACTCACTGTGTAACACTACTCACTGTGTAACACTACTCACTGTGTAACACTACTCACTGTGTAACACTACACTCACTGTGTAACACTACTCACTTGGTAACACTACTCACTGTGTAACACTACTCACTGTGTAACACTACTCACTGTGTAACACTACTCACTTGGTAACACTACTCACTGTGTAACACTACTCACTGTGTAACACTACTCACTGTGTAACACTACTCACTGTGTAACACTACTCACTGTGTAACACTACACTCACTGTGTAACACTACTCACTGTGTAACACTACTCACTGTGTAACACTACTCACTTGGTAACACTACTCACTGTGTAACACTACTCACTTGGTAACACTACTCACTGTGTAACACTACTCACTGTGTAACACTACTCACTGTGTAACACTACTCACTGTGTAACACTACTCACTGTGTAACACTACTCACTGTGTAACACTACACTCACTGTGTAACACTACACTCACTGTGTAACACTACTCACTGTGTAACACTACTCACTTGGTAACACTACTCACTGTGTAACACTACTCACTGTGTAAGACTACTCACTGTGTAACACTACTCACTGTGTAACACTACTCACTGTGTAACACTACTCACTGTGTAACACTACTCACTGTGTAACACTACTCACTGTGTAACACTACACTCACTGTGTAACACTACACTCACTGTGTAACACTACTCACTGTGTAACACTACTCACTTGGTAACACTACTCACTGTGTAACACTACTCACTGTGTAACACTACTCACTGTGTAACACTACTCACTGTGTAACACTACACTCAGTGTGTAACACTACACTCACTGTGTAACACTACTCACTGTGTAACACTACTCACTGTGTAACACTACACTCACTGTGTAACACTACTCACTTGGTAACACTACTCACTGTGTAACACTACTCACTTGGTAACACTACTCACTGTGTAACACTACACTCACTGTGTAACACTACTCACTGTGTAACACTACTCACTGTGTAACACTACTCACTTGGTAACACTACTCACTTGGTAACACTACTCACTGTGTAACACTACTCACTTGGTAACACTACTCACTGTGTAACACTACACTCACTGTGTAACACTACTCACTGTGTTACACTACTCACTGTGTAACACTACTCACTGGGTAACACTACTCACTGTGTAACACTACTCACTGTGTAACACTACTCACTGTGTAACACTACACTCACTGTGTAACACTACACTCACTGTGTAACACTACTCACTGTGTAACACTACACTCACTGTGTAACACTACACTCACTTGGTAACACTACTCACTGTGTAACACTACTCACTGTGTAACACTACTCACAGTGTAACACTACTCACTTGGTAACACTACTCACTGTGTAACACTACTCACTGTGTAACACTACACTCACAGTGTAACACTACTCACTTGGTAACACTACTCACTGTGTAACACTACTCACTGTGTAACACTACACTCACTGTGTAACACTACTCACTGTGTAACACTACTCACTGTGTAACACTACTCACTGTGTAACACTACTCACTGTGTAACACTACTCACTGTGTAACACTACTCACAGTGTAACACTCCACTCACTGTGTAACACTACACTCACTGTGTAACACTACTCACTGTGTAACACTACTCACTTGGTAACACTACTCACTGGGTAACACTACTCACAGTGTAACACTACACTCACTGTGTAACACTACTCACTGTGTAACACTACTCACTGTGTAACACTACTCACTTGGTAACACTACTCACTGGGTAACACTACTCACAGTGTAACACTACACTCACTGTGTAACACTACTCACTGTGTAACACTACTCACTGTGTAACACTACTCACTGTGTAACACTACTCACTGGGTAACACTACTCACTTGGTAACACTACTCACAGTGTAACACTACACTCACAGTGTAACACTACACTCACTGTGTAACACTACTCACTGTGTAACACTACTCACTGTGTAACACTACTCACTGTGTAACACTACTCACTGTGTAACACTACACTCACTGTGTAACACTACTCACTGGGTAACACTACTCACTGGGTAACACTACTCACAGTGTAACACTACACTCACTGTGTAACACTACTCACTTGGTAACACTACTCACAGTGTAACACTACACTCACTGTGTAACACTACTCACTGTGTAACACTACACTCACTGTGTAACACTACTCACTGGGTAACACTACTCACTGTGTAACACTACTCACTGGGTAACACTACACTCACTGTGTAACACTACTCACTGGGTAACACTACTCACTGTGTAACACTACTCACAGTGTAACACTACACTCACTGTGTAACACTACTCACTGTGTAACACTACTCACTGTGTAACACTACACTCACTGTGTAACACTACTCACTTGGTAACACTACTCACTGGGTAACACTACTCACAGTGTAACACTACACTCACTGTGTAACACTACACTCACTGTGTAACACTACTCACTGGGTAACACTACTCACTTGGTAACACTACTCACAGTGTAACACTAAACTCACTGTGTAACACTACTCACTGTGTAACACTACACTCACTGTGTAACACTACTCACTGTGTAACACTACACTCACTGTGTAACACTACTCACTGGGTAACACTACACTCACTGTGTAATACTACTCACTGGGTAACACTACACTCACTGTGTAACACTACTCACTGTGTAACACTACTCACTGTGTAATACTACTCACTGTGTAATACTACTCACTGGGTAACACTACACTCACTGGGTAACACTACACTCACTGTGTAACACTACTCACTGTGTAATACTACTCACTGTGTAACACTACTCACTGTGTAACACTACTCACTTGGTAACACTACTCACTGTGTAACACTACTCACTGTGTAATACTACTCACTGTGTAATACTACTCACTGGGTAACACTACACTCACTGTGTAACACTACTCACTGTGTAATACTACTCACTTGGTAACACTACTCACTGTGTAACACTACTCACTGTGTAACACTACTCACTGTGTAACACTACACTCACTGTGTAACACTACTCACTGTGTAATACTACTCACTGTGTAACACTACTCACTGTGTAACACTACTCACTTGGTAACACTACTCAATGTGTAACACTACTCACTGTGTAATACTACTCACTGTGTAATACTACTCACTGGGTAACACTACACTCACTGTGTAACACTACTCACTGTGTAATACTACTCACTTGGTAACACTACTCACTGTGTAACACTACTCACTGTGTAACACTACTCACTGGGTAACACTACACTCACTGTGTAATACTACTCACTGGGTAACACTACAC
This sequence comes from Meconema thalassinum, assembly GCA_946902985.2. Taxonomy (NCBI): domain Eukaryota; kingdom Metazoa; phylum Arthropoda; class Insecta; order Orthoptera; family Tettigoniidae; genus Meconema; species Meconema thalassinum. The sequence goes on from OX336395.1 coordinate 342,369,091, forward strand.
TCACTGTGTAACACTACTCACTGTGTAACACTACTCACTGTGTAATACTACTCACTGTGTAATACTACTCACTGGGTAACACTACACTCACTGGGTAACACTACACTCACTGTGTAACACTACTCACTGTGTAATACTACTCACTGTGTAACACTACTCACTGTGTAACACTACTCACTTGGTAACACTACTCACTGTGTAACACTACTCACTGTGTAATACTACTCACTGTGTAATACTACTCACTGGGTAACACTACACTCACTGTGTAACACTACTCACTGTGTAATACTACTCACTTGGTAACACTACTCACTGTGTAACACTACTCACTGTGTAACACTACTCACTGTGTAACACTACACTCACTGTGTAACACTACTCACTGGGTAACACTACACTCACTGTGTAATACTACTCACTGGGTAACACTACACTCACTGGGTAACACTACACTCACTGTGTAACACTACACTCACTGTGTAACACTACACTCACTGTGTAACACTACTCACTGTGTAATACTACTCACTTGGTAACACTACTCACTGGGTAACACTACTCACTGGGTAACACTACTCACAGTGTAACACTACACTCACTGTGTAACACTACTCACTGGGTAACACTACTCACTTGGTAACACTACTCACAGTGTAACACTACACTCACTGTGTAACACTACTCACTGTGTAACACTACACTCACTGTGTAACACTACTCACTGTGTAACACTACACTCACTGTGTAACACTACTCACTGTGTAACACTACACTCACTGTGTAACACTACTCACTGTGTAACACTACTCACTGTGTAACACTACACTCACTGTGTAACACTACTCACTGTGTAACACTACACTCACTGTGTAACACTACTCACTGTGTAACACTACACTCACTGTGTAACACTACTCACTGGGTAACACTACACTCACTGTGTAATACTACTCACTGGGTAACACTACACTCACTGTGTAACACTACACTCACTGTGTAACACTACTCACTGTGTAATACTACTCACTTGGTAACACTACTCACTGTGTAACACTACTCACTGTGTAACACTACTCACTGTGTAACACTACACTCACTGTGTAACACTACTCACTGTGTAACACTACTCACTGTGTAACACTACACTCACTGTGTAACACTACTCACTGTGTAACACTACTCACTTGGTAACACTACTCACTGTGTAACACTACTCACTGTGTAACACTACTCACTGTGTAACACTACTCACTGGGTAACACTACTCACTGTGTAACACTACTCACTGTGTAACACTACACTCACTGTGTAACACTACTCACTGTGTAACACTACTCACTGTGTAACACTACTCACTGTGTAACACTACTCACTGTGTAACACTACACTCACTGTGTAACACTACTCACTGGGTAACACTACTCACTGTGTAACACTACACTCACTGTGTAACACTACACTCACTGTGTAACACTACTCACTGTGTAACACTACTCACTTGGTAACACTACTCACTGTGTAACACTACTCACTGTGTAACACTACTCACTGTGTAACACTACTCACTGGGTAACACTACTCACTGTGTAACACTACTCACTGTGTAACACTACACTCACTGTGTAACACTACTCACTGTGTAACACTACTCACTTGGTAACACTACTCACTGTGTAACACTACTCACTGTGTAACACTACTCACTGTGTAACACTACTCACTGGGTAACACTACTCACTGTGTAACACTACTCACTGTGTAACACTACTCACTGGGTAACACTACACTCACTGTGTAACACTACACTCACTGTGTAACACTACTCACTGGGTAACACTACTCACTGTGTAACACTACACTCACTGTGTAACACTACTCACTGGGTAACACTACTCACTTGGTAACACTACTCACTGTGTAACACTACTCACTGTGTAACACTACTCACTGTGTAACACTACTCACTGGGTAACACTACTCACTGTGTAACACTACTCACTGTGTAACACTACTCACTGTGTAACACTACACTCACTGGGTAACACTACTCACTTGGTAACACTACTCACAGTGTAACACTACACTCACAGTGTAACACTACTCACTGTGTAACACTACTCACTGTGTAACACTACACTCACTGTGTAACACTACTCACTGTGTAACACTACTCACTGTGTAACACTACTCACTGGGTAACACTACTCACTTGGTAACACTACTCACTGTGTAACACTACTCACTGTGTAACACTACTCACTGTGTAACACTACTCACTGTGTAACACTACTCACTGTGTAACACTACTCACTGTGTAACACTACTCACTGTGTAACACTACTCACTTGGTAACACTACTCACTGTGTAACACTACACTCACTGTGTAACACTACTCACTGTGTAACACTACTCACTGTGTAACACTACACTCACTGTGTAACACTACTCACTGTGTAACACTACACTCACTGTGTAACACTACTCACTGTGTAACACTACACTCACTGTGTAACACTACTCACTGTGTAACACTACTCACTGTGTAACACTACTCACTGTGTAACACTACTCACTGGGTAACACTACACTCACTGTGTAACACTACACTCACTGTGTAACACTACTCACTGTGTAACACTACACTCACTGTGTAACACTACTCACTGTGTAACACTACACTCACTGTGTAACACTACACTCACTTGGTAACACTACTCACTGTGTAACACTACACTCACTGTGTAACACTACTCACTGTGTAACACTACACTCACTGTGTAACACTACTCACTGTGTAACACTACACTCACTGTGTAACACTACTCACTGTGTAACACTACACTCACTGTGTAACACTACACTCACTTGGTAACACTACTCACTGTGTAACACTACACTCACTGTGTAACACTACTCACTGTGTAACACTACACTCACTGTGTAACACTACTCACTGTGTAACACTACACTCACTGTGTAACACTACTCACTGTGTAACACTACTCACTGTGTAACACTACACTCACTGTGTAACACTACACTCACTGGGTAACACTACACTCACTTGGTAACACTACTCACTGTGTAACACTACTCACTGTGTAACACTACACTCACTGTGTAACACTACACTCACTGTGTAACACTACTCACTGTGTAACACTACACTCACTGTGTAACACTACTCACTGTGTAACACTACTCACTGTGTAACACTACTCACTGTGTAACACTACTCACTTGGTAACACTACTCACTGTGTAACACTACTCACTGTGTAACACTACACTCACTGTGTAACACTACACTCACTGTGTAACACTACTCACCGTGTAACACTACACTCACCGTGTAACACTACACTCACTGTGTAACACTACTCACTGTTTAACACTACACTCACTGTGTAACACTACACTCACTGTGTAACACTACTCACTGTGTAACACTACTCACTGTGTAACACTACTCACTGTGTAACACTACTCACTGTGTAACACTACACTCACTGTGTAACACTACACTCACTGTGTAACACTACTCACTGTGTAACACTACACTCACTGTGTAACACTACTCACTGTGTAACACTACTCACTGTGTAACACTACTCACTGTGTAACACTACTCACTGTGTAACACTACTCACTGTGTAACACTACTCACTTGGTAACACTACTCACTTGGTAACACTACTCACTGTGTAACACTACTCACTGTGTAACACTACACTCACTGTGTAACACTACACTCACTGTGTAACACTACACTCACTGTGTAACACTACACTCACTGTGTAACACTACACTCACTGTGTAACACTACTCACTGTGTAACACTACTCACAGTGTAACACTACTCACTTGGTAACACTACTCACTGGGTAACACTACTCACTGTGTAACACTACTCACTGTGTAACACTACTCACTGTGTAACACTACTCACTGTGTAACACTACTCACTGTGTAACACTACACTCACTGTGTAACACTACTCACTGTGTAACACTACTCACTGTGTAACACTACTCACTGTGTAACACTACTCACTGTGTAACACTACTCACTGTGTAACACTACTCACTGTGTAACACTACACTCACTGGGTAACACTACTCACTGTGTAACACTACTCACTGTGTAACACTACTCACTGTGTAACACTACTCACTTGGTAACACTACTCACTGTGTAACACTACACTCACTGTGTAACACTACTCACTGTGTAACACTACTCACTGTGTAACACTACTCACTGTGTAACACTACTCACTGTGTAACACTACTCACTGTGTAACACTACTCACTGGGTAACACTACTCACTGTGTAACACTACACTCACTGTGTAACACTACTCACTGTGTAACACTACACTCACTGTGTAACACTACACTCACTGTGTAACACTACACTCACTGTGTAACACTACTCACTGTGTAACACTACTCACTGTGTAACACTACTCACTGTGTAACACTACTCACTGTGTAACACTACTCACTGTGTAACACTACACTCACTGTGTAACACTACTCACTGTGTAACACTACTCACTGTGTAACACTACACTCACTGTGTAACACTACTCACTTGGTAACACTACTCACTGTGTAACACTACACTCACTGTGTAACACTACTCACTGTGTAACACTACTCACTTGGTAACACTACTCACTTGGTAACACTACTCACTGTGTAACACTACTCACTGTGTAACACTACTCACTGTGTAACACTACTCACTTGGTAACACTACTCACTGTGTAACACTACTCACTGTGTAACACTACTCACTGTGTAACACTACTCACTGTGTAACACTACTCACTGTGTAACACTACTCACTGTGTAACACTACACTCACTGTGTAACACTACTCACTGTGTAACACTACACTCACTGTGTAACACTACTCACTGTGTAACACTACTCACTGTGTAACACTACTCACTGTGTAACACTACTCACTGTGTAACACTACTCACTTGGTAACACTACTCACTGTGTAACACTACTCACTGTGTAACACTACTCACTGTGTAACACTACACTCACTGTGTAACACTACTCACTGTGTAACACTACTCACTGTGTAACACTACTCACTGTGTAACACTACTCACTGTGTAACACTACACTCACTGTGTAACACTACTCACTGTGTAACACTACACTCACTGTGTAACACTACTCACTGTGTAACACTACTCACGTGGTAACACTACTCACTTGGTAACACTACTCACTGTGTAACACTACTCACTGTGTAACACTACTCACTGTGTAACACTACACTCACTGTGTAACACTACACTCACTGTGTAACACTACTCACTGTGTAACACTACTCACTGTGTAACACTACTCACTGTGTAACACTACTCACTGTGTAACACTACTCACTGTGTAACACTACTCACTTGGTAACACTACTCACTGTGTAACACTACTCACTGTGTAACACTACTCACTGTGTAACACTACTCACTGTGTAACACTACACTCACTGTGTAACACTACTCACTTGGTAACACTACTCACTGTGTAACACTACTCACTGTGTAACACTACTCACTGTGTAACACTACTCACTGTGTAACACTACACTCACTGTGTAACACTACTCACTGTGTAACACTACTCACTGTGTAACACTACTCACTTGGTAACACTACTCACTTGGTAACACTACTCACTGTGTAACACTACTCACTGTGTAACACTACACTCACTGTGTAACACTACACTCACTGTGTAACACTACACTCACTGTGTAACACTACTCACTGTGTAACACTACTCACTGTGTAACACTACTCACTGTGTAACACTACTCACTGTGTAACACTACTCACTTGGTAACACTACTCACTGTGTAACACTACTCACTGTGTAACACTACTCACTGTGTAACACTACTCACTGTGTAACACTACTCACTGTGTAACACTACTCACTGTGTAACACTACACTCACTGTGTAACACTACTCACTGTGTAACACTACTCACTGTGTAACACTACTCACTTGGTAACACTACTCACTTGGTAACACTACTCACTGTGTAACACTACTCACTGTGTAACACTACTCACTGTGTAACACTACACTCACTGTGTAACACTACACTCACTGTGTAACACTACTCACTGTGTAACACTACTCACTGTGTAACACTACTCACTGTGTAACACTACTCACTGTGTAACACTACTCACTGTGTAACACTACTCACTTGGTAACACTACTCACTGTGTAACACTACTCACTGTGTAACACTACTCACTGTGTAACACTACTCACTGTGTAACACTACACTCACTGTGTAACACTACTCACTTGGTAACACTACTCACTGTGTAACACTACTCACTGTGTAACACTACTCACTGTGTAACACTACTCACTGTGTAACACTACACTCACTGTGTAACACTACACTCACTGTGTAACACTACTCACTGTGTAACACTACTCACTGTGTAACACTACTCACTGTGTAACACTACACTCACTGTGTAACACTACTCACTGTGTAACACTACTCACTGTGTAACACTACTCACTGTGTAACACTACTCACTGTGTAACACTACTCACTTGGTAACACTACTCACTGTGTAACACTACTCACTGTGTAACACTACTCACTGTGTAACACTAGACTCACTGTGTAACACTACTCACTGTGTAACACTACTCTCACTGTGTAACACTACTCACTGTGTAACACTACACTCACTGTGTAACACTACTCACTGTGTAACACTACTCACTGTGTAACACTACTCTCACTGTGTAACACTACTCACTGTGTAACACTACACTCACTGTGTAACACTACTCACTGTGTAACACTACTCTCACTGTGTAACACTACTCACTGTGTAACACTACACTCACTGTGTAACACTACACTCACTGTGTAACACTACACTCACTGTGTAACACTACTCACTGTGTAACACTACACTCACTGTGTAACACTACTCACTGTGTAACACTACTCTCACTGTGTAACACTACTCACTGTGTAACACTACACTCACTGTGTAACACTACACTCACTGTGTAACACTACTCACTGTGTAACACTACTCTCACTGTGTAACACTACTCACTGTGTAACACTACACTCACTGTGTAAAACTACACTCACTGTGTAACACTACACTCACTGTGTAACACTACACTCACTGTGTAACACTACTCACTGTGTAACACTACTCTCACTGTGTAACACTACACTCACTGTGTAACACTACTCACTGTGTAACACTACACTCACTGTGTAACACTACACTCACTGTGTAACACTACTCACTGTGTAACACTACACTCACTGTGTAACACTACTCACTGTGTAACACTACTCACTGTGTAACACTACACTCACTGTGTAACACTACACTCACTGTGTAACACTACACTCACTGTGTAACACTACACTCACTGTGTAACACTACACTCACTGTGTAACACTACACTCACTGTGTAACACTACACTCACTGTGTAACACTACTCTCACTGTGTAACACTACACTCACTGTGTAACACTACACTCACTGTGTAACACTACACTCACTGTGTAACACTACACTCACTGTGTAACACTACTCACTGTGTAACACTACTCTCACTGTGTAACACTACTCACTGTGTAACACTACACTCACTGTGTAACACTACACTCACTGTGTAACACTACTCACTGTGTAACACTACTCACTTGGTAACACTACTCACTGTGTAACACTACTCACTGTGTAACACTACTCACTTGGTAACACTACTCACTGTGTAACACTACACTCACTGTGTAACACTACTCACTTGGTACAACTACTCACTGTGTAACACTACACTCACTGTGTAACACTACACTCACTGTGTAACACTACTCACTGTGTAACACTACTCACTGTGTAACACTACACTCACTGTGTAACACTACTCACTGTGTAACACTACTCACTGTGTAACACTACTCACTGTGTAACACTACTCACTGTGTAACACTACTCACTGTGTAACACTACACTCACTGTGTAACACTACTCACTGGGTAACACTACACTCACTGTGTAACACTACTCACTGTGTAACACTACACTCACTGTGTAACACTACTCACTGGGTAACACTACACTCACTGTGTAACACTACACTCACTGTGTAACACTACTCACTGTGTAACACTACTCACTGTGTAACACTACTCACTGTGTAACACTACTCACTGTGTAACACTACACTCACTGTGTAACACTACTCACTGTGTAACACTACTCACTGTGTAACACTACACTCACTGTGTAACACTACACTCACTGTGTAACACTACTCACTGTGTAACACTACTCACTGTGTAACACTACACTCACTGTGTAACACTACTCACTGTGTAACACTACTCACTGTGTAACACTACTCACTGTGTAACACTACTCACTGTGTAACACTACACTCACTGTGTAACACTACTCACTGTGTAACACTACTCACTGGGTAACACTACACTCACTGTGTAACACTACACTCACTGTGTAACACTACACTCACTGTGTAACACTACACTCACTGTGTAACACTACTCACTGTGTAACACTACTCACTTGGTAACACTACACTCACTGTGTAACACTACTCACTGTGTAACACTACTCACTGTGTAACACTACACTCACTGTGTAACACTACTCACTGTGTAACACTACTCACTGTGTAACACTACACTCACTGTGTAACACTACTCACTGTGTAACACTACTCACTGTGTAACACTGCACTCACTGTGTAACACTACTCACTGTGTAACACTACTCACTGTGTAACACTACTCACTGTGTAACACTACACTCACTGTGTAACACTACACTCACTGTGTAACACTACACTCACTGTGTAACACTACACTCACTGTGTAACACTACACTCACTGTGTAACACTACACTCACTGTGTAACACTACTCACTGTGTAACACTACTCACTGTGTAACACTACACTCACTGTGTAACACTACTCACTGTGTAACACTACTCACTGTGTAACACTACTCACTGTGTAACACTACTCACTGTGTAACACTACACTCACTGTGTAACACTACTCACTGTGTAACACTACTCACTGGGTAACACTACACTCACTGTGTAACACTACACTCACTGTGTAACACTACTCACTGTGTAACACTACTCACTGTGTAACACTACTCACTGTGTAACACTACTCACTGGGTAACACTACACTCACTGTGTAACACTACACTCACTGTGTAACACTACTCACTGTGTAACACTACTCACTGTGTAACACTACTCACTTGGTAACACTACTCACTTGGTAACACTACTCACTGTGTAACACTACTCACTTGGTAACACTACTCACTGTGTAACACTACACTCACTGTGTAACACTACACTCACTGTGTAACACTACTCACTGTGTAACACTACTCACTGTGTAACACTACTCACTGTGTAACACTACTCACTGTGTAACACTACTCACTGTGTAACACTACACTCACTGTGTAACACTACTCACTGTGTAACACTACACTCACTGTGTAACACTACTCACTGTGTAACACTACTCACTGTGTAACACTACACTCACTGTGTAACACTACTCACTGTGTAACACTACTCACTGTGTAACACTACTCACTGTGTAACACTACTCACTTGGTAACACTACTCACTGTGTAACACTACTCACTGTGTAACACTACTCACTGTGTAACACTACTCACTGTGTAACACTACTCACTTGGTAACACTACTCACTGTGTAACACTACTCACTTGGTAACACTACTCACTGTGTAACACTACTCACTTGGTAACACTACTCACTGTGTAACACTACTCACTGTGTAACACTACTCACTGTGTAACACTACTCACTGTGTAACACTACACTCACTGTGTAACACTACTCACTGTGTAACACTACACTCACTGTGTAACACTACTCACTGTGTAACACTACTCACTTGGTAACACTACACTCACTGTGTAACACTACACTCACTGTGTAACACTACTCACTGTGTAACACTACTCACTGTGTAACACTACACTCACTGTGTAACACTACACTCACTGTGTAACACTACACTCACTGTGTAACACTACTCACTGTGTAACACTACTCACTGTGTAACACTACACTCACTGTGTAACACTACTCACTGTGTAACACTACTCACTGTGTAACACTACACTCACTGTGTAACACTACACTCACTGTGTAACACTACACTCACTGTGTAACACTACACTCACTGTGTAACACTACTCACTGTGTAACACTACTCACTGTGTAACACTACACTCACTGTGTAACACTACACTCACTGTGTAACACTACACTCACTGTGTAACACTACTCACTGTGTAACACTACTCACTGTGTAACACTACACTCACTGTGTAACACTACTCACTGTGTAACACTACTCACTGTGTAACACTACTCACTGTGTAACACTACACTCACTGTGTAACACTACTCACTGTGTAACACTACTCACTGTGTAACACTACTCACTGTGTAACACTACACTCACTGTGTAACACTACACTCACTGTGTAACACTACTCACTGTGTAACACTACTCACTGTGTAACACTACTCACTGTGTAACACTACACTCACTGTGTAACACTACTCACTGTGTAACACTACTCACTGTGTAACACTACTCACAGTGTAACACTACTCACTGTGTAACACTACTCACTGTGTAACACTACTCACTGTGTAACACTACTCACTGTGTAACACTACTCACTGTGTAACACTACTCACTGTGTAACACTACTCACTGTGTAACACTACTCACAGTGTAACACTACTCACTGTGTAACACTACTCACTTGGTAACACTACTCACTGTGTAACACTACTCACTGTGTAACACTACTCACTGTGTAACACTACTCACTGTGTAACACTACACTCACTGTGTAACACTACACTCACTGTGTAACACTACTCACTGTGTAACACTACTCACTGTGTAACACTACTCACTGTGTAACACTACACTCACTGTGTAACACTACACTCACTGTGTAACACTACACTCACTGTGTAACACTACTCACTGTGTAACACTACTCACTTGGTAACACTACTCACTGTGTAACACTACTCACTGTGTAACACTACTCACTGTGTAACACTACACTCACTGTGTAACACTACACTCACTGTGTAACACTACTCACTGTGTAACACTACTCACTGTGTAACACTACTCATTGTGTAACACTACTCATTGTGTAACACTACTCATTGTGTAACACTACACTCACTGTGTAACACTACTCACTGTGTAACACTACTCACTGTGTAACACTACTCACTGTGTAACACTACTCACTGTGTAACACTACTCACTTGGTAACACTACTCACTGTGTAACACTACTCACTGTGTAACACTACTCACTGTGTAACACTACTCACTTGGTAACACTACTCACTGTGTAACACTACTCACTGTGTAACACTACTCACTTGGTAACACTACTCACTGTGTAACACTACTCACTGTGTAACACTACTCACTGTGTAACACTACACTCACTGTGTAACACTACACTCACTGTGTAACACTACTCACTGTGTAACACTACACTCACTGTGTAACACTACACTCACTGTGTAACACTACACTCACTGTGTAACACTACTCACTGTGTAACACTACTCACTGTGTAACACTACACTCACTGTGTAACACTACACTCACTGTGTAACACTACACTCACTGTGTAACACTACACTCACTGTGTAACACTACACTCACTGTGTAACACTACTCACTGTGTAACACTACACTCACTGTGTAACACTACACTCACTGTGTAACACTACACTCACTGTGTAACACTACTCACTGTGTAACACTACACTCACTGTGTAACACTACACTCACTGTGTAACACTACTCACTGTGTAACACTACTCACTGTGTAACACTACACTCACTGTGTAACACTACTCACTGTGTAACACTACACTCACTGTGTAACACTACACTCACTGTGTAACACTACTCACTGTGTAACACTACACTCACTGTGTAACACTACACTCACTGTGTAACACTACACTCACTGTGTAACACTACACTCACTGTGTAACACTACTCACTGTGTAACACTACACTCACTGTGTAACACTACTCACTTGGTAACACTACTCACTGTGTAACACTACACTCACTGTGTAACACTACTCACTGTGTAACACTACTCACTGTGTAACACTACACTCACTGTGTAACACTACTCACTTGGTAACACTACTCACTGTGTAACACTACACTCACTGTGTAACACTACTCACTGTGTAACACTACTCACTGTGTAACACTACTCACTGTGTAACACTACTCACTGTGTAACACTACTCACTGTGTAACACTACTCACTGTGTAACACTACACTCACTGTGTAACACTACTCACTTGGTAACACTACTCACTGTGTAACACTACACTCACTGTGTAACACTACTCACTGTGTAACACTACTCACTGTGTAACACTACACTCACTGTGTAACACTACACTCACTGTGTAACACTACTCACTGTGTAACACTACTCACTGTGTAACACCACTCACTGTGTAACACTACTCACTGTGTAACACTACACTCACTGTGTAACACTACTCACTGTGTAACACTACTCACTGTGTAACACTACTCACTGTGTAACACTACTCACTGTGTAACACTACTCACTTGGTAACACTACTCACTTGGTAACACTACTCACTGTGTAACACTACTCACTGTGTAACACTACTCACTGTGTAACACTACACTCACTGTGTAACACTACTCACTGTGTAACACTACTCACTTGGTAACACTACTCACTGTGTAACACTACTCACTGTGTAACACTACTCACTGTGTAACACTACACTCACTGTGTAACACTACACTCACTGTGTAACACTACACTCACTGTGTAACACTACACTCACTGTGTAACACTACTCACTGTGTAACACTACTCACTGTGTAACACTACTCACTGTGTAACACTACTCACTGTGTAACACTACTCACTGTGTAACACTACTCACTGTGTAACACTACTCACTGTGTAACACTACTCACTGTGTAACACTACACTCACTGTGTAACACTACTCACTGTGTAACACTACTCACTGTGTAACACTACACTCACTGTGTAACACTACACTCACTGTGTAACACTACTCACTGTGTAACACTACACTCACTGTGTAACACTACTCACTGTGTAACACTACTCACTGTGTAACACTACACTCACTGTGTAACACTACACTCACTGTGTAACACTACACTCACTGTGTAACACTACTCACTGTGTAACACTACTCACTGTGTAACACTACACTCACTGTGTAACACTACTCACTGTGTAACACTACACTCACTGTGTAACACTACTCACTGTGTAACACTACTCACTGTGTAACACTACACTCACTGTGTAACACTACACTCACTGTGTAACACTACTCACTGTGTAACACTACTCACTGTGTAACACTACTCACTGTGTAACACTACTCACTGTGTAACACTACTCACTGTGTAACACTACTCACTGTGTAACACTACTCACTGTGTAACACTACACTCACTGTGTAACACTACTCACTGTGTAACACTACACTCACTGTGTAACACTACTCACTTGGTAACACTACACTCACTGTGTAACACTACTCACTGTGTAACACTACTCACTTGGTAACACTACTCACTGTGTAACACTACTCACTGTGTAACACTACACTCACTGTGTAACACTACTCACTTGGTAACACTACTCACTGTGTAACACTACACTCACTGTGTAACACTACTCACTGTGTAACACTACTCACTGTGTAACACTACTCACTGTGTAACACTACTCACTGTGTAACACTACTCACTGTGTAACACTACTCACTGGGTAACACTACTCACTTGGTAACACTACTCACTTGGTAACACTACTCACTGTGTAACACTACTCACTTGGTAACACTACTCACTGTGTAACACTACTCACTGTGTAACACTACTCACTGTGTAACACTACTCACTGTGTAACACTACACTCACTGTGTAACACTACACTCACTGTGTAACACTACTCACTGTGTAACACTACTCACTGTGTAACACTACTCACTTGGTAACACTACTCACTGTGTAACACTACACTCACTGTGTAACACTACTCACTGTGTAACACTACACTCACTGTGTAACACTACTCACTGTGTAACACTACTCACTGTGTAACACTACTCACTGTGTAACACTACTCACTGTGTAACACTACTCACTGTGTAACACTACTCACTTGGTAACACTACTCACTTGGTAACACTACTCACTGTGTAACACTACTCACTGTGTAACACTACACTCACTGTGTAACACTACACTCACTGTGTAACACTACACTCACTGTGTAACACTACACTCACTGTGTAACACTACACTCACTGTGTAACACTACTCACTGTGTAACACTACACTCACTGTGTAACACTACTCACTGTGTAACACTACACTCACTGTGTAACACTACACTCACTGTGTAACACTACACTCACTGTGTAACACTACTCACTGTGTAACACTACACTCACTGTGTAACACTACTCACTGTGTAACACTACACTCACTGTGTAACACTACACTCACTGTGTAACACTACACTCACTGTGTAACACTACTCACTGTGTAACACTACTCACTTGGTAACACTACTCACTGTGTAACACTACTCACTGTGTAACACTACACTCACTGTGTAACACTACACTCACTGTGTAACACTACTCACTGTGTAACACTACACTCACTGTGTAACACTACACTCACTGTGTAACACTACTCACTGTGTAACACTACACTCACTGTGTAACACTACACTCACTGTGTAACACTACACTCACTGTGTAACACTACTCACTGTGTAACACTACACTCACTGTGTAACACTACACTCACTGTGTAACACTACTCACTGTGTAACACTACTCACTTGGTAACACTACTCACTTGGTAACACTACTCACTGTGTAACACTACTCACTGTGTAACACTACACTCACTGTGTAACACTACTCACTGTGTAACACTACTCACTGTGTAACACTACACTCACTGTGTAACACTACTTACTGTGTAACACTACACTCACTGTGTAACACTACTCACTGTGTAACACTACTCACTGTGTAACACTACACTCACTGTGTAACACTACACTCACTGTGTAACACTACACTCACTGTGTAACACTACTCACTGTGTAACACTACACTCACTGTGTAACACTACTCACTGTGTAACACTACACTCACTGTGTAACACTACACTCACTGTGTAACACTACACTCACTGTGTAACACTACACTCACTGTGTAACACTACACTCACTGTGTAACACTACTCACTGTGTAACACTACACTCACTGTGTAACACTACACTCACTGTGTAACACTACACTCACTGTGTAACACTACACTCACTGTGTAACACTACACTCACTGTGTAACACTACTCACTGTGTAACACTACTCACTGTGTAACACTACACTCACTGTGTAACACTACTCACTGTGTAACACTACACTCACTGTGTAACACTACTCACTGTGTAACACTACACTCACTGTGTAACACTACACTCACTGTGTAACACTACTCACTGTGTAACACTACACTCACTGTGTAACACTACTCACTGTGTAACACTACTCACTGTGTAACACTACACTCACTGTGTAACACTACTCACTGTGTAACACTACTCACTGTGTAACACTACACTCACTGTGTAACACTACTCACTGTGTAACACTACACTCACTGTGTAACACTACACTCACTGTGTAACACTACACTCACTGTGTAACACTACACTCACTGTGTAACACTACACTCACTGTGTAACACTACACTCACTGTGTAACACTACACTCACTGTGTAACACTACACTCACTGTGTAACACTACTCACTGTGTAACACTACACTCACTGTGTAACACTACACTCACTGTGTAACACTACACTCACTGTGTAACACTACACTCACTGTGTAACACTACACTCACTGTGTAACACTACTCACTGTGTAACACTACACTCACTGTGTAACACTACTCACTGTGTAACACTACACTCACTGTGTAACACTACACTCACTGTGTAACACTACTCACTGTGTAACACTACACTCACTGTGTAACACTACTCACTGTGTAACACTACTCACTGTGTAACACTACTCACTGTGTAACACTACTCACTTGGTAACACTACACTCACTGTGTAACACTACTCACTGTGTAACACTACTCACTGTGTAACACTACTCACTGTGTAACACTACACTCACTGTGTAACACTACTCACTGTGTAACACTACTCACTGTGTAACACTACTCACTGTGTAACACTACACTCACTTGGTAACACTACTCACTGTGTAACACTACTCACTGTGTAACACTACTCACTGTGTAACACTACACTCACTGTGTAACACTACTCACTGTGTAACACTACTCACTGTGTAACACTACTCACTGTGTAACACTACTCACTGTGTAACACTACTCACTGTGTAACACTACTCACTGTGTAACACTACACTCACTGTGTAACACTACTCACTGTGTAACACTACTCACTGTGTAACACTACTCACTGTGTAACACTACTCACTGTGTAACACTACTCACTGTGTAACACTACTCACTGTGTAACACTACACTCACTGTGTAACACTACTCACTGTGTAACACTACTCACTGTGTAACACTACACTCACTGTGTAACACTACTCACTGTGTAACACTACTCACTGTGTAACACTACACTCACTGTGTAACACTACTCACTGTGTAACACTACTCACTGTGTAACACTACTCACTGTGTAACACTACTCACTGTGTAACACTACACTCACTGTGTAACACTACTCACTGTGTAACACTACTCACTGTGTAACACTACTCACTGTGTAACACTACTCACTGTGTAACACTACTCACTTGGTAACACTACTCACTTGGTAACACTACTCACTGTGTAACACTACACTCACTGTGTAACACTACTCACTGTGTAACACTACTCACTGTGTAACACTACTCACTGTGTAACACTACACTCACTGTGTAACACTACTCACTGTGTAACACTACTCACTTGGTAACACTACACTCACTTGGTAACACTACTCACTGTGTAACACTACTCACTGTGTAACACTACTCACTGTGTAACACTACTCACTGTGTAACACTACTCACTGTGTAACACTACACTCACTGTGTAACACTACTCACTGTGTAACACTACTCACTGTGTAACACTACACTCACTGTGTAACACTACTGACTGTGTAACACTACACTCACTGTGTAACACTACTCACTGTGTAACACTACTCACTGTGTAACACTACTCACTGTGTAACACTACTCACTGTGTAACACTACTCACTGTGTAACACTACACTCACTTGGTAACACTACTCACTGTGTAGCACTACTCACTGTGTAACACTACTCACTGTGTAACACTACACTCACTGTGTAACACTACTCACTGTGTAACACTACACTCACTGTGTAACACTACTCACTGTGTAACACTACTCACTGTGTAACACTACTCACTTGGTAACACTACTCACTGTGTAACACTACTCACTGTGTAACACTACTCACTGTGTAACACTACCCTCACTGTGTAACACTACTCACTGTGTAACACTACTCACTGTGTAACACTACTCACTGGGTAACACTACTCACTGTGTAACACTACTCACTGTGTAACACTACTCACTTGGTAACACTACTCACTGTGTAACACTACTCACTGTGTAACACTACTCACTGTGTAACACTACTCACTGGGTAACACTACTCACTGTGTAACACTACTCACTGTGTAACACTACTCACTGGGTAACACTACTCACTGTGTAACACTACTCACTGTGTAACACTACTCACTGTGTAACACTACTCACTGTGTAACACTACTCACTGTGTAACACAACTCACTGTGTAACACTACTCACTGTGTAACACTACTCACTGTGTAACACTACACTCACTGTGTAACACTACTCACTTGGTAACACTACTCACTGTGTAACACTACTCACTGTGTAACACTACTCACTGGGTAACACTACTCACTGTGTAACACTACACTCACTGTGTAACACTACACTCACTGTGTAACACTACTCACTGTGTAACACTACTCACTGTGTAACACTACACTCACTGTGTAACACTACTCACTGTGTAACACTACTCACTGTGTAACACTACACTCACTGTGTAACACTACTCACTGTGTAACACTACTCACTGTGTAACACTACACTCACTGTGTAACACTACTCACTGGGTAACACTACTCACTGTGTAACACTACACTCACTGTGTAACACTACTCACTGTGTAACACTACTCACTGTGTAACACTACACTCACTGTGTAACACTACTCACTTGGTAACACTACTCACTGTGTAACACTACTCACTGTGTAACACTACTCACTGTGTAACACTACTCACTGTGTAACACTACACTCACTGTGTAACACTACACTCACTGTGTAACACTACACTCACTGTGTAACACTACTCACTGTGTAACACTACTCACTGTGTAACACTACACTCACTGTGTAACACTACACTCACTTGGTAACACTACTCACTGTGTAACACTACTCACTGTGTAACACTACTCACTTGGTAACACTACTCACTGTGTAACACTACTCACTGTGTAACACTACTCACTGTGTAACACTACACTCACTGTGTAACACTACACTCACTGTGTAACACTACTCACTGTGTAACACTACTCACTGTGTAACACTACACTCACTGTGTAACACTACACTCACTGTGTAACACTACTCACTTGGTAACACTACTCACTGTGTAACACTACTCACTGTGTAACACTACTCACTGTGTAACACTACACTCACTGTGTAACACTACACTCACTGTGTAACACTACTCACTGTGTAACACTACTCACTGTGTAACACTACACTCACTGTGTAACACTACACTCACTTGGTAACACTACTCACTGTGTAACACTACTCACTGTGTAACACTACTCACTGTGTAACACTACTCACTTGGTAACACTACACTCACTGTGTAACACTACTCACTTGGTAACACTACTCACTGTGTAACACTACACTCACTTGGTAACACTACTCACTGTGTAACACTACTCACTGTGTAACACTACTCACTGTGTAACACTACTCACTGTGTAACACTACTCACTGTGTAACACTACTCACTGTGTAACACTACTCACTGTGTAACACTACACTCACTGTGTAACACTACTCACTTGGTAACACTACTCACTGTGTAACACTACTCACTGTGTAACACTACTCACTGGGTAACACTACTCACTGTGTAACACTACTCACTGGGTAACACTACTCACTGGGTAACACTACTCACTGTGTAACACTACACTCACTTGGTAACACTACTCACTGGGTAACACTACTCACTGTGTAACACTACACTCACTGTGTAACACTACTCACTTGGTAACACTACTCACTGGGTAACACTACTCACTGGGTAACACTACTCACTGTGTAACACTACTCACTTGGTAACACTACTCACAGTGTAACACTACTCACAGTGTAACACTACTCACTGTGTAACACTACACACAGTGTAACACTACTCACTTGGTAACACTACTCACAGTGTAACACTACTCACTGTGTAACACTACTCACAGTGTAACACTACACTCACTGTGTAACACTACTCACTGGGTAACACTACTCACTGTGTAACACTACTCACTTGGTAACACTACTCACAGTGTAACACTACTCACTGTGTAACACTACTCACTGTGTAACACTACACTCACTGTGTAACACTACTCACAGTGTAACACTACTCACTGTGTAACACTACACTCACTGTGTAACACTACTCACAGTGTAACACTACTCACTTGGTAACACTACTCACTGGGTAACACTACTCACTGGGTAACACTATTCACTGTGTAACACTACTCACAGTGTAACACTACTCACAGTGTAACACTACACACAGTGTAACACTACACTCACAGTGTAACACTACTCACAGTGTAACACTACTCACAGTGTAACACTACACTCACTGTGTAACACTACTCACTGTGTAACACTACTCACTGTGTAACACTACTCACAGTGTAACACTACTCACAGTGTAACACTACTCACAGTGTAACACTACTCACTGTGTAACACTACACTCACAGTGTAACACTACTCACAGTGTAACACTACTCACAGTGTAACACTACACTCACTGTGTAACACTACTCACTGTGTAACACTACTCACTGTGTAACACTACTCACTGTGTAACACTACTCACAGTGTAACACTACTCACAGTGTAACACTACTCACAGTGTAACACTACTCACAGTGTAACACTACACTCACTGTGTAACACTACTCACTGTGTAACACTACACTCACTTGGTAACACTACTCACTGTGTAGCACTACTCACTGTGTAACACTACTCACTGTGTAACACTACACTCACTGTGTAACACTACTCACTGTGTAACACTACACTCACTGTGTAACACTACTCACTGTGTAACACTACTCACAGTGTAACACTACTCACTGTGTAACACTACACTCACAGTGTAACACTACTCACAGTGTAACACTACTCACAGTGTAACACTACACTCACTGTGTAACACTACTCACTGTGTAACACTACTCACTGGGTAACACTACTCACTTGGTAACACTACTCACTGTGTAACACTACACTCACTGTGTAACACTACTCACTGTGTAACACTACACTCACTGTGTAACACTACACTCACTGTGTAACACTACTCACTGGGTAACACTACTCACTGTGTAACACTACTCACTGGGTAACACTACTCACTTGGTAACACTACTCACTGTGTAACACTACACTCACTGTGTAACACTACACTCACTGTGTAACACTACTCACTGTGTAACACTACACTCACTGTGTAACACTACACTCACTGTGTAACACTACACTCACTGTGTAACACTACTCACTGTGTAACACTACACTCACTGTGTAACACTACTCACTGTGTAACACTACTCACTGTGTAACACTACACTCACTGTGTAACACTACACTCACTGTGTAACACTACTCACTGTGTAACACTACACTCACTGGGTAACACTACACTCACTGTGTAACACTACACTCACTGTGTAACACTACTCACTGTGTAACACTACACTCACTGGGTAACACTACTCACTGGGTAACACTACTCACTGGGTAACACTACTCACTTGGTAACACTACTCACAGTGTAACACTACACTCACTGTGTAACACTACACTCACTGTGTAACACTACTCACTGTGTAATACTACTCACTTGGTAACACTACTCACTGTGTAACACTACACTCACTGTGTAACACTACACTCACTGTGTAACACTACTCACTGGGTAACACTACTCACTTGGTAACACTACTCACTGTGTAACACTACACTCACTGTGTAACACTACTCACTGTGTAACACTACTCACTGTGTAACACTACTCACTGTGTAACACTACTCACTGGGTAACACTACTCACTTGGTAACACTACTCACAGTGTAACACTACTCACTGTGTAACACTACACTCACTGTGTAACACTACACTCACTGGGTAACACTACTCACTGGGTAACACTACTCACTGTGTAACACTACTCACTGTGTAACACTACTCACTTGATAACACTACTCACTGTGTAACACTACTCACTGGGTAACACTACTCACTGTGTAACACTACTCACTGTGTAACACTACTCACTTGGTAACACTACTCACTGTGTAACACTACTCACTGTGTAACACTACTCACTGTGTAACACTACTCACTGTGTAACACTACTCACTGTGTAACACTACTCACTGGGTAACACTACTCACTGTGTAACACTACACTCACTGTGTAACACTACTCACTTGGTAACACTACTCACTGGGTAACACTACTCACTGGGTAACACTACTCACTGTGTAACACTACTCACTGTGTAACACTACTCACTGGGTAACACTACACTCACTGTGTAACACTACACTCACTGTGTAACACTACTCACTGTGTATCACTACTCACTGTGTAACACTACTCACTGGGTAACACTACTCACTGTGTAACACTACTCACTTGGTAACACTACTCACTGTGTAACACTACACTCACTGTGTAACACTACTCACTGTGTAACACTACTCACTGTGTAACACTACTCACTGTGTAACACTACTCACTGTGTAACACTACTCACTGGGTAACACTACTCACTGTGTAACACTACTCACTGTGTAACACTACTCACTGGGTAACACTACTCACTGTGTAACACTACTCACTGTGTAACACTACTCACTGTGTAACACTACTCACTGTGTAACACTACTCACTGTGTAACACTACTCACTGGGTAACACTACTCACTGTGTAACACTACTCACTGTGTAACACTACTCACTGTGTAACACTACACTCACTGTGTAACACTACTCACTGTGTAACACTACTCACTGTGTAACACTACTCACTTGGTAACACTACTCACTGGGTAACACTACTCACTGGGTAACACTACTCACTGTGTAACACTACTCACTGGGTAACACTACTCACTGTGTAACACTACACTCACTGTGTAACACTACTCACTGTGTAACACTACACTCACTGTGTATCACTACTCACTGTGTAACACTACTCACTTGGTAACACTACTCACTGTGTAACACTACTCACTGTGTAACACTACTCACTGTGTAACACTACACTCACTGTGTAACACTACACTCACTGTGTAACACTACTCACTGGGTAACACTACTCACTGTGTAACACTACTCACTGTGTAACACTACTCACTGTGTAACACTACACTCACTGTGTAACACTACTCACTTGGTAACACTACACTCACTGTGTAACACTACTCACTGTGTAACACTACTCACTGTGTAACACTACACTCACTGTGTAACACTACTCACTTGGTAACACTACTCACTGTGTAACACTACACTCACTGTGTAACACTACTCACTGTGTAACACTACTCACTGTGTAACACTACTCACTGTGTAACACTACTCACTGTGTAACACTACTCACTGTGTAACACTACTCACTGGGTAACACTACTCACTGTGTAACACTACTCACTGTGTAACACTACTCACTGTGTAACACTACTCACTGTGTAACACTACTCACTGTGTAACACTACACTCACTGTGTAACACTACTCACTTGGTAACACTACACTCACTGTGTAACACTACTCACTGTGTAACACTACACTCACTGTGTAACACTACTCACTTGGTAACACTACTCACTGTGTAACACTACACTCACTGTGTAACACTACTCACTGTGTAACACTACTCACTGTGTAACACTACTCACTGTGTAACACTACTCACTGTGTAACACTACTCACTGTGTAACACTACTCACTGTGTAACACTACTCACTGGGTAACACTACTCACTGTGTAACACTACTCACTGGGTAACACTACTCACTGGGTAACACTACTCACTGTGTAACACTACTCACTGTGTAACACTACTCACTGTGTAACACTACTCACTGTGTAACACTACTCACTGGGTAACACTACACTCACTGTGTAACACTACTCACTGTGTAACACTACTCACTGTGTAACACTACACTCACTGTGTTACACTACTCACTGTGTAACACTACTCACTGTGTAACACTACACTCACTGTGTAACACTACTCACTTGGTAACACTACTCACTGTGTAACACTACTCACTTGGTAACACTACTCACTGTGTAACACTACTCACTGTGTAACACTACTCACTGTGTAACACTACTCACTGGGTAACACTACACTCACTGTGTAACACTACTCACTGTGTAACACTACTCACTGTGTAACACTACTCACTGTGTAACACTACTCACTGGGTAACACTACTCACTGTGTAACACTACTCACTGTGTAACACTACTCACTGTGTAACACTACACTCACTGTGTAACACTACTCACTTGGTAACACTACTCACTGTGTAACACTACTCACTGGGTAACACTACTCACTGTGTAACACTACTCACTGTGTAACACTACTCACTGTGTAACACTACACTCACTGTGTAACACTACACTCACTGTGTAACACTACTCACTGTGTAACACTACTCACTGTGTAACACTACTCACTTGGTAACACTACTCACTGTGTAACACTACTCACTTGGTAACACTACTCACTGTGTAACACTACTCACTGGGTAACACTACTCACTGTGTAACACTACTCACTGTGTAACACTACTCACTGTGTAACACTACTCACTGTGTAACACTACTCACTGTGTAACACTACTCACTGTGTAACACTACTCACTGTGTAACACTACACTCACTGTGTAACACTACTCACTGGGTAACACTACTCACTGTGTAACACTACACTCACTGTGTAACACTACTCACTGTGTAACACTACTCACTGTGTAACACTACTCACTGTGTAACACTACACTCACTGTGTAACACTACTCACTGTGTAACACTACACTCACTGTGTAACACTACACTCACTGTGTAACACTACTCACTTGGTAACACTACTCACTGGGTAACACTACTCACTGGGTAACACTACTCACTGTGTAACACTACTCACTGGGTAACACTACTCACTGTGTAACACTACTCACTGTGTAACACTACTCACTTGGTAACACTACTCACTGTGTAACACTACTCACTTGGTAACACTACTCACTGTGTAACACTACTCACTGTGTAACACTACTCACTGTGTAACACTACACTCACTGTGTAACACTACTCACTGTGTAACACTACTCACTGGGTAACACTACTCACTGGATAACACTACACTCACTGTGTAACACTACACTCACTGTGTAACACTACACTCACTGTGTAACACTACACTCACTGTGTAACACTACTCACTGGGTAACACTACACTCACTGTGTAACACTACTCACTGTGTAACACTACACTCACTGTGTAACACTACACTCACTGTGTAACACTACACTCACTGGGTAACACTACTCACTGTGTAACACTACACTCACTGTGTAACACTACTCACTGTGTAACACTACTCACTGTGTAACACTACTCACTGTGTAACACTACACACTGTGTAACACTACACACTGTGTAACACTACTCACTGTGTAACACTACTCACTGTGTAACACTACTCACTGTGTAACACTACACACTGTGTAACACTACTCACTGTGTAACACTACTCACTGTGTAACACTACACTCACTGTGTAACACTACTCACTGTGTAACACTACACTCACTGTGTAACACTACTCACTGTGTAACACTACTCACTGTGTAACACTACTCACTGTGTAACACTACTCACTGTGTAACACTACTCACTGGGTAACACTACTCACTTGGTAACACTACTCACTGGGTAACACTACTCACTGTGTAACACTACACTCACTTGGTAACACTACTCACTGTGTAACACTACTCACTGTGTAACACTACTCACTGTGTAACACTACTCACTGTGTAACACTACTCACTGTGTAACACTACTCACTGTGTAACACTACACTCACTGTGTAACACTACACTCACTTGGTAACACTACTCACTGTGTAACACTACTCACTGTGTAACACTACTCACTGTGTAACACTACTCACTGTGTAACACTACACTCACTTGGTAACACTACTCACTGTGTAACACTACACTCACTGTGTAACACTACTCACTGTGTAACACTACACTCACTGTGTAACACTACACTCACTGTGTAACACTACACTCACTGTGTAACACTACTCACTGTGTAACACTACACTCACTGTGTAACACTACACTCACTGTGTAACACTACTCACTGTGTAACACTACTCACTGTGTAACACTACACTCACTGGGTAACACTACTCACTTGGTAACACTACTCACTGGGTAACACTACTCACTGTGTAACACTACTCACTGTGTAACACTACACTCACTGTGTAACACTACTCACTGTGTAACACTACTCACTGTGTAACACTACACTCACTGTGTAACACTACTCACTGTGTAACACTACTCACTGTGTAACACTACACTCACTGTGTAACACTACTCACTGTGTAACACTACTCACTGTGTAACACTACACTCACTGTGTAACACTACTCACTGGGTAACACTACTCACTGTGTAACACTACTCACTGTGTAACACTACTCACTGGGTAACACTACTCACTGTGTAACACTACACTCACTTGGTAACACTACTCACTGTGTAACACTACACTCACTGGGTAACACTACTCACTTGGTAACACTACTCACTGGGTAACACTACTCACTGTGTAACACTACACTCACTGGGTAACACTACTCACTGTGTAACACTACTCACTGTGTAACACTACACTCACTGGGTAACACTACTCACTTGGTTACACTACTCACTGTGTAACACTACTCACTGTGTAACACTACTCACTGTGTAACACTACACTCACTGTGTAACACTACTCACTTGGTAACACTACTCACTGTGTAACACTACTCACTGTGTAACACTACTCACTGTGTAACACTACACTCACTGTGTAACACTACTCACTTGGTAACACTACTCACTGTGTAACACTACTCACTGGGTAACACTACTCACTGGGTAACACTACTCACTGTGTAACACTACTCACTGGGTAACACTACTCACTGTGTAACACTACTCACTTGGTAACACTACTCACTGTGTAACACTACTCACTGTGTAACACTACACTCACTGTGTAACACTACTCACTGTGTAACACTACTCACTTGGTAACACTACTCACTGTGTAACACTACTCACTGTGTAACACTACACTCACTGTGTAACACTACTCACTGTGTAACACTACTCACTTGGTAACACTACTCACTGTGTAACACTACTCACTGTGTAACACTACTCACTGTGTAACACTACTCACTGTGTAACACTACTCACTGTGTAACACTACTCACTGGGTAACACTACACTCACTGTGTAACACTACACTCACTGTGTAACACTACACTCACTGTGTAACACTACTCACTGTGTAACACTACTCACTGTGTAACACTACACTCACTGTGTAACACTACTCACTTGGTAACACTACTCACTGTGTAACACTACACTCACTGTGTAACACTACACTCACTGTGTAACACTACACTCACTGTGTAACACTACACTCACTGTGTAACACTACACTCACTGTGTAACACTACACTCACTGTGTAACACTACTCACTGGGTAACACTACTCACTTGGTAACACTACACTCACTGTGTAACACTACTCACTGGGTAACACTACTCACTGTGTAACACTACTCACTGTGTAACACTACACTCACTGTGTAACACTACTCACTGTGTAACACTACTCACTGTGTAACACTACACTCACTGTGTAACACTACTCACTGGGTAACACTACTCACTTGGTAACACTACTCACTGTGTAACACTACACTCACTGTGTAACACTACACTCACTGTGTAACACTACACTCACTGTGTAACACTACACTCACTGTGTAACACTACACTCACTGTGTAACACTACACTCACTGTGTAACACTACTCACTGGGTAACACTACTCACTTGGTAACACTACACTCACTGTGTAACACTACTCACTGGGTAACACTACTCACTGTGTAACACTACTCACTGTGTAACACTACACACTGTGTAACACTACACTCACTGTGTAACAATACACTCACTGTGTAACAATACACTCACTTGGTAACACTACTCACTTGGTAACACTACTCACTGTGTAACACTACTCACTGTGTAACACTACTCACTGTGTAACACTACTCACTGTGTAACACTACACTCACTGTGTAACACTACACTCACTGTGTAACAATACACTCACTTGGTAACACTACTCACTGTGTAACACTACACTCACTGTGTAACACTACTCACTGTGTAACACTACACTCACTGTGTAACACTACTCACTTGGTAACACTACTCACTGTGTAACACTACTCACTGTGTAACACTACACTCACTGTGTAACACTACTCACTGTGTAACACTACTCACTGTGTAACACTACTCACTGTGTAACACTACTCACTTGGTAACACTACTCACTGTGTAACACTACTCACTGTGTAACACTACACTCACTGTGTAACACTACTCACTGTGTAACACTACTCACTGTGTAACACTACACTCACTGTGTAACACTACTCACTGTGTAACACTACACTCACTGTGTAACACTTCTCACTTGGTAACACTACTCACTGTGTAACACTACACTCACTGTGTAACACTACTCACTGTGTAACACTACTCACTGTGTAACACTACTCACTGTGTAACACTACTCACTGTGTAACACTACACTCACTGTGTAACACTACTCACTGTGTAACACTACACTCACTGTGTAACACTACTCACTTGGTAACACTACTCACTGTGTAACACTACACTCACTGTGTAACACTACACACTGTGTAACACTACTCACTGTGTAACACTACTCACTGTGTAACACTACTCACTGTGTAACACTACTCACTGTGTAACACTACACTCACTGTGTAACACTACACTCACTGTGTAACACTACACTCACTGTGTAACACTACACTCACTGTGTAACACTACTCACTGTGTAACACTACACTCACTGTGTAACACTACTCACTGTGTAACACTACACTCACTGTGTAACACTACACTCACTGTGTAACACTACTCACTTGGTAACACTACTCACTGTGTAACACTACACTCACTGTGTAACACTACACTCACTTGGTAACACTACTCACTTGGTAACACTACTCACTGTGTAACACTACTCACTGTGTAACACTACTCACTGTGTAACACTACACTCACTGTGTAACACTACTCACTGTGTAACACTACACTCACTGTGTAACACTACACTCACTGTGTAACACTACTCACTGTGTAACACTACACTCACTGTGTAACACTACTCACTGTGTAACACTACACTCACTGTGTAACACTACACTCACTGTGTAACACTACTCACTGTGTAACACTACACACTGTGTAACACTACACTCACTGTGTAACACTACTCACTGTGTAACACTACACTCACTGTGTAACACTACACACTGTGTAACACTACACTCACTGTGTAACACTACACTCACTGTGTAACACTACTCACTGTGTAACACTACACTCACTGTGTAACACTACACACTGTGTAACACTACTCACTGTGTAACACTACTCACTGTGTAACACTACTCACTGTGTAACACTACACACTGTGTAACACTACTCACTGTGTAACACTACTCACTGTGTAACACTACACACTGTGTAACACTACTCACTGTGTAACACTACTCACTGTGTAACACTACTCACTGTGTAACACTACTCACTTGGTAACAATACACTCACTGTGTAACACTACTCACTGTGTAACACTACACTCACTGTGTAACACTACTCACTGTGTAACACTACACACTGTGTAACACTACTCACTTGGTAACACTACACTCACTGTGTAACACTACTCACTGTGTAACACTACACTCACTGTGTAACACTACTCACTGTGTAACACTACTCACTGTGTAACACTACTCACTGTGTAACAATACACTCACTTGGTAACACTACTCACTGTGTAACACTACTCACTGTGTAACACTACACTCACTGTGTAACACTACACTCACTGTGTAACACTACTCACTTGGTAACAATACACTCACTGTGTAACACTACTCACTGTGTAACACTACTCACTGTGTAACACTACAATCACTGTGTAACACTACACTCACTGTGTAACACTACTCACTGTGTAACACTACTCACTGTGTAACACTACACTCACTGTGTAACACTACACTCACTGTGTAACACTACTCACTGTGTAACACTACTCACTGTGTAACACTACACTCACTGTGTAACACTACACTCACTGTGTAACACTACTCACTTGGTAACACTACTCACTGTGTAACACTACACTCACTGGGTAACACTACTCACTTGGTAACACTACACTCACTGTGTAACACTACACACTGTGTAACACTACACTCACTGTGTAACACTACACTCACTGTGTAACACTACTCACTGTGTAACACTACACTCACTGTGTAACACTACACTCACTGTGTAACACTACTCACTTGGTAACAATACACTCACTGTGTAACACTACTCACTGTGTAACACTACTCACTGTGTAACACTACACTCACTGTGTAACACTACACTCACTGTGTAACACTACTCACTGTGTAACACTACTCACTGTGTAACACTACACTCACTGTGTAACACTACACTCACTGTGTAACACTACACTCACTGTGTAACACTACTCACTGTGTAACACTACTCACTGTGTAACACTACTCACTGTGTAACACTACTCACTGTGTAACACTACTCACTGTGTAACACTACTCACTTGGTAACAATACACTCACTGTGTAACACTACTCACTGTGTAACACTACACTCACTGTGTAACACTACTCACTTGGTAACACTACTCACTGTGTAACACTACACTCACTGTGTAACACTACACTCACTGTGTAACACTACTCACTGTGTAACACTACTGACTGTGTAACACTACTCACTGTGTAACACTACTCACTGTGTAACACTACTCACTGTGTAACACTACACTCACTGTGTAACACTACTCACTTGGTAACACTACTCACTGTGTAACACTACTCACTGTGTAACACTACTCACTGTGTAACACTACTCACTTGGTAACACTACTCACTGTGTAACACTACTCACTGTGTAACACTACTCACTGTGTAACACTACTCACTGTGTAACACTACACTCACTGTGTAACACTACTCACTGTGTAACACTACTCACTGTGTAACACTACTCACTTGGTAACACTACTCACTGTGTAACACTACTCACTGTGTAACACTACTCACTTGGTAACACTACTCACTGTGTAACACTACTCACTGTGTAACACTACTCACTGTGTAACACTACTCACTTGGTAACACTACTCACTGTGTAACACTACTCACTGTGTAACACTACTCACTGTGTAACACTACTCACTGTGTAACACTACACTCACTGGGTAACACTACTCACTTGGTAACACTACACTCACTGTGTAACACTACTCACTGTGTAACACTACTCACTGTGTAACACTACTCACTGTGTAACACTACTCACTGTGTAACACTACTCACTTGGTAACACTACACTCACTGTGTAACACTACTCACTGTGTAACACTACTCACTGTGTAACACTACTCACTGTGTAACACTACACTCACTGTGTAACACTACTCACTTGGTAACACTACTCACTGTGTAACACTACTCACTGTGTAACACTACTCACTGTGTAACACTACACTCACTGTGTAACACTACTCACTGTGTAACACTACACTCACTGTGTAACACTACACTCACTGTGTAACACTACTCACTGTGTAACACTACACTCACTGTGTAACACTACTCACTGTGTAACACTACTCACTGTGTAACACTACTCACTGTGTAACACTACTCACTGTGTAACACTACTCACTGTGTAACACTACTCACTGTGTAACACTACTCACTGGGTAACACTACTCACTGTGTAACACTACTCACTGTGTAACACTACACTCACTTGGTAACACTACTCACTGTGTAACACTACTCACTGTGTAACACTACTCACTGTGTAACACTACTCACTGTGTAACACTACACTCACTGTGTAACACTACTCACTGTGTAACACTACACTCACTGTGTAACACTACTCACTGTGTAACACTACACTCACTGTGTAACACTACTCACTGTGTAACACTACACTCACTGTGTAACACTACTCACTGTGTAACACTACTCACTGTGTAACACTACACTCACTTGGTAACACTACTCACTGTGTAACACTACTCACTGTGTAACACTACTCACTGTGTAACACTACTCACTGTGTAACACTACTCACTGTGTAACACTACTCACTGTGTAACACTACTCACTGTGTAACACTACTCACTGTGTAACACTACTCACTGTGTAACACTACTCACTGTGTAACACTACTCACTGTGTAACACTACTCACTTGGTAACACTACTCACTGTGTAACACTACTCACTGTGTAACACTACTCACTTGGTAACACTACACTCACTGTGTAACACTACTCACTGTGTAACACTACTCACTGTGTAACACTACACTCACTGTGTAACACTACACTCACTGTGTAACACTACACTCACTGTGTAACACTACACTCACTGTGTAACACTACTCACTTGGTAACACTACACACTGTGTAACACTACTCACTGTGTAACACTACTCACTGTGTAACACTACTCACTGTGTAACACTACTCACTGGGTAACACTACTCACTTGGTAACACTACTCACTGTGTAACACTACTCACTGTGTAACACTACTCACTGTGTAACACTACTCACTGTGTAACACTACTCACTTGGTAACACTACTCACTGTGTAACACTACTCACTGTGTAACACTACTCACTGTGTAACACTACACTCACTGTGTAACACTACACTCACTGGGTAACACTACTCACTGTGTAACACTACTCACTGTGTAACACTACACTCACTTGGTAACACTACTCACTGTGTAACACTACTCACTGTGTAACACTACACTCACTGTGTAACACTACACTCACTGGGTAACACTACTCACTTGGTAACACTACTCACTGTGTAACACTACTCACTGTGTAACACTACTCACTGTGTAACACTACTCACTGTGTAACACTACTCACTGTGTAACACTACACTCACTGTGTAACACTACACTCACTGTGTAACACTACTCACTTGGTAACACTACTCACTGTGTAACACTACTCACTTGGTAACACTACTCACTGTGTAACACTACTCACTCTGTAACACTACTCTCACTGTGTAACACTACTCACTGTGTAACACTACTCACTGTGTAACACTACTCACTGTGTAACACTACTCACTTGGTAACACTACTCACTGTGTAACACTACTCACTGTGTAACACTACTCACTGTGTAACACTACTCACTGTGTAACACTACTCACTTGGTAACACTACACTCACTGTGTAACACTACTCACTGTGTAACACTACTCACTGTGTAACACTACACTCACTGTGTAACACTACACTCACTGTGTAACACTACACTCACTGTGTAACACTACACTCACTGTGTAACACTACTCACTGTGTAACACTACACTCACTGTGTAACACTACTCACTGTGTAACACTACACTCACTGTGTAACACTACACTCACTGTGTAACACTACTCACTGTGTAACACTACACTCACTGTGTAACACTACTCACTGTGTAACACTACTCACTGTGTAACACTACTCACTGTGTAACACTACTCACTGTGTAACACTACTCACTTGGTAACACTACACTCACTGTGTAACACTACTCACTGTGTAACACTACTCACTGTGTAACACTACTCACTGTGTAACACTACTCACTGGGTAACACTACACTCACTGTGTAACACTACTCACTGTGTAACACTACTCACTGTGTAACACTACACTCACTGTGTAACACTACACTCACTGTGTAACACTACTCACTGTGTAACACTACTCACTGTGTAACACTACTCACTGTGTAACACTACTCACTGTGTAACACTACTCACTTGGTAACACTACACTCACTGTGTAACACTACTCACTGTGTAACACTACTCACTGTGTAACACTACTCACTGTGTAACACTACTCACTGGGTAACACTACACTCACTGGGTAACACTACACTCACTGTGTAACACTACTCACTGTGTAACACTACACTCACTGTGTAACACTACACTCACTGTGTAACACTACTCACTGTGTAACACTACTCACTGTGTAACACTACTCACTGTGTAACACTACACTCACTGGGTAACACTACACTCACTGTGTAACACTACTCACTGTGTAACACTACACTCACTGTGTAACACTACTCACTGGGTAACACTACACTCACTGTGTAACACTACACTCACTGTGTAACACTACTCACTGGGTAACACTACACTCACTGTGTAACACTACTCACTGTGTAACACTACTCACTGTGTAACACTACTCACTGTGTAACACTACTCACTGTGTAACACTACTCACTTGGTAACACTACTCACTGTGTAACACTACACTCACTGTGTAACACTACTCACTGGGTAACACTACACTCACTGTGTAACACTACTCACTGTGTAACACTACTCACTGTGTAACACTACTCACTGTGTAACACTACTCACTGTGTAACACTACTCACTGTGTAACACTACACTCACTGTGTAACACTACTCACTGTGTAACACTACACTCACTGTGTAACACTACTCACTGTGTAACACTACTCACTTGGTAACACTACACTCACTGGGTAACACTACTCACTGTGTAACACTACACTCACTGTGTAACACTACTCACTGGGTAACACTACACTCACTGTGTAACACTACTCACTGTGTAACACTACACTCACTGTGTAACACTACTCACTGTGTAACACTACTCACTGTGTAACACTACACTCACTGTGTAACACTACTCACTGTGTAACACTACACTCACTGTGTAACACTACACTCACTGTGTAACACTACACTCACTGTGTAACACTACTCACTGTGTAACACTACTCACTGTGTAACACTACTCACTGTGTAACACTACTCACTGTGTAACACTACTCACTGTGTAACACTACTCACTGTGTAACACTACTCACTGTGTAACACTACTCACTGTGTAACACTACTCACTTGGTAACACTACTCACTTGGTAACACTACTCACTGTGTAACACTACACTCACTGTGTAACACTACTCACTGGGTAACACTACACTCACTGTGTAACACTACTCACTGTGTAACACTACACTCACTGTGTTACACTACTCACTGTGTAACACTACTCACTGTGTAACACTACACTCACTGTGTAACACTACACTCACTGTGTAACACTACTCACTGTGTAACACTACTCACTGTGTAACACTACACTCACTGGGTAACACTACACTCACTGTGTAACACTACTCACTGTGTAACACTACACTCACTGTGTAACACTACTCACTGTGTAACACTACTCACTGTGTAACACTACACTCACTGTGTAACACTACACTCACTGTGTAACACTACTCACTTGGTAACACTACACTCACTGTGTAACACTACACTCACTGTGTAACACTACACTCACTGTGTAACACTACACTCACTGTGTAACACTACACTCACTGTGTAACACTACACTCACTGTGTAACACTACACTCACTGTGTAACACTACTCACTGTGTAACACTACTCACTTGGTAACACTACACTCACTTGGTAACACTACACTCACTGTGTAACACTACACTCACTGTGTAACACTACTCACTGTGTAACACTACACTCACTGTGTAACACTACTCACTGTGTAACACTACTCACTGTGTAACACTACACTCACTGGGTAACACTACTCACTGTGTAACACTACACTCACTGTGTAACACTACTCACTGGGTAACACTACACTCACTGTGTAACACTACTCACTGTGTAACACTACACTCACTGTGTAACACTACTCACTGTGTAACACTACTCACTGTGTAACACTACTCACTTGGTAACACTACTCACTGTGTAACACTACTCACTGTGTAACACTACTCACTGTGTAACACTACTCACTGTGTAACACTACACTCACTGTGTAACACTACACTCACTGTGTAACACTACACTCACTGTGTAACACTACTCACTGTGTAACACTACTCACTGTGTAACACTACACTCACTGGGTAACACTACTCACTGTGTAACACTACTCACTGTGTAACACTACACTCACTGTGTAACACTACTCACTGTGTAACACTACACTCACTGTGTAACACTACTCACTGTGTAACACTACTCACTGTGTAACACTACACTCACTGGGTAACACTACACTCACTGTGTAACACTACTCACTGTGTAACACTACACTCACTGTGTAACACTACTCACTGTGTAACACTACACTCACTGTGTAACACTACTCACTGTGTAACACTACTCACTGTGTAACACTACTCACTGTGTAACACTACTCACTTGGTAACACTACACTCACTGTGTAACACTACTCACTTGGTAACACTACACTCACTGTGTAACACTACTCACTGTGTAACACTACTCACTGTGTAACACTACTCACTGTGTAACACTACACTCACTGTGTAACACTACTCACTGTGTAACACTACTCACTGTGTAACACTACTCACTGTGTAACACTACACTCACTGTGTAACACTACTCACTTGGTAACACTACACTCACTGTGTAACACTACACTCACTGTGTAACACTACTCACTGTGTAACACTACACTCACTGTGTAACACTACTCACTGTGTAACACTACTCACTGTGTAACACTACTCACTGTGTAACACTACTCACTGTGTAACACTACTCACTGTGTAACACTACTCACTTGGTAACACTACACTCACTGTGTAACACTACACTCACTGTGTAACACTACTCACTGTGTAACACTACACTCACTGTGTAACACTACACTCACTGTGTAACACTACTCACTGTGTAACACTACACTCACTGTGTAACACTACACTCACTGTGTAACACTACACTCACTGTGTAACACTACTCACTGTGTAACACTACTCACTGTGTAACACTACACTCACTGTGTAACACTACTCACTGTGTAACACTACACTCACTGGGTAACACTACTCACTGTGTAACACTACTCACTGTGTAACACTACTCACTGTGTAACACTACACTCACTGGGTAACACTACTCACTGTGTAACACTACTCACTGTGTAACACTACACTCACTGTGTAACACTACACTCACTGTGTAACACTACACTCACTTGGTAACACTACACTCACTGTGTAACACTACTCACTGTGTAACACTACACTCACTGTGTAACACTACACTCACTGTGTAACACTACACTCACTGTGTAACACTACTCACTGTGTAACACTACACTCACTGTGTAACACTACACTCACTGTGTAACACTACTCACTGTGTAACACTACTCACTGTGTAACACTACACTCACTGGGTAACACTACTCACTGTGTAACACTACACTCACTGTGTAACACTACTCACTGTGTAACACTACTCACTGTGTAACACTACACTCACTGTGTAACACTACACTCACTGTGTAACACTACACTCACTGTGTAACACTACTCACTGTGTAACACTACACTCACTGTGTAACACTACTCACTGTGTAACACTACACTCACTGTGTAACACTACACTCACTGTGTAACACTACTCACTGTGTAACACTACTCACTGTGTAACACTACACTCACTGTGTAGCACTACTCACTGTGTAACACTACACTCACTGTGTAACACTACACTCACTGTGTAACACTACTCACTGTGTAACACTACTCACTTGGTAACACTACACTCACTTGGTAACACTACACTCACTGTGTAACACTACTCACTGTGTAACACTACACTCACTGTGTAACACTACTCACTGTGTAACACTACACTCACTGTGTAACACTACACTCACTGTGTAACACTACACTCACTGTGTAACACTACTCACTGTGTAACACTACTCACTGTGTAACACTACACTCACTGTGTAACACTACACACTGTGTAACACTACACTCACTGTGTAACACTACACTCACTGTGTAACACTACACTCACTGTGTAACACTACACTCACTGTGTAACACTACACTCACTGTGTAACACTACACTCACTTGGTAACACTACACTCACTTGGTAACACTACTCACTGTGTAACACTACTCACTTGGTAACACTACTCACTGTGTAACACTACTCACTGTGTAACACTACACTCACTGTGTAACACTACTCACTGTGTAACACTACTCACTGTGTAACACTACTCACTGTGTAACACTACACTCACTGGGTAACACTACTCACTGTGTAACACTACTCACTGTGTAACACTACACTCACTGTGTAACACTACTCACTGTGTAACACTACTCACTGTGTAACACTACACTCACTGTGTAACACTACACACTGTGTAACACTACTCACTTGGTAACACTACTCACTGTGTAACACTACTCACTGTGTAACACTACTCACTGTGTAACACTACTCACTGTGTAACACTACACTCACTGTGTAACACTACTCACTGTGTAACACTACTCACTGTGTAACACTACTCACTGTGTAACACTACACTCACTGGGTAACACTACTCACTGTGTAACACTACTCACTGTGTAACACTACTCACTGTGTAACACTACACTCACTGTGTAACACTACTCACTGTGTAACACTACTCACTGTGTAACACTACACTCACTGTGTAACACTACTCACTGTGTAACACTACTCACTGTGTAACACTACTCACTGTGTAACACTACACTCACTGGGTAACACTACTCACTGTGTAACACTACTCACTGTGTAACACTACTCACTGTGTAACACTACACTCACTGTGTAACACTACTCACTGTGTAACACTACTCACTGTGTAACACTACTCACTGTGTAACACTACACTCACTGTGTAACACTACTCACTGTGTAACACTACTCACTGTGTAACACTACTCACTGTGTAACACTACACTCACTGTGTAACACTACACTCACTGTGTAACACTACACTCACTGTGTAACACTACTCACTGTGTAACACTACTCACTGTGTAACACTACTCACTGTGTAACACTACACTCACTGTGTAACACTACTCACTGTGTAACACTACTCACTGTGTAACACTACTCACTGTGTAACACTACTCACTGTGTAACACTACTCACTGTGTAACACTACTCACTGTGTAACACTACTCACTGTGTAACAATACTCACTGTGTAACACTACTCACTGTGTAAAACTACTCACTGTGTAACACTACACACTGTGTAACACTACTCACTGTGTAACACTACTCACTGTGTAACACTACTCACTGTGTAACACTACTCACTGTGTAACAATACACTCACTTGGTAACACTACTCACTGTGTAACACTACTCACTGTGTAACACTACTCACTGTGTAACACTACACTCACTGTGTAACACTACTCACTGTGTAACACTACTCACTGGGTAACACTACTCACTGTGTAACACTACTCACTGTGTAACACTACACTCACTGTGTAACACTACACTCACTGTGTAACACTACTCACTGTGTAACACTACTCACTGTGTAACACTACACTCACTGTGTAACACTACTCACTGTGTAACACTACTCACTGTGTAACACTACACTCACTGTGTAACACTACTCACTGTGTAACACTACACTCACTGTGTAACACTACTCACTGTGTAACACTACTCACTGGGTAACACTACTCACTGTGTAACACTACTCACTGTGTAACACTACTCACTGTGTAACACTACTCACTGTGTAACACTACTCACTGTGTAACAATACACTCACTTGGTAACACTACTCACTGTGTAACACTACTCACTGTGTAACACTACTCACTGTGTAACACTACACTCACTGTGTAACACTACTCACTGTGTAACACTACTCACTGTGTAACACTACTCACTGTGTAACACTACACTCACTGTGTAACACTACTCACTGTGTAACACTACTCACTGTGTAACACTACTCACTGTGTAACACTACTCACTGTGTAACACTACACTCACTGTGTAACACTACTCACTGTGTAACACTACTCACTGTGTAACACTACTCACTGTGTAACACTACTCACTGTGTAACACTACTCACTGTGTAACACTACTCACTGTGTAACACTACTCACTGTGTAA
Organism: Meconema thalassinum; assembly: GCA_946902985.2. Taxonomy (NCBI): domain Eukaryota; kingdom Metazoa; phylum Arthropoda; class Insecta; order Orthoptera; family Tettigoniidae; genus Meconema; species Meconema thalassinum. Next base: position 342,409,356 of record OX336395.1, read on the forward strand.
CACTACTCACTGTGTAACACTACTCACTGTGTAACACTACACTCACTGTGTAACACTACTCACTGTGTAACACTACTCACTGTGTAACACTACTCACTGTGTAACACTACACTCACTGTGTAACACTACTCACTGTGTAACACTACTCACTGTGTAACACTACTCACTGTGTAACACTACACTCACTGTGTAACACTACTCACTGTGTAACACTACTCACTGTGTAACACTACACTCACTGTGTAACACTACTCACTTGGTAACACTACACTCACTGTGTAACACTACTCACTTGGTAACACTACTCACTGTGTAACACTACACTCACTGTGTAACACTACTCACTGTGTAACACTACTCACTGTGTAACACTACACTCACTGTGTAACACTACACTCACTGTGTAACACTACTCACTGTGTAACACTACACTCACTGTGTAACACTACTCACTGTGTAACACTACTCACTGTGTAACACTACTCACTGTGTAACACTACTCACTGTGTAACACTACTCACTGTGTAACACTACTCACTGTGTAACACTACTCACTGTGTAACACTACTCACTGTGTAACACTACACTCACTGTGTAACAATACACTCACTTGGTAACACTACTCACTGTGTAACACTACACTCACTGTGTAACACTACACTCACTGTGTAACACTACACTCACTGTGTAACACTACTCACTGTGTAACACTACTCACTGTGTAACACTACACTCACTGTGTAACAATACACTCACTTGGTAACACTACTCACTGTGTAACACTACTCACTGTGTAACACTACTCACTGTGTAACACTACACTCACTGTGTAACACTACTCACTGTGTAACACTACTCACTGTGTAACACTACTCACTGTGTAACACTACTCACTGTGTAACACTACTCACTGTGTAACACTACACTCACTGTGTAACACTACTCACTGTGTAACACTACTCACTGTGTAACACTACTCACTGTGTAACACTACTCACTGTGTAACACTACTCACTGTGTAACACTACTCACTGTGTAACACTACTCACTGTGTAACACTACACTCACTGTGTAACACTACTCACTGTGTAACACTACTCACTGTGTAACACTACTCACTGTGTAACACTACACTCACTGTGTAACACTACTCACTGTGTAACACTACTCACTGTGTAACACTACTCACTGTGTAACACTACACTCACTGTGTAACACTACTCACTGTGTAACACTACTCACTGTGTAACACTACTCACTGTGTAACACTACACTCACTGTGTAACACTACTCACTTGGTAACACTACACTCACTGTGTAACACTACTCACTTGGTAACACTACTCACTGTGTAACACTACACTCACTGTGTAACACTACTCACTGTGTAACACTACTCACTGTGTAACACTACACTCACTGTGTAACACTACACTCACTGTGTAACACTACTCACTGTGTAACACTACACTCACTGTGTAACACTACTCACTGTGTAACACTACTCACTGTGTAACACTACACTCACTGTGTAACACTACACTCACTGTGTAACACTACTCACTGTGTAACACTACACTCACTGTGTAACACTACACTCACTTGGTAACACTACTCACTGTGTAACACTACTCACTTGGTAACACTACTCACTTGGTAACACTACTCACTGTGTAACACTACTCACTGTGTAACACTACTCACTGTGTAACACTTCTCACTGTGTAACACTACTCACTTGGTAACACTACACTCACTGTGTAACACTACTCACTGTGTAACACTACTCACTGTGTAACACTACTCACTGTGTAACACTACACTCACTGTGTAACACTACTCACTGTGTAACACTACTCACTGTGTAACACTACTCACTGTGTAACACTACTCACTGTGTAACACTACTCACTGTGTAACACTACTCACTGTGTAACACTTCTCACTTGGTAACACTACTCACTTGGTAACACTACACTCACTGTGTAACACTACTCACTTGGTAACACTACTCACTGTGTAACACTACTCACTGTGTAACACTACACTCACTGTGTAACACTACTCACTGTGTAACACTACTCACTGTGTAACACTACTCACTGTGTAACACTTCTCACTTGGTAACACTACTCACTTGGTAACACTACTCACTTGGTAACACTACTCACTTGGTAACACTACACTCACTGTGTAACACTACTCACTTGGTAACACTTCTCACTGTGTAACACTACTCACTGTGTAACACTACACTCACTGTGTAACACTACACTCACTGTGTAACACTACACTCACTGTGTAACACTACACTCACTGTGTAACACTACTCACTGTGTAACACTACACTCACTTGGTAACACTACACTCACTGTGTAACACTACTCACTGTGTAACACTACACTCACTGGGTAACACTACACTCACTGTGTAACACTACTCACTGTGTAACACTACTCACTGTGTAACACTACACTCACTGTGTAACACTACTCACTGTGTAACACTACTCACTGTGTAACACTACACACTGTGTAACACTACTCACTGTGTAACACTACTCACTGTGTAACACTACTCACTGTGTAACACTACTCACTGGGTAACACTACACTCACTGTGTAACACTACTCACTGTGTAACACTACTCACTGTGTAACACTACTCACTGTGTAACACTACACTCACTGTGTAACACTACACTCACTGTGTAACACTACACTCACTGTGTAACACTACTCACTGTGTAACACTACACTCACTGTGTAACACTACTCACTGTGTAACACTACTCACTGTGTAACACTACTCACTGTGTAACACTACACTCACTGTGTAACACTACACTCACTGTGTAACACTACACTCACTGTGTAACACTACACTCACTGTGTAACACTACTCACTGTGTAACACTACTCACTGTGTAACACTACTCACTGTGTAACACTACTCACTGTGTAACACTACTCACTGTGTAACACTACTCACTGTGTAACACTACTCACTGTGTAACACTACTCACTGTGTAACACTACACTCACTGTGTAACACTACTCACTGTGTAACACTACACTCACTGTGTAACACTACTCACTGTGTAACACTACTCACTGTGTAACACTACTCACTGTGTAACACTACTCACTGTGTAACACTACACTCACTGTGTAACACTACTCACTGTGTAACACTACTCACTGTGTAACACTACACACTGTGTAACACTACTCACTGTGTAACACTACTCACTGTGTAACACTACTCACTGTGTAACACTACTCACTGGGTAACACTACACTCACTGTGTAACACTACTCACTGTGTAACACTACTCACTGTGTAACACTACTCACTTGGTAACACTACTCACTTGGTAACACTACACTCACAGTGTAACACTACTCACTGTGTAACACTACTCACTGTGTAACACTACTCACTGTGTAACACTACACTCACTGTGTAACACTACTCACTGTGTAACACTACTCACTGTGTAACACTACACTCACTGTGTAACACTACACTCACTGTGTAACACTACTCACTGTGTAACACTACTCACTGTGTAACACTACTCACTGTGTAACACTACACTCACTGTGTAACACTACTCACTGTGTAACACTACACTCACTGTGTAACACTACTCACTGTGTAACACTACTCACTGTGTAACACTACACTCACTGTGTAACACTACACTCACTGTGTAACACTACTCACTGTGTAACACTACACTCACTGTGTAACACTACTCACTGTGTAACACTACACTCACTGTGTAACACTACACTCACTGTGTAACACTACTCACTGTGTAACACTACACACTGTGTAACACTACTCACTGTGTAACACTACTCACTGTGTAACACTACTCACTTGGTAACACTACACTCACTGTGTAACACTACACTCACTGTGTAACACTACACTCACTGTGTAACACTACTCACTGTGTAACACTACACTCACTGTGTAACACTACTCACTGTGTAACACTACTCACTGTGTAACACTACTCACTGGGTAACACTACTCACTGTGTAACACTACACTCACTGTGTAACACTACTCACTGTGTAACACTACTCACTGTGTAACACTACTCACTGTGTAACACTACTCACTGTGTAACACTACTCACTGTGTAACACTACTCACTGTGTAACACTACTCACTGTGTAACACTACACTCACTGTGTAACACTACACTCACTTGGTAACACTACACTCACTGTGTAACACTACTCACTGTGTAACACTACTCACTGTGTAACACTACTCACTTGGTAACACTACACTCACTGTGTAACACTACTCACTGTGTAACACTACTCACTGTGTAACACTACTCACTGTGTAACACTACACTCACTGTGTAACACTACTCACTGTGTAACACTACTCACTGTGTAACACTACTCACTGTGTAACACTACTCACTGTGTAACACTACTCACTGTGTAACACTACTCACTGTGTAACACTACTCACTTGGTAACACTACTCACTGTGTAACACTACTCACTGTGTAACACTACTCACTGTGTAACACTACTCACTTGGTAACACTACTCACTGTGTAACACTACTCACTGTGTAACACTACTCACTGTGTAACACTACTCACTGTGTAACACTACTCACTGTGTAACACTACACTCACTGTGTAACACTACACTCACTTGGTAACACTACTCACTGTGTAACACTACTCACTTGGTAACACTACACTCACTGTGTAACACTACTCACTGTGTAACACTACTCACTGTGTAACACTACTCACTTGGTAACACTACTCACTGTGTAACACTACACTCACTGTGTAACACTACTCACTGCGTAACACTACTCACTTGGTAACACTACACTCACTGTGTAACACTACACTCACTGTGTAACACTACTCACTGTGTAACACTACACTCACTGTGTAACACTACTCACTGTGTAACACTACTCACTGTGTAACACTACACTCACTGTGTAACACTACTCACTGTGTAACACTACTCACTGTGTAACACTACTCACTGTGTAACACTACTCACTGTGTAACACTACACTCACTGTGTAACACTACTCACTGTGTAACACTACACTCACTGTGTAACACTACTCACTGTGTAACACTACACTCACTGTGTAACACTACACTCACTTGGTAACACTACTCACTGTGTAACACTACACTCACTGTGTAACACTACTCACTGTGTAACACTACTCACTGTGTAACACTACTCACTGTGTAACACTACTCACTGTGTAACACTACACTCACTGTGTAACACTACTCACTGTGTAACACTACACTCACTGTGTAACACTACACTCACTTGGTAACACTACTCACTGTGTAACACTACACTCACTGTGTAACACTACACTCACTTGGTAACACTACTCACTTGGTAACACTACACTCACTGTGTAACACTACTCACTGTGTAACACTACACTCACTGTGTAACACTACACTCACTGTGTAACACTACTCACTGTGTAACACTACTCACTGTGTAACACTACACTCACTGTGTAACACTACTCACTGTGTAACACTACACTCACTGTGTAACACTACACTCACTGTGTAACACTACTCACTGTGTAACACTACACTCACTGTGTAACACTACACTCACTGTGTAACACTACTCACTGTGTAACACTACTCACTGTGTAACACTACACTCACTGTGTAACACTACTCACTGTGTAACACTACACTCACTGTGTAACACTACACTCACTGTGTAACACTACACTCACTTGGTAACACTACTCACTGTGTAACACTACTCACTGTGTAACACTACACTCACTGTGTAACACTACTCACTGTGTAACACTACACTCACTGTGTAACACTACTCACTGTGTAACACTACACTCACTGTGTAACACTACTCACTGTGTAACACTACTCACTGTGTAACACTACACTCACTGTGTAACACTACTCACTGCGTAACACTACTCACTGTGTAACACTACACTCACTGTGTAACACTACTCACTGTGTAACACTACTCACTGTGTAACACTACACTCACTGTGTAACACTACTCACTGTGTAACACTACACTCACTGTGTAACACTACTCACTGTGTAACACTACTCACTGTGTAACACTACACTCACTGTGTAACACTACTCACTGCGTAACACTACTCACTTGGTAACACTACACTCACTGTGTAACACTACACTCACTGTGTAACACTACTCACTGTGTAACACTACACTCACTGTGTAACACTACTCACTGTGTAACACTACTCACTGTGTAACACTACACTCACTGTGTAACACTACTCACTGTGTAACACTACTCACTGTGTAACACTACTCACTGTGTAACACTACACTCACTGTGTAACACTACTCACTGTGTAACACTACTCACTGTGTAACACTACTCACTGTGTAACACTACACTCACTGTGTAACACTACACTCACTGTGTAACACTACACTCACTGTGTAACACTACTCACTGTGTAACACTACTCACTGTGTAACACTACTCACTGTGTAACACTACTCACTTGGTAACACTACTCACTTGGTAACACTACACTCACTGGGTAACACTACTCACTGTGTAACACTACTCACTGTGTAACACTACACTCACTGTGTAACACTACTCACTGTGTAACACTACTCACTTGGTAACACTACACTCACTTGGTAACACTACACTCACTGTGTAACACTACTCACTGTGTAACACTACTCACTGTGTAACACTACTCACTGTGTAACACTACTCACTGTGTAACACTACTCACTGTGTAACACTACTCACTGTGTAACACTACTCACTGTGTAACACTACTCACTGTGTAACACTACACTCACTGTGTAACACTACTCACTGTGTAACACTACTCACTGTGTAACACTACTCACTTGGTAACACTACTCACTGTGTAACACTACACTCACTTGGTAACACTACACTCACTGTGTAACACTACACTCACTGTGTAACACTACTCACTGTGTAACACTACTCACTGTGTAACACTACTCACTGTGTAACACTACTCACTGTGTAACACTACACTCACTGTGTAACACTACTCACTGTGTAACACTACTCACTGTGTAACACTACTCACTGTGTAACACTACACTCACTGTGTAACACTACTCACTGTGTAACACTACACTCACTGTGTAACACTACACTCACTGTGTAACACTACTCACTTGGTAACACTACTCACTTGGTAACACTACACTCACTGTGTAACACTACTCACTGTGTAACACTACTCACTGTGTAACACTACACTCACTGTGTAACACTACTCACTGTGTAACACTACACTCACTGTGTAACACTACACTCACTGTGTAACACTACTCACTTGGTAACACTACTCACTTGGTAACACTACACTCACTGTGTAACACTACTCACTGTGTAACACTACTCACTGTGTAACACTACACTCACTGTGTAACACTACTCACTGTGTAACACTACTCACTGTGTAACACTACTCACTTGGTAACACTACACTCACTTGGTAACACTACACTCACTGTGTAACACTACACTCACTGTGTAACACTACTCACTGTGTAACACTACTCACTGTGTAACACTACACTCACTGTGTAACACTACTCACTGTGTAACACTACTCACTGTGTAACACTACTCACTTGGTAACACTACACTCACTTGGTAACACTACACTCACTGTGTAACACTACTCACTTGGTAACACTACTCACTGTGTAACACTACTCACTGTGTAACACTACACTCACTGTGTAACACTACTCACTGTGTAACACTACACTCACTGTGTAACACTACTCACTTGGTAACACTACTCACTGTGTAACACTACACTCACTTGGTAACACTACACTCACTGTGTAACACTACTCACTGTGTAACACTACACTCACTTGGTAACACTACACTCACTGTGTAACACTACTCACTGTGTAACACTACACTCACTGTGTAACACTACTCACTGTGTAACACTACTCACTGTGTAACACTACACTCACTGTGTAACACTACTCACTGTGTAACACTACACTCACTGTGTAACACTACTCACTGTGTAACACTACACTCACTGTGTAACACTACTCACTGTGTAACACTACACTCACTGTGTAACACTACTCACTGTGTAACACTACTCACTGTGTAACACTACACTCACTGTGTAACACTACACTCACTGTGTAACACTACTCACTGTGTAACACTACACTCACTTTGTAACACTACTCACTGTGTAACACTACACTCACTGTGTAACACTACACTCACTGTGTAACACTACTCACTGTGTAACACTACTCACTGTGTAACACTACACTCACTGTGTAACACTACTCACTGTGTAACACTACACTCACTTGGTAACACTACACTCACTGTGTAACACTACTCACTGTGTAACACTACACTCACTGTGTAACACTACTCACTGTGTAACACTACACTCACTTGGTAACACTACACTCACTGTGTAACACTACTCACTGTGTAACACTACTCACTGTGTAACACTACTCACTGTGTAACACTACTCACTGTGTAACACTACACTCACTGTGTAACACTACTCACTGTGTAACACTACACTCACTGTGTAACACTACTCACTGTGTAACACTACACTCACTGTGTAACACTACTCACTGTGTAACACTACTCACTGTGTAACACTACTCACTGTGTAACACTACTCACTGTGTAACACTACTCACTTGGTAACACTACACTCACTGTGTAACACTACACTCACTGTGTAACACTACTCACTTGGTAACACTACTCACTGTGTAACACTACTCACTGTGTAACACTACTCACTGTGTAACACTACTCACTGTGTAACACTACTCACTGTGTAACACTACACTCACTGTGTAACACTACTCACTGTGTAACACTACTCACTGTGTAACACTACTCACTGTGTAACACTACTCACTGTGTAACACTACTCACTGTGTAACACTACTCACTGTGTAACACTACACTCACTGTGTAACACTACTCACTGTGTAACACTACACTCACTGTGTAACACTACTCACTTGGTAACACTACTCACTGTGTAACACTACACTCACTGTGTAACACTACTCACTGTGTAACACTACACTCACTGTGTAACACTACTCACTGTGTAACACTACACTCACTGTGTAACACTACACTCACTGTGTAACACTACTCACTGTGTAACACTACTCACTGTGTAACACTACACTCACTGTGTAACACTACTCACTGTGTAACACTACACTCACTGTGTAACACTACTCACTGTGTAACACTACACTCACTGTGTAACACTACACTCACTGTGTAACACTACTCACTGTGTAACACTACTCACTGTGTAACACTACTCACTGTGTAACACTACACTCACTGTGTAACACTACACTCACTGTGTAACACTACTCACTGTGTAACACTACTCACTGTGTAACACTACTCACTGTGTAACACTACTCACTGTGTAACACTACTCACTGTGTAACACTACTCACTGTGTAACACTACTCACTGTGTAACACTACTCACTGTGTAACACTACTCACTGTGTAACACTACTCACTTGGTAACACTACACTCACTGTGTAACACTACTCACTGTGTAACACTACACTCACTGTGTAACACTACACTCACTGGGTAACACTACACTCACTGTGTAACACTACACTCACTTGGTAACACTACTCACTGTGTAACACTACTCACTGTGTAACACTACTCACTGTGTAACACTACTCACTGTGTAACACTACACTCACTGTGTAACACTACACTCACTTGGTAACACTACACTCACTGTGTAACACTACTCACTGTGTAACACTACTCACTGTGTAACACTACTCACTGTGTAACACTACTCACTGTGTAACACTACACTCACTGTGTAACACTACTCACTGTGTAACACTACTCACTGTGTAACACTACTCACTTGGTAACACTACACTCACTGTGTAACACTACACTCACTGTGTAACACTACACTCACTGTGTAACACTACTCACTGTGTAACACTACACTCACTGTGTAACACTACACTCACTGTGTAACACTACACTCACTGGGTAACACTACACTCACTGTGTAACACTACACTCACTTGGTAACACTACTCACTGTGTAACACTACTCACTGTGTAACACTACTCACTGTGTAACACTACTCACTGTGTAACACTACTCACTGTGTAACACTACTCACTGTGTAACACTACACTCACTGTGTAACACTACTCACTGTGTAACACTACTCACTGTGTAACACTACTCACTGTGTAACACTACTCACTTGGTAACACTACTCACTGTGTAACACTACTCACTTGGTAACACTACTCACTGTGTAACACTACTCACTGTGTAACACTACTCACTTGGTAACACTACTCACTGTGTAACACTACTCACTGTGTAACACTACTCACTGTGTAACACTACTCACTGTGTAACACTACTCACTGTGTAACACTACTCACTGTGTAACAATACACTCACTGTGTAACACTACTCACTGTGTAACACTACACTCACTGTGTAACACTACACTCACTGTGTAACACTACTCTCACTTGGTAACACTACACTCACTGTGTAACACTACTCTCACTTGGTAACACTACACTCACTGTGTAACACTACTCACTGTGTAACACTACACTCACTGTGTAACACTACTCACTGTGTAACAATACACTCACTGTGTAACACTACTCACTGTGTAACACTACACTCACTGTGTAACACTACACTCACTGTGTAACACTACTCTCACTTGGTAACACTACACTCACTGTGTAACACTACTCTCACTTGGTAACACTACACTCACTGTGTAACACTACTCACTGTGTAACACTACTCACTGTGTAACACTACTCACTTGGTAACACTACTCACTGTGTAACACTACTCACTGTGTAACACTACACTCACTGTGTAACACTACTCACTGTGTAACAATACACTCACTGTGTAACACTACTCACTGTGTAACACTACACTCACTGTGTAACACTACACTCACTGTGTAACACTACTCTCACTTGGTAACACTACACTCACTGTGTAACACTACTCTCACTTGGTAACACTACACTCACTGTGTAACACTACTCTCACTTGGTAACACTACACTCACTGTGTAACACTACACTCACTTGGTAACACTACTCACTTGGTAACACTACACTCACTGTGTAACACTACTCACTGTGTAACACTACACTCACTGTGTAACACTACACTCACTGTGTAACACTACTCTCACTTGGTAACACTACACTCACTGTGTAACACTACTCTCACTTGGTAACACTACACTCACTGTGTAACACTACTCACTGTGTAACACTACACTCACTGTGTAACACTACTCACTGTGTAACAATACACTCACTGTGTAACACTACTCACTGTGTAACACTACACTCACTTGGTAACACTACACTCACTGTGTAACACTACTCACTTGGTAACACTACACTCACTGTGTAACACTACACTCACTGTGTAACACTACACTCACTGTGTAACACTACTCACTGTGTAACACTACTCACTGTGTAACACTACTCACTTGGTAACACTACACTCACTGTGTAACACTACACTCACTGTGTAACACTACTCACTGTGTAACACTACTCACTGTGTAACACTACACTCACTGTGTAACACTACACTCACTGTGTAACACTACTCACTTGGTAACACTACACTCACTGTGTAACACTACACTCACTGTGTAACACTACTCACTGTGTAACACTACTCACTGTGTAACACTACTCACTTGGTAACACTACTCACTGTGTAACACTACTCACTGTGTAACACTACACTCACTGTGTAACACTACTCACTGTGTAACACTACACTCACTGTGTAACACTACACTCACTGTGTAACACTACTCACTGTGTAACACTACTCACTGTGTAACACTACTCACTGTGTAACACTACTCACTTGGTAACACTACTCACTGTGTAACACTACTCACTGTGTAACACTACTCACTGTGTAACACTACTCACTGTGTAACACTACACTCACTGTGTAACACTACACTCACTGTGTAACACTACACTCACTTGGTAACACTACTCACTTGGTAACACTACACTCACTTGGTAACACTACACTCACTGTGTAACACTACTCACTTGGTAACACTACTCACTGTGTAACACTACACACTGTGTAACACTACACTCACTGTGTAACACTACTCACTGTGTAACACTACTCACTGTGTAACACTACACTCACTGTGTAACACTACTCACTGTGTAACACTACACTCACTGTGTAACACTACTCACTGTGTAACACTACACTCACTTGGTAACACTACACTCACTGTGTAACACTACTCACTGTGTAACACTACACACTGTGTAACACTACACTCACTGTGTAACACTACTCACTGTGTAACACTACTCACTGTGTAACACTACACTCACTGTGTAACACTACACACTGTGTAACACTACACTCACTGTGTAACACTACTCACTGTGTAACACTACTCACTGTGTAACACTACACTCACTGTGTAACACTACACTCACTGTGTAACACTACTCACTGTGTAACACTACTCACTGTGTAACACTACTCACTGTGTAACACTACTCACTGTGTAACACTACACTCACTGTGTAACACTACACTCACTGTGTAACACTACTCACTGTGTAACACTACACTCACTGTGTAACACTACTCACTTGGTAACACTACACTCACTGTGTAACACTACTCACTGTGTAACACTACTCACTGTGTAACACTACACTCACTTGGTAACACTACTCACTTGGTAACACTACACTCACTTGGTAACACTACACTCACTGTGTAACACTACTCACTGTGTAACACTACTCACTGTGTAACACTACTCACTGTGTAACACTACTCACTTGGTAACACTACTCACTGTGTAACACTACTCACTTGGTAACACTACTCACTTGGTAACACTACTCACTTGGTAACACTACACTCACTGTGTAACACTACTCACTGTGTAACACTACTCACTGTGTAACACTACTCACTGTGTAACACTACACTCACTGTGTAACACTACACTCACTGTGTAACACTACACTCACTGTGTAACACTACACTCACTGTGTAACACTACTCACTGTGTAACACTACACTCACTGTGTAACACTACTCACTGTGTAACACTACACTCACTTGGTAACACTACTCACTTGGTAACACTACACTCACTTTGTAACACTACACTCACTGTGTAACACTACTCACTGTGTAACACTACTCACTGTGTAACACTACACTCACTGTGTAACACTACACTCACTGTGTAACACTACTCACTTGGTAACACTACACTCACTGTGTAACACTACTCACTGTGTAACACTACTCACTGTGTAACACTACTCACTGTGTAACACTACTCACTGTGTAACACTACACTCACTGTGTAACACTACACTCACTGTGTAACACTACACTCACTGTGTAACACTACACTCACTGTGTAACACTACACTCACTGTGTAACACTACTCACTGTGTAACACTACACTCACTGTGTAACACTACACTCACTGTGTAACACTACTCACTTGGTAACACTACACTCACTGTGTAACACTACTCACTGTGTAACACTACTCACTGTGTAACACTACTCACTGTGTAACACTACTCACTGTGTAACACTACTCACTGTGTAACACTACTCACTGTGTAACACTACACTCACTGTGTAACACTACACTCACTGTGTAACACTACACTCACTGTGTAACACTACACTCACTGTGTAACACTACTCACTTGGTAACACTACACTCACTTGGTAACACTACACTCACTGTGTAACACTACACTCACTGTGTAACACTACACTCACTGTGTAACACTACTCACTGTGTAACACTACACTCACTTGGTAACACTACACTCACTTGGTAACACTACACTCACTGTGTAACACTACACTCACTTGGTAACACTACACTCACTTGGTAACACTACACTCACTGTGTAACACTACTCACTGTGTAACACTACTCACTGTGTAACACTACTCACTGTGTAACACTACTCACTTGGTAACACTACTCACTGTGTAACACTACACTCACTGTGTAACACTACACTCACTTGGTAACACTACACTCACTTGGTAACACTACACTCACTGTGTAACACTACTCACTGTGTAACACTACACTCACTGTGTAACACTACTCACTGTGTAACAATACACTCACTGTGTAACACTACTCACTGTGTAACACTACACTCACTTGGTAACACTACACTCACTGTGTAACACTACTCACTTGGTAACACTACACTCACTGTGTAACACTACACTCACTGTGTAACACTACACTCACTGTGTAACACTACTCACTGTGTAACACTACTCACTGTGTAACACTACTCACTTGGTAACACTACACTCACTGTGTAACACTACACTCACTGTGTAACACTACTCACTGTGTAACACTACTCACTGTGTAACACTACACTCACTGTGTAACACTACACTCACTGTGTAACACTACTCACTTGGTAACACTACACTCACTGTGTAACACTACACTCACTGTGTAACACTACTCACTGTGTAACACTACTCACTGTGTAACACTACTCACTTGGTAACACTACTCACTGTGTAACACTACTCACTGTGTAACACTACACTCACTGTGTAACACTACTCACTGTGTAACACTACACTCACTGTGTAACACTACACTCACTGTGTAACACTACTCACTGTGTAACACTACTCACTGTGTAACACTACTCACTGTGTAACACTACTCACTTGGTAACACTACTCACTGTGTAACACTACTCACTGTGTAACACTACTCACTGTGTAACACTACTCACTGTGTAACACTACACTCACTGTGTAACACTACACTCACTGTGTAACACTACACTCACTTGGTAACACTACTCACTTGGTAACACTACACTCACTTGGTAACACTACACTCACTGTGTAACACTACTCACTTGGTAACACTACTCACTGTGTAACACTACACACTGTGTAACACTACACTCACTGTGTAACACTACTCACTGTGTAACACTACTCACTGTGTAACACTACACTCACTGTGTAACACTACTCACTGTGTAACACTACACTCACTGTGTAACACTACTCACTGTGTAACACTACACTCACTTGGTAACACTACACTCACTGTGTAACACTACTCACTGTGTAACACTACACACTGTGTAACACTACACTCACTGTGTAACACTACTCACTGTGTAACACTACTCACTGTGTAACACTACACTCACTGTGTAACACTACACACTGTGTAACACTACACTCACTGTGTAACACTACTCACTGTGTAACACTACTCACTGTGTAACACTACACTCACTGTGTAACACTACTCACTGTGTAACACTACTCACTGTGTAACACTACTCACTGTGTAACACTACTCACTGTGTAACACTACACTCACTGTGTAACACTACACTCACTGTGTAACACTACTCACTGTGTAACACTACACTCACTGTGTAACACTACTCACTTGGTAACACTACACTCACTGTGTAACACTACTCACTGTGTAACACTACTCACTGTGTAACACTACACTCACTTGGTAACACTACTCACTTGGTAACACTACACTCACTTGGTAACACTACACTCACTGTGTAACACTACTCACTGTGTAACACTACTCACTGTGTAACACTACTCACTGTGTAACACTACTCACTTGGTAACACTACTCACTGTGTAACACTACTCACTTGGTAACACTACTCACTTGGTAACACTACTCACTTGGTAACACTACACTCACTGTGTAACACTACTCACTGTGTAACACTACTCACTGTGTAACACTACTCACTGTGTAACACTACACTCACTGTGTAACACTACACTCACTGTGTAACACTACACTCACTGTGTAACACTACACTCACTGTGTAACACTACTCACTGTGTAACACTACACTCACTGTGTAACACTACTCACTGTGTAACACTACACTCACTTGGTAACACTACTCACTTGGTAACACTACACTCACTTTGTAACACTACACTCACTGTGTAACACTACTCACTGTGTAACACTACTCACTGTGTAACACTACACTCACTGTGTAACACTACACTCACTGTGTAACACTACTCACTTGGTAACACTACACTCACTGTGTAACACTACTCACTGTGTAACACTACTCACTGTGTAACACTACTCACTGTGTAACACTACTCACTGTGTAACACTACTCACTGTGTAACACTACACTCACTGTGTAACACTACACTCACTGTGTAACACTACACTCACTGTGTAACACTACACTCACTGTGTAACACTACACTCACTGTGTAACACTACTCACTGTGTAACACTACACTCACTGTGTAACACTACACTCACTGTGTAACACTACTCACTTGGTAACACTACACTCACTGTGTAACACTACTCACTGTGTAACACTACTCACTGTGTAACACTACTCACTGTGTAACACTACTCACTGTGTAACACTACTCACTGTGTAACACTACTCACTGTGTAACACTACACTCACTGTGTAACACTACACTCACTGTGTAACACTACACTCACTGTGTAACACTACACTCACTGTGTAACACTACTCACTTGGTAACACTACACTCACTTGGTAACACTACACTCACTGTGTAACACTACACTCACTGTGTAACACTACACTCACTGTGTAACACTACTCACTGTGTAACACTACACTCACTTGGTAACACTACACTCACTTGGTAACACTACACTCACTGTGTAACACTACACTCACTTGGTAACACTACACTCACTTGGTAACACTACACTCACTGTGTAACACTACTCACTGTGTAACACTACTCACTGTGTAACACTACTCACTGTGTAACACTACTCACTTGGTAACACTACTCACTGTGTAACACTACACTCACTGTGTAACACTACACTCACTTGGTAACACTACACTCACTGTGTAACACTACTCACTGTGTAACACTACTCACTTGGTAACACTACACTCACTGTGTAACACTACTCACTGTGTAACACTACTCACTGTGTAACACTACTCACTGTGTAACACTACACTCACTTGGTAACACTACACTCACTGTGTAACACTACACTCACTGTGTAACACTACTCACTTGGTAACACTACTCACTTGGTAACACTACTCACTTGGTAACACTACTCACTGTGTAACACTACTCACTGTGTAACACTACTCACTTGGTAACACTACTCACTGTGTAACACTACTCACTTGGTAACACTACACTCACTGTGTAACACTACACTCACTGTGTAACACTACTCACTGTGTAACACTACTCACTTGGTAACACTACACTCACTGTGTAACACTACACTCACTGTGTAACACTACTCACTGTGTAACACTACACTCACTTGGTAACACTACACTCACTTGGTAACACTACACTCACTGTGTAACACTACTCACTTGGTAACACTACTCACTTGGTAACACTACTCACTTGGTAACACTACTCACTGTGTAACACTACTCACTGTGTAACACTACTCACTTGGTAACACTACTCACTGTGTAACACTACTCACTTGGTAACACTACACTCACTGTGTAACACTACACTCACTGTGTAACACTACTCACTGTGTAACACTACTCACTGTGTAACACTACACTCACTGTGTAACACTACTCACTTGGTAACACTACTCACTGTGTAACACTACTCACTTGGTAACACTACTCACTGTGTAACACTACTCACTGTGTAACACTACTCACTTGGTAACACTACTCACTGTGTAACACTACTCACTTGGTAACACTACTCACTGTGTAACACTACACTCACTGTGTAACACTACTCACTGTGTAACACTACACTCACTGTGTAACACTACTCACTGTGTAACACTACACTCACTGTGTAACACTACACTCACTTGGTAACACTACTCACTGTGTAACACTACTCACTTGGTAACACTACTCACTGTGTAACACTACACTCACTGTGTAACACTACTCACTTGGTAACACTACACTCACTGTGTAACACTACTCACTTGGTAACACTACTCACTGTGTAACACTACACTCACTGTGTAACACTACACTCACTTGGTAACACTACTCACTGTGTAACACTACTCACTTGGTAACACTACTCACTGTGTAACACTACACTCACTGTGTAACACTACTCACTTGGTAACACTACTCACTGTGTAACACTACTCACTGTGTAACACTACTCACTTGGTAACACTACTCACTGTGTAACACTACACTCACTGTGTAACACTACACTCACTTGGTAACACTACACTCACTGTGTAACACTACTCACTGTGTAACACTACTCACTTGGTAACACTACACTCACTGTGTAACACTACTCACTGTGTAACACTACTCACTGTGTAACACTACTCACTGTGTAACACTACTCACTGTGTAACACTACTCACTGTGTAACACTACTCACTGTGTAACACTACTCTCACTTGGTAACACTACTCACTGTGTAACACTACTCTCACTGTGTAACACTACTCACTTGGTAACACTACACTCACTGTGTAACACTACTCACTTGGTAACACTACACTCACTGTGTAACACTACTCACTTGGTAACACTACTCACTGTGTAACACTACTCACTGTGTAACACTACTCACTTGGTAACACTACTCACTGTGTAACACTACACTCACTGTGTAACACTACACTCACTTGGTAACACTACACTCACTGTGTAACACTACTCACTGTGTAACACTACTCACTTGGTAACACTACACTCACTGTGTAACACTACTCACTGTGTAACACTACTCACTGTGTAACACTACACTCACTTGGTAACACTACACTCACTGTGTAACACTACTCACTGTGTAACACTACTCACTGTGTAACACTACACTCACTTGGTAACACTACACTCACTGTGTAACACTACTCACTGTGTAACACTACACTCACTGTGTAACACTACTCACTGTGTAACACTACACTCACTGTGTAACACTACACTCACTGTGTAACACTACACTCACTGTGTAACACTACACTCACTTGGTAACACTACACTCACTGTGTAACACTACTCACTTGGTAACACTACTCACTGTGTAACACTACTCACTGTGTAACACTACTCACTGTGTAACACTACTCACTGTGTAACACTACTCACTTGGTAACACTACTCACTGTGTAACACTACACTCACTGTGTAACACTACTCACTTGGTAACACTACATTCACTGTGTAACACTACTCACTTGGTAACACTACTCACTGTGTAACACTACTCACTGTGTAACACTACTCACTTGGTAACACTACTCACTGTGTAACACTACACTCACTGTGTAACACTACACTCACTTGGTAACACTACACTCACTGTGTAACACTACTCACTGTGTAACACTACTCACTTGGTAACACTACACTCACTGTGTAACACTACTCACTGTGTAACACTACTCACTGTGTAACACTACTCACTGTGTAACACTACTCACTGTGTAACACTACTCACTGTGTAACACTACTCTCACTTGGTAACACTACTCACTGTGTAACACTACTCTCACTGTGTAACACTACTCACTTGGTAACACTACTCACTGTGTAACACTACACTCACTGTGTAACACTACTCACTGTGTAACACTACTCACTGTGTAACACTACACTCACTGTGTAACACTACTCACTTGGTAACACTACTCACTGTGTAACACTACTCACTTGGTAACACTACTCACTGTGTAACACTACTCACTGTGTAACACTACTCTCACTTGGTAACACTACTCACTGTGTAACACTACTCTCACTGTGTAACACTACTCACTGTGTAACACTACACTCACTGTGTAACACTACTCACTTGGTAACACTACACTCACTGTGTAACACTACTCACTTGGTAACACTACACTCACTGTGTAACACTACTCACTGTGTAACACTACTCACTGTGTAACACTACACTCACTGTGTAACACTACTCACTTGGTAACACTACTCACTGTGTAACACTACACTCACTGTGTAACACTACTCACTTGGTAACACTACTCACTGTGTAACACTACACTCACTGTGTAACACTACACTCACTGTGTAACACTACTCACTTGGTAACACTACTCACTGTGTAACACTACTCACTGTGTAACACTACACTCACTGTGTAACACTACACTCACTGTGTAACACTACTCACTGTGTAACACTACTCACTGTGTAACACTACTCACTGTGTAACACTACACTCACTGTGTAACACTACTCACTTGGTAACACTACTCACTGTGTAACACTACACTCACTGTGTAACACTACTCACTGTGTAACACTACACTCACTGTGTAACACTACACTCACTGTGTAACACTACACTCACTGTGTAACACTACTCACTTGGTAACACTACTCACTGTGTAACACTACACTCACTGTGTAACACTACTCACTTGGTAACACTACTCACTGTGTAACACTACACTCACTGTGTAACACTACACGCACTGTGTAACACTACTCACTGTGTAACACTACTCACTTGGTAACACTACTCACTGTGTAACACTACACTCACTGTGTAACACTACACTCACTTGGTAACACTACACTCACTGTGTAACACTACTCACTTGGTAACACTACTCACTGTGTAACACTACTCACTGTGTAACACTACACTCACTGTGTAACACTACACTCACTGTGTAACACTACTCACTGTGTAACACTACACTCACTGTGTAACACTACACTCACTGTGTAACACTACTCACTGTGTAACACTACACTCACTGTGTAACACTACACTCACTGTGTAACACTACTCACTGTGTAACACTACTCACTGTGTAACACTACTCACTGTGTAACACTACTCACTTGGTAACACTACTCACTGTGTAACACTACTCACTGTGTAACACTACACTCACTGTGTAACACTACTCACTTGGTAACACTACTCACTGTGTAACACTACACTCACTGTGTAACACTACTCACTGTGTAACACTACTCACTGTGTAACACTACTCACTGTGTAACACTACTCACTGTGTAACACTACACTCACTGTGTAACACTACACTCACTGTGTAACACTACTCACTGTGTAACACTACTCACTGTGTAACACTACTCACTGTGTAACACTACTCACTTGGTAACACTACTCACTGTGTAACACTACTCACTGTGTAACACTACACTCACTGTGTAACACTACTCACTTGGTAACACTACTCACTGTGTAACACTACTCACTGTGTAACACTACTCACTTGGTAACACTACTCACTGTGTAACACTACTCACTTGGTAACACTACTCACTGTGTAACACTACACTCACTGTGTAACACTACACTCACTGTGTAACACTACTCACTTGGTAACACTACTCACTGTGTAACACTACTCACTGTGTAACACTACTCACTTGGTAACACTACTCACTGTGTAACACTACACTCACTGTGTAACACTACACTCACTTGGTAACACTACACTCACTGTGTAACACTACTCACTGTGTAACACTACTCACTTGGTAACACTACACTCACTGTGTAACACTACTCACTTGGTAACACTACTCACTGTGTAACACTACTCACTGTGTAACACTACTCACTGTGTAACACTACTCACTGTGTAACACTACTCACTGTGTAACACTACTCTCACTTGGTAACACTACTCACTGTGTAACACTACTCTCACTGTGTAACACTACTCACTTGGTAACACTACACTCACTGTGTAACACTACTCTCACTGTGTAACACTACTCACTTGGTAACACTACACTCACTGTGTAACACTACTCACTTGGTAACACTACTCACTGTGTAACACTACTCTCACTGTGTAACACTACTCACTTGGTAACACTACTCACTGTGTAACACTACACTCACTGTGTAACACTACTCACTTGGTAACACTACTCACTTGGTAACACTACACTCACTGTGTAACACTACTCACTTGGTAACACTACTCTCACTGTGTAACACTACTCACTTGGTAACACTACACTCACTGTGTAACACTACTCACTTGGTAACACTACACTCACTGTGTAACACTACTCTCACTGTGTAACACTACTCACTTGGTAACACTACTCACTGTGTAACACTACTCTCACTGTGTAACACTACTCACTTGGTAACACTACACTCACTGTGTAACACTACTCACTGTGTAACACTACTCACTGTGTAACACTACTCACTTGGTAACACTACACTCACTTGGTAACACTACACTCACTGTGTAACACTACTCACTTGGTAACACTACACTCACTGTGTAACACTACTCACTGTGTAACACTACTCACTGTGTAACACTACTCACTGTGTAACACTACTCACTTGGTAACACTACTCACTGTGTAACACTACTCACTTGGTAACACTACTCACTGTGTAACACTACTCACTGTGTAACACTACACTCACTGTGTAACACTACACTCACTGTGTAACACTACTCACTGTGTAACACTACTCACTGTGTAACACTACTCACTGTGTAACACTACTCACTGTGTAACACTACACTCACTTGGTAACACTACACTCACTTGGTAACACTACTCACTGTGTAACACTACTCACTTGGTAACACTACACTCACTGTGTAACACTACACTCACTGTGTAACACTACTCACTGTGTAACACTACTCACTGTGTAACACTACACTCACTGTGTAACACTACACTCACTGTGTAACACTACTCACTTGGTAACACTACACTCACTGTGTAACACTACACTCACTGTGTAACACTACTCACTGTGTAACACTACTCACTGTGTAACACTACACTCACTGTGTAACACTACACTCACTGTGTAACACTACTCACTGTGTAACACTACACTCACTGTGTAACACTACTCACTGTGTAACACTACTCACTGTGTAACACTACACTCACTGTGTAACACTACACTCACTGTGTAACACTATTCACTTGGTAACACTACACTCACTGTGTAACACTACACTCACTGTGTAACACTACTCACTGTGTAACACTACTCACTGTGTAACACTACACTCACTGTGTAACACTACACTCACTTGGTAACACTACACTCACTGTGTAACACTACACTCACTGTGTAACACTACTCACTGTGTAACACTACTCACTGTGTAACACTACTCTCACTTGGTAACACTACTCACTGTGTAACACTACTCACTGTGTAACACTACACTCACTGTGTAACACTACACTCACTGTGTAACACTACTCACTGTGTAACACTACTCACTGTGTAACACTACTCACTGTGTAACACTACACTCACTGTGTAACACTACACTCACTGTGTAACACTACACTCACTGTGTAACACTACTCACTGTGTAACACTACTCACTTGGTAACACTACACTCACTTGGTAACACTACACTCACTGTGTAACACTACTCACTGTGTAACACTACTCACTGTGTAACACTACACTCACTGTGTAACACTACACTCACTGTGTAACACTACTCACTTGGTAACACTACACTCACTGTGTAACACTACACTCACTGTGTAACACTACTCACTGTGTAACACTACTCACTGTGTAACACTACACTCACTGTGTAACACTACACTCACTGTGTAACACTACTCACTGTGTAACACTACACTCACTGTGTAACACTACTCACTGTGTAACACTACTCACTGAGTAACACTACACTCACTGTGTAACACTACACTCACTGTGTAACACTACTCACTTGGTAACACTACACTCACTGTGTAACACTACACTCACTGTGTAACACTACTCACTGTGTAACACTACTCACTGTGTAACACTACACTCACTGTGTAACACTACACTCACTTGGTAACACTACACTCACTGTGTAACACTACACTCACTGTGTAACACTACTCACTGTGTAACACTACTCACTGTGTAACACTACTCTCACTTGGTAACACTACTCACTGTGTAACACTACTCACTGTGTAACACTACACTCACTGTGTAACACTACTCACTGTGTAACACTACTCACTTGGTAACACTACACTCACTTGGTAACACTACACTCACTGTGTAACACTACTCACTGTGTAACACTACTCACTGTGTAACACTACTCTCACTTGGTAACACTACAGACTGTGTAACACTACACTCACTGTGTAACACTACACTCACTGTGTAACACTACTCACTGTGTAACACTACTCACTGTGTAACACTACACTCACTGTGTAACACTACTCACTGTGTAACACTACTCACTGTGTAACACTACACTCACTGTGTAACACTACACTCACTGTGTAACACTACACACTGTGTAACACTACTCACTGTGTAACACTACACTCACTGTGTAACACTACACTCACTGTGTAACACTACACTCACTGTGTAACACTACACTCACTGTGTAACACTACACTCACTGTGTAACACTACTCACTGTGTAACACTACACTCACTGTGTAACACTACTCACTGTGTAACACTACACTCACTGTGTAACACTACACTCACTGTGTAACACTACACTCACTGTGTAACACTACTCACTGTGTAACACTACTCACTGTGTAACACTACTCACTTGGTAACACTACACTCACTTGGTAACACTACACTCACTGTGTAACACTACTCACTGTGTAACACTACTCACTGTGTAACACTACTCTCACTTGGTAACACTACAGACTGTGTAACACTACACTCACTGTGTAACACTACACTCACTGTGTAACACTACTCACTGTGTAACACTACTCACTGTGTAACACTACACTCACTGTGTAACACTACTCACTGTGTAACACTACTCACTGTGTAACACTACACTCACTGTGTAACACTACACTCACTGTGTAACACTACACACTGTGTAACACTACTCACTGTGTAACACTACACTCACTGTGTAACACTACACTCACTGTGTAACACTACACTCACTGTGTAACACTACACTCACTTGGTAACACTACACTCACTGTGTAACACTACACTCACTGTGTAACACTACTCACTGTGTAACACTACACTCACTGTGTAACACTACTCACTGTGTAACACTACACTCACTGTGTAACACTACTCACTGTGTAACACTACTCACTGTGTAACACTACACTCACTGTGTAACACTACTCACTGTGTAACACTACTCACTGTGTAACACTACACTCACTGTGTAACACTACTCACTGTGTAACACTACTCACTGTGTAACACTACACTCACTGTGTAACACTACACTCACTGTGTAACACTACACACTGTGTAACACTACTCACTGTGTAACACTACACTCACTGTGTAACACTACACTCACTGTGTAACACTACACTCACTGTGTAACACTACACTCACTGTGTAACACTACACTCACTTGGTAACACTACACTCACTGTGTAACACTACACTCACTGTGTAACACTACACTCACTGTGTAACACTACACTCACTGTGTAACACTACTCACTGTGTAACACTACACTCACTTGGTAACACTACACTCACTTGGTAACACTACACTCACTTGGTAACACTACACTCACTTGGTAACACTACACTCACTGTGTAACACTACTCACTGTGTAACACTACACTCACTGTGTAACACTACTCACTGTGTAACACTACACTCACTGTGTAACACTACACTCACTTGGTAACACTACTCACTGTGTAACACTACACTCACTGTGTAACACTACACTCACTGTGTAACACTACACTCACTGTGTAACACTACACTCACTGTGTAACACTACACTCACTGTGTAACACTACACTCACTGTGTAACACTACTCACTGTGTAACACTACACTCACTGTGTAACACTACTCACTGTGTAACACTACACTCACTGTGTAACACTACACTCACTGTGTAACACTACTCACTGTGTAACACCACTCACTGTGTAACACTACTCACTGTGTAACACTACACTCACTGTGTAACACTACTCACTTGGTAACACTACTCACTGTGTAACACTACTCACTGTGTAACACTACAGACTGTGTAACACTACTCACTGTGTAACACTACACTCACTGTGTAACACTACTCACTGTGTAACACTACACTCACTGTGTAACACTACTCACTGTGTAACACTACTCACTGTGTAACACTACTCACTTGGTAACACTACTCACTTGGTAACACTACACTCACTGTGTAACACTACTCACTGTGTAACACTACTCACTGTGTAACACTACACTCACTGTGTAACACTACACTCACTGTGTAACACTACTCACTGTGTAACACTACTCACTGTGTAACACTACTCACTGTGTAACACTACTCACTGTGTAACACTACTCACTGTGTAACACTACTCACTTGGTAACACTACTCACTGTGTAACACTACTCACTTGGTAACACTACACTCACTGTGTAACACTACTCACTGTGTAACACTACTCACTTGGTAACACTACTCACTGTGTAACACTACTCACTGTGTAACACTACTCACTGTGTAACACTACTCACTTGGTAACACTACTCACTGTGTAACACTACTCACTGTGTAACACTACTCACTGTGTAACACTACTCACTGTGTAACACTACTCACTGTGTAACACTACTCACTGTGTAACACTACTCACTGTGTAACACTACTCACTGTGTAACACTACTCACTGTGTAACACTACTCACTTGGTAACACTACTCACTTGGTAACACTACACTCACTGTGTAACACTACTCACTGTGTAACACTACTCACTGTGTAACACTACACTCACTGTGTAACACTACACTCACTGTGTAACACTACTCACTGTGTAACACTACTGACTGTGTAACACTACTCACTGTGTAACACTACTCACTGTGTAACACTACTCACTGGGTAACACTACTCACTGTGTAACACTACACTCACTGTGTAACACTACACTCACTGTGTAACACTACTCACTGTGTAACACTACTCACTGTGTAACACTACTCACTTGGTAACACTACTCACTGTGTAACACTACACTCACTGTGTAACACTACTCACTTGGTAACACTACTCACTGTGTAACACTACTCACTGTGTAACACTACTCACTTGGTAACACTACTCACTGTGTAACACTACTCACTTGGTAACACTACACTCACTGTGTAACACTACTCACTGTGTAACACTACTCACTTGGTAACACTACTCACTGTGTAACACTACTCACTGTGTAACACTACTCACTGTGTAACACTACTCACTGTGTAACACTACTCACTGTGTAACACTACTCACTGGGTAACACTACACTCACTGTGTAACACTACTCACTGTGTAACACTACACTCACTGTGTAACACTACTCACTGTGTAACACTACTCACTTGGTAACACTACTCACTGTGTAACACTACTCACTTGGTAACACTACTCACTGTGTAACACTACACTCACTGTGTAACACTACTCACTGTGTAACACTACTCACTGTGTAACACTACTCACTTGGTAACACTACTCACTGTGTAACACTACTCACTTGGTAACACTACTCACTGTGTAACACTACACTCACTGTGTAACACTACTCACTGTGTAACACTACACTCACTGTGTAACACTACTCACTGTGTAACACTACTCACTGTGTAACACTACTCACTGTGTAACACTACTCACTTGGTAACACTACTCACTGTGTAACACTACTCACTTGGTAACACTACTCACTGTGTAACACTACACTCACTGTGTAACACTACTCACTGTGTAACACTACTCACTGTGTAACACTACTCACTGTGTAACACTACTCACTGTGTAACACTACTCACTGTGTAACACTACTCACTGTGTAACACTACTCACTGTGTAACACTACTCACTGTGTAACACTACTCACTGTGTAACACTACTCACTGTGTAACACTACACTCACTGTGTAACACTACTCACTTGGTAACACTACACTCACTGTGTAACACTACTCACTGTGTAACACTACTCACTGTGTAACACTACACTCACTGTGTAACACTACTCACTGTGTAACACTACTCACTTGGTAACACTACTCACTGTGTAACACTACTCACTTGGTAACACTACACTCACTGTGTAACACTACACTCACTTGGTAACACTACTCACTGTGTAACACTACTCACTGTGTAACACTACTCACTTGGTAACACTACACTCACTTGGTAACACTACACTCACTGTGTAACACTACTCACTGTGTAACACTACTCACTGTGTAACACTACTCACTGTGTAACACTACTCACTGTGTAACACTACACTCACTGTGTAACACTACACTCACTGTGTAACACTACTCACTGTGTAACACTACACTCACTTGGTAACACTACACTCACTGTGTAACACTACACTCACTGTGTAACACTACTCACTGTGTAACACTACACTCACTGTGTAACACTACTCACTGTGTAACACTACACTCACTGTGTAACACTACACTCACTTGGTAACACTACACTCACTTGGTAACACTACACTCACTGTGTAACACTACTCACTGTGTAACACTACTCACTGTGTAACACTACACTCACTGTGTAACACTACACTCACTGTGTAACACTACACTCACTGTGTAACACTACTCACTGTGTAACACTACACTCACTGTGTAACACTACTCACTGTGTAACACTACACTCACTGTGTAACACTACTCACTGTGTAACACTACACTCACTTGGTAACACTACACTCACTTGGTAACACTACACTCACTGTGTAACACTACTCACTGTGTAACACTACTCACTGTGTAACACTACACTCACTGTGTAACACTACACTCACTGTGTAACACTACACTCACTGTGTAACACTACTCACTGTGTAACACTACACTCACTGTGTAACACTACTCACTTGGTAACACTACACTCACTGTGTAACACTACTCACTTGGTAACACTACACTCACTTGGTAACACTACACTCACTGTGTAACACTACACTCACTGTGTAACACTACTCACTGTGTAACACTACTCACTGTGTAACACTACACTCACTGTGTAACACTACTCACTGTGTAACACTACTCACTGTGTAACACTACTCACTGTGTAACACTACACTCACTGTGTAACACTACTCACTGTGTAACACTACACTCACTGTGTAACACTACACTCACTGTGTAACACTACTCACTGTGTAACACTACTCACTGTGTAACACTACTCACTGTGTAACACTACACTCACTGTGTAACACTACTCACTGTGTAACACTACTCACTGTGTAACACTACACTCACTGTGTAACACTACTCACTGTGTAACACTACTCACTGTGTAACACTACTCACTTGGTAACACTACTCACTTGGTAACACTACACTCACTGTGTAACACTACTCACTGTGTAACACTACTCACTGTGTAACACTACTCACTGTGTAACACTACACTCACTGTGTAACACTACTCACTGTGTAACACTACTCACTGTGTAACACTACTCACTGTGTAACACTACTCACTGTGTAACACTACTCACTGTGTAACACTACACTCACTGTGTAACACTACTCACTGTGTAACACTACACTCACTGTGTAACACTACTCACTGTGTAACACTACTCACTGTGTAACACTACTCACTGTGTAACACTACTCACTGTGTAACACTACTCACTGTGTAACACTACTCACTTGGTAACACTACACTCACTGTGTAACACTACTCACTGTGTAACACTACACTCACTGTGTAACACTACTCACTGTGTAACACTACTCACTGTGTAACACTACACTCACTGTGTAACACTACTCACTGTGTAACACTACTCACTGTGTAACACTACTCACTTGGTAACACTACTCACTGTGTAACACTACACTCACTGTGTAACACTACACTCACTGTGTAACACTACACTCACTGTGTAACACTACTCACTGTGTAACACTACTCACTGTGTAACACTACTCACTGTGTAACACTACACTCACTGTGTAACACTACTCACTGTGTAACACTACTCACTGTGTAACACTACACTCACTGTGTAACACTACTCACTGTGTAACACTACTCACTGTGTAACACTACTCACTGTGTAACACTACACTCACTGTGTAACACTACTCACTGTGTAACACTACTCACTGTGTAACACTACTCACTGTGTAACACTACTCACTTGGTAACACTACTCACTGTGTAACACTACTCACTGTGTAACACTACTCACTGTGTAACACTACACTCACTGTGTAACACTACTCACTGTGTAACACTACTCACTGTGTAACACTACACTCACTGTGTAACACTACTCACTGTGTAACACTACTCACTGTGTAACACTACTCACTGTGTAACACTACTCACTGTGTAACACTACACTCACTGTGTAACACTACTCACTTGGTAACACTACTCACTTGGTAACACTACACTCACTGTGTAACACTACTCACTGTGTAACACTACTCACTGTGTAACACTACACTCACTGTGTAACACTACTCACTGTGTAACACTACTCACTGTGTAACACTACTCACTTGGTAACACTACACTCACTTGGTAACACTACACTCACTGTGTAACACTACACTCACTGTGTAACACTACTCACTGTGTAACACTACTCACTGTGTAACACTACACTCACTGTGTAACACTACTCACTGTGTAACACTACTCACTGTGTAACACTACTCACTTGGTAACACTACACTCACTTGGTAACACTACACTCACTGTGTAACACTACTCACTTGGTAACACTACTCACTGTGTAACACTACTCACTGTGTAACACTACACTCACTGTGTAACACTACTCACTGTGTAACACTACACTCACTGTGTAACACTACTCACTTGGTAACACTACTCACTGTGTAACACTACACTCACTTGGTAACACTACACTCACTGTGTAACACTACTCACTGTGTAACACTACACTCACTTGGTAACACTACACTCACTGTGTAACACTACTCACTGTGTAACACTACACTCACTGTGTAACACTACTCACTGTGTAACACTACTCACTGTGTAACACTACACTCACTGTGTAACACTACTCACTGTGTAACACTACACTCACTGTGTAACACTACTCACTGTGTAACACTACACTCACTGTGTAACACTACTCACTGTGTAACACTACACTCACTGTGTAACACTACTCACTGTGTAACACTACTCACTGTGTAACACTACACTCACTGTGTAACACTACACTCACTGTGTAACACTACTCACTGTGTAACACTACACTCACTGTGTAACACTACTCACTGTGTAACACTACACTCACTGTGTAACACTACACTCACTGTGTAACACTACTCACTGTGTAACACTACTCACTGTGTAACACTACACTCACTGTGTAACACTACTCACTGTGTAACACTACACTCACTTGGTAACACTACACTCACTGTGTAACACTACTCACTGTGTAACACTACACTCACTGTGTAACACTACTCACTGTGTAACACTACACTCACTTGGTAACACTACACTCACTGTGTAACACTACTCACTGTGTAACACTACTCACTGTGTAACACTACTCACTGTGTAACACTACTCACTGTGTAACACTACTCACTGTGTAACACTACACTCACTGTGTAACACTACTCACTGTGTAACACTACACTCACTGTGTAACACTACTCACAGTGTAACACTACACTCACTGTGTAACACTACTCACTGTGTAACACTACTCACTGTGTAACACTACTCACTGTGTAACACTACTCACTGTGTAACACTACTCACTTGGTAACACTACACTCACTGTGTAACACTACACTCACTGTGTAACACTACACTCACTGTGTAACACTACTCACTTGGTAACACTACTCACTGTGTAACACTACTCACTGTGTAACACTACTCACTGTGTAACACTACTCACTGTGTAACACTACTCACTGTGTAACACTACTCACTGTGTAACACTACTCACTGTGTAACACTACTCACTGTGTAACACTACTCACTGTGTAACACTACTCACTGTGTAACACTACTCACTGTGTAACACTACACTCACTGTGTAACACTACTCACTGTGTAACACTACACTCACTGTGTAACACTACTCACTTGGTAACACTACTCACTGTGTAACACTACACTCACTGTGTAACACTACTCACTGTGTAACACTACACTCACTGTGTAACACTACTCACTGTGTAACACTACACTCACTGTGTAACACTACTCACTGTGTAACACTACTCACTGTGTAACACTACACTCACTGTGTAACACTACTCACTGTGTAACACTACACTCACTGTGTAACACTACTCACTGTGTAACACTACACTCACTGTGTAACACTACACTCACTGTGTAACACTACTCACTGTGTAACACTACTCACTGTGTAACACTACTCACTTGGTAACACTACACTCACTGTGTAACACTACACTCACTGTGTAACACTACTCACTGTGTAACACTACTCACTGTGTAACACTACTCACTGTGTAACACTACTCACTGTGTAACACTACTCACTGTGTAACACTACTCACTGTGTAACACTACTCACTGTGTAACACTACTCACTGTGTAACACTACACTCACTGTGTAACACTACACTCACTGTGTAACACTACACTCACTGTGTAACACTACACTCACTGTGTAACACTACTCACTGTGTAACACTACTCACTGTGTAACACTACTCACTGTGTAACACTACTCACTGTGTAACACTACTCACTGTGTAACACTACTCACTGTGTAACACTACTCACTGTGTAACACTACTCACTGTGTAACACTACACTCACTGTGTAACACTACTCACTTGGTAACACTACTCACTGTGTAACACTACACTCACTGTGTAACACTACACTCACTGTGTAACACTACACTCACTGTGTAACACTACTCACTGTGTAACACTACTCACTGGGTAACACTACACTCACTGTGTAACACTACACTCACTGTGTAACACTACTCACTGTGTAACACTACTCACTGTGTAACACTACACTCACTGTGTAACACTACACTCACTGTGTAACACTACTCACTGTGTAACACTACTCACTTGGTAACACTACTCACTGTGTAACACTACACTCACTGTGTAACACTACTCACTGTGTAACACTACACTCACTGTGTAACACTACACTCACTGTGTAACACTACACTCACTGGGTAACACTACACTCACTGTGTAACACTACACTCACTTGGTAACACTACTCACTGTGTAACACTACTCACTGTGTAACACTACTCACTGTGTAACACTACTCACTGTGTAACACTACTCACTGTGTAACACTACACTCACTGTGTAACACTACTCACTGTGTAACACTACTCACTGTGTAACACTACTCACTGTGTAACACTACTCACTGTGTAACACTACACTCACTGTGTAACACTACTCACTGTGTAACACTACACTCACTGTGTAACACTACTCACTGTGTAACACTACACTCACTGTGTAACACTACTCACTGTGTAACACTACTCACTTGGTAACACTACACTCACTGTGTAACACTACTCACTGTGTAACACTACACTCACTGTGTAACACTACTCACTGTGTAACACTACTCACTTGGTAACACTACACTCACTTGGTAACACTACTCACTGTGTAACACTACACTCACTGTGTAACACTACTCACTGTGTAACACTACACTCACTGTGTAACACTACACTCACTTGGTAACACTACACTCACTGTGTAACACTACTCTCACTTGGTAACACTACACTCACTGTGTAACACTACTCACTTGGTAACACTACTCACTGTGTAACACTACTCACTGTGTAACACTACTCACTGTGTAACACTACACTCACTTGGTAACACTACTCACTGTGTAACACTACTCACTGTGTAACACTACACTCACTTGGTAACACTACTCACTGTGTAACACTACTCACTGTGTAACACTACTCACTGTGTAACACTACACTCACTTGGTAACACTACTCACTGTGTAACACTACTCACTGTGTAACACTACTCACTTGGTAACACTACTCACTGTGTAACACTACTCACTGTGTAACACTACTCACTGTGTAACACTACACTCACTTGGTAACACTACTCACTGTGTAACACTACTCACTGTGTAACACTACACTCACTGTGTAACACTACTCACTGTGTAACACTACACTCACTGTGTAACACTACTCACTGTGTAACACTACACTCACTGTGTAACACTACTCACTGTGTAACACTACTCACTTGGTAACACTACACTCACTGTGTAACACTACTCACTGTGTAACACTACACTCACTGTGTAACACTACACTCACTGTGTAACACTACACTCACTGTGTAACACTACTCACTGTGTAACACTACTCACTTGGTAACACTACACTCACTGTGTAACACTACTCACTGTGTAACACTACACTCACTTGGTAACACTACACTCACTGTGTAACACTACTCACTGTGTAACACTACACTCACTGTGTAACACTACTCACTGTGTAACACTACACTCACTGTGTAACACTACTCACTGTGTAACACTACACTCACTGTGTAACACTACTCACTGTGTAACACTACTCACTGTGTAACACTACACTCACTGTGTAACACTACTCACTTGGTAACACTACACTCACTGTGTAACACTACTCACTGTGTAACACTACACTCACTGTGTAACACTACTCACTGTGTAACACTACTCACTTGGTAACACTACACTCACTTGGTAACACTACTCACTGTGTAACACTACACTCACTGTGTAACACTACACTCACTGTGTAACACTACTCACTGTGTAACACTACACTCACTGTGTAACACTACACTCACTTGGTAACACTACACTCACTGTGTAACACTACTCTCACTTGGTAACACTACACTCACTGTGTAACACTACTCACTTGGTAACACTACACTCACTGTGTAACACTACTCTCACTTGGTAACACTACACTCACTTGGTAACACTACACTCACTGTGTAACACTACTCACTGTGTAACACTACTCACTGTGTAACACTACACTCACTTGGTAACACTACACTCACTTGGTAACACTACTCACTTGGTAACACTACTCACTGTGTAACACTACACTCACTGTGTAACACTACTCTCACTTGGTAACACTACACTCACTGTGTAACACTACTCACTGTGTAACACTACACTCACTGTGTAACACTACTCTCACTTGGTAACACTACACTCACTGTGTAACACTACTCACTTGGTAACACTACACTCACTGTGTAACACTACTCACTGTGTAACACTACACTCACTGTGTAACACTACTCTCACTTGGTAACACTACACTCACTGTGTAACACTACTCACTGTGTAACACTACACTCACTGTGTAACACTACTCACTGTGTAACACTACTCACTGTGTAACACTACTCACTGTGTAACACTACTCACTGTGTAACACTACACTCACTGTGTAACACTACTCACTGTGTAACACTACTCACTGTGTAACACTACTCACTGTGTAACACTACACTCACTGTGTAACACTACACTCACTGTGTAACACTACTCACTTGGTAACACTACTCACTGTGTAACACTACACTCACTGTGTAACACTACTCACTTGGTAACACTACTCACTGTGTAACACTACTCACTGTGTAACACTACACTCACTTGGTAACACTACACTCACTGTGTAACACTACTCACTGTGTAACACTACACTCACTGTGTAACACTACACTCACTGTGTAACACTACTCACTGTGTAACACTACACTCACTGTGTAACACTACACTCACTGTGTAACACTACTCACTGTGTAACACTACTCACTTGGTAACACTACACTCACTGTGTAACACTACTCACTGTGTAACACTACACTCACTGTGTAACACTACTCACTGTGTAACACTACACTCACTGTGTAACACTACACTCACTGTGTAACACTACTCACTGTGTAACACTACACTCACTGTGTAACACTACTCACTGTGTAACACTACACTCACTGTGTAACACTACACTCACTGTGTAACACTACACTCACTGTGTAACACTACACTCACTGTGTAACACTACTCACTGTGTAACACTACTCACTTGGTAACACTACACTCACTGTGTAACACTACTCACTGTGTAACACTACACTCACTGTGTAACACTACTCACTGTGTAACACTACACTCACTGTGTAACACTACACTCACTGTGTAACACTACACTCACTGTGTAACACTACACTCACTTGGTAACACTACACTCACTGTGTAACACTACTCACTTGGTAACACTACTCACTGTGTAACACTACTCACTGTGTAACACTACTCACTGTGTAACACTACTCACTGTGTAACACTACTCACTGTGTAACACTACTCACTGTGTAACACTACACTCACTGTGTAACACTACACTCACTGTGTAACACTACACTCACTTGGTAACACTACACTCACTGTGTAACACTACACTCACTTGGTAACACTACACTCACTGTGTAACACTACACTCACTTGGTAACACTACACTCACTGTGTAACACTACACTCACTTGGTAACACTACACTCACTGTGTAACACTACACTCACTGTGTAACACTACACTCACTGTGTAACACTACACTCACTTGGTAACACTACTCACTGTGTAACACTACTCTCACTTGGTAACACTACACTCACTGTGTAACACTACACTCACTTGGTAACACTACACTCACTGTGTAACACTACACTCACTGTGTAACACTACACTCACTGTGTAACACTACACTCACTTGGTAACACTACACTCACTGTGTAACACTACACTCACTTGGTAACACTACACTCACTGTGTAACACTACACTCACTTGGTAACACTACACTCACTGTGTAACACTACACTCACTTGGTAACACTACACTCACTGTGTAACACTACACTCACTGTGTAACACTACACTCACTGTGTAACACTACACTCACTTGGTAACACTACACTCACTGTGTAACACTACACTCACTTGGTAACACTACACTCACTGTGTAACACTACTCACTGTGTAACACTACACTCACTGTGTAACACTACACTCACTGTGTAACACTACTCACTGTGTAACACTACACTCACTGTGTAACACTACACTCACTTGGTAACACTACACTCACTGTGTAACACTACTCACTTGGTAACACTACACTCACTGTGTAACACTACACTCACTGTGTAACACTACTCACTGTGTAACACTACTCACTGTGTAACACTACTCACTGTGTAACACTACTCACTTGGTAACACTACTCACTGTGTAACACTACTCACTTGGTAACACTACTCACTGTGTAACACTACTCACTGTGTAACACTACACTCACTGTGTAACACTACACTCACTGTGTAACACTACTCACTGTGTAACACTACTCACTGTGTAACACTACTCACTGTGTAACACTACTCACTGTGTAACACTACTCACTGTGTAACACTACACTCACTTGGTAACACTACACTCACTTGGTAACACTACTCACTGTGTAACACTACTCACTTGGTAACACTACACTCACTGTGTAACACTACACTCACTGTGTAACACTACTCACTGTGTAACACTACTCACTGTGTAACACTACACTCACTGTGTAACACTACACTCACTGTGTAACACTACTCACTTGGTAACACTACACTCACTGTGTAACACTACACTCACTGTGTAACACTACTCACTGTGTAACACTACTCACTGTGTAACACTACACTCACTGTGTAACACTACACTCACTGTGTAACACTACTCACTGTGTAACACTACACTCACTGTGTAACACTACTCACTGTGTAACACTACTCACTGTGTAACACTACACTCACTGTGTAACACTACACTCACTGTGTAACACTACTCACTTGGTAACACTACACTCACTGTGTAACACTACACTCACTGTGTAACACTACTCACTGTGTAACACTACTCACTGTGTAACACTACACTCACTGTGTAACACTACACTCACTTGGTAACACTACACTCACTGTGTAACACTACACTCACTGTGTAACACTACTCACTGTGTAACACTACTCACTGTGTAACACTACTCTCACTTGGTAACACTACTCACTGTGTAACACTACTCACTGTGTAACACTACACTCACTGTGTAACACTACACTCACTGTGTAACACTACTCACTGTGTAACACTACTCACTGTGTAACACTACTCACTGTGTAACACTACACTCACTGTGTAACACTACACTCACTGTGTAACACTACACTCACTGTGTAACACTACTCACTGTGTAACACTACTCACTTGGTAACACTACACTCACTTGGTAACACTACACTCACTGTGTAACACTACTCACTGTGTAACACTACTCACTGTGTAACACTACACTCACTGTGTAACACTACACTCACTGTGTAACACTACTCACTTGGTAACACTACACTCACTGTGTAACACTACACTCACTGTGTAACACTACTCACTGTGTAACACTACTCACTGTGTAACACTACACTCACTGTGTAACACTACACTCACTGTGTAACACTACTCACTGTGTAACACTACACTCACTGTGTAACACTACTCACTGTGTAACACTACTCACTGTGTAACACTACACTCACTGTGTAACACTACACTCACTGTGTAACACTACTCACTTGGTAACACTACACTCACTGTGTAACACTACACTCACTGTGTAACACTACTCACTGTGTAACACTACTCACTGTGTAACACTACACTCACTGTGTAACACTACACTCACTTGGTAACACTACACTCACTGTGTAACACTACACTCACTGTGTAACACTACTCACTGTGTAACACTACTCACTGTGTAACACTACTCTCACTTGGTAACACTACTCACTGTGTAACACTACTCACTGTGTAACACTACACTCACTGTGTAACACTACTCACTGTGTAACACTACTCACTTGGTAACACTACACTCACTTGGTAACACTACACTCACTGTGTAACACTACTCACTGTGTAACACTACTCACTGTGTAACACTACTCTCACTTGGTAACACTACAGACTGTGTAACACTACACTCACTGTGTAACACTACACTCACTGTGTAACACTACTCACTGTGTAACACTACTCACTGTGTAACACTACACTCACTGTGTAACACTACTCACTGTGTAACACTACACTCACTGTGTAACACTACACTCACTGTGTAACACTACACTCACTGTGTAACACTACACACTGTGTAACACTACTCACTGTGTAACACTACACTCACTGTGTAACACTACACTCACTGTGTAACACTACACTCACTGTGTAACACTACACTCACTTGGTAACACTACACTCACTGTGTAACACTACACTCACTGTGTAACACTACTCACTGTGTAACACTACACTCACTGTGTAACACTACTCACTGTGTAACACTACACTCACTGTGTAACACTACACTCACTGTGTAACACTACTCACTGTGTAACACTACTCACTTGGTAACACTACACTCACTTGGTAACACTACACTCACTGTGTAACACTACTCACTGTGTAACACTACTCACTGTGTAACACTACTCTCACTTGGTAACACTACAGACTGTGTAACACTACACTCACTGTGTAACACTACACTCACTGTGTAACACTACTCACTGTGTAACACTACTCACTGTGTAACACTACACTCACTGTGTAACACTACTCACTGTGTAACACTACTCACTGTGTAACACTACACTCACTGTGTAACACTACACTCACTGTGTAACACTACACACTGTGTAACACTACTCACTGTGTAACACTACACTCACTGTGTAACACTACACTCACTGTGTAACACTACACTCACTGTGTAACACTACACTCACTTGGTAACACTACACTCACTGTGTAACACTACACTCACTGTGTAACACTACTAACTGTGTAACACTACACTCACTGTGTAACACTACTCACTGTGTAACACTACACTCACTGTGTAACACTACTCACTGTGTAACACTACTCACTGTGTAACACTACACTCACTGTGTAACACTACTCACTGTGTAACACTACACTCACTGTGTAACACTACACTCACTGTGTAACACTACTCACTGTGTAACACTACACTCACTGTGTAACACTACTCACTGTGTAACACTACTCACTGTGTAACACTACACTCACTGTGTAACACTACTCACTGTGTAACACTACACTCACTGTGTAACACTACACTCACTGTGTAACACTACTCACTGTGTAACACTACACTCACTTGGTAACACTACACTCACTGTGTAACACTACTCACTGTGTAACACTACACTCACTTGGTAACACTACACTCACTTGGTAACACTACACTCACTTGGTAACACTACACTCACTGTGTAACACTACTCACTGTGTAACACTACACTCACTGTGTAACACTACTCACTGTGTAACACTACACTCACTGTGTAACACTACACTCACTTGGTAACACTACTCACTGTGTAACACTACACTCACTGTGTAACACTACACTCACTGTGTAACACTACTCACTGTGTAACACTACACTCACTGTGTAACACTACACTCACTGTGTAACACTACACTCACTGTGTAACACTACACTCACTGTGTAACACTACTCACTGTGTAACACTACACTCACTGTGTAACACTACTCACTGTGTAACACTACACTCACTGTGTAACACTACACTCACTGTGTAACACTACTCACTGTGTAACACTACTCACTGTGTAACACTACTCACTGTGTAACACTACACTCACTGTGTAACACTACTCACTTGGTAACACTACTCACTGTGTAACACTACTCACTGTGTAACACTACAGACTGTGTAACACTACTCACTGTGTAACACTACACTCACTGTGTAACTACACTCACTGTGTAACACTACTCACTTGGTAACACTACACTCACTGTGTAACACTACACTCACTGTGTAACACTACACTCACTTGGTAACACTACTCACTGTGTAACACTACACTCACTGTGTAACACTACACTCACTGTGTAACACTACTCACTGTGTAACACTACACTCACTGTGTAACACTACACTCACTGTGTAACACTACACTCACTGTGTAACACTACACTCACTGTGTAACACTACTCACTGTGTAACACTACACTCACTGTGTAACACTACTCACTGTGTAACACTACACTCACTGTGTAACACTACTCACTGTGTAACACTACTCACTGTGTAACACTACTCACTGTGTAACACTACTCACTGTGTAACACTACTCACTGTGTAACACTACTCACTGTGTAACACTACTCACTGTGTAACACTACTCACTGTGTAACACTACACTCACTGTGTAACACTACTCACTGTGTAACACTACACTCACTGTGTAACACTACACTCACTGTGTAACACTACACACTGTGTAACACTACTCACTGTGTAACACTACACTCACTGTGTAACACTACACTCACTGTGTAACACTACACTCACTGTGTAACACTACACTCACTGTGTAACACTACACTCACTGTGTAACACTACTCACTGTGTAACACTACTCACTGTGTAACACTACTCACTGTGTAACACTACTCACTGTGTAACACTACACTCACTGTGTAACACTACTCACTTGGTAACACTACTCACTGTGTAACACTACTCACTTGGTAACACTACTCACTGTGTAACACTACACTCACTGTGTAACACTACACTCACTGTGTAACACTACTCACTGTGTAACACTACACTCACTGTGTAACACTACACTCACTGTGTAACACTACTCACTGTGTAACACTACTCACTTGGTAACACTACTCACTGTGTAACACTACTCACTTGGTAACACTACTCACTGTGTAACACTACTCACTTGGTAACACTACTCACTGTGTAACACTACTCACTGTGTAACACTACACTCACTGTGTAACACTACTCACTGTGTAACACTACACTCACTGTGTAACACTACACTCACTGTGTAACACTACTCACTGTGTAACACTACTCACTTGGTAACACTACTCACTGTGTAACACTACTCACTTGGTAACACTACTCACTGTGTAACACTACACTCACTGTGTAACACTACTCACTGTGTAACACTACTCACTTGGTAACACTACTCACTGTGTAACACTACTCACTTGGTAACACTACTCACTGTGTAACACTACACTCACTGTGTAACACTACTCACTGTGTAACACTACACTCACTGTGTAACACTACTCACTGTGTAACACTACTCACTGTGTAACACTACTCACTGTGTAACACTACCCACTTGGTAACACTACTCACTGTGTAACACTACTCACTTGGTAACACTACTCACTGTGTAACACTACACTCACTGTGTAACACTACTCACTGTGTAACACTACTCACTGTGTAACACTACTCACTGTGTAACACTACTCACTGTGTAACACTACACTCACTTGGTAACACTACACTCACTGTGTAACACTACTCACTGTGTAACACTACTCACTGTGTAACACTACACTCACTGTGTAACACTACACTCACTTGGTAACACTACACTCACTGTGTAACACTACTCACTGTGTAACACTACACTCACTGTGTAACACTACACTCACTGTGTAACACTACTCACTGTGTAACACTACTCACTGTGTAACACTACACTCACTGTGTAACACTACACTCACTGTGTAACACTACACTCACTTGGTAACACTACACTCACTGTGTAACACTACTCACTTGGTAACACTACACTCACTGTGTAACACTACACTCACTGGGTAACACTACTCACTGTGTAACACTACTCACTGTGTAACACTACACTCACTTGGTAACACTACTCACTGTGTAACACTACACTCACTGTGTAACACTACTCACTGTGTAACACTACACTCACTGTGTAACACTACTCACTGTGTAACACTACTCACTGTGTAACACTACTCACTGTGTAACACTACTCACTGTGTAACACTACTCACTGTGTAACACTACTCACTGTGTAACACTACTCACTGTGTAACACTACTCACTGTGTAACACTACACTCACTG
Organism: Meconema thalassinum; assembly: GCA_946902985.2. Taxonomy (NCBI): domain Eukaryota; kingdom Metazoa; phylum Arthropoda; class Insecta; order Orthoptera; family Tettigoniidae; genus Meconema; species Meconema thalassinum. The sequence goes on from OX336395.1 coordinate 342,452,753, forward strand.
TGTAACACTACTCACTGTGTAACACTACTCACTGTGTAACACTACACTCACTGTGTAACACTACACTCACTGTGTAACACTACACTCACTGTGTAACACTACTCACTTGGTAACACTACACACTGTGTAACACTACTCACTTGGTAACACTACTCACTGTGTAACACTACTCACTTGGTAACACTACTCACTGTGTAACACTACTCACTGTGTAACACTACTCACTGTGTAACACTACTCACTGTGTAACACTACTCACTGTGTAACACTACTCACTTGGTAACACTACTCACTGTGTAACACTACACTCACTGTGTAACACTACTCACTGTGTAACACTACTCACTGTGTAACACTACTCACTGTGTAACACTACTCACTGTGTAACACTACTCACTGTGTAACACTACACTCACTGTGTAACACTACACTCACTGTGTAACACTACTCACTGTGTAACACTACACTCACTGTGTAACACTACTCACTGTGTAACACTACACTCACTGTGTAACACTACTCACTGTGTAACACTACACTCACTGTGTAACACTACTCACTGTGTAACACTACTCACTGTGTAACACTACTCACTGTGTAACACTACTCACTGTGTAACACTACTCACTGTGTAACACTACTCACTGTGTAACACTACTCACTGTGTAACACTACTCACTGTGTAACACTACACTCACTGTGTAACACTACTCACTGTGTAACACTACTCACTGTGTAACACTACTCACTGTGTAACACTACTCACTGTGTAACACTACACTCACTGTGTAACACTACTCACTGTGTAACACTACACTCACTGTGTAACACTACACTCACTGTGTAACACTACACTCACTGTGTAACACTACACTCACTGTGTAACACTACACTCACTGTGTAACACTACTCACTGTGTAACACTACTCACTGTGTAACACTACTCACTTGGTAACACTACTCACTTGGTAACACTACACACTGTGTAACACTACTCACTGTGTAACACTACTCACTGTGTAACACTACACTCACTGTGTAACACTACACTCACTGTGTAACACTACTCACTGTGTAACACTACTCACTGTGTAACACTACTCACTGTGTAACACTACTCACTTGGTAACACTACACACTGTGTAACACTACTCACTGTGTAACACTACACTCACTGTGTAACACTACACTCACTGTGTAACACTACTCACTGTGTAACACTACACTCACTGTGTAACACTACTCACTTGGTAACACTACACACTGTGTAACACTACTCACTGTGTAACACTACTCACTGTGTAACACTACTCACTTGGTAACACTACACACTGTGTAACACTACTCACTGTGTAACACTACTCACTGTGTAACACTACTCACTGTGTAACACTACACTCACTTGGTAACACTACTCACTGGGTAACACTACTCACTGTGTAACACTACTCACTGTGTAACACTACACTCACTTGGTAACACTACTCACTGTGTAACACTACACTCACTGTGTAACACTACACTCACTGTGTAACACTACTCACTTGGTAACACTACTCACTGTGTAACACTACACTCACTGTGTAACACTACTCACTGTGTAACACTACTCACTGTGTAACACTACTCACTGTGTAACACTACTCACTGTGTAACACTACACTCACTGTGTAACACTACTCACTGTGTAACACTACTCACTGTGTAACACTACTCACTGTGTAACACTACACACTGTGTAACACTACTCACTGTGTAACACTACTCACTGTGTAACACTACACTCACTGTGTAACACTACACTCACTGTGTAACACTACACTCACTGTGTAACACTACTCACTGTGTAACACTACTCACTGTGTAACACTACTCACTGTGTAACACTACTCACTGTGTAACACTACTCACTGTGTAACACTACTCACTGTGTAACACTACACTCACTGTGTAACACTACTCACTGTGTAACACTACTCACTGTGTAACACTACTCACTGTGTAACACTACTCACTTGGTAACACTACACACTGTGTAACACTACTCACTGTGTAACACTACTCACTGTGTAACACTACACTCACTGTGTAACACTACTCACTTGGTAACACTACTCACTGTGTAACACTACTCACTGTGTAACACTACACACTGTGTAACACTACTCACTGTGTAACACTACTCACTGTGTAACACTACTCACTGTGTAACACTACACTCACTGTGTAACACTACTCACTGTGTAACACTACTCACTGTGTAACACTACACTCACTGTGTAACACTACTCACTGTGTAACACTACTCACTGTGTAACACTACACTCACTGTGTAACACTACTCACTTGGTAACACTACTCACTGTGTAACACTACTCACTGTGTAACACTACTCACTGTGTAACACTACTCACTGTGTAACACTACTCACTGTGTAACACTACACTCACTGTGTAACACTACTCACTTGGTAACACTACTCACTGTGTAACACTACTCACTGTGTAACACTACTCACTGTGTAACACTACTCACTGTGTAACACTACTCACTTGGTAACACTACACTCACTGTGTAACACTACACTCACTGTGTAACACTACTCACTGTGTAACACTACTCACTTGGTAACACTACTCACTGTGTAACACTACTCACTGTGTAACACTACTCACTGTGTAACACTACACTCACTGTGTAACACTACTCACTGTGTAACACTACTCACTGTGTAACACTACTCACTGTGTAACACTACTCACTGTGTAACACTACACTCACTGTGTAACACTACTCACTGTGTAACACTACACTCACTGTGTAACACTACTCACTGTGTAACACTACACTCACTGTGTAACACTACACTCACTTGGTAACACTACTCACTGTGTAACACTACTCACTGTGTAACACTACTCACTGTGTAACACTACTCACTTGGTAACACTACTCACTGTGTAACACTACACTCACTGTGTAACACTACACTCACTGTGTAACACTACTCACTGTGTAACACTACACTCACTGTGTAACACTACTCACTGTGTAACACTACTCACTGTGTAACACTACTCACTTGGTAACACTACTCACTGTGTAACACTACACTCACTGTGTAACACTACTCACTGTGTAACACTACTCACTTGGTAACACTACTCACTGTGTAACACTACTCACTTGGTAACACTACTCACTGTGTAACACTACTCACTGTGTAACACTACTCACTTGGTAACACTACTCACTGTGTAACACTACTCACTGTGTAACACTACTCACTGTGTAACACTACTCACTGTGTAACACTACTCACTGTGTAACACTACTCACTGTGTAACACTACTCACTGTGTAACACTACTCACTGTGTAACACTACTCACTTGGTAACACTACACACTGTGTAACACTACTCACTGTGTAACACTACTCACTGTGTAACACTACTCACTGTGTAACACTACTCACTGTGTAACACTACTCACTGTGTAACACTACTCACTGTGTAACACTACTCACTGTGTAACACTACACTCACTGTGTAACACTACTCACTGTGTAACACTACTCACTGTGTAACACTACTCACTGTGTAACACTACTCACTGGGTAACACTACACTCACTGTGTAACACTACTCACTGTGTAACACTACTCACTGTGTAACACTACTCACTGTGTAACACTACACTCACTGTGTAACACTACTCACTGTGTAACACTACACTCACTGTGTAACACTACTCACTGTGTAACACTACTCACTGGGTAACACTACACTCACTGTGTAACACTACACTCACTGTGTAACACTACACTCACTGTGTAACACTACACTCACTGTGTAACACTACACTCACTGTGTAACACTACACTCACTGTGTAACACTACTCACTGGGTAACACTACACTCACTGTGTAACACTACACTCACTGTGTAACACTACACTCACTGTGTAACACTACTCACTGTGTAACACTACTCACTTGGTAACACTACACACTGTGTAACACTACTCACTGTGTAACACTACTCACTGTGTAACACTACTCACTGGGTAACACTACACTCACTGTGTAACACTACTCACTTGGTAACACTACACACTGTGTAACACTACTCACTGTGTAACACTACACTCACTGTGTAACACTACTCACTGTGTAACACTACTCACTGTGTAACACTACTCACTGTGTAACACTACTCACTGTGTAACACTACTCACTGTGTAACACTACTCACTGTGTAACACTACTCACTGTGTAACACTACACTCACTGTGTAACACTACTCACTGTGTAACACTACTCACTGTGTAACACTACTCACTGTGTAACACTACTCACTTGGTAACACTACTCACTGTGTAACACTACTCACTGTGTAACACTACACTCACTGGGTAACACTACTCACTGTGTAACACTACTCACTTGGTAACACTACACACTGTGTAACACTACTCACTGTGTAACACTACTCACTGTGTAACACTACACACTGTGTAACACTACACTCACTGTGTAACACTACTCACTTGGTAACACTACTCACTGTGTAAAACTACTCACTGGGTAACACTACACTCACTGTGTAACACTACTCACTTGGTAACACTACACACTGTGTAACACTACTCACTGTGTAACACTACTCTCACTGTGTAACACTACTCACTGTGTAACACTACTCACTGTGTAACACTACACTCACTGTGTAACACTACTCACTGTGTAACACTACTCACTGTGTAACACTACTCACTGTGTAACACTACTCACTGTGTAACACTACTCACTGTGTAACACTACTCACTGTGTAACACTACACTCACTGTGTAACACTACTCACTGTGTAACACTACTCACTGTGTAACACTACTCTCACTGTGTAACACTACTCACTGTGTAACACTACTCACTGTGTAACACTACTCACTGTGTAACACTACTCACTTGGTAACACTACTCACTGTGTAACACTACTCACTGTGTAACACTACTCACTGTGTAACACTACTCACTGTGTAACACTACTCACTGTGTAACACTACTCACTTGGTAACACTACACTCACTGTGTAACACTACTCACTGTGTAACACTACTCACTGTGTAACACTACTCACTGTGTAACACTACACTCACTGTGTAACACTACTCACACTGTGTAACACTACTCACTTGGTAACACTACTCACTGTGTAACACTACTCACTTGGTAACACTACTCACTGTGTAACACTACACTCACTGTGTAACACTACTCACTGGGTAACACTACACTCACTGTGTAACACTACTCACTGTGTAACACTACACTCACTGTGTAACACTACTCACTGTGTAACACTACACTCACTGTGTAACACTACTCACTGTGTAACACTACACTCACTGTGTAACACTACTCACTGGGTAACACTACACTCACTGTGTAACACTACTCACTGTGTAACACTACACTCACTGTGTAACACTACACTCACTGTGTAACACTACTCACTGTGTAACACTACTCACTGTGTAACACTACTCACTTGGTAACACTACACACTGTGTAACACTACTCACTGTGTAACACTACTCACTGTGTAACACTACACACTGTGTAACACTACACTCACTGTGTAACACTACTCACTGTGTAACACTACACTCACTGTGTAACACTACTCACTGTGTAACACTACTCACTTGGTAACACTACTCACTGTGTAACACTACACTCACTGTGTAACACTACACTCACTGTGTAACACTACTCACTGTGTAACACTACACACTGTGTAACACTACACTCACTGTGTAACACTACTCACTTGGTAACACTACTCACTGTGTAACACTACACTCACTGTGTAACACTACTCACTGTGTAACACTACACTCACTGTGTAACACTACTCACTGTGTAACACTACACTCACTGTGTAACACTACTCACTGTGTAACACTACTCACTGTGTAACACTACTCACTTGGTAACACTACTCACTGTGTAACACTACTCACTTGGTAACACTACTCACTGTGTAACACTACACTCACTGTGTAACACTACTCACTGTGTAACACTACTCACTGTGTAACACTACACTCACTGGGTAACACTACTCACTGTGTAACACTACTCACTGTGTAACACTACTCACTTGGTAACACTACTCACTGTGTAACACTACTCACTGTGTAACACTACTCACTGTGTAACACTACACTCACTGTGTAACACTACTCACTGTGTAACACTACACTCACTGTGTAACACTACTCACTGTGTAACACTACTCACTTGGTAACACTACTCACTGTGTAACACTACTCACTGTGTAACACTACTCACTGTGTAACACTACTCACTGTGTAACACTACTCACTGTGTAACACTACTCACTGTGTAACACTACTCACTTGGTAACACTACTCACTGTGTAACACTACTCACTGTGTAACACTACTCACTGTGTAACACTACTCACTGTGTAACACTACTCACTGTGTAACACTACTCACTGTGTAACACTACACTCACTGTGTAACACTACTCACTGTGTAACACTACTCACTGTGTAACACTACACTCACTGTGTAACACTACACACTGTGTAACACTACTCACTGTGTAACACTACTCACTGTGTAACACTACTCACTGTGTAACACTACTCACTGTGTAACACTACTCACTGTGTAACACTACTCACTGTGTAACACTACTCACTTGGTAACACTACTCACTGTGTAACACTACTCACTTGGTAACACTACACACTGTGTAACACTACACACTTGGTAACACTACTCACTTGGTAACACTACTCACTGTGTAACACTACTCACTGTGTAACACTACTCACTGTGTAACACTACACTCACTGTGTAACACTACTCACTGTGTAACACTACTCACTGTGTAACACTACACTCACTGTGTAACACTACACACTGTGTAACACTACTCACTGTGTAACACTACTCACTGTGTAACACTACTCACTGTGTAACACTACTCACTGTGTAACACTACTCACTGTGTAACACTACTCACTTGGTAACACTACACTCACTGTGTAACACTACACTCACTGTGTAACACTACTCACTGTGTAACACTACACTCACTGTGTAACACTACTCACTGTGTAACACTACTCACTGTGTAACACTACACTCACTGTGTAACACTACACTCACTGTGTAACACTACTCACTGTGTAACACTACACTCACTGTGTAACACTACTCACTGTGTAACACTACTCACTTGGTAACACTACTCACTGTGTAACACTACTCACTGTGTAACACTACTCACTGTGTAACACTACTCACTGTGTAACACTACTCACTGTGTAACACTACTCACTTGGTAACACTACACTCACTGTGTAACACTACACTCACTGTGTAACACTACTCACTGTGTAACACTACACTCACTGTGTAACACTACTCACTGTGTAACACTACACTCACTGTGTAACACTACACTCACTGTGTAACACTACTCACTGTGTAACACTACACTCACTGTGTAACACTACTCACTGTGTAACACTACTCACTGTGTAACACTACTCACTGTGTAACACTACTCACTGTGTAACACTACTCACTGTGTAACACTACACTCACTGTGTAACACTACTCACTGTGTAACACTACTCACTGTGTAACACTACACTCACTGTGTAACACTACACTCACTGTGTAACACTACTCACTGTGTAACACTACACACTGTGTAACACTACTCACTGTGTAACACTACTCACTGTGTAACACTACTCACTGTGTAACACTACTCACTGTGTAACACTACACTCACTGTGTAACACTACACTCACTGTGTAACACTACTCACTGTGTAACACTACACTCACTGTGTAACACTACTCACTGTGTAACACTACTCACTTGGTAACACTACTCACTGTGTAACACTACTCACTGTGTAACACTACTCACTGTGTAACACTACTCACTGTGTAACACTACTCACTGTGTAACACTACTCACTTGGTAACACTACTCACTGGGTAACACTACTCACTTGGTAACACTACACTCACTGTGTAACACTACTCACTGTGTAACACTACTCACTGTGTAACACTACTCACTTGGTAACACTACACACTGTGTAACACTACTCACTGTGTAACACTACACTCACTGTGTAACACTACTCACTGTGTAACACTACTCACTGTGTAACACTACTCACTGTGTAACACTACTCACTGTGTAACACTACTCACTTGGTAACACTACTCACTGTGTAACACTACTCACTTGGTAACACTACTCACTTGGTAACACTACTCACTTGGTAACACTACTCACTGTGTAACACTACTCACTGTGTAACACTACACTCACTGTGTAACACTACACTCACTGTGTAACACTACACTCACTGTGTAACACTACTCACTGTGTAACACTACTCACTGTGTAACACTACTCACTGTGTAACACTACTCACTGTGTAACACTACACTCACTGTGTAACACTACTCACTGTGTAACACTACTCACTGTGTAACACTACTCACTGTGTAACACTACACTCACTGTGTAACACTACACTCACTGTGTAACACTACTCACTGTGTAACACTACTCACTGTGTAACACTACTCACTGTGTAACACTACTCACTTGGTAACACTACTCACTGTGTAACACTACTCACTTGGTAACACTACTCACTTGGTAACACTACTCACTGTGTAACACTACTCACTGTGTAACACTACACTCACTGTGTAACACTACTCACTGTGTAACACTACTCACTGTGTAACACTACACTCACTGTGTAACACTACTCACTGTGTAACACTACTCACTGTGTAACACTACTCACTTGGTAACACTACACACTGTGTAACACTACTCACTGTGTAACACTACACTCACTGTGTAACACTACTCACTGTGTAACACTACACTCACTGTGTAACACTACTCACTGGGTAACACTACTCACTGTGTAACACTACTCACTGTGTAACACTACTCACTGTGTAACACTACACTCACTGTGTAACACTACTCACTGTGTAACACTACTCACTGTGTAACACTACTCACTTGGTAACACTACACACTGTGTAACACTACTCACTGTGTAACACTACACTCACTGTGTAACACTACTCACTGTGTAACACTACTCACTTGGTAACACTACACTCACTGTGTAACACTACACACTTGGTAACACTACTCACTGTGTAACACTACTCACTGTGTAACACTACTCACTGTGTAACACTACTCACTTGGTAACACTACACACTGTGTAACACTACTCACTGTGTAACACTACTCACTGGGTAACACTACTCACTGTGTAACACTACACTCACTGTGTAACACTACTCACTGTGTAACACTACTCACTGTGTAACACTACTCACTGTGTAACACTACTCACTTGGTAACACTACACACTGTGTAACACTACTCACTGTGTAACACTACACTCACTGTGTAACACTACTCACTGTGTAACACTACTCACTGGGTAACACCACTCACTGTGTAACACTACACTCACTGTGTAACACTACTCACTGTGTAACACTACTCACTGTGTAACACTACTCACTGTGTAACACTACTCACTTGGTAACACTACACACTGTGTAACACTACTCACTGTGTAACACTACACTCACTGTGTAACACTACTCACTTGGTAACACTACTCACTGTGTAACACTACTCACTGTGTAACACTACTCACTTGGTAACACTACTCACTGTGTAACACTACTCACTGTGTAACACTACTCACTGTGTAACACTACTCACTTGGTAACACTACACACTGTGTAACACTACTCACTGTGTAACACTACACTCACTGTGTAACACTACTCACTGTGTAACACTACTCACTGTGTAACACTACTCACTGTGTAACACTACTCACTTGGTAACACTACTCACTGTGTAACACTACTCACTTGGTAACACTACACACTGTGTAACACTACACACTTGGTAACACTACTCACTTGGTAACACTACTCACTGTGTAACACTACTCACTTGGTAACACTACTCACTTGGTAACACTACTCACTGTGTAACACTACTCACTGTGTAACACTACACTCACTGTGTAACACTACTCACTGTGTAACACTACTCACTGTGTAACACTACTCACTGGGTAACACTACACTCACTGTGTAACACTACACTCACTGTGTAACACTACACTCACTGTGTAACACTACTCACTTGGTAACACTACACACTGTGTAACACTACTCACTGTGTAACACTACTCACTGTGTAACACTACTCACTGTGTAACACTACTCACTGGGTAACACTACTCACTGTGTAACACTACTCACTGTGTAACACTACTCACTGTGTAACACTACTCTCACTTGGTAACACTACTCACTTGGTAACACTACTCACTGTGTAACACTACACTCACTGTGTAACACTACTCACTGTGTAACACTACTCACTGTGTAACACTACACTCACTGTGTAACACTACTCACTGTGTAACACTACTCACTGTGTAACACTACTCACTGTGTAACACTACTCACTTGGTAACACTACTCACTTGGTAACACTACTCACTTGGTAACACTACTCACTGTGTAACACTACTCACTGTGTAACACTACTCACTGGGTAACACTACTCACTTGGTAACACTACTCACTGTGTAACACTACACACTGTGTAACACTACACTCACTGTGTAACACTACTCACTGTGTAACACTACACTCACTGTGTAACACTACTCACTGTGTAACACTACACTCACTGTGTAACACTACACTCACTGTGTAACACTACACTCACTGTGTAACACTACACTCACTGTGTAACACTACTCACTGTGTAACACTACTCACTGTGTAACACTACACTCACTGTGTAACACTACTCACTTGGTAACACTACTCACTGTGTAACACTACTCACTGTGTAACACTACTCACTGTGTAACACTACACTCACTGTGTAACACTACTCACTGTGTAACACTACACACTGTGTAACACTACACTCACTGTGTAACACTACTCACTGTGTAACACTACACTCACTGTGTAACACTACACTCACTGTGTAACACTACACACTGTGTAACACTACACTCACTGTGTAACACTACTCACTGTGTAACACTACACTCACTGTGTAACACTACTCACTGTGTAACACTACACTCACTGTGTAACACTACACTCACTGTGTAACACTACACTCACTGTGTAACACTACTCACTGTGTAACACTACACTCACTGTGTAACACTACACTCACTGTGTAACACTACTCACTGTGTAACACTACACTCACTGTGTAACACTACACTCACTGTGTAACACTACTCACACTGTGTAACACTACTCACTGTGTAACACTACACTCACTGTGTAACACTACACTCACTGTGTAACACTACACTCACTGTGTAACACTACTCACTGTGTAACACTACTCACTGTGTAACACTACTCACTTGGTAACACTACTCACTGTGTAACACTACTCACTTGGTAACACTACACTCACTGTGTAACACTACTCACTGTGTAACACTACTCACTGTGTAACACTACTCACTGTGTAACACTACTCACTGTGTAACACTACTCACTGTGTAACACTACTCACTGTGTAACACTACACTCACTGTGTAACACTACTCACTGTGTAACACTACTCACTGTGTAACACTACTCACTGTGTAACACTACTCACTGTGTAACACTACTCACTGTGTAACACTACTCACTGTGTAACACTACTCACTGTGTAACACTACTCACTGTGTAACACTACTCACTGTGTAACACTACTCACTTGGTAACACTACACTCACTGTGTAACACTACTCACTGTGTAACACTACTCACTGTGTAACACTACTCACTGTGTAACACTACTCACTGTGTAACACTACTCACTTGGTAACACTACTCACTGTGTAACACTACTCACTGTGTAACACTACTCACTTGGTAACACTACTCACTGTGTAACACTACTCACTGTGTAACACTACTCACTGTGTAACACTACTCACTGTGTAACACTACTCACTTGGTAACACTACTCACTGTGTAACACTACTCACTGTGTAACACTACTCACTGTGTAACACTACTCACTGTGTAACACTACTCACTGTGTAACACTACTCACTGTGTAACACTACTCTCACTTGGTAACACTACTCACTTGGTAACACTACTCACTGTGTAACACTACACTCACTGTGTAACACTACTCACTGTGTAACACTACTCACTGTGTAACACTACACTCACTGTGTAACACTACACTCACTGGGTAACACTACTCACTGTGTAACACTACTCACTGTGTAACACTACACTCACTGTGTAACACTACTCACTGTGTAACACTACTCACTGTGTAACACTACTCACTGTGTAACACTACTCACTTGGTAACACTACACTCACTGTGTAACACTACTCACTGTGTAACACTACTCACTGTGTAACACTACTCACTGTGTAACACTACTCACTGTGTAACACTACTCACTTGGTAACACTACTCACTGTGTAACACTACACTCACTGTGTAACACTACTCACTGGGTAACACTACACTCACTGTGTAACACTACTCACTGTGTAACACTACTCACTGTGTAACACTACTCACTGTGTAACACTACTCACTTGGTAACACTACACTCACTGTGTAACACTACTCACTGTGTAACACTACTCACTGGGTAACACTACACTCACTGTGAAACACTACACTCACTGTGTAACACTACACTCACTGTGTAACACTACTCACTGTGTAACACTACTCACTGTGTAACACTACACTCACTGTGTAACACTACACTCACTGTGTAACACTACACTCACTGTGTAACACTACACTCACTGTGTAACACTACACTCACTGTGTAACACTACTCACTTGGTAACACTACTCACTGTGTAACACTACTCACTGTGTAACACTACTCACTGTGTAACACTACTCACTTGGTAACACTACTCACTGTGTAACACTACTCACTTGGTAACACTACTCACTGTGTAACACTACACTCACTGTGTAACACTACTCACTGTGTAACACTACTCACTGTGTAACACTACACTCACTGTGTAACACTACACTCACTGTGTAACACTACTCACTGTGTAACACTACTCACTGTGTAACACTACACTCACTGTGTAACACTACTCACTGTGTAACACTACACTCACTGTGTAACACTACTCACTGTGTAACACTACACTCACTGTGTAACACTACACTCACTGTGTAACACTACTCACTGTGTAACACTACACTCACTGTGTAACACTACTCACTTGGTAACACTACTCACTGTGTAACACTACACTCACTGTGTAACACTACACTCACTTGGTAACACTACTCACTGTGTAACACTACTCACTGTGTAACACTACTCACTGTGTAACACTACTCACTGTGTAACACTACTCACTGTGTAACACTACACTCACTGTGTAACACTACTCACTGTGTAACACTACACTCACTTGGTAACACTACTCACTGTGTAACACTACACTCACTGTGTAACACTACTCACTGTGTAACACTACTCACTTGGTAACACTACACTCACTGTGTAACACTACACTCACTGTGTAACACTACTCACTGTGTAACACTACTCACTGTGTAACACTACTCACTGTGTAACACTACTCACTGTGTAACACTACTCACTTGGTAACACTACTCACTGTGTAACACTACTCACTTGGTAACACTACTCACTGTGTAACACTACACTCACTGTGTAACACTACTCACTGTGTAACACTACACTCACTGTGTAACACTACAATCACTGTGTAACACTACTCACTGTGTAACACTACACTCACTGTGTAACACTACACTCACTGTGTAACACTACTCACTTGGTAACACTACTCACTGTGTAACACTACACTCACTGTGTAACACTACACTCACTGTGTAACACTACTCACTTGGTAACACTACTCACTGTGTAACACTACACTCACTGTGTAACACTACTCACTGTGTAACACTACTCACTGTGTAACACTACTCACTTGGTAACACTACTCACTGTGTAACACTACTCACTTGGTAACACTACTCACTGTGTAACACTACACTCACTGTGTAACACTACTCACTGGGTAACACTACACTCACTGTGTAACACTACTCACTGTGTAACACTACTCACTGTGTAACACTACTCACTGTGTAACACTACTCACTTGGTAACACTACTCACTGTGTAACACTACACTCACTGTGTAACACTACACTCACTGTGTAACACTACTCACTGTGTAACACTACTCACTGTGTAACACTACTCACTTGGTAACACTACTCACTGTGTAACACTACACTCACTGTGTAACACTACTCACTGGGTAACACTACTCACTGTGTAACACTACTCACTTGGTAACACTACTCACTGTGTAACACTACTCACTGTGTAACACTACTCACTGTGTAACACTACTCACTGTGTAACACTACTCACTTGGTAACACTACTCACTGTGTAACACTACTCACTGTGTAACACTACTCACTGTGTAACACTACTCACTTGGTAACACTACACTCACTGTGTAACACTACACTCACTGTGTAACACTACTCACTGTGTAACACTACTCACTGTGTAACACTACTCACTGTGTAACACTACACTCACTGTGTAACACTACTCACTGTGTAACACTACTCACTTGGTAACACTACACTCACTGTGTAACACTACACTCACTGTGTAACACTACTCACTGTGTAACACTACTCACTGTGTAACACTACTCACTGTGTAACACTACACTCACTGTGTAACACTACTCACTGTGTAACACTACTCACTTGGTAACACTACACTCACTGTGTAACACTACACTCACTGTGTAACACTACTCACTGTGTAACACTACTCACTGGGTAACACTACTCACTGTGTAACACTACTCACTTGGTAACACTACTCACTGTGTAACACTACACTCACTGTGTAACACTACGCACTGTGTAACACTACTCACTGTGTAACACTACTCACTGTGTAACACTACTCACTGTGTAACACTACTCACTGTGTAACACTACACACTGTGTAACACTACTCACTGTGTAACACTACTCACTGTGTAACACTACTCACTGTGTAACACTACTCACTGTGTAACACTACACTCACTGTGTAACACTACACTCACTGTGTAACACTACTCACTGTGTAACACTACACACTGTGTAACACTACACTCACTGTGTAACACTACTCACTGTGTAACACTACTCACTGTGTAACACTACACTCACTGTGTAACACTAGACTCACTGTGTAACACTACACTCACTGTGTAACACTACTCACTGTGTAACACTACTCACTGTGTAACACTACACTCACTGTGTAACACTACTCACTGTGTAACACTACTCACTGTGTAACACTACACTCACTGTGTAACACTACACTCACTGTGTAACACTACTCACTGTGTAACACTACTCACTGTGTAACACTACACTCACTGTGTAACACTAGACTCACTGTGTAACACTACACTCACTGTGTAACACTACACTCACTGTGTAACACTACACTCACTGTGTAACACTACTCACTGTGTAACACTACTCACTGTGTAACACTACACTCACTGTGTAACACTACTCACTGTGTAACACTACTCACTGTGTAACACTACTCACTGTGTAACACTACTCACTGTGTAACACTACTCACTGTGTAACACTACTCACTGTGTAACACTACTCACTTGGTAACACTACACTCACTGTGTAACACTACACTCACTGTGTAACACTACTCACTGTGTAACACTACTCACTGTGTAACACTACTCACTGTGTAACACTACACTCACTGTGTAACACTACACTCACTGTGTAACACTACTCACTGTGTAACACTACTCACTGTGTAACACTACTCACTGTGTAACACTACTCACTGTGTAACACTACACTCACTGTGTAACACTACTCACTGTGTAACACTACTCACTGTGTAACACTACTCACTGTGTAACACTACTCACTGTGTAACACTACACTCACTGTGTAACACTACTCACTGTGTAACACTACTCACTGTGTAACACTACACTCACTGTGTAACACTACTCACTGTGTAACACTACACTCACTGTGTAACACTACTCACTGTGTAACACTACACTCACTGTGTAACACTACTCACTGTGTAACACTACACTCACTGTGTAACACTACACTCACTGTGTAACACTACACTCACTGTGTAACACTACTCACTGTGTAACACTACTCACTGTGTAACACTACACTCACTGTGTAACACTACACACTGTGTAACACTACTCACTGTGTAACACTACTCACTTGGTAACACTACTCACTGTGTAACACTACTCACTGTGTAACACTACTCACTGGGTAACACTACACTCACTGTGTAACACTACACTCACTGTGTAACACTACACTCACTGTGTAACACTACTCACTGTGTAACACTACTCACTTGGTAACACTACACTCACTGTGTAACACTACACTCACTGTGTAACACTACTCACTGTGTAACACTACTCACTGTGTAACACTACTCACTGTGTAACACTACACTCACTGTGTAACACTACACTCACTGTGTAACACTACTCACTGTGTAACACTACTCACTGTGTAACACTACACTCACTGTGTAACACTACTCACTTGGTAACACTACTCACTGTGTAACACTACTCACTGTGTAACACTACTCACTGTGTAACACTACTCACTTGGTAACACTACTCACTGTGTAACACTACTCACTGTGTAACACTACTCACTGTGTAACACTACTCACTGTGTAACACTACACTCACTGTGTAACACTACTCACTGTGTAACACTACACTCACTGTGTAACACTACACTCACTGTGTAACACTACTCACTGTGTAACACTACACTCACTGTGTAACACTACTCACTGTGTAACACTACTCACTGTGTAACACTACTCACTGTGTAACACTACACTCACTGTGTAACACTACTCACTGTGTAACACTACTCACTGTGTAACACTACTCACTTGGTAACACTACTCACTGTGTAACACTACTCACTGTGTAACACTACTCACTGTGTAACACTACTCACTTGGTAACACTACTCACTGTGTAACACTACTCACTGTGTAACACTACTCACTGTGTAACACTACTCACTGTGTAACACTACTCACTGTGTAACACTACACTCACTGTGTAACACTACTCACTGTGTAACACTACTCACTGTGTAACACTACTCACTTGGTAACACTACTCACTGTGTAACACTACTCACTGTGTAACACTACTCACTTGGTAACACTACTCACTGTGTAACACTACTCACTGTGTAACACTACTCACTGTGTAACACTACTCACTGTGTAACACTACTCACTTGGTAACACTACTCACTGTGTAACACTACTCACTGTGTAACACTACTCACTGTGTAACACTACTCACTTGGTAACACTACTCACTGTGTAACACTACTCACTGTGTAACACTACTCACTGTGTAACACTACTCACTGTGTAACACTACTCACTGTGTAACACTACACTCACTGTGTAACACTACTCACTGTGTAACACTACACTCACTGTGTAACACTACACTCACTGTGTAACACTACTCACTGTGTAACACTACACTCACTGTGTAACACTACTCACTGTGTAACACTACACTCACTGTGTAACACTACTCACTGTGTAACACTACTCACTGTGTAACACTACTCACTGTGTAACACTACTCACTTGGTAACACTACTCACTGTGTAACACTACTCACTGTGTAACACTACTCACTGTGTAACACTACTCACTTGGTAACACTACTCACTGTGTAACACTACTCACTGTGTAACACTACACTCACTGTGTAACACTACTCACTTGGTAACACTACTCACTGTGTAACACTACTCACTGTGTAACACTACACTCACTGTGTAACACTACTCACTGTGTAACACTACTCACTTGGTAACACTACACTCACTGTGTAACACTACTCACTGTGTAACACTACTCACTGTGTAACACTACTCACTGTGTAACACTACTCACTGTGTAACACTACACTCACTGTGTAACACTACTCACTGTGTAACACTACACTCACTGTGTAACACTACTCACTGTGTAACACTACTCACTTGGTAACACTACTCACTGTGTAACACTACTCACTGTGTAACACTACACTCACTGTGTAACACTACTCACTGTGTAACACTACACTCACTGTGTAACACTACTCACTTGGTAACACTACTCACTGTGTAACACTACTCACTGTGTAACACTACACTCACTGTGTAACACTACTCACTTGGTAACACTACTCACTGTGTAACACTACTCACTGTGTAACACTACTCACTGTGTAACACTACTCACTTGGTAACACTACTCACTGTGTAACACTACTCACTGTGTAACACTACTCACTGTGTAACACTACTCACTTGGTAACACTACTCACTGTGTAACACTACACTCACTGTGTAACACTACTCACTGTGTAACACTACACTCACTGTGTAACACTACACTCACTGTGTAACACTACACTCACTGTGTAACACTACTCACTGTGTAACACTACTCACTGTGTAACACTACTCACTGTGTAACACTACACTCACTGTGTAACACTACTCACTGTGTAACACTACTCACTTGGTAACACTACACTCACTGTGTAACACTACTCACTGTGTAACACTACTCACTGTGTAACACTACTCACTGTGTAACACTACTCACTTGGTAACACTACACTCACTGTGTAACACTACTCACTGTGTAACACTACTCACTGTGTAACACTACTCACTGTGTAACACTACACTCACTGTGTAACACTACTCACTTGGTAACACTACACTCACTGTGTAACACTACACTCACTGTGTAACACTACACTCACTGTGTAACACTACTCACTGTGTAACACTACTCACTGTGTAACACTACTCACTGTGTAACACTACTCACTTGGTAACACTACTCACTGTGTAACACTACACTCACTGTGTAACACTACTCACTGTGTAACACTACACTCACTGTGTAACACTACTCACTGTGTAACTACACTCACTGTGTAACACTACTCACTGTGTAACACTACTCACTTGGTAACACTACTCACTGTGTAACACTACTCACTGTGTAACACTACTCACTGTGTAACACTACTCACTGTGTAACACTACACTCACTGTGTAACACTACTCACTGTGTAACACTACACTCACTGTGTAACACTACTCACTGTGTAACACTACTCTCACTGTGTAACACTACACTCACTGTGTAACACTACACTCACTGGGTAACACTACTCACTGTGTAACACTACACTCACTGTGTAACACTACACTCACTGTGTAACACAACACTCACTGTGTAACACTACACTCACTTGGTAACACTACTCACTGTGTAACACTACACTCACTGTGTAACACTACTCACTGTGTAACACTACTCACTGTGTAACACTACTCACTGTGTAACACTACACTCACTGTGTAACACTACTCACTGTGTAACACTACTCACTGTGTAACACTACTCACTTGGTAACACTACTCACTGTGTAACACTACACTCACTGTGTAACACTACTCACTGTGTAACACTACACTCACTGTGTAACACTACTCACTGTGTAACACTACTCACTGTGTAACACTACACTCACTGTGTAACACTACACTCACTGTGTAACACTACTCACTGTGTAACACTACTCACTGTGTAACACTACTCACTTGGTAACACTACTTACTGTGTAACACTACTCACTGTGTAACACTACACTCACTGTGTAACACTACACTCACTGTGTAACACTACTCACTGTGTAACACTACTCACTGTGTAACACTACACTCACTGTGTAACACTACTCACTTGGTAACACTACTCACTGTGTAACACTACTCACTTGGTAACACTACTTACTGTGTAACACTACTCACTGTGTAACACTACTCACTGTGTAACACTACACTCACTGTGTAACACTACACTCACTGTGTAACACTACTCACTGTGTAACACTACTCACTGTGTAACACTACACTCACTGTGTAACACTACTCACTGTGTAACACTACTCACTGTGTAACACTACACTCACTGTGTAACACTACTCACTTGGTAACACTACTCACTGTGTAACACTACTCACTTGGTAACACTACACTCACTGTGTAACACTACTCACTGTGTAACACTACTCACTGTGTAACACTACTCACTGTGTAACACTACTCACTGTGTAACACTACTCACTTGGTAACACAACTCACTGTGTAACACTACTCACTTGGTAACACTACTCACTGTGTAACACTACTCACTGTGTAACACTACTCACTGTGTAACACTACACTCACTGTGTAACACTACTCACTGTGTAACACTACTCACTTGGTAACACTACTCACTGTGTAACACTACTCACTGTGTAACACTACTCACTGTGTAACACTACTCACTGTGTAACACTACTCACTTGGTAACACTACTCACTGTGTAACACTACTCACTTGGTAACACTACTCACTGTGTAACACTACTCACTTGGTAACACTACTCACTGTGTAACACTACTCACTGTGTAACACTACTCACTTGGTAACACTACTCACTGTGTAACACTACTCACTTGGTAACACTACTCACTGTGTAACACTACTCACTGTGTAACACTACACTCACTGTGTAACACTACACTCACTGTGTAACACTACTCACTGTGTAACACTACTCACTGTGTAACACTACTCACTGTGTAACACTACTCACTGTGTAACACTACTCACTGTGTAACACTACACTCACTTGGTAACACTACACTCACTTGGTAACACTACTCACTGTGTAACACTACTCACTTGGTAACACTACACTCACTGTGTAACACTACACTCACTGTGTAACACTACTCACTGTGTAACACTACTCACTGTGTAACACTACACTCACTGTGTAACACTACACTCACTGTGTAACACTACTCACTTGGTAACACTACACTCACTGTGTAACACTACACTCACTGTGTAACACTACTCACTGTGTAACACTACTCACTGTGTAACACTACACTCACTGTGTAACACTACACTCACTGTGTAACACTACTCACTGTGTAACACTACACTCACTGTGTAACACTACTCACTGTGTAACACTACTCACTGTGTAACACTACACTCACTGTGTAACACTACACTCACTGTGTAACACTACTCACTTGGTAACACTACACTCACTGTGTAACACTACACTCACTGTGTAACACTACTCACTGTGTAACACTACTCACTGTGTAACACTACACTCACTGTGTAACACTACACTCACTTGGTAACACTACACTCACTGTGTAACACTACACTCACTGTGTAACACTACTCACTGTGTAACACTACTCACTGTGTAACACTACTCTCACTTGGTAACACTACTCACTGTGTAACACTACTCACTGTGTAACACTACACTCACTGTGTAACACTACACTCACTGTGTAACACTACTCACTGTGTAACACTACTCACTGTGTAACACTACTCACTGTGTAACACTACACTCACTGTGTAACACTACACTCACTGTGTAACACTACACTCACTGTGTAACACTACTCACTGTGTAACACTACTCACTTGGTAACACTACACTCACTTGGTAACACTACACTCACTGTGTAACACTACTCACTGTGTAACACTACTCACTGTGTAACACTACACTCACTGTGTAACACTACACTCACTGTGTAACACTACTCACTTGGTAACACTACACTCACTGTGTAACACTACACTCACTGTGTAACACTACTCACTGTGTAACACTACTCACTGTGTAACACTACACTCACTGTGTAACACTACACTCACTGTGTAACACTACTCACTGTGTAACACTACACTCACTGTGTAACACTACTCACTGTGTAACACTACTCACTGTGTAACACTACACTCACTGTGTAACACTACACTCACTGTGTAACACTACTCACTTGGTAACACTACACTCACTGTGTAACACTACACTCACTGTGTAACACTACTCACTGTGTAACACTACTCACTGTGTAACACTACACTCACTGTGTAACACTACACTCACTTGGTAACACTACACTCACTTGGTAACACTACACTCACTGTGTAACACTACACTCACTGTGTAACACTACTCACTGTGTAACACTACTCACTGTGTAACACTACTCTCACTTGGTAACACTACTCACTGTGTAACACTACTCACTGTGTAACACTACACTCACTGTGTAACACTACTCACTGTGTAACACTACTCACTTGGTAACACTACACTCACTTGGTAACACTACACTCACTGTGTAACACTACTCACTGTGTAACACTACTCACTGTGTAACACTACTCTCACTTGGTAACACTACAGACTGTGTAACACTACACTCACTGTGTAACACTACACTCACTGTGTAACACTACTCACTGTGTAACACTACTCACTGTGTAACACTACACTCACTGTGTAACACTACTCACTGTGTAACACTACTCACTGTGTAACACTACACTCACTGTGTAACACTACACTCACTGTGTAACACTACACACTGTGTAACACTACTCACTGTGTAACACTACACTCACTGTGTAACACTACACTCACTGTGTAACACTACACTCACTGTGTAACACTACACTCACTTGGTAACACTACACTCACTGTGTAACACTACACTCACTGTGTAACACTACTCACTGTGTAACACTACACTCACTGTGTAACACTACTCACTGTGTAACACTACACTCACTGTGTAACACTACACTCACTGTGTAACACTACTCACTGTGTAACACTACTCACTTGGTAACACTACACTCACTTGGTAACACTACACTCACTGTGTAACACTACTCACTGTGTAACACTACTCACTGTGTAACACTACTCTCACTTGGTAACACTACAGACTGTGTAACACTACACTCACTGTGTAACACTACACTCACTGTGTAACACTACTCACTGTGTAACACTACTCACTGTGTAACACTACACTCACTGTGTAACACTACTCACTGTGTAACACTACTCACTGTGTAACACTACACTCACTGTGTAACACTACACTCACTGTGTAACACTACACACTGTGTAACACTACTCACTGTGTAACACTACACTCACTGTGTAACACTACACTCACTGTGTAACACTACACTCACTGTGTAACACTACACTCACTTGGTAACACTACACTCACTGTGTAACACTACACTCACTGTGTAACACTACACTCACTGTGTAACACTACTCACTGTGTAACACTACACTCACTGTGTAACACTACTCACTGTGTAACACTACTCACTGTGTAACACTACACTCACTGTGTAACACTACTCACTGTGTAACACTACACTCACTGTGTAACACTACACTCACTGTGTAACACTACTCACTGTGTAACACTACACTCACTGTGTAACACTACTCACTGTGTAACACTACTCACTGTGTAACACTACACTCACTGTGTAACACTACTCACTGTGTAACACTACACTCACTGTGTAACACTACACTCACTGTGTAACACTACTCACTGTGTAACACTACACTCACTTGGTAACACTACACTCACTGTGTAACACTACTCACTGTGTAACACTACACTCACTTGGTAACACTACACTCACTTGGTAACACTACACTCACTTGGTAACACTACACTCACTGTGTAACACTACTCACTGTGTAACACTACACTCACTGTGTAACACTACTCACTGTGTAACACTACACTCACTGTGTAACACTACACTCACTTGGTAACACTACTCACTGTGTAACACTACACTCACTGTGTAACACTACACTCACTGTGTAACACTACTCACTGTGTAACACTACACTCACTGTGTAACACTACACTCACTGTGTAACACTACACTCACTGTGTAACACTACACTCACTGTGTAACACTACTCACTGTGTAACACTACACTCACTGTGTAACACTACTCACTGTGTAACACTACACTCACTGTGTAACACTACACTCACTGTGTAACACTACTCACTGTGTAACACTACTCACTGTGTAACACTACTCACTGTGTAACACTACACTCACTGTGTAACACTACTCACTTGGTAACACTACTCACTGTGTAACACTACTCACTGTGTAACACTACAGACTGTGTAACACTACTCACTGTGTAACACTACACTCACTGTGTAACACTACTCACTGTGTAACACTACACTCACTGTGTAACACTACTCACTTGGTAACACTACACTCACTGTGTAACACTACACTCACTGTGTAACACTACACTCACTTGGTAACACTACTCACTGTGTAACACTACACTCACTGTGTAACACTACACTCACTGTGTAACACTACTCACTGTGTAACACTACACTCACTGTGTAACACTACACTCACTGTGTAACACTACACTCACTGTGTAACACTACACTCACTGTGTAACACTACTCACTGTGTAACACTACACTCACTGTGTAACACTACTCACTGTGTAACACTACACTCACTGTGTAACACTACTCACTGTGTAACACTACTCACTGTGTAACACTACTCACTGTGTAACACTACTCACTGTGTAACACTACTCACTGTGTAACACTACTCACTGTGTAACACTACTCACTGTGTAACACTACTCACTGTGTAACACTACACTCACTGTGTAACACTACTCACTGTGTAACACTACACTCACTGTGTAACACTACACTCACTGTGTAACACTACACACTGTGTAACACTACTCACTGTGTAACACTACACTCACTGTGTAACACTACACTCACTGTGTAACACTACACTCACTGTGTAACACTACACTCACTTGGTAACACTACACTCACTGTGTAACACTACACTCACTGTGTAACACTACTCACTGTGTAACACTACTCACTGTGTAACACTACTCACTGTGTAACACTACTCACTGTGTAACACTACACTCACTGTGTAACACTACTCACTTGGTAACACTACTCACTGTGTAACACTACTCACTTGGTAACACTACTCACTGTGTAACACTACACTCACTGTGTAACACTACACTCACTGTGTAACACTACTCACTGTGTAACACTACACTCACTGTGTAACACTACACTCACTGTGTAACACTACTCACTGTGTAACACTACTCACTTGGTAACACTACTCACTGTGTAACACTACTCACTTGGTAACACTACTCACTGTGTAACACTACTCACTTGGTAACACTACTCACTGTGTAACACTACTCACTGTGTAACACTACACTCACTGTGTAACACTACTCACTGTGTAACACTACACTCACTGTGTAACACTACACTCACTGTGTAACACTACTCACTGTGTAACACTACTCACTTGGTAACACTACTCACTGTGTAACACTACTCACTTGGTAACACTACTCACTGTGTAACACTACACTCACTGTGTAACACTACTCACTGTGTAACACTACTCACTGTGTAACACTACTCACTTGGTAACACTACTCACTGTGTAACACTACTCACTTGGTAACACTACTCACTGTGTAACACTACACTCACTGTGTAACACTACTCACTGTGTAACACTACACTCACTGTGTAACACTACTCACTGTGTAACACTACTCACTGTGTAACACTACTCACTGTGTAACACTACTCACTTGGTAACACTACTCACTGTGTAACACTACTCACTTGGTAACACTACTCACTGTGTAACACTACACTCACTGTGTAACACTACTCACTGTGTAACACTACTCACTGTGTAACACTACTCACTGTGTAACACTACTCACTGTGTAACACTACACTCACTTGGTAACACTACACTCACTGTGTAACACTACTCACTTGGTAACACTACACTCACTGTGTAACACTACACTCACTGTGTAACACTACTCACTGTGTAACACTACACTCACTGTGTAACACTACACTCACTGTGTAACACTACTCACTGTGTAACACTACTCACTGTGTAACACTACACTCACTGTGTAACACTACACTCACTGTGTAACACTACACTCACTTGGTAACACTACACTCACTGTGTAACACTACTCACTTGGTAACACTACACTCACTGTGTAACACTACACTCACTGGGTAACACTACTCACTGTGTAACACTACTCACTGTGTAACACTACACTCACTTGGTAACACTACTCACTGTGTAACACTACACTCACTGTGTAACACTACTCACTGTGTAACACTACACTCACTGTGTAACACTACTCACTGTGTAACACTACACTCACTGTGTAACACTACTCACTGTGTAACACTACTCACTGTGTAACACTACACACTGTGTAACACTACACACTGTGTAACACTACTCACTGTGTAACACTACTCACTGTGTAACACTACACTCACTGTGTAACACTACTCACTGTGTAACACTACTCACTGTGTAACACTACACTCACTGTGTAACACTACTCACTGTGTAACACTACTCACTGTGTAACACTACACTCACTGTGTAACACTACTCACTTGGTAACACTACTCACTGTGTAACACTACTCACTGTGTAACACTACTCACTGTGTAACACTACTCACTGTGTAACACTACTCACTGTGTAACACTACACTCACTGTGTAACACTACTCACTTGGTAACACTACTCACTGTGTAACACTACTCACTGTGTAACACTACTCACTGTGTAACACTACTCACTTGGTAACACTACACTCACTGTGTAACACTACACTCACTGTGTAACACTACTCACTGTGTAACACTACTCACTTGGTAACACTACTCACTGTGTAACACTACTCACTGTGTAACACTACACTCACTGTGTAACACTACTCACTGTGTAACACTACTCACTGTGTAACACTACTCACTGTGTAACACTACTCACTGTGTAACACTACACTCACTGTGTAACACTACTCACTGTGTAACACTACACTCACTGTGTAACACTACTCACTGTGTAACACTACACTCACTGTGTAACACTACACTCACTTGGTAACACTACTCACTGTGTAACACTACTCACTGTGTAACACTACTCACTGTGTAACACTACTCACTGTGTAACACTACTCACTTGGTAACACTACTCACTGTGTAACACTACACTCACTGTGTAACACTACACTCACTGTGTAACACTACTCACTGTGTAACACTACACTCACTGTGTAACACTACTCACTGTGTAACACTACTCACTGTGTAACACTACTCACTTGGTAACACTACTCACTGTGTAACACTACTCACTGTGTAACACTACTCACTTGGTAACACTACTCACTGTGTAACACTACTCACTTGGTAACACTACTCACTGTGTAACACTACTCACTGTGTAACACTACTCACTTGGTAACACTACTCACTGTGTAACACTACTCACTGTGTAACACTACTCACTGTGTAACACTACTCACTGTGTAACACTACTCACTGTGTAACACTACTCACTGTGTAACACTACTCACTGTGTAACACTACTCACTGTGTAACACTACTCACTGTGTAACACTACTCACTGTGTAACACTACTCACTTGGTAACACTACACACTGTGTAACACTACTCACTGTGTAACACTACTCACTGTGTAACACTACTCACTGTGTAACACTACTCACTGTGTAACACTACTCACTGTGTAACACTACTCACTGTGTAACACTACTCACTGTGTAACACTACTCACTGTGTAACACTACACTCACTGTGTAACACTACTCACTGTGTAACACTACTCACTGTGTAACACTACTCACTGTGTAACACTACTCACTGGGTAACACTACACTCACTGTGTAACACTACTCACTGTGTAACACTACTCACTGTGTAACACTACTCACTGTGTAACACTACACTCACTGTGTAACACTACTCACTGTGTAACACTACACTCACTGTGTAACACTACTCACTGTGTAACACTACTCACTGGGTAACACTACACTCACTGTGTAACACTACACTCACTGTGTAACACTACACTCACTGTGTAACACTACACTCACTGTGTAACACTACACTCACTGTGTAACACTACTCACTGGGTAACACTACACTCACTGTGTAACACTACACTCACTGTGTAACACTACACTCACTGTGTAACACTACTCACTGTGTAACACTACTCACTTGGTAACACTACACACTGTGTAACACTACTCACTGTGTAACACTACTCACTGTGTAACACTACTCACTGGGTAACACTACACTCACTGTGTAACACTACTCACTTGGTAACACTACACACTGTGTAACACTACTCACTGTGTAACACTACACTCACTGTGTAACACTACTCACTGTGTAACACTACTCACTGTGTAACACTACTCACTGTGTAACACTACTCACTGTGTAACACTACTCACTGTGTAACACTACTCACTGTGTAACACTACTCACTGTGTAACACTACACTCACTGTGTAACACTACTCACTGTGTAACACTACTCACTGTGTAACACTACTCACTGTGTAACACTACTCACTTGGTAACACTACTCACTGTGTAACACTACTCACTGTGTAACACTACACTCACTGGGTAACACTACTCACTGTGTAACACTACTCACTTGGTAACACTACACACTGTGTAACACTACTCACTGTGTAACACTACTCACTGTGTAACACTACACACTGTGTAACACTACACTCACTGTGTAACACTACTCACTTGGTAACACTACTCACTGTGTAAAACTACTCACTGGGTAACACTACACTCACTGTGTAACACTACTCACTTGGTAACACTACACACTGTGTAACACTACTCACTGTGTAACACTACTCTCACTGTGTAACACTACTCACTGTGTAACACTACTCACTGTGTAACACTACACTCACTGTGTAACACTACTCACTGTGTAACACTACTCACTGTGTAACACTACTCACTGTGTAACACTACTCACTGTGTAACACTACTCACTGTGTAACACTACACTCACTGTGTAACACTACTCACTGTGTAACACTACTCACTGTGTAACACTACTCTCACTGTGTAACACTACTCACTGTGTAACACTACTCACTGTGTAACACTACTCACTGTGTAACACTACTCACTTGGTAACACTACTCACTGTGTAACACTACTCACTGTGTAACACTACTCACTGTGTAACACTACTCACTGTGTAACACTACTCACTGTGTAACACTACTCACTTGGTAACACTACACTCACTGTGTAACACTACTCACTGTGTAACACTACTCACTGTGTAACACTACTCACTGTGTAACACTACTCACTGTGTAACACTACTCACTGTGTAACACTACTCACTGTGTAACACTACTCACTTGGTAACACTACTCACTGTGTAACACTACTCACTGTGTAACACTACTCACTGTGTAACACTACTCACTGTGTAACACTACTCACTGTGTAACACTACTCACTGTGTAACACTACACTCACTGTGTAACACTACTCACACTGTGTAACACTACTCACTTGGTAACACTACTCACTGTGTAACACTACTCACTTGGTAACACTACTCACTGTGTAACACTACACTCACTGTGTAACACTACTCACTGGGTAACACTACACTCACTGTGTAACACTACTCACTGTGTAACACTACACTCACTGTGTAACACTACTCACTGTGTAACACTACTCACTGTGTAACACTACACTCACTGTGTAACACTACTCACTGGGTAACACTACACTCACTGTGTAACACTACTCACTGTGTAACACTACACTCACTGTGTAACACTACACTCACTGTGTAACACTACTCACTGTGTAACACTACTCACTGTGTAACACTACTCACTGTGTAACACTACTCACTGTGTAACACTACTCACTTGGTAACACTACACACTGTGTAACACTACTCACTGTGTAACACTACTCACTGTGTAACACTACACACTGTGTAACACTACACTCACTGTGTAACACTACTCACTGTGTAACACTACACTCACTGTGTAACACTACTCACTGTGTAACACTACTCACTTGGTAACACTACTCACTGTGTAACACTACACTCACTGTGTAACACTACACTCACTGTGTAACACTACTCACTGTGTAACACTACACACTGTGTAACACTACACTCACTGTGTAACACTACTCACTTGGTAACACTACTCACTGTGTAACACTACACTCACTGTGTAACACTACTCACTGTGTAACACTACACTCACTGTGTAACACTACTCACTGTGTAACACTACACTCACTGTGTAACACTACTCACTGTGTAACACTACTCACTGTGTAACACTACTCACTTGGTAACACTACTCACTGTGTAACACTACTCACTTGGTAACACTACTCACTGTGTAACACTACACTCACTGTGTAACACTACTCACTGTGTAACACTACTCACTGTGTAACACTACACTCACTGGGTAACACTACTCACTGTGTAACACTACTCACTGTGTAACACTACTCACTTGGTAACACTACTCACTGTGTAACACTACTCACTGTGTAACACTACTCACTGTGTAACACTACACTCACTGTGTAACACTACTCACTGTGTAACACTACACTCACTGTGTAACACTACTCACTGTGTAACACTACTCACTTGGTAACACTACTCACTGTGTAACACTACTCACTGTGTAACACTACTCACTGTGTAACACTACTCACTGTGTAACACTACTCACTGTGTAACACTACTCACTTGGTAACACTACTCACTGTGTAACACTACTCACTGTGTAACACTACTCACTGTGTAACACTACTCACTGTGTAACACTACTCACTGTGTAACACTACTCACTGTGTAACACTACACTCACTGTGTAACACTACTCACTGTGTAACACTACTCACTGTGTAACACTACACTCACTGTGTAACTCTACACACTGTGTAACACTACTCACTGTGTAACACTACTCACTGTGTAACACTACTCACTGTGTAACACTACTCACTGTGTAACACTACTCACTGTGTAACACTACTCACTGTGTAACACTACTCACTTGGTAACACTACTCACTGTGTAACACTACTCACTTGGTAACACTACACACTGTGTAACACTACACACTTGGTAACACTACTCACTTGGTAACACTACTCACTGTGTAACACTACTCACTGTGTAACACTACTCACTGTGTAACACTACACTCACTGTGTAACACTACTCACTGTGTAACACTACTCACTGTGTAACACTACACTCACTGTGTAACACTACACACTGTGTAACACTACTCACTGTGTAACACTACTCACTGTGTAACACTACTCACTGTGTAACACTACTCACTGTGTAACACTACTCACTTGGTAACACTACACTCACTGTGTAACACTACACTCACTGTGTAACACTACTCACTGTGTAACACTACACTCACTGTGTAACACTACTCACTGTGTAACACTACTCACTGTGTAACACTACACTCACTGTGTAACACTACACTCACTGTGTAACACTACTCACTGTGTAACACTACACTCACTGTGTAACACTACTCACTGTGTAACACTACTCACTTGGTAACACTACTCACTGTGTAACACTACTCACTGTGTAACACTACTCACTGTGTAACACTACTCACTGTGTAACACTACTCACTGTGTAACACTACTCACTTGGTAACACTACACTCACTGTGTAACACTACACTCACTGTGTAACACTACTCACTGTGTAACACTACTCACTGTGTAACACTACTCACTGTGTAACACTACACTCACTGTGTAACACTACTCACTGTGTAACACTACACTCACTGTGTAACACTACTCACTGTGTAACACTACTCACTGTGTAACACTACTCACTGTGTAACACTACTCACTGTGTAACACTACTCACTGTGTAACACTACACTCACTGTGTAACACTACTCACTGTGTAACACTACTCACTGTGTAACACTACACTCACTGTGTAACACTACACTCACTGTGTAACACTACTCACTGTGTAACACTACTCACTGTGTAACACTACTCACTGTGTAACACTACTCACTGTGTAACACTACTCACTGTGTAACACTACTCACTGTGTAACACTACACTCACTGTGTAACACTACACTCACTGTGTAACACTACTCACTGTGTAACACTACACTCACTGTGTAACACTACTCACTGTGTAACACTACTCACTTGGTAACACTACTCACTGTGTAACACTACTCACTGTGTAACACTACTCACTGTGTAACACTACTCACTGTGTAACACTACTCACTGGGTAACACTACTCACTTGGTAACACTACACTCACTGTGTAACACTACTCACTGTGTAACACTACTCACTGTGTAACACTACTCACTTGGTAACACTACACACTGTGTAACACTACTCACTGTGTAACACTACACTCACTGTGTAACACTACTCACTGTGTAACACTACTCACTGTGTAACACTACTCACTGTGTAACACTACTCACTGTGTAACACTACTCACTTGGTAACACTACTCACTGTGTAACACTACTCACTTGGTAACACTACTCACTTGGTAACACTACTCACTGTGTAACACTACTCACTGTGTAACACTACACTCACTGTGTAACACTACACTCACTGTGTAACACTACACTCACTGTGTAACACTACTCACTGTGTAACACTACTCACTGTGTAACACTACTCACTGTGTAACACTACACTCACTGTGTAACACTACTCACTGTGTAACACTACTCACTGTGTAACACTACTCACTGTGTAACACTACACTCACTGTGTAACACTACACTCACTGTGTAACACTACTCACTGTGTAACACTACTCACTGTGTAACACTACTCACTGTGTAACACTACTCACTTGGTAACACTACTCACTGTGTAACACTACTCACTTGGTAACACTACTCACTTGGTAACACTACTCACTGTGTAACACTACTCACTGTGTAACACTACACTCACTGTGTAACACTACTCACTGTGTAACACTACTCACTGTGTAACACTACACTCACTGTGTAACACTACTCACTGTGTAACACTACTCACTGTGTAACACTACTCACTTGGTAACACTACACACTGTGTAACACTACTCACTGTGTAACACTACACTCACTGTGTAACACTACTCTCACTGTGTAACACTACTCACTGGGTAACACTACTCACTGTGTAACACTACTCACTGTGTAACACTACTCACTGTGTAACACTACACTCACTGTGTAACACTACTCACTGTGTAACACTACTCACTGTGTAACACTACTCACTTGGTAACACTACACACTGTGTAACACTACTCACTGTGTAACACTACACTCACTGTGTAACACTACTCACTGTGTAACACTACTCACTTGGTAACACTACACTCACTGTGTAACACTACACACTTGGTAACACTACTCACTGTGTAACACTACTCACTGTGTAACACTACTCACTGTGTAACACTACTCACTTGGTAACACTACACACTGTGTAACACTACTCACTGTGTAACACTACTCACTGTGTAACACTACTCACTGGGTAACACTACTCACTGTGTAACACTACACTCACTGTGTAACACTACTCACTGTGTAACACTACTCACTTGGTAACACTACACTCACTGTGTAACACTACTCACTGTGTAACACTACTCACTGTGTAACACTACTCACTTGGTAACACTACACACTGTGTAACACTACTCACTGTGTAACACTACACTCACTGTGTAACACTACTCACTGTGTAACACTACTCACTGGGTAACACCACTCACTGTGTAACACTACACTCACTGTGTAACACTACTCACTGTGTAACACTACTCACTGTGTAACACTACTCACTGTGTAACACTACTCACTTGGTAACACTACACACTGTGTAACACTACTCACTGTGTAACACTACACTCACTGTGTAACACTACTCACTTGGTAACACTACTCACTGTGTAACACTACTCACTGTGTAACACTACTCACTTGGTAACACTACTCACTGTGTAACACTACTCACTGTGTAACACTACTCACTTGGTAACACTACACACTGTGTAACACTACTCACTGTGTAACACTACACTCACTGTGTAACACTACTCACTGTGTAACACTACTCACTGTGTAACACTACTCACTGTGTAACACTACTCACTGTGTAACACTACTCACTTGGTAACACTACTCACTGTGTAACACTACTCACTTGGTAACACTACACACTGTGTAACACTACACACTTGGTAACACTACTCACTTGGTAACACTACTCACTGTGTAACACTACTCACTTGGTAACACTACTCACTTGGTAACACTACTCACTGTGTAACACTACTCACTGTGTAACACTACTCACTGTGTAACACTACTCACTGTGTAACACTACTCACTGGGTAACACTACTCACTGTGTAACACTACACTCACTGTGTAACACTACACTCACTGTGTAACACTACTCACTTGGTAACACTACACACTGTGTAACACTACTCACTGTGTAACACTACTCACTGGGTAACACTACTCACTGTGTAACACTACTCACTGTGTAACACTACTCACTGTGTAACACTACTCTCACTTGGTAACACTACTCACTTGGTAACACTACTCACTGTGTAACACTACACTCACTGTGTAACACTACTCACTGTGTAACACTACTCACTGTGTAACACTACACTCACTGTGTAACACTACTCACTGTGTAACACTACTCACTGTGTAACACTACTCACTTGGTAACACTACTCACTTGGTAACACTACTCACTTGGTAACACTACTCACTTGGTAACACTACTCACTGTGTAACACTACTCACTGGGTAACACTACTCACTTGGTAACACTACTCACTGTGTAACACTACACACTGTGTAACACTACACTCACTGTGTAACACTACTCACTGTGTAACACTACACTCACTGTGTAACACTACACTCACTGTGTAACACTACACTCACTGTGTAACACTACACTCACTGTGTAACACTACTCACTGTGTAACACTACTCACTGTGTAACACTACTCACTTGGTAACACTACTCACTGTGTAACACTACTCACTTGGTAACACTACACTCACTGTGTAACACTACTCACTGTGTAACACTACTCACTGTGTAACACTACTCACTGTGTAACACTACTCACTGTGTAACACTACTCACTGTGTAACACTACACTCACTGTGTAACACTACTCACTGTGTAACACTACTCACTGTGTAACACTACTCACTGTGTAACACTACTCACTGTGTAACACTACTCACTGTGTAACACTACTCACTGTGTAACACTACTCACTGTGTAACACTACTCACTGTGTAACACTACTCACTGTGTAACACTACACTCACTGTGTAACACTACTCACTGTGTAACACTACTCACTGTGTAACACTACTCACTTGGTAACACTACTCACTGTGTAACACTACTCACTGTGTAACACTACTCACTTGGTAACACTACTCACTGTGTAACACTACTCACTGTGTAACACTACTCACTGTGTAACACTACTCACTGTGTAACACTACTCACTGTGTAACACTACTCACTGTGTAACACTACTCACTGTGTAACACTACTCACTGTGTAACACTACTCACTGTGTAACACTACTCTCACTTGGTAACACTACTCACTTGGTAACACTACTCACTGTGTAACACTACACTCACTGTGTAACACTACACTCACTGTGTAACACTACTCACTGTGTAACACTACACTCACTGTGTAACACTAGACTCACTGTGTAACACTACACTCACTGTGTAACACTACTCACTGTGTAACACTACTCACTGTGTAACACTACACTCACTGTGTAACACTACTCACTGTGTAAAACTACTCACTGTGTAACACTACACTCACTGTGTAACACTACACTCACTGTGTAACACTACACTCACTGTGTAACACTACTCACTGTGTAACACTACTCACTGTGTAACACTACACTCACTGTGTAACACTAGACTCACTGTGTAACACTACACTCACTGTGTAACACTACACTCACTGTGTAACACTACACTCACTGTGTAACACTACACTCACTGTGTAACACTACTCACTGTGTAACACTACACTCACTGTGTAACACTACTCACTGTGTAACACTACTCACTGTGTAACACTACTCACTGTGTAACACTACTCACTGTGTAACACTACTCACTGTGTAACACTACTCACTTGGTAACACTACACTCACTGTGTAACACTACACTCACTGTGTAACACTACACTCACTGTGTAACACTACTCACTGTGTAACACTACTCACTGTGTAACACTACTCACTGTGTAACACTACACTCACTGTGTAACACTACACTCACTGTGTAACACTACTCACTGTGTAACACTACTCACTGTGTAACACTACTCACTGTGTAACACTACTCACTGTGTAACACTACACTCACTGTGTAACACTACTCACTGTGTAACACTACTCACTGTGTAACACTACTCACTGTGTAACACTACTCACTTGGTAACACTACTCACTGTGTAACACTACACTCACTGTGTAACACTACTCACTGTGTAACACTACTCACTGTGTAACACTACACTCACTGTGTAACACTACTCACTGTGTAACACTACACTCACTGTGTAACACTACTCACTGTGTAACACTACACTCACTGTGTAACACTACACTCACTGTGTAACACTACACTCACTGTGTAACACTACTCACTTGGTAACACTACTCACTGTGTAACACTACTCACTGTGTAACACTACTCACTGGGTAACACTACACTCACTGTGTAACACTACACTCACTGTGTAACACTACACTCACTGTGTAACACTACTCACTGTGTAACACTACTCACTTGGTAACACTACACTCACTGTGTAACACTACACTCACTGTGTAACACTACTCACTGTGTAACACTACTCACTGTGTAACACTACTCACTGTGTAACACTACACTCACTGTGTAACACTACACTCACTGTGTAACACTACTCACTGTGTAACACTACTCACTGTGTAACACTACACTCACTGTGTAACACTACTCACTTGGTAACACTACTCACTGTGTAACACTACTCACTGTGTAACACTACTCACTGTGTAACACTACTCACTTGGTAACACTACTCACTGTGTAACACTACTCACTGTGTAACACTACTCACTGTGTAACACTACTCACTGTGTAACACTACACTCACTGTGTAACACTACACTCACTGTGTAACACTACTCACTGTGTAACACTACACTCACTGTGTAACACTACACTCACTGTGTAACACTACTCACTGTGTAACACTACACTCACTGTGTAACACTACTCACTGTGTAACACTACTCACTGTGTAACACTACTCACTGTGTAACACTACACTCACTGTGTAACACTACTCACTGTGTAACACTACTCACTGTGTAACACTACTCACTTGGTAACACTACTCACTGTGTAACACTACTCACTGTGTAACACTACTCACTGTGTAACACTACTCACTTGGTAACACTACTCACTGTGTAACACTACTCACTGTGTAACACTACTCACTGTGTAACACTACTCACTGTGTAACACTACTCACTGTGTAACACTACACTCACTGTGTAACACTACTCACTGTGTAACACTACTCACTGTGTAACACTACTCACTTGGTAACACTACTCACTGTGTAACACTACTCACTTGGTAACACTACTCACTGTGTAACACTACTCACTGTGTAACACTACTCACTGTGTAACACTACTCACTGTGTAACACTACTCACTTGGTAACACTACTCACTGTGTAACACTACTCACTGTGTAACACTACTCACTGTGTAACACTACTCACTTGGTAACACTACTCACTGTGTAACACTACTCACTGTGTAACACTACTCACTGTGTAACACTACTCACTGTGTAACACTACTCACTGTGTAACACTACACTCACTGTGTAACACTACTCACTGTGTAACACTACACTCACTGTGTAACACTACACTCACTGTGTAACACTACTCACTGTGTAACACTACACTCACTGTGTAACACTACTCACTGTGTAACACTACACTCACTGTGTAACACTACTCACTGTGTAACACTACTCACTGTGTAACACTACTCACTGTGTAACACTACTCACTTGGTAACACTACTCACTGTGTAACACTACTCACTGTGTAACACTACTCACTTGGTAACACTACTCACTGTGTAACACTACTCACTGTGTAACACTACACTCACTGTGTAACACTACTCACTTGGTAACACTACTCACTGTGTAACACTACACTCACTGTGTAACACTACTCACTGTGTAACACTACTCACTTGGTAACACTACACTCACTGTGTAACACTACTCACTGTGTAACACTACTCACTGTGTAACACTACTCACTGTGTAACACTACTCACTGTGTAACACTACACTCACTGTGTAACACTACTCACTGTGTAACACTACACTCACTGTGTAACACTACTCACTGTGTAACACTACTCACTTGGTAACACTACTCACTGTGTAACACTACTCACTGTGTAACACTACACTCACTGTGTAACACTACTCACTGTGTAACACTACACTCACTGTGTAACACTACTCACTTGGTAACACTACTCACTGTGTAACACTACTCACTGTGTAACACTACACTCACTGTGTAACACTACTCACTTGGTAACACTACTCACTGTGTAACACTACTCACTGTGTAACACTACTCACTGTGTAACACTACTCACTGTGTAACACTACTCACTGTGTAACACTACTCACTTGGTAACACTACTCACTGTGTAACACTACACTCACTGTGTAACACTACTCACTGTGTAACACTACACTCACTGTGTAACACTACACTCACTGTGTAACACTACACTCACTGTGTAACACTACTCACTGTGTAACACTACTCACTGTGTAACACTACTCACTGTGTAACACTACTCACTTGGTAACACTACACTCACTGTGTAACACTACTCACTGTGTAACACTACTCACTTGGTAACACTACACTCACTGTGTAACACTACACTCACTGTGTAACACTACTCACTGTGTAACACTACTCACTGTGTAACACTACTCACTGTGTAACACTACTCACTTGGTAACACTACACACTGTGTAACACTACTCACTGTGTAACACTACTCACTGTGTAACACTACACTCACTGTGTAACACTACTCACTTGGTAACACTACACTCACTGTGTAACACTACACTCACTGTGTAACACTACACTCACTGTGTAACACTACACTCACTGTGTAACACTACTCACTGTGTAACACTACTCACTGTGTAACACTACTCACTTGGTAACACTACACTCACTGTGTAACACTACTCACTGTGTAACACTACACTCACTGTGTAACACTACTCACTGTGTAACACTACTCACTTGGTAACACTACACTCACTGTGTAACACTACTCACTGTGTAACACTACTCACTTGGTAACACTACTCACTGTGTAACACTACTCACTGTGTAACACTACTCACTGTGTAACACTACTCACTGTGTAACACTACACTCACTGTGTAACACTACTCACTGTGTAACACTACACTCACTGTGTAACACTACTCACTGTGTAACACTACTCTCACTGTGTAACACTACACTCACTGTGTAACACTACACTCACTGGGTAACACTACTCACTGTGTAACACTACACTCACTGTGTAACACTACACTCACTGTGTAACACAACACTCACTGTGTAACACTACTCACTGTGTAACACTACACTCACTTGGTAACACTACTCACTGTGTAACACTACACTCACTGTGTAACACTACTCACTGTGTAACACTACTCACTGTGTAACACTACTCACTGTGTAACACTACACTCACTGTGTAACACTACTCACTGTGTAACACTACTCACTGTGTAACACTACTCACTTGGTAACACTACTCACTGTGTAACACTACACTCACTGTGTAACACTACTCACTGTGTAACACTACACTCACTGTGTAACACTACTCACTGTGTAACACTACTCACTGTGTAACACTACACTCACTGTGTAACACTACACTCACTGTGTAACACTACTCACTGTGTAACACTACTCACTGTGTAACACTACTCACTTGGTAACACTACTTACTGTGTAACACTACTCACTGTGTAACACTACTCACTGTGTAACACTACACTCACTGTGTAACACTACACTCACTGTGTAACACTACTCACTGTGTAACACTACTCACTGTGTAACACTACACTCACTGTGTAACACTACTCACTTGGTAACACTACTCACTGTGTAACACTACTCACTTGGTAACACTACACTCACTGTGTAACACTACACTCACTGTGTAACACTACTCACTGTGTAACACTACTCACTGTGTAACACTACTCACTGTGTAACACTACACTCACTGTGTAACACTACTCACTGTGTAACACTACTCACTTGGTAACACTACACTCACTGTGTAACACTACACTCACTGTGTAACACTACTCACTGGGTAACACTACTCACTGTGTAACACTACTCACTTGGTAACACTACTCACTGTGTAACACTACACTCACTGTGTAACACTACGCACTGTGTAACACTACTCACTGTGTAACACTACTCACTGTGTAACACTACTCACTGTGTAACACTACACACTGTGTAACACTACTCACTGTGTAACACTACTCACTGTGTAACACTACTCACTGTGTAACACTACACTCACTGTGTAACACTACACTCACTGTGTAACACTACACTCACTGTGTAACACTACTCACTGTGTAACACTACACACTGTGTAACACTACACTCACTGTGTAACACTACTCACTGTGTAACACTACACTCACTGTGTAACACTAGACTCACTGTGTAACACTACACTCACTGTGTAACACTACTCACTGTGTAACACTACTCACTGTGTAACACTACACTCACTGTGTAACACTACTCACTGTGTAACACTACTCACTGTGTAACACTACACTCACTGTGTAACACTACACTCACTGTGTAACACTACACTCACTGTGTAACACTACTCACTGTGTAACACTACACTCACTGTGTAACACTAGACTCACTGTGTAACACTACACTCACTGTGTAACACTACACTCACTGTGTAACACTACACTCACTGTGTAACACTACTCACTGTGTAACACTACTCACTGTGTAACACTACACTCACTGTGTAACACTACTCACTGTGTAACACTACTCACTGTGTAACACTACTCACTGTGTAACACTACTCACTGTGTAACACTACTCACTGTGTAACACTACTCACTGTGTAACACTACTCACTTGGTAACACTACACTCACTGTGTAACACTACACTCACTGTGTAACACTACTCACTGTGTAACACTACTCACTGTGTAACACTACACTCACTGTGTAACACTACACT
The DNA here is from genome assembly GCA_946902985.2 of Meconema thalassinum. NCBI lineage: Eukaryota > Metazoa > Arthropoda > Insecta > Orthoptera > Tettigoniidae > Meconema > Meconema thalassinum. The sequence continues at coordinate 342,494,506 of OX336395.1, forward strand.
CACTGTGTAACACTACTCACTGTGTAACACTACTCACTGTGTAACACTACTCACTGTGTAACACTACTCACTGTGTAACACTACACTCACTGTGTAACACTACTCACTGTGTAACACTACTCACTGTGTAACACTACTCACTGTGTAACACTACTCACTGTGTAACACTACTCACTTGGTAACACTACTCACTGTGTAACACTACACTCACTGTGTAACACTACTCACTGTGTAACACTACTCACTGTGTAACACTACACTCACTGTGTAACACTACTCACTGTGTAACACTACACTCACTGTGTAACACTACTCACTGTGTAACACTACACTCACTGTGTAACACTACTCACTGTGTAACACTACACTCACTGTGTAACACTACACTCACTGTGTAACACTACACTCACTGTGTAACACTACTCACTGTGTAACACTACTCACTGTGTAACACTACACTCACTGTGTAACACTACACACTGTGTAACACTACTCACTGTGTAACACTACTCACTTGGTAACACTACTCACTGTGTAACACTACTCACTGTGTAACACTACTCACTGGGTAACACTACACTCACTGTGTAACACTACACTCACTGTGTAACACTACACTCACTGTGTAACACTACTCACTGTGTAACACTACTCACTTGGTAACACTACACTCACTGTGTAACACTACACTCACTGTGTAACACTACTCACTGTGTAACACTACTCACTGTGTAACACTACTCACTGTGTAACACTACACTCACTGTGTAACACTACACTCACTGTGTAACACTACTCACTGTGTAACACTACTCACTGTGTAACACTACACTCACTGTGTAACACTACTCACTTGGTAACACTACTCACTGTGTAACACTACTCACTGTGTAACACTACTCACTGTGTAACACTACTCACTTGGTAACACTACTCACTGTGTAACACTACTCACTGTGTAACACTACTCACTGTGTAACACTACTCACTGTGTAACACTACACTCACTGTGTAACACTACTCACTGTGTAACACTACACTCACTGTGTAACACTACACTCACTGTGTAACACTACTCACTGTGTAACACTACACTCACTGTGTAACACTACTCACTGTGTAACACTACTCACTGTGTAACACTACTCACTGTGTAACACTACACTCACTGTGTAACACTACTCACTGTGTAACACTACTCACTGTGTAACACTACTCACTGTGTAACACTACTCACTGTGTAACACTACTCACTGTGTAACACTACTCACTGTGTAACACTACTCACTGTGTAACACTACTCACTGTGTAACACTACTCACTGTGTAACACTACTCACTGTGTAACACTACTCACTGTGTAACACTACTCACTGTGTAACACTACACTCACTGTGTAACACTACTCACTGTGTAACACTACTCACTGTGTAACACTACTCACTTGGTAACACTACTCACTGTGTAACACTACTCACTTGGTAACACTACTCACTTGGTAACACTACTCACTGTGTAACACTACTCACTGTGTAACACTACTCACTGTGTAACACTACTCACTGTGTAACACTACTCACTTGGTAACACTACTCACTGTGTAACACTACTCACTGTGTAACACTACTCACTGTGTAACACTACTCACTTGGTAACACTACTCACTGTGTAACACTACTCACTGTGTAACACTACTCACTGTGTAACACTACTCACTGTGTAACACTACTCACTGTGTAACACTACACTCACTGTGTAACACTACTCACTGTGTAACACTACACTCACTGTGTAACACTACACTCACTGTGTAACACTACTCACTGTGTAACACTACACTCACTGTGTAACACTACTCACTGTGTAACACTACACTCACTGTGTAACACTACTCACTGTGTAACACTACTCACTGTGTAACACTACTCACTGTGTAACACTACTCACTTGGTAACACTACTCACTGTGTAACACTACTCACTGTGTAACACTACTCACTGTGTAACACTACTCACTTGGTAACACTACTCACTGTGTAACACTACTCACTGTGTAACACTACACTCACTGTGTAACACTACTCACTTGGTAACACTACTCACTGTGTAACACTACTCACTGTGTAACACTACACTCACTGTGTAACACTACTCACTGTGTAACACTACTCACTTGGTAACACTACACTCACTGTGTAACACTACTCACTGTGTAACACTACTCACTGTGTAACACTACTCACTGTGTAACACTACTCACTGTGTAACACTACACTCACTGTGTAACACTACTCACTGTGTAACACTACACTCACTGTGTAACACTACTCACTGTGTAACACTACTCACTTGGTAACACTACTCACTGTGTAACACTACTCACTGTGTAACACTACACTCACTGTGTAACACTACTCACTGTGTAACACTACACTCACTGTGTAACACTACTCACTTGGTAACACTACTCACTGTGTAACACTACTCACTGTGTAACACTACACTCACTGTGTAACACTACTCACTTGGTAACACTACTCACTGTGTAACACTACTCACTGTGTAACACTACTCACTGTGTAACACTACTCACTTGGTAACACTACTCACTGTGTAACACTACTCACTGTGTAACACTACTCACTGTGTAACACTACTCACTTGGTAACACTACTCACTGTGTAACACTACACTCACTGTGTAACACTACTCACTGTGTAACACTACACTCACTGTGTAACACTACACTCACTGTGTAACACTACACTCACTGTGTAACACTACTCACTGTGTAACACTACTCACTGTGTAACACTACTCACTGTGTAACACTACTCACTTGGTAACACTACACTCACTGTGTAACACTACTCACTGTGTAACACTACTCACTTGGTAACACTACACTCACTGTGTAACACTACTCACTGTGTAACACTACTCACTGTGTAACACTACTCACTGTGTAACACTACTCACTTGGTAACACTACACTCACTGTGTAACACTACTCACTGTGTAACACTACTCACTGTGTAACACTACTCACTGTGTAACACTACACTCACTGTGTAACACTACTCACTTGGTAACACTACACTCACTGTGTAACACTACACTCACTGTGTAACACTACACTCACTGTGTAACACTACTCACTGTGTAACACTACTCACTGTGTAACACTACTCACTGTGTAACACTACTCACTTGGTAACACTACTCACTGTGTAACACTACACTCACTGTGTAACACTACTCACTGTGTAACACTACACTCACTGTGTAACACTACTCACTGTGTAACACTACTCACTTGGTAACACTACACTCACTGTGTAACACTACTCACTGTGTAACACTACTCACTTGGTAACACTACTCACTGTGTAACACTACTCACTGTGTAACACTACTCACTGTGTAACACTACTCACTGTGTAACACTACACTCACTGTGTAACACTACTCACTGTGTAACACTACACTCACTGTGTAACACTACTCACTGTGTAACACTACTCTCACTGTGTAACACTACACTCACTGTGTAACACTACACTCACTGGGTAACACTACTCACTGTGTAACACTACACTCACTGTGTAACACTACACTCACTGTGTAACACAACACTCACTGTGTAACACTACTCACTGTGTAACACTACACTCACTTGGTAACACTACTCACTGTGTAACACTACACTCACTGTGTAACACTACTCACTGTGTAACACTACTCACTGTGTAACACTACTCACTGTGTAACACTACACTCACTGTGTAACACTACTCACTGTGTAACACTACTCACTGTGTAACACTACTCACTTGGTAACACTACTCACTGTGTAACACTACACTCACTGTGTAACACTACTCACTGTGTAACACTACACTCACTGTGTAACACTACTCACTGTGTAACACTACTCACTGTGTAACACTACACTCACTGTGTAACACTACACTCACTGTGTAACACTACTCACTGTGTAACACTACTCACTGTGTAACACTACTCACTTGGTAACACTACTTACTGTGTAACACTACTCACTGTGTAACACTACTCACTGTGTAACACTACACTCACTGTGTAACACTACACTCACTGTGTAACACTACTCACTGTGTAACACTACTCACTGTGTAACACTACACTCACTGTGTAACACTACTCACTTGGTAACACTACTCACTGTGTAACACTACTCACTTGGTAACACTACTTACTGTGTAACACTACTCACTGTGTAACACTACTCACTGTGTAACACTACACTCACTGTGTAACACTACACTCACTGTGTAACACTACTCACTGTGTAACACTACTCACTGTGTAACACTACACTCACTGTGTAACACTACTCACTGTGTAACACTACTCACTGTGTAACACTACTCACTGTGTAACACTACTCACTTGGTAACACAACTCACTGTGTAACACAACTCACTGTGTAACACTACTCACTGTGTAACACTACTCACTGTGTAACACTACTCACTGTGTAACACTACTCACTGTGTAACACTACACTCACTGTGTAACACTACTCACTGTGTAACACTACTCACTTGGTAACACTACTCACTGTGTAACACTACTCACTGTGTAACACTACTCACTGTGTAACACTACTCACTGTGTAACACTACTCACTGTGTAACACTACTCACTTGGTAACACTACTCACTGTGTAACACTACTCACTTGGTAACACTACTCACTGTGTAACACTACTCACTTGGTAACACTACTCACTGTGTAACACTACTCACTGTGTAACACTACTCACTTGGTAACACTACTCACTGTGTAACACTACTCACTGTGTAACACTACACTCACTGTGTAACACTACTCACTGTGTAACACTACACTCACTGTGTAACACTACACTCACTGTGTAACACTACACTCACTGTGTAACACTACTCACTGTGTAACACTACTCACTTGGTAACACTACTCACTGTGTAACACTACTCACTGTGTAACACTACTCACTGTGTAACACTACTCACTGTGTAACACTACTCACTGTGTAACACTACTCACTTGGTAACACTACTCACTGTGTAACACTACTCACTTGGTAACACTACTCACTGTGTAACACTACTCACTTGGTAACACTACTCACTGTGTAACACTACTCACTGTGTAACACTACTCACTTGGTAACACTACTCACTGTGTAACACTACTCACTTGGTAACACTACTCACTGTGTAACACTACTCACTTGGTAACACTACTCACTGTGTAACACTACTCACTGTGTAACACTACTCACTGTGTAACACTACACTCACTGTGTAACACTACTCACTGTGTAACACTACTCACTTGGTAACACTACACTCACTGTGTAACACTACTCACTGTGTAACACTACACTCACTGTGTAACACTACTCACTGTGTAACACTACTCACTGTGTAACACTACACTCACTGTGTAACACTACTCACTTGGTAACACTACACTCACTGTGTAACACTACTCACTGGGTAACACTACTCACTGTGTAACACTACTCACTGTGTAACACTACTCACTGTGTAACACTACTCACTGTGTAACACTACTCACTGTGTAACACTACTCACTGTGTAACACTACTCACTGTGTAACACTACTCACTGTGTAACACTACACTCACTTGGTAACACTACTCACTGTGTAACACTACACTCACTGTGTAACACTACTCACTGTGTAACACTACTCACTGTGTAACACTACTCACTGTGTAACACTACACTCACTGTGTAACACTACTCACTGTGTAACACTACACTCACTTGGTAACACTACACTCACTGTGTAACACTACTCACTGTGTAACACTACTCACTGTGTAACACTACTCACTTGGTAACACTACTCACTGTGTAACACTACACTCACTGTGTAACACTACTCACTGTGTAACACTACACTCACTGTGTAACACTACTCACTGTGTAACACTACTCACTGTGTAACACTACACTCACTGTGTAACACTACACTCACTGTGTAACACTACTCACTGTGTAACACTACTCACTGTGTAACACTACTCACTTGGTAACACTACTTACTGTGTAACACTACTCACTGTGTAACACTACTCACTGTGTAACACTACACTCACTGTGTAACACTACACTCACTGTGTAACACTACTCACTGTGTAACACTACTCACTGTGTAACACTACACTCACTGTGTAACACTACTCACTTGGTAACACTACTCACTGTGTAACACTACTCACTGGGTAACACTACTCACTGTGTAACACTACTCACTGTGTAACACTACTCACTGTGTAACACTACTCACTTGGTAACACTACTCACTGTGTAACACTACTCACTTGGTAACACTACTCACTGTGTAACACTACTCACTGTGTAACACTACTCACTGTGTAACACTACTCACTGTGTAACACTACTCACTGTGTAACACTACTCACTGTGTAACACTACTCACTGTGTAACACTACTCACTTGGTAACACTACTCACTGTGTAACACTACTCACTTGGTAACACTACTCACTGTGTAACACTACTCACTGTGTAACACTACACTCACTTGGTAACACTACTCACTGTGTAACACTACACTCACTGTGTAACACTACTCACTGTGTAACACTACACTCACTGTGTAACACTACTCACTGTGTAACACTACACTCACTTGGTAACACTACACTCACTGTGTAACACTACTCACTGTGTAACACTACTCACTGTGTAACACTACACTCACTGTGTAACACTACTCACTTGGTAACACTACACTCACTGTGTAACACTACTCACTGTGTAACACTACTCACTGTGTAACACTACTCACTGTGTAACACTACACTCACTGTGTAACACTACTCACTGTGTAACACTACTCACTGTGTAACACTACTCACTGTGTAACACTACTCACTGTGTAACACTACTCACTGTGTAACACTACTCACTGTGTAACACTACACTCACTGTGTAACACTACTCACTGTGTAACACTACTCACTTGGTAACACTACACACTGTGTAACACTACTCACTGTGTAACACTACTCACTGTGTAACACTACTCACTGTGTAACACTACTCACTGTGTAACACTACTCACTGTGTAACACTACTCACTTGGTAACACTACTCACTGTGTAACACTACTCACTTGGTAACACTACTCACTGTGTAACACTACTCACTTGGTAACACTACTCACTGTGTAACACTACCCACTGTGTAACACTACTCACTGTGTAACACTACTCACTTGGTAACACTACTCACTGTGTAACACTACTCACTTGGTAACACTACTCACTGTGTAACACTACTCACTGTGTAACACTACTCACTGTGTAACACTACACTCACTGTGTAACACTACTCACTGTGTAACACTACTCACTTGGTAACACTACACTCACTGTGTAACACTACTCACTGTGTAACACTACACTCACTGTGTAACACTACTCACTGTGTAACACTACTCACTGTGTAACACTACACTCACTGTGTAACACTACTCACTTGGTAACACTACACTCACTGTGTAACACTACTCACTGGGTAACACTACTCACTGTGTAACACTACTCACTGTGTAACACTACTCACTGTGTAACACTACTCACTGTGTAACACTACTCACTGTGTAACACTACTCACTGTGTAACACTACACTCACTGTGTAACACTACTCACTGTGTAACACTACTCACTTGGTAACACTACCCTCACTGTGTAACACTACTCACTGTGTAACACTACTCACTGTGTAACACTACACTCACTGTGTAACACTACTCACTTGGTAACACTACACTCACTGTGTAACACTACTCACTGTGTAACACTACTCACTGTGTAACACTACTCACTGTGTAACACTACACTCACTGTGTAACACTACACTCACTGTGTAACACTACTCACTGTGTAACACTACTCACTGTGTAACACTACTCACTGTGTAACACTACACTCACTGTGTAACACTACACTCACTGTGTAACACTACTCACTGTGTAACACTACTCACTGTGTAACACTACTCACTGTGTAACACTACACTCACTGTGTAACACTACACTCACTGTGTAACACTACTCACTTGGTAACACTACTCACTGTGTAACACTACTCACTGTGTAACACTACTCACTGGGTAACACTACTCACTTGGTAACACTACTCACTGTGTAACACTACTCACTGTGTAACACTACTCACTTGGTAACACTACTCACTGTGTAACACTACTCACTTGGTAACACTACACTCACTGTGTAACACTACTCACTGTGTAACACTACTCACTGTGTAACACTACTCACTTGGTAACACTACTCACTGTGTAACACTACTCACTGTGTAACACTACACTCACTGTGTAACACTACTCACTGTGTAACACTACTCACTGGGTAACACTACTCACTGTGTAACACTACTCACTGTGTAACACTACTCACTTGGTAACACTACTTACTGTGTAACACTACACTCACTGGGTAACACTACTCACTGTGTAACACTACTCACTTGGTAACACTACACTCACTGTGTAACACTACACTCACTGTGTAACACTACACTCACTGTGTAACACTACTCACTGTGTAACACTACTCACTTGGTAACACTACTTACTGTGTAACACTACTCACTGTGTAACACTACTCACTGTGTAACACTACACTCACTGTGTAACACTACACTCACTGTGTAACACTACTCACTGTGTAACACTACTCACTGTGTAACACTACTCACTGGGTAACACTACTCACTGTGTAACACTACTCACTGTGTAACACTACACTCACTGTGTAACACTACACTCACTGTGTAACACTACTCACTGTGTAACACTACTCACTTGGTAACACTACTCACTGTGTAACACTACTCACTGGGTAACACTACTCACTGTGTAACACTACTCACTGTGTAACACTACACTCACTGTGTAACACTACACTCACTGTGTAACACTACTCACTGTGTAACACTACTCACTGTGTAACACTACTCACTGTGTAACACTACACTCACTGTGTAACACTACACTCACTGTGTAACACTACTCACTGTGTAACACTACTCACTGTGTAACACTACACTCACTGTGTAACACTACTCACTGTGTAACACTACTCACTGTGTAACACTACTCACTGTGTAACACTACACTCACTGTGTAACACTACACTCACTGTGTAACACTACTCACTGTGTAACACTACTCACTTGGTAACACTACTCACTGTGTAACACTACTCACTGGGTAACACTACTCACTGTGTAACACTACTCACTGTGTAACACTACTCACTTGGTAACACTACTCACTGTGTAACACTACTCACTGTGTAACACTACTCACTGTGTAACACTACACTCACTGTGTAACACTACTCACTGTGTAACACTACTCACTGTGTAACACTACTCACTTGGTAACACTACTCACTGTGTAACACTACACTCACTGTGTAACACTACTCACTGTGTAACACTACTCACTGTGTAACACTACTCACTGTGTAACACTACTCACTGTGTAACACTACTCACTGTGTAACACTACACTCACTGTGTAACACTACTCACTGTGTAACACTACACTCACTGTGTAACACTACTCAGTGTGTAACACTACTCACTGTGTAACACTACTCACTGTGTAACACTACACTCACTGTGTAACACTACTCACTTGGTAACACTACACTCACTGTGTAACACTACTCACTGTGTAACACTACTCACTGTGTAACACTACTCACTGTGTAACACTACACTCACTGTGTAACACTACTCACTGTGTAACACTACTCACTGTGTAACACTACTCACTGTGTAACACTACTCACTGTGTAACACTACTCACTGTGTAACACTACTCACTGTGTAACACTACTCACTGTGTAACACTACTCACTGTGTAACACTACACTCACTGTGTAACACTACACTCACTGTGTAACACTACTCACTGTGTAACACTACTCACTGTGTAACACTACACTCACTGTGTAACACTACACTCACTGGGTAACACTACTCACTGTGTAACACTACACTCACTGTGTAACACTACACTCACTGTGTAACACTACTCACTGTGTAACACTACTCACTGTGTAACACTACTCACTTGGTAACACTACACTCACTGTGTAACACTACTCACTGTGTAACACTACTCACTGTGTAACACTACACTCACTGTGTAACACTACTCACTGTGTAACACTACACTCACTGTGTAACACTACTCACTGTGTAACACTACACTCACTGTGTAACACTACACTCACTGTGTAACACTACACTCACTGTGTAACACTACTCACTGTGTAACACTACTCACTGTGTAACACTACTCACTGTGTAACACTACTCACTGTGTAACACTACACTCACTGTGTAACACTACTCACTGTGTAACACTACACTCACTTGGTAACACTACTCACTGTGTAACACTACACTCACTGGGTAACACTACTCACTGTGTAACACTACACTCACTGGGTAACACTACTCACTGTGTAACACTACACTCACTGGGTAACACTACTCACTGTGTAACACTACTCACTGTGTAACACTACACTCACTGGGTAACACTACTCACTGTGTAACACTACACTCACTGGGTAACACTACTCACTGTGTAACACTACACTCACTGGGTAACACTACTCACTGTGTAACACTACACTCACTGGGTAACACTACTCACTGTGTAACACTACACTCACTGGGTAACACTACTCACTGTGTAACACTACACTCACTGGGTAACACTACTCACTGTGTAACACTACACTCACTGGGTAACACTACACACTGTGTAACACTACACTCACTGGGTAACACTACTCACTGTGTAACACTACACTCACTGGGTAACACTACACTCACTGGGTAACACTACTCACTGTGTAACACTACACTCACTGTGTAACACTACACTCACTGTGTAACACTACTCACTGTGTAACACTACTCACTGTGTAACACTACACACTGTGTAACACTACACTCACTGTGTAACACTACTCACTGTGTAACACTACACTCACTGGGTAACACTACTCACTGTGTAACACTACTCACTGTGTAACACTACTCACTGGGTAACACTACTCACTGTGTAACACTACTCACTTGGTAACACTACTCACTGTGTAACACTTCTCACTGGGTAACACTACACACACTGTGTAACACTACTCACTGGGTAACACTACACTCACTGTGTAACACTACTCACTGGGTAACACTACACTCACTGTGTAACACTTCTCACTGGGTAACACTACACACACTGTGTAACACTACTCACTGGGTAACACTACACTCACTGTGTAACACTACTCACTGTGTAACACTACTCACTGGGTAACACTACTCACTGTGTAACACTACACTCACTGGGTAACACTACTCACTTGGTAACACTACTCACTGTGTAACACTACTCACTGTGTAACACTACTCACTGGGTAACACTACACTCACTGTGTAACACTACTCACTGTGTAACACTACTCACTGTGTAACACTACACTCACTGTGTAACACTACACTCACTGGGTAACACTACTCACTGTGTAACACTACACTCACTGTGTAACACTACTCACTGTGTAACACTACACTCACTGTGTAACACTACACTCACTGTGTAACACTACTCACTGTGTAACACTACACTCACTGTGTAACACTACTCACTGTGTAACACTACTCACTGTGTAACACTACACTCACTGGGTAACACTACTCACTGTGTAACACTACACTCACTGGGTAACACTACTCACTGTGTAACACTACTCACTGTGTAACACTACTCACTGTGTAACACTACTCACTGTGTAACACTACACTCACTGTGTAACACTACTCACTTGGTAACACTACTCACTGTGTAACACTACACTCACTGTGTAACACTACACTCACTGTGTAACACTACTCACTGTGTAACACTACTCACTGTGTAACACTACACTCACTGTGTAACACTACACTCACTGTGTAACACTACACTCACTGGGTAACACTACTCACTTGGTAACACTACTCACTGTGTAACACTACTCACTGTGTAACACTACACTCACTGTGTAACACTACTCACTTGGTAACACTACTCACTGTGTAACACTACACTCACTGTGTAACACTACACTGACTGTGTAACACTACACTCACTGTGTAACACTACTCACTGTGTAACACTACTCACTGTGTAACACTACTCACTGTGTAACACTACACTCACTGTGTAACACTACACTCACTGGGTAACACTACTCACTGTGTAACACTACACTCACTGGGTAACACTACTCACTTGGTAACACTACTCACTGTGTAACACTACTCACTGTGTAACACTACTCACTGTGTAACACTACTCACTGTGTAACACTACACTCACTGTGTAACACTACTCACTGTGTAACACTACTCACTGTGTAACACTACACTCACTGTGTAACACTACACTCACTGTGTAACACTACACTCACTGTGTAACACTACTCACTGTGTAACACTACTCACTGTGTAACACTACTCACTGTGTAACACTACACTCACTGTGTAACACTACTCACTGTGTAACACTACTCACTGTGTAACACTACACTCACTGGGTAACACTACTCACTTGGTAACACTACTCACTGTGTAACACTACACTCACTGTGTAACACTACTCACTGTGTAACACTACACTCACTTGGTAACACTACTCACTGTGTAACACTACACTCACTGTGTAACACTACTCACTGGGTAACACTACACTCACTGTGTAACACTACTCACTGGGTAACACTACTCACTGTGTAACACTACTCACTGTGTAACACTACTCACTGTGTAACACTACTCACTGTGTAACACTACACTCACTGTGTAACACTACTCACTGGGTAACACTACTCACTGTGTAACACTACACTCACTGTGTAACACTACACTCACTGTGTAACACTACTCACTGTGTAACACTACTCACTGTGTAACACTACACTCACAGTGTAACACTACTCACTGTGTAACACTACTCACTGTGTAACACTACTCACTGTGTAACACTACTCACTGGGTAACACTACTCACTGTGTAACACTACACTCACTGGGTAACACTACTCACTGTGTAACACTACACTCACTGTGTAACACTACACTCACAGTGTAACACTACACTCACAGTGTAACACTACTCACTGTGTAACACTACACTCACTGTGTAACACTACACTCACAGTGTAACACTACACTCACAGTGTAACACTACACTCACAGTGTAACACTACACTCACAGTGTAACACTACACTCACTGTGTAACACTACTCTCACAGTGTAACACTACACTCACTGTGTAACACTACACTCACTGTGTAACACTACACTCACAGTGTAACACTACTCACTGTGTAACACTACTCACTGTGTAACACTACTCACAGTGTAACACTACTCACTGTGTAACACTACACTCACTGGGTAACACTACTCACTGTGTAACACTACACTCACTGTGTAACACTACTCACTGTGTAACACTACTCACTGTGTAACACTACTCACTGGGTAACACTACTCACTGTGTAACACTACACTCACTGGGTAACACTACACTCACTGGGTAACACTACTCACTGTGTAACACTACACTCACTGGGTAACACTACACTCACTGTGTAACACTACACTCACTGTGTAACACTACACTCACTGTGTAACACTACTCACTGGGTAACACTACTCACTGTGTAACACTACTCACTGTGTAACACTACACTCACTGTGTAACACTACTCACTGTGTAACACTACTCACTGGGTAACACTACACTCACTTGGTAACACTACTCACTGTGTAACACTACTCACTGTGTAACACTACACTCACTGTGTAACACTACACTCACTGTGTAACACTACTCACTGTGTAACACTACTCACTGTGTAACACTACACTCACTGTGTAACACTACTCACTGGGTAACACTACACTCACTGTGTAACACTACTCACTGTGTAACACTACACTCACTGGGTAACACTACTCACTTGGTAACACTACTCACTGTGTAACACTACACTCACTGTGTAACACTACTCACTGTGTAACACTACACTCACTGTGTTACACTACACTCACTGTGTAACACTACACTCACTGTGTAACACTACTCACTTGGTAACACTACTCACTGTGTAACACTACTCACTGTGTAACACTACACTCACTGTGTAACACTACACTCACTGTGTAACACTACACTCACTGTGTAACACTACACTCACTGTGTAACACTACACTCACTGGGTAACACTACTCACTTGGTAACACTACTCACTGTGTAACACTACACTCACTGTGTAACACTACACTCACTGTGTAACACTACACTCACTGTGTAACACTACACTCACTGTGTAACACTACACTCACTGTGTAACACTACTCACTGTGTAACACTACACTCACTGGGTAACACTACTCACTGTGTAACACTACTCACTGGGTAACACTACACTCACTGTGTAACACTACACCCACTGTGTAACACTACACTCACTGTGTAACACTACACTCACTGGGTAACACTACTCACTGTGTAACACTACTCACTGTGTAACACTACACTCACTGTGTAACACTACACTCACTGGGTAACACTACACTCACTGTGTAACACTACACTCACTGTGTAACACTACACTCACTGTGTAACACTACACTCACTGTGTAACACTACTCACTGTGTAACACTACTCACTGTGTAACACTACACTCACTTGGTAACACTACACTCACTGTGTAACACTACTCACTGTGTAACACTACACTCACTGTGTAACACTACTCACTGTGTAACACTACTCACTGTGTAACACTACACTCACTGTGTAACACTACACTCACTGTGTAACACTACACTCACTGTGTAACACTACTCACTGTGTAACACTACACTCACTGTGTAACACTACACTCACTGTGTAACACTACACTCACTGTGTAACACTACTCACTGTGTAACACTACACTCACTGTGTAACACTACACTCACTGTGTAACACTACACTCACTGTGTAACACTACACTCACTGTGTAACACTACACTCACTGTGTAACACTACACTCACTGTGTAACACTACACTCACTGTGTAACACTACACTCACTGTGTAACACTACTCACTGTGTAACACTACTCACTGTGTAACACTACACTCACTGTGTAACACTACACTCACTGTGTAACACTACTCACTGTGTAACACTACACTCACTGTGTAACAATACACTCACTTGGTAACACTACTCACTGTGTAACACTACACTCACTGTGTAACACTACACTCACTGTGTAACACTACTCACTGTGTAACACTACTCACTGTGTAACACTACTCACTGTGTAACACTACACTCACTTGGTAACACTACTCACTGTGTAACACTACACTCACTGTGTAACACTACTCACTGTGTAACACTACACTCACTGTGTAACACTACTCACTGTGTAACACTACACTCACTTTGTAACACTACTCACTGTGTAACACTACTCACTGTGTAACACTACACTCACTGTGTAACACTACTCACTGTGTAACACTACACTCACTGTGTAACACTACTCACTTGGTAACACTACTCACTGTGTAACACTACTCACTGTGTAACACTACTCACTGTGTAACACTACTCACTGTGTAACACTACTCACTGTGTAACATTACTCACTGTGTAACACTATACTCACTGTGTAACACTACACTCACTGGGTAACACTACTCACTGTGTAACACTACTCACTGTGTAACACTACACTCACTTGGTAACACTACACTCACTGTGTAACACTACACTCACTTGGTAACACTACTCACTGTGTAACACTACACTCACTGTGTAACACTACACTCACTGTGTAACACTACTCACTGGGTAACACTACTCACTGTGTAACACTACACTCACTGTGTAACAATACACTCACTTGGTAACACTACTCACTGTGTAACACTACACTCACTGTGTAACACTACACTCACTGTGTAACACTACTCACTGTGTAACACTACTCACTTTGTAACACTACACTCACTGTGTAACATTACACTCACTGTGTAACATTACTCACTGTGTAACACTATACTCACTGTGTAACACTACACTCACTGTGTAACACTATACTCACTGTGTAACACTACACTCACTTGGTAACACTACACTCACTGTGTAACACTACTCACTGTGTAACACTACTCACTGTGTAACACTACTCACTTGGTAACACTACACTCACTGTGTAACACTACTCACTGTGTAACACTACTCACTGTGTAACACTACTCACTGTGTAACACTATACTCACTGTGTAACACTACTCACTGTGTAACACTACTCACTGTGTAACACTACTCACTGTGTAACACTACACTCACTGTGTAACACTACTCACTGTGTAACACTACACTCACTTGGTAACACTACTCACTGTGTAACACTACTCACTGTGTAACACTACACTCACTGTGTAACACTACTCACTGTGTAACACTACACTCACTGTGTAACACTACTCACTTGGTAACACTACTCACTGTGTAACACTACTCACTGTGTAACACTACTCACTGTGTAACACTACTCACTGTGTAACACTACTCACTGTGTAACACTACTCACTGTGTAACACTACTCACTTGGTAACACTACTCACTGTGTAACACTACTCACTGTGTAACACTACTCACTGTGTAACACTACACTCACTGTGTAACACTACACTCACTGTGTAACACTACTCACTGTGTAACACTACACTCACTGTGTAACACTACTCACTGTGTAACACTACTCACTGTGTAACACTACTCACTGGGTAACACTACTCACTGTGTAACAATACACTCACTGGGTAACACTACACTCACTGTGTAACACTACTCACTTGGTAACACTACTCACTGTGTAACACTACTCACTGTGTAACACTACACTCACTGTGTAACACTACTCACTTGGTAACACTACACTCACTGTGTAACACTACACTCACTGTGTAACACTACACTCACTGTGTAACACTACTCACTGTGTAACACTACACTCACTGTGTAACACTACACTCACTGTGTAACACTACACTCACTGTGTAACACTACTCACTGTGTAACACTACACTCACTGTGTAACACTACACTCACTGTGTAACACTACACTCACTGTGTAACACTACTCACTGTGTAACACTACTCACTGGGTAACACTACTCACTGTGTAACAATACACTCACTGGGTAACACTACACTCACTGTGTAACACTACTCACTTGGTAACACTACTCACTGTGTAACACTACTCACTGTGTAACACTACTCACTGTGTAACACTACTCACTGTGTAACACTACACTCACTGTGTAACACTACTCACTTGGTAACACTACACTCACTGTGTAACACTACACTCACTGTGTAACACTACTCACTGTGTAACACTACACTCACTGTGTAACACTACACTCACTGTGTAACACTACTCACTGTGTAACACTACACTCACTGTGTAACACTACACTCACTGTGTAACACTACACTCACTGTGTAACACTACACTCACTGTGTAACACTACTCACTTGGTAACACTACTCACTGTGTAACACTACTCACTGGGTAACACTACTCACTGTGTAACACTACTCACTGTGTAACACTACACTCACTGTGTAACACTACACTCACTGTGTAACACTACTCACTGTGTAACACTACACTCACTGTGTAACACTACTCACTTGGTAACACTACACTCACTGTGTAACACTACACTCACTGTGTAACACTACTCACTGGGCAACACTACACTCACTGGGTAACACCACACTAGTAGCTGACCACACTACACTACACACTGATGTTACCACACTAGTAGCTGACCACACTACACTATGCACTGATGTTACCACACTAGTAGCTGACCACACTACACTACACACTGATGTTACCACACTAGTAGATGACCACACTACACTGCACACTGGTGTTACCACACTAGTAGCTGACCACACTACACTACACACTGGTGTTACCACACTAGTAGCTGACCACACTACACTATGCACTGATGTTACCACACTAGTAGATGACCACACTACACTGCACACTGGTGTTACCACACTAGTAGCTGACCACACTACACTACACACTGGTGTTACCACACTAGTAGCTGACCACACTACACTACACACTGGTGTTACCACACTAGCAGCTATTGCACCTCTCTGTCCCACTCCACTAGTAGTAATATCAACACTGTATAACACTACACTAGGAGCTATTGCACCACACTGTAACACTCCACTAGTAGCAATATCAACACTGTATAACACTACACTAGGTGCTATTGCACCACACTGTAACACTCCACTATTAGCAATATCAACACTGTATAACACTACACTAGGAGCTATTGCACCACACTGTAACACTCCACTAGTAGTAATATCAACACTGTTTAACACTACACTAGGTGCTATTGCACCACACTGTAACACTCCACTAGTAGTAATACCTACACTGTTTAACACTACAATAGGAGCTATTGCACCACACTGTAACACTCCACTAGTTGTAATATCAACACTGTATAACACTACACTAGTAGTAATACCAACACTGTATAACACTACACTAGGAGCTATTGCACCACACTGTAACACTCCACTAGTAGTAATATCAACACTGTATGTCACTACACTAGGAGCTATTGCACCACACTAACACTCCACTAGTAGTAATACCAACACTGTATAACACTACAATATGTGCTATTGCACCACACTGTAACACTCCACTAGTGTTAATACCAACACTGTATAACACTACACTAGTAGTAATATCAACACTGTATGTCACTACACTAGGAGCTAATGCACCACACTAACACTCCACTAGTAGCAATACCAACACTGTATAACACTACAATATGTGCTATTGCACCACACTGTAACACTCCACTAGTGTTAATACCAACACTGTATAACACTACACTAGGAGCTATTGCACCACACTGTAACACTCCACTAGTAGTAATATCAACACTGTTTAACACTACACTAGGAGCTATTGCACCACACTGTAACACTCCACTAGTAGTAATATCAACACTGTATGTCACTACACTAGGAGCTATTGCACCACACTAACACTCCACTAGTAGTAATACCAACACTGTATAACACTACAATATGTGCTATTGCACCACACTGTAACACTCCACTAGTGTTAATACCAACACTGTATAACACTACACTAGGAGCTATTGCAGCACACTGTAACACTCCACTAGTAGTAATATCAACACTGTTTAACACTACACTAGGTGCTATTGCACCACACTGTAACACTCCACTAGTAGTACCTACACTGTATAACACTACAATGGGAGCTATTGCACCACACTGTAACACTCCACTAGTAGTAATACCAACACTGTATGTCACTACACTAGGAGCTATTGCACCACACTAACACTCCACTAGTAGTAATACCAACACTGTATAACACTACAATATGTGCTATTGCACCACACTGTAACACTCCACTAGTGTTAATACCAACACTGTATAACACTACACTAGGAGCTATTGCAGCACACTGTAACACTCCACTAGTAGTAATATCAACACTGTTTAACACTACACTAGGTGCTATTGCACCACACTGTAACACTCCACTAGTAGTACCTACACTGTGTAACACTACAATGGGAGCTATTGCACCACACTGTAACACTCCACTAGTAGTAATATCAACACTGTATAACACTACACTAGGAACTATTGCACCACACTGTATCACTCCACTTGTAGTAATATTTATTTATTTAATCGTATGGTGAATAACATAAAAACAAATCACAAATCCAAGTCCAAGTCTTGGAGCCAGTCCACAGTACATTCTCGAAGATGAAACAGATCACTAGGGCTCCCGGAGTAGGCGTGTAGAGGGCAGCACTGGATGATATGGTCCATGGTCTGTTCCTCCTCATTGCATTGACACAATGGGGAATCTATCCAACCCCACTTATGGCATAGGTAATTGCAACGGCCGTGCCTGGTTCTCAGTCTATTGAGGCGACACCATAATTTTCTAGGAAGGTCAAATCCTTGTAATTTCACCGTTGGGTTGATCTCCTGGGCACTAGTTCCAGACATTGAGTTTGACCATTCGTCCTGCCAGCATTGGTTTAGGTTGAATCGATTTGCCAGAAGTTGGTCGGCCAATAAACTGGTTGGTCTCCTCGAATGAAGTCGCTTCGGTGGTGGGTGGCAGAATTCCTGGTGTATTGGTAATGAGGGAGAAGCATAGATCTTCTTTGCTTCTCTGATCAGAGCTTCCTTCCTCCTCAGGTGAGGTGGTGGAATGTGGCTGAGTACTGGTAGCCAGTGGCGAGGGGTTGATTTGATGGTGCCGGTTATGCAACGCATAGTGTCATTCAGCTTGGTATCCACTTTATGCACATGTGCACTTTCCAACCATACTGGAGCACAGTATTCCGCTGCAGAATAGACTAGACTGATACCCGTTAATCTTAAGCAGTCCACCGTGGCTCCCCATGAACTACCGCAAAGCTTGTGCAGGATGTTATTTCTGGTGGAAATTTTGTGAGAGAGCTTGGTGAGGTGTTCTTTGTAGCTCAGAGTTCGGTCCAGCGTGACACCTAGGTATTTCGGGAATGGGTTGTATTTCAGTTTTTCACCACGAAATACAACATTTGGCTTGTAGTTTGCTAGTCGGTTGGCTAGATGGAATCATGAAACCTCTGTCTTAGACATACTTGGGATCAGTCGCCAGGACTTGAAGAACGTTGACATTTTCTCCAGATCGGTTGTAAGAGTGCCTTCTGCATCTTCAAAAGTTCTGCTTTGAGCTACCAGTGCAATGTCATCTGCGTAAATAAACTTAGTAGCTGATGTTGGTGGCAAGTCATGAATGTACAGATTGAATAGAACTGGGGCCAAAACTGATCCTTGGGGTAGACTATTATTTAGTTTCCTTTTGCGACTTTTAGCATCATCTAGAAATACTACGAACTCTCTTTCACAAAGCATGTTAGAGATAAGATTTGCAATTTCCAAACAGGGGATAGCTTCCAGCACTTTGAGGATCAGTCCATGTCGCCAGACAGTATCATATGCGCTAGTCAGGTCGATAAAGACAGCTGTTGATTTTAGCTTCTTTTGAAACCCTGCTTCAATGTGAGTGGTGAGGGCCAAGACTTGATCAGTACAGCTTCGGTTTTTCCTGAATCCAGCTAGTTCTGGTGGGGTTACAGCTTCAATGAGTGGTGCTATCCTGGCAAGAAGGACTCGTTCTAAAAGTTTATAAATGCAGCTAAGAAGTGCTATTGGACGGTAGTTTTCAGGTCTCTGCTCCGACTTGCCAGGTTTAAGAAGGGCGATCACCTTTGACCGTTTAAACTGCTTTGGTAGGTTGTTAGTCTGAAGGATGAAAGTAAAAAGTGAAGTAAGCCAGCTAATGCTATGTGGACCCATGTTTCGCAGGAATTCATTATAGATGCCATCTGGACCAGCAGCTTTACCAGTTTTCAACATCTTTATTTATTTATTTATTTATTTACATAGGTCCCAATGAGCCTGAGCTCGTGTTAGGGACAATCAAGTAACATAGTTACAGCATGGCATATATACAGGGTGTCCGCAGCAAGCCCTACTTTGTGCTGTAACTCGTTTGTTTTTCAAGATATTTTAGTTTTGACACTTGCTTTAGAAAGCACTTGTCACGCTCTAAAACTTTCGTTTAGTTGGTTTTTGTGTGAAGTTTGCGCCTAACGGGCAAATAAATCTTTTATGGCACGGTTTTGGCACTTTTTTGCTCAAATCTGTTTTTTTTACATCATCCATCGAAAGAGCGACATCGAATTAGTAGAATAAGCCACCAAAATATCAGTTTTTGCCCAAAACAAACTCGCAAAATGCGAGTTTGTGTTTACATTTTCGTCCGCTTATAGCATGTGACCTGCTTCTGCCTGGCCCGAGCCGATCAACTCCAACGGGCAGCGGCAACGCTGGGGAAAGAAGGAGGGTAATGGGCGGCCCAACTTCTGCCGCCGTGAACCTATCCGGGCGGGCACAAGAAGGCTGAATTTGCTACGCTGTGCGGCATTGCTTGGTGCGGTTTGCTGAGCGCGCAACGCCGCTCGGCGTATTTATTTTACTTTTGATTGTTCGGAAATCTAAATTAAAAGTTACCTTGTGACTACTGATTCAAAGCAGACGTTTGGATGTTCCTACAACATTACCGGTACTGGTTTTGTTTCGTTTAAATTACAAAACAACTTACTAATGAAGTTGAACTTAAATACACTTACTCTGTAATCAGCCGTCAAAACGCCCAAAACAAATTAAGTTCTAATGTGTATTCATTTAATACCGGTAAAAATGATATTTTTTTACTCTAAGATCTTCTGCTCAAGTAAACTTGGTTATGGCGTTGGTAAAGAAAACAAGGCATTGTAATTACGCCAAAAAGTTTTGATTTTTATTCTTGAAATTCTTTTTGGCGCTTCTTTTAAAATAAATTAGTGGTCTGAACAATAAAGCAATGAGCCGTGTGATCACTCGGAAATGAATTTAGATCTAAATTTTGGCAACGGCTAAATTGTAGTTGCATGTAGTCACGGTGAAAATGAAAATCCACTGCCTGCTTCCAGTCTCCGACCGGGTCAGGAATGGAATGAATGAAGCCCCCATCTAGCGGCGAAGATATGGACTGTGCCGGCTGCCGAGGCCTGACGCACTCCTCTGGGGCAATGATTAAATGAATGACAGATGAAAAGAAATGATAGTGGAGAGTGTTGCTGGAATGAAATTTTGACAGGGAAAACCGGAGTACCCGGAGGAAAACCTGTCTGCCTCCATTTTGTCCAGCATAGATCTCACATGGAGTGACCGGGATTTGAACCACGGACCCAGCGGTGAGAGGCCGGCGTGCTGCCGCCTAAGCCACGGAGGCTTTCAGGTAAAAATGTTATTTTTTCTTGATCTCCAGTATCTTTGAATGATATTTTTAAAAGCAAACTTGATTCGGGCGTGGGCAAAAAAAAAAAAAATCTAACACACCAAAAAAATGATTCTTATTCTTCTAATCGGTTTTTGACACTTGTTTTTAATGTAAAAAAATAAGAATAAAAAAACATCGAATGAACTAAAACGACAACAAACACATTTGCGCCAATAAGAAGGCTTAGGAATACGCGGAGGTAAGTTCTTAAAAGTCAGAAGAGGTAGGTGAAGAAATAAAAATGGCACTGAAAACACACACCAATAAAAGTGTGAATCTTATCCGCTTTATCGTATATTTGTCACGTATTTAAAAGATAGTAACAATAAACAACGAATAAACTAAATCAATAACTAAAAATCACTTATTTATCGAGCAGGTGCTCGAAGATACCACCTCCTTGCTGGTGGCAAAACTCTAGCCGCCGGAACACTCCCGCCGAAGCATTTCGTAACTCTTGACATCTGTCTAGTCTCCTAAACGCACCAACGATCCTGTCGCACATTTCGTCGCGATCGTCGTAGGAGGTTTCATACACTAGATCTTTCACTCTTCCCCACACAAAAAAAAATCCATAATGTCAATGTCCATGCTTCGTGCTGGCCATGGTCTGGCCATTAGTCTGCCTCGTCCAATCGTTTTGCCGTCGAATAGGAAGTTTGCTGCATTTTGGGCAGCAAATGTTGAGTGGGGAGGTGCGCCGTCGTGCATAAACCACAGGTTTTGCAGAATTTCTTCACCCAGGTCCGCTGTTGCAATTAGAACAGGGAGGTCATTTTCTAGGAACTGAGTGTAACCGTGACCGTTTAAAGTCCCTTGAAAAAAGTGTGGGCCAATAATACAGTCATCTACCACCCCACCCCAACAATTGATGGACCATCGGTGTTGGTGGTCTACCTCCCTCAACCAATGCGGGTTTTCTGCCGACCAAAAATGAGTTGTGGTGTGGTTCGGTGCCCCTGCGTTTCTGAAAAACGATTCGTCAGTCTGGAGTACGCTGAACGGTCTAGCCTGTTCGAGCATCCATTCACAACGTTCGATGCGCGCTAGATAGTCATCTTCCATCAGCAGCTAATGTTTGTGTAGGCGGTACGGCTGCAGATTTTCGTCTTTCCATATCTTGTGGACCACACTCTTGGAAACGTTGTACAACCTGGCAATGGTCCTCGTACTGGTTCGCGGATTACGACGAACTTCTTCCTCTGTAAGGCACGTACACTGGTCGATCATAAAAAAGCTGTGGTGGTCGTAAGTTTCCCGTGGGACGCGCCCTCGTCTCGAAATCCCGAATCGTTTGTGGCAGAGGGTGTCTGCCTTGCCGGTCGGGAAACCGGAGAGAATTCTCCCGCGAAGCTTCAGCAGCATTTCCATGACATTGTCCTAGAAAAGAACCGAAATTATTTAACAATAGAAACGCAGGTAAACTTAACAGATCTAAAGCACAGTCACGACATAAATCAAAGACAAATTACAGGCGAACAGATTGCGTGTCGGATTTTATTTCGTAAGGGGGTTCAATGACGATTACGATTAGAATAATTAGCCGTATCGAGTTTTAAGAACTACGGTATTTACACGTCTAAATCGACTTAAAAGTACCTGAATGACAGCCACTATTTGTTTCGCGATGGGGGAAAAAATGTAAACACCTGTACTGACGACTGATGCACGTTGTAATGTAGCCTAAACAACAACAATAGCCACGCAGTTGCAAGAGAATATTTTCATTTAACTCTTACACCAGTGTTTAACAACAAAGTAGTGAGATAGAAGTAAATCTTACCATGATAAATTTAAAGCTAGTCGAGCCATTTGGCCTACGCAAAGTTGGCCGATACCGGAGTCAACATAACAGTCAAAAGGGCCAATGAAAACGAAGCAGTCGATCAGATACATTGACAAAAAAAACTCAACGCGTACCAAACAAAGCAATTGACAAGCAAAATTAAAGAACTGAATGACAGGCCCACGACTCGCTAACTTAAAAAAAAGGAAACAGTAAAATTAGATTATGTTTCCTTCCGTATACCGGTATTATGAGATGCAGGGAAAATTGCATTATTCGATCCGAGGGTACAAACAAATAAACAGCCAGAGATAATTACTTACCTAGGTGGGTGAGTGGTTAACGTGTCGGTCTACTAACCCCAAGTTCCGCCCCTTAAAACACCAATAACTAACTAACTAACCCAAGCTTGCAGGTTCACTCTTGGTCGTGGTAAGTGATTTTTGAAAGGCGGAAAAAATACGACATGCATGTCATACGATGTTGGCATGTCAAAGAACCCATTTGAATTCAGTAGGCCAGTTCATAACGGCAAAATTAATATCGGGAGTTTCCGCCAACACAAAGTTCCTCGTTTCTCTACTAGAAAGCGATATTGTGTTCAAGGAGCTTAGATATCTAACCTCCTTGACTTTAATAGTGCTTCAAGGAACAACGAAATTCGACATGCAAGCTACCCTCTGGGTGTCAATTACAAAGCTTGCACCCGGCACTCGAGGCCATACGATATTATTATTATTTTTACCTACAATTAAAATGGCATCGAGCACCTCGTCCGGCGTGTACCGCTGCATGTTTGCACTGCTTAGAGGAGAACACTTCAAAATGACAACAAAAGTGTGACCGACTCTGCGGTGGTGCAGCCGGCCGGTAGGATCGCTGCGAGCCTGCTTCAACCGAACCGTGGGCCTGTGTCGCGCAGGTGCCCGGACAGGGCGCGAAGGCCCGCTTGAGGTTCTCACGGCTGATTGCTTATTGTTCAGAACAATAATTTCTTTTAAAAGGAGCGCCAATAACGAATTTCAAGAATAAAAATCAAAACTTTTTGGCGTAATTACAATGCCTTGTTTTCTTTACCAACGCCATAACCAAGTTTACTTGAGCAGAAGATCTTAGAGTAAAAAAATATCATTTTTACCGGTATTAAATGAATACACATTAGAACTTAATTTGTTTAGGGCGTTTTGACGGCTGATTACAGAGTAAGTGTATTTAAGTTCATCTTCATTAGTAAGATGTTTTGTAATTTAAACGAGACAAAACCAGTACCGGTAATGTTGTAGGAACATCCAAACGTCTGCTTTGAATCAGTAGTCACAAGGTAACTTTTAATTTAGATTTCCGAACAATCAAAAGTAAAATAAATACGCCGAGCGGCGTTGCGCGCTCAGCAAACCGCACCAAGCAATGCCGCACAGCGTAGCAAATTCAGCCTTCTTGTGCCCGCCCGGATAGGTTCACGGCGGCAGAAGTTGGGCCGCCCATTACCCTCCTTCTTTCCCCAGCGTTGCCGCTGCCCGTTGGAGTTGATCGGCTCGGGCCAGGCAGAGGCAGGTCGCATGCTATAAGCGGACGAAAATCTAAACACAAACTCGCATTTTGCGAGTTTGATTTGGGCAAAAACTGATATTTTGGTGGCTTATTCAACTAATTCGATGTCGCTCTTTCGATAGGTGATGTCAAAAAACCGATTTGAGCACAAAAGTGACAAAACCGTGCCACAAAAGATTGATTTGCGCGTTAGGCGCAAACTTCACACAAAAACCAACTAAACGAAAGTTTTAGAGCTTGACAAGTACTTTCTAAAGCAAGTGTCAAAATTAAAATATCTTGAAAAACAAACGAGTTACAGCACAAAGTAGGGCTTGCTGCGGACACCCTGTATAATTTTTGTAACATTATTGTTTAGTTTAATACTAACTTATATTAGATTGCTAGTGACTAACTTTACAGAGATAATTCGGTATAATACATTTCATTGCTTAAGGCTATTGTACATGGGCTATTCATTCCTTAATAGGAAGTCTTTTGTTTTCCTCTTAAATGTTTTTATAGAGAAACTTTCCCTTATGCCTAATGGTAGCGAGTTGTATTCTTTTATTATAGAGGACATAATTCCTTTAGTTCCAAATTTAATGGATTGGGAATGGCTGGTGAATATTTGATTTACTCCTCTTGTTGCATAATGATGAATGTCATTTGCATGGGTAAAATGGATGTGTGTGTGTATCAATTTGTTTTCTAATTTGTATACAAATACTGTTGCTGACATAGCTATTTGTTTTTGCAGTGGCATAATTTTAGTTCTTCAGTATAATTCATTTGAGGGTGTGAGCCAAGGAAATCCGAAGATAGATTTTTAGCACGTTTCTGGAGTATCTCAAGTTCTTTTATCAGCTCCTTCTTACAATATCCCCATATGAAATTCATGTACATTAGATGTGAATGTATCAGCGCAAAGTATATATTTTTCAATTGTTGGCTAGTAAGACAGCTATATCTTAATCTGAAAATAATACCAATTAAAGGGCTGATTTTATGTTTTACATTTTCTACATGATTTTCCCAGGTTAGTGTACTATCTAGTGTGATACCTAAGTATGTTGCCGATTTAACCCTTTCTATTTCTTTGTTGGCTATGTTGACTATGTTTGTGGTCTCAATCTTGTATGATGGTTTATGGAAGAATAAATATTTTGTTTTAGTGATATTGATAACCATTTTGTGTGCTCTCAACCAATCCACCAGCTTATTGAGATCATAATTAATATTTAGCATAATTTCCTGTTCAGATGTTCCCAGATAGAGTATAAAAATATCATCTGCAAATAGTTTAAGCTTGCCTTTCAATTCTAATAATACTATATCATTAATATAGGCCAAGAAAAGAATTGGTCCTAAGACAGAACCTTGAGGTACTCCTGTGTCAATTCTCATTTGAGATCCTTTTACATTATCGATTGCAACATATTGTTTTCTGTTAGTGAGGTAGTTCTTGAACCAATCATGTGCCACTCCTCTGATGCCTGCAAATTCTAGTTTATTAAGGAGAATCTTATGGTTAACCAGATCGAAGGCTTTTTGAAGGTCAATTAGTACACCAGCAGCTAGTTTGTTTTCATCTAATGCCTTTTCTACATCAGTTACTACTTCAAATATAGCACTATCAGCTCCTCTATTTGGAATAAACCCATATTGGCAGTTTGCAAAGTAATCATTTTTCATGAAGAAATTCATAAGTCTTCGTTTAACAACGCTTTCTAGAACCTTGCTGATGGCAGATATAATATTAATGGGTCTGTAATTTGATGGGTGGGTTTTGTCTCCTTTTTTGTAGATCGGGACCACCCTAGAGACTTTACAGGCATCGGGGAATATACCAGTCATCAGTGAAAGATTTATTATTTTGACAAGATATGGTGTAAGGCCCTCAAGACACAATTGTAGCATGACATTAGTAGTGTTGTCCTCACTTATATTGTTTTTGTGTTTTAGGGAGTTTATAATTGATTGTATTTCATTAGCATCAGTAGGTAACATAAAGATTGTCTTAGTGCTAGTAGTATTTTTATAGCTTGTAATGTCCGAGGTAGAACTGTTTCCTTGATTTTCCCATATACTGTTAGCAATATTGACATAATATTTATTAATTTCATCACATATATTTTCCTTTTTTTCGACATTTGTGCCGTCGACTATAAGTTTGACAATTTCATTTTTCCCTTTCTTTGGCCTATTTAACATCTCATTAACAACACTCCACACTTCCCTCTGATTATTTGCATTTTGAATTTTTTGGTCAAAGTAGTTTCTTTGTAGGTTTCTCTTAAGTTTTGTAACTTGGTTGCTAATAATTTTATATTCTTCTAAAATTTCTGCAGATGGATTTTTAACTTTGGTTTTTGTATATATCTTATCTTTCCTGTGTATTAGTGCTAAAAGATCTTGTGTGATCCAGGGTTTTATTGGTGGGGCACTTGGCTCCTTATTCGTATATTTCATAGTACAGGCTTCTATTCCTTTATTAATAAAATCACAGAATTTATTGTAGTAGTCATTGATGTTAGTTTCATTGCATACAAATTCTTGAGTTATTAAATATTTATTAAGTTTATTGTAGTTTATTTTATCCTTTTCTATTGGCCTATCATCACATATTGAGTTCCTGTTTATCTTTTTGTTTCTCATTTCACAGATTAGTAAATGGTGATCACTCAAATCATTATCAATATTATAGACATTACATATTTTGTCACAGTCGTTCACCAATACATGATCAATTAGAGTAGAGCTAGTTTGTGTTACACGAGTTGGATATTTTGTATTACATAAGACTAGACCGTACGATTTGACTAGGTTAATATAACTACTAGTATATCTGTCCCCAAATAATAGATCGATATTCATATCACCTAGCATTATAACAGGATTAGTTGAGTAAGAACTAATAATTACTTCGAGATCAGTTAGAAAGTGTGGAATGTTGCTTTTATGAGGGTTATAAGCAGTGATTATATTGTATTCTTGATGGCCTTTTCTCACAGTAATGTGCAGTATGCTGTGGGTGGAATTTATTTCCTTTCCAAGGGTACTGCTACATTTGTTTGAAATATACAAAGATACTCCCCCTCCAGTTTGCTTTCTAACTATGTAATATGCAACATATTTCTTAATATTGAAAAACATTTTTGTTTGTTCTGTTAACCAATTTTCTGAGATTGCTAGGACATCTACACCTTTGATTCTGTCTAACATTATTTGGATATCATCGAACTTGTTTTTTATGCTATGTGCATTTATGTGTATGCATTTTAGTGTACTGGTATCGGTTTTTATCTGTTTACTGTCCTTAATTTTATAATAATCGCTAAGTGTATTACAGTTACACTCGGTTAATTCTAGTGTATTATTATTTGCATTACCTAAAAATTTTAATTTCTGTAATTCTAGTTCCATATGGGATAATACTTAGTAGATATCTTACTATTACATAGATTTTAGTTTGAGAGGGCAGCGAGTTCATCCAGTATTTCAGCACTTGATATAAGCTTTGAGGGTCCATTTTGATTTTTCCGAATGTATATTTTGCAGTCTCTGACCCAAGTTGCAAAGATTTTTCCCTGTTGTCTCAATTCACCGCACTTTTTGGCGATGGTTTCATTTCATGGGGTCAGGTGTTCATTGATATATCTATTACCACCATCACTGTAACCAATTTCACTCGTCTTCAGGGTCTTCTTTTGTCTTCTGCTACTGAGAATCTCTTCCTTCTTCCACCTATTATTTAATTTCACAATTATCGGTTGAGGCCCAGGCTTTGTTGACGGGAGGCGGTGAGCTGCGTCTATGTTTGCCCTGGTGATTTCAACTCCTAACGTCTTGCCAATGTCCGAGATTTTGTGAAATACATCCTCCTCTCTTTCAGTGGGTATTCCATACACTATCAAGTTGTTCTTGCGCTGGTACTGTTTTAGTTCCTCCAATTCGTTGATAGCTCTAGATGCTGCCATTTCTGCGTCCTTGACGGTTTTTCTCTCTTTCTTCAGAGTTTCAATTTCCCGGTGGAGTTCATCATACTTTTCTGATAAGAAAGTTGCTAGTTTTCTTACCTCGTGGTTTTCTTCTCTCATCGCCGAAAGGGATTCCTCAAGTTTCTGGGAGAAAGATGCCATAACCTCTTTGAGGTTAGGTTGCGGGAGGCAGTCTTCACGATTGCATGACCATTTGAAAGTATCATCTTTCCGGAATTGTTGGTACGTGTCTATACTCATTTTCATGCATGTTACATGAAACCAGCGTCCACACTCACCATCACATCCTACAGCCTGCTGATTGTTCTTGATCTTGTTGCCGCATGGAGCACAGTTGACCGTCATGATATTAAATGTTATATGTCTTCTCTTTTAACAAGTTATGTACCGTATTGTATTTCTCTTACGTATTTTATCTACACTGTTCACACAATATTTAACACTTTAGTCACTCGCGTAATCCTCGGTAAACCTGCGTAATTTCGTAATTTTGCTTACGTTTAGAATATAAGGTTTTACATATCCGCCATTTTGATAATGATAGTGGTTTCAACTTCCTGAACAGAAAATGGCCTAGACAGTTTCTCATTCTTCTGAGTTCTACGTTTGAGTATGGTGAGCTTTTGTTTCACTGTTTTCGTGTGACATTTATCTCTTTTGGATCGTGTAATGTCCACCATTCTATTTGCAATGGCATCTGGGCTCAAGTTAGTATACTGCTTTTTGGAGACATGTTTTCCAGTAAGACGATTTAAGACTCTCCAAGCCTTTCTGCTCGATTTCGCGAAGTCCATGTTTTTCACTGTTTTTCCCACTTTTGTTTCCTATTCTTCTCTAGTGATTGTAGAAGCTTCGAACCAACTTCATGATTGCCTGTTGTTAGATATTCTTCGTATAGCGCCTCGCTTTCAGGGTTCAAGCCTGGCACATAGTCTTTTCTGAAACCTCTAGGGATGTTTAATTTAGCAGCTGAAATTACTAGGTTAACGAAGTCATCATAGTTATTGGCAATTGGCTCTAGTTTTGAATCAAATAGCTTCCGATCAAGATCTTCAGAGAATTTGTCCCAATTTGCACGGTTGAAATTCCACCTGGGTAGAGGTACTGAGTTCACCAGGGGTATCTTCGTGCCAGTTTCCAGAAGAACTGGTCGGTGTTGGCTGTTTGGGAAGTTAGACAGTATTTCACGTGCAGTGTTAAGAGACTGATCAAGACAATCCTTGGACACAGATTTTAGGTCGGGATTGTAGTCTCTTCCCCAACGAGCAGAATGGAAGGAGCCTTTGTCTTTCGCGTCAAAAACTAGATGCAGATAGTAATACCAACACTGTATAACACTACACTAGAAGCTATTGCACCACACTGTAACACTCCACTAGTAGTAATATCAACACTGTATAACACTACACTAGGAGCTATTGCACCACACTGTAACACTCCACTAGTAGTAATATCAACACTGTATAACACTACACTAGGAGCTATTGCACCACACTGTAACACTCCACTAGTAGCAATATCAACACTGTATAACACTACGCTAGGAGCTATTGCACCACACTGTAACACTCCACTAGTAGTAATATCAACACTGTATAACACTACACTAGGAGCTATTGCACCACACTGTAACACTCCACTAGTAGCAATATCAACACTGTATAACACTACACTAGGAGCTATTGCACCACACTGTAACACTCCACTAGTAGCAATATCAACACTGTATAACACTACACTAGGAGCTATTGCACCACACTGTAACACTCCACTAGTAGTAATATCAACACTGTTTAACACTACACTAGGTGCTATTGCACCACACTGTAACACTCCACTAGTAGTAATATCAACACTGTATAACACTACACTAGGAGCTATTGCACCACACTGTAACACTCCACTAGTTGTAATATCAACACTGTATAACACTACACTAGGAGCTATTGCACCACACTGTAACACTCCACTAGTAGCAATATCAACACTGTATAACACTACACTAGGAGCTATTGCACCACACTGTAACACTCCACTAGTAGTAATATCAACACTGTATAACACTACACTAGGAGCTATTGCACCACACTGTAACACTCCACTAGTAGTAATATCAACACTGTATAACACTACACTAGGAGCTATTGCACCACACTGTAACACTCCACTAGTAGTAATACCAACACTGTATAACACTAGACTAGGAGCTATTGCACCACACTGTAACACTCCACTAGTAGCAATATCAACACTGTATAACACTACACTAGGAGCTATTGCACCACACTGTAACACTCCACTAGTAGTAATACCAACACTGTATAACACTACACTAGGAGCTATTGCACCACACTGTAACACTCCACTAGTAGTAATATCAACACTGTATAACACTACACTAGGAGCTATTGCACCACACTGTAACACTCCACTAGTAGCAATATCAACACTGTATAACACTACACTAGGAGCTATTGCACCACACTGTAACACTCCACTAGTAGTAATATCAACACTGTATAACACTACACTAGGAGCTATTGCACCACACTGTAACACTCCACTAGTAGTAATATCAACACTGTATAACACTACACTAGGAGCTATTGCACCACACTGTAACACTCCACTACTAGTAATATCAACACTGTATAACACTACACTAGAAGCTATTGCACCACACTGTAACACTCCACTAGTAGTAATATCAACACTGTATAACACTACACTAGAAGCTATTGCACCACACTGTAACACTCCACTAGTAGTAATATCAACACTGTATAACACTACACTAGGAGATATTGCACCACACTGTAACACTCCACTAGTAGTAATACCAACACTGTATAACACTACACTAGGAACTATTGCACCACACTGTAACACTCCACTAGTAGTAATATCAACACTGTATAACACTACACTAGGAGATATTGCACCACACTGTAACACTCCACTAGTAGCAATATCAACACTGTATAACACTACACTAGGAGCTATTGCACCACACTGTAACACTCCACTAGTAGTAATACCAACACTGTATAACACTAGACTAGGAGCTATTGCACCACACTGTAACACTCCACTAGTAGCAATATCAACACTGTATAACACTACGCTAGGAGCTATTGCACCACACTGTAACACTCCACTAGTAGTAATATCAACACTGTATAACACTACACTAGGAGCTATTGCACCACACTGTAACACTCCACTAGTAGCAATATCAACACTGTATAACACTACACTAGGTGCTATTGCACCACACTGTAACACTCCACTAGTAGCAATATCAACACTGTATAACACTACACTAGAAGCTATTGCACCACACTGTAACACTCCACTAGTAGCAATATCAACACTGTATAACACTAGACTAGGAGCTATTGCACCACACTGTAACACTCCACTAGTAGCAATATCAACACTGTATAACACTACACTAGGAGCTATTGCACCTCACTGTAACACTCCACTAGTAGTAATATCAACACTGTATAACACTACACTAGGTGCTATTGCACCACACTGTAGCACTCCACTAGTAGCAATATCAACACTGTATAACACTACACTAGGTGCTATTGCACCACACTGTAACACTCCACTAGTAGCAATATCAACACTATATAACACTACACTAGGAGATATTGCACCACACTGTAACACTCCACTAGTAGCAATATCAACACTGTATAACACTACACTAGGAGATATTGCACCACACTGTAACACTCCACTAGTAGTAATATCAACACTGTATAACACTACACTAGGAGCTATTGCACCACACTGTAACACTCCACTAGGAGCAATATCAACACTGTATAACACTACACTAGGAGATATTGCACCACACTGTAACACTCCACTAGTAGTAATATCAACACTGTATAACACTACACTAGGAACTATTGCACCACACTGTAACACTCCACTAGTAGTAATACCAACACTGTATAACACTACACTAGGTGCTATTGCACCACACTGTAACACTCCACTAGTAGCAATATCAACACTGTATAACACTACACTAGGAGATATTGCACCACACTGTAACACTCCACTAGTAGTAATATCAACACTGTATAACACTACACTAGGAACTATTGCACCACACTGTAACACTCCACTAGTAGTAATACCAACACTGTATAACACTACACTAGGTGCTATTGCACCACACTGTAACACTCCACTAGTAGTAATATCAACACTGTATAACACTACACTAGGAACTATTGCACCACACTGTAACACTCCACTAGTAGTAATACCAACACTGTATAACACTACACTAGGTGCTATTGCACCACACTGTAACACTCCACTAGTAGTAATACCAACACTGTATAACACTACGCTAGGAGCTATTGTACCACACTGTAACACTCCACTAGTAGTAATACCAACACTGTATGTCACTACACTAGGAGCTATTGCACCACACTGTAACACTCCACTAGTAGCAATACCAACACTGTATAACACTACACTAGGAGCTATTGCACCACACTGTAGTACTCCACTAGTAGTAATACCAACACTGTATAACACTACACTATGTGCTATTGCACCACACTGTAACACGCCACTAGTAGTAATATCAACACTGTATAACACTACACTAGGAGCTATTGCACCACACTGTAACACTCCACTAGTAGTAATACCAACACTGTATAACACTACACTAGGTGCTATTGCACCACACTGTGACACTCCACTAGTAGTAATATCAACACTGTATAACACTACACTAGGTGCTATTGCACCACACTGTGTCACTCCACTAGTAGCAATATCAACACTGTATAACACTACACTAGGTGCTATTGCACCACACTGTAACACTCCACTAGTAGTAATACCAACACTGTATAACACTACACTAGGTGCTATTGCACCACACTGTGTCACTCCACTAGTAGCAATATCAACACTGTATAACACTACACTAGGTGCTATTGCACCACACTGTGACACTCCACTAGTAGTAATATCAACACTGTATAACACTACACTAGGTGCTATTGCACCACACTGTAACACTCCACTAGTAGTAATATCAACACTGTATAACACTACACTAGAAGCTATTGCACCACACTGTAACACTCCACTAGTAGTAATATCAACACTGTATAACACTACACTAGGAGATATTGCACCACACTGTAACACTCCACTAGTAGTAATACCAACACTGTATAACACTACACTAGGAACTATTGCACCACACTGTAACACTCCACTAGTAGTAATATCAACACTGTATAACACTACACTAGGAGATATTGCACCACACTGTAACACTCCACTAGTAGCAATATCAACACTGTATAACACTACACTAGGAACTATTGCACCACACTGTAACACTCCACTAGTAGTAATATCAACACTGTATAACACTACACTAGGAACTATTGCACCACACTGTAACACTCCACTAGTAGTAATATCAACACTGTATAACACTACACTAGGTGCTATTGCACCACACTGTAACACTCCACTAGTAGTAATATCAACACTGTATAACACTACACTAGGTGCTATTGCACCACACTGTAACACTCCACTAGTAGCAATATCAACACTGTATAACACTACACTAGGAGCTATTGCACCACACTGTAACACTCCACTAGTAGTAATACCAACACTGTATAACACTACACTAGGAGCTATTGCACCACACTGTAACACTCCACTAGTAGCAATATCAACACTGTATAACACTACACTAGGAGCTATTGCACCACACTGTAACACTCCACTAGTAGTAATACCAACACTGTATAACACTACACTATATAACACCACACGATATAACACTCTGTTATGGTGTACCACACGATATAACGCCCTGATATGGTGTACCACACGATATAACGCTCTGTTATGGCGAACCACACGATATAACGCTTGTCATGGTGTACCACACGTTATAACGCTCTGTTATGGCGAACCAAACGATATAACGCTCTGTCATGGTGTACCACACGTTATAACGCTCTGTTATGGTGTACCACACGATATAACGCTCTGTTATGGCGAACCACACGTTATAACGCTCTGTCATGGTGTACCACACGATATAACGCTCTGTTATGGTGTACCACACGTTATAACGCTCTGTCATGGTGTACCACACGTTACAACGCTTGTCATGGTGTACCACACGTTATAACGCTCTGTCATGGTGTACCACACGTTATAACGCTCTGTTATGGCGAACCAAACGATATAACGCTCTGTCATGGTGTACCACACGTTATAACGCTCTGTTATGGCGAACCACACGAAATAACGCTTGTCATGGTGTACCACATGATATAACGCTCTGTCATGGTGTACCACACGTTATAACGCTCTGTTATGGCGAAACACACGAAATAACGCTTGTCATGGTGTACCACATGATATAACGCTTGTCATGGTGTACCACATGATATAACACTCTGTCCTGGTGTACCACACGATATAACGCTCTGTCCTGGTGTACCACATGATATAACGCTCTGTCCTGGTGTACCACACGATATAACGCTCTGTCCTGGTGTACCACACGATATAACGCTTGTCATGGTGTACCACACGTTATAACGCTCTGTTATGGTGTACCACACTATATAACGCTTGTCATGGTGTACCACACGTTATAACACTCTGTTATGGTGTACCACACGTTATAACGCTCTGTTATGGCGAACCAAACGATATAACGCTCTGTCATGGTGTACCACACGATATAACGCTTGTCATGGTGTACCACACGATATAACGCTTGTCATGGTGTACGACACGTTATAACGCTTGTCATGGTGTACCACACGATATAACGCTTGTCATGGTGTACCACACGTTATAACGCTTGTCATGGTGTACCACACGTTATTACGCTCTGTTATGGTGTACCACACGTTATAACGCTCTGTTATGGTGTACCACACGATATAACGCTTGTCATGGTGTACCACACGATATAACGCTTGTTATGGTGTGCCCCACGTTATAACGCTCTGTTATGGTGTACCACACGATATAACGCTCTGTTATGGTGTACCACACGTTATAACACTCTGTTATGGTGTACCACACGAAATAACGCTTGTCATGGTGTACCACATGATATAACGCTCTGTCATGGTGTACCACACGTTATAACGCTCTGTTATGGTGTACCACACGATATAACGCTTGTCATGGTGTACCACATGATATAACGCTCTGTCATGGTGTACCACACGTTATAACGCTCTGTTATGGTGTACCACACGTTATAACGCTCTGTTATGGTGTACCACACGTTATAACGCTCTGTCCTGGTGTACCACACGATATAACGCTCTGTTATGGTGTACCTCACGATATAACGCTCTGTCCTGGTGTACCACACGATATAACGCTCTGTCCTGGTGTACCACACATTATAACGCTCTGTTATGGTGTACCACACGATATAACGCTCTGTCCTGGTGTACCACACGATATAACGCTCTGTCCTGGTGTACCACATGATATAACGCTCTGTTATGGTGTACCACACGTTATAACACTCTGTCCTGGTGTACCACACGATATAACGCTCTGTCCTGGTGTACCACACGATATAACACTCTGTCATGGTGTACCACACGATATAACGCTCTGTCCTGGTGTACCACACGATATAACGCTCTGTCCTGGTGTACCGCACGATATAACGCTCTGTCCTGGTGTACCACATGATATAACGCTCTGTCCTGGTGTACCGCACGTTATAACGCTCTGTTATGGTGTACCACACGAAATAACACTTGTCATGGTGTACCACATGAAATAACGCTTGTCATGGTGTACCACACGAAATAACGCTTGTCATGGTGTACCACATGATATAACGCTCTGTCCTGGTGTACCGCACGATATAACGCTCTGTCCTGGTGTACCACACGATATAACGCTCTGTTATGGCGAACCAAACGATATAACGCTCTGTCATGGTGTACCACACGATATAACACTCTGTCCTGGTGTACCACACGATATAACGCTCTGTCCTGGTGTACCACACGATATAACGCTCTGTCCTGGTGTACCGCACGATATAACGCTCTGTCCTGGTGTACCACATGATATAACGCTCTGTCCTGGTGTACCACATGATATAACGCTCTGTCCTGGTGTACCACATGATATAACGCTCTGTCCTGGTGTACCACACGATATAACGCTCTGTCCTGGTGTACCGCACGATATAACGCTCTGTCCTGGTGTACCGCACGATATAACGCTCTGTCCTGGTGTACCACACGATATAACGCTCTGTCCTGGTGTACCACACGATATAACGCTCTGTCCTGGTGTACCACATGATATAACGCTCTGTCCTGGTGTACCACACGATATAACGCTCTGTCATGGTGTACCACATGATATAACGCTCTGTCCTGGTGTACCACACGATATAACGCTCTGTCCTGGTGTACCACATGATATAACGCTCTGTCCTGGTGTACCACATGATATAACGCTCTGTCATGGTGTACCACACGAAATAACACTTGTCATGGTGTACCACATGATA
Source organism: Meconema thalassinum (assembly GCA_946902985.2). NCBI lineage: Eukaryota > Metazoa > Arthropoda > Insecta > Orthoptera > Tettigoniidae > Meconema > Meconema thalassinum. Next base: position 342,533,593 of record OX336395.1, read on the forward strand.
TAACACTCTGTCCTGGTGTACCACACGATATAACGCTCTGTCATGGTGTACCACATGTTATAACGCTTGTCATGGTGTACCACACGATATAACGCTCTGTCCTGGTGTACCACACGTTATAACGCTCTGTTATGGCGAACCAAACGATATAACGCTCTGTCATGGTGTACCACACGATATAACGCTCTGTCCTGGTGTACCACACGATATAAAGCTCTGTCCTGGTGTACCACACGATATAACGCTCTGTCCTGGTGTACCGCACGATATAACGCTCTGTCATGGTGTACCGCACGATATAACGCTCTGTCATGGTGTACCACACAATATAACGCTCTGTCCTGGTGTACCACACGATATAACGCTCTGTCCTGGTGTACCACACGATATAACGCTCTGTCCTGGTGTACCACACATTATAACGCTCTGTTATGGTGTACCACACGATATAACGCTTGTCATGGTGTACCACACGTTATAACGCTCTGTTATGGTGTACCACACGTTATAACGCTCTGTTATGGTGTTCCACACGATATAACACTTGTCATGGTGTACCACACGTTATAACGCTCTGTTATGGTGTACCACACGTTATAACACTCTGTTTTGGTGTACCACACGTTATAACGCTTGTCATGGTGTACCACACGATATAACACTTGTCATGGTGTACCACACGATATAACGCTCTGTTATGGTGTACCACACGTTATAACACTCTGTTATGGTGTACCACACGTTATAACGCTTGTCATGGTGTACCACACGTTATAACGCTTGTCATGGTGTACCACACGTTATAACTCTTGTCATGGTGTACCACACGATATAACGCTCTGTTATGGTGTACCACACGATATAACGCTCTGTTATGGTGTACCACACGTTATAACACTCTGTTATGGTGTACCACACGTTATAACGCTCTGTTATGGTGTACCACACGATATAACGCTTGTCATGGTGTACCACACGTTATAACGCTCTGTTATGGTGTACCACACGTTATAACGCTCTGTTATGGCGTTCCACACGATATAACACTTGTCATGGTGTACCACACGTTATAACGCTCTGTCATGGTGTACCACACGTTATAACACTCTGTTATGGTGTTCCACACGATATAACACTTGTCATGGTGTACCACACGTTATAACGCTCTGTTATGGTGTACCACACAATATAACGCTGTGTTATTGTGTACCACACGATATAACGCTCTGTCATGGTGTACCACATGATATAACGCTCTGTCATGGCGTACCACACGTTATAACTCTCTGTCATGGTGTACCACACGATATAACGCTCTGTCAAGGTGTACCACATGATATAACGCTCTGTCATGGTGTTCCACACGATATAACACTTGTCATGGTGTACCACACGTTATAACGCTCTGTTATGGTGTACCACACAATATAACGCTGTGTTATTGTGTATAGTGATGTGGGCCGGGCAAATGCCCAGTGGGCAGGACATCTATAAATGGACATTTGCCCGGGCATTTGCCCAAAGCAGTTTTAAGCGCCCAAAATATGGGCATTTAAGAAAACTTCTTGTTTTTACTTTTTACTACTCGTGATTGTTACTAGAGCATCTAAAACATAATAAAAACCATTAATCAAAGGTACATTTCATGGATAAACTAGTAATGCCTGAATATTGCTAATAATAATAATTTAAGTATCCTGTGTCAATGTTGTCAATAACATCTAAATGGGAATCATGTATATCTGGTTTGAATAAAACATTGTATTACTGAGTTAGGCCTGCAGGCCTACTCATTTATATTTAGGAAAATTAAGTAGGAGTTTGATTATGGTGTGAATAGAGGATTTGGGAAGAGGGTGTGTGGGCTAGACCCTGGGAAGCCATTGTGCTATGATCTTGGAATGGAGGTAGGGTGGTTGTGGCATTGAGATTGGCGAGGCATTCTACCACCAGCAGCCCAGCCCAGTTAGTTGCGAAGTAGAGATGTCTGTTGAGTGGTCGAGTCTGAGATTTCTTAGGCTATTTATATTTTTAAGTGTTAGATTAAATCATTACAAAATGCTTAGGAAAAAAGGACCTATTTGGAATTTTTTTAATTTGAAAGGGAAAGGAGTATCTTGTAAATATTGTAGGCTAATAAGGACTATTAACAGTCACATTGTAACAAAATGGAAGAGCACATAAAGAAGTGTTTTAAGTGCCCTCAGGATCTTTAAAAAAGTGCTCAGGTACAATTACAGTGGTTGAAAAACCTTTTCGAAAGAAAACCCCGTTATGAACCTTTACTAATTGAAGTGGATGATTTCAACAACAAATCTGCAGTACCAAGCACAAGCTCAGCCTCAGAACCAAAATCAAGTTCTTTCAGTGAATTCATACAACAACTTCCGCAGCCTATTTTGGCCTCAACTCATATTTTATGGATATATATATAGAATACATATATATAGATACATGTATGGCTAAAACAATATTTATATAAGTGTTGCATTATGAATATGTTTTTAAAAGAGGTAAATGCCCAAAATGCCTGGGCATTTATGGGTTTTGGGCATTTGCCCGGACATTTATCCTGGACATTTGCCCCGATTTATAAATGCCTAGACATTTTACATCACTAATTGTGTACCACACGATATAACCCTCTGTCCTGGTGTACCACATGATATAACGCTCTGTTATGGAGTACCACACGTTATAACGCTTGTCATGGTGTACCACATGATATAACGCTCTGTTATGGTGTACCACACGATATAACTCTCTGTTATGGTGTACCAAACGTTATAACGCTTGTCATGGTGTACCACACGTTATAACGCATGTCATGGTGTACCACACGATATAACGCTCTGTTATGGTGTACCACACGATATAACACTCTGTTATGGTGTACCACACGTTATAACGCTTGTCATGGTGTACCACACGTTATAACGCTTGTCATGGTGTACCACACGTTATAACTCTTGTCATGGTGTACCACATGATATAACACTCTGTTATGGTGTACCACACGTTATAACACTCTGTTATGGTGTACCGCACGATATAACGCTTGTCATGGTGTACCACACGATATAACGCTTGTCATGGTGTACCACATGATATAACACTCTGTTATGGTGTACCACACGTTATAACACTTGTCATGGTGTACCACATGATATAACACTCTGTTATGGTGTACCACACGTTATAACACTCTGTTATGGTGTACCGCACGATATAACGCTTGTCATGGTGTACCACACGATATAACGCTTGTCATGGTGTACCACATGATATAACACTCTGTTATGGTGTACCACACGATATAACGCTTGTCATGGTGTACCACATGATATAACGCTCTGTCATGGTGTACCACACGTTATAACACTCTGTTATGGTGTACCACACGATATAACCCTCTGTTATGGTGTACCACACGTTATAACGCTTGTCATGGTGTACCACACGTTATAACACTCTGTTATGGTGTACCACACGTTATAACACTCTGTCATGGTGTACCACACGATATAACGCTCTGTTATGGTGTACCACACGTTATAACACTCTGTCATGGTGTACCACACGTTATAACACTCTGTTATGGTGTACCACACGATATAACGCTTGTCATGGTGTACCACATGATATAACGCTCTGTCATGGTGTACCACATGATATAACACTCTGTCATGGTGTACCACACGTTATAACACTCTGTTATGGTGTACCACACGTTATAACGCTTGTCATGGTGTACCACACGTTATAACACTCTGTTATGGTGTACCACACGATATAACGCTTGTCATGGTGTACCACACGATATAACACTCTGTTATGGTGTTTCACACGATATAACACTCTGTCATGGTGTACCACACGATATAACGCTTGTCATGGTGTACCACACGTTATAACACTCTGTTATGGTGGACCACACGATATAACGCTTGTCATGGTGTACCACATGATATAACGCTCTGTCATGGTGTACCACACGTTATAACACTCTGTTATGGTGTACCACATGATATAACGCTTGTCATGGTGTACCACATGATATAACGCTTGTCATGGTGTACCACACGTTATAACGCTTGTCATGGTGTACCACACGTTATAACACTCTGTTATGGTGTACCACACGTTATAACGCTTGTCATGGTGTACCGCACGTTATAACACTCTGTTATGGTGTACCACACGATATAACGCTTGTCATGGTGTACCACATGATATAACGCTCTGTCCTGGTGTACCACACAATATAACGCTCTGTCCTGGTGTACCACACAATATAACGCTCTGTCCTGGTGTACCACACGATATAACGCTTGTCATGGTGTACCACACGTTATAACGCTCTGTCCTGGTGTACCACACGATATAACGCTCTGTTAAGGTGTACCGCACGATATAACGCTCTGTCCTGGTGTACCACACAATATAACGCTCTGTCCTGGTGTACCACACAATATAACGCTCTGTCCTGGTGTACCGCACGATATAAAGCTCTGTCCTGGTGTACCGCACGATATAACGCTCTGTCATGGTGTACCACACGATATAACGCTCTGTTAAGGTGTACCGCACAATATAACGCTCTGTCCTGGTGTACCACACAATATAACGCTCTGTCCTGGTGTACCACACGATATAACACTGCGTAATGGTGTACCACACGATATAACACTGCGTAATGGTGTACCACACGATATAACGCTCTGTCCTGGTGTACCACACGTTTTAACGTTGTGTTATGGTGTACCGCACGATATAACACTGCGTAATGGTGTACCACACGATATAACCCTGTATTCTGGTGTACCAAACGATATAACGCTCTGTCCTGGTGTACCACACGTTATAACGTTGTGTTATGGTGTACCGCACGATATAACACTGCGTAATGGTGTACCACACGATATAACCCTGTGTTATGGTGTACCGCACGATATAACACTGCGTAATGGTGTACCACACGATATAACCCTGTGTTATGGTGTACCAAACGATATAACGCTCTGTCCTGGTGTACCACACGTTATAACGTTGTGTTATGGTGTACCGCACGATATAACACTGCGTAATGGTGTACCACACGATATAACCCTGTGTTATGGTGTACCAAACGATATAACGCTCTGTCCTGGTGTACCACACGATATAACGCTCTGTTAAGGTGTACCGCACAATATAACGCTCTGTCCTGGTGTACCACACGTTATAACGTTGTGTTATGGTGTACCACACGATATAACACTGCGTAATGGTGTACCAAACGATATAACGCTTGTCATGGTGTACCACACGTTATAACACTCTGTCATGGTGTACCACACAATATAACGATCTGTCCTGGTGTACCACACGATATAACGTTGTGTCATGGTGTACCACACAATATAACGATCTGTCCTGGTGTACCACACGATATAACGCTCTGTCCTGGTGTACCACACGATATAACGCTCTGTCCTGGTGTACCACACGATATAACGCTCTGTCCTGGTGTACCACACAATATAACGCTCTGTCCTGGTGTACCACACAATATAACGCTCTGTCCTGGTGTACCACACGTTATAACGTTGTGTTATGGTGTACCACACGATATAACCCTGTGTTATGGTGTACCAAACGATATAACGCTCTGTCCTGGTGTACCACACGATATAACCCTGTGTTATGGTGTACCACACGATATAACGCTCTGTCCTGGTGTACCACATGTTATAACGTTGTGTTATGGTGTTCCACACGATATAACGCTCTGTCCTGGTGTACCACACAATATAACGCTCTGTCCTGGTGTACCACATGTTATAACGTTGTGTTATGGTGTACCACACGATATAACCCTGTGTTATGGTGTACCAAACGATATAACGCTCTGTCCTGGTGTACCACATGTTATAACGTTGTGTTATGGTGTTCCACACGATATACCGCTCTGTCCTGGTGTACCACACAATATAACGCTCTGTCCTGGTGTACCACATGTTATAACGTTGTGTTATGGTGTACCACACGATATAACCCTGTGTTATGGTGTACCAAACGATATAACGCTCTGTCCTGGTGTACCACACGTTATAACGTTGTGTTATGGTGTACCACACGATATAACCCTGTGTTATGGTGTACCACACGATATAACGCTCTGTCCTGGTGTACCACATGTTATAACGTTGTGTTATGGTGTTCCACACGATATAACGCTCTGTCCTGGTGTACCACACAATATAACCCTGTATTATGGTGTACCACACGATATAACGCTCTGTCCTGGTGTACCACATGTTATAACGTTGTGTTATGGTGTTCCACACGATATAACGCTCTGTCCTGGTGTACCACACAATATAACCCTGTATTATGGTGTACCACACGATATAACGCTCTGTCCTGGTGTACCACACAATATAACCCTGTATTATGGTGTACCGCACGATATAACGCTCTGTCCTGGTGTACCGCACGATATAACGCTCTGTCCTGGTGTACCACACGTTATAACGCTCTGTTAAGGTGTACCGCACGATATAACGCTCTGTCCTGGTGTACCACACGATATAACGCTCTGTCCTGGTGTACCACACGATATAACGCTCTGTCCTGGTGTACCACACGTTATAACGCTCTGTTAAGGTGTACCGCACGATATAACGCTCTGTCCAGGTGTACCACACGATATAACGCTTGTCATGGTGTACCACACGTTATAACGCTCTGTTAAGGTGTACCGCACGATATAACTCTCTGTCCTGGTGTACCGCACGATATAACGCTCTGTCCTGGTGTACCACACGATATAACGCTCTGTCCTGGTGTACCACACGATATAACGCTCTGTCCTGGTGTACCACACGATATAACTCTCTGTCCTGGTGTACCACACGATATAACGCTCTGTCCTGGTGTACCACACGTTATAACGCTCTGTTAAGGTGTACCGCACGATATAACGCTCTGTCCTGGTGTACCACACGATATAACGCTCTGTCCTGGTGTACCACACGTTATAACGCTCTGTTAAGGTGTACCGCACGATATAACGCTCTGTCCTGGTGTACCACACGATATAACGCTTGTCATGGTGTACCACACGTTATAACGCTCTGTTAAGGTGTACCGCACGATATAACGCTCTGTCCTGGTGTACCGCACGATATAACGCTCTGTCCTGGTGTACCACACGATATAACGCTCTGTCCTGGTGTACCACACGATATAACGCTCTGTCCTGGTGTACCACACGATATAACGCTCTGTCCTGGTGTACCACACGATATAACGCTCTGTCCTGGTGTACCGCACGATATAACGCTCTGTCCTGGTGTACCGCACGATATAACGCTCTGTCCTGGTGTACCACACGATATAACGCTCTGTCCTGGTGTACCACACGATATAACGCTCTGTCCTGGTGTACCGCACGATATAACGCTCTGTCCTGGTGTACCCCACGATATAACGCTCTGTCCTGGTGTACCACACGATATAACGCTCTGTCCTGGTGTACCACACGATATAACGCTCTGTCCTGGTGTACCACACGATATAACGCTCTGTCCTGGTGTACCACACGATATAACGCTCTGTCCTGGTGTACCACACGATATAACGCTCTGTCCTGGTGTACCACACGATATAACGCTCTGTCCTGGTGTACCGCACGATATAACGCTCTGTCCTGGTGTACCACACGATATAACGCTCTGTCCTGGTGTACCACACGATATAACGCTCTGTCCTGCTGTACCACACGATATAACGCTCTGTCCTGGTGTACCACACGATATAACGCTCTGTCCTGGTGTACCGCACGATATAACGCTCTGTCCTGGTGTACCACACGATATAACGCTCTGTCCTGGTGTACCACACGATATAACGCTCTGTCCTGGTGTACCACAAGATATAACGCTCTGTCCTGGTGTACCACACGATATAACGCTCTGTCATGGTGTACCACACAATATAACGCTCTGTCCTGGTGTACCACACGATATAACGCTCTGTCATGGTGTACCACACGATATAACGCTCTGTCCTGGTGTACCACACGATATAACGCTCTGTCATGGTGTACCACACGATATAACGCTCTGTCCTGGTGTACCACACGATATAACGCTCTGTCCTGGTGTACCACACGATATAACGCTCTGTCCTGGTGTACCACACGATATAACGCTCTGTCCTGGTGTACCACACGATATAACGCTCTGTCCTGGTGTACCACACGATATAACGCTCTGTCCTGGTGTACCACACGATATAACGCTCTGTCCTGGTGTACCACACGATATAACGCTCTGTCCTGGTGTACCACACGATATAACGATCTATTATGGCGTACCACACGTTACAACGCTCTGCCATGGTGTACCACACGTTATAACGATCTATTATGGCGTACCACACGTTATAACAGTCTCTCATGGTGTACCACACATTATAACGATCTATTATAGCGTACCACACGTTATAACAGTCTCTCATGGTGTACCACACGTTATAACAGTCTCTCATGGTGTACCACACGTTATAACAGTCTCTCATGGTGTACCACACGTTATAACAGTCTCTCATGGTGTACCACACGTTATAACGATCTATTATGGCATACCACACGTTATAACAGTCTCTCATGGTGTATCACACTTTATAACGATCTATTATGGCGTACCACACGTTATAACAGTCTCTCATGGTGTACCACACGTTATAACGCTCTATTAAGGTGTACCACACGTTATAACGCTCTATTAAGGTGTACCACACGTTATAACAGTCTCTCATGGTGTACCACACGTTATAACGATCTATTACGGTGTACCACACGTTATAACTCATGGTGTGCCACACGTTATAACGCTCTATTACAGTGTACCACACGTTATAACAGTCTCTCATGGTGCACCACACGTTATAATGCTCTATTATGGCGTACCACACGTTATAACGCTCTGCTAAGGTGTACCACACAATAAAACGCTCTGTTATGGTGTACCACACGATATAACCCTCACATGTGAAACAGCGAGTGGAAGCTCTAAAACACGTTAACCAGGAGGTAAGAGCTCTAAAACACCTGAAACTGAGGACGAGAGCTCTGAAACACGTAAAACAGAGAGTGAGGGCTCTAAAACACGTTAAGCAGAGAATGTGAGCTCTAAAACACGTTAGGCAGAGAATGAGAGCTCTAAAACACGTTAGGCAGAGAATGAGAGCTCTAAAACACGTTAGGCAGAGAATGAGAGCTCTAACACACGTGAAACAGAGGGTGAGGGCTCTAAAACACGTTACGCAGAGAATGAGAGCTCTAAAACACGTTAAACAGAGGGTGAGAGCTCTAAAACATGTTAAGCAGAGAATGAGAGATCTAAAACACATTAGGCAGAGAATGAGAGCTCCAAAACACGTTAGGCAGAGAATGTGAGCTCTAAAACATGTTGGCAGAGAATGAGAGCTCTAAAACACGTTAGGCAGAGAATGAGAGCTCTAAAACACGCTAAACAGTGAATGAGAGGTCTAAAACAAGTTAAACAGAGAACGAGAGCTCTAAAACACGCTAAACAGTGAATGAGAGGTCTAAAACACCTTAAACAGTGAATGAGAGCTCTGAAACACATGAAACTGAGATTGAGAGCTCTAGCACATGTTACACAGTGAGTGAGAACTCTAAAACACGTGAAACAGAGGGTGAGGGCTCTAAAACACGTTACGCAGAGAATGAGAGCTCTAAAACACGTTAAACAGAGGGTGAGAGCTCTAAAACATGTTAAGCAGAGAATGAGAGATCTAAAACACATTAGGCAGAGATCGAGAGCTCTAAAACACATGAAACAGAGATCGAGGGCTCTAAAACACGTGAAACTGAGATTGAGAGCTCAAACAAACGTTAAACAGAAAATGAGAGCTCTAAAACTCGTGAAACTGAGAATCAGAACTCCAAAACATGTTAAACAGAGAATGAGAGCTCAAACACACGTTAAAAAGAAGAAGAGAGCTCTAAATCAAGTTAAATAGTAGGTGAGAGCTCTGAACCACGTTAAACAGAGGGTGAGAACTCCAAAACACTCTGCAAGGCAAGTTATAGCTCTTAAACACGCGATACTGCGAATGGGAGCTCTAAAACTCGTTAAAAGAGAGTCAAAGCTCTAATACACGTGAATCTGGGAGTGTGAGCTCTAAAACACATAAGCAGCAATGTAGAGCTCTTAAAATTGTGATACAGCGAGCGAGACTTCTAACACACGCGATTTTAACGATCGGGAATCGTTACCTCTCATTACTCCATCACCGATGCTCGAACCCTCGCTGTTCTACGTCTCGAGTTCTGCTCTGGTCACCCCTGTAACCGGCTAGGCGCTACTATAACAGTATACTGTAGTGTAGTTTTTGTATGAAAAAATGAGTAAATTCATAACATTATTCACATTTATGGCCATGTATCTGGATCATAATTTTAAGTTTCTTCATATCTGTAGGCACAATTAGGCGAGAGGGAGGGGGCTAGGGTGGTTAAGCTACCCAAAACCAACAATAGGCCCCCAAAAATGTCACAAAACTCTTTTGCAATAAACAAAATTTTTAAGAATGTATATCTCAAAAGCAAATTAGCCTCCCAAAAATGTCAGCCAAATTGCACCTATGTTAATATCTACGAGTACTGTTTGTGATTTTTCATATAGTTACAAGACACTTGGAAATAATGGATAATCAATGCAACACTCATGAAATTAAAATCGTAAAAGAAAAATATAAATGTGAACTTTTGTTAAAATTTTCAGCGCCCCAGCTGTGGTATTGCACTATGGAAGATTTTCATGCTTGCTGCCAGCAACGCGCTCACGCACCGGTGGCAGAAAAATGAACTACCTTTTCACGAGTATATTTTGGGTCGTTTCTAACAATCTGATTGTGCATGAGACCATTTTTAACACAGAATATGACCATATTTATAATAAAAAGTCACATCATCATCATCATCATCATCATTTCCCCTTATCCAGCTCCTGCCGGGTCGGGGTATTTATGGCACTTCTCCACTTTCCTCTTTCCTTCCACCATTCTTCTTCCACGATCTTGTCCCAGTCCAGATTTCTTTTTCTTACGCTGTTCTTCACTGAATCAATCCACCTTGTTCTAGGTCTTCCTCTTGCTCTCTTACCCTTGCACTTGGCCTCCAGCATCTGTCTTGGTATTCTATTTTCCTCCATCCTCTTTACATGTCCAAACCACCTTAGTTTATTCTTCTCAATTCTCTCATTTAGTTTTCCCATCCCAACTTCCTTCCTAACATCTTCATTCCTCACTCTGTCTTTCCTTGTCTTTCCTATCATACTTCTTAGGAATTTCATTTCACTGAGTAATTTCATCAAATAGTGAGAAAACCGAGGATACTTTGAAAATAGTGAGAAAAGTGAGTCACTGGAAGCCATGTGCATACCACTACAAAACCAACACATGATACTTAAACTACCAGAAGAAAAAATATATAACTTTTGGTGGTGGTCGTGGTGATGGTTGTACTGAGTAGTACAGTATAATGGACGTAACATTTACGTCATTTTCCCCTAATGATAATAATGAATAGGGAAACGGCTATTTACTAACTACAGCACTGACACATATAACTTACAAATGATTAGAAAGAGGAGTAAGTGAAATAAAAGACACTGCCTAGGGCCTATATCTCATTAGCTGTTAGAAATGTAGAGACCAATAGCGTCGTCTTTTGTCGCATAGAGCCATACAAAATAATCAGAACACTTTGGAAAACTTGGGCTGTTCCGAGCTCTTGAGGTACCAATAGTATCATTTATGGCCACATAGCACTCAACGATAAGTTTTGGAATAAATAAAGGTAAATTTGAAAGCACCAACGCTTATTGCAGCTGGTAACCTCAATGTACAGCACCAACACCATTGCACTTATACAGATGCATAATATGTTCAGGATGATAACTGTTTTAAGTGGCCTAAGAATTCTTTTTGCACTAATTCCCCCCGTGACTGCAATTTATAAGCAGCGCAAGATTTGACTAATTTCGCAATTCTGTACCAGAACACTGGTAGGGGCGACGTGATGCAGCCCAAATTGCCAATCAACAATGTACTTATTAAAATACTCTTACAGTTACACTACTACGGACATGAATGGTTCTAGGGCCTTAATACGTCGTTTTCAAGTTCAGTTTGTTTGTTATTCTAAATGTAGGGAAAGGAGAGCGTTGTCCAAAATATCATGTGGACAGTGTTACCAGCAGGGTTTCAAAGTGTATGTAAAATTTGGTGCAATTAGGAGGAACGGTGTAGATTTGTGATAAAGGGCCTAAATGCAGGGAATGGAGTGGTCTGTCCGAAGTTTAAACTGGACAGTGTCAACCGCAGGGTTCCAAACGGTAAGTGTACAAAATGTGGTTCAAATCTGTGAAACAGAGTAGATTTGTGCCAATGGACCTAAATGAAGGGAATGGAGTGGTGGGTCCGAAATTTCAAGCTGACAGTGTTACTCGTCGGGTTCCAAATTGTCAGTATGTGAAATTTGGTTCAGATCGGTGAAATGGTGTAGATTTGTGCCAAAGGGCTTATATGCAGGGAATGGAGTTGAATGGTCAGAGCATCATTGTCATGGGAGATTTGAATGCACATGTAGGAAGTGAAAGGCAAGGATATGAAAATGTATTGGGAGCAGAAGGATGGGGTAGCAGGAATGAAGAAGGGAGAAAGTTGCTGGATTTTTGCAAGAGAAACGGTTTAGTGGTAGGCAACTCCTGGTTCCGGAAGAAAGAAAGCCACAAGGTAACATGGTACAGCAATGATTTAACAAAGAAATCTTTGGTAGATTACATGCTGTACGACTGGGAAATGAAGAGAAGTGTCAGAGATATAAAGGTAATACCATCAGAGGCCTTAGATAGCGACCACAGAACACTTGTAATGAACCTGGGAGTTGTTAAGGATAGCAAGAGGACAGAGTACCAGGAAAGGAGAATCGAAGTATGGAAACTCAAGGAAAAGGAAGTCAAGGAAGAATTCCAGAAGATAATAAGGGAAAGGATGCCAACAGACAATCCTAAAACAGGGGAAGAGGAATGGAAGCAATTCAAAAACACAATGGTGGAAGCTGCAGTGGCAATATGTGGAAGAACAAACAACAGAATGCGGTGTAAAGAGACACCGTGGTGGAATGAGAGAGTAAAAGAAGCTGTGGGAAGGAAGAACAAGGCTTTCAGAGTGTGGTTCCAGGAAAGAACTGATCTGGCAAGGGAAGATTATAAGATAAAGAAGAAAGAAGCAAACAAGATTGTCGCAGATGAGAGGAAGAAGTGGATGGTAAAGTGGACGGAGATGATGGAGGAAGACAGCAGAGGAAATAAGAAAGTTCTTTATGGGATGGTCAAAAGTAAGAGAAGAGGTCTGCGAGAGGATGTGGTAATGATGGACAAAAACGGAAATGAGGTACACAACAAAGAGACACTCAAGGCAGTGTGGAAAGAGTACTTTGAGGATTTGCTGAATCCAAATGGTCATAGGGAGGAAGACAATGTATTGGAAGATGGAGAAGACAACACAGGAATGGAAAAGGACCTGACTTGTAGAGAACTGGAAATGGCTATAGACAAGATGAAAGGAAGAAGGGCACCAGGTGTGGATGAAGTGAGTGTTGAAATGGTGAAGGCAGCAGGGGAGGTTGGGAAACAGTGGCTGTACCGTGTGATGAGGGTGATATGGAAGGAGAAAAAGACCCCAGAAGATTGGAAGAAAGGATTAATTGTCCCAATATTTAAGAAAGGAAGCAGAAAGGAGTGCAGAAATTACAGGGGAGTCACACTCATATCTCACTGTGCCAAGATATATGAAAAGATATTAGAAAGTAGAATACGAGCCAAAGTGGAGAGAAAATTGAGAGAGGAACAGTATGGATTCAGACCTGGGAGATCAACAGTGGATCTCATATTTTCAGTGAGACAGCTCCAGGAACACCACTACGAATTTGGAGAGGATCTGTTGATGGCCTTCCTGGACATCGAAAAGGCCTATGATAGTGTATGGAAGTGTGAGTTGTGTGAAAGTTGGAGGGGAAAGAACAGACTGGTTCAGACAAATGAGTGACCTGAAACAGGGTAGTGCGCTGTCACCCCTTCTCTTTATTGTGGTTATGGACGAGGTAATGACACGGATAGCAGGAAAGATAGGAGAAGATAAGATGAAAGCAATGGTGTTTGCAGATGATCTCATGGTCTGGGGAAAGAAGGAGGAGGAAATTCAGGAGCAACTGAAGGCTTGGGAAGAAACAGTGGGAGAGTACGGATGGAAGTTCAACCTCAGTAAATGTGAGATCCTGTTAACGACCAGGAAAAAGGACAGACCAATGAGTGGGATAACACTTGGAGGTGGACAGCTGAAGAAGGTGGAAAGTCTCAAGTACTTGGAAAGTATAGTGGAGGAAAATGGGAGAAATGACAAAGAGATTACGGAACGTGGCAGACAGGCAGAAGCATTAGGAGCTTAGTGTGGAATAAAGATGTCCCACAAAAAAGCAAGGAAGTGTTATACAGAAGCTACTATATCCCGATACTGACCTATGCTTCAGAAACGTGGACAATGAAGAAAAGAGATATAAGCAGAATACAGGCAGGTGAAATGAAGTTCCTGCGAAGTAGGATCGGAGTAACAAGAAGAGACAGGGTGAGGAATGAAAAGGTCAGGGAAATGGTGAAAGAGGAGCCCTTGCAAGGTGGGATTGAGACATCAAGACTGAGGTGGTATGGACACTTAAAGAGAATGGATGAGAAGAAGATTCCCAAGAGGATACATGAGATGCAGATGCAGAAGAAACGACCAAGGGGAAGACCAAGAGATAGATGGCTGAAAGGAGTGGAGGAATGTGTCAAGAAGAGAGGCGAGGACTGGACCAGAGTGACAGCGGAGAGGTGGTGGGAAGAAAGAACTAAGTGGCGAGGCTTATGTTCCAAACAGACCCAGCCTAGGGCTGGAAACTGTACAAGATGATGATGATGATGATGATGATGATGATGATGATGATGATGGAGTGGTCTGTCCAAAATTTAACATAGCCTAAACTATTCCTCTTGAATCTGGCTCTCATATTTTAAAAAAATCGAATCCGACTGTCAGTTCCAGAGATTAGCGCGATTAAACACAAAAACTCTTCAGCTTTATTATATTAGAAGGCTTTAAATGCTACAAGGCACTGCTATTGAACAGGACAAGTATAGAAGAAGGAAGGATCCATTCAGAACACAGGAAAATATTACACTGGTTGACTATATTGTGATATCTGATCTCAGACAGACCTTGCTTACAAACATTGATCCTTGGCTTTATAAAAAATATTTTATCAATAGAACTTAATTTACAAAGGAACACTTTCACTTATGAAATTTCTCCACTCTGTCCGAAATGATTTCATGACTTGCAGGCTCGGCACAGATTTCTTCACTTGCATAGTATCACGAATTTCCTGAAATCACACAATGCCACAGATATTGATTAAATATAATTTCTTCCAACAATTAAAGGTTTTTGGTTATTCACATAATCAAATTGAAAACATTTAATATGAGAAAAGATTATTTAGGTCAATACGGAACCTTAAAGATTGACTAAACACAAATGGTTCCATTTATAGTAGTTTAAGAAATGTTACCAGTCGAGCTCAGAGGTTTAGATGTGTATTTTAATTAAAATAGGAAGCCGAATAGGCTTGAGATATGCAGGAAGTAGGCACTAACATTATCAAAATAGACACTAATGTATCATAATTCAGTCTCGTACATTCTTGGTGGTGAATCTGTAATGGTTAACTGTCTATCAGAGAACTGTTTCTATCATAGACACTTCCACTCAATGATCAAATTCACTCACGTCGATTGAATTACAGAACATCAACCATTAATAAGATGTTTCTTTTCCAATATATGGTATCTTGTATATGGATGCAAAAAAGCTCGGAAGAACTATATGCATTACCTGAACGATTCTCTTCAGTCGCACACAAACTACTTATGAAATTGTATGGACATTTAACACAAATGGATCATTCACAAACCATAATTCCCTGGCTAGTAGATACACAAATGGAGCTTACTGAAGTCGATATTGATCCAATGTCTACAACAAGGACTACATAACGACAAAAGATCAACACCCACAAATTTGCACCCAAGAATCCATCCGAGAAAAGCTTGAAACTCCAACTCATGACACAAGAAAGACGGCAGGCCCAGAGTTAAAGAATGAAGAAATTTTGGGTGAATAAGAAGTTCAAGAAAATGAATTCCAGTGCTATTTAATGGCTCCTTAGGGACGAATATAAAAATAATATACCACACAATAACTAAAAACAAAAAACAGACCACTGATGTTTTCTTTAACAGTTGGTTTTGTGTTTTGTGGAAATAATTTGAGATGCGAATGCACATGTAGGAAGTGAAAGGCAAGGATATGAAAATGTATTGGGAGCAGAAGGATGGGGTAGCAGGAATGAAGAAGGGAGAAAGTTGCTGGATTTTTCCAAGAGAAACGGTTTAGTGGTAGGCAACTCCTGGTTCCGGAAGAAAGAAACCCACAAGGTAACATGGTACAGCAGTGATTTAACAAAGAAATCTTTGGTAGATTACATGCTGTACGACTGGGAAATGAAGAGAAGTGTCAGAGATATAAAGGTAATACCATCAGAGGCCTTAGATAGCGACCACAGAATACTTGTAATGAACCTGGGAGTTGTTAAGGATAGCAAGAGGACAGAGTACCAGGAAAGGAGAATCAAAGTATGGAAACTCAGGGAAAAGGAAGTCAAGGAAGAATTCCAGAAGATAATAAGGGAAAGGATGCCAACAGACAATCCTAAAACAGGGGAAGAGGAATGGAAGAAATTCAAGAACACAATGGTGGAAGCAGCAGTGGCAGTATGTGGAAGAACAAGCAACAGAAAGCGGTGTAAAGAGACACCATGGTGGAATGAGAGAGTAAAAGAAGCTGTGGGAAGGAAGAACAAGGCTTTCAGAGTGTGGTTCCAGGAAAGAACTGATCTGGCAAGGGAAGATTATAAGATAAAGAAGAAATAAGCAAACAAGATTGTCGCAGAGGAGAGGAAGAAGTGGATGGTAAAGTGGACAGAGATGATGGAGGAAGACAGCAGAGGAAATAAGAAAGTACTTTATGGGATGGTCAAAAGTAAGAGAAGAGGTCTGCGAGAGGATGTGGTAATGATGGACAAAAACGGAAATGAGGTACACAACAAAGAGACACTCAAGACAGTGTGGAAAGAGTACTTTGAGGATTTGCTGAATCCAAATGGTCATAGGGAAGAAGATAATGTATTGGAAGATGGAGAAGACAACACAGGAATGGAAAAGGACCTGACTTGTAGAGAACTGGAAATGGCTATAGACAAGATGAAAGGAGGAAGGGCACCAGGTGTGGATGAAGTGAGTGTTGAAATGGTGAAGGCAGCAGGGGAGGTTGGGAAACAGTGGCTGTACCGTGTGATGAGGGTGATATGGAAGGAGAAAAAGACCCCAGAAGATTGGAAGAAAGGATTAATTGTCCCAATATTTAAGAAAGGAAGCAGAAAGGAGTGTAGAAATTACAGGGGAGTCACACTCATACCTCACTGTGCCAAGATATATGAAAAGATATTAGAAAGTAGAATACGAGCCAAAGTGGAGAGAAAATTGAGAGAGGAACAGTATGGATTCAGACCTGGGAGATCAACAGTGGATCTCATATTTTCAGTGAGACAGCTCCAGGAACACCACTACGAATTTGGAGAGGATCTGTTGATGGCCTTCCTGGACATCGAAAAGGCCTATGATAGTGTATGGAAGTGTGAGTTGTGTGAAAGTTGGAGGGGAAAGAACAGACTGGTTCAGACAAATGAGTGACCTGAAACAGGGTAGTGCGCTGTCACCCCTTCTCTTTATTGTGGTTATGGACGAGGTAATGACACGGATAGCAGGAAAGATAGGAGAAGATAAGATGAAAGCAATGGTGTTTGCAGATGATCTCATGGTCTGGGGAAAGAAGGAGGAGGAAATTCAGGAGCAACTGAAGGCTTGGGAAGAAACAGTGGCAGAGTACGGATGGAAGTTCAACATCAGTAAATGTGAGATCCTGTTAACGACCAGGAAAAAGGACAGACCAATGAGTGGGATAACACTTGGAGGTGGACAGCTGAAGAAGGTGGAAAGTCTCAAGTACTTGGAAAGTATAGTGGAGGAAAATGGGAGAAATGACAAAGAGATTACGGAACGTGGCAGACAGGCAGAAGCATTAGGAGCTTAGTGTGGAATAAAGATGTCCCACAAAAAAGCAAGGAAGTGTTATACAGAAGCTACTATATCCCGATACTGACCTATGCTTCAGAAACGTGGACAATGAAGAAAAGAGACATAAGCAGAATACAGGCAGGTGAAATGAAGTTCCTGCGAAGTAGGATCGGAGTAACAAGAAGAGACAGGGTGAGGAATGAAAAGGTCAGGGAAATGGTGAAAGAGGAGCCCTTGCAAGGTAGGATTGAGACATCAAGACTGAGGTGGTATGGACACTTAAAGAGAATGGATGAGAAGAAGATTCCCAAGAGGATACATGAGATGCAGATGCAGAAGAAACGACCAAGGGGAAGACCAAGAGATAGATGGCTGAAAGGAGTGGAGGAATGTGTCAAGAAGAGAGGCGAGGACTGGACCAGAGTGACAGCGGAGGTGGTGGGAAGAAAGAACTAAGTGGCGAGGCTTATGTTCCAAACAGACCCAGCCTGGGGCTGGAAACTGTACAAGATGATGATGATGAATTTGAGATTCACTGCAATTCATTTATGTAGTTGTTTTGAGAGGGTGCTTTCCTAGCACGTCCCACACATGTTCAATAATGTTGATGCTAGGACTTTGTGCTGGCCATGCCAACTTATTCAGTACAACGCAATGAGAGAACTCATCCATGACCCTTGCAGCATAAGGACGAGCATTGTCTTCGCCGATAAATGGGGCATATGGTTCGGTGGTAAGAGCATCGGTATACAAAGCCACAGGTCATGGGTTCTGGTGGGACATTCTACCATGTAAGGAGAGAAGAATAGAGGTTCTAGAAATGTGGATTTGGAAGCACATAGAGGGAATAATGGAAAGTAAAAAAATAAATTAAGAGGTATTGCAGAAATAGAAGAGAGAATGATGTTGTAAATACTGTAGTTTGATGAAGAGAGCTTTGGAAGGGACAATAAATGGGAAAATCAGAAGAATGTTTCAGATTGATAAATCTTATGACCTAAGGAAACGTTGATAAGATGGAGAGAAACCTGCCATTAAGCAAATAAACTGATCAATACACTACCTAACACATGAAAGCTTACATTTGCCATCAATATGGTCGTAAAAATCTAATTCTTGAATTGTAGCCTTAAATTGGATTGGAGGCGTCAGTGTCCACCTTCGCAGTCCAGCCCGAAGAGGATAGAAGTGAAGTCTAGCTGCTAGATGGAAATTGACAGAAGTCTATGACAAAAACCCATACTCACACCAGTGCCCTGATAACATAAAGCTAACAACTGTTGGTTTAAGGGACCTAACATCTAGGTTGTTAGCCCATATCACCATGGCGGGCAAATGCTGACATCAACATTTAGATTATGCCAGCCCCTATCTTTTTTTTTTTTTTGAAAAAATAACATAAAGTGAGTGGGTGGAAGATCAGGTACAGGTTACCATGGTAACATTTTAACAATTTATCTTTTTTTTTTTTTCCAAAACCACAACTCTTACTGGAATAAAATGTTGTGCACATGAAACACTGACCTAATTTTATATGAAAAACAGCATTACATTCATGTCAAAAATAATTTGGCTATTTTTTCAAAATTCAAAATGGTGGTTGTTAATTTTATTTTATTCCAAGATATTCCTCTAGAAATGCAAATACAAACAAACAAAACATATTTTTACTTTTGTATTGAAAAGAAAATGTCAACATTTTACAATTTTTTTTGCTACATTTCATTTTTAGCCTACTTTTCACTTTTGCAAAAATGAGGAAAAAGTAGACTTATGAGACCGATCCGGGCAAATTTCTGTCTGTCTGTCTGTCTGGCTGCGTGTGTGTCCCCCCCTATCAACTCCTAAACGGCTGCAGCAATCTAATCCAAATTTGGTATGAGTAAAGATCTATACCTGAATATCTCGAGCCTGTATTTAAATATTATGTCAGTGCTACCAACTGCTGAAAAACCGCAATTGAAATTTGAGCTCCATGTTGGATATCTTGGAATGTATGCATGGGAGCTATTTCAAAATTGGCGCACGTATAGATAATAATATTTCAGTTTAATTTCCAGGAGGCCATGCATGGCAGTGTTGCCAAAATGATTCTAAGCCTGCTGATAGGTCCAATTTTTAAATGCATATAACTTCTACACTATCAATTGGAATTCAACCAAATTTTGTATGTGCTATGTGTACATTCTTAAGATCCACCAGGGCTGCCAACTGTTAATAAATGCTCTCAATTTCTTTTATCCAAATACCAATATATCAGAAAGTATGCAAGCCGACAGCTTTAAACTATGCACACGTATAGTACCTGACATTCTAGAGTAATCTGGAGTAAATTATATACGTCAGTGCTACCAACATGATTCTAAGCCTGCTGATAGGTCGAATTTTAAAAAACATGTAACTTCTATAGTAACTAATGGATTTCATTCAAATTGGCACAACAATAGATCGTATTATTTCAGATTATTTCTGACCAATACATGCATGACATTGTTGCCAACATGATTTTACGCGCGCTGTTAGATCGAATGTTTAACTGTATGTAATGTTCATGCTATCCATTGGACTGCAACCAAATTTTTTATTCTGTACCTTAAGAGATGGAACTAACAATATATTCAATCACCAGGGCTGCCAACTGTAGTGCTCTATTAGGCTACAGGTATATTTCGAACTAATTAGACATTTTTATTTATTTATTTTCGATATCACCGACTAATTTTGCTAATGTTTATCGCTCATTCTCTCAAGAGTTGTGTTTTAATGATAACTCGAAAGCTAATGAAATGTTTTGTGTGTATTTCTGCTTACAGGACGAACGGGGCTTTGTCTTTTAAATCATAACTTAAAACCTATCGTCCATAATGACATATTTCTTGCACTAAGTTGTTCCTAAAGGATGGTTGGTTCCTCAGTTTAGGGGCTGCGACAACGCGGTCATGTAGCCCCGTGTAGTTTGGGTGTGTGTAGAATCTGTCTGATAACCGCTGTTAATTGTGATGACTGTATTAGTGTGTGTTATCTGTTTTTTAATTCAAGTAAGGACTGCAGACGTTTGAATTTTTCAAATAGTTCCTACTTTTGTCGCCAAACGACACCGTCACCGACTACTAGTTCAGAACTTAGCTACCAGACGCCACCGCAGTCGGCTCTTGGTAACGAACGTAGGAACCTAAGAGCGTTGTTTACATTCTTAAACGAAAAAATTAGGTTCACACAGGTGTAATTAGTGGAAGGTTCTTTAACATGCCATAAATCTATGACATGGGACCACCGGCTTTACTTCGCTCCGAAGGAAGGCATACTGAGGGATTTTTAACGCTCTTAAAAATCCAACTACTGCGGCCAGGTTGAACCCGCGACCTTGACCATAGAAGCTCAGCATGCTACCAACTACGCCACCGTTCCTAAAGGATATGAGCATAAACTGCACGTGACCCCTTAAGATATACTCACCAGTGCTCTGGAGATGGTTGTGTTGTTGAGGGTAACAGGAGAGGAAGGAGCCAGACGCGAAGCTATGGCAGACTTGACGCTATGTAACACCCTCAGGTCTTCCCCTCGTAATGTCAACTGGGAGTCTTGCAGTGACAGTGTAACTTGGCTCCTCCCCACTTTCACAAAGACACTGCGATCCTCCTGGCAGTGTTCCTCGAACTGTAGTTAGGAGAACATCTTAGTTCAAGTTTCATCAAAAACAAACAAAAAGTTTCCGGCTAATGTATGCTTTTCCAGGTTATTCACAGTTTAATTTAAAACACTAATATTTGAAAGGAGAAATACAATCTGGGAATGCCTTCAAAATAGATCAATACCATGTGCTTTAATGCCAGAGTTGTTCGACACTAAGCAGGGTGTACAGCAAGGCAGCGCTCTATCACCACTTTTATTCATTACTGTAATGGATGAAATAATGAAGTGAGTTAAGAGACTCAATAAGACCTGTGAGTTTAAAGCTTTAGCGTTTGCAGATGATGATGTAATATGGGGGGGAAATGAGGCTGAAATACAACAGAAGCTGAATGACTGGAATGCTATATTCAAGCAATTTGGTCTGAATATAACCAAGTCCAAAACGGTAGTGATGCCCGCTAGTCGACAAAACATCTGTACTAACATCACTCTGAATGGTACAAAGTTAGAATAAGTACATCAGTTCTGTTACCTTGGCAGTGTAGTGTCCACAGATAACCAACCTTCTGCAGAAATCACTAGTAGAGTTCAACATCACCTCGTGTAGCAAGTTCCTTTAAGATCAAAACTAATACTCTACAAGAGCTTCTTTGTACCTGTTACTACATATAGCTTAGAAACCTGGACCCAATCCAAAAGAAATACCAGCAAACTACAGGCGGTGGAGATGAAGAACTATGATTCAGAAGACAAGGAGGGACAAAATAAAAAATTATGAGATACGCCATCTTATTCAAGTAGAACAATCTCTTAATGAGATCTGTGTTGAAGCCAGGCTAAAATGGTTCAGTCATCTCAAAAGAATGGACACACAGAGAACAGCTTGAGTGTGGTTTGAGAAAGAACTGAAAGGCAAGAGACCAAGGAAGAGATGGATCGACCTGGTTAGTAATGATCTTGCAGGGAGAGGTCTGGATTTGCAGCAGGTCGTCTTGCAGAGAACGAAATGGAGAGTGCTCATTCACCGCACCCGGGAAACTGGAGCCGGTTCATGATGATTAAGATGATGATTCTAATCCTGCGACTAGAGTAAAAAATTCTCCCTGGTTTTCTGCAAAGTACTATTGGCTCTTGTGCATTACACAGTGTCCGCGTTTCAATGTAGTAATTTTTGTTAGTAGCGCTCTGGAAATTGTTTGTATTTACTGTGCCATGTTATTGAAGCTAACTGCTTTTAGCCCTCTTCGTGCTAAGCCATTTCCTGAAATACTTGCCAAGAATTCCATACCAAGCCATTTCCAATGTTCATGCAGACT
This sequence comes from Meconema thalassinum, assembly GCA_946902985.2. Classification (NCBI taxonomy): domain Eukaryota; kingdom Metazoa; phylum Arthropoda; class Insecta; order Orthoptera; family Tettigoniidae; genus Meconema; species Meconema thalassinum. Next base: position 342,556,850 of record OX336395.1, read on the forward strand.
AATGGAGAAAAAATCATAAATACCACATTTCCAACGATAGAATCATTATTTTTGCTTTGTTTTATAACCAATACCTCATTCTATCACACATTATGTTCGTAACAGTAAATACTGCATCTAAACAATTTTAATGGAGGTTATTCTGATAATTGTTCAATTTTTAACTTTTATTTTGTAAGAAATCAATTTTGAGTCTCAATTAAGAGTCATATTCGAAGAAACACTACGTTTCCAGCTGTATCTCAGATACATCTGTAGGCAGAAAACTTCAACAAGAAGAAAACAACTGCACCGCAATTTTGGCGGGAACGTGCGTGAATGGGGGAGCGCTAAGAGAGGGCGTGAATACAAACTCAAACCTATCGCGTAACGGACTTCGAAGGAAAAAAGTAGACACCGCACAGACAAGCTTGGAACCTCACCTTTCCAACAGTATGAAATAATCACGGACATATGCCTACAGAAATCTCCAGATGTAAAATAAACAGGGCGCCAATTCAATTGGCTTTGACACTTTTGGCGCGAGCAGCGAGAGCCGATCTGATCGGTGCGTAGCACTGAGACGGTTTACACACACCACGTTAACACATTAAAATAATGAAATTAGGAAATTATCAACATTCACTTTCAAGTAATTAACAGACGAAAGAACACGTCGCCATGTTGGATAAGGCTTGTATGAGGCAGTGGTGCCAACTTCACTTCACTGTACTCCCCTGTAGCGATATTTAGCGACTGTCTGGACGAAAAATAACGATGGGTATCTGGACAAATCATTGGTCGCTACTTAGTTAGATGACTGTCTGGACAAAATAACTGATTGCACTACCAGGCGGTCCGGGGAGTAAGCTCCTGGTTAGGTTTGTTTTGTATGTAGAACAGTATTCACCACTGCAATGAACGCTTATTGCAAGGATTCCACGTTATGAACTAATCGGCAAAACCAGCGCTAACCAATGATGTTGGCACTACTGAAAAAATTCAATAGCACCCTCTAGCGATAAAATGTTCAACTCCTGTATCTTACTAACATTTTTCGGATTTTGATGGCGGCAAACACCGGGCAATTCACAAGTTCCAAACTATTATTATACTGAATGGGATTTTACAAAATAGACTCATTTATATTGCCTCCATTTGCTATAGCGGGCCTTCCCTATAGAACGGAGCTCTGCTTGCCTGTGCGGAGGATGGAGAGTAACTCGTCACCACCACTTGACTGGCATTTAGCGGTAACACAAGAGCAGGACGGGCATTGCATTTATTAGATACAGGGCTGACAAGATACGTTAGTTGAGATAATTAAGACTTGTGGTGAAGTACTGTAGGCTGTCTCGTATCCCATGATTATTAAATACTTCAAAAAGTGTAACCGTATTAAACTAGTTGGGCGCTACGCTGCTGCTACCGCCTGTGCCTTGCTCGCCACGCGGACACCGTGAATCTCCGTCCTCACTGAAGATGCACCCTAACCAATGTACGACTCCGTATTAATGATCATTGCTGATTTGAACTATCAAACAATCAACTGTTGATGACCCATCATTTTATCTGATTTTTAAAATGATTTGATTTCCTTTTAATTTGGACCATCTTCGTAAATTGCAGTTTTTGGCTGTTTAATAGTCCATAAACCTCGACGTAAGAACATCCTTTTAGCCAGGGGTGCCCAACCTTTTTGTAAGTGGGGGCCAAGTTTATTTGTACATAATAAGTGGCGGGCCTCACCGCTAAAGCTAATGTTACTATTATCTGAATAACCTATTTTACCAGCAGACAAGAAATGTGTTTCAATACCATTTGTGTCCTCTAAATGGTTTAAATCCATTTTTGAAATTTTTTCGGCAAATTGGGTTATTAAGTTCTCAAATTGCTGATTTACTCCTAAGGTTTAGGGGTATATAAAATAAAATAATACTATCACAAGGTTGTAAAATTATAATTATTACAAAAAACAGAATTCTTAACATCAAAATATATAAAAAATGAAAATCAATATATCGTCAAAGTGACCAACAAATAAAGTACACTGACCGGCAAAAAAAGTGGAACAGTTAAAAAGTAATATAAATAGTATAAAACTAGCCATGAAAAAGATTTCATCACATTTTAAATGCTTTTCATGCATAAGAACAAACATCTGAAACATCCGAGAATAGAAATTGATAATATGACATTTCTTAGGGTGGTTTATTACCCCCAATCTTCGATGAGCCTATCTTAATGGTTTTATGGCGGGAAGCGCACTGTAAGCGTTTAAGGTTTATGAGTGTTGCCGCTCGCTTATTGTTGTTCTAGGGATAACAACTGGCATTTGTTGATCACGTGTGAACCATTGTCATACATTTTAGCAAGTTATCCATTTGCAGCTCACACTAAAACATGCCTCTTAGCTGTGAAAAAGCTGCACAGGCAGTTGCATTGGTGGAGGATGGCCGCAGCTTCCGTTATGTTGCTGAGGTCATTGGATCATCTCTCGGTAGCATACATCGTGCAGAGCTCCAAACATACGACAGGAGACGAGGCTCAGGCGTAGAAGAAGCACAAGTGCCAGGGATGACAGATTTCTCACCCTCCAAGTTCTGCGTGATCGGCATACCACAGCAGTCCAGGTACGAAATCAACTGCAAAATGTCAGAAATGTGAGAGTGAGTGAGCGAACAGTAAGAAGAAGGTTTGAAGAAGCTCATCTTTCATCCAGGAGACCTGCACGTGGACCCGCACTCGAACGACATCACAGAGAGGCGCGTCTTTGCTTTGCAAGGCAGCATCTGGGGTGGACCCACGAGCAGTGGGCCTCTGTTCTCTTCACTGACGAGAGTCGCTTTAACCTTAGATCTCCTGATGGAAGAGAAAGAGTGTGGAGAAGGCGCGGGGAGAGGTACAGCCCTGTTGCTTTCTCCTCCAGGACTCCAATTGGAGGTGGCTCGGTTATGGTGTGGGGTGGCATCAACATTATGGCCCGCACTGAGTTGGTGTGCATCGATCACGGGACGCTCAATTCCCAAAGGTACATCGAAGAGATCCTGATGAACCATGTGATGCCCTTTGCGCCTTTCATTGGTCAGAATTTCATGCTGATGCAGGATAATGCCCGCCCTCATACTGCTCGCTGTGTTGTGCAATATCTGCAGGAAGTGGGGATTCAAACCCTGGACTGGCCAGCTCGTAGTCCTGACTTGAACCCGATCGAACATGTATGGGATACGCTTGGAAGGAACGTCAGACAGCGTGACCACACCACCTTGGCACAACTGAGAACATCGCTGCTGGAGGAATGGGATCGCATCCCGGCAGATGCCATTCGACGAGTTGTGAACAGTATGCCTGAGCGTTTACAAGCTGTCATAGACGCTAAAGGTGGAAACACCCGTTTTTAGTGACCAGTGTTCTCGTGCAGTGCAGTGCAAACATTAACGCTGATTTGTTTGGCAATACGTTTGATAAACACCAGCCCAAAAGAGTGTTGGTACCAAAAAATAGAAAATTGTAAGATTTGCAAAATGTAATGAAATTTTTGAGTTAAAGCGTGTTGTAAAACATGTTTCGGTATTTTCTGTTGCCAACCATCTAAAATGTACATGAATAATGCAAATATTGGAAAACCGATACATTTTAGTGGAATAAATTAAGAAATTACATAAAAAATTAAAGTGTTCCACTTTTTTTGCCGGTCAGTGTAGTAGCCTAATGCTCCTAATGTGATGCTTGGCACTGTTTATTTTTCAATGGTCTGTCAATATCAGGTTCAATGTTAGAGTTTACCTCCAATAGCGTATCACTTTGACTTTATTTGTTTCATCAAAGAAAACGATTGCTTGCATATGGAGGTACTTCCAAACAACGTTGCCGTTTTTAAAGCATAATAAGAATTCTCTGAACTGGAGGTGATTAAGAGCTCTTATAATTTTATTTCAACTAGGTCCTACAATAATGGGAAAAATCTCATCATTCACAATATATATTTTCACGTTTTCAATACTATAAAATATTTATCCACGGAACGCATAAACTGACTTTGAGGGCCGCAGGTTGTGCATCCCTGGTTTAACCTAAAAATTAATTCAATATTACAGTGAGATTCACTAAGATTTTAAGGTTATGTTAAATGGCATTGACCACCAACTTCTTGTATTTGGATACATTTGAAGTAAATCTTTAGAAAAGTATAATTCGCAATGCATTTAGTGTTTATATTGCATCTCTGACAAATTTCAAACTGTTGGAATTACAACTCCAGTAGCCTACACCTGCGAAATAACCGATAAGTGAATTAACCCCCCACAAAATATCTGAAGTGCTAATTGGTACATACCGACGGTGTACAGGCCAATTGGCGTACCCTCTCAAATTCTGAAATGGAGATTATGATTGAATCAAAATGTAGCGCACAAATTGGCGTAACCCTCAACACCTTCCTTCAATATGAAATTAAAAAGTAACCATTAGTCGATGGCAAACTGAACTGCTATGCCCAAGTCGTCGGATTTTTTAAGAGCGTTAAAATCCTTCAGTATGCCTTCCTTCGGAGGGGAAGTAAAGCCGGCCCATATCATAGATTTATGGCACGTAAAAGAACCTACCACTACAATTGGTGGTGTGTAGCAAAATTTGTAAGTTATATTTGGCTAGCACACAACGCTCTATCAAGTTCCAACGTTCGCCGCTAGTGTTAGTGGTAGCCAAAGTTGGAACTATTTGAAATTGAACTTGTTAGGAGCCCTCGGGCGTTCAATAAAAAATGCCCAGCTTATGGCCATTGGCTGCAATAAAGTAACCATGGCAATGTAACCCCACTCATGGCGAAAGTCGAGCAGGCCACTTGGAGTAACGAACTAGTAACCCTCAGTGCAACAGAAGATCCTACCAAAGCTCACCAAGTGTGATAAATGGTGAAAATCCATTAAGAAGGTATCTTTCACAAAATATTCACCAGTCATAAAGCTAAAATATTCAAGTAATACTGCGGTATCATAAGATGTCTCCTACTCATTCTCTACTGGATGAATTCTTACAGACTGACGACGAGGATACTTAAGTATTCAGAGTGTGGTTTCATCTTACATGGCTCATGTTTTACTTCCAATTTGTAAGTAATCTTGTTTCTCTTCCAATTTCTTATTATTATTGCATTAGCTCTGCTAGTACCGTATTTGCTCGCGTATATCTCGCACCCCATTTTTTTATTTGAAATTTCAGGGGGAAAAAAGTACTCGCATATATCTCGCGTTCATTACTGACGCCATCATATAAATGACCGCAATAACCTTGAGGTAGAAACACGTTCGATTTAGCGCACCACAACAGTCGTCATTGTCCAGGAACTTACCCGAAGCGTTACTAACAGGAAGAGTGAACAACGAGTTGATCCGAACTTCGATACGAGCCGATTAGGGATCGAGGCGCCGCGTGCAAGCATACGGCGCAGCGTGAGTGTTAGCACGCTGTACATCGTTAGTCTTCGGCCGCGGTTGGCTAAATTCGCCGCCTTGAAACACGTTCGAATTAGCGATTAGCGCGCCACAACAGTTGCTCAAGTAGGCCTACTGTTACATCGCAGAGAAACGTAGTTCAGTCTCCTCGAATCTCAATGATTTTGTCTTTACGCATCGCGTCGCATCAGAGCTCGGCCACGGGCAAGCATACGGCGCAGAGTGAGTGTTAGCACGCTGTACATCGTTCGCCGCGTCTTCGGCCGCGGTTAGCTAAAACCACTGCCTTGAGACACGTTCAAATTAGGGAATAGCGGGCCACAACAGTTGCGCAAGCAGGCCTACTGTTACATCGCAAATTTTGTGTCTTTTCGGGAATACGGTCATTCGTCATTTGTATTGAATAGGGCGGAATATAATAATAAACTTTACTGAATTCAATACGGTCATTCCCCGCTTATATCTCGCACCGAAAATTTTCACACATATTTTCGGTCAAAAAAGTGTGAGATATACGAGAGCAAATACGGTATATTAGCCGGCACAGTCCATATCCTCGCCGCTAGATGGGGGCTTCATTCATTCCATTCCTGACCCGGTCGGAGACTGGAAGCAGGCTGTGGATTTTCATTTCACTTTCTTGTCACATATTTCATGTATTTTTTAGTACTTCTCGCTTGCTGGGCCCAAGGTTGCAGGTTCGTATCCTGGCGCAGTCAGCTGGCATTTGAGGGTGCGCAAATGCGAGGGAGCCGTGTCCGTAGATTTACTGGCACGTTAAAGATCCCCTTCGGGGCAAAATTCCGGCACCCTGGCGTCTCTAAAAGCCAGTGTAGTTAAAAGGGACGTAAAACCAATAACATTATTATTATTATTTTTTAGTACATAAAAAATAAATGATTTCCCAATTTCTAGCACCTAAAAATTCGAGTCCTAATTATTAGTTTCACAATGAGTCCCAACCTCTAAATTTCTCCATTGAACAACAACATCAATTCCATAATCTTTCACTCCTCCACTACGGGCTGGTTGTTCATTCATTATTAACTTAAAGCAAATCGTAAAAGATCTGAGTTTTAATATTTTAGAGTATTTTTAAGCATTTAGATAGTTAACGTTTTTGGAAATATTTTTGCACTCATACTTTTTATAAAATTATATTTTGGTTGGTTCCTCAGTTCAGGGGCTGCGACAACGCGGTCATGTAGCCCCATGTACTTTGGGTGTGATAACCGGTGTATTGTGATGGCTGTATTAGTGTGTGTTATCTGTTTTCAAGTAAGGACGACGATAATTTCAAGTACCTTAGTTCCTACTTTTGCTATCAAATGCTACCATCCACGAGACCTAGTTTGCGGACTTGGCTACTAGATGGCATTGCAACCAGCGCCTGATGACGAGCATTTGAACATAAGAGCATTAATCAAACCTAAAAAATTTGTTTCAAACAAGTTTAGTTAGTGGAAGGTTCGTTTACATTGCATAAATTTATGACATTGGGCCCGTTGGCTTTACTTCCCCTCCGAAGGAAGGCATATTCTTAAAAATCCAACGACTTCAGCTTGGTTGGAAGCCGCGACCTTGGGCATGGAAGCTCATAATGCTAACCACTATGCCAAAATCATATGTAATCTTGCAACTTCATATAACCGAAACCGGTACAGTGTATCCAAATATTGGATCTCTTGCTATCACAATTTAAGATAAAAAGTAATGTAAACCAAAATACAAATTGGCATAACCCTCAAAATTCACATTAAAAGAATTAATTTAAATAAACTGTTGGAACACACACCGTATATTCCAGCAAAGTACAATAATAGACACATTTTAGAATGTAAATTAACTACAATTAAGACTGATCAATGCCTATACTAAATTGCAAACAGTTTTCTGCCTCCCCTGCAAAATTTGCTTTGTGGCTTACGCCAAATGACCTGTATATCATCGATATAACATTGCACAAAATCATCATTTATAATAGATTTGCTACCAATAAAAAATTGGAATTTTAAGTGAAAAATCTTTCATTCTACATGCTAAAACCCACAAACTCTACGATATTTTAAACTTAGTGACTTACCAACTGCATTATCTCCTGGCCACAGCGATGTAGACAATCCTTAAAAATTGCAGACCAGGCTTTATTGACCCTCATTCCCTGTGGTAGTTTTACAACATAGGAGTATTGTTCCGTCTGCTTTTGTTTGACATCGTCCTGAGTGGACAATGCAGCGAACTTGCACTTACTACGTCTTGCTGTTAGCAGGAGTGCCTCATAAGATGTGTCCTTGCCCCGGCATGGACTCGCCAAACTCGGGCTGAAGAAGTGAACAACGTCCACCCTCGCACTAGCGACCGGAACGACAAGCCACGGACAAGACGCACTTTCGCCCTCTTCTGGCAACTTGCATACAAACGTACACCTTACTTCAACGCCATCTGTGAGGTCCTCCACAGAAGCATGCAGCACACTTTGAAATGTCACTCCCTTTTTGAAAGTTGAGTCTAGTTTCTTAGTCTTTTCAACAATTACACCGTCATTAGTGGAAACTGAAAGGTGTGCGGTCCAAACTGATGCTAAGAACTCCACTTCACCAGTATTGGCGATGGAGATATGGAATGTACACCGGTTCTCCAAGCTATCGGTGTTGAACTCATCTTCGTCTTGATGGCTTACAGAACTGATGGGCTTGACGGTCATGTCGAAGGTCCCCGTGAAGAGCTCTGCTCTCAGTGCGAGGTTCAACGACGTGAGCAGTTCCTCTTCTTGGATGATCTCCTGTTTGAGTCTCGTCAATTTCTTGAGCTGTTCGGACAACACCAGCGAGTGTTGTGGGAGAGACGAGGCCTTGCAATCACCAGTGGCACTGTCAGGGTTCAGCACGTAGAATGAACCGTGAATCTGTAACAAGGAGTCTGGTTTGAACCACTGACACTGACATCATAAAAGTCATGGTTTATTTTGATTCTGAAGAATGGTACAATAGGGAAGTCAAAAGAGAAGAAGTTGATGGGTTTTGAGGCTTGGTGCTGGACAAGAATGCTTAAGATCAGTTGGATACAACATATGACAAATGAAGAGGTATTCAGAAGAATAGGAGATAGTAGTAGTAGAGTCTGAAAACAAGACGAGCGAATATGTTGGGACATATTCTCAGACATAATAGCCTGCCAGCAAGAACATCAAAGAGATGTTAGAAGTGAAAAACACAAGAGGAAGACCACCACTTGCATACATCACACAGATAATGACAGACATAAGGGGAAATGATGATGATGATGATGAACACAAAATCATATCACGAATTGAAGAGGATGGCGGAGAATAGAGAAGAGTGGGGAGTTGCTGCAAACCAGCCGCAGGGCTGTTTAAATAAGAGAAAGAGATTTGGGAGTTCCTTTCACCGTGTATCACTACAGCGGTATGCTCAGTTCCAGGAAGGACATCTACTCCCAACCACCGACGTTTCCCAGAGTGCGAAGGAGTTGAGACACTGGGTTTGTCTGAATGGCGAGCGGATGAGCAACACTCGACATCACTTGGTTCGGTCCCATTGCAAAAGCTCTACAGAAGGCAAAGTGGGAAGTTTACGAAGAAGTGCGTTGTTTGGCCGAGGATGGCAGCAATGGACGAGTGGATATTGTAGCTCTTAACCCTAGCAATACCATGCTATTTTGTGACCACCATAATAAATTCCTTTTGTGTAGTTTGCATTATCCTTTAATCAACATATCTTGTGTTTTGAACCTTAAATGAACCTTGAATGGCAAAAATATAACTTAATTAACAACAGTTGCAAACAAAATCAAAAAATCAAGAAAAAGGAAGTTCAGAAAGAAAATTATCCACTTCGCCCTCTTAAGCACACGTGGAACTTACGACTGTGTTTTCCGCATGTGTACCTCTTGCAACTACAGCAAATTATGGTGGTTTTGTTAACTTGGTTGTACTTTTGCCCTTACCACTGTGCACAGTATGACGAGGCACACAAACTCCCAACGGGGGGGTTTCGTGCCCACCAAAAGAAAATTGTTAATATCTTATTATAATTATCGCTGGCACTATACAGCCCTTGAAGAGCCTAGGCCGACCAAGCGACCGCTGCCCAGCCATTTGGCCTGCAGATATTGGGGTGACGCGTGATCAGCACATCGGGTCCCCTTGGCCGTTAATCTTGGTTTTCGTGATCGGGGCGCTGTCTCACTGTCAGACAGTGGGAAGAGCTATGATAACAGACCCCACAATTCCATTTGAAAAGCAGTTCTAATGCAACTGATGATACATGGGGGGTAAGAGGTCTCCTCTTCGGCGCACGTAGGACCTCGTTTCTTTACACTAAAAAACATCTGCAACATCTTGTTTTGCGTACCCAGCAGTACACGGAGAAAATCATCATCATCATGATCGTTTCTTCGCTCCAGCAAGCCGGGTGTGGTTATAAATGAGCCGTCTCCAATTTGTCCTGTCCATCAATAACTATTGTTCTTAGCTTCAAGGTCCTTATAAATTGGCTTCTCACACACATCGCGAGGTCTTCCTCTTGGTCTGTTCCCAGGGACACTCTGGCCAAAGTACACTCGAGGTATCCTGTGGGGAGCCATCCTCCTCATGTGACCATACCATCTTCACCAGGCTCCTTTCCAATCCCAGTTGTTGTCGGATATCCTCATTCCTTTCATCCATTTTCATCTTTTGAAGGCAAGAACGGAGGAACTTCATTTCTACTGCCTGGAGACGACTGTTTGTTGGTCCAGTAAGGGTTGCTGCTTCCAGTCCGTATGCTAGTATAGGTATTAATTACATCTTGAACAAACTAATCTTGGAAGCTTGTGGAAATGTTTCGTCCCAAAGTAGCTGATGCACTGCCTGATAGAAATTGGAAGCTTTCTGTATTTTGTTGTTAATCTCTTGATGTATAGTAATCTCTTGATGTATACCTAAATACTGGAATTTGTCTACAACATTTCTCTCCTCATCTCCAAGTCTTAGATGGACCATTGAAGGATTTCTACTCATCACCAAACCAACTGTCTTGGTTTTGCTGATTTTAAGACCCATGTTCACAAATAATAATTTTGCCAAAGATCTAGTCTAGCTTGCACCTCCTCTTCTGACTCGCCCCACACCAAGACATCATCGGCATTAGTTACTTGATCCTTGCTTTTAAAACTTCATCCATTATGATAATGAAGAGAAGCGGTGAAAGGCAACTTCCCTGTTGTACACGGAGATGCTACGGGGAATTCTGAAGGATTCTATTCATACTTTCAATAACCATCTATATAACAATATGTGAATTTTCTCAGCTGTGTTATATACACTGAAGAAAATGGAAATTGCAACACCATGAAGGCATTGGTCGTTTGTGTTGATTTTCAAGATATGGAACGATGCCATGTAGGTATGTAAACGATCAAAGTTTCAGACCCATCTGATTGTTGCTACAGGTCTTCCCACGTGATTGGTCGTGGAGGAATCAACTCCAGTATGAGGACTGGTGTAGCGTAGTTGACTTGCAGTCTGTGTAGTGAAGTGTTCCCCGTCAAACATGCCTCGACGACAGAGAAGAGCACCCTATCAACAACTGTCGCGGTTTGAGAGGGCTCGGATAATTGGGCGCAGCGCAAATTCGAGCAGCTGTGGCACCCCACATTACACAACAAACAGTTGGTAATCGCCTGCGTGCAGCTGCCTTACGATCCCGTGTCCCTGCAGAAGGTGTTCCATTGACCCCACAACAGCGACGTGAAAGGCTGGCCTGGTGTCGAGAACGATCGACGTGGGTCGACGAATGGCATAGGGTCGTCTTTAGTGATGAATCGCACTTCTGTCTTTCCCGCAGTGATTGCCGGAATCGTGTGCGCCGACGTACCCTTATTGTCGAGAGGCACACAGGGCCAACACCAAGCATTATGGTCTGTGGAGCTGTTGGCTTTAATGTGAAATCACAATTAGTGCTTGTTGAGGGCACCATGACTGCTCGACAGTACGTTGATAGGGTACTCAATCCAGTGGTTGTCCCTATGATGGCGAACATTGCTAATGGGATGTTTCAGCAGGACAATGCCCGGGTTCACATTGCACGAATCTCCATAGAAGCTCTCCACGACATCACAACCTTAGAATGGCCCGCCAGATCCCCAGACCTCAGTCCTATTGAGCATGTGTGGGACATGATTGGTCGACAACTGGCCAACTGTCCTCAGCCACCCACAACTCTGGAAGAACTGACCCGTGCAGTGCAGCAAGCATGGGCCACAATTCCTCAGGAAGCGATCCAGGGCCTTATTGACTCCATGCCTCGTCGAATTCATCGATGAATTGCAGCTCGTGGTGGGCACATCCTGTATTGATTATTGTCCAAACTTGCGGTCAGAGGGACCTGTAATTGTAATCATCGAATCACAACCGAACACTCGTCCTGAATGTCCAATTGCAGCAATGTAGCACCACTCCTTCTGGGTGTTGCAATTTCCATTTTCTTCAGTATATCTACGGTATGTTCTGTGTCGCTGTCATTCTATCCTTGTTTTGTAATCCTGGACCTCCATGGTCACCTCAGGTGTAAGGCAAATCTCAAAAAATAACACCTACGACGATAGGTGCAGCAAGGAGATTATAAGGAGAATAGCGCAAGCCAAACAGGGGTGTAGACGAATCTTTTGGTTAGAGCAAACTCAGATTTTGGAATTAGGAAGAAAATTGGATGTTTGTATGGAGTAAATAATAAATAAAGATAATGTTATTGGTTTTAAGTCCCTTTTAACTACTGCGGTTTTTGGAGATGCCGGGGTGCCGGAATTCTGCTCCAAAGGGGATCTTTAAGCTGCCAGTTAATGTATTGACATGGCTTCCAGGCATTTGTGCCAGTTGACTGCATCAGGATTCAATCCGGCAACCTTGGGCACAGTAAGCAAGAACACCATGCAGCCACCCCTCTTTGCATGGAGTATACTATTATAATGGATGTGAATCTTGGACAACAAGAGATCAGGATTGGAAACAACTTGAAGCATTTGAGATGTGGATCTGGAGATTAAATGAATTGAAAACAAAAGTGAGTCCTGCTTGAAATCCAAGGAAAGAGAGAATTTTGAACCAATCTGCTGGAAGAATAAACCACAGGGAAGAAAGGCCTAGGACAACCAAGGAAAACCTTCCTTCAAGACCTGGCACAGAATCTTCATTATGGTTCCTATTATCAATCCACTATTATCTGGTCACTAATTAGTTATTGTTGCTTTAAAGTCATCTGCCCCTACATCAGGACTGCCCAACCTACGGCCCGCACTACACTAAACTATCATGAACCTTATTGTGTCAAATGAACATAAATACTCACTATATGAGTGTATTGAGATTAAAGAGATTTATTAAAAGTATTAAAATTTCTTCTTCTTCCCTCGACTTTGTCCATGTTTGGAGCGCGTAAAATAACCCACTGTCTCTTAATCCTTTCTTGCCTTCCAGTAGTTCTCCATTACTTCACTTTGTCTTCTTCTCTCTTCCGTCCAGATGTTAATCCCCTTCATATTTCTGAAAAGTGGTATTTTTTTTTTTTTTTTTTTGCAACAATACTAAGAAAACTAAGCTCAGAGAGTCACAAAACTCGCCATACTCACCTCAAACCCCACCCCCGCAGTATAATTGGCGCGCAAGGTCCACCAACTATTTAGAATGTGGCCCTTAGTTACATAAGGTTGGGCACCCCTGCCCTAGATAGAACATAAAGTAGACACTGGTCCGTGCGCCACAAACGTCACTCCACACTGTCGGGCTAAACATTTACTAAACTGTGGATTATTAGCCCCATACTGAATTGGGGATTTATCACTTTACTTCTGATGAGAAATTTCAATATTTTTGGAAACTAGCACGACGAATTATGTAGTTTCACGTTGGCAATAAAAACAATTGAGTAGGGATTTAATCTATCAACAAAGAATATTTCCCAGCTACTTTTGCAGCAAATGAGCGATACGTTTCGAATGCCAAACCTTATTTGTGAAAATATACTTATCCCGACTCAACATCATAATCAATTTTCACTTTACTCTTGTCCTTCCTCAACCACTGAAGCCCACTCCAGGTTTCGTTCTCTCACACTGTCCTTCACCGTACTCTATAGTAAAGCCATCACGTTTCAGTGCTAGGCTAGAGTTTCGTTCGCTAAATCGGGACATCGCGAAAGAAACTCAATTTGTCGTGATATATCGATTTGAATGGCTGCCTGTGATTGTCTAGTTAAAGTGATTTTCCTTCTGCCCACTAGAAAGCTCTAGGGTAACACTGAAACGTCAAGTCGGAAGTAATGATGGCTTTACTCTAGGTCTTCCTCGTCCTTTTCCAGTCATCCATCTCTCCATCACTTGTTTCGGCATTCTTTCATCATTCATTCTTTCCACATGTCCACACCATCTCAATCTGTTCTGCTCCAGCTTCTGTACATTCTCTGTATCTTCTGTACCATACTCCTCATATTGACAGCTTGTATTCTACTTTCTGGTCCATACATCATTATTGGTAAGTAATAGGTCTTGTACATCACTTCTTTAGAGTTCAGTGGTATGTCTTTATCTCAATCAACTCCAAACCTGGTGATAGAAAACACTCCCACATTGCATTCTCTCCAATCTTGCATTTCCCATCAATTCCAATTTAAACAATCCCTTTTTCTTCTTTGTTTCCTATTGTCATTATCATTATCTTACTTTTCTCTGCTGTGGCTACAAGGGACCACCATGGAAATAAGAACGCTATAAAGGAAGGATATTTTACGTACAGTCGCTGCGATGACCTGAGTTGTTCCAGATCTCGTCGAGAGCCACCGAGCACCCTTCACGCCGAGCCGCAGGTGATCCAGAGACAGATTACCCTCCTCGGCGTCTCTCTTGACCTGGCAGCGCCACATATCCACTCCGTCACTGGCCACCATGTTGGACCCCACACGGCATGCGGAATGAGCCGGACCGGGCAGATACGCCATCTCGTACAGCAAAGTCTTCTTCACGGAATCATAGGAGATGAACATGACCGGTCCAGACCGTAACACCACAGCCAGGTAGGAGATGGCTGACGAGACACTATCCGGCTCTGTAACAGACAAGGAGGGTTTTACATGATAACCAAGGAGGCTTAATAGAGTACAATGGAAAGCTTTGATGGCATTAGTCACTGCTGTCTAATTAGCAATTGATTAATAACATGTATTTATGTCCAATTATGATATTTAGGAACCATAGTTAATGATGCCAGAAGTGCATTCAATCAATCAAATAAGAAATGTATTATGCAATAGAGACCTTAGTTTAAATTTTAAAACTCAGGTTGCTGAAATGTTACTGTATTTACTCAGCTATAAGACCCCCCTCCCACCCCCCTTAATTTTCGAGAGCCAAAATAAAACATTCTTGGAAATCGCTTATACATGGTGGCCACTACTCCTGGAAAACCTGAAAATCCTGGAAAACTCCTGGATTTTTATTAGGTCTGGAAAATTCCTGGAAAATGACAAAAAAAATTGAAAACTCCTGGAAAATAGCCACTGTTAATCAATTATAAATATCTTTCCATGTTAAATCATACTCCCGCTGCGGTTTTGGGTGAGCACTCTTATCGTTAACGAGAGAAATTTCCTCAGGCTACCTGTTTCTGTGTGGGAGAACAAGCGATAGTATTTTTGTAAAACATATTGAGTATAGACAACTTCACTGCAATAAAATTGCAGGCGGTATTCTTTTCTCTTTTTTTTTAAGCGGATATTTCATTCACAAAGGCTTTTTTAAAACAACAATTAAATCATTTGTGTGTAGGATTGCGTATCAATAACATTCACCACTAATTTTTGTCAACATCTGTATAAGTAAACCAAACACAACTTCTTTATTTTGGTCTTGAAGTAGGCAACCGATAAATCTGGAAAAAATTACTCCTGGAAAATTCCTGGAAAACTCCTGGAAAATCGTTGACCTATTTGAGTGGCCAAGATGTTATAGTACCCCTCTTTAATTATCGAGTCAAAATACAACATTCTTGGAAATCGACAAATTCTTACAAATTTTAAAATTTTAACTAAAATTCATCCTCCTTTATGACAAAAATATTTTTCTTATTACATTATCGGTATTTAGTTTTTCAGACGATATGACCGCCATTTTGTATACACATACGCGATTGGGCAGGATATAGAATTGTGTAGCCAATAGGAGATGCCACACTATTGGCCGAGTAGAAGCGCCAAGTTTAAAATCCGGCCAATGAAAGTTATGGTTTCATATCTTGCCTGCATTCTTTTGTTTTGTATACAAAGATGTAGTGCTCTTGGAAATGGAAGCCTTCTTCTCAGTTTTATTTCAAACACATTTCATTTGTTGCAAAAACCGTCGGCGTTTGTGTGAAACGTTATTGGTATATTAATGTGAACTATGTGAATAATACGTGCTCGGTTGTGTTTACAAATGTTAGTGAGATGTGATCACTCATTCCCTAATTGATGCATTTTCCCTCCCTGTGTATTCATTTCCATGTCTGATACTTTGTCCATTTAATTCTACTAGTGGGCCCGTGCGAGCTTCCGCAACATGAATGTAGGTTTAAAGAGGAAGTGAGTGCGTTTCGGGCACATATGGGGCTATGCGGAACCTGTAGGTACCCTATATGTGGGTTACGAATTGCATACTACCCACCTTCCTAGCTCAGTTGGCTTCTTAGATAACATGACAATCTTGGCGAGACCACACCGGAGCCATCTGCTGAGAGTCTCCTCAGCTAGCAGTACGCCGCGCTCCCACCAGATGGCTGCCACCGCCGTGCTGCCCTGCGTTCTAGCGGCAGGTTCGCATATCAGTACGCTGCGCTCCCATCAGATGGCTGCCGGCGCCGCACCAGGTTACGGTGCTCCCATTGTAAATGTACATTTTTAAGGTATTTATTTAATTGTGAGGCATTTAATGAGGAAGTGAGTGCGTTTCGGGCACACATGGGGTTATGCGGAACCTGTAGGTATCCCATATGTGTAGGTTGCTGTTAACAGGACCTTATTTTCGGTACAAAACCGGAATGGGAGCTTAGCAGAATAATATAGGGAGGATTTCTTTGATACTAAGATTTTTGTTTTGCAAGGGATAGTAGTGAAAGTCTTTGGGGGATAGCCGGGAAAGTGAGGTTATGGCAGTCTCATAATGGGCTGATTAAAGATGTAAACTTTGTTTATTTTGATTAAATATATCATACTATGTAGCATCAAAATAAAATAGCTTATTTTTACTCTCTCCCTTTCCCAAAATAATGGATTTTTGCGAAGTAGGCATCTATAGTACCCCCCCCCCCTATGATTAACCCTTTGGATGCCGACCCCGAATAGGTCATCATATGCATAGAATGCCAGGCATGTTTCAATGGATTGTGCATCACTGCATTAAAAAAAAAGCCTCAGTTTAAAAGATATGGAAATACAATTTGGTGTGTTAGCTTGATATACTCCAAGGACTATAAACATGTGACTTACATTTGACAAAAAATATTTCATGGAATACTGTGCACAAAATTATAATATTTTTTTTATAAAAAATAAAAAAGTTATGATTTGAAATGAATTAGCACATTGTACACTAAATCAAAAGTGTATAAGTGAAGATAATTAATGTTAACTCATATTTAGGATCATATATACCAATTTAAACTGTTATAGTAGGCCTACTTTGCAATTTCTTCACCCGAAATAGGCCTACGTGATGGCATGGCTTCTTGCGACAAATGTACTGTTTACAACTTTACTAAGTCCTAGATAAATTGCTACAGTAGAAATAATAATAGACTTAATATATCACAACAAATAACTCAAATGCGTCAGTTCGAGCGTAAAAGGATCAAAAATAAATCACAACACGCGGACATAAACAAACAAGGAGGCTGCCATATTGGATCATAGACGTCAAGTGCGCGCAGACTATACACTCATAGTGTACGAGTAAACAAGCAAAAAATAAGCTATGTCAGTGCCATCTGATGACAGACGAAAGAATTACAAACATTCTGCCTTCCTACTACGTGATTTGTAGAGCAATCTAGCACCACACCGCATCACTACAACACATAGAAGAGCGTGCCGATTGAATCGGCATCTTGGCATTTTTCGTACGGAACATAAGTGCCGATGCATCGGCATCTTGGCACTGTAAGGGTTAACAGACTAGAGGCATTTGAGATGTGGACATATCGAAGATTCTTAAGAAAAGCTGGATGGATAGAATCACAAATCTTGAGATATTGCGTAGGATAGGTAAAGATAACGAGATAATTACCTGTGTCAAAATTAGGTACAGTAGTTACAATACTTGGGCCATATAATGAGAGCAGACAGGTGTCGTCTTCTACAAGAGATTATTCAAGGGAAGGTTGAGGGCAGAAGAAGTCGAGGAAGAAGAAGGATCTCTTGGTTGGACGACCTAAAACAATGGTTCAAGTGTAGTTCCAGTGAATTTCTCAGTGCTGCTAGATCCAAAAACTGGATTGCTGTGATGATCGCCAACCTTCTTAGAGATGATATCATACTGTGTGAAACCAGCCTGGAAAGGTTAGAGTCAAAATTGGGGAATGGAGGAATATGTTGGAAGACAGACAGACAGACGTATGCCAATCAGTCGGGCAAAGACGGACTATACAGGGTCCTTCATATAAAGTATAAACGTCAAGCAGTTGTTTTGTTATCCGCTGCCGCAGTGGCCTTGGCCGAGCTCGTGGCGCTCCATTGCTTCCTATTTTAAGGGGTCTCAAACACCGTCAGTGGGAATTTTCGCATACAGTTACGAATCATATCATGGCTTCACTAATATGTAACACAGAGTTATGAAAACTGACCTGTATATAGTCCTCTAGTAAATACATAGAACTTTCATCTTATTTAGAGAGAGGAACAGTATATACAGTGTTTCGTGATTTATTGAAAGGGTAATACAGTGGAACTTGGATAATTCGAACTTCTATAATTCGAAATCTTCTTTAATTCGAATTTTTCTCTTGGTCCCTAGCATTTTGTATACAATCAATGCTAAAAAATTATGGTTAATTCGAATTATATTTTGGATAATTCGAAGTTTTTACGAGTAAAGAGCCGATCGGAAGTCAAACAGTTGGGTCATGAAAATGACGTTGCATCATCGGCATGCGACCCCTACTCGATTGATTTGCCTACGTGACTAACACGCATTCGACGCTCCTTATGAGGTCAATGCCCATCCCCCCACCCATTGTTTTTCAACGCTCCATATCTCATAAGTCATAACAGTGTCATCATCCTTTACACCTATCTGGTAGTGCGTGCTGTGTACTGCAGTAATCAGAGTGGTTTCATAAGACTTGTGGTTGTTTAGAAGTTTGGTTTTGTCTGTGTTTTAAAGTATGAGTGCAGAGCTAAGATGTCGTCATCCAAGCCTCGGGTTCCATACAAAACTTTGCTTTGGCGGAGAAAATAGTGGTTATTAAAGAAGTGGAAAAGGGAATGAAGAAAAAATCTGAAATTGCAAAGGCTTTCGGGATTCCTCCAAACACGTTGTCAACATACTTAAAAAATAAAGACAAAATTCTCGGTTGTGAAAGTGAGAGTGGCAAAGGCCGAAAAAGATTGAGGGAACCGGAAAATCCAGATGTGGATCAGTGCGTTTTAAAATGGTTCAAACAAACGAGGGATAAGAAGATTCCTCTTAGTGGTCCGCTTTTAAGAGACAAAGCTGAACTCTTTGCTACCGAATTAGGCAAATCAAATTTTAAAGCTAGCACTGGGTGGCTAGATGGCTTCAAGGAACGAAATCAAATTTCGTTTAAATACGTTTGTGGTGAAAGTGGGGCTGTTAACCAGCAAGAAGCCAATCAATGGAAAAAGGATTTAGAAGAAATGATCCAGGACAGAAACCCTAAGGACATATTCAATGTTGACGAGACGGGTCTTTTTTTAAAATGTACACCAAATAGAAAGCTCGCATTTAAAAACGATACATGTCACGGAGGAAAGCTGAGCAAAGAAAGAATAACGCTGCTAGTTGGTGCAAACATGGACGGAACGGAAAAGCTGCCTCTGCTGATGATCGGCAAGTCGGCAAATCCATGATGCTTCAAAAACGTTAAATCTAAACCAGTGGACTATGTTAACAGCCCAAAAGCGTGGATGACTGGAAGTCCTCTTCAGAACTGGCTGTTGAAATTGGACAAAAAGTTCATAAAAGAAAAACGAAATGTCATCCTGTTCATTGACAACTGTACTGCTCACAACACCATACCACTGATGGAAAATGTGAATGTGATTTTTTTTCCTGCCAACATGACCTCAGTTATTCAGCCTATGAACCAGGGAATAATAAAAAATCTAAAACACTTTTATAGGCGTTTGTTGGTTGAGAATATCCTTACTGGGGATTACGACGCTCTCAAAATCAAGCTCGATATTCTTCAGGCATCCCGAATGTGTAAACAGGCTTGGGACCAAGTGACTTCGAAAACAATAAAGAACTGTTTTCGAAAAGCAGGGTTCGAAATAAAGGAAAACTATGAAGAAAGCGCCATCGAAACTGCAGTGGAAACTGTGCCTCCAGTTGACGGCTGGGATGACGTAATCACCGATCCTGCCATCTCGTTCGAGGACTTCGTCAACGTGGACGAAAATGTCGCAGTTTGTGGTGAGCTGACCGACGCAGAAATCATCGCCGATGTACTGAACTCCGAAGATGGTGACGACGGATCCGACGAACTCGTGGAGGAAGTTCCCGTAAAAACTGTTCCGAGTGCAGCCCAAGCAACAAACCACAACACAGAACTTAGGCGTTTTTTTTTGAAAGTAGAAATGACGTAAGTGATTCTGTTTTCCGTTCGTTAAATTTGTTAGGTTCTTTTGTGGTGGCCGAGAGACTTAATTCTAGGAAACAAGTAAAGATCTCAAAGTTTTTTGAAAAACAGTAGTTTTCTCTAAGACTTGAGATTGCTGGATTACTACTGTCATTAAATAGGTGAATACTGTAGTACATTTTGGTTTTATTGTGCAGTATCATTTGAAACTTTTGAGGTACTATTATGTTTAATAAAGATTATTGGCTGAAAACTTAAAATTTGAATATTTTCTATACTTTTTTCAAAGAACTTCCTTAATTCGAATGTTTGGATAATTCGAACTTTTTTACTGGTCCCTTGAGGTTCGAATTATCCAAGTTCCACTGTATTCGTGATATTTTAAACTCCGTGAATCACAAAAAACACGATTTAACAAGAAATACCAGTCTGAATGGAATTTAAACGCATAAATAGCGAGGATGAATGTTATATTGTAAATCGTATATTTTTTTTTAAATATTAAATTTGTCTTTCAAAAAATGAACAGTTTTTTGGTTTATTTTTCCAAGTATATCTCAATTATTTTTTAAGATAATTTCATAAATGAGGTTCATCCTTTAGGGAATGAATGTGCCGAGTTTCATCACATAGTTCACGAGATATTGTGTTTTCCTACCAAAAAAGCAACCTTTCGGGTAAACAGCTTTGAATATTAAACACTCCATTGACAGATGGCGCATGG
Source organism: Meconema thalassinum (assembly GCA_946902985.2). Classification (NCBI taxonomy): domain Eukaryota; kingdom Metazoa; phylum Arthropoda; class Insecta; order Orthoptera; family Tettigoniidae; genus Meconema; species Meconema thalassinum. The sequence goes on from OX336395.1 coordinate 342,577,845, forward strand.
TCTCGGGTAATACGCTATATCTCTGCCAAAATGCTGAATTTACTTATATTACTTAACAGATATATTGAGAAAGGTATTGTCTTTCATTTAAACGTTTAAAACAAAATTAAATTTTGACCACCGACGGTCTATGAGCCCCCTTAAGCGTGTGTACAATCCTATATGAAATATTACCTTATAAAATATGCTGGAAGTGTCACCCTTCCTGGGTTATACAGGCATTGTACCAGGTAACCACATTCTGACTGACGCGAGTGAGTTCCGCCACTGTAATGTTTCTGATCTTTTATTTTATGTCTTTTATTGAGCACTGAGTCAGTATTGTCAAAATTATTTTCAAATACGTGAATCAGTGCTAGTGAAGTTGGCATTTTATCAGGAAATTGCTGAACAAATGCATCACGTACCCGCCGAGCCAACTCGTACTTAGAATAAGTTTTACATACAAAAAGACGATGTTGCAATGATAACTGTCTCACCATGTTGGCATCTGAGGTTCAGACTGGCGACTGAACACCTGCACGCTTATTGCAAGGTTAAGTATATACTGCGTGCGCGCTTTCAATACTACAGCAGCGGATAACAAATCCGCCGATCGCCGTTCTTACTTTATATGAAAGACCCTGTATGGTAGCAAATGGCCTACAAAAGGACATTTCTATACATCAGGAAGAGGTAACTTTGCCAGCAGTCTACAGGTAAAAGTATCTGGGATCAATCTTAGAGAAGGATGGAGGTTCCCATAGAATCCAATGTGGCTGGATGAATCGGAGGAAAATGAGTGGAGTGTTATGTGAGAGGAAAGTGCCTTGTCCAATGAAAGAAAGTTTGTATAAGACAGTGGTGAGGCCTGCAATAATGTATGGCACAGGAGGTGGCCGAGATGAGGGGCGTTACCAGATGGGTGTATGGCTTTTAGTACCGGGAGTGTCCGAGGCTGTAGCTGCTTCAATGTGGAACCCATGGGGTGAGCTACAAGTTCCATTCAATTAGAACTAGTTCCAACTTTTGCTACCAGATGTCACTGACATCTAGTGGTGAATGTTGGAACTTTTATAGAGCGTTTCAACGAAATCTAACCTGCAAAATTTAGCCTCACATAATTTTAATTAGTGAAAGGTTCTTTTACATGCCATAAATCATGGGACCGCCAACTTTACTTCCCCTCCAAAGGAAGGCATACTGAGGGATTTTAATGCTCTTTAAAAAATCTGATGACTTCGGCCGGGTTTGAACCCGCAATCTCGGGCATAGAAGCTAAGCATGCTACCAACTACGCCACCAAAGAGGAACAGTTAGGATGGGACCACTGAGCAAGAAAATACAGGAAAGCAGATTAAGGTGGTTTGGATATGTAGAACGAAGAAATGAAGACTACGTGGGAAAGAGGGTGCAGACATGAACGTTGGGAGACCTAAGCTAAGCTGGAGAGATGAGGTTGCCAAAGACCTGAGGGAAAATGGTTGGACGAGAGAAGAAGCCCTAAACAGAAAGGAATGGTAAATAAGAAGGAAGGATGTAAATGCAATCCCACTTAAGTAGGAAAAGGTCTAGCTAAGGAAGAAGATTTTATGTCCAATTATATTAAAATATAATATACTAGCAAACCTGTGTGAGATATCTCGCATGTTCATAAACCACACTTTCCCCAATAGCTTTATAATGAGAGACTAAGGGGACATTATACTGAAATTTCATGAATTTCGAGGAAAATATCGAATTTGGGTTTATAGCACTAAATACCAGGATATGTCCTCTAAATGACAAACTGGAGCAAAACAGATTGAGATGGTTTGGACATGTCAAACAGATGAATGAAGTAAGGCTACCAAGACGAGCACTGGAACAACGGATGACGGGTAAGAGAGGACGAAGAAGACCAAGAATGCGTTGGATGGACTCGGTGGAGAATAGAATTAGAAAACGGAACCTGGATTGGAACACTGTGTCAGAAGAGGAATGGTGGAACGACAGAACAAAGTGGAGAGGAACCATATTTGCCCCCACCCAGTGTCAGCTGGAAAAGGGGAAATGAAGATGATGATGATGATGTCCTCTATCAAAAAATGTTTTTATTTTTTAAATACCGCCATTTTGAAAGTCCTCAGCACCATTTTTAAATGGCGCTGTGGTGGCATGTAATTGTTCCATGTGATACTCGACACGCCCCGTCCAGTTGCTGCTAAGAAATTATGTGTTTCTGAAGTCTCTCTTACTGGGATTTCAAATGCTATTGAAGAATCGACTTGCAGAGGTGATATTTTGCATCTAAATGCTCAGTTGTTCTACTACGTGATCCATTATTAGTAAAATAAATACTAATAACAATGGTTTCACTCCTTGCGCTGAAATTTATTTCATAATACGAGGGCAGATCAAAAAATAAGTTGCACTTCCCAGTTATGGCCATTTATTACACCACCTATACAACAGCAACACGCCTACGATGTAACGTCACTTTTCCACACAGTTTCTAAGAGACTCCAAACATTTTTGCGAACGCACAACCAACTTGTCGATGCCGGATGCAAAGAAAGTTCCTCCAGCGTTCTGCAACCACACGGAGACAGCGGCCTTCACCTCCTTATCAGTCTGGGAATGTCAACCACCGTTCTGTCTAATGATCGCATTCACACTGTTGACATTAGCATGGGTCCTGGACGTAGCGGGCCTGGATTCGTGATATTAGTCAGTGATATCCGTGCGTCCGGCTTCGAATTGCTGACACCACTTTACGATCCCTTGCCGGGAAATGGCCCGCTCCCCATATACAGCACTAATTTCACGATAAATGTCCGTGAAATTCTTCCTTTTGGCCCATAGGAATCCGATTGTCGCACGCACCTCATATTTGGAGTGAACGTCCAGTCGACGCACCATTGCTTTTGGCCGCTATTCACACCATACAAGACGAGACACCACAGCGACCGGCCTAACAGACGTGTGGGCAGTGTCTGTCCCTTTCTCCGCTGTGCCCACGTTTGCGACACACAGTGCACTGCTGCAGCGTGTTAGTGCAACTAACTTTTCGATCCACCTTCGTATTACTTCATTTTTTTTTATATAGAGCTACTGGTAGTAACAGCCTAGTATTGTGAGAGAGTTCAACATGGGGTGTGTTAAAACACTTGAAATCCCATAGTCCATCAGAGGGAAGCCAGCACCAACCTCTGCTGTGAAAATCAGTACCCAGCGGGACCAAAAGTGCCTAAGACAAAGTAGGAAAAGGTGCTCAGGTGACAGCAAGGAGCCAAGAAAAAATAAGGTGATGAAAATATAACTGGAGGAGAAAAGAAAGCAGTCTGAAGGGCCTAAGTATGGTGCAGGGCAGTTCTAAAGTGTGTGAACTTGCATAAATTTTAATTTTGCTTTTTATGGCTTAACAAAATTTTAATGTTTTCTTTCATTAAAAAAGACCCTTGTCATGCAGTTTTTGCCTGATACAAGTAAGATTTTACACAGAAGTAGCTGGATAGTTGGTGCACAAATATTAGTATGCAATTTGCTGTGAAAAGACGATTCATAATTATTTTTGACCTTCCAAATTCTCTTTGCAATCATATTTTTAAAAAATTCTAAAATTTTAAAAAAATTCTACATGCTAATTTGTTTGTCAAATAACAAACTGTGACACTAACTTTTGTTATCATAGGTATTAAGAAGGTTTGTGGAAAATTTGGTACCAATTGGAAAAATATTGTGAATATTTTTAAAGATGGTGGTGAAATGGCATTAAAAAAACTCCTACTCAGAAAGTTTTATAGGTACAATATTCAAACTTGGTAACATTGCTTTACTTGTAACGGGCTATCTCAGAAAAAAAATTGGTAAAAATTCAATGAAAAATATAGAAGTTAGAAATTTCAGTATAATGTCCCCTAGGAGAAAGATTATGTTTTTATTTCAACCAAATAATTATAGAACACTATTTACATGTCAGTTAGAATTCCACGTTCTACGTTCCCTAACTTCAGAAGGCAATCACTGAATATGGGATCATCATAATACTCACCGGTTATTCCATATTTATGAAATTATACGATTTGAGTACCGTGTTCATTCCTTTGATTTACTGTTTCTAAAATCCCTGCAAAATGATAAAGGAAAGACCTCATAATGTTAAAACGACATGAAACAGGAGTCACAGCGGCCAAAATGTGAAGTGGACAGCAATTGTGGTGCGTATTTTCCTACAGCAACAGTATCTGCAAATCGCACACTTCAAACATTTTCTTAAAAGACATTTTTTAAAGAAATTATAGATATTTATGAAATTAGAGTGCAATTCGTCACTGCTAATGTCTAATCTCTTTCATTTCAATGCTCATTTGTCACGATCCATCGCTTGTGAGTGCCGCAGGAGGGATCTATACTACTGAAATAACATTTACTAGCAGACCCATGCGAGAAATCTCGCATGAATAGTTTGGACATGAAACAGACGTCCTACGGCCAAAATGCGAACTGAACAGCAATGATGTTGCATATTTTCCTACAGCAACAGTATTTGCAAATCGCACACTTCTTACAAAAATTGATATTTATGAAATTAGAATGCAATTCGTCACTGCTAAAGTCATTTGTGAGCTGAATCCATTGATTGACAGCTTAGCCGTAACACTCACTGGTTATTGGATATTTATGAAATTATACCATATGAGTACTCATTCCTTTGATTTACTGTTTCTGAAATCCATGCAAAATGATAAAGGAAAGACCTCAGGATGTTAAAATGACATGAAACAGGCGTCACAGCGGCCAAAATGTTAAGTCAGCAGCAATTATGGAGTGTATTTTCCTGCAGTAACAGTATCTGCAAATCGCACACTTCGTACATTTTTTAAAGTCATTTTTTGAAGATATTATAGATATTTATGAAATGATAGTGCAATTCGTCACTGCTAATGTCGATTCTCTTTCATTTGAATGCTCATTTGTGACGATCGGTCGCTTGTGAGCGCCGCAGGAGGGATCTATACTACTGAAATATTATACATGATGATATTGCGTAATATGAGAAAGTTGTTGTGAATTCATTTGAGAGACTTGGACATTTTGGTCATTTAACCTTGTGTATTTGGGTGTGTGTCTGATAACCTATGTTATTGTGGTGTTATAGTAGTGTATTTTGAGCCATATTTAACATATCTCTCTTTTCTTTATTCTTTGGTGGCCGTCCCGGTAGAGTCAGACGCCATGTGACCTACTACCTATGCGGACGTGCCAATAAGCTCTCCGCCTCATTCATTTAAAAATTTGATATTTTTCCTTTTCATTTGACATTGTCAGTACGCCGAAGCCTTCCATTAACCTTGTTCTTACTATGCTCCTTTAACTTATCCTTTTGGTCTTCGTAGTGCTCCTCGATTTGCTGTGGGACCAATAAATATGGGGTCTCCTGTTTGATTAGCGGTTTAACCTTCATTTGTGACGTGGAATATATCTGCGAGAGAATTTGTGACTGTATGTTTTATCGTTTTAAATGATCTTGTTACGCTGAGGTCTGGCGTTACGTTACGGCGATGGGACCAAATGTACCGAGTATGCTCCAGTGAGCGTGACGTCATCCTTTGACCTTGGTTTGCACTTGCTAATGGACTTTGAGTTCGCTGCATGATCATGAGGCTTTGACCCAGCATTTTTCAGCATTTGTAGTATTTAAAATTATATAAAGTCTATCACTCTTTTTCTTGCCGCCAGGTGCATTTATTTAAACGACTCACAAAATGGAGAGTGGTAATGCTTACAAAAGGGAATTTAGATGGAAAATACTCACAAAAGGAATAGATTGAAAAATATGCACAAAATGTAGTTTAGGTTTAAAATACGTAAACAATGCAATTGAAATTCAAAATACTAACAATACTACATTGAAAGACTTACCAAAAAGCAATTAGTTGTAAATACTCACAAAATGCAATTTAGATCGAAAAGACTTACAAAATGCAAGTTACTGTAGATTGAAAATACCTACAAAATGGAGTGGAGATTCAAAAAATTTGCTTAAGGTAATTATTTAGATACACGGGGAGTTAATTAACAAAAACTGTGCGGGAATCTTAAAGAGAAAAGGAAATATAATGAAAAGACTGACCCCTCGAAGAAGGAGGGATCAGGAAAGATGAGACAAGGGCCAATTAAGGCGGGAAAGTGAAAGACTCCCTAGGCCTCGGATCCCCTAATACCGTCGGGGTCGGAAAAGAATAAGAGTTGACCAAGAAAGAAGACGGAGAGGAGCCCGGCACAAGTAAATGGAAGCAATGCGGGACTCAGCTGGGGTCCCGTGGTTGCCAACCCACATATAATAAGTAGAGTATGGGAATTACCAGGTAGGAAGAGGAGGCCAGAGACATAATCCGCAGTGCGGTACAGGAGTTGGACAGGACCCACGGCCTGCCCTTCGCTAGTCACAGCCACGTAGTACACCAGCCCTCTCCCCAGGGCAATGAACACCACGTCCACGTTCAGGAGGGCAACGTCCTTGAGCAGCAGACTCACCAAGTTGGGGGAGAAATCCCTCTGTGCCTTGGATACCACCACACAAGATGAGGCCTGGAACACATTCTTCGGTCAAGAAATATTCCACACAAAGAAAGCAAAATCTAATTGAATGGGTGATTGTTCAAAGGGACCTAAGTCACGTATGGACAGTTCTGAGAAAAACACAAGAAACTGTCCTGGCCTCTGAATTTTGCACCAAAGAAGAAGAGATATTTTGAGGATATGGAATGAAGGGCAGACTGCTCCGTGACCGTTGCAATGTTTTTCAAGGAGAAAATCTTTTTTATAATATGATATAATTTATTATTATTTATTTATCGTACGGCTTTTAGTGCCGGGAGTGTCCGAGAACATGTTCGGCTTGCCCGAGTCTGTAGCTGCTTCAGGTGGACACCCATAGGGTGAGCTACAAGTTCCGTTCAATTTCAAGTAGTTCCAACTTTCGCTACCAGATATCAATGACACCTAGCGGTGAACACTGGAACTTAGATAGAGCGTTCCAACGAAATCTAGCCTAACAATTTAGCTTCACACATGTTTAGTCTGTGAAAGGTACTTTAACATGCCATAAATCTAAGACATGGGACCGCCGGCCTTACTTCCCCTCCAAAGGAAGGCATACTGAAGGATTTCGGCCGGGATTGTACCCGCTATCTTGGGCACAGCAGTTCAGCATGCTACCAACTGCGCCACCGAACCCGCACATGATATAATAATATCGTATGGCCTCGGATGCCGGGTGCAAGCTTCGTTATTTGGCACCCAGAGGGCAGCTTGCATGCCGAATTTCGTCGTTCCTTGGAACGCTATGAAAGTCAAGGAGGTTAGATATCTATGCTCCTAGACACAATAGCACTTTCTAGTAGGGAATGGAGGAACTTTGTGTTGTTAGAAAATCCCGAGATTAACTTTGCCATTATGAACACGGCCTACTGAATTCAAATGGGTTCTTTAACATGCCAACAACATCACTCACCCACCATGGCAAGCTTATAATATGATGACTTGGGAACCTTTCTTACTTCTGTGCCACAGTAAATCACTGCTTTTTATTGTATTGCCAAACAAAATATGTTGTTACTTTCACAAAGCAAAACACTGTACGAATAAGAGGGACATGACCAAGGTCCCTATGTGGTGTGGTACCCTAACTCAGGTCCCTTTTAACAATCACCCATTCAATTACATCTTATACAGTATGTTATCACCCTATACCTTACTAATGTTTAAAGTTATGGTTTGGGGCAGATGACCTCGTAGTTCTTCCCCATAAAATATCAATAGCTAAAGTTATGGTTTTATTAGCCTATTTTCAATTTTGAAAAAAATAGGCGCATGTGTGTGTGTGTGTGTGTGTGTGTGTGTGTCTAATAAAATCTAAACGGCTGGAGCAATTTCAATGAAACTCGGTAAGTTCATAGCACTATTCCCGGCAACCTCGACCGTGCCCTTCAAATTTTGTTACGTCTCACCAATCCAACATGGCGACTGTGCGAAATATTTCACTAGCATTCAATATCTCCGAAACTATTACTGATATCGCCCTGAAATTGTGTACGGTGATAAAGGGCACTACTGGAAGTTCACCTATGAGACTTTCAAAATCCTGGCGACTACAAAACCAACATGGCGGCCAAGCGAAATTGAGACTTTCAAAAATTGTTTACATAACCTCAAAATGGCGGCTGTGCGAAATATTTCACTGACATTCTACATCTCCGAAACTATTACAGATATCACCCTGCAATTTTGTACGGTGATAAAGGGTACTGATACAAGTTTACTATGTATATTTCATAAACCTGTAAAGTAAAAAACGAACATGGCGACGAAGCGAATTTGAAATATTTTAATAGACTTTTCTCGTGATTTAACTCTCTGAGCGCAGTGAAATGTGGTACAGTAAATGATTTTGCAGATTGTAATGCACTGCCATCTAATTTAATACAATTGTTTACATAACCTCAAGATGGCGGCTGTGCGAAATTTTAAAATTAAGTTTTTATTTCTTGCGTCGTAATCATGCGATTGAAGTGAAAGTTTGAATAATGAACCTAGGCAATAATTGTCCTTGATTGGCACATAACTCTATGGCCTATACATATAACAATCCTAAATGGCGAGCTTCCGAAATATTTAGACGGTTCTCAATATCTATGAATCTTTTACAGCAACCAAACTGAATTCTTTTATGTTCATAGAGACTATGAACATATGTTCACCTATAGGACTTTCAGTAACCTGGTGAGCACAAATCCAACATGGCGGTGACGCGAAGTATAAATATTTAAATGGACGTTTCTCGCGAAATAACTATCCGAGTGCCGTGAAACGTTGCACGTTAAACGTTTATACAAATGTTGATCCACTGGCATCTAATTTATTTCAATTGTTTGCATAATCACAAGATGGCTGCTGTGCGTAATTTTAAAATCTCGTTTTGACTTCTTGTGTTCTAATCATGCGATTGAAGTTTGAATACCACACGTACACAATAATGTTAATGTAATAGTACAAAAATAAAAATCCAACCTGGCGACAATCTGAAATATTTAGACGGTTCTCAATATCTACGAATCTGTTGCAGCAATTAAACTGAAATTTTGTATGTTGATAGAGACAATTAACATGAGCAGGATATATGAAAATAGGCTGTATAGTTCTTCACGGAACTACTTGTTTTTTATCATTTCAAATAATCTTGTCGACTTCATGGTTATGCGTTACGGTTACGGCGTGTATGATGTCATCATGTTGTTCAGTGCATATGCACCGAGTCTGAGTTTACTCCTGGGGTCTGGCGTTATGCGATACGGAGACGGCGAGTGCGTGACGTCATGCAGCAGAGTGCACCTCCCGCTCTCCGTTCCCCACGCGGGAAGCCTAAGTTAATGGAGTCTGTTGAAAGAGCCCTCCTGAGCCTATCTAACATGTGTAGCATTTGTAGCATGCGTCATTTGAAATGATATAAAGTCAAGTCTCTCAGACTGACGGTATCATTTTATAGGCTATAATCGTTTCAGTCTTCTATGGACCACGTTATTTAAACTGCCTTTTCCCTCGTTCTTTCACATTGGCCCAGTATTCACGCTTCCTTCCGTTCATTGGTCCACTTCTTGCCGGTTTTCAATATGGTTTTTGGCTGAAAACTCTGTATTTCCCCAAGTTTCTTCTTCAAAGATATCCTCGTGTGATATCCCCAGTTCTTGTAGGTCTTTTTCCACCTCTGTAAACCAGATCCCATTGGTTTTCTTTCCCACAAAGTAGGCACAGATTCGATTGGACAATCTTCCAGAGTTCATTCGTGTTAAATGGCCATAAAAGGAGTCTTCTTTTGTCCGTTATTTTCTCCACATGTAGATAGAGTTCATCGTTGTGTCGTCTTCTATACTCTCCTCGTTCCTTGACCGGCCCCAAGATCTTTCTCAGAATCTTCCTCTCTTTGGCTTCGAGTTGTTCTGCCAGGCCTTTCTTATTCATCGCCAGGCATTCTGATGCCACCGAATAACGGTAACGTAGTGCCTCAGTTTGGCCTTGAAGGACATTGATCGTGTTTTGTAAATGTCTGTGGTTAAATGGTAAGTAAGCCATTTCCATTTTGTTAATTTGTGACACGAAAGCTTCCTTTTCACGAATGTTGGGCTCAATCCATTCACCCAGGTATTTGAATTTCTCTACCTGTGTTATTTGTCCTCCATTCACCATAAGTTCTCTGCATTCTGGCTTGATGTTCGTTATAAACTGAGTTTTCTCAAACGAAATCTGAAGACCTGCCTTTGCTGCTTGCACCTGTAATTGATTGATTTGTTGTGTGGCCGTGTCAAGAGAATTAGAGAAAATTGCAACATCATCTGCGAAAGCTAAACAGTCGATTGTCAGGTTTTTGTTCTTACAACCTAGTCTGACCCCAATCTCTACACCATCCTTACACAATTCTTTACGCCATTCTCGAATAACTTTCTCAAGAACACAGTTGAATAACAGAGGCGAGAGCCCATCTCCCTGTCTCACCCCTGTCCGTATTGCGAAGGGTTCAGAAATCTCTCCCCTGAATTTCACTTTGGAAGCTGTATCCAACAGGGATTGGTGAATGATTGCTCTTGTCTTATTATCTAAACCAAATTCTCTTAAAACCTGGATCAGGGTACTTCGATCCAGCGAGTCGTAAGCCTTCTTGAAATCAACAAAGGTCACAACAAATTTCTTACTTCTCAGATTCATGTACGATAGAATTGATTTTAGATTCATGATTGGCACCCCTTTCGAAATCCACCTGGGTATTCGCCCAGTTGTTGATCAAGCTGAGCTTCCGCTCTCGTTTGAAGTGCTCTCGCAAGAATCTTGCATGTAATCGACAGGAGTGATATGCCACGCTAGTTGTTTACGTCCGCTTTATCACCTTTCTTGTGCAGGGGGTGAATCAGGGCCGATGTCCAATCACTGGGCAGTTTCTCTGTTCCCCAAATCTCCCGGATGATATCCGTTAGTTTGTCGACTGGTTTTTCACCTGCGTATTTCCAGAGTTCGGCAACTATTGAATCCTCACCTAGTGCTTTATTGTTCTTAAGTGAGTGAATGATCTGCTTGATTTCTTCCCTAGTTGGTGGATTTGAGTCTGGATTGACGAGCATATTTTTGTGAAAGAAAAATTTCGATGTTGGAGCCTCACAATTGAGAAGGGACTCAAAGTATTTCGCCAGGATCTGACAGTTGTCATTGTCATTGTAAGCAACTTTCCCATAGGGATTCCTAAAGTGAAGACTGGGTGGTGCGTATTTACTGAGATTTTGCTCGAAGGTTTTATAGATATCACGGGTGTTGTTCTTTTTGACATCTTGGTCAATTATTATTATTGCTTGCCATGGTGGGTGAGTGGATAGCGTGTCGGTCTACTAACCCCAAGATTGCAGGTTCGCTCCTGGCCGTGGTAAGTGATTTTTTTTTTTGAAAGGCGGCAAAATTACGACACACATGTCATACGATGTTGGCATGTCAAAGAACCCATTTGAATTCAGTAGGCCGTGTTCATAATGGCAAAATTAATCTCGGGAGTTTCCGCCAACAAAAAGTTCCTCATTTCTCTACTAGAAAGCGCTATAGTGTTCAAGGAGCTTAGATATCTAACCTCCTTGACTTTCATAGTGATTCAAGGAACAACGAAATTCGACATGCAAGCTGCCCTCTGGGTGTCAAATTACAAAGTTTGCACCCGGCACCATACGATATTATGAATTCAGTAGGCCGTGTTCTTAATGGCAAAATTAATCTCGGGAGTTTCCGCCAACACAAAGTTCCTCATTTCTTTACTAGAAAGCGCTATAGTGTTCAAGGAACTTAGATATCTAACCTCCTTGATTTTCACAGTGATTCAAGGAACAACGAAATTCGACATGCAAGCTACCCTCTGGGTGTCAAATTACAAAGTTTGCACCCGGCACCATACGATATTATGAATTCAGTAGGCCGTGTTCATAATGGCAAAATTAATCTCGGGAGTTTCCGCCAACACAAAGTTCCTCATTTCTCTACTAGAAAGCGCTATAGTGTTCAAGGAGCTTAGATATCTAACCTCCTTGACTTTCATAGTGATTCAAGGAACAACGAAATTCGACATGCAAGCTACCCTCTGGGTGTCAAATTACAAAGCTTGCACTCGGCACCCAAGGCCGAGAATTCAGTAGGCCGTGTTCATAATGGCAAAATTAATCTTGGGAGTTTCCGCCAACACAAAGTTCCTCATTTCTCTACTAGAAAGCGCTATAGTGTTCAAGGAGCTTAGATATCTAACCTCCTTGACTTTCATAGTGATTCGAGGAACAACGAAATTCGACATGCAAGCTGCCCTCTGGGTGCAAATAACAAAGCTTGCACCTGGCACCAGAGGCCATACGATATTATTATTATTATATATTATTATTATTATTATTATTATTACTATTAATAATATGCATAAATAAGCAATATCAAGTTAATGCTCATAGGAGAATAGCATCAAATAATACGGTCCATATGGAAATTGAATCAGTATTGATTACAATTAGAAAGAATTGGGTCTCATTTTTTTGGACATCTTCGAACACCGGAAACTAGAATTATTAGAAAAATTATGGAGTAGCAATACCAGGGTTAAATGGATCACATAAAGGATGATATTAACAGAGGTGCCAACCGTTGAAATGGGTTATCAGTAATCCCTTATATTATATTTTATTTGAGATAGTCTCCAAATTTAGAGATCAAGTTGAGTTTCAGAAGTTTTCGCGAGTGAATGTCTCGCGGATAGTCAGGTTTCCTAATAATACAGAAAAATATTTCATACAAAACTAAAAACTCTTCTTGATGCCGAAAATATGCGTTGAACCGATGTATACCACTCAAGGCATCCTCAGTATGCATTTCCTTGAGGGCGGGATATAGCTTGCGCATTTGGCGACGCTTGCGTGAAATTTGCTCCATCGCAATCTGTGAGTCTAGCGGCGCGAGTTTAAATAATTTAAACCGACCTCGGTGAATTTTCGATACCTCCAACTATCCAGACAAAAAAATTAGCTACTTTTAGTTACTTTCGTTACCTGTTTGTAAAATTAGCTACTTTTTAGTTACTTTCGTTACTTTTCTTTACCGGTAGACACTCTGTAAATTTTCTTTTTTCATAGAAATGTAATTCTTCTTGTGATAATGTCACTTTCCCGTAATAATTTCCCCTTTGACCATAATGCCATAATCGTGAGGTGAAATCCATAATAGTTGGCACCTCTGTATTAAACACTCTACAACCTGAAGAATAAAGCTGACAGAATCAAAACATCACAAGACTCGCTCGCATATTAGACTGGCAAGGAAGGGTGCACTAAGGCTATTGTAGTGGTCCAGTGTTGGTCATAAAATCTCTACTTGGCATAAAACAAAGTCCCTGATTCTTGGATGTCACGGATAATCTTGAAAACCACTGGATGGATTTTGCTGCGGTTTTCACCATTCTGTAAAGGATATCTCGAGGAAGCTTTCTGTAGAAAATTATTTATTTATGATCAAAGGAAGCCAAGCAGTAACGATTTCAGTTAAAAGGTCGAAAAAAAAACTGGCTGTTACGGCTGTGAGTTTGTTTCGTCGCCTCGCCGCATGAGTCACAGCTGCCCCGGGCTGTGCTCTGCCTCAATTTATTACTGCGCCTTTCGCAACAGGGCTACTAGGACAAAAGGGATGGTCCAGAATATTCGTGAGCCAGCCAGTGATGGAAATCTCGAGAAGCCGTGAATCCTGGACGGGTCTAGAAGCATTCATGGAGTCACCAGCCTGCTATATAAGAGCGACCTGGCCCGCGAGATGGACAGTGTTTATCGAGCTAGTGCGAGCTTTTACCTGAGCGACAGTTGTTGGTGACGTGACTTGCGAAACCCTAGTGAAGCTGATTCTCTTGACAGCGAAGGAGTGTGAAGCCTACGGAGAAAGTGTGTCTTGAGCGAGTGTGTTTTCCAGTGCAGCAGCACCGGGGGCTGTTTCCCTAGCCAGCGGACAGCGAAGCAGAGTGTAGTGGTGAGTGACCGGCTATCATAAATAACTGCAGCTTGCGTATTCAAGGAAGTGTTGCAGGTAGTTCTATCGAGGCCACCGGTCCCATTAGGAGGGATTAACTTCTGTGGCTTATTGACAAGTGAAAGGGAAGTGTTCCCTACGAGAAAAAAATTGAGTGAGATACTAATTGCTTGTATTTGCTATTTGTGTAGTGTACCGTATCTTTCTAGCCCGCAATAAAGCTAATACGTTTATTTAAAGGAACAATTTGTGTTGTGCTTTCTACCCACCACAATCCAGTTAACGAAAGTGCCACTAGGGGGTGGCACATAACATGGCTTTTTAAGCTTACGCTGGGCAAACCGTTAAAAATACCTATATACTATGAGTGTTAAGAGTCGTTCTGCATGAAAAGTTCTACAAAAAAAAGTAAGCGAGAGCATATCTTTATCTTCAATACATCACCCACTATAAGTGTTTTTACGATTACCGAAGGTTTTTGTTGAGTTCCAAGGAACCCGCAGTCGCTGGAAAACCCAACGAAATGGTCTACCACAGGGCAGTGTTCTATCACCTTTTCAGTTTAATGTGCACACTAATGATCAGCCTACATCTCTGCATACCAAGAGATTTATCTATGCAGATGATCTCCGTCTGACAGCACAAAGTGAAAAGTTTGAAGAAGTGGAGCAGATACTCTCAGATGCACTGGAGGACCTTTCACTTTACTACAAGGGAAATCAACTCAAACCTAATCCACCTCTGATACAGGGAAGCAGCAAGGAAACTCAATATTAGCTGGGGAGGAGCTCGCCTGGAACATTGTTTTACATTGTTTAACTTTGGATCGCACCCTACCTTACAAGAAACATTGTATGAACATCAAACAAAAAGTGTCTACACGACATAAGATACTTCGTAAGTTGATATGGGCCGACTGAGGCGCCCATGCTGAAACACTGCGTTTGCCTGCATTAGCTCTGTGTTATTCAGCTGCTGAGTAAGGTATCATTCAGCTCATGTAAAACAGGTTGATGTTGCCCTCTACGAGTCCTGCAGAATAATTACTGGTGGCCAGAAACATACACCTGTCCACAAACTATATTCCTTGGCAGGAATAGTCCCTCCTGAGGTACGCCGTGAGGTCATAGCACAAACAGAGCGAAAAGAGTCCGCCGAGGACCATGCTCACCCGCTCTTTGGTCACCAGCCTCCAAGAAGGCCCTTAAATCAAGGAAAGGTTTTCTGCACACAACATCGATGACTACTACAGAACCCGAGGTAGCCAGCATAGAGCTATGGCAATCCACCATACCACCAGATTGGATGAAGGCCAAGGAAAGACTTCCAGTAGGCCACAACAACAACTGAGAAACTTGGTGGTCACTCAACAGACTTCGGAGTGGTGTTGGGAGATGCAAAGTTAATCTCCACAAATGGGGATACCCACAGGAATCGGAACTCTAAAAAGGCGCACGGACGCCAGGTGTTTATCATTTTAAATGATCTTGACGACTTCATCGTTATGCTCGAGTCAAAAGTTATGCGTTACGGAGACGGAGATGGTAACGTCATGCAGCTAAGTTAATGGTTAATGGAGTCTTTTGAAAGAGTCCTGGGGCGTCGAGCGACCTGGGGCTTCGAGCGAAGCGAAAAGAATACAGGGTGACTCCTAAAGATGTGTACAAGACGCCAGATAAGAATACAAGGTGACTCCTAAAGAGATATACAAGACGCCAGATAAGAATACAAGGTGATTCTTAAAGAGGTGTACAAGATGTCAGGCAAGAATACAAGGTGACTCCTAAAGCGATATACAAGACGCCAGATAAGAATACAAGGTGACTCTTAAAGAGGTGTACAAGATGTCAGGCAAGAATACAAGGTGACTCCTAAAGCGATATACAAGACGCCAGATAAGAATACAAGGTGACTCTTAAAGAGGTGTACAAGATGTCAGGCAAGAATACAAGGTGACTCCTAAAGTGATATACAAGACGCCAGATAAGAATACAGTGTGACTCTTAAAGAGGTGTACAAGATGTCAGGCAAGAATACAAGGTGACTCCTAAAGCGATATACAAGACGCCAGATAAGAATACAAGGTGACTCTTAAAGAGGTGTACAAGATGTCAGGCAAGAATACAAGGTGACTCCTAAAGCGATATACAAGACGCCAGATAAGAATACAAGGTGACTCTTAAAGAGGTGTACAAGATGTCAGGCAAGAATACAAGGTGACTCCTAAAGCGATATACAAGACGCCAGATAAGAATACAAGGTGACTCTTAAAGAGGTGTACAAGATGTCAGGCAAGAATACAAGGTGACTCCTAAAGCGATATACAAGACGCCAGATAAGAATACAAGGTGACTCTTAAAGAGGTGTACAAGATGTCAGGCAAGAATACAAGGTGACTCCTAAAGCGATATACAAGACGCCAGATAAGAATACAAGGTGACTCTTAAAGAGGTGTACAAGATGTCAGGCAAGAATACAAGGTGACTCCTAAAGCTGTAACGTGTTTTTCGAGGGGTTTTATGCAACTGGCATAAGTCAGTAGGAAGCCATTCTATATTTATTTACGCGGCAAATTGTTCAGCCAAGAGAATTTTTCATGTTAATTTATTATTATTATTAATTTATTATAATTATTATTAAGGTATTTTCGGAGCATTTTATAAAAATTATTAGCATTCAGATAGGTTTTCCATGTCTTAGAAAACGCTATCAAGCAAATTATTACGAACGACGATATCATAGAAAATTATCTGATTACGGAATTTTATGGAGTTTTCGTCAGTTAGGGTATATCGAGAGACGTGACTCACTGGGATTTCAAGTACACGCTTAATCTTGTCGAGAAGCATGACGCAATCTTGGGTCGCAAGGTCTAGAAAAGGCGAATTGTTGGGACGGAAAACGACTTCTCCCTCTCGCGCGCCGAGTGTAAAGAAACCAGAGGAGGGGAACTAGCGGCGTGCTCTGCCAATCAGTGAGGACGACGTAAGCTAGATGTCGGTACCATGGTGGGGGAGCCAACGTGTGGATATATCGTTCGACGCGCCGTGAAACGAGAACTATCTGTGAAATACTTGAGGAGTATGGATGCGCGTGCGAGTCGCTCCGATGTTCGGTGGAGTTAAGGACAATCTGTGTAGAACTTGCAGAGTACGGTCGCAAGTGCGTGTCGCTCCGATGTTCAGTGGAGTTAGCGACGAACTTTTGTAAAACTTGGTTGTACGAGTGTTTGGGTCCGAGGTACGGACCATAGAATTATCTAATCTACCAGAATATCATCAAATTCCGACGGAGATGACGACATCCAGGAGACTGTGGGAAGCTCACAACATCATCAAGAACGAGGGAAATGCTTTGGCAATTTCCAGTGGTAAGCGCAAATGACGCGGAAATACGCAATCTCTCATTTTTCTTTGTTTTACATTTCATATTTTAGTAACTTCATAGCTTGGAAATAAGAGTAAAATCAATTTATCAGACTCCGTTTTCACGTAATTTTCTATCGGTAATATTCAAATCACAACGCTCCAATTTAAATTTTGTACTTATTATTATTATTAATTTTGCTATACTTGTTTTATATAATAAATTCATTTCTTTTACAATGCAATCTTTGCTTTCAGTAGGTAGCATTAGATATAGACCAATTCCTTCTCCTGATACAATTGTTTGTTGGGTTAATGATCAAATCATACCACGATCTGAGTGAATAGAGTCTTGAAGGTGTTCTGCCAGAGCTAGACGTTGTTAAATACAAATTTAGATTTCAACATTGCATTGAGGTCTTGGCGCCCATTAAAACAACATAGCTTAGGCAAAGGTAAACAGTTACATTTATCACCCAACAGTGTGGGCTAGCAAGACTGCTACATTTGTCGCCGACAACTTGGGGCTGAAAACCTAATAACATTTGTGGAAGGAGAAGGGTATATATTTCTGTGCCTGTATTTTGGGGGTTATTTGTCTGTATCAGTGTATATCATTATGGGGGATGAGAAAGAAAGACAGATGAGGTTACGTAGTGGTCATCAACGGGAGAGTGATGATACGAGCAGTATGTCGAGTGATGGTAGTACCGGGGAAGCGGAGGTAAATCCCGATACTGAAACAGGGAGTGTAGGCGGCCAACCAGAATTAAAAACTTTACTTCTCGAGTTCATGTATCAGAACAAAGTTAGTAGTGTACCCGATACCTATTTTAGGCTATCGGCTACGCCAGCTGACATTAAGCTGTAGTTGAGGTTTTGGAAAGCATTCAGATAAGGTAGCGCATCGATCGCGTCAAGAAGAAAGCCAAGATGACGTAGGAGGTCAAGAATCAAGGAGGCATTGAAATCTGTAAGAAGATAGAATTATTAATAAAGATGTGAAGCTTTATTGAAACATATATGGGATTATAATAAGTTAAAACAACTTAGAAGAGTATATATGACATGCATTATATGTGGAAATAATTTTATGGAAATAAGTTATTGTATAACAGAACAGCCGAGAGGATTCGGGTTCGAGACTATGTTAATGACGCAGGAGCACTGTGGTGGGGGAGAATTAGCCACGTGCCGCACGAAGCTCATAAGCTGGAACACAGCGCTAAGCAGTTCAGTTGGGCTCTATGAGACGAGCAGTACAGAGCAGCTCTATAGCACAGCGAGACGGGCATTGAAGGTCACGCAACACACGTAAACCGTCACGGCAAGTGTAGGCGACATTTCTCGCATCACCGAGCAACAGAGGCCGAGAGGGTCGTTGATACAGCCGGGCTAGCCGAGAAGACAATTGTAGATAGCCGGGGTATTTCAAAACCACACTGATCGCATATGAAGACTTTATTTCAAGCTTCATTTCGACGTTGTTCGAACACAGGCTTTCACAAATAACCTTATAACCATGCTGTTATATAATACATTCAAAGCGACTTTTTACTATTCCAAGTAAACTGAATGTTTGGCATAGGCTCTGATGAACATTACAGCGTGCATTTATAAGAATTTTATCTTATACAATTTTCATGGATTACATATTACAGACAGATACAGGGTGTATCGTAATCTTGAACACTATCTAGTAAAATTTTTATTTTACTCAAGTCGAACTTTGCAGTAAGTTGAGAGGGGACTTACAATTCTCAAACTGAACATTTATCGGAACAGTGGCGTATATTAGAAGAAGAGTAGGGGGTCCGCTGTTACCATGAACTTTTCGAGAAGGAGTTGGACGATATCCGCTATGGGTAATCCGAGGTTCAACATGATCGAGTAAACGTGAATAGAGACAAGATGGCACCACAGAGCGATGGATTCGGTTCCTGACGAGAGGAGTCCAACAGCTGATTCGCTTGGGATTTCGAAGGAAATCGTCATTTCATGGATGAAATGATATTCACGCCGATCTTACGAGAAATCTTTAGGTAGGGAAAATCGACGATCTTGGAAATTATATTACAACTGATAATGAAAGGTATTGTAAGAGTTCTATCTACCTGATACGATTATTTTCATGAATACTGGGCACACATGTATATTTTTCTAATAGGAGTGATTTGATTATTAAGACATGGTTTGAATTTATATACTTCGAATTTGCTAGAATATGGAGTGACCATATGATATGGCAGGCATCATTATTCGATATTCTCACCGTTGTTTGACTTTATTAAGAAGATGTTTGGTCTTATAGACATTTTTCCAGCTAGGATATTTTTCATGGATAGTTTTTTTTTGAGTAGCGAGTATTTCGAACTCGTGATCTGCAATTGATTATCAGAAACTACTTCGTCAGTTCATTACATACTAGCGAGTGTGTATTATTCATCAGTAGGGATTTTTTTTCCATTGGATTGTTTGGAGATATTAAGAAGTTATTCACTTTAGTGAATGAACGTCGCTTTTATATGACAACTAGAAACTTGTTGATTCCTTTCTGGTACATTCACTCATATAGCCTTCGAGGTGGGGTCCTTCGTATTTATACGATTGTATGGTGGCTACTCACCTTACCCACCGTTTAGGGAACTATCATCCAAGTCGACGGGGCGAGGTCCTTCGTATTTATACGATTGCACGGTGGTTACACATCTTACTCGCCATTGAGGAACTCATTTTATCATCCGAATGTACACGAGATGTAAGTGAATTAAACAAGGAACTACTAGTCACATATCAGTCGAAATTTTGTTAAATAAAGTAACGATAAATGTCAACAGGATTGCATTTAGTAATTCTTGTTTGCCAATCCAATATTTTGTTGCTATACTCTTTTGAGAGTAATTTCAGATTTAACAGCTGTTACAGCTGATGCTTTGATGATTTTTATAATTGTGTTTGATACCTTTGAGAAGGATTTAAAGTAATTTAATCTTGTAAGATTAATCATTAATGGTCATAATTATTTTAAGGCAGATCAGTATTGCAGATTTTGATGTGAGAGATTATAGCACATTGGTGTTTTTCTACGATGTGAATTATGAAACTTGTGAAAGAGAATTTATGCTATTTGAAAGCAAATATTAAATTACTGAAGTAATGTTTTTCCAATTGTTTAAGAAGTTGTCTAGATATGATCAGAGTAATTACAGTCATTGGAGATTATGTGCGTTAATAATTTGAAGCCATTTATATATTTTTGTAGATCATGCAACGTGGTTAAATGAAGTTTGTGATAGGCATTTTGTGGAATTTGCCATTTGATAGTTGCAACGTTGATAATGTATTTTGAAGCGGACATGAGGTCGTCATACCCAGTCTAGCGTATTTGTTGAGATTCATGCTGTATGTGCTGAATATTTATGGAGTTTTGTAGCAATTCTTATATTCAAATGTGATATTTGGAATATTGAAGAAATATAATGTCGTTGTGGATAGTTAGATCCAACGTGATGTCGTGGAGACAATAATATTTTTGGCATGATAAATTAAATACGAGATATAACTTGGAAGTAATAAAACTGTAAGACAACGTCCTATAAACCTTATTAAACAATTTGTTAGGAAATTAAACAAATAAATGAAGTTAATAATACAAGATTTTCTGAAAATAATAATTAATGAAATAATAATCTGAGATTTAAGCATATTAACGATCTGACCTAATGAAATAAAAATCAGAATGACTAGATGAAATAATAAAATTAAATAACCAGATGATTGAAATTTAAATAAGTTGATAAATTAAATTTTGAAATAAATCGATGAATTAAATAAGTGGATGAATTAAAGATTGAATTGATTAAACTGATTGAAATGAATTATTAGACGATGGTAATGATGATGAATAACTGAATTAGAAGGTGATGATTAATTAAAGGAGCTGATGATTAATGAATTTATATGCAATTAAATAAATTTAATTGAGAGATGATTCGAAGGAATTGCAACTTAAAATGTGAATTTAAATGATGTAATGGTGATGAATTAACGATTCTGACAGGAATATTTGGAATTTTGAAGTGAGAATTAATGTGAGAAATATTTAATTTGATAATAATGATGAGGATGACCAATGAGAATTTGAATTTTCTGTAATTCACAGATAAGAGATTAATGACGATGTAAATAATGTAAATTAATTAGTAAATGTTTAGGAACATTAGATTAACATGTTCTACGTTCAAATTATACCATGCAAACCATAATTTATGTGATATTTAACATGAGTGATTATTATATGTGTATGTTTAGGCAGATTAGCAACTTAATTAAATCCACATTGATGTTAAATTAAAGAGAATTAGGTCTCAGGTTTCACAAATGTCAGTGACGAAAGACATAGTGCGACAGTGATCCTGAGAACCCAAGAGAACTTTATACATTTTCTTGTTATGTGGATTGAAATAATTTTGCATTAGAAAGGAGATGGTTCGATTTTTGGACAATGACAATTTAACTTTGCATTCGACCATACTCTTAGGTAGGATTTATATTTAAAATGTCTGTCTGACTATCAAAGTAAAATAAATTTGTTTTTATCTTAGTTGTGATCTGATGATGGTGTGATGTTCCTTTTTCTTTCCTTGTCTTGAGTAAGGCTTATCCGGAAAGGAAGTGGTTTTGCTAGGAATTCAGTTGATGGCGCCCATTTATATTTGAATTATTTTTATTAACTTAAGCCCGTAACGACCCTAGAGATACTTTGTCTCGTGAAACCCACTGCTTTTTCATGAATTCAACTGAATTTCCGACACATTCCTTATTTGACTAGAGGTTCATTTAACTCCGCTCTGTCCTGGAACTCCAGGGATGTGATGTTATAGCAGATGGGTCATCGCATCCCCAGGACGAACGGGTACAGAGAGAGAGGGAGAATTGGCTTTATCCAACTAGTGGGGCTTTTCGATTTTGTTAATTCGATGGAATCACATCAGATTTAGATTACTGAGAGATTGATCTCAAGTTCATTTAAGTGTGTTACAAAATTTATTATACTTAGTCAGACAATGTACTTGTGTGCCCAATCCAGTGTTCATGTTAATCGTATTAGTAATATCATGTTAGTTATAAGATATTTTTCCCTATACCCAAGTGAATGCAGGAATTGAGACATCGTGATGTGTTGTTGTCTAACGTCTCTATATAATTCTATATTGAAATATAATTATGTTGCCAGAGGATTTAGCGAAGGTGTTAGGAGAGTTACAGACGGGTATGTCTGGAATTGCAGAAACCATTTCTAAGATGGAAACTGAAGTTAAAGAACAAATTAATAATTCAGAAGCTAGATTAGAAGCTAAATGTAAAGAGAATGTAAAATCATTACAGGCTAGTAACGAAGGTAATCTAAACGACAGTTTGAAGTCATTAGAGACTAGGCTACAATCTAGTAGCAAAGATGAGTTGATGTTGTTAGAAGAAAGATTACAGTCAAGGACTGAAAGTCATTTAAAAGCTAACTTGAAAGATAACTTCAAATCGTTAGAAGAGAAATTACAGTCTCGTAGTGAAGAAACTAATACTGAATTAGAAAATAAGTTAACCAGATTAGAGAATAGTTTAACTTTAAAGAATAATGAGATGTTGAAAACTTTACAATTAGACATAATTGCAGTAAACATGAAAGGAGAGGAAAATGTTCAGATATTAAGGAAAAATATTATCGAGTTGGAAAATAGAGGGGAAGAAAATATTTTTATTTTAAGAACAGACGTTATGACCATACAGAAAGACATTAAGTCAGATGTATCGAAGTTGAGATTCGACATCGATGGTTTAGTGGCAGATGTAGGAAAAATTCAAGATTGGTCTACCGAAGTATCTTTCGAGACTAAGATTAAGAGTCTAGAAACGAATCTAGGTAACGAAATAAAAGATTTGAAGACAGTAATTGGGACCATTAAAGATGAAGTCTTGGGAGAGGTCAATTCTAATATAAAGTCGTTAGAAAATCAATTGCAGAAGGATATTAGAAAGATAGACGACGATATAGAGCAAAAGGTTAACGAAAACTTAACTTTATTTAAAAATAGAGTCGGAGCAATTGTTGAAGAACGATATAATGAGGTCGATGCCGAAGCAAAAGAGAAACGTGACGGGTTAGATGAAAAATTAATCGCAGGTATGGCAAACTTAGAAGTTAGGTTTACGGAAAGCAAGGAAGCGATGAAATTAGATTCAACACTATTTAGAACAGATGTTGATCTGTTGAAAGAACAAGTCGCGTTAGTGAAGAACACGTGCGAAGGAAAGATTGACAAGTTGAGGAACGATCTAGACGAAAGTAACAAGACGCAGGACGTTACATCGTTAGATGAGTTGAAGACTCAGGTCAAGAGATTAGCAGAAGACAGGATGACGAAACTAGAATCCATAGTTAACAGTTTTACCAGTCATAATGTAACATCAGGGGAAACATTGATGAATCAAACAGCGATAGACCGCAGTATGACGAATCAAGACACGAGCATGGTAGAAGACCGTCAAATGCAACCGAATGTGACATTCGAAAGGGTCAGTTCAACCCCTCAGGAGAATCCAAGTTCGAGTAGGAGTACGTCGAGTCCAAGTGAACGATACTCAGGTCCAGTCACAATTATAAGGAACCTAGATGACAAACCGAGAAAGTTTTCGGGAAATACAGGAGTTACACCAGTAGAATTTCTGCGAGATATTCGAGACTACATGGCGGAACACAGGGTAGCCAAAGAAAGAGAGCTAAGGATAGTAGAACGCGCCTTAGATGGATCTGCACTTACGTGGTTTAGAGCGTTCAGAAGCAACTTTGCGAACATGGAGCAATTTGCCATGGCTTTCTTGAGGAGATTCTGGAGTGCCGAGGATCAACTCAACGTAAGAGCGGAGATGTACTCTAAACGCTATTCTACGTCACATCCGACGCATTACGCCAACTACTTCACGTCACAACTGGCTAAATTACAGTTCCTTATTCCTCCATTGCCAGAAGAAGAGCTTTTGCAAGCTATAGCGCGACAGTTACCGATAGAGGTACAGCGATCTTTGATAGCATCGGGAGCCAATACGCTGGAACATTATGATGACATATTGCGGCGATTGGATTATACGAGCGCACAGGTTACACCGAGAAGTAATCGGAACGACAACAGAAACACGCAAGAAGTAAATGCGGTAGTCGTGGACAATGCAGCTCAAACGGACAGAAGGGATTCCTGGGAAAACCGACGGAACGATGGGAATCGAGGAAACATCCGTAATGCAAGAGGAAATGATCGATATAGAGGACCATATGAAAGGCCATACGATCAAGAAGCGAGAGATAGCCGGTATAGGAATTATAACCAAAATTCCAGGTATCAGGACAGGAATCGGTATAATAACATATCGGGGAAGGAATAACTGGAACCAAGGTCAACAGTTTAATGGAAACGACCGACAGGAAGGCCGAAGAAACGATCATAACGACAGAAGGGATAATCGTGGACATGAAAGGTCAAGACAAGAGGATAGACAGCCTAGTGCACCACTCGAAGAGACAGTGAGAGATGTCAATCGAGCCAGCACAAGTGAAGAAAGAAGGAATAAACGTCAGAATAACACAGAATCAAGGTGTTAATCATTGGAAGTCATCATTATAGAGAGTCAGAAAGAACCATCATGCTGAGTAAAGGAAATTGTAGAGCTATCGTGTACATGTATAATATGTTGAATGCCTGAGAGTGTATTTTTTTTTCTCAATCCTGATAAAAAAAAAAGGAGATGTACGGGAGAGATGTACCCGATACCTATTTTAGGCTATCGGCTACGCCAGCTGACATTAAGCTGTAGTTGAGGTTTTGGAAAGCATTCAGATAAGGTAGCGCATCGATCGCGTCAAGAAGAAAGCCAAGATGACGTAGGAGGTCAAGAATCAAGGAGGCATTGAAATCTGTAAGAAGATAGAATTATTAATAAAGATGTGAAGCTTTATTGAAACATATATGGGATTATAATAAGTTAAAACAACTTAGAAGAGTATATATGACATGCATTATATGTGGAAATAATTTTATGGAAATAAGTTATTGTATAACAGAACAGCCGAGAGGATTCGGGTTCGAGACTATGTTAATGACGCAGGAGCACTGTGGTGGGGGAGAATTAGCCACGTGCCGCACGAAGCTCATAAGCTGGAACACAGCGCTAAGCAGTTCAGTTGGGCTCTATGAGACGAGCAGTACAGAGCAGCTCTATAGCACAGCGAGACGGGCATTGAAGGTCACGCAACACACGTAAACCGTCACGGCAAGTGTAGGCGACATTTCTCGCATCACCGAGCAACAGAGGCCGAGAGGGTCGTTGATACAGCCGGGCTAGCCGAGAAGACAATTGTAGATAGCCGGGGTATTTCAAAACCACACTGATCGCATATGAAGACTTTATTTCAAGCTTCATTTCGACGTTGTTCGAACACAGGCTTTCACAAATAACCTTATAACCATGCTGTTATATAATACATTCAAAGCGACTTTTTACTATTCCAAGTAAACTGAATGTTTGGCATAGGCTCTGATGAACATTACAGCGTGCATTTATAAGAATTTTATCTTATACAATTTTCATGGATTACATATTACAGACAGATACAGGGTGTATCGTAATCTTGAACACTATCTAGTAAAATTTTTATTTTACTCAAGTCGAACTTTGCAGTAAGTTGAGAGGGGACTTACAATTCTCAAACTGAACATTTATCGGAACAGTGGCGTATATTAGAAGAAGAGTAGGGGGTCCGCTGTTACCATGAACTTTTCGAGAAGGAGTTGGACGATATCCGCTATGGGTAATCCGAGGTTCAACATGATCGAGTAAACGTGAATAGAGACAAGATGGCACCACAGAGCGATGGATTCGGTTCCTGACGAGAGGAGTCCAAAAGCTGATTCGCTTGGGATTTCGAAGGAAATCGTCATTTCATGGATGAAATGATATTCACGCCGATCTTACGAGAAATCTTTAGGTAGGGAAAATCGACGATCTTGGAAATTATATTACAACTGATAATGAAAGGTATTGTAAGAGTTCTATCTACCTGATACGATTATTTTCATGAATACTGGGCACACATGTATATTTTTCTAATAGGAGTGATTTGATTATTAAGACATGGTTTGAATTTATATACTTCGAATTTGCTAGAATATGGAGTGACCATATGATATGGCAGGCATCATTATTCGATATTCTCACCGTTGTTTGACTTTATTAAGAAGATGTTTGGTCTTATAGACATTTTTCCAGCTAGGATATTTTTCATGGATAGTTTTTTTTTGAGTAGCGAGTATTTCGAACTCGTGATCTGCAATTGATTATCAGAAACTACTTCGTCAGTTCATTACATACTAGCGAGTGTGTATTATTCATCAGTAGGGATTTTTTTTTCCATTGGATTGTTTGGAGATATTAAGAAGTTATTCACTTTAGTGAATGAACGTCGCTTTTATATGACAACTAGAAACTTGTTGATTCCTTTCTGGTACATTCACTCATATAGCCTTCGAGGTGGGGTCCTTCGTATTTATACGATTGTATGGTGGCTACTCACCTTACCCACCGTTTAGGGAACTATCATCCAAGTCGACGGGGCGAGGTCCTTCGTATTTATACGATTGCACGGTGGTTACACATCTTACTCGCCATTGAGGAACTCATTTTATCATCCGAATGTACACGAGATGTAAGTGAATTAAACAAGGAACTACTAGTCACATATCAGTCGAAATTTTGTTAAATAAAGTAACGATAAATGTCAACAGGATTGCATTTAGTAATTCTTGTTTGCCAATCCAATATTTTGTTGCTATACTCTTTTGAGAGTAATTTCAGATTTAACAGCTGTTACAGCTGATGCTTTGATGATTTTTATAATTGTGTTTGATACCTTTGAGAAGGATTTAAAGTAATTTAATCTTGTAAGATTAATCATTAATGGTCATAATTATTTTAAGGCAGATCAGTATTGCAGATTTTGATGTGAGAGATTATAGCACATTGGTGTTTTTCTACGATGTGAATTATGAAACTTGTGAAAGAGAATTTATGCTATTTGAAAGCAAATATTAAATTACTGAAGTAATGTTTTTCCAATTGTTTAAGAAGTTGTCTAGATATGATCAGAGTAATTACAGTCATTGGAGATTATGTGCGTTAATAATTTGAAGCCATTTATATATTTTTGTAGATCATGCAACGTGGTTAAATGAAGTTTGTGATAGGCATTTTGTGGAATTTGCCATTTGATAGTTGCAACGTTGATAATGTATTTTGAAGCGGACATGAGGTCGTCATACCCAGTCTAGCGTATTTGTTGAGATTCATGCTGTATGTGCTGAATATTTATGGAGTTTTGTAGCAATTCTTATATTCAAATGTGATATTTGGAATATTGAAGAAATATAATGTCGTTGTGGATAGTTAGATCCAACGTGATGTCGTGGAGACAATAATATTTTTGGCATGATAAATTAAATACGAGATATAACTTGGAAGTAATAAAACTGTAAGACAACGTCCTATAAACCTTATTAAACAATTTGTTAGGAAATTAAACAAATAAATTAAGTTAATAATACAAGATTTTCTGAAAATAATAATTAATGAAATAATAATCTGAGATTTAAGCATATTAACGATCTGACCTAATGAAATAAAAATCAGAATGACTAGATGAAATAATAAAATTAAATAACCAGATGATTGAAATTTAAATAAGTTGATAAATTAAATTTTGAAATAAATCGATGAATTAAATAAGTGGATGAATTAAAGATTGAATTGATTAAACTGTTTGAAATGAATTATTAGACGATGGTAATGATGATGAATAACTGAATTAGAAGGTGATGATTAATTAAAGGAGCTGATGATTAATGAATTTATATGCAATTAAATAAATTTAATTGAGAGATGATTCGAAGGAATTGCAACTTAAAATGTGAATTTAAATGATGTAATGGTGATGAATTAACGATTCTGACAGGAATATTTGGAATTTTGAAGTGAGAATTAATGTGAGAAATATTTAATTTGATAATAATGATGAGGATGACCAATGAGAATTTGAATTTTCTGTAATTCACAGATAAGAGATTAATGACGATGTAAATAATGTAAATTAATTAGTAAATGTTTAGGAACATTAGATTAACATGTTCTACGTTCAAATTATACCATGCAAACCATAATTTATGTGATATTTAACATGAGTGATTATTATATGTGTATGTTTAGGCAGATTAGCAACTTAATTAAATCCACATTGATGTTAAATTAAAGAGAATTAGGTCTCAGGTTTCACAAATGTCAGTGACGAAAGACATAGTGCGACAGTGATCCTGAGAACCCAAGAGAACTTTATACATTTTCTTGTTATGTGGATTGAAATAATTTTGCATTAGAAAGGAGATGGTTCGATTTTTGGACAATGACAATTTAACTTTGCATTCGACCATACTCTTAGGTAGGATTTATATTTAAAATGTCTGTCTGACTATCAAAGTAAAATAAATTTGTTTTTATCTTAGTTGTGATCTGATGATGGTGTGATGTTCCTTTTTCTTTCCTTGTCTTGAGTAAGGCTTATCCGGAAAGGAAGTGGTTTTGCTAGGAATTCAGTTGATGGCGCCCATTTATATTTGAATTATTTTTATTAACTTAAGCCCGTAACGACCCTAGAGATACTTTGTCTCGTGAAACCCACTGCTTTTTCATGAATTCAACTGAATTTCCGACACATTCCTTATTTGACTAGAGGTTCATTTAACTCCGCTCTGTCCTGGAACTCCAGGGATGTGATGTTATAGCAGATGGGTCATCGCATCCCCAGGACGAACGGGTACAGTAGTGATGCCTTAAATGCAAAATTAGAACAAAACAGTAGGGAAAATAAAGAAAGTACAGATGCCTTAAACGCCAGATTAGAACAAAACAGTAGGGAAAATAAAGAAAGTACAGACGCTTTAAATGCTAAACTGGAACAAAACAGTAGGGAAAATAGAGAGAGTAATGAAACTTTAAACGCCAGATTAGAACAAAACAGTAAGGAAAATAGAGAGAGTACTGAAACTTTAAATGCTAAATTAGAACAAAACAGTAGGGAAATGAGTGACAAATTTGAACTGATTAGAGGTGAGATCAGGGGGGTGATGGAAGAAAAGGCTAAAGAGATTATTGCAGATGTAGACAGAAAATTAGGAAAAGTACAGGAGGAGTTGGAAATTAGAATCAGTACACAGGCTGAAAATTTAAAAGAACTAGTGCAACTGGAAACACAGCAGGTCAAAAAGCAATTGGGGGGAGAAATTGACAAAATTCAGGTAGCAACTAAAGAGGTTAAGGAACAGCTGGGGGGTAGAATTGAGAAAGTCCACTCGCAAATATTTGCAGAAGTAAATGATTTAAGAGAGAGTAATAGAGAGAGCATTAGCAAGATTGAGGAGAAACAAGCAAAGCTATATGATAAAGTAGAAGAATCAGAAGGAAACATTAAATTAACGGTAAACAGTATTGAGAGGAAGGCTGAGGAGAAAATCGCAGAATTAGAATTAAAATTAAAAGCTAGGATCAGGCAAGAAAATAGTCAGAATAGGCCAGTTTTTGTGAATAGCACACACAGGGAGGTAGAACTGGGTA
This sequence comes from Meconema thalassinum, assembly GCA_946902985.2. NCBI lineage: Eukaryota > Metazoa > Arthropoda > Insecta > Orthoptera > Tettigoniidae > Meconema > Meconema thalassinum. Next base: position 342,607,955 of record OX336395.1, read on the forward strand.
AGTTCAGCAATCGACAGGGGTGCCCAATGGAGTTCATGAACACTATAGAAAATAAATTCGGGGAGAGGTTGGAAAATGGTAGTATTGAGTGGTGCCAGGTAGTTGAAATTTTAGAACAAGTGTTTGTGGGGGAAACGAGGAATTGGTTTGCTGTCTACAGAGACAAGTTTACTGATATTAATGATTTTAAAATGAAATTCTGTGAAAAGTTCTGGAATGAGGTTATTCAGTCGCAGCATCGTGAGGGAGTAGTGTGTGGTAAATATAACCCTAAAGGAAGCTCCACCATGACCGAATACTTTTTAGGGCAGGTATTAGTGTGTAAATATCTGGATGGCTTGAAGGAGGAAAGTGATGTGGTGAGGTTGCTACTTAGGCACTTTCCCTATAGGATCAAGGAGGCTGCTTGTATCCAGAATGTAAAGACAATATCACAAGTAGAAAATTTGTTAAGCACATTTGATGCACTAGGGAGAGGGGGTTATGAGGACAATTTCAATAGGAACCAGGGTAATAATAATAATAGACCTAACGAAGCCAGGCATCAGGAAGTTCAAGGGAACGGTGGCGAAGGGGCCAACGCTCAAAATAGAAATAATAGTAATCAGCTAAATCAGAACAGAGGAAATGGTTATGGTAATCAGTATCAAGGGAGGAATAATGATTTCAGGGGAAATCAAGGGAGGAACAATGATTACAGGGGAAATCAAGGGAGAAACAATGATTTCAGGGGAAATCAAGGGAGAAATTATAATGACAATAATTACAACCAGAATAGGGGTCAAGGAAGAGGACAGCCTAGTGGTAGTAATATACAGCCAAACAATGACAACACAGCCCAGAACAACCAGACCAATTCAGTAGTTAGTAGTACGACGGCCAGCTGTAGCGGTTCTTTAAACGCGAACCAGGCTGCGAAGTAAGGTCAGAATCTCAGTCTGTAGCATGCCCTGTCCATACAATTATACAGGAACCCTATGACCTAAATGTAAGAAATGAATTATTACATGAACTAAATGATGAAGGTATTATTCAGGAAGTGGTTAGTAAGAGCCCCATAGTTAAATTTAACGTGTCCGAGGCGTACACAGATGTTTTAATTGATAGTGGTTGTATGAAGAGTTGCATAAGTAGTGCATTTTATGATAAAATGAAAGGAACTGGAGTAAATTTTGAGGAGATGCCAATTAAAAGCACTTTTGTTATCACAGCTGTTGGGAAGAGGTCTAAAGTAATTTCTAAGCAAGTTTTAGTAGACATTAAAATTAATAATCATGTAGAGAAGCAGATTTGTCTTGTAATTCCAAATTTAGTATTCAGTGTTATCTTGGGTTCAGATTGGCTAAGTAGAGTGTCTGGTAACTTATGTTATGATGTAGGGAGTTTGAAATTTAAATGGGGAGATTCTGAAGTAGAAGTAGCGTTCAATGACCATATTCAGAGGAGTAGTATTGTAGGTGTGATTTGTACTTTAAATGAGATATCGCCAGCCGTAGAGCGGGGTTCTCCATGTTTTGTGGGCAGTGTGATTACGAACGGAAGTCTAGAGGACTCGTTACGTGAGGCTGCATTTCAGGGAAATATAGAGGATGAACAGTGTGTTCGGCTCTATGATGTGTTATGGTGTAATAGGAGAGTGTTTGAGGATCGCATTGGTATGGCCAATTGCTATACCCATTCATTGAACGTTATTGATAGGTCAGTATTCACAGGACATAGATATCCTGTACCTTTCGCTTATCAGAGTGCAGTTGAGGCACAAATTAATCAGATGCTTGAAGATGGGATTATTGAGCACTCTAACAGTCCGTATGTTAATTCTTTGATAACGGTACCCAAGACCGACGGCACTGTTCGTATTTGTTTAGACGCTCGTTTGGTTAACAGTAGAATTAGTTCAGATCAGCTGAAATCTATGTCAATAGAGGAATTAATGCAAACATTTGAGGGGAAGAAGTATTTCACTTGTGTAGATTTGAGTTCCAGTTTTTGGCAAGTGCCACTTATGTACGAAGATAGACCATTTACAGCTTTTAGTCATAAATATAACCTTTATCAATTTTGTAGAACACCTTATGGGTTAAAGAGTAGTTCAGCAGCTTTAATTAGGGCTTTAAACATCGCATTAGGGGATGACACAGGAGAGTTTGTAACCATTTACATAGATGATATGGTAATTAGTTCACGCAGTTTTGAGGAGCATCTACTTCATTTAGATATAATTTTTCAGAAGTTAGATCAGGCAGGATTCACTTTGAAGCTGTCTAAGTCGTCATTCTGTCAGTCAGAAGTGACATTTTTAGGTCATAGAGTGTCAAGTAGAGGTGTAACACCAGAAGAAAGTAGGGTTAATAAGATACTTAACGCAGAGGTGCCACAGAATGTTAAACAGTTAAAAACTTACCTGGGAATTTGCAACTTTTTCAGGAGGTTCGTTCTTAAATACTCAGGGTTGGTAGAACCATTCAGGGAATTGCTTAAAAGTGGGACTCGGTGGAGATGGGAGTCCAAGCATGATCAGGCTTTTAGAGCGCTGAAGGAAGGTTTTGAGAAAGCTGTAGTGCTGAAATATCCGTTAAAAGATAAGGAATATGTGGTTATGACAGATGCTTCACATATAGGCATTGCTGGAGTATTATGTCAGAAAGATGATGAGGGTAATCTGTGCATTGTATCTTTAGCCTCGCGAGGACTGACAGCAGCGGAGAAAAGATACACGATTACTGAGTTAGAGCTTTTAGGTATTGTTTTCAGTTTAGGGAAATTTAGAATGTATTTAGTAGGGGGGAAATTTGAGATCCACACAGATCACCATGCATTACTGTATATGAGGACTTGTAAACTCAGTTCTAACAGAGTTAGTAGGTGGATTCTTGCTCTGCAGGAATACGAATTCACAGTAAAATATATTAAAGGTAAAGATAACATTCTTGCAGACATGCTATCGAGGGACACTAATTTATGTAGGGATTATCCTGTGGTTAAAGCAGAGGACGGTATTTTAATATGTGCATGTGTGGACAGTAGCAACAGGGCATCGTTACAGATACTGAGAAATATGCTAGGTAGAGCAACGTGATGACGTTCAGTTAAGGGAGCCACTTGCAAGGCTGGAAGCAGGTGACGCAGAAACATTTATAGTTTCCAAACGTATTGGGAAAACAGCATATGTGCTGGAGAATAGTGAGGGAAACAGATTATACGGAACGTATAATATACATAGTCTACGAAAATATGTGTCATAAAGTGAGTGTGTTTAGCTGGCGAGCCAGCCTATCAAATGAGTAAGTGTGGTATTTGGTGCGTGGGAGGATCTGGTCTTAAGGCAGGCGTATCAGAAGTCACACAGGGGGGTAGTATGTAAGTAAATGAGAGTTTTTAAGGTACAGGGAAATATGACGGGATTGTCGGATGCTGTTGAGCACTAAATTGTCTCGATGCACCAAGGCCATTTTGGCAGCGCTGATGGGTTCCCATTTATCTCCAAGAGATGGGGGAGCGCTTGAATAGGGCTTGTTAGCTTAAGGCGTCCACGAGATAAAAGATGGGCCATCAGAATGCGAGACAGTCCTTCATGAAACTCATACATATCAGCACACGTGATTTCTGTTTACGGCCTCGCCATGTAAGATTTGTAAGTGTGTAATTTAAGATAATTTGTACAATGGTATTATTTGTGTCAGGAGAAATGGTCTGTGTTGAGAACTAGTATTAAGTAGAATATGGTTAACGGGAACTTAACAAGACAGGGCGATTACGGCACAGAAATATTTGGTGTTATATGTAATGCGCATTTACTGTTTTTTTTTCAGAAGTCAATATTAATTTAATCTACTTTAAAGAGAGATTAAGTATTATGGTCACGAGGCGCTGCCACAATAGTGTGATCGTGTGCTCAGTGATAAGTGGAATTAAATGTCACCATAAGGAGGGGTCCTCCAGTGAAATTAGGAAGTTCTATGGTGATATAAATATATCAGAACACCTTCAATGCGTGTGATATGACATCATAAATACATAGTGCTCACACATTAATTATGTCTATTTCTCCAACATAGAGAAATTTGAGAGGCGGAAATATCCGTGGAACACTATTCCATATGTAAAACATTGGACTGGTTGCAAAGTGCAATCCATAGTGACAACAAACTTTGACGCAAAGTGCGTGAAGAAAAAAATATGAGTGTATATATCTGTAATTTAGGGTGATTTCGTTTATGTAATATGTATTTTGGATGGGGTTTATTAACGTGTCTGGGATAATCGGATAATGGACCGTCGTCACGGTAAATCATCCGATGATCCGAGGCGAATATGTAACGTGTTTTTCGAGGGGTTTTATGCAACTGGCATAAGTCAGTAGGAAGTCATTCTATATTTATTTACGCGGCAAATTGTTCAGCCAAGAGAATTTTTCATGTTAATTTATTATTATTATTAATTTATTATAATTATTATTAAGGTATTTTCGGAGCATTTTATAAAAATTATTAGCATTCAGATAGGTTTTCCATGTCTTAGAAAACGCTATCAAGCAAATTATTACGAACGACGATATCATAGAAAATTATCTGATTACGGAATTTTACGGAGTTTTCGTCAGTTAGGGTATATCGAGAGACGTGACTCACTGGGATTTCAAGTACACGCTTAATCTTGTCGAGAAGCATGACGCAATCTTGGGTCGCAAGGTCTAGAAAAGGCGAATTGTTGGGACGGAAAACGACTTCTCCCTCTCGCGCACCGAGTGTAAAGAAACCAGAGGAGGGGAACTAGCGGCGTGCTCTGCCAATCAGTGAGGACGACGTAAGCTAGATGTCGGTACCATGGTGGGGGAGCCAACGTGTGGATATATCGTTCGACGCGCCGTGAAACGAGAACTATCTGTGAAATACTTGAGGAGTATGGATGCGCGTGCGAGTCGCTCCGATGTTCGGTGGAGTTAAGGACAATCTGTGTAGAACTTGCAGAGTACGGTCGCAAGTGCGTGTCGCTCCGATGTTCAGTGGAGTTAGCGACGAACTTTTGTAAAACTTGGTTGTACGAGTGTTTGGGTCCGAGGTACGGACCATAGAATTATCTAATCTACCAGAATATCATCAAATTCCGACGGAGATGACGACGTCCAGGAGACTGTGGGAAGCTCACAACATCATCAAGAACGAGGGAAATGCTTTGGCAATTTCCAGTGGTAAGCGCAAATGACGCGGAAATACGCAATCTCTCATTTTTCTTTGTTTTACATTTCATATTTCAGTAACTTCATAGCTTGGTAATAAGAGTAAAATCAATTTATCAGACTCCGTTTTCACGTAATTTTCTATCGGTAATATTCAAATCACAACGCTCCAATTTAAATTTTGTACTTATTATTATTATTAATTTTGCTATACTTGTTTTATATAATAAATTCATTTCTTTTACAATGCAATCTTTGCTTTCAGTAGGTAGCATTAGATATAGACCAATTCCTTCTCCTGATACAATTGTTTGTTGGGTTAATGATCAAATCATACCACGATCTGAGTGAATAGAGTCTTGAAGGTGTTCTGCCAGAGCTAGACGTTGTTAAATACAAATTTAGATTTCAACATTGCATTGAGGTCTTGGCGCCCAATAAAACAACATAGCTTAGGCAAAAGTAAACAGTTACATTTATCACCCAACAGTGTGGGCTAGCAAAACTGCTACAAAGCGATATACAAGACGCCAGATAAGAATACAAGGTGACTCCTAAAGAGGTGTACAAGATGTCAGGCAAGAATACAAGGTGACTCCTAAAGCGATATACAAGACGCCAGATAAGAATACAAGGTGACTCTTAAAGAGGTGTACAAGATGTCAGGCAAGAATACAAGGTGACTCCTAAAGCGATATACAAGACGCCAGATAAGAATACAAGGTGACTCTTAAAGAGGTGTACAAGATGTCAGGCAAGAATACAAGGTGACTCCTAAAGAGGTGTACAAGACGCCAGATAAGAATACAAGGTGACTCTTAAACAGGTGTACAAGATGTCAGGCAAGAATACAAGGTGACTCCTAAAGTGATATACAAGACGCCAGATAAGAATACAAGGTGACTCTTAAAGAGGTGTACAAGATGTCAGGCAAGAATACAAGGTGACTCCTAAAGTGATATACAAGACGCCAGATAAGAATACAAGGTGACTCTTAAAGAGGTGTACAAGACGCCAGATAAGAATACAAGGTGACTCTTAAAGAGGTGTACAAGATGTCAGGCAAGAATACAAGGTGACTCCTAAAGTGATATACAAGACGCCAGATAAGAATACAAGGTGACTCTTAAAGAGGTGTACAAGACGCCAGATAAGAATACAAGGTGACTCTTAAAGAGGTGTACAAGATGTCAGGCAAGAATACAAGGTGACTCCTAAAGAGGTGTACAAGACGCCAGATAAGAATACAAGGTGACTCTTAAAGAGGTGTACAAGATGTCAGGCAAGAATACAAGGTGACTCCTAAAGAGGTGTACAAGACGCCAGATAAGAATACAAGGTGACTCTTAAAGAGGTGTACAAGATGTCAGGCAAGAATACAAGGTGACTCCTAAAGAGGTGTACAAGACGCCAGATAAGAATACAAGGTGACTCTTAAAGAGGTGTACAAGATGTCAGGCAAGAATACAAGGTGACTCCTAAAGTGATATACAAGACGCCAGATAAGAATACAAGGTGACTCTTAAAGAGGTGTACAAGACGCCAGATAAGAATACAAGGTGACTCTTAAAGAGGTGTACAAGATGTCAGGCAAGAATACAAGGTGACTCCTAAAGAGGTGTACAAGACGCCAGATAAGAATACAAGGTGACTCTTAAAGAGTTGTACAAGATGTCAGGCAAGAATACAAGGTGACTCCTAAAGTGATATACAAGACGCCAGATAAGAATACAAGGTGACTCTTAAAGCGATATACAAGACGCCAGATAATACAAGGTGACTCTTAAAGAGGTGTACAAGATGTCAGGCAAGAATACAAGGTGACTTCTAAAGAAATATACAAGACGCCAGATAAGAATACAAGGTGACTCTTAAAGAGGTGTACAAGATGTCAGGCAAGAATACAAGGTGACTCCTAAAGTGATATACAAGACGCCAGATAAGAATACAAGGTGACTCTTAAAGAGGTGTACAAGATGTCAGGCAAGAATACAAGGTGACTCCTAAAGTGATATACAAGACGCCAGATAAGAATACAAGGTGACTCTTAAAGAGGTGTACAAGACGCCAGATAAGAATACAAGGTGACTCTTAAAGAGGTGTACAAGATGTCAGGCAAGAATACAAGGTGACTCTTAAAGAGGTGTACAAGACGCCAGATAAGAATACAAGGTGACTCTTAAAGAGGTGTACAAGATGTCAGGCAAGAATACAAGGTGACTCCTAAAGAGGTGTACAAGACGCCAGATAAGAATACAAGGTGACTCTTAAAGAGGTGTACAAGATGTCAGGCAAGAATACAAGGTGACTCCTAAAGAGGTGTACAAGACGCCAGATAAGAATACAAGGTGACTCTTAAAGAGGTGTACAAGATGTCAGGCAAGAATACAAGGTGACTCCTAAAGTGATATACAAGACGCCAGATAAGAATACAAGGTGACTCTTAAAGAGGTGTACAAGACGCCAGATAAGAATACAAGGTGACTCTTAAAGAGGTGTACAAGATGTCAGGCAAGAATACAAGGTGACTCCTAAAGAGGTGTACAAGACGCCAGATAAGAATACAAGGTGACTCTTAAAGAGGTGTACAAGATGTCAGGCAAGAATACAAGGTGACTCCTAAAGAGGTGTACAAGACGCCAGATAAGAATACAAGGTGACTCTTAAAGAGGTGTACAAGATGTCAGGCAAGAATACAAGGTGACTCCTAAAGTGATATACAAGACGCCAGATAAGAATACAAGGTGACTCTTAAAGAGGTGTACAAGACGCCAGATAAGAATACAAGGTGACTCTTAAAGAGGTGTACAAGATGTCAGGCAAGAATACAAGGTGACTCCTAAAGAGGTGTACAAGACGCCAGATAAGAATACAAGGTGACTCTTAAAGAGGTGTACAAGATGTCAGGCAAGAATACAAGGTGACTCCTAAAGTGATATACAAGACGCCAGATAAGAATACAAGGTGACTCTTAAAGCGATATACAAGACGCCAGATAATACAAGGTGACTCTTAAAGAGGTGTACAAGATGTCAGGCAAGAATACAAGGTGACTTCTAAAGAAATATACAAGACGCCAGATAAGAATACAAGGTGACTCTTAAAGAGGTGTACAAGATGTCAGGCAAGAATACAAGGTGACTCCTAAAGTGATATACAAGACGCCAGATAAGAATACAAGGTGACTCCTAAAGCGATATACAAGACGCCAGATAAGAATACAAGGTGACTCTTAAAGAGGTGTACAAGATGTCAGGCAAGAATACAAGGTGACTCCTAAAGTGATATACAAGACGCCAGATAAGAATACAAGGTGACTCCTAAAGCGATATACAAGACGCCAGATAAGAATACAAGGTGACTCTTAAAGAGGTGTACAAGATGTCAGGCAAGAATACAAGGTGACTCCTAAAGTGATATACAAGACGCCAGATAAGAATACAAGGTGACTCTTAAAGAGGTGTACAAGACGCCAGATAAGAATACAAGGTGACTCTTAAAGAGGTGTACAAGATGTCAGGCAAGAATACAAGGTGACTCCTAAAGTGATATACAAGACGCCAGATAAGAATACAAGGTGACTCTTAAAGAGGTGTACAAGACGCCAGATAAGAATACAAGGTGACTCTTAAAGAGGTGTACAAGATGTCAGGCAAGAATACAAGGTGACTCCTAAAGAGGTGTACAAGACGCCAGATAAGAATACAAGGTGACTCTTAAAGAGGTGTACAAGATGTCAGGCAAGAATACAAGGTGACTCCTAAAGTGATATACAAGACGCCAGATAAGAATACAAGGTGACTCTTAAAGCGATATACAAGACGCCAGATAATACAAGGTGACTCTTAAAGAGGTGTACAAGATGTCAGGCAAGAATACAAGGTGACTTCTAAAGAAATATACAAGACGCCAGATAAGAATACAAGGTGACTCTTAAAGAGGTGTACAAGATGTCAGGCAAGAATACAAGGTGACTCCTAAAGTGATATACAAGACGCCAGATAAGAATACAAGGTGACTCCTAAAGCGATATACAAGACGCCAGATAAGAATACAAGGTGACTCTTAAAGAGGTGTACAAGATGTCAGGCAAGAATACAAAGTGACTCCTAAAGTGATATACAAGAAGCCAGATAAGAATACAAGGTGACTCCTAAAGCGATATACAAGACGCCAGATAAGAATACAAGGTGACTCTTAAAGAGGTGTACAAGATGTCAGGCAAGAATACAAGGTGACTCCTAAAGTGATATACAAGACGCCAGATAAGAATACAAGGTGACTCTTAAAGAGGTGTACAAGACGCCAGATAAGAATACAAGGTGACTCTTAAAGAGGTGTACAAGATGTCAGGCAAGAATACAAGGTGACTCCTAAAGAGGTGTACAAGACGCCAGATAAGAATACAAGGTGACTCTTAAAGAGGTGTACAAGATGTCAGGCAAGAATACAAGGTGACTCCTAAAGTGATATACAAGACGCCAGATAACAATACAAGGTGACTCTTAAAGAGGTGCACAAGATGTCATACAAGAATACAGGTTGACTTCTAAAGAGGTGCACAAGATGTCAGACAAGAATACAGGGTGACTCCTAAAGGGGTGTACAAGATGTCATACAAGAATACAGGGTGACTTCTAAAGAGGTGCACAAGATGTCAGACAAGAATACAGGGTGACTCCTAAAGGGGTGTACAAGATGTCATACAAGAATACAGGGTGACTTCTAAAGAGGTGTGCAGGATGTCAGAGCAAAATACAGGGTGACACTTAACGAGGTGTACAGTATGTTAGATTCAATTAAAATACAGGGTGACCCTTAAAGAGTTGTAAGAGATGTCAGACTCAAATACAGGGTGACCCTTAAAGAGGTGCCCGCACGGGAAGCCTAAGTTAATGGGTAATAGAGTCTGTTGAAAGAGTCCTGGGCGAGAAGCCCTCCTGAGCCTTTCTAACATGTGTAGCATTTGTAGCAAGCGTCATTTGAAATGATATAACGTCTAGTCTTTCAGACTGACTAATTTTTTCTTCAACTCGATTCACTGAAATCTTTACTGCTCGGCTTCCTTTGGTCACAAATGAATGATTTTCTACAGAAACCTTCCTTGAGAAATCCTCTACAGAATGGTGAAAACCGCATCACAACCCATCCAGTGGTTCTCGAGATTACCCGTGACATCCAAGAATTGGGAACTCTGTTTTACAGCATGTAGAGATTGTACATTGGCTTAATTACCCGTGTACCAATTTGAGAATTGGCGTGAAAAGCTTCAAAGATTTATGTCAAATCTCTTACCTCTAAAAAATCCGAACAGATTTGTACTGTGCACGTCTCATCCATCACACCTTTGCTGCTGGTATCTTTGTATACTGTTAGGAATATCCTCCCCAAAAATTTATTCAACACCACACAACCATTTTGTATTGGATGGACAGCAATCGAGTCCTTCAGTTCTAAATAAGGTTTAAAGCTGTAGCCTTTAAAATGTGATGGAGGTTCTTCATCGCTATCGAGGTCCGACGACGAATGAAATATGTCTGAACTCAGCCTGGAACATGAAATTGAAATTTATATGCAGAGTTTTAGACACCTATTCAATAACTCTTGTTCCTAAAACATGTTAATTTAATAATACAGGGCCCGGCAGCATAACTTCCTTTCTTTAAATGCACGCCATTTAGTCGGCTGATGTCGTAGCGGAGCGCTAGTGGTCTCGTTCGTGAGGTGGTACTACAAAGTTCAGTCGCCATCATGCATTGGAACAGGGAGCTGCATGCTTTTGCCGTTGAGGCCTACTTTTCGAGTGAATGTTCTGGCCGTTGGCCCCTGTCCAGGACCGTGAATTCCTTGATTAGTAAAAAGCAGTCAGTGTGCTATCGTTTGATGTTTAGTTTGTTTACGTTCTTGGCAATAAAGTATCTAAACTCTTTGAATGAAGAAGAAATAAGCAAGATTTTAACGCTGAGTGAAGTGTATGAGAGTGATTTTTCGACTGATGACAACAACTTTGAAAACATTTCAAATACAAATTATAAAAGCGGCTTCGGTGGCAAGCTGAGCTTCTATGCCCAAGATCGCGGGTTCAAACCCGGCCGAAGTCGTCGGAATTTTTAAGAGCGTTAAAAATCCCTCCTTCGGAAGGGAAGTAAAGCCAGCGGTCCCATGTCATAGATTTATGGCATGTTAAAGAACCTTCCACTAATTACACCTGTGTGAAGCTAAATTGGATAGGTTAAGAATGTAAACAACGCTCTTAGGTTTCTACGTTCGTTGCCAAGAGCCGACTGTGGTGGCGTCTAGTAGCTAAGTTCTGAACTTGGCCTAGTAGTCGTTGATGGTGGCTCTTGGTGGCAAAAGTAGGAACTATTTGAAAAATTCTAAGTTGCAGTCTGTACTTAAATTAAAAAACAGATAACACACACTAATACAGTCATCACAATTAACACCGGTTATCAGACAGATTCTACACACACTCAAAGTACACGGGGCTACATGACCGCGTTGTCGCAGCCCCTAAACTGAGGAACCAACCAACCAACAAATTATAAAAAAAATATTTTTATTGAAACAAATTAAACAAAATTTTAATTATTTAGGATCTCTCATACTTTTAAAAAAAATTACTTGCTACGGAAAAATATAAACATTCTAAAATATATAGGTAGGAGATATTTATAACTCCACGAAACTTGACTTGGCATTTTTTAACATAAAAACTCATAATAGCTTGGCATCAAAAGGGTTAATATTATTCTGAGTAATAAACTCCAGAATTGTTGAGCATGTACTCCGTTTTATTCATTCACCCACTAACCTCATTCAAATGCTGCCAGCAACAGACTCTATCGGCAGGTGGGGAAAAATACATGCATGCGCATGAAGGCTCAAGGTCTGCGCGCTCGATTCAAATCCATCAGGTTTAAAAAAAAGAGGTCGGATACTTTTTTAAAATTAGAGATCCGCCAAAAGTCAATAAATTAAGTACTAGAAGTTGTTTAACCCTTTCAATGCAATGATTGTATGTAGACCTACCTCTGTGCTGGGATTGTTGTTGTTGTTGTGTTTTTTATCATTTCAAATGATCTTGTCGTTATGCTTTGGGACGCGGGACGGAGACGGAGACTGTGACGTCATGCAGCCGCGGGAAGCCTAAGCTAATCGTTACTGTTAAGTTAATGGTTAATGGAGTCTGTTGAAAGCGACCTGGGGCTTCGAGCGAAAAGAATACTCCTAAAGAGATATACAAGACGCCAGATAAGAATACAGGGTGACTCCTAAAGAGGTGTACAAGATGGCAGAGAAGAATACAGGGTGACTCCTAAAGAGGTGTGCAGGATGTCAGAGAAAAATACAGTACAAGATGCCAGATAAAAATACAGGGTGACTCCTAAAGATAGGCTTGCCAGATATCTAAAATGTTCAACCAGGGCCCCCCCCTTGCTTCTAGGTTATTTAAGGGTACACACCCTTGACTGGTTTTTAGAGTTTTAGAGGGTAGTATATTTCTAATGCTATGGATAATAAATGACAATTATAAATTGAAACATGTTAATATTAATTAGTTACAAGTAAGAAAAAACACTTTGAATAATGAATAAAACTTGGACAATATTTACATGTACTTTTCATTGGCTAGGACTTTTTCTAATTTTGTTGTAAAAATCTTCACAATCTAATCCAATGTTAATTTTACAAATCATCAAGCCTTTAACTGTAGATTCCTTCATCAAACCTCTATCATCAGTCCATGCGTTGTTCTCTCAACTGGTGCTGATGTCCCAGGCATACTCAACAATCTTGCTGCTATGCGATTCTCGTTGAAGTGACCAAACAGCCTTAGCCATAATCACGTCTCTGGTAGTCTCTTCTTGCTTCCACTGTTCCCAATTTGACTGCAAATACTCCTTAGCAAGCACAACTTCATCAAACAGCTGATCATTGTTTATTTCCATATTTTCATCAAGAAGACTGCTACTGATGATTTCAGCAGAAGTTTCGGCTTTTTCCCAATCAACAGCATCTGTTTTCGTCAGATTGACCCATGAAAACTGTTCAGCGTTTCCAAAGCTGTTCTCCCCGAGTTCTGAGTATGCATTGCATCCATGGGCGCCCATAGGATTGTTTCCAGGGGGGGGCCAAGTAAATATTTTCGTTTCATTACCTACCTGTCACACCCCTCCCCCTCCCCCCCCCCCCCTCCCCCAACCCTCCACCACCCACCCACACACACACACACACACACACACACAAAAAGAAGGTTTCATATCTTACTTTCTTCGTGAAATTCATTATTTTACTGCTCTGAAACCATTGGCTACTTTGTGGCAAGTATGGGAGGAATGTTTTCTTTGAGTTTTTGTCCGTTAACGTTCGCTTTCTTCGTGATTCAACGTCGTAATGTTCAATTCTTAAAAACAGGAAAAATCTAGTGGTATCGACAAAAATAAAAATCAAGTACCGTAGTTCATTAAAATGGTATCGTTAATCCAGTTCGCGAACTTTCTAAATAACTGGACATATTTTCACACGATCCCAAATCACTAAGTTAAACTGTGGAAATATCCCAACATCTGAATCAGCCCAATTATTTAAATAGCACTGTTTCCAAATACGGTACGCTAGGGTATCTAGTTTGTACTGGCCATCACAGCAGATCGTCAGGTCTTTCCTCTTCTAAACAACCAATCGGAAATACTTCGCATTGCTCTTATTAGAATCATGAAACACTTGTAGCCAACGAACAGATAAACTCGAGCCAATGGTTTTAGTAAAATTTAGTTTTGTCAATAAAAATATTTCGCCTGATTATTACTAACCACTAAGTAAAATGGATAAAAACCACTATATCACGTACTTCTTACTACCATTATTCGAATTCTCGACTGAAACAAGAGGAATGGTGATACAGGAATGGTGATATGAACATAAACAAACCACTTCTTTCAATGTGTAATTGAGCCTTATGCTCAAGCTTTTCTATGTTTATGAAAATAATAGACGATAACATGAAACTAACAGATATTGTACAATTCCGTAGAGTTTTATAAAATTAACAAGTGATATATTTCGCCGTATTATTGTACCTGAGACGTAAATAATATACTGTCTAACCAATCTAATACAAATACTTTTTGAGTTTTTTAAATTTATGTGTGTTAAGGTTACCCTTAAAGAGGGGAAAATTAACCTTTTTATATTCAATAACTGGCATTGTTTTAAATATTGTTGCTTTATTTGTAAACAGTGTTTAACCTCACCCCTTGTACTTGACTCTGAGTGAAATTCCAGTTTATGTAATAACGTGTCATTAGGCGAGTGTGTATAAGTAATGTTATTTCAGAGTACCGATACCGTAGTTTTGAGATGAGTGCCCCGGAACATGAAACATGATACGTACGTGGTATTTCCCTGAAGGTAGTATTGAAAATATCGTAGGCCTACTAGTGATGGCTGCTGTCAGCGTCGGCAATCAAATTTAGAATATTTAGGTAACCAGTCGTCATCGTGGAGCTTAAATTGAGGAACTCAACTACACAGATGGGCTTAAAAATCAAATTACTACATTCTGTCCTTTCTTACAATGCATGCCACGTATGGATTTACGTTGCTGCCCCCGACTTGGAATATGCAGATTTATTAAAGTTGTAACCTTCCCAGGTCACAAGGGATCGAACCCTTACTTTCGGGACGAACGATTTTCATAATCGTCCATACATTTTTATTTGATGCCTTTTTATGTTTTATAATTATGTAATGAAGTGTATAATATCATGTGATTTGTTTCCGATTAATTTGTTAAGGTTTTAAGGGATTGTAATTGGCAGGATCTGAGTCTAGTTATATGTGAATATTTTAACATTGGAATAATCTTCAGTCAGAGAGTCTGGACTTGTGTGCAAGAACCAGGAAGTAGGCTTGTTGTCGCCTGGGTTTTTCTCTCGCAAGCTCAAGCGCATGATGACTCATGCAGGTAGTAGGCTTGGCAACCCTATGCTAGGGGTGTGACTAGGGTATTTTGAAGACCAAGAAGGCACTCCTTATGTGGTAATGTTTTGTTTTGATTGGCTGGACCCGTGAGGGAAGCCAGGTAGGCCAGTGATTTGTGGAGGGGAGATGAATGTTATTAGGGCTTGACGAAGCTGTGAGGGCGACTCATTCTTTGGACTCCGTGGGGGAGTAGTACTCATTCTTTGGACCGCGTGTAGGGCGGTGTACTCATCCTCTGGACTCCGTGTGGAGTGGTTCGTATTCTTGGTAGGACTCCGTGAGGGAGTGGAACTTGTATTTTGGACTTCTGTGTTTTTGGTGGAGAAGGAAGGTATTTCTGACGATCACAAGTTGGTGTTCGATGTACAATTACTGAGTTGCTGGCTATACATTCTCAAGGGAATTATGAGTCAAGTTTCAAACAAATAGTCTAGATTGTTTGTCTCGAATCGCATGAAGTATTGTAAACTAACGTCTGTATACCGAAATTCTGAGACCATGGCGGTAAATTGTTACACGACAAATTCCAGTAAAATATGCTATGTATTAGTAAACTCAGGAACGAACTAGATGCGATAATCCATCACACTGATTTAAAGCATCTTTGTATAATCAGATCCACGAAACTAGATAAATCGTTGGATGCTGACCATCAAAGTAATAATGTACATAATGTTCATAGTTGAGAGGCTTGCGTGTGAAATATATAGTAATTGTACTGCGAGTAAGTAGGAGTGATTCTCTGGGAGCAACTAACCCCCGAATCTTAGAATTAAGTCATCACAGCTGAAGTCAACGCCTGTAAGTACCAGTCATCATTATTTCCGAGGGTCGTCAATATGTCATAAGTAGGCCTGTGTGAATATGATAGGGAGTGTTAGATAGTCTGTACGACGAGGATCCTGCGAAGTGTATTTCATGTCTGGTATCAGAATACATTGTAAATTTTACCAGATCTATAGTGCTTGTATTTATGAGATAACCAGTGTAGTTAGGAGTGAATGTTTACTGCTGTTGTTCATACCGTACAGGTGTTTAACCCTCACGCAACACGTGAAGCCGAGCAGTTACAAAGTTTCCATAACATATGAGGCTGTTTCTTCGCCGGAGTGTGTACTTAACTTGGAGTTGCATACACTATAAATAAGCGTTTGCTAAAATTACAAATTTAAAAAAATAATACAAATAATGTACATTAAATTTTATTAGATATCATACACAACCAATGTGCAAAAACAATTATTTAAATACCGGTAACGAGTTTGGAATTTCCTCATTGGTACAATTTAACATTCATGTCAGATCAACAGCAAGCGGGTTCAAAC
Source organism: Meconema thalassinum (assembly GCA_946902985.2). Taxonomy (NCBI): domain Eukaryota; kingdom Metazoa; phylum Arthropoda; class Insecta; order Orthoptera; family Tettigoniidae; genus Meconema; species Meconema thalassinum. Next base: position 342,624,446 of record OX336395.1, read on the forward strand.
CCGGCCGAAGTCGTCGGATTTTTTAAGAGCGTTAAAAATCCTTCAGTATGCCTTCCTTCGGAGGGGAAGTAAAGCCGGCGGTCCCATGTCATAGATTTATGGCATGTAAAAGATCTTTTCACAGACTAAACTTGTGTAAAGCAAAATTTGTTAGGTTAGATTTCGTCAGAACGCTCTATCAAAGTTCCAACATTCACCACTAGGTATCATTGATATCTGGTGGCGAAAGTTGGAATTACTTGAAATTGAACGGAACTGGTAGCTCACCCTTTAGGGTGTCCGCTGGAAGCAGCTACAGACTCAGGCGAGCCGAACATGTCCTCGGACACTTCCGGCACTAAAAGCCATACGATAAATAAAAAAAACAGCAAGAACACCAAGGTGACTAAGACGATCCTTTTATTTATGTCCTTAAATAATCAACAATGCCAAAGTATATTCTCTTGTGGAGGGCTTAAACTTAATCAACTTGACGTTTAATGACCAAGCAGTTTTGTAAAATTTCCCAGAAAATTTTCCGTGCCTAAAACCTGCCGCCTTGGCAGTTGCAAGTTTGTCCCCCCGTCGGGTCTGAATACAGTAAATTATCCAATATTGTAAGCACGACCTTACAGGACCAGAGTTTTACTAGTAAGCATAGAAGAGCTTATTTTAGGGGTTAAGATACGCTAGCGATGTCGCAATGTCTAAACATATCTCCAGAACGTGCTTTTCATATCGACACTGCCGAAGTGAGGTGGCAAAAATAGTAGCCACTCAAGATAGGGATGGGGAAACACTAGGCATAACCGTATTGAAATTTGGAGCTTACCTAGATGTTAGGCCCCTTTAAACAGCAATTATCATCATGATCATCCATTGGTGACAGAGTGCATGGCATCATTAGAACCATATTTGTATTTAAAAATTGTAAATACATATTACGTCAGCAACATTACAGAATTTTTTTGTTGTAACAGTTGTCAGTTGACTATCTGTAGCTTCCATTTATGAAATAAACTGGTGTGACAATGAACAATCTTATTTCAACATTCTCGGAAATCCAGCCCCCCCCCCTAAGGGCGCCCACGAGTACCAAATGGCCGAACAGGCCCACTCAAAGCTTGAATATTCTAAGAACAATTTTTAGTGAGCACCCACAAACTAAGTCCATATCGGCCAGTTTGTCAATGACCCTTTTACACATTTGCTATTGTTGCAAAAGTGATATGCGAGGCAGATTGCGCCTGATCGAGCACCATTACGTAATAGACTATGTAGAGAACGAATTAGTGTATTCACTAATTGAAGCAAAACTATTATTTAGCAAATATTGTAATTTTTAAATTCAGATTTCTGAGGTGTGCCAGACAGACTTAATGCGCCCACTGCCACTATACAGTATTTAATGTTTGGCCTGGCGGAAAGTAAAAAATTTAGTACAAATTAATTAGAATACTGTAAGAACTTTTGTTCTCAGTCTGATTTTCATATCGTTTTAATTTTCAAGGATCCAGGGGGGGGGGGCATGGCCCCCCCTGCCCCCCCGTATGGGCGCCCATGATTGCATCTGTCATAAAAGCCATCAAATTCTTCTTTCACACTGTTACGTACTTTCTCATCTAGACTCCTGCAGATGTTTTTTGCACCCGTAGGGATAAAGTTTGAGGCTTTTCTTTCTGTCAGGTTTCTTTTGAGAGCTTTGTGAGCTTCAGCAACCTCAAAAGCTGCCGTGTTATTTTTTTCCATTACCTCGGATACCTGGGTTATGAAAGGAAGGGAGAAGAGCAAAATACAGGCCAGTGAGATCAGGTTCTTGAGAAGCAGTATTGGAGCTACAAAGAGGGACAGAATAAGAAATGAGAGGACCAGAGAATTAATGAAGGAGGAACCATTACAGGATGGTATAGAGAAATCTAGACTTAGATGGTATGGACATGTAAAACGAATGGAGGAGAAGAGGATACCCACGAGAGTACACGAGATGAAGTGGGAAGGTAAGAGACCGAGAGACAGGTGGCTGAAGGGGCTGGAAGAAAGCATGACGAAGAGAGGAGAAGACTGGACAAGGGTGGAGGCTGAGAGATGGTGGGAAGACAGAAGACGTTGGAGAGGCTTGTGTTCCAAACAGACCCGGCCAGTGGCTGGAAACTGTGCAAGATGATGATGATGACCAGGATGGCCTTGTTAAATAGTGCAAGCTGTCCGTGGACAAACCACAAGTAGAGCTCGCCCTTTGAATCAGTAAGTAAGTTTTTTATTATTGATGGGCATATTTCTTGGTCTAAGAAAAACGCTTTCAGACCTTCAAACATCTGTAGAATTCTTTCCAGTGCCAGCATCATTGATAGAAACCGAGTGTTTCCGTGTTGAATTAGTTTACGGTACTCTATCTCTGCATATTCACAAAATGATTTTGTTTAGTTACACGGACTGTGTATATGTGGAAGTATTTATAAATCTTCACCACTAAGGCCTCAATATCGATTGGGAGACTATCTAATGCAGTTTGCACACAGTTGTGCACAATGTGTGCTCCACATCCGATTCCATTGATTTCCCGTCCTAGGCTATTCTTGAGTCGATGGAAAACATTGGTTTTCCTTGCTCTTTTCACACCACCGAAGTTAGCGTTGCAGTTATCGCCACAAAAGCCAACCACTTTGTTGTTCAAATTTTGCAACAGGACAGAGCATAAGTGATTTGTAAGAATTTCAGATGTTTCACCCTCCACAGATTTGAAATCTAACAGCATTACTTGCACACCTGAATTAGGATTAGAGTAGCGCACAACAATTGGCACAAGTTTTATATCTTTTCTGTTTGATGCATCCATACTTACAGATACGTAGTTTGACTTGGTCAAGTCTTCTTTAAGCTCTTCCTGAGCTAATGGAGCTATGACATTTAAAACTATTGCTTCACACTTAGTTTTTCCGAGTGAGAATTTAGGTTCAAAAAACTTAGAAATTAAGTTAGTTTTGATGAACAAGAATTGGAATTGAAACTTAAGCTATGGTTTGCTGTGTGGTACGCAAAGGTCACCTCTTTTGCTGCTAAATCCAAGTTTTTGTCATTAGAACTCGCAGTCTTAAAAAAACTGGTCAGTTTTGATGAGCTAGCAGCACATGTTAAACTCTTTTTGTGTTTACTCGATTGTAAATGATCTTTTATATCAGATCGACCACCATGAGCAACCGAAAACTCAGAATTACAATGTGAACATTTAAATCTATCGTCTTGATCTTGATTACCAGTACATACCTTCTTCAAAAAAGGGAATTCATTCTGTAAATCGGTAAATTTACACGACCGTTTTGGTATTTTAACATAGAAAGAATAAACACAACACGCACCGCTGACAAGGACTGACAACTGACTGAGTTTCATCTTCATGTCTATCACAAGCCTAGTGCCGACGTGGGGTGTACTGTGCAGCGAGAGTCACGGTTGGCTACGATACGATGACCATCACTCTTCTATAGTTTTACTTTTCATACAGTGCAGAATATTAATAATCCTACACAATTAATTACTTTAGACTTTTTTGGTCATCTAAAAAATTGAATTTAATTTTTTCCGGGACTTGAAAGAAACCGGCCGGGACACCGGGACGTTGTCTGAAAACCGGGACAGTCCAAGTCAAACCGGGACGTCTGGCAAGCCTACCTAAAGAGATATACAAGATGCCAGATAAGAATACAAGGTGACTGTTAAAGAGGTGTACAAGATGTCAGACTCAAATACAGGGTGACCCTTACAGAGGTGCCCGCGCAGGAAGCCTAAATTAATGAGTAATGGAGTCTGTTGAAAGAGCCCTCCTGAGCCTTTCTAACATGTGTAGCACTTGTAGCATGCGTCATTTGAAATGATATAACGTCTAGTCTTTCAGAAAAAAATGAAAATCCACAGCCTGCTTCCAGTCTCCGACCGGGTCAGGAATGGAATGAATGAAGCCCCCCATCTAGCGGCGAGGATATGAACTGTGCCGGCTGCCGAGACCTGACGCACTCCTCTGGGGCAATGATTAAATGAATGACAGATGAAATGAAATGATAGTGGAGAGTGTTGCTGGAATGAAATGTTGACAGGGAAAACCGAAGTACCCGGAGAAAAACCTGTCTGCCTCCGTTTTGTCCAGCACAGATCTCACATGGAGTGACCGGGATTTGAACCACGGACCCAGCGGTGAGAGGCTGGCGTGCTGCCGCCTAAGCCACGGAGGCTTGTCTAGTCTTTCAGACTGACTGTAATTATTTCTTTTAGAATATGCAATTATTTAAAATTAGGTTTACTAGTTATTTAACTGACTTTTTAAGACAATAAATTGAAATTAAACATAAATTTAGAGATAATCAATTGAAAGTGGTTGGAAGCACAGGAAACAAAATCCTTGCTGTACATAAATGCACGGAGAAAGTGAACTATCGCTACCATAGAACTTCCTTGAACTTCTGGCGCACCATTTGAACTGATCGGACACTTCACGTATTTTTACGGGCTTAGCAAAGTGAGCACTGCACGAAAACGTATATTTACGGGTTTAGCATTGAAAGGGTTAATGTCTTCTTCACCAGACTTAGACAAGATGTGTTTTACCTTCCTTCCCGTTCTTGTTTCTCCAGCGTGTAAAGCATTCCTCCAGAATCAATGCAAAATAAACGAGTGCCCTCAGAGAACACATCATTTACTCTGTTATCAACCTCCAGCACCTGTTGGACAAGACAGTGAGATTCAGGTGGATATAGACACTAGAGAGATTGTTGTTTTAAGAGGCAAAACATCGAGGTCATCAGTCCCTCAAAACACAGTTTATAAATACTAATTCAAATGCTTTTCATTCAGTCAACACGATTCTAAATTACAAGGGTTGCTTTTTTAGTTTTGGCAACGATGCTGCTGCTTTATGTTGCAACGGTGTTTGACTCTGCCATTGTTACCAAAAGTAGCTAACCTGTATCCCCTCCCTTAGAGCACGAGCTTGTCCGTCCCCTCCTCTATTCGTATGCAGCAGCGCCTGTTAGATGTGGGCAAGCGCTCGCACAAGACGGTCACAATATTTTCGAAGCAGGAGCAGAGAACGTGGATAAAAATTCAGTGTGCTAGGGGTCGCATGGCTCGAGAGTGTCACCAAGGACTGCAAGAGGCGTGCGTGCGGTGCAGCTGCGTTACCTTACAGAACAGTAGCAAGATGGGTTGCAGCCTTTCGAGATGGGCGCGAACGTGTGGAGGAAATGCCTCGATGAGATCACCCACCAGTAAGTAATGAAAATGTACAGATGGTGTCCGCGTTAGTGGAGGAGGATCGGAACTTAACGCTTCATGAATTAGCGCAAGATACAGGACTGGCGAATTCGACTGTCCTCCACATTCTGAAGGACTGCCTGAAAATGAGGAAAATTGCGTCAAAATGGGTTCCGCATGACTTAACCGACATGCAGAAATGGCTGCAATATGACGCTTCTCATACGCACTTGCAGCGTTATGAGCGCGAAGGAGAGGACTTCTTACGGCGTATCATAACCATTGACGAGACGTGGGCCAAATCTTATGAGCCACAGTTCAAATGCCAATCGAAAACAAACAGTTCGACAAACCCCCACCAATGTGAAGGTGATGTTGATTCTTGCCTATGATTGGGATGGTGTCATCATAAAACATACCGTTAATGAGGCGTACTATTGTTCGTTTCTGCAAGACCATCTCCTACCAGCTCTGAGAAGGAAACGGCGACACCACATTGATACTCCGCCCATTGTACAATGCTAGGGCACACACAGCAGGACTTGTGTCTGCATTGTTGAATCGCTGGAACTGGGAGGTGCTCTATCATCCCCCCTACTCTCCCGACTTAAGTCCCTGCAACTTTGATCTCATCCCGAAGATGAAGGAGCCACTGCGCGGGAACCGCTACCCCCCCCCCCCATGACGTTGTGCAGGCTCCCGAGCGCTCTCTTCGCACCATCGATAGATTGGGCAGTGCCAACGGAATCCAACGGCTTCTGCGTCGCTGGGAACACGTTGTACGCAGTGCTGGAGACTACATCGAGGGCCTGTGGAACTTGGAACCATGTAGGTGTGTTAATTATCAATTTAAAACATAGTTGCCAAAACTAAAAAAGCAACCTATGTATAATTGAATCGCTTGTTGTTGAAAGGCACTAAGTCCACATTTTTGACAAATCCTTTTTGCCGTGATTTTGCATCCTAGGAAGCAAGATGCATGTTTTGGTATTGAATGGAACCATGTCTTGGCAGCACTTGTGCTATTACCACAGCCGTCAAGTTAGTTATTCCGTGTTGAAAGGAACTTAGTCCAACAGTTAGTGCATTTCAATATAACAGTTATTACATTCATGTTACCTTTCTTTTCAGGTTTCCGGATACATCAGTTCATCTAGAAATAAAGGAAATAAACTAGGAACGTGAACGATATTCCTCGCTCAAAGGTTCTGCTCGTTCCATGTTGAAATGGACTAAGTCCAGTTACGTATCTTGTTAATAAAATTGTTAGTAACATACGGAACAATGCTATTATATCGGTTTGTGTGTGCACTTACCACATACAAAAAACTACGTCTCATATTTCAGTACAAGAGCGGAAAAACAGTTTTTAGTGTTTATCTCAAAACTTTAAAAATTGAACTTAGCGCCTTTCAACAACGAGCGATTGAATTGTAATTCTTATTCCTTACAACCTGTATGTCTGATTTTGATTTGTCATGCCTAACTAATGAAAGAAAATATAGTTGTACCTATAGTAGCACCATCCTTACTTCCGACTTGAAGTCTCAGTGATACACTACAGCTAACTAGCCATTCAAATCACTATCTTGACAAATCGAGATTCGTACACAATGCCGCAATTTAGCGAACAACACTCGATTTTTTGTGATATGGCAATTTGAATGGCTGCCTGTGATTGATGATGATAATTGTTGTTTTAAGGGGCCTAACATCGAGGTTATCGGCCCCTAATGATCAGGGTGATAGCGAAAATGAGAATGAAATGGATACCAGAACGAAAATTATGTGAGACGGAAAATACGTACAAAGAGAAACTCACATGGAAACAACTCACAATATGGTCTTACAAAAGGGAATTTAGAAAGAAAAGATTCACAAAAAGAATAGATTGAAAAAGACCCACAAAACGTAGGCTAGATTCAAAATACGTACAAAATGCAATGTAGCATCGAAATACTTACAAAATGCAACTGAAATTCAAAATACTTAAAAAATGCAAATGAGATCGAAAATACGTACAAAATGCAATTGAGGTTCAAAATACTTACAAAATGCAATTGAAATTGAAAATACACAATGCAATTCAGATTGAAATAGGCCCTATCCCAGTTCCAATCCAAATTATTCACAAAGTGCAATTGAAATTCAAAATACTTACAAAATGCAATTGAAATTGAAAATGCTTACAAAATGCACGGTAGATTCAAACGACTCATGTGGATTGACAATACTTACAAAATGCAATTTAGATTGAAAATACTTGACAAAATGTAATTTAGATTCAAAATACCCACAAAATGCAATTGAGAATCAAAATATGTGCAAAATACCCACCAAACAAAATGCAATTGAGATTCAAAATTCGTGCAAAATGCTGTTTTGGTTGAAAATACTTACAAAATGCAATTGAAATTCAAAATACTCACTAAAAGGCCCGTCTACCTGCATTGAAAGACTTACTAAAAAGCAATTTAGATTGTCAATCTTTACAAAATGCAATTGAGGTTGAAAACACTCGCGAGATGTAATTTAGATCGAAAAAACTTACAAAATGCAACGTAGATCAAAAATGCCGTAAAAAATCGCTAAAAGGGAATTTAGATACACGGTGAACCGAGTAACAAAAACAGTGCGGGAATCTTAAAGAGAAAAGGAAATATCAGGAAAAGAGGAGAGGAGAGGGGAGAGAGGAGAGGGTCCGCCCCAAAGGTAAGGGACAAAAGTGGAAAACGGACCCAGCTCAGGAATCCCTCGCGGTCGCCAACTCCCGAACTCACCAGCCGTGAGCCCCTGAGGGTTGTAGCACTATCCAGGGTGCACCAGAAGTGGTGGGGCTACACACACCCTGCCTCCTTAAGGGCCTTGAGCACAAGGCAGGAGGTAAAAAGAAAAAGAGGACTGACCCCTCACAGAAGGAGGGTATCAGGAAAGATGAGACAAGGGCCAACTAAGGCGGGAAAGTGAAAGACTCCCTAGGCCTCGGATAACCTAATACCGTCGGGGTCGGAAGAGAACTAGAGTTGACCAAGGGAGGTCGACAGGAAAGAAGACGGAGAGGAGCCCGGCGGCACAAGTAAGTGGAGGCAATGCCGGGCTCAGCTGGGGTCCCGTGGTCGCCAACCCACGCCCCACTAGATGTGAGCCCCTGGGGGGGCCTGTGATTGGCTAGTTAAAGTGATTTCACCTCTGATCACTAGACAGGGTGTCTACCAAAATAAACTAACAGCTTTCTTATTTCCAAGGAGGCCTTGGATCACTGCTTGTTTTTCGTGGGTGTTAAGTATTGTGGAATTCTTCACCGGCCATTAGTTTCTCTTTAAGGTGGTATATTGGCTTTCACAGCCAGTGGATTAAAACTCAGCAATATATCTAGGTTTGTGTAGGGTTTCGTCTAGGAACACCAAGCTGGCTGTCCGGGCGGAGACACCAATAGCCCGCTGATAAGCCAGCTTAGTGTTCCTAGGAAAAACCCTACACAAACCTAGAAAAATTGCTGAGTTGTATAGCAGCTTTAATTTTAGCTTCTGACAATTTAGAAACAAAAGTCTTCAAATACTGAAAAGGTTCAGAATCTTGACGGAGAGCCTTTGCAAACTGCTTCACGAGGCATACGGTATTTATCATTGCATACAATTGTCTCCCACAAGTCCAATCCCTCCTCCGCGTGGTGGGAGACGGGCAACGGCATGAAGTAGGGGATTGCCTGTAGGGGTGAAGTACAGTGGGGACTTTGTGTGCCCCGGGACCGCTACGGTAGCTGTGAAGGCTCTATGGGAACCCTGAAAAGTGATGGCTGACAGGGCTCTGGTGAAGCTACGATAGGCCTAGCAAGCCAGTAGTGGATATCATATTTGCTTTCAAACCAGGAACAGGCCTCGGAAAGGACGGATGCAAATGACGACGGACGACCCGGATATGCTAATGGACTACGAGTTGGGACATTAAACATACAGACACTGACGGGAAAAGTGGAGGAGATTGTAAATGTGATGGAGAGAAGAAAGCTGGATGTACTGGGCTTGGCAGAAACAAGATGGAAAGGAGAAGGTCGCAGAGAACTGAGGAAAGGGTACCAGTTGTACTGGAGTGGGAACAGTGAAGGAAGGAGCAGCGGAGTAGGAATAGTTGTGAGAGATGGAATGAAGGAAGAGGTAAAGGGAATAAGTGACAGGATCATGAAGATCAGAGTAACTGTAAAGGGAAGAAGCCTGGAGATAGCCCAGGTATATGCCCCTCAAGTTGGATGTACAGCTCAAGAGAAGGAAGACTTTGAGGAGGAGCTACAACAGCAGTTGAATGGGCAGAGCATCATTGTCATGGGAGATTTGAATGCACATGTAGGAAGTGAAAGGCAAGGATATGAAAATGTATTGGGAGCAGAAGGATGGGGTAGCAGGAATGAAGAAGGGAGAAAGTTGCTGGATTTTTGCAAGAGAAACGGTTTACTGGTAGGCAACTCCTGGTTCCGGAAGAAAGAAAGCCACAAGGTAACGTGGTACAGCAATGATTTAACAAAGAAATCTTTGGTAGATTACATGCTGTACGACTGGGAAATGAAGAGAAGTGTCAGAGATATAAAGGTAATACCATCAGAGGCCTTAGATAGCGACCACAGAATACTTGTAATGAACCTGGGAGTTGTTAAGGATAGCAAGAGGACAGAGTACCAGGAAAGGAGAATCAAAGTATGGAAACTCAAGGAAAAGGAAGTCAAGGAAGAATTCCAGAAGATAATAAGGGAAAGGATGCCAACAGACAATCCTAAAACAGGGGAAGAGGAATGGAAGCAATTCAAGAACACAATGGTGGAAGCTGCAGTGGCAGTATGTGGAAGAACTAGCAACAGAAAGCGGTGTTAAAGAGACACCATGGTGGAATGAGAGAGTAAAAGAAGCTGTGGGAAGGAAGAACAAGGCTTTCAGAGTGTGGTTCCAGGAAAGAACTGATCTGGCAAGGGAAGATTATAAGATGAAGAAGAAAGAAGCAAACAAGATTGTCGCAGAGGAGAGGAAGAAGTGGATGGTAAAGTGGACAGAGATGATGGAGGAAGACAGCAGAGGAAATAAGAAAGTACTTTATGGGATGGTCAAAAGTAAGAGAATGTGGTAATGATGGACAAAAACAGAAATGAGGTACACAACAAAGAGACACTCAAGACAGTGTGGAAAGAGTACTTTGAGGATTTGCTGAATCCAAATGGTCATAGGGAAGAAGATAATGTATTGGAAGATGGAGAAGACAACACAGGAATGGAAAAGGACCTGACTTGGAGAGAACTGGAGATGGCTATAGACAAGATGAAAGGAGGAAGGGCACTGGGTGTGGATGAAGTGAGTGTTGAAATGGTGAAGGCAGCAGGGGAGGTTGTGAAACAGTGGCTGTACCGTGTGATGAGGGTGATATGGAAGGAGAAAAAGACCCCAGAAGATTGGAAGAAAGGATTAATTGTCCCAATATTTAAGAAAGGAAGCAGAAAGGAGTGCAGAAATTACAGGGGAGTCACACTCATACCTCACTGTGCCAAGATATATGAAAAGATATTAGAAAGTAGAATACGAGCCAAAGTGGAGAGAAAATTGAGAGAGGAGCAGTATGGATTCAGACCTGGGAGATCAACAGTGGATCTCATATTTTCTGTGAGACAGCTCCAGAAACACCACTACGAATTTGGAGAGGATCTGCTGATGGCCTTCGTGGACATCGAAAAGGCCTATGATAGTGTGTGTAGGGAGAAGGTTTGGAAAGCAATGGAAACATGGGAGTGGATAAAGAGACTGTAGGCAGAGTGAAGGAGATGTATTGTGGAAGTGTGAGTTGTGTGAAAGTTGGAGGGGAAAGAACAGACTGGTTCAGACAAATGAGTGGCCTGAAACAGGGTAGTGTGCTGTCACCCCTTCTCTTTATTGTGGTTATGGACGAGGTAATGACACGGATAGCAGAAAAGATAGGAGAAGATAAGATGAAAGCAATGGTGTTTGCAGATGATCTCATGGTCTGGGGAAACAAGGAGGAGGAAATTCAGGAGCAACTGAAGGCTTGGGAAGAAACAGTGGGAGAGTACGGATGGAAGTTCAACATCAGTAAATGTGAGATCCTGTTAACGACCAGGAAAAAGGACAGACCAATGAGTGGGATAACACTTGGAGGTGGACAGCTGAAGAAGGTGGAAAGTCTCAAGTACTTGGAAAGTTCCACATATGACAAGAGGCAGAACAGGACAAGTCTCCTATCAAAAGGGAGTACCTAAAGTCTTCGCATTTGGACCATTCAAATAGGATTAATATTCTAGTTCCCCACATGACAGGAAGCAGACAACAGAATAGGACAAGATTCCTACCAGAAAGACATGTGCTTATGAACAAGTGAAGTGGACTCTTAGAATTTTTAACATGTGTTTTTAATATGTTTTGTACAGAATTTTAATGCAATGGTTTTAATATGTATTATTAGTGTGCATGCATTTTGGATTGTTCAGTGTTGATTTGATGTGTGGCCATTTGTTGTTGGTGAAGGGCTGATGAAGGACCGGTATACAAGGTTCGAAACATGTACCAAATAGCGCAATAATAGCGCAAATATTTTTTGTATTGATCTGACGGGAAGTTTCAACTGAATAAACTATTCATATACGTCAATACGGACCAGAAATGGCAACTAGTATTCCCATCATTAAAATGGCTAGTCAGGCTAAAAGGTATAAATTTAAACATCTGCGAATAAAATTGGCCAGCGTCATTAAAGACATTGATTTCTTAAAGAAATGCAGAACGCACAATCTAGTTCCGCGACATATAGGCGCGTTTCAGAAAAAGAGATTTTACAACAACTTTGAACGTAAAACACAGATAATGATCAACCAGAAAATCCTGCAACGGGAATTAAAATTTTTATATATAAAGAAAAATCAAATTAATAACTTTTTATACGAAGTTCACTTAGAGGCTGCTAACACCACGAATAAAGATGAATGGGACTCCTTCCTTCTCCATGTAGAGGAAGTTGTCGCATTCCACGCCAATAAAAAGGTCGGCACTTTAAACAGGAAGTTAGACCAACTAATGCGGCAGGCACGCACGATGAGCAACGAGGAACCTGACACTCCATCCCATGAATTCCAAAAACCGTTCGAAAACTTTTCTAACGTCGATTTTAATCAAGCGGAAATAGAATTAATGGAAAAAGGCTTCAAACATAACTGGCACTCCTCCTATAATAATAAAACGAATTTAACAGTACTAATAGCAGAATCGGAAGCGGCAATTCAAAAACTCCCAATAGAAAAAAGAAATGAAACCAGACATGTCATCAACAAGAAAATCAACAAAATAATAAAACAGGACAATAAACAACCCCATACAGAAAATGTCACCAGCTTAAAAAAGAAAATCGCTCAAGAGAATTTAATAGTAACTAAGGCCGATAAAGGTAATAGTATCGTTATTTTGAATAAGAACGAATACATCGAAAAAACAGAATCCTTTTTGAGTAACAAAAATTTCAGCATCATCAGCAAGGACCCCACAGGGCCCACACAACGGAAGCTCAAGCAAATATTAAAGAACACCGACATGATTCTAGATGAACATCAAATTAGTAAATTAATCAATATGAACCCAAGCATACCAACCCTTAGAGCATTGCCTAAAACCCATAAGGATAACCTACCGATCAGACCTATCGTAAATTTCAGGGGTAGTCCTGTTTACAAGCTGACGCAATTCCTCCAAAAAATTTTGAAAAAACATTATAAATTTACGACCAATAATGCAATTAGAAATTCCATTGACTTCTGTGAACGCACTAAGGGTTTGAATATAAAAAGCTCAGAAACCTTACACACCGCTGATATCAGCGACATGTACACGAACATCCCATTAGGCCCCACCATACATATAATAGAGGAGAACTTAAAAATGCACAGTAGGATGTCACAAGGTGAAATCAAGGAGTTCATCAGTCTGTTAAAATTTGCTGTGCAAAACAATTACTTCACGTTCAACCAAAAAATCTACAAGCAGACAGAAGGTTTGGCCATGGGCTCCCCATTGTCAGGCATAATGGCCAATATTTATATTGACCACTTGGAAAACATCAGCATCAGTAAAATAAAAGGAATCAGCTTTTGGACAAGATATGTCGATGACGTTTTTCTGATAGTTGATAATGAAATCTGTGGCATCAATCACATTACAACAGAGCTAAACCAAATTGATAATAGCATCAAATTCACCACAACATCAGAAATAAATCAGTCTATAAACTACCTGGATCTTACTGTCATTAGGGACACCATGAGCCTACGTTTTAAAATATACAGGAAGCCAACCCAAACGCACACCACCATCAGGAAGGATTCAAACCATCCGGCCAGCCATAAAAAAGCTGCTTTCAGGGCATATATTAACAGAGCCATTAACGTACCCCTCTCAGAACAAGATTGGAGCAAAGAGCTTTCCACCATATATCAGATAGCCATAGCTAATGGTTTTAGCAAAATGTACGTCGATTCCATTTTAAGTAAAATTAAAAATAGACCAGTCACAAGCTTGCAACCAGTTGAAAATAAGAAATCAGTTGCAGTTTTCACATACGCAAATCAACTAACGCACAACATCACGAACGTTTTCAAGAAACAGGAGCTTAGAATAGCATACAGAACGGATAACACCACTATGAAACACTTATTTAACTCCAAATCGGTCAACAAACAAGACAAATTCCAGAAATCCGGTATTTACAGAATAAAGTGCAAGGATTGTGATGCGGATTACATAGGTCAAACGGGGCGTAGTTTCAAAATAAGATATAATGAGCATTTCAACGCTGCTAGGCACAAAAAATTCTCAGCCATTAATAATCATATGCAGGAACGCAACCACAACTTTTCGAAAACTGAGGAAGACTTGGAAATTTTGCATTATTGCGGCAAAGGCATTATGCTTAATATTTTGGAGCAACTAGAGATAGACCAGGCCCTGAGAAACAACCCGTCGCACAATCTTAATGAAATCAATTTCGATAGCAATGTTTTATACGAAACATTGACAAATTTTGTCACCAGTAACAAACATAAAAAACCTCCATAATATTAGACCTGGGTTTGCAGTACCACCCAAACTTCCTTCCCCTCCCGCTCTAAGTTGCCTCCCCGCCCCTCCGCTCTTTGCTTCCACCAATGATACTCTCCCCCCCTACATGTCTCACGTGGCCTTGCCTCGCCTCGCCTAGGCTCAGCACTTGAGTTGCAACAGCTGTTTAAAGCACACAGGTTCACTGCACACACTGTGAGGTAAGGATTTCATAGCAATCGTTTTCTGGTTGATCATATATTAGATTCATTACTTCAGTCCATTCACTAAATCAATTTAATTTTCTTTTAACAGAGGACTACAGGTTTAGTCTGGGAGCGCCTAAAGTCTTTAGCATTTGGACCATTCAAATGGGAATACTATTCTATTTCCGTTCCACATATGACAAGAGGCAGAACAGGACAAGTCTCCTATCAAAAGGGAGTACCTAAAGTCTTCGCATTTGGACCATTCAAATAGGATTAATATTCTAGTTCCCCACATGACAGGAAGCAGACAACAGAATAGGACAAGATTCCTACCAGAAAGACATGTGCTTATGAACAAGTGAAGTGGACTCTTAGAATTTTTAACATGTGTTTTTAATATGTTTTGTACAGAATTTTAATGCAATGGTTTTAATATGTATTATTAGTGTGCATGCATTTTGGATTGTTCAGTGTTGATTTGATGTGTGGCCATTTGTTGTTGGTGAAGGGCTGATGAAGGACCGGTATACAAGGTTCGAAACATGTACCAAATAGCGCAATAATAGCGCAAATATTTTTTGTATTGATCTGACGGGAAGTTTCAACTGAATAAACTATTCATATACGTCAATACGGACCAGAAATGGCAACTAGTATTCCCATCGTTAGTATAAGACAAAAATCCCCGATTCTTGGATGTCACGGGTAATCTCGAGAACCACTGGATGGATTTTGATGCGGTTTTCACCATTCTGTAAAGGATATCTCGAGGAAAGATTCTGTAGAAAATAATTTATGTATGATCAAAGGAAGCCAAGCAGTAACGATTTCAGTGAAACAGTCGAAAACAAACTTGGCGTCCGTGCGCTTCTTAAGCTTACGCTGGGCAAACCGTTAAAAATATCAATATACTATGAGCGTAAGAATTGGTCAGCATGAAAAGCTCTACAAAAAAGTCTGCGAGAGCATATCTCTATCTTCAATACATCGCCCACTATAAGTGTTTTTAGACTGGATGGAAGGGGCACGTCCCCGTGCGCTCTGGTGAGCGTGACGGCATCCCGCGTGCTTGACCTTGCTTTGCCCTTGGTGTGCACTTGCCCTTCGCGAGTAATTTGAAACAAGATAAGCAAGATAAGTATTATGCAGATAATTTTCTAACATGTCAAGAGTCTTTGGCCAGCCTTTCTAGCATTTGTAACATTTGAAATGTTACAAATTCTTGTTTTAAAATTTTATGCATTTGGCAACTTGTCTTAAGATAGTCTTCTGTATCTGAAATGATTGACATAATTAGTACTGAATGTAAGGAAAAAACAATTACTTAAGACGGCTCGAAAACGGATTGCATAAAACTTACGGAAAAGTCAGAGAAGATTGGTTGGCGTGTAGCTACATTTGAATCCTGAAGAAGACAAACGATAACAATGCATCTTACTTATAGCCCAGCTTACTAGAACAAGAAAGAAGAAATTTGGTCGTATGAATTTAAGAAAATGTAAAAACTTACCGAAGTCAGACGAAAACAGCCCCGCGGCGACAAGTGGAGGTCAAGCTCCGCTCGGCTAGAGCAACTTACTGATACTGAGTGCGTGTGCCTGACGTGTATTAAGGAGTAAACAAACTGCTCGGCTTGAAGGGGTGGGGAGGGGGGGTCGAGAAATGGCATTGTCTATGGTCGTGAACTTATGACCGGATTCCTACATATGTGTCGCCATTGCTTAAAATTTTCTGTGTTCAATAGCAGAAATATGTTCATTATAACGAATACGGAAGCTTCTTCCGGTTTGGCCTGTGTATGTAGCATTGCACTGGTTACAATTGAGCTCATAAACACCGGATTTCGTATGTTTATTCGTGACGTTGACTTTACTAGAATTGAAGAATTTTTTAAAATTTGAGTTATTGGTTTTGTAGGCTACATTTATATTGTATTTCTTTAATACATTAGTTACTGTAAAAATACTTCGATCTATAAAAGTTAAAGTGGCTAGATTTTTCTTGGCGGAATTATCTTTTGTTAATTTAGTGACAGGTTTGTTTTTCAATTTATGAAACAAATTATTGACATATTTGCGACTATATCCATTGACTTTGGCTATTTGATGTATTATTTTGATTTCTTCTTTCAAATCATTATCCGACAATGGAAGTCTTAAGGCTCTGTTAATGAGGCTTATAAAAGTCGCATTTTTGTGGTTGCCCGGGTGGTTAGAATCCTGACGTATGATCACGTTTGTCTGTGAAGGCTTCCTGTAAATGTTGTACTGTAACCGGTTATCTTTTTTAATAACAGTTAAGTCTAAATAATTAATTTTGTTATCTCGTTCTGACTTTAAAGGAAATTTAATGTTATTATCGATAGTATTCAAAATGTCCATTACCTGATCTATCTCTTGTACTTGGTTGTTTATAATTAGGAAAACATCGTCCACATACCTGCCCCAGAACTCAATGCCTTTGATTTTATTAATAATTTTTTCCTGCTCCATGTGGTCCAAATATATGTTGGCCATAATGCCTGAAAGAGGGGATCCCATAGCGAGACCTTCTAATTGCTTATTGATTTTCCCATTAAAGGTAAACACGTTGTTACTAGTGACGAATTTTATAATTGCTATGAGCTCTTCTATTTCTACTTTAGAAAGATCGCTGTCGTTAATCAATTTATTATGGATAATTTCTAATGTTTTCTTAACCGGGATATTGGTGTACATATCTTTGACGTCAACAGAATGCATAGTGTTGTTGTCGTTGAGTTTTAAATCTATCGTTTTTTCACAAAAATGCATGGTGTTCTTAAATGAAAAAATTGGCTTCTAATCCGTAAAATTTATTCAGATATTGCTGTGCAAATTTAGCCAGTTTATAAGTCGGACTGTTTCTAAATTAACGATTGGTCTAGTCGGAGTGCCTGGTTTGTGTATTTTGGGTAACGCTCTCAATGTGGGTAGGCCGGGATTCATATTAATGAGTCTGTCATTCTGACTTTCTTCTATGATGAAAATAGTATTTTTTAATAGCTGTTTGAGTTGCTTCTGAATGGAACTGGTTGGGTCCTTTTTGATTTCAGTGAATCTATTGGCATTTATAAAATCGCTGGTTTTATTAACATAGTCATGTTTGCTAATCAGCACCGTGGTGTTACCTTTGTCCGCTTTGATGCTGTTAGTGTTAATTTTATTGATGAGGGCTTTGGATTTCAGCATACTTTTATGACTGCTTTTTGGTTTTATTTCCTTTGCGTTGACTATTTTCTTGATTTTCTTATTGGTTTCGAATCTGGCCGCGTTCTGTTCTTCGGCTGGGAGTTTTTGAATGGCTACTTCAGTTTCTGCTACAAGGTTAATTAGATCGTCATTATAATGGTTTCGTTCACAATTATGCTTGGGACCTTTCCGGAGTAACTCCAGTTCGTTTTGGTCGAGACTGACATTGGTCAAATTTTTCACGGGGCTCTGAAAAACGTGGTCAATACTTTCTGTGGATTTGTTCGAATTCATGGAACTCTCTTTGGTACTTAATAGCCTTTGTAATTTATTATCTAAAGTGTTGACTTTTTTAACGACGCAAGAGTGTACCATCTGACAGGTAATTTGATACTTGTCCCATTCTTTTTTATTAATGGAATTGGCTGCTTCTAAATGAATACGGTATAAAGTATTGCTCATGTTGGTCTTCTTCATGTGTAAGAATTTTATTTCGCGTTTGAGAATCTTGTCATTAACTAGAAATTGTGTGTGAGTTTCGTATGGGGTTTTTTCGTCCTTTCCTTTGATAACCCTTCAAGCGTTGTGGTACTACTCTGTGTCTTTTGCATTTTTTTTTTAAATCGATGTCCTTTATGATGTTGGCTAGTTTTATTTTAAGATCTTTATATCTGAACTTCAACCTGTTGGCTTGGCTAGCCTTGTGATTATTAGAGATATTATACTTAATGATTACTGTCAATACGGAACCTGAAATGTATAATATCTCTAAGAATGATGAAAACCGCATCAAAATCCATCCAGTGGTTCTCGAGACTACCTGTTACATCCAAGAATCGGGGACTTAGTTTTATACAATGTAGAGATTTGTTGTTGCTTGAGTCTTCACTCTTTCTACAGGTTTGATGCAGTTCTCCGTGTTTCCCTGTCCTGAGCTAATCGTTTCATCTCTACATAGCTACCACACCCTACATCCGAGGCAATCTGTTTAACATATTCTAACCTTCAGTTTTATCCTCGACCCTTCCTTCTATAACTAAGTTTGCTATTCCCGTGTCATAGTATGTGTCCTACCAACCTATCTCTTCTCTTCATTAGCAGTCGCCAGAAACATCTCTCCTCTCCCACTCGTCTTAATACCTCTTCATTCGTAACCCTATCTACCCATCTGATCTTCATCAATCTCCTGTAACACCACATTTCAAACGCTTCAATTCTCCTCTTTTCTGCTGCTCCAACAGTCCAAGTTTCACTTCCATAGAGCGCCACGCTCCAGACAAAGGCTTTCAGAAATTACTTTCTAATACCTAAATCTATATTCGATGTCAACAGATTCCTTTTCTGCAGGAATGCTTTCCTTGCCTGAGCCAACCAACTTTTTATATCCTCTTTCCTTCATCCATCACTGGTTATTTTGCTTCCTAAGTAACAGAAGTCTCCTACTTCCTTTAGTTTTTCACCTGCCAATTTGACGTCCATAGGGGTTTCTGATTTCTTTCGACTGCATCCCAATATTTTTGTTTTACATTTATTAATTTTCATCATGAATTCTTTCCTCAAGACAGAATCCATACCATTTAAAAACTCGTTCAAATCCTCAGGCGTGACGGTTAAGATGACGATGTCATCAGCAAATCTCAGAGTTGAAATTATTTCTCCTTGAATCTTTACTCCTACTTTGAATTTTCCTCCAATTTCATTCATTGCTTGTTCAATGTATAGATTGAAAAGTATGGGTGATAAGTTGCAGCCTTGCCTTACACCTTTCTGAATACCAGAGTCTCTCATGTCCTCTCATGCAACCATGAAAGGGTCATTTTACACTAATAGGCTTAATTTAACAAATCTTTTAGAAACTAAAATCCACAGTGATATAGATTGTACTTACCTCAAAGTGAATACCTGTACTTCTCGTCAAATCCCCGTATATCTTGGATAGGAGTACGGAAGTGCCATGCCATGCAGCGAGAACATCTGTAGAGTTATGTTTCACAACACGGAGGCCATCCAATGGGCCATCCCTTATCTTGTCAGGAATATTAACCACGTTCAGAGAATGGAAGCATTTCTCCTCTGCCATACTCGGCTAATGAATCTCATTACCTGCAAGTAACATTAGAATAGTAAGCTGAACCTTTCAGTTATTGCAAAAAAAAAACAGGGGCTCACATCTAGTGGGACGTGGGTTGGCGACCATGGGGCTCCAGCTGAGTCCGGCATTGCTTCCACTTACTTGTGCCGTGTGCCTTTCCGTCTTCTTTCCTGTCTACCTCCCTTGGTCAACTCTTGTTCTCTTCCGACCCCGGCGGTACTAGGGTATCCGAGGCCTAGGGAGTCTCTTCCTTTCCCACCTTATGGTGCACCCTGGATATTGCTGCACCCTCAGGGCTTCACGGCTGGTGAGTTCGGGAGTTGGCGACCCCGAGGGATTCCTGAGCTGGGTCCGGTTTTCCCCCTTTTGTCCATTACCTCTGGGGCAGATCCTCTCCTCTTTCACTTTCCTATCAGCTTTTCATGGCTCTTCTTCCTTTCAAGTCCCTCAATCCGCATTCTTCTAGGGTTGAGGGCATTTCTTTTCCTCCTGTCCTTTATTTGCCTTTTGTTTTCCATTTCTTCTTCTAGTATATGAGTTAGTAGTTAGTTTTAGTTATAGTTTACATTTCATTTTCATCTTCATGATCACCCAGACCATTAGAGGCCGATAACCTCGATGTTAGGCCCCTTAAAACAACAATTATCATCATCATCATTGCAAAAAGCAAAGAAAGCCAAGTCCGTACAGGCCATGGAGGCCCTGGGGGTAGTGGAAGTTAGAGGCTAGCACTAGATGGGATGGAGTAGTCAGCTCCATGTCCGGCCGCCTTTGCTCCAGGAATTACCCTGGCACTCATTTCTGGTGTAGGCTGAGTGAACCCCAGGGCTATTTGAGTTTCCGAAAGTGGTAGTTTTGTTTCTAAAATCCACAACTTGGGTGGGGGTCGAATCCACTCCCTTTCAGTTAGAAGCTCAGCGCCTCTACCGACTGCGCCACGCAGCCCCATTTCAGTCATTGCACCATACATTACTCGTCTTCTCCAAATCGTTCACATCACATCAGTCCTCTCCCTTGCTTGAGAGTTGCACACATAATCTATGAGATTATACCCTGTCTTTCAAAAGAAAGATTCTGAAGGATTTGGTGGGAGCGATATAAAATGGCCACCGCTGGGCTATATCGGTTGGAGTTGGGCAGCTAGCACAACACGTTGTTAATGCGTGTTCATCCATATTGGAAGTGACTGTTCCCGAAGTAAACAGGTTGTTAAATGTCCGATTGAGCTATGTACATTAACAAATTCACAAATGAAATTTGATAAAATGGTCCGGCTAGCTCAAAACAGTTGCCAGCGTTTCGTTCCAGTGTACCAATGGGCTCGTCAGTTGGTATGGTACACCCCACCAAGTCGCGTGGCCAGCACATACTGAGAAGGCCGCTGCAAGGCACAAATGTCGCCAGGAGCAGCGCCAATGTACTGTGCTCGCATTATATCTCTGCCGGCGATGTATGTCATCACTTCCAGGAAAGGTCAATCGACTGTACTAGCCTCAACAAAAACATTTCTCAAATCACTACAGACATTATTAATATTATTTGCCTAACTATTTCATGTTCTCCTTACCTAATTACCGGCATTAGTAACAAATCCGTCGGCACCTCCCTCGTGTACGATAATAAGCCTTTGTCCTTTACTTAAAGGTACTAACAACCCTTTGTTGGAATCGTCACTCCAACCTTTTCCATTTACATGGGTTGTGAGGATGTAACTTTCAACCATGAATACAATGCGATGTCTGTTTGTTCTAAAATGTTGCAATTGTGATAAATAATTAATTCTTAAGTTCCTTATGTCACTTTTTTCCAACAGCACTTTTCTATTATTTTTTTGTTTTTGACTATTTAAACCTTAATTGCTTTAATATACTGTAATCCTGAGACTTGAATGGCTCCCTTTAAATCCTATGCTCTCTTCCAGCTTGCATTTCAGTTTCGTTATGCTGGGCACACACTTCTCCTCAACGTAAAATTCATGAACAGTCCTCCTTACTACGCTCTGGTCAAAGTCTTTGAAATTAGTAACAGTATTACTTCTCGCACAAGTTTTATCAGGAGTTGCGAACGAGTTCGATTCTCCTTTCTCAATATCGGCCAACTCTCTCTTTATAACACGCACCGTTCTTTTAGATACACCTGTGGTCGCCGCGGTCCTAACTTGTGCTTGGTTAACAGGAATATTGGAATCACCGCAAGCCGCTTCATTTTCCATGAATTTTGGCACATTAGCCACCATCTCCCTACTTTGCCTCTACAATTTCTAGTTTTTAACTTTAGAGGTGACAGGTGCCATCTTATAACTTTACTTGAAAATGTAACTTTAAAAAATAACACCAGCTTAACACAAATACTGCAAAACATAATTCAGTACTGTAGAACTACATACACTGACAATAGTCTGGCAAGTACTAATGAAATGTGTGTGTCTTGTGATGGCCTTCTCAGTATGTGATAGCCATGCGTATTGGTGAGGTGTGTCTGTACCAACTGACGAGCCCAACGGCACACCGGTGCGAAACGCTGGCATTTTATGTTTGATCTAGCCGGACCAATTTTATCATATTAATTGATAATAATCTTAACTTGACTGTGTATTCTGCGGAACGAAGGCTGAAACTGGGGTGAATGGCTTGCTCGCCAGCTGTCTCCGAAGCTAGTAATTGAATGGAGATTGTTGGAAGAAATGAAAAGGTAAAAACACTTATAGTGGGCAATGTATTGTCGCGGACCTTTTTGTAGAACTTTCCATGCTGAACAATTCTTACACTCATAGTAGAAAGATATTTTTAACGGTTTACCCAGCGTAAGCTTAAAAGGCGTACAGACATTAGGTTTTTTTCGACTCTATTCACTGAAATAGTTAATGCTCGGCATCCTTTGGTCAAAAATGAATTATTTTCTACAGAAACCTTCCTCAAGAAATCCCATCAAAATCCATCCAGTTTTTCTCGAGATTACCCGGAACATCTAAGAATCAGGGACTTTGTTTTATACTAAGTATAGATACGGATAATTTCTGTGAGGTATGATGTACTTCATATCAATAGCTATAAATGAGATGCAAAATTCTAGTCAATATAATGTGGATAGCATATATTTGAATGGTTAATCTAACAGATTAGGTGCGTCCGACAGCAATAGCAATAGGTTGTGCCTGATGGAAGGTTAAGTTGTGGAACTCATCAGTGGAGCCTGTTATTATGAGGTTAAATATGCTTTATTTTAGAACATAATGTCATTCAACTGAGCTCAAGTCCAAACATATGGTGGTGATGATTGTTTCAAGGTGATAAAACATCTAGGTCATATGTGTCTAATGATACTGATGATACTGAAAATTAAATGGAAGTGAAAAATGCTGCTAAACTAGCCTAATGTCTTACGTCTAACTTACATGCTAAAGGAAGGAATGGAAAAAAAATCTATAGGAATAAGACAAGGGAAAGAAAAGTCCTCACCCCTCAAAGATTGAGGATTGAAGGTCTTGGAAGGTAGTAAAACCATGTTGGGCCAATACGAAAGGTTCTTTAGGCTGATGGGAGGAAGTCCTGAACAGCTACACCTATAGGTTGACATTTCCAGCTACTGAAAAACATTTTAGAAGCAAATAGGTTATACTTACAGAGAACCTGGTTATCTATTCAAATTGCCACTCCCCTTGATGTGCTGTAATGCGGCACCAATTGGTAATCAAGTGATTCGTATTTATGGAAATCTTCAATATACAGCAATAAACAGCTCCCCGCAATACGAAAGTGGTTCCTATTTCAGTAATTTAATTCTCGTGAGTAACTATACTGAAACCCACCCACTCTATATTAAAGGAAAAACAACGCAAAGTTCAAAATTAATGACAGTAGCAACAGAACGTTTTAAATAATCATTACCTGGTTGCATTCGGGTTGCAATGATGATGGCATTGATCTTCCCGCAATTTTAAATTACTCAGCTGATTAGCCGACCCAAACCAGCATAGGCAATATAATGAAATAAATTGTCAAGTTTCTGAATTACTCTATTGGATTATTATATCCCATTAAAGAAAGATAAAATTCCTATTTGTCTATCAAAGCAATACAAAGTTCAAATTGTCTTTAATAATATCAAAATAGTAGCGTAATATATATGCTATGAAATTATTCCAATCCCGATGATTGGTCAAACTGTGTGGTGTTCTTACCAACAACAACAAAAAGTTATATTCATGATTCAGACACGCAACTTGGTTATAAATTAACTTAAAGTTGTGCATCCGAGTGAAATATGGTGTATATTAGCTATACTGGTTACTAAAGCCATCCATATCACTTGATTGTGGTATTTTTCTTTCTTTAACAAATGACTTATGTTGGCAGACAACCTCATTGGCCTTCGATCAACGGCGCGACATTCAAGCTTTTCGGACGTTCTTCTCCGTGATAATTATGTTGTGGCTGCTGTCTCAGGGGTGAAATGAATATGTTATTTGC
Organism: Meconema thalassinum; assembly: GCA_946902985.2. Taxonomy (NCBI): domain Eukaryota; kingdom Metazoa; phylum Arthropoda; class Insecta; order Orthoptera; family Tettigoniidae; genus Meconema; species Meconema thalassinum. The sequence goes on from OX336395.1 coordinate 342,648,719, forward strand.
CACAATCAAGGAATACACAGTAGGTGTTGAAAAAAGCAATTGTATATTAGAGCTTTTTGTGTAATTTTATCCACATTTCAATGTCACCATGTTGCTCCTTTCCAATCATCATCTTGAGCAGTTTCCGACAGCTGGTCGGGTCTGCTTCGAACATAAGCTTATCCATCCACCATCTCTCGTCTTTCACTGTGTCCCAGGACACTCCTCTTTCCTCTACACCCCTTTTGTCCATCTGTCCCTTGGTCTTCCCCTTGGCCTCCTTCCCTTCATTTCCATTCCAAACATCATCTTCAGTATCCTATCCTCTCCTCTCGCATCCTCCTCACATGTCCATACCATTGTAGCCTAGACCACTCTATTCTATTTCGCAATGGTTCCTCTCTTACACGGTCCATTCTTGTTACTCCTACCCTACTCCTCTGGAACTTCATCTCCACTGCTCATATTTTACTCTTGTCCCTTTCCTTCATCACCCAATTTTCTGAACCATACGTCAAAATTGGCACAAAGTAGGTCTTGTAGATGATTCCTTTACATTTTTGTGGTACATCCCCCTAACTCTCTTGAGAAATCCATCTGCACACCTTCCCCTTTCATTTATTTCCATCCTATTGCCTCCCTTTTCTTCAATGATGCTTCCCAAATACTTGAATATTGTTTTAGATCCCTTAGTTGGGGGTAGTTAGACGCTGTGCTATTATTTAGCAACAGCGGTTATAAAATTTGCTTAATTCTAAGTTGCGTACCAAATGCAACTGTCTTACAGCTAAACTTTTGACCAGGGCGATCGCCTGAGGCAATTTATTCCTCAGATCACCACCCGTACGTATTCTAGAAACACCGGTTGTCTCTAGAACCGCCGGATTCCGCCCCCTTAATACTAGTTGTCGACGCTTATGCTAATGATTATTAACTAGTATTAATATAGTCGCAGGCGGCTTACGGTGCCACTAAGCAAACCGCTTCGCCCGCTGTATTTTCCTGCTCATTGCCGTTGCCTTTGCATATGTTGTCGTTGTTGGGTCTGCCCACTTTAACCCCTGTGAGTTGCTCGCGATGCCCCTCATTTAATGCCCTTGGCTGCCCGATGCGTCACCATTTATGTGGGCATTGGACATCGTCCAATGGCATAATATCATCTTCGCCCTTATTGGCAGTAGTAGTATCCTTTTCGCCCTTATTCGCAATAATAATAATAATCTCTTCGCCCTTATTGGCAACAATAGTATCCTTTTCGCCCTTATTCGCAGTAATAATAATCTCTTCGCCCTTATTGGCAACAATAGTATCCTTTTCGCCCTTATTGGCAACAATAATGCTTCACTCCCGCGCATAGGAGTCTCGCTTCTCGCTGTAGAAGCCCTACTTACTTATATTTAACTGAAAGTCTAGTCCTAGTTTGGTCGTCCCTAGGGTCAGCTCCTGAGTCCGGTGTGGAGCTGGCTATTTCTCCCACCATCCTCAGAAAGTCTCCCCTGCAGGTCTTGGCATCGACGACCGTGGCACATAGTGGGTGTAACATCTCTTCGTCCTGGGGGCAGGCTAGGCACACCTAGGATTCCGAAGTTTGCCCGTGCCTGGCCATGAATGCCTCAACCTTACGTGGTTCGTCTTTTTGGTCTAGTCGTTAAGTTAATTAGGGTAAGGCTCATCATCGCCTTACCCGCTCTGCTCCAGTGTGGTGCCTCTGGCCTTTTGCTTGTGTCGTTATCACCAATCAGCGTGTTATCAGATTCCTTTTTATGTAAAAATATAAGTGTACTGTGTAAATAATTTATTGTTTATAAAATGTGAAATTTTTCAAGTGTTTTGGGGTTGTAGAAACTTCTAAGTGCATAGACTACTTCAGGTCTACTGTGCTATGTCGGATTTCCAGCTGTAATGCCTTGTTAATTTTCATGGAGGCGTTAGTAGGGTTTATGGCGCTAGGTTCCCTGTTATTAGGATCCGGGGGTATTATTCGTTGAATAGGCTTGAAGCAAGGTAGGAGGGGGTTGCGCATCTTTGGGCTTCATGTAAATGGTGGCCTAAAGCCGGTGATGCTGCTGGGATGCTTCTACAATGAGTGGACGGGGGTAGGTATTTCCCGGGATTGCAAAAATATAAAAATTCCATGCAGGAGTAATACTAATAATAACCCAGGTGTGTGGGTGGGATATTCCATGCATGTATCTGGATAGGAGGCGTATCCGCACTCATCTAAGGATAGGTATCGGTCAATGTATAATAGTACTATGTCCCTTTCATGCGGGATTATTTAATAAAAAGAATTGTTAATATATAAATTTGGCCTCATCTCTTACTTGGAGATGCGCATTACGCTTAATTGTCGTTTTCCGACGCACCCCTAATACTCAGGTGGTAGCATTGAGATCCAGGGCGTAGGAAGCCCTCTCTTTAAGCGCATGAAGTCTATCAACCCCGATGTATATTTTGGCATGTAGTGTAGCTGTTTTTATCGTGTCTGTGTTGGTTAATGTTGTAATTGGGAAGGTTATGGAAGGGGAGTAGTGTAGTAAGATGGTAGCCTGTGGGTGGTATATTGGTAATCCCGCTGGGATTGTCCACCTATGCCCCTGTCATCCTCCCTTGGTCCATGTCTGCTTTCTATCCGCTTCTTGGGATAGTGATGTGTGGTGACGCTGTGACGTCACGGCCTAATCTGGTCTCCCATTTGTAGTGTTAATGCAGCCAGTGGTCGTAGTGCGCCTGGCCATGTCCTGATAGCCTGATGATTTTTTTAGAAATAAAATCGAGAAAAGAAGTTATTAGGGCGGAGGTCTTGTTTCATCAGAGCCCCTGTCTGTATTCGCCCCTGATTAGTGAGCGCGTATGTATGGGACTATGTTCCGCTACCCCATGCGGGCGGGAGGCCTGTTATCGGCTAAGTCCTATCGTGTATCGCGTGTCAGATGGCGCGTGCAACTTGTCAACATCTTTGTAGATATGTCCCTGTGGCCCTAAGATAAGTCCGGCTTATTATGTCTGTACGTTGCTAAATGTCACCACTGTTGTAACAGTGCTGAAAAATGTATGGCATTATAATTGGTCTGTGTTTGTGATTTCATGGTCACTGCCGATATAACAATAGTGTCTGTCGGCAGCAGTGTTGCAATGCGGTGGTCTCTGCAAGTCAGTATTTCGTCATGTTATGTTTACATTTGTTTGTGTGCATGAAGTCTCTGATATTGCGTAGGTCGGCTGTCGGAACGTGAATTTTTGCGAACGTCGGCATGTTGTTATTGCTTGAGATTCCGGGAGTGCCAGTGTGCTAATCTGTCCCGCTTTTGTTAATCGATGTTATGTGTACACTGCTTTCGCAAGACTTTGTTTTGTGTAACCATGTGTAATCCATGTCTGGGAAGTCTATTGTGATCCCCTTGGAGGTTACCGATAAAAAAAAACTCCTGTGTCTATAGGCATGTGTCTGACCCAGTTATTTACTTATCTGTGGCCAACTTCAGTGTAATTGGGCGTCTGGATTTTTGTTTCCCATGGCGTCCAATTTTTGCTGGGATTCGGACCCGTGATCATGTAATTCTCCGTGTTCTATGTCTGCGTTTTGTTTTTGGGATTTAGGTGTCCCCAGTGTGGTTTTTGATTGTATCTTTCGTACCAAAAATACCATTGGTTAGTTAGTTTTTGGTACGAGTGTGGTGTGTGGTTATGAGTTCGGACCCGGCTTGCTGTAAGGACCTGGTATGACGATATCTATGCCGTATATACCATGGCACATGTATCGTGTATTTGAAATGCGCAGATGAACATACGCATTCCAGTGAAGAGTTAGTGTGTTTTTGAATTCTCCTCGTAGTGTAATTTGGGGAGTTATACGGTTTTGGATCTGAAGTGAATGATGGCGTTTGTTCCAGTTCAACCTGGAGTGGTCTTAGTCTGTCTGTATGTGTGAAGGTCGCCCAGTCACGAGTGTCTTATCGCTGACGGCGATAGTATTGAATTACAATGGCGTGCGCACTCACTTGTTACTTGTTTTGACAATGCTCCGTGTCCGGCACGTGTGTGTGTCTGGGCCTGAGTGCTATCTCTGTAGTTGCGAGTAGGGCTTTCCGTAATGTAAAAGAACCTTCCGCTAAGTACATTTGTGTTCCCAAGTTTTGTGTTAACTGTAAGCGTGGGTCGAGTATATCCCTATTAATGGTACTAAATGTCGTTATGCACGAGTGTCTCCGGGCCTCTAGTCGCGTGTTTGGTGACTAGGTGTCGGAGGTGATTTGATTGTTTTGTTCGTGTGTGTATGCGTTAGTGGAACTGTCCCTTACTTTCCTATACTGCAACTGGATAGCTACCCGACCTTACATTCCTGGTATTCAGAAGGTTGCGGGTTTGAGACCGTCTTTAACCAGGATAATTATTTCTGGTGCCATTCAGGCTTGTGTCTTCTGGACAGTTCTGCCAAGTGTTGGGGTCGTATCCCGGTGCGGTCAGCGAGGTCCGAAGGCTATTTCTTGGCCTTCTTTCCACGTCTGCCAGTGGGATCACTTCCCTTCCTCTTGGCAGTGTTTCCGCCTTTACGTGTGGGTGTGGGAGCTTTGCGTGTATGATATGCCTTCATACGGCGGGCGTGAATAGTGTCTTTAATGAGCTTGCGTCCATGGCGCACGTTAACGATATAGTTTAGGTCAGATACCTTCCTGCAGACTTTGAAGGGACCTGACCAACGTGGCAGGAGGAACTCAGACACATTTTTCTTACGGGCGGAATTGGAAACCATAACCAATTGCCCGGGTGTGTATTCCACGGTCTTCCTATGCCGATCGTACCGTTCTTTTTGTTTCTTCTGCGCCGCGGCTATGTTCTTTCTAGCATTCATGCGAGCTATCTGCAAGTGCTCTAGCCGGGCGGCATTGGCCGTGTGAGTGTCCTGTGGGATGCATATATTGTCAATGGGACTTCTGGGCGTGTATCCGTGCAGTAGGAAGTGTGGAGAGTGTTTTGTAGCCGTGGATATGGAGGTGTTACAACTAAAAGTTATGGGCTGCAGATAATCATCCCAGTCTGTCCCTGCGTCCCCTGTGAATTTAGCCAGGGCTATTCCAAGTATTTTATTCATACTCTCCGTGAGTCCGTTGGTTTGCGGGGAAAAACTCGTGGTAGTGTATGCCTTAATCCTGAGTATCTCCAAAAACTGTTGGAGCACTCTCGAGGTGAAAATAGTACCTCTGTCGGATAGTAAGGTTTGGAATAGGCCATATTGTGTAACTATGTCAAATAAGAATTCGGCTATGCTGTTCGTGTCTGCTTTGGGAACAGCCTTCGTGATCATGTATCGGGTGAGATACTCGGTGGCAACCAGGATATATTTATTGTCTTTCTGAGATGTCGTAATAGGGCCTTTAACATCTATTCCGACTCTGTGAAATAACTCTCCTACGGGAATTGGGTTGAGTAATCCATGAGGCTTGCCAGGCCTTGTTTTGAATCGCTGGCAAGTGTGACATGTCTTTACGAAGGTGTCTATGTCGGCCTTCATGTTTACCCAATAGTACTCGTCACGGATTCTAATGTATGTTTTATGCGTACCCAAATGTGCCCCTGCCAGTGGGCTATTGTGGTGTCCGATCATTATATTCTCTTTCAATGACTCCGGAACCGCTATGGGTGCGTTATCGTGCATGGCTGTGGGCTTAAATTTCAGTACCCCGTCTTTGTCTAGGAAAAATCGCCTAGACAGCCGTGCTGTCATGGAGTCCACGTTATCCAAGTTTTCTAGTGCCATTAGAATCTGTTTCAAGTACGGATCACGTCCTTGCTCCTGCTTGATGTTAATCACCGTCAGGGCAAAAGTGGGCATGTCGTCCCATTCGTGGTCCTTACTGTCATCCGGGGGATCGGCTATTGGCAGCCTAGACAACCCATCTGCGTCTAGGTGTGTAGCGCCTTTCTTGTGTTTGACCACGAAGTTATATTCACACAGGCGAAATATAAACCTGTTGAGCCGCGAATTTGGGTTTTTAAATTTCTCCCAAAAAAGCAAGCTCGCGTGGTCAGTCACTACCGTGAACTGGATACCATAGAGGTATACCCGAAAGTAGTTCACTCCCCATGAAAATGCCAGCATTTCCCGCTCTGTGGCAGAGTATCTAGTCTCAACGGCCGTTAGTTTCCTGCTAGCGAAAGCGACGGGCCGTATGCGCCCTTCTGCGTCTTCCTGCAATAGGGCCGCCCCCAGCCCGTACTGGCTGGCATCCACATGTAGAAAGGTGGGCCTATCACTATGGAAGTGTTGCAATAATGGTGGTGAGGTCAATAGTTGCTTCAGTGTGTTGAAGGCATCTATGTGTTGCTGCTGAATGCTGAAGGGCGTCTTTTCACGTGTGAGTTCGGTTAAGGGGTGGGCGATGTGCGCAAACCTGTGGATATACTTGCGATAATACGAGGCCAGCCCAATAAAACTGCGCAATTGTTTCAAATTTGTGGGCATTGGGATGCCCGTTATTGCGTCAGTTTTCGCTGGGTCGGGAATAATGCCCTCTCTGTTTACAATATGGCCCAATATGTTAATCTGCTGTCTGGCAAATTGACATTTCGCAGGTTTAAGCCTTAGTTTGGCTTCTCTGATCCTTGCGAAAGCCTCCTCCAAATGTACGATATGCTCGTCAAAGGTGTTGGAGAAGACCGTTATGTCGTCCACGTAGACTAATACGGAACGCCATTTTAGACCTGAAAATGTCTTATCCACTAGCTTTTGGAAGGTTTGGCTGGCGTTACGGAGGCCCATTGGTAACCTTGTGAAGGTATATAGCCCGTTCTCTGTAACGAACGCCAGCTTGTGCCTGTCTGGTTCATAGACGGGGATTGAATAGAATCCACTATAACAATCCATCGAACTGAACCAGCTAGCTCCGCCAAGGGCGTCCAAATAGGTGTCTGCCCTTGGTAGTGGATAACTATCAATTTCGACTAACTTATTGAGCCTACGGTAATCAGTACAAAATCTGTGGGATCCGTCCCGTTTTTTGGTCAGCAGTACTGGAGAGCTGTAACTTGAAATAACGGGGACAATGACTCCTGCCTCGAGCATCTCCGTGATCTGAGCGTCGATGGCGTGTCTCTCCTTCTGGCTCACCCTGAAGGGAGGCTGGTGTACTGGCCGGTCACTGGTGAGTGTGACGTGGTGTTCGATGAGGTCTGTCACAGCGAGATCCTTCATCGAATGGGCAAAAATATCCCTGTTGGCCTCCAGGAGCTCCGTGAGCCTTTTATTTTGCTCCGGAGTCAGGTCCCGTCTGTGGTTCTGGTTGGCCGCCTTATCTCTGTGTGTGTGTGTTGGCTGATAGTGTGCAGTGCAGAGGCCTGGTGCTCGTGATTTTCTCGCTCCGCTCGAATCCCATCTGTGTTCCTGGTGTATATCATGGGATGTGTGGTGAGCCTCTGGTCGTGCTTTAAAAGCATCTGACCGCTAGCGAAATTTATGCTAGCCTCATATTTAGCGAGGAAATCCATGCCAATTATGGCTGACGCAGAAAGATGTTCTATAACGAACATGGGGTGTGTTGTGGCAAAATGGTCTAGCCTAAGATGTATGTTTGCCACCCCCATGTTTTCTAGCGTCTGAGCATTGGCCGCTACCAGCCGGATGTCACCCGTGACATCGTGTATTTGGCCTTCGGTAACGTGTCTGCTATTTACACAACTTACCGCTGCCCCGGTGTCAATTAGGGCCTGCACTCTGTGGCCATTTATGGTGGCGTGTATCGTGAGGGCCGATACCTGCAATCCATTGCCCTGCACCGATGTGTTATGTAGGATGTATGTTGTTGTTGTTGTTGCTACCGGCGTAACATCTGTACTGGGAAGGCATGGAGCTGGCCGCTTATCGTACCTGGCACGCTTGGCCTCTAGGCTTGCTTCCTGTCCCGAGTGCTTTGCCTCGGTCAGCAAAGTGCGCTCACCAAGTACATTGCCAGCTCTCTTAATCGCTCGCGCTGTGGAAATAGAAGTCTGCTGGCATACGTTTAATGCATTGACCGTTCCCAGCTTTTGTGTAGGTGTGCTGTTGTTTTCTTCCTCTTGGGAAGGTGTGTCTGCGAATGTGAACCTGAGCTTGCCCTTGTTACCCCGTTTTTTGTTCCAGGCGGTCGCGAGTTCGACTCCTGTTGCTGGCTTCCCAGTGCCGAGAGAGCTCGCGTCCTGCGCCTGTGTGTGGTCACTTCCCACCCTGCGTTGTGGTGTAGGGGGTATGGTTTTCTGTTTGGAGGGTGTGGGCTTATTCTCAGTCTGTTTGTGCGTAATCATGAGGGGTGTATAATGTCCCGCCTTAGGGTTCCCTGTAAAAAGTATATGCAGGTCCCTGTCAAATCCCGCAGTTGAAAATAGCGGGGGCGAGTGCACATTAGTGTATACGTGGATATTTGCTTTAAGCACCTTGCCGAGAGCGGTCACCTCTACGGCGCTAGCATATGTGCCGTCCCTACCCATGTATTTCTTGTAATCCGCCCCGGTCTGGAATGGGTTTTCCCGCTCGTCCGAGACAAAGTCTCGGTACTCTTTCCAGTTGGCCAGGATATGTTTGACCGTTTCCTGCCTGTATTCCTTATGATGGTCCTCGTTATGCCGAACCAGGAAGCTTATAGTCCTAAACAGGCAGTTGCCGTCTCCTTGTACGGGGTGTGTCTGGAAACGGCCCGGGGGCGGATCGTCAGCCTTAGCTTTGGCTGGCTGCTTCTTCCCCTTACTCTTACGAGTTTGCTTGGGGGAAGGGCCTTTCTGGTGTTGTGTTGGGGGAGGAACCTCAGCCGCTTCATCAGCTGGCCGAACCTCCCCGTCTAGGCGTTTTTTTGAAACGTAGGAGTGCGCCTGCCTGTACTGTATGTGTGCCCCCCCTCGGGGTGGCTGCGCCAGCTCCCCGCCTGCGGTGTGTGGAGTATTTCCCCCCCCCCCTTGTCTGTCCGGCGGGGTGCCTCATCCCTGAACTCCCTCGGGTATTCGTCGGGGAGGGGGTAGTGTTCCGGGCCCTTTGTGTATGTGTCTGTATTGTCCCGTCCTCTTGTAGGTTTTCTAGCCTGTCGGTTATTGCCCGGTGGTCCGTTGTCCTGTCTCCGCCAGGGTGGGGTGTATGTCTGCTGCTGCGGGGGCGGGTTTTCCCGTCGATTCCCCTTTTCCCTGTACCGGGAGGCTGCATACCCCTGTCTGGTCGGGGGTGGGTTTCCTCGACGGTCCCCATTTCCCCTGTACTGTGGGGGTGCATAGCTTTGCCTGCGTGAGGGAGGGTTCTCCCGATATTCCCCGTTTCCCCTGTACTGCGGGGCTGCATAGCCTTGCCTGCTTGGGGGTGAGTTTTCCCGGTACTCCCTGTCTGCCCTGTATTGTGGGGCAGCGTAGGCCTGTCTACTTGGTGGCGGGCTGTTTCGTCGGGGGATGGTGTGCTCGTACTCCTGTGTGTACGGGGATGGTGGTCGCCGTGTGGGGTATGTCGGCTCTGTGTCCGTGTACGATACCGGTGAATACCGAGGAGGGTAGTGTGGCCTATCCTGTGGGTGAGGTGTTGTTGGCCGCTGTGGAGGGTAGTAATTTTCCTCCCTCCCGTAGTGTCTCCTCTCAGTGTACCCCCTATCCCTTTCAGGATAGTAGCGCTCTTGTGTGTCTACGTGTTCATCCCTTAGCGGTCTCCCGCCTGCTTGGATGGCAGCTATATCTTTTTTCCCTCCTCTATGGTCTTTATGTTGTTCAACATGTGTTGGACCGTGGGGTTGTTCATAACGCACAACTTGTCCACTATGGATGGTCTGAGGCCCTGCATTAACAGCTTGACTTTCTGTTTGTTCGTCATAGCTGCGTTATATTTGTCGCACATTATCAACTTTACGTTGATGTATGCTTGGGCGCTTTCCTTAGGTCCCTGTGACCTCTGTCTAATTTGGTCGTACAGGTCGTCATAATCTGGTATGAGCTGGAATTCACTTTTCAACAATAAAGTGATTTCCTCCCATGTGGCAGCTTCTAGTGTGTCCTCATGGAGCTCATACCATGTCGTGGCCGCCTTTGTGAGGTAAGCAGGAAGGAGCCGTTTTCTAACTTCCTCGCTCCAACCATTGATCCGAGCCGTTCTATTGAAGGCCTTGAGGTATTCCTCGGGATCCTGGCCTTCCCTCGTTAACTTTGTGGGGTGGATCATGGGGTATTCAGTGTGTCTGTTCATTTCGTGTTCGGCTGTGTAGTGATTCTGGTCTGTCTATGTTGTTCGCACCGCTATCGTGTGCCGAGGTGTTTGGGCTACTCAGAGGGGAATTAGCCTCGCTTCCCGTGTACGACACTTGTGTTATGTTACCAGGTGGCTCGTCACCTGATATGTCGGTACTGATTGATGGTGTGTTGTCGTACTGTGTGGATTTGACTACGTGTACAGTCCTGTCTAAATCCTGTTTCACAGTTTCCAGAATAGTGTGGATGTCTAGAACTGCCTCTGTCGTGTGATTATCTGACTTAACAGTGTCTGTCTCTAGTAACTGTGTAATGCGCTCGAGCAGATTATTAGTCTTCTGCTCTGTGATTTGCAGTTGCTGCAACAATAGGGGGTGGAGTGTTGGCAGGCAATCTACTTCACTAGCGCTGGATATTGGTGACTCTTGTCTGTGTTCACTGGCCTGGGATCGTGTAAAATGTGTAACTTGTTCTGCAGCTGCAGGGTGTTGAGCGCGGATCTGTGATGTCCTGAATTCGAGGTCCCTAAGAAGTTGTACTGCGGTCTGGTCAGTTATTAAGTCACTGTTCTTAATTTTTAACTTCGGGATGAGTGGAGTTGTACTAGCCGACAAATGGTGCGCAAAGTCTCTTAGTGTAGTTCTAAATGTGGACATTTAATTTCCACCGACTTTGCACTATGGTGCGGATGGGGGTGGGTGTAATAATACAAACTCCTATGTAATAGAAAAAAAAATGTGTGACGTAATATGAAATAAAAAAAAAATCCCAGTCTCACTTGGCTGTATGCGGTACGGGCCGTTTTGACCACGAGAACTCGTTGTATGAGCCCTTTGTCTACTGTGCGTGGTACCCGGCCTCCACCAATCTGTTTTAGATCCCTTAGTTGGGGGTAGTTAGATCTAAAACGGATGTGTTATTGTGCTGATTTGGAGAGTGATTCCTAGAGGGGGGGGAAGCTTCCCGTGGCTGGGTAAGCTGACCAGTGTAGAGTGTTGTTTAGTGTTAGGATGCTAGGGGATGCTCCTATAAAGACGTAAGTGTACCTCGGGGGATGAACCTCTGCGTACAGGTTAATGTACTAGCCTCTCAGCTGGTTGGAGAGTTATATAACCGACGTGCGTGCGTCAGCTATGTGTGGGCGGCTCGCTGCTCAGGTAGTCGGGCCGCTGCGGGAAATACAATGAAGCTTGAGCTAGCAACTAATGGGCTATTGTCACGGTGAGCCGTGACGGAAGTCAGGAAAGGTGTCAGGACGTAAAGAGGCGTGTAATTAGTAAGACAAGTGTAGTGTACTGACCAAGTATTTATTGGTCAGTGAATATGGAATTGTGAGTCCCTTTTAGGGGAATGTAATAAATGTTATAAGTTTAAGTGTACAAGTTTGTAGAGTAGGTTACAAAATATAGGATCTCTGAACACTGCTGACTCACCTGATGTTAACAGCTAGGGCCTCCGGCTGACACACTGTATGACTGATAATCGAGAGAGCTGTCCTCCTTAAGGCCTTCCTCTTATAGGCTTTGGTGTTGTGCTGTCAGCATTCCATTGGCATAGATGCCCCAGTTAGTTATAGTGTAGCTGTTTATGGTGTGATGCAAGTGTTTGGCAAGCCTTCCAGGCTGGTTAGCTGCCCTTGCTGTGTGAAAGATGTTGTTCTGGACTTATGAGATTTGCCAGTTAGGGGTGGTTTTAATAGATGATGGAGGGTGGCTTCCAGGGGGTGCAGCCCCCTGGGAGCCTGTACAATATTCTACTTTCCGCAACTGCTGTCCTCGAAGTGTTATGCCCATATCCAGTCGGTTCTTCCTCATCGTTGTGATAACCACTTCCCTCTCTTGTGTGGAGAACTTCATCCCATATGATAACACTACCTTCTCCCACTCATCCAATTGCTCTTGTAAGTCTTCCTCATCCTCTCCCCATACCAGAAGGTCATCAGCAAACAACATTGCCTTCATTTTCCTTTCCCCAATGCTATTTACCACTTTTCCAATATCAACTATAATATGTCTAGTATAAAACCCCTAGCCATTAGTGGATATAAACTTCCGTCGTACCATACTTTATATTAATTAATGTCTGCCCTTTGCACTTGGCCATAGAACTCTTTCATTTAGGGGTTGGCACATTGTGGTTATCATCCCCATATACTTGGATTGGGAAAAACCTATGAAATTGTGGTGTCTGAAGTAATGAGGGATGGGGTGAAATCCTCACACAAGATGGCCAACCAACCCAGATCTGAACCTTAAGCTTCTCAATGCCTTCACAAGTGATAAAAAGATAATAGACCATGCCCAAACTCAGACACTTTGAAGAAATTCTTTGTTTTATTCAGCGAAGAAGCTTAAATTCTCTTCTTTTTTTTTTAAATAGAACATGTGGAACTTAACTTTTAAAGTGCAGGGATAAAAAATTAACACCGTAGTGAAACCTTCGTCCAATGATTACCGACCAGTGACAAAGCCAGGTACAGCACTAATTTTAAATGGTCCCAGCTGATTTCCTATATTTACTAATGCTACTACCCCTCATTACAATGATGAAGTAATTTTAGCAACACCCTGTCATAACGAAGACAAAGTTTCAGGGATCTTACTATTTTTGCTTCTAAGAATGTGACCATAATGGTTCGTGTTGTTCTTAAACCTCTCAACCTTCAGCGCTGCATTTTCAGAAGCTTCGCTACACACTGTGCTGATGGTAATCAGGTAGCGAATAGGGCGAGCTCTGCTAGGCAGCAAAGTAGAAAATCATACGAGCTCCTGTGTTTGAACCAGTGTTAAATATTTTAGTCTGTACATTGTTGAGCTTGAGTTGCAGTCAGAAGTGTATTGGGGTCATACGCAGTTAATTTCAGAGATTTTTGCAATCTGTGCTAATTCCAAGTACGCTGCATGGTTCTTCTCTGCAGCAACACGTCAGGGACATAAGTTGACACCATTAGTGATTATACGATCAACAAATCCCTGATGCTTACGAGTACACACATTTTATTTTACCTTCCTTTAATTTCAAAGTTGATTCAGTACCTTCAGCTGTAATGTTATTAAGAGTACATACACTACCACTCGACCAGATTAATTTTGTATTTTTTTTTCGTTATTCTATTATTTAATAAGAAACAAAGTTTTTATGGTTCCGCCTAGTCAATACCTATTTTATTTTTAAAAAATTATCGTGACATAATCACTTCACTTTTTATGTGTAGGTACATGTTTCGGTGTCTAATGATATTGACACCTTCATCAGCCTAAGTTATGGTAGCACTCAAAGACATTCACTATTTGTTCATTTTAAAATATAACATGCAGATCATTAAAATAATAAAAGTTTGTAAAAACAATGTTATAATAAAAGTTCACTAAAAACATTAGGAAAGGCTTGGTGCACTGTCTTGGTTTAGTATGTTGTTTCGATGATAGCCCCAGAAATCCCAGCAAGAGGTAACCATCATAAGATGTAATTGCGGCAGCGAGTAATCGGGCCGTGCTCAAGCATACGGAGACAGTGCACCAAGCCTTTTCTAATGTCTTTATTATAACAGTGTTTTTACAAACTTTTAAAGTGTTATTTTAATGATCTGCATGTTATATTTTAAAATGAACTTTTTATGGACAAATAGTGAATGCCTTTTGAGTGCTACCATAACTTAGGCTGATGAAGGAGTCAATATCTTTAGACACCGAAACATGTAACTGCACATACGAAGACAAGTGATTATGTCACGATAAAATGTTTAATAAAATAGGTATTGACTAGGCGGAACCGTAAAAACTTTGTTTCTTATTAAATTCTGTCAATACGGGGAAAATGTGCGACTTTAAAAGTCAAGAAGATTCTATTATTTGTCATCAGAAAAGTACTACTGTATATACTGCTCGAGTCCAAGCTCGATGAACTTGCGGGGTGAGGAGAAAGAGCAGAGAAGGGTCGGGCGTGAAGAGAAGGATCTGTCAACAGCCCACCGTGATATATGGTATTACTTTCTATTCCAATACTGCTAACATTCGGCCGTTGCTCAAACCACAGTGGTGTTAGGAATGACTGAGTGAGTCACCGACCAATGTATTTGGATCTGTAATATTCACGGACCGAGAAACCTCATCACTCATCAACACCACTACTCATAGTCCACGATGCACATTCCTCTCAGGTTCACGCAGCTTAGACTCGAGGAGTACTCAGTACTGTTAACAAAACCTCACTATAACAATATAATTTTCATGATCCCATCAATATTGTTCTATCTAGGTTTGACTGTAATATCCCCAGAAATGTAGTACAATAGCCATATAGGTAATCATCATCATCATCTTGAGCAGTTTCCAACTGCTGGTCGGGTCTGCTTGGAACATAAGCCTCTCCATCGTTTCCTGTCCATCCACCATCTCTCGTCATTTACTGTGTCCCAGCACACTCCTCTTTCCTCCACACTCTTCTTAACTCCTTTTGTCCAAATGTTATAATAATCTAGTGCTTGTAAATAACTTACCAGTTTTCTTCAGTCGGTCAACACGATTGTTCCCGATGAATTGTGCGGGTACAAGTTATAAATATGTAAACACCAGTGGCGAAGCTGGAGGGGAAACTTTATTATTACTATTGAAACAGCGCACAATGTGCAAAATACAAAAGTGAGTAACGTACTGTACATTATTCCAATGCCAATTGGGTTATTGATATATGTCTTGGTCGGCAATTTTTTGCATGATATAGAGGACAGCATTCGCTACATAGATCACACACACATTCTTCAGTTGGTTGGTGGAATTGCTTGTTTCGGCAGAACTTGTAGTGAAAGCCATGTGTAGCGTATCGTCTCATTATGTGTCGGATGGAGTTCATAGTTTGCCTGTTTCCATTCGTCAGTCATTATGGCGTCAGTTGAGTAGAAATCATCCCAGATAGCGTTTTGCTTTTCTTTGAGGATTTGACGGGCACTCTCATAGGCATCGGTGCGCGGCAGTAGCATCTTCTATGAAGAACAGTTATTTTGTGAAGACGTAAGTCAGTCTGGACAGCGCTGGAGGGGAATCTTGGAGCCTTAGAACACCCATTTTTATTCTCAAGGAATATGCACATTTAAATTTTCCTATTTTTCATTGGCATAGGCAAATCTCTAGTTTTCGGTATTATTTTCTGTAACCACTCTGGGATTGACACTAGCTTCTCAGTGCGGGACTGACCAGCCCAGGGAGTCTCCTTTGAAACAGGCTAAGTCTCTGTGGGTAGAGAAGGCAATTGCGCATGCGCCAAGCGGAAGGTCGATAGCTGAATGCATCAGCGGAGAGCCTAGGCTCCAAGCAGTGCATTTGTGAGTTTTAAAACATGGATCAGTGTAATGATTTGATGATCATCATCATCTTGTACAGTTTCCAGCCCCAGGCTGGGTCTGTTGGGAACATACCGTATATACCCGAATGTAAGACGAGGTTTTTTCCCACTTTTTGTGTCATAAAAATTTGGGGTCGTCTTATATTCAGGGTATTAGAAAAAAAAATCTTTTTTTTTTAATTGTTATTATTTGCAAAGTAGTATGTGGTGTTGGCATCTTGTAACTCGCAACAAATCAATGCATTAATGAAGATTAAAATATGGTTTGTTATGTTTAATTACCATGCATATACGAATAGCGTACATTTGGAGGTTAGGACTTATGCATACACGTCATTTTAAGCGGATAAATTATATGTTCGAAAGCATACGGAAATATGTTTTAAAACAATCTTTACAAGAACAACCAGTCAGTTTTACGAGCAGTAATCGAGATCAACGTATCTTAATTTAATAATGTCTCCCATTCTTGAACAAAGAAATTATAGAGTATGTCTTGGAAAAGCGGGCAGAGGGATTTCCGATAACACGAGACGTTATAAAAATGAAAGCACGACCTTAAGGGCATATATTGTGCAGGTTATGAGTTAGCGAGTATTTTTTGGAAAAAATCTGTAAGAGGCAGTTGATAACTAGGCCTCGTCTTCTATTCGGGGTCGTCTTACATTCGGGTATATAGGGTAAGCCTCGGCACCTAGTCCTATCTTCCCACCACCTCTCCGCTGTCCCTCTAGTCCAGTCCTCGCCTCTCTTCTTGACACATTCCTCCAATCCTTTCAGGCATCTATCTCTTGTCTTCCCCTTGGTCGTTTCATCTGCATCTCATGTATCCTCTTGGATACCATTTGATAGTGTATTTAAAATCAAGACCATTTTCTTCGTTGTCCTATAAAGAGAATATTTTTTAAACAACGGCCTAGAAAAAATATATCAAGAAACAGTGCACCTCATAAGACTGATCCTTACGTTTCCTGTTTCTACAGCTTCGAGTGAACGAAGTATTGAGTGCATTGAAGAGAGATAAGACATTTTTAAGGAACTCCATGTCAGATTCTAGACTGAGCAATTAGAGTACTCTGGCTATTGAGAAGAGTTTGGTGAACTATGTTTCCAGGGATGACATCTTCAAAGAACGCATCATTGATATCTTTGCTGAGCGAAAAATACGAAGACTGAAGTTTATCTACATAAAAACTATAAGCTATGAACTTAAGAATACCCAGTTGCAGCTTCGCCTTGGTAATCACACTCCTGGAAAAATTACATGTATTAATTATTGCACTTAAATGGGCAAATTTGTGGTGAACGTAGGGTTTGCCGACTTTTCTAACGTCACTACATTTTAACCTTCAGAGTGTCCGAGAATAATTAATACTGTGGCTAACAAAAAGATGATCTGTCCACCTATTTATTTGTTCCAGATAAACTCAAAACCTACTGGACCAATTGGATCCTAAATTTGGTAAGGCAAGGAATTCCTTTTATGTATTTCACAGTTTTTAACTACTGTAGTGATGAATTTTACAGGGGGCATGTTCCGAATTTAAGCAATTGTTTTTTCTCTCAAAACTGAAATAAGAAGCACCATGTGGTCTTGAAATTAAATTTTCTTCAAACAACTTACAGTTTATTAGTTTCTCCTCGGTTTTCGAGAAAATTCAGTTTTCTTGTGTGTGGCCCTCTGCAAAATACCGTACTACAGACTCATTAATCCACAAGCTAAATTTCTTAAATCCATTCAGATACAAAGTACAGATTCCACGGAGGTTTAAAAAAATGCCAGCCTTCACTAACGAAAAAGTGAAAGTTAGAGCAGATGACTTTGCTGTTCCACCCCTTAAAACTAACTCGGGTGTAAATAGAGGTGATGCGAAGCTTTGTTCATCATTCATGGAAAGTAGTCATTTGATAGTCAACAAACAAGCTGAAGATTAGCCCGCCATTCATCATTGTTCTATATTTTCTATTCCACAGTTCTATCTCTTTACTATTTTTAGAGTTTGGGATTCACTATGCATCATCACACTATACATTTCGTTGTTCTATGTGGGGTTTAGGAGCAGAAGACCTTGCTGTTCTGGCCCTTAAAACAATGATCATTATCATCACCCCAAGCTGGGTTACATATACTGGTGGACCACTTAAAAGTTCTTTCTCATAAATCCAAGGGTACTTAAGCTGGTTTATGATAAATTTGAAAGGTCCTCCATTTTAATTAACTATTCATTACCAAGGAAGCTTTCAGCTTTGTCATCAGTGCAGATATGAATAATCACCGCTTGAAAACATTCACTTGTGACTCAGGATTCTCAGATAATGAAATTACTGTATTTGTAACGTGCCAAACAATATATGGCTATCATCAAAGATCACAGTCATTTAACACCCTTCACTACTGTGGCACTGGATTAAAGACGTGGCAACAGAGCAATAGTCCTCCAAAGTTGACTCTAGTGGACAAAACTACCCTCGTTCATTCCTCGGGGGGAATCGACTGCGTGGGCTAGTGGTTATTCTTAATGTGCGAGTTTTCAGAAAATATACATATTTTGGTTGTATTTTAGCTTTTGTTACACTTTTACTAGATGTCAGATAATGGACCCTCAAGACCTACTCTTCATAACGATGATCCAGTATCTCCAGGTGAATGCAATACAGGAACTGTTTACACACTATACTGCAAAAAAAGAACACGAGTCTGTTCTAGAATTATTTCTTGTTTTATAGCACATTAGTTATTGTTTTAACGGGCGGTTATCTGCCCCTGATGATAAAATCAAATCAAGTGTTTAAAATTTGTAATATTTAAGGGCTAACAGTGTTTTTGCTATTAACTCTAAATACAAGAACCTTTTCAATTGTGTTCGAAAATAAAATACATAACCTGCATTATTGTGACTAAAAGCATGTTTATCAAGGAGCCACAAAACTTGAAATAAACCACATGAAAAAAGAAAACATTCAGCATTCCCAGAGCCTGCAGCTGGGATATAGCTTTCCTTGCCTGGCGATGCAAGATACTTAAATTTTTATACATCTGAGCTATTTCATATACATTTTGTATTCTCTGTCCAGACCAAGTTTGTACCTTATGTAGATACCTTATAGAAGATGCTATTCGCTCAGACCTGTGTTGCCATTGATGTCCTAAGTTTAAGACATGTGGCATTAAGTACAGGGTCTTTCATATAAAGAAAGAACGCCAAGCGGCGGTTTTGTTATCCTCTGCTGCGGTGGCCTTGGGCCGACCTTGTGGTGCACCATGGCCCCCTGCTTTAAGCGTGTGTACAATCCTGTATGAAATATTACCTTATAAAAGATGCTGGAAGTGTCGTCCTTCCTGGGTTATACAGGCATTGTATCGGGTAACTACCGAGTGAGTTCTGCCACTGTAATGTTTCTGATCTTTTATTGAGCACTGAGTCAGCAGTGTCAAGCTTATTTACAATTACGTGAATCAGTGCTAGTGAAGGTGGCACTTCATCAGAAAATTGCTGAACAAATGCATCACGTACCCGCCAAGCCACCTCGTACTTAAAATAAGTTTTACATACAAAAATACGATGTTGTAATGATAACTGTCTCACCTTGTTGGCATCTGAGGTTCAGACTGGCGACTGAACACCTGCACGTTTATTTCAAGGTAAAGTATGTACTATGCACGCGCTTTCAATACTACAGCAGGGGGCCGTGGCACGTCATAAGCTCGGCCAAGGCCACCGCAGCAGCAGGTAACAAATCGGCCGCTCGCCGTTCTTACTTTATATGAAAGACCCTGTATACTCTATATGCCTCCGAGGTTGAAATTTTGCTGTAGGTGTCACTTCGATTTGATTTTGTTCATACAGTAGGGGTACTTACCTTAATGTTACATAGCAAATAGTGCTATTGTTAACTGTTATATAATTTAAGATTAATTTTAATGTCCTCAGCTGACATATCTATCAATTGTTGCCACTGCGTGGAAACAAAGTTGACTATCACTTGATTTAAGCTTGGCAACTCCAACTGAACTGTCAAGTACAAACAATTTCTATTAAGTCTATTAAGATTACAGTAACACCGGGGACTAAATACAGTGAGGACCATCTCTCTAGAACGGGGCTTTTCAAAGGCCGTGCCGTGGAAACGTCGCAATGACTCGCCGTCACATTTATAGCATGTGCCAATTACGATAAGCCCTGGAGGCTGTCATAGGCAGCTGGCAGGATACCTTAGTTGTGATAATTAAGACTTGCTGCAAGATACTGTAGCCGACGTCGTATCACGTGAATATGGTTAGGTATAGAATAGAACAAAACATTGCATTTTGCTAGTAGAAACTAATCTGTTCGCAAGTTTCAGCGCCGTATGATTTTTACTTTTGGAGGTACCTTAAACAAAAGATATACAGAAACAATGCGCACACTCTGGAGGCGCTCGAGAACTAAATAACTGCGCCGACATGAAATATCAATGAAGATGAATTACAAGTTTACTTCCTACGTCGGTGCAACGTGTCTGTAATAAAAAGGACAGTATTTCCAGCAATTACTGTGAAACATGAAAGTAAATATGATTATTAAAAACTTATGCTAGCGCCAGTGCCTCGCTCGACAGGCGGCTACGCACAGTGGCGCACCTGTCAAGTCATGCCTCCGTTCTATAGGGAGGGTCCTCAGTATACAAGGCACTGTACAAGCTATAAATAAATAACACAAAGCTGGATTTATCATTTTGTTTATTTTCTCATTGAGAACTACACAGTTAATAATACAATAGCAAGAATACACACCAATGAAATGAAACTTTTACCCCAGCAGGAAAGAAATTTACAGTTATAAATATATTAAAAAAGAACAACTTACTTGTCTCAATGATATTTTTACATAGCCTGCTTACATGATAGTAAAATGACAAAATAAACAATCGCCTGTCTATGAAACAGGGGACATGTAAGTCCAACAGCGGTGAGCTGTGATTGGTTACCTCAGAACGCAATCGCCTGTCCGTGAACGACAGGGGACAGACAAGTCCAACAGCTCTCTGAAGCTGTGATTGGTTTCCTGTAAACGCAATCGCCTGTCAGAAGAGACAAGGGACTTCGCGAGTCCAACAGCGCTCAAGCTGTGATTGGGTCTCAAATGGACACACAATCGCCTGTTAACAAGAACAGGGGACTAGGACAGTCCAACAGCTTATACGGCTGTGATTGATTTTCCCACCTGCCTGCATATTATCCCCGGAGGTACAGACCGAACGAGAGAGTAAAGAAAATAAAAGACAATCGCCTGTCACAGCTGACAGGGGACAATGAAAGTCCAACAGCTCTTTGGTGAGCTGTGATTGTTTCGTACTACCTTGCGACCTCATTGGAATGCGTCTTCATAGGTTGATTGTTATTATTATTATTATTTTGCCATCACCACAACTCACTATCAATGCACAATATAGTGATATAAATAATAATTCACTTCAAAAAGAACTCAGGGAATAGGACTCAAGTTATGAGATATTAAAGAAGCTGAACTTTCTCACAGCTAGAGAGCTATATAATTTCTGGCTATTTGTTTGTGAATCCAGAAAAAGTCAAAGCAGCTTCTCTATGTGCAGGAACAAAAGGGACAGGCAAATTATGATATTCTAAAAAATTGTATTATAAACAAGTCATGTCAAATTATCATCTCAAACAGTACCAGTCTGTTATGTGTCAAAACCATGAGGGTATTCCAAACAGACGTTATACTAGGATAAAACAAAATTATTCAAAATTAACACACGTTTCTGGGTAGATATGGAACTTATTTCCAATTTATAGCTACCTATAATCATCGAGGCTTATTTAAGGGTGAAACCACTCTGCCCTTTAAAGAAAGAAAAAAGGGTGGATCACTTGAAAGTTACATCATGAACATACTCGACTCTTGACCAGTCAACAAATATATTTAGAACTGCAAGTGATTATGTTGTATGGTACTTAAAAGTTTTAAGATCTTCTTATTAATGTGAAAAGAGAGCCAATCAGTGAACTGCTGCTACAAGTTACCATTAACACCCTTTATTGGTGCGAGGATGATGTGCCAGTTCTTGCATAAAAACAGTATGCAAACTGTTATAATGTACTAGTAAATAAATAAAAAACTCTGCTGGAAACTTAATCACAAATGGAAATGAGTGCTGTAATGCACTATGAATGGGCGCATGGGACTATTGTTTTAGATATTCATTGCGGTCTACAGAGTGTTAAATGATTGGGCGCTGGTGTTCAATATTTAGTGAAGGAGGCAGAGAGTGAAAGATCAGTGCGCTCGTCCCCATCCACGACCACAATGAATATTGACTGAGTACCGGTTAGTTATTATTGCTGTTTTAAGGGGCAGAACTACGAGGTCATCTGCCCCGGAGTACAGGAAATGGTGTGCAACTGTGTCTGATGTCGCATCCATATTGGGCGCATGACCTGATTCAAGGTTGTAGAAGGTGTTGGCAAGATGGATGTCAAGACAGTTAAACCTGATCGCCAGACTGCAAACATGGCAATAAGCCTCGAACACTTGTGAACTTCCTGTTAAGGACCATCACAGCAGATGAGACGAGGATGCACCACTTTACCCTGGAGACCAAACCACCCGCTTTGAAAGCAATGAAGAGGTGCAAAAGGTTGTCAAGTACTTCATGAAATCATTGGGCACTGAATTTATTTGAATTTTACTAGAAGGGTACCTTAAAACTGATTTTACATACAACAAATGTATCAATGTTGGTGACGACATGTGAAAAAATACCCGAAGGTTTGAGTTTTGTTAGAATTTATTTTCTGTCAGACAGCTTCCTATTAATTGAAATGACAAATCATACTCGGAATACCCATCTTTATTAATCAGATCTAGAAATCTTTGCCGAGCCATTCTGTTATTAAATACTGAATACTCTCCAGAAACACCCATATTATAATGATTAGCTAGTTTTTGTGGAAGTTCAAGAACTTATCACAAAGAGTGGCAATAAGAAGTTTGAGAGGCATGGAAACGGGAGATCAACTACATAGGTGAAGGAAACTGTCGCAGCCATGAGTGAAAAAATAAACCTTATTAATGTTTCATTCGGTAAATGATCAGTGCGTCATTTATACTCGAGGCATCATTAATTTTGACTTGACGTTTAATTGCAACGCTAGTGCTAACTAGCGGTCAGAAGTGAAATCACTGTAACCAGCCAATCAAAGGCAGTCATTCATATCGACTCATCAAGTTTCATTCGCGATGTTGCTGTTCAGCTTCTTACATGACTTGCTCGAGGTACAAATTTTTTTGAGGAAGTAATATCATATATTCAATGCCAAAAGCATGAATCTCCAACATTCTGTATTTTGCTTAGTTGCAAGCTTGTAAGTGCAAGACTGCTTCTAGACAATCAAAGTCATCTATTCTCAAACATGTCTCAATTATTAACAATTAGTTCATCAATACGGAACCAGCAGGAACCTTTCAAATACTAAAATACAGTCCACGGTAAAACGTTACATCCTAAAAGTAAGATAATGCACAGTGCCAACAATATAAGGCAACCCCTCAGTCCTGAAAATACCAGATAAAACCATTTTGTGTGTTTAGCAAGAACTTCCAGTCTCCCCATTATGCCATTACTAACAGTACTGTAGCGTCCTTAATATTTCCCTTCCCCACAGCCAAGGAGAGACAGACATTAATACAACATTAAATAACTTTTCATCATTTATATGAGACTAGTCAACCTAAGCTTGTTTAACAATGCTATCTAATTCATGCTTTGACATATATAATAACAGGGTCCATTAGTCTAAATGCACATCTTTGACTTTCTCTGTCTTCCTCCATCACAAACAAACCACGAGGAACATCACATTGCAGCAGACACATTTAACACCTATTTAACACACACATCTTGCAATGCAACACCCTCAAATCTTTGCCAGTATTAATCTTGAGAAATAAATTAAGTCACAGCCACTCACATTCCTTTCCATCGATACAGTAGTTAAATGCCCAACAATCTAATGTCATAGTTAGCAAGCAGATTTTCATGAAGAAAATTTTGCCAAAATATTAAACCAATATGGCACGCTATGAAACAAAAATGAATGTTTCAAGGCCAAAACAAGAACTACAGATATTTTTCTTTCTTTTATGATAAATGGACACTAAAATACATTTAAAAATAAGCAGAATGACAGATTCATTAAATGTGGTTATATTGTTCACAAAGCAAAAATACCACATTTGAAGCCCTTTTTGTTTGGACATTTGTAAATTTATTCACACATTTATGAGGAACATAAAAACATGAAACTCAACCAAAATATGATTAAATATGAAACTTTATGAAACACCATAAAATATAAGCATAATCACTCCCCATAGCTCTTCAGCTGATGGTTTAAAATGTAAAGTTTCATAAAAATCTGCTCTCTGGTTATAACATTCAGGGTCAATGAAGTGGTTATGTAGCATTCGACGGGCTAAAAGTGAAATACCGGTATCCACATGACTAAGATATGGTGGTGATAAATGTTTTAAGGGGCTGGAAAATTGAGATTATCTGCCCCAATGATAACAATTATTATGTGAAGGACCAATGAATAACGAAAGGGAAAAACCATGACATTAATAGCAAAGTGTTGTTCATCAGTAATATATCTGTGCAATGTTGGTGTGTCTAAGTGCATACAATTCAAGTTTGTAGAAGGAACTTTTCTAAAAGTTTAAATTGTTTATAGAAGAAAACTATTTCTAACTAAGGTCTCTGCCATCTGAAAATAGACAGAATAGCTAGAAACCTGTACTAATACTACTGACATGTAGTCTTTATCCCATGCCTCGTCAGCTCACATCACTGCCTGCCACAGGTCCATTATATGGCTGCGATTGATTTAATGTGTCGGATATCAATAACTATCCTTCATTTGCCAGCATAGCACTTTTCTCAAATCAGTCAGGATAGGGATGAATTTCGAGAATAAACATAGAATTGATAAGATGAAGCTACCTTCTGATATTTTTGTAAAACCCTTCTTTGTTATTTTCTTTCGTTGAAAGATGTTTCACATTCTTTACCCTACAACTTGAGCTATGAAAACTGCATGTAGAACATGGAACAAAGATCAGTTGTATAATTCCTCAACTTAACAGAAGTTTTTCAATAAATTCCCACAGCAAGCGTATCTGAAATTACATAAGCCCCTGGCTCAAGTTACGTCACAGTATGGATCCACATGATAGCGAGATCTATCTCCCAACGTGAATCTTATTATAAGAAAATTTCCATAGTTCCTGAAATACAGAAACTTCCACTGTATCCTAGAGCCTATGGATTATAAACATTTGTTCCTAACATTGTCAGAGAGGTTCACTTCTCTGTTGCATAAATCACTTCAGCTCTTCATCCACATCGCTCAATTCAGGTAACATTTTCAATACATTCTGTTCAAATGCAGGAACAATTTTATCCTTGCTCATCCAAATCACTTTGAGTGTGGAATCAACTAGGCCAAATTGATGACACAAGTCAACTTTTTTCCACTCCATTCTCAATTTCATGAATCACTAACTTTTTCTTTCAACATTAAAACTTTTCTTTTACTGGCCATGATTTGCTAAAATGCATGCACTTCGTTAAAAATTGCTATGGGTACGTACTGTAAACGAGTAAAAGGGTTGCAATGAGGCCGGGAATCTACAATATCGACCTTGACCTTGAAGAAGGCCTGGCGGCTAGCAGGGTGTTCTCAGGAGGAAGCAGTATGCACTAATGACAGAAGAAAAGGGAGAAGAATTTGCCAGGTTGCTGGATTTCCTTGTACGTTGGTTTTTGGAAAATCTTATTGCAAACTGAGGCTGAAAATGACATTTTCCATAAATATTTTTCATATTAAGCAAAGCTGAGAAAAATATTTCTTACGAAGAATATGTCTGTACCACAGAAAACATGACATAATAAAGTTCAACTGTGTATGGACATAAAAAGTACTAACAGTAATGAGTTGAATAATCTTCTCTAATATTCCCTTACTCATTAACATTTTCTCACAAGCTTTTCAAGTGAATTGAGAAGTTCTGACATTCAGCACATCAGGCATAAGTTTCCCAGCCCACCCTTTACCACAGGCCAAAGAACCGCAGAAGATATTACTAACAAAAGAGGGATGGTAGAGAAATACACTGCTTCTTGGCACGGGGCCAACATGAGCTTGCAAACTGGAGAGGCCTTCCTCACTCCTTCCTACATGGCTAGACAAAATAATTCAAAATCTTCCTTCATAAAGGAAAAAGATAATGCAGGAATCTCTCAAAATGTATGGTATATCACATTACTTTCTACCTAATCCAATACGAAAGATGAGGAGGTTCATGTAATATTAATGTATATAAAAATACTGTAACGTGAACCGACAAGTACAAAAAGTCCATCTCCAATACCAATCCAATTACTACATTTCGGTATATTGCTAAGAACCCAATGACTTGCCTAGATCAGTTGATATAACATGCATTGAACATTTGCCCATAAATCTACTTATATCACCTGACTGCACCAGGATTCGATTCCAAGCAAGCACATCGGCCAACATCAATAAGAATTGTTCCATTCAATTTTTTAATAATGAAATACAAAATTTAAAGGTGAGAAAAAATAATTTCCCCCCAATTCTACAGTACTTTAATTTTATGTATCAAACTTTACTTTGAATATCTACTATAATGGCCGGATGGTTAAGATAATGTCATGGGTACAAATGTTGGCAATCCCACGATTTAGATCCTCAGGTCCTAACTATAGATTTTTATCACGCCTATTATTTTAAAAAGAAGCAAATTTGTATATCTTTCCCCACTATAATAAATTCTGAAGAGAAACACTGGGAAACAATATGAGTTGCACAACTTGTAAAACCACTTGCAATATTTGACTACAATGAAAAGCAAAGAGGCAAAGATTGTGTTGCAATCTGATTGTAGACCTCTTCAAGGAAGGTCCACATTAAAATTACACACCTAATAAATACTGATCATGGTTTCAGCTGTGAGAAAGTTGGGTCTAACCACAATTATAAACTATGAGCAACTGTGTTAAAAAGAAAAACACAGGCAATTTTTATAGAATATATGTATATATACCAACTGAATTATCAAGCAGGAACATAGATGCATTACCTTAGTCAATAGTCCTGCACAATTACATCGACGACGAACATATAGAAAATCCGTAATAGTCTTGTTCCGATTTCAAACAGAGCACTTTTCATATTTTTCCACTACACTACGCAACACCACTTTTTTTTTAAGTACCCTTCATACGTGCACATCCTCGCACTCTGGTATAAAAAAAAATAATAAATATATCAATCTTCTACATTTATAAAGCAAGCAGATGATGATGAATAGTCTTGTTTGGCTTCTCACAACTTGAAGAGTTATTTTCTCTCTCTTTTAATTAATTAGGTTACAAGTTCAATTCGATCACTTTTGGTTTTTGTTTTAATAAGTTTTAATGCTCCAGGATCAAATATGCTAGAAGAAAAAACAAGAATAAGAGTACCTGACCAAGAAGAACAAAATATTCACCTGCTGCCTTTATATATTAGGCCGGTATTACACTATCAAAGAAATTTGTCAAAGAAATTTTATAAAACTGAACTTTTATGAAAGTTAATACAAAGCAATCATCACTCAGCGAGCTGTGGGTGAAAATATATGTTTGTGAACACTGTGGTAGAGTTTGCGGCTCCAGAATTGGTCTATGCAGTCATCAGAGGATAGCCTATCATCATCACACTAGATCAAATATTTTATCATAGTTCAGCAAAATGGATGAAGGACAGTTCCTTGTTCACTTAACTGTATCACGGTAGTTGAAATTCTGTGATGGCAATACTGGTAACTTGTATAAAAGAAACTGACAGATAAAGTGAATGTCCAAACCATGGGTCGCAGAAGTAAAATCTTGGTGAGCGAGCTGCAGTACGAGGACTTGAAATATGACACTAATATTTAATTATTAATAATTGTGAAGGAATGAATGACGACGTTACAAATAACCACAGCCCCAGCAAAGAAAATTGAAACATACGAAGTAAAACAGTAGGCAATAAGTGGGATTTGATCCTTGGTCATATCGCACGGGAGTCGAGTGCTCTAGCAATTCCGCCAACTAGGCACTTGCTTGTGACATGTATTATCTACCGGTCAAGATAAAATTCTTATTTATACTAGCTTATAATACCATAAGTGAAATTGATATAACAATAATACAAATATTATAATATAAAACACACTACTATTCACGGCTCATTTCAGCCTATTTAATTCTTCTTTATATCCTGAAATTTGCATCCTTTATGTACAGCGCTTATAGCCTCAGCTATTTTTACCTACACTTTCTATCTGTTATTTATGTTTTACATTGTATACCATTCATTATAGGGGCAGATGACCTCGTAGTTCTACCCTTAAAACAATAACTAACTAACCATTCATTATGTAACATATTATGTAACATTTCATGCATTTCACACTCTGATTTGAACATCTTTGTTGTGGTAATATTCCAGCTGTTAAGATCCACCATTTTGGTTTGAATCTTTTATCAAAGATAGCATGGTGCTCATACATTTTATAAAAGAAATTTTATAAAACCACCTTTTATAAAAGATTTCCCCATTTCACTGTCATCTCTGTTATAAAAGATCTTGGACAAATTTCTTTGATAGTGTAATACCGGCCATACACACACACACGCTCATTCATACGCACACAACAATACTAGGGAAAACACTTTGCCTGCAACATGTCTACCAAGTGCATATTCTACTTGGTGAGGCATCTCACTAGTGTCACTGACGATATCCATAGGGTGTGGTGAAAAACTGATAAATCCTTACATACATGGAGAATTCTGAAATGATTATAGCAGGTCGACAGACACAAAATGTGACAAATACACCACACTGCAAACCACCGTCTGAACATTCTACCAATGTTATAATTCCATGATAAAAATCTGCTCCTGGGTCCCTGAAGCTGTTTTAACCTTTACACTGCTACGCCCGAGATATCTCGGGTGCGATAGAACGTCACATCCTTGCTGCACCCGAGATATCTCGTCGGCAACTTCAGCTGAATTTCTGAAGAGGAAGTAGGTCCTTTGGAGTTTTCTTCGGTTTACCAATTTGAGCGGCAGCATCATGGACCATCAATAAAAACGCAGACTGCATTTTAATGCTATCTATGGTTATTTTGTCAGTTCAGATGAAATGTCTTATCTGCTTTGCTCACTTTTTATATATTTCATACTATTTTAGATAACATATTTTTAAAAATTTATTCAACATGGAGGGGTTTGATTAAGTCTCTCACAATATTAGCAGTGAAAATGTGAACTTGTTCATTGTTGACAAAAATTCTCATCCAGATGATTTTTCAGGTTTCTGAACTACTGGGTGGATTTTGATGCAGTTTTCAACACACTATAAAGCATTTGCTGATAATGAACATGCACCTATCATGTTAAAATTTTGTTAGTAATTGCAACATAAAAACACTTACGCTGGACTGTGTATTCAAATTAGATAGAAGCTGTTGCAGACTTTTTAATATTTTATGCTGAATTGCTATATCTTACAGTTCAGTTAGCGTAGTGTAATACAGTGCACAGTCAGAAAGCAAGCCTTTCCCAGAGCCAGGCGGCCAAGACCAGGGCTGACATTCGCGCAACATTACAGTGAAAACTTTTTCCACAAACCGTAACAATATACTGTGTCCTAATCACATGTAATTTACTTCATGTTATTTTTCACATATTCCAATAATTGAAATTATCTTGTGTTGACCGATTGAAAGTTAAAATATTAATTGTTAATAAGGCAACACTCAAAGCTATCGATATCATAGTCGGTAGCATTCTGAACTGCTATGCCCAAGATCGCGGGTTCAAACCCGGCCGAAGTCGTAGGATATTTAAGAGCATTAAAATCCGTCAGGCGACGGGCCCATGTCATAGATTTATGGCATATAAAATAACCTACCACTACAATTGGTAGTAGTCAAATTTGTAGGTTATATTTGACAGGTTAGAAATGCTCTATCAAGTTCCAACATTCGCGGCTAGGTGTCAGTGACAGTGGTATCTGGTAGTCAAAGTTGGAACTACTTGAAATTGAACTTGCTGGGAGCCCATGGCCGTTCAATTATTAGGTTGGTGCGTAAGTCCGTAGCGTTTTTGTTTTGCTTGTTGGTATTCCGGTTGCTATGGTTTTATTTATCGACTGTCATTGTTGCTTTGTAGTTCAATGTTTGTTCTTGAATTTACATATTGAAGTTTTGTCATTTGCTGATTTAGAGTGGAGCTGTGGACACTAGAAAATGGGAGTGCCAAGTGGAGAAATTGGAACATTTCCGACGTATTCTTCTCTTTGAATTCAAAAGAGGGACGAAAGCAGCGGAGGTGCCAGAAACATTTGCGCCGTGTATAGGGACAATGCTATTGGAGAGAGCATGGCAAAAAAAGTGGTTTTCTCGTTTTAAGGTGGGTTGTTTTGACCTCAGTGACTCTCCACGTTCAGGAAGGCCGTCAGAATTTGATGAAGATCGTGTCAACGCATTAATTCACAACGATTCACGTCAGTGTACACGGAAACTGGGAAATGTGATAAACTGTGATCATTCCACCATTGTGCAACATTTGCATTCAATGGGTAAGGTTCAAAAATCCGGTGTATGGGTACGCCTACCACATGCTCTAAACCAAGATCACAAATTCAGCGGGTGGCCATATGTGCATCTCTGCTTGCTCGTTATCGACTGGCTCGTGAACAACATCGACCATTCCTATCATGTATCGTTACTGGTGACGAGAAATGGTGCCTTTACGCTAACATAAGGAGAAGAAAGAAATGGTTAAGCCCAAACAAGCAATTCCCCGTACAAAGACCTGCGCGCATCCACTAAAGATAATGTTATGCATCTGGTGGAACTCCGACGGTGTGCTGTACGACGAATTGCTTCCCCGAGGTGTAATCATAACTGCTGACATTTATTGCCAACAACTGAGACGTCTTGCTGAGACATTCCAAAAAAAAACCAACCAGCAAGACTGCGTGAAGTGATGCTCCTCCATGATAATGCCCGCCACACTCTGTTAACCTGACAAAACAAAAACACTATACAGGAGTTGGACTGGGAAATCATTACACACGCACCTTATTCGCCCAATCTTTGGCTACTAGATACAACCTTCAAGGAACTTCTTTTCCGGATGAAGATTCGCTCCGAACATGGCTTGATGAAATCTTCAACTCAAAACCACGTGATTTCTACAGGCGCGGAATCTAAAAATTACCATAGCGTTGGCGGACTGTTGTCGTCGGCTTTAACTCGTTTCCGAGTATACATCTTCTTCCAAAACAGTCTAAAATAATCTAAGGTTGAGGTCTGTGGGCATGTTTGCGGTGACTGAACAGCCCAATGCGTGCATGAAACAAACGTCCACACAGATCACACAGAACTGTTGGTGGAGGGCGTGGCTGTGCTGCACGGAGCTTTCGTGCTTGTCGCTTGGCCTTAACAATTCTACGACGATCTTCTTCAAACATTTTGACAGCAGCCGGGATGGTCTGGCGCCAAGTTGAACGGTCTTTAGCAAGCTGGTCCCAGGTTTGTGGATTGAGACCAGGCGGACTGTTGTAGATAGTGAAGGAGAATATGTTACTGATAATTCATTTCGCTTTTATGTATATCTGATGTGTTAATAAACTTTTAAACTTGATGTGGGTAAATTTATGTAAATAAATTACCCTGCTATGGCCATTGGCTGCAATTCATATAGAATGAAATCTATTTCAAAATTTGCCCTACTATTTTTATGGAGAATAAAACTACCGGAGGGAGAGGAGTCAGCAGTGGCATTAGAAATTTAGTGCTCAAAAGTTTAAAAAAAGGAACGAAGCTTTTAGTTTTGCGTGAGAGTTAATCGTTCCATCATGAGGCACGGGACCACCTTTATACGTGAAATCCGAACCACAGGACATGGCATTTCACTTCGAAAATTTTAAAATGCATTGCTCAAAAGGTAAACGATGAACAAGTTCAAACAGAGGTTCTCCGATTGCTCCAGGACCCAATTCTCTTAATGCAGCCAATGGCCATTAATTTTATTTTCAGGACGGGTCAGGGAAGAGATTTTACAAGGAAATCGGCCATGGGCCTATTGAAAGGAACCACCCCGGCATTTGCCTGGTGGTGAAAATGGGAAGCCACAAAAACCATTTTCAGTATGGCCGAAGGAGTAGATTTATATTAGGGAATTGAAACATTGGTAGAACGTTCAAATCATTGTCAAGTGAGACTTGTTAAGTGACTTGGCATAGATCTGCTCTACATATACAGTGACTTGTCAGACAAGTGTTTCCACACCCTATCACAATTTGACTGGTAGAAACCACTCCCTGACCAATGAAATACTTCAGGCTGCTAACATGCCGCTACGAGTAACATTCGAAAGCTCAACAAACCTGGGGAAAACAAACAGTACTAGACTGCTTTGCAGATGAACACTAACAGAGCAATCAATAACACTTAATTTAAAATAATTTTTGTTGATAATACATTAAAAAAAATGCTCTTAACTTGTGACATTGTAACAGCCCCATTTTTATGTTTGTGCATTAAGTGTGTCTGATAACCTGTGTTACTGGAGATTCTGCATCAGGGCATCAACAATTGCGGCTAAAATAGTGACTTCCAGCAATGATGATTAGATCCCAAACTCACAAAATATCAATCACTCACAAAGCACTTTTGGAACTGACTGTTTTGGACCTAATAAAGGTGCCATCACAGCATGTGTATGGAGTTGAAATAACACACACAAGATTAGATAAGGAATGTAATGGACATTATTTCTTGATTTACTCCTTCCCATCATGTTAGGGTTTGTAATACGAGCATTATCCAACTAATTATTTTGATAAGAGCTGTGAATTCACATCTTGGTTTCTAACGGTTTGGTGTTCAAGGAATTAATTTCATTGCTGTTTATTATAGGGACATGGCTACCAGTTCTTTAAACTAACAGTAGATGGACAATAAATTAGGTACTTCCATAAAATGTTGCATTTAGTGATTTCATTTCAATTTATCATAAGCATAATCAGTTTCTGCTGCAGCAAACCAGGTTCAACTTGTACTTTGTGTTTACAGTCTTAACACCAATACACTAATTTCTGTCAAATGAAATTATTTTCACACCATCGTTTAACCAATAGCAGCCTAAATACAACTTGACATGCTTTCAAAGTTATAAGGCATCATTGCTGCTTACTGCTCTCCAAGATTAGTGCACTGATTCGGACTTCTGCCTGCAAGATTGGCTTCCGAATTCACCCGACATCAATCCCACAAAACGCTTGTGGAACTGAATCTATACACACACCAGATGGCCAAATACCTCCAACAAAGACTGTACAGTATTACACATAGCCTGGTATAATGTTGGAAGTTTCTTAAAAAATAAGATGAAAACAGAAAATTCCAAATTCATTGCCTGTGAAAGTTTGTGTTTTAGTGGTTTCTGTTTAGGCTACTGAAGCAACTCTGCTATCATTTCGTACTGCCAGGAACTGAGGTGGTGTTACTTGCCCTCAGTGAACATTGTGAACAACCTACCCATTTCTATTTTGTTACGCTTCAAAGGGATTATTAGTATGGATCTTCATTATTCACTGGTTAAAATTTTTACACAAGTACAGTTTAGCACAGACGACCAATCCCATAAAGAGGACCCTACAAAACAAAAGATGTATTTAACCAAATGGAACAGCATCCAGCAATGCAGAAATGAATAGCAATAAAATTTAATTCATCAAATGATTTCCTTGAGGTTCTTAATTGAACTACAATAACAGAGCTTGGTAGGAGGGCCATCCAGAAATTAAGTTTTCATATTTTTTAAAATAGAAAGAAAAAACAGTTACATAAAAATCGTTTAACCCTCTCAGTGCCGCGCATATTTCTAAGGTACTAGCCAAGAGTGCCACCCACTTTTTGTACGATTTGCAGGTCTCCAGAAAAAAAAAATTACTCTCTCAATTTATATCCGTTTTCAGTGAAAATTTTTCTGTTATATAAAAGGGACGGCTCCTTGAATTAATGTCACTTTGTATCAAAAAATATGTATAGTTAAAATGAAATAAATCACGAATTTAAAATTTTAAAATTCAATTAATGAAAATCGACATTTTAAAGCTAATGTGTACTGTAGTTCTAAAAATCATTGTAACTCACCAACTGTTGATATTTATTGTAGTACACCCTCTTGACTGTTGTTATGGAAAATATTAAGTTATTTGGAACGATAATATGTCATAAATGTTCAAAATATAAAATGTACTAATCACGGCAATTGGCAGTGTTCCACTTATAAAATCACTTTCAGAATCGCTCTCACTGACTAGAACCTCACAACATGAGTCTTCAACACTATTATGAAGTTCCAGTTCACATTATGACTCCACATAGTCATCATCATTCCCTAAACTGTTGATATAATCCACTAAATCATCATCGTTTGTAAACATGTCGTCGCGTAAGCCCGCCATTACTTGTTGACATGTACCGGTAATATGCGGATACGACCTTCACATTTTTTTAAAAATTCGTCATACGTAAACAAATAATTTTATGCGGCTCATAGTGGTAAATGTGGAGACTACGTACCTTCCTTGATAAGAATATACTGATTTGTGCTGCCAACTACCGTAAAAGGAAGAACTACGACAGATTCTAATCACGTCTGCACGAGGGATGAGATTCCTGGCACTTTAGGCGAGTTCACGGAGGAATGATAAATCACCCCTTGGCGCTCAAAGAGTTAGGCGCCAGATACAGCAATATTTGAACTATTTTTTTACATATTCACCACTAGAATTGAGACATCTGTCATATCGTGGGACCAACTTTAGCTCTCCTGTCATCGAAGTCTGCCGCTGGGGAATAGAACCAGCGTGACATTAGTCTTCAGCTCTTTGTCAGTGTGAAAATGCTGACAGGACAGGAATTTCTTGACATGCAAGAAAAGATGGAAATCGCTAGGAGCAAAATCCAGGAGTGGATGGTCCAACAGCTCCCAGCCGAACTTCTGCAGAAGAGTTGCTGTGGGCCGAGCCGTACGACACCTGCGCCTAAAGAAATTCCTGTCCTCTGGTCAGCATGTTTGCACTCCCGAAGAGCTGAACAATATGTAACACCCTGGATCCATTCCCGGTGGCAAACTTCTACGACACAGGAATACAAAATTGGATCCCTCAATATGACAGGTGTCTCAATTATGTTGAAAAATAGCTCAAACATTGCTGATAAAGTTTCATATGTAACTAGGTTTTCTATTTTATTTAAAAATAGGGAAACCTACTGTCATTTCTGGATGAGCCTCGTACAGTAATTACAAAAATCCTCAAAACAATATTGTTGAAAATTATTCTTTTCCAGAGAATAAGAAAATATTTCACTTCACTCTTTCTATTCAACAATAAAATCAACAAGACAGCTTTCTTTCTGCACGTCGTGAATACTCAAGAATGGTTTGGCTACTAAGGTGCCAACCCAATAATTGCCTCCAGTATGCCCAATATCCTGAACTAAGATATCTTGAACCAAACAGTTCCCACCACCGAGATACTGCCGTAGTTAATGACTAAGGCAGGGAATGTGTTGCACTTTTCACTTGCACCTGCTCTTGTCATCACACTGCTAACAGGGTGGCCAGTTTGGAAAGGAATTTTGTCCCCAGGTTTCATAAAGAATTTGAGTTTTCTTTACACCTTGTATACGACAATGAAAATGTCAATTTTAGACATTCTTAAACCTATGCAAATGGAGATTCATACTCGTGTTATTATTAGCACTTAAATTTGAAAACATTTCAAATAACCAATGAAAAAAATTCCAAAGCAATTTGGCACAATAAAAGTGACACATACTGCAAACAATGGTTACAACCAAATGTAGGGGCATTATTATTATGATTTAATGTCTGCATTAATTCCTGTAGTTTTACAGATGCTAGTGGGCAAAACTATTATTCCCTAGAAATGGATTTTTAACGTGCCCATTTAAGTAGCCTCGAATGCAAACAGAACTTCGGTACAGTAGGAGAGCCTTACTGACTATGCCACTAAGCCAGCCCAGTACTAACAAGGGGAGGATACGACGCATGGGTCACCGATTTGAACCATCTTTAGTACACTCGTAGAGCATGACTAGGCGTATACCAGGTGCAAGTAGTAAGATGCGCTTAACAGCCGATTCCGAGAAAATAATTATAAATTATTCGTAATAGCTGTACGGCGTTCATGTGCGCTGTACGTTAACATGAAGCCAAGGAGCGTGTGGTGCAGCGGTAAGAGGCCTGCTTCGTAAGCGTGGGATCACTGGATCGAATCCCACCGGTGAGCCTTTTTTTTTTTAACATAAGCAATTCGTACAACTGTAGGTGTCGTGAATAATGTTCAATTTGCAGTCAATTGTAATAGTGTTCTGTGAGCTGGAAAAGGGATTCTGAAATCATCGTGTGGGGGTCAACGTTTGTGACATTACATACTGTACAGTATCGGCATTGCAAATACATTGGTACTATACACGGTCAGGTGTATTCTATCATATGTATAAATTTATACGTTGAAGGCCCAGTCTGTTCCGTTCATTGCACGTCTGTAAACCATCAGTAAACCATAAGCAGTGACTCTTGCTATGGGTATTGGTTGGAAATTGATAATGGTAAAAAAAAAAAACACCCGACACACTGCAAAGGCTCACCAATGGGATGCGAACTAGCGATCCCGTGCTTACGAAGCAGGGCTCTTACCGCTTCACTACGCGCTCGTTGGAACCTTACTAGCGTATAACGCACATAGACGCCGCACTGTAATTGCAATTAATTTATTACTCGTAAACGGCTGAGAAGCGCATCTTACTACTTGCACCTGGTATACTCCTGGTCATGCCCTACACGTGTACTAAAGATGGTTCAAATCGGTGACCCATGCATCATATCCTCCCCTTGTAAGAGAAATTGATATTTGGAAGTTTTCCACTTGGAATTGTGTTGTGTGTGTTGGTGATAATCATTAACTATCTGAATATTAACAAAAGTATAATATGATTGTAGATGCACACCATCACCAAAAAACATGCATAGAAGAGATTGACCAAACTGTAATTTTAAAACTTGTCATTGAACATGAAAATTGTGAAGTCCCCAGGTTTTTTTTCTAACATCAAGGTTCATTCCAGATCATGGCCATGTACAACTGCTATCCGGATTTTCTCTAGGATCTCCAGATTGACTGGCCACCCTTTTAAGCACTCTTGAAAAAACATTTTCACACCTCTTACACTCTAGGATTACTTACATCCATATGCAGCTGATGAAAACAAGACACACTTTGTTAATGCCAGCCACACTGGTGCATTCTGTCAGCTATCTCTTGACCAAACAAATACGGTAGTGCCACGATCACTCCTACTCTAAGATCATCCCCACACATGCAGGCAAAGTGTCAAATCAGCTTCAACAGGAAATGTATCCAGGGCCAACCTTGCCAAAGCTAACTAGAAGTATTGCAAATGAAAAAGACCCACTGCTTTTAGTGTTGGCTGCATATTTTAAAGTCACCACATAAAATATAACAAACTGAATGTAACTATATTGTACAAATAATTGAATGAATGAAAAAAACAACATGGAAACAGGACAAACAAAAGAACAGGCTGAACTGGGGCAGAAGGAGAAACAATAAGGACGAACACAACTGCCACATCCACTCCTAATTGTCTTACAGAATAAAAACCCACAATGACACAACCAGATGATGCCTTCCCTCTTGATGAGACCACAAGCCCGTCGGGCAGATGACCTCATTGTTCCACCCCTTAAAACCTCAGTTAATAACTAACATGTGAAAGACCTTCGAAGATGACAGTGTGTGTGCTGTCAGTCTTCTTTCTTCACACTGGCCTCTCCTTTGTTAGACCTTTCTTTTTCAGGCCTTTATCCCTTTCCTATCATCATTTGCAATAATAAATTTTGATGGGCAACTTATTCAAACATTATACTGTAGTTCAAAAATAGGCATTTGGATGTATACAGTTTTCAAGATACCAAAATTAATATTGCAAATAAACAACCGAAAATAACCCAAAATGGACAAGACGGGATTATGAAATGGAAGAGATAGGTTTCTTTCCCACAAAAGAAACCAGAAACAACATTCTTCAAACAAAACACATCTCAGGGAGGAGGAACAAATGCAAAGAGAAATGTCATTCAGTAATTCAAAGAAAGTTGAGTTTAATTACAGAGGTCAGAAGCTAGTCATCATGCTACAAGACCAGAAGAGGTGCCGACATTCATTCTTATTAATTTCACACAAGCCTATTCCCCTCTGACAAGGCTCAACATGCATACAGAACAGAAGCAATCACAATTACAGGTTTTCCAGATTAAACTGCATTGTGGTGTTTGGTATTCAGACCCATCATTTCACCCATTGTAAGATGCAACAACCTCCCTTTACATAGGTACTAATGGCTTTCCCGATGGATCACACAGGCTCGGTTCTAGTCAAGAAAGTTTGAATTTCAAAGGGAGGGGAAAATCCACAGCACTCCAAGTCCTACGTCAACTCGTAAAAATACCTCTTAAATCATATTGGGCGACTACAAGACAAAATTAATTTCAGCTATAAGTTGTCCAACAGAGTTCCAGTTTACTGCGTAGCTGAGGCCATACAATTATTATCTGAACCACTTTAAAGGAAATATAACCTCGATTGACTTCGACCCAGGTTCAAAATTTTTCCATGGGATTTCTTTTATTCTGATCAGTAGGGGCCGTATTTTTTGGTAAT
Organism: Meconema thalassinum; assembly: GCA_946902985.2. Taxonomy (NCBI): domain Eukaryota; kingdom Metazoa; phylum Arthropoda; class Insecta; order Orthoptera; family Tettigoniidae; genus Meconema; species Meconema thalassinum. The sequence goes on from OX336395.1 coordinate 342,687,135, forward strand.
AGCGATACGTGCAAAATTTTTTCATACCTCCTTTCTTGCCTATATATGACCTTGTAGGTACTTAAAGTAGGGTATTTTAGCAAAATGAACTTGCGAAATATCACGAAATCTGATTTATTGCATGAATTGCACAAATAATCACGAAATATACTCCACTTGGTACGAATATGCTAAATATTATCGAAAAAGCTCTCTAATACACGTTTAAATGCTCCGAGACATTGACCGTCGTGATTTCCTTCTGATTTGATTGATAGTGCTGCATATTCTCTATACAAAAACCCACAACGCCGGAAGTATGTGTATTCAGTTCCGCGATCTCTATGGCTATCTATGAAAATCGATATCCGCTATCGATTACATCAAATGGCATTGTGGTCGTAGATACATCAGAGCGAGTTTGCGACTGATAAAACGGCCAACATCCAGCATTTAAGTATAAAAATGCCGAAAATTAAAGTCTCAGCAGTTTTCTCGAGGGCCGAGGAATACAACAGTCGATGTATTTGACGCTGCAGGAAAGATTCTAATGTGTAAATACTCCAATGTTCGTATTCAGTGGGAGCGAAAAGACAAATTCAATAAACACTGCAGAGATTCAGCAACGCATAAAAAGAGGAAGAAAGAAGGAAATGAACATAATTCTAAGCGGCAAATAACATTTGGCGATACTCTACACATCGCACCCCCTTATCACATAATATGTTAGATTTATCCCATACTATAATGAAGATTTCAGAAGAAACATTGATCATTATGACAATTTATTTCGCGAAATACCCACCGAAATGGAGTCAGTTTTAACACCGAAATCTACGGTTTTATTTCACCAAAAAATAAGGCCCTTACTGATCAGTTACCTAGAACTTAAAAAAAAAAAAAAAAAAAAAAAAACTTTGGGCATTTTGAACTGTAATTTTCCCCCACGTAAAATCTCCTTAATTCCGATTGTTTTAGCTGGTTCAAAAATTTTCCACAAAATCTCTGCGTTGGATCTGACACAGAAGAAAATGCCCTGGCAAAGAGATTTCTTCAAGTTAGAAGCATACCATCCTTCATCCATGAATCTTGTGAGAAATACTAAAATACACTCCCAACAATAAAGGTGGCGATATAAAATGTTGAATTTACCTATTGCAGATAAACAGCATCTCTAGAGGCAGATGACCTTGATGTTCCACCCCTTAAAACAATAACCTCAACCACCGTCAAATTAAAATGATCCAACTGGAAAACTGCCATTCAAATACAGGAAACATGCATAGGGGCATTAAAAACAGTACCACATCTAGACTAAACCCTACACAATTCGCTTGTAGCAGGCACGCTCACAAGCACCTAGATTCAGTTAGTACATTTGAGAAAACCTGAAGCAGCCAAAATCAACCAACATGAGGAGACTGACAACATCTAATGTACAGTAAAACAAGTCCTGGGGAAGATGCTGGAACAACCACACCAAAAAGCCATTTATTCAAGAAAACCAGGAATGAAGTTGCCTCAATTGCAGAAACTATGGGATGTCAAATAATAAAGTGAATAGAGTGCATATCAACAGGATTGGTAAGCAAAAATGTTGTATAAATAAAAAAAGAAAGACTAGTGTCCAAAAAGTAACCTGGGACAATCCCTAATGTTATCAAGAATTTTGCACAAGTTTTGTGGCTCCAAATCAAATAGTAGTGATAAAACCCTGTCAACCTTTGGAAGGTTCTAATCCTACTTAGAGAAATCATTGTGTTATTGAGAATTTTTCATTTTCAGTTGTTTTCGTATAGAACTGTTACATGTACTCGACCCATTTCTTTGGTTGCATGAATGTGTGTGCTTAAAATTCTCTTTTGTATTGGGATGCTTAATAAATCAAATGAAACAGGAAATCTGGAAAAAATCCTGTATTGAATTGTGTAAACTGTGCCACCCAAACATTTGGGATCTGTCATTATTTCACAGGAATTCTTGTAATAAATGTTCATTGATGACCTTTGCAATTAACCTTCTCAGTGCCATGCGCCGATCTCGCGCCAAAAGTGCCAAAGCCGATTCAATCGGCGCGCTGTTTATCTTATATTTGTAGATTTCTATAGGCATATGTCCGTGATTATTTCATACTGTTGGATAGGTTTCAAGCTCGCCAGTGAGGTGTTTACTTTTTCCTTCCAAGTCCGTTACGCGATAGGTTTGAGTTTGTATTCACGCCCTCCCTTTGCGCTCCCTCAATTACGCACGTACCCGCCAAAATTGTGATGCAGTTGTTTTCTTCTTGTTGAAGTTTTCTGCCTACACATGTATCTAAGAACTTTATACAGCTGGAAATGTAGTGTTTCTTCGAATATGAATCTTAGGTGTCCTTAATTTAGGCTCAAAACTAATTTTTTACAAACAAAAAAAAAAAATAGTAAAATGAAAAATTGAACAATTATCAGAATAATCTCAATTAAAAAAGTTTAGATCCCGTATTTACTTTCACGAACATAATGTATGGAAGAATGAGGTATTGGTTATAATGCAAAGCAAAGTAACGATTCTATCGTTGGAAATGTGGTATTTATGATATTTTTTTTCGAATAGTCTGCATGACCATTGAAAATGGCTTGGCATTCTTGGCATTTCAGGAAATGGCTTGGCACTAAGAGGGTTAAAAAACATACACACACTATTAATTCCATGACCTTAGTGACTACTCAGCAAAATCAAAATTTGATGTAACTGGCTGGATTTTAACTAAAACAGTATTTTGGAATTGGTGTTGGTGGTAAGTATTACTTTTGTAGACAAAAAAATTCTGAAGTCAAAACAGTTTGAGAAGAAAACACAAGAGGACTACAAATACAAATGATATAGCAATGCGGACATTCAGCAACCCTACTCAACAGGAGGAGTCAACATCTATGCATTCATGATCAGCCAGCACATGGAAAAAGCACAAAAGAATAATTATGTATATATGAAAGCACCTGCAGTTTACTAACATGCTAAACATTCAATTACCTGAACTAACCATAACAATTCAATTCCTAAGATTCAACAAGAGACTCATTTAATTTATAAAAATATATGTCCATCGATCAAGTTCTTGGCAAAATTATTCGATGCCCTCAGAAATACAGAAATTTAACTAAAATGCATATTAATGCAATCTCATTAAATTTAAGTGGAACTGCATGCACCCTATTTCCATTTAGAGTGTATAACCCTATCTAATACAAGAAAAATCTGTTGCATTTGTGCCTATTTATTGGAAAATTCAAGATTCAATTTAATTTGGCATAAGAACACAGACATTACAACATATCTGAAATGAAATGTGATTTTGAAGATTAGGGATTTGACTGTCAGCAACACAAGTTTTTAAGGGGATTTTAACATTTCAAACCCAATGTTTAGATAAACTGAAATTCCTTTCACTGTAGTGAAAATAAATGACAGTGTTCTCAAGCACTCATGGCTGTTTGTACTTCTTAGGCCTGAAATGCATTGGAAATACTGATTGTCAAGATCCTTGGACGAGGAGAAACTATAAACATACTAACAGGCAAGTGTGAATAAACGAGGAATTCAAACTGAATATTGTCAAAACCTTGGTGACACAGACCTATTGCATTTGTAGAAATATGCAAGATTATGTACGAGTGAATGATTCAGTTTTTAAGTGAAACAACACAGTGATTCTGGTTAAAATTAAACTACCTACCAACTGTTAAAATAAAAATGCACAGTTTTTACATCAGCAAAATATGATCCAGAATGATTACAATAATAACTTATAAGTAATTAGTAGGGCAAGGCATTTAATGACCAGAAAATAGCAAGAAAATACAAAATAAAAAATGCAATTATGACCTAAAAATGGTTTAAAAAAAAGGACAAAATTTGAAGAAGAAAAAATGACCAATTATTCGTAAATAACTTATTTATTAATCCTTTAAGAAACAATTAGCTGATTTGAGAGAGAATTTTAATGGATGACAAAGCATTAAGTTTAAATTATTTTTGTTACGAACAAAGTAAATAGGCTACCACTTTGCCACCCCTGGTGAATAAAAATGAAATATTTTAGAACTGGCATATTCTCCAAATACTCTCCTGGCAAATAGGTGTCAATTAATCAACAAAGAATATTTAAGAAAACAAACTCTTTCCATGAAAACTAGTGACAGCAGGTTATGTTCTATTTGCCCAAGTTAAACATAATAGACAAGTATTGTAAACATTATTAACTATCCAAATATAACACTTACCAGAAAACAATTAAAAATGCCAAAAATGACCTAAAATTGTTCCAAAAATGACCTCTCTCTTGTACATGGCAAAAAATGCCCTAACAAATTGCCCTTATTTAATCAGTCAATTCATGTATATATACTCGAGCTATCTTTTGGCCCTCATACAAGAAAGATGCAAAATCATCAAATGCCATGCCCTAGTAATTAGATTATTATTATTTTTTTACTCAACCAACTCAAATCACTACACATTGAAAGCAAATGGCTTCATACAACTACTATAGAAAAATATTTAAAAAGAAGTATTTTTGCTATTTACCTCTAAAAACTAAACAAAAACTATAGCAAAATTCAAAAAATATCTTTATCAAAAAGAATTGAATTGATGATTAGCAGTTCAGGTAAAAACAAAAATGATTCAAGATCTCCAATACCTATTGTGTTCCAGAATGAAGTGTGATGTCCTTCAAAACTCCAACTCTTCCTTAAATACACAAATCACACTTCAAAGATAAAGGTAATGGATTTGCATGACACACACCTAACTACACAAGGAAAAAGTGCTTTAAACACCCAAGAAAATTAGTCACAACAATTGTGCATGAATAGCAAATGGGAAAAACACACGAGTCTAATATACCAGCTAACTGCTTTCAGCATGCTTCCCGCTTACAACATTGGACAAAGAAAACCATAATCATTTGAAGCCTATTATTCAGTAGTGTCCAGACACCCAATCACTCAATCTGCCATGATCATGAGTAACTTACATTATTAATTCCCTAAGGAGATTCTTGCCTAAATACCAAAGAAAAACAGGTTATATGAACTTTAAAGCTTTTGTAGATTCAATTCTTTCGAGCAGAACAAAGAATCAACAAGTATGCATGTCTGCCCCTATTTATTCCTGTTTTCCAATGGGGTCAGGGAAGAGATGAAAGTCTTTGTGGGGGATGGTTTTTAAGGCCAGATGCCCTTCCTCACGCCAACCTCATGAGAGGTGAAATGGATGAAGATGAATGAAACTGGGCAAGGACGTGGAAGGAAGCCATCGTGGCCTGTCAGAAGGTACCGTCCCAGCATTTGCCTGGAGTTGAAAATGGGAAACCGAAGGTGGGGCTCGAACCCAGGTCTACCGAGTCCACTGATAGCTTGGCTGCGCTTTAACGAGCGTAGCCACTGCTGTCGGTTAACAAAGAATCAACATTGGATCATAAATAAAGGTAGCATATTCCAAAATGGGAAAGGCCTTGTTCCAAGAGCCAAAAACATTCCATGGGAAAGGCCTTGTTCCAAGAGTATGAGTGATAGATATTGCACAATACTTCAACAGGAACGATATAATGCCAACTCTTCTCCATCGATGAGGGTGTTCCGAAAATTCTGGACAACTTGTAACGTCTTTATTGGTGTTTCTACAGTGTTCAGATATTGCTCAAGGTAGAGGGACAACAAAAATCAAGGATCATTCTGAATGCAAATGCATGTTTCGGAAGGAAACTTCCTTATTTTCAGGGCAAACAACCCTTGTTTATTTGGGCTTGGAGTTTCCTGGTGCAATAAGGAAGGTAGCCCAGTGCACCACTGACTTGCAATCAATCATAACCACAGGATTTTAAAAAATTGTATGGGAGAAATTTAGTCCCCATAATCAAAGCTATAACATATTTCCTGGCTTAGGGGTTTGCAATATCTAAACTATCAGTCAGAAGAATTTAATGCAAAAAAAAACCATTCCTAAGGAAGTTTCTATTAACTGTTGACTTCTAGATGTTAACTATGCAAAATACCATGCAACAAAAGAGGATGGTGTACTGTGCAGATGTGCAGCACGGCACAAACAACGAGAAACAAAACAGACCCATGCCAGAACTCCACGCTACTAACCTTCAGCAGAAATAAAGGGTAAATAGTAGGATGTCCCTTACCGTACATAAAACATGAATGACAAAAACAACTGAACAAAAATGACCTTCTCAACTAACAGAGTAAAATTCCACATGAAGCTGTAGGAATTTCTTCAAAACTCATACCAGGCATATCACTCGAGTTCTCGCATTTTTTCCTTTTATTTGATTTTTCTTTTCTTTACGGTGTTTCTGAAGATACGGCATTTTCAATAGAGATTCTGTAAAATGTAGGTAGATTCAGCCCATCGGTTACATCAGGGGATTCCCAGTTCGGCTCTAGGCTTGTCGTTTTCTTTTTAAGTTTAATCTTATTTGATCATTGATCGAGTGGTCTAAAATTAGTCTATTTTTACAAATAAAGTAAGCTTTCTGTCTGATTATTTTGAATTTCCAGCTAAAACTGTGTATCTTTTCAGGACAAGGTGTGTAATGACCAAATATACCCCCTCAGTTTAATATTTTTCTGTTAGTTGTACCTTGCTGTTGGGATAGCGTGCCTGCATCTCACCCAGAGGCCCCAGATTTGATTCCCGGCTTACTGCTTAAGTGTATCACAGCAATAGTAGCTACACCTTCATAGATTAGTTTGGGGGGGGGGGAGACTGTTTGTTGATGGGATAATCATTTGTAAGTTTTGCAACATAAAAATGAAGAGTTCTTTTCTCAGCGCTTAATGCCTTAATGCTTTTAGTAATAATTCTCACACTAAGTTTTCTGACAGGTTTTCTTTTATTTGGTTTTTGGAGGTTTGGTAGTCTTTTGTAGAGTAATTTGTCTTGCATATTTGGATCTGATGATGCTCGCTTGATAGTTTTCTTCATCTTCTTATTCTCCTATATAAATCTTAATCACATGTAATTTATTTCAGGTTATTTTTCAAATATTCCAGCAATTGGAATGTTTTTTGTGTTGAGCCCCTGAAAGCAAACATCATCAGATCCTGCTCATTTAGGCTCAATTGAAGTTCAGTGGATATTCACATCATTACGCTTGAAAAGCTTTTAATTGAACTTTAGAGTTGGATTTTGTTATTCCTTTACTATTTCACTTCTGTTAGTGTTGTCAGTACTTTTTGTGTGGTGTGAAACCCTTTTGAATGGTTATTTCTACCGCAGCGAGCTATTACAAGCGTTCTAGACTGTTTTGTTATTAATTGTTACTTTTCTAATTTCTTATTTACTTAATACCACAATAATGGGTCAATAAAATTGAACTGTTAAATAGCAAACGCATCAATGGGACGTCCCGTGATGTATTTGATAAACATTGTTTAGGCCGACTCAGCCTAACAGTAGAAACAAATCTCAATTAAAAATATCTCCTAATATTACAGGAGAAAATTCATCCTATGCTTTTAGGCAAAAACGCCTGGTATAAGTTATCAAACAGAGGCAATTTTAAAAAAAGACACAACACCAACAAGATGCACAACCAACCCAACACACGATCTGATGCAATTGTTAGGATATTTTCCAACCCTTACCTGCCAACTTTCCGATTGTCAGAACAGCTTTGACATGCTCAATGAATATAACACTGATTGTTTTCTACAACACTCATAGCAACCAGCCCAAAGCAATACACACTGCCACCGGTGTGGGAACATTCATAGCACATGCCAGTTCAATTCTCTGCCTCGATTATAGTGGAACCTCGAAAGGGAAGCAGATGTGGGACTCTGTGCTAGGAGAGGAAGAGGGGTGCTTAGACAATCAGGATGTTGAAAATAAAAAACGTCATCTCCATCACTGATGATAACTTGTAAACTCTCAATTATCAGGGCAACGGATTATCTGGTACGCAGTTTGGTGTATTTTGGCGAAAGAAAAAGTTCAGTGCTTCAGCAAAAGCTTCGACTTAAACAGCTACAATAGGAATGCATTGTGGATAATCTTTACCACGCTTCAGGCAATCTACGACAGTCTGGTTAGTCGTTGCAAACACTCATCACTATCGCACTACTGAATGTGACTAAAGTTACTGATAGCAAGGCATGGCAGAAAACGTGTTGTTTTTGCTATAGCGAACAGATAAGTAAGAAAAGGGTAATGAAACTGGTTTTAACTGTCAGGGAATACAGCCACTCTGCTTAGCAGGGCAGATTTGTGAGAGGCTGACAAATCAAGTGTGGAATTTGGGAGTTGTCAGGAGATTAACCTGACAGAAAACCACTTGTTCTTAGTGCAGCAAAAGTACCGTATATCTACAGATTCGTTGGCCTAATTTACTATTTTAATACTCTCAGGACCACAAAACTTCAATATCTGGAACCACTCAAGTAGGGAAAATTATTATTTTAAACTTGTAAAGATCTAAATTATGATTTGGTGTAAAAAGGTCTTAGAAATAGATGATTCTGAGTTCTGCCAACAATGGTTTGCTAGTAGGTGGGTTACGAACTGAGTCGACTCAACCGAAGACAGGAAATCTTTTTAACCAATTAGAAATGGATTTTTGAGAATCAATCAGCTTGTTAACCTGTCCCCTTTATTTTTTAACACAAATCATACACAAGTGTTTTAAATATCCCCAAATTGCAGAGTGCATAGGATTCAGATCAGAGCTATTTGATGTACTGTACAGAAATTGATGACCTGAAATCAGTACAATTAATTCTCTCCTTAAATAAAAGGTATCTTTTCCAACAGTCGATAGGAGGGGGCAGGAAATGCAGTATTGCAGCTTAACTGTCAGTAGATGAGATTCCACCAAGGTCAACTACGAGGCAAGATTATTAATGATTAAAACCAGAGCATTAAACTTCAACTATAAATTTCACATGCTTTTTATCCATTTATTTATACACAAAATCTATTTTAAAGTATCTACATCGCTTCCAAGAACTCACCGAGGTTCCACTACAGTCTGGCACTCAATAGGGTGGAAGGGACATCATTGAAACGGGATAACATATGTCGCAGTGGCTGAGCGAGGCCATACAATTGGACTAGCAACATGCTCAGGATAGTACAGTATTTCCTGGCATAATTGTAGCAACCCTAAACATTGGCTTATAACTTCTTTAATGGCATAATTGTTGCAATTGCATTATGTCAGATAGTTGCTTGAATAAACTGAATCCCTGTGTATTTAACTATCCTGCTGTTGTAAACCTCCACAAAACACTGTTCATAGTCATCTTAGTTTAACCACTAAAAAACAATATATTCTTTGATGAAAATTTCTTGTAAAAAAAAAAAAAAGGGTTCCAGCATAGATATTTACTTTAGTAAAACCAAATTGCAGTAACATAACAGTAGGTCAATGATAGACAACATAATCACATACAATGTAGAATATGTAGTCTACATGAAGTGATAATGTATCTATGTTCTTCAAGAATAGGCATTGCTTCATAGCACTATAATTCTCCTCCACTTTACAATACGATTTGTTTTTAACACATTCCAAATTTCATAATGGTACCATGTTCCGGTCTTATGGGCCTTTACATTTAGCAATCTCTTACCAAATCTTACATCTTTTGATACAGATTTTCATAATAAAAGCAACTTGATGTTGATTTTATTATGGAAATGTATATCAAAAGATATGTTTTTAAATGTGAAATGTGTTAATAACAAATTGTATTGTAAAGTGGAAGAGAATTAAGAGTGTTATAGTGATCAATAAAGAAAGAAAAAAAAATGTCATAGATATACATATTGCTTTATAAGTTGTTACGTGTTATCTGGCGAACGGTGTCAACTCCAGTGTCTGCAAACTTTGTAACATGAGCAGTAACAGTGATTATACTGTAGTGACGGCAGCAATTGCTCCTTGCTCAACAGCAAATGGATACTTTATTCTGATTTTTCACAAAGATTTTCCAAATAAAGATAACTTGAAATGCGTTGAGGATGCTATTGTGCAAGCCTCCCCGACTGCCACAAAACCAAACAGGTTTTAGGGTGGAATCGCAGCTGTTATGAAATGTTCAAAAACTCCTGTTGCAAAAAAGTCTAATTCAAGAAAGCATTACAACCAATTGGCTAGCATCTTGGATTCCCACCTTCCAAACCCCATGAAGGGCCTAGACCTACAAACCCAGACTCCTACACTTAATTAACCACACTAGCATGGGGAACAGTGAAAGGCATCGCATTTACGCATTAGATTCATTCTTTCTAGTATATTTAGTTACCGAGGATCTGATCTAGTTTCATATTTATTTTCACGCAGTATCTCTAATGGAATCATACAAACAAGATAGGGCAGCGACTTACCAGCTAAGAGCACTGTAGAAACACAAAATACCGTCACATATTCCAAATCTTCGAATATGACTTCATCGGTGGAGAAGTGTAAAAGAATGGTTCTCCGGGAAGGATACTGCTGTAGGGTGCGTGGAGGGGAACTGGAGAATAATCTAATGTTAAGAGTCAAGACCTTTTAGTTAATGACCCACCCCCAAACCCTCAGGGCAAAGGTGGTCACGGGATGATTACAGGGAGGTTGGGGTTTGCAGATTTACAGGCTCTTCCTTTACTCTACTTCACAGATGAAGGATCACCTGAAAACTTTAAACCTGTAACATCACTCTTTCGTGTTTCAACAGCACTGTTCAAGCTAGATTACTACCTAACAGCACAAGCCACGAGATTGGAGGGGAAAGTAGGGGAAGGAAGGTCGTGGAGAGGGTAACGACTGCTGTACTCCTGAGCACACAAGAGCATGCAATGCACATTTTAATGTGGGTCTAGTTAAAAATTAAATATATCCATACAAGACATATTTAAACTCGTGAGCGAAGACCTTAACCATGTTGAATATCCGTATTCACTTACGGTACATTTGACTTGAAAGATAAACATGTCCGCCTATCAATACTTTAAATAACACGCAACTTTTAAAAAGTATTTATACATTGTGTGTTATAAGCAGAATTATTCAGGAAAAGTGTTAGGAGCCTGGTATGGAGTAAGGATGTCCCTCAAAACAGCAAAAGGGTTATATATAAGACGTACTGACGTATGCCTCAGAGACCTGGATTATGAAAGGAAGGGAGCGAAGCAGAATACACGGTAGCGAAATGAAATTCTTGAGAAGCAGTATTGGAGTGACAAAGGTGTACAGGTTAAGAAATGAGAAGATCAGAGAATTAGTCAAGGAGGGAGCATTACAGGATCGGATAGAGGAATCAGGTATGGGCATGTTAAGCGAATGGATGGGAGGAGGATACCCAGGAAGATACACGAGATGAAAATAGAGGGAAAAGGACCAAGAGGAAGGCCAAGGGTGAGGAGGACTGTGTGCGAAAGAAAGGAGAAGACTGGACCAAGGTGGTGACGGAGAGATGGTGGGAAGGCAGAAGATGATGGAGAGGTTTAAGTTCCAAACAGACCCGGCCGGTGCCTGGAAACTGTTCAAGATGATGTGTTATTATAAGTATCAACAGTCAGTCATTTTTATCTTTCAAGAATATTTAAACTCCCTCCATCAGCGACATAGAAGTTGCTATCATTTTTGAACCGTTTTTATCAGGTTCATTATTTTTTGTCATATTATTATTATTATTATTATTATTATTATTATTATCATCATCATTTCCTTCATGTCGCATTATTGTGACATACGTTTCTCTGTCTCACCTACTGCGTTCAAACTTTGTAATTCTGCGTAAATGTTTCGTCAGATGGTGAAACTTTTCACCCCTACTGACACTGTGTTACCATTGGTTGAAGCATGACTTGTTACTAAGCTTTGCTTCTCCCATTGGCCCCCTTTATGTTCTGGAGAGGGGGAGTTCTACGACTTATTTTTCCCGAGCGGCGTTACTGCGTTCCTTTTAGAGAAGGTGGCTTCCTTCCATTTCTGACCATCATGTGAAACGGTCACAGCCTAGGTGTGTCGGGCTTTTCGCCCGTGCCCAACGCAACTAAACGTAAGTACGATTCGATCACTTGGTTTTATCTGGCATGCTATCATTTTTGAATTTCAGTTTATCAATTTCCCTTTCTTATGATGATGTGAATTCGATCCATGAACCCAAGTCCCTTCGCCTTTGTTTACGTTAGTTTAGCGAAGCCTCTGTGTTTATTTGTCATCCCTACCTTTCATGTAATCGGTTTTATTTTTACTCAAATCTCTCAGGTCTGAAATATATGCTACTTTTCTGCGAGGCTTACCAACGCTCTGTATTACGTCACAAATTGATGTGCACTCTTTCGAGGTATCTTTCATTTGATTGTCGTATCAGAGTTTGTTTTTTGGGTCAAGGTATCATTGGAGTAACGGAGCCATGTCTCATTTCGCCTCCTATTTGATCCTTCCCTCTGTTTTAGGAAAAGTGTGTGAGCGATGGTCTTTGTGTTAGTCACTGTCCATTCGTCATGCCTTAATTCCTTTGTTTCTTCGTATGTCGTTATATTTAGACATAACTACCTCTACGTAAGCCTATATTTTCCTACAAAGCATATTTCTTAGCTGATCGATCTTTCCTTTCATTTCCTGTCCCGGTAATGTCAATTAATTTAATGTAATACTCATTTTCCTTTATTTTTATGTGTTAATTTTGTGTTGTTTCCTCTGGCTTCGTTATATTACGTAACTCCGTGTCATCCCCCCTCTCCCACCCCCCCACCCCCGTTTCCTACATACGCACCCTTCTCATCCCCACCACTCCCCCCCCCCCCCCTTACCCCATGATTTCACAACATCATGAGCTTTTTGGAAGTCTGTTCTTGGCAAGGGCATTCTAGTCCAGGTCATCCTCGTAAGTAGAGGTGTTCTCTTATTCGACTCATCCATACTCTCTATCTTTTTCGTTTTTGTTTTGTTTTTGTATTTTAAATTTTGGTTATCGAGTCGCGCTTACGGTTTAGTTGCACATTGATTGTAAGTACATTTTAATTAATCTTGTTTCATCTTTGTTAGTGCTTAAGTTCATTTATACACTTTTCTCTTGAGATTGTTTTTGTGTCCCCCTTTCTTAGGTACCATCTTTAATCATTAATTTTATTTTATTTGTTATTAAGCGATTTTATACCTCTTCACGTTTACCTTTCATTTTGTGTTTAGATATATCCTTACTCTTATGCGCACCTGTTTTAGTTTACTTTAAATACAATAGTAAATAGTTCACTTGGTTTCGTCCTCTTTCATTTGTAATTTTAAGTTCCCTCATCTCTCGTCCGATTTCGTCGGTCTTGGCTTCGTACTGTAACGCAGTCACGACCTTCACGCTTCTGGGTTCCTCGATCAATTAGATAATTTCAATTCCGCTTTTGATTTGTTTTAAACAATTCATTCGATTCCTTTTTTGGAAAGCATCTTTCTTTCGATCCGGAATCTTGGGCCCAGCACGCATCGAAAGAGACATCCTTTCCCCGCTCCTTAGCGATCCTGTTTAAGGTGTTGTTTTCACTTCTACTGTATTTCCTCACGCCTCTGCTATTTTGTTTAACGTAAAAGCACAAGCGGTGCAAATGGTAAATCAGAGCGTGGTTAAACGCGAAATCGTTCCCTTTAGGTTACCAAACTTATATATATATATTTTTTTTTCAATTATTACAATGTTGTCTTTCTGAGTTTAAGATACCTGTACTGAATTGTTCCCCCATCCCCGAAGAAAGTGTGGAGTGTGAAAGCATTTCTCGAGTGAACAAGACATCCAAAGAATCTAGTTCCGAGGTGAAGAGTGCAACAAGTTAGTGAGTACTTCGCAACGCTGGAATAGGACACATTACGGTATTGTAACCTTTATTTTACTAAGTTAAAGTGTTTTACTTTTCTCCTTGTCTATTGTCATGTCTAAGTCAGAATTCCCACCCGTCAAAAAGGAGTTAAATTTTATGGGCTTTGAATCTTTAACAATGCCCACGCCACTATTGCAAGATACGACACAGGACCTGCTAATGATAGACCCTCCCCTTTTAGATTGCTCCATCGCCCCTGTAGGCACTGTTAATAGTGCTCGCCACAACGAAAATGTTGCATCAGTAGTGAGTAGGTGGGGTTTGACTTTTTCCGGAGAAAACAATACCTCATCAGTTTTTTGTTTTATCCAACGTGTGGAGGAATTGTGTTATTGTCACGATATTAATCCCGACAATATTGTACGTTGCTTACCTATTCTTTTGTCTGGAAAAGCGCTGATGTGGCATCGCACTACTCCGAATTTTTATAAGTCATGGGACGAATTTGTTGGGTGCATTAAGGACCGTTTCACGCCACAAGATTTCGATTTCGCTCTCAAACAAGAAATATACTCCCGTACTCAGGCTCCTGGGGAGATGATCGACGATTATGTAACCTCAGTTCGGCTGTTAGCAGCGAACCTCCCCCAACCCTTTCATCCCAGGGATCTGTTGGAAATTATATACAGGAATTTAAATCCCACTTATAAATACTTCATTCGGCGTACATCCATTTTTTCCATCGAGGACATCATATCGCAAGGCCGTGAGTATGAATTAAATGCACGAGCCTGTTCGAACTATACTCCACCTCCAAGAGCCGATAATACGATTTTCCCCGAGTTAGCCTACTCCCCCCAGACAACACTGTCTAGCCCAGCTGTCGACCGAACAAAAGACGACACCTTACGGTTTAAGCCGTCTGCTCGCCGTGCTGAGTCCCTTTCTAGGAATTCTAACCCAAGCCCTTCTGTGGCTCGTAATTCTTCTGCTGTTTCCCGTGAAAGGACTACAAACACCCCAACAACAATCACACGCAATGTTTCTTCTGGTCGCATAACTTGTTGGAACTGTAATGAACTTGGACATCATTTTAAAATGTGTTCTTTAAAACGCCGAAAATTCTGTTTTGGCTGTGGGATGAATGAGGTCACGACTCGTTCCTGTCCAAATTGTAATTCCAACCAGGAAAACTCATAGGGAGGTGTTCTGAGTTCGACTCCCGGAGCAGTCCTCCATCCAAACTTGACAATGCATCTAATTTCGATGTTGTGTTACAACCAGGAGTCTCAGTAAATTTCGATAATGTCTCGGCACCTGCTATTTTGGATACAGGCGCCACCAGAAGTTTCATCCACCGTTCAGTGGCAGATAGCATTCGATCTTCGCAAAAACACCCCATACAGAATAAATGTCAGTTCCTTTCTGCGGGATCGTCAGTTATCGACGTTGCCGAAACTATTTTATGTCGCATTAAAATTCACGGATTTTCTTGGAAACATGTTTTTCATGTGGTTAACAATCTCTCCACTCAATGTATTTTAGGAATTGACTTTATGCATAAAACTGGTATGCAGTTGGATTTTATTAACGATTCATTTTGTTTCAAATTTCGCTCAGATAAAATGTTCCCCTTTGAAGAATGTACTTCTAACTACGTTGATGTGTCTCCTGTATTTTCCGTACATCTTCCATTAACTTTGATGTCCGAGCAACGTGATACTCTGAACGATTTAGTTGAGGAATTTTCTGATGTCCTCACAGAAGATTTAGGTTCTGCTGTAAATCACGAATGTCACATTGACTTGAGTGACAATGTACCTGTTCGAAGTCCTCCGTTTCCTTGTAATCCGCCCAAGCTCTTGGCCATGAAAAAGTATATCAATGATTTGCAAGATCGGGGAGTAGTAGTTCCTTCCAAATCAGCTTATGGGTCTCCTGCTTTCTTAATTCCCAAGAAAGAAGAAGGCGAGTACCGGCTAGTCGTAGACTACCGAAAATTGAACAAGAAGGTAGTCTTTGATAATTTCCCACTGCCTACTATTGAGAGTGCTTTTCAACATTTCCACGGGGCCAATGTGTATTCGATGATTGATCTAAATAGTGCCTATTATCAGATTCCTTTGGATGCTGAGAGTCGCGACTTCACTGCTTTTAACACCCCTTTCGGGTTATATAATTTCAAACGTCTTCCGATGGGTGTAGCTGTTGGTGCACAAGTCCTCAGTCGCGTGCTAGACGACATCTTGGGAGACCTGAAGTTCAATTTTGTATTTAATTATCTTGACGATTTAGTCGTATACAGCAGATCTTTTGAGGAGCATGTCGTTCATCTTAGGGAAGTTTTCTCCCGCCTCAGGAAGGCCGGCCTCACTATCAATCCAAAAAAGACCTCTTTGGGCTGTACTCAAATTAAATTTCTGGGTCACATTCTGTCAGCCGATGGTATCCGTGTCATACCCGAGCGCGCAGATTGCATTCAGCAGTTACCTGTACCCACCACAATTAGGGCCTTGAGAAGAGTAATGGGTATGTTCACGTTCTATTCTCGTTTTATCAAAAACTTCTCTGACATTTCGGCACCTCTAAATGCTCTCAAAAAGAAGAATGTGAAATTTGTGTGGGGGCCAGAACAGGACAAAGCTTTCAATGTTTTGAAAGAAGCCCTTATGTCTGCACCAGTACTGCACACGCCTGATTTCGAATCAGCTTTCTTTTTACATTGTGACGCCAGTGATTTGGCCATTTCTAGTGTTTTGAGCCAGCGTGTGGATGGAAAATTTGCACCAGTGGCCTTCGCGAGTCGTATGTTAAATCAACATGAACGACGTTACTCAATTTTCGAGAAGGAAAGTCTTGCTGTGGTATTTGGATGTGAAAAATTCAGGACCTTTCTGGAACACCGTCACTTTACTGTTTTTACCGACAATGAGGCTTTGAAATGGAGTCTTTCTCACGTGAAAAAGCTTGGACGCATCAACAGGTGGATTTTGAGGTTGTCATCTTTTAAGTTTGATATCATCCACGTAAAAGGGAGCGAGAACCCGGTAGCAGACTGCCTGTCACGCATGTTTGAAGAGACCCCTAGGACTCCAATCGAGAGCGTTTCTATCAGTACACCACTTCAAGAAAATCTTTTCCTATTGCAACATTGTCCTTGGTCTTTTGTGGATATCCGGAAATTCCAGTCTGAGGATCCATTTTGCACTGACCTCCGTGCAAAAATTGCAAACAAAGATCCGGCAGTAAGCAACTTTTGTGTTCGAAATGATGTTATTGGCTATGTTCTTCCTAACTCTTCTAAATTTAGAATTTTTGCTCCATTAGCAGTACGTGATATGCTTTTGACATATTATCATGATTCTGCACTGGGAACTCATGCAGGGATGCAGCGCACTTTCCGTAAGATATCCGGTGAATTTTATTGGCCCTCAATTAAAGTAGATGCTTTTGCTCATGTCAGAAGATGTTTAACCTGCCAGCGTTCTAAACCTGCCCAGAACACTCGTGTAGGCTTCCACCAAGCTGGTATCGTCACTCGTCCCGGCGAACGCCTTTTCATTGATTACTTTGGTCCAGTCGTGAGATCAAAATCTGGCAATCAAGCCATTTTAACTGTCATTGATGGTTTTTCGAAGTTTATTTGGTTATTCCCAGTAAAGAATATCACTTCTCAGACTACTATCCATTTCTTGTCTAGATATATATTTGGAGTTTTTGGTCCTCCCAAGTACCTTGTGTCAGATAACGCCTCTGTATTCCGTTCCAAAGCCTTTGAAACTATGGTATTTAACTGGGGCATCCAA
This sequence comes from Meconema thalassinum, assembly GCA_946902985.2. Lineage (NCBI taxonomy): Eukaryota > Metazoa > Arthropoda > Insecta > Orthoptera > Tettigoniidae > Meconema > Meconema thalassinum. The sequence continues at coordinate 342,704,714 of OX336395.1, forward strand.
CATATTTTCTTGTCACCGTATCGACCGCAGGGAAATCACGTAGAGCGTTTTCACAAAAACTTGAAGGCTTGTATGTCCGCTTTTCACAATGCCGATCAAACCTCCTGGGATACGAACCTACAGTATTTCAGTCTCGGGTTCAATACCTCTTTCCATTCGTCCGTTCAAACTACTCCAGCGGAATTATTCCTAGGCCGGTCGCTTGTCGACCCCTTGCTGCTCAAATGGAATATTGAATATCTTTCCGAACCCTCTCGCGCTACCTCTGTTGCTCAAAAATGGGCCATCGCTACCGGTCACCTCAAGAAAGCAAAAGCCAGAGTAGCGAAGCGCTACAACTTAGGCCGTCATGATGTTAAATTCCAAATTGGGGACAAAGTTTTGTGTCGTTTACATCCTTTGAGTGACGCTACCAAACATATTTCCAGTAAGCTGTGCTTACGTTGGTCAACTCCCAAGACTATTTCACGCTTTTTAAATCCTGTCTCAGTTGAGTTAGTGGACGATCACGATAATTCAGTGACTTCGGCCCACGTCACGCAGTTGAAAAAATTTGTCAAATGATCTTGTGAATTTCGCCTCGCTATAATGTTGTGTTTTTGTTTTCCTTTTATTCTAATTGGATGCCCGAGCTCCTTAATAGCCAACCTAGCATGTGAGCCTATTCTGATCTTAATTCGTGTGCTTCCTTTTCATTTATTCCTGTGACAAGACAGGAGACACCCGTGGCCTTTTTCTCGTACGCGAGTGTGTCGTGTATACTTGACATCTCTGTCAAACTATATCTTTGCCTGAGGCCGTCAGTATATACCTGGTCGGTCACTATTTGCAAACCACCCCTACTCCTCTTTTGCACTGCCCCTCGGCTTAACTCCTATTGTTCGACGACAGACAAGGACCCTTCAACACTTCCTGTTTGACCTTGTAGGAACTTGGTATTTATTTTACATTTATTCATGTAATTGACTTTTTGTGTCATGGTTTTGAGATATCATGCACCTTAGTGTCATCTTGATTTTGATATTTATTGTGAAGTCATATATTTTGTTAGGTTTTAAATTGTCAAGTGTTCTCAGCATATCGTGTATTGTCTAGCAACCATCCAGAGGGTTGGCGAGTGACAACAAACAACCTTTGTGTACCTGAGCTAACACAGCTGAGGGTCTTCTCGGAACTCGTTAACGGACCAGTCACCCTTCACTGGGTCTATACATGGCTTTATTTTTCAGCAGCTGAAAAGGAGAGTACTTTCCCTTTCGAAGACATTATGACACTATTGCATATTCCTCGTTGACGCAACGAAAGGTCCTATATACAGGGTGTCCCAAATGTATTTTTTTTTAAATGTGATCACGATTTAACTTTGTCTATCTTTTCTCATCAGAGGCTGGAGAGATTTGCAGTCCCGAGGTAACGTCCATCTTGAAGATTTCGACATCCGCATCATCATGAACTAGCAAGAACAATGATCACTATTTAATATATGAACTCACTGTATTTCTTTTTGAACGCAGTACTTTTGACGTTAGTGGCTAGTGTTGACGAGCAATGAAGGGGGTACCACCTTCATTTCACGGTCAGATTAGTCAACTGTTCATTTTTTTTGTATTCTCCTAGAGGTCCTTAGTACCCAATTTTTTTTTAGTATTCAATTTTTTTCCCCCTTTACATTTTTTTCCTCTCTTTTTGTACGAAAAAAGAAATTTCCATGGCCAGGAAAATTCCTTTTTTTCTGTGAGAGCAGGGGAATTTTGAACCGTTTTTATCAGGTTCATTATTTTTTGTCATATTATTATTATTATTATTATTATTATCATCATCATTTCCTTCATGTCGCATTATTGTGACATACGTTTCTCTGTCTCACCTACTGCGTTCAAACTTTGTAATTCTGCGTAAATGTTTCGTCAGATGGTGAAACTTTTCACCCCTACTGACACTGTGTTACCATTGGTTGAAGCATGACTTGTTACTAAGCTTTGCTTCTCCCATTGGCCCCCTTTATGTTCTGGAGAGGGGGAGTTCTACGACTTATTTTTCCCGAGCGGCGTTACTGCGTTCCTTTTAGAGAAGGTGGCTTCCTTCCATTTCTGACCATCATGTGAAACGGTCACAGCCTAGGTGTGTCGGGCTTTTCGCCCGTGCCCAACGCAACTAAACGTAAGTACGATTCGATCACTTGGTTTTATCTGGCATGCTATCATTTTTGAATTTCAGTTTATCAATTTCCCTTTCTTATGATGATGTGAATTCGATCCATGAACCCAAGTCCCTTCGCCTTTGTTTACGTTAGTTTAGCGAAGCCTCTGTGTTTATTTGTCATCCCTACCTTTCATGTAATCGGTTTTATTTTTACTCAAATCTCTCAGGTCTGAAATATATGCTACTTTTCTGCGAGGCTTACCAACGCTCTGTATTACGTCACAAATTGATGTGCACTCTTTCGAGGTATCTTTCATTTGATTGTCGTATCAGAGTTTGTTTTTTGGGTCAAGGTATCATTGGAGTAACGGAGCCATGTCTCATTTCGCCTCCTATTTGATCCTTCCCTCTGTTTTAGGAAAAGTGTGTGAGCGATGGTCTTTGTGTTAGTCACTGTCCATTCGTCATGCCTTAATTCCTTTGTTTCTTCGTATGTCGTTATATTTAGACATAACTACCTCTACGTAAGCCTATATTTTCCTACAAAGCATATTTCTTAGCTGATCGATCTTTCCTTTCATTTCCTGTCCCGGTAATGTCAATTAATTTAATGTAATACTCATTTTCCTTTATTTTTATGTGTTAATTTTGTGTTGTTTCCTCTGGCTTCGTTATATTACGTAACTCCGTGTCATCCCCCCTCTCCCACCCCCCCCACCCCCGTTTCCTACATACGCACCCTTCTCATCCCCACCACTCCCCCCCCCCCCCCCTTACCCCATGATTTCACAACATCATGAGCTTTTTGGAAGTCTGTTCTTGGCAAGGGCATTCTAGTCCAGGTCATCCTCGTAAGTAGAGGTGTTCTCTTATTCGACTCATCCATACTCTCTATCTTTTTCGTTTTTGTTTTGTTTTTGTATTTTAAATTTTGGTTATCGAGTCGCGCTTACGGTTTAGTTGCACATTGATTGTAAGTACATTTTAATTAATCTTGTTTCATCTTTGTTAGTGCTTAAGTTCATTTATACACTTTTCTCTTGAGATTGTTTTTGTGTCCCCCTTTCTTAGGTACCATCTTTAATCATTAATTTTATTTTATTTGTTATTAAGCGATTTTATACCTCTTCACGTTTACCTTTCATTTTGTGTTTAGATATATCCTTACTCTTATGCGCACCTGTTTTAGTTTACTTTAAATACAATAGTAAATAGTTCACTTGGTTTCGTCCTCTTTCATTTGTAATTTTAAGTTCCCTCATCTCTCGTCCGATTTCGTCGGTCTTGGCTTCGTACTGTAACGCAGTCACGACCTTCACGCTTCTGGGTTCCTCGATCAATTAGATAATTTCAATTCCGCTTTTGATTTGTTTTAAACAATTCATTCGATTCCTTTTTTGGAAAGCATCTTTCTTTCGATCCGGAATCTTGGGCCCAGCACGCATCGAAAGAGACATCCTTTCCCCGCTCCTTAGCGATCCTGTTTAAGGTGTTGTTTTCACTTCTACTGTATTTCCTCACGCCTCTGCTATTTTGTTTAACGTAAAAGCACAAGCGGTGCATTTTCCTGTGTTATGACTATTGAAACACAGCAGGTTTTTGCTAAATAACAAAGGTTGCCAAAAATAATGGAGGAAAAAGACCCTCGAGGGCCACCAAGAATGCGGTGGAGTACAGGAGTGAGAAGAGGAGCTATCTGGCATTAAGTGGAGGAAGAAAAGTAGTGGGAAGACACCATTAGACGGAAAAGAATTTTCAATGTCAATTTTCCTGACTTTTCCTGACTATTTTTCAACAAAATTCCTGACTCGCGAAGTCATCGTAACATCGGAAAAAAGGTTTACTGAGCAAATATATATATTTTTTAATTGCAACCTCCACCATCCCCATAGCTGCCCCAATGCTCGCCTCTTTATTCATTTAAAATACATAATAAAGTAAGTTATAATGCAATAATACATAAATCGAAGTACTTAATGAGCTAAACTATAGTGACGGGGTCGCCACATCCCTACGCCGACGCCAAAGAAAGCGTTAAAAAGATAGGTAAAAGAGGTTTTTACTATGATGCACTGTAAAAATGGAAACTTACCATAATGTCCAGTGAGTTATTTTTTTTTATCTTCAGAGATTAGTTGAACTAGTAACATCAAAGTATGACTGTAAAACACAAAATACTGTATGGTTAATATAAAATTCCTGACTTTCTAATACTTTTCGCCATTTTTTCACACTTTTTCCTGACTTTTCCTGACTAAAAACAAAATGCCTTTGGACACCATGAAAGACCCAGCAATAGCTGGAACAGGATTTGGATACGATTGACGGATATGAATAAAATATATTGCACAGAGGAGGGTGCTCATATGAATTTCGTTATTGTACTGAACGGGCCTAGTGGCAAGAATTAATAAGGGATGAAACCGTATAGTAGTTAATATAACAACTGAGGCTTACCGGGCTTATACATGACGCGCTTCACCAGCTGCTTCCCCTCCCCAAGTTTAGATATTTCTGTAGCAACTAGCAAAGAGAACGTTCCTCCCCTCTCACTCATGCTGCAGCACATGGACTCATTTTGTGCCATCAGAGAGTAAATGACTCTCCCTGGTACAACACTGTCTTGTTCTATGGTTGTATTATACTGCTGCTACTCTAATATCGTGAAGACTGTTCTTTCACACATTTAAAGAAAGGCCGAATTAGGATTCAATAAGAAAGGAAAAGAAAAGGAACATGGAATCACAAAGTTATATGTACACAATAGCTTTGCTACAGAAGCATCAATGCAAATGAATTAAAACTGAACCAAAAATAAGTAAAGAGGGGGAAAATATTCATTTGCCCACCCTTTGAGTGAGTGGCTATCTTTATTGTATAAAATGCATTGCAACACTCCATTTTGTTTCTTTTTACAAGCAACATCTTTTAAAACAAAGTGCATAACAACACCGAACTACAGATATATTTTAATGGCATGGCTTTAAGAGGGACTCGTCAAGGAATACCAGCACAATAAGCTATTTCTATCACACTGTAGATACTACTGAACTACTAACAACCCTGGTGTTCCTAGGCAACACTTTGTACTATTCACCCACAACTGCGTTACGAGAGTAGAAATAAACAAACCCAAAACTCAACAGCAAGAAGCCATTAGTAGATCGCCTAGAAGGCATAAAGATGTGACAAATTGGGACTTCTTGAAATAAAAATAATTACAGAAACTGCACCTTGTGAAGGCAATGATCAGTTCAACATCATTAAGAGACCAGTTTTACTCAACTAATACACAAAGGATGATTGAAAATGGTGGTCGACTCCTCTCGTCTCCTTGATGGATTAGTGGTAAATCCCAAGATCGAGGGTTTGATTCGCAGCCAAGGTAAGAACAGAATAATTCCAAGGCACTCCAAATCGTACAATATCACTTTTGGAGAAAAATTAATTAGGTCACAGCAGCAGGTTGCCTGATCAGTTTTTTGTTTTTTCTGCTAGGTGACAGTGCAAGCAAGATGTTGACATGAGATAGTAGAGCTCTATGCCATACTCTTAGAGATAATAATAATAATAATAATAATAATAATAATAATAATAATGTTATTGGTTTTACGTCCCTTTTAACTGCACTGGCTTTTAGAGACGCCGGGGTGCCGGAATTTTGCCCCGAAGGGGATCTTTAACGTGCCAGTAAATCTACGGGCACGGCTCCCTTGCATTTGCGCACCCTCAAATGCCAGCTGACTGCGCCAGGATACGAACCTGCAACCTTGGGACCAGCAAGCGAGAACGTTACCCCTGAGCTACGCAGCCAGCCATACTCTTAGAGAAGGCACCATATGTGACGTGGTCTACCAAGTCAAGTGCACTCAAGGTATAGCAATGAAACTCAGCCGAGTTTTTGCCGATTGCTAGAACAAAGAGGGCATTTTCAGAGCAGCTAAGTAACAACTATACAAGAAACATCTCTCCGAAAGCTAGTATCAAGTATCTCCTCAACACCAGTGCAACGTTGGACGATATTTTTCACCAAACTCTTGCTTAACGCGGTGTCGGCACATTTTAAAACGTCCTGTATATATAGTATTGGGAATTTCAAGTTCCATTAGCTTGATTTGACTATTAAAAGAGGTGCTTTGTCAATACAAGGTGTGCATATTGCCAACCTTGTCATAACCAGGCAAAATTATATCAATCATTGACTTAAACATAAACTTCTGCTGGATTCAAAAATATGTGGAAGTATTAAGAAAAAACCTCCTCAGGAATACAGGGTCATTGAAAAAGAATACCCAAGTTTTTAAGAATTCTTGCTTCAAGTTGGATGCTTTCTAGTTGGGCGAAAGTCGGATGGATTGGGGTCTAAAACTGAACCTGTTACCAGTTGTTGCCGAACTTTGAACGGGTGAAGTAATCCTCGCACTTGTGCAGGCCAGGCCAGTACGATGTGAACCATCGAGCAGATGGCTTGATTCATGGAATTCAGATCAACATATCAGAACTTCACAGTGTCACATTACGCCAGACTGTAAAGCCAATCACCGCCACAGATAATGGGCGATAATTCTGAGCGTAATCGCTTGTCATGAGTTCTGGGGATACATTAAGAACATTGTTTTAAGGGGACAAAATAAATGCCTTAGAGCATCTCAGAGAAAGGATCATTGCTGCCTTTGTGGCTGTCGCTCCAGACAAGCTCCAGCATACGAGACAAAAAGCCTGTCGTGGCACTACTGGGATACATAGAGAAAGTTATTAAGTCATATTAAAACAAACTGCCATCTTTTCTCCTCAGTTTACCATAATCACCTTATCCTACACAAGGCAAAAAAAAAGAAAATTAAATATAAGTATTCTTGTTCGATGACCGTGTACAACAATATCCCACCACAGCTATCAAGAGAGACGGTTGTTTATTTCTACCATCTAACACAACGCCATCCATTCAGAATTCAGAACGAGATGACGAAGCTGCTGAATTGAAAATTAACTTAATTTAAAAAACAAACTGAGCAACAGAAGAAAAGTGCAGATCACAGTTGTGTGCTTCAAGGGCCGGGTTCACCAAAGTTCGTCACTACTTATATTGTGAATATTTTGCTACACGTGTATTGATAGTTCATAGTAAGCACGACTATAGAATATTACACAGCCAAGAACTGCAATTTACAAATATCAAGGTCCAAATGAAGGTATTGTATTGAAAATTGGATAAATTGATGGTTCAAATCGAATTAACATACGGTGCAAAGAGTTTATTATGAAGAAAATTACTCTGTAAAATAATTCTCTTTCTATAAAACGAGGAAGAAATTTGAATTGCAGTCGCAGGATCGCTTATTATCCCGAAAAAGGCCCACTCTGAGGGAAGTGCAACAGTGTCATTTAAAAAATGAGCTTTCAATTTTCTTTAGCCCGGTCTATAACTGCTGTGTCATACAATTCAACTCACCCACACACAAGCAATCCAGCAGAAAACCAAAGAATAAACAGGCAAATGTGTAGGTATGATTTCTGCAACTTCATCATCTCTCTGATCACTCCCTACTGTAAGAATGATGCTTAGCCCCTACTACGGGACGGGGAAACAACGACTAGCAAACTTCCATCTCAAAGATCAATCGATCCAATGAACAGATCCGATATATTACTTTTTTAATGATATTTCATTTATATATATGCAATACAAAGGCGAGACTTACTCATGCAAGCCTTTCTCTACGTGCAACCCCAATAGGTACCATCATCTGTGTCGAGTTAGAGGAATCGACAAAGTAACAAATTAAAATATAGGAAAACAACCAAAAGGTAAATATCGTCATAGCACAGTAAAACCCCAATTTCACATGCAATTCAATGGTCCTTAACATCACCACAAGATAACAAGAACAGTTCACCATATTCTGATTTCAGACAACAGATGAATACAAAGTAGAAATAATTATTTGATACAGCAACTCCTTCAACAGCTTCAAGATGCCTCTTCAGAAGTCCACCTTGCTCCCTGGACACTGACTAGTAAATACTGGCATTAGAAAAGAGATTTCTCCACAATATTGAAGATCTAACGAGAAGGGGCAGAATCAGAAATCGGCTAGAGAGCTGAAAGGAGCCAGTTACAATGGTTAGAACTGTCCAAAGAATGGAAGATACCGGAAGCCAAGAGGAGGAGAATGGAGCTGACCGACGACAGATCCAGTTGGAGGCCCCTCTGGATAATCTCGACACCGCTAGGTACCAGAGGACAGACTTAAGTGAGTAACTCCTTTAAATATAATCAGGTCAGGAATATTGACATTTTACCTCATCTAACTCGATCACACATGGTTAAAGTATAGTTCTTCTAAATATATCGGTGAGACCTCATCTCTCACATTGGCTAGCGAGGCAGAAATGTTCTCTAAGCGAGAGCCGGTCATGGAACACTTCTGCATAATTGACGAATGTGAGATAAGCCATCAATATGCAATGGTCAAAAATTGAATCAACTGTGTCATGCAGTGTTTGTGGAAAACATCCTAGAACACAGAATAATATGAAATTGAGGTTTTACTGAACTTGTTAAAGGAAGTGGGGGAAAATACTTATAAATTAGAAAAACATAAAATAAGGTAAGATAGGATTGTTTTAAAATTACCTGTGCTTTTTTTAATATGTAACATCCAAACAAGTCGGGTCCTTAATAAAAATTTCAAAGCTAAAAAAATCAAAATAATAAAAGAAAACAATGGAATTACCTTTTCAAGACCAACCTCCCAAACCACACGATAAGTCTCAAATTAATACCACCACATGCTTAAGTGCATGTAACAAATCATAGTACGTAATATATATGCTTCATACTCACAATTGACGATAGCACAGTCCGTATTTTCTTTGTGTTTGCACACAAAAAAACAGTTCAAAGTAATTTGTGTAGTGAAAAAAAAAATAGGTAAAAATAATATTTACCTGCGAAACACAATGTCTTGCATTTTTGCATTTTGCTGTCACTTCCTGGATTATATGAGGTTTGTTTATAGAATACTCACAGTGTCTGTGCATTGAAAAAAAAAACATATAAAAGAAAAGACTGAAGGTTCATATGTTGTTTTCAATATTGTGGCGGCTGATGCTTGCAGAGCTTCTCGATCCCAACAAACAAGAAGTAGAAGTAGAGAGTAGCGTTTGGCATGCTACAAGGTGCACAGGGGGAACAAAGGGTGAACCAACCTACGGGCCACCAGACCATAGGAGCCATAGCCCCCCCAACAAACCTGATCATCTGAAGCGAGGGTGCATCATCGGCGTCAGCATGGGGGGGCCGGGAGGGAACCCCATGTGCGGCCCTGGAGCGTAGTGTGGCATGCCACCTGGCGGCATCGGGCTTATCAGACCTGCAACAGTTTCATTCCATCCTCAGAACCACACTTGGTATTGGAAGTTTTCTAAATTCTAATTTGTTTAAATTTTACCCTTCATTGGTTTTTTTGGTACTTCTGCGAGATTTTAAAGCCGAATGTGTATATTAATAATATAATACATACCTGCCAACTTTTAAAAATAGGAATCCAGAAGATCCCAAAGCGCAAAAATTTAACGCGTACATGCGTCGCAAGGTCTTAAAAATAGCGAGAAAAGACTACAGGGAACTCTTGGTGATGTGAGGCTATTTAATTCATTGTCCCAGTTTCCAAAAAATCTGAAGAACATGCCTCCCTGCAAGACTGATGATATCGTTTCTTACTCGATTCATCACGAAAACACTAAATTGCACAAATACCTGAACTACAGCAAGCATCGCTTAAAACCAAGCTATCCCGCTTACAAACAGTCGAAGCACAAAGAGTATTATAAATGCAGCGATAATCTGTGAGATGTGATTATCGATAGACAGTTCTATCGACTTTCAGCGTAATGTCAAACGCAAGGAATTAATGACAAAGGAGCAGCGATAATCTGCGAGACGGGATTATCGATAAACTTTTCCTATCAGTCGATTTTCAGTCGAATTTAAACTCTCGCATCTCAGAATAGCAGCTACAGTATTATCGAAAATCGAAACTGAAATGCGATTTGGATGCAGAGAACGAAAACAAGCTAGGGAGTTGAAAATCCAGAAAAAACTATGTTAATCCGGACAACCAGAAAACACCCCAAAATTCCGGAAACCTTCCGGGAAAACCAGAAAAGTTGGCAGGTATGTATAATATATTAGGCAAATATATTCATTTAGGTCAGCTCAATCACCAAAAAAAAATTAAAAAATCTCGATTTCTGATCCAGAACAGCAAACCCTCGGTAATTCGAAGTGATCGGGACAGAAAAATGGGACTCTTGAATCACAGATTTTCGAATTAACCGAACACACCTCTGCCAAAAACACACTAACGCACAAACCTTGTGACCAATACTAACATGGAATTACTCATACGCCTTTTAGCAACTTTTGATTAATAATCCAACAGCATCTGAATCATATTCAAATGCAGTGGTATACAAGGACGATGCGAAACATAACCTATTGACGTCCGAAACGGGGGAGGAGCTTACGGTCAGCTGTTTGCAATATGGCGGCGATATAGTGACGTGAAGTAATTGGGTGTGCGTTTGTTATGGCTTCTAATTTATGATGGCAAAATACTACATATTTCCTTTCATTGATAGAAATATTTTTATAATCAATTTAAATGCAGTGCCTAATTACTACCAGTTAAAATATTACCCACATGTAGATAGTTAATTTACTGTCTGCTGTTACATATATGAAGCCTGTACTTGGGAGCCTAGCGGTATCGATGTTTTAATTAATTTCACAATATATATATCTCACATAACACAAAGGACGACTCCCAGATAAGAAATTGAATCCAGCAACCCTGAATTTTCATGAATGTTTTGGGTTCAAAGAAGCGTTACTTGGAATGCTCAAATCATACTTCAGTATTGCTAATATTGACCTACATACTTGCAGTTCAAAGGCAAGAATATAAATTTATTAATCTCTTGCCACAGGCAAGTTAAAATGGAGACATCCTCTTGATCAATATATTTAATTAAATATTTAAAATACAGATATTTAACAAAGCTGGAGTCTCCATTTGAACTTGTCATAAGCAAACGGAACAGATCAAAAACGACACTTTAAGCCAAACCAAATTCACTCCTCAGCTCGACATAAACCACAATACCAATTAAAACCTATACAAAACATACTCTCCTTACTGTTGTACAACTTTCGCACTCAAAACTGTAAAACCCTGAAATGGGAACTAATTAAAGTTAGAATAGCCTAGGCCGATCCGGTCTCCTGCACATTACCGCATATGTATACTTAACATCACTATAACTTCAAAATTACGGCTAAGTGACCTATCTGCTTGAGTAGTATAGGTGTTGCCGGCCTGCCTGGGATAATGGGTCACCAAACCGGTACTTAAAACTAAGATTTTACATTTTAATTAACTAAATTCAAAAGTAGGGAGATCATAGCCAAAAACACAATTTAAGCCAAATCATACTTCAATGGCCTACATACTTGCTGTTCAAAGGCAAGAATATAAATTCTCTGGCAAATTAAGGCTAGGAACAGCATTTTCTTAAGTTTTCTGACCATTCGGCTATTGTCAATCGGAAGAACCCCTAAAATAAGTTTACGAAGAGCGGATTACATTCTTTGTACGGCACAGAAGTAATAGGCTATAAGTTTATCAGTATTTTTGATGTAGCTAAATCCATGTGAACACAAATTAGAGACAATAACTATCAATAATCAACAGTACCGGTGGAAAGAAGTCGTCTTCACAAAAATGCAGACTGCACACTGTCATGTAACACGTTTTCCAATTGACAGCGCCGAAGCCCATCTTTCTCTCTGAACTATTTGTACAGGAAAGTAGTGAAGATATTTCGTAGCCGTTTTATACGATTTGCAACCGTATACAGAGCAATACCTCCTCGAATTTGACAAATTTCTTTCTGTTTCCATCACGACGTCAATGCTTCACCATCTAAATAAATCTCACCAGTCACAATGTTACAGCTTCAACATTCTGCCGCGTGGCTGCGCCATCCAACTTTTCTGACGTCAATAACTCCCACATCATTGAAATAACCTCTATCGTATTGAAAAATATTACAAAACCAGGAAAATGCAGTGAAGAACAAAAATATACATTGAATTATTCATATAATTTTCAGAACGTATTTGAAATCACTAAGGCAAGCTCGAGACAAAATTATCGCCCGACACAAAACATACAAAAAGAATAAATAAAACATACCTTTAATCAGCGCAACCAAATGAAACTACAAAATTAATTCTCAAAAACAGGGTTTTATCGGCCATGCAAGAGCAACACACAGCCATTTTAAAACCGAACTCAACTAATCGATAGTTCCGCGGACAGTACAATAATTTGATAATTCACAAATATCGATTGTACGTAATTACAATGCCAATATTTTCATCGGGCATGAGAACGCACACCTCAAAGTGCGGGGCAATGAAATTTGTAAGAAGAATCTCTTTACTACTTAAGAAATTTTTAAAATATTTTGAATTCTCCTTCTTCAAGTACCTCATCCTCTAAGAACATTAGCGATCAGTAGCATGATCTGCTGTTTGTCCCTAGCTGTTCTAAACAGTGACACTGTATTAAGTCCAAACCACTGGCTTAAGTTCTTTAGCCAGGATATTCGTCTTCGTCCTGGACCCCTAATGCCATCAATCTTCCCTTAACCCATGAACGCCCGAATTAATGAAAATTTTGCTATTTTATTAATAAGTCATACCATAGGGAGTTATTAAGCTGCTCAAACCATATTTGACGAAGGTGGCATCTTAAGTTCCGGAAATACAGGGCGTTACATATATGTAACGCTAGGCGCTTGTGTTGTCAAAACCCTTACTGCATATTCTGAATGGTGATTTATAAATAAAATATTGTACTAATTTCATATTTGTTGCTAAATACTTATCTTGATAACATTACACTTTAAAAAGCACAGAGCAAGTATTTTGACACCTTCGATCATATAGTCAAGTGACTAGTTACATAGTGTGGAACGACAAGAAGCATGATATGTACAGTCCCACAACACATTTACAACATGCAGTGCAGACACTGCTTACACACAATTCACCGGCACACCGCCTCCGCTTATGTCCTGGGACGTTGATGACCAGAAGATTGCGTCCATCATATCACAAGTCTTCAATGTCGCAGCCTTGTACTGCACGTGCTGTTGACAGCCCCCTGGCTCAACGTGGTTCTACGCCGTACGATTTCACGTAGAATTGATTCACTTCTCTCTTGAACTCCAGTCGAGTTGTCCTTTACCGTGATATCGTAATGAGGTACCATGCGATTTCGAGACTCTCGTCAAGAAGCCAAGAAAATATGGCCCACCACCACTTTTTGTTTCTTTTTGACAGATGATATCAGTTCACATTTTCATCCGTAAGGTTCATTCCTCCCGTACATTTTTTATATGTGCCGATCAGGAGAGGACGTGGGATTGTAACTATTTTTCTTTTCAGCCCGAGAGAACCTTCTGACCTGGTCGAGTGGGGAAAAACAGGGCAAGTCTTGGAGGCAACAGTTACTCTGCTGTTTTCATGCCAGCAAGCAAAAATCATGTCGTCATTACTCCTTTTCCACCTCCTCCAATATTTCTGCCAAGGTCAGACTTCTAAATAATAATTATGTTATTGGATTTAAGTCCCTTTTAACTGCTCTGGCTTTTAGAGATGCCAGGTTGCCAGAATTTTGAGGGGATCTTTAACGTGCCAGTAAATCTACTAACACAACTTCCTCGCATTTGCGCACCCTCAAATGCCAGCTGACTGCACCAGGATTCGATCCTGCAAGCTTGGGCACAGCAAGGGTGAACGTTGCCGCTGAGCCACGCAACTAGTCTAGACCTCTGAAATATCGAAATAATTCAAGTATTGTATTTTCTGAAACACTACCTGCAGCCAGATATCTCGGCAAAGGTATGGTCTTGAATATGGTACTGGCAGAAAAATATGCTACGATGACATAAAACATATTATATTGTGCCACTCCAAAGACTGGCACACATTTCTGCCCCTGCCCGCGGCTCCCCGGGCGGCCTTCTACGCGACTTGTGTATCACTTATATTTGAATGTCCCGCCGCTGGCGATGTCCTCCCCTCTTCCCCGGCAAATGACTTGTCCCGCCTGGACGAATGGACTGTTCCGGGCTAGCTGGATTTCGTCTTAGCCTGGTCTCTAACGCTATTGGCCCGGCCGGTTCAAACGAACCAATGGCGCGATCCCGCGCGTAGTGACTTGCATATTGAGTGAGCCTGGCCCGGCCTGCCAACTGATATGTCCTTGTGGTTGGGCCAGCGAGGTGGTTTCCGTGACTCTGAGGACCGACTGCAGTTGGTAGTGTCTAATTCCTAAATTCTCCGTGAGGCGCGCGCGACTCTCCTGTCGCCTCGCCTGAAGCGTTCTCTGAGAGCGTCTCTCTCCCCACAAGCTTCTGAACCATGCAACCGACAAGAGTATTCTCGTCCGAGCTCTTCGAGCTCTTCGAGCTGGGCATTCTATACAGGCCATGTGGCCTACCACCGAAATTAAGGTAAAGCTTCTGATCTTTTACAATAACTATTGTGGACTCCAGTACTACAGAATAATTATCAGCTCACAGTGTCGCCGTGAGGAAAGTCTACCGAATTTAAGATTAATTGACTTGTTTATCAAAAACCTTGCACTAGTATGAACTGCAAGGCACATAGCCAATGGCGGCTTGCCTTCACAACCAGTTTCTTTGGTATCGAGCAACATCGACAGAACTATTAAACCGTGTGTGATATAATTAATTTAATTGTGATTGTTCAGTTCTGAATTATACCTGAAATGTTATATTTTGGAGGGCTAGTTAGGATATGGACAAATGGGCGCATTGCATTGAATGTGGCCTACACTTGGAAACGGCTTGCCTCATGTCAGGCGGCCGCCAACCATTTAATTATGTGGACAACGGTCACGGTAGTTGTCGTTTGGAGCAATTTCGCTCAGGGCTAGTAGTTAGCCTTTAGTCTTTTCTTATTTATGCTAATTTCTTTATATCGGTACCTTTGTTTGGATGTACCACGTTTTACTTGTTTTGTGTTTTGCTCTTGGGTTCTCCCAAAATGCCTCTCGGCATTTCATTTTCGTTCAGTAACTATCCTTTCACATTTAAGTTGCGTTCTCGTTTTAGGCCCGTTTGCAGGGACCAATTTCTTACTATCACAGGAATATGCTTTTAATACTAAGGTTATAATTGTCTCCCGTGACCGTGGATTCACAATACCACGTGGGGTTAGGTCATAGTTAGGAGTGTTTCTTATTCACGCCAGTGTTGGTTCCACATGTTGTATTCTCCTTGTTTTTCTCAATACATTTTTATTTACGTATTTTTATAACCCATGGGCATTCGTCTACCATCAGTTTTGTATTACCCAGACCCACGCCTTGGTATAACGAGGCCCAAATCCACATCCCGGGTATCCTACCCGCCTGGTTGCTCATTCCTCGTGAATGGCTGCCAGAGTACGACGTTTGAGAACGTGGTTCAATTACGCACATCTCCTAGGTGGTACAGTAAGTGTGTAGGGAGAGCGAGGTTTGATTACCGCGTCTCCTATTTAGTTCCGAAGGTCGTTCAGTAAGTGTAGCAGAGCGTGGTTTGATTCCCGCGTCTCCTATTTAGTTCCAGATGTCGTACAGTAAGTGAAGCAGAGCGTTAGTTGTCGATTTTGTCTGGTTTGCTACCGCTGGTGGTGGATGGAAGCCACGTGGCAATATTATCGACTCTGCCCTGATATTTATCAGGATGAAAACACTGAAGTGTGGAATCCCTTTTTTTGTAATTACAACTTCACACCATGGGCAAATAAGTAAAATTTGTGTGAAAGTTTCATGTGGAAAATTAAACTGTATGACTTAAGGTGTTGTAAAATTCAAGTGTTTGACATTTTTTGGTTTTTTCTTTCATGCTATTGTCATGGAGCGGCACGTACCAGATCCAAAGTATTTGGATCATGAAGAAATCCAATTTGAATTGGAGATCAGGAATTTGGAGGTCCCCACGAGCACGGAGGTGGCTCGAGCAGTTCTGAAACCTGCCCTTAAGGACCCTGTATTGTTGCCTGTGCTGTCCGAAGCAGAATTTGCAATTGGTGAGTCACAGATTTTCCATAGAGTAGAAGTTTGTGCTAATCTCATTAATTTGTTTTTGCTCGATGATTATGGAACGTCTGCCCAATATAAAAAGTTGCGTGCTCGTCTGCAGTACTTGTTCACTCGTTGCGAAGATGTTTTATCTGTTTCGTCTCATCGTTCTGACGAGGAACTAGCCAAAATTTTTGAAATTCAGCGCATGATAGCCGAATGTGCAAATAAAGTTTTCGATGAAAATTCTAGTGGTTGTAATGGTGCAGAAGCACTCCGTGCAGTCAGTGTAGACAGTGATGAAATAAGGTTCCCTACCAGTGAAGGTGATAATCAGCCTTATGTTCCAACAAGTACCGCTAATCTATTAGATGCAATTAGATTGAGTTGTGAAGTTTCCAATAATGCTAGTATGTTTCAATCTGTTGATCGCAACAGTGTCTTTCCGGTTTCTACTAACAATAGTGTTACAGTAGATAGTAGTGAGTTGCCAGTAGTTTCTTTTGCTGAAGTAAATCCTGGATCTTATTATTCTCCTCCTTCTGCGAGAATTTTGTCAAAAGTGTATGAGGATATCACTTCTGCAGCCAGGTCACGTGTCATGTCAGGGTTGCCAGCCAGTAGTGTCGATGCTGGTGGTAACACAAGTGTTGTTAAATTGTCTACGCAATACCTCCAGGTCACTGAGAGGCAACCAGTCGATAGTGTTTTAGCGACTGAGTTTAGCCGGTTAAATTTTAACCAAGGATTATCGTCCGACGCGAATTTGGTTGAAGTGTCAAACGCCTCATGGATGAATAATTTGGGTACTGATTCTAGTTTTCGTGTACCAGTGTCCACTCATTCTGTTTCTGCTGTAAACAATTCTAACGGTAATGTCAATTGTAATTCTTCCGTTTTCGAAAATTTACAACCGAGTGCTAGAGAGTTGATCATATCAACTGAAATGCCTCGTTCCGTGTGTAGCACAACTCCTGTGTACACCACAAGTAACTCCTATGGTGGAGTAACATATTCTTATTCTAGTGCCTTTTCTCGTCCTACTTGTTCTGTTCTGACGCCCAGTACGAGGGGTGTTCAAGAAGTAAATCTCCGCAGTCTGAGCATGTATCCTACTCCGAGACGAAGTGCTCCTCAAAACGTTTCTAGTAGTAACTATCCTCCTTCGTTAGGTATTAAACCTCTTAATTTCCGTTGGCCCAAAGATAAAGTTTGGTGCAACAAGAACAGATTTTCTTCTCGTGTAGAGCCTCAAGGTCGGGATTTCAATAGCCCGAGTAATGATAGTGGACCTGTTCGTGGCGAACAGAGAGGTCCGGGTTCTAGTCATTCAGTTTTTTCTAACCGTAATTTTGGGAATCTTGCCCACCCGTTATCTGATTGTGTAGCCAAGTTGAAGCACATGAATACTGATACCACTGATGGTATTATTTATTTTCTGCGTGAGTTGGTAGAAATTTATGAGTACGCTGCTGTATTTGGTGTGAGTTATGCTCAGGTGTACCAACTTATGTTCCCGTTCACTTCTGGTATGATGAGAAGTATGGTTGTCGAGGCTATGTCCCGTAACACAGGTATCGAAGTGTTCTGTGAGCAAATAATGTCAAATTTCATTCCGTATAGAAAGATGGGTACTGTAATTCAACGCCATTTGTATCGTGTACAGAAGTATGGTGAATCGTTGGATGCGTACATGCAAGATATGTTAAAGCTAGCTAAGATGTTTTCTGTTAACTTCACCGAGCAAGAGATGGTGGAACACATTTTGGATGGTGTGACGCCAGACTATCGTTCATTTTTATGCTTAGGGTCTCGCCCGAGCACTATTGCTCAATTGTGTGCTTTTGCCGTACGTGGAGAGTCCGTACGCCAGTCTGACTATGGTAGAGGTTCTGTTGATCAACCCTCACAATTTAATTCATACAAACCGCAAGGTTCTTCTAATCGTTGGAACAATGCTCGTTCCCAAGGTAGACAAGGTAATTGGGGAAATCGTAAACCTCAAGGTTCAGGAAGTCGATGGTCGAGTGATCAGCCTCAGAGTAGTCCTGTTCGTAATGATGAAGTCAGGAGCTCTGGTAATTTTAATTCTGGAAGGAATGTCCGCTTCCAAGGTCCTTCAAATAGTAGAGGTGATGTCAGACACCAAGAAGCTACTAACCGTGGTGAATATTCAAATCGTCAAGAAGCTCGAGGTCGAGTGAATAGCAGTTCTGTGAAATGTAACGCCTGTGGTCGTTTCGGTCATTCAGACCGGACGTGTAATTCTCCTCAGCAATGACATCCGGAGGCCTGATATCGTGATGTTATGTCGATGTCATCAGTCGTTAATGTAGATAAGAGTAGTGTCGGAGTATGATCGTTGTTGCTGTTGGTTGTATATTAAGTGAATGAGTGGGTGTTCGATGCGACTTTGATAATGCTCTTGCTGTGGGTCGAGTTAGTGTCCCGCTGAAGTCATCTTGTTTTATGCCACCCTTCGAAATCCTCATGGATATTTTCTCTGTCCTGCTGTTTGGGTATTTCTGTCGTGTGCGAATGGGTGTGTGACTGGTGTTGTTTTGGTATTGTTCCTGGACACTGGCCAGTGTTTCCCTGAGTCAGTGCCTGTCTCGGTTGTACCCCGGCGTCTTCTGGTGACACGGCGTTTTCTTTTGGTTAGCTGGCTTGTGTGTTCCTTACGTCAACGCTCGGCAGGGGGAAGTTCTATCCTTATGTGTCATGTGTCGAGCTCGTTCGTCCCCTTCTGTCATGTGAACTGGTGGAGTTCACCTTGTGACAGAAGCAACTGGTAGTGTTAGTGTGTCTTAGATAGTTGCTTAGACATTTTATTTCAGGGTTTTTAATGTTGAAGAGTTGGTGCCTGTCGGCGCAGCCGATTTGTCCTGAGGGCATCGCTTTCTACAGGTAGTTGCGGTAGAGTTGTGTCAAGGTATCTCAAGTTGTCGAGATATTTGTTGTGGTATTTTTGACGTAACAGAGGAAGTCGAGGAAGCTGAGAACGCAGAACGTGAAGGTGTAGTGTGAGTTGTAGTAGTTTTTTTTTAGGGTGTTGTGATTTGGTAACAGTGATCTCCTTTATTGTATTTTGGTATCGTGTGGAGTTCTTGGAGTCGTGTGTGTGGTGCTGTCTTGGTATGACGCTGTGTCGACGGACGTGGAGTTGGAAGTTGTGCTTCTGTCGTGTTCAATTGCAGTGATTGTGCAATATCTCCACAAGTACATCGTGAGTCAGGTTTTCGCCGAGGAGAAATCTCATCAAGTGATAGGCATAAAGGGTCTTCTGGTTTTTTCTTTTCAAGTTTCATTCTTGTTAGCGGGACCTGCTTGAGGTCTTTCTACGCCCCTTGTGGCCTATTTCTTCGTTCTGATTTTGGTATTGTTGAAGTGAACATGGATATGTTCTGAGTCGTAGTACTCTTGTTCTGGTGTGTGTGTGGATATCAGGGATTTCTGCATTTGCTCGCAGCCCTGGTGTCGGACCCTTTCCTCGTTGAATTTGGTTTGTGCGCTGTGTGTAGCGTAGAGAGTTAAGAACTGTTGACTAGTTCCATGTGCGTGGTGCGCATCGTGAAGTGGTGGCTGTACCTGTTACGTTGTGGTGGTGATGAAGGTTGCCCTGCATTTGCTCGCAGGCGCCTTGGGGTCGTTGAAGATGACCCATCGGGTCGAATTGGTAATTTTCTGTTTCTTGGTTCCCTGTTCCTGTCATCGTGTTGGTGAGTTGTAAAGGTTATAGAGAAGTGTGTGTTCCTGTTCTGTTCTCTGCGTTCCGTGTATGGGCGTTTCCTGTTCTGCGTTCCGTGTACTAGAGGGCATTTGATGTATAAGTAATGTAATGTAAAAGGTAAATTGTAAATGTAAATGTTGGAAATTTGTTGACACCAGTTGTGATCTGTATGGTGACAAGGTAACTGTTTTATGATCTCCCCTGTATTGTGAGAGCTGAGCCATTCCTGTGGTCGTGGGTTCCCCTAGATTTCTTTCGTGCGACCCCATCTCAGTATTTTATCACTACGGTGAAAAATGTATAAAGATTTTCCTTTTATTCAATATAGCATTGTAACGTTAGGATTTTGGTTGGGTATCAGTTCTGTGTAGGTTATAACTCCAGTGAAGGGGAGGTAACAAAAGTTCAAAAGAACGCTGTCCAGTGTTTCTTCCCATTTTTAAACACTTAACATTAAACGTAATTCTGCTAAACCTAAAGTTCGCGTGTGCATTGTGTGTGCATCGCCCCTATGAAAGTGAATGTGATCTCGTATCACTAAGGCAAGTGAATTGCC
This sequence comes from Meconema thalassinum, assembly GCA_946902985.2. Taxonomy (NCBI): domain Eukaryota; kingdom Metazoa; phylum Arthropoda; class Insecta; order Orthoptera; family Tettigoniidae; genus Meconema; species Meconema thalassinum. The sequence continues at coordinate 342,725,310 of OX336395.1, forward strand.
AAGTCCTTGCTCGCACAGTGAAAAGTCCTAACATGTGCTACGGAAGTTGCTCAAGCTCTCGCCCTGGTCCCTCTCAGACCAGTGGCATTCTTCGACCCTGCTGGTGAAGAAGCCAACCCAACCTTGTGTTGCGTCTCTGCGTGCTGTGTCTGCTCTTGTCCTTGGCTGTTTCAGTGGTGATCCAGTGTGAGGGTTGCGCCCCTCACATCTGGAGATGGTGGTGGCCTGCGCAAGGGCCGCTATCATGACGTCTCCTTCCATCTGATGGTGATCCTGATGCCTGCTGGTCGGTGCGGATGGTGATCTCTTCCCTGATGACGACCCTGGATGCTGAACGACTGGAGTGGTACTATGGTGATGTTCGAGTGCTGATATGGTGGTCATCTGGTATGGTGATATGGTGCTGTTGGTGTTCCTTCTTGCCAAGCCCAGGGGTCTTCACGACATCATTAGTTGGGCATTTCTTCCTTCCTGCTGTTTCGACTTCCTGGTGCAGTGAGTGATGCATGGACAAACATTATTTTGCCTGTGGGCGAACTTAGCCATCCTCAAGTGAACTTACATGGGGGAGCCTCTTCCTGTTGGCTCACCCCCACTGTCGGCTTTATGAGGGGGAGGCTGTGCCACTCCAAAGACTGGCACACATTTCTGCCCCTGCCCGCGGCTCCCCGGGCGGCCTTCTACGCGACTTGTGTATCACTTATATTTGAATGTCCCGCCGCTGGCGATGTCCTCCCCTCTTCCCCGGCAAATGAACTGTCCCGCCTGGACAAATGGACTGTTCCGGGCTAGCTGGATTTCGTCTTAGCCTGGTCTCTAACGCTATTGGCCCGGCCGGTTCAAACGAACCAATGGCGCGATCCCGCGCGTAGTGACTTGCATATTGAGTGAGCCTGGCCCGGCCTGCCAACTGATATGTCCTTGTGGTTGGGCCAGCGAGGTGGTTTCCGTGACTCTGAGGACCGACTGCAGTTGGTAGTGTCTAATTCCTAAATTCTCCGTGAGGCGCGCGCGACTCTCCTGTCGCCTCGCCTGAAGCGTTCTCTGAGAGCGTCTCTCTCCCCACAAGCTTCTGAACCATGCAACCGACAAGAGTATTCTCGTCCGAGCTCTTCGAGCTGGGCATTCTATACAGGCCATGTGGCCTACCACCGAAATTAAGGTAAAGCTTCTGATCTTTTACAATAACTATTGTGGACTCCAGTACTACAGAATAATTATCAGCTCACAGTGTCGCCGTGAGGAAAGTCTACCGAATTTAAGATTAATTGACTTGTTTATCAAAAACCTTGCACTAGTATGAACTGCAAGGCACATAGCCAATGGCGGCTTGCCTTCACAACCAGTTTCTTTGGTATCGAGCAACATCGACAGAACTATTAAACCGTGTGTGATATAATTAATTTAATTGTGATTGTTCAGTTCTGAATTATACCTGAAATGTTATATTTTGGAGGGCTAGTTAGGATATGGACAAATGGGCGCATTGCATTGGATGTGGCCTACACTTGGAAACGGCTTGCCTCATGTCAGGCGGCCGCCAACCATTTAATTATGTGGACAACGGTCACGGTAGTTGTCGTTTGGAGCAATTTCGCTCAGGGCTAGTAGTTAGCCTTTAGTCTTTTCTTATTTATGCTAATTTCTTTATTTCGGTACCTTTGTTTGGATGTACCACGTTTTACTTGTTTTGTGTTTTGCTCTTGGGTTCTCCCAAAATGCCTCTCGGCATTTCATTTTCGTTCAGTAACTATCCTTTCACATTTAAGTTGCGTTCTCGTTTTAGGCCCGTTTGCAGGGACCAATTTCTTACTATCACAGGAATATGCTTTTAATACTAAGGTTATAATTGTCTCCCGTGACCGTGGATTCACAATACCACGTGGGGTTAGGTCATAGTTAGGAGTGTTTCTTATTCACGCCAGTGTTGGTTCCACATGTTGTATTCTCCTTGTTTTTCTCAATACATTTTTATTTACGTATTTTTATAACCCATGGGCATTCGTCTACCATCAGTTTTGTATTACCCAGACCCACGCCTTGGTATAACGAGGCCCAAATCCACATCCTGGGTATCCTACTCGCCTGGTTGCTCATTCCTCGTGAATGGCTGCCAGAGTACGACGTTTGAGAACGTGGTTCGATTACGCACATCTCCTAGGTGGTACAGTAAGTGTGTAGGGAGAGCGAGGTTTGATTACCGCGTCTCCTATTTAGTTCCGAAGGTCGTTCATATATCAAGGCATGCACTGTTAAAAAAGCTTTATATGGAAAAATGTTTTGGGTATAAATGCATGAAATGTATTCTAAGTATGTTCCTTTGTTTTTTCCCCCATCCCCCTTCCCTCCTTGGTACCTCTGTGCTTCGTTGTGCGGTCCCCACTTGTGTGTTAGTCTTCAAAGCTCACAGTCGGAGTCTTACTAAGGCTCGTCTCCTGTTCATGTGAGACATGTTTTAAATATCTACGCCATGATGTGGATTTAAGCTAACGGTGGCCTGGATCGCCTACTCTTCATAATACACGTAAGATATGTTACTGAATTATAAATTAGATATGTTTACTACCATAATCCTGAAGACAAAGTAAACTATCTCCATTTCACGCAATAATTTAGCATGCCGTACCTTTTGCGGTATGCCAAAACGACGTGAGAAACAAACCTCGAAATTCACACGATTGTTGTGACATCACCCAAGACATTCGCTAGCGACTAGTGAGCGGGAAATTAATAAATAGACCTTCCATGATCATATAAGCGCAAAGTTCGAATATCTTTAACTGACAAAGGTCCTGTAGATCAATAAATGTAATGACCGGTACTGCGTTACCTTATGGGTTAAATTGAAAGTTTGAATTTCATATGTGGGATCGGCATCGCCCTTAAACAGATTTAATAACATGAAAAGACATACGTTGGGTTTCGAGGATCAAACATGTCTTTGGATTAAGACGAAGTACGAATAAATCGGTTTCGAATTATTGAGGTTTTACTGTATTTCTGCAGAATATCGTATTTTCACAAACTTGTATATTTCAAAGATATCAGTACAGTTCACTAGTAATATTAAACACAAAAAACATTCAGCCATTAGCAGGAAAGCAAACAGAAACACCATGCAACAAAATCAGCACAATTGGGTCAAATCTCAAAGATCAGCAATCAGACATAACTGTACAAAATCTCCACCAGCGTTCCTATCAGTGGAAGTCAAGTATCTTGGCATTACATCTATTTTACAAATACTGTATAAAACCCTGAAGGGCGAGTTGCCAAGGTTGTGGCTGGAAATGTATATATTTATGCAGGACGAGAACAGCATGGTACAAATACCTTCAAAATGGTACCTCATTAATTATGCCCTTAAAACTTCATTTTTGGGGTTCATTCTACCAAATTAAATGTTTTGCATCAATATTCATGAATTGTATGTTCCAATATTCCATGACAGCATGCTGTTATTTTCGAAGGGAGATCCACTATAATCCCACAGCTAATTAAAGATACAGAGAAAAATTGAAGCTATTATTTGAACCATACTAGCTCTGTTTCTCTCTAAACCACTTCAAAGCACAAAAAGCAGAAATAAATAATTGAGTGAAAAGTGCTTTCCTATGACTGCCAAATTTGAATCCAATGGTACCTGGGCCTGCAGCTGCTTATGAAACTAACTGCAATTTTAATACTTTTCAGCCAATTTTTGGAACTTACTTTCACTATGACCATATCAAGTGTTCATGGAAGATATAATTTTGCTACCAATCTCAAATTTAATCAACATTGGACTTGGCCTGCTATAAAACTAGACTCCTCGTTAGAGCCAAGACACTAGCACTTCGAGTTAACATTCGAGAAAAATTATGAATAGTCATTATTTAAGTATCTACACTCCTTTCTCCTGACATACAGTGTCAACAAGTTCTTCGCTTACTAGGATAGCAAATCTCGGGGAAGGGACAGTCAACTCCCCTCCATTAAGGTAAGATTTGGAACCTCGCCGCCATGGCAGTGGAAGCTCTTTACCGCTCGGTGATGTATTTTTCACTGTCTGACCATAAAAAAGCCAGAGTTTGTATCAAATAATCCAGTTTTATGTGATGCAAAAGTGACAGTTTATAAAGACACAGTAAAGGAGACCATGATAATGTGAACCAACATACAGTAATGATTAAGACCAATCGCAGTGACATGAAATATTTCTGACGGACGTCGATTCATTTCCACATTAAAACCTCAGCAACCAACCTCAAAACTATCTCGAATGGATGAGTTGAGTCTCCTGTATTGTCTAAACAGTCTCGTTATGGATGTCTTTCAATAAATAATTTAAAGCAACCTTCTTTCTTTCCTTTTTCACTTCAATAAAGCTAGGATCAAGTAGTCATCATCTTCTTCCTACAGCAGTCGTGTGGCAACCGCAATGAGAACAGCCTAATGTCGCGCTGCCCAGGTGGCGCCACTAGTGACGCTCACCCTTGGCAGCAAGGTTCCAAATCACAGCCACTGGTGCGAGATATTTTATTATTGCAACAATAATACTACTGAACAACGGTTAGTTTGTTAGCGCAACAACACTGGAGAAAGCTACGGGAAAGCGAGCAGTAATGATATGCAAGGAGACTAAAAAGAAGCATGCAAGGTATTAAAAACAAAACTTGCGGTGAGGAGCTGGTAAACAAGGAAGTTAAAACATTGGAATTTAAACATATCTAAACTAAATAACATCAGAATTTGTGGTTTTTAGCATTTGCGACAGAGGCAAAATTTCTCCCAAACTTATTATGTTCTGTGATCCTCTAAGAGGGGAATTTAGTAGTATTTAATTAGAGATAAAACACTACATTAGTTCAAAATGCGAAATTATTTGCTTTCCACAAAATAAACAAATTCTTAACGAAATGGTGTGTACCTATGTAAGAATAGTAAAAATTATTGAAATATATATTCGTTACCAAAAATTAGCTATCTTTTGGAATTGGAATTTTTCAACGGAAAGAATTTCATTCACAGTCAAGGATCAAAATGCAAAAATTTTCTGAACTGAATCTTTGTAGGTACAATTACAGTATAAATTTGCATGTTAATTTCTTTGTAACTATGAACAAGTTGTCCGGGCTTGTAGGTCGTAGTCCAGGCAGTGTCCGGTATTATCAGGGGTTCGCTCCTTCCGTTAATCAACGTCGGGAGATATCCTGCCTGGACCACGACCTGTAAGCCCGGACAACTTTTACATAATTGTGAACGCCGGCCATGAAAGTCTAAACTGTTTATTAATTTCTTTGGTCTTAATTTTCTAGAATATTTTGTAAATAATATGACAATTTTATAACATTGAACTATGTTACTTTAGTCCTAACTGCCTGATATTGCACAAAACCTTAAAAAAAAAAGAGATTGTGATTTTCCTTCTTTGAACTTCTAATATTCTTAGCATAATCGCCGCACCCTGCTTTTCTTTCTACGAATTTTAGGCTAAAAATATGATTGCCAGGAAGTATGGTAATTGGGCATAAATGCTTGTCAATCGACTATGTTTCTTATGAAAGGTGCACAGGGTACTCAGTAACTACTGTTAACGGACCAAAGCCATCAGGTTATATAAAGAGAAAAACAAAAATACCTTTGTGATCCAAGAGAGATCCCCACTTGCTACTTACCTGGAGGTAGCCCCATGGGGGGAGGTCGCATCATGTTCATGTTACCTCCGAGCATGGTTGGAGGGCCAAGAGGCATGGCATGTCGCACCATGGTGGGTCCTGGCATGGGAGTCATGATGACACTGCTCACGGGCGGAGCCATCTGCGACACCGACACTGGCACGGAGACGACAGCCATGGGAGGCCTTGGCTGGAAGCGGGGCATCATCTGTCTTCGATCTTCCTGTAATCGCACAAAGACAACTTATCTAGGTTTTCCGCCCAGTCAATACTTTAATGTATCCAAAACGACTAGTTGAACATGTTGAGAGCCTTTCAAAGACTCATCTTCAGCAAGAAGTAAACACCTTAAAAGAAATGTGGCAGGAATGGTAAAAATGGCAGGAATGGTAAAGACTGACCTGGGATATATTGATGCCTTTGAAATGTACCGGCTGAGACGAATGCTGAGAATCTCGTGGACTGCCAAATGAACCGTTCAGTCCATAATATATTACCTGGAAGTATAAGCATAAATAAGTAAAATGGTTAAGCACACAATAAAGATAAGACAGCAGGGAATGGTTGAGGACAAACCTACCTTTCCCATATCCACCATCAGTTGGAGAGAAAAAAAAAAAGGAAAAATTATTAGATTAACAATTCATTTGTACAGTAAATAAAACATTGCAAGTTAAAGGGGTGGAAACTAATGGACTATGGCTTTTTAATAAAGTTCCAAACTGTGTATCCACTTTGCAAGAATTTTGCCACTGCCATAATTGCAGAGGGGGTAGGTTTCCTTTAGGGGGATGCTTTGGATACAGCAAGTATGGTCATAGAATCTATTAAATACAGTGTAGCTTTATATTGTTACCTTCATGTATTTTTGATTTTGTTAGTTTATGTTCGTTATGTTTTATATATATATATATACAGCATGTCCCTCAAGTCCGGTAACACTTTTCTTAATTTATTACACACAAACTACAAATGATACAGCTTTCCTATATATGGCATATTAAAGAGGAACTCAAATGGATTTGTTAGATATTACTGCCAATGTTCGTAGTTCCCATGTTCGCCGCAGTTAGCGCTATTGGCCACATTTGTAAAGATGGCGACTTCTGGCGGAGAGCAGGCTTTCTGTGTGTTGAAATTCCACACGAATAACAGATGTACAACGGAAGTTTAGGACTAAGTACCGTAAAGAGGCACCAAGCAGGAAGTCTATTTACGCCTGGTATGACAGGTTTGTGCGTTCTGGTTGCTTGTGTGTTACGAAATGTAGTGGCCGACCAACAGTGAGTGCAGAGACCGTTAACCGTGTGAATGAGGCATTCACAAGACACTACGTAGGAGACTGTGCATGAAGCCGTACAAATTACAGCTCTTGCAACAGTTGACAGGGAATGACAAACAACAGCGTTGTGAGTTTTGTATCAGAGTGCAACAATGGATGGCAGACGATGACGACTTCCTATTAGTGACGAAGCGACTTTCCATACAAATGGTAAAGTCAACAGGCATAACTGTCGTGTGTGGGGGACCGCAAATCCTCATGAATTCCTCGAATATCAGCGTGATTCACCTAAAGTGAACGTTTTCTGTGCAGTGTCATCGCGGAAACTTTACGGACCATTCTTCGTCCCCGAAAACTCTGTAAATGGGCACTCATACCTGGATATGATACAGCAGTGGTTGTTCCCACAATTGCAGGAAGATTCCGACAATTTCCTGTTCCAGCAAGACGGGGACCATTCTGATGTCCGTGATTTTATGAACAACAAGTTACCTCAGTGCTGGATTGGACGAGCAGGGAATAATGATAACTGTTTCGACAAGTGACCTCCCAGATCTCACTCCCTGGGATTTCTTCTTATGGGGGTATATCAAAGACTGTTTGTATGTGCCACCTTTACCAAAAAATCTCGAGGAACTCAAGCGTAGGATTTAAGACGCTACCACCACTGTATCGGCTCATATGCTCCAAAAAGTGTGGCAAGAGTTCGATTACCGTGTAGATATTTGCAGAGTTGCACGTGGTGCCCATATCGAGTCGATGTGAAATTAACCAATGGAAAGAAAACCATTCGAGTTCCTCTTTTAATATCACGAATACTGTATACAAAGTCTGTATAATTTGTAGTTTTTGTGTAAAAGGTTAATAAATGTGTTAAGAAAAGTGTCAGTGTGAAATCAAACTATGAAAGCAAAACCATTTGAGTTCCTCTTTAATATGACATATAGGAAAGCTGTATCATTTGCAGTTTTTGTGCAATAAATTAAGAAAAGTGTTACCGGACTTTAGGGACACCCTGTATATATATATTTCCCATTTTACTAAATAGGTTCTGTTGAATTAATACCCTATCTCTTGAAAATTATTTATAATTCATCTAATTCTATCAATACACATGTAATTGACTACCGTACGTATAATTTGTCCTATACCAGACTTCCAGTGAAGAAAGTTAATAAATCAATACATTTTGGCATAAATTTGGGATTTAGCACTCTTTGTACCAGGCTATTATATTGTACCAAATGCTGAAAATCAGTCAATTTCAACAATATTCATTAATTTTGATCACCGTAACCAAAAGAGATAATTTGATGAAATTAATTTTATTGTATAGAGCTATCTTTCTAAAATAATATACATGCCATACTTATTGGATTACTCTTGATATAACATTTCTTATAGACCTAGAAAAATGTCAAAAACAAAAGTCAAACAAATATTCAATGTACAAAATACTGTTCAAATTAATTTATCTTCACTGTGAAATGTGTTTGTAATGAATTTTTGACCTATTTGATATATCTAGAACACCCATTTACTGTGAATCAAATTGCTTCTTTGTGTGAAAAATTTTGAATGACAGACGCGACCGCGACCTTGAGAACAATCTCGGTATAACAGACAAAGGATGTCATCTGTGGATAAAAGTTGTTACCAATGGTACGAGGACAAGATTCCACTAACCAGGCCTGTTTGTTTGAATGAACGACCCTGTAAAAACTACGGGCTTGGTAGAGTATTAAGGCAAAAATATGAAATTTCCTCAATTGTTAGTTATTATTGTCTAAAAGGTCATCTGCCCCTCATTTTTTCAAAATTGATAAAAACATTTTTTATGATTCTTCAGGGCATCATTAACCCTTTCCTTGTTGCATTTCCAGGCAGGATAACCCCTAGAAATCACCCAGTACTGTGGACATGGGTATAAACTCTTGCACATAACAATGGAACTACAGTGAAACCTCGTTCACACGTTTTATCGCATATCACGTCTTAATTTTCAAGTCCCGATTCTTATCTGATGGAAATGAGGTAAAATTACCTCATTTATGACGTTGCATATTTTGTGGCACATCGCTTAGTACGATCGCAATTTAGTCAGCCCTGAAAGCATTCTTTGTTCTCCCCTAGTGGAATGTGGGCCCGGCTCTCTGGGACAACATTCCTTGCCAGCAAGCGAGCGAGTGTTGGGACATATCAGTGACTCAGACGTAATTAGCAGACGCCGACAATAAGCATTGTTTGCTACTGACCAATAGCTGACGGTTGTTGACCAATAGAATGCTTCCTCAATCACTCCACGTGGACTCAAGTCCCGCCCTGGCACGGCTATTTTGTGTCTACCGCACATAGTGTTCCGCCGCTTACATTACGTCTCGAGCTAAATGTGACCGAGTAGGCTACTTACTGCATTCACGCAAACACACATTCCACTGTCGAAGAAGTTGTGCAACCTAGTGTTCATTTTGTTGCGACGTATTTAAATAATGGATAGGCCTAAGAAAGTAGTTAAATCATTAACTAGTGACGAAAAAATGAAAATTCTTGAAGAAGCAGACAGAAATCCTCACCTTAAGCGCGTGGAACTGGCACGAAAATTAAAACTCGCTCCTTCAACGTTAAACACTATTGTTACCAATCGAGACAAAATAGCAGTTGCGTACAAAGACAATAGAAATGGAAAGAGAAAACGTGTGCGCGAAGGAAAATTTTCTAAACTAGAAACAATGCTCCTGCAATGGTTCAACCAAGCCCGTGCAGCAAACATTCCAGTGGATGGAACCATAATTCGTGAGAAAGCGAATTACCTTACTTAGCGAACCAGATGGGAGTAACAGACTTTGCAGCGTCAAACGGATGAATCGAGCGGTTCAAGAAGAGGCATAGTCTTGTTTACAAGTGCATGCGGGGTGAAGCAGCAGCTGTTGACAGTGGCACAGTTGAAACGTGGACCAATGAAACGCTACCGTCCTTGTTGAAAGAGTACAAGCCCCAAGATGTATTCAACGCTGACGAAATGGGTCTTTTTTTTCAGCCTTCTGCCCGACAAGACGCTTGCGTATAAAGGAGAAATTTACCATGGTGGAAAATTGAGCAAAGAAAGGTTAACCGTCCTTCTTTGTTGCAATGAGAGTAGAACGGAGAAGTTGCTTCCTCTTGTCATCGGTAAAGCAATGAAGCCTCGATGCTTTAAAAATGTCAAGAGCTTTCCTTGCCAATATAAAGCCAACGCAAACGCTTGGATGACTACTTCTGTTTTTGAAGATTTTTTGTGAGCCCTAGATGCAAAAATGGGGAATAAAAATCGAAAAATTCTGTTAATTATTGATCGATGTGCTGCACACCCTGTGAATGTTCGCACAAGGAATGTGAAAGTGGTTTTCCTTCCTGCCAACTACACAAGTCGGCTTCAGCCCCTTGACCAAGGAATATTGTGTAGATACATTAATTATTATTATTAATTTGTTACATACTGTACATACATTTGTTTGAGGTTAAAATCTATTTGTGTGTGTGGCTAAAATTCATCAGTTGACCTGGTACGGTTTGCAACTACGAAGTTACAGGATTATAAAATAGGTAGGTGTAATGGAAATGGTAATTGATGTTTGTTTCTTACATTTATTATATAATTTTCGGTGTTGTGAGGGACATTTGGACTAGTGCTGTGTGTTGCTCGAGATCGCGTGATGGCGTTTGTTTGTTTTGTTTTTTTTTCTGGACACGCGCGAGCATGTCTAACCTCAAAAAAACTTTGGTTATATCCAATCGTTCACGCCAAAGAATACTGCACTTCTTTTCCACAGAATATCAAGAAAAACCTGCATTTAAACAAAAAGACTTGTACTACAGTATTTGAATCGAGTACGCTCTTGTTTTCATTGCTCTCGTTTCTCTGTGCTCTGTAAACTAGTCCTGTAATACAATAATTCTGTATATTCGATAGCACGTACTTCCGATTAACGCGTTGTTTTTTTTACTTTTCCCTTACTGAAACAATTTAATGAGGTTTAATTATCATATTTCGGTAGTACGTTTTCCCGCTTTTGACGTTCAAATTCTTCAGTCCTTTGAAAAACGTACTAACGAGGTTCCACTGTATATAATACAGTGCATTTAAATAAAATAAAATTTTGCACGTGAATTACCAACAGTCTTGCAATGACCCACAGTAAAGCGCACTCACCTGGGGTCCTTGGTTTGAAGTCTGCCCTCATATAATCTGGTCACAATTTTAAAACTATATGATCTGGCCACATAAGCAATTATGAAAGTTTTAAGAAATGTGTCAGCAACGGAATTCGAACAGATTTCAACTGTACACATATTTACATTGTTTACCATTTTATTTCCTGAGGTCCCTGGTTCAGAACCACTTCAGCATATTTTTATTTCTCCCAGAATTAGGCCTAGTCACATTGGCCCATACTACAAAAATTGCCCAATCCTAATTTAAATATGCTAATATATACATCTCGGTAGCCTTCTCCATGGAGTCCTTAGTCTACTCCCATCGCCAGTAAAATCATCTGGCAGAGTAAAAGGCAGGGAAGTTTGAATGCTTGGTTGTAGGCCGTCACCACAGTATCCTCATCCATATCATTGTCACTATCATTTACATCTAATTCATGCAGAAAATCACTTCCACACGAGCTTTCCGAATCACTAACACTTCTATTCAATTCTGTTAGGACATCGACATCTGAGAGACCAGCCATGTTTCCTAGAAACAGCTGCGAGAAAGGTCAAGGAACAAATATTTATTGTTATCGCTAAAAGCAACACTATGCCTTCTAAATGCTGTCCTATGCCTGCCTGACACATTACCTATAGTTCACAATTACTTTTAATTCCACACCAATACGAGAGGTGGCAGGAGAATGCCAGAACCTACACGGGCGCTTTAGCACTTTCATATCTGGGTGCTTTGAGAAGGAAAGGGTAAAAGAAAGCTTTCCTAAATAGAAGCACGCAATATTGAAAATTGGCTTCTATCACTTCAATTTCCAGGGCATAAACTACATAATACCAGCCAAATAAATCCAGAGAACTTGAAATGTTGACCAAGCCATCCATAAGGCCGCGGCCACCTCCGCTCCAATCACAAGTATGCACTTCACAATAACAAAGAGGCTGATGACCCCTAAATCCACCCACTGTATTAATTCACATTGTCGATTTTCAGAATAATGGTATTGAATGAAAACTTTTTGAGGAAGTCGAGATGGGAACTGAATCCACCCGTTCTCAAGCTCAGTGAAATGAAATAACATAATACAGTATGTCTCCCCTACGCCTATCACCAATCACAAGAGGTGTTCTGTTTGCCGATTTGGAATAAAAATACAAACAGTACTGCGTTTAGACTTTTTCAAATTACAAAATTTTACTTTTCCTTATTTTATTATGCTATGCATTTAAACTAGCACAAAATTCTCTTTCCGTTGTCCAACACGAAAATACCAAGGTTCCTACACTAGCCAATTGCCGTCGCTGAAAACCTGGGGTCACCAAAAGATCGAGATACCTTCTGACAAAGCATCTTGAAATCTAATCTCACCGATAACTGAACGCCGACTCCCTGAAGCATCTTAAAAAATCTATTCTCACATCATGATTCCTACTCTTGGTGTTTATTCGTGGTTGTGCCATACTAACTCGCACTGACTAGAAGTACTTGTAGTCGTTAAAAGCATAAGCCTAGCACCGGTATTTCCATTTTGACATTCTTCTTCTTCTTCTTCTATGTGCCCTGCCCAGTCTCCCGGACGTTGGCGATCAATGTGGATAGTGTTTGTTTATCTTCAGCAGAGCGGTAGAGCTGTTCAATAGATCTTGTTCCAGTCCAATCTTGAAGGTTCCGAAGACAAGACGTCCTTTTCCTTCCCGCTCTTCGTTGTCCATCAATTTTGTAATATTGTATATTTTTCACCACAAACACATGACCCAGGTGTGCAATTTTCCTGCATTTGATGGTGGTCAGTAGCTCTCGTTGAAAATTTGCCCTCTGCAGTACCTGGTCATTACAGACATGATCTATTCAAGAGACTTTCAGCATCCTTCTATGAAACCACATTTCCAGAGCTTCGAGCCTCTTAATGATGGACGATTTCATAGCCCACTCCATAAAGCAAAATGGACCAAACAAAACATTCCGGACAGGGTGTACAATGAGCCCGCTAACGAGCCTGACTTGGTACAACTAGGTGAAACTCTGCAAACGACACAGCAGAAAGCTAAAAGATTTGCTGAAGTTCAAAATTAACTACACTTGATACTTCCTAAAATCGAATTTTCAAACCACAGCGATGAGAAAGGAAGGCTCAAGTGGTGAAAATCCAATTGTTGGGATCTTTCAATACCCAGGGCAACAATTTACAATATGATAGGCATCCAGAGATGTATCAATGCCAAGTGAGAAATCGAGTGTCGTCCCCCCCCCCCTCTCACAGCTCCGGGGTTAGAATACTGACATACAAAGGCAGACATCGTGGGTTCTAATTCTCCCCATGTTCATTACATGGCCTAATAGCCTTCATTCCTATACTCAATACTTACTTGATGCCATTTCATGAAATGGAAACTTGTACCCTACTGAACCAAGTCAGCAGCATGAATGAAATTCATCGGATGTTTAAGATTAATAATGAAATGGAATCAAGGTACCTGTTGCTGATGTTGTAGAGAAGGGTTGCCTTCGTTGGGATGGCCTCGCGTTGAGTACGAATAACACTAGAACAGCAAGAAAATACTTAGATAAAGACCCTGTGATGTCTCAAGTGGAGAAAAGAGGATTGAACTGGGCTGATTTTCAAGAACTAAAGCTATAGAATGGGATAGCTAGGAATCTTGAGTTGAAAAATGATAAATGCATAGGTCCATTTCACCAACGTCTGGTCCCCAAGTGATCAGTCAAATGAGTGAGAAGAAGGGAATGGTAGCACATATCAAACCTTCTTCGTATCTGAGCTTTCTGGTTCCTTCTAGCACGGCATTAAATATCATACCGTCGTCAGCTCACTCCAGCCTTCTGATCTTAATGTCTGTGTATTGACTGGGCCGACCATTAAAAAATACTATCCAACGTATCAATATGAATCAATTTTTAAAAATGGATACAGTATAACCACGCTTTTACGTTCCCGCAATTAACAACATTTTTCCTCGGTCCCTTCAATTTTCCTATGTTTTCAATGCAATCAGGTCCCCGCTCTTACGTTAACGAAATTTTAAATTTCCCGCAATTTACACCTCGTAGATCAGTGAACATAAAAGAAAAGACAGGGATTTTAAATAATAATAATTACTTGATATAACAGAGCGAACAAAATGCCCATGAGATGACCTTAAATGTCGCCAGGCAGTATGAAGCGGCTTATCGCTACCCCAAATGGGAACTAATTGTACGGCGCATCAAATGCAGGTGCGGGACGAAGCCATGTGTTATTCTTCATCATGATTGTGACGCCGCATGGGAGGGTTACTATTTCCACTAAAAAGTGGCGATCGTCTTATTATTAATATTATTAATATTGGACGCTGTCACCGAGAAGACAGTTTAGTTTGAGAGCAAGTCTCAGTTAAACTCCAAAGCATTCGACATGCCGCGCGGCGCGTAGTATGGTACTCTGGTGGCCTTGATCATTCAGCTTCAGCAGGTAGGCGCCCAGAGAGCGTGCAAAGCGCTGGGAGCAGTGACTGGCACTTTCAAGAGCGAATTACTCTTGACGAGTTAAGTTATGCAGATGTAGGTTGGTAATAACTGACTCACTTATATTCTCTTTGCTAACTGACACTCGGCAACATGTTCTTTGATGCAAATGGAGGCTTGTTTTCTTTGTTTTACTCTTCGCATTGCGCTTCAGACTAGGCCCTGTTTTGACAAGTCGGCATATGTCAGATGACATAAAATGTCCAACAATTCGATAATTCGACAAGTTACCGTTTCTCAAAGCATGACAAATCGACAAATATGTCACGACAATTTTGTTAAATGCCTCGACATATTGTTGGAAATCTGTTTCATAAATTTGTAAAGCTGACTGGTAGAAATCTGACAAATATGTCACATATGCCACCAGTTTTTCTTCATGAACTAATGAATATGTCAGCCGGTTTTGTACAATTGTCAAATTTTCATCAAAAACTCGACAGGCACCCTGTTGCATGTCGATTACTGCGGCGCGTTTGGAAGTTTCCCGCCGAACCATTAATAGCGTTTTTAGAATCGTTGGAACGGAACAATTAAATAATGGCAATAGTAGAGAGTGATTAAGATCAGTGGCGTATGCAAGATTTCTTTTGGGGGGGGTTCATTCATACATTATTAAAATATTTCTATTATTATTCATGAATGAAAATCCACAGCCTGCTTCCAGTCTCCGACCGGGTCAGGAATGGAATGAATGAAGCCCCCATCTAGCGGCGAGGATATGAATTGTGCCGGCTGCCGAGGCCTGATGCACTCCTCTGGGGCAATGATTAAATGAATGACAGATGAAATGAAATGATAGTGGAGAGTGTTGCTGGAATGAAATTTTGACAGGGAAAACCGGAGTACCCGGAGAAAAACCTGTCTGCCTCCGTTTTGTCCAGCACAGATCTCACATGGAGTGACCGGGATTTGAACCACGGACCCAGCGGTGAGAGGCCGGCGTGCTGCCGCCTAAGCCACGGAGGCTTCGATTATTATTCATAAAAATCAATAATTAAATAAACATACTCCATGCATGAAAACTATTTTAATTGTATTTTCCAGCACAATAAAAACATTTTTTTTAATAGACCTATAAAAAACTAACTAAATATTAAAACTGAAATAACGCAAAAATTAAGCTGTAATGTTCGTACGGGGCTGCTTAAAATATTGATATTATGTGAGAAAAATAATGTTTTGCTCTACATGACGTTTTTCTTTTTTTTGGCTCACATAGTGTATAAAAATGTAGCCTAATGATTTTCCACCATTTACACTTGCCCTCGATTTACACTTTTTCTTCATTCCAGACCCTTGAAAAGTGTAAAAAAGGGGTTATACTGTATTTCTTGTCAATTGTTACCAAAAAATTCTCTGATGAAACGAGGACATGATTGGTGCTATGGTAATACAGTAAAACCTCATTAATTCCAAGTGATTGGGACCTGAATCCACCCAACCCACCCCACCAAAAACACGCAAAAGCCCAATCCTTGAGATAAGTGGAAACCGGCAATTATTGATACGCCTTTTTTGCAACTGTTCATTAATAAGATACCTGTTGCTGCTGATGTAGAGAAGGGTTGCCTTCATTGGGATGGCCTCGCGTTGAGTACGAATAACACTAGAACAGTAAGGAAATACTTTGATAAAGACCCTGTGATGTCGCAAGCGGAGAAAATCTGAAAATATGACATAAAATAAGAGTGATATCCACGCCTAGGAAGAAGTGTGACGCACTGCCAGAGTATCTTTTGGCAGGCGACAGTAGCTTAAAGATATATTTTTAACATATCAAATTAAAGGTTTGAATCTCACACACGGCATCGCCCTTCGAATTACAATTCATTCGTATTTTGAATAAAATAGATTAAATAACATCAAAAGAAGACCTTGAGATTCAGGGACTGAACACTGCTTCGAATTCAGGCAAATGAATCTTCGTTTTGTCCACCTAGACAATACTTTTAACTACAATGATATTCGAATCAATACGGAACTCATAACAAAGCCAACATGGTTTACTTCAAAGCGCGTTATTTAAGACAATTATTATTAAGGTTTTACTGTATTTTTCTTTTTTAATCCATTTCTTCGGCAAAGAACAAATAAGGAAATTTAGGTTAATATTACTAATTCAAAACCACACATACATGCCATGTTTGGCATTAACAAGTTGTGCCACTAACTGGTATTAAAATGCATTCTTGTGAATATGAAATAAAATAGAGCGATATCATGTCTAAATCCATTGCCTAGGAAGAAGCTAGAAAAATGTATGCTGTGACGCGCTGCCAGAGTATCTCTCCGCAGGCGACAGTAGCTCTTGTTGTAGATTCTCCAGAAATTGGCAGGCAAGCTCACAAAATGCACTGGTAACTAACACAAATTGTTGATCTAGACACTATGTTTTACATTAATGCAGGAAGTTCAAAAAGTTTGCCTTGTCTATCATGAATTTAACACATGGGTGGTGGGCGCCAACATCATTGTCGGTAATCCTGCGGCATCTCTCGACCCTGTATTCAACTATTTTGGACTAGCACATTGAGCAGAATTATTTTGTGGATGTATATGTACCACTTTCCGTTTATTGATGGCCGCCTTTTATTCTTTGATTTAGTTTCAAAACATCGACTTTCTTTCTGCTGGTTCAGCCTATGACAAGTTTGAGGACTTACATAATAAGATGATGAGATTTTATAAGAATTATTGTTCAAATGGACCAAGTTATAGTTTTAATATGATTATGTAGGGTTCCCCACAGTTGTAATGACAAATGTAAGTGTTTACGGTCGGTGTTCTTTTTCTAAAATATATAAACAGTATAATAGATGATATTTTTGTGGGTGCCAGTTTACAAGGTTAGGGCTTGTAAATGATTAAACCAATAATATTTGGTAGAGCACAGCAGAACTCTCCCTTCTCGAGGCATGGTGTGAAAACAATCACCAACCAGAATCATTAGACGAGACAACTTACACATGTGGTGAAAACATACAAGTCGCAGTACTGGGATCCGTAATGAACGAGCTAACTGTAGCTCTGACATAAATGAGATAACACTTTCAATTAATATCAGCAAACAAAATGGCTCTGGTTTGGGCAAACTCCGTTTCTGGTTGTTACCTCACATTTGAACCACTTTTCAGAATTTATTGTAATTATTATTATTATCATCATGATTATTATTATTATTATTGTCATGTGTTGTGACATCTCTATATTACGCCTCGAGAGTTTAAAAGTGCGCAGTTTGTCTGTATGTATCTCTCTGTCTAACGTTGTGCAACCCCTGGCTACATACTGCCTTGTTCTCTCGTATTGGCTAGTGTTGTTGCTACCTTGCATTTTGTTGTGCAATTCGTTCTGCCATTGGCTCTGACAATATTTGACGCGAGTTTGGGGCCACTCCCAAACTACGCATTTTTTTTTTTCTGAGAGGCTTCTCTCCCCTCTGGGGGGACAGAAGCTAAGTCAGTCTTAGACGCGCCGAGATGTAAGGCGAACGTGTGTATTCGGGCAGAGGCCCACCCTCATGGCGCAGCGGAATGTGAGTACGGCTCAATGTATTTCTATCTAACGCAATGTAATTGTTTTTGTTAAACGTTCCTTCTTTTGCTTAATTCTCTTTCCTTTTCAAGATGTTATTGTTAGTATTTTAATCCTTGAACCAGATCTCCGGGACCTTGCGTAATGTCATACGGCGGAGTTCTTTTTGTTGCTTTTGTTATGTGCCCTTCTCACAGTTTTATTATTTTGGTTAATACCTGTAAGATTCGAAAGTATTGCGTTTCTGCGTCTTGGCTTATATATATTTCCTGTCGGGCCTTAGTGCTCGTCTTTTGCGTCGGTGTCTCTTTGTACCACAAATGTTTCATTTGATTGGTAGCAATTGGACCTTTGTTTGTGGACAGTATGTGTGAGGTAACGGGACTGATGTCCAACGTCCCACTAATACGTGTCCCTTTTGTTTATAGAATATATGTGACGGTGGTTAACTGGGATTTTCTCCAGCTCCGATGTCATATTATTCTTTTTTTTATATGTCGCGTTGGTGCGGCATTATGTTGGAATATAAGCCTATTTTATTATAGCGTGCTTTCGATTTTTACCGGTCTCTTTCGTCCCAAGTCAATTGTAATGTAATGTATCTCCGTATATCTCATTTTCCTTTTGTTTTGTTTTTCTCTTTCGATTTTCGCCGTATTACATAACTTAATTATAATTCCCCTTGTCTTCTCCTTCCTCCTATCTCCGTGAGATCTCTCTCTCCCCTTTGTTTTACTCCCCTCACTCCTCCCCCTTCCCTCCGGTATGTTTACATAACATCATGAAAAGCTTCGCGTCTTAGCAGTTCGAAGTTTGACTTTTTGCAAGTTTGTCGTTTCTCTCTAACTTTTGTAAGTTTCGTTTTATTTTCTTTCAAGTTTGTATCTTTTCGTTAGATTCATGTTGTTGAGCGGTACTCAGGTTCTGTCGTGCTTTTCAGTTTTTTTTAAGTTTTTGAATTCTTTATTCTTGGTATTGGGTTTCTTTTGTATTACTGATCTTGTCATAGCTTGCCTTTTTCTTTGTTTTAAATAATATGTTTATTTCGTGTACACGCTCTTTCTTTTATCCTTAATACATTTTTATATTTTAAGTAATATAGCTCCCTTGTCTTTTCATTTCTTACATTTAAGTTCCCCTTCCTTATCCTTATCCTTATCTCGATTTCGTCAATCTTGTCTTTGTGACGTAACAAAGGCACGATTAACACGGCTCTGGGATTTCTTTAATTAATTTTATGGGAATCTCGTTTTTGCACTTTTGATTTATTCCATTAAGCAATTATTTGTTTGCATTTGGTTTTTTGGAAATCATCTTTTGCTCGCTCCGAAAACCTTGGGCCCAGCACCGGGTCGAGCAAGACGTCTTTTCCCCTGTCCATTTTGCGACCTTGTTGATTTTATTCTTCCACTGCTACTCTGACGCGCATTATTATTATTATTACTAGACCTTTATCGGCGCAATGGTAGCAGATCGCGTGGTTGCGTGCGAAATCGTTCCCTCCTCACCTCTCTCAAGTTATTAACCTTTTATTATTTTTCTCTTCATTTACATTGTATTAAAATTTGTTTTTCTTTGAGTTTAAGGAATTCAGTGAATTGTTTTTCCCCACCCCTGAAGAAAGGGTGAAGTTACTTTCTGTGTGAACTACGGGCATCCAGGAAACCCATCTCCAAGGAAAGGTGGTTTAGTCCCTCAAGTAAACAAGACATCCAAAAGACCCAGCTTCGAGGTGAACAGTGGCAACATATCAGTGAGTACATCGCATCGCTGGAACACGACACGTCACGGTATTGTAACCTACTTTTATGTATTTGCTTCCTCTAGTAGACATTTGTTTAGTTAACGGTGATTTTAAGGCGACAGGAAATTTTGTTTGCTTTCTCTTCCTTTTCATTTCGTCAGTGTTGTGGACGTTTTTATTTTACTTTCTGTGAAGTAGAAAATGCATTTCTCTCAAGGGTTTGAGTCCTTACCTTTGTTGTAAATAGTCGCTTTGTTAACTGTGATATTTCTCAGAACTCGCCTCACCCCTTCATACGTCTCAGTCTGGAACAACTGCTGACAGGTTCCTTGTCATTACCGTACAGCCTGAAACCCCCCCGCCCCTCTTTCTCCGAAGTTTTCCCCAATGAAGGTGGGCCCACTTATGGGAACCGTCTCTTTAAATCCTACGGTCGCCCCGACCCACCTTGAGCCTCGCGTAATTATACTAACGTTTGATGTTAGTATAGTGTTTGTTGTTTCAGTTATGAATGAATGGTCTGTTGAGCTATTATGTGTGTTATGATTGGGAGTTAAGTTTGTTTCATAATTAGGGAGGGTGATTGTTTTATTTTTGTCAGGGGATTTCAATGTAGGTTTTCATTTAAAATTGTTTATATACGGTAAGCTTGATGTTACTATATGTTCAGTATGGCAGTGTGTATTTCGTTGGGAAACCTGCTAGGTGAGGTCTTCGTCGGGATTAGGGTATGGGACCTGTCCCACGGCTTCGACGCCCACTTAGGATGTACATAGATTCTACACGATTCGTCAATCTTTAGTATGGGATGAAGTTTGTCACGATGACCTGTAGTCCGTTATTTGAGTTTCCATGGTGTTCCAACGACTCATATTAGCATTCTGATGTAATGGGGAAATTTTGATTTGTTTATGGGAAGGAGTATGTATGTAGTGTTGTTGTTGTTGGTTGTATTTTGAGATGAATGTGTGTGTCAATGAGTTTAATGAATTTTTATCAACAGTTATTTGTGGGTGGTTTCAAATTTAGTTCAATTTTGATTTTATACCCTATTCAATTTAAACTATATATATATATATATTACGTACGAACTATTTATTCGTTTTTATTGGCAAACCAAATATACGATAAGTATTACTCAGAGATACCAACCATTTTAGGTCTACGGCTTCCGTGTTATGGGACATTGATGTTCGTGTGAACTACTCTGGCGTGCATTACCCAATTTTCTTATATTTGTATGGGATAGGCCATACCCTCTGTGTCTTTTTTTTTTTTTTAATGCGGTACCTCTGAGGTCTACGGCCCGTATATTGACGCTGTAACCATTTTATTTTTGTGGGTTGGTAATATTTATTATTGGGTTTCGAGTTTGATTGATTGTATGTCTGGTCTTGATTGGTTTTATGCGAGGTTCCAGTCTGTTCCTTTTATTTGGAAGGTATTTTGTAACGTAATTATTTGGATTTTCGTTCTCTGTCCGGGATGGCATTTTTTATTTTGACAGCTTCTTTGAGTTATTATTCCTTTTTATTTGTTAGTACCTAATGTCATTTGACGAAGGTTATTAGTACATTTTTCCCCTTTACTCCTGCTATGTATCTAGTTAGGCAGGAGACACCCGTGGCCGCCTGAGTTACACGGAGGATTTCGAAAGATGTGTTGAACTATACTTCTACCTAAGGCAATTTCCAGTACCTGCCTGCTTTTGTTGTAAGGAGCCGGCCCGACCCATTGTCCGAGCTGCAGACACGACTTGCTATTGTTCGGCAGTGCCTGAGATGGTCTGTTGACTTACATTCTTTTCTTGTAGTGACAGTGATTTGTCTATTGATATAGTTGTTTACTATTTATCGTAACTTCTGTTTTACGTTTTTGTGAAATCATGTTTTTATAAATCATTTCAATCTAATATGTTTTCTCTAAGATAATGTGTATTATTTTCCTGTATCTGTCATATATTTGGAGAGTGTTTCCGGTAGCGATAGCTAGTCTCCAAGTACCTGAGAAGTGGCCGGTGTATCCTTTAGACCCTGTTCACGGCTCGTTTTCTCTTCTTTCATTTGGTCTGACGACCCTGCCTATTCATACTTTTACTTTCCAGCTGGCAGAATGAATCCACTTTCCCCCTTACGCAGCTTATGTAACCCCAAATATTTCCCCGACGCAAGCCTTATTTTGTATACAGGGTGCTCCCCTTTATATTTTTTTGTGATCATGATTTAACCTTTCTCTTTCTTTTATTATTAGAAAATTGGCTGATTTCCAGAAGGTCGCCATTAAGAAGACTTCGCTTTCTCCACGTCATCTGGCAGAGTCTAGCTCAAGATTGACCGTTTTATTATCATTATTTTCTTTTTGGTACATCCATTTTTTATATGTGTGACGTATTGACGTGCAGTAGAGGTAGGATCCGCCTTTATTTCACGCCTGTACTGATCCTTTATATGATTTGAATTTTTGTTGTTTTAATTTCATCTTAAAGTTTTTTTTTCTTTCGTACCAAAAAAGAAAAAAATTTCCTCACCAGTGAACATCTTCGTGAATACGTGTGTATGAAAATATATGTGTGTTTGAGAAAAGAGACTTGCGTTTCGTCAAGCCTTTTATGGAAGTTATGACGTTCAAAGAACTTTTAATTAAGCTGCGTCTTATGAATAAGAGAAATGTGAGAACATTTTATTATGTCTTAATTTTTCATGTGTGTATCTGATGTACATGATGTAATCTTCTTTCCTTCACCCTGTTCAAATGTATCTAATCGAAGAATGTTATTTTATATAATTTTGTTATGAAAAAGAAAAAATTCTTTTATGCCTTTGTTATGTAAAAGAATTTTTTTTGGAGAAAGCGGTGGAATTTGAACCACTTTTCAGAATTTATTGTAATTATTATTATTATCATCATGATTATTATTATTATTATTGTCATGTGTTGTGACATCTCTATATTACGCCTCGAGAGTTTAAAAGTGCGCAGTTTGTCTGTATGTATCTCTCTGTCTAACGTTGTGCAACCCCTGGCTACATACTGCCTTGTTCTCTCGTATTGGCTAGTGTTGTTGCTACCTTGCATTTTGTTGTGCAATTCGTTCTGCCATTGGCTCTGACAATATTTGACGCGAGTTTGGGGCCACTCCCAAACTACGCATTTTTTTTTTTCTGAGAGGCTTCTCTCCCCTCTGGGGGGACAGAAGCTAAGTCAGTCTTAGACGCGCCGAGATGTAAGGCGAACGTGTGTATTCGGGCAGAGGCCCACCCTCATGGCGCAGCGGAATGTGAGTACGGCTCAATGTATTTCTATCTAACGCAATGTAATTGTTTTTGTTAAACGTTCCTTCTTTTGCTTAATTCTCTTTCCTTTTCAAGATGTTATTGTTAGTATTTTAATCCTTGAACCAGATCTCCGGGACCTTGCGTAATGTCATACGGCGGAGTTCTTTTTGTTGCTTTTGTTATGTGCCCTTCTCACAGTTTTATTATTTTGGTTAATACCTGTAAGATTCGAAAGTATTGCGTTTCTGCGTCTTGGCTTATATATATTTCCTGTCGGGCCTTAGTGCTCGTCTTTTGCGTCGGTGTCTCTTTGTACCACAAATGTTTCATTTGATTGGTAGCAATTGGACCTTTGTTTGTGGACAGTATGTGTGAGGTAACGGGACTGATGTCCAACGTCCCACTAATACGTGTCCCTTTTGTTTATAGAATATATGTGACGGTGGTTAACTGGGATTTTCTCCAGCTCCGATGTCATATTATTCTTTTTTTTATATGTCGCGTTGGTGCGGCATTATGTTGGAATATAAGCCTATTTTATTATAGCGTGCTTTCGATTTTTACCGGTCTCTTTCGTCCCAAGTCAATTGTAATGTAATGTATCTCCGTATATCTCATTTTCCTTTTGTTTTGTTTTTCTCTTTCGATTTTCGCCGTATTACATAACTTAATTATAATTCCCCTTGTCTTCTCCTTCCTCCTATCTCCGTGAGATCTCTCTCTCCCCTTTGTTTTACTCCCCTCACTCCTCCCCCTTCCCTCCGGTATGTTTACATAACATCATGAAAAGCTTCGCGTCTTAGCAGTTCGAAGTTTGACTTTTTGCAAGTTTGTCGTTTCTCTCTAACTTTTGTAAGTTTCGTTTTATTTTCTTTCAAGTTTGTATCTTTTCGTTAGATTCATGTTGTTGAGCGGTACTCAGGTTCTGTCGTGCTTTTCAGTTTTTTTTAAGTTTTTGAATTCTTTATTCTTGGTATTGGGTTTCTTTTGTATTACTGATCTTGTCATAGCTTGCCTTTTTCTTTGTTTTAAATAATATGTTTATTTCGTGTACACGCTCTTTCTTTTATCCTTAATACATTTTTATATTTTAAGTAATATAGCTCCCTTGTCTTTTCATTTCTTACATTTAAGTTCCCCTTCCTTATCCTTATCCTTATCTCGATTTCGTCAATCTTGTCTTTGTGACGTAACAAAGGCACGATTAACACGGCTCTGGGATTTCTTTAATTAATTTTATGGGAATCTCGTTTTTGCACTTTTGATTTATTCCATTAAGCAATTATTTGTTTGCATTTGGTTTTTTGGAAATCATCTTTTGCTCGCTCCGAAAACCTTGGGCCCAGCACCGGGTCGAGCAAGACGTCTTTTCCCCTGTCCATTTTGCGACCTTGTTGATTTTATTCTTCCACTGCTACTCTGACGCGCATTATTATTATTATTACTAGACCTTTATCGGCGCACATTGCACATTATTTTCAAGATACTAATCACTTCTGCGTCTAGCATTCCTCCTTTGATCCTGCTCCTTACATAATTTCTAACAACTCAATTCCGATCTCTACATACACAGTTTCCTTCGACTGTCGTGACAGTCCAAATCTGAATTCCTTCACGGATAATCCTTTTTTTAAATAATGTTATATCTCTTCTCCCCGAATAAACAATTAGAGTAAGTCTCTTTGTTGTACTTGACGATCTAGTTCTTTAGTTCACCAAATCACCACTACTACAAACTCAAAGCTGCAGCAGCCATCTTGCATGTTATTTATATAAAGTCTGTTTCGCATCCATTATAATACCTTCTCCATAGTTTCTTTACTCCATGCTAGCAAACCAGGTTGTAGATACCAATACAAGTACATCTATGTCCCGCAATCACCTTTCTATCCAACAGATCATCACAATTACACAGTTTCACATTTAAATAGTGAATTAGTGGAAACTAAAGGTGAGAGTGATATCCTGGCCTCAAGGCACCGTACTTTGATTGTTGACGAATCCAACCTCAAATTTACTGCATCTGCCCTTTCTGTAAGCCTCCACTGCATACTGTGTCCCATTTCCAAATGCACCATACGAGAGCATTACTAGGTGTAGTATAAACTCATAGCAACTTCAAAGATCATCATCTAAGGTTAATTGTTCCAACGAATTGGGTACATTTTTTTAACATTCAACATTTAAATGGTTTTCACTCCCAATGTCTTGCTTCACACTGCATTCTGGTGTGCTGGGTAGGGTAGTTATAAACAATCTCCTTCCAATGTATCTTGCCGAGACAGGGTTTACTGATTACCGTATTTCCTCGCATAATCATCGCACCCTACTTATCAAATACAAAAAATTGGTTATAAAATTTCATCGCATAATAGGGCGCATAGCACATTCGTGCACCGGTCGATTGCACACGCTGCCACGAGCTTATAACCTGGCATGGCCTCATCAGAAGAAAGTAGTGTTGTCTCTGTGCCTGCGGCCTATGACCACGTGACGCGAACTTAGCACATACATATTTGT
Source organism: Meconema thalassinum (assembly GCA_946902985.2). Classification (NCBI taxonomy): domain Eukaryota; kingdom Metazoa; phylum Arthropoda; class Insecta; order Orthoptera; family Tettigoniidae; genus Meconema; species Meconema thalassinum. Next base: position 342,751,039 of record OX336395.1, read on the forward strand.
ATGCTTGTTGGTTGCACATGCTGCCGCGAGCTTATAATCTGGCATGACCTTGTCTCTCTGCCTCCATGGCTCACACTACGCGAGCAGCCTGCAGACAGCATGATAGACAATGGTCGTCCAGGGAAGTGAAACTTGTTATCAGGGCTCCCATCCACTCACTCGTCCAAAAATAGTGAAATAGTGAGTGGTTTTTTTTCTTCAAAAAAGTGAAAGAAAAGGTGAGTTTTTGTATGAAAAAGTGAGTAAATAGTGAGTTAATTCATAGCATTATTCGTATTTATGGCCGTATATCTGGTTCATAATTTTAACGTTTTTTGATATCTGTAGGCGCAATTAGGGGGGGGTTGGGTGGCTAAATTCCCCAAAACCAACCATAGCCCCGCCAAAAATGTGACAAAACTGTATTGAAATAGACAACATTTTGAAGAATGTGTATCTGAAAAATAAATTAGCCCCCCCCCCAAAAATGTCGACCAAATTGCGCCTATGCACGGTCGACTCTAGAAAGGTCGTAAGGTTCAACCTGACAACACTGTAGCTACGGCTATTGTCAGTCATACTTCGTCACGAGCGCCTGAACTGAAACAGCTGTTTGCTAGCAAGGGAGGCCACAAAAACTACGGAATTAATATCGGACAAACATAATGTACATGTTAAGCAAAACATATGTTGATTTTTATTTACACATGATCAGTGTTACAATCGGAAATACCGTATTTCCGCGCATAATCGTCGCCACTGCGTAATCGTCGCACCCCACTTTTCAAACACTAAAATAGGTTTATAAAATGTCATCGCATAATCGTCGCATAGCATGTTCGTATTTGTGCGCCAGTCAGTTGCACACGCTACCGCGACTTTATAACCCGGCGCGACTTTGTCAGACGAAAAATATCTCGTCTTTATGCTTGCGGGCAATGAACTGTGACGCGAGCGGCAAGCTTCGTCACTTAGCACATTCCGCGAGCGTACAATCTGGCGTGATCTTGTCAGGAGAAAGTAATCTTGTCTTTATGCCTGCCGGCTATGAACCGCGACGCGAATGGCCAGCGCACATTCCGCGAGCGTATAGGCCTAATCTGGCGTGGTCTTGTCAGGAGAAAGTAACCTCATCTTTAACCTGCCGGCTATGAACCGCGACGCGAACGGCCAACGCACATTCCGCGAGCTGGCGTGATCATGTCAGCAAAAAGTAATCTCATCTTTAGACCTGCGGCCTAAGAACTGTGACGTGAACGGCCAGCGCACATTCCGCGAGCGTATAGGCCTAATCTGGCGTGATCTTGTCAGGAGAAAGTAATATCGTATTTATGTCTGCGGGCTATGAACCGCGACGCAAATGGTCGGCGCACATTTCGCGAGCTTATAGGCCTAATCTGGCGTGATCATGTCAGCAAAACGTAATCTCATCTTTAGACCTGCGGCCTATGAACTGTGACGCGAGCGGCCAGCGCACATTCCGCGAGCGTATAGGCCTAATCTGGCGTGATCTTGTCAGCAGAAAGTACTCTCGTCTTTATGCCTGCGGGCTATGAACTGTGACGCGAACGACCAGCGCACATTCCGCGAGTTTATAGGCCTAATTTGGCATGATCCTGTCAGGAGAAAGTAATATAGTCTTTATGCCAGCCGGCTATGAACCGCGACGCGAATGGCCAGCTTTGTCAGCACATTCCGAGAGCGTTAACATGTCGTGACCTTGTTAGAAGAAAGAACCCTGTCTCTGACTGCGGGCTATGACTCGCGCAACGCGAATGACTGGCCCGTGCAGCAAATAATGATACAGTATACTCTTTGAAATTAAATATTCTTCGCATAATCGTCGCACCCTGCTTTTTCCCACGAAATTTCGGCAAAAAAAGTGCGACGATTATGCGAGGAAATACGGTAAATGAATACTGTGCATATGATCGTGAAAAGTTGTTATTACAGCCAAGCAGCTGATATTAGGCATGAGTGACACGAAAATAATTTACCAACATAAAAGTGTTTAGCAAAATAAAGAAAATTATTTTGGTTTCTTTTCGTATTTTACTACTCTGAAGAATGGTAATAAAACAATTGGCGGTGTTATAATAATAATAATTTGGAGTAAGTAGATGCAATTGAGGGTTATGTGATGCAAAAATGCAGGCTATCTCCCATAACATCTTCACACTGTTGGCCTATAAACCTTCGATTCCGCCGCACATGTATGTAGATAATTTACTACCATTATAGAAATAGTCTGTTGCTGCTGGTATTCCATAACTGTATCAGATTACTTCTGATTCCGTCCTAAGGTGCTGCAACTTCCTCTTCCCATAACCAAGCTTGCTGACATCAACAGCATCATTCCTTGCCTGTGAATAATTGTTTAGCAATACAGTGGCAATAACTGAAAGTATTTTTTCACTTAATTGACTAATTTATGCAATCTACGAACCATTTCGAAGGTACCCTAATCCAGGCCTGGCGCAGATTTTCGTCATTTGGGAACCTAAACACTGGTGTGTAGCCTCCCTTACTTGGTTAATTTGCATTCCAGTTGGGGATACAACATGTATCTGGCATTGTTACGGTGCCGAAACATTCCAGGAAAATCAAAGTTTAAAACATGAATTTTAAAAATACCACATTTGCCAGATACAAAGCACACTCGTCAGTGTGTTCTCGATTAGGGATTACAGTAAAAAACTCATCTGGAAGGGTAGTATAAACGCTACTATAAAGCGTATAAACGTACAAAGCATAAGAAACAAAATATAGAAGGAATTATCCCTATGAGATAAACAAGAACACCTGCCAGACCACAGAACAATGTGCCAGACTGAACGTTCCCTCGTATTCCCGCCTGGCAGCGGTATGAGGTATGACTGATGAACATGTTGCCAAGTCTCAGCCTTCCGACCTGTCTAGAGTCGACCGTGGCCTATGTTAATATCTCCAAGTACTGTTTTGTCATTTTTCATGTAGTTAGAGAGGACACTTGGAAATAATGGATTGGAAAATCAATGCAACACTCAAGAAATTTAAATCGTAAAAAAAAATATAAATGTGGAAAACAAAACAATGTTTATGTTATAATAGACTATTTACTAGAAAAAAAACTAAAACTAAAATACTGCCATACTGACACATAAGAATAAAAATAGATATCATTAGTCTTAAGATAAAACAATGTTTATGTTATAATAGACTTCTTACTGGAAAAAAAAAACTATAATACTGCCATACTGACACATAAGAATAAAAAAATAATAGATATCATTAGTCTTAAGATAAAACAATGTTTATGTTATAATAGACTTCTTACTGGAAAAAAAACCTATAATACTGCCATACTGACACATAAGAATAAAAAAATAATAGATATCATTAGTCTTAAGATAAAACAATGTTTATGTTATAATAGACTTCTTACTGGGAAAAAAACCTATAATACTGCCATACTGACACATAAGAATAAAAAAATAATAGATATCATTAGTCTTAAGATAAAACAATGTTTATGTTATAATAGACTCCTTACTAGAAAAAAAAAACACACCTAAAACAAATAATACTGTCGTACTGCCACATAAAAAGAAAAGTAGATATCAGTCTTAAGATAAAATTCACAAGTTGTAATCAGTCTTAAAAATAAATTCAAATGTCAGGGTCATCTGGATCGTCGCTGTTTTCATCGCGCCGTCGTTTCCCATGATTCTTGAAGAGCTTTTCAAGTAGGGTAGAGGTGCGTTTCTTGACTTTCTTCCTTAGTGGCTCTGCCTGCCTTTGGCGGAGATCTTCGGCCCGGGATCACATACAGCAGGCACCTTCTTGCATACCTTGAGCAATTTTTGCACTTTTAAGATCACCCTTTACCAAAGCAGCTTTTAGCTTTTGGTTGGCCTCATCAATTAGGTAATCAGAAGCTTGTCTCTCCTCCTCTTCCGCTTCTTTTGCCTTCCTGAAGAGTTTTTTCCTGCTCTTCTTGCTTGCGCCGAATGTCCTCCACTTCTTCCTTTTTCCTTTGCTCTTCCTCTGCCTCCTTGCGGTTAGCCTCTAAATAGTTTTCATATTTGCTGTGAGCGCCAGCTGCCGCTTTCAGAAGCGCCTTTGTGATCGGAACCGCTTCAGCCCGCCCACCGAACTCCCTCATACCGTCACGAATGTTCAGTCGAGCATTCAGGGTGTGCTCTTCCATTGCAGCTCTATCTGCCGGAAGTTGATTTCTTGATTCCGAAAATCCACGTTCCACATCTGAGCTTCCATGAGCTGCTGGTAGGATGGCTTTCACGACTTTGCTCACAAGCAGATATTTTGCTTGCCCACTAAAGTCTAAAATTTCAAAAATTTGATGCCAAAAATGGTCAATCCTTGGACTTTCCTCAAAATGTGGGAGATTTTCTAGCTGCAACAGCTTCCATTCATCGCGAAGCTTCTCTTCGTACACATCTTTCAAAAGCAGCTGCAACATTTTGTAAACAAAGACAATGCTCATCAGAGACTTAATTTCTTTGATGGACTGAGGCTTCAAGCATTTCAAGTGCTTGGCATACTTTCCAGTACTAAGAATGGACTTGTTAAGTGCGTACTTCGCTACCTCTTGATAATGCTTCCGCGCCTCTTGATGAAACTTCAATACTTGCAGTTCACTACAGCTCGTATCGATCTGGAGACGTTCAGCACTCTTCCCTATGTCAACATTTTTCAATTCCATAAAATTTTTGCCATCCATGATGAAAGATTCTTTCAAACATTCACTGGTACTCTTCAATGCCTCTGCCTGGCAGAACCTACTCAAGAGCAATATGAACAAATTTGACACTTCTTCATACAGAACATGTATCATAGGTTGCTGTAATTGAAATACTTTTGAAAATCTTTCAAAAAGACTAGCACTATATACTACAAACGCAATCTGAGCGGGGAGCACTAGCAATAGCCTGATAACATTTTGATTGCAGTAATTTTTCAGCATCCTTTCCCTTTTTAAGTGGCAGAACTTTCAGAAAGTAAGTAGAGTGCAGGCCACTGCTCTTGTAATCTTTCAGCTGCAGGACCTAGTGTAAGCCATCTAGAACACACATGTTTTAAAAAGGCATGACATGGCACCTTATTGTCTTCTTGAGATTTCTCATAAACTTCAAATCTACTTGGATAGTCCAAAAAATTGTACACCAAAATTGCAAGTTCAGATACGTCAGACCCCATAATGCTTAAGCCACGTTCAAACGCATTGTGCAAAATGTTCAAGTTACAAAAACCTATGTTTAATAGACCCGTCACACTCAGTTTTCATTTTGTCACGGAACCTGATATAAATGGCTTTATTTACATTTGGGCCATCAGCTGACAACATCAACATTTTCCCTGGGTCCAAAGCAGCGCATTCTATTGATTTGACCAATAGATTAAACAGAATGTCAGCTGTAGCTTTTCCAATAAAAAATGTCTCTAGGTGATGAAACACCACTTCTTTTCTCGGAATAGAACCTTATCCCTACTTGCAGTTCCTTTACGCGCTTCTCATTGGTAGTTTCATCAAAACATATAGTATAGCTAACTGCTGAAATAGCATCTTCCAGCATCAACTTATGAAAATAAGGGCCCAGGGCCCCAGTCCACAAGTATGTTGTCTTGGTCCTGCCTAAAGTCATATTCCTAGGGACATGCTCCTTCCCAAACATTTCTCTAAAAACCTCTACGATTCCAACATTCGAAGCAGCGGAAAAACAAGATTGAACGCCTTTCATGGCCCAGATGAGCTCAGCGCGCAGAGCACCGGGCTGCCGTAACATCAGGTGAAGGGGAACAGGTTGGTCCAGCACTGCGGGAGGGGTTTGCCCAGCTGTAGACTGGCCGGCGGGCTTAGCATCTGCCGTTTGTCGTGCAGCTAGCACTAGTTGCCGCGGGTTTAGTTGGACCTTCACGGCAGTCTTATGCTTCTTCGTCCTGACATGCTGTTGGAGGGCCTGGAAGCCCTTCTGCTCAATGCTGAACATGCAGTTACAAAGCCTGCATGAGATGGTAGTACGGCTGGCTCGTGGGGCCCACACAGCGTACTTGTGTCCCAGTTCGTCTTCTTTGTTGAACCACTCGTCCCGCACCGAGCATTTAGTCGCCATCTAAGAATGAACAAGAATAAAAAGAAATCCCTAGCCGCAATGCCATGAACAAAAGGAGGAAAATAAAAAATAAAATAAATACACAGACGGATTTTCCGACAGTTTTGGTCCGTCACTGACTAAAAGTGGTTTCACACGACGGGATTGTTCAACTGGCTGACGTGATTTTCAATTGCTGCGGTTTAAAATGGCTCATTTTATTTCGGTTTCATACGGGGCGATTAACCGTTCGAGGCAAATGATTTGCAATCATTATTTCCCACCGTTCGAGGCAAATGATTTGCAATCATTATTTCCCATCAGTTTTCAAATCAAACAATCTATCTAGAATTTTACAGTTTAGTTGTGCAGACATCGTGGTTGTTTGCAGTTTAAAATAATATTTTAATAATATTATTATATTATTTTAATATTTTCTGACCGGCCGACTTACGCACGATACGAGAGATGCCGACCTGTCGTCAAATACAAGCTGCAGCATTCGCGTAAGGACGAGACGCTAGTGGTCGGCTGGCATACGCACGCCAATCTGTGGTGTATTTAAAAAAAAAAAAAGAATGTGTTATAGGTAGCGATTTTGTATTCAGCCTGCATTTTCTACTGGCGCGAGAGAGACACGTCGGCTATCTTCTGTGTTGCGTCATAGCTCTCAAGCCACTTCTACACAGTCAGCTATCTTCTGTGTTGCGTCATACCTCAAGCCACTTCCACACCGTCAAAGCACACTATAATCGTCTACACTGTCAATAACTATCAGAGAATAGGAAGCAATATCGCATCATGTTATCAAGATGCCGAATTTTATAATGAAATAAGAATAAAATCCGGTTACCTAAGAAATAGTACAACGAAAAATTGATCGAAAGTGGGAATAGAAGACGTATTAAGGGGATATATCAACATGTATTTGGTAGGAATGGGACTGGGACTTGAGAAAATCATCGAGCTAAACGGAAAAACGTGGTACCGGTAATCGAGAACGTGCTAACGAGATTCCACTGTATTGAACTCAGAAGTGTGTGTTATTTATGCATTACACAAATACGTATAATAAATGATTTAGAAAATTTGAACTTGATTTGACAAACGTATTGTTTACTACGATATATATCAACAATATCGATCAAAACTACGAACATCGCGTGATGTGTATAAACCCATTCAAAACAAAGCAATTGTTGATTGCCATTAAAAAAAACGTGGGAAATCAGCTTAAATCTGTGGTGTAGGAATTTTTGTGTATGTTTATATTACGGACCGCGAATGAAACTTTCTTGTCGATTTGAAGATTATTACGCAACGATAGCCATAAGCGCCTATAATATCAATTTTTGTTTTAGTTTTATTTTTATACATTTTTAAGTGGTGAATAAAAGGTAATACGTAAAATAATAATAAATAATAATTGTAATACGCAATTATTTAATTTTTAATTAATAATTAAAGGTTAACTCACCCAAAAAAAAAAAAGTTAAGATTTTCACAAATCGAAACAAGTCACGCGGTATATAATCGTTCGGAATTGCGAAAAATATTTCTTAAATGTTGAGAGACCAATGGACAAACCATAACCACGGAAAGGTAGACAGATTTGACCATATACCTACATATCAAATGTTGGAACTATTCAGCAGATCTGGAATGGCGGTGTATGAGTTGAGAAAGTTTTGTACCGTGCCAGTCCAGATCGGCGGGGTCGGTATGTCATTCTAAAACCGACGGAAAATTCGTGAGTGTAAGGCCAACTATTGACTTACCTTTGATAAATTGTGAAATACTAGAATATACAGCAACGCCACTCTCCTTTCCGTCACAACACTTTTGTTAAAAAACACGCATTGTTAAAATTTTCGTCGATCGCTGCACGGCTCTGGCTGTGGTATTGCACCATGGGAGCTTTCTATGTTTCTGGCAGCCTAGCTCGCTGCCGGCAGCGCGCTCAGGCAGTGGTGGCAGAAAAACGAACTACCCATTCATGGGTATATTTTGGGTAAGCAATCTGATTGTGCATGAGAACATTTTTAACGCAGAATGTGACCAGTTTTGTAAAAAAAAGTGAGAAAAGTGAGTAATTTTAGCAAATAGTGAGAAAAGTGAGGCTGCTTTGAAAATAGTGAATAATAGTGAGAAAAGTGAGTCGCTGGCAGCCCTGCTTGTTATGGACCCAACGCTTCCGCAATTTGGCTTTTGAATGGCGAGATTCAATAGGCCGTCATACGAAATGCTGCTGTATCTCAGTGAAAACAGGTCCAACTGCTATTGGCAGAACCTTAGGCAAGGGACACTCTGCGCCAGTCTAGCATCGGCTACTTCAGTGGAAACATTGCAATAGACCCCTGCGCGTGATATTACGCAAATGGTGTTCACAATGAGAAAATAAGAGAATCGTACGGCGATCTTGATGAAAGTGAAATACACGGGATTACAAATTAAGCAAAGAAGAAGAAGAAGAAGAAAGAGCACAAGCCTGCAGCAAATAATGCTACAGTATATTTTTTTAAAGAATTGTTTTTTCTTCTGTGAACTTCAATATTCTTCGCACCCTGCTTTTCTCTGTGAATTTGGTTAAAAATATGCAACGATTAGGCGAGGAAATACGGTATCATAGATTCCCAATTCCATCCTCAGCTGTCCACATTCTACTTCAGTTGGCCCAACCATCTTTGTCTTCCAACTGGTCTCTTTTCTCCACATATGCACTTGGTAATCTTGTGCGATTAATTTGTCCAAACCATTTAAGTGTTTCCTCCATAGCATCATTTGAACAGATCTCTTCATTCATTACATGGTCCAGTCGTGTTTTTTGGAGGGCAGTTCTAAGAAACTTCATTTCAGAGGCGTGTATCTTGCCAACGTCCTTTGATGTTAGTGTCCATGATTCTAGAGAATATGGAAGGATAGGAATGAGATATGACTGGTACAGTGTGGTATTGGTTCTTCTAGGAACTTTCTGATCCCATAATAACTGCCGTACAATACTGTAAAAGTGTGTTCATTATTTCTGATTCAAATCTGCCATTGCCAGAAAGTAAGCTCCCCAGGTATCTGGATTGTCGAACAACTTCAATGTGATGGTCTTGTAGTTTTGTCGCAGCCTGGGCTATTTCAACAATTATATGCGTTCTTATAATCTAGTGCACTTGAATATTCCGGTCCACAGGGGATGTGACATGTCCAATGTTAAGACTACAGAACACCCCTCCTACTGGGATCTACTAACGATAAGAACTAAAATCACTGCACCTTTTCAGGCAGTCAACACGATATAATCCCAATTACTGGGACATGCGAAAAAATAACCTGAAAAAAATTACATATGATTAAAAAAATAAAATATATACACGGTGTTTCTAAATTCCCATTGCAGACTTCGAGTGCTTGAAGAGGGGACCAAGAGGGTTAACTTTGGCATAGGAACTTGTGTCCGGGAATGTACTGTCTTCCCGCTACCCGCAACGCACAAGTTCACAGCTCCCGCTCTGTCTGCTTGTTGTCTGGGTCTAATTACAGGTGGGGCTCGATGTGACGACAGACACGGAACCTCCGTATCATGTTCTGGTACACACGATCACCAATCCCTGGTCTTCCAACATCCGGCCTAGCCAGTAGGTCTTCCACAGTGGCCTCGTAAATCAAGGTTTCCATGTCACCCCACAGGTGTCAAGTCGGGTGAACGTGCAGGCCAAACAATCGGGTCACCACGACCTATCCACTGTTGTCCAAATCTGTGGTGCAGATGGTATTGTTTCGCAAGTGAAAAATGAGGCGTTTTGACGCTCGGCACATCGCCTAAGAACTCATGCAGTACGTCTTCAAGGAATACCGAGTACGCGGCAGCCGTGAGATTTCGTGGAAGAGGGTATGGAATGTCAACAAACCTGTAGGGGATATGGGGCATCAGCTGATCGTTCAGTGACATACTCTGTCAGTGGTGCCAAAAATTCAGGAGATTTGAACGTGTGCTGCAGCGGTTTTTCCCGGGTAGCGGGAACACGGTACGTATCCAGCACAAGTACCCAATACAAGCCCTCAAAGCCTGTAATGGGGATTTAGAAACACCCTGTACATATATTTCTTATGGACTACAGAAGAGGGAGAAAACTGTAATCCATAACAAATATACAGGGTGGCACACACACATCACTTATGTTAATTTAATTTTGTTAATGTTGAATAATTTCAACATGATACAATACAGGCCATGTACCAATAGGTACAGTTAAGTCGATTCACATGTCCCGACAACTTGAATGTGGCCTCATCAGACCACAAAATATTCAGAAATAAATTCTGGTCAACTGGATACTGATTGTAGCAGACTGTCTGGAGCATCTTCCAGCAACTGGTGTACACTGTTCATGTAATATCCTTTGGATTGACCAACGTGATATTACTGGGAAATCTGTCGCTAATCGCCTTGTGGACTAATCATAACAGCCAAACGGATATAGCTGTCCTAGATCGCCCACTGCAAAGTGCATCCTGAACCTTCAGTTTCAAACTTATGAATTACATTGTAAACAGCCTAACGTGTTGGTGGATGTTCTCTCCATTCGCTCAGTACAGCACTTGCACAGCTTTGGTAAGCGGTCTTCAAAGCCAAAATTCTCACTTCTTTCCTTAATGTAACACAAATAACAGTTAGCATAATTGTTATTATGGTTACGAGTCATTCCTTAACACTACCTGTCATTTCCAGTTTCTTACCAACTATACTGTACGTAGGACCAACCTACCGTATATACCCGAATACCCCCCCCCCCCTACACACATTTTCATTCAAAATCAGACCTGAAAAATTGGGGTGCAGGTATTAATCAAGTCATGCAAATTTTAAAGATTTAAATTGCCCGCCACGTGCGCCGTAGGGTGTTGCGAGTATCCGCTAGATGGTGCGAGTGCTTTTTTGGTTATACCGTATTTACTCGCATAACACCCCGCCTTCTTCTTATTATTTTTTTGAATTTTCGGCTTCAAAATTTCTCTTGATATAGGTTAGGATGGCGTGGTATAAAGGCACACAAAGGAGCACCTAGCGTCTTTAAATCAACACACAAAATAGTTATTTTAACCTATACATTATTGACGAGATAAGTGATAATGGCCCATTTAAATAGCCACTCTCTTGGATCATCACAGCTGACTGGTTACGGCGCTGCAGCACAGCAGTGCGAGCGCCAAGTTCAAGGTTACGCTGTGTTGCATGTTACGCGGCATCATTTCATTGTTCCCAACAACGCCAATAACGAATCATACACGGCTCGCCGCTTTCACTCCATTTTCTGCAGCAAATTCTAGCATTTTCAACTTGAAGGATGCCGTAAAACTCATTCCTTTGCTCATTTTCAGTCGTGTAGGCTACTGCACGCTTCTTACACTTGGCTGCACTTGGCCGTGCGGGACGCGAGGCACGTAACTCGTAAGCGGGGCAGTAGGGGGAGAGAGTAGCCATCAAGGTCAACAGGCGTCGCAGGCAGAAGCGCGGGATTTACAGTTGTGTGAGTTGCGTGATACGGTAGCATGGCATCGGTCAACGTAAAACAAGTGATGGAAATAGCTAACATGAAATCTCGTCGTACGTAGTACAGTATTAATAGTATACATTTGTTTAAAAGTGACAAAAATAAAAATAAAAGCTTTTCTTAATTTCCATTCAAAAATGAGGGTGAGGGGATTATTCGGGGGCGGGGTATTCGGGTATATACGGTAGATACATTTCCCATGTGTGTAGAGACTTTTGTCCCACCCTGTATATACAGTATAAATAATGCTTAGATTTTAAATAATTGCTATATAAAAAAACTATTACAGGTAATGTATTGGTTTTAGCCTTAAAATGCACGGAAAAGAGAACTTTTTTTTTACACCTTAGTAAGTTTCAATGTGAGCTCAGTTTGTTGCTGTGCAGACGTGTGTGAAGTGTATCGCGTACCGCGCGAAGGTAGAAAGGTGGTGTCCTACCATGCATAAAAATGACACACTGTCCATGCTGTCCGATGTCTTCTATTTGAGCAAACACAAACTGTTCAGGCATGTTGAGGTAAATTAGACTTTAAAGAAAGGTCCAATAACTTAGTCGTGAAGTAACCCGCACCACACATTGACACACATTAGACGTCTGCAAAGCAACAAACTGAGCTCACATTGAAACTTTCTAAGGTATGAAAAAAATGTTATCATTCCCACGTATTTTAACCCTTTATATGGCAAAAGACTGGGGGTATAAAATATTTGTGTTTTTTGCATATTTGTAACTGGGGGTGATAGATGAGTAGGAATATGCAACAATTTTATGGGTGTGGATTCTATTTTAGGAAATATGGGGTGGGAAATTATTATCCCTCTGCCCACACCAGACAGTATGTTTTCTTAAATGAGCGATGGAGTAATAATCTCTTACCTCTAAATTATGATGATACTGTGTTTATCACTCAATAATGAGGTTTATGTAACAGGATATAATATATAAAAACAACCATCACGCTCTGTTTTTTTTTAAATTTAACTCCCACGCAAAACAAGGTCAGCGCCCTACATCATCTTTGCCGAAAACTGCACAAAAAATATAAAAGTGATTTTGGAATGTTAAAAGTTAGTATATTCAAATATAATTCAATTTCATAATAGTATTTACTAAAAACCCAGAAAATTAATTTGTAAAATCTTCTATTCTATGGCAAACACCCTGAGCAGGATAATTATTTCCATTCTAGGTGAAATATATTTACTCAAGTGACCAAAACCATTATTAGCATTGTACAGTGCACTCCCGATAATTCGCGAGCGGATAATTCGTTTTGCGGTTAATTCGTGGATCTCCATGAGTATTTTTTAAATGGGAATTCTCACAGCAACTAATCATCGTGCTAAGTAAAGCAATCTCTCTGTCGTTTAAAAGAATTTTGATGCGACGCAGTGCGTAAAGACGAAATCATTGAGATTCGAGAAGACTGAACTGCGTTTCTCTGCGATGTAACAGTAGGCCTACTTGCGCAATCTTCAAAACTTCCGAGCACGTTGCCGCGAGTGGTATAGCAAGGTTTTCTTTATCTTTGAAGCCCAAACAATACAAGAGGATTGCACTTTCACTCGGAACCTACCCTCCCTTTCCCAACAGCCACACTCCAAGGTCGCTGATCTGTGAGTTGTGAAGGGTGGAGGCGCGGACAGCGTATTATAAACAGCGATTATTGCGTAATGGCGCCAACTTGCGCGACACCAAGAGCGTGTTTGTTGGATGCTCTTCGTGCAGTCAACAAGTCAACCACCACTCCGCTCGTACTAAAGCAAGCGCTAGCCGACTTTTTTAACGACGATATTTCGAACGGGCAAGTTAGACGTCGATAAAGAGGATTATGATTTACAACAGAAAAGCAAAGAAGAAATAGCACGGAATTTGACTGTTGGTGAGGAAAACGGAGATCCAGTTGATATCGAGTGCGGGAGTGATGCAAAGGAAATCCCGAAAGTTTCCCACAGTCAAGCTAGTGTCTCTAGTCACACTTACCGTATTTACTCGAATACGACCCGACCCGCCCCCAAATAAGACCCGCACCCTGATTTTGAAGAACAAAATTTAAAAATAAAAAAAAAACTCAAAATTATGTACAATCTTAACTAAATAAACAGAATAGCATTTATCCAAAATAGTTTCCAACAGTATTGAAGTCGTCCTAAAATAACACACATCAAACGATTAAAAATACAAATAAAAGTACACAAACACTTCATTCATAGTCATCAGAAGTACCAACTTCGGAACTTTTATCACCATCCCACTAAATGTCGTCATCACTGACATCCATAGCATTCGAAATACTACATTTCTTGAAGCTCTTCCGTATGAGATCTCCCGAGATACGATTCCATGCCGTCAAAATGCACGAACATAGCAGCTGAACTTCCGGGCGCTGAATACGACCAGTTGGAGTCAGTGTGTGCTTATCGACCGCCACCTGCTCCGTATACAGCTGTTTCAAGGCTGCTTTGAACGGGCGGTTCACGCAGACATCCAGTGGTTGTAGCATAGACGTCATCCCGCTCATCACGAATACATGACTCGTCAATATCATATTTCCTACCGGGCACGATTTCCAATAACTTCAGCTTCCAGCTTCTCACTCACATTGAACGACCGCAAACGCTTCGTACAACTCATGTTTACACTCGGAAAACGTGCGCGAGACTGTTTGACGCCGCCTGCTTACGGTAAAACAAAGTGATAGCCGGAAGAAGGCTAGCACCATCTAGCGGATACTCGCAACACCCGATATCGCGCGTGGCGGGCAATTTAAATCTTTAAAATCAGGATGACTCAAATAAGACCCGCACCCCAATTTTTCACGTCCGATTTTGTTTAAAAATGTGCGGGTGGTATTCGAGTATATACGGTATCTCTTATATAGATAAACGAGATGAATTTTCATTCTCATATCTTCGGAAATGTGCAATCGACAATTAGAATAAACGATCTAAGAAACAAAAAGTGATGACTGCTTTTTTTTATAAATATTAATGTAGGCATAATCCACATAGGCCTACCAGTAGCCTAGCATGTCTTAGACACTACAATCAGGTGTTATAATTATTATTTCGCGTGTTCAAGCCTATTTCAATATTTTAATAGCATTTATTGCAGCCAGTTGGCCATATTACATGTTACAAATATGTACACTTACTAGATACTATGGTTCGCTTCTAGTCCTTACTATAAGCCACTATTGATAGAGTTCAATATTTTAACCAATAGTTTTGTTTTTCCTAGGCTTAACAAAAATAAATGCGGATAATTCGCGGTTTTCGATAATTCGCGGAAGTTTGTGCATTAATTACCGCGAATTAACGAGAGTGCACTGTATTTCAGTTATATACCAACGTTTAAAAATCTCTTATCTTCAATAAAAACACCTTCTTCTATAAAACAATGCATTTCCTTCACTCAACACGACCGAACTGGCGAGTACGTGCACTGTGGAGACCACTGGGATATATGCTTCCCACCTTTGGTTTCTGATGACAGTATACATCAAATTAATGTGTTTTCAATATTTCTCTGCATCTAGCTTCTGGATGCATGTGGAACAGCTTGAAATGAAAGGAGTGGGAAGATTCTCTCCCTAACACCGTTCTATAAATACATAGTGGGAAGATAGTATCCCAAGGACCTATAAAGGGTTAAGGCCAAAACCATTACATTACCTTTTTTATAGCAATTATTTAAAATCTAGGCATTATTTTTCGATGTATTTATTTTTAATCACATAATATTTTTGCATGTCCCAGTAATTGTGTTGACCACTGAAAAAAAAGATGCAATGAGGCAACAGAAACAAGACTTACTTCTACCTGTGGTTGCGGAGTAGACGTAGACGAATCGACCGTCTTAACCGGAGGTGGACGTTGGTATTTCGGGAGCTTCGCTCGGATTTCTTCCTGCAATCAAAAGATGGGTATATTTTAGAAACTTAAAACTTGAGGAAATCTTTGCTCCTACATATAGGGAAGGAAAAAAGGACAATTTTCTTGGCGCTAAACAAACGTCCTCAACCTCATGCTCTATATATGAAATGTGGAGCTATCGCCATACTGGCGAGTACAAGCTACCCTAAGATACATCCATTATGCTGCACAAACTAGAATGATAGTGTTTTCATTACATATTGTGAAATAGTATTTTTAATACATATCCCACGTTGTTCCATCTATTACATGGTTGGCGAATGAGGCCCCTCCACCATATTCTGTCTCTGTACTTCTTCTTCTTCAATGCTGTCCAAGTCCTGACCCATTTGTTGGATGTCATTTCTCATTTTTGGCTGTCTTCTTGGCCTTCGGTCATGACGTTGCAGTTTATATATTTGTCTTGGAATTCTGTTAACATCCATCCTTTGCATACGGCCAAACCACATAAGCCTTTTCAAGGTTATCCTGTAGTTTATCGACCTGAACCAATTCTCTGATATGATCATTATGAATTCTGTCTCTTCTTGTCTTACAAACTATGGCTCTGGCAAATCTCACCTCCGCTGCCTGAATCCTTCTCTCTTGGTCCAAGTTTCACAGCCATTGGCACATAATAAGTCTGATAAATTGCTCGTTTACATTGCAGAGGCACTTTCTGGTAAAAAATTATTGGACATCTCTGTTTTATAAGATACTGACTCGACTGCCAGTAAGTGTACATGAGCGATGAATCCCTAGCTATTTCAGCACTTCCGAGGGAGAAAGGAATAAGAGGAGCAAGCTTATTGCATTATTATTATGAAGATCAATTTAATGGTGCTCGAGCACTTGGCATGGCTTCAAGGACGTGCTCACACCTGGCTTAAGCCTACAAGGACAGAAGGGCCTCGGAAGCGCACTGTCACAATATTTTATTATTTTTATTGTTGAGAATAAAATAATGATATTGTTATTTGAGTCATAAGTTAAGTAACAGCTCCAACCAGCTCCTATTCCACTGAGGAGATGTCCTCTTCCACCAATCACAATCATGTCCATGACCATACCAAATTAACTATCATAATAAACTCAATTATTTTAACTCATTTCTCTTACCACCTGTGAGGACCAAATTGTCTACTTATAAATATTATGGATGTTCACGTCACGTGATTAATTAGGGAAGTGTTTGAAACATGTTTGTGGCAAGAAAACTGTCATCTGTTTACAATGTGACACTGACTAGAAAGATGTTTGTGATTGTAATTAATATTTGGGTGAATTTATGTTCAATTTAATATTTTATACTGAAATATTCCTTAAAATTATTCATGAAATGGTGTTTTATAATTTATTTCAGTATAATCCGCAATTATGACATAATTTTTAGAATGGTCGACTGTGTAACGACCAAAACTTGGTCCTTGTAGACCTCGCGAAGATGCTTGGCTAGTACATCTGCCAGGCTAATATAACGCCACCAGGGCTATCCTGGAACTTTCAGGTAACAGTTATTCCAGTACTTATTTGAAGTTGTAGTTTCATTTGAGGGGCTTAAATATCCTGATTATTTAGCCCTGTGTAGAATTTGTCTGATAACCTGAGTTATTGTGGTGTCTGTGTGTGCATTTGTAATTCAGGTGACTGGGAAGAAGGCAGCTGTGGCCTTAAGTTAGAGACCAACCTGGCATTTGCCTGGAGAAGTGAGGAAACCCTTAAATCTACCTCCAGGATGGCTGAGGTGGAAATCTCTGGGAGGACAGCCAAGAATGCTAGCCACAGCACCATGAGAGGGACATGTATTTTAAATGAAAAAAGTAGAAGGCTGAAACTTTTAATATTTCATTCATTTTTGAATAAATTGACATCGTAATTACTTAATAGGATCATAAAAAATTATCCTGTCACCTTACTTAAATTAACAGTTACTCTATATTGTTGCAGAATGTAATTAGCAATGCACCAAGTTAAAGAACTCCACTCCCTTCCTTCCTTTCTACACAAGCTGAATAATATCTACTCAACGTGGAAATACTTACTAACGAAATATCTTCCTGTGGATGAATGATTTTGCTAGAGGCACCCGTCGTATTTATAAGCACAACCTTCTGCGGTGACTCTGCCGATGAAGGTGATGGCGTGGTGGTTTGATTGCCCTGACTGTTCGCTGTGCTGTAAATAAATTTACGATCAGAATAATCAGTTTTAATAGTTGAAACTAAATACACTTTCAGAGAAGGGGGTTTACCTGTAGGCAGGAAACGTGGGCTTAACTGGACCGATTGGAGCCGATGAACTGGACGAAATTGGCTTGAAATCTGCTCCAACAGGCGTAGAAGTTGCAGTAGTGGAAGGCTACAAGCATATTGAAATGGGGTGTTTCAATTATTGGCCAGTTAAACTTCTTCAATGCATAATGTTTAAATTCAATACATCACAAAAAGCCAAACGTTGCTAGTACTTTTCCCTTGCATGTTGTTAATGAGATACTCCACAACATAATTCCTGCTCTAGAGGGTGATTTGCAGAATATTCTGCAAGCTGTCAAAGTTATTGATAGTTATGGTAGGTGGCAGGAAGGTATTCCAGTAGACAATTGTTTAGAAAAACACCCAGGTCCAGAAATTATGGTACGGTGAGATTTATTTCATTTAGTTATTCTAGTTTTTTCGTTCCTTGGGAACATTGCTGATTTGTTGGGATTCAGGATTTTGAAAAGTAAATAGCTTTGTTGTTGAATTGTACAAGATTAATATCAATAAAATTTGTTTGGCTGTTCAACTGCAACTGGGATATCTTGTCACCCTTCTTTATCTCAAGACTTGTTCTTTATTGTAATTTTTATTTTTTAAATAAATTATTGAAACTATATTCTTTTCATTTGATAGTTATAGTATTGTATTTTATTTTTATTTCCAATATGGTTCTGGGATTAAGGGTCCACCTTCCATTTAACGGTCAATAGAGAGTATCTCTGACCAGAGTTTGATAGGAAGCTCATGTACGATGTAAACACCAAGACCTATACGGCCAAGCCATGTGGAGGTTTAAAGATAATCATACTGGGAAACACTATTGAGAGTCTACATTTATTTATTTATCGTATGGCTTTTAGGGCCGGGAGTGTCCGAGGACATGTTCGGCTCACCTGAGTCTGTAGCTGCTTCCAGCGGACACCCTTAGGGTCAGCTACAAGTTCCGTTCAATATCATGTAGTTTCAACTTTCGCTACCAGATATCAATGATATCTAGTGGTGAACGTTGGAACTTGGATAGAGAGTTGCGACGAAATCTAACCTAACAATTTAACTTTACACAGGTTTAGTCTGTGGAAGGATCTTTTACATGCCATAAATCTATGACATGGGACCGCTGGCTTTACTTCCCCTCCGAAGGAAGGCATACTCAAGGATTTTTAACGCTCTTAAAAAATCTGATGACTTCGGCCGGGATTGAAGCCGCTATCTTGGGCACAGCAGTTCAGCATGCTACGAACGCCACCAGAGCCGCTTGAGAGTCAACAAAGTGAGCCTTACTCATCATAGTACCTGGTATTATAGTGCATGGGCTTGAACAGCAAAAGAGGCTAATTCATAGGTTATTTGGGAAGTCCAAATACACAGCTTTCCTGAAATGGTTCTCATTTTCTATTTTAAAGTGTGTTTCTGGATAATATTAGAAATTTTTATTTTTTATTTCGTAGATTTCTATTGAAAAATATTATTACTCAATGAAAAGAACAAAATAGTTCAGTGACACTGGAAGGATTAATTTATTTTTAGGTTTGAGGGAAAGTAGTTATATCTAAATTTAACTTTTGAATGAACATAATGTGTCCCACTCTGAAGACATTGGAGAATATAAATACAAATGAAACAAACAAAAAAGCGATTCCAACTGATCTATTCAATGTTAGAGTGTGTAATTATACTAACCGTCGCAGCACTGGGGAACAGTGGCTTGTTCTGCTGGGGATTGTTTCCTCCTTGGTTCATAGGCATATTCATGGGTGGAGGACCCATTGGTCCCATCATAGGCATGCTGCAACACAACACATGCATCGAGCATTTCAGAGCTGGGATATGTCAGGAAAATATGGGACAAATTAAAATTTTAGGTAAATATTATTATTAATAATAACTCTGTTACTGAGCCTCACGTAATCACAGATTGAACACATTCAAAACTCGCATCACCTCACGCCTTGATTTTGAAACTGAACTTTAAGGTTCCCATAGCTCCCTTTCAAACAGAAATGTATCATCTATGTTTTGGTTTTGTTGTGAGCAATGACGCTTCCAATCAATGATCATATAAAGACCGATATGACGTGAAATTCTCTAATGCTAAATTACAGGGCAAACAAGAGCATTGCTCCTTATTGACAAAAATAATGTTTACACTTAGACAGACAAAAGTCGAGACATTTGGGTGACACCGCGACAATATGCTAAAATTCTGGACCGTGTCAGGTAATTTGGACTAATGGTAACCCTAATCTAGTCACTAAGCAGTTACGAGTGTGATTGCTAATAATGGATATCCTCAAGGTCAAGCAAGCTTGCGTTGCCTCCCTCTGACGGACGCCTGCACTTGGTGTCCTTCAAACCTTGTTATCAGCGGACCAGTCTTGAAGACTCAAGTTACTTATTGTATATTCTTCTATTTTTAATTCTTGAAATATTTCTACGATTTCATAACATTGACTGAAGAAGAGACTGACAATTATTGGGAATATGTGCTTTTTAACTGCAAAAACTACTATGATGCAGTAATTCAAACTATCACCAAACATAATAAATATTATGCAACTGTGTTGGTAAATATTTCCCAATCCATGAGAACCATATTTACTTGCATAATTTTCCCTCCCTGATTTTTAAAACAAAAATTTAGAAAGAATACATATATATTTGCATATCCCCCCCCCCCTGTTTATCTAAGTTTTCCACTAAATGCGAACCATGGACTTATCTCGTCTTCGTGATTCATACCGATGAACAAAAATCGGGAACTAGTTTGGAAATTCCAGTTCAAGTTTCCCATGATAGGAAAGACGGAGGTGTGGTAAGGGCGTACGAATGGGACCGATGAATCAACATTCCAGCGCGCCCAGGGCCAGAACACCCGTGACTGCTAGCCATCACTCGCAGTAATCACTTTCAACAGTGTTCTTACGTGTGAAGTGTTTATTAGTGACGTGATGGGAAAGAAAAAGAGTAGTTACGACGCACAATTTAAATCATCTGTAATAGAATTTGCAGAAAATAACGGCAATCGTGCTGCATCTCATGAATTTTCCGTAGCACCATCACATTAGCGTTACTGGTTATCATTTCGGGGACCAAAACCCGGGAAGCATCCAGAAATTGAAAAGGAAGTTTGTTTCGTACGTTTATCAATTATTATGTTTGATTTTTTCATTTCCATTTTTAATTTAGATCTGCATTATTTTCCCTCCTCGTTTTTTAGGTCGAAAAATAGTTTAAAAAAAGGGGGAAAATTATGAGAGTAAATACGATATGTCTTTATGAAAATGATAAATGTTACAGTCTGGTAAAATAAACACAGAAAACAGAAAATTAAGTTAGGATGAGAAGCTTCATACATAACTATTTAACATGTACATGTATGGTCAGGCACTGGTATGTAAACACAAATCTTGCAGGACAGTTTATAATTAGGCTTTGTTGGCAATAACATTTCATATAAGTGTTTACTTTACACAACTCTGCTTCATTTATGGGGATTATACACAAAGCAAAAATAAATACCAGTTTATCAATAAACGTTATCGACATGTGATAAATACCTGATATGGAAGGAAGTGTTGTAACACAAGGAAAATGATACGTCAGCCAACGGGTGATAAAACATTTGAGAATCCCTCAAGAAAAGAAAACTTACGCCAACCAAAATGAATCTGAATAGTATGAAATTCTAATAGAGCTAATGAAAGGAAGACTTCACATATCTGCTAAATTAAGATTTGGTGTGAATCTGTGGAATCCAGAATTCACTAGGAGTTTACTTGTGGTTTAATTTTTAACATGCTTGATCACACCGTGGGACTCGACTTGTAATACTTCGAAGACAAATTCATTTCCTAAATGGTAACTCCATAAATCCCTAATACTGGGTACTTACCCAGGACCCATAAATGGTGGCCCCATGGGGTGTCCCATGGGGTGATGATGATGACCCATCATTGGCCCCATGGGAGGACCGAACTGCCCCATGGGCTGCATGGGATGGTGAGGTGGCATTGGGCCCCCTTGGTTGGGCTGCATCATACCTTGCATCATGCCCCCTGGGCCGCCAGGAACCGGGCCGTTACCCAGCAAGCCTTCCGGCTTGGACTTCTTGGGCATAGGCTCGTCCTCTCCGCTGCTAGGAGAGCCCGGTCGACCTGGATCACAAAACGGTCATCTGATATGGAGGACGACAATGAAGGATTACTATTTCTAATCTTAATGCTATTACAGGGGGAGTTCTCACTTATGGGACTGCTTCAAGGGGTTATTCGATTGCAGCAGTGTTAGTTATTGTTGCTTTAAGTGGCAGAACAGCTAGGTCATCTGTCCCTCAACAAATATACAATAAAATTAAACAAATTTAGATGAATTTAAAATGTAGAGTTTGGTACCTAAATATGTTTCTTTTAATGCCTAAATTTAATAAAACTAATAATTATAATAACAAAAAATTACGGGGGAAAAAATCATAATTTCAAAAGGGAACAAGTTCATAACGTAAACACACGCTTGCTGGCCCTAACCCACTCTCACTTATAGAGAGGATGATGGGATCAGCAGCCACCACATCATCGGCTAACAGAAGTTTGAGTGTCATCTGCAAACCAAGGTTTCTTCGTAAGTCAGCAAGATCCACACACTTGGTTAAAATGAGAGCTCCACAGGTACGAGTGGGAGGATCTTGCAAGACTATCCTTAGCCTACAGAAAATGACCGACTCCCACCGTGATTGGAATTAGCTCCGCCACACGCGAGTAGGTCTCTTGATCGCTCCCAGTTTATTGGGCATCGGGTCAGGTGGCCACTGACTCTCCCAGAAAGCGGATGCAAGTCAGAAGCTAGGGAATCGGGAAGTGAGAAGCGACAATAACTCGCAGCTTCCTATATTTAACAGTGTATTTCCGAGGTTTCCATAAAACTTTCCTGAAATGTAAATGATACTTCTGCAATTACATGTAGAGGGTTTCAGTTTGCTGTAGCTTGTGGTTGTCAAGAAACAGTAACAATTTTCAAAGAATTATTTTTCTTTAAATAATTATTTTTAGGTACCATAATGAGATGTTTCAATAAGATTTTCAAAAATTAAACAATTTAAGAAGAGTGCTTAGGAGAAAACAGGAAGCCTAATTCCAATAACGAGCGATTCATTGCAATCAGCAGGGATTCTACCTGTAATATTATGGCAGACACAGCGAGAGATGCTGTGGTATTTTTAGCATTATTTCATGGTGTGCTCAGAACCATTAATACATTCGCTGTGGATCGAGATTAGAACGATAAAGAAACAACTACTGAACGTATATCTATACATTTTAAAGAAATTTAAAAAAAGAATTCTATTAGGGAAGTATTTTCGAAAATAAAAGTAAACATTGAGATCACAAAAATAATACTTACCTTGTTTCTGTCGTTCATGCTCCTTAATATCATCGGGTGGAATCCCTTCCATCCCATAGATCTCAATCTCTATGTTGGATCTGTTTGGGAGGGAATTAGGTACCTTGTCTATAGTCTCTTTGTGAACCTAGAAACAGAGACCACCACTTAAATCTTGTTCCTGCCGTAGCAAGCAAAGTATTCTAGAAGTCTGCATGCAATTTAACGAACATTGCCATTATATCTTTGAAAATGTGATTCTACAGAACATATACTAGGTGCATTTTGTCATCTACACCACACCAAAACAAAACTACTGACCTCATTCTATCCAAGATGCCCCAACCAGACTTTAGAAAGTTAACAAAAAATATTGATAAATTTAAGACCAAAAAATGTAATAAAATAAATGGATATCCTAAATCAAGTGTATTTGTAAGGATATCCATTTTAATATATTTGAATTAATAATTTTAGGTTTAAATTAATTAATTACTGTAATTATGTTTTAATTAAAATATCTAAGATTTGCCAAACATCACCATAGATTGAAACAGGAACAATAATTGAATAGATGTGTATGAATAGGCATAGCATTTCTTTGAGTCTCAAGTGTTTTTAGCTTCAAGACTTAACCATTTCTTCGTACTAATTATTATGCTTTTGCTTTCTCTCTGTGATATTACTGATGAACAAGGTTCGGATGTTTAGGACCTAAAAAGCTAGAAGACTGCAGGCAAATATGCCCTAAATATACTGAAATATCATCCAAAAAAGGTACACTATAATCAACAGGCTTTCTAAAAACAAGTGTAGTCAAATGTTATTTTTATTATTAATTTTACATTCAAATTGAAAAAAGTTAAAATCTACGCTGATTTCACGAATAGGCCTACAATAAAAATGTTTTCCTCAAATTGTTATCGCAGAATGTTTCAAGGGACTCGCGGAAAGCAGCATATTCTTCACCTTTTCTCAAGATAAAAACTGTGACACTCATCACATTTCCTCTAAAACAGAAAGAAAATGCCGGAAGTTAAAAATACTACCAAGTTTAAATATTTTCTGATAGTATGCAACAATTGGCAAGGTTTTTTAATTTTTAGCGCTGCTAAAACACAGACAAGTTTGCAGCGGCCAGTGGATACCACCACC
Source organism: Meconema thalassinum (assembly GCA_946902985.2). Lineage (NCBI taxonomy): Eukaryota > Metazoa > Arthropoda > Insecta > Orthoptera > Tettigoniidae > Meconema > Meconema thalassinum. Next base: position 342,775,358 of record OX336395.1, read on the forward strand.
TACTCCTAAAATATTACCAAAGTATGACCTTAAAACATTAATATTGATGAAATATAACTATAACTATGTAAATAACCCAAATATGCATTTATATGCTCCGTAAAATCCACCTAAAAAGAATCTGGAACAATGAACTCCTGCTTAATTACAGCTTTTAATGAAAATGTAGTCAAGGAAAATTATATGACATTTCCTAAACATCCGAACCTTACTGATGAAGCATCTAGGCTACAACTAATTCTTGTATTGACCAAGCAAAACAATTTCTGATACTGTAGATTATTATTTCATCAAACATGATTAGATTCAGGTCATTCTACTATCGTTAAGCATGAACAAGAACGTCAAAATATGAATCAGGTCTGTAAGACAAGAAAGAAGCTTGTAGTTTCTGTCTACACAAGAGTTTTGTCTTGTAAGTCATTAATCACATTTTCAAAGCTTGGGAGCTTAATAAAGTAACCAAGTCACAACTAGAATTAATCTGTTGGTCTAACATTCTAACAGATTAGCTCCAACAGTGACCCAGGTGCAGTGGCGGCAGGTGACTATTCGTATGTGCACACCCACTAAATTGCAATCAATATATCTACGGTACGCCAACCTTCTTAACTCTGTGAGCTTGTAACATCATCTGCATTCCAAAACTTGAATCTCTTTGCACCACTGGCGCTGGCTCGAGTGTGGCAGTGGAGGTGGTGTGAAGGGGAAGGTACTGTACACGTTTTAATTGGGTACCAGTAACATGAGCTATACTGTTTTATTGTGACTGTATATAGTGCTGCACTGCCATATGTGAAATATTCGTTACGTGAACGTGTATATCTGCACAATACGTACATGAAGTGCAGGAATCCTGCGCTAGAACAAGACAAAAGTGTCAAGTGAAGTTTCTAGGGAGACCCATTCCTATAAATCTGACCATAAAACAACTGGCTGGATGTAAAGGTCGTTATTTCCTTACTGAAGCTAAACCAACCAGAGTGACCGGAAACTTCATAAGGAGATGCCGATTATGGTTGACAGCGGATGGGGAACATTTTCAGCATCTACTGTAAACATGGTGAGTAAAAATGCATGATACTGATTTTAAGCACAATATTCTGCCGTACACATGCGCGCGCGGCAGCCGAAAACTGAGCAGACACTGGCGGACCTCGTGAGCGAGAATGTCCTTGCCAACCAAAATAGAAGACCCTGTATATGGAACCAATAGGAGAAGGGGGAATATGTTAAATTGATTTAGGGCCTTGATGTAGAATGCGGCTAAGATGTGTGAAAATAACTCATCACATGGATGTTTATTCATCTGGAAATACATAGCAGTTAAAAGGTTCAAGGATTGAAAGCAGGACGTGTTTAGGCCAGTGTCTGATATTATATGATCTCACACTATGGTCAAATCGATGTGTGTTAACTGTAATTCAGGTAAGGACTGCAGACCAATTTTAAGTAGTTCCTACTTTCGCTGCCAAATGCTACTGTCAACGACACCTAGCCATGAACTTGGCTACTAGGTGCCACCGCAACCTGCACATGGCGGTGAACGTTGGAACTTAATGGAGCATTAATGAAAAGTACAAATTTAGCTTCACACAATTGTAATTAGTGGAAGTTTTTTTCTTTTTCATGCCATAAATCTACGACATGAGCTTTACTTCCCCTCCAAAGGAAAGTTTGCTCTTCGGCCAGGTTTGAAAAGTGTGCACTGAAACTAGAATGCCACCAGCCACCATTGCACAGGTGTGAAGCAGTGCCTAGACAAATACACAAATATCAGGTGCAATTTCCTGACTACCCTCTCAGTTGAGTGTTGGGTGTGAAAGTGGGGCATAAAGTTCAAAACCCAATTTAGTTTATCTCTAAGATAACATGCCCTGTGGCAAACAGATAAATTAAGGTAGCTATGACCAGAAAGATTAAAAATTGATTTCCCATTACATTTCACAGTCAAAATTACTGAATGTTTCTGGCTAGAAGAAATGATTTGTTTGGAACTATTGTTTATAAAACATGTGATTGCAACAAATCTTAAGGCATCTGGAAAATCATGAAAAAAAATCCAAAATTTCATCAATCACTTTTAGAAAGCAGTCCTTCTGGTAAGTACTTGTGTCATTTGACAGACCACACAATGCAAGACTATTGAAAGAGCCTTTTCTTCCCCAAAGAAAACATACACAAGAAACAAAAGATATGACTGCAAAACATCACATCCATAAAACTATTTCTAGCAAATTTCTGAGAGACTGGAATTGTTAGAAAAAACTATGGAACCATAGGAAAATATTCTGGATGACAAGGCCCAAGGAATGGAAAAGAAAATAACAGGGGAAACTGGGAGATGCAGGAAAAGTTCTGCCCCACTCCCACTTCATCCCACAAATATATCTCATACGGTAATCTTATGAAGTTCAGACCCCAGAGAGCAGTGTTGAAATACCTAGGCCAAAGCTGCCTGTAGTATTAATAATTTTCATTTTCCATGAACAAAAGCATATTATCCTGCTTTTATTTACAATGGGTCACACCACGATTATTTTATCGTGTTTTAAGAAAATTATCACAATCCTAGATTTATTCAAGCATTTAACCTTGAGAATACTTGTGACTGCAATACACTTACAAAATAAAACATTAAAACTCCCATCGACTAAGACTTATAAACAGGTATAGGAGAGTCGAAATTGCACCTGCCTTTCGAGTTAAATATTACTTATCAGCACAAGATACTCATGACCCCAAAATCGAGAAAACAAAAAGGGAAAATGTTGTGGTGCCAAAGACTATCAACTTGTTTGACACATAGCAGGCTGCTACGCGCTACCAAACCAAACAGATCAATTTACGCTCATAGAAGTGCCACAGAGCAAAAGAACAATACAGTCAAACCACACTTAAACATTTATAAAGTTAATGACAACTATTTAGAGAGTTATTTATTTATTTATTTACATATGTTACGCCCGCATTGGAGCACTTAACCAAAACAAGTATATACATATCTCAAAAACAATATTAGAGATTCAGCTTCTTATTTTTCTTCTTTTCCCAAAACATTTTCATTCTAGTTGACCTTGCCGCTCTCTCTGCATCGCTTATAGTGTAAGTTTTGCGGGTAAAGGTTTTTAAGGGAAGTCGGATGTTCTTGTTTTTCAAGATATTCTTCTCATCTTTGTTAGCAATTTGGGACATTGTCAAGCCGAGTTCATCCAGATCATTTTGAATTTCCATAAACCAAGAGTTCTTTGTTTTACTTTTGAAAAAATAATTAAATAATACTTTTAATTGTCTGGTATCCGGCAGGCGTGAGATATGACAAAAAAAAGCAATTCGCCTTTTTCGCATAGTATCGACTATAGACTCTGTTTCTTTATAAACCACTTCATTTGGTAATAAACGCCATTGACCATCCACCTGATGTTTTTTATTAATTCTAGTTCTGAGAATTCTTCTATCAATCTTCTGTAATGTGTCAGTAACTGATCGAGTGTTTAACTTGAAAAGTGTTTCACAAGCATATATTGCTTCCGGTTTAATAACTGATTCGTAATGTCGTAATTTGGCATTTATGGAGAGTGATTTTTTTTTGTAACTAGACCAAGTAATATATTGCGCTTGTCTTAACTTTGTTGTTCTATTTTCGATTGACGCTTTCTCATTCAAATTCCATGTTATAATCTCCCCTAAATATTTAAATTTATGTACAACTTTAATTTCTTTATTGTTGATCAATGTAATAGCTTGTGTTTCCACATCAAAGGATGCCATTATTTCAGTCTTTTATTTAGAGAGTTAAATACAAATGAAATCTTTAAAAAATTCTACATTAGTTTGATGAAATAATTATTGCCATTATTTGTGCTTGGACATTACTGGTCTAAGCCAGTGCCGCTTGACGTAGCTGCAGGAGTATGCACGAGGGGGATGGGGAAGTGCACAGGTCTTCAACAGTTGGTTCCTCACATTAGGACTTATGATTTTTATTGTAAACAGGTTCTTCTTGTTGAAAGCATTCTGAGCTTGAGCCATCCTACTGGTTATCTCTCTAAAACTTCTTCCATCATTTGTGAATTTACTTTTTTAAGTAAGTAAATTCAGATAATTTAACCTCAGCAATTTTACTAGGTTTATGCCGTGTCTTGTGCGGGGTTTCGCCAAGGAACAGCAAGATAGGCTCATCAGCGGGCTCTTGGTGTCAGCGCCCGGACCCCCACAGGAGTTGCGAACTGCGTGCCTTCATAGGGAGGTGAAAGGCTGCTTGAGCTTTTAGCTCTCACAGTAAATAAGTGCAGGTGTGCTTCATAAGATGGGAGGTAGTGCGCCGTTCGCTACTCCTGTGGGGTCTGGGCACAGACACCAAGAGCCCACTGATGAGCCTATCTGTGTTTCTAGGCGAAACCCCACACAAGATGATGATGATGATAATTGTTGTTTTAAGGGGCCTAACATCGAGGTTATTGGCCCCAAACCCACACAAGACACGGCATAAACCTAGAAAAATTGCCGAGTTTTAATTCCTTGGCCGTGAAAGCCAATATACCAACTTCTTGTAATGTTTCATTCACCAATTTGAATCCTGTACGTTTTACTTTTTCACAGTCGGGGATCAAAATATAGTGAGAAAAACTTTAAAATAAGAAACGTTTAACTGAGAAAAATTCTAATGTATATCATTTGGTACCATGAACAAAGTGGGGTTTGACTGTAAGGGAAACCCCGCGGAACCCTCTGTTGATCTCTAATTATACCTGTTTATAAGAGCAGATCACAAGGAAACAATATTAATCTATATCAAACAATTCATCAGGTGAATATCATGCTTTCAAAATGCCAATTAAGATCTTAAAAAACATATACTGTACTGTATTTTAAAGAAAATGAATGAATGGGATAATTTACAACAAATGAAAACTTAACAGCAGGTGATTTTATTTGTTCTTGTCAAAAAAGATTATTAAAACATATTCGCCTCAAACCTTAGTGAACATCTGCATGTTTTAGTGTGATAATGCCGGGCGATGTGCCAGATGGCCTTTTAGCCTGCAAAACAAAGAGCCAAAAGTGAAGAGATTCAACTTTGGCAAGTTTCCCTGCTGTCTTATTTGCTTACTTACTTGCCTGCTTCAAAAAATAAAATAAAATACAAAGGCAGAATTTGCACATTGCTTAAATCCCATAATATCCAGTATGCCATCCTGAAGGCAATGCTCAGAAAATAACCTGAAGGTGGGAAAGGAAGGAGGATAAGGATCAAGTACGGTATACATGTCTAGGGGATGACGTGAGGATGGTGATGCTTGAATTGCCGTCATATTGGTCCGTATTGACATATAATCCTATTCGACTACTAAAGATTTTCCGTCTATTCAATACAAAAATTTTATTATTCAAATTATATTATTTCATTATTGGGACATGTTTCGAGCTCTCAATCAAAATTTTTATTAGTCAAATAGGATGCTTGAATTGCCACCATATTGGTCAGCTGTATGAGGCTTCAACAGTGCGTCTTTACATGCAAGCTTGCCACAGTGCGTGAGTGGAGCGTGTCGGTCTAATAACCCCAAGGTTGCAGGTTCGCTCCTGGCCGTGGAAAGTGATTTTTGAAAGGCGGCAAAAATATGACACGCATGTCAAACGATGTTGGCATGCCAAAGAACCCATTTGAATTCAGTAGGCAGTGTTCATAATGGCAAAATTAATCTCGGGAGTTTCCGCCAACACAAAGTTCCTCATTTCTCTACTAGAAAGCGCTTTAGTGTTCAAGGAGCTTAGATATCTAACCTCCTTGACTTTCATAGTGATTCAAGGAACAACGAAATTCGACATGCAAGCTACCCTCTGGGTGTCAAATTACAAAGCTTGCACCCGGCACCTGAGGCCATACGATATTATCTTTACATGCCGATGTAGTGCACGTGTTCAAGTGTGAGATGTGGTGGCAAGTTACAAATGTTCATAAATTACATTTAGTTGCACAATGTAATAGAAAAGTTGCACTGTACTCTTCTAAAAGCATTGACCGCTACTAGGTTAGACGGCTTGCCAGGACGAGAATTACTGCTTGAAATACAAGGTTAGGTTTGTGTTTGGATGTCATGGATGCTGCCATTTTGTAGTGTAATGTATACTACTCCTGAGGATAGGCAAACAAACATATCAATCATCCATACAAAAAATAAATAAACATTTAGAAATGTCGATATTAGTGTAGCAACTACGATTTACAATCGAAGACCATTCACTAAAATGAAACCGGAGTAATATATTGAATATTCGCCTGTTACACACTATCTATTGGCGACTTGCGGAAGCTTGTGCGAATTTGAAAGAGATCATCGCGGTACATAAAATTGTGAACTATTCTAGATCTGTAAAAGCAAAAAACACACTGCAGATCTCTAAATTGTATGGAAGATTATGGTGTTTGAAGCTGCTTTATTAAACGAAAGTTTGATGCTTTCCAAAACCAAGTGCCTAAAGATGACATTTTTGTATTATCCCTAGTCTGTATGTTTACTCTGTGAGAAGTCTTGCTAGCACCACCAACTCATCAGCTGCTTATACTGTGGGATTGTCTCTAACTTGCCTACAGGACAAATAGTTTGAGGGGCTTGGCACATCTCGGCCATCAGCCCCATGTACTGGTGTGTGTAACTGTAATCATTAGGTTTGGGAATGGGGTAGCCTGGGACATGGAATAAGGTTCTATCCAGACATTTGCCACTGTCAGCATCTCCGATTAGTTGTAATTCCCCATTATGGTCGTGGCGAGATATTTCAACGTGGCCGGCTAAACCGGAAGAATGTGAAGGGATGAAAATTAGGTTTTAATTCAAGCTATTCAACTGGTGGAATTATTGGGCTCAAAACTGTGAGCTAGCTGATTACAGGTAAAATTAAGCTAAATTTATTATATTCATATACAAATTATTACAAATAAAAACTACTTGGCGAACAGTGCAATGTCACGGTAAAAAGTTGAACACAAGAAAAATATGAAAATAATACAAAGATGAGAAAACCCACACCTTAATATTGTTGGATTAGGAAGATGACATACTGTATATTAGGGACTTGGCTGTGAAATAAATATTAAACTACTAACAAAAATATAATTATCACATAACGTACACACCCTTTCACACAATACAATAACATTGCTAAACAATTGACAACTAGCCAATTCTTTCTGAAATGAACTGCAAAACAAAAGACTTAAACAATGGAGTGACCTGAGGTAACTGTTATCCCTGTAATTGCACAAATCATTGAACTATGACAGTCTCCAAACTCAGCAACTTTGAAGACTATTATAGTAACAAGTTTTACAGAAATACTCTCTCGTATGTGAAAACCAACAAGCAAAATGAGTAGAATATGATGGAAAGAAGCAAATTATCCATGTAAAAATAGTAGTTGAGAACTTAATGTTAATATAACAGAGAGAGCATAATAGCAACATGACCAAAGACTGAAAACTGGAGAGAGAATGTTATTACAATAAGACATAAAAAGAGTTTTCTCTTTCCTGTGTGCGCAATGCACCTCTGTTTCATTTGCCCACTGTTAGTTTCCCCATGTACAATAATGTTCAAGAAAATAAATCTTTCCCAACATAAATTAAGACCATATGGTATCCAGCTTATTTAAGCCGCAAAAAGAATTACTAACATATGGTATTAAGTTCATACCACTGAGTGCAGCAGAACTAAAGGATCCCAATACTTGGAGGTCAAGTCAATGAGCCTAGCCCCAGTATCAATAACGGCATTCATATCGGAATAGCCATAATACCGATCGTGGTATTGCTGACTATTTACAATGTTTCATATGAAAATATATCATTTAAATACCATTACGAGGGCAGCCCATGTGGTACGAAACGACAGCAAGAGTTCGCATAACAAAGCAGCCAGCATTACCTGCCAGAAGTCAATTTCAACCTACCACATAACCTGTACTGTTGTTGGTCGTTGATATTTCCAACGAATAATACCCCAAGGTGTAACTTTGCATTGAAACGCACGTTTTGAATGCCGAAGGAAAACAAGGTTATGGGCTAAGATACTCCAGGAGTAGATATCCAAAGATTGAAAAAACAGATCCACAGTCAGAGGAAATGCCTGGATTAATTTCCAAACTCGGCCAAGTTGAGGTACGAAATACAGTAGGTATAATCAAACTCAAACCGGTGCTCATCACTCATCAGGAGTTTGAGGCTTAGAAGTGTGCAATTTGTTACCGAATTTGATGGTTGCTCGGCTACGACACCCCCACGTTCATCAACACACACAGATCTGGGGCAGCGATGCCAATATTCACGCCTACCTCCTTGGATCATGACAGAACTCTATAGTGAGTACAAGTGTACTACGAGTGTGGCAGGCTACATCCCGAAACAGCCAACAGTCCCTATACGGGATGTTTCTATGACCAGATGCTAACTACATCAGAGTTAGTGAGAAGAGAACTGTTTCATAAAAGGCAATCAATTTATTTTTAAAATATTTTCTGAATATGCCTTCAAATCAGTACAGCATTTTTTTGTAATCCCCGAAATATCACATAACAGTATCATACTTGGCCTAATCATACCAGTTTGTACAATGAGCAGAAATCCCTACACCACTTGTTTTATATTAAAAACAAAGACATACAAAGTTACAAAATTATAGGCCATGACATATTTCAACTGGAATTGAAAATGAAAATCCACAGCCTGCTTCCAGTCTCCGACCGGGTCAGGAATGGAATGAATGAAGCCCCCATCTAGCGGCGAGGATATGAACTGTGCCGGCTGCCGAGGCCTGACGCACTCCTCTGGGGCAATGATTAAATGAATGACAGATGAAATGAAATGATAGTGGAGAGTGTTGCTGGAATGAAATTTTGACAGGGAAAACCGGAGTACCCGGAGAAAAACCTGTCGGCCTCCGTTTTGTCCAGCACAAATCTCACATGGAGTGACCGGGATTAACAGGTCAAATTTATGTAAGGGGAAGGAAAAAGAAATAAAACTGAACTGACCAAGAGAAATCTCCTGACTAAACAGTAATAAAGACAAAAATAATTATCACATAAGTGCAGAATCAGTGTGCTTCATAATAAACGACCCCCCTTCGGAGGGGAAGTAAAGCCGGCGGGCCCATGTCATAGATTTATGGCACGTAAAACAACCCACTACTACATTGGTAATGTGTAGCTAAATTTGTAGGGTATTTGGTTAGAAACGCTCAATCAAGTTCCAACGTTCGCCGCTAGGTGTCAGCGACAGTGGCATCTCTGGTAGCCAAAGTTGGAACTACTTGAAATTGAACTTGATGGAGAGCATTCAACTAAAATACCCCACTATGGCCATTGGCTGCAATTCAAATATAATTAATAATAAACGACCAAAAACCTGCATGACCGAGATCCACGATTACCCCATCTTGAGCACATACCTGAATATGCCATATAACCAGAGGTTTTGTGAAAAGGCACAATGTCCCAAAAGGCTTGATAAACAAGATCAAAATACTGTATGAAAACGCAAGGGGAAAGCAGATGGTTCACAACAAAACAAGAGTCCAACAAGGAAGCTCACTGTCTCCATTACTATTCATCACAGTGATGGACATAATCCTGAAGAGAATAAAAGAAGAAAAGGGTAATGAAACAAATGCCCTAGTCTTTGCAGATGATGTCATGATTTGGGGAGAAAGTGCCAGAGAGGTACAAGAAAAACTGGATGCATGGGACAAGATGTTCAAGGAGTTTGGGTTGAAAATAAGCCAAAGTAAGACAGTAGTGATGACAACAGGAATGTCCAATGAACCATTTAATTGAATAATCAGCCTCTACAAATTGTTGATCAACTTAAATATCTTGGATAACAACAGCAACAGTGAACTAGTAATGCAGCCACCTCCTAGAACACTACTGTGCCCAGGAAGTGTATACTGTTTAAGACATACTACATCCCAATTCTAACTTACGGAGTAGAAACATGCACCCTGTCCAGAAGAGAAGAAAGTAGGATTCAGGCATCCGAAATGAAGTTTATAAGAACAATGCTTCAAAGGACAAGGAGAGACAAAGTAAGGAACGAAACAAACAGGACAGAGGCTGGCATAGATATCAGTGCTACAAAATATTTGCAGAAACAACGATTAGGATCGTATGGGCATCTTCAAAGAATGGTAGATGAGAGGACACCAAAAGCTTATTTCAACAAGATTATCCCAGGAAAAAGACCAGTAGGAGGACCAACTATTCATGGACAGGGAAAGGTGGCGAAGGCTCGTTAACAGCACCCAGGCGACTGGAGCTGGGATTTGATGATGATGAGATACCATCAGTGGATCAGTATTGTCTTCATCCTTGGGTAATGCTGCACATGGATGGCTTAGCCATATCAGCGACCATGAGGAGAAAGATTTATTATAGGCCATGTTTTGACAGTCATGAATCACATAAGAACCCACAACTGCTTCGATCAGGCCATTCTGATTGGCAGCACCAGAACACAGGTTCAAAATCATCAGTCCGAAAATGAATAAAAATACAGCATTCAGCAGATCACTGCCTTAAATTCCCAGAATTGTCAAAAATAAAATAATGGCTTGAAAGCATTTGCTTCCACATGGGTCTGCCAGCCAATACACCAATTTTCAAAACAATCCATCAATAATAATTATGACAGTTCTATCTGGAACAAGTTATTAGAAACAGTTGGATTTAAATAACAGGGTTCCTCTACACATTTATGTTCTATAATCCGCATTGTAAATACTAAAATATCTAGTTTATTAATTAGACAAACGTGTTTCGATATACAATAATATTATCTTCACCGTTCAAATTAATAGCGTTTTAACATAAATATATTAAAGACGGATAGCCTATCCTTTAAGTAATTTCATTAAAATTGAAGTTCCAAATACTGTAGGCTACATAAATTTAAAAAAAAAAAACATTAGAAAATGTAGCTTCTAGACTGGAGGTGCGATGGATTGTGGTAAACTTGTAAACTTTTACCCATCTTTTAAATTTCTTTTAATCTCTTTTTTTAATGAACTTTTATCATTCACCAATCAGTGCCATTTCATCCTCATCTACGTGCGCCCCGATAAACACGGCAAGCAAAGCCGGCTGTGACTGGCGCAGATCGCAGGCGAGCGTACCCGGTTGTCGGTGGTTGGCGCGCACTTTCACCAAACATTTTCAATAATATGCACTTACAGTGCTCGTAGGCGATGCTGAAAATGTCCTCCCTCTTGTAACACACACCTGACATCTTCTGATGGAAGAACGTCTATCAACTCTTTTATTATTAACGGAGCCTGTTTCCTTTGAATAGTTTAGCGAGCCTCCTAATTGTACTGGCTTTAGGCACAGGTCTTCCTAGAAACTTGATTCGATTTTTCGTCTCGTTTCAGAACAAGATTTTCTGCTTTCCATATATGAATTGTGGATATACACACGTTCGCGCAATGTGAATTGGTGTCTAGGCACAGTAATCACAATACCCACTAAACGTGCAACACTAACGTCTAAGCATTGCAGATACACGTCCATATGAATGACAAAACACGTGTGAACTCAGCGGAGCGCGCAAACTGCCGGCTGAACCGCGTGCACGTGTCAGTCAAAGCCGGCTTAGCTTGCCGTGTTTATCGGGGCGCACATAGATAATGACCCTGTATTTTCTAACTGGGAGCCTAAAATGTTCCTTTAAATTCATTATCCTTTGGTTTGTCGAAGTGCTCATCTTAAGAAGACACTGATTTTACACTTGCAATCTGACTAATCCCACTTACCTGCATACAATGAATGGATAGGCCAGGTCCTGTATAGAGCTTCTTGTGACATATATGACACTTGAAGTGTTTAGCCTTCTGATGTTGGATCAAAATCTTCTCATCATCGAACTCTCGGTTGCAATACCTAGTTTCTGTTAAGGAAACACATCAAATATGTGGGATAAAGCTTTCTTTGTTATTAGTAATATTTTTATTTATTTAATAGTTATTAGATACAACCATGAAAGGGTCATTTTACACTAACAGCATGACGAATAGAATACATAATGTTATCACTGACCGAGTTCAACCGCGCCCCGCTCGGCTAGCGCTTGCAGCGCAGATCCCCAACGCTACACAGTCAGCAGTTCAGAAGTGGGATACGCGCTGGGCTACGTAAAGCTCTTTACGAAGGCTACGGTTATGCTGATTACAACTAATTGTTTGTTTAGACTTATGAATAATACTGTCAAAAAGTAATTATTAATATTCTCAGTCCCCATGTAGTAATATCTTTTAAAACCCTCCGTTAGTCGCGCATTGGTCTGACAGCTCCATGGTTCGTTTTAGTATTAATATCAAGCCAACAGTTCAAGTTATGATCTTATCGTCTCGTGACATCTTACACCAAACCTTAGTAAGCATTTTCCTGGAGTTGTGAAACGATGTCCCTAAAAATAACTCTCCACGTGTAACATTTTGTCAGCGTGGGATTGATAGTACGAGCGCTCCCAATATCAGTAAGGAGATTGCGCCTTACGAAAACCTAAGGATGCAGCTGAAGCGTGTTTCCTTCTGCTGAAAGATAACGAATAGCTAGTTCAGGATTCAGTAATTTCAAAGGAATTTGTGACTCTGATACTGAAGACAAAGTTGAAACAAGATCCGAAGATCAGGAGGACGGTAACGGAAGCGAAGAACTGGATGGCCGTTTATTTTATTGGCAGGTTGGCCACTATTATATGTCCGTCTCATTCTTGGCTATCACAGCGGAGGTCCGGGTTCAATTCCCAGCTCTGCCAATAAATTTAATACTGGTCTGAGGGCTGGAACGGTGTTCACTCAGCCTCGTGAGGCAAAACTGACAAGAGGCGCGTTCGATTCCTACCTCAGCTATCCTGGAAGTGGTTTTCCATGGTTTCCCACTTATCCTCCAGGCAAATGCCAGGATGGTACCTAACTGAAGGCTACAGCCGCTTCCCACCCAAATCCTACTTCAATTCCAAATACACACACTACTACAGACATCATAATGACACAGGTTATCAGGCAAATTCTAAACACACCCAAGCACACGGGGCTACGTGACCACGATGTCGTTAAGTCCCTAAAGAATCAACAACTATTATTATTTTAGGCCTATTATTATTCAGACAGATTTCTTTTTTGTTTTAGGTAAAGATGGCACGAAGTAGAACAAGTAACCATGGGAGGCTGCCTTCATTCCTTATCCTACTGGGCGCTTTTCGTGATTTTACATCAGTGGATAGATATATCGGTAAATTTTGAAAAATGTGAGGTACTGATCCTGGTTTAAATTTTCACTTCACGCGAAGAATTTCCACGTTCTCATAGTTCACTACGAAATAGTCCGCCTTTATAATAATTAAATCTTCCGAAAAACACACGTCACAGATTCTACTTTTGATAGACAATTGCTTATCTTTCTGCGGAACAACTCTCGCCCATTTCGCAAACAGATTTGTTTCTTTTGGCGGTGTGAAAAAATGTCTACCATCAGATTTTCTTCCTAACCCGATTTATATCCAGAAACGAAACAGTACGACATTTTCCCGAAACAGCAGAAAATGTATTTGTTTGCACACACTGCACAGACATTTGTAAACTATTACAAAGAAACCAATTCCCTCGCTTAATATGACTTCTCGCACACAGGATATTACAGTACTAACCTCGTGGGTTACTGTCACACGTGCTTATGGTTCGGCGCGACTTCCGCGCCACACACTGGCTGGACCATGAACTACAATGCTTAAGTAGCGGAGTGATGACACTGTTTATTTCTATTCGTCATACTAATAGTTTAACAAATCTTAAATAATATTAACAAGTAACAAATGGCAGTGATGACAGCAAGGGGCAAATCTCTGGAAAGCCGCAGGGAAAGATTGAGATAGTACGTGATCAGGAGGGGGTAGGAATTGAGGATGAAAGGGATCTTCTAATGTTGTATAGAGAGAGAATATGTGAATGTTTGAAAGTTCAAGCCGTGGGCGAGGTACTGTACTTGGTGTAAATGGTGCCGATGTGTTGAACGGAAGGAAACGTGGACAGGAAGTAGGTTGCATTCTGTGTAGCCCTTTATAATTTTAATGTAGTAAGCACAGGTCAGTAAATTGTAAATGGCTTCACAGGTCGAGTACAATGAGTCGGATTGGGCAAAATGCCTTAATGAAGGGTTGCGAGCTTTGACTATTGATATCAAGAAATTAAAGACACTGTTCAATTTAGAAATATTGGTTATAGCCGCTGTAGACCAAATTGGGGAAGAGAAATCTAGGATAGGGAGAACAATGGTGCGAGGTCTTTAATTTCTGTGAATCTGTACAGGATGCAGAGACTGCGCATTGCGCAAGATTTCATATGGTCAATGTGAGGAGAAAATGTCAATTTATCATCGTGAATAATACCTAAATCGCATACCTGAGAAGCCGTATCCAATTTATTTCCACATATTTTAAATTCCACCCGATTTTGCGACAACGTGGTCATGAAGTCCTATGTACTTGGGTGCGTGAGTGGAATTTGTCTGATCATCATCATATCCCCTCATCCAGCTCCCGCCGGGTCAGGGTATTTATGGCACTTCTCCACCTTCCTCTTTCCTTCCACAATTCTTCTTCCACGATCTTGTCCCAGTCCAGATTTCTTTTTCTCACGCTGTTATTCACTGAATCGATCCACCGTGTTCTAGGTCTTCCTCTTGCTCTCTTACCCTTGCACTTTGCCTCCAGCATCTGTCTTGGTATTCTATTTTCCTCCATCCTCTTTAAATGTCCAAACCATCTTAGTTTATTCTTCTCAATTCTCTAATTTAGTTTTCCCATCCCAACTTCCTTCCTAACATCTTCATTCCTCACTCTGTCTTTCCTTGTCTTTCGTATCATACTTCTTAGGAATTTCATTTCACTGGCTTGGATTCTACTCTCTTGCCTGCTTGTCAGGGTCCAAGTCTCAGCTGCATAAGTTAATATGGGTACATAGTACACTTTATACATTACCTCCTTGCTTTTCCTTGGTACTTCCTTATCCCAAACAAGTTTTCTTACATTTTGATAGAATGCATTGCTCTCCTGCCAATCTCCATGTCCAACCTACCAGTTTGCATCAATTCACTTCCTAGGTATTTGAACGTGTCCACAATTTCCAAACTCGGACTTCCAATTTTCACAGTGCCCTTTCCTTGTCTTTCCCCTCTTGTCATCACCATGGTCTTGCTTTTCTCTATACTGATTTTCAGGCCATACTTCTGAATATTTTCGTTCAGTGCATCTAGTTGTTCTTACACTTCTTCGGTGTTCCTTCCCCAGACCACAATATCGTCTGATAACCTGTAGTATTGTGATGGCTGTATTAGTGTGTATATTTTAATTTGGAAGGAGGCGGCCATGGCCTTAAGTTAGGAACCATACCGGCATTCCCCTGGGGTAGAAGTGGGAAAACCACTTCCAGGATGCCCGAGGTGGGAATCGAACCCGCCTCTTTTCAGTTTTGCCTCACGAGGCAGAGATCTGAAGATGCTCGCTTGACGAGTGAAACATGCCATCCCTTGTTCTCTAGTCCATAACAAATGTATTACGGTATATTCTTAGTCACATAATTTTTTTTAGGTTATTTTTCCAAATAATCAAGTAATTCGAATTACAGTATATTGTGTTGACCGACTGCAAAAAAAAAAAAAAACAATATCAATTAGCATTGTTCAAGTCATTCAAGCAGCTTCTTAATAAATCAGCTAATAGAACTAGCTCGATTTCATATTACAAATCAAGATGGACGGAATAGTTAGTTATTGTTGTTTTAAAGGGCGAACTACGAGGTCATCTGCCACTCTTAACACAGATTAAAATATACAAAACTGGAATAGAATTTAAAATTTATCAGTGGATACCTAAATTTGAAAAGACCGAAAATTAATAAAACAAAAAATATAATAAAACTAATAATTTAATCATATAAATAGTCCGTATGAGAAGGATCCAATTCATGGGACATTTGGACAGAATGGACCCAACTAGGTTAACAAATAAAATCTATACATTTTTGCAGAAAAAGGCAACAAGGTCCAATTGGTATAAACAGGCGGAAAAGGACTTGGCTGAATTAGGTTTTCCCAATCTCAAGGATCGAGAGGAAATTAGGAAAATTACTCACACACGGGGTTTTGAGGCAGAAGAGAGAAGACCTTCCAGACATGTCTGGTCGCAGCAACGAAGACTGGCTCAATCGTTGCGCATGAAGAGTTATTGGGCAAACATCAAGGCCAAGAAGTGTTGATTCCGCGTGGTCCTAGGAGACCCATTCGCGCAGAAGAAGAAATAAACAAAAATTACGAAAAACAAAAATCACCATTCAAAAACAAACAAGTCGTTGAGTCAATGTTCACCAAAAAAAAAAAAAATGGAAGGAATAAACTGACAAGTTTATCAGCAGCCGATTGAAACTGTTTATTGTCTCCAGATCCTTGTATGCTTCCATTCTCTCCGGCAAACACAGTTAAGGTAAGAAGCTGTCTACTTTGAACCTATCTCGTTTTGATAAGTTTGTTTCCACGGTTTCACCATTTTCAACAAACTCCGAGCTCGCAGGCGACAAATGTCACATTATTTCCCTCCTGTCTCATACTCTTAAAAGAATGTCCCATTTTAACAAAGCAAACGTTTTCAAAGGACTTCAAAGCTTCCACGGCTCACATCAAACGTCTTTTCGAGTTTTAGAATATTGTCCAAAATATTAGCCTAGATTGGCACTTCAAGTCTACACATACATTCATGTGTCTCTATCGCTCTTCAAAACATGGGTGCTTATCATCTGTTTATTTGCTGTATATACAGGGTCGGGCAAAAAAAAACTCCCTGATTTCAATAGGCATTTGCAAAAAGAATAAGAAACATACAGAACAATTACTTATATTTGTGAATAGCCTATATGATGCCATTTGACATCACTTAGTACACTTTATTTGGTTTTGAAAATTATGTCCGATAAATGATGTCCCCCATTAAGACATTCACGAAGTCTTTCCCTGAAGTTGTCCATAGTTCTTTGTGTAACTTCCCTTGGAATGGCTGCCACTTCCTGCCTAATGGCATCTTTTAGTTGTTGCAGAGTTCTGGGGCGATGTTTGTACACTTCAGCCTTTAGGTAGCCCCACAGAAAGAAATCACAAGGTGATAAGTCGGGTGACCTTGGGGGCCAGGAAATGTCTCCTCTTGAAGAAACAAGACGTCCAGGGAACAACTCTCTTAACATTCCCATGGACCGCCGAGCAGTGTGAGCTGTGGCTCCGTCCTGTTGGAACCAAACTTCTTCTTCCTCATGGTCTAAAACAAACTGGTTGATCTTGGGTCGGAGAAATGTCTCTATCATGTGACAATAGCGATCGGCATTGACCGTTACTGTTGGTCCATCTTCTTCAAAAAAATACGGTCCCCACACACCAAATTCCGCAACGGCGCACCAAACTGTGACTTTTGGGCTGTGTAGTGGTTGTTGGTGGAGTTCCACAGGATTTTCTGCAGCCCAGTAGCGGAAATTCTGTTTGTTAACAGTTCCACACAAGTGGAAGTGGGCTTCATCAGAAGAAATGAAGACAGCATCTGGGGGAATGTTCTGCAAAATGTCATCACATGCAGCCCTGCGAGTTTCATAATCTGCTTCAAACAACTTTTGGGCAACCATTATTTTGTAGGGATGCAGATGAAGTTCTTTATGCAGAATTCTCCTTACACTCCTTTCTGACAATCCCAGGGCAGCTGCACGCGGTGGCTTGCTCAAACCGGGGAGGTTTTTTTGCCGGACCCTGTATTAGCATTACAGATTTACCTGGAATTAATTAATGATTATAGATTGTATGAAAGGTTAAGAACCCTTGGTTCCGCTTTGACTATCAAGAAGGAATATTCGTGATTGTTCTTAGAATTTCCTTGTCAAATAATGACTACATAATATTGTTTATACAAATAATTCAGGACTTTTAAAGTGCTTGTGTATTGTTCTAGGTTTATATAGTCAATTGTATTACAAAAGATAATGGGTAATTTCATTGAATATTATCAAACAATAATTGCCATAATTTAATATGGATGCACCTATCAATAATAATTACGACTTTGGTATAAAACACTCAAGGTTACTGACTGATTTAGGGGGCTTAGTGGTCGTGTAGGCCCACGTACAGGGGTGTGCAAATTAGTAGAATCAAATAAAGAATTTAAATCAGTCACAATTTCTTATTCAAAATCAATTTATCGACCAACTTTTGTTACCCTACTTAGTACAGTAATGTTTTCTCCCCATGGACTTACACCTTTTCCCATAAGGAATTAAGTCTGGAAACTTTCATAATTGGGGATTCCGAGGGATACCTGAGCTGGGTCCGTTTTCTATTTTGTCATTGACTTTGGAATGTACCCTCTAAGTCGGGTGATTTCAATCCATAGGTCATGAATCTTTGAATAGTTCGAGAGCGGATCATCAGTAAAATGACTCCAAAACCCTCAGCTCTAAATCCACACATAATGTAAAGTAATCTAAACAAAACTTGTGGCATTCTGAATTAGCAAAGCTCCTCTGTTAGTGGAAATTCTAAAAAGTCCTTTTACTATGAATTTCTTAAAAGAAAATATAATTAAGACTCTTGCTTACACATTTCATGGTCTTGGGAAACAAGGAGGAGGAAATTCAGGAGCAACTGAAGGCTTGGGAAGAAACAGTGGGTGAGTACGGATGGAAGTTCAACATCAGTAAATGTGAGATCCTGTTAATGACCAGGAAAAAGGACAGACCAATGAGTGGGATAACACTTGGAGGTGGACAGCTGAAGAAGGTGGAAAGTCTCAAGTACTTGGGAAGTATAGTGGAGGAAAATGGGAGAAATGACAAAGAGATTACAGAACATGGCAGACAGGCAGAAGCATTAGGAGCTTAGTGTGGAATAAAGATGTCCCACAAAAAAGCAAGGAAGTGTTGTACAGAAGCTACTATATCCCGATACTGACCTATGCTTCAGAAACGTGGACAATGAAGAAAAGAGACATAAGCAGAATACAAGGAAGTGAAATGAAGTTCCTGTGAAGTAGGATCGGAGTAACAAGAAGAGACAGGGTGAGGAATGAAAAGAGGAGCCCTTACAAGGTAGGATTGAGACATCAAGACTGAGGTGGTATGGACACTTAAAGAGAATGGAAGAGAAGAAGATTCCCAAGAGGATACATGAGAAGCAGATGCAGAAGAAACGACCAAGGGGAAGACCAAGAGATAGATGGCTGAAAGGAGTGGAGGAATGTGTCAAGAAGAGAGGCGAGGACTGAACCAGAGTGACAGCGGAGAGGTGGCGAGGCTTATGTTCCAAACAGACCCAGCCTGGGGCTGGAAACTGTTCAAGATGATGATGATGGTTAAACAATTGAAGTTTCCTACACGAATGTGATTAAATTCCAGTCTATCAATACTCGAACTTACATTAAGCGGTTTTTTGGGCCATGTTTCGGGGCTTCCCTGCTCCCTTCATCAGCCTCTTGTCCATCTCTAATATGTTGTCGTCCGTGCTCAAAAATGTGCATTACAAACAAAATCACATAATTGTTGAATTAAAATATCTCTTTCCTCTCACACTAACTTTAAAAACAAACATTTAAAAAACACTGCTAAAGTAAATATGCAAGCAGTCAACTGCACGAGGTTTCAGTGAATATGGACAATGAGAACTACTGCTTCACAGACCAACTTTATTACACTATGATGATCCTATTTTAACATGGATATGGACATATGAATGATCAAATGTCAATAGATTAAGTTTTGTAGGATATCTTATTAAGCATGCATATTTACTTTAGCAGTGTTTTTTAAATGTTTGTTTTTAAAGTTAGTGTGAGAGGAAGGAGATATTTTGATTCAACAATTATGTGATTTTATTTGTAATGCATATTTTTGAGCACGGACGGCAACATATTTGAGATGCACAAGAGGCTGATGAAGCCCCGAAACATGGCCCACAAAACTGCTTTAATGTAAGTTCGAGTATTGATAGACTGGAATTTTATTCCATTCGTGTACAAAACTTCAATGTCAATACGGACCATGGTGGTATCTAGACTGTCCAAACATTTGAAGTAATTTCAGCGCCTTGAAAATATATTGAAGGCATTAAGCCGTGAAAAGTATGAATACAATTTTGGAAAACTGGAGTCATTTATAATAATTTGCACACCTCTATACTCGGGGGTGTAAGTGGATTTTGCCTGATAACCTGTGTTATTGTTATGGCTGTAGTAGTCTGAGTATTTGTAATTCAGGCGGGGATTGGGAAGGAGGTAGTCGTGGCCGAAGTTTGGAACCATCCCGGCATTTGCCTCGAGTAGAAGTGAGGAAACCATGGGAAACCACTTCCAAGATGGCTGAGGTGGGGAATCAAACCCTCCTCTTCTCAGTTTTGCCTCACGAGGCTGAGTGTACCCCGTTTCAACCCTCCAACCTGGATCTCCCGAATGCTAGCCGCTACACTAGGAGGTGGGGACCCTTTTAAAAACCAATGGTGGCCAAAGATAACGAAGCCTTATTCGAGACAGCACAGCTTCCGGCATGCAATAACCCCCCTGGCCATGTGCCAGAGTTCTAGTCTACTTGGCAAACCAGCAGCTTTACCATTAACTACCTTATTTCTGGCTTCGTTATTCCCAGTGTTTGCCCTATTAAGTTATTTTAGTATATGTTGAAGACTAGAAATAGATTTGAAAAATTGCTTGTAACATAAAAAAACAATCCTGCACATTGATCTCAAATTCATTAATTCTTCCCTTCACCAGAACCGGACTCTTACAGAACCTGGAAGATTATACCTTTCTGGGAGTCTAGAGGAATTGAAAATACTATCAATTATCACTGCTGCACTGGAAATATCTGCAATATTACTTTACGTAAATAAAGGTTTTTATTTCTCACTTGTTCGACGACGGCAGCCATGTTTGGGGTGCACACATTGATGTCATGGGGCACGTCCCATCACTGTTGCCAACATGTCCGATACGAAATACACAAGAAATAAAATGGGTGTCAGGACTAACCATTGGTCGCTCCTTGGTTAGAAGACTGTCTGGACGAAACCATTGGTCGCTACTTGGTTAGACGACAGCCGGCTATTGGCCAGGGACTGACGGCCAAGGTCGAGCGGAATCGTCTGGCCAAGCAAAAATAAAGACCCTATATATAGGTATACACCCCCTATTACCCCAGCATATTCCCATAAGCTTGTCCCGTAAACATTTAGTGTTGTTCATGATGTCGATAACGTCATAAATGCCGCCATTTAGTAAATAAGGCTTTACATACAGAAACAAACCTGGGCTAACGACCCAGGCACCCTAGCTTGTAGTACAAGCAGTCATTTTTGGCCAGATAGTCTAGTAGCGGCCAATGGTTTCGTCCAGACTTGGCTTTAGAAGAGTACAGTGCAACTTTTCAATTAAATTGAACTAAAAGAAATGTATGAACATTCGTAACTCACTACCTCACTTCGCATGTCAACACATGTCAACATTTAACGACACACTGCTTGAAACCAGCTGACAGCCGACAAAATGCCGCAATTTAAGCCAAAGCATGAAACAAACAAACTAACATCAATAACTGCACGTCATCCATGACGTCACCGAGGACACCAAAATTTTACTGACTGGAGGTGATCGCAGTCTCTATCATCATCATCTTCATTTTCCGGTTCCAGTCTCTTCCTGGGTCGGGTTGTTGCTATCCTATCCTGGAGTTTCCAGATTTCTGTCCTTTTTCTAATTTCCTCGTTCCTTACTCTATCTTTCCTTCGATGCTTCTTAGAAACCTCATCTCTGCTGCCTATACCGTGCTCTCTTCCCTTTTTGTCGTCGTCCATGTCCCAGCTGCATATGTCAGTGTACAGTGCAACCCTTTTACACTTCTTTGGGACATCTCGGTTCCACACACTACCTCTCACACTCTGCTAGAAACTGTTTGCTTGTTGTATTCATTTACCAATTTCTTTGGTTATCTTCCCATCTTCTGTAAACACACTTCCCAAGTACTTAAAACTTTCTACCACTTCGAGAATATTTCAATTTAATTTTATCTTTCCCCCTCCTTCCTTACTTCCCCATGTCATCACCATTGTTTTGCTCTTATCCATGCTTATTTTCATCCCAAAATTGTCAATCTCTTGGTTCCAAATATCTACTTGGTTTTGAACCTGAATCAAAATATTTAATGGACATTGCCTTCAAAATAAGAGCTATAATTATTATTTAAACTCTCATAAATCAACGATGAAAAATAACAATCTATTATGGTCATAGCCCGACGATGCGTTACTGGTATTAGCCTTTCAAGATACGACTGCTGCTTAACTTGGCTGTGCCACTGTTTGTTGATAATAGCACCTGGAGTTTTGCAGGGGGACAGAGTGCATGTCTGTACATAAGTCAAGCAGCATTGCGCACGCTACTTGTGTGAGAAGTCGTACTGTGAACGGAAAAATGAATAATAATGGACGAATTAAGAATGGTGCATTACAACAGCACAGCAAAGGAGCTCATGTCACCACAGGCTACTGGACGTGAGTTATATCCGGTGGCGCTCCAGAGTACCCCATCCTTTGTATAAAAAAAATTAAAAACTGAAATTACCTGAATTAATAGTCTGGAGAAGATTTAGTATTAGATGTTCACTGCTCCGCTGTCATAGACCCACCATCCCGCCCAAATAGCAACACGACTTATATAGTTGAAATTGAAGGTCTGACGTCCATCTTTCTCACTGAGTCAGTCGTGGTACTATTTCACACACAATATATAAAAATACTATACTTAGTGAAAAGTTAAGTAAATTAGTGTTTTTTTATATATTTATGCATTTTCTAAATGCACTTTCGACCCGACCCAAGCTAACCTAACCCCACCTAATTACGTCGTGTGGTGTGTACGGTATCGGACAGGTTGGCAATTTCCCCTAAGAAACTGTGCGGTGTTGGAACATTTTCAATTTCAAACTTTCGTTTTGAATTTCAATAATATTAGTGTTTTATGTCTTTATTCACATAAAAGTTCATTTTTGAACCTTTTCAATTTCAATAATAGCTTGCCACAGTGGGTGAGTGGATAGCGTGTCGGTCTACTAACCCCGAGATTGCAGGTTCGCTCCTGGCCGTGGTTAAGTGATTTTTGAAAGGCGGCAAAAATACGATACGCATGTCATACGATGTTGGCATGTCGAAGAACCCATTTGAATTCAGTAGGCAGAGTTCATAATGGCAAAATTAATCTCGGGAGTCTCCGCCAACACAAAGTTCCTCATTTCTCTACTAGAAAGCGCTATGGTGTTCAAGGATATTAGATATCTAACCTCCTTGACTTTCATAGTGATTCAAGGAACAACAAAATTCGACATGCAAGCTACCCTCTGGGTGTCAAATTACAAAGCTTGCACCCGGCACCGAGGCCATACGATATTATTATTATAATTTCAATAATATATGGACATGTTGGCAATTTCCCCTAAGAAAATTTGCGGGTGTTGGAACCTTTTCAATTACAAACTTCTGTTTTGAATTTCAATAATATTAGCGTTTTATTTCTTTATTCACATAAAAGTTCATTTTCAATAATATACATAATAGAAACTCGTGTGTGTCGTGTGGTGAGTTTTGTATCGTCATGTTGGCAACGTATCACGTGGCGTGATAAATGTAAAATGGAGGACACGAGTGATATAAAGAAGATGAAAAATGCTTTTCTTCACGTAAAAAGTAATATGTCCGGTGCAGACAGTGCCAATTGACATTGAAATGACCTCGCAAAGACTCCCAGAAAGGTATGTAAATCATAAATGATATATTTTCAATAAGCTATCTTGTTAAAAGAGATGAAAAGGTAGGATGGGGTACTCTGCAGTTTTAATTTATATCCTCTCGAGCGACTATCTGTCAACTAAGCAAGCTGACAGCTTGACACAAGTAAACAAAGAATAGTTCCCACCTTGGCATCTTGAAAGGCTAACAATATTGCGATTAGCGCTACCGTTCTAGGATTAAAGGCCTGCAATTCTATTAGGCTTTAGGCATCCCCACAATTATGAAAACAATAAAGGGGTTTTTACTAATTTAAGAGAGATTGTAGAATCAAACTTGTTACATAATACGGTAACAGTGAATGAAACGAGAACCTACGGGGGGGGACTGCTGAAATTAGCTATACATAGCCTACCTTTTGTAATGATTAATTGGTCTGGAAATGATGTCGTTCACTCCTCCGCTGTCTATAACCCACCCGCCATACCTTTTTATAGCATAACTTATATACAGGGTCTTTATTTTAGGGGCGTGGTGGCTCAGGGGTCTAGCTGTATGCCTCTCACCAAGGTTCGATTCCCGGTCAATGCATGTGAGATTTTCGAAGTGAAATGCCATGTCCTGTGGTACGGATTCCACGTAAAAAGGAGGTCCCGTGGCTCATAATCACAAGATTCACGGTCACGTAAAACTGCAATCTTCCTTCCTTTTTTTTTCTTTATTTTAGCTTGGCAAGGAGATTCCACTCGACCTTGGCCACTAGCCGGCTGTTACAGGTTGGCACGCGCGGTCTCCGATCGTGTTCCCAAGTTCTTCCTGTGGTCGACGTGCGAGCTCCAAGCTAATTGGGTGTTTTATAAAGCTACTGTGTACTGCATATTGTGTTTTATTGTAATTGTATATAGTCCTGTAATATTCGTTACTTGAACGTGTAGCCTATATCTGCACCATACGTACATAAAGTGCAGGAAATCCTACACTAGAACAATTTCAAGACAAAATTTTCAAGTGAAATTACCAGGGAGACCATTCCTTTAAATTGGACAATAAAACAAGTGGCTAAGAGATTCAAATGTACAGGTTCAGTAAACAATAAAAAGACGTAAAGGTCGTTATTTCCTTACTGAAGCTAAATCAACCGGAGTAACCAGAAGCTTCATAAGGAGATGCCGATTATGGTTGGCAGCAGATGGGGAACATTTTCAGCATCTACTGTTGGTTGGTTGGTTCCTTAGTTTAGGGGCTGCGACAACGCGGTCATGTAGCCCCGTGTACTTTGGGTGTGTGTAGAATCTGTCTGATAACCAGTGTTAATTGTGATGACTGTATTAGTGTGTGTATCTGTTTTTTAAATTCAAGTAGGGACTGCAACATTGAATTTTTTCAAATAGTTCCTACTTTTGCCGACGGCTTCGGCCAGGTTTGAACCCGCGATCTTGGGCATAGAAGTTCAGCATGCTACCGACTGCGCCACCGAAGCCGCTAGCATCTACTGTAAACATGGTGAATAAAAGTGTATGATACTGATTTAGCACCGTACTCTGCCGTAACTTACATATGCGCGCCCGGCAGCCAGCAACTCAGCTGTCGCTGGTGGAGCGAGCATGTCCTTGCCAAGCAAATATAAAGACCCTGTAGTAAAATTCCAGCTGTGTCGGCCATTATCCACGTGAATTATGTACAAGGACAGTATTGCCAACCCCACCCATACGGTACAATTGTATAGGCGGTCTAGGTAGCATTCTGTGAGGTGTTCAAATGAAAGGAACAGTGGGTTTGACAATGGTAACAGCCTAACATGTCAACACTGCCCAGCATCTCAACCCGAACATTCTAACCTTCGTTTTGTCCTTCCAATGGGTTTGAAAATTGTTTTTAGTTGCGGGCCGCGTTGGCCATAATATGTATACACCCCTGGTTTTTATCATGCACCAATAATCTTCAATTAGTGTGGTGTATTTTGTATCCCACATGTCGGCAGCAATGTGACAGTTGAAAGAGAATCCTGTGCTGTCAGAACTTGGCTTCCGTTGTTACAAGAGCAATAAATAGAAACACACGTTTACGTAATTTAGCTCATATTTCAGGTGCAGTAGGGACTATAGTCTGAATTACCAATAAAGCTCGCTGACAGCTGTCAAAGCTAGCACTTGGGGAAATGCAGCGTTGCCACGGAGACAGATCATGACACATAACATTCCAAGAGGCTTGCAGGAAGACACTGGGGAAGTTAGCTCCCCTGCCTGGCGCTCTAATGACCGTGACGAGTAAAGACACACTGAGTCAAACCATGTGCTTATTGCTGTGTCGGCATACATTGCAACATTGCTCACTGTTGCCATGGAGACAGTTACCCCTCTCGTCTCCACTCCTCACCTCACCCTTACTTGCCACGGTGGGTGAGTGGTTATAGTGTCGGACTACCAACCCCAAGATTGCAGGTTCGCCCCTGGCCATGGTAAGTGATTTTTGAAGGCGACAAAAATCACAATACTCATGTCATACGTTGTTGACATGTTAAAGAACCCATTTGAATTCAGTAGGCCGTGTTCAATGGCAAAATTAATCTCGGGATTTTCCGCCAACACAAAGTTCCTCCATTCTCTACTTGAGAGCGCTGTAGTGTCAAGGAGTTTAGATATCTAACCTCCTTGACTTTCATAGCGTCCAAAGGAACGGCGAAATTCGACATGCACCCTACCCTCTGGGTGTCAATTAACAAAGCTTGCACCAGGCACCCGAGGCCATACGATATTATTATTATTATACCTCACCCTTCATGACTGTTTCTTCCAATAGTACACGAGTTCATCTGAGCCCTATCAAACTGAGAAACCTTATTCGGAAATATCGCTCTGTATTAAACCAACCCTTCTGTCAGGAATAGAGAATTACACAATCTACCAACATTAACGCAATGACAGTAGACTAGAACTTTGGCTAGGATATGTTAAAAATATTATAGGTTAACGCAATGACAGTAGGCTAGAACTTTGGCTAGGATATGTTAAAAATAATATAGGCTATAATACAAACGATTTCGGGTTTGAATCATGCATGACCTCAATGAAGGAAGCTTGTAGGTTTACGTGACCGTGAATCACACTATCATAAGCCATGGAATATTCATTTTGATGTGGAATCAAAACCATAGGACATGATATTTTACTTCGAAAATCTAGCATGCATTGGTGAGAGGCAAGCAACTTGACCACTGCACCATCACGCCCCCTATTCACAACGGATAACCAAGTTCTATTATGGATTATTTTATCTTTCAAATAGCAAACAAAAAAGTAAGTATGGAAAACCTAATCAACTGTACACGTCGCAATCAGTAACAGAAATGAAATAAAATCCATATAAAAAGATTCGACAATGACTTAATACAATGTAACAAATACTTTAAATGCCTAAAATTGGTTGGGTAACATCGACCCAAAATGAATAGGCCTACAACCACTTAAAAGGATACCAGCACCAAGGTCTCGACTGCTTCTTCTTCTTTCGTCCCATTTCTTGTAAAGAAATATACAATAATTAAAAAATAGTCACAGCACCACGCACAATTACACTAGTTTACAAAATAAATCTTGGTAACACAAAACTCGACGGTGGAGACCAAACGTAATGGCGTTAGCAAAAGGCAGTGTTGCCAACCATTTGACTATATCGGACTAGTTTTTCGGCCGTCGTCCTATCGGCCAAATAAATTGTTATTGTGTCGTGTCATCAATAATATATATCCTCAAGTATAATGTGAACACATAATTTTGTTTTAAGTTTGGTGTTGAAAATCACATAATTTATTCGATCAAGAACCAAGAAGTAGGAACAGTATGGGCCAAAGAATATAGGAGGTATGATATGAGCGAGCCAAAGAATATAGGAGCTGTATGAGCGATCTCACGTGATCTCACGGTCGTTGAGGTACTACTTGAAATCTTGAAATAACGTCCACGTCCTAGAATTATCGCAAATTGTTTAGTTCATAGATTCAAATTTAGAAAAATCACTTATCAAAAATTAATATTTTTAGGACAAATATGTAGTAATTTTACGCCTTATAAGAAACATGAAAATATCAATCACTAGTTTGACACAGGGATGATTATGGTTTGACAGCTAATAGTATTATTCCCCACATTCTTTGGTATTAATTTGATGTTCGACACAAGTATAATGAATGCAATTAGGGCTACTGTACTGTAATAGAACTTGGTAAAAATATTTTCTTACTTATTGTATGGCTCGTGACTGAAAATTTCGGAACATTTAAAGTTTAAAACACAACATATGAGCTTGCCAATGTCTGTACAATACTAATTATTGTTGGTTTGTGAGTTTTGATATTGTGGCCATGGCATCTGTGTGATTGTGATGACTGCATTAATGCGAGCATATTCGTAATTGAGACTAGGATTTGGGTAGGAGGCAGCCGTGGCCGTAATTTAGGTAACATCTCAGCATTCTCCTGGAGCAGAAGTGGAAAACCCAGGCTCGGAGCGGCTCTCAGGGGCCCCCGCAAACTCCCTGAAAAAAAAAAAACAAAGGACGCGCAATAAAAAGAAAAAGGAAGCTTGTAGTTTAAGTGACCGTTAATCTCTCGATCATGAGCATCACGACCTTCATTTTTACGTGGAATCCGAACCACAGGACGCGATGTTTCACTTCGAAAATCTCACATGCGTTGACCGGGAATCGAACGCCTTGGTGAGAAGCAAGCAGCTGCGATTTTAAAAAAAGAGATGGTTAAGAAAAAGCAGAAACGGCGTAGGCTAAATGAGTACGGTAACCAAAAGATACGTTAAAATAAAATAAAAGACAGAAGAAACTTGAACGATTCTTTACCATCCACTTGTTCAATCGATGGCCCAGAGAATGGCGGCTGTAGTTACGGCCAGAGATGGTCACACTAATTAAGTGTTTACATGTTATGTAACGTCGATTAACTTGCGATCTTACTCAATGATAATTTTCACATCGGTGACGTTTAGAAGTAAATATTAAGTGCCTTTTTTATTGTGACACTGAGTATTGAATGTTGTATAAAACATGTGAATTCTTAGTAGGCCTATTCAGTTCAATAAAGTTTGTGGTTGTTTCATTTGAGGGGCTTAGACATCGTGGTAACTTAGCCCCGTATTCTTGGGTGAGTGTGGAATTTTGTCTGATAACCAGTGATATTGTGGTGGCTGTGTTAGTGTGAGTATTTGTAATTAAGGTGACGATTAGGAAGGAGGCGGCCATGCCCTTAAGTTAGGAACCATCCCAGCAGTCACTTGGAGTAGACGTGAGAAACCACCGACAACCACTTCCAGAATGGCTGAGGTGGGAATCGAACCCAAACCTCCGAGGCGACAGCCAAGAACGCTAGCCACTACACCAGGAAGTAGACATCAATCAAGTGTAACTTAATCATTAAATTGAAAACAGTTCCAATAATATTATTTCTTAATTTGGATTTTAAGTTCATTTCTAGGGACAGATGACCTCGCTGTTCCGCCCCTTAAAACAAAAATCAAGCAATTAATAGATGTAATTGCAGCCAATGGCCATTAGTAAAAAAAATATATTTAAAAACATCATTCACTACAAAATTCTGTTAGGGACTTAAGCCTCTGTTTACAATATAGTAGCCTATAGATATATAGTATAGATATAGATATCATCACACAATTTACATACACACGCCCCACTTGGTGCATGAGAGACTTTTACCCACTGCCAGCTGGATCGCATCCCTCCTGACTGTTTTAAACTGCCTGTCCATTCAACTTCATTCAACGATAAATAATAATATCGTATGGCCTCGGCTGCCGGGTGCAAGCTTTGTTATTTGACACCCAGAGGGTAGCTTGCATGTCGAATTTCGTTGCTCCTTGATCACTATGAAAGTCAAGGAGGTTAGATATCTAAGCTCCTTGAACACTATAGCGCTTTCTAGTAGAGAAAGTACCATAGTAGATGCCATTAACAAAAATGAGTGTCAATTTTCTTGCTTGATAACAAACATTATTGAACCAGGGTTTTGTGTTCCTGTAGTAGGGCGCAGTAACTCTTGTGGCATCTTGGATGATTCTCTCCAACTTCGCGACGGCGCCGTTGAGATTCCCTTCCTTTATCAGATCTCTGGTTTTGGAAATACTTTCTTCCTGTATCTTCACTACGTCTAGATCCCTCGTTGGCTTCGGCAATTGCGACTCGTTCGGAATATCTCTCTCCAAAACAAACTGAGTTGCTATTGGAATATGTTTCCTGACAACTACCGGGATGTTTTTCTGGTGTGTTGGTCTTATCGACTTCATGTTACATAACACGAGGTATTTGTGCTGCACCCATTATGGGCTATAAACGTAGTTTGATTTGGTTTATTAACAAGTCCTGGACCTTCTCCTTGTAGGTGTGTCAGTACAGCTGATGATTTCCAGCTTGGGGCATCTATTATGCAATTTTGGTCTCCAGCCAGGATTAGGGATCGTGAATTCGTTGTCTTGCTTAGAGTCACTCCTATATCATCAATTATGTCTTCCACTTTCGTATCTGGTGGGAAGTATAAACAGATTACTGTGCAGATGTTAGTTTCTATCATGAAAGCGTTATCTGTGTTGTGTTTCTTAGTCTTCCAGAATTACCTCATTTTGCTAATTTGTTTATGGCATAAAACCCCTCCGGGAACCAGTCGTTCGTTAAAAAGGTTTCCGTTATCATTACTATGTCGTATGGTCGAAATAGATCCTATGAAATCAAATCCAATGCATTTCTTAGGCCTTCTGCGTTCCATAAGAGAGTCCATTAAAGCCGTATTCCATATAACGGTTATATCAAATATCTCTGTCTGGAACCAAGGGTGTATCTACAGAAATATTTAACAGTCAAAAATGAATAAAACTGTAAAGTTGTTGACATGAAACCACTAGCCGATCGCCGATATGTAAGTACAAACTCTTAAACTAAATATGTTTGGTGGACTTTGTATGACCACCACCGTGGACTCGGAGCAGCGTTCTAGATCCTTGCCTAGGTTAGATTTCCAATACCGTACTGGCCGGGTGGTCTGGAACGGCGTTGACACAGCGTCGTAATGTCAATTCGCGATCTCAATCGATGGTGCTGCCGTTATCTGGAAATAGCGTAAGGGTGATGGAAACATAAACAAACAGATGCTATAACATGTGATTTGAGTTGATGGGTGTGCTCTTCTCTCGTTTTTTCAGTTAGTTTCATAATAATTGCTCAGTTCCGCTGTGCTCTTCAAATTCAACAATTGCCATATCGATGCATTACTTCCTCAAAAAGAAAGCTTTTCAGGCGGAATGGAGTTGATTACTTCGCGCCTCAAAGCCGATTTCGAAGTATATGGTCGTATGCGGCTGGCATTTTACAAAGGAGAATTATTTATTAATAAATACTAATGAATTTCTTATAATAACCAGTACCCTACATTCTCCCCTGCACTACAAACTAGGCGACTTAGCAGG
The DNA here is from genome assembly GCA_946902985.2 of Meconema thalassinum. Taxonomy (NCBI): domain Eukaryota; kingdom Metazoa; phylum Arthropoda; class Insecta; order Orthoptera; family Tettigoniidae; genus Meconema; species Meconema thalassinum. Next base: position 342,806,683 of record OX336395.1, read on the forward strand.
GTTGATTCGACAGCTGTTCTTCCCTTGTGGAAAAAATACTTTTAGGGGTCGCTTTATCGTAGGCCAACATGTGGTTGTCTTTCTTTAACTTGCCCCATTGCTGCTTCAAAAGGGCGCTGCGTGGCGCAGTCGGCAACTGGTGACTGAATTTCATTTTGAATCTTTCAAATTACCGGTACCGGTACTAGTTTGTAAGCATAAAGCTTCAAGTCACATAAAATCGTACGTTTCTAGCACTTTCCCGCACATAATTATGTGTCTGGCATCTAAAATTGCCTGTCCTTCAACAAGAGCCCACCTAGAATTGTCAACAACATCCAATACATGTATGAAGTCTATCATTGAGTCAATCACCCTTGCGTCCACCATTTTGTGGCGACCGACCTACATTCGATTGAGTTCGCGAATTGGGAAGCTGCAGTGAGCAACGACACCTGTCAGGAAACCAAGAAATGCGGCTGAGTGAAGCATTGTGCTGACCACATGACCTCCATTCCTCTGTAAGCTTTGAGCCGGGCAGCAGCCGTCTTGGACTCGATGAGCCTTAACGGTCTACCTACGTGGTGTAGGTAAGTAGGCTTTATATAAAATACAAAACACGTATTATTATTACTTTTACATCGTTTATGACCGTCGAAGGAGCGCTATTGAACCTATCTAGCTGATCTTGATTTCTTGTCCTCCCAAAATCTCTTCGTCTTCTCGCTATGGCACTCCTCCGTCCAGGTTCTGTTGGTTGCAATGTTTAGGTGGTCTGAAAATGGATGATTGTCTACTAGTTCTCTGAATTTTGATCTGTCCAGTGCCATATCACTTGAGATTTCCTGAAGGTCTTTATCAACTTCGAGCAGCCAGTTGTTCTTCAAAACCTGGAGACTAAAACCAAATATAGCGAAAACAGAGGTCCGCTGCTTTCATCTGAGCAACAGACAAGCCAACTACATTCCTAGGGTTCAATACCGTGGTCATCTACTGAAATGCAATCCTCATCCTAAATATTTAGGCGTCATCTTGGATCGATCGTTGACTTACAGTGAACAACTGCTAAGATCAAACCCCGCAACAAACATCCTGCACAAACTCACAGGAACGGGCTGGGGCCCAACAGCATCCACCCTCAGAACTACAGCACTTGCCCTAGTGTATCAAGTAGCAGAATATTGCTGCCCAGTATGGCTTAACAGCGCCCATGCATAGAAGATAGACTGTTATGTTATGTACATGTATTTTAGTGGTCGAATGCACGCTTGATATAATCGAAGCAAGAACACATAATAAATACTTAAACCCTTATATATTTATGTCCTACTCTAATACACATAATATAACCAAGGTGTAATATTCCTTGATGAAGCCTCCGTGGCTTAGGCGGCAGCACGCTGGCCTCTCACCGCTGGGTCCGTGGTTCAAATCCCGGTCACTCCATGTGAAATCTGTGCTGGACAAAACGGAGGCAGACAGGTTTTTCTCCGGGTATTCCGGTTTTCCCTGTCAAAATTTAATTCCAGCAACTCTCTCCACTATCATTTCATCTGTCATTCACTTAATCATTGCCCCAGAGGAGTGCGTCAGGCCTCGGCAGCCGGCACAGTCCATATCCTCGCCGCTAGATGGGGACTTCATTCATTCCATTCCTGACCCGGTCGGAGACTGGAAGCAGGCTGTGGATTTTCATTTTCAGTAAAATAATAATGGTTATGTATCAATAGCACCATGTCAACTGTTGTGCCCAGTTGTGCCTTGGTATTTGAAGAAAGTCAGGGAGAGTCTATCTTTTTGTGACTTCCGCGACCTCCACCAGAGTGCTCTTTAACGGGATATAACAGTCTTCCCTGGGCAAAGGAATATCAATGCACATAGTCACTGAGGTAAGCTGGTAGTCGTCAGAATGTCGAACTTGCATTCCAACTCGATGATCTATGACTGGCTCGGCTGCTGGATTAGGGTTTAAATTTACTGGGTTGTTGAAGGCCATGAATAAGATCTCTGGAGGAATATACTGGGGGGGGGGGGGGGGGAGATTGGTCCTGTACTTTCTCGGCGAATGATACGTTGGTTTTGGTTTTAGGTTGAACCCCAGTCCTTCTCATTTGATTTACGTGCCGCTTAATATTTGTTCCATCATCGAGGAGAATAATGTAGTGTGGTTTTCCTAAACATTTTGCTATCTCTTCAAATCGCCAGGCAGGTTTTCTGTTTTGTGGATACCAGCGAACTTGTACTGTTTCTCCTTCTGAAAACTTGCGAGTAGAACTTTGTACTTTCTGTTCATTTGAGGCACATTGTTGAGTTTTGGAGTGACACCGGACAAGTGCATCTAGACGAGTTCTAATGGTTCGTTTCAGGTATAGCTCTGCTGGTGACTTCTAACTAACCTAACTCTGTGGCACTACAGCCCTTGAAAGGCCTAGGCCTACCAAGCGACCGCTACCCAGCCAATTGGCCTGCAGATTTTCGGGTGACGCGTGGTCAGCGCGTCGGGTCCCCTCGGCCGTTAATCTTGGTTTTCGTGACCGGGGCACAGCTACTCAATTGTCCTCACGAGGCTGAGTGCACCCCGTTCCAACCCTCACGTCAGTTTTAAAATCCCTGACGGAGCCGGGGATCGAACCCGGGGCCTCCGGATGAGAGACAGGCGCGCTACCCCAACACCACGGGGCCGGCTGCTGGAGACTTCCCGCAGGCTAAATGAGTTGCTCGATGCCTGAACATGATTTCTTGTAACTGCTGTCGTAGTGAGACCTGAATTGTTCATGGCATTCAGCTTCACTTTTAATGTTTGCACGTATCTTTCGGCTAATCCGTTGGTTGAAGGATGATGTGGAGCACTAAATTTCTGAATAATTCCATTCTTAATGCAGTAGTCTTGATGTAAAAATTGTAGCATTGTCTGACACGAGAACTGATGGAAATCCGTGTGTAGCAAAAATGTCACTAAGGGATTCAATTGTCGATTCTGATGTGGGTGCACTTGTTTGAGTTCGGACTTCTGCCCACTTAGATTTGGCATCAACTAGAACCAGGAAATGGAGGTTTCTGAACGGTTCCGCGAAGTCAATGTGTACTCGTTCAAAGTTGTCGCTTGGTCCATCCCACTGGTGCACAGGTACTTTTGCAGGGCTTTTCTGCAGCAGTGCACAAGCTTCACAGGATCTCACCATTCGTTCAATGTCCCTGTCGATCCCTTTCCAGTAAACATATCTCCGTGCTAGCTGCTTCATCTTAACGATTCCAACGTGTGAGTGGTGTAGTTCGTTCAACACCGCTGATCGTAACTGATTTGGAACAACTAACCGATGGTCCCTGAAGAGGAGTTCGTCCTGAATGGTATACTTTGAATCTGTATTTATGGTAGAATTGAGTTCATTTCGAATTTGGATGAGTTCATCGTCTTCACGAGATGCTTTGATCAGGTTTTCAGGGGTTATTGCTTCGCTCGAAACCTGATTAATGATCTGATCACACAACATTAACATTTCGTTGTCAAATACTTGTTCGATGGAAGTTTTATGCTCTGGATTCGGTGCTCGTGAAAGACAGTCCACATTTACATGATCATCCGCCTTTCGGTATTTCACTTCGTAATTAAATTCCTGAAGGAAAGATGCATAGCGGAGTAATCTTGCTGAGGGCATTGCTGGAATATTTGAATCTGGATGTCGACTTCTTGTAAGAGGTCTATTGTCTGTAATAAGTTACAATTTTCTTCCGTAAATGTAAACGAAGAAATGATGAACGGAGAACATTATCAGCCACATCCTTATTGACTCTATGTTGCAGCGTGATTCAGCATGCAGGAAAGCCAAAGGTGGCTAACATTGTACTAACATTGTAATGTATATTAATTGATCACTTATTAATTTTGAAATGGAATAAATGACTTACGAATACTATTTTTTCCGTTTATGGGAAGTGTCCTTATTGTTTTGACCAGCACTGTAATAATAATGTTTATGATGGTTAGCCTAAGTGGCATTTCGTTCAGTACCGGTACCGGTACCTAATTCTTAGCAGAACAACGTAGGTACCGGTACTGGGTGCAAATTGCGAAATTGCTCGGGTGTCGGTAAAGCAAGGTCTAAAACCATATTAAACATCTTTGGGTCCAACAGTCTAGCCAAAAGGGGCGTGGTGGCGCAGCGGTCAAGCTGTTGGCCTCTCACCAAGGGGACCGGGTTTGATTTCCGGCATGTGAGGTTTTCGAAGTGAAATGCCATGTCCTATGGTTCGGTTTCCACGTAAAATGGAGGTCCCGTGGCTCAGGATCGCATGATTAACGGTCACGTAAAACTTCCTTTCTTTTTTAGACTAGCCATAACTAGGCTAACCCCTGTCAACAGTCTCCCGAACGCTTTTATTTTTATAATAAACTTTATTGCGCACAATGTGCATATAGGATCACAATATTATAGTAATGCAGCAAAATATAACATTTAACAACGTGACGACCAATGAGCTCTCAATAAGTGTTAGTTCTTGATAAACTCACTAATCGAACCTGACCTCGAGGAACACTTCTGGATGTGATATCTTTCACATATCTGCTCACATAGCCTGCACACACAGTTTGTGTTCGGTTCATGGAAAACTTTGTTTTTACACATCTTGAAGTGGAACCCGTGGACAGCCTCAGTTGGTAGCCTGTTTCCATCCATTTCCGATCCGTCATGGCCTCCGTTGAATAAAAGTCCTTCCAAATGTCCCTCCTCTTTTCCCTTAGCTTATGCAACAGATTATCATAAGCTGCTCCTCCTGGTAGAATAAGGTTGCATCTCAGGTCCTCGATCAGGAAAGTCTCCCTCGCGAGCTCATAATATACGAGTCGGGATCTTGTATTTTTTGATACACTCAGGACTCGCTTCAGGTATCTAGATTTAATCTTTTCCAGATCTTCTAGTTGCTTTGCACTCTGGAATTCGCCTATGATTTCGAGTCCATAGGTTAATACTGGTAGTACTTGAACGCTTTTATTTTTGGAATCCTTTAACAAAATAAGATCAAGGCTCACGGAGTTTAGCAATAATACACTAGACTAATTCCCTGAAAATGTATGACATTTCTTGAAAACTTGTCTTGAAATGAATAATGGGCCGTTAATGAATTTTAAAGTGACATTTTCTGAGTTAGTCATTGTTGTTTTAAGGGACGGAGATCATCTGCCCAAATATATCGATTAATAACGTAGTTTAGGTAACCGATTTAATAATAATAACGTTTTATTGCGCACAAGTTGTGCAAAATTACAAATAACATGCAAGGAAAGATGCACTTCAGCCTATGCAGTGATCTATGATGGGTTTCCCTCTATTCCTGCAATGAAGAACGTGATAACGTTCACAGATTCCGTCACACAGCTCACAGACACAGGCCGGGTCCGGATCATGGAATGTCTTTGTCTTGCACATTCTATGGTGGAAACCGTGCACAGCCAAAGAGGTCACAAAGTGCCGCAAGTCCTGGTTCGGTTCCATCCATGCTCTGTTGATCATAGCCTCGGTCGAATAGAATTCTTCCCAGATTTCACTTCTTTTCAACGTTCTTTCTGCTAGAACCCTCTTCCAGCAGGTCGTAGTAGGCAAAGCGAACTTGAATCTAAAATCCTCCATCAAGAAGGGTTCCCGAGAGAGCACATACACTAATCTCGATCGCGTGTATTTGGATACTCCAAGGACAGCCTTCAAGTATCTAGCCTTTACCTGTTCCAATGTTCGGAGGTCTCCTATGTTTAACTTGTCCCAAATTATCTCTATGCCATACGTGAGGATTGGGACAATTTTTGCATCGAAGAGTGCAATGGCGGATCTCAAGGAAAGTCTTGTAATGGCTTTGACGTCAAATATAGCCTTGGTAGCTGCTGTCGCTCTTTGTTTTACGTGGATTTTGAACGAGTTCATTGTCGTTTGTAACGTTACACCCAGATATTTAAAGCTATTGACAGTCTTCAGTGATTTACTTTTGAAAAATATTCTCTGTTCTTGGGAAACACGTCCACCCTTCCTGAAAATCATATGCTCGGTCTTCTCTGCATTAACTTGCAATTCATTCTTATCTGCCCATTTCTCCAGAGCATGGGTTGCAATTTGGAGGTCCCTGATGTTCTGCGACCCCAAAACCATGTCGTCGGCGTAAAGGTATATCTTCGTTTCCTTTGAAACTTCTCTGACTGCATGAACAATATCGTGCGTGGCGACATTGAACAGCAGGGGACTGAGGGGATCTCCCTGAAGTACACCGTTCGTTTGTATGATCTGTCTGGAAATGGTTACGTTGTCGGAGATTTTTATATTATTGCTCCTTAACATGTTATGAACCAGAATTGTGAGTGCTTTATTTTCTGTCGCTATCGAATTTAGTTTCGTGGAGATGATGGTCCTGCTTAGATTGTCGAAGGCTTTCGAGAAATCAATAAATACTGCATGGAATTTTCCTTGAGGTGTTCTAAGTGTATTCTCTATGTCATCTTTTAGATTTCTAATTGCCTGAAGCGTGTTTCTCCCTCGTCTAAAACCAAATTGCTCTTCTGGTATTTTAACGTCGATTTCTTCAGTAAGTCTGTTCGTCATGAGCTTTGTAAGTATCTTTAATAAATTGCTTTCTAGGGCAATCCCTCTGTATGAGTTGGGGTCACACACATCTCCTTTTCCTTTGTGTAGTACCTTTATTGTAGAAGTTTTCCATGACAATGGTATGTCTCCCGATTGTAAGCATAGGTTCATTAGGTCTGTAATAGCTGGGAGTAATACCGTAACTGCTGTCTTGATATGCTCATTAAAGATACCGTCCGGTCCGGGTGCTTTTCCGTTTTTCAAAACAGACACAGCATTTCGAACCTCCTCTGTCGTGAACGAGCATATATTGGAGCCGTCAGGGTCGATTTCTTTCTTATGATAAGCTGTTGTGGATCCATTCTGGTTCAGAATAAGTGTAAAATGTTCCTCCCAGGCTGACATATCGATGTTTCCTGCAGCTTGTGTTTTCCGGGGTCTGAGAGCTAAGTAAGGGTTTTTCTTTGCTTCCTCCACCATCCTGTATGTTTCGAGTTCGATGAAGTCATTTCGAATTTTCTTGAGTAATTTCTTATATTCCTTTCTCAGGTGACTATACGTTGTTAGGTCTTCTTGCTTATTGCTAACCTTTGCTTTGTGAAGGGCATGCAATACTCTTTTCCTTTCTAAGTAGCAGGTTTTATTAAACCATTTTTGTGATTTTCGATCTGTTTTTGTGGTGGTTGAGGATTGAATTATATTCTCTAGCGCAATAGCAGCAGAATCAAGATCGTTCGCTTTTATTCTATCATTAAAGTGGGTAAGTTTGTCTGTACATTGCAGGAGCACACTTTCATTCAACTTTCTGGAGATATTCTTTGTGATGCATTTCTCATTCTGAACTTTAGCATTACCAGTAATTACGAAGCGTGCCACAACAGGACAATGTTTCTTAAGTGGTGCTTCTGCTCCTGAGGAACGAACTGTGTAGTCCAATAATTTCATCCCGACTCCCCTGAAGAAAATTAAATCTATTGTACTACTCCCATTGTATGCGAAATACGTTTTGTCATCTTTTTTATTGACGAGGGTAAATCCTTCTTCTTCCACTAACAATAGTAATTCTTTGCTCCTGATGTTGTCAGTATCTAATCTGCAGTTGAAGTCACCAGCAATGATTACGTTGGTTTTAGGGTTTGCTTTCGTTAGTGCAATCAGGACCGTTGTTATGACATCCTCTAAGGATGTTGAAGGTTCTATATAAAGGCCTATGAGTGTTAAGTTCTCTAATTTGATTATTATGGTCTCCTCGTCACTGTAGGCAGCTAGTAACTTTCCAATTGTGGGTTTGAAGTAACAGGAAATACCTCTCATAGGTCTTCCTCTTGGTCCTTGGGTAGCGAGGACATGCTCTGAGTAAAATCCGGTAATATGTATTGCCTTGGTCGCAAAAGTTTCAGTTAAGATGAGAATGTCTTGTTTATCAAATATATTTCTCGGGGATAGGTCGATGATGCTCTCTAATCCTTCCACATTCCAGATTAGTAGATTAATCCGTAAATCTTGCTCCTTGCCATTTGGAGCGAAAAAGACGATATCTTCTAATAAGAGCTCCTGTTGGCCAGAGTTCAGGGATGACAACTTTGTTGAGATCTGTAATGGGGATTCCAACTTTGAAGGATTTGAGTGTACCTTTGGATTGAAGTTCTTCACAATCATATATCTCGTCTACTTGCAGCTTCTTTAGATGGCTCACTATTTTATCAGTGGTCGCACTCGGAAGTAGTCGTCCAATGTACAGCCATGCTCGATGTGATACTGCTTGGAGTTCATCACATTGTCTTTGTAACTTTTTACCAGCCCTTCTTGGGCGACTGATTTAAAACTTCCCAAAATCATCCTCCTATTTTTGATCGGAAGTACTTCATCATATACCACACAATTGAAATGGCAGGGTCGTGGAGTGTTGGACACACATTTGGTCAACCTAACTGGTATCATTTGGGCGTTCAACTATTAGGTGTAATTCCCTATAAAGAAAACTAATTATAACCTTCAAAATATGTGTATTAATATCAACTTTAAACATATGGCGGGGACTCTCGTCGAACAGACTATGGTTTACTATCTTCTCTCCTCGGCAATGACGAAAACATGTGACCCAAAATGAATGTTGGAATATAAAGATGTTTGTTACTCACTCATCGACGATCTAGCAGATAATCTACGAGACATGCTCGATAGATCAGTTCTCCCCAGCATTTCTAAGATTTTCCACACGTGGTTTGAGGTTAGAGATGTTTACTGGTTTACATAGCCACATCTCTGCGAGAGAAATGAATGTGCTTCCGTACCCAACTTGAATTGTGCTAACAGAGATAACATCGTTGTGATATGTAGCCGTTTCGAGTACATTCACAAGCCATGCTTTCAACAAAACTGTTTCTCCAAATAGGCCTACGCCAAATTACGAGAACGCGACCTTTCCAATCAGACGCTACAATAGAAGTGAAGCCCCGCTATACACGAAAATCCCACCTCTCATCTTGTAAACACATGTTTTCGTCTTTCTCCGCCAGGGGCATGATACCCTCCAACCCATACAAAATACACCAATAATCTCGAACCCATGTATATTTCTTACAACTCGTGGCGCGAAACTCTTCTCTGACGTCAGAACCTTACACAATTTACACAAAGCTTTCTTCAAGACAAGGGAAGTTATTCTCGGCCCAATCTAAATTTGGCCTAGAGTTTCCTGCTGTTGCAACATCTTGTAGCTTACCTACACAATCCGCTGTCTTGTATACTGACATCTCCCATACAAATTAAATGAAATATTCCTGACTGAGTCCCCGAGATACACAAGATATATATACACTAAATAAAATGAAATTCTACAACCTAAATGATGATGATGAACAAGAAAAGAAATGGTATGAACAAATTACCCTAACCTGACTTCTCTTGCAGTCAACCAAATAAGGGTTTGGGAACATTGTGACCGGAACAGTCACAATACGCCCCCATGTGATTCACACGGGTGAAACAAGTGTGGATCACAAACACTCAAACAAGCAACGCACTGAAAACACAAAGAATTACACTATTACATAAATAAACCCTGGAAGACATATATACATACACACTTGTCAAATTTTCACACATTCTCACTCTCTCGAATGTCTTATTGTGTCCATTTCCTAGCCTCACTGATTTCTCTCAAGTGTCTTAGGTCTACCACTTCATTTTCTTCGTCTCATCATGAGACCCTATCGCTTCACAAGCCATGGTATTTGCCTGCACAGGCCTTATCATACCATCTATCCATCTAACACTCGATGCCACTTTGCTGGTTAGCATTCTTCGTCACATCTCTTGAGTTTTGTCATGCCATCACGTTATGTTGACTGATTCTCTAAGAGTCCATGCCATATTATTTTACAGAGTGATATCTACGGAGATTCCTAATATTATGTGTACTGACAGACTTACCATCCTGGTCCGTTAAACTATAGGCACACTCACCAATACGTTTAACCACCTTAAAAGGCCCCTGAAATAGATGAAAAAACTTCCCTATCTCCTTATCTACAGCTGAAGACGGATATGGAACCCTCAGAAGCACCTGATCGCCTACTTCAAAAGAATCAAACTTTACCCGCTTCTGCTGGCGCCTACGCTTATTCCCTGCCTTGATTAAGTTGTCCCTAGCCAGCTGGATACAAACATCCTTCCCAATCTCCTCTCCCGTGACCAAACCTAGCATTCTAGCAAGCTCATTGGTAGGCTTCCTACCATACTGAATTTCATAGGGAGTGCATTTTACACTCTCATGGAACGTACTATTGAACCATCGTTCAATATCTCCTAACTTGGAGAACCACGCATTGTGGCGATTGCTCACATAGGTGCGAAATACTCTCCCTAATTCTCTCATAACTCGTTCGGACAAATTCCCTTGAGGATATCGAATAGATGAGAATATGTGCTTGATACCCAATTCACTCAACTTGGTTTTCCAGATCTTTGAGGTGAATTGACTACCGTGGTCTGATAGTATCCTGAGAGGCACCCCAAACTCAGGTACATACTTATCAGTGATCTGTAGGACACAACCCTTCCCGGTCGCTTTTCTCAGGGGATACAGTTTGACGAGTTTACTGAATACGTCAACAACCACGAAGATATACTGATATCCAAACTGAGCTTTAACCAATGGACCATACAGATCGACACAGAGTAAATCCCTTGGTTTTTCTGTGATCACCATTTGCCGAGGTCCCTCAAGAAACCTCGTTGGGCATTTACACCGTTGACACGAGTCACAACTTGCCAGAACTTTCCTAATCTGCCTTCCCATGTTCTTCCAAATGAAATGCTGCTGAACAGCAAAAAGAACCTTGCTTGATCCAAAATGCCCTAAAGCCTTGTGATGATACCAAATCATCGTTACCTGCAATGAGCTTGGCACACACACTCTCCAGGCACCTTCATGGCACAGCCTAGCCAAGAAACCACACTCCAACTTGTACCAATACTTTCCAACCTTAATTCTACTATCCACATCCATACCTCTCAACTGAGTCAAGATATCACCTAAGACCTCATCCTTCTCCTGCTCTACAAGCAGATTCCTTAAGCAGCGTATCTCATAATCACACTCGCTTACCTTGGTTACGCAGATAACAACACCTTCCTGTACCTCCAGTACCTGATGACCCTCATCACCCCCAATGTTTCTACTCATGAAGTCAGCCACAATGTTCTCAGTACCCTTAATATGCCTTACCTCAAAGTTATATTCACTTATAGCCAATATCCACCTTGACATCCTGTTCGAAGTGAGCTTGCAGGATCCAATAAAAAGTAATGCATGATGGTCAGTCAGTATCTGCAACTTACTGCCCAACACATAACTCCTAAACTTCCCTAGAGAGTATACGATTGCTAACATCTCTATTTCAGTAATTGTATATCTCTTCTCCGCCATGCTTAGCCCTCTGCTTGCTAATGAGACAATCCCTAGATTGCCCTCACTATCCTCCTGACACAAAATGCCTGAGATGCCTTGCATGCTCGCATCAGTCATCAAAATGTAGGGACAATCCAGACGAGGATACCTAAGCATGACAGTCTCTACAAAGCCTCTCTTCAACTCCTTAAAAGCCTCATCGTGCACCTGGGTCCATACCCACTTAGTACCCTGCTTCAGCAATTCCCTAAACGGTTCTACAAGACAGGAATATTTAACTACGAATCTACGAAAATAATTGAAAACCCCTAATATTGACCTCAATTGTTTGGCGTTACGTGGTGTAGCAGTGTTGTGAATCTTGTCTAATCGTGACTGTTCGGGAGACACCCCTTGTGTTGTGATAGTATGCCCTAAAAATGTGATTGATGTTGTGCAAAACAGAGACTTCTTAAGTTTAATTGTAAATCCCCCGTCCCTTAATTTCCCCAAAACAATGTCTAAGTGATCCAGGTGTTCCTTTAATGTGTAAGATGCAACAATTAAATCATCTATGTACATTGTCACAAACTCGTGTGTGTCCCTCCCTAACACTAGATTTAAGGCCCTAATCAACGCTGAACTGCTGGTCTTTGTTCCGAAAGGAACGACCCTGAATTGGTACAAACCACTCTTAAAGCTAAACGCAGTCAACTTCCTGTCCTGTTCTCTCAACGGTACCTGCCAAAATGATGCACTCAGATCCATAGTGGAAAACCATTGCTTACCATTGAATTTCTGAACCAGTTCCTCAACACATTCTGGCCTCTGTTGGTCCCCAGATATCCTACAATTGAGCTGCCTGGCATCAATACACAACCTGACCGAGCCATCACTCTTCCCAACCACAACTAAGGGATTCAGATATGCACTAGTTGAAGGCTCAATAATACCCTGATTCAGCATAATGCCTATTTCTTTCTCCACAGCATCAGCAAATTTGTGAGGTATCGGGTACTTGGGTCCTGAAAATGGAGAATGATCTACAATTTCGAACTGATGCGTATAGACATGTGTTAGCCCTGGCTTGTCACTGAAAACTTCTTGGTTTAGCTCTAAAACCTCTAACAACTTATCCCTCTCCTCAACACTTAAACCACTCTTATCCACAGCCTGCTGGAGTTGATCACACTTATCACCCTCCACAGCAATGTGACATAAATCCACAACTTCCTCCTCATCGTCAGCCTTACCTTCTGCCATATCCCCTACAGTGACCTCAGTAACACATGCCTTTACTGTCTTATCTACACTCTTGCATTTCATTCTCATCTCCTGGCTTATATTCCCCCTCACAAAGTTGATGACACCCCGGTCAAAATCAATAACAGCACTATGCTCGTTAAGCCAGTCTATCCCCAAAATCATTTCATAAATTAGGTTAGGAATTACCAAGCAAGTCTTGTGGTCAACTTCATTACCAAACCTCATGGGCAACAATACCTGCTTTCCCACTCTTTGGGATTTATTACCAACAGCAGTTACCACATATGTCGACTTAACTGGAATTTCTTCCAACTTACCACCGTCCTTGATTAAAGTATCATAAAATCCCTTACTGATGACACTTCTCTCACTCCCCGAATCCACCAATGCCTGCACTCTCTTACCTAGTATGCTCAACTCAACAGTTGACATAAAAGCCTCCTTCTCCCCGATACATGAGAACTCCTGCTGGTCAGCTAGCAGATCCTCCCGACTCATAGGCATAAAATCCTCCTCACCCACAATAACACACTGCTTGACTTCATTTCTTACGGACTGCCTGACTGACCTCCCTGCACAGCCCGTTCGGAGTTTAAAGCTCCTTGACCACCTTGTTCTTGTCTCCTCTGGTTCACCTGTACTCTTTCGTTACCACCTTCCTGACGCCCCCCACCTCTCTGATAGTTACCTTCCTGTCGCTGTGAATTATCCTGACGCCCCCCACCTCTCTGATAGTTTTCCTGCCTCTGCTGATAATCTCTTTGCTCCTGATTAAATCTACCCCTATTAAACTCCTGATTATTCCCCCTATTGCCCCTAAATTCCTGTTTGACCTCTGGCCTCTCCATGTGCTGCTTGCCTAAAACGTCAAAGCTCGTAAGAAGCTCTTCCAACTCTTCTACCGTCCTTACCTTCTGCATACAAGCTGCCTCCTGAATTCTAGGTGGGAAGTGCTTCAACATGACCCTAACCACATCACTGTCAGAGGTCAGCCCATCCAAATTCTTCCAAATAAGTACATGTGCCAAAAAATATTCTGTCAGGGATACCCCTTCTCTCTCCTTATATTTCCCAAAAGTTAATTTTTCCCTTTCCCTGGACTGTACCCACTCCCCCCAGAACTTAGCTTTGAATTTATCCCTGAATTCCCTTAAACTATTCATGTTAGGCCTGTATATTTGGAACCATGCTTTCACATCCCCTTGAAATGAGTTAGACAAGATCTCCAACACTGTTTCCCATTCGACAACCCCGTCTTCTAGATCCTTGCTGAATTTCTTCTCAATGGTTTTTAAAAACTCCATAGGGTTGAACTGCCTTGAGTTAAATTGTGGCAGACCAGGGTCCCTGAGTAGCAAACTAGATGGCATCACAACCCTTTGACTCATCGGTCGCTCTTTCAACTCTCTCCTGACCTTTATCAGCTCTTCCTGCAGCTTTTCGTTTTTCTCGGTCAATGCCACCTGCTTCCCTCTCAGACCCTCAATCTCTCCCAACTTATTTTCAACGGCACCTACTCTATCTAAATATTCCCTCTTATTCCCACTTACAGTGTTGCATATCTCATCACACTTTCCCGTTACATTCTGTACTTCTGCCCTTGAACTAGCTATCTCTGACTTAATTTTCGTTATTTCCACATCTTGCTGGTTCTGATGGCCTTCCATTCCTTCTAGCCTACTTGTGATCCCAGCCTGATTCCCCTGCATTTCTGCCCTGATTTCCTCTCCCTGTTTGCTAATTTTCCCACTTAATTCCAGGTTCATACTCTCCATTCTACTATTAAGGACAGACTTATGGTCCCGTATTTCTTTGCTGAGACTCTCTATCCTTGTGTTCGTGGCCCTGTTGCTCTCCTGAATTTCCTTACTTACAAATTCCTTCACTTCTACTATCTGTTTGGTCACTGACTCTACCTTCTCATTTACAGAGCCTACCTGCTCCTTAATTTCCTTACTCATAGATTCTCCTTGCTTCTTAATCTCTTTTATTTCACTCAGTAGCATTTGGATCAAACTATCGTTCATAACCCCCCCATTTACATTTAAGTTACTACCTTCAGCGATCAGCTGCGACTCAGTAGTAACAATGGTAACATATGTTCCCACTGTCTTTTCCACATCTTCCTCACTGCCACTTCCCCCAGTTTCCTGATTACCTGACATTTTACTGTTTGATTTACACACAACCCTTGACCTTAATTCTAAATTGTCTGATGTGGACATACCCCTTAAAACAAAACAAATTACTGTGAACCCTAATACTCCTAAGGTGTCTATCGGCTGTGTGCATATGTGCCCTAATGATACCTGCTAGGTTTCCCTACTCTTGCCCCACGTTGAGGTGCTATGTTGTAACTTTTTACCAGCCCTTCTTGGGCGACTGATTTAAAACTTCCCAAAATCATCCTCCTATTTTTGATCGGAAGTACTTCATCATATACCACACAATTGAAATGGCAGGGTCGTGGAGTGTTGGACACACATTTGGTCAACCTAACTGGTATCATTTGGGCGTTCAACTATTAGGTGTAATTCCCTATAAAGAAAACTAATTATAACCTTCAAAATATGTGTATTAATATCAACTTTAAACATATGGCGGGGACTCTCGTCGAACAGACTATGGTTTACTATCTTCTCTCCTCGGCAATGACGAAAACATGTGACCCAAAATGAATGTTGGAATATAAAGATGTTTGTTACTCACTCATCGACGATCTAGCAGATAATCTACGAGACATGCTCGATAGATCAGTTCTCCCCAGCATTTCTAAGATTTTCCACACGTGGTTTGAGGTTAGAGATGTTTACTGGTTTACATAGCCACATCTCTGCGAGAGAAATGAATGTGCTTCCGTACCCAACTTGAATTGTGCTAACAGAGATAACATCGTTGTGATATGTAGCCGTTTCGAGTACATTCACAAGCCATGCTTTCAACAAAACTGTTTCTCCAAATAGGCCTACGCCAAATTACGAGAACGCGACCTTTCCAATCAGACGCTACAATAGAAGTGAAGCCCCGCTATACACGAAAATCCCACCTCTCATCTTGTAAACACATGTTTTCGTCTTTCTCCGCCAGGGTCATGATACCCTCCAACCCATACAAAATACACCAATAATCTCGAACCCATGTATATTTCTTACAACTCGTGGCGCGAAACTCTTCTCTGACGTCAGAACCTTACACAATTTACACAAAGCTTTCTTCAAGACAAGGGAAGTTATTCTCGGCCCAATCTAAATTTGGCCTAGAGTTTCCTGCTGTTGCAACATCTTGTAGCTTACCTACACAATCCGCTGTCTTGTATACTGACATCTCCCATACAAATTAAATGAAATATTCCTGACTGAGTCCCCGAGATACACAAGATATATATACACTAAATAAAATGAAATTCTACAACCTAAATGATGATGATGAACAAGAAAAGAAATGGTATGAACAAATTACCCTAACCTGACTTCTCTTGCAGTCAACCAAATAAGGGTTTGGGAACATTGTGACCGGAACAGTCACATCTTTCCTTT
This sequence comes from Meconema thalassinum, assembly GCA_946902985.2. Lineage (NCBI taxonomy): Eukaryota > Metazoa > Arthropoda > Insecta > Orthoptera > Tettigoniidae > Meconema > Meconema thalassinum. The sequence goes on from OX336395.1 coordinate 342,822,924, forward strand.
CCTTTTTCCACAGAATTATGTTTAGTCCCTATGATTGTTGGGGTATGAATTAACTGAAGGTTGCCCCTACGTCGTCGACCTACGGCCTCAGACCATTTTGTTTCGTCAGATGGTTGTTCTGGACTGTAAGGGAATCCTTCATCTCGTGAGGGATGGGCATCCGTTAATTCTCGACTAAAGGGAGCAATGGAATCCGTAACTTTTCGACTAAAGTGAGCATATGATTCTGCTGGCAAATCTATTTTTTCTGTCATACGATTAGCATTGACTTCAGCTCTGGTGCCTTTCCTGGTAAACATATTACTTTTCTGAACCAACTCTTCCCTAGTGTTATGATAATTCTTCTTTACGGGTGTGCGGTGAGATTTCTCAGCATTACTTATTTCCGATAATGTGTCCTCCAGCTCTCCGTCGTTAGAGCCTATGGCATTCTTGATTTCAGTTATAGTGATTTCATTATTTTTCCCGGTGGATCCTTTGGTTTTCTTGAATTCCTCACTAACAACTTTACGTATGTCTTCCCTTATTATTGTTTGGAATTTAGTAATCATATCATCAACAGTTTCATTCTGACGGTACGGCAATATCTCAATGAAGGAGTTGTTGTTTGCATTAATTTCAGATTCTACGTGATGTCCCTGAGTATCCTCATGTGCCTGAGATCCTAATTGGCACTGGATATTTATTTGACTTTGTTGAATTTTGTGAACTGGTTCACTAGAACTTCCTTCTACGGTAGCCTGATTTAGCTTATGAATTTCATTAGACAGACTATTTAATTTTGCATTGACGTCAGCTTTAATCGATTCTAATTCATCCCGTAATCCCTTACTTACTTTGAATAGTTGAAAGTCCTGATCACATTTGTAGCACAACCATAGAAGTTTTGACTTCCTCTTGTTGGATGATTTAAGTGCATTGAACTGCCCCTGCTGTGGTTCTGTGCAGCTTAAGTGGTGCCATCTCTGGCATATACCATCACATGCGACGGCCAACTCATCTTCACATTTTCTTTCACAGATGGGGCATACATCTGTTAACTCATTGGATGTTGATACATGTTGAATGCTTACGTCAGGCATAATTATTATGGGGAAACCAAGAGGGCGGTGACAAAATGCCAAACTTGTATCCGATATCCAATAAAGAATTAAATTAGTCTTCTATTTTACGATTCTACAGGACTTCCCAAAAACAGTATTAGATCCTTACTTACTTACGTCTATCTTAATATTATTCACCGGTTTATAATCACATGATGTCGTCTGGTATTCCACGAAAATCGACTGCTTAAACGTCACTGATTGCATAGAGCCGCCATTAAAAAATAATTTAATTCGTACTGGTACGATAAAAAGGAAGAGAGCTTGTAGTGTTGCGTGACCGTTAATATTGCGATCATGAGTCACGGGACTTCTTTTTCGAGTGGAATCCGAACCATTTGTCCCCATATTCTCTGATCCCAAGATACGACATGAACCTGTAGGCCTATGAACGGAGATATATTGATGGAAATCTTGCAACCCTGGCAGTGCACTTCTCGATTTCATCGTAAAAAGTCGATGTCTAATAATATTCTCCGCGGACATTCTAAAAATTGTAACAGAATCTGGCGTGCTCTAGCAGAAAAGTGTGTCAGAGTCGAAGTATCACTAAAAACAAAGGTAAAAACAAACATATTCGTGCCTACTTGGGCATAATTAATTACACAATGGTTGAAATCGACGTTGCTAGACTGATTCAGACTGTCACCATATTTTCCTTAAAATGTCTAGTAGGGCAATCAGATTTTCTTCTGATTTCTATCCGCTAGCGAGATTCCGGCAACCTTTTGGGGAAGATCCGCTCATTAATTTTCTGAATATACCCTACGTGTGAAATTATGCAGAAGTGTGCATGAAACAGTCCATTTCTGTTAAAATTGAGGATCTCATGATATAGTTGTAATTGAAAAATGAATTTCTCATTTGATGTAAACGAAATATTTCGCAGCTATTTGTCGACAGTGGACAGGAGTCTTATGCCAAACGATGTTCCTAGAAGCCAGCAGACTGCAAAAATATGCATCCCCAGGGTATCTGAGATCGTGGATAAAATGGGTCAAGCTTCTGCTATAGCTCAAGACCTGAAAAATCCTATTACTACTGCTGAACGGTTACGTAATCATGATCATAGGGTATATTTTCTGACTGATCCTTATGACAACAGTGGAAAAGGCAGTGTTGTTGGACTGTTGAAAGTTGGCAAAAAGAAACTATATATATTTGACAGCAGAGATTCACACTATGAACTTGAACCCCTTTGTGTTCTTGACTTTTATGTACATGAATCAAAGCAAAGAAGGGGATTGGGGAATGTTCTTTTCAGCCATATGCTTAAGGAAGAAAATGTGAAACCAGAACATCTTGCTATTGATAGACCTTCTGATAAATTTCTGAGTTTCTTAAAGAAACACTATGATCTAGAGAAAAAAATTCATCAACCAAATCATTATGTGATCTTTGAATCCTTTTTCTCTCATAATCCACAAATACATAGTACTGGAAAGGAGGAAAGGTCTCTTTGTGGACGCTTTGGGCAGAGATATGGTGAAATAGTTGCATCATCAACACTCATTCCGCTAAGAGAACAAAGAAGAGCTAGTGAAGATTTCTACATCAGACCTAGGGCTACTCAGTCTTCCTTTGGTAGATACGCTGCTCCGAAACCCCCAACGACTATTGGCATGCTACTTCAGAATCAAATGGTGAAGACTCCTCCACAAAGTTGGTACCGGTAACTTGATTGTTAAAAAAGCCTTTAAGAAATGATTGTATTGTTCAGACAAAATTGAAGAAAAAAAAATAGCTTCACATAAGTTATGTACGGTATCTTTGTATTAATAAGAGTTGCTAATAAACATTGTGCAGATCATTAACACTGATGGTTGTTGAGCATCCTCAACATCACCTTCATCAGAAAGAATTCCTCCTCCTGGAATTCCTACATCTTATTATATATTGCGAAAGATGTGCACAATGTGTATAAATACAATCTCACTAGTGATAGGTCAGCAAGGCCTATCTGAACAAAACTGTGTCAGTGATACAATTCTGTTTTACCTAGACGTCTCGGTTGCGATCCCGACCATCCCTGATCTGGATAATGTCCAATAGCGATCAACGATTTGTCATTGGTACGTGTTTAGACGTCCCATCATGAAACAACAGGATAATCGTGTAAAACACATTACATTGCTAAGTTCTGCCAACTTTTGAATTCCAAGGGTTAAAGCAGAAATTTACAGTAGTTTTCTTCCTCCAGTTTTGAAGTATTTCAGTTATTATTTTTACAGAATTTGACCTGCTAATGTATATTCTTCTTTTTATACAAATCCTGAGGAGATGTGTAGGAAAGGCGTGAAAAAAGAAAAATATTTTAAAATATGTATATATGCACAGGTACCGACAGTAGTGGCTACGCTGGCTAAAGCACAGCATTAGGTCATGGGGCCAAGCTCTCTGCTGACTCGGTAGACGCGTGGGTTCGAGCCCCACCGTCGGCCGTCCTTGAAATGGTTTTCCGCGGTTTCACATTTTCAACACCAGGCAAATGCTGGGACGGTACCTTCTGACAGGCCACGGCCGCTTCCTTCCACATCCTTGCCCAGTTTCATTCACCATCATTCATTTCATCTCTCATTAACTCCTCTCATTAGGTTGGCGTCAGGAAGGGCATCCGGCCGTAAAAACCATCGCCACAAATACCTCCATCGCATCTCATCCCCGACCCCGTTGGAAAACGGGAATAATAAGGGGTAGACATACATACATGTATATATGCACAGGTCTAGGATATTTATTGTATAATACTTATTTGTTCGCCCAGAGTTATTTGGTCCTATCGGAATCCCTTCTATGTCTATGACAATAAATCTATGTCCTTATTATTCGTCTTCAACGACTTTCCCCAAATGCTAAGAATTTTTTCGTGTTTAAATACTGGTAAGTCATATTTGTACTCCATCCATCATTTCATGACTCTCTCAATCTTCATATATCTGATATCAATCAATAAACAACCATCATTACACACTTCTCGCTTTCAAAACACAAAGAAATCCAAAATGACCATCATTTCCACTGCCTATTTCACTTACACAGCAGAAGGATAGAACACACCGATGATAGCAATGGCCACACACACGATTATCTACTTGTGGGAATAGAATCGGGCTGATCCTGTTGGAAGGTTGCCGATCAGCACAGCAATCCGGTTTTTGGATCTAGCAGCACTGAAAAGTTCACTGGAACTACACTTGAACCATTTTTTTAGGTCGTCCAACCAAGAGATCCTTCTTCTTCCTCGACTCCTTCTGCCCTCAAGCTTCCCTTGAATAATTTCTTGTAGAAGACGATACCTCTTTCCTCTCATTATATGACCCAAGTACCTAATTTTGACACAGGTCTCCTTATCTTTACCTATCCTACGCAATATCTCAAGATTTGTGATTCTGTCCATCCAGCTTGCTCGTAAGATCCTTCAATATGTCCACATCTCAAACGCCTCTAGTCTGTTAATCATACCTTGTTTGAGTGTCCAAGCTTCCATACCGTAGAAGAGTGCCGAGAACACGTAACATTTTAGCAACCAGAGTTTCAAATTTATACTAAGGGTATTAGAACATGTCAGAACATGGTACTTATCACATGTTCCCTCACACAGTTCACAAACGCACTTATCTGTTGCCTCATGAAAGGTCTTCAGTCTACAAATGCGATGGTGGAACCTGTGTGTTGCCAGGCGTGTCACTTCGTGTCTCAACTCGTATTCTGCCTGCATCCAATCTCTGGTTTGCATAGCCGTAATCGAGTAGAAAACCTCCTCTAGGCTATCCTGCTTCATTTGCAGTTCCAGTAACAATTCTTCATAGGCTGCTGAAGATGGCAGTAATATTTGCAATTTGAAATGACTCTTTGACTGTAGCAATTGTCCCTTGCTCAAGATTATTATATCTTATTATACCCCCCTTTCATTAATGAGTAAGGGCCTTATTTTTTTGTGAAATAAAACTGTTTATTTCGGTGTTAAAACTGACACTATTTCGGTGGGTATTTCGCATAAAAAATTGTCATAATGATCAATGTTTCTTCTGAAATCTTCCTTATAGTATGGGGTTAATGTAACTAATTGTGTGATTGCAGCGTCAAATACATAGAACCTCTCACTGTTGTATTCCTCGGCCCCTCGTGAAAACTGTTGTGACTTTAGTTTTCGTCATTTTTGTACTTAAATGCTGGATGTTTGCCGATAAATTTTATCAGTGGCGAATTCGTACTTAGTATCTACAAAAACAACGCCATTTGATGTAATCGATAGCCTTAAGAGATCGCGGGACTGAATACACATAGTTCCGGCTTTGTGTAGAGAATATGCAGCACTATCAATCAAATGAGAAGGAAACCACGACGGTCAATTCCTCAGAAGCATTTAAACGTTTATTGGAGAGCTTTTTCGATAATATTTAGCATATTTCATACCAATTGGAGTATATTTCGTGATTATTTGTGTAATTCTCACAATAAATCAGATTTCATGATATTTTGCGTGTTCAATTTGCTAAAATGCGCTACTTTACATACTAGAAGTTCTTATATAGGCAAGAAAGAAGATATGAAAAACGTATGCGCGTATCACTATTACATAAAAAAAAAAAAAAGATACAGTCAGTCTGAAAGACTAGACTTTATATCATTTCAAATGACGCATGTTACAACTGCCTTCTCGCTTCGCTCGAAGCCGCAGGTCACTCAACGCCCCAGGACTCTTTCAACAGACTCCATTATCCATTAACTGAGGATTCCCGCGTGGATGCATGACGTCACGCACTCGCCGTCCATTACTCATTAACTTAGGCTTCCCGTGCGGCTGCATGACGTCACGCAGTCGCCGTCTTCGTAACGCATAACGTTAGACTCAAGCTTCCTGCGTGGCTGCATAGCGTCACGCACTCGCCATCCATTACCCATTAACTTGGGCTTCCCGCGCTGCTGCATGACGTCACACGGTGGCCGTCTCCGTAACGCATAACGTTAGTCTCAAGCTTCCCACGTGACTGCATGACGTCACGCACTCGCCATCCATTACCCATTAACTTGGGCTTCCCGCGCTGCTGCATGACGTCACACGGTGGCCGTCTCCGTAACGCATAACGTTAGTCTCAAGCTTCCCGCGTGGCTGCATGACGTCACGCACTCGCCGTCCATTACCCATTAACTTGGGCTTCCCGCGCTGCTGCATGACGTCACACGGTGGCCGTCTCCGTAACGCATAACGTTAGTCTCAAGCTTCCCGCGTGGCTGCATGACGTCACGCACCGTCCATTACCCATTCACTTGGGCTTCCCGCACTGCTGCATGACGTCACACGGTGGCCGTCTCCGTAACGCATAACGTTAGTCTCAAGCTTCCCGCGTGGCTGCATGACGTCAAGCACTCGCCGTCCATTACCCATTAACTTGGGCTTCCCGCGCTGCTGCATGACGTCACACGGTGGCCGTCTCCGTAATGCATAACGTTAGTCTCAAGCTTCCCGTGTGGCTGCATGGCGTCACGCACTCGCCGTCCATTACCCATTAACTTGGGCTTCCCGCGCTGCTGCATGACGTCACACGGTGGCCGTCTCCGTAACGCATAACGTTAGTCTCAAGCTTCCCGCGTGGCTGCATGACGTCATGCACTCGCCGTCCTTTACCCATTAACTTGGGCTTCCCGCGCTGCTGCATGACGTCACACGGTGGCCATCTCCGTAATGCATAACGTTAGTCTCAAGCTTCCCGTGTGGCTGCATGGCGTCACGCACTCGCCGTCCATTACCCATTAACTTGGGCTTCCCGCGCTGCTGCATGACGTCACACGGTGGCCGTCTCCGCAACGCATAACATTAGTCTCAAGCTTCCCGCGCTGCTGCATGAAGTCACACGGTGGCCGTCTCCGTAACGCGTAACGTTAGTCTCAAGCTTCCCGCGTGGCTGCATGACGTCATGCACTCGCCATCCATTACCCATTAAATTAGGCTTCCCGCGCGGCTGCATGACGTCACGCGGTGGCCGTCTCCGTAACGTTAGTCTCAAGCTTCCCGCGCTGCTGCATGAAGTCACACGGTGGCCGTCTCCGTAACGTTAGTCTCAAGCTTCCCGCGCTGCTGCATGAAGTCACACGGTGGCCGTCTCCGTAACGTTAGTCTCAAGCTTCCCGCGCTGCTGCATGAAGTCACGCGGTGGCCGTATCCGTAACGTTAGTCTCAAGCTTCCCGCGCTGCTGCATGAAGTCACGCGGTGGCCGTATCCGTAACGTTAGTCTCAAGCTTCCCGCGCTGCTGCATGAAGTCACACGGTGGCCGTCTCCGTAACGTTAGTCTCAAGCTTCCCGCGCTGCTGCATGAAGTCACACGGTGGCCGTCTCCGTAACGTTAGTCTCAAGCTTCCCGCGCTGCTGCATGAAGTCACACGGTGGCCGTCTCCGTAACGTTAGTCTCAAGCTTCCCGCGTGGCTGCATGACGTCACGCACTCGCCATCCATTACCCATTAAATTAGGCTTCCCGCGCGGCTGCATGACGTCACGCGGTCGCCGTCTCCGTAACGCATAACGTTAGTCTCAAGATTCCCGCGTGGCTGCATGACGTCACGCACTCGCCATCCATTACCCATTAAATTAGGCTTCCCGCGCGGCTGCATGACGTCACGCGGTCGCCGTCTCCGTAACGCATAACGTTAGACTCAAGCTTCCCGCACTGCTGCATGACGTCACACGGTGGCCGTCTCCGTAACGCATAACGTTAGACTCAAGCTTCCCGCGCGGCTGCATGAAGTCACACGGTGGCCGTCTCCGTAACGCATAACGTTAGACTCAAGCTTCCCGCGCGGCTGCATGAAGTCACACGGTGGCCGTCTCCGTAACGCATAACGTTAGACTCAAGCTTCCCGCGCGGCTGCATGAAGTCAACAAGATCATTTGAAATGATAAAATACGGCCCCTACTAATAAGAATCTCGCACAATGTGCATTAATTGGTACAGAATTGCGTTAGATACATCTTGCGTCCAATGATGTCTGCCACAGTGTTTCCCACACAGAATGCACAAGGCGTGGTGGTACTTCTTTTCTGCACAGACCTTATGGTGAAAGCTCTGCACTGCCATTCTCGTGATCATATGCCGGAGTTCATAGTTTTCGTTCATCCACTCGCAGCTCCTCATGGCACCTGTGCAGTAAAATCCTTCCTCTTGTCGCATAGTTCGTTCAGCAGTTCATCATATGCAGGCCAGCATCCATTGACTTCTTATATCTTCGATATAAAATTGTTTTCAGAAATGATAAAAATTGTCCGGTTAGCTCAAACAATGCCAGCGTTTCGGCCCAGTGTGCCGTTGGGCTCGTCAGTTGGTACAGACACACCTACCAATACGCGTGGCTAGCACATGCTGAGAAGGCCATGCAAGACACAAAATACAAGCAGTATTGACGTCACGAGCATGCCAATGGTGCTACGGGAGTCAAGCTCCCTTTCATTAAAACAAAAGCCTTACCTTGGCAATCCAAATAAGGTTTTGAATATTCCCGAAGGGAATATGATGTAGTTTCCATTTGAGCGGATGAATTATCAGAAATGATAATTCCCTTCGGGAATATTCAAAACCTTATTTGGATTGCCAAGGTAAGGCTTTTGTTTTTATGAAAGGGAACTTGACTCCCGTAGCACATTGGCATCGCTCTTGACGTCAATACTACTTGTATTTTGTGTCTTGCGATGGCCTTCTCAGTATGTGCTAGCCATGCGTATTGGTGAGGTGTGTTTGTACCAACTGACGAGCCCAACGGCACACTGGGGCGAAACGCTGGCATTGTTTGAGCTAACCGGACCATTGTTATCATTTCTGATAATTCATCCGCTCAAATGGAAACTACATCATATTCCCTTCGGGAATATTCAAAACCTTATAAAATTGTTGATCGGCTAAGAGGGCGAGCGGGGGTGTATTTAGAGAGATTGAGCACCTTCTTCACGAACACCGCCTTCACTCTTCCAATTCTCATCAGATCTTTCTTAATAAGGAGGTTCGATAAACTTTCCAATGCGTATGTTACTATCGGTGTCTTCTTCTCGAGGATGGGCCACTTAGGACCACGCGGAATCAATGTAAATTATGTTGCACCCCCGGTGCAAGACTGCCACAAGTCAAAAAGGACACTTTTTCAGGAGAAGCATTTAAAGATATTGAGCTAATAGGAAAAATATAAATATTTACATAATTAAAGTGAAAGTAACATATCACTAACTACTAACATTGTCCAGTACTATGCTATAACATACAGAATTCTTTCATTGAGTATAATTATGTGTTTTAATCAAAAATAATAATAATTTTGAGTTATAGCAGTTTTCTGTTCAGTGCCATAGAATTGCTATTTATACGATCTGAGTTGTGGCAGTTTTACAGGACACGGACTTGATCATAGGCATTTATAAGTACCACATACTTCAAAATTCGTGTTTTTTGACTTGTGGCAGTCTTGCACCGGTGGTGCGGACTATGTTGAGAGTAGTGGAGTAGTGGCGCTTCTGCCCCACTTCAAAACCCCCCTTGCTCTACTACTAAGCCTCAGCCATGTTAAATATCTCTTGAACGCATGGTCCGATTTTGACAAATGAGGTATTGTTGGACTCGGGCTGACGTCCTCTTTGCTATGGACCACTCATTATATTTTTCAAAATTTTTTTGAAAATTTTTGTTTTCGAAAATAGGCGATAGTTTGAAAACCAAACAGGATAGAACGTTGTGCCATGGCTCAAACGAACAGTCTTTATGACCTTTATTTTTTGTAATAAAAAATTTTTATTTTTTATATTTTTTTGAAAACACTCGAATTTTGAAAATCCTATATTTTGGAAACTAGGAACTCTACAAAAAAAATTGTTTAACGTAAATCAATGGTCCCTACCCCCTCTACCCCCAAAATAAATTTCAAGTCTCTAGAATGAAAACCTGCAGTAGTGGGGTAGTGGGGGAGCTGCTTATAAAAGCAAGTGGTGAGCCCCTGCGACCTTGGAATGGAAAGAGCCATGCTAGGAGGGCGTGCTTGGATTCGTTTTTTTCGTCTCGTCGTGCTCTTTACGGGAATGTCGGTGTCGAAAATGTGAAAATCTGGAAACACAGTCTTTTTGGGGTAAAAACGTGATTTTAGACTTTTTGCTATATCTCACGAACCAATAACGCTAGAGGCGTGTTCGACAGGTCCAAGGACTCGGGGTAACGTCCTCTCTCCTATGGACCACTCGTTATAATTTTTAATAAAATTGGAAACTCGGTTTTGGGGTAAACACGTGTTTTTTGTGATTTTGCCAATATCTCACGAAGCAATAACGCTAGAGGCATGTACGACGGGTCCAAGGACTCGGGGTGACGTCCTCTTTGCTATGGACCACTCGTTGTAATTAAAAAAAAATGGGAAATGCGATTTTGGGGTAAACACGTGTTTTTTATGATTTTTGCCGATATGTCACGAACCAATAACGCTAGAGACGTGTACGAGGTGTCCTAGGACTCGGGCTAACGCCCCCTTTCAAATGTGGTAGATATTTTTTTTCCAAAAAGATAATTCACAAAGGGCCTAACGCCATACATGTTGAAAAAACGTTTTCTTTTTCTTTACCTGTTTATAATGTTTATAAAGCGTGGTGGTTGAGAGAGAGAGACCATACGGCTGGGTGTGTGTGTTTCAACGAACCTGTCGCTAACCACAAGGACCATGCTTAATAGAACAATCGCTATTTCGACGGGTCGGTGTATGACAGAGCGAGCGTGCGTTTTTCTGATATTTTACCTTTAACGTGTAAACGGTGATGAGAACTTGATTCTATGTTGGTCGAAGCGAGTATCGAAAACAAACGAGCAGGAGGTGAAGGTCATTTGAGCTTATTGGAAGGCTCCGATCTGACTTGACAACAGGTGCAATGGAAAAAATGACCAAGACGCTTGAAGGTGAAATAATCTGACCATTGTGGTGGCAGGGAAGTGCGAAAGGCGTGCACACATGTGAAACCACAGGCACGCTAAACCAGTGACATTCTGTCTTGCTTCGTACGTGACAAAATGCAAGTCCATGTGACATTTGATCTACCGCAGGTGTTCACTTTGGACGTTATCTGTCCACGTGCATGATAACTGTTAACAAGTCACATTCTGTTTTGCTTCGTACGTGACAAAATGCAAGTTCATGTGAAATTTGATTCGCCACAGGTGTTCACTTTGGGCGTTAGCTGTCCACGTGACCGATAACAGAATGGTCAAAGCGTGGGAAAAAATGATTATACATGCAACGTAGTATATATAAAGACATGTCGTTATCATTTCCACTCTCACTTGGGTGGACTACCTTTGAACACACTGCGTTGCATGAAACCCCTGGTCTTGTTTAACAGTTTTGGTGTTGGTGGAAAATACTTAACCGTGTTGTGGGGTAGGTATTTATTTATATACTTATTCATTTATACATTTATTGATTAATATATATGTATATTTACAAGCAATTATTTATTGATTAAGTAATTAATGATTTTATTTATTTGTTTGCAGATAACCGGCATACCTTACATGTCTGAGGGAGAAGAAACCATTGCACTTTTGAGCCCACTAGAAGGGAAGAGTAACAAGTCACTGCAAGTAAAGGTGAGATGATTTTTTTAAACTAACTTGTTTCATTTTTTTTGTTTTATGTTTTATTTTATGAAATGTATGTATTAACCTGAATTTAGGTATTTATAGCGGTTTATTTTATTTATTTTTAGAAACTTGGAAAGAATAGCCTTACCGCCGTAGCAGTCGCTGAAAAAAAACAGAAACGCACTAAAGCGAAACCACTGCCAAAGAGTGAACTGTTTAAAACTCAGGTAAGTCCAACTTAAAAATGCTATTCCATTTTACCACTACTGAAAACTCGTAGACAAAAAAAAATTCATTACCTGTACATGACTGGGACAATGATTGCTTTCTTGATGAATGGCTATGTTGTTGTTGTTGACTGGGAAAAGTACAAGGCCATGTTGGATTTTCTAAAAATAAAAATAATAAATTTAATTTATGGGTGGTTCCCTATGGACTCAACGAATATCCACAGGTTTGAACATGATAATGTGAACAAAATGACATGACATTCATTTTTGTTTATATATTGGTTAAAGGGAGGGTGGGGGAATGTAAATGACTGTAGCTTTATAAAAAAGAAAATAAGTACATGGGTTACTGTTAGTGCCAACATACAGTTTATTTTTAATGGTGTTTTGATATATTAATGCCAATTAACGTTAACGTTTTATTTACAAGTATTGATTGATTGATTGATTGAGTGATGGGTTATTTTGTTTGCTTTTAGGTGTCGTCATGTGCCATTAACGTAATGAACAGACAGTGAACAAGCATGCATTATGCTTTAAAGTACTCTGTGCAATGTTAATAACTTACAATAAGAAAAAGTTTTATTATAACACATGGCGTTAGTACCAAATACAACAAGTGAGCAAGTTGGTTTACCACGTGGGTTAAATTTAAAATCAGAACATGATCGATGGTTAACATTTGAATCCTGGCCTGTAGGCTTTTTGTCGACGCATGAACTTGCAAAAGCCGGTTTTTTTTACTTGAACCGAGAAGATGTGGTGCGCTGTGTGTTTTGTCGTATTGAACTTTCACACTGGGAAGAAGGGGATGATCCCTTTAAAGACCATTTGCGATGGTCTCCTCACTGTCCTTACATGCTTGGAAAGCAAGTGGGTAACCTACCCGTGCATTCATTTTACCGAACCACAAGGCCTTTGGCCGCTACTTACGTTGCTGAATCACAAATAAATAATAATAATGATGTATTACCAGCCAACGGTAGTGTCGATATATGTGGTCCATATGCCATAGACAGTGTTGAATTGGCGTGTGCTTTTGAAAAATTGGGAGTTTGCAAGACTAAAGCACTAGCACACCCAGAGTACAGCTCTGTTGAAAAACGTTTCGAATCTTATAAAAATGTTTGGCCATTAATATTAAAACACCTTACCAAACAGCTAAGTGAAACTGGATTTTTTTATACTGATGAAGGGGATAAAACAATATATTTTTATTGTGGATTTGCTTTAAAGGATTGGCAAATGACTGATGACCCTTTTGTGCAACACGCTCGTTGGTTACCAAACTGTAAATACATGGTGTTGCTTAAAGGTCAGGAATTTGTGAACACTATTCGTAAAGAAAAAGTGATTGCAGCACAAGACATAAAAGTGCCTTTAGAGTTAGAGCACGCGGAGCAAATACATAAGGCTGAAAGAAAAGACTTGTCTCACGAACAGATACAAAAGTGTGACCAACAATTATGTAAAATTTGTTATCAAGATGAACTAGGTGTTGTATTTTTACCCTGTGGACACATGATAGCCTGTGTCAAGTGTGCATTAGAACTTAACACTTGTGCTATATGCAGAAAAGTAGTATCTGCTACAGTTAGGGCATTTCTTGCATAACTAGTATAATTTATTCGCCATGCATAGTGCAAAATCCCTAATTGCACAATATTATTAAAGCTGTTTTAGAGTGTAATAGATATGCTTTTGTTTTGTTTATAGACTACTACAATGAATGTTTTGAATGCTGTGGGACAATCATGTGGCTTAGAGACAAAGAAGCTCAGCGAATTGCCAACGCATATTCCATTCCGCATTATCAAGATTCGGAAATTGAAAACAGCATATGGTGATCGTGTACTTTGTGTATGTGAAAACTTTGAGACATTTCTGCCTATACGGTTTAATGATATGTCGGAGAGTGTTTTTGATGAAGTCAATAATGCTGTACAACCTGTACACATAATTTATGAAGGTTTTAAAAACAATAGGTGCATGGTTCGTTTTAATTAAATAAATAAATAATGTGAAATAATAATGGAAAATATAAGTAATGACAATATACTGAAAAAGAAAGAAAATATGTGTATAGAATAATAATGTTTTAGTGTTTAGTGTTGTCTTTAAAAATATTATGATGAAACCAAAAAAAAATGTATATAAAGTTTGTAAATAAATGCAAAATGATGTTACAATGCTGTTTTATTTTATACAAAGTTAGTATATTTAACATTGCAGAGTATACATGATTATGACAATAAATGCACACTGAATACAAGCCTTTCTCACTTTACAATAGTCTGTTATAGTTTTAAACACAAGGCTTGTTGTAGATCATTTTCTAGCAATGTCCATTCAATGTTGTTTTCGAAAAGTGGGGAAGCCACAATGGTTGTATTGACATAAAAACCTTATGGTTATTACTATTTAGTCACTTTCACCCCCTTGCATATCAAGAGCAGATGACCTAGTTGTTCCACTCTTTAAAACGACAACAACAACACTACCTCTTGCATAGTTTGTGATGTTGATGGCTCTTGCGACGTGGAAGATGGATTAAAAATAACTTTGAGAACAGGGGTTAAACGTTGATCATTAAACAATGCACTATTTTGAGTAGCAATATGGTTTTCTTGATTTTTTGTCGACGGCAACTGTGTTTCATGCGGTACACTACATTGATGATCACTGACACTTAAAACCTCACTATTTTTACTTTTTAGGTCACTACGACAATGTTTGGAACGTTGCTTTGAACAACGCCAAATAACAGTTCCATTTTTATTGGTTCGTTTCACAATATATGAATATCCTTTATAGTATGCGTAAGGCTTACCATACCTAGTCACTGATACTTCCATATCAACTGTCGAGTATAGACTAAGCTCTAGTAAAGTCAACTTGGTAATAAGAATACTAGTTTAATGTGAGAGCAAATATGGATCCAAAGAGTTCAGGTAAAAGTGAAAGCAAATAAGCAAATATTAGAAACAAGTGTTGGGGTGAAAGTGGTCGCAAAGTGGTAGACCCATTACACAATAATTTCAGCACGACGAAGCTCTTGTTCAATTTCTTTGATTTCCCAATCGTGACCAGTATGGCCAGATTGACGTGAGGCATGCAACAACTGTAGCCGCTGGACGAGCTTATTGGGATTGTGCCAGTATACAAATTTAACAAATGGATTTTTAGGTGTAAACAAAGCATTACCATTATCATGATCATTATCATCATCATCATTATCATCATCATGATCACCATTATCATCATGACCATCATCACTGTTACTATATAGTCCTTTTTGATCCTCTTGCAATACCACTTTATTTATAGTCTGAGTTGATTTTGATAGTGTTGAAGGTTTCTTGGACGTTGACAACTGTCCTAACATAACGTTTTGAGGACATGATAAGTCCTTTTGAACAAACACTGCACTATCTTTAGCCGCAATATCGTTTTCTTGAACTTGCTTTTTAGCATTTTGATAATTGTTTGTAAACAGTAAGCGTGGTTCGTTTCGAGCACTACATTGATGAACACTCACACTTAAAACCTTTCCATTTTTACTTTTCAGATTGCCTCGACATTTTGTTGACCTCTCTTTTGAGCATCGCCAGAATATTATTCCATTCACATTCTGGCGATTATAGTTATAGGAGTAGCCTTGATAGAGTGCACGTAGCCTACCTTTGTTGGTTGTAATAAGTTCCATTGTAGTAACTGACCTGTCAGTACGATGTTCACACTACAAAGGTTACAACTGTTTTGCTGATGGAGTGACCTACTATAAGCTTATATATTGGCTTATGTGTTGGCTTTTTGTGTTGGCTTTTCGTGTTGGCTTTTCGTGTTGGCTTTTTGTGTTGGCTTTTTGTGTTGGCTTTTCATGTTGGCTTTTCATGTTGGCTTTTCGTGTTGGCTTATGTGTTGGCTTTTTGT
Organism: Meconema thalassinum; assembly: GCA_946902985.2. Classification (NCBI taxonomy): domain Eukaryota; kingdom Metazoa; phylum Arthropoda; class Insecta; order Orthoptera; family Tettigoniidae; genus Meconema; species Meconema thalassinum. The sequence continues at coordinate 342,838,788 of OX336395.1, forward strand.
GTTGGCTTTTTGTGTTGGCTTATGTGTTGGCTTTTTGTGTTGGCTTATGTGTTGGCTTTTTGTGTTGGCTTTTCATGTTGGCTTTTCGTGTTGGCTTTTCGTGTTGGCTTTTTGTGTTGGCTTTTCGTGTTGGCTTTTCGTGTTGGCTTTTGTGTTGGCTTTTCGTGTTGGCTTTTTGTGTTGGCTTTTCGTGTTGGCATTTCGTGTTGGCTTTTCGTGTTGGCTTTTTTTGTATTGGCCTTTCGTGTTGGCTTTTTGTATTGGCTTTTCGTGTTGGCTTTTTGTGTTGGCTTTAGTATTGGCTTTTGTATTGGCTTATTTGACAAGTTATTTGTGTCAATGTATTTAGTGGATTTTTTCTTGGTGTTGGAAAGTAGTTGAAAGAGAGGGAATATTTAAAGACTTAACCTCAGCTCACTAACCTAACCTAACCTAACCTAACCTTTCAACTCTCAGATGTTAATTAAATTCTGTGCATAGTCGAGTTGGAGCCCAAGACCTCAGGGGTAAAAAAACAATTATTTTTGACGACTTATTTTGGTAACTTATTTTAATGGCTAACCTAACTTTACCTAACCTAACCTAACCTAACCTAACCTCAGCTCACTTTGGATATTACTAGTAAGTGTTCATATCCTCTGCTAGGTAGCATGCTAGTAGTACAGGTAGTGCTCATATTTACCGCTAGATAGCGGAAACATATTTTGCATGTTGCATGTGACACTTGTGAAGTTTAACCACATGCAAGACGTGCTTGTATAAGTTCTCTATTTAAACTCAATATACAATTAACCACTAAATGTTCAGAACTAACATGTATAGCCATGTTTAGGGTATATAGGAGACCCTTAGCAAGAAAGGCTGTCTAACCCACGAGTGTACAGCCTTGTCATACGCAGTAAGCCCCTGTTGGCTTTCTCAAATTGTTGTTGTTGTTGTTTTCTGCCAACAGGGGCTTACTGCGTATGACAAGGCTGTACACTCGTGGGTTAGACAGCCTTTCTTGCTAAGGGTCTCCTATATACCCTAAACATGGCTATACATGTTAGTTCTGAACATTTAGTGGTTAATTGTATATTGAGTTTAAATAGAGAACTTATACAAGCACGTCTTGCATGTGGTTAAACTTCACAAGTGTCACATGCAACATGCAAAATATGTTTCCGCTATCTAGCGGTAAATATGAGCACTACCTGTACTACTAGCATGCTACCTAGCAGAGGATATGAACACTTACTAGTAATATCCAAAGTGAGCTGAGGTTAGGTTAGGTTAGGTTAGGTTAGGTAAAGTTAGGTTAGCCATTAAAATAAGTTACCAAAATAAGTCGTCAAAAATAATTGTTTTTTTACCCCTGAGGTCTTGGGCTCCAACTCGACTATGCACAGAATTTAATTAACATCTGAGAGTTGAAAGGTTAGGTTAGGTTAGGTTAGGTTAGTGAGCTGAGGTTAAGTCTTTAAATATTCCCTCTCTTTCAACTACTTTCCAACACCAAGAAAAAATCCACTAAATACATTGACACAAATAACTTGTCAAATAAGCCAATACAAAAGCCAATACTAAAGCCAACACAAAAAGCCAACACGAAAAGCCAATACAAAAAGCCAACACGAAAGGCCAATACAAAAAAAGCCAACACGAAAAGCCAACACGAAATGCCAACACGAAAAGCCAACACAAAAAGCCAACACGAAAAGCCAACACAAAAGCCAACACGAAAAGCCAACACGAAAAGCCAACACAAAAAGCCAACACGAAAAGCCAACACGAAAAGCCAACATGAAAAGCCAACACAAAAAGCCAACACATAAGCCAACACAAAAAGCCAACACATAAGCCAACACAAAAAGCCAACACAAAAAGCCAACACATAAGCCAACACGAAAAGCCAACATGAAAAGCCAACATGAAAAGCCAACACAAAAAGCCAACACAAAAAGCCAACACGAAAAGCCAACACGAAAAGCCAACACAAAAAGCCAACACATAAGCCAATATATAAGCTTATAGTAGGTCACTCCATCAGCAAAACAGTTGTAACCTTTGTAGTGTGAACATCGTACTGACAGGTCAGTTACTACAATGGAACTTATTACAACCAACAAAGGTAGGCTACGTGCACTCTATCAAGGCTACTCCTATAACTATAATCGCCAGAATGTGAATGGAATAATATTCTGGCGATGCTCAAAAGAGAGGTCAACAAAATGTCGAGGCAATCTGAAAAGTAAAAATGGAAAGGTTTTAAGTGTGAGTGTTCATCAATGTAGTGCTCGAAACGAACCACGCTTACTGTTTACAAACAATTATCAAAATGCTAAAAAGCAAGTTCAAGAAAACGATATTGCGGCTAAAGATAGTGCAGTGTTTGTTCAAAAGGACTTATCATGTCCTCAAAACGTTATGTTAGGACAGTTGTCAACGTCCAAGAAACCTTCAACACTATCAAAATCAACTCAGACTATAAATAAAGTGGTATTGCAAGAGGATCAAAAAGGACTATATAGTAACAGTGATGATGGTCATGATGATAATGGTGATCATGATGATGATAATGATGATGATGATAATGATCATGATAATGGTAATGCTTTGTTTACACCTAAAAATCCATTTGTTAAATTTGTATACTGGCACAATCCCAATAAGCTCGTCCAGCGGCTACAGTTGTTGCATGCCTCACGTCAATCTGGCCATACTGGTCACGATTGGGAAATCAAAGAAATTGAACAAGAGCTTCGTCGTGCTGAAATTATTGTGTAATGGGTCTACCACTTTGCGACCACTTTCACCCCAACACTTGTTTCTAATATTTGCTTATTTGCTTTCACTTTTACCTGAACTCTTTGGATCCATATTTGCTCTCACATTAAACTAGTATTCTTATTACCAAGTTGACTTTACTAGAGCTTAGTCTATACTCGACAGTTGATATGGAAGTATCAGTGACTAGGTATGGTAAGCCTTACGCATACTATAAAGGATATTCATATATTGTGAAACGAACCAATAAAAATGGAACTGTTATTTGGCGTTGTTCAAAGCAACGTTCCAAACATTGTCGTAGTGACCTAAAAAGTAAAAATAGTGAGGTTTTAAGTGTCAGTGATCATCAATGTAGTGTACCGCATGAAACACAGTTGCCGTCGACAAAAAATCAAGAAAACCATATTGCTACTCAAAATAGTGCATTGTTTAATGATCAACGTTTAACCCCTGTTCTCAAAGTTATTTTTAATCCATCTTCCACGTCGCAAGAGCCATCAACATCACAAACTATGCAAGAGGTAGTGTTGTTGTTGTCGTTTTAAAGAGTGGAACAACTAGGTCATCTGCTCTTGATATGCAAGGGGGTGAAAGTGACTAAATAGTAATAACCATAAGGTTTTTATGTCAATACAACCATTGTGGCTTCCCCACTTTTCGAAAACAACATTGAATGGACATTGCTAGAAAATGATCTACAACAAGCCTTGTGTTTAAAACTATAACAGACTATTGTAAAGTGAGAAAGGCTTGTATTCAGTGTGCATTTATTGTCATAATCATGTATACTCTGCAATGTTAAATATACTAACTTTGTATAAAATAAAACAGCATTGTAACATCATTTTGCATTTATTTACAAACTTTATATACATTTTTTTTTGGTTTCATCATAATATTTTTAAAGACAACACTAAACACTAAAACATTATTATTCTATACACATATTTTCTTTCTTTTTCAGTATATTGTCATTACTTATATTTTCCATTATTATTTCACATTATTTATTTATTTAATTAAAACGAACCATGCACCTATTGTTTTTAAAACCTTCATAAATTATGTGTACAGGTTGTACAGCATTATTGACTTCATCAAAAACACTCTCCGACATATCATTAAACCGTATAGGCAGAAATGTCTCAAAGTTTTCACATACACAAAGTACACGATCACCATATGCTGTTTTCAATTTCCGAATCTTGATAATGCGGAATGGAATATGCGTTGGCAATTCGCTGAGCTTCTTTGTCTCTAAGCCACATGATTGTCCCACAGCATTCAAAACATTCATTGTAGTAGTCTATAAACAAAACAAAAGCATATCTATTACACTCTAAAACAGCTTTAATAATATTGTGCAATTAGGGATTTTGCACTATGCATGGCGAATAAATTATACTAGTTATGCAAGAAATGCCCTAACTGTAGCAGATACTACTTTTCTGCATATAGCACAAGTGTTAAGTTCTAATGCACACTTGACACAGGCTATCATGTGTCCACAGGGTAAAAATACAACACCTAGTTCATCTTGATAACAAATTTTACATAATTGTTGGTCACACTTTTGTATCTGTTCGTGAGACAAGTCTTTTCTTTCAGCCTTATGTATTTGCTCCGCGTGCTCTAACTCTAAAGGCACTTTTATGTCTTGTGCTGCAATCACTTTTTCTTTACGAATAGTGTTCACAAATTCCTGACCTTTAAGCAACACCATGTATTTACAGTTTGGTAACCAACGAGCGTGTTGCACAAAAGGGTCATCAGTCATTTGCCAATCCTTTAAAGCAAATCCACAATAAAAATATATTGTTTTATCCCCTTCATCAGTATAAAAAAATCCAGTTTCACTTAGCTGTTTGGTAAGGTGTTTTAATATTAATGGCCAAACATTTTTATAAGATTCGAAACGTTTTTCAACAGAGCTGTACTCTGGGTGTGCTAGTGCTTTAGTCTTGCAAACTCCCAATTTTTCAAAAGCACACGCCAATTCAACACTGTCTATGGCATATGGACCACATATATCGACACTACCGTTGGCTGGTAATACATCATTATTATTATTTATTTGTGATTCAGCAACGTAAGTAGCGGCCAAAGGCCTTGTGGTTCGGTAAAATGAATGCACGGGTAGGTTACCCACTTGCTTTCCAAGCATGTAAGGACAGTGAGGAGACCATCGCAAATGGTCTTTAAAGGGATCATCCCCTTCTTCCCAGTGTGAAAGTTCAATACGACAAAACACACAGCGCACCACATCTTCTCGGTTCAAGTAAAAAAAACCGGCTTTTGCAAGTTCATGCGTCGACAAAAAGCCTACAGGCCAGGATTCAAATGTTAACCATCGATCATGTTCTGATTTTAAATTTAACCCACGTGGTAAACCAACTTGCTCACTTGTTGTATTTGGTACTAACGCCATGTGTTATAATAAAACTTTTTCTTATTGTAAGTTATTAACATTGCACAGAGTACTTTAAAGCATAATGCATGCTTGTTCACTGTCTGTTCATTACGTTAATGGCACATGACGACACCTAAAAGCAAACAAAATAACCCATCACTCAATCAATCAATCAATCAATACTTGTAAATAAAACGTTAACGTTAATTGGCATTAATATATCAAAACACCATTAAAAATAAACTGTATGTTGGCACTAACAGTAACCCATGTACTTATTTTCTTTTTTATAAAGCTACAGTCATTTACATTCCCCCACCCTCCCTTTAACCAATATATAAACAAAAATGAATGTCATGTCATTTTGTTCACATTATCATGTTCAAACCTGTGGATATTCGTTGAGTCCATAGGGAACCACCCATAAATTAAATTTATTATTTTTATTTTTAGAAAATCCAACATGGCCTTGTACTTTTCCCAGTCAACAACAACAACATAGCCATTCATCAAGAAAGCAATCATTGTCCCAGTCATGTACAGGTAATGAATTTTTTTTTGTCTACGAGTTTTCAGTAGTGGTAAAATGGAATAGCATTTTTAAGTTGGACTTACCTGAGTTTTAAACAGTTCACTCTTTGGCAGTGGTTTCGCTTTAGTGCGTTTCTGTTTTTTTTCAGCGACTGCTACGGCGGTAAGGCTATTCTTTCCAAGTTTCTAAAAATAAATAAAATAAACCGCTATAAATACCTAAATTCAGGTTAATACATACATTTCATAAAATAAAACATAAAACAAAAAAAATGAAACAAGTTAGTTTAAAAAAATCATCTCACCTTTACTTGCAGTGACTTGTTACTCTTCCCTTCTAGTGGGCTCAAAAGTGCAATGGTTTCTTCTCCCTCAGACATGTAAGGTATGCCGGTTATCTGCAAACAAATAAATAAAATCATTAATTACTTAATCAATAAATAATTGCTTGTAAATATACATATATATTAATCAATAAATGTATAAATGAATAAGTATATAAATAAATACCTACCCCACAACACGGTTAAGTATTTTCCACCAACACCAAAACTGTTAAACAAGACCAGGGGTTTCATGCAACGCAGTGTGTTCAAAGGTAGTCCACCCAAGTGAGAGTGGAAATGATAACGACATGTCTTTATATATACTACGTTGCATGTATAATCATTTTTTCCCACGCTTTGACCATTCTGTTATCGGTCACGTGGACAGCTAACGCCCAAAGTGAACACCTGTGGCGAATCAAATTTCACATGAACTTGCATTTTGTCACGTACGAAGCAAAACAGAATGTGACTTGTTAACAGTTATCATGCACGTGGACAGATAACGTCCAAAGTGAACACCTGCGGTAGATCAAATGTCACATGGACTTGCATTTTGTCACGTACGAAGCAAGACAGAATGTCACTGGTTTAGCGTGCCTGTGGTTTCACATGTGTGCACGCCTTTCGCACTTCCCTGCCACCACAATGGTCAGATTATTTCACCTTCAAGCGTCTTGGTCATTTTTTCCATTGCACCTGTTGTCAAGTCAGATCGGAGCCTTCCAATAAGCTCAAATGACCTTCACCTCCTGCTCGTTTGTTTTCGATACTCGCTTCGACCAACATAGAATCAAGTTCTCATCACCGTTTACACGTTAAAGGTAAAATATCAGAAAAACGCACGCTCGCTCTGTCATACACCGACCCGTCGAAATAGCGATTGTTCTATTAAGCATGGTCCTTGTGGTTAGCGACAGGTTCGTTGAAACACACACACCCAGCCGTATGGTCTCTCTCTCTCAACCACCACGCTTTATAAACATTATAAACAGGTAAAGAAAAAGAAAACGTTTTTTCAACATGTATGGCGTTAGGCCCTTTGTGAATTATCTTTTTGGAAAAAAAATATCTACCACATTTGAAAGGGGGCGTTAGCCCGAGTCCTAGGACACCTCGTACACGTCTCTAGCGTTATTGGTTCGTGACATATCGGCAAAAATCATAAAAAACACGTGTTTACCCCAAAATCGCATTTCCCATTTTTTTTTAATTACAACGAGTGGTCCATAGCAAAGAGGACGTCACCCCGAGTCCTTGGACCCGTCGTACATGCCTCTAGCGTTATTGCTTCGTGAGATATTGGCAAAATCACAAAAAACACGTGTTTACCCCAAAACCGAGTTTCCAATTTTATTAAAAATTATAACGAGTGGTCCATAGGAGAGAGGACGTTACCCCGAGTCCTTGGACCTGTCGAACACGCCTCTAGCGTTATTGGTTCGTGAGATATAGCAAAAAGTCTAAAATCACGTTTTTACCCCAAAAAGACTGTGTTTCCAGATTTTCACATTTTCGACACCGACATTCCCGTAAAGAGCACGACGAGACGAAAAAAACGAATCCAAGCACGCCCTCCTAGCATGGCTCTTTCCATTCCAAGGTCGCAGGGGCTCACCACTTGCTTTTATAAGCAGCTCCCCCACTACCCCACTACTGCAGGTTTTCATTCTAGAGACTTGAAATTTATTTTGGGGGTAGAGGGGGTAGGGACCATTGATTTACGTTAAACAATTTTTTTTGTAGAGTTCCTAGTTTCCAAAATATAGGATTTTCAAAATTCGAGTGTTTTCAAAAAAATATAAAAAATAAAAATTTTTTATTACAAAAAATAAAGGTCATAAAGACTGTTCGTTTGAGCCATGGCACAACGTTCTATCCTGTTTGGTTTTCAAACTATCGCCTATTTTCGAAAACAAAAATTTTCAAAAAAATTTTGAAAAATATAATGAGTGGTCCATAGCAAAGAGGACGTCAGCCCGAGTCCAACAATACCTCATTTGTCAAAATCGGACCATGCGTTCAAGAGATATTTAACATGGCTGAGGCTTAGTAGTAGAGCAAGGGGGGTTTTGAAGTGGGGCAGAAGCGCCACTACTCCACTACTGTTGAGCCTTCCTCCTTGCCCAATATCTCTTCATATGGCATGGATTGCTGTAGTTTCTGTTCCTCCGACCATGCACGTCGTGATCTTCCTCAAATCCCCTTGTGTGAACGACATTCCTGATTACATTTCTATCCATCAGATGGCGATCCCATCTGCACTAGTCCTTCTCCACCTGTTTGTACCACTTTGGTTTTGTACGTTTGTTCTGCAGAAATTTGTGGATTCGGTAAGTAAGTCTCTCTTTCCAAATGGCCCAAAAATTGAATTCATCTCATTCTCATGGTATCGGTAAGTTTAGAAATTTTCCTATATATTTCAGAGTTGGGTTCGGGATAGTGTATGCCATTTTTAATTCTGGGCCCTAAGATCTTTCGCATAATTTTCCTTTCCTTAATCTCTAATTGTTCCTTTAATGTTTTAAGTCGTAAATTGAGCGTTTCTGAAGCATAAAGAACTTCCGGTTTAATCACTGTTAAGTAATGGCGAATTTTACTATTCCATGACAAGCATTGCTTGTTATAAATATTTTTAGCCTATTTTCAATTTTGAAAAAATAGGCTTATGAGATCACCTTTTGTCCGTGTGTGTGTGTGTCCCCTAATAACTTCTAAACGGCTCGAGCGATTTCAATAAAACTCGGTAAGTTCATAGCACTATTCCGGACGACCCCGATCGTGCCCTTCAAATTTTGTTATGTCTCACCAATCCAACATGGCGGCTGTGTCAAATATTTCACCAGCATTCAATATCTCCGAAACTATTACCGATATCACCCCGGATTTTTTTTACGGTGATAAAGGGAACTACTAGAAGTTCACCTATGTGACTGGTAACTACAAAACCAACATGGTGGCCACGCGAATTTGCGACTTTTAAATAGACGTTTCTCGCGATTGAACCAACCAAACGCAATGAAACTTGGTACACTATATGTTTATACTCATTGTAATGCACCAACATCTAGCTTGGTTCAATTGTTTACATAACCACAAAATGGCGGATGTGCGAAGTATTTCACCGGCATACTATATCTCTGAAACTATTAGCGGTATTACCCTGAAAATTTGTACGGAGATAAAGGGCACTACTGGAAGTTCATCTATAAGACTTTCAAAAACCTGTTAACTACAAAATGAACATGGCGGCCAAGCGAATTTGAAAATTTTAAATAAACCTTTCTCGCGATTTATTGTTCCAAACGCAATGAAATCTGGTGCAGGACATGTGTATACACATTGTAATGCACTGGTATCTAATTTAGTTCAATTGTTTACATAACCTCAAGATGGCGGCATTGCGAATTTCGAAAATTAAGTTTTTATTTCTTGTGTCGTAATCATGCGACCGAAGTGAAAGTTTGAATAATGAACCTACGCAATAATTTTCCTCTAATGGTGCATGACTCTATGGCCTATACATTTAACAATCCAACATGGCGACCATCCGAAATATTTAGACGGCTATGAATATCAACGAATCTATTATAGCAATCAAAATGAATTGTTTTATGTTCATAGGGGCTATGAACTTAAGTTCACCTATAGGACTTTAAATAACCTGGTGATCACAAATCCAACATGGCGGTGACGCAAAGTATAAATTTTCACATGGACGTTTCTCCGAGTGCAGTGAAACTTGGTACAGTAAATCCTTATACGAATGTTAATCCACTGGCATCTAATTTCTTTCAATTGTTTCCATAAACACAAGATGGCAGCTGTGCGAAATTTTAAAATCTCCTTGTTACTTCTTGTGTCCTAATCATGCGATTGAAGTTTGAATGCTACACGTACACAATAATCTTCATCTAACAGTACCTACATATATACAATCCAACATGGCGACCATCGGAAATATTTAGTCGCTTCTCAATATCTTCGAATCTATTACAGCAATCAAACTGAAATTTTGTGTGTTGATAGAGGCAATTAATATAAGTAGGATATATGAAAATAGGCTGTATAGTTCTTCACTGAACTACTTGTTTGTGTATTGAAAAGCAACCTCCATTTTCTGGATTATTGGTCTTACAGATTTATTTTCATTGCCGTTTTCTGTAAACTATTCACCTAAGTATTAACATTCCTTTAATCTAGCAATTTTGTTAGTGTTAATATCAATCTCATGTGGAGAAATTTTGTTGGTCATAAATTTAGTTTTTTCATAAGAGATATGAAGTCCTATTTTTGCTGCTTGTTCTTCTGTGCATCAGAGAAGTCAGCAATTAGTGCCATAAAATCAGCAAACACTAGACAAGTCTATTTGAATACCCTTTACTATCGGTGTAATTTTTAGCTTATTAATTTAATTTATTTAATATGGCCATTCTTCTCCTTCATCAAGTGTCTCGTCCTCCATTGGCTGCAATAAAGGTTTATTATTACAAGGCATTTCCCTTGGGGAAACTAACCACGGGTGCCAACCTTGGAGGACAAGACACTTCCTGACTTCCTGCCCCACAAATTATAAAGCAAGGGGCATTTCCCTTGGGGAAACTAACCACAGGTGCCAACCTTGGAGGGCAAGACACTTCCTGACTTCCTGCCCCACAAATTATAAAGCAAGGGGCATTTTCCTTGGGGAAACTAACCACGGGTGCCAACCTCGGAGGACAAGACACTTCCTGCCCCACAAATTATAAAGCAAGGGGCATTTTCCTTGGGGAAACTAACCACGGGTGCCAACCTTGGAGGACAAGACACTTCCTGCCCCACAAATTATAAAGCAAGGGGCATTTCCCTTGGGGAAACTAACCACAGGTGCCAACCTTGGAGGGCAAGACACTTCCTGCCCCACAAATTATAAAGCAAGGGGCATTTCCCTTGGGGACACCAACCACGGGTGCCAACCTTGGAGGGCAAGACACTTCCTGCCCCACAAATTATAAAGCAAGGGGCATTTCCCTTGGGGACACTAACCACGGGTGCCAACCTTGGAGGGGTAGACACTTCCTGCCCCACAAATTATAAAGCAAGGGGCATTTCCCTTGGGGAAACTAACCACGGGTTCCAACCTTGGAGGGCAGACACATGTTGCCCCACAAATTATAAAGCAAGGGGCATTTCCCTTGGGGAAACTAACCACGGGTGCCAACCTTGGAGGGCAAGACACATGTTGCCCCACAAATTATAATGCAAGGGGCATTTCCCTTGGGGAAACTAACCACAGGTGCCAACCTTCGAGGAAAAGACACTACCTGGCTTCTGCCCCACAGGTTTCTTTGTATGTCAGCAAGATCCACACACTCGGTTAAAATGTGGGCCACGGAGAAAACGGCTCCACAGGTACAAAGTGGGGGTCTTCCCTTCTCATTAGGTACGAGTGGGTGGATCTTGTATGACCTATCCTTAGCCTACACAAAATGACGGACTCTCTCCGTGACCGGAAAGAGCTCCGCCTCAGGCGAGTAGTTCCCTTGATCGCTTTCAGTTTACTAGGCCGTGTGTCAGCTAGCCACTGACTCTCCCAAAATGCCAGAACTTGTAGACGTAACTGAGAGCGAATATCTCTAGCGGGTACCTCCATTGGTCGAGGTGGTAGTGATACCGCCTCCTTACAGCTTGATCCGCTAACTCATTTCCCGCAATTCCCATGTGGCTTGGAAGCCATAGAAAGGTGATTCGAGTGTCAGCGTGGCACAGCCCGGCTAGTAGGTCGTGGATTCGCTGCACGAGGGGGTGTTGCGGGAAACATGTAGCAATTGACTGCAACGAACTCAAAGAGTCGGTACACACGAGAAAGTGGATTCGAGCATCCTGTAGTGCAAACTGCAGAGCTTCATAGATGGCAACGAGCTCCGCAGTAAACACACTACAGGCCTCAGGCAAAGAGATCTTGGTATTTGCACCATCAATAACGTAAGCACAACCCACTTTCTCGTCCACCTTCGAACCATCCGTGTATAGAATGCCAGCGTCCGGAAATTGGTGAACTATGGTGTGGAACTGCCTCCGGTAAACGGAGGCATCCGTGTTCACCTTAGGACCTCGGTGAATATCTAACCGAATTTCCGGACGCGGGACTTGCCACGGAGGCACCTCGCTAGATGTCCGGATCATACAGGGATCTACAGCCACTCCTATTTCAGTACACGAGCTATCAAGTCTAATACCAACCGGCCGAGTGGCACGAGGCCGGTTGGCGTACCCCTGGTGGTTTTGATAGCTCGGGTGCTGCGGCATTTGACGCACATTGGCAGCATATGCTAAAAGCATATGTTGGCGTCTATAATTTAAAGGTGGAACACCCGATTCGGCGAGTAGGCTGGGTATCGGGCTGGTCCGGAAGGCACCGGTAGCCAGCCTAACGCCACTATGGTGGATACTGTCCAGCATTTTCAAGTTTGCCGGTCTTGCTGAACCGTATGCCGCAGAACCATAGTCTAGCCGGGACAGGATGAGGGCTTGGTAGAACCGTAGCAGCACCGCACGGTCAGCCCCCCCCCCCATGTAGTGCCACTAAGAAACTTGAGCATGTTCAGTTTCCTGAGACACGTCATTTTTAATTGCCGTATATGGGGTTGCCACGTTAATTTTCTGTCAAAATGGAGCCCCAGGAACCGATAAGTGTCAACCAACGGCAACGCAGCATCCCTGAGATGTAGTTCAGGGTGTAAATGTAGCCTCCGGAGCCGACAAAAATGGACGACGGAGGTTTTCGCTGCTGAAAAACGAAAACCCCGGTCGTGATCCCACCTGTCGACCCGGTTGATAACTAGCTGCAATTGCCGTTCCACGACTGCCATACTTACAGAGCTGTAGTCTAATGCAGAGCTAAATCGTCTACATACAGCGATGGAATTACCGCGGACCCGGCGGCGGCAACAATGCCATTTATGGCAATCGCGAACAAGGTGACACTCAGCACTGAACCCTGATGAACTCAATTTTCTTGAATATAGTATTGCGATAATGCCCTACCGACCCTTACACGGAAGAGTCGGACGGATATGAAATTCGCAATGAAAGTCGGTAGATTACCACGGAGTCCCCACTTGTGAAGGGTGGAAAGGATCTCGTAGCGCCATGTGGTGTCGTATGCTTTCTTGAGGTCAAAGAAAACCGTGACTAGGTGCTGCTTTCGGAAAAATGCCCCCTGTATGGCGCTCTCAAGTCGCACCACGTGGTCAGTGAGCGAAATCCACACTGGTACTCAGACAGGAGTCCTTTCTCCTCCAAGAACCACACCAGTCGACGGTTCATCATCTTTTCGAGCAGCTTACATAGGCCATTTGTCAGACAAATGGGCCCATAGCTACTTACAAACTTGGGATCCTTTCCAGCCTTGGGAATCGGTATCACGATCCCCTCGCCATTGAGATGGAAACTCCCTTTCAATCCATATACGATTGAAGAGGATCAACAGTTGTTTTATACTGGCTTCGCACAGATGTTTTAACATTTGATTGTGTATGTTATCCGGTCCAGGAGCCGTATCCCTGCACAGTGCAAGCGCACTGCGCAGTTCCCATTCAGAGAATGGTACATTATAGGACTCCGAAGCAGCAGTGGCAAAGGACAAGGGGTGAGTCTCTGCCTCCCGCTTCAGAGTCAGAAATGTAGGATCGTAACTCCCAGAGCAGGATACATTGGAGAAGTGCGAGCCAATACTGTTGGCAATGCAGAGATGGTCCGTGATGATATCTCCATTGATGGATACTCCGGGTATCGACAGTGATGTCGGGAGTCCGGAGATCCGACGAAGCTTAGTCCACACTTGAGATGAAGGAGTATGCGCCGTCATAGACGACACATACTTTTCCCACGTCGTTTTCTTACTCTCCCGAATCAGATATCGGGCTCTAGCACGCATCCTTTTGAAGGTGATAAGGTTGGCCATAGTGTTTTGCCTCCGATAATATTTGAAAGCACGTCGACAATCTTTAATGGCTGCTGCAATCTCGGCTGTCCACCAAGGGACAAGCTTCCGGCGTGAGTTGCCGGATGAGGAAGGTATTGTTTCCTCAGCAACAGCCAAAATACCATTCGTTATGTGAATGGTATGATCGTCGACACTCTCAAAGGTATCTTCGGCAAACACCGCACGTGCCGTGAAAGTTGGCCAATCAGCCCGACGGAGAAGCCATCGACTTGGTAACTCGATGGCTCTCTGGTTCGGAAGAGTAACGATAATTTGAAAATGGTCACTATTACAAAGGTCACTGTATCAGGGGAACCAGCGCACGACTGCACAATGTAATATCGATACTTGAATAAGTACCGTGTGCAATGGAGAAGTGCGTAGGTTCCCCTGTGTTCAACAAACACAGGTACAGCCGCCTGATCAGCCTCTCGAAATCTCTCCCTTTACCGCTAGTGGTAGCGGAGCCCCAGATGGTGTTGTGGGCATTAACATCTCCCAGAAGGAGAAAAGGAGGGGGGGGGGGGGGAGCTGAGAGACTAGATCCACCAGCTGGTTGTAATCCGGTTGAGAATCAGGCGGGATGTACACGTTACATACTGTTGCCATTACTGGCAACGAAGTAGGAACTGCAACTGCTTCTAGCTGAGTACGCAACGGCACCTCTTCACTAAAGAGGCTAGAGTGGACGAGAGTGCAGACACCACCGGCGACCACAGCTCCGTCCACCCGGTCTTTAGAGAAGAGTGTGATGTGACGCATTGTTGTCTCATGTCCAGGACGAAACCTGGATTCCTGAAGACAGACAATGGTTGCCGAAAACGATGATATTAATTGTCGTAATTCAGCGAGATGAACAGAATAGCTATTACAGTTCCATTGTAATAGTGCCATGGTGTGGACTTAAGTAGAAGTGGGTCTTCTACTTATGCTTGACCGTTTGCCACCCTTCCCCATCTCTATTTGGAGATGATGGGGGCAGGAGAGCACATCTCAATCTCCACATCTCCGCCCGAAGACGAAGAAAATGGAGCGGGCGCTCTCTTGGGTTGGGCGCGGTCATCGTCGGATCTCACGAGTCTCACTCTTGGGGAAGAGCGAGAGCGGTGTCGAGGGACTTTCTCCCGGTCCGAAGACTGGGTGTCTGTCCCCGGCACGCCCCGAGGAGATTTCTTACTGGATCGGCGTTGACGTGTGTTTGGGGAAGTAGATGGTCCCTTCCCCACAGACGCCGGGTCCTTATAAAACCAGGTCGCTCCTGCTGGCACCGCTCCACTGGTAGTGGTGGGAGCGGGATAGCCAGCAGATACGTGAGCAGCCCTGTCTTTAGGAGAGGAAGAGAAACGGCGCTGAACCGTTCCTCTCTCCTCCGCCGATCTTTTTGCTTTTCTATAGGGGAGTTCCTCCATACGGACGGGCTTGGCTTCAGCAGGCTTCGCTCCGTTGGTGGTCGTGGGAGCGGAAAGGCCAGCAGAGACAGTAGCCATCCTGTCAGCAGGAGGGCGAGAGAGACGGCGACGAACCGTCTTCTTCTTCTCCCCTATATGTTTCGTATTAGGTGGGCTGGAAGAATGACCAGCCCTGGTCGGCAAAGTCTTCTTTCACCCTTTAGCTGGGGAAGACTTTTTCGCCGACCGTTTCGGAGAAGAAGAGGATTTCGGAGAAGAAGAGGACTTCTCCGAATTCGCCGGTTTAGATGTTAAAACCGGCGCCTTCTTAACCGTGGCCGAAGAAGGTTTTGGGACCTCCTTCGGGCTGACAGTGCTCGCTGGTACAGCGAGGGGAGATTTCAAACTCGTACTTAAAGAGGACATTGAGGGTACTGCACTGGAAACTTTGACGGCAGGGGTGATTGAGGGCGTCGCTGCAGCTGCAAACGATACCCGAAATTCGGGGGCATTCATATGACGATACCTCTTGCGAGCGTCGTGATATGAAAACCTGTCAAGAGTCCTGATTTCCTGGATCTTGGCTTCCATAGTGAATTCAGGGCACTGTTTTGACCGTGGAGAGTGACTTCCTTGGCAGTTGGGACATATCGGGGGAGGCGTACACATCTCACCACCCTCATGTGTCCCCTTGCCACACTCTCTACATACGGCCTTCGCAGTACACCTGGCGGAAATATGCCCGAATCTCGGGCACTGGTAGCAGCGCATAGGTGGAGGAATGTACGGTCGCACATCGCAGTTGTACGATGTGACCTTCACCTGCTTAGGTACAACATCACCCTCAAGATGGAGAATAAAAGCGCCGGTATCGACGCTCTTCTCTCCAATATTTCGGGTGATGCGCCTAATCTTTGTGACGCCTCTCTTCCCCAGATACCGCAACAGTTCAGCATCGCTATTCAAAATGAGATCACGATGGAAAATAACTCCACGGACCTCATTCAGCGTTTCGTGCTTTGTGATCTTAACGGGGATTTCGCCGAATTGCGTGCATTCCAGCAACGCTTCGGTTTGCTGCCGGCTAACGGTATGCAGCAAGAGCTGCCCGATCCGGAGCTTGGAAATCCCGTTAAGATCACCAAATTTCACCTCGATTTCCTCAGCGAAAATGATCGATTTTACGAGCTTGAAATCATCCCCGTCTGTCCTGGTAGCTACCAGGTAGCGAGGTGATCTGTCACAAATCGTTTGTTAAAGGCTTCATCCCAAGGCGTATACACCTTGGGATTAGCTCGACACTCAAGAGACGGCTTTTTGAGGGCGCCACCCTGTACAGGTGTCCGTGATCGCTTTGATGGCATCCCGGACGAAATCCTCCCCGAATACTGCCCACTCCGAACGGGGGCCATCACTGTGGGTGCCACCCAGCCAAGGCAATACCTACCTGGCATAGCAAGTATTGCCCGGGGTCCCAGTGCCTCGAACAGGCACTTCCCCCTCGGCATGCACAGTGATTTATGCAGCTCCAGTATTCGGCCATGCAGGGACCTTCGTTGTAAGGCGGATACTACTGTAGGGTACATGGCGCACCCACCTGACGGGATGGGGCATACCGTCTAGGCTTCCTGGCCAGATGGCCAAGCTGGTGGCCCTTCCCCTAACAGCATGCATGTTTATTTCTATAGGTCAAACCAGAACTGGGACCAGAAGTCCGAAATCGACCTTTATAAGGCCCCCTCTAAGTCGCCTTTTACGACAGGCAGGGGATACCGTGGATGAATTCTGCCCTCCCCATCCACAGGCGGTCTGAACAAGCAAAAACTGGCAAGTTATTCGGCCATGTCAGCCCTATTAGTCGCCTCCTACGACAGGCAGCGCATACCGTGGGTGTATTCTAACCCGCACCCACACGGGGGATTGTATGTAGAGTAGGGAGAGTCTAAGCCATTTCGGCAACTCTCGAGACCAGCCGAGTGATGCCGAAGTGATTAAGGGGTGATGGGTGGGTAGGTGTTGGGTAGGGATGGGTTTTACCCGAGGAGAGTCTAAGCCATTTCGGCAACTCCTAAGCCCAGACGAGGTACCGGAGTGCCCCGACCCTTGCAGACCTGACGATTTTCTATAACTCCCTAGGTGAAGCGTGCTCTAGAATGATAGACGAGAAACCGATATGTTTCAAATCTTAGCTGGTGATGTGCTGTTGTGACTACTTTTGGAATGATGTGTTAGTTATTGTTGTTTTAAGGGGTGGAACTACGAGGTAACCTGTGAGCCCTAGACGCTTAAGCAAGGAACTAGTACAGCCTGGGACAGTCCAGAATATCAACCAGTTCGCAGTTTATTTTGCAAGACAGAATTCTCTCTACTAGTTGGTAGGTAGGTGGTATAATAATTGTATTACGGTAATGCAGCCAATGGCCATATACAGGATGGTTCAGGGAAAGGATATTGGAAGGAAATCGGCTGTAGAACTATTGAAAGGAACCATCCCGGCATTTGCCTGGTGGTGAAAATGGGAAACGCTCTCCCGATGCCAGTGAGGCACGAAGTAGCACGTTGGCGCTCTCAGTCACCTCAGCCGGTTAGGTAGGTATGTGGCCTATATTTAGGTTTTTAAATTTATTTATTTACCGTATGGCTTTTAGTGCCGAGAGTGTCCGAGGACAAGTTCAGCTTGCCAGAGTTTGTTGCTGCTTCTATGCGGACACCCATGAGGTGAGCTACTAGTACCGTCGCGTGTGGAGTGTTGTCTGGGAGAGGAAAGTGTGAATGTAAGTACGAGGAATTGGAGGATAGCGGCTGTGGCCTATAGTTAGCGACCAACCAATGCTAATAACTTTTCTCTCCTCGAAACACTGTATGATAAAACTTGTACGGGTAATGCTATGAAAAAGAGCATAATAATTGCTGGAGATTTAAACCTCCCCAAAGTAGACTGGTCTGGTGAGTCAACTAGCTGTGGTCAGGCTCAGAGCGCTGCAAATAAATTCTTAAGGGAGGGGGGATTTTCCCAAGTAGTTGACTTCCCAACTAGAGACAATAATACCTTAGATGTTTATCTCGTAAGGCCTGTAGAGTTGTATATTAACTGTCTGAAAGTACCAGGAATTAGTGACCATTCTGGGGTTGAATTAAATATTAGATATGGTGACATTACAAAATTAGACTCTGATGTAGCAAATAAGATCATATTCCAGTATCGCAGGGCGGATCAGGGCAAGTTTCAGGGGTATTTGAATGAGCTATTTGTAGGATGGGCATCGGAAGGAAATCACATTAATATCCTGTGGACTAACTTTTTGAAAATTTTAAATAGCGCTGTTGATAAATTTGTCCCATTTAAATTGCTGAAACAAAACCCAGATCCTGAGTATTACACACAAGAAATTAGGAGTCTAAAACGGAAAATTAGGAAATTAGCCTATACAATAAAAGACATGATAGTGACAAGTATATGTTGAAATTTAAGTCCTTATCAAGAGAGCTCGTCTTAAAAAAGAGGGCTGCTCATGACAGTTATATGTCTGTGCAGAAAATATAATAAATCCACTTACGCACTTAATAAACAGTTCAATTCTTTCAGGAACTTACCCGGATATTTTGAAGTTATCAAAAGTAATTCCAGTACACAAAAACGGTTCAAAAGATGAATTAGATAACTATCGTCCTATTACCTTACCAACTGGTATTGCAAAAATTGTGGAAAAAATTATGTATAAGAGACTGATAAGTTTCATAGAAAAAAATAAAATATTATCAAACTCACAACATGGATTTAGAACGGAAAAATCTAAACAGACAGCAATTTACGAATGTAGTAATAGTATACTGAAATTAATTGACAATAAGGAACATGTAACTGGCCTATTCTTGGATTTATCGAAAGCATTTGATGTTGTTGACCATAAAATCCTCCTTACCAAACTAAATCAATATGGTGTTAGAGGTCTAGCTAATAAATGGATAGAGTCTTACTTAACAAGGCGTAAACAAATAGTAAGCTTGAGACACAAGGATGATGGAACCAAATTACTTAATGAAACATTGTCCAATGAGGGAATTATTGAATTTGGAGTACCCCAGGGATCAGTTTTGGGCCCACTACTCTTTCTTCTATATATCAATGATATAACACAGAACGTTCATTCACATAAGGAAATTTTGTTTGCGGACGATACAACACTCGTAATAAAAGGTGAAACTAAACAGGTCATACAGCAGTCTGCTGACTCCGTTACAGGAGAGTTAACCAAATGGTCACAAGATAATCGCCTCATAATAAACTATAAAAAGATAGTATGTCTAAATTTCCACACTATACAGAATAGGAATCCTGCGATGCCCAATATAACATTAAATGGTCATCAAATAGAAAATAAATCAGAAACAAAGTTTTTAGGACTATGGATACAACAAGACTTGAAATGGAATAAACATATACAATATCTGAATACTAAACTGAACTCGATGTGCTTTGCGTTACGTATTTTGAAAACCTGCACTAGCATGCACACATTAAGAAATACTTATTTTGCTTATTTCCATTCATACTTAAGATATGGGATCATATTTTGGGGTATGTCGCCAGATGTACTAAGCACGTTTAGGATACAAAAGAGGGCGATTAGAATTATGGCAAATGTAAACTCTAGAGAATCATGTAGACCTCTGTTTAAAGATTTAAACATTCTCCCACTGCCCTGCATATATATCTTTGAAAGTATTATGTTTTTTAAAAAGAATTTAATGAATAAAGATGTTTTTCTTAAAACAAACAATGATGTTCATAGGCATAACACAAGACAAAATCAAAACATTCATATTTCACACACACACACAAGCATATATCAAAAAGGAACTTTTCACACTGGAGTTAAATTATACAATAAACTACCCCAGTATATAAAACTGGCCCCAAAAATAAAAACATTTGATAGAATGTTGAAAGCTTATCTGCAGTGCCATTGTTTTTACTCAGTAGTTGAATATTTTAGCGTATAGGAGTGATGGAATCTATAACTATATTTTACTTTTTTAATTTAATTTTAATACCTAGCTGTATGTTGTTGTATTTATAGAATTAAGTTTTCATATTATGATAATAGAGTGAGGTGTAAATAGTTGTGCAATAAGATTGTATCTATTAAGATTTGCTATTATAATAAGTTATAAATAGTTATAATCTTAGTAATATATACCTGTTAGTTCTTTTATTTTATGCATGTAAATTCTGACGTGTCCTATATCAAAAATGTATTGAATGCATGTATTTGATCAAATGGAATTAATAAAAATCTATCTATCTATCTATCTATGCAAGGTTTACTTGGTTCGGTAGGTGATGGGTGGAAAAAAATTTACAGTTATGTTAGGAGAAAAAAGGGAAATTCAAATAATTTCTCGATGATAATCTCCGGTGACGGTAAATTAATTACTGAGAAACAGGCCATTGCTAATGAATTAAATGTCTTTTACGGTAGTGTGTTCAATAAATCCAATAGCTGTGTGTTGGACCTTAACGACGAATCAGGGGCTCCCCTGTTCCAAATAAACCAGTCAGCAATTGTAAAGCTAATACAAAAACTACGTTTCAATGTATCAAAGGGTCCTGATAATATTGTTAGTGAAGTAACTAGGAGGTAGGGCCGTGGCACGATACTTGGAGGTGATGTTTAATATGTCCATAAACAATGCGCAAATCCCAGATGACTGGAAAAGAGCTTCGGTAGTACCAATATTTAAGGGAGGGAGCAGACTTGAATTGGGCAACTACAGGCCGGTTAGCCTTACGTCCATCGTTTGTAAACAGATGGAGCATCTCATTTGCGACTATTTGAGGGAACAGTGGGAAACATTATCATGGTTTCATTCCATTCCTGACCCGGTCGGAGACTGGAAGCAGGCTGTGGATTTTCATTTCAATGATAGGCAACATGGATTTCGGAAAGGTTACTCCTGCGAGAGTCAGATGCTATCACTTTTTCAAGACATTAGCCAATCGTTAGACCATGGAGTTTCAGTCGACGCCGTGGCTATAGATTTTGCGAAGGCATTTGATGTCGTTCCGCATGACATGCTACTCCATAAATTAGCTTCGACGAAGATTGATAGAAGAGTAATTTTATGGATCCAAGAATTTTCGACGGGTCGTTCCCAGAAAGTGAAAGTCGAAGGCATATTCTCGGATGAAATTACCGTAACGTCGGGTATCCCTCAGGGCAGCGTAATCGG
The DNA here is from genome assembly GCA_946902985.2 of Meconema thalassinum. Classification (NCBI taxonomy): domain Eukaryota; kingdom Metazoa; phylum Arthropoda; class Insecta; order Orthoptera; family Tettigoniidae; genus Meconema; species Meconema thalassinum. Next base: position 342,860,412 of record OX336395.1, read on the forward strand.
AACTTTGTTATTTTGGCGTTTATAAATGACTTACCAAATGGGACTCACAGTGACTGTCGATTGTTTGCAGATGATTGTTTAATATATCGAAAGATACACGACTCACAAGACAATGCAGTACGTCAAGAGGACCTAAACCTGGTCTATAAGAGGGCGATTGTAAATAAAATGAAAATAAACACAAGAAAATGTAGTCTCTTAAAAATAGGGAAAGTGCGAAGGCAGGATTTTCAATATAACATTGGCTCGGAAATACTTGTAGAAGAAGATTCTTGCAAATATTTGGGCGTTCACGTAAGGAATGATATGAAATGGAGTAGTCATGTAGGATGTGTAGTTTCAAAAGCTTACAAATCCCTGCACTTTGTAATGAGGGTATTAAAAGGAAGTAGTACCTCTGCTAAAGAATTAGGCTATTTGTCACTTGTAAGACCTATTCTGGAATATGCCTCGCCGGTTTGGGATCCATATCAAGTAGGGCTCATAAATGAGTTGGAAATGGTACAGAGAAAGGCCGCTAGATTTGTGCTCAGTGACTTTAATCCAAGGAGCAGTGTGAGCCGTATGTTAAAGAAACTTGGGTGGGAATCACTTGAGGCTAGGAGGATGAAATCTAGACTCTGCGCTATGAACAACACGTATACAAATCAACCAGCATGGGGTGAGCTTAGCAAACGATTGGGAAAGCCCACTTACATGGGTAGGAGCGATCATCCTTTCAAAGTTAAGGGCCGACCACAGCGAACAAATTATGGTAAATATTCTTTTGTAAACCGTGCCATTGATAACTGGAACTCTCTACCTGCCGCAGTCTTAGAGCCTTTTCCCAAACATATAGGTGTGTTTAAGAAAAGACTGACTATTTGTGTAAATACTCCAGTTTAATTGTTGTATAATTGTTATTGAATTGTTATGTATAATTATTTATTTGTTATGTATATCCAATTTGCCACCGGGGGACACACCCCCCATTGCAAATAAATGAATGAATAAACTAAGTTCTCCTTTTTTAAATTAATGATGTGCAAGTGCTAATTGTGACTCTATGAAAGCATGCTTGGGAGCTGTATAGAAAGTACAATTTGCCAGTGTAAACGGATTGATTTAGTGGAAGCCAAGATGCGAGTTACAGACATGTTTTAGGCTTGTAGTAATAAATTACGACGTGAGTTTTGCTTCGTTTATTTGACCTGGTTATCTAAGGTTGACTCATACAATACTACTCCAAAGAACAACGAGTGTACATTGTTTATTTTATTGTATCTCTGGTTACCCCAGAGATAACAACTGCTTCGCATGGCCTCCTTGCTCCTGCTTCCCTGAATCCAGATCGGCAGTCACAAAGGAGGTGCTGCGCTCTGGATTAATGCCGTGGAGAAGTGTTATGGTTTCGTCACAGGCTTTATTTATTTACCATGCGCTGTACATAACACAATAAGATGTCACAATACTAAGTAATCTTGAACCTATACCTAGAATGCATCCCACTAGACATCACACTAGACATAGTGGACAGGATATAGGGATGGGGTACGTGTGTGTAAAGTGCACATCCTTGTGGAATGACAAGGAAACCGGCAGACAGACACAATCATAATAGTCGTGTTCAAAAGGAAATAATTGGGAGGAATTAGATCAAGAGGTAAGTAAACCTTTCTGGAGTGTTATAAAACAATATCATCATAACCTGTATCCCTGTTGTGACTGTACCAGTTTGTGTATTTGCAACTAGGTTTAGGATTTGGATGGAGATGGCCATAACCTGTGCCTGCAGTAGAAGTGGGAAACCACAGAAAACCATGTTCAGGATAGCAGACATGGTAGGAAATAAAATGGAATTTGGGGTAAATATGTGAATTTGGGGTATATATGGGTATATATGCTCCACAGTCTGGATGTTCTCAGGAGGAGAAAGATGCATTCCTTGAAGACCTAGAAGAACATGTAGAAGAGGATAATATAATTGTGATGGGGGATTTTAATGCACAAGTTGGGGTGGAAAGACAAATGTGATTGGTCCCAACGGATTTGGAAACAGAAATGCAGAAGGAGAATACCTATTGGACTTCTGCCTCAGAAATAATCTCATGATTAAAAATACATTTTTCAAGAAACAACTCAGTCACATAATCACAAGGTACAGCTGGGATGGGAAAGTGAAATCCCTAATTGACTACATTATCTCTGACAAAGAAGCTGGAACCCTAATCACGGATGTAAAAGTCCTCCCAGGAGAGTGCTTAGAGAGTGATCATAGACTACTAACTGCCACACTAAGAAATGTCCCAAGGGAAAAGATAAAACCAAGACGCATATCCAAGATAAAAGTTTGGAATTTAGAAGAGCCGGAGAAACAGAAAAAGTGTCAGAAGAAAATCAGTGACCACATCCCAAAAGATGAAATAAGAACAGGTCAAGAAGAGTGGAAAAGATTTAAAGAAACAATGGTTGGTGCTGCAGTAGAAATTGTTGGAAAAACAAGCACCAAAGTAAGGGAGAAAGAGACCCCCTGGTGGAACTATGCTGTTCAGAAAGCTATAAAAGAAAGAAATATAGCTAGGAAAGAACGGGACAAAGAAAACCAGAAGGATACAAACAAAAATGAAATCAGACTGGAACAATTGAACCAGAAATACAGAGATCTTAAACTGAAAGCGAAGAGATTAATACAATTGGAAAAAGAAAATAGTTGGACAGAATTCACTAAGAAACTAGAAGAGGACAGCAGAAACAATAACAAGCTCTTGTACAGAATTTTGAAAAACAAAAGAAACCTGTATGTCCCAATAAAAGCATTAGAAATTGAAGATGGAAACATTGTATGGAAAGAGGAAGATGTAAGAAGGGAAATGAAGAAATATTTTCTCCAGCTATATAATGGTAAGGATGTAATGGAGGAGGAATGCAACACTCCAGAAAATCAGAGCAGCAGTACGGAATATGAGCCTCCTCTGACTTGGTCAGAGGTTGAAACCGCTTTGAACAGCATGAGTAGAGGCAAGTCACCTGGCATAGACCAAATGAGTGTAGAAATGATAAAGGCTGCAGGAATCCATGGACTTCATTGGTTGTTCAGAGTTATGAATGCTATCTGGAAGGAAGAAAAAATCCCAGATGATTGGACAAAGGGTATTATAGTCCCACTCTTCAAAAAGGGAAGTAGACGTCATTGTGGCAACTACAGGGGAATCACCCTTTTATCACATGGACTTAAGCTAATGGAGAAGATTATTGCTAAACGGATAAGGAACATCCTTGAACCCCAGTTAGAAGAAGAGCAATATGGATTTAGAGGCAACAGAGCAACCACCGACCTCATATTTGCAGTAAGGATGATCATGGAAAAATACTGGGAGAAAGGAAGGGATATCATCTTTGTCTTCTTAGATATAGAAAAAGCCTATGATAGCTTGCCTAGAGAAAAGATATGGGAATGTCTATCAAACAGAAATATCCCACAAACTCTTATCAGGAAAGTGAAAATGCTGTACAGTTATTGCCAGAGCTGTGTGCAAATAGGAGATGGGTATTCAGATTGGTTTGCCACAACTAAGGGAGTGCAACAAGGCAGTGCGTTGTCACCACTGCTATTTATCTCTGTGATGGATGAAATTATGAAAAGGGTGAAACAGAATTCTGGAAATGATTTCAAGGCATTTGCTTTTGCAGATGATGTAGTGGTATGGGGTTGCACAGAAAATGTAGTACAGCAGAATCTAAATGCTTGGAACCACCAATTTAAGGAGTTTGGCCTCAAAATCAGTCATACAAAGACAGTAGCAATGGCAGTCAGCAGACAGAGGTTGCATACAAGCATTGAGCTGGATGGAGCGAAATTAGAACAAGTCGATCATTTCCAATACCTTGGTAGCATTATGACTGAAGATAACAGATGTTCTGCTGAAGTCACCAACAGAATCCAAAAAGGAGCTCAGTTTTATCACCAGGTCAGGAACCTCCTTTGGGACCAACAAATTCCTTTAACATCCAAGAAAATGATGTATCAGGCCTACTTCTTACCTATAATGACGTATGGACTTGAAACTTGTACTATCAACAGAAGAGATAGTAGCAGACTTCAGGCTACAGAAATGAAGTTCCTGAGAACAATGCTTCAGAAGACCAGAAGAGACACGATCCGAAATGTGAAGATTCGTGCAGAGATTCAAGTGAAACCACTTCATGAAGCAATAGCAACATCAAGGTTGAAATGGTTTGGTCATGTGAAGAGGATGAATCCAAGCAGAACGGCAAGAGTATGGCTTGAGCAAGATGTGGAGGGCAAGAGACCAAGAGGCAGACCACGGTCACGCTGGATCTCCCAAATAAAAGAAGACCTGCAGGGAAGAGGTGTCGATTGGCACCAGGTAGAGGAGGAGGAAATATACCTGAATAGACAAACATGGAGAGCGCTCTTATACCACACCCAGGAAGCTGGAGACGGTTAATGATAATGATGGTGAATGTTAAGATATTTGGGTAAACTTGATGTATTTTAGAGAAATTTAGGGGAATTCTGGGGTGTTTTAGGGAATTTTGGGGGAAATATGGGGATTTGATAGGAACTTTGGCTACGTTTTGTGAATTTTAGGGGATTTTGAGATAAATCTGGGGTATTTGGGTGTGTGAATGATAACCTGTGTTATTGTGGTGTCTGTACTAGTGAGTATATATGTAATCGAGGTAGGATTTGGGTAGAAGGCAACCGTGGCTTCAAATTAGGAACCGTAGTCATCAGTACTGTGTAGCGGCCACCATTCTTTGCTCTGGCCACAAAGGTCCGGGGTTCGAATCACGGTTCTTACATGTTTGTGACATAAGAATATCTCGCATTGTATGTCCACTGGAATAATCTGGAGAATTTTTGCGGTAGACAGCTTAACTACTCTGTCGAATTAGCAAGGTGTCATGCTTCATGACCTTTTCAGAAATCTCGGGTAGATGGCCTAGTAGGGTGACAGACACACCAGAAGCATGTTGGACCATCATCGTTCGTCTGATAACCCGATAAGTGAGACAGTTACACTTCCCAACACCTTTGTCGCCACAGCCAACACACTCGTGACTAGCATTGCTCGGGAATAAGATGCGAAGTAATTCAATGTGGCAGATGGTTTTTTCTTAGCTCGTGAGAAAAGAATGGTGGGCAAATTAAACATGGCTAGGAAGGTAGCTGTTGTGGTCATTTTCCTGAAGATATTTGTGGTAAACCACAAAAAATCGACTTCTAAGATTCTTAAGTGAATTTGGGTTAATTATGAGAAATTTGGAGGATTTTAGGGAATTTTAGAAATTTTAGGAACCTCTCAGGCACTGTGTGACGGCAAGTTGACTAGCAGTTGAACAGTGTGGCATTGATTACATACGTAGCAGTCAAGACACCTCAGGATGAATTTAGGGGATTTGGGGGATATTGCGGGAATTTTAGGGGATATGGGGGAATTCTGGGGAAAACATGTGTACTGCCATTGCAAAGAACGTCCTGTGTTTTTTAGCGCCAATATTGTTACTTGTGGGCTCAGGTGATAAGAGGTCAGTTAGTTACTGTAACGGCGGAAGCCAGGCCATCGAGTGGTCATTTTCCTACCGATCAAAATACACTCTAGATCGTCTTGGTCTCAAGAGAACAAGAGTTGACCAAGGGAGGTGGACAGAGAGGAGCCCTGCACAAGTAAGGTAAATGTACCAATAGATGACACCCTTGCCTGGCAATACCAATAGGTGACACTCAGTCTGAATTTTGCAATACTAAGGAATTTCCACATTCCCAGGGGGTTGTGCAAGAACTGGCAACATTGGTGACCCTTACTTGACTACCTGAGCTCATGCCTAGGGTCAGTGGTGTCTTTGTATTCATGTGAAACAGATCTTTGTAAGACTTGTGAATGTATGAAGCAATATTTCCCTTCTTCTAGACACATTCCTTAAGAGGTAAGATGAAAGTTTATTGTCTTCTATAACTCGTTTTATGTAGGAAGGTGATGTTTATTACTATATCAAGGGTTGCAGGGTTCTAGGCTCTGTTTATTTGCTTTGGTTGAAAAGATTAATCTTAAATTGTATTTGTAATTATGTGTGTCATCTATTGGTCTTACTGAACACTATTGGCCCAATGGCTGACAGGGCTGTCAGGCATTGGAGTTTGTTCTACATTGGAGTTGGCAATGTTAAAAGTGTTGTTTTTAAAATAGATGGTAAACTATGTTAATTTCATTATGATTTGACTTCGGGAACCATTAGTTGACAGGGGGTGTCAGCCATTGGTGTCCAATGTGTCAAGCATTGGCTCATTGATTCTTTCTACAATCTCTTTTCTCTTTTTTATCCCTAGATTCAAAATGTCAAAAAAGATTTTAAATTATTCACAAGAGACCATGGTTGCTGCCATAGATGAAGTGAGAAATGGGAATTCTGTAATGGCAGCTGCCAAGAAATTTGGAGTTCTTAGGGTGACATTATTGTATAAAGTCAATGGGAAACTGCCTGTGGGGAAGAAAATGGGCTCAGCTACTCTTTTCACTGGTGAACAGGAAAAGATCTTGACTGAGTGGGTGATAACCATGGCAAAAACTGGTTTTCCTGTTACAAAGGATATGTTCATGATTAGTGTTGCTAAGCTGTCAAAGGAGTTGGACTTGGAGAAACCTCCTGGAGAAAAATGGTACAAACTTTTTAGAGGCAGGAATATTGCCATTAGTGACAGAATTTATCAAACCCTTACACGGTCTAGGGCTAACGTCACTAAGGAGAAGCTCATAAAATGGTTTGAAGAGGTTGGACTGTATATGCAAGAGAAGGGTCTGATGGATCTACTGAAAGATGCATCACGAGTTTTTAATGCTGATGAGTCTGCATTTTACTTGAATCCGAGAGGGGGCAAAGTACTTGCTGAAAGAGGGAGCAGGACAGTGTACCTATCTGGGGCAAATGATGAAAAGGAGAATGTCACAGTGCTCATGACAGCAAATGCAGCTGGCCAGATAGCACCACCTATGGTTGTTTATAGGTACAAAAGGATACCAATGCACATTGCTGAGGCATTCCCAGAAGAATGGGCTATAGGTAGATCAGAAAATGGATGGATGACTCATGAACTCTTCTATGAGTATATAGTAAATATCTTCTACCCATGGCTGAAGAAACAGAATATTGCATTGCCTGTGGTGTTCTTCCTTGATGGTCACTCCTCGCATATATCTCTTCATCTGTCCCAGTTCTGTGTTGAGCATGGCATCGAGCTAGTTGCTCTATATCCTAATGCAACACACTTTCTGCAGCCCATGGATGTGGCAGTTTTCCACACTTTAAAAGCAGAATGGAGAAAACAAGTGCAGCAGTGGAGGATGTCGAACTTGGGTGAAGAAATGAAGAAAAAGGACTTTCCTCCACTACTGCAAGAAGTTATTGGCAAACTTTCACCATCCATCATTGAAAATGGATTCAGAAAGTGTGGATTAATGCCCTGGAATCCTCAAGCTGTGTGTTTAGAACCTGACCAGCCAATGCCTCCAACGCCCAGAACTAACCCCGCGAGAGTCAAGGATTTTTAATCTTATCTAGAGCATGAGATTGGGCAGCAGAAACTCTTGATATTCAGGAATAATAAAGGAGAATGGAGTGGAAACAAAGAAGATATGTCCTTGTACAACATATGGAAGAGTAACAATGACAAGTTGGAAGAGCAGCAGGTAAACTATGCATTTCAATTGAAGTTCTTTAAAAGTTGGAATGATGATAAAGTATATTAACTTAGTGTGATAAGAATTTTACCTTAAATTTTCAGATAGAGGTACAGAGAGGGCTTCATACTAGACCACCGATCCCAAGTCGACAACCATCAATGGAACTAGTACCTTCAACATCAGATGCTAATGAACCAGAAGAGATGCTGCATGTAGAGCCAAGACCTTCAACATCTGTTGATAAGCCAGAGGAGATGGTGACAGCAGAGCCAGATCCGTCATTAAATGTTCCTGAACGGCTAGTTTTGAGTCTAGAGTTATCAACCCCTCAAAAAGCCATGGAAATAGAAGTAACTTCTGGTACAAGTAAATGCCATATCCCTTCACCATTCAAGAAAACCACATTTTGGCCAGGTGAATCTGCAGTGACACCTAAACGAATGAAAAAGGAAAAAATCCCTGCTGTGCTCACTTCACCCCAAGTGATGCCTTACTATAAAAAGAAAGAAGAAGGAAAACAGAAGAAATACGACCAGCAAGTCGCGAAAAAGAAAAAGAGGGAAGAAACTAAGAAGGCTTTAGAGGAAAAGAAAAGAGCCAGGGCAGACAAAAAGAAAGCCAAAGACCAAGAGAAACAGAAGAAACAACAGAAAGAAAATGAAGAGACTGATTCCACATCGAATTGTAGTTCAGTTAGTTTCAGATGATTCAGACTGGCATGAGGATAGTGACGATTTGTCTTGCCAGCCAGTGACATTAGAGGGACTCAAAGAAGGAGACTCACCCCTAGCTAGCTCGTAAACTGTCGCCTCAGTAGTTGAATGGGCATGGTTGGAAGAAATTAAACCATAAAAACACTTTTAGTGGGCGATGTATTGAAGATAGACGTATCCTCTCGCGGGCTTTTTTGTAGAACTTTTCATACTGAACAATTCTTACACTCATAGTATTTAGATATTTTTAATGGTTTGCCCAGCATAAGCTTACAAAGCGCTCGGACGCCAGGTTTTTTAAAATCGACTTTTCCACTAAAATCGTTACTGCTCGGCTTCCTTTGATCATAAATCATTCTCGACATATCCTTTACAGAATGGTGAAAATCCATCCAGTGGTTCTCGAGTTTACCCTTAACATGCAAGCATTGGGGACTTTGTTTTATACTAAGTAGAGGTGATGCAAGCGGCAGCCGTGCTACCAACGGTACTGCTGTAGCTAGCTCTCGCAGACGCATGTAGGCGCTGTGGAGAACATTCCCGGACTCACTGTAGTAGGAATTTGAACGTAAAGTATGACCCGTTTCTTACAAGGATGAATGGTAACTGAAACAATGGTGAATACTAGGGAAATCTGGGAAATTTGGGTAATTTCAGGGAATTTGGAAAAATCTGGAAAATTTGGGGCATTTGAGGAATGTTTGGGGAATTTTAGATATATTTGGGGAAATTCTGGGGTGATTTGGGATAGTTTGAGAAATTTGAAGTATTTTAGGTCATTTTGATAAATTTAGGTGATTTTAAGGAAATCTGAGTAAATTTTGGGGGATATTTGCGAAGGTGAGTTTGGGGAGTTTTAGGGAATTTTGGGCTAAATTTGGGGACATTTAGGGGAATTCTGGGGTCATGAAAATCATGCAGTGCAGTATTGTTATTGTTATTATTAGCCTATTTTCATTTATGAGATCGCCTTTTGTCCGTGTGTCTGTCTGTCTGTGTTTACCCCTAATAACTTCTAAACCGCTGGAGCTATTTCAATGAAACTCGATAAGGTCATATAACTATTTCGTCCGACCCGACTGTGCCCTTAAAATTTGATTAAATTTTACCAATCTTAACATGGCGGCTGTGCAAAATATTTCACGGGCATTCTATATCTCCGAAACTATTACTGATATAACCCAATTGTTTTTGCGGAGATAAACGACACTTCAAGAAGTTCACCTATGCGACTTTCAAAACCCTGTTAAGTAGAAAACAAACATGGTGGCCAAGCGAAGTTGAAACATATAGACTTTTCTCGCACAGTTATACATTGTACAGCAAATGTTTATACACATTATAATGCACTGAAATCCAATTTAGTTCAATTGTTTACATAACCTCAATACTTTAACCTCAAGTTGGCAGATGTGCGAAATTCTAAAAATAATTTTTTATTATTTCTTGTGTCCTAATCATGCGATTGAAGTGTGAATAATACACTTTGGCAATAATCGTCATCTAATAGTAGGCTACATACCTCTATGGCCTCTATACATAACAATCCAGCATGGCGAACATCCACAAAATTTAGATGGTTCTCTACATCAACTAATATCTGGTACCAATCAAACTAAAATGTTGTATGTTGATAATGACTATGAACATAAGTTTACCTATGGCACTTTCAATAATTTGGTAAGCACAAATCCAACATGGTGGCGACGCGAATTTCAAATATTTAAATGGACGTTTCTCGCAATTTAACCATCCGAGCGGAGTGAAAGTTGGTACGGTAAATGCTTATAATCTAATTTATTTCAATTGTTTTCATAACCTCAAGATGACAGCTCTCACAAAACAGGATGGCGTTACTGGACCAAGCTGCAAGAGAGACGGTATAGATACAAGTAGGCCTACTGCTAGCTGACCCAATGCCCAGTCCGGCCACAGAGGGAGTCTGTCATTGAGTGTAGGCCTTGTACCTGTGGAGCCGTTTTCACCGTGGCCCACATTCTAACCGAGTGTTACTCACCTTGGTTTGCAGATCACACCCAAACTTGGTGGTGGCTGCTGGTCTCGTAATCCGCTTTAAAAGTGAGAGTTGGTTAGGGCCAACTATCTAAATTTTCAAATGGATATTTACTCAAAGACTTGTTCTTTTTTGAATTCTGAATTCTTATTTTCCCGTATTTTTTTAATATTATTATACCGGTAATTATTAGTTTGTTTTGTTTTTATTTTATTTTGTTATTTTTAGACCATTTCTGAAGTAGACTTCCACCTCCAAATGTTAACTTAATTCAAAATTTCTATACTTGGTGTTTAGAGGGGTAGATGACCTCGTAGTTCCGCCCCTTGAAACAACAATAATTATAACTAAGGTGGAGTCAAAGAAACACAAAACAACTGCTGCTGAAAACAAAATGGATCCCTGAAAGGAAATGGCTGTTGTGTCGTAGCCAGAATCCCCAAAACACACCTACTAAGCTCCTTTGTCTTTTCCATTATAGGGACCCCTGGTAGCGTTGAGTCCACTAGAGGCAAAAATTGAGAAAGTGAAGCTCCAGCACAACATCACGCCGGATTTGGAATTCGAGATATTGTTTGGCTGGGTAACAAGGAAAGATGTCGACAAGGTACAGGTCGACAAGGTCTTAGTGCGAAAGCTTGCGGAAGACGTGAGGGACTTGGTTCATGACCTTCACGTCAAGGATGACAGCTTATAAAATCCGGAAAGAAAATGAAACAGCTAGAGGAAGAACTGGAGTTCATGATTACGGAGAACAAGATCCTCAATCTCAATCTCAATAAGGCGGAGGTGAGGGACAAGTTCAAATCAGAAAAAGTTGACACCTTGAATGAAACGTGGCTGGAACGCATGAATCGCGAGGAGGTGGAAACGCAGGCCGTCCTTAAGGCAATGATGGAGCCGGCAGGATTGAAGGTGTTGGGATATCCCGAGGCCGAGACCCTCTAACTACACACCTACCTTAGTTGTTCGGTAGATTATATTAGTCTTTTGTAAATATAGTAAGTTGCAGTGAGATTATAATTAGGGTAACTAGGTTTTAGTGTGTTATATTGTATATTGTAGGTTAGTTTGTACATAGTTACCGTAGGGGTCAACTCATGGCATGTTTTTTCTCCACAAGATTGAATTTTTATTTCGATTTCTTTTTCCCTACAAGTCGTAGGAGGGTTTGTTGATTAAATTGCTACAATTTCTGTGAAAATAAATGATCAGCTACAATATTGTAACCAAATATAAGTTCTGATATGTTATTGATTTCCTTTTCCCTGCCTCGCGTGGAAATTGAGGACAATGTTGCATTATCTCGATTATACGACCCCGAGGTCCATCTCATGCTCGCATTGTTCTCAAATTTCACATATGTGTATGGTGACTCATCGGTGGCGTGGGGCACGGCGCGCATCCTTTTAGTTGCACATTCCTGCTGTTTGAGGCAATGCTATTTGAAAGTAGACTTACCTGCTCTTTGGTGTAGTCCATAGAACTATTTACTTTGCATTTTTGATCTCTATGGTGATACAAATTATGCTCTTCATTTGTTCTAAGAGATGGAAACTTTGACTTATGTTTGACTTCTGTGTACTATAATGGCTGACAACAGACCTTGTAGTATTTTGAGTAGAGGGCATTCCAATCATTTACCTAACTCGGGAGGACGAGGACGCTCAGGGAATATATCTACAGTGACCATACGTCCCGAAATAAAGGAGCATGTCCCAGCATCCCGAATATTAATAAAAGTGTCCCACTTTTTGAGTTTGAAAAAAATAATAATTCTATGAAGGATATGCTTAATTAAACGAAATTAATTCGTTGAATTATCCACGACCCTGTCCTAGTTCATAAAGACTCTGAAATACTTTTTCGTTTGTTATAATAATCATAAGATGTAAAGTACGAAACTTAAAAATGAACTACTTTTCTCTCACAAAACTTGTAAGGTACTTCCATAAATAAATAAAAAACACTAAAATAAAATTTGTTGGTTGGTTCTTAAGTTTAGGGGCTGCGACAACGCGGTCATGTAGCCCCGTGTACCTTGGGTGTGTGTAGAATCTGTCTGATAACCGGTGTTAATTGTGATGACTGTATTAGTGTGTGTTATCTGTTTTTTAATTCAAGTAAGGACTGCAGACTTTTGAATTTTTCAAATAGTTCCTACTTTTGATAAACTTTGTATTCATTTATCCCTCTATATTGGATTTTTGGTGGATTGAGTTTTGTGGAACTTCTTAAAATTAAATTTTGTAGAAGGCCATAACTTAAAAGAACTCTACAGTATAAATGTTAGAGTCAAACTATAATCTCTCTATCCTCCAAACATCTCCCACCAACAAGGCTGTCCCAATTTTGACTGTCAAAAATATGGTCACCAAAGATATATCCCCCCTAAAAGTCTGATTTGTCACCCCTAGTGAAAGGCTGTTTAGCCAGTCACTACGTAAATTATGTTGCATAAGTATAAGCAACTCGTAGAGTTGGAGAAGATGAAAGCTACCAACCTGAAGAGGGTACTGTGTCTTTCGAAATTCACTCTTTCTCAGCTGGTGTATGAACTCGCGAAAGAGCCTCCTGTTGTTGACAACCTCAGATTGCAGCTGCTCCTGCCATCTACATCGGGTTATGAGAGACTAATGCAGCAAATGAAGTTAAAGAGAGGAAGTACATGGCAGGAATGTTATGTCACGGATGCGATGACATCGCGGGATTGGACGAGGGGTTTCTATGGGATGAGACACTTGTTAACCAGATTCTCTGTGCATGGATTCCACTTCAGGGTGTGTGCAAACAAAATGTACCATCAGCCGGATTGCAGGTGCGTGTGTGCCCTCTGCGGCAAAACGTGTGACAGATATTATGTAATGCAGTGTGAAGTCATCTCTGTCACAGTTTTGTACTAATGATGATAAGTAATTAATTTCACAGTCATTCTGTGCAGAATGCAGTGAAGGGAATTGCCCTTCCTGCACAACTCAGTGGGTGATGACGGTCACATTGCTTCATACACGCATTCCTCGTTCGGCGAGCATAGTTTGGGGTGAAATCCTTGCACAGCTAGTCTGGTCGTTATGTCTCTTATTCGTAGTTGGCTTCTTTCCACTTGTCGGTGGTCGTCGCGTCTGTGCGATAGAAGTCCAGCCAAATTTCTGTTTGCTTTCTGTGATGTTCGAGATAAAGATAAGTAATGCTAAATTCAATTGCATATTTTGTGCTCTAATAAATTTATTATAAATTATGTTGCGGGTGCGTCCCTGAAGAAAACTTATTTAAGTACATGTGTGTAAAATGTATCCCATTGTAATATGAAATATATGGAACCATTAGGAGTAGGGGTGATGTCGAATGTGTGACAATAACTCAGAACTCAGCTGTTAAAAGGTTGATCTGTGCACCACATTGCAGATATTCGGTTTTTCCTATGTTGAGTTTTAAACCATTTTTTCCCTGGCGATCTTTCCAGCACAGAGCACAATTCTCGAGATTTTCACGAGTTTGATCATCGAGAGATACATCATCAGCATATGCAGTAACATTGTCCATGGGCGAGGTGTTTGTAGGTCGGCTGTTACTGTATCCATGCACACAATTAACAGAAGGGGTGAACTCCAACACTGACGGGGGAAGTAGGTGGAACTCCAGCTGGACTGCGCACCATACTTGTGGCGTTGTGGGGCAGAGACTGGATGCGCTTCGGGGACCCTGTGAACCTCGAGTGATCTACATATGGTGCAGCCAGAACTCTTCCTCTGACATTACTAGAGTCTCATAAATAAGGGCCTTATTGACCCCATGCCGTGTGGCTTGTGATGGCGGCATCCTTTAATGATTTTTGTCCACATTTGAGGTCAGAAGGACCTATCATATCACAGCAGTGGCTTCGATGGCGTAGTCGGTAGCATTCTGAGCTTTTATGCCCAAGATCATGGGTTCAAACCCGGCTTAATTCATCAAATTTTTTAAGAGCATTAAAATCCCTGAGTATGCCTTGCTTTGGAGGGGAAGTAACTTGGCGGGCCCATGTCATAAGATTTATGGCATGTAAAAGAACCTTCCACTAACTACAATTATGTGAAGCAAAATTTCTAGGTTAGATTTGATTAGCGCTCTATTAAGAACCAACGTTCGACGCCAGGTGCGGTGGCATATAGTAACCAAGTTGACAGCTAGGTGTCGTTGATGGTAGCATTTGGTAGGAAAAGTAGGAACTACTTGAAATTGATAGTCTGCTGTCCTTACCTGAATTAAAAACAGATAACACTCTAATACAGCCATCACAATTAACACCGATTATCAGACAGATTCTACACACACCCAAAGTACACGGGGCTACATGACCACATTGTCCCAGCCCCTAAACTGAGGAACCAACCAACCATCACATCACAGCCAAACACTTGTCCAGCATCACTCCTTCATGGTGTAGCAATTTCCCAATCTTCTCACCTTATCAACATGTAGAAAGAAATGCCTGTCAATAGCCACTAAAACTAAGATCCAACACTTGGCCACACAAACCGTAGTCGCCAATCAGCCTCCTCCACCTTCGGTCCATGAATTCTTCTCCTGCTCATGTTCCCTCTGACTCCATCTCAACCTTGGTCTTCTCCCACCACCTGCCTGGTTATCTGTCCTTACCATTTCATCCTCCTGCCACAATGTCCAGCGGTTTGTACAATTCCTCAAGTTCTATGTTTTTCCTTTACCTCCACTCTCCTTCATCCTTCGCTGGCCCAAAGATCTGTCTCAGTGCATTTTGAAAGGAAGGTTTGACTTCCGTAGTACATTGGCGCTGCTCGTGGTGACATTTGTGCCTTGCAGCGGCCTTCTCAGTATGTACTAGCCACACGTCTTGGAGAGGTGTACCAATTCCAACTGAAGAGCCCAATGGTACATTGGGGCGAAACGCTGGCAACTGTTTTGACTTAACCGGACCATTTTATCAAATTTTATTGTGAATTTGTTAATACCCTTCTTCGGACTTACAAATTTTCAGGGGAAATGTCATAGTGATATAGATTTCAGACGAAATGAAAAGTTTGTGATCGGATCTAATTAAGAGGTACTGAGCGGATCACAAGAACCAAACAGTACAACCTTCTTCAAAGAAAAGTTAACAAATGGTCCAATGTGAATGATCATAATAATAATTGTAATAATATTCTTCTTGGCGTTTGTCCTGCCCGATGCAGTGTGCACTCTCTTCGGTTGTGAGCCATGTCTTCAGGCTTTGGTCATCCCTTGGCCACTGTATTTTCCTCCACACGTAGCACACGCCCAAAGCAGAGTAGATAGCTTTCCGGCATTTTCTCCTGGATCGGTGCAATTCCAAAATGTTTCCAGCTATCATCATTCGAAACATGAACCAGTCCCGTCTAGCATCGTTGTCTCCGTGGCACTTTGTCGTCGTTCCACCTCCTTTGTAGCTGGCCAAAACTCATTGCCCTAGAGGTGGACTTTCATCCGACAGTCGCAGGTTGTCGTTCGGCACAACTGAGCTGCATGCATCCTTGCGATGACATCATCATCATCTTGATTTCCCCTTTTCCAGCTGACACTGGGTGGGGGCATATATGGTTCCTCTCTACTTTGTTCTGTCGTTCCACCATTCCTCCTCCGACACAGTGTTCCAATTCAGGTTCCGTTTCCTAATGCTATTCTCCACCGAGTCCATCCAACGCATTCTTGGTCTTCCTCGTCCTCTCTTCCCTGTCATCCGTCGTTCCAGTGCTCGTCTTGGTAGCCTTTCTTCATTCATCCGTTTGACATGTCCAAACCATCTCAATCTGTTTTGCTCCAGTTTGTCATTTAGTTTCTGTACTCCCAGTTCTTTCCGTATATCTTCATTTCTCACTCTGTCTCTCCTAGTTTTCTGGACCATACTTCTCAGGAATCTCAACTCAGCTCTCATCCCTCTTAGTCATTGTCCAAGTTTCTGCTGCACATGTCATTATAGGAACATAATATGCTTTGTACTTAACTTCTTTAGCCTTGTTCCATACTAGTCCTCGTACCTGTTGGTAGAAACCACTCCCGCGTTGTATTCTTCTGCTAATTTCCAAATCTAGTCTTCCATCTTCAGTCAGTTCACTTCCCAAGTATTTGAAGTGTTTCACCACTTCCAATTCCTTATCTCCTACTTTGATTACTCCTTTTCCTTCTTTCTTATCTCTACTCATCGCCACTGTTTTACTCTTCTCCACATTTATCTTCAATCCCCATTGCTCAATCTTTTCATTTATTACGTCTAACTGTTCTTGTACCTCCATCTCATCCTCGCCCCAGATCACAACGTCGTCTGCAAACAACATTACCTTCATCTTTGCTCTACTATATTCTTTCATTGCTGCCTTCATGATGTCATCCATCACCATTACGAACAATAATGATGATAATAATAATAATTAGAAACAGTGCCATTCTTCTTCTTCTTCTCCTTTCGAATAACCCATTTGGAGGGTAGGATGAATCAACTTGGGATATTTTTCACTCTATTCAAATTTCCTTCATCCTCCTCCTAGAGTGGTTATCCTGTCCTTGAGTGCACTTTCTTCTGGTTGTTAGTTTCCTTCTCTCCTGAAATCCTGCCTTTTGAGTAACTTCTCAGTAGAGTGTTCTGTTTTCTATGGAGTCTGTTGTAATTCCAGCACATTTTATATCTTTCTCAATTTCAACGAACCATGCGGTTTTAGACTTGTAACTGTGAAGATATGTTTAGTTAGTCTATTATTATATAAATAATTCATGCTTTTGGGCTAATGCCGTGAGGCAAGGTTTCTCCGAAACGTATGGTTTAAATTAAAAATACACACGGCATTAGCCCAAAAGCATGAATTATTTATATAATAATCCGGGCCGTGAAAGCCTTAATATGCAAATTAGTCTATTATTGCACATTCTGTAGGTGTGCCCAAAAAACTGTAATCGTCTCTTCTTCGTTACATCAGTTAATTTTTCAAATTTTAGATATAACTCAGAATTTGGTCTTAACCTATATTCTGTAGTAGTAATTGGGAGTATTCTGTCTACGCAATGTACTATTGAGAAGGACGTGGATAACAGAATCCGTGCTGCGCATGCAGCGTTTGGACGTCTCTCAGGTCGTGTATTCCAGAGTAAAGATCTAAGAATCTGTACAAAACTAATGGTATACCAAGCTGTTGTCATTTCTACGTTGCTCTATGGATGTGAGACTTGGACCCTATACCGCCAGACCATCAAAAACTGGAACGCTTTCACCTGCAGAAACTCCGTTCCATTATGCACATCAAATGGGATGACTATATAACGAATGCTGCGGTTCTCGAGAGAGAAGAGATGAAGAGCATAGAGGCCATCATCATTAGTCACCGGCTTAGATGGATCGGTCATGTCCAACACATGAATGACGACAGACTCCCACGGAAAATCCTGTACAGCGAGCTCAGCACGGGCAAGAGATCTCTAGGAGCACCTCGGAAGCATTACAAAGACCAGCTTAAGCAAAACTTGAGGAGTGGAGCCATTGATCCACTTGCGGGAGATCGCGCACGCTGGCGTGCAGCCACCTCAGCTGCGGTTTCACAATTTGAAGAAGAACGCCGACGGCAGGAAATGGAAACTCGTCAGAGGAGAAAGCTGCGCCAGATATTGCCACGTCCTGCATCGTGTGTTCTATGCCAGAATTGGTCTGTTGAGTCACCATCGAGTAATGCAGGAAAGAAACATACACTCGGATACGAGTATTGGCCGACGACGAGTAGTAGTTCTTTTGGTTCCCAGTAATTTTCTTAAAATTCCCCTTTCTGCCTTCTCTAATTTTTGTAGATCCGCAATTGTTGCTAGTTTAAGTGTGTCTGCCGCGTACAGAGTTTGGGGCCTGTTTCATAAAGAATCATGAGGACTGATAAAATGTCTACTCATATTATTAGTGGGCTCTGTCTTCGTAACAGCATTTAAGTGATATACTTTAATATAAAACAATGTAACTATTCGGCAATACCGGTATCATGTTTCTGCACAATGGCTATTGAGATATTAACTCACATTGTGGTAATGCAGTTATTAATATAATATACTAGCAGGTACCCGCGGCATTGCTCGCGTCATAGTCATGTCATAATGTTATTGAATGAAATGCAGGTTTAACCCCGTTAACACCCCTTTAGAACCTGAATATCTAAAATTCCCTCCTTAGTAGACGTTTTCGACACACAACAAACATATCCCCAAAATATCATTCTTCTAACTTTAATAGACATGTTTCAGCTTATTTTTAATGATTAGTTTATATGCCAGGTATCACATCCCCAAATGAAACCACTCGTGACATATTGTTATTCAATGAAATGCACGTCTACCCCCTTAACACCCCTTTAGAACCTGAATATCATAAAATCTTTCCTTAGTGGACGTTTTCGACATACAACGAACATATCCTAAAAAATTCCTGTTTCTAACTTCAATAATTTTGGCTGGGCGATGATGAGTGAGTGAGTCAGGACATTTTCTTTCATTTTTTTGAGAATTTCCCCCCTCCCCATGAACCGCGTAAATGGGATTTACGAAAAAAAAAACGGTTAAACACCTATTTACTTATTTATTAAGCCGATTTTTTCCCGCTGAATTCCAAACTTCTCGCTAATATCGTTTAAGAGATACACGCTCCGTTAAGAATCCTTCAACCCCCAATTTTCACCCCTTTCACCTCATAATATACACCATATCGATAAACCCTTAGACATATGTTTGCTTATTTATAAATTAATTTATATGCCGAATATCACATCCCCAAATGAAACAACTCGTGAGATATTGTTAATCAATGAAATGCAAGTTTTACCCCCTTAACACCCCTTCAGAACATGAATATCCAAAAATCCATCCTTAGTGGACTTCCTTCCCCAGAATTTCACCCCTCCCCATGGGCCCCTTAAATTGGATTTATGAAACAACGGTCGACCACCTATTTACTTATTTTTCAAGCTGATTTTCCCTCCTGAGTTTCGTTCGTACTTTATGCCTCTGTCTTTTAAGAGATACTTGCTCCGTTAGGATTCCTTCAACACCCACTTTTCGCACATACACCTCATAATATACACTACATCGAAAAACCCTCAGACATGTGTCTTCTTATTCTTAATGATGAGTTTATATGCCTAGTATCCCATCCCAAAGGAAACCAATCGGGAGATATTGTTATTCAATTAAATGCAAGTCTATCCCCTTAACACTCCTTTAGAACCTGAATATCCAAAAATCCTTTCTTGGTGAACGTTTTCGACATACAACGAACGTAACCCCAAAATTTCATGTTTCTAACTTCAATAATTTTGGCTGGGCGATGATGAGTGAGTGAGTGAGTGAGTAAGTCAGGACATTTTCTTTCATTTATTTATCAGAATTTCACCCCTCTCATAAACCCCTTAAATTGGATTTATAAAAAAAAAAAAAAAAAAAAAAAAAAAAAAAAAAAAAAAAAAAACGTCGAACACCTATTTACTTATATTTTAAGCTTTTTTTTCCCCTGAATTTCAAACTTCTCGCCTACGTCGTTTAAGAGATACACGCTCCGTTAAGAATCCTTCAACCCCCAATTTTCACCCCTTTCACCTCATAATATACACCACATCGATAAACCTTTAGTCATATGTCTGCTTATTTTTAATGATTATTTTATATGCCGAATATCACATCCCCAAAGAAACAACTCATGAGATATCGTTATTCAATGAAATGCACGTTTACCCCCTTAACACCTCTTCAGAACCCGAATAATCAAAAATCCTTCCTTAGTTTACGTTTCCGACATACAGCGAACATATTCCCAAAATTTAATGTTTCCCACTTCAATAGTTTTTGCTGGGCGATGATGAGTGAGAGAGTCAGTCAGGTCATTTTCTTTCAATTATTTTTACCAGAATTTTACCCCTCCCCATAGGCCCCTTAAATTGGATTTATGAAGAAACGCTCTAACAACTATTAATTTATGTTTTAAGCTGTCTTTTTCCCCTGAGTTTGATGAGTTAGTGAGTTAGTCAGTAGTTAGGACACTTTCCCTCCTTTTTTCCACCGAATTTCACCCCACCCCATTAGCCCCTTAAATAGAATTTATGAAAAAACAGTCGAACACCGATTTACTTATTTTTTAAGCTGATTTTTTCCCGCTGAGTTTCAAACTTCTCGCCTATGTCTTTTAAGAGATACGCGCTCCGATAGGAATCCATCAACCCCCACTTTTCACCCCTTTCACCTTATAATATACACCACATTGAAAAACCCTTACACACATGTCTGCTTATTTTTATGAAATGAAAATCCACAGCCTGCTTCCAGTCTTCGACCGGTTCAGGAATGGAATAAATGAAGCCCCCATCTAGCGGCGAGGATAGGAACTGTGCCGGCTGCCGAGGCCTGACGCACTCCTCCGGAGCAATGATTAAATGAATGACAGATGAAATGAAATGATAGTGGAGAGTGTTGCTGGAATGAAATTTTGACAGGGAAAACCGGAGTACCCGGAGAAAAACCTGTCTGCCTCCGTTTTGTCCAGCACAGATCTCACATGGAGTGACCGGGGTTTGAACCACGGACCCAGCGGTGAGAGGCCGGCGTGCTGCCGCCTAAGCCACGGAGGCTCTCTGCTTATTTTTAATGATTAGTTTATATGCCGAGTAACCGACAGTAGTGGCTACGCTGGCTAAAGTGCAGCATTAGGTCATGGGGCCAAGCTCTCTGCTGACTCGGTAGACGCGTGGGTTGGAGCCCCACCGTCGGCCGTCCTTGAAATGGTTTTCTGTGGTTTCCCCATTTTCAACACCAGGCAAATGCTGGGACGGTAGCCTACCTTCTGACAGGCCACGGCTGCTTCCTTCCACATCCTTGCCCAGTTTCATTCATTTCATCTCTCATTAACTCCTCTCATGAGGTTGGCATCAGGAAGGGCATCCGGCCGTAAAAACCATCACCACAAAGACTTCCATTGCATCTCATCCCTGACCCCGTTGGAAAACGGGAATAATAAGGGTAGACATACAGTTTATATGCCGAGTATTACATCCACAAATGAAACCACTCGTGAGATATTGTTATTCAATAAAATGCAGTTTTAACCCCCTTAAGACCCCTTTGTAACCTGAATATCCGAAAATCCTCTCTTAGTATATGGTTTTGACATACAACGAACATACCCCCAAAATGTCATGTTTCTAACTTCAATAATTTTGGCTGGGCGATGATGAGTCAGTCAGTCAGTCAGTACACTTGTTAGCCTATTTTCAATTTTGAAAAAATAGGCTTATGAGATCACCTTTTGTCCGTGTGTGTGTGCGTGTGTGTGTGAGGTGTGTGTGTGTGTCCCCCTAATAAAATCTAAACGGCTGGAGCGATTTCAATGAAACTCGGTAAGTTCATAGCACTATTCCCGGCGACCTCGACCGTGCCCTTCAGATTTTGTTACGTCTCACCAATCCAACATGGCGGCTGTGCGAAATATTTCACTAGCATTCAATATCTCCGAAACTATTACCGATATCGCCCTGAAATTGTGTACGGTGATAAAGGGCACTACTAGAAGTTCACCTATGAGACTTTCAAAAACCTGGTGACTACAAAACCAACATGGCGGTCAAGCGAAATTGAGACTTTTAAATAGACATTTCTCGCGATTTAACTATCCAAACGTAATGAAACTTGGTACAGCAAATGTTTATACACATTGTAATGCAATGGAGTATAATTTAGTTCAATTGTTTACATAACCTCAAAATGGCGGCTGTGCGAAATATTTCACTGACATTCTCTATCTCCGAAACTATTACAGATATCATCATGCAATTTTGTACGGTGATAAAGGGCACTGGTACAAGTTTACCTATGTATATTTCATAAACCTGTAAAGTAAAAAACGAACATGGCGACCAGGCGAATTTGAAATATTTTAATAGACTTTTCTCGTGATTTAACTCTCTGAGCGCAGTGAAATGTGGTACAGTAAATGATTTTGCTGATTTTAATGCACTACCATCTAATTTAATTCAATTGTTTACATAACCTCAAGATGGCGGCTGTGCGAAATTTTAAAATTAAGTTTTTATTCTAGTGTCGTAATCATGCGATTGAAGTGAAAGTTTGAATAATGAACCTAGGCAATAATTGTACTTGAATGGCACATAACTCTATGGCCTATACATATAACAATCCTAAATGGCGAGCTTCCGAAATATTTAGACGGTTCTCAATATCTATGAATCTTTTACAGCAACCAAACTGAATTTTTTTATGTTCATAGAGACTATGAACATATGTTCACCTATAGGACTTTCAGTAACCTGGTGAGCACAAATCCAACATGGCGGCGACGCGAAGTATACATATTTGAATGGACGTTTCTCACGAATTAACTATCCGAGTGCCGTGAAACATTGCACGTTAAATGCTTATACAAATGCTGATCCACTGGCATGTAATTTATTTCAATTGTTTGCATAATCACAAGATGGCTGGTGTGCATAATTTTAAAATCTCGCTTTTACTTCTTGTGTTCTAATCATGCGATTGAAGTTTGAATACCACACGTACACAGTAATCTTAATGTAATAGTACAAAAATAAAAATCCATCCTGGCGACCATCTGAAATATTTAGACGGTTCTCAATATCTACGAATCTGTTACAGCAATTAAACTGAAATTTTTTATGTTGATAGAGACAATTAACATGAGCAGGATATATGAAAATAGGCTGTATAGTTCTTCACGGAACTACTTGTTTTTATATAAGAGATATCCATATGTTTATACGGGAACTGAGCAAGCCTTCACGAACTGCTGCTCCCTTTACTGGGAAGTAGGCCTATTCATAAGGCATTTAAAACTCAATTCCACGCAGGAACATTATCGAAACAGGCAAAATATTAATAGAGCTTCCTTCCATAATACAGTATTATTGGTACGTGAACTTGCCACGGTGGGTGAGTGGATATCGTGTCGGTCTACTAACCCCAAGATTGCAGGTTCGCTCCTGACCGTGGTAAGTGATTTTTGAAAGGCGGCAAAAATTTAATACGCATGTCATACGATGTTGGCATGTCAAAGAACCCATTTGAATTCAGTAGGCTGGGTTCATAATGGCAAAATTAATCTCGGGAGTTTGCGCCAACACAAAGTACCTCATTTCTCTTCTAGAAAGCGCTATAGTATTCAAGGAGCTTAGATATCTAACATCTAACCTCCTTGACTTTCATAGTCGAGGAACAACGAAATTCGACATGCAAGCTACCCTCTGGGTGTCAAATAACAAAGCTTGCACCCAGCACCCGAGGCCATACGGTATTATTATTATTATTGGTACATGAAAATAAGTAAATATCTTGTGCTATGAAATTGCGTGGTCGAAATAGCCGTGCGGATAACGCGTTCAACTGCGAATCTAGACATCCCGGGTTCGAATCCAGGTCAAGGTAAATAATTTTGCTATCAGATTATTGATTTAAACGATATTTACCATATCAATATGACTCATTTTAACCCAATCCATATGAAATTACGTGTTGGTCTGTGAATCAAGAGGTCCGGGAACTGGGCACATTGCACATTGCCTTGACTCACAACTAAGCCTATTTATAAGGAATTTAAGGTTATTTATGAGCAGTGTCGCGTTGATCCATATCGTATTCTTTATTTAGGCTAGTGCTGGTGGAAGCTACAAAACCTCTGATAAAATGAGTTTCGTATTATAAACTACAACACTCCCTTTTACAATAGATTAATATTTGTGCAAGCATACACATTGCCTCTACTCGCAAGTAGGCCTATGTAAAACTCAATTGCACGCAGGAACATAATCGAAAAAGGCAAAATATTAATGGAGCTTTAATTCTGTAATGCAGTATTATTGGTACCGTACGTGAAAATAAGTACCCATCTTGTGCTGACCAATCGCGTGGTCGAAATAGCCGTGCGGACAACGCGTTCAGCTGTGAATCTAGAGATTTTGGATTTGAATCCCGCTTGGCTTATATACTGTATTTTTGCTACCGGATTATCGATTTAAACAATGTTTACCATAATCAATATGACTCATTTTAACACAATCCACATGAAATTACGTATTGGAAATCAAAAGGTCCGGGAACTGGGCACATTGCATTTACTCGCAAGTTGGCCTGTTTATAAGGAATTTAAGGTTATGAGCGGTGTCGCGTCTATTTATCTAGTTGATCCATATCGTATTCTTTATTTAGGCTATTGCTGGTGGAAGCTACAAAACCTCAAATAAAATGAGTTCCATATTATTAACTACAATATCTGTAAAACACTACCTTTTACAATAGATGAATATTTGTGCCTATAATATTATAAAATACCGGTGTATCAACAATTTCACGTGAGGTTTCTTCTCAAAAGTTACAAGACAACAGGTTTAAAATGTATTTCTCAAATTACTGTAACACAATCTTATTTGGCTAAAAAAAAAAATCAGTTCACAGGAGGCCTATTCTCACCAATAATATAAATCATTAGACTAAGCACACTTGTGGAAATAAGGGTAATAATATTAGACCATGTTAATAGTCTTCCTTGTTTATGAAACAGTTAGCTAATATTATTATAAACATTCACTAATATTTTGAAGTCATGAACTAATATTATTAGCTAATAAGTTTATGAAACAAAAAACTAATAATATTAGTTAATATTATTACTGTCTTGCTAATAATATTAGTGTAAGAGCTTTATGAAACAGGCCCCACACCACTGCTAGTGTCCGTGTTTGAGGATAGGGTTTTGTGTTATATACACTCTTTGTGATATGAAACACTGACATTCATTATATTCATTTTATTACTATTAGTTGTATACAAAAATTTGGTAGACATTAACTATCTTCAACATTTATATACATATCAAAACTTAACGAAGCACAATACACATACTTTTACCCTGCATTCTGCTACATTGCTTCCTTGGTTTATTGAAGATACAACACACAATTATGAGATCTTATTTGGTTTTCAAACCAAAAACACACTCAAAATAAGTTGTAGGACCGTTCTATTCACACATTACCATATTATACAGATTATAATAGGGAAGAAGATTTTACCGAAAAATTGGTATACAATAATTTGATTTTGTTAGTGACATAATCAAATCAAATAAAACTTATTTTAAGAATAGAATTAAACTGAAAATATAATAATATCCACATATATGATATTATAGACAATGAACAGCACATTAACGACATACAGCAGCACAAAGTATTATTTAGATGGACATATATTGTTATTATCATTAATATATTACAATATATTGTAGTAAAAACAGACCCACTTAGAAAAATATCACATTTTGTATACAAACAGATATTAAAATAAGATCAATTGTATCTCATTGTGGAATGTTTTGCACATCACTCGGACATAAAGGATTGCACGTCTAGATAATACCCTCACGGTTGGTATTGCTATGCTCTGAGATCTATTGGTAATACTTGGTCAAGGAATGTTGGTTGTCTGCGCAGCTGCTATGACATTCGATGCTGCTCTAAGGAAGGTCGTAGGGTGAGACATCCCTCGACCCAGAAGTTGGGCCGCTCCAACATGCTCTGCCACAGCGTCACTTCTTTCCCTGTCGCGTCCATCCAGTCCACGCCTTTGCCGTAGTGTTTACCTGCAACGCACCGAACACAACATATTAGAACACAATCACAATCCGTATAGGAAAATAGCACAGGAATTGCCAAGCAGGGAAACGAGGGCTGTATTCTATAATAATGTTTCCAAATATATCGTTTTCCGTTTCCCAGCCTAAGCCGGGCCCGAACAAATATGACCTCCACTTAACTCTGTCCTCCACTCCAGGTTCCGTACTCTCACACTGTTTTTCACTAAGTCCATCTGTAATGAATCTGTTGTTGTTGTTTCCTATGGCTAGCCCGGATTCCAATCCATCAGCTTTCTTGCGTTCCAAGAGAGTTGTGTGAGGTTTCCTGAAGTTCTAGCAGTCACATCAAGTAGCAGGTGTCCCTTATCCATTTTACTTCCAGGTTCGTGACAAAGTGTGCATTCTTCAGATCTCAGGATGTTGATTCGTTTCAGATGAGCTGCAAGGCAGTCGTGGCCAGTGTTAAGTCTGAAGAAGGCTACAGCTTCTCTTCTTGGTGTTAATTTATATTGATCCCATTTATCATCAATGTCCTTCCATAATTTGGTTTCTGCTGTTTTCTTTGCCATTTCTTCATACCTGTTTTTGATACTATTTTTCAAGATCCTTGTTGCTGACATAAAATTAGTCTGACAGGTTGTTGTAGTGTGGTACCTTTTTTTGCTAATCTGTCTGCCTCTTAGTTACCTGCTATTCCAACATGAGAAGGGATCCACTGAAATGAGATCTGTTTGTGGAGTCTTTGAAGGGTTTTTATCATACAAAAAATTTCCTTCAGTTCTTTATTTTGAGGCTTATAATTTGACGAGACGGCTTGGATGGCTGCTTTTGAATCTGTAATGATAACACATTTTTGATAACCAATGTTTCTGCCTAATAACTGATGGAGTGCATGTGAAATTGCTCTTATCTCAGCATCAAAGTTTGTTTTGTTTTGGCCTACTGGGAAGTCGAGTGAGAAGAGAGATGAATGTATTCCTGCTCCAGTTCTATTTTCTTTGTCTTGTGAGCCATCTGTAAATATTTTTAGCCATTGATTAGACGGATATCTTTCTTCTATTGTACAGAGGGCCAGTTGTTTTAGATCTTGTGAAGAGTCTTTCTTGCAGACCTCTTCTTGCAAAGTAAGATCTGTAGTCACTTGTATATATTCAATGGGGTTGACTGGCATAGAGAGTGGTTCAAGTTTTATTTGCCGATTGCTCTTATTGATATATTCTTTGGCGAGACTTAGGGATCTTTTTGCGTTTTAAGATTGAATGTTTTACTGGTAGTTATAGTACGGGTCGTGATTTGGTGTTATGCACACAAGGGAAAGTTTATTTAACAAAAATATTGTATTCAAAATAACTCACATTATCTCCAGAAACTCAAATTCATACTGCCAATATTCATATCTCTAATAATGACATTTTATATATTCCATATCATCTACATAACCACATCAATTCTCTTCCTCTATTCACATCTTTTTCCAAAAAGCCTACACCTACATAAAGAACAACACACAATCATAGAAGGAATATATAACCTGCTGAATTAAAACTGCAATGGGCAAAGCCCCTTACCGTCTATAGCTGGACCACCACAAAGAATCCAGTAGGCTCAAAGCACTAGACTCTCTGTAGTGCCCCATCAATCGCTGGCCATGTTTCTAACCTTAAAGCACAGAAAGGAAAAGTGACTATATAAAAAGAAAGAACCATCACACAACCACCGTACTCTAGGTCTTCCTCGTCATCTCTTTCCAATCATCCGCCTCCCCATGACTTGTTTCGGCATTCTTTCATCATTCATCCTTTCCACATGTCCACACCATCTCAATCTGTTCTGCTCGAGCTTATCATTCAGCATCTGTACATTCACTGTATCTCTCCCAGTCTTCCCTACCATACTCCTCAGGAATTTCAGTTTAGCTTCCTGTATTCTACTTTCCTCAGTCCCAGTCATTGGTCAGGTTTCTGCTCCATTTGCTTCTTTGGCCTTCAGTGGTATGTGTTTATCCCAAATTAAACTCCCACATTGTATTCTACATTCCCATCAATCCACTTCCAGATCTACATCTCCAATTTTAAGAATTCCTTTTCCTTCTTTCTTCCCCCCTGTCATTACCATTGTCTACTTTTCTCTACACTGATTTCCATTTCCCATTTTTCAGTATTTTCCTCCAGTACAATACATGTGAAATTATCAAAGTGAAATGCCGTATCCAGTGGCTCATAATCATACGATTAACTGTCACGTAAAAATAAAACCTTCCTTCCCTTTCTCATTTATTTTCATCCCATATATTTTACATATTTTAGCCAGGTAGTGATTTGATGAGTTGTGTATGGTGTCATTTCATTAAGCCATGTGGCCACTAGGACGCAAGTCGTGGGACATGGCGTAGGTTGTTTCGATCAGCACAGCGTACATTATTCTAAGTGTATCGAAATGCAATAAAAAGAGAAAGGGAAGCTGGTGGGTTCGGAACTACTTCTTACAAAGACAAAGAAGAGTCGATATTTTAAGTGCTCTTTGAATGACTAACGGATCATTTGTAAATTTTAGTCGAATGACAACAACTAATTTTGAAACGTTGTTACAAATGATCGGGCCTTTCATAGCCAAGCAATACATGATATTACAGAATGCTGTTGATTTTGCAATCAGACTTGCAATTACATTGTTTTTCCACGAAGATACTGTAAGCAGAACCTGTGGACTTTGGTCTCTACATCTTTTCCTGCCAATTTCAATGCATTGTCTATATCCTCCCAAGCATCGTTTATCCCAATCTTGTTTGTGTAATCCCGGTTTGAACTGTCCCATAAAATGCATGGTTTTGGTACAGCTCACAGCTGACATGTTTAGCGGCACTTTGCTTATCCGTCTACAATCACCAAGATCTGATTCCGATGTCCCGCGGCCCTGTGCACTCGTTCGCCAAGCAAGAGCCGACGACATGTTCTGTGTCATGCACAAATGCTGCACCACGTTGCATGCAGCGTCAGGGAACAGTCCACAACATTCAGCGCATCGTGTAGACCAGCACCCAAAATTTCTTCATTCCACCTGACCTGGCCCTTTGTTCATCTGTGATGTGTAGTTTTTCCGTTCAAATGTTGTTAATGTGAATCGTAAGTATTCATTCCTTAAAATATTCTTCTCTTCTCTATTTTTAATTTGGAGCATCGTTAAATTTAATTCATCTAAATCATGCTGGATCTCTTTGAACCAGTTGTTCTTCGGGAAGTAACTAAACAGCTGCTTTTTAGTCTGGTTTCTGGTAAGCGTGAGATATGGCAGAAAAAAGAGATTCTCCTTTTCCGCATTGTATCTATTATTGATTCATTCTCTCGATATACCACTTCATTCGGCAGTAATCTCCATTAGCCGTTTACTTGATATTTTTTGTTAATCTTTTTTGTTAATAATTCTGTCTGCTTTCTGCAGTTCGTCAGTTGTTGATTTGATGTTCAACTTGAAGAGTGTTTCACTACCATACGTTGCCTCGGGTTTAACAACGGAATTGTAATGCCAAAATTTGGCATTCATTGAGAGAAATTTCCTTTTGTAGGTTGGCCAGGTGATTCGTTGTGCTTGATTCAGTTTGGAAGTTCGACTGTCTATCGATGGTTTCTCGTTTGAGTTCCTAGTAATTATGTCCCCAAGATATTTGATATTATTCACAATCCTAATTTGTTTACTATTGTTCAGTTGAAATGTTGGTGTGTAAATTCTGAAATTCGGCATCATTTCAGTCTTTTCATACGAGATTTGTAGACCAATTTTGCCTGCAATTTTTTAGAGTTCTTCGATTTGAAATTTAGCCTCTTCCACAGTACTTGCTAGTAGTGCAAGATCGTCTGCGAATGCTAGGCAATCAAGTTTGATATTTCTGCCAATCTTAATGGTTGGAGGACACTGCTCATTCCACTCTCGCATGACTTTCTCCAATGCACGAGTAAACAATAAGGGCAAAAGACCATCTCCTTGGCAGAGTCCAGTTTGGATTTCAAATGGTTCTGACAATTCACCTCTAAATTCTACTTTTGATTTACCGGTAGTATTCTCAAGGGTAATTCAAGAAGGTAGATGAGTTTCTGATGTAGACCAAATTCTTGAAGGACTTTTAATAATGACTCACGATGGATACTGTCATAAGCTTTTCTAAAGTCGACAAAAGTGATGACTATTTGCTCGTTTCGAACTCTATGATGTTTCATGATCCATTTAAGACTAATAATTTGTTCGGGACAGCTCCTTCCTGGTCGAAATCCTTCTTGATACTCTCCCAGTTCTTGATCAACTTGATCATGAATTCTTGTATAAACAATGTTTGTGAAGATCTTATAAGTGACATCAAGTAAAGATATACCCCGATCTGATCTATCACCCTTTTTGTACAATGGGTGGATGATTGCTGTGGACCATTCTTCAGGTAATTTTTCAGTATTCCAGATGTCGATGATATGTTTATGTAAATTTTTATGAGTTTGTTTACTTGCATTCTTCCACAATTCTGCTACTAATTGATTTTCTCCCGCTGCTTTGTAGTTCTTAAGTGAATCAACTGCTTTAATCACTTCTTCATAATTTGGTGGTATAACCTTGTCTAGGGGAGTTTTATTTTTAGCCTATTTTCAATTTTGAAAAAATAGGCTTATGAGATCACCTTTTGTCTGTGTGTGTGTGTGTGAGGAGTGTGTGTCCCCCCCCCCCCCCCCTAATAACTTTTAAACGGCTGGAGCGATATCAATGAAACTCGGTAAGTTCATAGCACTATTCTGGGTGACCCCGACCGTGCCCTTCAAGTTTTGTTACGTCTCACCAATCCAACATGGCGGCTGTGCGAAATATTTCAGCAGCATTCAATATCTCCGAAACTATTCCCGATACCACCCTGGAATTTATTACGGTGATAAAGGGAACTACTGGAAATTCACCTATGTGACTTTTGAAAAACTGGCAACTACAAAACCAACATGGCGGCCACGTGAATTTGCGACTTTTAAATAGACGTTACTCGCGATTTAACCAACCAAACGCAATAAAACTTGGTACAGTATATGTTTATACACATTGTAATGCTCCGACATCTAACTTAGTTCAATTGTTTACATAACCACAAGATGGCGGATGTGCAAATATTTCACCGGCATTCTATATCTCTGAAACTATTAGCGGTATCATCCTGAAACTTTGTACGGAGATAAAGGGCACTACTGGAAGTTCATCTATAAGACTTTCAAAAACCGGTTAGCTACAAAACGAACATGGCGGCCAAGCGAACTTGAATAATGTAAATAGACCTTTCTCGCGATTTATTGTTCCAAACGCAATGCAATCTGGTACAGGAAATGTTTATACACATTGTAATGCACTGGTATCTAATTTAGTTCAATTGTTTACATAACCTCAAGATGGCGGCTGTGCGAATTTTAAAATTAATTTTTTATATTTTCTTGTGTCGTAATCATGCGATCGAAGTGAAAGTTGGAATAATGAACCTATGCAATAATTTTCCTTTAATGGTACATGACTCTATGGCCTATACATTTAACAATCCAACATGGCGACCATCCAAAATATTTAGACGGCTCTGAATATCTACGAATCTATTAGAGCAAGCAAACTGATTTTTTAATGTTCATAGGGGCTATGAACTTAAGTGCACCTATAGGACTTAAAATAACCTGGTGATCGCAAATCCAACATGGCGGTGACGCGAAGTATAAATATTCACAAGGACGTTTCTCGCAATTTAACCATCCGAATGCAGTGAAACTTGGTACAGTAAATCCTTATACGAATGTTAATCCACTGGCATCTAATTTATTTCAATTGTTTCCATAACCACAAGATGGCAGCTGTGCGAAATTTTAAAATCTCCTTGTTACTTCTTGTGTCCTAATCATGCGATGGAAGTTTGAATGCTACACGTACACAATAATCTTCATCTAACAGTACATAACTCTAGGACCTACATATATACAATCCAACATAGCGACCATCCGAAATATTTAGTCGATTCTCAGTATCTACGAATCTATTACAGCAATCAAACTGAAATTTTGTATGTTGATAGTGGCAGTTAACATAAGTAGGATATATGAAAATAGGCTGTATAATTCTTCACGGAACTACTTGTTCGGTTTGGGATCAAATTCGAAGTGTTTTTTTTTTGATCTTCGCAGTTTAGTAGTAATTCTTTGAAATAATCCGCCATAATTTTGGCATTGTCTCTATTATCGTGTGACATTATCCCATTTTTATTTTTCAACATAAGTGTACTGTAGGTGGAATGTATTTCTATTGATATTGTTTGAATGTTTGGTAATAATCTCTTGTTTTATGCTTATTAAATGCTTCATCCACGTTATTTAGGGTATCTTTTTGATGATCTCTTTTCATTCTTCTAATTTCTTTGGCCATTTGTCTTCTAGCAGTAATTAGTTCCTCACGGGATTTTTCAGTTTTCCTATGTTGGTCATTGAGGCATGCCTTATGTCTTCCCTGAATTGCTCTATTGCATTCCTCGTTCCACCAGGTATGGTTTTTCCTTCTTTTCATGGAAGCGATTTCTTCAGCCACAGTTTTCAGATTGTCAATTTATTTATTTAATCGTATGGTAATTTATACAATATACAATTATACATAACTTTAAGTAGGGTGTGAGAGCAAACAACAGGGTACGAATAAAGAGGACAGTGTTGGACCAGATGTTCGATCGTCTGTTCTTCCAGGTTACACTCACACATAGGTGAGCTGATCCAGCCCCCATTTGTACCTGAAATAATTGCTGCAACCATGTCCGTAGGTATTAGCTTAAATTACCCTAAACAAGCAACAGCGTTAAAGGTGACATACAATATGCTCAGTTTGTCAATTATTCTCCCCAAATTGTCACATAGAGGTGTTTTGGTTCGCTCCAAATATATGGTATTGTTTATTAAATAACTGGGGTCATAATTTCTGCTATGAAATTGAGATGGTTTGTGTTTCCGTTTAGGTGCTAACTTTGATATATAATGATCTGAGTCAATGACTTCTCCTCGGGGGACTTTTCTATCCATGGTTACATGATCAATTTGAAACTCTCCCAACTTGACATTAGGACATTTCCAGGTCATTAGTTTATGTGGTTGTGTCTTAAATCTTGTGGTTTCCAGCATAGGTCCATGGTCTTCACAAAGGTAAATTAATCTTTGTCCATTCTTGTTTGTTAATTTATGAGCTGGCCATCGTCCCACTACTGTACGATACCTTCTTTCTTGCCCTCCTTTTGCATTGAAATCTCCGAGTAAAACTTTAATGTTCACATCCGGGATGTGTGATATGAGATGGTCAAGTTCTTCCCAAAATTTGTCAGTTTCTTCTCTTTCCTTTTTATTCTTGTCATTTGTTGGGGCATGGACATTAAAAAGTATAAGTTTTATTCTTCACCTTAATTGCCATTCTTGGAGAAGTTGATGAGAAATCCTGGATTGAGTCTATTATGCTGTTATGGACTAGGAATCCCATTGCAAATTGGGAACATTCTTCATAACTCTCTTGCCAGGAGGTGCTTTGTAAATAAGCTTGATCTGTATTCCGAAGTTCAGGAGAGCTGTTATTAAAATTCTGTGTTGATCCAGTACGTCTGTAAGATGTTTCAATTTGCTGATTTTCATCAATGAATTTATATTTATAGTTGCAAAGTCCGAAAATTTCCCTGATGTATTAAAATTCAGTTTTCTCTTAGTTTGTTGTGTCTGCATTTTCCGTTTGGGCTTTCAGGCGCTCCGACTCGCCTTGATCTTCTACGTGGCACCCACCGTATTCCGAATGGTGCCTTGCTTGGATCGATGTTGCATGTCCAAGCCGGTGGATTCATTCGTTAGAAGACTCTTCATGTTTGATCGATTGTCTGATCTTGACGATCGAAACAGTTCTGACCGAGGCCAGGGTCTACAATTCTAGATGTGATCTGGAAAGGTGATTGGTGAGATATGGATTGGTGATTAATGAGTTTGTGAAGTTACACTGTATTCAAAAAAATAAGTTATAAATAGTTGTAAGTTATTTTTTATGATCATCATCATCATCTTGTACAGTTTCCAGCCCCAGGCTGGGTCTGTTTGGAACATAAGCCTCGCCACTTAGTTCTTTCTTCCCACCACCTCTCCGCTGTCACTCTGGTCCAGTCCTCCCCTCTCTTCTTGACACATTCCTCCACTCCTTTCAGCCATCTATCTCTTGGTCTTCCCCTTGGTAAATATTTTTATTAAGTGCATATTGCCCATAAAATATTTACTCTTTAGGGGGCACTACCTTAGATAAAAAGGTTAGGAACCACTGGTGTAGACTATGTTACACGTCCCCTAGTGGGTACATGGCTTTAGACATCTGAGGCTTATGATTCTCTAGTTGTGAACCAAAATCATTGGGGGATATAATTTTATTCAAATGCCTCTAGACATTTGGATTGGGAAGTATTGCCTAGTTTTAGGGGATAAGGCCTACAAACCTGTACCGAGGTTAAACCGCAGGCCTCCTAGGAACTCGTTGCTGGCAAGACGGTCGTGGTCCCACACCGTCAGCTCTAGACTTCTCTCCGACAGTTCTTGGAGGCTTACGTCTTCATACACGAAGGTGTAATTCCAAACGGGATTGCAGCTGCGACGCAACACCGGTGTCTTCTGCTTTGAACTGCGCCCCTTATCAGGTAAGAGGTAGCTGGAAGCAAGACACAACATGTGGTCAATAGGGGTTAGACATTCTATCATTGATTTTTATACAATTTTGTACTGCATGGGTGCCATGACTTTTTCTTTGTTAGGAGTAATTTTAATTCCCCCCCCCTATTTTTATCGGATTTTTAAAAATGTGTAAATTATCCCAGAAGAAGCCCCCCCCACTACATAGGGGCAAAACGCTAGGGAATTAATGTTTTCATACAGTAAACCAAAGTCTTACTTTTTAGAGCTTGTTAAAGATGTTACTTTACATATCGTATCTACAATAGGTTCCATATTTCATGTACATTAAGCAGCAACAAAACCCCGACCAAGTCGCTACACTACGCAGGTGATGAAGGTCTGATAGATAAACAAATGTTGTCCAAATCTACTGGCATTAAAATAATATTTTAATTAGACAAAATGTGAAAGCAACAACACATTTAGACATTTGCGGAGAAAGTCATTCCCTAAGCTATGTGTGTTATGCTATGTTAAAAATGAATGTTATATTGGCTTTCACGGCCAGTGAATTATACCTAGAAGAATTGCTGAGTTTTAATTCACTGGCCGTGAAAGCCAATATACCATCTTTTTGGAAGCCTTCATAGGGAGGTTAAGGCTGCTTGAGCTTTTGGTTCTCGCAGTCAAGTGGTGCAATTGCACTCAATATAAAGGGAGGTAGCGCGCAGTTCGCTACTCCTGTGGGGGTCTGAGCGGGGACACTAAGAGCCCGCTGATGAGCCAGCTTAGTGTCCTAGGCGAAACACCACACAAGAGACGGCACAAACCTGAAAGAATTGCTGAGTTTTAAACTGAATGTTACACAGCCAGAATTGAAACCCTTTTCAGTTCGGAGTGTTAATTATGCTTAATGACATAATTTGAATGAGAATACCTTAAATCATTATCTTACATTTGCCATGAAAAAACATAATGGAAAAATATAGGGTCCCAGTAATGATATTCAACAAGTTCAGATTGTATTATAAAAACTATCTGCAAATTTTGTCCAAACATTATTCACAGTTTATCCGTACAGGGCTCTACTGATAGGCTGTTTCACTTGGTGAGACGGGAGAATGTTATCATCCCTATACCGAAGAAAGGATTATCAATAAATGATAAAAATGGTCCAGTTAGCTCAAACAATGCCAGCGTTGTGCCCCAGTGTGCCGTTCGGGTCTGTACCAACTGACGAGACCAATGGCACACTGGGGCGCAACGCTGGCATTGTTTGAGCTAACCGGACCATTTTTATCATGTATTGATAATTCATCCGCTCAAATGGAAACTACATCATATTCCCTTTGGGAATATTCAGAACCTTATCAAAAAAAAGGATTGCCATACAATCAGCTTGATTACTCATGCTTCAAAAATCCTGACTAGAATAATTTACAAGAGGATGGAAAGCCAGATAGAAACGGAGTTGGGTGAAGACCAGTTTGGTTTCAGGAGAAATGTAGGAACAAGGGAAGCTGTACTAAGTCTTAGGCTGATTTTGGAAGGTAGAATAAGGAAAGATAAGAGAACGTTCATGGCTTTTGTAGACTTAGAAAAGGCTTTCGATAACGTTGATTGGACTAAATTGTTTGACATTTTGAAATCTATTGGAATAAAGTACAGGGATAGGAGGGTGATATACAATCTATACAGAAACCAGACAGCAGTCATTCGAGTTGAAGGACATGAGAGAGAAGCTGGTATTCAGAAAGGTGTAAGGCAAGGCTGCAACTTATCACCCATACTTTTCAATCTTTACATTGAACAAGCAATGAAGGAAATTAGAGAAAAATTCGAAGTAGGAGTAAAGATTCAAGTAGAAGTAATTTCAACTCTGATGACATTGTCATCTTCGCCGACACGCCAGAGGATTTGAATGGTATGGACTCCGTCTTGAGGAAAGAATTCATGATGAAAATTAATAAATGTAAAACAAAAATACTGGAATGCAGCCGAAATAAATCAGAAACCTCTATAGACGTCGAATAGGCAGGTGAAAAGCTAAAGTAGGAGACCTCTGTTAATTAGAAAGCAAAATAATTAGTGATGGATGAAGCAAAGAGGATATAAAAAGTAGGTTGGCTCAGGCAAGGAAAGCTTTTTGCAGGAATCTGTAGACATCAAAAACAGATTTAGGTATTAGGAAGTCATTTTTGAAAGCCTTTGTCTGGAGCGTGGCGCTCTATGGAAGTGAAACTTTGACTATTGGTGCAGCAGAAAAGAGGAGAATTGAAGAGTTTGAAATGTGGTGTTACAGGAGAATGATGAAGATCAGATGGGTAGATAGGGTTATAAACGAAGAGTATTAAGACTAGTGGGAGAGGAGAGATGTTTCTGGCGACTGCTAATGAAGAGAAGAGATAGGTTGGTAGGACACATACTATAAGAGACACAGGAATAGTAAGCTTAGTTATGGAAAGAAGGGTCGAGAACAAGAACTGTAGGAGTAGACCAAGGTTAGAATATGTTAAACAGATTGCCTAGGATGTAGGGTGTGGTAGCTATGTAGAGATGAAACGATTAGCTCAGGACAGGGAGGCATGGAGAGCTACATCAAACCATTCAAAAGACTGAACATCTACAAGGATCTGTTGAAACATACCACTTTAATCCTGGGACATGTAAAAAAATAACTAACCTAAAAAAATTCCATGATATTAACCCAGGAGAACTCGGCACGCACATTCATTTATTCATTTGTAATTTGCAATGAGCTTACGTCTCGTCTCTTGTCTTATGCTCCGTTGCAGAGCTGACAACACTCGTGCAGCAACAGTTGTCCATTGTTACTGGGAGGAAGGAAACTCTGACCTCGACATAAGGTGCGGTCTTTTCTGCCATGCGCGAGGCCTTGCGTTGCATGTTGTTCTTTTGATTGTGTTCCGTACTTCGAGTCTTCATAGTTGTTTCTGTGTGTGTACTGTTATGTTTCGTGTTAGAAAACGTGGAGTCGAAGGAAATAGAGAAGATTGATCAACTTCTGCGAAGCATAGAAAAAGAACAATCAGTGAACTGAGCTCTTCAACAACGTACTGTTTGATGATGACGATAGTGATTGTGAACCGTTAGATGACACTAGAGCATCTGATGACGAGAATGATACGGAAAGTGGGGAGTCTGGCGAATCTGAAGATGAAATAGACAATCCGTGCGTGGAGCCGCTTGGTAAGGATAATAAAGCTCATGTAATGTGTAAAACAGGCCGTAAAAGAAAACGGAATGTAGTATAATAATAATATCCTATGGCCTCGGGTGCCGGGTGCAAGCTTTGTAATTTGACACCCAGAGGCTAGCTTGCATGTCAAATTTCGTTGTTCCTTGAAGCACTATGAAAGTCAAGGAAGTTAGATATCTAAGCTCCTTGAACACTATAGCGCTTTCTAGTAGAGAAATGAGGAACTTTGTGTTGGCGGAAACTCCCGAGATTAATTTTGCCATTGAACACGGCCTACTGAATTCAAATGGGTTCTTTGACATACCAACATCGTATGAAATGCGCGTCTTATTTTTGCCGCCTTTCAAAAATCACTTACCGTGGCCAGGAGCGAACCTGCAAGCTTGGGGTTAGTAGGCCGACACGTTAACCACTCACCCAGCGTGGCAGGCACGGAATATAGCGGAACCTTTTCATTTACCAGGTGCAATAAGGTTCATTAGAAGCCTGGCAGTTGTATTTCCCTGACGGTGTATTGGATTGACTAGACATACAGCTATGATATGACATTTCAATGTATTGTGTTCGAAAAAAATAATTTCTGCATTAAATAATGGCCCATGGATTCCGTGCGGTCGAGTTGTGGTGACAAAATATCAGTGAGAGTTCTCCTGGGTTAAATAAAAAAATTGTTATGGACTTGAGGAAGACAGGTTTCACTTGTCAAGCAAACATCATCAGATCCAAATATACCAGACAAAATATGTCATCCTGTAGTTTTCTCTATCTTCTGGAGTTTATAAATGATATTTTTCAATCACATACCAGGTTGATTTGTTTGCACGTCCCAGCAACTGTTGAGTGACAAAGTTACAATTCAATAGAATCTCTCCATTTGCGAGCTCGTCAGGGAGACCACACAGATCGTGTTGGAAACCATTTTTCAGTGTTGCCTTAGTAAGTAAAATTTAATGTTTTTCAGGCGGCCAACATGATTGTACCCAATAATTGTAACAATGGGTGGTTCCCTAATCAAGAGACCAGTTTCGATCGTCAAGCGATCATCATCAGATCTTTTGCACTTAACCCTCATATATATTATACTGATACGGTCTGATACCGGCACAAGTGGTACGCTAAAAACTCAACAGATGGCAGTACACTACACTTGCGTCTGGCCTAATGGGGAATCTCCGAATTGAGTGGTCTTATCCCTTGCTAGCTTCTCACAAGCTGTGGAGATTATCGTGTTCAGTCGAGCTTGCGTTGCGAGTTCTAAGAACGGCTTTTTGTGATTTATACAGTTATTTTGCGACATATGCAGTCAAAAGAGGGTCAGTGAGCAAGACATTTTAGACTCCACGGATGTTCTGTAGATGTAAGGGGTTTTTCATTTGAAGAGTCCGAAGATGGATATCCAAGATGTGTCTCTTATGCCCTTTATGCACTAAAGAATGTCGATAACATCCTACGCACTTCTGAGACGGAGTACATCCAATAATCAAGGTAAGCCATTAATATTATGTACATATGCATGTTTATAGCTAGTGTTGGATCATCCTGGACGAGGTTTAATTTGCCGTATTTTCAGTCCGCGTATGGTAAAGCCATCAAATCTATATCTACAAGTATCGGTGATGATATTTACAAATTCTTTTTTTTCATAGTCAGTCTACCCTCCAGATAGGCTTTTCCCACGGACTCAGCAAGGGGTCCCACCTTTACCGCCTCTACGGGCAGTGTCCTGGTGCTTGACATCGGGGTGGGGGATACAACTGGGGAGGCGGGACTAGCGCCTCGCCCAGGCAGCCTCACCTGCAAAGCGAACAGGGGCCTCACAAGGGAAGGGAAGATTGGGAGGGATAGACAAGGAAGAGGGAAGGAGGTGGCCGTCGCCTTGCAGTAGGTACCATCCCGGCATTTGCCCAAGGAAGAAGTGAGAAATCACGGAATCCACTTCGAGGATGGCTGAGGTGGGAATCAAACCCCCTCTACTCATTCGGACCACCCGAGGCTGAGTAAATCCCGTTCCAGTCCTCATACCACTTTTCAAATTTCGTGGCAGAGCCGGGAATCAAACCTCGGACCTCCGGGGTGGCAGCTAAGCACGCTGACCACTACACCACGGAGGCGACATTTACAATATTTACACAATATATTAGGGAAACGCCCATTACACTTGGGTAAAAGCATTAAATTGGGCCAACAGAGGCAGGAACCCTTACCTCTTGCAGAATGGGTCCGATGTACCGTTTGCCTTCACTGCTACCAGATTCTTGGCTTCCTTGACCAACACGTGTAGAGACCCTCGAGATCGCTTGCCCTTCTTTTGTACCGTCACATCGGGTGGGACGAACTTGAGGCCAATGATGATGTCCCCTTTGTAG
Source organism: Meconema thalassinum (assembly GCA_946902985.2). Lineage (NCBI taxonomy): Eukaryota > Metazoa > Arthropoda > Insecta > Orthoptera > Tettigoniidae > Meconema > Meconema thalassinum. The sequence continues at coordinate 342,900,719 of OX336395.1, forward strand.
CTGAGGAGGTCGTCGAACGGTTCCGTCTGCACAGAGATCAATGCAAGACATCAACACTTTACTATACTATAACCTTGCTCAAAAACATTTCTTTTTTTCCACCGAACTTTCCAAAGCTTTCCTTCTTTTTTTGGGCAATTATTTAATTATTTTGATAAAGTATATCTATATTGAAATTGAATGCTTTTGGAATATTTTTAGTCCATTATTTCATTATGTGTATGGCGTCTACAGGTTTTATGAACTAGTGTTTCTATAGGCTTAACTGTTGGGGTCCGATGTAGGACTTACAAGGAGAAGTCGCCAAGTGGTTTACTAGAAAAGTGTTCAAATTTGGTGGGTTTGCTCTTCATACAAAAATATTTTACCCCTGTTTAAGCGTTTTTGCCAACGGACCTTAGTGTGCTCAAAATTGAACGTTTAAAATCAATCCTCAAACTTTTGTAGTCTTATTCCCACACGCGTTGGCGTTGGAAATGGAAGGTACCGTGATCGGACCCTACCTTGATCATTTTAAATTATTTTCTTTATCTTTCTTTGACATTTTTTCTTTTATTTCATGTTTATGGAACAAGATATAAGTTGGCAGATTACATCAAGTACTTTATTATAGGTTGTTGATTTTTCTATTTACAGTATTAATAAATTAATATTTTCATTATTGTTTTGCATACAGCTGGTGGAGCAGAATGGTACAGAGGGAAGGGCTCTTGCGGTTCTGCATTAGACTCGGCGCAGTGCACATGAACGTAGCATTGCCGATCACGCTGCATTTCAATTCTAACGAATAAAACTTAGAACACGTTCAAGCGTCACGGACGAATAATAAAGTTAAAATATTGTACATAGCTCCAAAACCAAAGAGACCACAGCAAATACATTATAGAAAACACAAAAGACAATAAGGGATGTATTAGTAAAAGAAAAAATAAGTGCTGACGAAGGTCTGACTCGAACTCGAAACCTTCAATTCTCCACGCCAACATGCTAGCGACTACGCCACGGAGACGAGCCGCGAACGTGTGCGAGAATAGGACTACACAAGTTTGAGGATTGATTTTGAGCACAGTAAGGCCCATTGGCAAATACGCTCGAACAGGGGCAAAATATTTTTTTATGAAGAGCAAACCCTCCAAATTTGATCGCTCTTCTAGTAAACCACATGAGACCTCTCCTTGTCAGTCCGACATCTCTCAATTATGTATATACGCATCAAAATGGCGGCAAGCTTTGATTAGTATGCAGCCCACACATATCTCTGGTTTGTATTATTTTTATAATAATAATAATAATAATAATGTCCTAAATAAGACATTACACCACAAATCAAACCTGAGGCACTCTGCTCAGAAGGAATCTGGAAGAAGCGGAAGTCTCAAGAGCTTCATCACCATGCTGAAAAGATCACTGACACCTTCAGGAAAAGATGGTTCAAGTTCTACGACCACATTCTCAGTCCAGAGTGAACAATGACAGAATTCTCAACCTTGCTCTCTCGGTGAAAGTCAACAACAACTGGCTCAGTGAAATAGATTGGCACTGAGGAAATTATACAAGAGATAGACTCTGGTTCAGAGCAGTAATCAACAATCATTAGTTTGCCGAGAAAATAACCACCAGCATCGATAAAAATCATGGACTGAAGAACACAGGAAGATTTTCGGTGCCCTGATGAGATTTTGGGAGAAGAAAATATCAGCTGAAAAGTTCTATCACGCTTCATAGATGCGAGTAAATAAATAAAATAAAATAAAATGATAGTACATTATGCAACAAGCCTATAATGGCAATAATTAAGACACAAGAATGTTTATGTTCGACCCTAACTATTATGTGTCAGAAAACTGTATCATAATGAGGCTCATTATAACACTATTTTTTATTATGAAACAGTTTCTCCCACCAATCAGAGCTCAAGAAACAGTTGTGTGACCAATTAGATAAGGATACCTTCGCGCATGCGTTCAAAATCCAACATGTCTATATAAATTACCGAAATTGCACCGTCCATATGTTCGCGTAAATAAACTGAGGCAAGAAATGGCACTATACCTTAATATCCCCAAAATCAATTTCTACACAGCGCGTGGTTTTGAAACGACTTCGGTGACAGTTTGACTGAATACTGGAGCACAATCTGAACATATGGCATTGAAGCACACAGAGCGCATGCGTTGGTTGTCCAGAGAGCTTAGGAAACAGATATATACTACCCACCGCAGCACCCGATCACAACATTCTAGTGACTGTACAGATATTTATGAATATTTATGTTAAAACACATAATAAAGTTATAATTATCGTCGAACATAAACAGTCGTATGCAACTCGCCTATAATGGTAATTAAGACACTCGTATGGAAATTATAAAACTCGCATACGCTCGTTTTATAAAAATACTCGTGTCTTAATTATGGCCATTATAGGCGAGTTGCATACGACTGTTTATGTTCGACGATAATTACCGTATTATAACTATTTTATATTCGAACATAAATATTCATAAATATCTGCCGAGATTTCGCCAGTTTTATGTACTGAACAGAGCGCATGGTATGCAGAGAATACCATGGCCTCCTCGATTACCCCACTATGACACTAGCCAATGCAGTGAAATTTAAATTAGAAGGCCTTGGAACTCAGTGCAGGTGCGATGTTATCCTTATCTAATTGGCCAAACAACTGTTTCTTGAGCTGTGGTTGGTGGGAGAAACTGTTTCATAATGAAAAATAGTGTTATAATGAGCCTCATTATGATACAGTTTTCTGACATATAATAGTCAGGGTCGAACATAAATAATGTTATTGGTTTTACATCCATTTATACTGCTATAGCTCTTAGAGTCAGAATTCTGGCCTGAAGTGAATCTATTGGCTTGCTCTCATCTAATTACCGTCAAATACCAACCAACTGCACCGAGATTCGATCCCACAAACTTGGACACAGTAGATGAGAATGTTACCACTGCACCATGCACCCAGCCGCTCTGGTTTATGCCATCATTCACTATTCATTTATCTTCCCCAAGACGTTATAACTTTGGAAATAGTTTCTCGCGTCTACATTTGCGTGTCAAACTATCTCAATCTGATCTGCTCCAGCTTCTGCACATCCACTTAATTTCTCACTCTCTCTCTCTCCTAGTCTTCTGTACCATACTCTTCAGGAATTCCATTTCGGCCGCTTGTATTGTAGTTTCATCTATCCTTGACATAGGCCAAGTTTCTGCTCCATATGTCATTATTGATAAGCAATAGGTCTTGTACATCACTTCAGTGGTTTGTCTTTATCCCAAATTAAACTACGAACCTCTTGTTGATCTCCATATCCTATCTTGCATTTCCCGATTTACATCTCTAATTTTAACAATCCCTTTTCCGTTCTTCCCCCATCATTACCATTGTCTTACTTTTCTCTACACTCATTTCCATTTCCCATTTCTTAGTATTTTCCTCCAGTACAATACATATGAAATTTTCAAAGTGAAATGCCATGTCCTGTGGTTTCGATTCCACATAAAAAGGAGGTCCCGTGGCTCATAATCACATGATTGACTGTCATGTAAAACTAAAACCTTCCTTCCCTTGCTCATTTATTTCCAACCCATATATTTTACATATTTTAGCCAGGTAGTGATTTGATGAATTGTGTATGGTGTCATTTCATTAAGCCATGTGCGCACTCGGACGCAAGTCCAGTGCATGTTGCGCCAACATCTTGGAACAATGGCGTACATCGCCCGAGCACAGCGTACATTATTCTAAGTGTATCGAAATGTAAAAAAAAAAAAAAGAACCTGACGATTCCACCAATTCACTTCCTAAATATTTGTTCTACTACTTCCAGATCTACATCTCCAATTTTTACCATCCCTTTTCCTTCCTTCTTTCTTTCCTCTTGTCATAACACTGTATTACTTTCCTCTGCACTGATTTACATATCCCATTTCTCAGCATTTTCCTTCAGTACATCCAGCTGTTCTTAGACCACATTCTCACTTTCTCCCCAAATCAGAACATCAGCAAATAGGATTATGCTCGTCCTTGTAGCTGTGTACGCCTTTAGTATATCATCCATCTCCAGTATAAATAGCAATGGTGAGAGTACACCCCCTTGCTTTAATCCATAGCTGCTATTATCACAAATTTACCATTCCTATGATATTCCGTGCCAGACAACTCCAGGAAAAGTGCCGAGAGCAACAGGAATCTCTGTATTTAGTTTTCTATGACATGGAAAAAGCTTTTGATTCAGTATGTGGAAAGTATTAGCACACTTTGGATGTCCAGATCGCTATGTGGAATTAGTTCAATCTCTTCATGATGGAATGTCTGGGAAGATTCTTCATAGTAACTGTGTATCCGATCCGTTTCCAATCACTCACGGTTTGAAACAAGGCTGTGTGCTTGCTCCAACACTCTTTGCATTGTACATGGCTGCCATGATGTATGAATCATCTTCCAACAACCCTGGCATAGAGATTCAGTTTCGCTTCGATGGAGGTCTTTTCAATCTGGCAAGACTTCATTCACAGAGACATACCCAAGTTACCTGGGTGACATACCTGCAGTATGCCGATGACACCGCATCTCCTGCTCCGACAGCTGCAGAGCTTCAACAATCGGTCAATCGCTTTAGCACTGCGTGTGATCACTTTGGCCTTACCATCAATGCTAAGAAAACTAAGGTACTTGCACAACCTGCCCCAGGATTACCTCTTCCTGAGTTCAACATCTCCATCTTAGACTCAACACTGGAGCAGGTTGATCATTTTTCATATCTTGATAGCATCTTGTCTAAACGGTGCACTTGCGAACAGCATGTTGACAAAAGAATTGGGGCTGCCCCATGCAGCATTTGGCTGTTTAATGCACAGAGTCTTCATGAATAAAGACCTGAAGATGCATACCAAACTCATGGTGTACAAAGCTGTCGTCATCTCAACGCTACTGTATGGCTGTGAAACTTGGGACACTCTTATCACCGTCAGATACATCTTGAATATCAAGTGGGAGGACTACGTGACCAAGACTGCAGTTCTCAAGAAAGCGCATCTCAATAGCATTGAGGTAACCATCATCGCTCATCAACTGGGATCGTTAGGCCATGTTCACCGTATGAGTGATACCAGGCTTCCACGTCAATTCCTTTACGGTGAACTTTGCTCCGGCACTAGACCTCATGGGGCCCCTCTGAAGCGTTTTAAAGACCAGCTGAAACACATCATGACGACTGGTATACACATCCACTCATGGGAAACATCTGCTGCGGAACGTTTACTGTGACGGAACACTACATCGACCACTGTCAACTTCGTTGAAGAAGAACGTCGCAGACATGGAGAGGCCAAGCGACAAGCAAGAAAGCTTCGTCAATTAATTACAACCTCGCCCTCCACCGACCATTGAGTGCAATTTATGTGGGCGCATGTTTCATGCCAGGATTGGCCTGTTCAGTCATCAGAAACACATCCACAAGCTAGTTTGAAAACCTCTATGCAGGAAGAAGTATGTGTACTCGGAATCGAGCTACAGCTGACAACGACCATTCTTATTCTGTCACTTTCATTGTGTTCATGTAAAATCATTACAACAGCTCACTGAAATACCTTGGTCTATCCAGTTGCACTGACGCAACAAATTAAGCCACTTACCCTCTCCTGCAGGGGATACCACTGAGGGGTGGGGTCGTCAAACACTTTGTTCTCGAGTGGCATCATGACTTCGCCCAGGAAGTCATTGCGACCGAACATGTCCGAATGCCACACTGTCAACCAGAGTGTCCTGGTCTCCAAACCATGGAGAGTCATGTGGAACTGCAACAGAGAACAGCAAGACATTATAACTTATTTAAGGTGACGAGGACTATGAAGCAAGCTTGCTCTGTCGTTAGTCATCACCATGCACCAGCGTACCTTCAATGTCTCGTCAAAGACAGGGTTGAGTGTATGCTTCTTCACTTTGGTCTTCCGTTTCCCACTCTTGGATTTATCTGGCAACAGATACACCTTCACGTAACTGGAAGAGAGAAAACAAATCTAAATTAATTACATAAAACATTATGAAACTGGAAAAGGGAGAGAAAGGGGGAATTACTGGCAGAAGAGTCTTGCACATTTCTCCATTGCACTCCTAATAACATTTCACTTGGCAGTTTTGTTGTAATGTTGGCTATGCTATGTTCTTTCAGAGTTCATTATTCTGCTTTAAAATTCACATTTTAATTATGTTCTGAATTGTGTGCATTTGTTTTCAAATATCTACCACGTAACAAGCATGGTCGTGAATAGCTTCCATGGAGTAAAGGAATTTATGTGGACAACCTCTAGGTCATATCTCCTTCACAAAAAACTAACTCCTATGACAGCCTCACCCAATAAATCATTAATAGTGGAGTAAATTATCAGACAGGGAAGAAAACTAAAGTTCGTATCAGATTTCAAATTCTCAGGCATTACTCTGCAAACTAGTACGAAATGCTTCACAAAGCACACAATTGAGAAGGGATCATGAGCAATAATGGCTGTTCATCAATACATTACATTATTCCCACATTTAGCCGAAACACCAAATTTTAATAACCAGGGGCTTCCTTCTTGCTTTGTTGTTTGCAAACAAGTTTATGATTTCTTCATTAACACAATTTTACTTTAAAGTCAGATTCAATAGCAAGATGACTAAGACGATCCTCTTTTTTTTTTTTAATGTTCTTAAATAATTAATCAGCATCGACAATGAATATTCCCTTGTGGGGAGGGGTTTAAACTTTAGTAACTGGATGTTGAATGCCCAGGTGGTTTTATACAGTTTTCCAGAAAATTTGCCACCCTGGTGAGTTGTCCAGTAAATATGGGCCTGGTTATACACAGCACGAGAAGGGTAATCCGGTAATCCTAGCTCTCTTGGCACTGTATAGTCGTCTCTCTTTCCTCATTAACGATCGGCATTCCATGTCCGCGTGGAGCCCAAGTGTCAACTCTCTACCGTAGCAGCGAGACTGGACAGAACAGGACTGGGCTCTCGGCTCCGCGTGGAGTGACAGAGCAAGCATGCTCTTGTTCAGCACTGAACAATGGTTGTTGTTGGTGCGTGCTACTGTCGAACGTTTCAGTCGCTGGTTGTTACCGAGTACTGAGTACAGTAGATATGACCCTGGAAGGTTGTCGTGACAGAAGCCATGTTCCACTGTTGTCTGATTCATGGTGACCACTGAATTTCCAATGTCAATTTTCCTGACTTTTCCTGACCACTATTCAACAAAATTCCTGACTCGTGAAGTCATCGTAACATCGGAAAAAAGGTATATTAAAATTGCCATTATGGTAATAAGAAATATCAAGTGACTGGCATTTAAATTTTCGTGTTTATGAAAGTAAAGTCACAATATTTTAGAGGCTGATGGCAGACACGTAGTGCAATGTGCAGAGCCACATCCCTACACCAACGCCAGTAAAGTCACAGTAGTGCAATGTGCAGAGCCACACCCCTACGCCAACGCCAAAAGAGCGCACAAAAAATAGGTAAAAGAGGTTTTTACTATGATTTACTGTCAAAATGGAAACTTACCATAATGTCCAGTGAGTTATTGCTTTTTATCTTCAGAGATTAGTTGAACTAGTAAAATCAAAATATGGCTGTAAAACACAAATTACTCTATGGTTAATATAAAATTCCTGACTTTGTAATACTTGCCCCATTTTTTCCTGACTCATGCCATTTTTTCACACTTTTTCCTGACTTTTCCTGACCAAAATCAAAATTCCTGACTTTTCCTACCTGTGGACACCATGTGATTCTAATAAAGAAAGCTTTTCAGTCGGTGAACACGAATTGTACCCAATCACATTAGGAGGGAAACAAGTATTTACATCTACTATATAAAGCTCAAATACCACTGACTCATTCATTCATCACGAAATCTCTGAAACCACCAAACGGATTGGAATGAAATTTGGTATGCAGCTTCCTCAAGGGCCGCAAACGCCCACTAAGAAAGGATTTTTGGATATTCAGGTTCTAAAGGGGTGTTAAGGGGGTAGACCTGCATTTCATTGAATAGCAATATCTCCCGATTGGTTTCATTGGGGGATGTGATACTCGGCATATAAACTCATCATTAAAAATAAGAAGACATGTGTCTGAGGGTTTTTCGATGTGGTGTATATTATGAGGTGAAAGGGGTGAAAAGTGGGGGTTGAAGGATTCCTAACGGAGTGTGTATCTCTTAAAGGACATAGGCGAGGAGTTTGGAACTCAGCCGAAAAAAAATGAGCATAAAAAGTAACTAAACAGGTGTTTGACCGTTTTTTCATAAATCCAATTTAAGGGGCCCATGGGGAGGGGTGAAATTATGGGTGGGGGGTGGAAACATAATATATCTCTGTGTAAAATTATACATGGCCTATGTTGTAGACAATAACACATTACATCTTTTTTGTCTCTTGCTATTTCATCATACGACGAATACTTACGGAGTTATTAATGATTTTGTACTTTTTGGCCGGAATTTTCAAAGTCCCAGGAATGACATAAAAATTGATTCGAATGAAATTTCAAAAAATAGTTTTTTTAATACTTTTATTATATCTTTCACGTCTCTTAGGGTCCAAAACCAACATGATATTTTGATGTTTTTTTCGTCCCATGCATTTTTGGTTTCAGGTGATAGAATTATTTTCCACTAGGACCCGTGCTTATCTATCTATTTAACTATTGTTATAACAGGATTCCAAATGTTATTGCGGGCGAAGCCGCGGGTAACAGCTAGTTCCTAAAAACTAACACGCTCTTTATGTATTTGCTCTAAGCAATAAAAAGCCTGCTCATTGTTTGGAAAAAGTGATGATTTTTAAATAGAAGAGCAAAATACATTGCCTTCATGCGATTTTAAATATTCTTGGAGAAATTCATCTCTAGGAGTGACCTTACACTGGAGGGAGAATAGACTTACGGATCAGAGCGGTTCCTCTTGAGGTCGACAGGTGCCAGGTCTCGGCACCGCTTCACCAGGATCTCCAGCGCGCCAGCCTTGTAGTTGTACTGGAGCCCAAACTCCACCTCCCCTCGGACTGCGACGGTACCGTACCGGCCCTCGCCGGCACCAGAGTACACGCTCGCCAGCGAGTCGCTGCGAGGCTGCACACACATCAAACAAGTTGCTAATAAACTGTCTACATAAATTATAAGGATTTCCCTTTATGACAAACAGGGTGGACTTGGGTTATTCAGAGGAGCTATCAAAATGGGTTTTGGGTGCCGAAACCTTTGCCCGAAGGATCTTTAACATCTCAAATATGTTAACTAACCATGAAATTCCTTGTTGGAAAATTTAGGAGAACAAAATAATATGAGAGCAACATTAATCCTCGGGACGTCGCACGCGGCGGAAAAGACTGCAAGCATTCAGTATCGTTAGATTATTTTCATTTGCTATATATTATTGTTAGGTTGCTTACTCTCCATTTCCATCGTTCAAAGTATACATTTTATTTATTTACATTCTACTTTAAAACACACATAAAAAATACAGTGGAAAGGGAAGAACATTCACAAAAGCAAACTGACAAAAAGGTACAGTACAATGTGCGAGTAATTTACAACTATCAGTAAAAAATATTTAAAATAATGTTACAGCTTAATAATGTAATTTTGTATTACTGGGAATAGTTGTGCATGGAGCTGATTACAGCAACTGAGTAGCACTACCTAGCTTTAAACTGTAGAGGAGGGCACTGTCCTACAACAAAACTAGATAGAGTAACGAAAGAAGTATGCATGCTACATCCCGAGGGTTGAGTACACTGAACTACATTTTACCTCCACCGTACGGCAACATTAACCAGGAGCTACAATCTTCCATCACCAAGTTAGGGGATACATTCCAACTCCCTCTGTGGGATTCATGGCACTATGAATAACAGAATACAGTAAACGATAATGGAATGGATGAAGGATGCATCAATAATAAATAGAAACACTTTAAAGATAACATACTAATTCATGCTCTAAATATTCGAACTTCCTGACTTCTCCTGGCTGTTTAGTTTTAAATCATGTGGAAAAAAGGAAAAAATAGAAAGAATCTGAAACATTCTCAATGAACTGAACAAATAAATTTGTGTTCAGATCTTTTCAAGGTCAGTGATCAAGTGGAGTACCGTACTTTCTTTTCCTCCAAAATGTTGAATATCTTTGGATTAAATAGACAATGCTGTGTACAGTGAGATCCTTCTGTAAATGACGGAGCCTTGCAAAGGCCGTGTGGCGACGGATTGCAAGGAGTCTCGGTCAGATAACTTAACATGTACCGATTACAAAACAGTGGGTCAGAAAGCTCCGGATGCTGTCATAGCAATTATTAGATACGCAGCTGGCAAGATACCTGGATGATGTTATCCGTTCAGTCGAATCCGACCATCGGCGATTCTATGTATCATCACTCTGCAAGTTGTCCGGTGCCACACTGCATTCTTTAGTTGTTCCAGGGTGAGGTTAGAGTCTGTTTTAATGGCGTCTAACCAACCTGGTCTTCTGTTACCGCTGATCATGATTGCTTTATCTAATGGATCTGATCGCATAACATGGCCAAAGTATGCTAGTTCCAACTTCTTAACACTTGTAGTGAACTACTGTAGCCTATGTCGTATCCCATGAACAACGTTAGGTATTCAACAAAACGATGTATTTTCCTATGAAAACTTATCTTCTTAAGAAGAAGTGTTAAGGTAAATGTGTTTGTAATTTTCTGCGCCACTTTCCAGACTCAACAAAACCTTACTGGCCGCGTGGCTTAGCGGTAACGATCTCGTCTGCTGAGTCCAAGATAGCAGGATCGAATCCTGGCACAGTCAGCTGGCATTTGAGGGTGTGCAAATGTGAGGGAGCCGTGTCAGTAGAGTACTGGCATGTTAAAGATCCCCGTTGGGGCAAATGTCCGGCACCCCGCAGTTGTTAAAAGGAATGTTAAACCCACGCGGCCATGCAAGGACATCTCTGTATGGTGCCACATTTCATTTTTATTGCCACCTCCAAAGTAAAATTAAAACATCTTTCAGAGGAAACAGCGAATGGCAACACAAAGAAATGGCGAACCATTTGAAAGAAACGCCACATATCGTGAAGTTTTACCATTCACCAAAACGTAAGCCACGACACGTTATACTCCGTTCACCTTAGCTTTATTGTACCAGCATTCTGACCATTTCCTTGTTTGTACGCTATGGTGGACAGAGATGGTTATTTAGTGATCGGCTGGTGTCAACAATGTATCCATGCTTGCCACGGTGGGCGAGTGGTCAACGTGTCTGTCTACCAACCCCAAGCTTGCAGGTTCGCCCCTGGCCGTGGTAAGTGATTTTTGAAAGGCGGCAAAAATTACGACACCATGTCATACGATGTTGGCATGTTAAAGAACCCATTTGAATTCAGTAGGCCGTGTTCATAATGGCAAAATTAATCTCGGGAGTTTCCGCCAACACAAAGTTCCTCATTTCTCTACTAGAAAGCGCTATAGTGTTCAAGGAGCTTAGATATCTAACCTCCTTGACTTTCCTAGTGCTTCAAGGAACAACAAAATTCGACCAGCAAGCTACCCTCTGGGTGTCAAATAACAAAGCTTGCACCCGGCTCCCGAGGCCATACGATATTATTATTATTATTATGTATCCATGCTTTCTTACATTTTACACATGACAATTTCAGATGCATACATTAAGAAATTATGTTGAGAGCCAGGAAGTTCATATTGATGTTAGAAGGAAATAACCTTGTGACCAGTGTTGAAAGTGTTGGAAGAAAGTGCTAAAGCACTTCAGTTGCATTGTTAATATTTGTGTTCCAGGCAAACAAATTTCAAAAGTACCGTAACATTCCGAGAGCAGTTTGTGTGCAGTAAAACCTTTGTAAGAGCTGCAATGTGAGCAACCTTACAGAGCAAGACCCAATTCCTAAAGCTGTTACACTCTAGCTTAATGCTGCATTTCTTTTGAGTTAAATACCGGTACTTTGTTGCTTGCAGAAGTTATACCTCATTAACATAAAGGGGCTATTATTCAATGTTACAAATTGCAGATGTGCCCCTCAAAATTCGGGATCATAAACATAACATGTTTTAAAGAAAGGGGAAAATGAAATCTTCATAATCACAATTTTTGTCACTCTTTGTAATATTAAAAATGAACATTTGCATGACTTATGTGGGGGATTGTTGTCAAAAACTCATAAGCATATTTGATTTTATTTATGAAATCACGGAGGCAAAGCACAAACTACAGCTATGTGAGCCCTTCACGCTTGTACAACTAACAGAGGTAAAGATATAAAGTAAATTAAACATATTTCTTAACAAAACCAGTCTAGATCAAGAACCGGTAGAATGTCGTTGTTCTACAATGGTCAAGATGACAGTTCTAAATACAGTTAGGTATATCATGGCTCTTTCGGGTGAGGGTGCAAAGAGTGGATTTCAGCTAGAAACCGTCTTCATTTCTTTTCTGTTGTAACAGTTACAGACTAAAATAAACATGTTCGCAATGAGTTGATATTTCGTATCTTGCACTGTAGATTTAAATTCTACACATTGAAATAAAAGTTTTGGAGCCCCTGAGAGTTTTTTAAAGATAAGAAATGCAAGTAAGTTCTATAGTAAATAACATTTAATAAACAGTAAAATACGGCCATGTAAAACCCCATTTCCTCTTCCTCCCTGTTTAGAATAAATTCTACATTTTATTGATATGATTCTCCACAAAATGTACAAAGCATTTACAAAAAGTAGGGTTATAAGAGCTAACATGGAGAAACTTAAGCTTAAAGGCAGATATAAGGGTACACCATGGCTGTCGTTGGGCGATAATTGTATCCAAGAGTGCAGTTCTAAACATTTGTGTCCAATCGACGGAGATGTCATTGGCAACTCAACAGATCAATCCTTTGCATAGAACTTGTTGCCACAATGGACGGTGGAGGACGTAGTATCCTTCTCTGACGAGTTTCCATTTCCAGCCTTCGGCATTCTTGATCAAAATATAAAACAGCAGCTGGGGTGGGTTCCATGCCAGTGCAAGTGATCTTCAGCAAGAATGTGCCGAGTGTCTACACTCTTAAAGGCTCTTGGCTCGTGGTAGTTCACTGTACAAGATTTGCTGAGAGAGTCCGTCGTCGTTCATACGTTGGGACATAACTGATCCATCTAAACCGATTGCCTCTATACTCTTCATCTTTGCTCTCTCTCGACAACATTCAGAACACACTGCCAAGAACTTGCCTCTTTGGAGATTGAAGTCTTTCATAAAAAAGTACATTGTGCAAATAAACTTCAGTATGAGGGATTGTCTTGTTGAATGAATAAGTCATCATCATCATCAATGTCCCACTCCAGTCGCCCGGGTGTGGTTTGAATGAATAAGTAAATGAATTAAATAAAACACAAACGAGTGAGTGAGCAGGATAATTCTTAAAACTCAGCAATTTTTCGGTTCATGCCGTGTCTTGTGTGAGGTTTCGCCTAGCTGGTTCATGAGTGGGCTCGTGGTGTGTGGACCCGGACCCCCACAGGAGCTGATGAGCCAGCTCGGGGTTTCTAGGCGAAACCCCACACAAGACGCGGCATAAACCGAAAAATTGCCGAGTTTTAATTCCTTGGCCGTGAAAGCCAATATACCATCTTTTTAGGATAATTTTTACTATATTATTTATCTTATTATTAATATTCTAAATATGTAAATATCTTTGTAAAATGTGGTAATATTGCAAAATTGAAATGTAAGTTAGATGTAATTTGTACCAGTGAAGCATACATTATGTAATGTATTTTTTCATTTGGGCTTCCAAACTTGTTGTATCTTGTATGGTAAATAATAGTCATCCCATTTCATGTGCATAATGGAACAGTTTCCTGATGGCCCGGCGGTATAGGGCCCAGGTCAGTCCGTGCCTTGCTTCCATAAATCAAAGTTAGCACAGCTATAATCTTATAGAATTTAAGTGGAGTCTTTTCTCGTACTTTACCCTTCAGTAATCGTCGAATTGTTCCACACATATATTGAAATCTATGAAGCTTTTTCTTCACTTCGTCATCATACTTAAAAGATAAATCACAACCAAGATGAGTGAATGCTGAGACATGTCAATTACTATCTTAGCTCTGATGGGGTATTTCTCTTGCTATACCATAACTTTTGTTTTTGATGTGTGACATCTTTCCACTCGGTTGCTGGATATTTTTGTGGGAGTGATTTTTAAAAATGAGACGGAAGAGGATCAGACGGAAGTGTGTAAGATTTCCAGCTGGATCGTATCCCCCCTGGCTGCTGTGGAATGTATATCTCATAGGGATTACTTCAAGGTTTGGAGGCGCCATTACAAATATTCCTACAATAAATCATCTTCAAGTTGTCATCCTTTGGTGTAAAAATATTCATTATATCATATTGGATGAAAACAATTATGATTTATTAAGAGTCTGTTTTTCAATCACTGGATAAAAGTGATCAACACTGTCATTCTGACTGTCAACGCTCATGCAAACTCAGGTGTCAACTGTTTGAAACTCAAAGTACATGGTACATGGTCGAAGCCTTCGTATCAGTATTTAAATGATTATATGCTTTAATATGAAACATTGTTAAGTAGTCGGCAATTCCGGTATTGTGTTTCTGCCCAATGGCTATTCAAATATTAACCCACATAACCGTAACGCAGTCATCAATATAATATATATCGTTGTGTTTATACGGGAACTAGGCAAGCCTTCATGAACTATTGCTGAGCACAGTCTCTTTACTCACCAGAGGGCCTATTCATAAGGCATTTTAAACTCAATTTTATGCAGGAACATTATCAAAACAAGCAAAATATAAATGAAACTTCATTCCATAATTCAGAATTATTGGAACGTGAAAATAAGTCACCATCTTGAGTACTATATTTGCGTGGTCGAAATAGCCGTGGTGGTAGCGCCTTTAGACTGTGAATCTAGAGATCTTGGGTTCGAATCCCGGACGGGATAGGTATTTTTGCTACCAGTTTATCATTTTAAACGATATTTATCATATCAATGTGACTCATTTTAAAAGAATCCATATGAAATTACGTGTTGGTCTGTGAATCAAAGAGGTCCAGGAACTAGGCAAGCCTTTCGTGATCTACTGCTGTGCTCATTGCATTTACTCGCAAGTTGGCCTATTTATAAGGAATTTAAAGTTATGAGCGGTGTCGCGTCTATTAATCTAGTTGATCCATAACGTATTCTTTATTTAGGCTAGTGCTGGTGGAAGCTACAAATCATCTAATAAAATGGTTCTGTATTATTAACTACAATATCTGTAAAACACTCCCTTTTACAATAGATTAATATTTGTGCCAATAATAGTATAAAATACCGGTGTATCAACAATTTCACGTGAGGTTTCTTCTATGCCAGATGTTACACATCATATGCGACTACTGCCAGAAATCTCAAAATTCCTGCTATTGGATCACACTGCAACAATCATCTTTCAACAGACACTGCACCATCTATTTACTTGCGATGAAGCTTTAATCTGCTGTTTTGGCCCTGATGGAATACGTCAGCTTGTAACTTGCCGTGACTAATTTCCCCAGTCAATCATACAAAGGTTTTACTGCACACACTGCAAGTAATAAGTACTGTGACATACTGGAGCAGAGCTCCTCCTGCTAAACATGTATCGGAGCTCGGCCCCGGTGCTGTCCACCTCACTTTCAGCACTGGTGGGCGCCGCTCTAGGCAGCGTGGGAGTGCTTTCACTCAGCGGCTCGGGAGATGCACTCTGCAAAATGGAAATTGTTATTAATACACAACCAATATGTCTTCTATGTTCATAAAACAGGCATTGCAATAGTGTACATGTTCTTAGTTATGGAATCACATGTTAAGGTACGGTACCGCACATACGAGCAGTGCTGGATTACCCATTAGGCTCGAGTAGGCCCAGGCCTAGGGCCCTCCAGTTATCTGGAACCCCCCAAATTTTTATTCCAAAGATTTAGAAAATGTTTATCTAGAAGTGAGACAATGCCCTTTAAAAACTGAGTTCACTCATTCTGAACTTTATGAAATTCTTATTCGAGACAAGCTTGAGTCTGTTTTTCCGAACGTTGAAATTGCTTTTCGCATTTTCCTAACCCTCATGATAACGAATTGTTCTGCGGAGCGCTAGTTTTCAAAATTGAAACGGATCAAAAGTGCGCAAAGTATCATGTCACAAGAACGATTTTTTTTTTTTTTTTTTTTAGCGTATGGCTTTTAGTGCCGGGAGTGTCCGAGGACATGTTCGGCTCGCCACGATTAGACATGCTAAGTTTAATGTATATCAAGTCAGATATTCTGCGGGAAATTGATTTTGATGACATTGTAGAAGATTTCATTGACCGAAAAAAAAATGATTACAATTTACCGAAGTAAAAAATAGTATTTGTCAAATTGCTCATCAAATCATCGGAGCCTCCGTGGCTTAGGCGGCAGCACGCCGGCCTCTCACCGCTGGGTCCGTGGTTCAAATCCCGGTCACTCCATGTGAGATCTGTGCTGGACAAAACGGAGGCAGACAGGTTTTTCTCCGGGTACTCCGGTTTTCCCTGTCAAAAATTTCATTCCAGCAACACTCTCCACTATCATTTCATTTCATCTGTCATTCATTTAATCATTGCCCCAGAGGAGTGCGTCAGGCCTCGGCAGCCGGCACAGTTCATATCCTCGCCGCTAGATAGGGGCTTCATTCATTCCATTCCTGACCCGGTCGGAGACTGGAAGCAGGCTGTGGATTTTCATTTTCTCATCAAATCATCTGAAATGTTTTCAAATAACGACGATCGTTTCAAATTAAATGTAGCCTATGTATTGAACCCTTATCATTGTGTCCAATAATAATGTTTCATATTTATTAAAAACGTTGGAAATACTAAATACATGATATGCTGGATATTTGAGTAAAATGTATGTAGCAAGCAAACTGGACTTGGCAAGATGGGCTACGTGCTGGGTGGAAGCTATCGACAGTTTCACAACCAATGCTATTCTTATTCTTCTGAGAAAATCAGGTATGACGCTGAGGCGTACGTGACTCTCGACAAGCCACGATGCTTGGTCCACGGCAAGGAGTGAGAGATAGGAGAAGTGTCGTGACGTCAAAATAAGGGCGGGATTTGTAAGGTCAGAACCCCGACGCCAACTTAACTGACAAATGAGAAAATAGGACGCCAGAACATAGCATCAGTGTGTTTTGCGCGCCAATCGGTTATAAAAAGATCTAGCGATCGGTTGGCGTGTTCGGCGGCAGATTCGCGACCTGTGAGAAATTACAAGAATTTTGAGAGGTCACACATAATTATAGGCCCATTATTAAAAATATTGAGGAGCTATTTCTCCCTCCATGGGAACTTTTAGGCTTTCTGTATATAAACAAATGTCTGAGATGAACCGGGGCACTCCGAATTATTCTTCGACAGTCAATTTAAGACGTCCTTATGACGGTCTATGTTTTAAAATTCTAGTTGTGTGTCGACAACTAAGTTATAAAATTTCATAAATTGTGAGATGGCAATTAGCCATAAAATAGGGAAAGTCTACGATTCTGCATAGGACTATATGAGGAAATAAAATACTCATAAAGCAGATAGAACAGTTTTAAAACTTTAATTGTGTTTTAACAGCGGCAAGATGACGACCATGGAAAGAAGGCAACAAGTGTCATCCTCCATCACCATGAGTGTTATGGGCTAAAGGCCTAATGGTGGGAGATGACGAGGCGGGAGGCCTCTGGAAAGCGGTTTAAGTGATGAGTATTAAAAAATTGATTTATTGATTTTGGACGAGGGGGAATCGCGAGAGATGTGTGGAACTTTGTACAGATTTTATTTGTGTGGTTTAATTTAAATTTAGGGTTTGATTTCTTAACTGACATGCGTGTAGTATTTTTTTGGCATTGCGTGACAATTATGTTGTACAGTAGTTTTTGTAACTTAAATTTTGTCCTTATGTATACGTAATTCTTATAGCGAAACGGCCGCATATGATTAACGTGTCAATAAAAAGTGTAGCCATGAATGAGAACCTAGGAACGACAATGATAAATGGACTGGATTAATGATAATGTAAAACAAAACTAGACATGGGGGGGGGGGGGGAATTAGTGTTTTAGTTGCTTTTATAACTCGGGCTAATTCTGATTCCAGTAATTAATTCTTTATTGTCATTTGGACAAATCATGTGTCATTTATCTGAAGGGTGTGCTGGTTCATATGCTGCGACGAGATCTTCGAGAGTGTGCCACGTATTCTTGGGTGTAAGTGTGATGGCGAGGAAAGGTAAAGTCTGTCCTTGACTGTAATAATCATTCCGGCAAATTAGTTACCCGAGGGGCTAAATTTGACCTGGAGATGTGTTCTTGAAAATCCATGAGAGGATGTTTTGAGATAATGTGATATTTTGTATTTACGCGTTTAACAGGTGACGATTGGCATAGGTCGCTGGACGCTGGCTGTGGGCCAGAATCTATATTTAGCGTGGCACACATTACTACATTGGGGGAAGGAATCAGCCACTTACTCAGATATGCGATAACAGACCCGGCTGTCTCCAGCTCTGTTATGACACGTAAATGTTTGCTTTAAAGCCTGATGAGTTAAGGTTATTTTATTTGGTTTAATTTGGGGAGTTGCCATGTTGTGGATCCGAGGGTTTTTATCATGACTACGACTTATTTGTTCATTGTTTAAACGCCAATTTTTTCCGGCGTGTATTTAAAAATTTGTATTTGTTGTTGTTGGCTCTTATTTTCAAGGCCATTGTATTCATTATAAATATAATTTGACAACCGGCCAAACTTGTTCATGTCACGTTATGCTTTCCTAGTGTTCGAGGTA
The DNA here is from genome assembly GCA_946902985.2 of Meconema thalassinum. Lineage (NCBI taxonomy): Eukaryota > Metazoa > Arthropoda > Insecta > Orthoptera > Tettigoniidae > Meconema > Meconema thalassinum. The sequence goes on from OX336395.1 coordinate 342,919,604, forward strand.
TAAGACGGCAATCCCGCAGCCCTTATGTTAAATAATACACACGTGTATTTGGTTGTGGTAATCTAAGGTTAGAGCATGTCAGTAGTGTATTATTTATGTAATTGTTGTTCCCACATTTCCGTAATTCGTCTTCGCAGTACGGAGTTCGTTCCCGAACCGACTGTTTTGGTCGGAAACGAGCGCCCGTCAAATGGATCTTGTAATCCGTTTCTTTTGTTACTTTGAATTAAGTGACATTGCAGTCACAACGCTTGTTTGACAGCTGTCACGCCGTGTTACCATGGTACGTCAGGCTGGTCAGTGTCAGATCTGTTCACGTGCGAGTGAACAAAATTGAAGGGTGGTTTATTGTTAAGTGTTTTATGTTTGATTCAGTTATTAAATTTTGTGTGTTTGTAGATCCTGTTGTTTTTCTTGGCTTTGTAATAATTAGTTAACCTTATGAACCCTGGAAGTTATTTTGATAGCATAAAATCTCTAAATCACATTCACAAGAATCCATTACGACCCCGAAACTTCGAATCTTGTCTACATGCTATTATCCAAGGGTACAGTATATATGTATATATGATTTAATAAAAAGTATATTATTCATCTTGAGAAAAAACCTCTTGTATATACTTTATTAAATGTACAGGTGCTAAAAAATAAAAATTATTTGAAAAAATAAAGGGGCCCCAAAAATATGAAGGACTTGGGCCTCAGTTTACGTTAATCCGGCACTGCATACGAGGGAAGTTTCGTCACCATATTGCACGAGTAGATGAGGTATGAGTGGTGCTGAGTACCTGTGGGTACTGTGAAAGGTTCTACAGAGGTGTGCACATTATTAGACTAGACAGTAGACACCAGTTTCCCAAAATAACATTTAGACTTTTTAAGGCTTAATGCACTAAATATGTTTTCAAGGCCGTGAAATTACTTGATTATATTTTCTTTTCAGAAACTCAAAGTAAAATGATTTTTTAGAATTCCCACTAACAGAGGAGCTTTGCTAATGCCGAATGCCACATGTGTTGTTAGGATTACTTCACTCTACTTTTCGTGTGAAATTAGAGCTGAACTCTTGAATTATTCAAAGATTCATGAACTATGGATGGAAATCACCTGACTTAGAGGGTACATTCCAAAGTCAATGATAAAATAGAAAACGTGCCGAGTTCACATATCCCTTGGAATCCCCAATTCTAAATGTTTCCACACACAATTCCTTGTAAGTCCACGGGGAGAAAACATTACTGTACTAAGTAGGGTAAGAGTTGGTCGATAAATTGATTTTGAATACAAAATTGTCACTGATTTGATTCTAATAATTAGCACACCCCTGTACTCATATGGTCAGTGCTATTGTTCTGACTGTGTGAGGAAAGCAATGGCAAACTACCTCACTTCTCACCTTGCCTAGTATGTGGCTACATATCAACCTGGCCCATGACAATACTTTCTGAGGATCTAACCAGCCTCTGGGCTGACAACCTAACAGGTGGCACAAACAAACGCCATAAGAATCCACACTCGTGACTGGTTCAACGACGGAAGGAGCGTCAGCGGAGGGAGAATGACACATGCGCACAGGGAGGAGCAGCAGACCAGCGTGTTCGATATCTCGGTCGGTCGCTGGTGTTGCACGACAGAGTGTGGAGGATGAAGATCGAACAACATTTCTAAAGTACAGGAAATGGTGTTAGAGGACAGGCGCATATACTGAGTATTGGTCGAGCTTGGGCTCATCACATGCTCCATGGTGTGTTGGGTTACCGACAAGTGTCCGAGAAACCTGGACCCGGAGAAGGCTGTGCGACATTTCATGATTGCACACTACAACAAGTGGCGACTTAGTTCGTGATGCCAGGATGTATGTCAGTTAGGCAATAAAGGGTCCAAGGGAAGAAAAATAACGAAACCTTCTCCGCTTCAACCTTTTCTACTCTCATTTAACGATTGTATTCACTAACTGCGCCAACTCCACAAGTCCCATTACTTCATTTACTCTTCGCTTGACCCAGATGGTTTCCAACAGCGGTCTGGCTGCGTGGCTCAGGGGTAACGTTCTCGCTTGCTGAGCCCAAGGTTGCAGGTTCGAAACCTGGCGCAGTCAGCTGGCATTTGAGGGTGCGCAAATGCGAGGGAGTCGTGTCAGTACATTTACTGGCACGTTAAAGATCCCCTTCGGGGCAAAATTCCGGCACCCCAGCGTCTCTAAAAGCCAGGGTAGTTAAAAGGGACGTAAAACCAATAACATTATTATTATTATTTCCATCAGCGTTACTTGCGATGTCGTTACTACGATAACGGAAATACTAGTTACATTTTCAGAATGGAGCAGTCAATGTCACTGGTGTTTCTCATTTTATTTTGAAACTAGCTGAAGTACCCGTGCTTCGCTGCGGGTCTTAAATAAATTAAAATGTGAAGGTGACAGTTAAAACAGGGGATAGGCGAGGTGCTGCGCGGATGGAGAGTAACGATGGAACATTTTGTCCAACTACACCGCTCGGCGTTGACCGTGTTTTATAGCAGATATTTAGGTTTTTCTCGCTAACCGTAGGAGATATACGAAAAGTGATAAGGACCTTTCGGATAGAAAATTAAATTTTAAACCTCGTATATGCCATCAAAAGTTTGCTATTTCTTAGCGTTCTCTTTTTATTTGAAATGGAAATATGAAAGTTTGAAACCAAAGAGAGTAGTGACGTCACTAAAATGGTTGCCATCTTTAAATAGTGCAAAGTATCGACATCAAAAGTAGCCTATATGTTAACCAGGTAAATCAGCTACTTCCATGCAAAATTTCATGTAAATCGGTCCAGTGGTTCTTGCGTGATTGAGTAATACACAGACACACACCATCTCATTTTTATATAATATATATGATTCCATAGCTAAGAACATGTTAATTAAGTATAGATTGACACACAACAGTATTCTAAGGTCTCCTAGTTTTTTTCTCTCAAGATTGGCAGTAAATAGGACATGCAGTCTTGGCTCACAGGATTGGGAAGGAGGCAGTCGTGGCCTTAAATTAGGAACTATCCCAGCATTTGCCTAGAGTAGAAGGATGGCTGAGGTTGGAACCCAACCCACCTCTTCTCCGCGTTGCCTCACGAGGCTGAGTGTAGCCCGTTCCAGCTCGCACACGACAATTAAAATTTCTTGGCAGAGCCTGGAATCGAACCCGGGCTTCCGGGAGACAGCCAAGAACGCAAGCCGCTACACCACGAGGTGGCACTGTAGTAATGAAATTATTTCCCGTTTAGCAGTTCCCAATGTCCCTCAGATTACAGAAACGGATCATGAAGTCATATGTTGGGTCAGTAGCGTGGAGACCTGAGCATCAAGAAGAGATGTGGTGTTGGCGTCGAATGCAGCTGGGTTGAGTGAAAGACCAACACTGAGGTGCTAGAAATGGTTCAAGAAAGGAGCCAGATGCTTCATCACATCAGGAAGAGGCAACTTGCATGGGCTTCGGCATGGCAGTTTAATGATTGATGTGATCGAGGGTAAAATGACCTCGAGGAAGACCGGGAAAGACATTCCAGGGCTGCGGGGATACCAATACGCCAAACGTACGGTAGAGGACCGAAATGACTGAAGAAAGCTCATTGTGGGGGCAAACTAATTGAAATACTTAAGTTCTCATGATTATTAATGTGGGAAGAGCCAACGGCTTGGCCATATTGAAACACCGGATCCCGTGAGATCTCCGCAGTTAAACAACATTGGGCGTGGCCATAACTTGGATGGGGACCACGTGCTGTTGGCGCGGAAAGGGAAGGAGGAGCGAAAAGAACTTCGGCTCAGGACTACTTCTTCGAAGTCTTCGGGCTGAAATCCTTTCTTACAACGTGGGAAACTAAAAAGAACCGAATCTAACTCTAGACCTCTTTGAACTTCATGTGCAGAGGGCGAAGTTCCATTCCAGCAATTGCCCACATCTCCACATTGCGCAGTCTGCTGATTTCACGGTTCCAAGTAGCTTGCCACGGTGGGTGAGTGGTCAACGTGTCGGTCTACTAACCCCAAGCTTGCAGGTTCGCTCCTGGCCGTGGTAAGTGATTTTTTTTTTGTAAGGCGGAAAAAATTGCGACACCATGTCATACAACGTTGGCATGTCAAAGAACCCATTTGAATCCAGTAGGTCGTGTTCATAATATCAAAATTAATCTGGGGAGTTTCCGCCAACACAAAGTTCCTCATTTCTCTACTAGAAAGCGCTATAGTGTTCAAGGAGCTGAGATATGTAACCTCCTTGACTTTCATAGTGCTTCAAGGAACAACAAAATTCGACATGCAAGCTACCGGTACACTTTGGGTGTCAAATAACAAAGTTTGCACCCGGCACCGAGGCCAAGATGAGAATACCAATTGAGAGCGTGGAGCCAACACTCACCCCAAGCGACGAGATGCTCTGGAATGATTGGTTGATGGCCACCAGCCTCTCAATGTCCTCCTCGGGACCCGGAGGCCAGTCGCCACTGCTCACACTGCAGCCAGATGTCTTGCGCGAGTTGACCACGGGGGACGGGTTCGCACTCTTGCTGAGTGGTGACGGATGGCTCGGCAGGGCCACTGGGGACAGTTCCTCGGAGATGCTGGTGTCATCTGCAAAGAAAAACAACATTCATAATCAAGCTGTGCTTCCTGTGTAAAGCATACAATGCAGAAAACATACAAAGCGAGTCCATGGGTAAAGTCAAATCTGCTATTAGCTTTAGGTTTCACCTTCTTACCATCTTTCATTGCTATTCTATCTATCGTTTGGGTGTTAGTGCCGGGCCGGGAGTGTCCGAGGACATGTTCGGCTCGCCAGAGGCTGTAGCTGCTTCCAGCGGACACCCTTAGGGTGAGCTACAAGTTCCGTTCCATTTCAAGTAGTTCCAACTTTCGCTATCAGATATCAATGATACCTAGTGGTGAACGTTGGAACTTTGATAGAGCGTTCCGACGAAATCTAACCTAACAATTTAGCTGCACACAAGTTTAGTCTGTGGAAGAATCTTTTACTTGCCATAAATCTATGAAATGGGACCGCCGGCTTTACTTCCCGTCCGATGGAAGGCATACTCAAAGATTTTAACGCTCCAAAAAAAATCCGACGACTTCGGCCGTGTTTGAACCCTCGATCTTGGGCACAGTAGTTCAGCATGCTACCGACTACGCCACCGAAGCCGCTTTCATTGCTATTGTATCATTACCTAAAAATATGAATCTAGTTTTACATTATGTGACCGAATATTACAAATTATGCTTCATTCACTGTTATTGCGACTTGAACTTGTGTATATTTCTTGTAAACAATTTCTATTTTTATTTTAATTATTAATTTTCAATTTTTATTTTTTATTCTAATGTATTTTTGAGTATTTTCATGTATTATCTGTGTGTAAACAATTCTTTGCTACTGTAATTGGGACACTGCCCTGTTGTGGCTATAAATGAATGAATAAATACATAAATATTTTAACAATCCTCCGTACATTTTACATGGGAGACAAATCTGGTGATCCAGTAGGCCAGTGAGGAAATTTTATTTTCTCCTGCAAATGTTTACTTCCCATGCTGTAAATTTATGGCATGTAGAAGCTCAGCATGCTACCTACCAACTACGCGACCGAAGCTGCCGACGGCATACAAGAATGGTGACTATTGTCTCAATGAGTAATTTATGTGCATTTTAAGGCTGAACAGCTATATTCATTATTTATTTTTAGTTGCGGTTTGCCCACTCTTCAGGTATTTTCTTTTCTTATTAATATTTATGAGATACATTTCATAGTTCATTATTTTGTTAACCTTTTAATATTTCTTCTTTCATCTTATAATGATTGTAAGTCGAGGAAGCATATGAAATTAAAAGAATACATTCTCATTATTCAAGATCTCAAATTGTCGTATATTAAAACTGCTGCTTATAAAATTTTGGGTCGATCCACTGTTTGATAATGTCATGTTTCAGGATAAGAATTTCTCATTATAGGCCTATGTATTTATTTATGTATTTTTGTCATATGAAACAATCGTTTTCATCTTGTTATTATTATTATCACTACAATAATTTGGAGGCAAGGGGAGAGAAACCACTCCCGAAATGTAGGTAATTCTGTCAGCGGTCACGATTACAGGAGCCGTGAAATATGACATGAGGAAGTCCTGTAAGAACGGTAGAACAACCGGTCTTAAAACTGACATCGATATAACGGGCATTAGTAATGGGGACGCGAGCTCCTTCTAGGCGGGATATGCCTTTATATCCGGACCATAATGTTAGTCTTCAGTGCGGCTATGACCTGAGTGCCGCTATATTCCAGTTGGCACCTCTTGATGAATGTACATGCTTTTTCAGAATGTCCTGATAGGCTTTGCCTATCCTGGGGAGCCTCGCCCGGCCCGACCGCCTTTGCTCCAGGAATGACCCGGATACTCATTCCTGTTGTAGGCTAAGTGGACCCCAGGGCCCCTGAAAGTGGTAGTTCAGTTTCTAAAATCCACTACCTGGATGGTAATCGAACCCACTCCCTCGACCGACCGACTATGCTAAGCAGCCCCTTTGGAAGTTTAACATACACTTAAAGATTTTAAGATTTTAAACATTAATTTTGGTTCGGTAGTGATATACTAATTAAGTTTTCTAATTTGGCAGGGTTCCGCCTGAATCATTACCTTTACTGAAAATGATCACTTAAGTTGTCATTAGAAATGGTGCATGTTTCGAGGACTAATATGTTCCCTTCATCGGCCAATATTACGCACTAAATGAGAAAATTCTTTGATTAGCGTAGCACTAAAATGTCTATACCCACTGAACCTAATATGGTGCACCATATAGACAGATAGGATATTTGAAATGATTAAGGCACAATACACACAAAAAAAAACTCTTAACAGGGTCAGTTCAATTCAATGTAGTCGTTATCGACGTGACATCTACGAAAAGAATATGCGGAATGCTTCTTTATGGTCTGCAAACGTCATTGAAGACGTATAAGTATTCAGTTCTCGATGCAATCACAGTTCTGTAATGAATCAATAAGTAATGTCACATTTTAGTGCTACGCTAATCAAATAATTTTCTAATTTAGTGCTTAATATTGGCTGATGAAGGGGACAAAACATGTCTATCAGTCCTCGAAACATGTACCATTCCTAATGACCACATACGAGATCTTTTTCAATAAAAGTATTGATTCATGCAGAACCATAGTTCATTAGAAAACGTAACACTTAAAGATTCTTATAAACATGGGGAAAAGGCGAAGGACAGTTCAAAGTAAGGATACATTTTGAAAATTGGATAAAAATAGTTACAATAACAATTTTCAAAATCTAAATACAGGGTCTTTATATTTGCTTGGCAAGGACATGCTCGCTCACGCGCTCCGCCATTGACGGCTCAGTTCCCGGCTGCCGGGCGCGCATATTTACGGCAGAATACAGTGCTTAAAATCAGTATCATACATTTTTACTCACCATGCTTACAGTAGATGCTGAAAATGTTCCCCATCCGCTGCCAATCATAATCGGCATCTCCTTATGAAGCTTCCGGTTACTCCGGTTAATTTAGCTTCAGTAAGGAAATAACCACATCTATTTTTATTGTTTACTGAACCTGTACGTTTGAATCGCTTAGCCAGTTGTTTTATTGTCCAATTTATAGGAATGGGTCTCCCTGCAAATTTCACTCGAAACTTTTGTCTTGTTCTAGCGCACGATTTCCTGCACTTTATGTACGTATTGTGCAAATATACACGTTCAAGTAACGAATATTTCACATACTGTAAGGCATTACAGCACTATGCACTATCACAATAAAATACTAGACAACACGATATACAGTAGCTTTATAAAAAACCCAATTAGCACGGAGCTCACACGTCTACCGGAGCAAGAGCGTGGGAACACGTCCGGAGACCGCGCGCGCCAACCAGCAACAGCCGGCTATTGGCCGGGGATCGCCGGCCAAGGTCGAGCAGAATCGCCTTGCTTAGCGAAAATAAAGACCCTGTATTTGATTCTAGCAGCAAAATGTCTGTGCTTAGTTGGAAAAGTGTGTAATTGGTGTACGATATTTAAGACAGCCTCAGTCATAAAAGGAATATTGTGACTATTTTGGTTCTCTAAGTAGCTACACTACTGTCAGGAATTGAATAAAGTGAATACCTTCATTATCTGACGATCTCTTGGTCCCTAAGGGCATATTGGTGACATCAGGGGCTGAATGGCAGCGATCAGACAGCTTCGTCGGTAAACTGTACTTTCGAGTCAGTTTCCGTCCCACTTCAAGGGCTTCTTGACAACTCACAACAGCCTCATTGACATCACTGTATGACACACTAGGGTAGTAATATATCCTAGTAACCGTAACACGTCTACTCCTATAGGACTTTGAGAACTTGGGATCAAGTGCAGCGATTGCATCGTCACCTTCACTTTCGGGCACAGTTAGCTCATTCAGACTTAGCTCCGAGTCATAACCACTGCTACACACACTGAAAACTTCGTTCACAGCGCGTTCGGGTAAGACAGGATTAGATTCAACATCACTGTTGCTAAATATCACATTGGAAACACGTTCTGGTGAATTGGGAACAATGTCAACGGCATGATCACCATTATTAGTGTTGACAACTTCACCCCAAACCCGTTCGGGTAAGACAGGATTAGATTCAACATCACTGTTGCTAAATATCACATTGGAAACATGTTCTGGTGAATTGGGATCAACGCCAACGGCATAATCACCATTATTAGTGTTGACAACTTCACCCCATACCCGTTCGGGTAAGACAGGATTAGATTCAACATCACTGTTGCTAAATATCACATTGGAAACACGTTCTGGTGAATTGGGATCAATGTCAACGGCATAATCACCATTATTAGTGTTGACAACTTCACCCCAAACCCGTTCGGGTAAGACAGGATTAGATTCAACATCACTGTTGCGAAATATCACATTGGAAACACGTTCTGGTGAATTGGGAACAATGTCAACGGCATAATCACCATTATTAGTGTTGACAACTTCACCCCAAACCCGTTCGGGTAAGACAGGATTAGATTCAACATCACTGTTGCTAAATATCACATTGGAAACACGTTCTGGTGAATTGGGAACAATGTCAACGGCATAATCACCATTATTAGTGTTGACAACTTCACTCAAAACTCGTTCGGGTAAAACAGAATGAGGTTCTACATTACTGTTGCTAAATAACACATTGGAAACACGTTCTGGTGAGTTGAGATCAATGTCAACGGCATAATCACCATTATTAGTGTTGACAACTTCACTCAAAACTCGTTCGGGTAAGACAGGATGAGATTCAACATCAACGTTGCTGACAATCACATTGGAGACACGTTCTGGTGAGTTGGGACCAATTTCAACATCATAATAGTTCTCAGAGCTAATAACTTCACAAACAACTGGCTCAGGTGAAGTGGAACCAACTTTAACTTGAAAATCACAGTTGATGTCATTTACAGCACTCCCAGCGTGTTCCGGAGAATTAGGATGATATTCTACATTATAACTGTTGACATTGACAGCTTCATTTATATGCCGTTCAGGTGAATTAGGATGACGTTTAAGGCTAATATTATTGACACTGTCGATAGCTACAGCGATCACGAATCGTCCCAGTGATTTCGTATCAGATCCATCATCATCATTATTGCTATTAACGTTGGTAACTTTACTCTCAACCGGTAGTGGCGAATTAAAATAAGGTTTATCATCATCACTGTTTACGACTTGTGATAAATTATCGTGAAGATTAACATTAGTATCACTGTTAACAGCCACTTCACTTCCTCGCTGTACTAACAGAAGTTGGTCACAGCTATTGTCACTGAAAATTTCATGAATAGTTCGCTCCTCCAATTCGGAAAAGAGTTCGTTTTCATCACTACTGCTATTGTCAGTGCCAACTCCATGCACATGTTCATCAACATCACTATCGTCATTAAGAACTATATGTTCGTCTCGTTCCTGTGGTTTTGTGACAAATTTATCGCCGCCACCACCACTTCTGTTATTTATATTAGAGACTTCACTCAGTACTCTTACTGGCGAATCAAAATGAGGTTCAACGTCATAACTAGTGTGCTCTGCCGAGTTTGGGTGAAGTTTAACGTCGTAGCAACTGGTTTTAACTTGTTCTTCTGAGTTAGGGTGAAGTTTAACGTCGTAGCCACTGGTTTTAACTTGCTCTGCTGAGTTAGGGATAAGTTCAACTAAGCAGCCACTGGTTTTAACTTGCTCTGCTGAGTTAGGGTGAAGTTCAACTAAGCAGCCACTGGTTTTAACTTGCTCTGCTGAGTTAGGGTGACGTTCTATAGCATAACCACAGCAAACGGCAACTGCAGTTGTAATTTGTTCGTTTGACTTTTGACTAACTTTGTTATCATCTCGGTTATTAACACTGAACATTCCATCCATGCCTTGCAATTTAGGATCGTCATCATCATCGTCACTGAAACCCTCATGCACAGTTCGTTCTTGCAATTTGGGGACGAGTTTGTCTTCATAACTGTTATTGTTACTGAAAACTTCATACACACCTTGTTTCTGAGATTTAGAAACATGCTTATCATCTTCAAAGTTACAAATGTCACAGAAAACGTCGTTAATACTAAGGTCATGAACACTCTGAGATTCGGGATCATTATCGACATTGATTTTATAGTCACTGAAAATTGCGTTCAAACAGTCTCGTTTTTGTGATCGGACATCGTCATAATCACTACTATTAACTGTATTTACAAATCGTTCAGATGGATTAGGAATATCGCTAGTCAAAACAACGACTTGTTGCTGGATTACAGAAGCACACGTACCGTCATCTTCCTTTTCACTGACAATTTCACTCGAATGATCACTATTGGTCCTATCTTGTGCTTCATTCACACAATACGCCAGTGAATGTGCATCAGATGCATGGTTCTTCAGGAAGCTGGACCACAACCCGTAACTCCAAGGATAATAGAACCGCACACCACCGAAGCAATACCATGGAAAAAGTTGTACACGCCGCGTAAATATAACGAAATGTTCAGAGATCTTCTTCAGGTTGTCCATATCTTTCAAGGTCTACTAACCTACTGAACTACGACTGATATAAGACGCGCGATCGATGGATGTCTGCCAGAGTTCCTAACTTGTAGCACTGATGATGGCGCAACAGTATCAAGTTCAACTGTTCCTAATAGAAATAAATTGAGTTGCTTAACCCTTCAAAGTGACTAATAATTAGAGTTTGAGAGTTTTATGGCATTTAAAATACAAAATGTGACTTCCTGTAGCTTTTCAGATTGAGCATTTTGTAGCGAATTGATTGAGAATAAGGATTGTGCAACATCTAATGTACAAATTAGTATTATTGTATAATTTAGCGACTGATGACCAAGGTAGCAAACGCCAGGAGAAGCACACACTCATATTGGCTATAAACATTTACAACGAACGTAAACATATAAAAAAGTATTTAAATTAATAGGTAAGTGTTTTGATATTTGACCGGAAAAACGGCCCTCGTTGAAAAAGCTAAAGCGTACTCGGTTTATTTTGCTAAGGATTGAATTTTTAAGTTTTTTTTTTACTACAGTACCCCAGAATATTTGTATGAAAAACTAATCATTTTGCAGAAAATGAATAATTGTTTTTGTAGCCAATTAAAAACCGGTAAAATCCACGGTTAGATATCCTACTATATGGACATTGGCCACTATTTTTGTGCATCTACTGCTAATGCTACACCCGCACACACTGTTAGAACAAACACAACGCACCACGAAGTGTGGTAACGGCCGACAGGTGAAACACTAGGCTATTCTGAGCGGGTGGCAGGTTGGCACCCACATTACTGATAACAGGAGCTAATCTGAGGCGGGTTTTTAAGATAAGGTCTGCTAACCTTGATTACAAACAGATACTAGTATCTTAACTTATTCCACTGAATATTATAAGCTCAATATTTTTATTGATGTACCATTGGCCAATTATTTCACTTTCAGAACGTCAATGTGTCGGCCACAAACATCTGCCGTCGTTGAACAAGCTACACATAAAATCCCTCATTTAAGCAATATTAGTGATGTTTGACAGTATTTTTAATGTGCAGCAGAGATATTTGACAGCATTTTCCATTCTTAATGACTCCCAGAAAGGTGTGTGAATGATTTATGTTCAATAATCTACCACGTTCTGGTTTGCTTCCTGTTAACTCCACAATTAATGTGCGTGTGTGTGGAATCCAGGTTCACCACTCCTTTACCTTTACTTATAAGAAGTAAGTTACCAACCCAGATTTTAATTGAGCCCCATTGCCCGTTGTATTTCAATTAACATTCCTGGCCCCCTTAAGAAGCATTCATATACTATAGCACTAGCTAACCTTCATCGTCCGATGGTTCCTGGACCTCCACTAAGGGCACATTCAAGCGACCCATAGGCGGCTGACGGCAATCCGACACTTTCCTCGGCACTGGCGTGTTATAAACTTCAAGTACAGTAAGTTCCACTTTGCCAGCATCGAGCTCTTCCTCCTCGCTGGTCTTATTGACAAGCATATTCATATCGCGTTCAGCATCGGGGACACCGTCTCTTGCACCACCAGACCACAAGCCACAGCACCATGGGAAAAGTTGGAACGCAGGAGCGAATATTGCTAGATACCCTGAGGCTTTCTTACCACTAGTCGGCTTGTTCTTTCCACGACCCATTATATATGGACAGCTAACTGAGACCCTGACTCACTTGAGCGACACACACGATGAACAAGCGGTGATAATACTCTGACCCTTAACCTCTACCAACTGTCTTCGTTATCACTTTCGAATTCGTACCACAATCACCGTAATCAGCTCACAAAACTGGAAAACATTCCATAACAAATGCTTAGTAATTCGGCACCAATAGGAGATTCTATAAAACTGGCTTTGATTGCTTGGGCGAAGCAGAAAAATAAAAGGTGACTGAAAGAATTTGCATTGCGCCAATCTCAAAAGAAACCACACATTACCGACATGAAATCTTAAACTACGAGTCACTCGAAACTTATTGCTCCCAAATGTATAAGGAGCCAACTGAAGATTAACACTAAAATAGCGTTGAATTACAAAACTCTAAAAAATAGGTAAAGACAAGAGTCGTTCAAAACATTAAATCACTCTGTGATCGCACCAAGCTAAAACAAACGGATCATCACAAGTTAATTTAGTACAACAATCAAGAAAACATTGAACGAGCAATAGTTTATTATTAGATTGCCGTTATCTGTGACAATCGCACAAACACTGAAACATATACCGGTATTTACGCACAAATAAAAAGACGCGTTATTCAATATAATAATGAAATTAAAAGCATTTATATTTTGTAGTAACAGCGATTCTGTTTTTCAATAGATTAAAGTAACACGAGTAAGCGACCCAGCATCCAATAGGTAACACATCATCACTGGAAACGTTTCAACACTGGATTCTTCAAGAAGTCTTTGCTGTACTGTATTATGATACAGAAATAGACGGAAAATCGTTGAACTGATTAAGATATCACACTGCACACAGTCTGAAGTGAGCTTTCATTCGCTAGAATTCCCACAATTTCATGATGCAACCTCAAATGTAATCTTGCTGAACGATCTGAAATTGCCGTACGGTAATCTTCATTACAGTCAATTGCAAACTATGTTGATTCACGTAATCATTGATAGCATTGCCAAAAACGTTGTTCACATGAAAGGGAATAGTTATTTTGGCGATGTTTGAGAAATGAGATTTCAATCCTGTTCATGGCCTCATATACAATAATTATTTCACTAGGCGATAAGCATTGCCGATCGAGAAGTCAGTTTTGTTCACGGTCTTCTAAACCAAGAAATAACCGATTCGGTGCCAATGTGAACACGTACAAGTCCGCACTACAGTGCAGTGTAAGCCCGCCTCGTCGGAAAGCGACTAACGTCAAATCTAAAATATCAAAAGCGCCAGGAAGCCGGATTGCACAAACATTTCCTGCCATGCTTTAACTGACGAGAGAGGAAAACCTCAATACATATGTGGTTATATAAGTCCTTCCGCTAGGGGCTCATGACCAGTGGGGCTGGGTTTGGCGACCACAGGGCCATCGCTGGGTCCAGCATCGTATCGGAGTCATATCCTCCCTAGGCCAAATCTAGTTCTTTACTTATCCTGGGGCATCCTATGTGTACAAAGACTCATTATCCCGCTCTACATAGCTCCTCCTTTTTTTTTTTTCGCACCGGAGGTCCGGGTTCGATTTACGGCTCTGCCAAGACATTTAACTCTGATCTGAGGGTTGGAACGGGGTACACTCAGCCCTGTGATGCAACCCTGAAGAGAGATAGGTTCAATTCCCACCTCAGCCATCCTGGAAGTGGTTTTCCGTGATTTACCCACTTCTTCAACTTGAAGACCACGGCCGCCTCCTTCCCACTTGAATTACGGATACAGACACTAATACAATCAACACAGGTTGTCAGAAAAATTTCCACACATACCCAAGTACACGGGGATAAACGACGACGATATCTAAGCCTCTCAAGTGAAACAACATCTTCGATTACCTCATTTCCGAAGATTTCGAATACTAAGTTACATCTTGAGTGATAATTGCATGTTAAGAAAGTAAGATCAACGCACATATAATCGCCACCACTTTCTTTCAAGCCACTCAATCCTCATTCCTCTCTTTCCTTTCTGCCTATGGGTCTTTACCCTGGCCCATCATCAACTACCTGATCTCCACTTATGTTCCTCAACCCAAACGATGATGCCTGGAAGCACTGGAAGCCTCATCCGATCCTCCAATCTGCTTCGAACTAGAGTAAGGAGCACACAAGAAGACGCAGGGGGCAAGCAGAAGTATATTTTCGACTTTACAATACAAAATCCTTTTATCTAATAATAATAATAATAATCCCTGGCACAACAACCCATGTGGGCCTAGGCCTACCAACCGACTGCTGCCCAGCCATTTGTCATGCAGATATTGGGGTGACGCGTGGTCAGCGCGTCGGGCCCCTCGGCCGATAATCTTGGTTTTCGTGACCGGGGCACGGCCTCACTGTCAAGACAGCTACTCAATTGACCTCACGAGGCTGAGTGCACCCCGTTCTAGCCCCCACGTCAGTTTTTAAAATCCCTGACGGAGCTGGGAATCGAACCCGGGGCGTCCGGGTGAGACGCAGGCACGCTACCCCAACACCACGAGACCGGCTAAATTCCTTTTATCTACCACTCTGAAATGATACATGTTATCAGCCTTCATCAGTCATTAGCAGCATATACACTCTCCAACATCTTCGATATACGGGCAGATGACCTCGTAGTTCCACCCCTTAAAACAACAACAACAACTAACTAACTAACCTATTCGATCTTAAAACTACACAATCACTTGTATGTTTACAAAATTCTACAAGTCAAATGGGGCCAACGATAAGCTACAAGCATCAGAGCGGTAGAATTGCGGGCGGCCCTGTTATGCCAAGACATTAATCAGGGAAATTGGGATTGAAGGAAGTTAGGAAGTGAAAGTGATGCTCTCTCACCCGCACTTTAATCTGTTTAATGGGCTCTGTGACGTCACCTTGGGCGTGGTCACCTGCCATTCCCCTCCAACACAGGGAACACCACCGCTACTAAGATTGTAGGATCGCGTTTAACAGTTCTCTATTACACGATAACATTAACGTTATAGCAAGACCGACTGCAATATCTCAGACCGTAACATCAAAACAAAGATGGTGGCAATCGTAGGGGAACAGTTGTTGACACTGGCAGGCATGGCGCCATTGAAATAGCGGCAAATTCGAAGACAAGCATTCGCATAATTGATTAAATTCCACCATAAATTGCAGGATTTTTTGTAATAAGCCACAAATTCAATATGAAACCCTGACGTACTCGCTACAAGCAACGCGAACAGACAGTAGCTAAAAATACAGACACAAATGAAGCAAAGATAAGACAAATACAGTATTTAAAAATGCAAATACTGGCAAATGGAGCTACAAGAATGCAAATAGAAATGGTTGTTGTTGCTTATATTAGGGGCTACGACATCGTGGTCTTATAACCCCATGTATTTGTGTGTGGAATTTGTGTGATAACCTGTGTTATTGTTATGGCTGAACTAGTGTGCTTGAACTTTGGGGATTGGATTGGGAAGGAGAAGGCCATGGCCTTAAGTTAGGAACATCCTGGCATTTGCCTGGATTATAAATGGGGAAACCACGGAAAACAACTTCCAGGATTTGAATAGGAAGCAGCCGTACCATCCCAGCATTTGCCTGCAGAAGAGGTGGGAAACCACATAGAACCACTTCCAGGATGGCTGAGGTGGGCATAGAATCCTCCTCTACTCAGTTGCCTCATTAGGCTGAGTGCACTCCAGAATTAAATTTCTTCGCAATGTGTACGTCAGTCCAATCTACGGCCCAAATGTCTCAAATCTTCCATTTCTGGAGATCATAAGGAGTTTCATTCATGACTGTCATACGCCATAGACAGTTGCATGGATGTTGATTCATTTAAGCCCTATGTTACATCGTGGTCATGTTGTCCCTTGTACTTAGGTGTGTGTGGACTCTGTCTGACAACCTGTGGCATTGTAATGGCTGTAGTAGAGGGTATATTTGTAATTGAAGCTAGGATTTTGAAGAAGGTGGCCGTAGTTTTAAGCTACGAACCATCTCGACATTTGTTAGTTATTGTTTTAAGGGGCGAAACAGTGAGGTCATCTGCCCCTCATGGCATTTGCCTGGAGTAGAAGTGGGAAAACACGGAAAACCACTTCAATGACAGATGTGGTGGGACTCGAACCGTCTCTTCTCAGTTTATCCTCACGAGACTGGGCTTGCCCCGTTCCAATCCACAGACTAGAATTAAATGTATTGGCAGGGCCAGAAATCGAACCCAGGACCTTTGGATCCACAGTCTCAATGCGATCCCAGAGACTACATAATGCGGAGGCATTACAATGTAATAACCCCTGGCACTACAGCCCATTTTAAGGGCCTAGGCCTACCAAGCGACCGCTGGCCAGCCAATTGTCTTGCAGATATTGGGGGTGATACGTGATCATCGCACCGGGTACCCTCGGCCGTTAATCTTGGTATTCGTGATCGGGGCGCTGCCTCACTGTCAGACAGCTAAGCAATTGTCCTCACGAGGCTGAGTGCAATCCGTTCCAGCCCTCACGTCAGTTTCTAAAATCCCTGACGGAGCTGGGAATCGAAATCGGGGCCCCAACACCACGGCGCTGGCTAGGAGGCTGTTACAACCTTATCATAATGGCAGAGTTTACATTTTGCCATTAAGAATGATATTTGAGAAAACCCTATACCATCCTGTTAGAAACACATGGGTAGGCCTAATCTGTTCATCATATTTCTTTGCTTTGACTGATATGCTCTTGAGAATAGCCTATATTAAAAGCTCTAGCGAAGACTGGATTTGATTTACACGGAAACTTAGTTTCCATTATACCATTGTCATAATAAAATAATACACAAGGCCTCCCTTAAAATATCTACCAACATTTGGATCATCTCAAAAGTACCGGTAGGTAGGCTATAGGTTATTGTCATTTGAAATATGACTCACCAAATCGTCCACATGTCACTGCAGTATCCATTTAAACTTCTCCACATGTACATAGAGATTCTTATAGAATGCACTTACGTCGAAAGAAATAGACACTTGGGGAAAGATCTTTCCTAACCATAAATGTATCTTCAAACTGACAAAAACACACACGATTATTGGCGCGTAAAATTCAAATGGTACCGGTACTGGTATTTGTTATTTGCAATGTATTACACTATCTACGGTACACCATTAACATAATAAACAGTACGAGATCACTAGAGATATACTTATTATACGAATTTCTGCACTAGACGCACTCACAACAAACGTAAACAAATAGCCGTTACTCCCAAAGAGACTCGAAACCTTCCCCTAAGATTTCCACCATTCTTTCCCAATCGATTGTCGTATTACGGTCTGATATATTGTAGTCGGTCTTGGTTATAGCGATTCCTTTCCATTAATATGTGAGGGGGAGGGGTTCTTCAGCCACGAGTATCTTTATTTATTTATAAACCAAAGCACACATTACATCTATGAGAGCTCTTCACGCCGATACTAAGAGGGTCGGAAGTTTAAGATTTAAAAAAGTAAAAAAAAAATATACGAGCCTTACAGTAGTCGCATATGATGTGTAACATGTCACATGTTATTCTACTATTGTGTGTCCCGAGAGCCCAAATCCATTGTTGACAGTGAAACTCTGTTGGTCATTGAAATAACTACTTGTGCCAAATCCTGACCGTAATGAATCATAATTGTTATTTGCCGTGGCGGAAGCAATCCACTGCCTACTTGATGCGAGCTGCGCTCTATACCGGCCAGTTAGTGAACCCATGCCAGCGATGTTATTGAAAATGGCCTCGTTTTGCCGGTCAGCGCACTGCCAAGTATAGGCGCGATTAAAAATTCGGTGTGCGGAAGGTATATTAAATGTGTTTCGCCCAGTGATATGTTTAGACCAACGAAGTTTCAATTATTGTTAGTAGTCGGCGTTAATATACTTAATTCCTACGTTGTTTGGAGTGTTTGTTGATGCGATATAGATTCCACATAGCCACATGGCCGGCAGTACATCGAGTGCTTACATTAAATAAGAATACAGCAAAAGTATGAAGATTTAATAAATCGTGATTGATTTCAGCAAATAAGATAAAATGAATATTTTCACACCAAAGAACGACAACTTGAAGATGATTTATTGTAGGAATATCTTAAATGGGGGCTCCAAACCTTGAACTAAACTGTATGCGATATACATTCCCCATAGCCACATGGCCTACAGTACGTCTTTGTACCGATCTTCGCCATCACGCGCGCTCATTGTTTCCGTCCCATGCACTTCCGTCCCTTTTCCAAAATCACTCCCACAAAATTGTCCAGATACCGAGTGGAAAGATGTTACACATCAAAAATACGCCATAAAACGGGAAAGCATGACCTATACATTTTAGGGATGTGTAACAAGTATTGGAATATCTCTACATTGTGTGAAACAAAGTCCCTGATTCTTGGATGTCACGGGTAATCTCGAGAACCACTGGATGGATTTTGATGCGGTTTTCACCATTCTGTAAAGGATTTCTCAAGGAAGGATTTTGTAGGAAAACATTCATTTATGACCAAAGGAAGTCGAGCAGTAACGATTTCAGTGAATCGAGTCTATCAACCGTGCACCTTTTAAGCTTACGCTGGGTAAACCGTTAAAAATATCTACAGTAGAGTCCCGCTATTCTGAAAATCCGCCTATTCCGAACAGAGTTCAGAAAAACATATTACTTTTTTAATTAAACAGAATAAATCAAGAAGATGTTATTTTTTCGTGTTAAAACATACATGCATTGTTATACTGTACAAGAAAGTTACATAAATACCGTTCAACTCTGTTGACTAACCCTGATTAGTGAGTGAGTCGTGTGTATGGAATGCGGGATGAGAGGGATAGGGGTGTGGTGACGAGTCATTTTTTACAACACAGTCGATGTGTAGTCGAATGTCACTGTCCTTCCCTTCCGACTTTACTGAACCTGTTCACGGGCTGACCAATACTGTGTAGAGCTGACACTAGCAGATGCCCCTTAATTTAATTTACGCTTTAACAAGTCAATACGTTGATATTATTAATGACATCCGCCTATTCAGGGTTCGGTCCCAATTAGTTTGGAATAGCGTGTCTCTACTGTATATATATGAGTGCATGAATTGTGCAGCATGAAAAGTTCTACAAAATAAACTCCCCGATAGCATATCTCTGTCTTTAATACATTTATAATCTACAATATAAATCTCACATCAGAATAAATCCTACAATAGATGATCAAAAATAAGCCTATACTTATTTTAGACAGCGACTATCCTGAGTGTGGTTTAGGCCTATCCCACACTCCGTCGCGGCAAATGCTGGGATAGTACCTTACTTCAAGTCCCTGTCCCTAATACAGTTACACTACTACAGTCATCACACAGCAGTCTATATATTACATAGGCTTGCATGATTTTTGCGATATATTAGAAAATAAGCAATTTTGATAGAGATTAAAGTTCTGAATAAGAAACTGGTGTCTGTTTTTGCAATATCACATATTGTTTAGGCTCTATTCTCTTCTTATTGTTATAATCAAAGTACAAGTTTTCTCTGTTGCCAAATAACCAGATGTGACAGGGAAAACTGAATGCATTTTCCAACTCAGCACACCTACCATATTGGTCCGAATATAAGCCACACCGTTAAAATTCGAGGGAAAAAAGGAAAAAATACCAAAAAATACAGAAAAGATGGAAGGAAAGGAGACAGAAGAGAGAATATGGAGAGGCTACTAACATTATTTCATTTTACGGAATTTGCTTTTAGCATAACACACAACTGCTAGTTTTTATTTTGCATCGCAACCACGCCCAGTTCCTTAGCTTGAGCTCCAAATACCGGTAATTGTTCATGTAGCAAAAAATTAACGTTATTACTGAACTAGAATAGAAATTACTGCTCACAACATTAACAACCACAACATTAATAACAGTCACAATAATGCAGAGTTCAAAGATTGCATTCTTACGCAATACACTTCTTCTCGCTTCTCGCTTGCTGACACTAGCGACAATGTTGCAGTATTCCCAACTGAGAAACAAGCGCAATGTTGTGATGTGCTATCGTTAGGGACATTTTTGTAAGGTCGCGCATATAAGCCGCACCTTTCACGACCGAAATTTGGATTAAAAGTGCGGTACATTTTTGGACCAATACGGTATTTTCGTTTTTATCGCAGATTTTTGTTTGGTTGGTTCCTCAGTTTAGGGGCTGCGACAACGCGGTTATGTAGCTCCGTGTACTTTGGGTGTGTGTAGAATCTGTCTGACAACCGGTGTTAATTGTGATGACTGTATTAGTGTGTGTACTGTATCTGTTTATTAATTCAAGTAAGGACTGCAGACTTTGAATTTTTCAAATAGTTCCTACTTTTGCCGCCAAACGCCACCGTCAACGACTACTAGACGCCACCGCAGTCGGCTCTTGGCAACGAAGGTAGAAACCTAAGAGCGTTGTTTACATTCCTAACCTATACAATTTAGCTTCACACAGGTGTAATTAGTGGAAGGTTCTTTAACATGCCATAAATCTATGACATGGGCCCGCCGGCTTTACTTCCCCTCCGAAGGAAGGCATACTGAGGGATTTTTAACGCTCTTAAAAAATCCGACGGCTTCGGTCGGGTTTGAACCCGCTATCTTGGGCATAGAAGCTCAGCATGCTACCTACTCCGCCACCGAAAGATTTTTGTTTGTTTGCAGGCTTTTGTTAACAGTGAAGCTCAACACACATCCAACTACACGGGGCTGATGATCAAGATGCCTCAGTCCCCTTCAATAAATTACGTCAGAAATTAATATTAACAAGAAGTTCCGTGAAGAACTATACAGCCTACTTTTCATGCCAAAGATTATTCTACAGTATATGAACCTTTCTAGAATAATGACAAAATTAAGTTGGTAATATCGAAATATCAAATTAGTTCAAAATATACCTGGTATAAGGTAGCCTAATAGAGCACTACAGTTGGCAGCCCTGGTGACTGAATATATTCTTAGTTCCATCTCTTAAGGTAGAGAATACAAAATTAGGTTGAAGTCAAATGGACGTTACATGCAGTTAGACACTGGATCTATCAGCACGCGTAAAAGCATGTTGCCAACAATACCATGCGTGTGCTGGTCAGAAATAATCTGAAATATTATGATATCTTGTTCTGCCAATTTTGGATGAAATCCATTTGTTAGTATAGAAGTTACGTGTATTTTAAAATTGGACATATCAGCAGGCATAGAATCATGTTGGCAGCACTGCCTTGTATTAATTACTCCAAATTAATCTACAATGTCAGGTGCTATACGTGTGCAAAGTATAGAGCTGTTGGCTTGCATACTTTCTGATATATTGATATTAGGGTAAAAAAAATATAGACAGCATTTATTAACAGTTGGCAGCCCTGATTGCTCTTAACAATACTTATAGTCATATCTGTTATGGTACACATAGCACATACGAAATTTGGTTGTAATCCAACTGATAGTATAGAAGTTACATGTATTTAAAAATTGGTACTATCAGCAGGCTTATAATCACGTTGGTAGAACTGACGTATATAAGTTACTCAAAATTAATCTAAAATGTCAGAATATACGTGTGCATAGTTTAAAGCTGTTGGCTTGCATACTTTCTGATATATTGGTATTTGGATAAAAGAAATAGAGAGAGCAATTATTAACAGCTGGCAGCCCTGGTGGCACTTAAGAATACGCTCAATCATATCTGTTTATGTACAGATATTACATACAAAATTTGGTTGAAATCCAATTGATAGTGTAGAAGTTATATGCATTTAAACATTGGACCTATCAGAAGGCTTTAAATTATTTTGGCAACACTGTCGTTGTTGGCCTCCTGGAAATTAAACTGAAATAGAATTATCTGCATGTGTACCAATTTTGGAATAGCTCCCATGCATACCTTGCGAGATATCCAACATGGAGCTCAAATTTCTAGTGCGTTTTTTCAGCAGTTGGTAGCACTGACATCATTTTCAAATATGGACGTGAGATATTCCGGTGCACATCTTTACTCATATTAAATTTAGTTTTGATTGCTGCAGCCGTTTAGGAGTTGATAGGGGGGGACACACACACAGCCAGACAGACAGAAGGACAGACAGACAGACAGACAGACAGACAGACAGACAGACAGACAGACACATTTTCCCGGATCGATCTCATAAGTCTACTTTTTCCTCATTTTTGCAAAATATGAAAAGTAGGCTAAAAATGGCCCTATGCTCAACCGTGTGGCGGCTTAGTTTGTAGCATGCTGAGCTTCTATGGCCAAAGTCGCGGGTTCAAACCCAACCCATGTCGTCGGATTTTTTAAGGGCGTTAAAATCCCTCAGTATGCCTGCCTTCGGAGGGGAAATAAAGCCGGCGGTCCCATGTCATAGATTTATAGCATGAAAAGAACCTTCCACTAACTGCACTTGTGTGAAGCCAAAATTTGTAGGTTAGAATTGATAACTCTCTATTGGTTACAACGTTCGCCGCCAGGTGCTGACTGCGATGCCATCTAGTAGCCAAGTCCGCAAGCTAGGTGTCGTGGACGGTAGCATTTGGTAGCAAAAGTACGAACTACTTGAAATTAGTATATTGCCTGCAGTCCTTACTTGAATTAAAACAGATAACACACACACTAATACAGCCATCACAATTAACACCGGTTATAAGACATATTCTGTCTGATAACCGGTGTTAATTGTGATGACTGTAATAGTGTGTTATCTGTTTCTTAATTCATGTAAGGACTGCAGACTTTGAATTTTTCAAGTAGTTCCTACTTTTGCCGCCAAACGCCACCGTCAACGACTACTAGTTCAGAACTTTGATACTAGACGCCACTGCAGTCGGCTCCTGGCGACGAACGCAGGAACCTGAGCGTTGTTTACATTTTTAACCTAATTTAGCCTCACACAGGTGTAATTAGTGGAAGGTTCTTTAGCATGCCATAAATCTATGACATGGGACCACCCGCTTTACTTCCCCTCCGAAGGAAGGCATACTGAGGGAATTTTAACGCTCTTTAAAAATCCGATGACTTCGGCCGGGTTTGAACTTGCGATCTTGGGCATAGAAGCTCAGCATAAACAACTCCAAGGACCTGAGCCACCATTGGCCTTTTTTGACGACTCTGCCCAAGTTGTACGTCCATAGAGGTGATACAAGTCGTTACTAGTGGATTACAGACTAATGTTGACTGTTTTAGTAATGTGCACACCACCATAGTGCTGATGTCAGTTAACACAGTAAAAAGTTCCACGTCGCAAAAACAAGGGAATATCGAACGGCGTTCAGGTAAGTAGCGTTTCATTTCTTGTATAGAGCCTAGTCAGAGAACAACAGGAGGAATCAAACAGCAACGTTTTTCTCTTTGCCTCATAACGTGACAGAATGTGCTCTCTTTTTGCTTCCCTTTCTCTGGCATCTTCATCTGAGCGGTATAACGACCTCGATTCCAAAGCTCAAGGCCGAGGAGAGATTCAATTTTGATCACATCACGAAGCTGAGAGAAATCTGCTGAAGAATGTGAAAGTATTTAATGCGATTCACTAAGTTAGCATACGACAGGACAATTTTTAACGCATTACGCTGACACACTTACAACTTCCTTATTGTATAACGTAACAACCGTTCCATTCCCTTGCTCCAAGAAACTGATTGTTCTATCATCATCTAAACATACACAAACCCAACACCCGTGTATCCTTGGCACGCCCCATGACTTGGTTGATTCCTCAGTTTAGGGGCTGCGACAACGGCGTCATGTAGCCCCGTGTACTTTGGCTGTCTGATAACCGGTGTTAATTGTGATAGCTGTATTGGTGTGTGTTATCTGTAATTCAGGTAAAGACTGCATACGATCAACTTCAAGCAGTTCCTACTTTTGCTACCAAATGCTACCGCCAACGACACCTAGCTGTGAACTTGGCTACTAGATGCCACCGCAACCGGCAACTGGCAAAAAACATTGGAACTTAATAGAACGTTAATCAAATATAACCAAGAAATTTAGTTTTACACCAACTGTAGTTAGTGGTAGGTTCTTGTACATGCCATAAATCAATTACATGGGCCCGCCTGCTTTACTTCCCCTCCAAAGGAAGGCATACTGAGGGATTTTTAACGCTCTTAATAAGGAGAAATACTAAGCATTCTTGCTTGAAGAAATCCATTGTTGTAGCTATTCAAACTACTGTGTGTATCTATTTTATTAGATTAATTGTTGTGAACAGAATTATTTGTATAAAGAGGAAACTCAGAAAAGCAACATTACAAAATTATCGAGGACGGTCACACCTCCCCAGGGGAGTGGAGGCACATCTCAAATCAAGAACCCCTGCTCTAGAGTTTAATTTTTGTACTAATCTACCGTCAGAGCCTCCGTGGCTTAGGCGTCAGCACGCCGGCCTCTCGCCGCTGGGTCCGTGGTTCAAATCCTGGTCACTCCATGCGAGATCTGTGCTGGACAAAAACGGAGGCAGGCAGGTTTTTCTCCGGGTACTCCGGTTTTCCCTGTCACAATTTAATTCCAGCAACACTCTCCACTATCATTTCATTTCATCTGTCATTCATTTAATCATTGCCCCAGAGGAGTGCGACAGGCTTCGGCAGCCGGCACACTTCATATCCTCGCCGCTAGATGGGGGCTTCATTCATTCCATTCCTGACCCGGTCGGAGACTGGAAGCAGACAGTGGATTTTCATTTCACTACCGTCATTTGCCAACCTTCGAGATTTGAGGTGAGGATTTGGAAGGAGGCAACCAAGGCCTTACGTTAGGAACAATCATGGGATTTGCTGCAAACCAATCCTCACTTCAATTACAAATAAATACGACGCCTTGAGCTGTAATGGCCGTGGTTGGAGGAAGCCGAGTGCAAGCACGGAGGGGAAGGAGGCTAAGCGTGTGTCCAGCCAGTTCCGTCTGAGGTTCAAGAGCGAGCGAGTTATGTGGGTCAGTGGAGAGGAGAGGATGAAAGTTGCTATCATCACACATCGTACTTTTACTACGTCCGCAGGCTGCTCCAACCAGCTGCCGGGCTATTCGCCTTTCTCAACTCTTGTTCCCGACAGCTGTTAATGTTCGATGAATCGACCGACCGTTCAATTAATTGGCTAACCAAAGAATCGAATGATTAGTCGGCACGTGATAAGAAAAGAAGTTTAAATGAGATGTGATCGCTTAAGTTGAGTTACATTTAGGGAACGTATCCATACTACGTAACCCGTTTAGGGGGGGGGGGGGGGGGGAGGTCTTCAAAATACTACGCTGTCACAGGAGCGGGAGGGCTTAGATTTTTATTACGTAGTCGATTTCGCCGAGAGGAATTTAGCGCTTTTTTGACCTATCTTTGAATATGGCGGGCAGTGTTTAGTGCTTCTTAAACTCACAGTAATTGTTGATGGCGCTGACGCACGTATGTAGAGACGTCAGCTGATCGAAAACAGACACCGTTTGTCGGACAGTTTGTAGTTCAGTGAAGTTGTCAAGCAAGTCGACGAGAGTTCATGCTGTACAATAATGTATTTGTACGATCGGTTGTACAAAGCTTTTATAAAATGCTGGGAACGTATTCATTGAAGATGTGTGAGACAGATATTAATGTATATTAAATAGAAACCATAGTTGTTTTCGTAAATTAAGTTACGGCAGCAATATGTTTTTCTTCATAAAATTTAATTTACTAGTAATTATAACCATGCGTGCAGTCTTATGCAATAAGCGCCGTATTAATAAAGACCAATATGAGTCAAATTATTCTCATTTGTTTCACTTTCTGCCTGCGAAATGATTAAAAATTATACTTGTTAATACTACGTAAAACCTTTAAGGGGGGGGGGGGATCTTGGCATATACTACGAGTGGTCACCGAGGGGAGGGAGGGGTCGAAAAATCTTCAAAAATAGGTGACGTAGTATGGGTACGTTCCCTTATATGTTGCTGGCAAGATACCTTAGTTGTGATAATTAAGAAATGCTGTCAAGTACTCGTATCCCGTGAACATGGCTAGGTATAGAACAAAACATCAAATTTTCCTAGTGGAAACTTATCTTTTCAACAAGAAGTTTGCAGTAAATGTGTTCACGAAATATCAGTGAGGATGAGTTATAGCGAGTGTGCCAAAACTTGCTACGTTGGTGCAACGTGTGTTTAGAAATTGAAAGACAGCATGTCCAGCGACTACTCTGAAATTCATGTAGGAATTATAATCACTAGGGACCGGATTCTAAATACAAAAATACTTAACATGTTTCCGAATCACACTCAACATTCTGTAGTACCTTAAAAAATCCTAAATGATATGCGAGTACCTAAAAATACCTAATTGCAGTTTTGTTCTATTTATTGTAGTAATTTCAACTTTAGTCCGTATTTTTAAAATCAAACCACAAGACGGTGATTATTTCTAGCTCCAGTTGATTGAGAGAAATCCTACCTGACAGAAAATTCAGATACTTTCAGCACCTTCCAGCTTATTTTTTATTGTTTGGGTATTTACTGTCAGGAAAATGGGAATAAACCTCTTATTGTTTCCAAGAAACCTATCTTCTAAATCAGTGGTTCTGAACCCGTAGAAGTCTGCGGACCACTCTGCGTGAAATTGAATCGTGTACGGACCCCCCCCCCCCCCTCCAATACACCTTATCAGTTGTAACCCTTCTAAAGATTTTTCAATTCAAAACCTGATAGTCATCGTCGCGAATACTTTTTTATACGTGCTGGTGGACCCTTTTATCCCGCGGACCACTTCCGAGGCACTTGCGGACCACCGGATAAGAACCACTGCCAACAAAGTTAATTAAACGGGATAGAGTGTGACATCCTTATTAGTTTCATTGAATTTAAATAATTAACATGTTTAAGGAGAGCAAATATTGCATATTGGATACAAACGAAGAGGTATTAAGACGAGTGGGAGAGGAGAGATGTTTCTGGCGACTGCTAATCAAGAGAAGAGATAGGTTGATAGGACACATACTAAGACACCCAGGAATAGCAAGCCTAGTTATGGAAGGAAGGGTCGAGGACAAGAACTGTAGGGGTACACCAAGGTTAGAATATGTTAAACAGATTGCCTCGGATGTAGGGTGTGGTAGCTAAGTAGAGATGAAACGATTAGCTCAGGACAGGAGGCATGGAGTGCTGAATGAAACAACACAACAATATTCCCTAAAAGTGTGAAGTACTCGGTGATAATTTGATGACGTAACAATATGTAAAATATTTACTCTCGTTGATATCAGATTGTCTACTAACAATTAGGCATTCATTTTAAGCTTCGCGCAGTTTCCTACACTTTAAACACAAAACCCTATTCTACATATTAAAAACCATAAAACCTAAAAATTCGATCCCTCGCACACACCCAAGTACACGGGTCTACATGCCCACTAAGTCCTAAAATGAATCAGGAAGAAACCTTGTAATTTTACCTGATCGTCAATCTCGTGATCTTGATCCTCGGGACCTACAGTTTTACGTGGAATCCGGACCACAAGCCGTCATATTTCACTTCGCAAATCTCACATGCATTGACCGGGAATTGATGAGAGGTCAACTGCTTGACCGCTGCGCCACCACGCCCCTCAAATGAATCAACAACAACAACAGTTTCTCAAACAAAAACGATGGCGAGATGGCGGAGAAGTGATGGAGCCCTTGAGACGTATCGATTGCCGGTGCTCGAGGATAATCTCTGCTATCGATCTCACCGCAACACGTCAAGCCTCAGATGGGACGGGACAACTGTTGAATGCTGCACGCCACTGCGCTAGTTGCTAGAAACACAACCAGTTTGTACATCTAGCGACTTATCGAATAATAATAATAATAATAATAATAATAATAATAATAATAATAATAATAATTTGTCCCACTTAGCCAAAATATGCTAACTACCCAAGCTAAAAAAAAGTGTCATATTGTTAGGCTATTTTTTTTATCTCAGTAATAGGTTACCAGGATACTTTTTTTTATCAAATCCGTATGTTGTAGACTGAGTTGTACCATAATTATGAGAAATTAAAGATAATAATAATAATAATCTTCTTTCTTTATTACGAATATCCTACCATACAGTACAGTAGTTTTCCTTCAACCCAAAAATACTCTACTCCACAAATTTCGATCTTCAGCATCTTCTTCTGGTAGCCATGCTTCTCGTTACACCACCCATCAGTTGTTATCTTGGTTTACCTCGTTTCCATTTGTCTTCGGCTTGCCAATGTAACATTAAATTTTGAATTCTTCTATTCTGCATCCTTTTCACATGTCCCAACCATTGCAATTTTCTTTCTTCATTCACTTCTAGTACATTTATTTTTACCTGCATAATTTCCCTGATTCTCGTCTTTCTATTTATATCCTAGCTCGATGTTCTTGCCACCCTCCTCCAATAATCCGTCTCTGTTACTAATAATTTTTTTGCTTGCTGTCTGTTTAATGTCCAAGTTTCCGCTCCATATAACAAAATACTTTGTACCAAAGAACTGCAAATAAGTTTCTTAGTTTTGTTTAAAATATTTCTGCTCCATAAAACGGAATTTAATGTTCTTATTGTTCTCCTAGCCTCACGTACTCTTTTCTCAATTTCAGATGTACTTGTTTCCCCAGCTTCTATTATTGAACCCAAATATTGAAATTTAGTAAGTGCTTGAATTTCTGCATTTCACATCTGTACTTTCTCACCACCTTGATTCTCTAATAATAATACTGCTAATGATAATGAATCCCATCAACGGCAGGCCTCCAAATGTCGTACGAGAAAACCAAGTACATGGAAAATCGACATTAAAACTCTGCTAGAGATGGGAAATGGCACAATTTTACAGGTATCCTCCTTCAAATACTTTGGAGAAATCAGACTACCATCGGGACTAGACAGTGGTGCCAACGTAAAGAGACACACCAAACTCTATAAGGCGTACAGACTAACGTGGAATTACTACAACATAAGAGACATATTGCGTAATGCAAAATTGCGACACTACAAGACAGTTTGCTGGTAGCATTATACGCCTCAGAAACCACATCTCTCGCTGGTCACTCTAAAATTATAGTAATCGATAAATAAGTACGGTAAATTCTCCGGAAAATGTATGGACCCACGAGAGAAAATGGAATGTAGATTAAGAGGAGAACAGCGGACCTCTATTCCTTCACTGACAGGTTTACTGATGCCATACGCATGAGACGTCTGTAATTCTATGGCAATATCTACAGAATGGACAGCGACAGACCAACCAAAATAATATTTAAAGTACGTTAATCAACTCAAAGAAGTTCAAAATAAACTGGCTAGAAGAAACTAAGGCAGACCTCCAAGAAATAAATATCACAAACGACATCATTGAAAATCGTGGAGCCTTTAATACAACAGTGGGCAAGCACAAATTCAAGGGAAACCTAGAAAATTGGTAGGGAATGGTCCACGGAGCGCAAGGCACAACACACTGCATTCATGAAGAGATTCTGGGAGGATAAGAAGGGCGAAAACATCCAAGCCAACTGGTGGTTCAGTTACCACGATACAAAAATAGTATGGTCGCAAAATTACCGACCACGAAAGACAACAACCCTTTTTCTTTCCTAACATAAATCACAAAATGTGTGTGTGTGTGTGTTTTTTAATAATGAAGATCACCTCGTGACGCAGGGTTGTCACTCCCTGAGATCTAGGTCTAATCAAAAGTGTTTTTTCGTGGTTTCCATCTTTCAGACAAATGCGGGGATGGTACCTAACTTAAGGCTAAATGTCCCGACATTTTGGTAAGAAAATTTGAACAGATGGCAGCACAAACAAAGCTGAATGTATTTATTTTTTCTTGAAGGGGAGCTGCGACCTGCGATCTGTAAACTGCTATGTACTCTGTCTAGTAGCAGCATTGAGATTAATTCATTGCTTACTTTTAATTTAATAAACAGAAACGTTGCCACTATCACCTCATGCCCAATTACAGCCACAATTATTACAAATACACATACTGATACAGCTACCACAATAACACAGTTATCAGACAACGATGTCGCATAAAGGGCAATGTGTAATTTGAAACAGAACATAACCAAAAATTCAGTTTTTACATGTAGTTTCATTCCTAAATCTCAAAATTTTATCTATCGACCGAGGGAGCTTCTGCCAAGAAATACTACGAACCGACCTATCGGCCATGTTTCTTATACAATTATTATTATTATTATTACTCCCAGCCATTGAGAGCTATCAGTGTTGTATGCCGACCCTTAAAACCTCAATAACTAGGGGGCAGATGACCTCGTAGTTCCGCCCCTTAAAACAACAATAACTAACTAGTGTCTCTCCCGTGGATATATCGATGTTCTGTGAATAATTGGATTCATAATAAGTATTGTTTGAATCAGACATCTCGCACTTGTTTTCTTTATTAGAAGTAGTGTTAGTTTGCTCTCTTGCTCTGAGCTAATTCAGATAAATCCTCTTTGAGCGGAGGAAATAAATAAGGCTTTAAGGAGGATAATATTCAGATTGTGTTGGCTGTCAAATTTACATCAAAATTTCCAGGTTAAATTTGAAAAAAAGTGTTTTTAATAATACAAATTGATCATAATGTTAATTATTTAGAATACCATTCTTTTAAAATAGGTTTACCTGCTACGAAAAGAGTATCAACATTCTAGGAGACAATTGTTCATCAAACATTTGTAATTACACCAAACATTCGTAATATCTTGGCACACATCCCGTGCTTTAAATGTACTGTATTTAGGAAATAAGACAACCCTGTTAGTGGCAACTCCGCATTGTTAGTGACTGAAATATGAATGAATTGGACGTCTGGTAGGTTGGTTCGTTGTCACGGTCATGCTCAGTGAGTCATCATTTTCCGCACCTTGATCGCTAGAGCCTCGCCATCCTACCTCCAGTACGTTCCGGTCAAAGGGTGTCTGCATTCCTGCTCGCGACAAGCATCCAATCCTTTCTTCACAGCCACCGGAAATTACAGCTACAACCGTTTAACCGTGACCAAGGCCACACACGTAGAAAACATCAATCGTATAAATAATAATAATCACGAGATAAAACAGTGGCGGCCGCTAATATGGTTCCAGTGTTGCACAACGACCAGATTAAGTCAAGAAAAAAAGATACGAGCCTTACAGTAGTCGCATATGATGTGTAACATCTGACATGTTTTCCTACCTTGAAGTTGTTACCGTTTTTATTATCCTTGACATTCATCAACACAAGAAATCTTTTTTATTTTTTACACTCTCATAATACATAACAATTCCAAGACTCTCTTTTTACTGCCTACTTGATATTTCTACTCTCGCACTGCCTTCTTGATACATCACTCTCCTGCCAGTAACTAAGTTACGTTAACAGAGACTGACTTTTTTCTTCACTGCCTACTTGATATTTCTACTCTAACACTGCCTTCTTGATACTCTGCTGTTACAAAGTAATCCGTATGTGATAAACACTCCACATGGTGCCACTGCCAGCTGGATCACATCCCTTCTGGCTGCTAAAGCAGGGATGCGATCCAACTGGCAGTGAGTCTTACACACTTCCGTCCGATCCACTTCCGTCCCATTTTTAAAAATCACTCCCACAAAAATATCCAGCAACCTAGTGGAAAGGTGTTACACATCAAAAACAATTAATATTTTTAGTAATAAAAGCTGTACGTTTTATTTTATAAGTATAGGAATTAATAATTTTGTTCTTTAATAATTCAGGAAATCATATAGCAAGTTACTGTGAACTGTCTGAGAAAGCGAAGCCCGCCAACTGTCTAGGAGCACTCGTCCGTTTGGTCGTTGAGAGGTCCGAGCATCGACTAGATCTCAATAGTGAAGCGTATGGCAGAGTAAGCCGAAGCCTCCGTGGCTTAGGCGGCCTCTCGCCGCTGGGTCCGTAGTTCAAATCCCGGTCACTCCATGTGAGATCTGTTCCTGTGAAGGTGTTCAAAATAGTGCAACACCCATAACAATTATTCGCCAGCCGCCACTGAGATAGAATGACCGGAGCGTTCCATAGAAGACCCAACTTATACCAGAGAAAGTAAATCTCATTGCAAGCTAACCTCAGACATTACAATACGGTGATTAAACCCGAGAGTCTCTATGGAAGTGAATGCCTCCGAATTACTGGTTGGTTGGTTCTTAAGTTTAGGGGCTGCGACAACGCGGTCATGTAGCCCCGTGTACTTTGGGTGTGTGTAGAATCTGTCTGATAACCGGTGTTAATTGTGATGACTGTATTAGTGTGTGTTATCTGTAACTCGGGTAGGGACTGCAGACTTTTGAATTTTTCAAATAGTTCCTACTTTTGCCGCCAAACGCCACCGTCAACGACTACTAGTTCATAACTTAGCTACCAGATGCCACCGCAGTCGGCTCTTGGCAACAAACGTAGGAACCTAAGAGCGTTGTTTACATTCGTAACCTATACAATTTAGCTTCACACATATGTAATTAGTGGAAGGTTCTTTAACATGCCATAAATCTATGACATAGGACCACCGGCTTTACTTCCCCTCCGAAGGAAGGCATACTGAGGGATTTTTAATGCTCTTAAAATCCGACGACTTCGGCCGGATTTGAACCCGCGATCTTGGGCATAGAAGCTCAGCATGCTACCGACTACGCCACCGAAGCCGCTCCGAATTACCGGGAAGGCTGGTGTAAGGGAAGCTGAGAAGTTTGAGAGAAAAGACCCTTCGGAAGATCGTGGCTGGACAATACGGGATGGTCGAACTGCGCTAATTAGTTAAACCCAAACAGTCCTGTCAGCTCACGCTAATGGGTTTGGGGAAGAGAGTGGGGGTAAGCAACCTCCCCTGAAATGTTGGCTAAGTCACGTGACAGCTACGTACACTTGGAACCCGTGGAGTTTCCGTAGATATAATCAGTGCAACATGTTATCCATGTACAGTCAAAGAGGAGTTATAGGAAAGGAAGCTTGTAGTTTAACGTGACCGTTAATCTCGCGATCATAAGCCACGGGACCTCCGTTTTACGTGGAATCCGAACCACAGTACATGGCATTTCACATCGAAAATCTCACATGCAGTGACCGGGAATCGAACCCGGTCCGCCTTGGTGAGAGGCATACAGCTTGACCACTGCGCCACCACGCCCCCAGGAGTTATAGGAAACTATAAATGTTTTTATGTTTGAGTTGTCACAACGGGGCCAAAAGTGGAGGTGTTCCAACAAGGAATACATTTACGAATGCACCTTATTTTGTAGCAGAATACATACTGTATATATACGTTTTAAAGCTCATAGTGCGGGCTATAACTTGCATGTTAACGAAGCTACAACATAAAAATTAAAATGTGCAGATCTGAAGAGTAACTGTGAAACACAAAGAAAACGACCGAATCTTATCTTTATCAAGTTCAAGGCTAAAGAAATCCGGGAATCTGGAATAGAAGTTGCTAGTGAGTAGTATCGAATACGTCTTTGAGATAACAAGAGTAGATAGTGGCTAACAGCGTGAAGATCAGCGCAGCTTGACACATTCCAAATATATTTACCTTCACGTTCAGTTTGGAGTGGGAAGCAGTGAAAAACACCCCAGGCAACTTCCCCTGTTAAGATTTTCCTAATTGACTCCCGTAAAGAGAACTCATTAGCGCGGCTCGGTATCACCCGGACAATTGAGTTGCGAGGAAGCACGGGATTGTACCATGTAATAAACGACTGTTGGAATTCATAAAGAGGCGAAGACTCGCAACAGCAGAGTATCAAGAAGGCAGTGTGAGAGTAGAGTATGAAGAAGGCAGTGAAATATCGAGAAGGCAGTGAAGAAAAATGTTACCATTTTTATTATCCTTGACATTCATCAACACACACAAATCTTTTTTTAAATGTACACTCTCATAATACTTAACAATTCCAAGACTTTTTTTTCTTCGCTGCCTTCTTGATATTTCACTGCCTTCTTCATACTCTACTCTCGCACTGCCTTCTGGATACTCTGCTGTTACAGACTCACATTCTATTGTCACCTATTTACAATGTACGAAAGTCGATTGTCTAGCAGAAGTGTCATCATACTTGATGGCAGACCTAATGCCTCTGATAAGTGGTTCAGGGAGGTCAGGAAAGATCTTGAAAAAGTACGTATGAAACGCGAAGACATCGCCAATAGAATCGAGTACCGGCATGAGCTGAAGAGCTGATGGACTGTGGGAAGGAGACAAGCTGCAAGGAAAGAATGCAAGGATACTGGGTTGCAGTTGTTGTTGTGTAACATCTTTCCACTCGGTTGCTGTTTTTTGTTTTTGTTTTTTTTTGTGGGAGTGATTTTGAAAATGGGACGGAAGTGTCTAAGACTCACTGCCAGTTGGTACCATGTGGAATGTTAATCACATACGGATTACTTTGTAACAGCGGAGTATCAATAAGGCAGTGCGAGAGTAGAAATATCAAGTAGGCAGTGAAGAAAAAATAGTGTCTCTTGGAATTGTTATGTATTATGAGAGTGTAAAAAATAAAAAAGATTTTTTGTGTGTGGATGAATGTCAAGGATAATAAAAACGGTAACAACTTCAAGGTAGGATAACATGTGAGATGTTACACATCAAATGCGACTACTGTAAGGCTCGTGTCATTTTTGACGGGGTCTCTAATGGCCGTAAACAGAATAAAAAATAATAATGCCGCTACATGGATATTATTATTATAATTATTTATTATTATTCGTCTTTCAAAAATATTTTTATCAATGTTACGCTCAGGAAATGAGAACATCTATGCTAATATTTTCCTAACATCCCTTCCATATCAGCAGGGGACCATTTAATTTTTCCAAATGATTACATAATGATTATGTGGATCTAAAATTCATTCCTTAAGAGTGGTATAATTGATGCTGCATTGTATAAAACTCAATCCCTCCCCCAAGAAGTGGGCATATGCATAACGAATATCTCAATTTCCAATTTCAAAATATGTGTCTTCTTCGTTCAAAATTACTGAACTAAAGACTCAGATTTGTAATGGTAGTGATATGCTGAATAGTTTCACACACAGTGGCTCATAAAATGTCACGCTATATTCGAATATAAGCAATTTAAACTTCATAAAGATCTTTAGTGACAAATTGATATGTAGTGATGTAGTAGGAATCTAGTTACTTCTGATTACTACCTAGTGATTTAAATTGACAACACTGATAATGTTACCTCCCGGGCGTGTCCTTACTGGCTCACATATATAAATATTACTCAACTGAAGGGGGAGGGAGGTATGTTTAGAGAAGACACGCCCAATAGGGGAGAAACGAGGAAGTTCATTCCGAGTTTCTTCCGTGATAAGATGACGTCACTGAAATTGTGTTTCGATTTGCTTCCAGTTTCCGAACAATTACGCAGACATATTTTGTGCAGTTCGCCAACATTCTATATAAAAAAAAGACAGATGACCACTGTTCCATCCCTTAAAACAACAATTAATACACTGAATATTAATTCGAAGGAGGGCATACTGAGGGATTTTTAACGCTCATAAACAAACCCGACGACTTTGGTCGCGTTTGAACCCACGATCGTGGGCATAGAAGGTCAGCATGCTACCAACTACGCCATGGTAAAGTTCATATCACTACGTAACTATAGTACCGTACAGAAAACAATACAGCCCACTTCCCGCTTAAAGTAGGCCACATCCATGTGGTATCACTCCAAACGATAGAGCCCGATACACTGGAGGCAATGATTCAGAAGGCAGTGTACGTCTCTGGCCTTTTCTGTATGGTATTGATACGTTCTCATTGCAAACCTACATATTGTGAAGTTCCCATTATTAGGAGGCTGTGCATTGACAGACACATCCACCAGAAGGCGCTGTTATGAGTTATCTTAACGGTCGTAAACGTGTTGAAACCCTTGCGTGTCGAGGGCCCCGTGTAATGTTTGCTCAGCACAGGCTACTGCGACAGTCTATTAATATACTAGTACTGTACTCGTATTTAACAGACTTACATATTACTAGAATCCACTATTCAGTTTAACTCATGGAAACTTAATCTTTTTAGAAACCTATAATTGATTTTAACTTGCGAGTATTAGTTTTTTTTGAGAGCGTTAAAAATCCCTCAGTATGCCTTCCTTCGGAGGGGAAGTAAAGCCGGCGGACCCATGTCATAGATTCATGGCATGTAAAAGAACCTTCCATGAACTACAATTGTGTGAAGCTAAATTTGTAGGTTAGGTTTGATTAACGCTCTTTAAGTTTCAACGTTCGCCACCAGGTGCAGCTTGCAGTGGCATCTAGTAGCCAAGTTCGCGGCTATGTGACGTTGACTGTAGCATTTGGTAGCATAAGTAGGAACTACTTGAAATTGATCATCTGTAGTCCTTACCAGAGTTACAGATAACACACACTAATACAGGCATCACAATTAACACAGGTTATCAGACAGATTCTACACACACAAAGTACACGGGGCTACATGACCGCGAGGCATTCTGTGTCATTTGGCAAAGATACATTATTGTCACATGGTAAATTCAAAATCCACATTTCTAGTCTTTCAGGCAAGCAACTTAATGATGATGATAATAATAATAATAATAATAATAATAATATAGTATGGCTTCGGGTGCCGGGTGCACGCTTTGTTTTAACGCCCAGAGGGCAGCTAGCATGTCAAATTTTGTTGTTCCTTGGAGCGCTATGAAAGTCGAGGAGGTTAGATATCTAAGCTCCTTCACACTAAAACGCTTTTTAGTAGAGTAAGGAGGAACTTCTTGTTTTGGTGGAAAATCCCGAGGTTAATTTTGCCATTATGAACACGGCCTACTGAATTCAAATTGGCTCTTTAACATGCCAATAAAGTATGACATGCGTGTCGTGATTTTTGTCGCCTTTCATAAACCACTTACCACAGCCAGGAGCGAACCTGCAAGCTTGGGGTTGGTAGTCCGACACTATAACCACTCACCCACCGTGGCAAGCAACTGAATGTTGAAAACTTTTTTGCCGACTCGAACCCAGATTATCAATGAATCGTATTGTTGGTGCATTTGTAATTACTTTCTGTGTTTTTCTCCACTTTTCCAAACGTAATGAGGTGCCGGCATGATAACACGCGGTAGACTGACGATTGTTTACCGGAAACTCAGCCATATCCGGTCAATTAGATTAGTAGTTTGCCTTTTCTACCACTACGAGCGCTAGTGTGACTCAATGCAGAGTTTCACTTAAGCCCTTATAACTACTTCCGGTGTGAAGAATTTTTCAAAAATCGCCTGAGGCTATTGAACCAAGGAACACATTACAGAAATAATTATGTAAATAAGTTAAATTGGCTGGGATTTGGATCAGAAAGAAACAAGCGGTTTTAGGCAGTTTTCTGGAACTGCATGTAGGCCGAAAGTGATTTTCGAAATTTGATTTTTTAGTAAATCAATATTTTTTTATGTAAATACATATTTTAAGCATTTTTTTCTATAAATACATACATTCCTGCTTTTCACTTATAAGCACATAAAAAGGCATAACTTAATATTTACATTTTTTAAATCAGTAGTCCCTATGCTAGATCTTTCAGTTTATTGAATTTTTGTTCTGTGTTACTTCAACGGGGAAGAACCTTCATGCAGAGCGTATATCAGCTTGCAACTGTGTTATTCTTAACTTATCGCCCCGTGCCGCTCACTGTGGAAACCGGGGATGTTCTTGTCCATAGCCATATTGCACCACGTGCAAGATCTCCCCTACCCCAGCTACCTGGAACCAGTGTCACTCACATGCAGTTCATTTCAAGCACTGTGAAGTGTAAGGCAGTTCTACGATGCCTAAAGTAAGAACAACTACAAGTTATCGTCTGTTGCATAATTTAAAGATAACTTTACTTCTGATGGGTGCGTTCTGTTCTGCCAAACCTGTGGGAAAGCAATCAAGGCTGAACAGCGATCTCAAGTTACACAACACCTCAAGGGCAAGAAACATATTTCCGCAGTTTCGCGCCTTCAGAATTTAATGTTTCGTGATAATCGTCGGTCATTTGTGATGGACAACCTGAAGATGTATCTCGTTGTGTGTTGTAATGCTTCAGCAGACCGTGAGATATTGCATAAATTGCATTCGTGAGTGGTGCATATTGTTTATATTCACATTATAATTACATATTTTTACTTTTTAGTCACATATTTCAGGTATTTTTAATACATAAAAATAAATATTTTCGCGATTTTAGCACCTACAAATCCGAGCCCTAGTCATGACGATATCAATTTTGGGACTTAGTGATAGAATGTGGTCAAGAAAAAATGTAGGCCCATGTGCTATTATTATAGACGAGGAGGAGCTTACGTTAACACAAGAAAGAGGAAACGGAGAAAATGGGTTCATGATATGTCAAAAGAGCGAAATAAAGCAGGAGAATCTGTTACTTTATTCCAAGAGCTAACAGATGATGATACAAAATGTTCCCAGTTAGAAGGGATTTCATGACAACTTGTTTATTTTGCCGTATATCTTATGTGTAGGTAAATCCCGTGAGCTACTGTTTCAGGCGACATTCAAAATAAGAATAAAAGACATGAATTACGTACTTTAGATTGCGACGGAATATTGTTCATTTTAAAATCCCAATAAATTTACTAACGCATGTTTCTCGAATTCACTATTTCGTTTTGGCGAGTGTAACCCCAAACTGTAACCAAACCTAACCCAGGTTTAAACCAGAGAAAGCGCCAAAACACGCCTAGACACGGGATGGAAGCGGTTGCTAGTGCACACTGTCAATACGTTCCGTAAACATTGCTGCGAAACAATCCTGTCGGGAAACACAAGGCTTACGGAACGTGTACGCAATGTGCAGTGTTCATGTACTCATTTAAAGTACAGTACACTTTCTTGCACGGAGATGTGATGGAATGGAAACGGAAAGTTTACGTAATGTATAGTGTGAACCGACCTTAAGGCCTCTCGTCCATAGGAAGCGGAAAGCTGCGAACTGCGAAGCAACGAATTCGGGCGAACACCATTCGTACGAAATCGTGCGAATGCCTATCGTCCATTGTCAATGTATTCGGCCAGATTCATAGACGAGATGGCTCTCCGGAACGGGTTTCCAGATGATTACGATGAAGAATATTTCGCTTTGGAATTATCACCTTTGATTCGATGTATCACGCACAGGCGATATCGACGAAGACGGGAAATGTGGGCGATTCAAATTTACGCAAAAAAGAAAAGAGTTCGGTGAATTTTCTCATTTTGTGTCATGATCTTCAAGCCGAAGACCACCACTGTTCCTATTTTCGTTTCCCGTTGGTCCCACAGATATTTCCTTTCCTGAACAAGCAAAATTAACATTTAACAATCCATTTTTCACTGCGCTCTTCGCACTCGTTCGCAACTAAAATCCCAACAGAACGGGGTCGGTTCGCATTTCGCAGCTGTTCGGACAAAAACGGACGAACGATACAGGCTTTGTGAACGCAGTCCCCCACCAAGGCACGACTTTGGATCGTTCGTGCGTTTTCGTGCAACAATGGACGAGAGGCCTTAGACTCACAATTTGAAACCCTTTGACACAATCGAGGACATTGCTTAATGCTACGTTTTTGCTAAGTAGGGAACCCTACTTTGTCTGCTGGGACATGTTACCAACATTAAAAACTACGCAACTATATTTCTACACAAAAGGAAGGCTGCGGTACTTCGACATATAATAATAACAATCATACTTTTATTGCAGCTAAACAGCCATATAATACATTTATATACACTATGTTTGCGCATCGCGCCGTGGGTAGCATAGTCTTTTATGGTCTTTATTCTTTTGCTGCATTTTTCTATGTGTGTCCACATAGTTGACATACACATGTGTCATCCGGATCATAGTATGCTTTATTTGTACAAATCAAATCAACTGCCAGGCGTGTGAACATGTGCCTCATCTCAAAGCTAGCTGATGTCCACGCGCGGTCAACCTTGGCCCCCGGCCATAAAATTCCAGTGGGATTTCTTCTCTTTTCCTTCTGAGTGTCGTTAATAGGTTTTCCGAACCTCTTGTGCTAGGTAAAATTAGAAGCGTTCTGAAGTCTTCAATTAGGAACGTTTCTCTCACGAGGAGGTAGATTAGCCATTATTTGGTCGTCTTGGAAACTCCAATCGCTTCTTTTTATGTATAATGCTTTAACACTTTCAAGTGATATACGGTATCTTAGAGGCGTGCTCATGGCTTCAAACGATTGTTACTGGAACTATTGTTGAGGGCCGCACCACATAATTATTCTTTACT
This sequence comes from Meconema thalassinum, assembly GCA_946902985.2. Taxonomy (NCBI): domain Eukaryota; kingdom Metazoa; phylum Arthropoda; class Insecta; order Orthoptera; family Tettigoniidae; genus Meconema; species Meconema thalassinum. The sequence continues at coordinate 342,960,565 of OX336395.1, forward strand.
CCATGTATTTAACCAGTTCATAGCTCAATATTTCAGACCGTAACATCAAAACAAAGATGGCGGCAATCGTAGGCAAGCAGTTTTTGAGGTCGCGTAGGCAGGCATAGCACAATCGTGATAGTGGTAAATCCAAAGGCAGACTTTCGAATAATTTATTAAATTCCACCGCAATTGAAAGGTTTCACGTAATAAAGCACAACTTCCGTATGCAATACCAACGAACTCCCTAACAAACAACGCTAATAGGGTAGTTGTTTCGTTTGAGGGGTTGGACATGGTAGTAATTTGCCCCGTGTACTTTTAGTCTGCTAACCTGTGTTATTGTGATGTCAGTGTGTGTATTTGTAGCCTAATTCAGCTGAGGATTGAGAAGAAGGCGGCCGTGGCCTTCAGTTAGGCAGCATTCGCCTGAAGTAGAAGTGGGGAAAACGGAAAACCACTTCCAGGATGCCCGAGATGGAAATCGAACCCTCCTCTTCTCAGTTTTACCACACAAGGCTGAGTGTACCCCGTTCCAGCCCTCAGACCAGAATTAAATATCTTGGCAGAGATATTTAATTCCACCGCAATTCTTGGCTCACTTATTACAAGGAATCATGGGAGTTCTCCTGCAAACCAAATCTAAAAGTTGCGTCACGCTATGAAATTAGCTCATTAACGCATGGTAATACAGTCAAAAGTAACCTTTCGCTGGAACAAAGAGTCATTACAATCGTGCAATAAGGAAATGCTGCAGTGAAAGGAATGGCTTTTTAAACGCTAACTAAATTAAACTTTCATCTTTAATTGTCTCACCCAATCTCCAGATAGCGGCATTGTTTACATTATCAACACCATCAGTCACAGTTGACAACAGGATACAGCCGGTGCTTTACTGCAGCTTTCTCTGCCTTCCTTCGTAGCAGTGCGTGTGCTCTAGAATATTCCAGATAAAAAAAATTACGAGCCTTGCAGTAGTCGCATATGATGTGTAACATCTGACATAGAAGAAACCTCACGTGAAATTGTTGATACACCGGTATTTTATAATCATTGGCACAAATATTAATCTATTGTAAAAGGTAATGTTTTACAGGTAATGTAGTTTATAATACGGAACTCATTTTATTAGATGATTGGTAGCTTCCACCAGCACTAGCCTAAATAAAGAATACGATATGGATCAACTAGATTAATAGACGCGACACCGCTCATAACCTTAAATTCCCTATAAATAGGCCAACTTGCGAGTAAATGCAATGTGCACAGCAGTAGATCATGAAAAGCTTGCCCAGTTCCCGGACATCTTGATTCACAGACCAACACGTAATTTCATAATGGATTCTGTTAAAATGCGTCATATTGATATGATAAATATCGTTTAAAATGATACAGTAGTCACTTCACAATGCTATTCTTATGAGAGACAACTTTGTTTTGCCCAACATCAGCTGATTTTATTTTGGCCCCACGGTCGGTCGGTAGAAGCATGGCGGGCTCACTCTCTATCCTATTGTATGCTCGAAGCATTCCTCAGCAAAAGTATAAAGGAGAATGTAATGGGAACTTACCAAAAACTACTGATATCAAAACAGTTCTGTAGGAATACTATGAAAGCTTTTAATACCTGGAATATTCCGGCGCGGACATACACGTTTGCTCTACTAAGACGGCCAAAGACAGTACCGAATGACACTGATATAAATACAAGAATAACAAAGAGCAAATGCTGAGTCTTTCGTCGGAAATCTACAATTGGGTGAGCGATATTTTCTCAATTTCAAGGAAGCAAATGCTGGATCTAGATCACTCACCTCCATAATAAACAGGTCTCAATATGTTTCAATCACTTGACACCAGAGTTCGCATGAGCGTTTACCGTTCAGTATGTCATAGGCCCTATACATTCCACATGGCCGAGAGTAGGTCATGGTATCAATTTCCGACACCGCGCGCTCATTGTTTCCTCTTACCACTGTCAGCTGGATCGATTGATCCACTTCAGTCCCATTTTTCAAAATCACTCCCACAAAAATATCCAGCAACCGAGTGGAAAGATGTTACACATCAACATCGGACCTGACATTACTCCGGAAGACACGAACTTTGGTCTTCATGGATATTTTGCTGTTCTTCCACACTGGATAGAGCCGTACAAAGGCACCGTTCGCCTTTTTGGATACGTTGGGAGACATCCTTTGCCACTCCTCCATCTTTGGTCACCAAGTAAGTAAAGCTATCCGCATCCTCTATAGGTTCAACCTCGAAGACAAATGGATCAATTCTGTTGGTGTTAGTTCTTAGTGCCTTGGCCTCTTTTGAGCCATGTCGCACGTTTATTGACCACTTATAAGATGGCGCGGGAATCCCATGTTTGCACAGCTGAAGAAGGCGGCGACTCGCTACCATAAAAGCTGGCGAGTCTTTGTCAGAAGAGCGAACCAGCCAGATGGCTGATCATAACACAAATATAATACCATTCTCAACAAAATACAGCAGTTAAAATCTACTATATAAAGCTCAAATACCACTGACTGACTGACTGACTCATTCATTCATCACGAAATCTCAGAAACCACCAAACGGATTGGAATGAAATTTGGTATGCAGCTTCCTCAAGGGCCGCAAACGCCCACTAAGAAAGGATTTTTGGATATTCATGTTCTAAAGGGGTGTTAAGGGGGTAGACCTGCATTTCATTGAATAGCAATATGTCCCGATTGGTTTCATTGGGGGATGTGATACTCGGCATATAAACTCATCATTAAAAATAAGAAGACACGTGTCTGAGGGGTTTTCGATGTGGTGTATATTATGAGGTGAAAGGGGTGAAAACTGGGGGTTGAAGGATTCCTATCGGAGCGTGTATCCCTTAAACGACATAGGCCAGGAGTTTGGAACTCAGCGGAAAAAAATCAGCATAAAAAATAAGTAAATAGGTGTTTGACCGTTTTTTCATAAATCCAATTTAAGGGGCCCATGGGGAGGGGTGAAATTATGGGGGGGGGGGGGACGTAATATGTCTGAGTGTAAAATTATTCATGGCGTATGTTGTAGACAATAACACATTACATCTTTCTTGTCTCTTGCTATTTCATCATACGAAGAATACTTAGGGAGTTATTAATGATTTTGTACTTTTTGGCCGGAACTTTCTAAGTCGCAGGAATGACATAAAAATTGATTCGAATGAAATTTCAAAAAATAGCTTTTTTTAATACTTTTATTATATTTTTCACGTCTTTTAGGGTCCGAAACCAACATGATATTTTGATGTTCTTTTTCGTCCCATGCATTTTTGGTTTCAGGCGATAGATAAGCATGGGTCCTAGTGGAAAATAATTCTATCTATTTAACTAATGTTATAACGGGATTCCAAATGTTATTGCGGGCGAAGCCGCGGGTAACAGCTAGTGTATGTATAAAAGGAAGATGGTGTGAAATTTATACGCATTTAACATTTACTACATTTCGTACATTTTGGTAAACGGAGCAATAGAGCTAAGTTGAGCGTGCACTGTACAGAATAGCGAGGAAGAAAAGTCAACCACCACCACATCGTTCATAAATATTATGATTAGGCCTAGGGGCGTGGTGGCTCAGCGGTCTAGCTGTGTTCCTCTCACCAAGGCGGTTCGGGTTCGATTCCCGGTCAATGCATGTGAGATTTTCGAAGTGAAATGCCATGTCCTGTGGTTCGGATTCCACGTAAAAAGGAGGTCCCGTGGCTCATGATCTCGAGATTAACGGTCACGTTAAACTACAAGCTTCCTTTTTGATTAGGCCTGCTCTTTCTTCGCTATGTCCATTCCTAGAGCGCGTTGGAACTTGTTAGTGGGCTTGATGACTTTTGCCCTCCCAAAATCCCTTGATGAACTCACTGTGTTGCTTCTGGTTGGTTGGTTCCTCAGTTTAGGGGCTGCGACAACGCGGTAATGTAGCCCCGTGTACTTTGGGTGTGTGTTGAATCTGTCTGATAACCGGTGTTAATTTTGATGACTGTATTAGTGTGTGTTATCTGTAATTCAAGTAAGGACTGCAGAAGATCAATTTCAAGTAGTTCCTACTTTTGCTACCAAATGCTACCGTCAACGACACCTAGCTGTGAACTTGGCTACTAGATGCCACCGCAACCAGCACTTGTCGGCGAACGGTGGAAGTTAATAGAGCAATAATCGAATCTAATCTACAAATTTTAGCTTCACACAAGTTTAATTAGTGGAAGGTTCCTTTTCATGCCATAAATCTATGACATGGGCCCGCTGGCTTTACTTTCCCTCCAGAGGACGGCATACTAAGGGATTTTTAACGCTCTTAACAAATCCGAAGACTTCGGCCGGGTATGAACACGCGATCTTGGGCATAGAAGCTTAGCATGCTACCACTGAAGCCACCTGTGTTGCTCCTTTGCGTTCGCGCAGTCGATATTATTATTATTATTATGTTCAATAATAGAGTCTAGTAACGAAAGAAAAGCTATAGAAGCAAGACTGCAGAACATGGAAACTGCTTTCCATTTGACAAAACAAGTTTATAACAAAAAATGCCTCTCTTGGAATTGTAAACTTCAACATTATGATACAGTAGCCCTTGATGCAGCAGAGACACTCAATCTACAACATATAACAGTGAGAAATCAATTGGAGATTAAGGAACGCAAAATCATGCGAAAAATTTGGGGACCAAGAATTAAAGATGGAATTTACCTTCCGACTGACATCTATTTAAAAATTACTAAAATTACAGACAAAATCTGTATGAGAAGAATCCAATTCATGGGACATGTGTACAGAATGGACCCAACTAGGTTAACAAATAAAATCTATACGTTTTTGCAGAAAAAGGCAACAATGTACAATTGGTACAAACGGGCGGAAAAGGACCTGGCTGAGTTATGTTTTCCCAATCTCAAGGATCGAGAGGAAATTAGGAAAATTACTCATACACGGGGTTTTGAGGGAGAAGAGAGAAGACCTACCAGACACGTCTGGTCGCAGCAACGAAGACTCGCTCAATCGTTGCGCATGAAGAGTTATTGGACAAACATCAAGGCCATGAAGTGTTGATTCCGCGTGGTCCTAGGAGACCCATCGCGCAGAAGAATAATAATAATAGAGTCCAGTTTTTATAGCAACATATAGTTGTCTCTATTGAACTAAATGAGCAACACTTGTTGCCATGGTAACCACGCTAATCACATCAATGTTAGTATTGTACGTTGTGTTGCTAAAGATAATGCGAGACAATCTGTTGTAGTCTGTATTCTCCCAGCGGGAGGTCCTGACATACACCAGTAATCACGTCCTAATTGCCACGTGTCCTCACCTCCTACCGAGAACTCGCGTCAGCTGTTACACAATGTCCTCACTGCAGACTGATTCATAAAGCAGTTTCATGGAAGATGCAATGATGATGATAATAATAATAATAATAATAATAATAATAATAATAATAATAATAATAATAATCCACAGCCTGCTTCCAGTCTCCGACCGGGTCAGGAATGGAATCAATGAAGCCCCCATCTAGCGGCGAGGATATGAACTGTGCCGGCTGCCGAGGCCTGACGCACTCCTCCGGGGCAATGATTAAATGAATGACAGATGAAATGAAATGATAGTGGAGAGTGTTGCTGGAATGAAATTTGACAGGGAAAACCGGAGTACTCGGAGAAAAACCTGTCTGCCTCCGCTTTGTCCAGCACAGATCTCACATGGAGTGACCGGGATTTGAACCACGGACCCAGCGGTGAGAGGCCGGCGTGCTGCCGCCTAAGCCACGGAGGCTTCAATAATAATAATAATAATAATAATAATAATAATAATAATAATAATGATAATTCTGAAAAGAACAGCAGGCTCGCCAAAAGGATTCTCAACCTTGCTCCCTCATGAAAGTCAGCAGCAACTGGCTTAGTGAAATAGAAAAATACCTTCAAGAAATTGGTATCACAGATAAAATTATACAAGATCGACTCCTGAACAAAACAGAAATCAACAACCATAAATATATCATGGACTGAAGTACGGAGGAAGATTTCCAGTGCCCAGATGAAGCAATTTTGGAAGAAGAAAATGTACATCATTAAATAAGCTCAATCGCGATTTGCACGTGGGCATAGCCAGTTAATAATAATAACAATAATAATAACAATACTAATAATATCTCCGTATCTTTTCTCCTGTTAAAGTCGTCACCTATAAAATGCCATGGGCTCATTCTAAGGGGTAAATAGACTACACAGTTTTACGCTCGCGTATAAAGGGTTGCCGAAACTATTTACGTCACGGCGAGATCTGATCTGTCGGCTCTAAGGGAGGCTGTGCCAATTTCCCAATCGACGAACGTTTCGTGGTGGCTATGGTGGTTGTTTAGAAGGGATACAACTTGAGGTCTGTTACCGCTATTAATATCTTACAAAATAGAACCTACAGTTTCGTTTTATTACTTAATAAAAACGAAGACTCGGTATTTAAATTCCAGAGACCCCGCCCTTCGAGGGCAAAATTCTGGCATCCCACTGACTATAAACCCACAGTTAGCAGAACTGGGGAAACTAGGTAAAACTATTTCAGGATTAGCCGACGATGGGGATTAAACCCACTCATCTTCCGAATCTGCAAAGGCTGTTTCCATTATTTATGCCTTATTTTTGTTGAATTGTTGATAGTAATAATAATAATGTAAAATTACTGCACTAAAAAGATGTTTATGTTCGACGATGTCGAAATGTAAACATTATGTGTTGGAAAACTGTATCATAATGAGGCTCATTATAACACTACTTTTCATTATGAAACAGTTTCTCCCACCAATCAGAACTCAAGAAACAGTCGTATGGCCAATTAGATGAGTATACCTTCGCGCATGCGCTCAAAATCCATCATATTTCTGTGTTGTCAAGCAAAGTGAATGGTCTCTGCTTCCGGAGTGCCTTGACCACGCATGCGCTCTGTTCAGTCACCAAAGCCAGCGCCTTGTTCACTAATAACTGAATTAACTGAATCCCACAGATATTTATGAATATTTATGTTAAAACATATAATAAAGTTATAATTATCGTCGAACATAAACAGTCGTATGCAACTCGCCTATAATGGTAATTAAGACACTCGTATGGAAATTATAAAACTCGCATACGCTCGTTTTATAAAAAATACTCGTGTCTTAATTATAGCCATTATAGGCTCGTTGCATAATGTACTATTTTTGGTGGAAGCTTGATACGCCCCAGGAACCTTTGGTGCTCACTCTAAATTTATAGAAATTGAAAAACAAGAACGGCTACATTCTCCAGAAAATGTATGGTCCCACGAGAGAAAATGGAATGTGGAATAAGAGGAGAACAGCGGACCTCTATTCCTTAAGTGAAAAGTTCACTGATGCCGTGCCGTGACGTCTGTAATTCTAAGGCCATATCTATAGAATGGACAGCGACAGAATAACCAAAAAGTAATCAACTCAAACAAGGTGAATATAAACTGGCTAGAAGAAACTAAGGCGGACTTCCAAGAAATACATATCACAGACGATAAAAGAGAAAATCGTTGAGCATTCAGTACAACAGTGGACAAGCACAAATTCATGGAGAAACCTAAAAAGCAAACTGGTAAGAAGTGATTCATAGAACAATACGGTGCATTCATGAAGGGATGTTGAGAGGAAGAGAAGGCCAAAATATAATTTCAGTTATCAAATAACGATTATTCGATTGAGAGAATTATCTTTGTACTTCGCTTCCTTTCAACTACGCTCTCACAGAAACCACACAGACATGTAATTAAGATATATTGTATCATACATGTTTATATGATATACCTGCTTAGTGAAAACTGGGCTAAAACAGTAAAACAAAACTGCTCCTGTCCTAAATTGTAAACATTGAACAAGAACTAAAAATAGTTTTCTTTTTTCGAAACCCTTCCTAATTTGATTGTTGTTTGTCCTTCCACTGACACTGACTCTTATTGTGAACATAAACAAGGAAGCACACTGCGTATATTTAGGCTAAAAGTAACTTTTATACATTTCTATACAACATTCCGATGTAAACTGAGTGACAACATAACCTCTTATTACTTTCCAGTGCCTTCGCTCTACCAAGAACAGCAACAAGTGCCCTTGAAGAGTGTGACAAAAGTTTTTCTCCCCTGACTTTTATACCCTTATCAAACTTTTGGCAGATTTGCCTGTCTCTGTAGCTACCTCCGAACAAATTTTGAGTAGGTTGAAAGCATACTTAAGAAACAGACTCAACGATTTAGCATTGTTATCTATTCACAGAGACTTAAAAATCACCGACGATGGAGTTATAAACCGATTTGGTAATGCTTCAAGAAACCTTGACTTTATATTATAGTGTAAGTTGTAAATCAAAACAGTAACATTAATTCTTTCCATGTAAACACTATCAAGTGAGCAAGATGATTCTATTAATAAAAGTATCATAAAATGGTCTTAGTTGTGTTTGACATTAACCAAACATAAAACATCGCAACAAATTGGTTGAAAAAGTTACGCCAGGCAGCCTTAAAACTCATCATTTTGCACCAAATCAAACAAAAGTTTCCCTGGGAGGACCCCCGGATCCCCCTTTTTTGGGGGGGCTATTAAAAACTGTATATACGCCCCTGAAATTACACAAAATGTACAGTAACCGAAATTAAGCGATGACCTCTCATTTAAACTTATTTCCTTATCTCGTGTCTACTAGTCGATTCTTCTTATTGCCAGCTCTAGTTCAAAGACGCTCTGATAATGATGATAATTACTGTTTTAAGGGGCCTAACATCTAGGTTATCGGCCCCTAATGGTTTGGGTGATAGTGGAAGATGACATGAGAATGAAAACTATAACTAATACTAACTACAGACTTACAAACTAGAAGAAGAAATGGTAAACAAATAAAGGACAGGAAGAAAAGAAATGCCCTCAACCCACGAAGAATAAGGATTGAGGGTCTTGGAAGGAAGGAGAGCCATGAAAGTCAGATAGGAAAGGGAAAGCGGAGAGCACCCACCCCAAAGTCAGTGGAAAAAGGGTAAAAGAAACTGACTCAGCTCAGGAATCCCTCAGGATCACCAACTTCCGAACTCACCAGCCGTGAGCCCTGAGGGTGTAGCAATATCCGGGGTGCACTAGAAGTGGTGGGGCCACACACACCCTGCCTCCTTGACGGCTTTGTGGCGAAGGAGAAGAACACTGGACTAAGAGGAGTGAAACCCATGATGTTGGCAGCACTCTTACGTCACAATGTATCAAAAGACTTACAGAGTACAAAGCTTGCTCCGCTATGGAAACAAGTCAATGCACCATTGCGCCGGTAATGTCAAAGAGCAGACAAAGGAATACCATTGTGCGTTCTGTATTGTTCACCGTATTTGGCTGCATACAATGGCGTCTATATCACTGCTCGCTCACTACTTGAAGGATATTCCCACAAAATTACAAACAAAACCAACAATCGAAATTAATGCTCTTCAGTCGCTCAATACGACTGTACCTTATTGTAGTGGGCGTTTCTCTAAACCTGAGATTAATAAATACATTTGTTGGGATGACCAGTTTCGATCGTCAAGCGAGCATAATGATACGGAATCGCCAATGCTAAATTTATTTTAATTCCTGTTCCTTTCTCTCAGAATCTAATAAAGGTATGATAATTAAATTAATGTCACATTTCAATCCAACCTTACTTTATGTAATAATGGAGCGATTTTATATTGGACTTCAGGGGAGTCATATTTTTTTAACTGTCAAAAACATATTAGGCCAGGCGACAGGTCGAAAAAAAAAGCCTCAATAAGGAAATAATTAGTGGAAAGCTGGAAATTGCTTTAATCGCTTTATTTGGACCCAGATATTACTCTCCCAAGTTTTCCCCCTCGAGCGAAGTCGGCGTTGGCCCTTCTGGCCCTAAGAAGGTACTTTTTTTTTTTTTGCAAATACCTCCAAAACCATCAACTTTATCAACAAAATACCTATTATAAAAATAATTTAGAGTAAATTTCCTACAAAAATGTTGTGTACCTTTTGTCTCTAATGTGAACCGTTACGATGCTACGACCATTTAAAGTGGAGCCCTTTTTGATTCTTGCGGAACAGCTACGGAAATGATATGCCATATCAACGTTTCTACATGTTATAAATATTAGTGAGCATTCCAGGTGCACAAGCTGTTAACTTGTTACAAGTATAACAGCTTTTCAATGTAAAGAGCTGGGGCAAAGTACCTACCATTAGTAGTATTATTGCGTAGTATTGGCATAAAATCAGTTAGTCGATTTTAAACAGTTTTGATGAACCCATGGGGTTCATTTACTCGAATCGGAGGCAGATAATTAATATTGTACATACAAAAGCAAAGGAAAAATATGGAATTATACATTTATTTTTATAATCAAACTGTCTTTGCCCAGAAACGAGCAAAATGAGGGCAGCGTAAGCTTTGTTGTCTGTACCTCTCCACATTCACAAAGTGTTGATTCATGTAGATATCCCCACCATTTCATTAGGTTATCCTTAGTTTTGCCAACACCTGCTCGTAATCCGATTTCCAAGTGGTCCAGTCCAAGTTGGCAAGCATTCTGCTGGTGTTACCCCTAATGGAAGATGATCGATTTTGGCTGCCCACAGTTCTTCTCTGGCTTCGTTGCAGGATGTGTTAAGAGGAGATGTTGACTGTAAAAAGCTATTTCTAGATTTCAATCTGTGTCTTGGAGGAGTAGCCTATATCCGTGCAGCGGGTGAAGCTCACTTTCTTCCACTTTCTTTCTTTCGGCATTTGCGGCTACTTCCCGACGTATTTCAGGGGGAGCAATGCCTGCCATGTAGTACAGCTTGTCGACGGGAGTCAGTATCAGGCATCCTGTAATAAACCTTGCAGAGTCAGTAAGATCTACGTCAAGAAACTTAAGAACCAACCAACAAGATAGAAAAATACGCAGAAAATGTAGTTGAGGTTCAAAATACTTACAAAATGCAATTTGGAATGAAAATACTTACAAACTTGAGTTTAGATCGAAAATACAAAATGCAACGTAGATTGAAGATACTCACAAAAGGTAATTTGAAAAAAAAAACACTTTCAAAATGTAATTTTGATACACGGGGAGCCAATTCACAACACAGTGCGGGAATCTTAAAGAGAAAAAGGAAATATAATGAAAATAAAAAAAATTCTGATCCCTCGAAGAATGAGAAGAGCCAATTAAGGCGGGAAAGGAAGAGACTCCCTAGGACTCAGATACCCTAATACCGTCGGGGTCGGAAGAGAACAAGAGTTGACCAAGGGAGGTCGACAGGAAACCAGACGGAGAGGAGCCCGCCTCAAATAAGTGAAAGCAATGCCGAACTCAGCTGGGGTCCCGTGGTCGCCAACCCACGTCCCACAAGTTGTGAACCCCTGGGGAATACTGTTGTGGGTATTTGCGCAGGACTTTATCTCTGAGGGCAGGTGCTTCTGTGACGTCAGTGTGCAGGTCCTCGTCATCCAAGGCCACTAACCTGTTATCGCTACCTGGACTCGTCAAATACAGCAACTATATTGATGTTCTGCTTCAACCTCCTCCTGAGTATTCGCGTGTGGACCTCATGTTCCTTTGCAAATGAAGTGAGTGCGCGAACAAACGTCTATGTTACACCCCAGAGGATTTGAATGAGTTTTTGAATGGTATGGACTCCGTCTTACAGAAAGAATTCATGATGAAAATTAATAAATGTAAAACAAAAATATTGGAATGCAGCCGAAATAAATCAGAAACCTCTATGGACATCAAATTGGCAGGTGAAAAACTAAAGGAAGTAGGAGACTTCTGTTACTTAGGAAGCAATATAACCAGTGATGGACGAAGCAAAGAGGATATAAAAAGTAGGTTGGCTCAGGCAAAGAAAGCTTTTCTACAAAAAAGGAATCTGTTGACATCGAATATAGATTTATGTTCGACGATGTCGAAATGTAAACATTATATGTCAGAAAACTGCATCATAATGAGGCTCATTATAACACTATTCTTCATTATGAAACAGTTTCTCCCACCAATCAGAGCTCAAGAAACAGTTGTGTGACCAATTAGGTAAGGATACCTTCGCGCATGCGCTCAAAATCCATTGCCAAGCTCACAGAGCGCATGCGTCGGTCGGTCAGAGGGCTTGGAAAACAGATATCCTACCCAGCGCTGCACTCCGTTCACAAAATTCCAGTGACTGAATTTCAACAGATATTTATGAATATTTATGTTAAAACATGTAATAAAGTTATAATTATCGTCGAACATAAACAGTCGTATGCAACTCGCCTATAATGGTAATTAAGACACGAGTATGGAAATTATAAAATTCGCATACGCTCGTTTTATAAATATACTCGTGTCTTAATTATTGCCATTATAGGCTCGTTCCATAATGTACTACTATTAGGTATTGTTGTTGTTTGAGTCTTCAGTCTTTTGACTGGTTTGATGCAGCTCTCCATGCCTTCCTGTCCTGAGCTAATCGTTTCATCTCTACATAACTACCACACCCTACATCTGAGGCAATCTGTTTAACATATTCTAACCTTGGTCTACCCCTACAGTTCTTGTCCTCGACCCTTCCTTCCATAACTAAGCTTGCTATTCCTGGGTGTCTTAGTATTTGTCCTACCAACCTATCTCTTCTCTTCATTAGCAGTCGCCAGAAACATCTCCCCTCTCCCACTCGTCTTAATACCTCTATGTTTGTAACCCTATCTACCCATCTGCTTCTATTCTCCTCTTTCCTGCTGCACCAATAGTCCAAGTTTCACTTCCATAGAGCGCCACGCTCCAGACAAAGGCTTTCAAAAATGACTTCCTAATACCTAAATCTATATTCGATGTCAGCAGATTCCTTTTTTGTAGAAAAGCTTTCTTTGCCTGAGCCAACCTACTTTTTATATCCTCTTTGCTTCGTCCATCACTGGTTATTCTACTTCCTAAGTAACAGAAGTCTTCTACTTCCTTCAGCTTTTCACCTGTCAATTTGATCTCCATAGAGGTTTCTGATTTATTTCGGCTGCATTCCAGTAATTTTGTTTTACATTTATTAATTTTCATCATGAATTCTTTCTGTAAGACGGAGTCCATATCATTCAAAAACTCATTCAAATCCTCAGGCTTGTCGGCCAAGATGACTATGTCATCAGCAAATCTCAGAGTTGAAATTATTTCTCCTTGAATCTTCACTCCAACTTTAAATTTTTCTCTAATTTCCTTCATTGCTTGTTCAATGTAAAGATTGAAAAGTATGGGTGATAAGTTGCAGCCTTGCCTTACACCTTTCTGAATACCAGCTTCTCTCTCATGTCCTTCAACTCGAATGACTGCTGTCTGGTTTCTGTATAGATTGTATATCACCCTCCTATCCCTGTACTTTATTCCAATCAATTTCAAAATGTCAAACAATTTAGTCCAATCAACGTTATCAAAAGCCTTTTCTAAGTCTACAAAAGCCATGAACGTTCTCTTATCTTTCCTTATTCTACCTTCCAAAATCAGCCTAAGACTTAGTACAGCTTCCCTTGTTCCTACATTTCTCCTGAAACCAAACTGGTCTTCACCCAACTCCGTTTCTATCTGGCTTTCAATCCTCTTGTAAATTATCCTAGACAGGATCTTTGAAGCATGAGTAATCAAGCTGATTGTAAGGTAATCTTCACATCTGTCAGCTCCCTCTTTCTTTGGTATAGGGATGATTACATTCTTCTTGAAATCAGGGGGTACCTCACCTGTCTCATAAATCCTACACACCAAGTGAAATAACCTGATCAGACCTTCATCTCCTATGCAGCGTAGCAACTCAATCGGTATATCATCTATGCCTGGTGCTTTGTTCCTGCTTAAGTCTTCCAAAGCTCTATCAAATTCTGATCTCAATATTAAATCTCCTTTCGCATCCTCATCAATTTCCTCCTCCCTTTCCATTATATGATTCTCAATCTCCTTTCCCTTATACAAACTCTCTATGTAAGCTTTCCATCTCTCAACCTTTTCTTCCCTATCTGTTAGAGGCTTTCCATTTGTGTCCTTAATATTACAGCACTTAGTCTTCTTTTCCCCAAAAGTATTCTTAATCCTTCGATAAGCTGTGTCTACTTAACCTAATTTCAGACAATTTTCTATACCTGCACATTTCTATTTCAACCATTCTTCTTTCGCTTCCTTGCACTTCTTGTTAACCTCATTTCTCAGACGTCTGTATTCTACTTTCCCCTTCTCATCTCTTACATTCTTGTGTTTCCGCCTTTCATCCATCAATTCTAGTATATCCTGAGTGATCCACGGTTTTCTACCGATTCTTTCTTTCCTACCAATGTTTTCTTCTGCGGATTTTGTTATTTCATTCTTCAAAAGTGCCCATTCGTCTGCAATTGAAGTTTGTTTAGGGTTTTTCATTAGTCCTTCCTTTATACACTTCTTGAATCTTTCGTTTACATCCTTCTCTTTCAGTCTGTCTATTGCCCACCTTTTTGGCTTTTGACTTTTCTTCAGTTTCTTCAACTTTAATCTGCATTTCATTACGACCAGATTGTGGTCAGAGTTTATGTCAGCACCAGGATATGCTTTACAATCCAAAATCTGGTTTCGAAACCTCTGCTTGACCATAATGAAGTCGATTTGGTAACGCCCTGTATCTCCTGGTCTCATCCATGTGTATATTCTTCTATTGTGGTTATTGAATAAGGTGTTAGCTATGACCAACTCATGCTCGGTGCAGAATTCTACCAGCCTGCTTCCTCGATCATACCTTTCACCTAATCCGAAATCTCCTACTATTTTCCCTTCTCTCCCTTTTCCTACCACAGCATTCCAATCTCCCATTACTATAACATTTTCATCACCCTTGATATACCTCAGAATTTCGTCTATTTCTTCGTAGACCTTTTCAACATCCTCATCATCAGCTTGACTGGTAGGCATATAGACTTGTACCACATTAGGTATTAGGAAGTCATTTTTGAAGGTCTTTGTCTGGAGCGTGGCGCTCTATGGAAGTGAAACTTGGACTGTTGGTGCAGCAGAAAAGAGAATTGAAGCGTTTGAAATGTGGTGTTACAGGAGAATGTTGAAGATCAGATGGGTAGATAGGGTTACAAATGAAGAGGTATTAAGACAATTGGGAGAGGAGAGGTTTCTGGCGACTGCTAATGAAGAGAAGAGATAGGTTGGTAGAACACATATTAAGACACCCAGGAATAGCAAGCTTAGTTATGGAAGGAAGGGTCGAGGACAAGAACTGTAGGCGTAGACCAAGGTTAGAGTATGTTAAACAGATTGCCTTGGATGTAGGGTGTGGTAGCTATGTAGAAATGAAACGATTAGGACAGGACAGGGAGCCATGGATGGCTGCATCAAACCAGTCAAAAGACTGAAGACTCAAACAACAACAACTGTACATTTTGAGTAATTTCAGGGGCGTATATAGAGTGCTTTTTGGAAAAGTCCCAAAAGATCCGGGGATCCTCCCAGGGAAACGTTTGTATGATTTGGTGCAAAATGATGAGTTTTAACGCTAACTGGCGTAACTTTTTCAACCAATTTGTTGTGATGCTTTATGTTTGGTTAATGTCAAACACAACTAAGACCATTTAATATTACGTTTTATTAATACACTGGCCAAAAAAGTTTTGCATATTGCTTGATGTATTTTCATTGCTGTGTGACGACATGCATATTGGCTCATGTGTTAACTCTAAGATAACAGGTTGGTTTGTTTGTTTGTAACGTTCAGCGACTTTGTGCGTACAACCTGCACAAATGGGGGAAGTGGCCAAACCCCTGCTGTGATTGTGATACATCGCACCAGACCGTCAGGCACATCGTCGAAGATTGCAAACTAAGAGCGTACTTAGGTGACACTAACGGCTTTTCCAGTGCTACACCATCGAGTCTGGACTGGATAAAATACACTGGACATAAGGTTGAAATCTGTACTAGTATGTACTTGTTATTATTATTATTATTATTATTATTATTATTGTGTTTCAAGTGTATTGCCATACGCTACACAAAAACTTTACGAGCCTTAGAGTAGTCGCATATGATGTGTAACATCTAACATAGAAGAAACCTCACGTGAAATTGTTGATACACCGGTTTTTTATAATATTATTGGCACAAATATTAATCTATTGTAAAAGGGAGTGTTTTACAGATATTGTAGTTTATAATACGGAACTCATTTTATTAGATGATTTGTAGCTTCCACCAGCATTAGCCTAAATAAAGAATACGATATGGATCAACGCGACACAGCTCATAACCTTAGATTCCTTATAAACAGGTCCTCTTGATTCACAGACCAACACGTAATTTCATATGCATTCTGTTAAAATGAGTCATATTGATATGATTAGCAGCAGAGTATCAAGAAGGCAGTGCGAGAGTAGAAATATCAAGTAGGCAGTGAAGAAAAAATAAGATAGATTTTTGTATGTTGATGAATGTCCAGGAGGGATATGATCCAGCTGGCAGTGCGTCATACACACTTCCGTCCCATTTTTCAAAATCACTCCCACAAAAACATCCAGCAACCGAGAGGAAAGATGTTATACATCAACAAAAATAGAAATAGTTATTGGATAAAGCCCGTGTGTTATATTTGGTCCACAAATACATAAGCTTGCAATATGCAAATCCTTTTTTTGACCAGTGTACAATCATCTTGCTCACTTGATAGTATTTAGATGGAAAGAATTCACATTACTGTTTTGATTTACAACCTACACTATTATTATAAAGTCAAGGTTTCTTGAAGCATTACCAAATTGGTTTAGTCTCTGAGAATAGATAACAATGCTAGATCGATGAGTCTGTTTTCAAAAGTAGAGTTTCTTAAGTTTTCAACCAACCCAAACTCTGTTTGGCGGTAGCTACAGAGACGGGCAAAACTGCCAAAAGTTTGATAAGGGTATAAAAGTTAGGGGAAAAACTTTTGTCACACGCTTCAAGGGCACTTGTTGCTGTTGTTGGTAGAGCGAAGGCACTGGAGAGTAATAAGAGGTTATGTTGTCACTCAGTTTACATCGCTCTACCGTCGGTCGCCTTGCTTTGCAACGTTGCCATATGTCGTTAGTAAGTTATTGGAGTTTTAAGGGGCGAAACAACGTGGTCATCTACTTATGACGCTTAGTAACAATAGTATATTTGTTTCTAATGTTTTAATTCATAAACAAATATGTGTGTTTTTTCTTGCAGGGGCGGAGGCTTGAAATTGATATTCGGTAACACGGTATTGATTCGTAAGCTTGTGTAATCTACGGTAGCTCAGTTTCAGTAAGAACCCTAAGAAAGGCTATTTAACTCAAAAATGAGCGACAATAATGGTAATGTGCTAGGTGCCAGTGTTGTGAATCACATCTCGGAAAAAAAAAACATGTTAGTAAGTACAAGAAAATAAATGTGTCTTCCCTTAATCCGGATGAGGGTTAAACTTTTATCCATTTTCCTCTTCGAATATTAAGGGTCCGGCTTATATTCGGGTCAATACGGTAAATTAAACAAGGGTCCGGCTTATATTCGGGTCAATACGGTAAATTAAACAAGGGTGCGGCTTATATTCGGGTCAATACGGTAAATTAAACAAGGGTCCGGCTTATATTCGGGTCAATACGGTAAATTAAACAATATAAATTACTATGTTTCATTTACATTGTTATTTTTTCTAGACCTAGAATGCAATGGTTAGATTCAATGTTGAACAATTTCAAAGTGAGAGTTGTAGAGACAGAGGAGACTACTAACTGCTTATAGGGGATCATGGAGACTACTTGAGGAGCTTGCTTTCAAAACCGAATATCTCCACAATCATTAAGTTTATGCATATCTTCAGACAGGATTATCAAAATGGAGTAATACATAATTTGAATGATAGCTAGAAAGAGCAACATACTATCACATAAAGTGCACCAAATTATACATAAAAAGTTATTGATAAAAATGAATGGATATATTTAGTTTTGAAAAAAGAAATGGTTGTTGTATTAATTCTATTATTTAAACTAGTTTCCATGATGGTTCCGTATTGACGTACTAAATAATTTTAACAACAAATTGTATATCCGCCTTATTCAATACATAAACGAAAATAAATTATAATTACACTTGCTCCTGGTCCATGTTTCAGGGATTAATTGCTTTTATCCCCTTCATCAGCCAAGACAAATATCCGAAGAAAGATATAAGATAGTGTAGCACTCAAAAAATAAATGGCTATTTAACTTAATATGGTGCACCATATAAGTAGGTCACAGGAAAATGTTGAGCAAAAC
The DNA here is from genome assembly GCA_946902985.2 of Meconema thalassinum. Classification (NCBI taxonomy): domain Eukaryota; kingdom Metazoa; phylum Arthropoda; class Insecta; order Orthoptera; family Tettigoniidae; genus Meconema; species Meconema thalassinum. The sequence goes on from OX336395.1 coordinate 342,978,830, forward strand.
TAAAAACATATATGTAACAGCGATGATATTCAGCCATCAAAACACAGAGAATCAGTGGACAGTTCATTCGTGAATCCGCTCCAAAACACTGGTCGAAGGTTGAATTGGCAAAAATCACAATACTTCACCATATGAACATAACAATTATTTACAATAATTTTCAAACATAAGACAATCTCTTCATAATTGATACCTGAAGTTATGCATTGAGTTAACCTCATTGCTATTTGAAGTTGTTCCTTCCACGCTCGTCTAGTTCGTATGCAGGCATTTGATTTGACTTATGGACCTGTTGAGCATAAGGCTTCTTCATTGGTTGTGCTCATATGGTGAAGTATTGTGATTTTTGCCAATTCAAGCTTCGACCAGTGTTTTGGAGCAGATTCGCGAATTAACTGTCCACTGATTCTCTGTGTTTTGATGGCTGAATATCATCGCTCTTACATATATGTTTTTAGTTTTGCTCAACATTTTCCTGTGACCTACTTATATGGTGCACCATATTAAGTTAAATAGGCATTTATTTTTTGAGTGCTACGCTATCTTATATCTTTCTTCGGATATTTGTCTTGGCTGATGAAGGGGATAAAAGCAATTAATCCCCGAAACATGTACCAGGAGCAAGTTTAATTATAATTTATTTTCGTTTATGTATTGACTAAGGCGGATATACAATTTGTTGTTAAAACTATTGTTGTATTAAGCTATGGGAATGAGGATATTTCACATAATCTCAAATATTTATCTTACTTCCTGGTAGTTATGTTGAACATACTGTAATATTAATATGTACAATATTAGAAATTAAATGCCAAAATAAAAAAACACTTGTTCGCAAACATAGGCAAATCAGTCTCAAATGAAATAGCATATAACATGTCGCTACAAATAATGTAAACTGGGTGGAGAAAGTTGCGCCAGGTGTGGAGCGTCACGAGCCAACCCTTGAGCTATCTTATCCGGAAATGCTCGGATCACTGACTACGGTGTCTACAGCACGCGAGTAGGGGTCGTGACGTCATCCAAGCGTCACTTCCGGTCGCAGGTGAGGGCAAAGAACTGCATAGGAACCGCTATTGGAAACACGCAAACTTGCCTTGAAATAATAAACAGTCGTCAGAAACAAAATCCCCATCCGAGACTTTAACAACATTCCGCAAAGGACTCCCGTTAGATAAATCGTCAGGTTTTAGTTTCCATATGTAAAAATAAAATAAAAAATTCGCGCTGAAACTATCAAATGAGCTAATTAACTCGCAACATTTTGCCAAATCACAACATCTCTACTTAGTATAACACAAAGTCCCCGATTCTTGGATGTCACGGGTAATCTCGAGAACCACTGGATGGATTTTGATGCGGTTTTCACCATTCTGTAAAGGATATCTCGAGGAAGGTTTCTGAAGAAAATAATTTATTTATGATCAAAGGAAGCCAAACAGTAAGGATTTCAGTGAAAAAGTCGAAAGAAAACCTGGCGTCCGTGCGCTTTTTAAGCTTAAGCTGGGCAAACCATTAAAAATATCAATATAAGAATTGTTCAGCATGAAAAGTTCTACAAATAAGTCCGGGAGAGCATATCTCTATCTTCAATACATCGCCAACTATTAAGAATTTTTACGTTTTCATTTCTTCCTACAATTTCCATTCAATTACTGAGGCGACAGTTTACGAGGTAGTTTTCCTGTTCACTGCTGGAGGAATGTCGTATACCAGGAAATATTATAAGACCTCGGTTAAAAGTAGACTAGCCTGTCACTTTGCATTCATAACTGTTCCCGGGCGAAGCCGGGCGGGTTGCCAGTCTTATTATATAATACGCTAAGGTGTATGTTTCACAGACTCAAGCTCCTAAACCAGAGGGAGTTAGAAGGTGTGGTTTGTACCAAAATCTTACAAATAGTCTCAATAGTACAGGAACAATCTTGTATTTCTTGAAAGGTCAACGGAACTATATTTATTTGTTTATAAAGTGCTTTTAAACAAATAAACAAGACGATAGCCCCTGGTAGAACTGTATCGCGTACAGCCCACATAGCACTAGTGCCAGACGGGTAGTCTTTACACAAGGGGCGCACACAACCCATTAAGTGCGAGAGGTCTCGCATGGGTCCGCTAGTTTAATTTATATTGAAACTGTCAAACATACAGCGTGGTCGGAAATTCCTAGTGTTTCACTTTTTATGCCGATAATTATTATTAGCCTATGCTTATGACCAGGGCTCGGATTCGAGCACATTTGCATATTTTTTTCCCTGAATAGTACACATTGAAAGAAGCCTTTCGGTGGTATTTTCACCTCTCTGGGACCAACAGAATTGAAATTTATCGAGCATATAAATGCATAAAACCGCGGTTTTCAGAATAGAAGCATATAAATGCATATTCTTGTGGTTTTCGTCTAAATAGTTTGTTTTTCTTCGAATTCTCCCCCGAATTCGGGCCCTGACAATCCTTAAGGTTCGAAAACAGAAATAATTATTGAAAAGCCTATCTGGTGCGAATAATAGAACCGCAGGCTTTTAACCTTTTGTGAGGTCGTTCTCCTCATTGAAACTTTTATTGACTGATTTAAGAAAATCATTCCAAACTGAAAACATAGAAAATTTCTTGTTGTACAGACCAATGCAGGTCTACTTCATTGACTGGCCTAATTCTTAACATTTTGTAAATGAACTTTTAAACTGAATCTTTTATAAGAGCACTCCTCTTATACATACTTGTAAAACTTGAATGTGAGTATATTGCAGTGTATCATACATACAATTAGAAAATAAAGCTCGTATTTAAAGGTATGTTATTGGTTTTTTCGTTTCACTTTCCTTTCTATAGTTTTTAACGGTGTTTTTCGAGCATATTCTGCATATTTAACCGCATATAATGGGGGTTTCGAGCATATCTATCGAGCATATAATGGGTTTTTCGAGCATGTAATGGTTTTTTCGAGCATATCTATCGAGCATAAAACACATGGTATTCGAGCATATCTGGAGATTCTATCGAGCATATCGATCCGAGCCCTACTTATGACAAAGAACACAAAATATATAATATAATTACAAACAACGCACATTTATAAAACAATCAACTGGGCACCCGACAGGAGCGTATATAAGGGGGGGGGGCTGTGCCCCCCCCCCCCAATAAAGCCAATAAGAATTAAGAATGTTGTTGCTTTGGTAAAATCATAACATAACTGAGTCGACCAGTTAGAAAACTCGTTTAATCCACTTGTGAATAAGAAACATTTTCATGAGAAACGTTTCTCTGGACTTTGTCTCGCGTATCTTTTGAGTTGTTTTCTACTTTTTGCTTTTGCTTTTTAGAATTTTGCTTTGTGTTTATTTTTTTGTTGTTGTCTGCTTTTGCTTTTGTGTTTGAATTTTGTTTCTTGCTTCGTGTTTTTTTAATTTTGGTTTTGTGTTTGTTTTATGGAAAATCAAAATAAAACAAAATAAAAACAAAATAAAATAAAACTAAAGATAATTAAATAACTAATGTTACGACATGATCCTTATTCACAAGTGGATTAAACTAGTTTTGCAACTGGACGACTCACCTGTAATAATTGTAAATTTGGTTGTACCCTAATCTTAACTTATTGACTAAGTTATAAACAATATTAAGATTGAAATTAGACTACTCGTGGTGTAGTGGCTACCGCCCCGGAGGTCCGAATTCGTTTCCTCGCTTTGCCAAGACATTTTAATTCTGGCTTGAGAGTTGAAGCGGGGTACACTCAGCCTTGTGAGGCAAAACTGAGAATTCCATTCGGTACTGTTAGAAATAAATTATAAATTTGTAAAAAGAAGAATTGTTTACCTTTCTGCTTAGTAAATTGACAAGTATTTAGATATTTGCCATTCATACTCCATAGATCATAATAGAAAATTCATTAGTATAAAAATTTATTTGTGTGTTGTGTTGTATTTTACAACTTCTTTTTGTATTGCCAGTAATTTTCCAGCCCCCCCCCCCCCTCCTCCACCCCACCCCCCTCCGAAAAAATATGTCTATACGCCGCTGGCATACATTTGGGAGTTTTAAATCCAAATTGTCCAGGCACTCTATAGCGCTTATTGCGCCAAGTCTTCCAGCGGTTCCTAGGTGCAACACTGTGCAACAATGTGACGAAGGGCGCACCACTGTCACATATGATGGTTCATGCCCCACCTATGCAGCAGCGAGCCATGGCTGGTCCGTACCCTGTTAAGGGCAACCCACGTTTTACGTGGCAGATCGAAACCTGCTGGTGGGTATTGGGTACATTGAAATCTCGTGCCAAAATTCAAAATGCAAGTATACGGTATTTTCACACTCCTAAGTTGGCAACCTTAATCACCTCATGGCGATAAAATTCAAATCAGGGGGAATTTAGGGGGAAATTCACTCTAACAGGTCGTCAGTACTGGAAATCCAACATGGAAGCCAATATTCTATAAATAACATGGCTATTAAGATTCTCACTGCACGCCAATATTTTATACACCCGTATCTGTTTATTTCTAACGAGGCATGTTACAATTTGATTTTATAGAATGATTATATTAACGAATTATGTTACGCATTCTTAAAATGCTGACATTTTGCGGTATTTGCAAAATATGACCAAGGTTCAAGCATTAGAACGCCTTTACACGTGACAATAATAAATACGTAATTAAATGAAGAAAAAAACCAGTAAAATATAAAAATAATTTTAAAACTTAAACAATTTTTTTAAATTGCAAAGTTAAAATTAATAAAAATAAATAAAAACAAAAATATACTCAAAGAATAAAAAAAGAAGTTCCGTGACGAACTAAAGAGCCTACTTTTCTTAAAATTTAAGATTCATGTCAATGATTCTATATGGTTCTATCTAGAATACAACATTTGGTTGAAGTCCAATGGATAGCATGGATATTACATGCAGTTAAACATTCGATCTAACAGCGCGCGTAAAATCATGTTGGCAACAATGTCATGCATGTATTGGTCAGAAATATGATGATGATGATGATGATAATTGTTGTTTTAAGGGGCCTAACATCTAGGTTATCGGCCCCTGATGGTTTGGGTGATCGTGAAGATGAAAATGAAAAGCGAACTTAAAACTAAAACTAACTACCAACCTACATACTAGAAGAAGAAATGGAAAACTAAAGGAGAATAAGGCAAATAAAAGGACAGAAGGAAAAGAAATGCCCTCAACCCTCGGAGAAGGCGGATTGAGGGACTTGGAAGGAAGGAGAGCCATGAAAGGCATATAGGAAAGTGAAAGAGGAGAGGGTCCGCCCCAAAGGTAAGGGACAAAAGGAGAAAACGGACCCAGCTCAGGAATCCCTCGGGGTCGCCAACTCCCGAACTCACCAGCCGTGAGCCCCTGAGGGTGTAGTATTATCTAGGGTGCACCAGAAGTGGTGGGGCTACATACACCCTGCCTCCTTAAGGGCCTAGAGCACAAGGCTGGAGGTAAAAGGCTGACCCCTCGCAGAAGGAGGGTATCAGAAAAGATGAGACAAGGGCCAATTAAGGCGGGAAAGGAAGAGACTCCCTAGGCCTCGGATACCCTAATACCGTCGGGGTCAGAAGAGAACAAGAGTTGACCAAGTGAGGTCGACAGGAAAGAAGACAGAGAGGAGCCCGGCACAAGTAAGTGGAAGCAATGCCGGACTCAGCTGGGGTCCCGTGGTCGCCAACCCACGCCCACTAGATGTGAGCCCCTGGGGGTGGTCAGAAATAATCTGTAATAATGCGATCTATTGTTGTGCCAATTTGAATGAAATCCATTACTTAGTATAGAAGTTACATGCTTTTTAAAATTGGACCTATCAGCAGGCTTAGAATCATGTTGGTAGCACTGAAGTATATAATTTACTCCAGATTAATATAGACTGTCAGGTAGTATACGTTTGCACAGTTTAAAGCTGTCGGCTTGCATACTTTCTGATATATTGGTATTTGGATAAAAGAAATTGAGAGCATTTATTAACAGTTGGCAGCCCTGGTGGATCTTAAGAATACGGTCAGTCATATCTGTTATGGTACACATAGCACATACAAAATTTGATTGAAATCCAATTGATAGTGTGGAAGTTATATGCATTTAAAATAGGACCTATCAGCAGTCTTAGAATCATTTTGGCAACATTGCCATGTTTGGCCCCCTGGATATTAAACTGAAATATTATTATCTATACGTGTGCCAATTTTGAAATAGCTCCCATTCATACCTTCCAAGATGTCCAACATGGAGCACAAATTTCAATTGCGATTTTTCAGTAGTTGGTAGCACTGATATCATTTTCAAATACAGAATTGTGTTATTCATGTGTAGATCATTACTCCTACCAAATTTTGTTTCCATTGCTGCAGCCGTTTAGGAGTTGATAAGGGGGGGGGGGGCATACACAGACAGACAGACAGACAGACAGACAGAAGGACAGAAGGACACACATTTGTGCCCGGATCGATCTCATACGTCTATTTTTCCTCATTTTTGCAAAATGTGAAAAGTAGGCTACTAAAAATGTAAAAGTAGTGACTGCCATTGCTTCGGAGCTGCGTTGTTCCACTCCTGTTGTCATTCTGATGAAATGTTAAACCCTCTCCTCTTGGGCTTTCAATGCAGATGGAGAACGTGATTTTAAACGACCAAATTTATGAAGTGTGTCTTGATGAATTGGGAGAGCTACGTTCACGGATATTTTTGTGAACTCCCGGATCAGATGGTTATATTGTATCTCCTTAGTCTTGGTGGTTCACAGGCAACCAGAACAGAGGAGTACATTTTACGGTACCGTTGACGATGCACATTGTCTGATTCAGGACAGTGAGTGTGTATCAGAATTACCATCCAAAAGTAAAGTATAGAAGTTGAGAATCTTCGAAGTTTTTTTTATACATTTGCTTTAAAGTATTGCGCCCATCGAGTGCAATTTTACACCGTTTGGTATTTGAGGACTTGTTGTTATAAAGTCCCAAACGCGTGACACGCCACTGTGTTCCCACCCACACAGACTCACCTCTGGCGGGCGGGTCAAGGTGCTGAGGTCGCCTACGCACAGCCCAAGTCTCATGGTCTGTGCTCTCTGAATCTCTGTCTTGCCAAGATGTTTACGCCCAATTTTGGTCTGAGATTTAGAATTGAGGCACGAAGATCAAAAACCCACTAACTCCAATTTTTGGCAAAATTGAGTTATTGGCTGGATGGGGATTTTTAGTATGTTCCACATGGATGGAAGATAAGACTACCCTAATTTCGGCATTCGTCTGCATACAGGAGGTAGTTTTAAAATCTTTGGAAATCAAAACACCTCTTATTACATGGAATTAGAAAGTTCTTGCTTTCCATGCTTTATTTCCAGGTAGATGGCAACCCCATAGCTTAACCAGCAGAGATTGCGACGTTAATATTCAAGAGAAACCCAAGTAATAAAGAAACTAAGCATAATCCAACCGAGAAATTCCTCATATCAGAAAGTAAAGTGATACGATATTCGGCATCCCACAAAAATGAAATCCACTATAGAAGGTACAATATGGAGACGATTTAACATCCAGAAACCCAATACTACCAACAAAACTACAACTCATACTTGCCACTGAAAATAGAGAAGCAAAAGGACTCATTTCTGAAGAAAGCAGGATGTATTACAAAACTTTGTTTGCTGAAATTAATAACCCTGATTTACAGACTGAACAAGAGAGTGAAAGTGAAACAGAATATCTGTATCACGAATCAGAGTAATGAAATTATTAAGTTCATTTGTGGTCTTAAATCTGTATTTTGGTTTGATTTAGATTAGAGTATTCCCTTTGACATTAAAATTTAAAAATGTAACAATGCTAATTTTAATAATAAACTTTCATATTCTATCGTTTCATACGGTAGTTGTGATATATTGGTACCTTTTCTGTAATATTTATTGCCTATTTCATATTTCATACACTCTGGAAGTAAAAAAAAACCTAACTCCACAGCTATTTAATTCGAATTGTAGTATCAAATAATATAAACACTTAGGTTATGAAGTATTTAATTAATAAAGTATATCCTTTTACTTAATATGAGCACATAAACCCATTAGATTTAAAAACAATGAGGGAGATTATCAGTTTTTTCTCTCTCCTGTGAAATTTGGTTTACTGGAGTTAGTGGGTTTTTGATTTCCCTGCCTCAATTGGGTTCACTCAGTCAAAACTTGGCGATATGATTGGTTTGCGTCCCCCCTCAGCCATCAGAATGACACAGGCTACGCAACACACACCCAAGTGCACTTGGCTCATGACCACGATTGAGAGCTGTACCTCCGAGTCGGGAAATCAGAGGTTCGATTGCCGGCGCTGGCAGTTTTTATCATAGGCGTGGTTTACCCTATGATTTTCCACACCTGAACGGCAGCTACTCCAAAGTGTAAACGAAAGCGGTTGCCATGGTAACCAAGCGGCGGTCATTATAGATCAACTTCCAAATCTCGCGCTAAAATTAAAAAAAAAAAAGGGATTTATAAGACCCCTAGGTTGGTTTTCCCCTGATGGGAATTTCAGAGCTGAGATCACCGAGTCTCGATGGCCACTCATTTCTTTTGTTTATTCTAGCGCCAAAATTAAAAAATCTGGAAGATTTTTCACACCGCTAGGTTGGTCACCCCTGATGGGACGTCACGTGACCTTGAGGATTACACTGGCTAACAACTTGGTCAGCTGACAGGGATTCCCCAACCGCAATTTTATAGTTTTCTTTATTTTTTGGACCTACATTCAATTCTCGTACCAAAATTCAAGTATACGGGATTTTCTCACTCGTGGGTTGGCAAGCTTCATCACCTCATGGCGACAAATTTCAAATCAGGGGGAATTTAGGGAAAAATTCACTCTTACAGGTAGTCAGCACTGGAAATTCAACATGGAAGCCAATACTCTATAAATTACACGGCTCTTAAGATTCTCACTGCACGGCAATATTTTATTTCAAACGAGGCATTTTACAATTAATTCTATACGATTATTATATTATTAACGAATTATGTTACGCATTCTAAAAATTCTGACATTTACTGTATTATTTTGCGGTATTTGCAAAATATGACCAAGATTCGAACGCCTTCTTTACACGTGACAATAAATTATTAAATGAAAAAAGTAAAATATAAAAATAATTTTAAAACTTAAAAAATAATATGTTTTTAAATTACAAAGTTAAAAATAACAAAAAATAAAAATAAAACTACTTATGAAAACTTAACAAAATTAAATAATGAAATTAAAAAAGGATAAATTGAAACTTGAAAATATGAAATACAAATTAAATTAAATTTAAATGTATTAAACATATTTTTCAATCACAAAATCAAAATTTCAAAAAAAAATAAAAAAAAGAATAAAAAAAGACTTTATAAACTTAAAAATAAGTAAAACAAAATAAATATAAAAATAAAACAAATTAAATAAATATTTTGTGACTGTTTTGTCAAGAAAAAGAAAAAGAAGAAAAGAAACACCAGTGGTAAAAGGCCTGACATAACCAAGTCACCGGCCGGTGTGGTGGAGAAACCGAGAAGTGAAGGGAAGGGAAGGGAATTGTCCCATGAAGCAAGGAGGATGTGGGTGGTACTGCACAGTAGCCGGAGTCGCTCAAGGATCTATCAGCGTGAGTCACCGGTTCATAACCCCAAGGGCACAGCAGCGTCACAACGTCTGACTGAGGGTATTCACCACTATTCTACGTATATAACCCAGGCCCGACGAGAGGGCGGGGAAAGCGGTGCTGTAGCCCCTGGCTCCGGATACGCTAAGGGTCCCGACGCGGAAAAATGACTCAGAATGGGCAACAGAACTTCCATTTTGAAATATTCTTATATGACTTAATTCGGTGTAAATGAACCATTTTTTTAGCGTATGGCTTTTAGTGCCGGGAGTGTCCAAGGACATGTTCGGCTCGCCAGTTTTGTAGCTGCTTCGAGACGGACACCCGATGGGTGAGCTACAAGTAGGCTACCGTTGGGGAGGAATGTTGGATGGGAGGGTCGAGGAGTTGGAAGGTAGCGGCTGTGGCCTATAGTTAGGGACCAACCCCGTCATTTGCCTGGAAGGAAGATGGGAAACCACAGAAGACCATCTTCAAGGTTGCCGGCGGGGGAATTCGAACCTCCTCGCCTCCCGGATGTGAGCGACTGCCAGAAATCATGCCGTAACGACCACGGCTAACTCACCCGGTAATGAACCAGTGAATAGTAACCAAAACATTACAAAGATAATATATAGGCCTAACGAATATTCTATAAATTTTCATTATGTTTTTTGCTTCTTTGCCGGGGAAAGGGCACAGTTGCCAGAATTCTCCACGAAAGTTCTGTGCTGGGTGGAAAGGTTCTTATTCAATCTCTGGAAAAAGAAAAAAAAAATCGACTATATTTTTCATGCATTTCTGAAAGATGTTGCCTATGGATTATTCTTGTAGTGACCGTAAACGGTCAGATGCAATGAAAATTAAATGTTTAGTGCGTGATGATCAACATCTTAAAGAACACACAATGTAAGACATAAAGCAGAGTGGTTTAATAACTGAAAACCAGGTTAACTGAAATTCAATATGAACATGCTAAATTCTATGGAGTTTCTTTTTGGGTTCAAAAGAAACCACCTTACTACTTCCAAAATAATGTCTCAGGCTGAACAAAAATGGAGAGGCCGAAAAACTCTGCCCTAGGACCCCTGATCGCTCTCCACGGCCCAGATGCTACCGCCCAGAGGCTGGTTAAATAATAATCTAACGAAACACCTCACACACACTAAAAAAAAAGAATCCAGCGTTATGAGGTATACTAAGCAAGGTGGGTAGTTTGGTCATTGCTTTCCCAACTAACAAGCAAACCTCATTAGGCAGATTTCAAAATAAGGTACCGGTAACATTTTCTACAAACATGTTTCTAAAGGAAGTTGCCAAGGCTCTTACACAAAACTCAGTCTACGATGCTTACAATAATGATTTGATGCAATAATATTGTAAATAAGAATATATTATAGAAACTTTAAATTTGTGTTTGAGTCTTCAGCTTTTACGCTGGTTTGATGATTCTCTGTCCTGAGCTAATCGATCTCTATACAAGTATTGTTCATCATTCTAAACTCCCCCAACTGCCTGATCTTCAAAAATCTAAACGTTTTTATATAATTTTCAAAATACTGATCTTATGTGATTTTCAAAATTATTATCATAAATAATTTTCTCTAATTTTCAAATATATAAACGTATTGGCGTGAATTACCAAATTCTAATAATTTTCTTCTAATTTTTAAAATTCTAATAATGTTGGTCCAAATTTCAAAATTTTAATCTAATTTTAAAAATTTGAAACAATGTTGTCTGAATTTTAAACTTCTAAACATTTTATATTTGTATGCTATTCCAAACTTTTGTAGAGTAGTGTACAGTATATGATCGAAATTGGAACAAAACCATCTAAAAAATAAACTGCTTAGGATTTGCAGATGACTTGGCTCTTTTAGCACTAGACAAAAAAATTGCTTAAGGGATAGGATTACAGATATCCTTTGAAAAAACTGAGATCATGCCTATGAAACCCTTAGATATAAATGAAGTCTATATAAATGATCATAAAATTAACCTAGTTCCTCAATTTAAGTATCTTTGAGAAATTATCACACATAACGTAAACGAAAAAGTAACTGTATAAATAGAACAAATAAAATGAAAAAGGCACAATCTCTAACCTGGTCAACATATAATAAAATGCCTATCAATAGCTACTAAGATCCAACATTATAAAACTTTAACTCTCCCTGAAGCCACTTATGTTTTTGAAACACTGTTCCAAATTAAAAATGAACAAAGAGCTGATCAGCTCCTCAAAACGGAAAGAAGAATCATTAGAACGTGCATAAATAAAAAGTATCAGGTGGAAGGAGTCTGGAGGATTCTCCCAAATAAAACTGTCTCATCACCAGAACAATGAAGAAGAAAATAATTTCATATTTTTTTCACATCTTACGGCTACGCCAACTAGTGATGAGAAATCTAGGAAAGAAAACTGGAGGAAAATGGATCCAAGAAATCCAACAAGATCTCAAAGCAGTTGGACTTAAGATAACAGATGCCGAGGAGAAAAATAAAAATAACACCATTCTTAAAACTCACAAATTTTCTGCAGAAATGACACATAGAAAGCCTATGGAGATTTCAGATGAGTTGAGAAAATCCCGATCTGAAAGAATGAAAAAGTTCTGGAAAGAGCGCAAGAACCTAGCAGTACTACCTTCAAAGAAGAAGTGATTGTGGAACGACTCAAGTGGTCCAATGTGAACAATCAAGATGTATTAAAATAATATGATAATAATATATCTATGATTCGATGTTCCTCAGTGAAATGGAGGAACGTCTTTTATTATTATTTATTTCATTACAATCTCAAATGTGCAGTCATTGGTAATCTTAGCACCATGACCAGGTGCGCCAAGGAGGTTACATTTAACAAGCCGCAGAGAGCAAGCAAGGCATACCACAGGCCTGTGTGTGCTCTTTAAATGGAGGTACCGCACAGTATTTGCTCTCTCCTCAAGGCCAAGAGGAATCAGACAGACAAACAAGTCTGAGAAGAAAGCAGAACCAATGAGATTACTCTCAGCCCGAGATGGAGTTCAGCCTTAATTAAAACAACAGGGCAAACTGCACATTAACACTGCTGCCAATCTAGGAGAGAAACCTCTTTCTTATTTCATTATTATGCGTGTGACCCCGTGTACTTGAGTGTCTGTATTTGCCTGAGGTAGAAGTAAATAGAGAAACCATGGAGATTAACTTTCAGGATGGCTGATGTGGGAATCGAACCCGCCCCACTTGTGACGAGGCAGAGTGTTAGGTAAAGCTGAGAGGAGGGTTCGTTTCCCAAACTGAACAATCCCAGAAGTAGTTTTCCTGTTCTTCTCCAGGCGAATGATAAGGTGCTTTCCTTGCTTACGACCACGGGTACCTCTCTCGCAATCCTTGCTTCACCCTACTACAGGCACAACAATAAACCATGTTAACAAACAAATCTCGTATGAGCCCGAGTAGAGGGAGCTGTCAACCAGTCCGTCCAGTTAAATCAAAATAGCCTACAGTCGGCGTCACCTTAAATAAGTTACTAACAATGTTACCGGTACCTTACCATGTGTCCCCATCACTACAAACATGCTGTTATTTAGTCTGCGTCACCTCTAATAAGTTACTTAGGCTGTGTCCCAATACTCAAGTTGTCTGCTATTGACTAGCTGCTAGCTACTATGTGCTATGTGCTATGCACTACGGAGATTTGGGACATGTCTGCTTGATCACAGCCTCCTTCATACTCGACTTACATGCTGGTAACAAACCAACACTCAAGATGGCGGTGATCTGTTACTCCTTGTAAGCTCTTTGCGCTTTCATCAGCTGTTTTAAATAAACAATACCTGAATTATACGATCATGGATGCGTCAAGAAGATCACATTTTAGCCGAGCCCTAATAGGGATGTAGCCTGAGAAAGTTCGCGCCAGATAGCGCTCGTGTAGTACTGGGTAAGCGCAAGGCGATCGTCCTATGATTCCCCCAGTCAGCTACGAGGAATGTATAGATTGTGACAGAGTTTTCTAAGCTAAAGTAAATTATATCTTCTCTAATTTTTCTCCAAGACTATATTAATTAATTCTATAGGTATATCCTCTAATATATTATGAACGATTTTCAGCGTTTAAGCGTTAAACAGCTGTAAAATGAGCTACGGACTAGAGGCGCTGAAACTAGTGGGAGGAGGGAAGAATTAGTAGGCTACAGCGGTAATAACAAAATTCTAACACGCTTTATTATTCAAATTATGAATAGGAGTCAGCATGCTTGAGTATTGTAGGCCTATATTGATAAATAGCCTATATCTCCATAAGACTTAAATCATAAATAGAGATTTCCCGGTCAATGCATGTGAGATTTTCAAAGTGAAATGCCTTGTCCTGTTCGGATTCCACGTAAAGAGGAAGTCCTCTGTGCCTTATGATCTCTATATTAACGGTCACGTAAAACTATAAACTTCCTTTTATAAATAGAGATTTAAATATTCACAGGCTCCCCTTGCTTATAGACTTCGATTCGTGTATTTTTTTTGTGTTGATAGCGTACATGAAACGGTCTTGTTTTAAGGTAAACATAATCAAAGAAAGTTGATACCGGTATTGTTTACCTCAAAATGCATCGCAACGTTTGGTTCATTTGTAATTTGTCAATTTCTTAATACAAATCGTTTCCGTACCCCTTGGAAACGACTTAGGGGTACAGTATTTAAAAAGTTTGAGAATCCCTGTTTTAAGGCCATGAACTGTTTCCATTCATCTGGCTAACTTAGGCCTATGACTCAAGAATGTAGACGTCAGTCACTACCGGTACCACATTCTCCGCCAGGCAGATGTAAGTTGACGATTAATTCTGATTTCAAGAAACCAACCATAATACGTTTTTGACTGTTAATGTTGTGACATTTATTCTTGAAGTATTTGTCCGAGTATTGATGCCTTTGAAAATGGGAGTCACAAATGTTACATTCACTTCTTCCTGTATATTGACGATTTCTTCCCGTACCGTACTTCAATGGAGATAATTTATGCAGATTCCGATATTGTAGGCTTATCATGGTAAACTGGCAATTTTCTTGTGTATGGCCTCTTCCTTATTTTTGTTGTGTTCGTGGTCCACGGAAAAAGCGATGGAACAGTGCCCGGTTTTAATCTTGCTCTCTCACCTTCAAATACAAACGCATAAATACAGTGGTTGTTATAGATATGTCTATTCAGTTTATAGGTAGGAATTATTTCCCTTTGTAAATCACACTTGCCCAACACAGTTTTCGTGAAGTCATCGAGTTGAAAACGATGGGAACACACTTTAATATTTTCGGTCAGATTTTCTTCACCGAAATGTTTCCTTCTAATAGCATGTAACCTTTTCTTCTTCATTTCTTTATTTTGTGAAAATTGGTGACCCGAAATCGGATTTCCCTGATTTTTTCAAAGAGGAACAATAGCTCGGCATAGTCACAAAAATAGCAAATTAAACAACTTAAATTCGTGGATATTAGCGGCATGAGAACACAGGAGACAAATGAAGAGCGCCTTGCGCTTACCCAGTACAACAGCAGTGCGCTCTATCGGTGCTAGTTCTATACATCCCTATTATGGTTTGTGTTTGGCTTAAGTCAAAGATAACCTACAATTTACATAACCTACAATTCCTATAAGCTACAATTTCTATAACTTCCTTGACGTAGTCGACAATCTAGCATGCACTTTCGTTCACTAGATGCTACAGACTTGATTGCTATGTGCTAAGCAGTATTGGATCACGACTTCTGACGTCACATCCGGCAAAGTAGTCTACTATCTAGTTCACTACGGTTGAAATTGTACACCTTACCATTTGTCCCCCATCACTAAGAGTCGTCAAACGTCTCATCGTTAGTCAAATGACAGCGCATAACGACATCTATAATTTACTGACCTACTATTTTGTTACTTTTAAGTTTGATGTGAAAGTAAATATCTATGTTACGAGCTCAAAAACAAACGAAATATTATCTCCAAAGAATAAATAGCGTGCTAAAGTGGGATGACTACTAAATCAATGAACTTTTGAAGAATTGGCAACACTGTTTGAATATTCCAGTGGATGAAAGAGAAACGATCGAACGAGACGGAGGAGTGAGTTTGTTGGTTGCTTGCTTGTTCCGACGACCTTGGCTGTTCTAACCCCGGGGGGCACCTTAACCTCACTTTCTCCGACATAACGGTCCTAGTTCCAGTAACCAGTTTTTAGTCAATGGAGGACCACCTCATTTCGCAGCCTGATTGGAACATCAATTGACATAGGAAATGAGCTACTATTTGTCTGTTCCGGCACACACCTACCTTAATTTAATGATTATTTACCAGGATACCCCTTAAGGCAGAAGAAGTGAACTCGCAATTTAGGACAGAGATCGCGGACATAAACACAGGCACGAATCGACTTCAAGTAGTCGATTGTGAAAACCATCAGACTGCTGTTTAATCAAGACCAACTACAATCCTCAGACCTTAATGTAGAAAAAACATGGCGGCGATGGTTGCCCTACCAATAGTTAGATCATGTCATCGGGATTGTCACAGTTCGTGTAAATTATTATTTTTACTCACCGAAGAGTATAAAAGATATCACAAGACGAGACTAGGTTCCGAAGAAATATGCATCAATAATTTAGACTTACCTGAATTAATTTATCTATATAGTGCTGGCCTCGAATTATAGGTTTCTTCGTCTTCACCCAAGGGGCAGCTACAATAGTCTCACTGTTTCTGTGGTTGAATAAGAAGCTTTTTGGCGAGTTATCACGATTTGTATTTAATAATAATAATAATAATAATATTTAATGCAGCCAAATAGCCATAATGCAGTATACATATATACACATTTCACACTCTCATATATAAATAAAATTTAGTATTTGCAGAAAGAATTTAGGGATGTCCTCCTCTCGGTACACACCAGCACATGGTACCTTTCACACTGCTTTCCACATAATCTGCATAGGCATTCTGTGTCAGCCTTATGGAACTTCTCTGTCTTGCACACACGATGGTGGAAGCCATGAACTGCTAGTCTTGTCACTAGATGGCGAAGGTCATATTCTGCTCTCATCCATTCCTTGTTTATCATGGCATCTGTGCCATAAAAATCTTCCCATATGTCCTTTCTTTTGCCTTCCAGCTCTTTTAGTAAATCTGAGTATGCTGATGTGCAGGGTAAAAGCATGTCGAGTCGAAGTTTTTCAATTAGAAAAGGTTCACTTGTCAGAATATAGACCAGTCGATTTGGAGTATATTTCGACAAGCATAATACTTTTAAGAAAATTTCCTTTGACGTTCTCTAGGTATTACAGATTCGTTTTGCCAAGGTGATCCCATATAATCTCTAAACCATACGTCAGTATGGGCAAAATTTTTAAGCGGAAGAGAGTCAACGCTGTGGTCAATGATAATCGTCTTAAATTTCTTATGCCGTTAATTGCCTTCGTTGCTGCAGCTGTTCGCTCTTTGATGTGCATAGTGTATACAAATCCTTTGTTTTGAAAGGTAATTCCTAGGTATTTAACATTTGTTACATGTCTTAATGTTGTCTGTTTATATCAGACATTGTCGCTCGCTGTCCGTCTCCCTCCTTTCCTGAAAGTCATTACCACAGTTTTGTCTTCGTTTAAGTTTAAATCATTTCCTTCTGTCCATTTAGTCAATTTGTCAAAAGCTACCTGTAGGTTTTGTATGCTTGGTGATACTAGGGCCATATCATCAGCGTACATATATATTTTTAAATTTTCGGTATCAATAGCGTTTGGAATTTCAGCTGTGGTTATTATGAAGAGTAGGGGCTGATTGGATCCCCTGTAGTACCCCATTTGTTTGCTCGATTGGGTCAGATCTTGCCACCGCGTCGTCTATTTCAACGATGTTTCTTGCTAGTATGTTCTTTAATAGTCTTGTTTCGTATGTTCTTCCTGTGATCTCTTCTACTTTTTCCATTATTTTCTTCCTGCTCATTAGGTCAAATGCCTTTGTGTAGTCAACAAATACCGCATATAGTTTCCCTCCTGCATATTGCAGTTCAGTTTGAATATCATCCTGTAGACATTTTACTGCCTGAATTGTTGATCGTCTCTTCATGAAGCCAAATTGCTCTTCTGGAATAGCCCTGCTAGTCATAATATAACCGTCTTGTTAGTAGACTTGTTAGAATCTTGAAAACTGTACATTCAAGGGCTATGCCTCTGTATGAAGTAAGATTTCCAGCATCTCCTTTTCCTTTATACAGTACCTTTAGGGTGGCGTGTCGCCATTTATCTGGGATAGTGCCTTTCCGTAAGCATTCATTGAATAATAATGTCCAGATTTGTATTTAAGTTCAGTAATTATAGATTAATATTATTAGCATAAAATCAAACAGATTCTGAAGTAGGAGAGAAGAAAGTACCCGGTTACTGAAGTGCTGTCTCAGCACATGCCAAGTATTTGTGTACACAATCGGAATGAGAATAGTTGCCTGAAATAATCGAACCAACGCTTTAGAGATACAATTCAATTAAGACCTCTCGTAGAATTGTCTAAAATCTCGGCGAAAACATCACACAGAATTAGTTGATTGAAATATGCAAAGAAGTCGTCGTGTGGATGTCTGAACATAATTATGGAGATTACCACACACAAAGGACACGATAATATGTTACCATCTAACCTATTACACATTCGCTGTTACCGCTTGGAATAGTTGTACGCTGGGAATAGTAGATTTAGTAAAGTAATGTAGGTAAGAAAGCACCATCTTACGGAATTATCGCGGCACACCATCTCGCAATATAAATACATAATTGGCAAGTTACTCACAACACTTTATTACACTCATCATAATAAAAAATTACTTGCAAGCTGTATTAGAATCACAAAAGTATGAAAAATGACGGAACACAATGAGTTCACTGTTTGGCACAGGGGAAACATCTTCCTTCACCAATAAAACAGAAGTTCACTGTAATATTTGGCGTGTATACAAGGCAGTGTAGAACAGCTGCTAGACTGGTAAGGATTTATGAAGGCACATGAAGCTGATCGTTCAAGATAACGTCAACGGTTTGATCTTGCCGAAGATGCTCATTGCGTTTTCCCTTTACGTACTTAAGTTCGACACTTCCGGTACTGAAGTGAACTAAGCTATTATTACATTGTCACTAACTAGCAAATCATTGCGGTGCATATTCTTGAGACACGTCTATTAATGCTTTAGTCTTAGGTACTTCAACATCTGCAGCAAATGACACAATGCCATCGGTCGACTGAACAATCATCACACAATCGAACTAGTCCATAATAAGCGTATTATCACATATTTACACACGATTGCAGTACATTAACGCGAACTGGACTTAACAGACATACTGAAGACAGTACAAATTACAGATGATCAATAGTTTATCCCAAGTTTCATCAAACGAAGCTAATCAAAGCTAATATTGTATCCCAGCAACGAATGTAAACAAACAATATCTCGGGCTTCCGCATACGCCATTTTCACACTTTCGATACCCGCATTAAGATCTGAGTATTGTAGTTGGTCTTGGTTTAATAAAATCGGACACGGTGGTTACCATGGCAACAAGTGTTGGTCATCTAGTTCAGTAGAGACATCTATATGTTGCTATTGGCAACTCAAACTAACACTTGGGGCGCTGCGGTCGGTCTGGATAAGTAGGGTAAAAATACTCAGTAACACGCATTTGATATGGAACACTTTTTATTTTTCGGTTATAATCAGTAAATATGGTCCCTAAAATAATGACATTGTTATTTTTAAGTGTATATTTGTATAACTGTGCGATACACGTGATCTAATTTGTGTGTTCCACTGGATTTTATGAGTCAATTGCATATTATGAAGCATCGGTTGTCTGCTGGTATTTGTTTTTGTGCAGTTTGAGTCATGGCGCTGTTACGTTTAAAAGCTATATTTGAGTTTGCTCACTGTACCATAGACTCTAGAAATTATTTGCTGCTTGATAGGGCGAAGGGATGAGTTTAACTTGTATTAAAACTCGGGGGATACAGGAATTGCTTGATTTGGATGGTTAGCAGGTGGGTTTGGTGTTGAATATCGGACTGGTTGGAGGTTCTCGCAGAGTAGATATTTACCTTGCGAAGTCAAATTAGGCCTATATGACTCGTAGTGGAATAGCTCGGATATCGCAGAGCGAGGTGATGGCGGTTATTGGAAATGAACTAGGGAGCAGGGAAGGATACCTGACTGATGAAGCTTGGCTGTCCTCGGCTGGTATAGGCTTGGCTGTCTTGGTACGGCTTGGCTCGGCGAGACTGTACTTGGCTGTCTAGGTGCGGCTTGGCTCGGCGTAACAGTGAACAACCCGTCCTGTCGTCAGTGAGTGTAGTGCAGGTAATCTGTGGTGTAGTGGTGAGTGGTCGAACCAGCTCCTGTTGCCCGTATTTACTTGGTATCGCCACCTTTCGGCTATTGCTATTTACATCTTTAGAAAAATGATGAAAACTTATATCCGCAGCCCTCTTATACATCGACTTACAGTCGTAAACAGAGCAATATACTTTGCATTTACTCATTTTACATTCTATCAACGAGTAAAAATTATTACTTATGTATAAAGACACGAAGAATTTACCACGATCTGCTTACGAATACAAGAAACCATATACAAACAGTCGCCAAGTGACAAATGTACCCTACTTGGTAAGTTTCTCATTTTTACCGCTAGATGTCATATCAGATAGCTGGAGTTGCCAATAAGAACATCTTACTTACTATTATTGAATGTTAGTACGCCTATCGGTCACGAGATAGCACCACCAACTCATAGTGTAGTCCCTAAAGTTAGTTACAGTCGTTCAAAATTCTATTTTCCTAAAAAAATTTAGTCTCAACAAAAAATCCTAAAAATTACATAAACTTACTTCAAATTCCTTCTGAAGTGTTAATTTAAGTGAGCGAGTGATCTTGGTCTTATATGGTTACCATGGCAACAAGGCTCTTAAAATGGACCGTTAATATGAATTACATCAAAATAGTGTGGCCCTAATAATAATAATTTGAATTAATTAATTACTACTGATAATACATTTGTGATATGTCTCACGAATCTGACGGCAAAAGCCTACATTTGCACTTCATTTTCATGAATGTCACACCATATTTCATATTCAGGGAGTCCTTACCAATATTGAAATTACCGTCATCACTGCAGTCTTAATTTATTGTCCATTCAACAACGATAATGAAATTGTTCGGTGGCGTAGTCTGTAGCATGCTGAGCTTCTATGCACAAGATCGCGGGTTCAAATCCAGCCGAAGCCGTAGGATTTTTTAAGAGCGTTAAAAATCCCTCAGTATGCCTTCCTATGGAGGGGAAGTAAAGCCGGTGGTCCCATGTCATAGATTTATGGCATCTGAAAGAACGTTCCACTAATTGCACCTGTGTGAAGCTAAATTGGATAGGTTAAGAATGTAAACAACGCTCATAGGTTCCTACATTCGTTGCCAAGAGCCGACTGCAGTGCGTCTGGTAGCTAAGTTCTGAACTAGTAGTCGTTGACGGTGGCGTTTGGCGGCAAAAGTGGGAACTATTTGAAAAAATCAAAAAGACTGCCGTCCCTACTTGAATAAAAAAACAGATAACACGCACTAATACAGTCATCACAGTTAACAACGGTTATCAGACAGATCGTACACACACCCAAAGTACACGGGGCTACATGACCGCGTTGTCGCAGCCCCTATGACGAACCAACCAACCAACCAACCGAAATTGTTATGGCTTGTCGTTGCTCAAAGAGGCGCATTAGGTGTGTTCAACTGTTACCAAGACGCACACAGGGCATTTCACTGTTACCAATATATGGCACACAAAATACACAACACAGGTCATGTGTAGTGAGCGCCTACTGGCCGACAATATAAGTCATGTTGTAGAAAGGGGATGATGGGTGGGTTATAGACAGCGGAGGAGAACATATTACACCATTTCCAAAATATATTCATCATTACACAAGGTATTTCGGCTATTGTAAGTAGTTTTGTACGAAACGTTACCTATCTAACCTCTTTGGACAACCCAGAACACCACCATTGTGACGTGCCCCAAACAAGCGCACTTCTGTTCTGGAGCCTTCATTTGTTTCCTTTATTGTGACGTAACCAAGGTAATTGAAGGCCTGTCTTCACACCATTACTCTTCTGTTGTTATACAAGCCGATCATTATCGTGCTGCTACATGGGATTTTTGTCGCTCACTAATCACATGTGCGACTGGTATCCCGTTACTTGCGTGACACATGTGGAACAAAGTACGAGGGTTCACACACATTATTATTATTATTATTTTATTTATTTTTTATCGAATTTGGCCAACTATGGACCACAAGGAACTCAAGACTTTTTGGCTTTCTTTCTCTTCTCTTCCCAGAACTTCTTCAACCTGTCTCTTCTTTGTTTCCTGTCCTCCTCGGAAATGATCCATTTGGGCCTCCTGCTTGGTGGTTTCTCCTGAAATGATTTTACTCCGTCAACTCGACTGCGGAATTCTCTTCTATCGTTGGCCATCGGTGGAGTAATTGCAACTTCCGCTGCATCCCTTTTCACCTCATCTACCCATTTAGATGTGACCTTTAACCCCATGATGCAGCTGTAGATCCTTTTGGTCAGCCTGCCTTCATCCATTTGTAGTAAATGTCCGCAGAGCTTCTTCATTACGTCTGTGATCGTTTCAGTACACTTGTAAAGTTCTTCCTTTTTCCTCTTCTTCCATGTCCCTTCAGTAGTCTTCTGTGGTCCAAGTATTTTTCTCAGAATCTTCCTTTCTTTCGTTTCTAGTACTTGAATTTCTCCCTTTTTACTTAAAATAAGACACTCTGAAGCGTACAATCCACCGATTTGTAGTGTCTGATTTTGGCCTTGTATGGTAAAGCTCGTTTGTTGTATTTATTCTGTGTTAGTTTGTAGGCCTGGTCCAGTTTTCTGGTTCTTCCTTTGATTGCTTCCTTATCCAGTCCGTTGGGTTGGATCCATTTAAACTTCTCTGTCCTCTTAATCTTCCAATGATTTACT
Source organism: Meconema thalassinum (assembly GCA_946902985.2). NCBI lineage: Eukaryota > Metazoa > Arthropoda > Insecta > Orthoptera > Tettigoniidae > Meconema > Meconema thalassinum. The sequence continues at coordinate 343,001,486 of OX336395.1, forward strand.
TCCATCACACACCGTAATGTTATTATTATTATTATTTATTTATTAATTTTATTTTATACTAACTATACCCAGCATGCGTTGCAATGCCAATCGAAGACAGATTGCAAGGCTGATAATAATTATGTTATTGGTTTTACGTCTCTTTTAACAACTGCGCCTTTTAGAAACGCCGGGGTGACGGAATGTTGGTCCGAAGGGGATGTATAACGAGCCCCCCTCGCATTTGCACCCCCTGCGCCAGGATTCGATCTTGCAATCTTGGTCACAGCAGGCGAGAACGTTACCGCTTAGTCACGCAGCCAGCCCAAGAAAGAATAAAAAGAAGTGTTTAAATTGTAATTTCGTTTACTGAAGTGCCTTTGGATAAACTATTCTTTGTTTCTCTGTCTGGTGCGTATATAAATAAATCCGAAGGCTTTCCGACGCTTGAGCACGCCACATACAGCTTACCATGTGAGCATTTGTTGAAACTACTCGTGTGCCATCGAATATAAAATGGATTTACTTATTCAGAAACAATGTTGGGAGTGTGCACAACAACTCACCAAAGTTTCATCGCAATTGGCGTCATTGTATATGAACGCTTACGGGACTCTCCTGAAACGATTCGCTGGCCAACACCCATTTGTTGAATCTACTCGTGCGCTACCTATTGTAAAATGAATTTACTAAGTCAAAAGCCTTCCTTGGAGTCAACACAACATCTCACTCAAGTTTCATCGCTATCGGACGAATGGTATATGAACGCATACGGGAATTTGTTGAAACGCTTCACGAGTCGTCGCTCATTTGTTGAATCTACTCGTGCGGTACCTATTGTAATATGGATTTCTGACTCAGAAACCTTCTTTGGAGTGTACTCAATATCTCACTCAAATTTCATCGCAATCGGATGAATGGCATATGAATGCATACGGGACTTTGTTGAAACGACTCGGGCGCCGTCACTCATTTGTTGAAACTATTCGTGCGCTACCTATTGTGAAATGGATTTACTAAGCCAGAAACGTTCCTTGAGTGTAGACAACTCACCCAAGTTGCATCGCTATCGGACGAATGGTATACGAACGCATTCGGGACTTTGTTGCAACGCTTCGCGCGTCGTTGCTCATTTGTTGAATCTACTCGTGCGCTACCAATTGTAAAATGGATTTACTAAGCCAGAAACTTTCCTTGGAGTGGACACAACAACTCACCCAAGTTTCATTGCAATTGGATGAATGATATATTAACGTATCGAGGGCAGACTTACAGTAGCATGCTGAGCTTCTATGCCCAAGATGGCGGGTTTAAACCCGGCCGAAGTGTTAACAATCCCTCAGTAGGCCTTCCTTCAGAGCGTAAGTAAAGCTGGCGGTCCCATGTCATAGATCTATGGCATGTTAAAGAACCTTCCACTAATTACACCTGTGTGAAGCTAAATTGTATAGATTAAGAATGTAAACAACGCTCTTAGGTTCCTACGTTCGTTGCCAAGAGCCGTCTGGTGGCGTCTAGTAGCTAAGTTCTGAACTAGGCCTAGTAGTCGTTGACGGTGGCGTTTACAGTCCTTACTTGAATTGAAAACGGAAAACACACACTAATACAGCCATCACAATTAACACCGGTTATCAGACATATTCTACACACACCCAAAGTACACGGGGCTACATGACCGCGTTGTCCCAGCCCCTAAACTGAGGAACCAACCAACCAATAACATTGTCAATTTCTGTGATCCATTTAACCCTGATATTGCTATTCCATAATTCTTGTACTATGTTTCTACTAATTCTAGTTTCCGGTGTTCGAAGATATTGAGAGCCCTCTAAATATTTCGGATGGTCACCATGTTGGATTGTTATATGTGTAGCCCATAGCGTTATGTAGGCTACAATTAGATGGAGAGTATTGCGCAGGATCATTATTCAAACTTTCACTTCTTTGATCGCATGATTAGGACACAAGAAATAAAAACTTAATTTTCTTTACTCGTGAAATTAAGTCGCGAGAAAACTATTTGAATGCTTCAATTTCGCTTGGCTGCCGTGTTCGTTTTGCACTTGACAGGTTTATGAAGGTGAATTTCTAGAAGTACCCTTTATCACAATACAAAATTTCAGGGTCATATCTGTTACTGTTGCGGAGATAATAGTATGCCAGTGAAATAATTCGCGCGGCCGCCATGTTGGATTGCTGAAATACATTAACATTTAAAAGATACGGTCGAGGTTGGACGAGGTAGCAGTATGCACTTTCCGAGTTTCATTGAAATCACTTCGGCCATTTAGATTTTATTAGACACACACACGGACAAAAGGTGATCTCATAAGCCCATTTTTTAGCCTATTTCCATTTTATGAAAAAAAAAAAATAGGATTATGAGATCACCTTTTGTCCGTGTGTCTGTGTGTGCGTGTGTGATGGTGTGTGTGTGTGTGTCCCTATTAAATTCTTAACGGCTAGAGCGATTTCAATGAAACTCGGTAAGGTCATAGTACTATGTCCGTCGACCCCGGCCGTGCCCTTCAAATTTTATTGTGTCTCACCAATCCAACATGGCGGTTGTGCGAAATATTTCACCAGCATTCAGTATCTCCGAAACTATCACCGATATCACCCTGAAATTGTGTACGGTGACAAAGAGTACTACTAGAAGTTCACCTTTGAGACTTTCAAAAACCTGGTAGCTACAAAACCAACATGGCGGCCAAGCGAATTTGAAACATTTTAATAGACTTTTCTCGTGATTTAACCATCTAGCGCAGTGAAATGTGGTACAGTAAATGATTTTACATATTGTAATGCACTGGCATGTACTTTCGTTCAATTGTTTACATAACCTCAAGATGGCGGCTGTGCGAAATTTTAAAATTAAGTTTTTATTTCATGTGTCGTAATCATGCGACAGAAGTGAAAGTTTGAATAATGAAGCTAAGCAATAATTTTCTTTTAATGGTACATACTTCTATGGCCTATACATATAACAATCCAACATGGCGACCATCCGAAATATTTAGACGGCTCTGAATATCTACGAATCTATTGAAAATTCACAGCCTGCTTCCAGTCTCCGACCGGGTCAGGAATGGAATGAATGAAGCCCCTATCTAGCGGCGAGGATATGAACTGTGCCGGCTGCCGAGGCCTGACGCACTCCTCTGGGGCAATGATTAAATGAATGATAGATGAAATGAAATGATAGTGGAGAGTGTTGCTGGAATGAAATTTTGACAGGGAAAACCGGAGTACCCGGAGAAACACCTGTCTGCCTCCGTTCTGTCCAGCACAGATCTCACATGGAGTGACCGGGATTTGAACCACGGACTCAGCGGTGAGAGGCCGGCGTGCTGCCGCCTAAGCTACGAATCTATTATAGCAATCAAACTGATTTTTTTATCTTCATAGGGGCTATGAACTTTTAAGTTCACCTATAGGACTTTAAATAACCTGGTGATTACAAATCCAACATGGCGGCGACGCGAAGAATAAATATTCACGTGGACGTTTCTCGCAATTTAACCATCCGAGTGCAGTGAAACTTGAAACAGTAAATCCTTATACGAATGTTAATCCACTGGCATCTAATTTGTTTCAATTGTATCCATAACCACAAGATGGCAGCTGTGGGAAATTTTAAAATCTCGTTTTTACTTCCTGTGTCCTAATCATGCGATTGAAGTTTGAATACTACACGTACACAATAATCTTCATGTAACAGTACATAACTCTAGGACCTACATATATATAAAATCAAACATGGCGACCATCCGAAATATTTAGTCGGTTCTCAATATCTACGAATGCATTACAGCAATCAAACTGATATTTTATATGTTGATAGTGGCAATTAACATAAGTAGGATATATGAAAATAGGCTAAAAATATCATTATCATAATATAAAAAGCAAAGAAAATCGAATACAATGAAAAATAGCCAAAGTTGATACATCGCACCCTCTATATGGGTTGTTCGAAATAATAATAATAATAATAATAATAATAATAATAATAATTATTATTATTATTATTATTATTATTATGATATCGTATGGCCTCGGATGCCGGGTGCAAGCTTTGTTATTTGACACCGAGAGGATAACTTGCATGTCGAATTTTGTTATTCCTTGAATCACTATAAAAGTGAAGGAGGTTAGATATCTAAGCTCCTTGAACACTATAGCGCTTTCTAGTAGAGAAATGAGGAACTTTAAGTTGGCGGAAAATTCCGAGATTAATTTTGCCATTATGAACACGGCCTACTGAATTCAAATTGGTTCTTTGACATGCCAACATCGTATGACATGCGTTTCGTAATTTTTGTCGCCTTTCAAAAATCACTTACCACGGTCAGGAGCGAACCTGCAAGCTTGGGGTTAGTAGACCGACACGGTAACCACTCACCCACTGTGTCAATCTAAGAAGAAGAACCCTCATTAATGAACCGTAGAATCATTATAACGTAAACTATCCGATATTGACACTGCACCGTTAAAGTTTTTATTTCCTCCCACAGCGGGTTCATGACACACGCTACTGTTATTAAAGCATCCTTCAACACGCGACATGTACAGTATGTGAGTCCTAAATCTCATATTCTCACAAACAAATCTTCTGATGCAGCATTCTTCTACCGTAACGTCAAGATACTTAAATATTAGAGGCCAGTGTTGCCTAAGTAAACTATTTTGTTTAAACGAACTTTATAAACAAATAAAGTTTCGTTGACTTATCAAAAATGCAAGATTTTTCCATTTGAGACGTTTTGGAAGATTTTGCTGACCTTCTAACTCCCTCTGGTTTAGGAGCTTGAGTTTTGTGAAACATACATATAGACTAGCAACCCGCCCCGGCTTCGCCCGGGAACAGTCATGAATGCATTAAGTGATAAGCGCTCGGCATGATGGGTTAAATTCACTGACTGGACTATTAATTATATTATCAAGGAGATGCATGCGCAACTAATTCTTGTCAGACGTAATTTAAGAATGGCGAGGTGCATGAAACACAAATCCCCTTCCGTGCAATCTTAACTTAACTATGTATTTTGCGGAACGAAAAGTTCACAGGCGAAATGAAACTTCCAGGGAAACTTCTAACACAACCACTCTTCTCTGAGTCTTAATTAGACAAGAATCGACAGTTTGCTGCTGACTGTATCTGGGGTAATAGGCTCGCCCGCTAGCTAGGCTGTAACTGAGGTGATAGGCTCACCCCTAGGTAGCTAGTAAAACTCTTGCCTCAGTAATGGAATGGAGATTGTTGGAGGAAATGAAAACGTTTACTCACTTATAGTGGGCGATGTAATGAAGATTAGAAATATGCTCTCGCGGACTGTTTTGTACATCTTTTCATGCTGAACTATTCTTACACTCATAGTATGTAGATATTTTTAACCGTTTGCTCAGCGTACGCTTAAAAACGCACGGACTGCAGGTTTCTTTCGACGTTTTCACTGAAATCGTTACTGCTTGGCTTCCTTTGATCATAAATAAATTATTTTCTACGGAAACCATCCTCGAGAAATCCTTTACAGAATGGTGAAAACCGCATCAAAATCCATTACCCGTGATATCTAAGAATCGGGCACTTGGTTTTATACTAAGCAGAGAGCTTATGACGATGATTATGTTTTCTTGGTCGAAAGAGTCTTGTTGCTATCGTGGGCCCAACACTCACTCGAATTCTTAGTTATTCATCATCAGCATCTGAACATTCCTTAGCACCAGAGTCACACACGACAGTTTCATTGATATCAAGTTATTCATATTTATTGTTTATAATCAATGAATACCTTAACATAAACGCAAAGGCTAAAAATATTTTCCACTTTGCCCTAGCACATGTTGCGGTCCCTATAGAGCCCTCATCAGCTGGACCGAGTCAAACGTTAAACATATCAAGACTGAGCATATTCGATAAAAATTACACCTGCTTACAATTAAAAGAGTTGATATACTCTTGATATTATAACTTTCAGTCGGTCAACATAATAATAATAATCGTAATGGAGAGAGGCTTGTGGAGTTATGCAGAGCATTCAATCTGGTCCTAAAGTCAACGGCGTTCGAACACCTACCCAGAAAACAGAAGACCTGGATTTCTCCAAACTCCAACCTTGATGAATTCCAAATTGATCATGTCGCCATTGCACGGAAAGCGCAACGAGAGATCCAGAACGTGAAGGTTCTGAGAAGTGGCAACATAGACTCGGACCACTACCTTTCGCAAATCAAAGTTAGACTAATTCCAAGAAATAACAAGAAGATTACTCCAAGAAAAACTGATAAGTTTGACAGAGACAAGCTAAGGAGCAACCAAGAATTCACCCACAAGTTGGAAACTTTAAATCCAGAGAATTGGGAACAATTACAAGAGGCTATAGTCAGAACTGCAAAGGAGACTGTCCCACTCACAAAATCAAGAAAGCATCCTTGGAGGGATCATGAATGTGATACAGCAGTTCAGCTAAGACAGGTTGCGTGGCAGAAATGGAATTGTCACAAAAATGAAGAGAACAGGGTCAACTTACTAAACGCGAGAAAATCTGCATCAAAAACCATCCGTGGCGTGAAACGTATGTTTAATAAGGAACAGTTGGTACAGATTGAGCAAGACTTCCAGAAAAATAACACACGTAACTTCTATAAAACCTTCAAGCACAGTCTGAACAAATACAACCCCCCAAGTCTACAGTTTAAAGATTCCAACGGGAAATTGGCTCACAATGATAAAGATAATTGTCAGATTCTAGCAAGTTATTTTGAAAACCTCCTCAACTGTGAGGCTCCTGAGACCCCCTTCGTTTATGAAATAAATCCAAACATCCACCCTGATTCGTCCCCTCCTACGAAGGCTGAAATCACGAAGATAATCCAGGAGCTGAAGGACAACAAGGCACCGGATGAAGATTTGATAATTGCTGAACTGTGGAAACATGCAGGGGAAAAGGCAATCGACAAGCTTGTTGCAATTATTCAAGAGATCTGAGAGAGCGAAAAACTCCCAAGTGGATGGACCTCTGCCGTAATTCATCCACTACATAAGAAAGGGGAGAAAACCGATGTGAACAATTACCGTGGCATCTCTCTTCTGTCAATAACTTACAAGATCTTCTCAAAAGCTCTACAGAATAGGGCGGAACAACAAATCGATCCACAACTGGGGGAATACCAAGGGGGTTTCAGAAAGGGACGGTCATGTGCTGAGCAGATTATGAATCTGAAGTCCATCCTTTCATATCTGAAACTCAGGGAATTCGTGGTGACCTTTGTTGATTTTAGAAAAGCGTACGACTCAATTGATCGAACCACCCTATTGCAAATCCTTGAAGAGTTTGGCGTAGATAACAAGACACAATCAATTATCCAGCAAACCCTGACCAACACCACCTCCAAAGTGAAGTTCAGAGGAGAGATGTCCGATGCCTTTGAAATCAGGACAGGAGTGAGGCAAGGAGACGGACTCTCACCTCTACTCTTCAACTGTGTTTTAGAAAAGGTCATCCGAGAATGGCGGAAGGAAATGAAAAATTCAAGGGTAGAAAATGGGGTAAGGCTAGGGTACAAGTATATGAATCTTACAATCGACTGTCTAGCCTTTGCAGATGATCTAGTGATCTTTTCAGATTCCATTGATACGGCAGAAGATTCCATTGATACGGCAGAAGAACAACTTAACCAACTGAAAAATCAAGCACTGAAGGCTGGGATTCAAATCTCCTTTGAGAAGACACAATTCATGACAAACATAAAATCAGCGCCCAGGGAACTGGAGGTCGGACTAGGAAAAGTTCAGAAGGAAGAAAAGTTTAAATACCTCGGTGAATGGATAGAGCCTAACCTATCTGAGAAAGAAGCCTTCGTGTCACGCATTAATAAAATGGAAATGGCATACAACCTGACTAAAGACATCTAGGGGAAGGGTGGGCATAATGGCCACGCTAACGGGAAAACATTGTTCTCAATAAGTTAATATTGTTAAAAATAAATGAAAATTGGCCATTCTCTAGTTTATTTAGTTATGTATCTTTAAACAAATAATTTCAACTATATCTTAGTTACTTTTTGAAGAAAAAAAAAAGTTTTTTCTAACCTCTACCAAATGGCCACTTTGCCCTATGGGGTAGGGCAAAATGGCCACTAGATGGCCACTATACCCGTTGTTACAAATAACACTGCAAATGCATTTAACAAAAATTTATGAGCGTATTTTTTTACAAATTAAAGTATTGTTATAAATCTCACGCATGTTTAAGGGTCCCTATCATTTTATAAAACTAATTTCCAAATTTTTATTGAGTACAATAAAAAATACAAAAGTTGAAATGCTTCAAAACATTTTATCGATATTGTGTTTAGCCTATTTTTGTTTAATTGCACATTTCACATATGAATTCATTGTCTTCCTCATCACACCCAGCACAATCCTCGTGTACCCATATCAGGCAAATAGAGCATCTGATCCACCCTTCATTGCTTTTGGACTTTGAATATAAGTCCTGGCAGTAAAGGTAATTTGTATAACTCTCGTCACTATCGGAGTTACTATCTCCTTTAGTGAACAAAGCACGTTTTGCAACTTTTGATTTCCTTTTCTCCTGAATACCTTTATTCTTCATCACCTCTTTATCACCTCAGCCCAGCGGGGCTCGATCCTGGAACCATCATCATGTCACGACTCCGAAGGCCGGCGCTTAACCGATTGAGCTACCACACTGCTCATGCAAGGAGATGTTTAAAACGTTCAATAAGTAGCCCATTTAAAAGCACAAACTTTGTTTGGTTCAGGCTTCATATAAATATTTTACTAAAAAAATACAATATGTAGTGTCGGGCAAAGTGGCCATGGCTGTGGCCACTTTGCCCTTTTTACGTCATTATGTAAATGTGACTCTGCAGGCCCAACCAGGTACACCAGGTCTTACTTTCAAAGATGATTTTGAAGTTTAAATCACACTTGTTTCAGGTATGGCAATCATCAATACATACTAGAATCATATACCTAGTTATAATAGTTAATGCAGTACACTTACCTTACATCTGCAACTTGAAAAACAACAAAATTGATGACAATTTCTAAAAGTGTAATCTGATCAGCTTCAAGGCTCAACACAACCCTAATGGCGGTCTAGTGGAGTAGTTGAGGCGCTTGCAGCCAGGTAGCAGTATAGTACAGTAGAAAAATAGCCCGTGGCAACTATGCCCGACGTGGCCACTATGCCCACCCTTCCCCTACAATAAGAGATCGATATCCTTAAACGCCAAAATTAGACATTACTGCACTGTTATTCGACCAGAGGCTCTGTATGCGGCAGAGACTCTAACAATGAACAAGAAAGGTCTAATGGAAAACTAGAGGCGAAAGAAAGGATGATTTTGAGGAAAATCCTGGGTCCTATCAAAGAAAACAGCGAGTACAGAAGGCGTCACAACCACGAATTATACAAGCACGTGGAGAAGATCAGTGACACGATTCGAAAAAGAAGGATTAACTTTTATAGCCACGTGACACGAATGAGCCCAGGCAGGATATGAAAACGGATATTGACGTACTTTCAGGATAAGAAAACCAAAGGGGCATGGTTCACGGACGTTGAGAAAGATCTACGTGAAATGGAAATTTCCCCTAAAGATATCCAGGAGCGTGTTCCACTTCAGGGAAAACTACGTACGCACAAAGGTTTCCAGGAAAAGCTGAAGCTGAAGACAGGGAAGGTGTGGTCCAAAGAGAGAAAAGAACAACACCGGAGACGAATGCGGGAACACTGGGCGGTAGTTAAAGCTCGGAAGAAGAGACAGTTGAACTGACGTGGTCCCTAGTTGGCCGAATCGAAGAAAGAAGAAGAATAATTCTAATTACTGGAATATATGGAAAAATAACATAAAATAAATTACAAATTTCGTTTGAGAAGACGAAATACATGACTAACATCAGTGAAGGTCCAGAATGGTTGTTCACAGACCATGGAAAGATTCGAAGAGTCAAGAAGTTTAAATACCTGGATGAAGTACAGGGTCTTTCATATAAAATAAGAACGCCAAGCGGCAGTATTGTTATCCGCTGCTGCGCTGGCCTTGGCCGAGCTTGTGGTGCGGCACGGCCCCCTGTTTTAAGCGTGTGTTCAATCCTATATGAAATATTACCTTATAAAAGATGCTGGAAGTGTCGTTCTTCCTGGGTTATACAGGCATTGTATCTGGTAACCACCGAGTGAGTTCTGCCACTGTAATGTTTCTGATTTTCAATTTTATGCATTTTATTGAACACTGAGTCAGTAGTGTCAAACTTATTTACAATTACGTGAATCTGTTGCTAGTGAAGGTGGCATTTCATCAGGAAATTGCTGAACAAATGCATCACGTACCCACCGAGCAGACTCGTATTTAATATAAGGTTTACATACAAAAATACGGTGTTGTAATGATAACTGTCTCACCATGTTGGCATCTGAGGTTCAGACTGGCGACTGAACACCTGCACGTTTATTGCAAGGTTAAGTACAGTACCACTATGCGCGCGCTATCAATACTACAGCAGGGGGCCGTGGCACGCCACAAGCTCGGCCATGGCCACTGCAGCAGCGCATAACAAAGCCGCCGCTCACCGTTCTTATTTTATATTAAAGACCCTGTAATTCAAGAGAACGGGCTAGAACAAGAAGCGACAAATATCCGCATCCTGAAACTAGAGCGAGCGTTCCAACTGACCAATAACATCTACAATAAGAAGATGCTGAGTATAGGAGCCAAACTAAGGCACTACAGCACTGTTGTCAGACCAGAAGGTTTATATGCTTCGGAGACCCTGTGTATGAATCGGACAGGACAAGTCAATCAGCTACTTAAAAGAGAACGCTGACTACTACGGAAGATCTTGGGCAACAGATGGGTTGGCGGACAGGTTCGACTGATATCAAATAAAGAAGTATACAACAAGATGGAACCGATAACAACAGCAATTAGAAAACGAAGATTGCTGTTTTATGGACACATCTTCCGTATGAACAACGACCGGCTCACAAAGGAAATCTGGAATTTTCTTAAACCGAAGATCTCCAAGTTGAAATGGTTCCAAGAGAGTGAGAAATAATATGAGACAGGAGGGCATTCCGGAGGATAAAATCAAAGACAGGAATAGTTTCAGAAGGATGGAGAAAAGCTATCAGGGTTTTATGGTGGAGGCAGAACCCAGAAGACGGAGAGGCCCTTTAACAGAGTAGCGGAAGAACAAGCTGATAGATGGGCTCTAGAGATACTGGCAAGATATCAAAGCCGGCAAACGAACAAGACGCAGACACTGAAATGAGAGTGGTCGTTAACACGCTGTCCATAGAGGCTCAAGTCGACAGTTTAAAAAAACAACATGCGATTAAGATTTAAATACACTTCATACCTCTATCTCAGGGACCACCTGCTATTTAAATGAATATGATCAACTCGACAAGAAATGGCTTCCTGATTCACAGAAGCCCTTCAATCGTCCCGTAAGGCTCTGCTGAGGTGACGTGAACACCTCTGGTCGTCCCGTGTGGCAGTTTACGCGGGCTAACATTAACTCGGCGATATTGAAAATTCACCCTCGACACTGTTGACCTCAAAAACCCAAATTCGCGTCTAATCTCCGAAATGCTATGAGCCGTGCGCCGATGATCATCCCACGTTCAGAGCCGGTTAACTCGTGACGTGTTGCAATCTTCACTAAACACGTGACGTGTTGCCATCTTCACTAAACTCGTGTCAGTGACAGCTCTGCTCCACCGCAGCGCTCAGGAGACATACACGGCTTATTTTCTCATGAAACTACCTTTCCCGTCACTTTTAGCCACTAAGGGATGACTTTTTCTCTCGTCAAGCGACCATTATCAGATCCAAATAGCTCTACAAAACACTACCAAACCAACAGTGACGCCCACCGATCTTCCCTGCCATCCAAATAAAAAAGTACCTACAATGTATAGCAAATTTGACCTAACTCCTACTACCTCTATTTCAGGGACCACCTGCTATTGAAATAAAGCGTAACTTTTGCCGCCATATTGCAAATTGTTCCCTGTTACATAAACTATGTTCATGCAAATTTTGCTTGCCACGGTGGGTGAATGGTTATCGCGTTGGATTACTAACCCCCAAGCTTGCAGGTTCGCTCCTGGCCATGGTAAGTGATTTTTGGAAGGCAGGAAAAAATTACGACACGCATGTCATACGATGTTGGCATGTTAAAGAACCCTTTTGAATTCAGTAGGCCGTGTTCATAATGGTAAAATTAATCTCGGGATTTTCCACCAACACAAAGTTCCTCATTTCTCTACTAGAACGCGCTATTGTCTTCAAGTAGCTTAGATATCTAATCTCCTTGACTTTAATAGTGCATCAAGGAACAACGAAATTCGACATGCAAGCTGCCCTCTGGGTGTAAAATAACAAAGCTTGCACCTGGCACCCGAGGCCATACGATATTATTATTATGCTAAATTTTAGCTAAATCGGACGAGTGGCTTTGCGCAAAAGAGTAACTGACCACGTGGCCATGTAGCCCCGTGTACTTTGTGTGTGTGTAGAATCTGTCTGATAACCGGTGTTAATTGTGATGGCTGTATTAGAGTGTGTTATCTGTAATTCAGGTAAGGACTGCAGATGATCAATTTTCAAGTAGTTCCTACTTTTGCTACCGAATACTACCGTCAACGTTACCTAGCTGTGAACTTTGCTACTAGATGCCACCGCACCGCAACCACCACCTGGCAACGATCGTTGGAACTTAATAGAGCGTTAATCAAATCTAACCTACAAAATTTAGTTTCACACAATTTTAGTTGGTGGAATGTTCTTTTACATGTCATAAATAGATTGGCTCCCAGACAACAGCCAATTGTGGGGTCTTAAAGAAGTAGGCTACCGTAGCTTTATTTGTTGCTCTCAGTTAAGACATACTGACGGACACTGGCACGTTTCTCGCCACATTAGGGCATTTACTGACACGGCTCCCTCGCATTTGCACCAGAATTCGATCCTGCCACCTTGGGCACACAACACTTTCGAAGAGATTAGGGATTTTTTGTTGACACTAAAATTTTTAGTAGATATCGCTGATTTTTAGTCTATTTTCAATTTTGAAAAAAGGCTTATGAGATCACCTTTTGTCCGTGTGTCTGTGTGTGTGTGTGTGTGTGCGTGTGTGTGTGAGGGGGGGTGTCCCCCTAATAACTTCTATACGGCTGGAGCGATTTCAATGAAACTCGGTAAGTTCATAGCACTTCTCCGGGCGACCCCGACCGTGCCCTTCAAATTTTGTTTCGTCTAGCCAATCCAACATGGCGGCTGTGCGAAATATTTCACCAGCATTCAATATATCCGCAACTATTCCCGATATCATCCTGGAATTTTTTACGGTGATAAAGGGAACTACTAGAAGTTCACCTAGGTGACTTGAAAAACGTGTAACTACAAAACCAACATGGCGGCCACGCGAATTTGCGACTTTTAAATAGACGTTTCTCGTGATTTAACCAACCAAACGCAATAAAACTTGGTACCTCGCAATTTAACCATCCGAGTGCAGTGAAACTTGGTACAGAAAATCCTTATACGAATGTTAATCCACTGGCATCTATTTTATTTCAATTGTTTCCATAACCACAAGATGGCAGCTGTGCGAAATTTTAAAATCTCCTTGTTACTTCTTGTGTCCTAATCATGCGATTGAAGTTTGAATGCTACACGTACACGATAATCTTCATGTAACAGTACATAACTCTAGGACCTCCATATATAAAATCCAACATGGCGACCATCCGAAATATTTAGTCGGTTCTCAATATCTACGAATCTATTACAGCAATCAAACTGAAATGTTGTATGTTGTTAGTGGCAGTTAACATAAGTAGGATATATGAAAATAGGCTGTATAGTTCTTCACGGAATTACTTGTTAAAATGTTAAAGACACTCACAGGCTCTGAAAAAGAATCCAAATTTTGAACGACTTTTAGTAACTTTATGGACATTTAGTCCATTACTGCGAGTTGGTGCTATCTCGCGACAGATAGGCGGGCTATCTTTCAATAATAGTAAGTAAGATGTTCTTATAGCAACATATAGATGTCTCTACTGAACTAGATGACCAACACTTGTTGCCATGGTAACCACGCTAATCACAGATAGACCCCAGCCATATCCATGTTAATGTTCAATAATAGTAAGTAAGATGTTCTTATAGCAACATATAGATGTCTCTACTGAACTAGATGACCAACACTTGTTGCCATGGTAACCACACTAATCACAGATAGACCCAGCCATATCCATGTTAATGTTCAATAATAGTAAGTAAGATGTCCTTATAGCAACGTATAGATGTCTCTACTGAACTAGATGACCAACACTTGTTGCCATGGTAACCACGCTAATCACAGATAGACCCAGCCATATCCATGTTAATGTTCAATAATAGTAAGTAAGATGTCCTTATAGCAACGTATAGATGTCTCTACTGAACTAGATGACCAACTTGTTGCCATGGTAACCACACTAATCACAGATAGACCCAGCCATATCCATGTTAATGTTCAATAATAGTAAGTAAGATGTCCTTATAGCAACGTATAGATGTCTCTACTGAACTAGATGACCAACTTGTTGCCATGGTAACCATGCTAATCACAGACAGACCCCAGCCATATCCATGTTAATGTTCAATAATAGTAAGTAAGATGTTCTTATAGCAACATATAGATGTCTCTACTGAACTAGATGACCAACTTGTTGCCATGGTAACCACGCTAATCACAGCCATATCCATGTTAATGTTCAATAATTGTAACTAAGATGTTCTCATAGCAACATATAGATGTCTCTACTGAACTAGATGACCAACACTTGTTGCCATGGTAAGCACACTAATCACAGATAGACCCCAGCCATATCCATGTTATGTTCAATAATAGTAAGTAAGATGTTCTTATAGCAACATATAGATGTCTCTACTGAACTAGATGACCAACTTGTTGCCATGGTAACCACGCTAATCACAGCCATATCCATGTTAATGTTCAATAATAGTAACTAAGATGTTCTCATAGCAACATATAGATGTCTCTACTGAACTAGATGACCAACACTTGTTGCCATGGTAACCACGCTAATCACAGATAGACCCCAGCCATATCCATGTTAATGTTCAAT
This sequence comes from Meconema thalassinum, assembly GCA_946902985.2. NCBI lineage: Eukaryota > Metazoa > Arthropoda > Insecta > Orthoptera > Tettigoniidae > Meconema > Meconema thalassinum. The sequence goes on from OX336395.1 coordinate 343,016,647, forward strand.
AATAGTAAGATGTTCTTATAGCAACATATAGATGTCTCTACTGAACTAGATGACCAACTTGTTGCCATGGTAACCACGCTAATCACAGATAGACCCCAGCCATATCCATGTTAATGTTCAATAATAGTAAGTAAGATGTTCTTATAGCAACATATAGATGTCTCTACTGAACTAGATGACCAACACTTGTTGCCATGGTAACCACGCTAATCACAGATAGACCCCAGCCATATCCATGTTAATGTTCAATAATAGTAAGATGTTCTTATAGCAACATATAGATGTCTCTACTGAACTAGATGACCAACTTGTTGCCATGGTAACCACGCTAATCACAGATAGACCCCAGCCATATCCATGTTAATGTTCAATAATAGTAAGTAAGATGTTCTTATAGCAACATATAGATGTCTCTACTGAACTAGATGACCAACTTGTTGCCATGGTAACCACGCTAATCACAGCCATATCAATGTTAATGTTCAATAATAGTAAGTAAGATGTTCTTATAGCAACATATAGATGTCTCTACCGAACTAGATGACCAACACCTGTTGCCATGGTGAATACGCACGACCATGAAGGCAGGTGTGTACGATGTGTCACTGTTATTGTGTTCGTGGTAGCGTGACGGACTGACGCTGTGTCCACCAGACGTAGATCCGCTACGGAACCAGATGCGGAACCAGCTCCTCAACCAATACGAGTCAAGGCGAGCAGTCAGATGCGAATCATAACACAGGCTTTCATTTCTGGGGTCCGGGTTCGTTCCACACCTGTGCCATCCTGGACTCTGTTTCTATTACTTCTGTTCTTGCTGTCTTCAGTAGCCTCGGGGTACCTTTTGAGACTCTGAATCCAAAATTACTGGTTCAATTCTAGGATCTGAGGGCTGGAATGGCGAGTACGCTCAGCCCCATGAGGTAGAACTGTGAAGAGATGCGTTCGATTCCCACCTCAGCTGGTCTTCTTAAGGTATTTTTCCGTTCGTGGTTTCCTCACTAAAAGCTAATATCGAGATCAGTGTCAAGCGATAACTTTCTTCTGAAGGAACTAGCTTTCTTGGACACCATTTTAAGACAGTTATGTTATTGCAGATTTCATTAGGCATCGTGGTCATTTAACACCTGTACTTGGGTGTGACGACTGGGAAGAAGGCGGTCGTGGCCTTACGCTAGGAACCATCCCGGCATTACCCCGGAGTAGAAGTGAGAAACCACGGAAAATCACTTCCAAGGTGGCTGAGTGTAAACCCCCTGCCCCAAGTTCCTGCACTCGGACCAGACTTATTATTATTATTATTTGGCGCAGTCACCGGGAATCGAACCAGGACCTGAGGGGTGACAGCTAATAATGCTAGTTGCTACGCATTGACGGAACATTTTAATATAATAAAGGGCAATATAGTCTTTGATTTTGTACAAAATTAAGGATTCAGAAGAAAAACCAATGTTATTCCGCACTCCTCGGCACATGACCTCGCTGTTCCTCCCCCTTAAGAACAACAATAACTAACAATAACCTCCGTATATCTGGAAAAACGCACACAGCCAAAGACTGACAGTATTTCTTGCATTTGTAAGCATTTTGGAGAAATATGAGACCGCCTCTTACCCAATTTCACAAATACACAGAGAGATATCAGATGCAGGGGTTACATGATCATGACGTCACAAAACCACCAAATCAACTAGTACAACTACTTCACTAACTGATCTTAATTCTAAACTTGTCTTGAGGAAAGAATTCATGATGCAAATCAATAAATGTAAAACAATAATATTGAAATGCAGTCGAAATAAATCAGAAACCTCTATGGACATCAAATTGGCAGGTGAAAAGGTAAAGGAAGTAGGAAACTTCTGTTACTTAGGAAGCAAAATAACCAGTGATGGATGAAGCAAAGAGGATATAAAAAGTAGGTTGGCTCAGCCAAGGAAAGCATTTCTACACAAAAGGAATCTGTTCACATCGAATATAGATTTAGGTATTAGGAAGTCATTTTTGAAAGCCGTTGTCGGGAGCGTGGCGCTCTATGGAAGTGAAACTTGGACTATTAGTGCAGCAGAAAAGAGGAGAATTGAAGCATTTGAAATGTGGTGTTACAGGAGAATGATGAAGATGAGATGGGTAGATAGGGTTACAAACGAAGAGGTATTAAGACGAGTGGGAGAGGAGAGATGATTCTGGCGACTGCTAATGAAGAGAAGAGATAGGTTGGTAGGACACATACTAAGACACCCAGGAATAACAAAACTTAGTTATGGAAGGAAGGGTCGAGGACAAGAACTGTAGGGGTAGACCAAGGTTAGAATATGTTAAAAAGATTGCCTCGGATGTAGGGTGTGGTAGCTATGTAGAGATGAAACGATTAGCTCAGGACAGGAAGGCATGGAGGGCTGCATCAAACCAGTCAAAAGACTGTATACAAATCTATTTCTTTTTCCTTTTTTAATATTATTGTTCCAAATCTTTATTGTAGGCATTATAGTCACCGAGTTCTGTGTAACGGGCAGCCGTACAGTCTTACCAACTCTATGATAAAATTAAAGCCAGTCAATTAATAAGTAAAAGAAAATAAATATTTAAAAAATATATATATAATAAATAAAAAAATAAAAATATATAATAAACTGTGTTCTAGAAAAGGTAATAAGGAAAATAGGAAGAAAGGCTCAAGGAAAGAGGACTCTGCCATGAAATAAGACTTGGATCGAAATTTAAAGGGGTAGGTATCAATTGCTTGGCCTTTGCTGATGACATTGCCATTCTTTCAGAAAATATACAAACAGCTTGTGTCCAAATAAACCTTTTGAGAAAGGTAGCAGAGAAAGCTGGACTTCAGATATCTTTTGAGAAGACCAAATTTATGACTAATATTAGAGATTCTCCTACAGTTTTAATAACAGACTCCGGAAAAACTGACAAAGAAGAGTTTCAGTATTTGGGAGAAATGATTCAAAGTAATGGACTAGACAAAGAAGCAAATAGAGCAAGTATACAAAAGTTGGAACAAGCTTTTCAACTGACGAAGGATACCTACAATAAGAAAACTGTTTCTATTGCAACTAAAATCCGACATTACAGTACAATACGGTAACTAAGCCGGAAAGTCTCTATGCTTCAGAATGTATGTTTTTCATTAAAAAGGCGAAGTAGAAGAGCTAGAGGAAAAGGAAAGAAGGATACTTGGAAAAATATTTGGACCATTAAAAGCAGAAAGTGGAGAGTTCAGATACAGAAAAAAAGAAGACCTCTACAAAAATAAAGAAATTGAAAAAATCCACGATACGATCAGGAAAAGGTGGGTTAATTTCCTTGAACAAGTAATGAGGATGAATAACACCAGACTCACAAAACAAATTTTCAGTCATGTATACAAAAGCGAGAATGGTATCAATGGGTACAAAGTATAAAAAGGGATATGGAAGAGGTGGAAGTAACAATATATATTATTCAGGACAGACCACTTTCCAGAAATACAGTATGATAAAACATTTTAAGGGTTTCCAGGAGAAGGAAAAGAAGAAGCGGGTTAACATCTGGACGGAAGAGAGAAGGAGACAAAGTGAAGAACTACTACGGGAAGGATAAAGGAAATAAGAGACAGTGAATGCAATGGGTTATTTTACGTGCTCCAAAGATGGACAAAATCGAGGGAAGAAGAAGTATAAAATAAATAAATAAATAAATAAATAAGGTATGTAAATAAATAAATATATTGATAGATAAATCAACACATACAATGGATCAGCTGGTCAAGATGGCCTGGGAGACAGTTGACGGTGTCACCAATCAAGTATGGAAGAGGCTTGACTTTCCTTCTCTACTCCCATTTAACTCCACAAGTTCCATTACTTTATTTACACTCAGTTTGACCCAGATGGTTTCCTTCAGCGTTCCTTGCAATGCCATTACTACGATAACGGAAATACTAGTTACATTTTCAGAATGGAGCAATCAATGTCACTGGTGTTTCTCATTTTATTTTGAAATATCCTTAAAAATAAAATTATCCTTTTATTGAAATGTCCGAAGAAAAATTAACAATTATTTAAGAATTTTAAAATATATCCGACTTCGGACTCCAAAAAGATGTTGCATATCTAATGGGCTGCGACATCGTGGTCATGTAGCCCCGTGTATTTGTTTGTGCGGGTAGTTCTCTTTTGGAACATATGACCAAGTAGTTCCTCCCCTCAAAATAACAACAACCACAACAACAACTAACTATAACTCTCTTTCTTTTGAATGGTCATTTCTGACGATCAGTTACTTGTGAGCGACCCATGTGCATAGACCACCCACCCAGCTTTACTGTTATGCGGGTTCTACGCGACACAGTTCTGACAGGGGCTATCGTCTTGTTTATTTGTTTACACGCACTTCATAAACAATATATTACCGTCGAAGTTTCAAGATATTCTACTACTGAGAAGATTTGGAAGATCTTCTAACTCCCTCTGGTTTAAGAGCTTGAGTTTTCCCTTAGCGTTTTATATATACAGTCCCTAAAAAAAGTTTAAGACCATTAGCCTATTTCACAATTTTAAAAAAATCCTGGTCATACACTTTTGTCCGAAATGTGTCCGTGATTATTTCAAAATTAACTTGGCCTCATATTCATCTGTTTATATAGAAATCCTTTGCTCTGACATTTACTTTTTGAAATACGAATTTACTGTTTGAAATTTGATATTTAAAAATCAAGCTTTTCTTCCGACGGATTAACTTTTAGACACTAAGGGCCGGTTCTACCACATCCGGGTAAAAGATGCGAGCAGCAACCCGGGTGATAAACTATCTGCCGGTGAAAACCTCTGTGCATCTTGGGCAGCGTTCTACCACTTCCGTGCAAGTTCCGGGCAGCTGCCAGGAACCTAATAGCAAAATACAGATGGTGGCTAGCCTGATTTTTGTTAAATTTGAGTAATCGATGAGTGAGCCACCTATCGTTAGATGCGTTAAGTTTCTTTTCGTTTCGCTTTTGTCCGTTGTTTGTTGATATCACGTGTTCTTTGGTTTCAACAAGATATAGGCCTAGTACCAAAACCTCTCGCGACACTTGTGGGCAGCATGTGATTCAGATCTCGGAGGAATGCAACTGAATAACCATACCTAAACTCAATAATCGAAAACTAGACAAGCATGCAGTGCTTTTCAAGGAGGAATAGCCTGTGAAATATGTTTCTAGCAATAGGCTACTTTGCAGTCTGAAAACAGGCTTAGGCCTATATGAGCTACAGACATACTGTGACAAGGCTTGCAGTGCATAGGTTCAATCATAAAATGTATGTCAAATCAAATTATCACACTCCAGGCGACAAGTTTGTTTGTAAACTCTGTAAAATGAACGGAACGGAATGCGCACATTTGTGCATAATTAGATAGTTCTCTTTGCTGTATTCTACGAGAGATTTCACTCTTCTTGCACAGCTATTGGCAACTCCAGCTATCTGATATGACATCTAGCGGTAAAAATGAGAAACTTACCAAGTAGGGTACATTTGTCACGTGGTGACTGTTTGTATATGGTTTCTTGTATTGGTAAACAGATCGTGGTAAATTGTTCGTGTCTTTATACATAAGTAATAAGTTTTACTCGTTGATAGAGTGAAAAATGAGTAAAAGCAAAGTGTATTGCTCAGTTTACGGCTGTAAGTCGATGTATAAGAGGGCTGCGGATATACGTTTTCATCACTTTCCAAAAGATGCAAATAGCAATAGCCGAAATGTGATGATACCTAATAATACCTAATACCTAATAATAATACCTTTCCGGGGGCGTGGTGGCTCAGCGGTCTAGCTGTATGCCTCTCACCAAGGCGGTCCGGGTTCGATTCCCGGTCAATGCATGTGAGATTTTCGAAGTGAAATGCCATGTCCTGTGGTTCGGATTCCACGTAAAAAGGAGGTCCCGTGGCTCATGATCTCAAGATTAACGGTCACGTTAAACTACAAGCTTCCTTCCTTTTTAATACCTTTCCACCCCGGGAAGGATCTAAGACTTGTCGAGGTAGACAGACAGAAGACCTGCGACGTAAAGCCAGCGAAGGTTATTCAGTTTAAAAACAGCTGTTACGATGGGCGCGCTGGTAAGATTGAAGTTACTTGAATAATTAATTAAATAATTAATTATTGGCTGCTTGGTAGGGAGAAGCGATGAGTTTAACTTGTATTAAAACTCGGGGGGCGACAGGAATTGCTTGATTTGGATGGTTAAAAGGTGGGTTTGGTGTTGAATAGTTGAATGGTAGCGGAATCACTCATTCTACAGTGCCCACGGGGAGGCAAATTAGGCCTATATGACTCGTAGTGGAATAGCTCGAATATCGAAGAACTTAGCGATTACGAGGTGTAGGCTTGGCGGAAAGGCTGGCGGATCATCAGTTTGACATCAATTCACGATATAAATCGGAGCTTGGAACAGTGGCGTCTGGTTTGCGTGGATGCTAGTCTCGGAATGATAAAAGTAGCACAGCTTCGGTGTGTTATTTGTTTATGTACCGTATTTCTCTATTTGAATGTCCTCGGCGTTGACTCAGGATCGACATTTACATTATATTGCACATAATAGTACCGAAATAATGTCCGAAGTGTAGCCCTGTGTAAATTTGAATCAGCTGATCTACATCAACCATAAAAACTGATGCTTGATAATATGCAAATGACACCAAAAAATCCAGTGGAACACACAAATTAGATCACGTGTATCGCACAGTTATACATATATACAATTAAAAATAACACTGTCATTACTTTAGAGACCACATTTACTGATTATAACCGAAAAATAAAAAGTGTTCCATATCAAACGCGTGTTATTGAGTATTTTAAACCCTACTTATCCAGACCGACCGCAGCGCCCCAAGTGTTAGTTTGAGTTGCCATATTGGTATCTTGGATAGGTCATGTTGCAAAGTTCACATTTACACTTTTCGTTTGGCGGATGGAATGATTTTGTCACATATTTTATGATGAAAGCCATTGACCGTATAACGCGTCACCACAAGCCTAAGATCGTAGTTCTGTTTGTCAAGGCTTTAGTGACGTAAAAAACTACAAAATGCAATGCCCCAAATATCAGGTCTTATGCTGCATAAGCAAAACACCAAGTCAGTGACAATGTATAGTATGGTACAGAACCTGAATAATGTCCTGTACACTCTGAATTTCTCATGCACACGTGTGCGAATTTATTAAATTATATGAGCGCTTCATACAGTATTCCTAAACATGTAATAGAGATAATATTTTGAAATCTATGATGGTTCCGTACGGTAATCACTAGACGGTCGTATTTCATGTCCAATCAACCGCATCAAATATAAAACTGTTGGCTTTTGCAGCCTGAACCGGATGAATAATTCCTCATTCGACCAAATTGCATTATGCTCCAGCCGATCTCTGTTCCGTCTTGGACGTGTGACTGCGTCTTCTTCTACGTCGACAAAAAGTTATGCATTTCCAGGATGTCAATTAGCTCTGTGCCTTAAAATAAAATATGATCAGTAGGCCTAACTGTTGCATCCCTTATAATTAATTAATAATTGTAATTATATCATTATGTGACAACAAAATTACCAAATGATTCTAATTGTATTATTAGTAATTTATGAAGAGGTTAGGTACAGCATAGATGATGCAAAGAAACCCTTACGCACGGCTCAAATCTGGCTGGTAATGCTTTATCGGCCTCTCGAAGCTCCCGAAAATTTACACTCCGGGTAGACGAAGTTTATACCGCCGATAGCGCTACCCATTGATGGTCGAACGGAAATTCTTACTTATTCCGACGGGCAAATTACCGGCCCCTTTGCCCGGATGTGGTAGAACCGGCCCTAAACCAACTTGTTTATCTTTGAGTTATTACCTTTGCAGACCTGTAGTCTATGATGTCAAACATTATTTGGCATAAGAAATAACATTACCAAAAACGTTATTATTATTATTATTATTATTTAACAATTTTTCCCTAATTTCTTAAAACCTTAAAAGAATATCCAAATACTGACCGTTGTTACGCAACGCTATTTATTTTACCAACCAGTAGTTAATGTATAACTCACTCAACAGATGGAACCTGCGATTTGTTTGGCTAGCTTACCTAATGGTAAATAATGTTCAAAATAATAATTTGCGTGAAGGCGCCTCAAAAATAACCACATTTCGTACTGGAAGCTGTGACGCTGAGCTTAGTCACGTAGAATTTAATCACAGCTAGATCTCCGAGAAGCTACGGCGATCCAAAAGTTGACACCTTAAAAGCATCGCGAAGGTACCTCCACTCGTTCCTCTCCCGTGTTCACCAACAATAAACTCATTACGCTGCGAGCAGAAAGCGGAACAGTTCCTCTTCCAACATGCCACTGTGCATTCCGTGTGCTTCATCTATCATCGACAATCAAGTCAATTCTATTGTTGATGTTGATGATAATGATAATTGTTGTTTTAAGGGGCCTAACATCTAGGTTATCGGCCCCTAATGGTTTAGGTGATAATGAAAGATGAGATGAGAATGAAAACTATAACTAATACTAACTACAGACTTACAAACTAGAAGAAGAAATGGTAAACAAATAAAGGATAAGGCAAATAAAGGACAGGAAGAAAAGAAATGCCCTCAACCCTCGAAAAATGAGGATTGAGGGATTGGGACGGAAGGAGAGCCATGAAAGGCAGATACGAAAGCGAAAGAGGAGAGGGCCCGCCTCATGGTCAGAGGAAAAACGGGACAAAATGGACCCAGCTCAGGAATACCTCGGGGTCACCAACGCCCGAACTCACCAGCCGTGAGCCCTTGAGGGTGTAGCACTATCCAGGGTGCACCAGAAGTAGTGGGGCTACACACACCCTGCCTCCTTGAGGGCCTTGAGCAGAAGGCAGGAGATACTGTGAGCCCTTGAGGGTGTAGCACTATCCAGGGTGCACCAGAAGTGGTGGTGCTACACACACCCTGCCTCCTTGAGGTACTTGAGCAGAAGGCAGGAGATACTGTGAGCCCTTGAGGGTGTAGCACTATCCAGGGTGCACCAGAAGTGGTGGGGCTACACACACCCTGCCTCCTTGAGGGCCTTGAGCAGAAGGCAGGAGATACTGTGAGCCCTTGAGGGTGTAGCACTATCCAGGGTGCACCAGAAGTGGTGGGGCTACACACACCCTGCCTCCTTGGGGGCCTTGAGCAGAAGGCAGGAGATACTGTGAGCCCCTGAGGGTGTAGCACTATCCAGGGTGCACCAGAAGTGGTGGGGCTACATACACCCTGCCTCCTTGAGGGCCTTGAGCAGAACGCAGGAGATAATGTGAGCCCATGAGGGTGTAGCACTGTCCAGGGTGCACCAGAAGTGGTGGGGCTACACACATCCTGCCTCCTTGAGGGCCTTGAGCAGAAGGCAGGAGATACTGTGAGCCCCTGAGGGTGTAGCCCTATCCAGGGTGCACCAGAAGTGGTGGGGCTACACACACCCTGCCCACTTGAGGGCCTTGAGCAGAAGGCAGAAGATACTGTGAGCCCCTGAGGGTGTAGCAATATCCAGGGTGCACCAGAAGTGGTGAGGCTACACACACCCTGCCTCCTTGAGGGCCTTGAGCAGAAGGCAGGAGATACTGTGAGCCTTTGAGGGTGTAGCAATATCCAGGGTGCACCAGAAGTGGTGGGGCTACACACACCCTGCCTCCTTGAGGGCGTTGAGCAGAACGCAGGAGATACTGTGAGCCCCTGAGGGTGTAGCACTATCCAGGGTGCACCAGAAGTGGTGGGGCTACACACACCCTGCCCACTTGAGGGCCTTGAGCAGAAGGCAGAAGATACTGTGAGCCCCTGAGGGTGTAGCAATATCCAGGGTGCACCAGAAGTGGTGGGGCTACACACACCCTGCCTCCTTGAGGGCCTTGAGCAGAAGGCAGGAGATACGGTGAGCCCCTGAGGGTGTAGTACTATCCAGGGTGCACCAGAAGTGGTGGGGCTACACACACCCTGCCTCCTTGAGGGCCTTGAGCAGAAGGCAGGAGATACTGTGAGCCCCTGAGGGTGTAACACTATCCAGGGTGCACCAGAAGTGGTGGGGCTAAACACACCCTGTCTCCTTGAGGGCCTTGTGCAGAAGACAGGAGATACTGTGAGCCCCTGAGGGTGTAGCACTATCCAGGGTGCACCAGAAGTGGTGGGGCTACACACACCCTGCCTCCTTGAGGGCCTTGAGCAGAAGGCAGGAGATACTGTGAGCCCCTGGGTGTGTAGCACTATCCAGGGTGCACCAGAAGTGGTGGGGCTACACACACCCTGCCTCCTTGAGGGCCTTGAGCAGAAGGCAGGAGATAACATGAAAAGAAAAAGAAGGCTGACCCCTCGAAGAATGAGGGTATCAGGACAGATGAGACAAGGGCCAATTAAGGCAGGAAAGTGAAATACTCCCTAGGCCTCGGATACCCTAATACCGTCGGGGTCGGAAGAGAACAAGAGTTGACCAAGAGAGGTCGACAGGAAAGAAGACGAAGAGGAGCCCGGCACATGTAAGTGGAAGCAATGCCGGACTCGGCTGGGGTCCCGTGGTCGCCAATCCTCGTCCCACTAGATGTGAGACCCTGGGGGGAATTCTATTGTTGCAATGCAGAATGAATAAATAAACAAATAGCTACCACTTACCAAGAGCACCTCAACAACAACATATCCATAAATGCCAAGCTTAGACATTAACATATGATGATAATTGTTGTTTTAAGGGGCCTTACGTCTAGGTTATCGGCCCCAGGCTCAGACATTACTGCACAATCATCCGATCGGAAAGTCCCATACGCTACAGAAAGGAAATGTCTTACGGAGAAACTCCAAGTGAAAGAAAGGAAAAATCTAAGGAAAATCTTGGGTCCAGTCAAAAGAGAAAAAGCGAATGCACAACCACGAACTCTATACTCATGCGGAAAATCTAAATGACGTGATGCAGAAGAGGAGGATCGTATTCCATGGTCACATAGCACAAATAAACCCAATGAGATTGATCTACTTTCTGGGAAAGAAAACCAAAGAAGCCTGGTTCACGGAGGGAGGTTAGAATGGGTCTTTAAAGAAGTGTGGATTAAGTATGACGATATTCAAATGCGAATGCCCTCGAAGATTAACCTCAACGAAAACTTGAGTTTCAAGGAAAAGCTAAATTTTTACATAGGCAATCGTCGAGAGCAAATAAGACGCTCGAGGAAGAAAGCAGTTGGAGTAAAGTGGTCCATAGCAGGTCACAATAATGTATTAATGAAATAATTCAATAAAAATGAATGAATGAATTAAATAATTAATTAAAAGATGAAATAATGTATTAAGTAAATAAATAAACAATAAAATATATAATGAAAAACATTAACTAATTTTAGTGAAATAATAAATAATAAGCCCTGGCACTGTACAGCCCATGAAGGACCTAGGCCTACCGAGCGACCGCTGCCCAGCCATTTGGTATGCAGATATTGGGGTGACGCGTGGTCAGCGCATCGGGTCCCCTCGGCCGTTGATCTTGGTTTTCGTGACCGGGGCGCTGCCTCACTGTCAGACAGCTATTCAATTGTCCTCAGGAAGCTGAGTGCACCCCGTTCCATCCCCCACGTCAGTTTCTAAAATCCTTGACGGAGCCGGGAATCTAACCCGGAGCGTCCAGGGGAGAGGCAGGCGCGCTACACCAGCGCCACGGAGCCGGCACAAATTAAATAAATAACGAAATAATATAGATTATTAAATAATTAAATAACTTATTAATGAATTACGCAATGAGATCATTCATTAATCAAATACATAATTAATAATATAATTAATTATAAATAAATAGTGAAAGAATTATAAAAAATAGTAATATATAAATACTGTAGTTTGATGCTTGTAGCTACTAAATAAACGCCGAGAGGCTACGCTAACAGCATTGTACATTCACCATCATGTTACTCACCGCTGTGTCAGTGAAGAGCGAACAGAACTTACCTGCAACAAAAGGAGATCATCATTAGATTGAATATCTAGTTATTGTAAATAGCAAAACATACAACAGTTTACTAATCGTATTTTTGAGACCTTAAGACACACTATTTCTTGTTACAAAAATAATGCATAAAATTGACTGCGTCTTATGGATCGAAGTTGTATCATATTTAATTGATATTGCAACTTTTCAATCGGCCAACACAATACAACCCAACTATTGGGACATGCGATAAACTAAACTAAATAATTACACGGGATTAAAAAGAATATATATATATATATATATATATATACCGCTATACACTTTTGCCGTGCTTCTTGTTTTTAGAGGGTAACAACCGTTGTGGGAGGCATTGTGGGTTTGCCAATGTTTTGTAGAGCTTGCATATTGTGATCTGATGATGCTCGCTTGATGAGCGAAACATGTAATCCTAACTCTTCTGCAATCCACTAGTTGTACCCGTTATGCATTGCAATGTCTATCAAAGAAAGTGTTGGCGTTGTAACTTTGTTTGTTGAAGTGCTTTTGGATACACTATGTTCTTTTTCTGTTTTCCGTTAACTGCCTCTTAAACTATTGTCAAATGGATTTATTAATTCAGAAACATTTATGGGGAGTGTGCACAACAATTCACCAAAGTTTCAGCGTAATCGGATGAATGGTATATGAACACACGTGGGACTTTGTTGAAACGAATCCCGCGTCATTTTGTTGAAACTACTCGCACGCTATATATAGCAAATTGGTTTTACTATGCCTATACTCACCCCAGTACTGTGCACAACAAATCACCCAAATTTGATCGCAATCGGATGAATGGTTTATGTACCCATAAGGGACGAACAATCATTTTTATGTTTAAGTTATAGTAGATTACATGGTTTTTTTTACTTTAAATATCTAGGGTCGGTTATCACGTCAAATGGTGATGTCACTTTAGATACACGGGCGAGGGTAAATGCGGCCTGGTTCAAATGGAAACAGGTCACTGGTGTCCTCTACGACAGAAAGATGCCAAAATACTTCAAGGCAGCAATTTATGGGCCAAAATCCCGCCCAATGACAAGAAAACATGAACAGGCTCTACACACGATGGAGATGAAGATGCTCCGTTGGACTGACTAGATTTGAACATGTCAGAAATACTGATGCTCGACAACAATTAGGTGTCACACCAATTACGGAGAAATTACTTGTGCCGGGCTCCACTCCGTCTTCTTTCCTGTTTTCGTCAACTCTTGCTGTTTTCCGACCCCGACGGTATTACGGTATCCGAGGCCTAGGGAGATTTTTCTCTTTCCCGCCTATTGGCCCTTGCCTCATCTTTCCCCTCCTTCGAGCGGTCAGACCTCTGGTTTTCTTTTCTCTTTAAGTTTCCCCCACTGTTTTTGTCAATTGGCTCCCCGTGTATCTAAATTACCTTCAGCGAATTTTTTGCATCTACACTCCATTTTGTAGGTATTTTCAATCTACGGTGCATTTTGTAAGTTTTTTTTCGATCTAAATTGCATTTTGCAAGTATTTTCAATCTAAATTGCATTTTGTATGTATTGTCCATCCAAATGAGTAGTTTGAATCTATCATACATTTTGTAAGCATTTTCAATTTCAATTGCATTTTGTACGCATTTTGAACCTAAAATAAATGTTGTGCGTATTTTTCAATATATTCCTTTTGTAAGTACAGTATTACCGCTCTCCATTTTGTGAGTAGTTACAATCTGAGTTCGTTTTTGTAACTATTTTCAGTCTCAATTAATTTTTGTTCTGGTTTCCATTTAATTGTCATTTTCGCTATCACCCATACAATTAGGGGCCGATAACCTAGATGTTAGTCCCCTTAATTCAACAATTATCATCACAATCTGCTGGCAGTGCACTTCACTTGGCTACTACGGTAAATGGGTGAGAGCACGTCTATTACATCGCCAGGAAGCAATAAAGACGATCGGACATTGCAGGGTCCGAGTTTCTTGACTACGTAGGTAACCTTCAAGGGAGAGTTGACAGTTGATGATGATGATGTTAATTGTTGTTTTAAGGGGCCTAACATCTGGGTTATCGCCCCTAATGGTTTCGGTGATAGTGAAAGAAGAGATACTACTACAGACTTACATAGTGTACTAGGAGAAGAAATGGTAAATCAAGAATAAGCCAAATAAAGGACAGGAAGAAAAGAAATGCCCTCAACCCTCGAAGAATGTGGATTGAAGAACTTGAAAGGAAGGAGAGCCATGAAAGGCAGATAGGAACGGAACAGAGGAGAGGGTCCACCCCAAAGTCAGTGGAAAAAGGGGGAAAACCGGACCCAGCTCAGGAATGCCTTGGGGTCACCAACTCCCGAACTCACCAGCCGTGAGCCCTTGAGGGTGTAGCACTATCGAGGGTGCACCAGAAGTGGTGGGGCTACATACACCCTGCCTCCTTGAGGGCCTTGAGCAGAAGGCAGGAGATACTGTGAGCCCCTGAGGGTGTAGCACTATCGAGGGTGAACCAGAAGTGGTGGGGCTACATACACCCTGCCTCCTTGAGGGTCTTGAGCAGAAGGCAGGAGATACTGTGAGTCCCTGAGGGTGTAGCACTATCCAGGGTGCACCAGAAGTGCTGGGGCTACACACACTCTGCCTCCTTGAGGGCCTTGAGCAGAAGGCAGGAGATACTGTGAGCCCCTGAGGGTGTAGCACTATCCAGGGTGCACCAGAAGTGGTGGGGCTACATACACCCTGCCTCCTTGAGGGCCTTCAGCAGAAGGCAGGAGATACTGTGAGCCCCTGAGGGTGTAGCACTATCCAGGGTGCACAAGAAGTGGTGGTGCTACACACACCCTGCCTCCTTGAGGGCCTTCAGCAGAAGGCAGGAGATACTGTGAGCCCTTGAGGGTGTAGCACTACCCAGGGTGCACCAGAAGTGGTGGGGCTACATACACCCTGCCTCCTTGAGGGCCTTCAGCAGAAGGCAGGAGATACTGTGAGCCCCTGAGCGTGTGAAATATCCAGGGTGCACCAGAAGTGGTGGGGCTACACACATCCTGCCTCCTTGAGGGCCTTGAGTAGAAGGCAGGAGATACTGTGAGTCCCTGAGGGTGTAGCACAATCCAGGGTGCACCAGAAGTGGTGGGGCTTCACACACCCTGCCTCCTTGAGGGCCTTGAGTAGAAGGCAGGAGATACTGTGAGTCCCTGAGGGTGTAGCAATATCCAGGGTGCACCAGAAGTGGTGGGGCTACACACAACCTGCCTCCTTGAGGGCCTTGAGCAGAAGGCAGGAGATAACATGAAAAGAAAACAAGAGGTCTGAACCCTCGAAGAATGAGGGTTCTTGAAAGATGAGAAATGGGCCACTTAAGGCGGGAAAGGAAGAGACTTCCTAGGCTTCGGATACCCTAATACCGTCGGGGTCGGAGGAGAACAAGAGTTGGCCCAGAGAGGTCACCAGGAAAGAAGACGGAGGGAGACCGGCACAAGCAAGTGGAAGTAATGCCGAACTCAGCTGGGATCCCGTGGTCGCTCACCCACGTCCCACTAGATGTGAGCCCCGGAGGGGTTTCATTACAAACTATAAGTCATTAACAGGTTTCACAACTCGAACCTACGTAAACACATCACCGCCACACCAAACACTTGATGGCCATGCTACAAATTATCAACACTTGTGTCTTTGCAGCTCATTTCTATAAATATGTAGAGGAACTCCTCAATTTCATTATGCTACGGGTGGGGTCCCTGATTTATGGTAATAGGCTACTAGCTCCGGCTTCGCCCGGTATCTTTAACGGTTTACCCAGCGTAAGCTTAACAGGCGCACGGACAACAGGTCCCACACTCAATTCTGAAAAGTCGAGGTGAACAGCGAAACTACTAACATAATATACTCTTCTCGACACGACTCGACAGTTTGATGCTGTCTGAAGTTGGGCTGATGGGCACGCTAGCTCGTAAACTCGCTTCGAAGCTAGTCATTTAAATTTCCACTGAATGGAGATTGTTAGAAGAAATGAAAACGTAAAAACACTTATAGCGGGCGATGTATTAAGGATAAAGACACGCTATCACGGACTTCTTTGTAGAACTTTTCACGTTGAACAATTCTCACACTCATAGTATATTGATATTTGTAACGGATTACCCAGCGTAAGTAGGTTTTTCTTCGACTAGATTCACTGAAATCGTTACGGATCGGTTTCCTTTGGTCATAAATTAATGTTTTTCTACAGAAACCTTCCTCGAGAAATCCTTTACAGAATGGTGAACACCGCATCAAAATCCATCCAGTGGTTGTCGAGATTATCCGTTACATCCAAGAATCGGGGACTTTGTTTTATACAATGTAGAGATAAAAGGCTGCATAGCGATGAAATAAAAAAGTGAGGTAATATTTCATGAAAAGAGAATGTTTATTTAATTATTAATATTTATGAATAATAATCGAAATATTATTTTTAAACAATTTACACAACTATGAATGAATCCCCCACCACCACCTCTCAGAAATAAATCCTGTGTACGTCATTTTTAATTACAGGTACGAGGGGCGTAATATATTGTTTTACACTTTATTTTTTTCTACCCAAATGAAGTACATCACGCATGAGTTGTTACGTCCACCTTCTCAACATAATCTCCTGGTAACATTATGCACTTTTGCCATCGATGTGTCTGTCAGTCTCTCCAGACAAGATCCAGCCGACCTCATGGCTAGGCTTGTGACATGGCTCCATTACCATGAGCACAGACGAAACAACAATCGATGCAATGGAAGCATAGGGCCCGTCCACCGCCAAAGAAATGTTAAACAGTGCCATCAGCTGGCAAGCAAATGGCGACAGTGTTCTGGGACACAATGGGCATCATCCTCATTGACTAGTTGGAATTGGGGGCCACGATTAACAGTGCAGCATATGTGGCAACCCTTAAGCGCTTAAGTCGTGCCATTCAAACTAAGCGGCTAGGAAAATGGGCTAAAGGTGTGCTTCTGCAACATGACAATGCCCGCCCCCACACTAGCCGAGAGACCACCGCTTCCGACTTGGCAGCAAGTGATTATCACCTGTTCGGGAACATGAAGAAACCTCTGCGTGGTCGCTGTCAAGGCATGGGTACGCACCACTCCGAAAGAATGGTTTCAGGAAGGACTGGAGACACTGACACATCGATGGCAAAAGTGCATAAAGTTACCAGGAGATTATGTTGAGAAGGTGGACGTAACAACTGATCTGTAATGTGCTTAGTTTGGGTAGAAGAAAGTAAAGTGTGAAACGATATATTACGCCCCTAGTATAATCCGTCGTTCTTGTGATTGTACTGTTCAATAAGAATGCTTTAATCCTTGCATGACGTCATAGCACTGAGAGTCACAGCCTTGACGATTCTAGTCCTCTACCACTAAAGAAGAGAGAAGAGCATTTCGCAACATTTACTTCCGCGTTCTCAACTCTTCCGCTACAGGCAAAACAATTTCCGCTTCAAGGATTAACACAGACTCTGTATTCCTACCGCTCCGCCTTGGTTCTGAGCACACCACGTAATCATTCTAAAACTGTGTCTACCGTAATATTAGAGGTAGAAATGCAAAACATTTACCATGTTAAGTCGAAGCCCCGGCGATTCCAATGAATTGCAATTTATTGGAATAAGGCTTCTCATTTTCTCTTAGTACCTTTATAAAAATTACGAAATGTTTCAGGGTCTTGTTGAAACATGCCGTTATGTTGGTACGCTTTCCAGCTCAAGTATTCATACCACTGCATACAATTTTTTTCTACACTTAAAATACATTTATAGCTATATGAAACTCTAGAATCCCCCCAGAGGCCAACATCTAGTGGGACGTGAGTTGGCGACCATGGGACCCCAGCTGAGTCCGGCATTGCTTCCACTTACTTGTGCCGGCCTTCTCTCCGTCTTCTTTCCTGTCGACCTCACTTGGTCAACTCTTGTTCCCTTCCGACCCCGACGGTATTAGGGTATCCGCGGCCTAGGGAGTCACTTCCTTTCCCGCCTTAATTGGCCCTTGTCTCGTCTTGTCTGATACCCTCCTTCTGCGAGGGGTCAGCCTTCTTTTTCTTTTCCTGTTATCTCTTGCCTTCTGCTCAAGGTCCTCAAGGAGGCAGGATGTGTGTAGCCCCACCACTTCTGGTGCACCCTGGATAGTGCTACACCCTCAGGGGCTCACAGTTTCTCCTGCCTTCTGCTCAAGGCCCTCAAGGAGGCAGGGTGTGTATAGCCCCACCACTTATGGTGCACCCTGGATAGAGCTACACCCTCAGGGGCTCACAGTAGCCCTACCACTTCTGGTGCACCCTGGATAGTGCTACACCCTCAGGGGCTCACAGTATCTCCTGCCTTCTGCCCAGGGTCCTCAAGGAGGCAGGGTGTGTGTAGCCCCACCATTTCTGGTGCACCCTCGATAGTGCTACACCCTCAGGGGCTCACAGTATCTCCTGCCTTCTGCTCAAGGCCCTCAAGGAGGCAGGGTGTGTGTAGCCCCACCACTTCTGGTGCACCCTGGATAGTGCTACACCCTCAGGGGCTCACAGTAACTCCTGCCTTCTACTCAAGGCCCTCAAGGGGGCAGGGTGTATGTAGCACCACCACTTCTGGTGCACCCTGGATATTGCTACACCCTCAGGGGCTCACAGTATCTCCTGCCTTCTGCTCAAGGCCCTCAAGGAGGCAGGGTGTGTGTAGCCCCACCACTTCTGGTGCACCCTGGATAATGCTACACCCTCAGGGGCTCACGGCTGGTTGGTTCGGGAGTTGGCGACCCTGAGGGAATCCTGAGCTGGGTCCTGTTTCCTCCCTTTTTTCCATGACCTCTGGGGGCGGACCCTCTCCTCTTTCACTTTCCTATCTGCCACTAATGGCTCTCCTTCCTTCCTTCCAAGTCCCTCAATCCGTATTCTTCGAGGGTTGAGGGCATTTCTTTTCCTCCTGTCCTTTATTTGCCTTATTCTACTTGTGTGTTCCATTTCGTCTTCTAGTATATAAGTTAGTAGTTTTAGTTTACATTTCATTTTCATCTTCACCATTAGGGGCCGATAACCTAGATGTTAGGCCCCTTAAAACAACAATTATCATCATCATCATCATCAAACTCTAGAATTTTTACATTCGATAAATATTTACTCATTCAATCATAAATTGAAAATTGTATTACACAATACAGAAGTTTACCAACATTTGTTTAATTAGCGTGATTAAAAAGCTACATTCAACTTCTCGACTTATATTTGTAATTTGTAATTTTTTTAAGTGTGGATAAAAACTCGGAAGCAGTGGTATGAATACTTCAGGAGGAAACCGTACCAATGTAATGACATGTTTCAATCTTCTTCTTAAGTATTCAATACATGAATTGGTCTGCCGAAGTTCTCTAGTCGGCTCTATTTATAGCTTTCCTCTTCATCTCTTCATAGTTTCTGCATCCTACATCAGACGTGTGCATATTGTAGGCGTGGTCTCCCTCGAAATCTTTTGCCTTCAACCATTCCCTCCAATACCGTTTTCAGCAGGCTCAAAATATGTCCTATCAGTCTAGTCCTCCTCCTCTTTATGCTTTTCCATAGGGTATAATTTTCCTCCACCTTTTTAAATACTTCAGCATTCGTCACTTTTATGTCCAGCTAATTTTTAGCATTCTTCTATAACACCATTGTTCAAAAGAATTTAACCTCCTTTTTTCTTATTTTCCAATTGTTCACGTTTCGCAACCATAAAGGGCAATTGCTCAAACATACGCTTTTAATAATCGTTTTCTGGTTTTAAGATTAATGGAATTTGTACTGAATAAACGTTTCTTTTTGTGAAATGCTAATTTGACTTGTAAAATTCTACATTTGATTTCTTTCTTGCTTCTTCAATCTTGGTAATTTTGCTTCCGAGATATTTAAATTCTTGAACATTTTGTAGTGTTTTGTTGCCCACCACTATTTTCATACTTGAGTCTGATTTTGTACCGTCTTTGACTGACTTATTTTCATGTTGCATTCATTACCCATTATTTCCTCCATTTTTACTATTATTTGTTTGAGATGTCCTTCACTATCTGCAACTATGGCAATGTCAACTGCAAATCAATAAGACCTTTAGAAATGACACACATTTTAAAAAGTGCTTAGAGAAAACGAGAAGCCTTATTCCAATAAATTACAATTCATTGGAATCGCCCGGGCTAGGACTAAACATGGTAAAATGTTTTGTATTTCAACATGTAACATTGTGGCAGACGAAGCGAGAAATATCATGGTGCGCTCCGCCTTAAGTGCTGACAATAAGCAATGTTCAGTTAATCGATTGATATTCGATAATCGATTAGTTGGCTAACCGAAGAATCGATTCATTGATAAGTAGACACGAGATAAGAAAAGAAGTTTAAATGAAAGGTCATCGCTTAAGTTAATTTGCGCTTATTTTCGGAATGATGTATAGCAATGTATAAAAGTTCCTTTCTGGAAGAATTTTTGGAATAAATGGCTTTCATAGAATGCAAATACATTTGCCATTGGAAACAAATGTTTTAAATATCCGTATTGATGTTAGAATTAAACGTTTAAATTATACGCCAAATCAATACATAAACAAATATATATTTTATATATTAGTACATGTTTCGACCCACAGTGGGGTCATCCTCAGCCTAGAAAGAAAATCAATTAAGAATTGGAAAACTAAAATGGCATGTGCGCCTTAAATCTAAATTAATTTTCATTTTAATTTAGATTTAAGGCGCATATGCCATTTTAGTTTTCCAATTCTTAATTGATTTTCTTTCTAGGCTGAGGATGACCCCACTGTGGGTCGAAACATGTACTAATATATAAAATATATATTTGTTTATGTATTGATTTGGCGTATAATTTAAACGTTTAATAAATGGCTTTCCCTCGAGTGGCGTAGGCTACTACAGGTACATGAACAAAATTGTTACAAAAATCACGGCATGCATGTCCTACGTTGTTGGCATGTTAAAGAACCCATTTGATTTCAGTATGCCGTGTTCATAATGGCAAAATTAATTTCGGGATTTTCTGCCAACACAAAGTTCCTCATTTCTCAACTAGAAAGCGCCATAGTTTAAAGGAGCTTGGATATCTAACCTCCTTGACTTTCATAGCGCTCCAAGGAGCGACTAAGACATTGACATGCAAGCAGCTCTCTGGGCGTCAAATAACGTGGTTTCTGTCGCAAGGACCCTTACAAAGCTTGCACACGTATAGTTCGTCTGGTTGGTGATAGACGTCTCTCATGCAGATCCAGTGGTGGAAACCATGGACCGCAAAGCGCGTCAAGATATGGCTCAGCTCGTAGGATCCTTGCATCCAGTCCTGTGTAGTAATAGCGTCCGTCGCATAAAATTCATGCCAAATGTCATTTCTCTTTGCTGTCATGAGACGAAAATACTCCCCATATCCCGGTGTGTGCGGCAGGAGCATCTGCAATGTGACTTCTTCCATAAAGGGTAGTTCCCCTGTCATGACATACACAAGCCGCGAAGGCGTGAACTTGGGATAGGCATAAGGCTCTTTTTAGATACATTGCCTTGATCCTTTCCTGCGTTGCCAGATGCCTGTGGCTAAGATGTTTCCAAATAATTTCCAGGCCATACATCGCGACTGGTGCAATTTTTAACCAAAAAAGTTTTATTGCCGTCTACAGGGATAGGCTGCGTAGATGCTCGATGTCGCTCATAGCCGTCAGTGCAGCGTCCAGCCTCTCTCTCACGAGCATCGTAAAGACGTTCCCAGATGTCTGCATAGTCACCCCCCATGTACCGGAAACGGGAGACTCTAGTCAGGGGGGGGGGGTGCCTTTGTAATGAAACGTCGCGGGCTTTCCTCCCCTTCTGAAGGACATAGTGACTTGTCTTCGTCTCGTTCCAACACATTTCGTTATCTTCGGCCCATACTGCTACATTGTTCACGGCGATTTGTAGGTCTTCTGCACTTGTAGAGCTCATTTACCATATCGTCTGCGTACATATTGGGTGGAACTATTGTAGTGACGTCAGCTCTACAAAGCATTCTATGGTTTCCATGGCAACGAAGACGTTCCAACAGTCATCAGCTCGCCCAACAAACAGTATTGTACCATGGAAACATAGGTGAATGCTTCGCTTAATTAATATTTGGACTGATATGTGGTTATGGTAAGAGCCTCTAAGAGCTACAATGAAAAATCAACCAACAAAATTCCTGTCCGAACCCCCACTTATTTGGCTGCCGAAAGGCCCACCACCCAGCCACGGCAACAAACTTCCTCCTCGGAAGAAAAAGAACCAGTAGTCAGAAATAAGAAATGTCCTACAGAACCTTCAAGAACTCGTGTACGAAGCCAAACCAGAGTTGTGGAAAAGGCGTCGGAAATCGGAAGAGCAGTTCGTCATCGTTTCAGTAGTCAAAGTCCCCGACCACATTTACGTTGTGTAACACCATCGCGAGATAATCGCTCTTTGTCGATATCAACTCAGGATACTACATCTCGATGTTCACTGGTTCATCAGCAGTCCGATGAAGAAACTGACAAGGGCAGTGTGTTGTCAAATGAAGACGCCTACTCTTTCAGTAGTGAAATGCTTGTTAATCCTGACGAACGGAAAATAAGCGCCATCAAACAAATCTTGGCAAAAGAACCGCTAGTTGCAGATATCAAATGGAGTCTGTTCGCTACCGCATGCTGCAGTTACCGCTACGACGCCTGTGTAGATCCCTACCCACCAATGTTTCGTATAAATGGTCTCAAGAGTATTCGTTCATTGGTAGAAGCCTTGGACAAGTTGCCGCCTTTGTCTGTGGTCAGCAACTCCAAACCAAGAGAGTTATGTGCCCCATCTGTTGATCTCCTCAACTGGGTTCTGATCAAGCTAGACGATGTCAAAATGAAGCATATCCCAAGAAGTGCAATCGATCACATATTGGGGGAAGAGAAACTTGAAATAGAACCAGATTATATCTTCGAGATTACGTATAAGAAACCTTCCAATAAAGATAATGCGTTAAATGGGTTGCCGAAAGGAAAAAGAACGTTCTACGCTTTCCATGGGAACAGACTCGACGAGTTTCATACGATTGTACACCGTGGGGTCAATTGCTACATGAATATCTACAAGAAGTGCTTCGTGTTGGCCCGAACTTTGCCAGAAAGCCTGAAACTAAGCATGCCAGGGTAAGGTATTATTCTTCTATGACCAAGATCACGGGTTCACACCCGGCTGGAGTCGTCGAATTTTTTAAGAGCGTTAAAAATCACTCAGTATGCCATCAAACCAGTCAAAATACTGAAGACTCAAACAACACAACAATATTGCATAGAAGTGAGAAGTTCTCGGCGATAATTTGATGTCAAATATTTACACTCTCGTTGCAATCAGATTTTGTAGTAACAATTAGGCGCAGTTTATGTCGACTTTTGCTACATTTTGAACATACAAACCTATTTAAAAACCTTAAAAAGAAACTATTTTATGTTTCTGAGAACCTAAAATG
Source organism: Meconema thalassinum (assembly GCA_946902985.2). Classification (NCBI taxonomy): domain Eukaryota; kingdom Metazoa; phylum Arthropoda; class Insecta; order Orthoptera; family Tettigoniidae; genus Meconema; species Meconema thalassinum. The sequence continues at coordinate 343,040,090 of OX336395.1, forward strand.
ACAATTTTAAAAACCTAACAAGTAGTTCCCTGACGAACTAAAGAGCCTACTTTTCTTAAAACTATAGAGACCATAATTACATCAACAGTTGGCAGACCTGGCGATTTTAAATATATTCAATATAATTCTATACCGTAATCGTAAATTTACAGGTTAAACAATGAGTAGGAATTGTACGGAAATTTATAAAACGTGTACAGTCTTTCTGAGTTTTGTAAAATGTATATTTGTAACGATATTTAATTAATAATACTGTGATGTTGTTTGAGTCTTCAGTCTTTCGACTGGTTTGATGCAGCCCTCCATCTCTCCCTGTCCTGAGCTAATCGTTTCATCTCTGCATAGCTACTACATCCGACGCAATCTGTTTAACATACTTTAGCCTTGGTCTACCCCTACAGTTCTTGTCCTCGACCCTCCCTTCCATAAATAAGCTTGCTATTCCTGGGTGTCTTAGTATGTGTCCTACCAACCTATCTCTTCTCGTCATTAGCAGTCGCCAGAAACATCTCTCCTCTCCAACTCGTCTTAATACCTCTTCGTTTGTAACCCTATCTACCCATCTGATCTTCATCATTCTACTGTAACACCACATTTCAAGCGCTTCAAATTCTCCTCTTTTCTGCTGCACCAATATTCCAAGTTTCACTGCCATAGAGCGCCACGCTCCAGACAAAGGCTTTCAAAACTGACTTTCTCATACCCATATCTATATTTCCTTTTCTGTAGAAATGCTCTCCTTGCCTGAGCCAACCTACTTTTTATATCCTCTTTGCTTTGTCCATCACTGGTTATTTTGCTTCCTAAGTAACAAAAGTCTCCTACTTTAGTTTTTCACCTGCCAAATTGATGTTCATAATAACTAATAATAATAACCCGAGTCGACAAATTCAAATACCTGGGTGAGATCATCATGAAAAATGCACTGGACAAAGAAGCACTTTAGGAACGAGTACGCAAACTGGAAATATCCTACCAAACATCCCGCACAATCTACATAAAAATGCCTTTCCCAAAACACCAACTTCGTCAGTATGAAACAGTTCTGAAGCCAGTAGTTCTATATGCAGCCGAAACCCCATATCTAAATGCCAACAAAGGACTCCTTGAAGAACTGGAGAAAATAAGAGCACAAAATTGTGAGAGGAATCTTGGGATCAAAGTACAAAAATGGAATCCATCAAAAGAGATCCAACGAGGAAGTCTACAGCAAAATAGAGAATATTACCGACACAGTCCGAAAAAGACGGGCGCGATTTTACGGTCACCTGAAAAGAATGGACGGAGGAAAGTTAACTAAAGAGATCTTTCACTTTTTTGACACAAACCCCAAAACCACAATTCCCTGGTTTAGAAATACCAAAGAAGACCTGCAAATGCTACATATCTCAGCTGAAGACGCCCTTAACAGAGATCTCTTCCGCAACCGAAGAAAAGACACGGTGCCCCTTGACAGAGAAGCGTAAGCAAGCCCTCTCACCGAGAATGAGGGAAATCTGGGCTCTGAAGAAGGCTAAGTTCAGTGTCAAATGCAACAAGACTTAACGTCCTTGATGGCCCCAGCGAATTATATATAAGGTGCGTTCAAAAAGTAACGAGCTGGAGGCTGGAATGCGCAAACCGGTGACGACATCGGCTAGCCGTGGCGTGTGTAACGAGGTGTGGTTCCGACCAGAGCGTGGAAGGTCACAGTCCGTCGGTAGAGGGCATGCGTGCACGTCACGTGACGATACAAAGCGAGCAGCAGCATGCATCAATCGTCCAACCAAGACCAAGACAGTATGCCATTCGACATGCTTCCTGGTGTGGTTCAAGACTGTGGGGCACCCATTGGGCACACACTTTGCGCAATTGCAGTCGTTCCTTCATGATGGTGTGCACACATCCGACGCTCAATCCGACCACGGCGGCTATGGCGTTCACTGTCACTCGGCGGTCCTGGGTAATGAGTGCATCATCCAGCCGGACGTTGTCATCGGTAATGCAGGGGGTGCCCCAGACCGGGCATCATCGGCTAATGAGACCCGTCCTTTCCTGAAGCGCTTGTGCCACGCCTTAACCCTTGCAAGGGACATGCAGTGTTCGCCGTACACTTCTGACATTCCCCCTACTCCTTTCGCTGTCAGAAACCGAACAACACCGCTTTGCTCTTCGTTTGACGCCTCCATGTCACTGTTTGCAATGCGACTGGCAGCGTTGGACGACTGATGCATGCTGCTGCTCTCTTTGTATCGGCATGTGACGTGCACGCGTGCCCTCTAGCGACGGGCTGTGACCTTCCACGCTCTGGTCGGAACCACACCTCGTTACGCAGGCCACGATTAGCCGATGTCGTCACCGGTTTGCGCAATACAGCCTCCGGCTCGTTACTTTTTGAACGCACCTTATATACTAATAATAAAATGTAATTAAAATGTCCGCCTTTAGTTTATATCATTTTACTAACTTAGGCCAATGTTGAATGTGGTTGTCAGATGCACACGAAATTTCTTAAATGTGTGATGTTTACATAATTTAACATTTCAGGCAAATATTTAAAATCGCTGTTGGGTATATGTGTAATATTGCATCTTTCATTATTTGTTAATTAATTTACTGGCACACGCCAGGATTTTCATCCCAATTACAGTCGCATAAACTGAACATTTAAATAACTAGGTGTGATATTAAAACAGTATAATACAAGGTTGGTTGGCTAGTATGACATTGCGGTAAAAATACATGATATACAATTTGCAAAGTTTGAAACATTATTTCTGGCGAATGGTTAGAAATTCCATTAAAAAAGAAATAGATGATGATTATGATAATTGTTGTTTTAAGGGGCCTAACATCGAGGTTATCGGCCCCTAATGGTCTGGGTGATAGCGAAAATGACAATGAAGTGGAATCCATAAAGAAAATTAGGTTAGACTGAAAATACTCACAAAATGTAATTTAGAGACACGGGGAGCCAATTAATAAGAACAGGGCGGGGATCTTAAAGAGAAAATGAACTATAATGATAAGAAAAAGAAGGCTGAGCCCTAGAAGAATGAGGTATCAGGAAAGATGAGACAAGGGCCAATTAAGACGGGAAAGGAAGAGACTCCCTAGGCCTCGGATACCCTAATACCGTCGGGATAGGAACAGAACAAGAATTGACCAAGTGAGGCCGGCACAAGTAAGTGGAAGCAATGCCGGACTCAGCTGGGGGCCCGTGGTCGCCAACCCACGTACTAATAGCTGTGAGCCCCTGTGGGGCGAAAAAACAGTGAAGGAAATACTAAAATCTATGGCATTATTTCTTCGAATAACATTGTTGAAGATATTACATAGTCTGTTCAGCGGTGATTTTTTTGTGGGCAGATGTCCTGGTTCTTTTAATTTCAAATGTGATATTGTTCCTTGAATTGATGTGTGGAACATGGAAATTTAAGAGAGAAAGAAATTCGGAATCATCAATTGAATTGTTCATAATATTGAAAATGAATTTCATAGCATCAATTTTTCTTCGTATTTCTAAAATTTCTACATCAAAATATATTAGCAGTTCCTGATAAGGTATCAAGTTAGTTTTCTGTTCTTTTAAAATGTAGATAATAGGGAGTTCCAATACTACTCGCGTGTGGCGGAGCTCTTTCCGGTCACAGGGGGAGTCCGTCATTTTGTGTAGGCTAAGAAAAGATCATACAAGATCTACCCACTAGTATTTACTGTCGACAAAAATATTATGTGCACTCGAATTTGAAGGTTGTTTGTCTAGTAACAAACAGGCCTACATAAAATCCAATAACATCATCATTTTTGTCGTTCTATTTTACGTTAGTTCTTGTAGCTTTGGAAATTTTAATTTATATTTTAATATTTTTTATCGCAATTGGAACACAAAAAGTGCCTGTTTTTAAGCGTGTTTCAACCGTGCATCACATTTAAGAATTAGTATCTCAAAAATCCGTTCTCTAATCGAATCTAAATTTTAACACAATATACATTGGAATGTTTTATAACTGGTTTATTAATTTCAAAATGTTGTGTGTCCAAGGAACAAAGTTGTTATCACCTTTGTAAGGTAACTTTTTCTCGGCTCGGGGTGGTTGGAAAATTGCGTTCTTGGTCACGTTGTAATCCTTATACTGTACATCAAGAGGTTATGCTGTATGACTGTGAAGTCCGTAAATTAATTCACTTATTATATATCGGTTTGTATTTTTACGGGAAAAATAAGACATGGTTCAGCAGTTAGCCGATACGGGGAAAGCTGTACAGCGTTGCCGAGATGCGTCATAGCGCGCCTTGCTCGGAATTGTATGGGCAGCTTCCACTCGCTATTTAAAATTAACGTGTGATGAACTTCATTAATTCAAGCAAATGGTATTAAGAGGCATTTTCCCCATCAGCTTTTCTCATGAGGGCTTTGGACTTCCATAGCAGCTATAATTTGTTTTTCATTTTTAGATTATTGTTAAGTTTTTAATGTTCTTTTTATTTGCGTTTATCTATTTACAATATATACGTTGGTTAAGTGACAAACAGCGGTAGCTATACTCGCTAACGCGCAGCACTAGGCCATGAGGACAGGTTATCTGTGGACTCTGTAGACTTAGGTTCGAGCCCCACCGTCGGCTGTCCTTGAAATGATGTTCCGTGGTTTCCCCATTTTCAACTCCAGGAAAATGCTGGGATAGTACCTTCAGATAGGCCATGGCCACATGCTTGCCTAGTTACATTCATCATCATTCATTTCATCTCTCAATAACTCATCTCATGAGATTGGCTTCAGGAAGGGCATGAGGTCGTAAAAACCACCCGCCACATCATTTCATCGCATCTCTTCCCCAACCCCGACGAAAACGGGAATAGTAAGGGGTAGGCATTGGTTTAAGTCACCTACAATTCAACGCGTGTCTAGAGGCTGCGATCGGTAACGATTCCATAAGAACAGTTTTATTAAGTTTTTCAAATCGAAATCCTATGCTGTATACAAGTTAATTTTAAATAGCGAGTGGAAGCTGACCATACAATTCCGAGCAAGGCGCGCTATGACGCATCTCGGCAACGCTGTACAGCATTCCCCGTATCGGCTAGCTGCTGAACCATGTCTTATTTTCCCGTACAAATACAAACCGATATACAATAAGTGAATTAATTTACGGATTTCACAGTCATACAGCATTACCTCTTGATGTATAAGGATTACAACGCGACCAAGAACTACATTTTCCAACCACCCCGAGCCGAGAAAAAGTTACTTTATAAAGGTGATAACAACTTTGTTCCTTGGACACACAACATTTTGAAATTAATAAACCAGTTATACAACATTCCAATGTATATTGTGTTAAAATTTGGATTCGATCTGATGACGGGTTAGTGAGATAATAATTCTTAAATGTGACGCACAGTTGAGACACGCTTAAAAACGGACACTTTTTGTGTTCCAACTGCGATAAAAATATTAAAATATAAATGAGAAATTCTTAACCTACATGAACTAACGTAAAATAGAACGGCAAAAATGATGATGTTATTGGATTTTATGTAGGTCTATTGGTTACTTCACAAACAACCTTCAAACTCGAGGGCACATAATACTATGGTCGACAGCAATGTGAAGGGAAGACCCCCCACTTTGTACCTGTGGAGCCGTATTTACCGTGGCCCACATTTTAACCGAGTGTGTGGATCTTGCTGACTTACGAAGAAACCTTGGTTTGCTGACGACACTCAAACTTATATTAGCCGATGACGCGGTGGCTGCTGATCGCGTTATCCGCTTTATAAGTGAGAGTGGGTTAGGGCCAGCAAACTAAATTTTCCAGTGTACATTGAATCTAAGACTTGTTCGTTTTTGAATGCTGAATTTTTGTCTTCCCGTAATTTTCGATTATATTATAATTATTAGGTTTTTTGTTTTATTAATTTTCGGCCTTTTGAAATTTAGTTGTCCAGCTCTAATCTGTGTTAAGAGGGTCAGATAACCTCATAGTTCCGGCCCTTCAAATAGCAATAACTAACTAACTAACATGGCATGCCCAGTAATGTTCCACCTTGTTGTCAACAGATATGGATTGGGCAGCAGTCGTATTGGTAGCAAACTACACTGTGTTGGTGTGTGCGAAGTGGTCGACCACGCGGACGTCGAGAGACAGAGCTTCACCAACGTCAGTACAGGAGTGCAAGATACCTTCAACGTGCACAACAGTGATCTTGTGGCGCTTCGCTACCTTCTGGTATTCTGTTGTCCAACCAAGAAGAAGCCCAGAGACCAAAGCCTTCTGGACTACAAACTCGTGATTCTGTTCATTCTTTACATTTACATCGTCACTTTTCTGTGCTTCTATCTATAATACAGTACACCACACATCTATTGGTCCATTCTTATGTTTTAGGTTGTTGGACATTTTGAAAACGATTGGAATAAAGTACAGGGATAGGAGGGTGATCTACATTCAGCAGTTATTCGAGCCGAGAGAGAAGCTGGTATTCAAAAGGTGTAAGGCAAGGCTGCAACGTATCAGTAAAGCGCTGCACGGATGTGGATATACGCGGATATCCACAACATTTTTTTTGCCATAGCAGTAACGAGCCGGAGGCTGGAATGCGCAAACCGGTGAAGACATCGGCTAATCATGGCGTGTGTACGAGTTGTGATTCCGACCAGAGCGTGGAAGGTCACAGCCCGTCACTAGAGGGCACGCGTGCACGTCACGTGACGATACAAAGCGAGCAGCAGCATGCAACAATCGTCCAACGCTGCCAGTCGCATTTTAAACACTGACACGGAGGAGTCAACCGAAGAGCAAAGAGGTGTTGTTCGGTTTCTGACAGTGGAAGCAGTAAGGGGAACGGACATTCATCGCCGAATGTCACAAGTGTACGGCAGACACTGCATGCCCTTTGCAAGCGTCAAGGCGTGGCACAAGCGCTTCAGGGAAGGACAGGTGTCGTTGGCCGATGATGCCCGGTCTGGGGCACCCCCCTGCATTACCTATGACAACGTCCAGCTGGTTGATGCACTCATTACCCAGGACCGCCGAGTGACAGTGAACGCCATAGCCGCCGTGGTCGCTCCACGACAATGCACGACCTCATACGGCCAACACAGTCGCGGCACTCCTGCAGAAATTCAAATGGGAGGTTCTCGGCCACCCTCCATACAGTCCAGACCTCTCTCCCTGTGATTACGCCATGTTTGGTCCCCTGAAAAGGGCTCTGCGTGGCCAACGATTCACCTCGGACGCCGAAGTCCAGCTGTACGTGCGCGAACTGGTTCACATCGCAGCCCAGGGAATTTTATGAGACAGCCATTCACCGCCTCGTGTCACAGTGGGACAAGTGCCTCAACAGCCAGTACCAATACTTCTAACATACAGGTACTGGTTTCTGTAATTATGCCTCCGGCTCGTTAATTTTTGAACGCACCTTATAGTTTACAAGGCTGTGCGGATAAGCTGCTGATAATGTTTGGAGGAAATTTGCTGATAGTTTTTAGAATACAATCCCAACTTGTTTAATATCATTACTAGGACCGAATATTCATGAGACTAGCGGACCCGCGCGAGAAATCTCGCATGTTCATAAGCCACACTTTCCCCAATAGGTTTATAATGAGAGACTCAAGGAGAAAGGTTGTTATGTTTTTATTTCAACCAAATGCTTATAGAACACTATTTACATTTCAGTTAGAATTCCAAGTACTACGGTCCCTAACTTAAGAAGACAATCACTGAAAACTGGATCATCATAACACTCACCGGTTATTCGATATTTATGAAATTATACGATTGGAGTATTCATTCCTTTGATTTACTGTTTCTGAAATCCATGCAAAATGATAAAGGAACGACCTCAGAATGTTAAAATGACATGAAACAGGCATCAAAGCGGCCAAAATGTGAAGTGGACAGCAATTATGGAGCGTATTTTCCTACAGCAAACAGGATGCACGAATCCACTTTCTTGTGTGTACCGACTCTTTTGAGTTCGTTGCAGTCAATTGCTACATGTTTCCCACAACACCCCCTCGTGCAGCGAATCCATGACCTACTAGCCGGGCTGTGCCACGCTGGCACTCGAGTGGCTTCCAAGCCACATGGGAATAGCGGGAAATGAGTTAGCGGATCAATCTGCAAAAGAGGCGGTATCACTACCACCTCGACCAATGGAGGTACCCGCTACAGATATTCGCTCTCAGTTACGCCTACAAGTACTGGCTTTTTGGGAGAGTCAGTGGCTAGCTGACCCACTGCCCAGTAAACTGAGAGCGATCAAGGGAACTACTCGTGTGTGGCGGAGCTCTTTCCGGTAGGCTAAGGATAGGTCATACAAGATCCACCCACTCGTACCTAATGAGAAGGGAAGACCCCCACTTTGTACCTGTGGGGCCGTTTTCACCGTGGCCCACATTTTAACCGAGTGTGTGGATCTTGCTGACTTACGAAGAAACCTTGGTTTGCCAGATTACACTCAAACTTATATTAGCCGATGACGCGGTGGCTGCTGATCGCGTTATCCGCTTTATAAGTGAGAGTGGGTTAGAGCCAGCAATCTAAATTTTCCAGTGTAAATTGACTCAACGACTAGTTCGTTTTTGAATTCTGGATTTTTTGCTTATTCCGTAAATTTTGTTAATGATTATAATTATTAGTTTTATTTAATTTTTTATGTTCGACGATGTCGTAATGGAAATATTATATGTCAGAAATCTGTATCACAATGAGGGTCATTATAACACTATTTTTCATTATAAAACAGTTTCTCCCACCAATCAGAGCTCAAGAAACAGTTGTGTGACCAATTAGGTGAGGATATCCTTCCACGGCCTTCTATTTTAAATTTCACTGCGTGGCTTGTGCCATAGTGGGGTATTCCAGGAGGCCATGGTATTCTCTGCATCCCGTGCGCTCTGTTCAGTACATAGAACTGGCGAAATCTCGACAGATATTTATGAATATGTTTGAACATAAAATAGTTATAATTATCGTCGAACATAAACAGTCGTATGAAACTCGCCTATAGTGGTAATTAAGACACTCTTATGGAAATTATAAAACTCGCTTCGCTCGTTTTATAAACCTGATGATGATAATTGTTGTTTTAATTGGCCTAACATCTAGATTATCGGCCCCTAATGAAATGGAAACCAGAACGAAAATTAAGTGAGACGGAAAATACTTACAAAAAGGAATTCATATTGAAGCAACTCACAAAATGTTCTTAAGTTACAAAAGGGAATTTAGAACGAAAAGATTCACAAAAAAAAAACAATAGATTGAAAGATACCCACAAAATGTAGGCCAGGTTCAAAATACTTACAAAATGCAATTGAAATTGAAAAAGCTTACAAAAGGTACGGTAGATTCAAACGACTCATGTGGATTGACAATACTAAAAAAATGCAATTTAGATTGAAAATACTTGACAAAATGTAATTTTTTTACCCACAAAAAGCAATTGAGAATCAAAATATTTGCAAAATGCCCACCAAACAAAATGCAATTTAGAATTAAAATTCTTGCGAAATGCGGTTTTGGTTGAAAATACTTACAAAATGCAATTGAAATTCAAAATACTCACTAAAATGCCCTGAAACCTACATTGAAAGACTTACTAAAAAGCAATTTAGATTGTCAATCTTAACAAAATGCAATTGAGGTTGAAAACAATCGCGAGATGTAATTTAGATCGAAAAAACGTACAAAATGCAATGTAGATTAAAAATACCTACAAAAAATCGCTAAAGGGAATTTAGATACACGGGGAACCAAGTAACAAAAACAGTGCGGAAATCTTAGAGAGAAAAGGAAATATAATGAAAAGAAAACAAGAGGTCTGACCCCTCGAAGAATGAGAGATCAGGAAAGATGAGACAAGGGCCAATTAAGGCGTGAAAGTGAAAGACTCCCTAGGCCTCGGATACCCTAATACCGTCGGGGTCGGAAAAGAACAAGAGTTGTCCAAGTGAGGTCGACAGGAAAGAAGACAGAGAGGAGCCCGGCAAAAGTAAGTGGAAGCAATGCCGGACTCGGCTGGGGTCCCGTGGTCGCTAACCGACGTCCCACAAGATGTGAGCCCCTGGGGGAGTTTTATAAACATACTCATGTCTTAATTATTGCCATTATAGGCTCGTTGCATGATGTACTATTGTTTTATTACTTTTCCGTCTTTTCAATTTTAGGTGTCCACCTCCCATTCCAAATTTGTATAATTTAATCTGTGTTAAGAGGGGCAGATGACCTCGTAGTTCCGCCCCTTACAACGACAATAACTAACTAACAATGAAGGAAATTGGAAAAAAGAATCGAGGAGAAATTACTTCAACTCTTGAGATTTGCTGATGACATCGTCATCTTAGTTGACACACCAGAAGGTTTTAATGAGTTTTAAAATGGTATGGATTCTGTCTTGAGGAGAGAAACCTTTATGGACATCAAATTGGCAGGGGAAAAGCTAAAGGAAGTAGGAGACTTCTGTTACAAGGGAAGTATGAGGTAAGACAGGTCGGAACCTATCTTAAAACTTTGTGGACGCAATCGTTGTACTACAAGAGGACAATGTGCGCCAGATTGAACTGCATAGCTCCGAAATCGTACCTGACATCCTGGTAAGCAGGCATGACGGCTGGCGGAGCTGGACATCCCTGTGCACTCGGAGTAGTAGCGAACGGCTTGGGCGGTCAGGGCTGTGCATTCCAACATGTACGGTACTCGCTACCTCCCAATAGCCCAGTCAATAAAGGTTTAGTGTCGCAACTAATTAGAGGAAAGCTGATTTTTTTCAGGATGTTAGTATATAAAGTATAAAATAAAATAACACAAAGTCCCGACCCCCACCCCCCTTGCTTCCTCCCCCACCCCCTCCCCAACCTTACAAGAGGAGTACTCTGGTTTAACGCTTACAGTTAAAGAACTAATGAAGTTACAAACGCGATCTTTTAATAATCTTACGCCTAACATAATTCTAAACAAATTAAGTCATATAAACTTTTTATGTAGATAGCGTAATTTCAGCGTAATACTCCAATATATGCAAAAAACTGCCACTACAAAACACAAAAAGTAACTTCAACCTATTGTACCTTTTCATCCTTCCGTCATACAATGAAATGTTTTGCACAAAACTTATAGACAATTTAATTAGCTTCAAAAATATGTGTCTACTATAATGCTTACCGTTCAAATGATGGCTTCAAAGAGAGCGATGAACATTAATGGCCACCGCGTCGCCGCGCCAGACGAAGCAGTGCCGCGCCGTTGTCACTCGATGCTGAAGGGCATCGCTGTATGTACTCATATCCTTAATCTTGAATAGTCATTGAGTTTATGATGATAAAATATAAAAACTTTAACTTCAACTTTTCATTACCAAAATCCTGTACTTAGTACACTTTTATAGCTGACAAATAATAAAGTTTCATTGTATAGTATTGTTGATAACTTATTAATTCCTGCACAACTAACACGGCCTAATAATAAACAACGTTTATGTTTTTCCTTTTTTTTTAGTATAAAGGGTCATTTTCTAATGTTTCATCGGTTTGGTCTGAAGAATTTTTACAATACATTCCACTGCAGTTCCCACACATAGATGTGCAATCGAACCCAGCTTTACGACAACTACAGTTTGTCACACACAATGTTTTGCAATTACAAGATATCAGTAGAAGAAGTTCACTTGGAGCAGCAGGATTCGTCATGGGCTTAGGTATCAGTCTGTTATTTGATGTATACTGCCAACCCCATTCTTCTGCCGGAATTTTACAACCTAACCAAGTTTGAATCTGGTGGTAAACCCTCAAAATATGTTGATGAGCAGCATCTGAAGTTGGTGGAAGTTTTGCTCAATCAAAATTATACTTGAGAGACATTTTTGCGGTTAATTGCTTGAACTTAAAGTACCTGGCTTCATTGAGGGTTTTGAACTTTGATAAGTTGTACATGCTTAGGATAAACTGTTCTCCACTTTCTAGAAGGATATCTTTTGTAATGTCTTGTTTTGTGAAAAGCTCAGCCTGAGATCTAGCTTCAATTGATTTACGTATCATGTCGACTGCTTTTAACTTCCCTAGCCCATAGAAAGCAGATGTCGTATCACAACCAGTCATTGAATGAGAAAAAAAGCAGTCAAGTTTGCTGCTTGACATGTTGATTTATAAGAAAATCGACAGAGTACAGTTTGGACATTGACGACGAAGGCTTTAAGAAGAAAAGTTTGGCGTCTTGCTGGGGAGCTAATGCTACGAGTAAAACCAAGAGATGTGTATCAGTTCACGACAACAACTGTAGTATTATTAGTTTGCACATATTTAATTGCCTGGTCGACAATGACAGTGTCAGCGTCACCTTCCGCAGAAAAAAAACTTTAATATCCTCAGTCACACAACGTGATGTAATTGCTTCTATCAACCGCTTTTTGTTGAGGGTTTGCTAGAAAGTCTGCTTGTTGTGTTGTGCAAACTGTATTTTCATCAAAAAAAAAATGTGTGAGAAGATTTCTTTGATGCTCTTCTCTCTTGTTCTTGATGTTTTGTGGTTGGAAAGTTGGGATAACCGTCGAATACCACTGTAACTTTATTTCCGTATTTACAAAGTATAGAGCTTAAATAAGAATCTATTATTTCCTTAAAAGTGCTGTTTTTTCTCCAAACCACAGCATGTAACAAATAGCCACCATCCACCACAAAAACATCTTCATTTGCCTTGAAGCTTTCTTCAACAATTCCATCTTCAAATAATTTCATAAACGATGCTTTCGTACCTTTACGTATTGATGCCTCGTCAAATAGTGACGGTGGGTGAGATGCTAATTCGAACTCAAAATAAGATTTCAACTTAACGGGGCTGTCACAGATGCATAAAATTCGATTGAATATTTGCTGGGAGTTAATTGAAACTTCTTTAGATCTCACTTTGATAGACTTGAAACTTGCCTGTGTTGTAACCATATCCTTCCGCTGTACTGTTATGTCATTGAAAGATTTTCCCACCATATTTTCCATTGCTTTTAAGCCAACTTCAAACGCATCATCGCAATTAACTGAAGAGTCTGATACCAATCCCGTTGAAAGAGAAACCAATTCACTACTGCCGCAAGCAAAAGGGTTGTGCTGACTTAGCCAAACTTTGAACTTTGATAAATCTTGTAGGTCTCTGGATTTGCAGCTTTCTCTCAGCTCTACATGTTGCTCGTGAGTATTGTAGTTCAGTCCAAGAAAGCTTCTAAATGCTTCACTTACACGTAAAAATGAAGGGGCTCCTAAAACCCATTTGTTTAAGGTGCTCTCAGTTATTCCTCTACCGTGCGTTAAACCTCCTATTGACTTTAACGACTTCATCAAAGACTGCTCTATACACATATCGCTCCAATTTCCAGACCAAAACTCTTCTTTTCTTCGTATAGTGAAAAGACCTTTCGTTACAAAAAGTTCGTACTCTTCCTCAGTTAGCTTTGTTTGCAGTTTGTCCATTTCTTGGACATACATATGAGCAGATTTTGCGTAAGGAAGGTGCCCCGCAGCATGAAAGTAAGGAAGCATATCGATGGCAGTATCTAAGTGCAATTTCCAGTTTCCCGTTCTCTCAGCTAGGATAAAATTTAACATTAGGTCAACTTGCTGAATTAGATTTAGCCAAAGCTTTGATGTTCTGCTGACTGACTTCTTTACATTGATACGGTCTGTCAATTTTGACACGGAAGATTGAACAGCTTTATCATCACAAGCAAAACTATCAGCATTTCACTGCACTTGGCACAACACAACAACTTGTATTTCTGTACAAAAAGTAAAACTATCACGAAACACAAAATGCAACGAACCGCACAATGCCATGGTAAACCGAACACTAAACAGGCAAGGCCCACTAATAACGAAAAGGACTCAATAAGCAGCGTAGTAGAGATAAGAGGGCAGTAAACAAACAAGTTGCAACGTGCAGTCTGACTCATGCAGACAGCCAAGCGGCCGAGTCACCACACCACGCTATCCGCGGCTGCCCGGCGGGATGCGCGTTGTCCGCTACTGTTCATCGCACTGTGAAGCCATCATGTTAACACATATCTTTTGTAGACCCATAACGTTAAAGATAATAACAGTAGCTAAACATTTTAATCGAACATATTTTTTCTACGACATAGGGCAAATAGTTATAATTAGTATAAATTACTTTTTGTTTTTTGCAATGACAGTTTTCTGCATATATTAATGTATTATGGCGATAATAGGTTGTCTACATAAAAATTTATTCCTAAATAAATTGTTAAAAATATTGTAAGGAGTAAAATAAAAAAACAATCACGTCTGTAACTTTATTAGTTTTCGAGCTGTAGGCATTTAACCATAGTACTGCTCTAGCAAGGGGTAGGAGGGGGTGGGGGGGAAAGCAAGAGGGGTGGGGGTCGGGACTTTGTAATTTTTGGCTATTTACTTTGTATACTAACATCCTGCAAAAATTCAGCTTTCCTCTAATTAGTTGCGACAAAGCGTATATTTTTACCTTTATTGACTGGGCTACAATGATTTATATGAGAGATTCGCCACATGATATCGGAGTCTTGCAGTTCAATTTTGAGGCTGATTTTACGCCAACACAAAGTTCCTTCTTTCTCTAATAGAAAGCGCTATAGTGTCAAGGAGCTTAGATATCTAACCTCCTTGAATTTCATAGCGCTCCAAGGAACAACACAAATTCGACATGTCAGCTGCCCTCTGGGCGTCAAATAACAAAGCATGCCTCCGGCATCCGAGGCCATACGGTATTATTATTATTAATCTCATAATTTAAAATTAATCGATTAATTGATTAGCCGACCTCGGCCTCGGTTGTAAGCTTTGTTATTTGACGCCCAGAGGGCAGCTTGCATGTCGAATTTCGTTGTTCATTGAAGCACTATGAAAGCCAAGGAGGTTTCTAAGTTGCTTGAACACTATAGCGCTTTCTTGTAGAGAAATGAGGAACTTTGTGTTTGCGGAAACTCCCGTAGATTAATTTTGCCATTATGAACACGGCCTACTGAATTCAAGTGGGTTCTTTGACATGCCAACATCGTATGACATGCGTGTCGTAATTTTTGCCGCCTTTCAAAAACCACTTACCATGGAGTGCACCTGCAAGCTTGGGGTTAGTAGACCGACATGATAACCACTCGCCCACCGTGGCAAGCAATGCTTGGATTTGGTAGTCCGACACAGTCACCCACTAAGCAGCACCGAATCTTAATGCGTCAACACGTTTTTTTCGCCAGTAACCCTTTCAAATTTTAGTGTCAACAAGAAGAACTAGGAAGTTACTAAATTAGTGTGTCATCGAAAGTATTATTAATAGTACAGTACAGCTTTTAGTAAATCGTTAGAAAAGCATAACTCTAAATGCACGATCATTTTGTCGGAAAACTCAAAACATTTTTGAAAAGCGTTTTTGTCTGTATCGACGTATTTTAAAGAGAAGTTTTTTTTAACAAATACATTTAATAATTATTATTGTTCTAAACTTTCCTGTGTTTGTTAATCAGCTCAACAATCACATCTATTTCAATCGCAACGTATCAATCATAACTGGACTCATATTAACCTTTGTGCCATCTGAATAGTACAATTTTCACACTTCGGCAGACTATAACTTTGGAACAGTAAGGCGGAGGAAAAAAATGTTTCAATAAATGTTGTAGACAATTTTGAGAGGAACAAATTTCTAATTCAGTCTTTTGTGAACAAAACATTATTTCTAGGACAGAAAGTGAAAAAAGACTTTTTTGGAAACGTTGGCACCACCTAACTTCTGCATTTCAAAACGTATGATATGACCTCAATGAGACAAATTGTAGCTGATAATGTCCTCTAGACTTTTTCTTTAAAATACGTATATTCAGAGAAAAACGCTTTTCAAATTTATTTTTGAGTTTCCGACAACATGATACTACAAATTATTCCGAAATTTAGAGTTAAGCTTTTTTTGTGCTTTGCTAACGATTTACAAAGAGCCAACCATTCCAGCTGTACTGTACTGTAAAACAACAATTCGATGTGTTTTCTTACACCTTGGGCAGATAATCTCGTTGTCCCGCGGAACGGACACAGGAATAAGTAAATCTTCTGGAACTAGTCACATGAGTCCTCTCAGTTGAGTCAATATACAGCGAAGGTATTTTAATATACACACATCAAAAAAAGTTTTGCATCACCTCGGTTCCCAGATCTCCGGCATATAGACGTTGACTGTGTATATTGTATCCAAGATACAGTCCCTTTGACTGTTCATAGATGTCACTAAAACTGCTCAAAGATGTAAACAACCATGCATGAGCAGGGCCTATTAGACGGAGGGGGTACGACAGCCGATCAGTTCCAGTCATTCCACCAGGACGAAGGTACGCTGCTCATGTTGTCTGTAGTTCTACCATGCCTAGAAGGTCAATACCGCAGTTCGATCGCGTCCGCATTGTTACTTTGTGTCAAGAAGGGCTCTCAACAAGGGAAGTTTCCAGGCGTCTCAGAGTGAACCAAAGCGATGTTGTTCGGACATGGAGGAGGTACAGAGATACAGGAACTGTCGATGACAGGCCTCGCTCAGGCCGCCCAAGGGCTACTACTGTAGTGGATGACCGCTACTTACGGATTGCCGCTCGGAGGAACCCTGACAGCAATGCCACCATGTTGAATAATGCGTTTCGTTCAGCCACAGGACGTCGTGTTTCAACTCAAACTGTGCGCAATAGGCTGCATGATGCGCAACTTCACTCCCGACGTCCATGGCGAGGTCCAGCTTTGCAACCCCGACACCATGCAGCGCGGTACAGATGGGCCCAACAACATGCTGAATGGACCCCACGGAATTGGCATCACGTTCTCTTCACCGATGAGTGTCGCATATGCCTTCAACCAGACAATCGTCGGAGACGTGTGTGGAGGCACCCTGGTCAGGCTGAACGTCTTAGACACACTGTCCAGCGAGTGCAGCAAGGTGGTGGTTCCCTGATGTTTTGGGGTGGCATTATGTGGGGCCGACGTACGCCACTGGTGGTCATGGAAGGCTCCGAAACGGCTTTACGATACCTGAATGACATCCTCCGATCCATAGTGCAACCATATCGGCAGAATATTGGAGAGGCATTTGTCTTCATGGACGACAATTCTCGACCTCATCGTGCACATCTTGTGAATGCGTTCCTTCAAGATAACGACATCGCTCGACTACAGTGGCCAGCATGTTCGCCAGACATGATCCCTATCGAACATGCCTGGGATATGTTGAAAAGGGCTGTTTATGGACGTCTTGACCCACCAACCACTCTGAGAGATTTACGCCGAATTGTCGTTGAGGAGTGGGACAATTTGGACCAACAGTGTCTTGATGAACTTGTGGATAGTATGCCACGGCGAATACAGGCATGCATCAATGCAAGAGGACGTGCTACTGGGTATTAGAGGTAGTGGTGTGTACTGCAATCTGGACCACAAATGCTGAAAGTCTAGCTGTATGATGGTACAACATGCAATGTGTGGGTCTCATGAGCAATAAAACGAGCTGAAATGTTGTTTGTGTTGATCTCTATTCCCTTTGTATTTAACGGTTCCGGAACTCTTGGAACCGAGGTGATGCAAAACTTTTTTTGATGTGTGTATAAAGCCCCCTTAAAGTATAATATACAAATATTAAAATCCAGTCCATCGTGTGTATCGATACAGAGCTGTGTTTCCGATATGGAGTCATATTTCAGAAGAATTCGGTGTTGATAACTTCAGCATTCCCCACTCGACAGCTCACCTTGGAAACAACTCAAGGACTCAAAGTCTGATTCTAGAAACGAACACAATATACACATATCACAACGACAGCATACGTGAGGGAGTCGACAGATATTCACTTCCACTGGAACTGTCCTGACGTTGAACAAGTTTCCCAGTCTCCTCTCTAAAGGAGGTCGCTGCTATAGTTGCAAGTCAAACCACTCTTACAGCCTATACCGCTCTCTCACCTTAGGGTCAGATGACCTCGTAGTTCCGCCCCTTTAAACAATAGGTTTCAACCAAGGCCGCACTAGATAGACAGGCCACAAGGCTCCCCCTCCACTTTGGTCGCTACGTCACACCACATGTAGCCGGACGCTTCACTTCTCGCCACATCACCAGTAGCTTGTAGGCTGAGATGAACCTCGCAGCAATGACGCATTTAATGGTATTTAATGATTGAAACGTGTGTGAACATAGTGAATTATGCCCACGTCGTGTTGTGTACCTGGTTGTAGAAGCAACTACAGTTCAAACCAACCTAATATTTCAGTGTTTAAATTCCCTACTGACTTGGTTCGGAAACAAAAGTGGATCTTAGCCATCCATCGATCCGAATTGGTCCCTTCGGCAAGCTCTGTTGTGTGCATAAAACACTTCGACGAAAGGTTCATAATTAGAGAGGATTCTGTTAAAAGACCCGATGGGTCCATTTTAACTGTAAAACGTGACCATTTGAAACTCGCAAACGATGCTATTCCTACTAAGTTTGAAAATGTGCCAGCCTATCTGTCAAAAAATCTTCCAACACCGAGGAAAACTCCTATTCAAAGACAAAAAGAAATTGAAAAACGGGAAGAAGAAAGAAAAAAGCTGAAGAAGATGATGATAGGATCAAGGACTTCGAGGACGTTAAAGGTAATTTCAGTATTAAATGCAAATTAGATTTTGACAAAGTTTTTGTCAATTTTGACAGCCAAAGACTCTGTATTTTCAAAATTTATATGACTGAGGAAAATGTTCCGAGAATTGGTACTTCTTTAACATTAAACGAGACTCTTGATTTTAAAGCCGTAAATCATGATATTTTGATCAAGGGTGCATTAGGTGACAGAGGCAAGATGTTAAAATGGTCGAATTTGAGAAGTATCTGTAACTTCCTGCTTAGTCCTGCTTGTGACTCAAAAGTGACTGTCCACGACAAAGTAGAAACTGTGAACAAAATAATCGACGAAATTAAAAGTGAAGTTGATGACTGTGTAATTAGTGATAAAATAGAATTTTGCAAGGAACAGTTAAACTTAGCCTTTGCAAAGAAAGTGTCTTACTCCTGTATACTCATAACATGGTTCGCTTCAATATTTTTCGCATTCCCTGTGGCATATAAGAAGATAAGACAGTCAACGTTCCTTACAATGCCTCACCCTGTGTATTTACAGTCCTTTACTGCAAAACTAGGCACGGGAAATTCGGGTAGAGACGATTCGCATTGGAATTACTTGAAAAAGAAACTAAAATTGTTAAGTGAACATGAGAGATTTTGTAACTTGTTGCTGGATGAAGTCTATGTAAAACCTGAGCTTAACTATAAAGGTGGAAAGGTAGAGGGAGTTGCTCTTAGTAGTAAAAGTGGAGAAAATAACACTACATTAGCTACAACTGTACACACTTTTATGTTGTCATCCATTCTTAAACGAAATAAAGACGTTGTTGGTTTGTTTCCGTGTAAGAACCTAACGTCACATTACTTAGAAGAACTAACTTTGCAAGTCCTTAACGTATTAACAGATATAGGTTATAAGGAAGTATGCATAATTTCGGATAATAACAGTGTTAACAGGAAAATGTTTGAAAAGCTATGCAAAGGCAATTTACAAAGCACTTTTCAAAACCCATTTGACGAAACGCAAAAGATTTTTGTAATGTTTGATTCTGTTCATTTATTTAAAAGCTTAAGAAATAACTGGCTTAACCAAGCTGATAACTTACAAACTTTTGTGTTTCCTAAGTTTGACAACCCTGAGTCAGACAAAAAATGTTTTGCTAGTATTGGTCACCTTAAACAGCTGCATAGAGGAGAAGAGAATAATGTAGTTAAGCTTGCTCCTGCCCTAAACCAAAAAGTTTTGTACCCAACGTCTTTAGAGCGACAAAATGTAAACCTTTGTTCTAAACTGTTCGACGAGAAAAATGTCGCCGCTTTAAAACACTTTGACAAAATAAAAATACAAATGATTTTAAAAGCACAGCTGTATTTTTAGAAATAATTCTTCAGTGGTGGAAGATTGTTAATGTTAAGCATGCTTTCAAACGACCCTCATTGTAACGCAATATTTTCAGTTCATGATGACAATTTTTTATTTCTGCGCAAGTTTTTAACCTGGTTAATTAGGTGGGATAATCTGCATGTTCAAGGGGAAATCAGACAAAAAAAAAAAAAAAGAGACTCGTCATGGAAAACTTACTAATGAAACTCAAACAGCTTTAGTTCACACTGTAAAAACTATTTTGGAGTTGGTACATTTCTTGAAAACAAGTTTAGGATTCAAGTATGTATTGTTAGGAAAATTTCAGACTGATGAATTAGAAGCAAGATATGGGCAATATAGGCAAATGCGTGGTGCCTGCTACCATATTTCAGTGAAACAAGTCCTTGAGTCAGAACGAAAATTAAAAGCCCTAACGGTAATAAAAGCATACTCGGCTAAACACGCAGATATCCCTATTAGTGATATTTCATTAAGTATGTGGATTGCAAGAGTTCTGATTGTAAAAGCTCTAAAACTACAGAAATTTCACATTTTGAAAGCGAGGAGGTTGAGTTTAATGATGTTATTTTATCTGAGAATATTTTGTTAGGTCTAGTTTATATTGGAGGATATATTTGTAAAATAATTATGAAAAACTGTACATGTAGAAGTTGTCAAGATGTTTTATTGTTAAATAATGATAATGTAACGTCAGATGTGTTAAAGCCAGAAGAAAATTATTATTTCAATGTAATCGACAGGGGAGCTTTGAAGTATCCATCAGATTTTATTGTTAACATTTTGATCACACAATTTAAATTATTTAATATACTTATAAGTGATAAATATGAATCGATGTTTTTACAATGCGACTCTCAAAGAAACATTCTGATTTTGATTGTCAACAATGTTCTGGAGAATGAAAACGTGGTGTTTGAAACATGCAGTGATTGTGGAAGTAGTTTTAAAAATTTTGTTGACAAATGTATAGGCATATTTTGTAATATATTAATAAATTTCATTTCATTTCATATTTATTCATCAGTGCCTTACACTACATTTACATTACACTGAAGGGAGTCTCTGAAAAGAGCAAAGCCCCACTTCGCATTCGGGATGCGTCAGAGCCCCCACTATATATACTGGGTTGTATTTACATATGTACACAAGATGGCAACTAGTGAGAATCGAGCAATGATAAATTATTTACAGTATACATTAGAGGGATGGTAAATTTATATAGGATAAGGCAGGAAAACAAGAGAAGAGATCACATAAATATTGTAAATGGAGAAACACAGGAAACACTAGCACAACAAAGAATCGGGGCATAATTTATGAGGAACAACCTACTTGATGAACAAATAATGCCGCAGCTTCCTCTTGAACTGAACGGCATTATTGTTGCTGGCCTTCAGAGAACACGGTAGGCTGTTCCATGCACATACCGATCTATTTACAAACCCCAGTTTGTACGACTCAGTCCTGGGTAGTGAGGCGTACAGCGTAACTCCGCGGCCCTTCTGAGCTGATCGGTAGCCAAGGGAAATTTTGTCTAAAATAGCAGATGAGTCTGTATTATTAAAAAGTTTTCTCAGGTATAACAAATCAATTTGGGTAAATAGGTTCTCAATAGATGGAAGGCTACATTTTTGGCGTCTGATTTTAGAGTCTACGTCGGAATTTTTCGAAAGAACGAATTTAGTGGCACGATTTTGTATCTGTTCTAGCTTAAGGATATTTCCCTTGGTACCGGGGCTCCATGAAGGGCACGCGTGACTTAGCAGCGGTCGTACTAGACTCAGGTAGGCGGTCCTCTTCACTTTGGTACGGCAGCCACGTAGATTTCTGCTTAGCATACCCAGTTGGCGTGCAGCTTGGTTCCTCACTGCGTCGGTGTGGGTGTTCCATTTCAGGTCGGAAGTGATGTTGAGTCCAAGAAGTTTGACGCACTGCACACGGGGAATCGGAGTGTTTTCAAAGTGATAATGGTTGGCCGCTGGAATTCGATTACGGGTTAGGGAGATTAGATTACTTTTGGAAGAATTGACAGCCAGGCCGTTAATTTTTCACCAGACACTGATGTTATTTAGATCCTCCTGCAGGGCGGAGAGATCACTATTGTCTTTGATCTTGCGATAGAGGGTTGTGTCGTCGGCATATTGGTAGATGTTTGAGGAGACTGCATGGGGAAGATCCAACATGAATATGTTGAAAAGTAGAGGACCAAGGACAGATCCTTGAGGGACACCAGATGGGACCAAAACAGTAGAGGAATGAGCGCCTTGGAAGACTACTCTCTGATGCCGGTTTGTAAAAAAGTCAGTCAACCATCCCACTAGTTTACCACCGAAGCTGTAGGAGCGCAGTTTATCAAGGAGACGTGAATGGGGAACCTGATCAAAAGCCTTGGTCCAATCGAGAGTAACGAGATCCACTTGACCGCCTGGTATTATTTCCAAAGTTTGTTGCCAGTCGTCCACAGCTGATGTGAGTAGCGTTGTACAGGAACGTCCAGGTAGAAACCCATGCTGGTGTTCGTTAAGAGAACCTGTTTCTTTCAGGAAACGCAACATCTCCCTCGATAGCAGACGCTCCATTACCTTACACAATATGGATGTCAATGATATGGGGCGGTAGTTGGTTACTGATTCCTTATTACCAGTTTTGTGGACAGGAACAACGTTGGCGATTTTCCAATCAGATGGTAGTTTCCCATATTGAAAAGAGGTGTTAAATACTGTGCAGATGGATGGAGCGAGGGCCTGAGCACACGTTTTGAGAATTCTTGCGGGTATATTATCAGGCCCAGTAGCGGAATTGGGGGGTAAAGATGACAACAACTTGCAGACCTCATCAACGGAGAAATAAATGGATTCAAGTTTAGGGAAAGGAATATTTCGATCTATTATATAATTTTGTGATAGCTTAAAGGAAGAAAAGTTCTGAGAGAAGGAGGAGCAAAATGCTTGAGCAATCTCCGCGGGTTCAGATAAAATTTTGCCATTATACGTGAAATTCGTGGAGGGCGTGCTTCTTGACCTGGAGCTGATATATCGCCACAGAGATTTCGTGTCCGAGGAGCCCAAATTCCAGATGAAATTGCTATGGCTGTTTCTAATGGTGATTTTTGTTAAATTCCGTTGGATCTTGTACTTATGGAGATCAGTGGGGGTAGGGTTATGTTTCCATTTTTTGAACAATCTATTTCTCTTTTTTAACATTAGTACAATCTCATTGGTAATCCAAGGAGATCGACGATTGCCATTTAATTTAACTTGCGGAATGCACTGTTGTACACACTGCCAGAATATACTTTTCCACTCTGTCCAGAGGGTTTCTATGTCAACGGTGTGCACTACCGGAAGATTGGAGCGAAACAGAGAATTTAATAATGACCAGTTTGCTTTGTTGTAGTTGAGAGCTGTTTTGTATATTTTCTTCAATTTTGGGTGGAGTAATTTCAGTTCAACCCTGGTTGCTTCATGATCACACACGCCTTCAATTACTTCAACGGAGTCCACTATGTCCACATTATCTGTGAGCACTAGGTCCAGGGTGGTTCTGCTATGGTCCGTGATTCGAGTGGGTTGCTTTACCAGCTGCTGAAGAAATAGGCCATAAAAGCATGATAGAAATTTTTCAGAAAGAGAATTAAGAGCTTTCGGAGTTTCGTTCGAGAGCCAGTCAATTTGAAGGTTGAAGTCACCTAGCAGGAGAATAGCGAAGAATTTATTCTGTAGCGCCTGTGCTCTTCAACGGGAGCGAAGAAGGGCTTCGTTGTGGAGGTCTTTAGAACCCGGGGCTCGGTATGCAGAGCCAACCAGAATGGAACCCTGCTTGGTTGTAATCTATCCAAACTACCTCCGCCTCTACTTCGAGTTCGGGCACGCTTCTGGGTTGTAGCTCTGGGAGACAAGCTATGAGAACTCCACCACCTGTGGAGGGCCTGTCATTTCTAAATATTATGTAACTGTCCGAAATCACCTCATTGTTGTAAATGGAGGGATTGAGCCAAGTTTCAGACACACAGATGAGTGATGGGGCTTCTTCTATCAACCAAGCATCAACGAGAGGTTTGCGTTTCGGATGCATTATGCTGCGTGCATTAAAATTTAGAACTGAAATATTGCTAGTTGATTTACGGTATTGAGATGATTGCGTGGAAACCGAATTAGTGGAGCTATCGAATAGTGAGTTTGACAACTGCGGCATGGAGCACTGCCAGCAGAAGAACGAATTTTCACCTCTTGATATTTTTCTAGATTGACCTCCAGTCAATTTGGCACAAGTACGATGCACAAACTGTTGACATTCTGAGCACTGAATCCGGATCTGGTTTACTCGTCCTACAGAGTCACACTTCACCCATTTTACAGTTACTGGGCCCGGATTAACTTGCACGTCACCAGCCAAGGCCAAGAGAAAGGGTCCCCAACCACAGCTGAGAGAAATGGGAGGGAGCGGCTGACGAGGGTGGTCTGACTTAAGCCGTGCAACCTTGAGCCAGGTAGGGTGGCGGGGGTGGCAGTTCAGGCACTGGCCGAGATGATGAACACGATACTAACGAACTAAATTCACATTTGCGACTTACGAGAATGTCTTCCCAGCACTTTGCGTTCACGATCGAACTTCTTATATCCACACACTCACTCAGAGAAACTTTAGAACTCGCTATCACTCTATTTACAAACAAGAAAATTAAATATGTACGGAGCCAACTCACTGCCCGTCACTCACTCGCCGCCATCTTGCATACATATCGAAGACAAACTCATGGCTAAGAAGAAGAAATCCTCAAGTAAGGACACCCATAAATCGCCAAAGAAAAGAAGAATTGATAAATTGAAACCTTAGGGATTGTTAGATAAGTTTTAAGCAGAACCCTAATTTTTAAAGAAGGTTCCAGCCTATTATTGTGAATTCCTATCATGTATTTGCCTAGAAATATTAAAACTATTTTTATAGGTATTATGGGTTTTAATGTTTTACATGAAACTGTGTTCCGTTACAAACGGCAATAGTTGTCAGCTCAAATTTACGTAAGGAAATGTCAATTGGAGGTAATATTGGTACATAAACTGCCCTGCCACTTTTCCCCGCCCCATAAAACTCGCGTAGTACACAAGCCTAAATACAACTACATTTGAAGGCTTGTTCAAATACATCGATAAGGTTCAATAAATGAACAATACCATGGTGACAGTGAGACCGGGCCGTGCTGAACGTGGGCCACTTCTGTGACGTCACGGCCGGAACCTTGTGGCCTGTCTATATAATGCGGCCTTGTTTCAACGTAGGATGCAACCGCCATCCCTCCAATCCCTGTCTCACGTCTTTCCAATCGATTTAAATACAGGCTTAATGTTAATTTGAGCCGATTGTTTCCACCATCGTATAGAGTGACCGTCCAAGAGTATCCTCTGCCAATTACAATCCGATTGAAGAGCAGATGCTACCAGAGCTGACGCGCAAAAAGAAACCGATCACTTGAAAAATTCAACATTATTTGTATTTAAATCATAAATATGAAGGGTGTAGTGCATAGTTATAGCATGGAAGTAAGGTTAATTGATTTCCCGGATGCAAGTCATTGTTTTGCTTAAGAATAGCGATTCTTTGACATGAAGCAGTTTCCCGCGCGTAACCGCTATCGTCAACAATGTAGTGTTATTCTTTTTTCTTTGGCACTTGTTGGATCAATACAGCCGTATCCTCAGTGGTCCTTGTGCAATTCACAAACAATTATGCGCTTGAGGCCTGGAGATGTTGTCCCAGGGCAGTGAATCTGATCGATGATGGTCGCAGCCTACGTTACGCAGCAATGCAGGATTTATTTCTGGGGTCGGGTGGGGGTACATTATTAAAAGATTTAGATTATTATTATTCATAAAATGCAATAATTAAATAAACATTCACTTTGAAAGAAAAACTATTTTAATTAGATTTTCAAGCACAACAAATAAAATATAAAAAACAGTAACTAAATATTAAAACTGAAATGATGCAGTGGTATCATCACGTCCATACGTGATGGATATCATGTGAAAAAAAAGGGTCTCTGTGTTCTTGCTGCCATTGACTCTCAAAATGTGCCTATCTTGATTTCTTTATCTGCATCATTGATAGGAATAAATTGCAGAAACTCCTCATGTACCGAATTTATTTAAGGAAACGGACGCACATTGACACAGATATGCACATTTAAAGAGCAGCCCGAAGTGACGTTATTCGCCTTCATCCGTTCGTCATAGGAAATATCAGAGAAACGACCCGCCGTAGGTCGCCCTGTCGTCCCCTCAAAATAGCGATTGTTCTATTCAGCACGGCCACCGTGACAGGCTCGTTCGAACACATGCCCAGCGTACCGTCTCTCTGTGTACCACCACTTTTCATTTAAAATAAAAAGAACAAGTAAAGAAAAGTTTTAAAAATTAATTTTTCAGCGTTAGGCCCTTTGTAATTAAAAAAAACTACCACATTTCAAAGAGGGTGTCACCCCGAATACTAGGCCCCTCGTACACGTGTGTAATATGATTGGTTCGCGAAATATAACAAAAAGTCTAAAATCACGTTTATACCCCAAAAATGGGTTTCCCTCCTACAATACACAGGCATCCTCAGCAAGAGGGCAACGCGATGAAAAAAAAATTAATCCAAGCACATCGTTCTAGCTTGATGGGTTCCCGAGATATTACCAAAAATCATAAAAAAAACATGTTTTACCCCAAAATCTAGTTTCCAAATCCAACCATTTAAACAATAACCTCACCATCAGATAGAGCGGAAAAAATACCATCTAAACGACCCCTCACTCAACCCTAGTCCTCCCCACACCACCTACCCCTTTTCCAACATAGCCATACGTATTCAAGCACGCACGCGACATGCAGCAGCGACCCCATTCCAACACTTTAACTGCAAAACTGATCCATGGCTAGCGCCAACACTAAAGGAGGAGTCTCGCTGCGAGTGGAAAGCAGGACATTTACCAAGTGACGAACGTGATCACTCGTTTGACCCGAGGATTAAATATTGCTCTATATTTTCGTTTTGGTCAGCCCTTATTCCCTATCGCTTGCTGCACCTTCCTCCCTAGCCTTGAACTTCACCCTGCAAAAGAAACATGTCCATAGCTTTTGGAACACTCAAGTTATTTCTATATTATTTACGTTTGGGTGAGATTTACCCAAGGCGCCAGTCCTAGCGTGACAATTTTTGGCTTACGTTAGTCGGGACAATCTGTAAAAAAAAACCTCCTATTTAGGTGCAGCACAATCACATAGCTCACGTTCTTGTTGATCCATGTTTACAGTCTAGGGAATTTTTCAGTGAACATTGAATCAAAGACTTGTTCGCTTTTGAATGATGATTTTTCTTTTTCCGTAATTTGTTTCTTTTATGTGAAACTGAATGAGAAAGATTATGAACGCTGTAAAAATTTTTAATATTTAGGGTCAATGATAGCTGAAGACAATGACATGAGAGAAGAGATACATGCAAGGACAGCAGCTGGAAATATGAGTTACTATGCTTTTTAAATCAAGAAGTCTTAGTAGAAATCTGAAGCTGACTGTACGGTAGTGAGACCTGTGGTGATGAATGGTTCGGAGACTTGGACCAGGACACAAGGTGATGACGAATTGTTAAGGAGATGGGAGGAAGATACTCAGGAAAGTACATGGACCAGTAAAAGAGGGTGAATTCTGGCGAATCAGAAATAATATGGAGATATGAGAGTTGTATGGTAAGTGGAAATAAAGAGTAGTAGACTGCGTTGGTTGGGACATGTAGAAAGAAAGACAGAGAACAGGGTGGTATGGGAAGCCAGGAAGGCGGCGTGTGAGGGGAAGACCTAGGATCAGATGGCTGGATAACGTGGAGGAGGATCTGAGAAGGATGGGAGTCAGAAGACGGAGAACCAAAGCAGTCAACAGGGAAGAATGGGTGGAGATTGTCCTGGAGGCCAAGGTCCTACAAGGACTGTAGCGCCAAGGAGTAAGTAGTAAGTAATTTGTTTATTTTTATAATTACTAGTTTTATTTAATTTTTTGTTTCATTACTTTTCGGCCTTTTCAAATTTAGGTGTCCACCTCTAAATTTTAAATTCCATTCCAAATTTGTATATATTAATCTGTGTGAAGAGGGGCAGATGACCTCGTAGTTCCGCCCCTTAAAACAACTATAGTCTAGGGTCACCTTGGTCATCAGCTCCTTTGTTCAAAAACATTAAGATGCCTGCTTTTCCGCCACTATCAAGGCCAATTATGATACTTTGACGAAATTTACTGTCAGTTTTTTTGGATTTTAACTTTGAAAAATATAAATAAACCACATTTTATATTGGGAATAGTTCATAGGAAGACACCAGAGGTAAAATTACTTCATTACAATCCGTACAACTACGACAAAAAGGCAGCGACACACTACGGCCCGGGCCAGTCCTCGTGTTATATGTTCTCTGGGGTTAAAATACTGTATATATCGGCGTAAAGAAGCTTTACTAGCTGTAGTGTCAAACAGGTGACAGTATAAGGGTTCAAGCAAACAAATGTCTCTGGAGGGCTTAAACACTAACTCCCCTCCCCATCGCTACGGTACGCCACTGCTGACGGCACTGACTACAAATTTGTATCTTTTCTGCCAGATTCAGGTCGTCTCGTGTAGCTCCCCGTTTCTCTGGAACAGCTTCTTGGACTGTGGTACAGGAGCAGCTGCTGCGACCATCATCGATCTGAACCACTGCCCTGGGACAACATCTCCAGGCCTCAAGCGCATAATGCACGAGGACAACTGAGGTTATGGCTGTATTGATCTCTTCATGCGCCAACAAGAGGCAAAAGAAAAAAGAATAAAACATTGCATTGTTGATGATAGCGGTGTATATTTATTTATCGTGTCAGAAGTACAAAGTAAACACCGACAAATTAAACACTGGATCACCAATAATTTGCCACGACAAGTGCATTTGAAGTTGCTCTCATTAAGTCTTTAATGGTGCAAGTGTCTGGAGAAGCAGGACACAGTGGAAGATATCATTGGTCTGTTTAGTACCACACTCACAGGAAGTTTTTTTTTTGTCGTGTGGCCTCCCGAGAGGCCGAGTGCAGGTCTTTCTATTCGACGCCTGTGGGCGACCTGCGCGTCGGAATGAGAGATGGAATGGATGAAGATTAATGAAACTGGGCAAGGATGTGGAAGGAGGCGGCCGTGGCCTGTCAGAAGGTACTGTCCCAGCATTTGTCTGGTGTTGAAAATGGGAAACCACGGAAAACCATTTCAAGGACAGCCGACGGTGGGGCTCGAACCCACGCGTCTACCGAGTCAGCAGAGAGCTTGGTCTCATGGCCTAACGCAGCGCTTTAGCCAGCGTAGCCACTACTGTGTTCACAGGAAGCTGATTCCACAGGATGGCCCCATTTCTGCTTGTTAGTCTTGCATCTCGTGGTACCGGAGCGTAGCCGATTAAGAGCCTTCCATGTTGTCCACTTTTCTGAATGTCCAGGGAGAAGCTCTTCCTTTCGAACCATCCATTCTGTCAAATATTGACATTTTGCCCGCCACATTGAGATTCCTGCTTGCTGTGATGTTCCTTGAAAAGCCTATGTGGTTTTCAAGAAGCTCTTTCTTGATTTTAGCCTAGGATGTGCTGGCTGACAAGTATACAAAGGGTGAGCTTCCATAGTCATAGCGGTGACGCGCGGGAGAGAAGCATCATGTCAATGAATCGCTATTGTTAAGAGAACCAATGACATGCATCCATGACAACAATTAACCATAGTTCCATGCTATAACTATGCACTACACCGTTCATATTATGAATTAATTTAAAATAATGTTCAATTTATCAAGTCTTCTCTTGCCGGTCAATCTATATTATTGGCATGTACTTAGGATTTTATTTATTTATTGTATGGCTATTAGTGCCGGGAGTGTCCGAGGCTGTAGCTGCTTCAAGCGGACACCCATAGGGTGAGCTACAAGTTCCGTCCAATTTCTAGTAGTTCCAACTTTCGCTGCCAGATGTCAGTGACACCTACTGGTGAACTTTTGAACTTTGATAGAGCGTTACAACGAAATCTGAGATTCTATGCCCAAGATCGCGGGTTCAAACCCGGCTGAAGTCGTCGGACTTTTTAAGAGCGTTAAAAATCCCTCTGTACGCCTTCCTTCGGAGGGGAAGTAAAGCCGGCGGTCCCATGTCATAGATTTACGGCATGTTAAAGAACATTCCACTAATTACACCTGTGTGAAGCTAAATTATATATTGGTTAAACATTTGACTACCGTTCTTAGGTTCCTACGTTCGTCGTCAAGAGCCGACTGCGGTGGCATCTGGTAACAGAATTCTGAACTAGCTGGTCGTTGACGGTGGCGTTTGGCGGCAAAAGTAGGAACTACTTGGAAAAATTAAATGTCTGCAGTCCTTACTTGAATTAAAACACACTAATACAGTCATCACCGGTTATGAGACAGATTCTACACACACCCAAAGTACACGGGGTTACATGACCGCGTTGTCGCAGCCCCTAAACTAAGGAACCAACCAACCAACAAAGAAATTTAGCTTCACACAAGTTTAGTCTACGGAAGGATCTTTTACATGCCATAAATCTATGACATGGGGCCGCCGGCTTTACTTCCCCTCCGAAGGAAGGCTTACTGAAGGATTTTAACGCTCTTTAAAAAATCCGACGACCTCTGCCGGGTTTGTACCCGCGATCTTGGGCACAGCAGTTCAAGACCGAAGTGATAAGACCACATGTATCGTGGCCTGGAAGGAAAGTAATATCACAGGCGAGGCGACGCGGGGAAAGCTAAACATGTGTGTGTGTGTTATTATTTCACGTAGACGACCCCGATCAGAAGTCATATTGTCCTTCAGTCCCGAGCGGAACCACTACTTGACTTTGTGCTAACATTGCAACTATCTTTTTATGATCCAACAAAAACACGACCACAATGCAAAGCAGACATTTCAACATGACAATAAAATGCAGAGGCATGGAAGAGAAACGTAAATATGTAATTTAGCCCTGGAAAGCGTCAACCTGACTCTTCCCCCACCCACCCGTGGGGGATTCACAACCACGGGATTCCAGCTGAGTCCAGCATTGCCTCCACTTTCTAGTGCCGGAATTCCAGCTTTTAGCATATTTTCATTTTATGAGAAAATAGGCTTATGAGATCACCTTTTGTCCGTGTGTATGGTGTGCGTATGGGTGTGTGTCTGTCTGTCTGTCTGTCTGACCCCCCCCCCCTAATAAATTCTAAACGGATGTAGCGATCTCAATGAAACTCGGCAAGGTCATATTATTATGTCCCACAAATCCAACATGGCGGCTGTGCGAAATATTTCACCGGCATTCTATGTCGCCGAAACTAATACTGATATCACCCTGAACTTTTGTACGGTAATAGAGGGCACTACTAGAAGTTCACATATCAGACTTTCAAAAACCTGTGGACCAAAACGAACATGGCGGTCAAGCGAAATTGAAACTTTTAAATATACTTTTCTCGCGATTTAAGCATCCAAAAGTAAGGAAACTAGGTACAGCAAATGTTTATGCACATTGTAACGCATTGGCATCTAATTTAGTTCAATTGTTTACATAACCTCAAGATGGTGGCTGTGCGAAATTATTCACCGGCATTCTATATCTCCGAGGCTATTACTGTTATCACCCGGAAATTTGGTACGGTGATAAAGAGTATTACTAAATGTTTATATAACTTATGTAATTTTCGAAAATCTCTAAAGTACAAAACGAACATGTTGGGCAAGCGCATTGGAAACATTTTAATAGACTTTTCTCGCGATTTAACCATCTGAGCGCAGTGAAATGTGGTATAGTAAATGTTTATACATATTGTAATGTACTAGCATCTAATAACGTTCAATTGTTTACATAACCTCAAGATGGTGGCTGTGCGAATTTTTAAAATTAAGTTTTTACTTCTTGTGTCCTAATCATGCGATTAAAGTTTAAATACTACACGCACACAATAATCTTCGTGTAACAGTACATAACTCTAAGACCTACATATATAAGAATCCAACATAGTGACCATCCGAAATATTAGTCGGTACTCAATATCTACTAATCTATTACAGCAATCAAACTGAAATTTTGTATGTTGATTGTGGCAATTAACATAAGTAGGATATATGAAAATAGGCTCTAGTTCTTCACGGAACTACTTGTTTTAAATATTTTCTGTCTTCCGACCCCGATGGTATCCGAGGCTTAAGGTGTCTTTCGTTCATTTTCCTTTGTCTCCTGATGGCTTGCAATCCATCCTAGATTCTTGTTCTTCAAACTTGTCACTGTATTTCTAAAATTTTCAAAAAAAAACCACTGCTTTTTTCTCAAGTTGCTTAAATACTGCAGCCATTATTGTACGTCAGAATAATGTACATGTCCAGCGTGTTTCACCCCAATACACAGCAGACATGTGGGTTGCCTACCACCTGCAATAGAGCCGCCACAAGTTCTTGCTCGCTAATTCGTCATCTCTGGGATAAAAAAAAAACATCAGTCAAATCAAAATATAACAAGGATGAGTTGGACAGCCATTTTTAATCTTCCATGCAATTCTTTTTGTGTGGGGGTGATTTTGTAAAAAGGGACGGAAACAATGAGCGCGCGCCGTGGCGGAGATTGGTACAACTGCCGGCCAAGTGGCTATGTGGAATGTAAATCACATACGGTTTACTTCAAGGTATGGAGGCCCCATTACAGATATTCCTACAATAAATCATCTTCAAACTGTCGTTCTTTGGTGTGAAAATATTCATTTTATCATATTTGCTGAAAACAATATGATTTAATTATTAAATCTTATTACGTTTGCTGTATTCTTATTTGATGTAAGCACTCGAGGTACTGTCGGCCTAAATACAGCACTATTATGTCATATTTGCTGAAAGGGTTTGTCACTGGAGTTTTACAAGTAGTTATTGCAGAAATAATATTAATGAGAACTTACCGTTGGTAATAACACGAAGGAATCGTTCATGTTTGCTGGCACAAGGCAGCAGTATGAGTTCATTCTTTACAAAATGCGAGTAAGTATATGGAATTATTCAAATAACATCATATGCGCATGACATGTCATTAAAAAAAAACGGCAAAGTGGCCCTAGAAATTACACGGATGTTATTTAATTAAGAGTTACTACCAGAAAAAACGTGGCACACTAATACTTTACTGCTTGATATAACTATTATAAAAATCAACAGTGTTCGTAAAAGAAAAGAAGACTGTTGAGCAATTTTTAGTAAGAACATAGCTATTTGCCTGACAATGGGCCAATAAGAAAAACAAATTGGAGTCAGGCTCGAGATACGAACCCCGGACACAAGGCTCCGCAGTCTCTCGTGCTAGCGTCTGAGCCACCGTGACAGGGTTGCCAGATTTCAAGACTGGAAAAACCGAACACACGTCCCAAAACATTGTTTCTTTTTAATCAAGGTTGTTAAATGTGTATTCAATAAGCATTACATAAACAAATACACAAATTAAAACTAGACATTGCAGACACATCACATAGGACTATGACACCAGCTACTTACAAATGCTTATCTTTTGAACGACCCTTTGCAAGGATTTGTATTTGTAAGAACCTTCTGATACAATTCACTGCAGTATTCATCATAATTGTAATATGTGAACAATTCTTGTTTTATCAAACTAATGGAGCTTCTGTTTCTATCATCTCACCACTTGATATTCATGACAGAAAAACTCTCTCCGTAAAAGCATTGAGTATTAACTTCACAAGGACTAAGATATTCCTTAATGTTGTTGCCCCTAATAAATCTATAACATGGCCCATCTATCTGACACAGACATAGAAATCATTTTCTCTTTCAAACTTGCCCCTGTATCACCAGAAAACAAGCTAGATATTACAATCAATTCTGAAGCGGGACATTTGGAAATTGGAGAGAAATTGAATATACTATCAAATTAATAACAAAAAAACACGGAATATTTGGCTTTCCGTTAATCATTAAAACGAAACGCGGAACAAAACATGAAAAAAAAAAAGATACGAGCCTTACAGTAGTCGCATATGATGTGTAACATCTGACATGTTATCCTACTCGTCTACTACACAGCTTGGACATTCTTAAAATGTTAATTTACACTCCATTTTCATACTGGTACTATGATGAATGTATAGATTGAATTGGAGATATGCTACTGTCACATTTGTTGCACAGCGGTCAAGCTGTTAGTCTCTCACCAAGGTAGACCGGGTTTGATTCCCGGCCAATACATGTGAGATTTTCGAATTGAAATGCCATGTCATGTGGTTCGCATTCCACCTAAAAGGGAGGTACCGTGGATCATGATCGTGAGATTAACGGACACGCAAAACTGCAAGCTTCCTTCCTTCCTTCTACATTAATAATTCACACACAACGTAGACAGTACTCTCAAATCCTGTGAGCACATTCCTCAGTAACTATAACATTCATTATTCTCAAGGCTCTCATACAGTTCGTTGTAAACAATCAAAACATGGCTTCCTACAATCATGAAATGACCTAGTCTCACATATGATGAAAATACAGCATTTATTCCACTCATATAACAACATTCTCTTATGCATTTAATATTTGACTACTCACCCACAGCTTGAAAATAATGCCGCTTATTAAATGTCATTTGTCGTCTTTGTCCTATCCCATGTATATTCAACCTTGAACGTGAAGCTTCATAAACTGCCCAATGACAAATGAAAGTCGGTGAAACATTTGCCACTGTGCTCGTCAAACCAGTGCCTGCTAAATGCACTGCCTACTGTATTGCCATAACATTCTCGCGCTACAGAGCACACACTGCCTTGTTTCCAATGCACACATTTTCAATTTTATATCCAGCTGGCAGTGTGTCTTCACTTCCGCCCGATTCACTTCCGTCCCCAATTTTCAAAATCACTCCCACAAAACTATCCAGCAACCGAGCGGAAAGATGTTACACATCAAACAACGGATATGTTCCGGGTTAAACGAAACGTCTGGGAACCCTAACCGTGACAGTCTTTCAAACGAAAGGACAGACAAGACCAAGGCACAGGACCAGAGATAGAGCGGCTCTATTGCAGGTGGTAGGCAACCCACATGCCTGTTAGGTATTCAAGTGAAACACGCTGTGCGTTTAAAGAAACTGAGAATTTCAAGTACACTGCTGAACAAAACTTTGGAATAGTATATTTCAGATTAATTTTGAGCAATACACATATGACATTGCTGCCAACATGATTTTACGCGCGCTCCTAGATCCAATGTCTAACTGCATGTAACGTCCATACTATCCATTTGACTTCAACCAAATTTTGTATGTGCATTCTGTACCTAGGAGATAGAAGTAAGAATATATTCAGAGTCACAAGGGGTGCCAACTGTAGTGATCCATTAGGCTACTTTAATTCAGGTAGGCATATTTTCGAACTAATTAGAAATATCTGTATTACAAACTTAATTTCGTCATTATTCTAGATAGCAAACCTGGTGGAGGATCGGAGACTCTTGACAGACCACACAAGGGAAGAGAGAGAGCGAGTTCCTCCCTCTATTTCATCGCAACGCAATTTACGAGCCATCATCTTGAAGTGTTCTGAATTAGGGAGGCGTGTTCATGTTCAGTATTACCATACAATACACTTGTGCCGCAGCTGTCGACATTATCGATCGTGGGGACGTCCGCGTCCCTTGCAGCGGTCGGGCATCCTGGTCGGAGAGTTGGAACTTGGGGAACACTCAGCCATCCGTCTGTTTCCCTACTTCTAATCCAGGCAAATGCCAGGATTGTTTCTAACTTTAAGGTACTCATCGACCCTTCATTCGATATTTTCAAGAAAATTGTCGAAATTTTTATTATTGTCTCATTCGAAAGTTTAGTTTCAGAGTGTCTCAGGAGGAATAGTAAATATTTTAGGAGGTGGTAGTATAAATGAATTGCAATAAAACAATCCATATAACATGTGTCCTATTTTTATAGCGTACAGAGATACAGCTGGTAATATTTAACCCAAACAAATGTAAAGCCAATGCAAATGAGGACGCTCAAAGTTGATTTTCAAAAATTCCACCACCAAATTCAATGCATTTTGCACCTCTCTTGATAACACCACGTGTAACTCTTCGGAGGGCGTGTTGACGTTCTTTGACGAGGGCTGCACTATGCATAATCCGAACGACCAACTCGGCTCCTGTGTTTACTTTTTCGTTGTCGACTTCGCCTTTCAACCATCCCCACAGGCAAAAATCCAAATAGGTAAGGTCCGGGGTCCTTGGTGGCCAAGAAACGTGCCCATATCAACCGGTGTACCAACACACGAAACGTCAACTGCCCTGGCTACATACCAACATCTGTATCTCGGTATCCAATACAAATGGGACACGTCATGTTATATGGATTTTTTAAAATTGCAATTCATCTATACTACCACCTCCTAAAATATATACTATTCCTCCCTTAACACCCTGTATAGTTTATACAAGTTTTATTGTTGTTCATTAGGGGCAGATGACCTCGTAGTTCCGCCCCTTAAAACAACAATAACTAACTATTGTTGTTTATCTCATTTATATTCACTTTAATGATCCGTGTGCAAGCTTTTCAACAGCTGACACTTCGATTAGCAGCTAATATAATTGCTGGCCACCTACTTCTTCCATTACTGGTCCCTCTTTAGACGTTTCTTGTTTCATATTTCAATATTTGTTCATCCAAAGCGCGGGAACATTTGAAAACGTTATTTCTTGTTCTCAGAAGTTAGTTTTCCTTTTGGATGGCACACGACAATACTAAGCTATTTGTATTATTTGACAAAAAAGGAATTATTTTTTCTTTTCTTGTGAGGCAATGTGAGATATTAAATCGTTATTTTGTGTGTTCGGTCTTGTATGTTGTGATATGAAAGATAGGATCCAAGGCTAGTTCGCGAAAATAAGAAAATTAAATATTTCTAGGGAATCAACACGTTAATAGCTTGCCACGGTGGGTGAGTGGATAGCGTGTCGCTCTACTAACCCCAAGATTGCAGGTTCGTTCCTGGCCGTGGTAAGTGATTTTTCAAAGGCGGCAAAAATACGACATGCACGTCATACGATGTTGGCATGTCAAATAACCCATTTGAATTCAGTATGCCGTGTTCATAATGGCAAAATTAATCTTGGGAGTTTCGGCCAACACAAAGTTCCTCATTTCTCTACTAGAGAGCGCTATAGTGTTCAAGGAGCTTAGATATCTAACCTCCTTGACTTTCATAGTGATTCAAGGAGCAACGAAATTCGACATGCAAGCTACCCTCTGGGTGTCAAATTACAAGACTTGCACCCGGCATCGAGGCCATACGATATTATTATTATTATTATTATAACACGCTAATAATCCTAAGCAAACAATGCATGTCAACAATAATTGTGAGCGAAAAGATAAGATAACGTATAATGAAATATCTTGAGTACCTTAAGGCCACGGCCGCCCCTTTCCCAATCCTCACCTGAATTACAAATATACAGGGTGTAACTAAATATATGGGAAAGCTCCGAGGATTCGATCGAGGACCTGGCAACAAGCAAAACATGTCGTGTCAACATATGGTGTAGCCGTGTTACAAGCATTGCTTGTGGTGAGCATAGCACGATGCTAGTGGAGGGCACACAGGCCACTCGTACGTTTCGTCGCTATTCAAGTCTGTGTGCATTTGTTTTGCATTCAGGGAGCGACACCGTGGCCTGCTCGTTCTCCCGATCTCAACCCATAAGACTTCTACTTATGGGTTATTTCAAGGCCATTGAGTGAAAAAAAATGAAAATCCACAGCCTGCTTCCAGTCTCCGACCGGGTCAGGAATGCAATGAATGAAGCTCCCAGCTAGCGGCGAAGATATGAACTGTGCCGGCTGCCGAGGCCTGACGCACTCCTCTGGGGCAATGATTAAATGAATGCCAGATTAAATGAAATGATAGTGGAGAGTGTTGCTGGAATGAAATTTTGACAGGGAAAACCGGAGTACCCGGAGAAAAACCTGTCTGCCTCCGTTTTTTCCAGCACAGATCTCACATGGAGTGACCGGGATTTGAACCACGGATCCAGCGGTGAGAGGCCGGCGTGCTGCCGCCTAAGCCACGGAGGCTTTTATCAAGGCCATTGAGTATGCACACCTATTCATAACGTGGGCATGCTGCGTCAGCGAACAGAGCAAGGATGTCAGCAGATACGACAGACGCCGTGTGAGACAGTCATAAACGCCTGCATTACAGCTTGTGGTAGCCATTTTGAGCACCTTCTGTAAGTAGTAAGGTACACTTTATCAACACACAGTGAAGCTGTCTGTGTTATGTACACCACAAACAAGGCTTGTAACACAGCAACATACACGATATATGTTTACAAGACATGTTTTGCTTGTTGTCAGGTCCCCTATCGAATCCCAGGAGCTTTCCCATATATTTAGTTACCCTGTATATCAGACTAATTCTAGACACACACCCAAGTACACGGGATTAAATGACCACGATGTCCACTCTCCACAAGTGGAACAACAGTAATTGTTCGTTGGTTGGTTCCTCAGTTTAGGGGCTGCGACAACGCGGTCATGTAGCTCCATGTACTTGGGTGTGTGTAGAATCTGACAGACGATCAATTTCAAATAGTTCCTACTTTTGCCACCAAATGCTACCAACGACACCTAGCTGTAAACTTCGCTACTATATGCCACCGCCACTGGCACTTGGCGACGAACGTTGGAACTTAATAGAGCGTTAATCAATGCGCGCCTGCCTCTCGCCCGGACGCCCTGGGTTCGATTCCCGGCTCCGTCAGGGATTTTAGAAACTGACGTGAGGGCTGGAACGGGGTGCACTCAGCATCGTGAGGATAATTGAGTAGCTGTCTGACAGTGAGGCGGTGTCCTGGTTACAAAAGTCAAGATGCACTGACCACGTGTCACCCCAATATCTGCAGGCCAAATGGCTGGGCAGCGGTCGTTTGGTAGGCCTAGGCCCTTGATGTTCTGTAGTTCCAGGGGTTATTATTTTATTATAATCAAATCTAACCTACAAATTTAGCTTCACACAAATTGTAGTTAGTGTAAGGTTCTTTTTCATGCCATAAATCCGTGACATGGGACGGTTGGCTTTACTTTCCGTCCGAAGGAAGGCATAGTGAATGATTTTAACGCTCTTAAAAAATCCGATGACTTCGGCCGGGTTTGAACCCGTGATCTTGGACATAGAGGCTCAGCATGCTACCAACTATGTCACCGAAGCCGGACAACAGTAATTATTAGGGATGAGAATGAAAGTTGAAATAAGGTACAATCGCGGCATTCTCCTGGAGAGGTGGGAAAACCACACTCAAGATCGTGATCGTGATACGCGCTCTGCTACGGAGCGGGCAGAAAATTAACTAGTGAAAGCAACGTTGTGATCACCAATCCGCGTCTCACTGGGAGTCGAGTCCCGGAGAGGGTCACAGCTGGTCTCGACATTCTCCAGAATGAGAGAAGGGCATTCAGGAAAAAAGAGAAAGTGTTCGGAAAAACGATTCCACTTTCCTCATTCGGAACTTCAACAGCGTCACCTTCATTAAGTTGGCCCAATTACTAGCGGTGACTTGCAAATATACATAAGAGGTTCGTCAAAAATGTTGGGATTTAGGAATATCCAGGACTGTTGTGATCTAAACATGATTCTTGCGAATATTTTTTCATCCTCTTTTTAGCGTACTTTTCACAGTCCGAGTTTCACTTCCATATAGCACCACGCTTTTAAAAATGTCTTGCTATTTTATGTCATCGGATTCCTTTTCTGTAGAAATACTTTCCTTGCCTGAGCCAACCTACTTTTTGATGTGTAACATCTTTCCACTCGATTGCTGTATATTTTTTTGTGGGGGTGATTCTGAAAAATGAAACTGAAATGGGACGATGAAACGGAAATGGCACGGCAATGCAACGGAAACAACGGGCGCGCGCGGTGGCGGAGATTGGAAATGGGACGGAAATGTGTAAAAGGAAACATCGCATACGGTTTAACTCAAGGTTTGGAGGCCCCATTAAAGATATTCCTACAATAAATCAAATCATCTTCAAGTCATCGTTGCCTGGTGTGAAAATATCCATTATATCATATTTGCTGAAAAACGGCACTGGAGTTTTACAAGTAGTTATTTCAATGACCAACA
Organism: Meconema thalassinum; assembly: GCA_946902985.2. Classification (NCBI taxonomy): domain Eukaryota; kingdom Metazoa; phylum Arthropoda; class Insecta; order Orthoptera; family Tettigoniidae; genus Meconema; species Meconema thalassinum. Next base: position 343,080,252 of record OX336395.1, read on the forward strand.
GAGTTCACTGTCAACAAGGGATAACATGTCACATGTTACACATCATATGCGACTACTGTAAGGCTCGTAACATTTTATATCCTCTTTCCTTCGTCCATCACTGGTTATTTTTCAGGGGCGTGGTGGCTCAGCGGTTTAGCTGTATGCCTCTCACCAAGGCGGTCCGGGTTCGATTCCCGGTCAATGCATGTGAGATTTTCGAAGTGAAATGCCATGTCCTGTGGTTCGGATTCCTCGTAACAAGGAGGTCCCGTGGCTCATGATCCAGAGATTAACGGTCACGTTAAACTACAAGCTTCCTTCCTTCCTGGTTATTTTGCTTCCTAAGTAACAGAAGTCTCCTATTTCCATTAGCTTTTCACCTGTCAATTCGACGTCCTTAGAGGTTTCTGAATTCTATCGGCTGCATTCTCCCACAGACCGTCTAGTTGTTGTTGTTATTGTTGTTATTATTATTATTATTCTTTAATAGTATCGGCCTATAAGGACCTCGTTATTTCAGTTGTCTTCTCTGGACGTTGCTCTTTTCTTTCTTCAGTCTTTCCCGTCTTCAACTTTGGTTTTACTTGAAAAGCCTGGTGGGCGTTTAGTTTCTTGCTGAGGGGTTGCTTTCTTCAATATCTCCTGTAAGTCACTTTCTACCTCTTTGAACAAGGCTGACTTGATCATCTTATCTTTAAAATAGGTAAACATCCGGCTCGATAATCGTGTGGGTTTCATTCTTAGCAAGTGGCCATAGAATTACGCTGTTTGAATCAATTTTCAGTGTTGCGTTAGTAAACAAAAGTTCAATGCTTTGTCCTTTGCTGTTCCTTCTTCTTCCTCCAGTATTCCCTCATAATCTCACTATGTTTCCTCTTCCTTTCCTCGGACCATTTCGAGCCGGTTTTCTTTCCCTTCGTCCTTTGGAACCCTTCCATTTTTAGCACTTTATGCCTGAAAATATCTCTCTTCTCTGTTATCGTTTCTTTCCAAATCCTTTTTGACTTCTTGTACCCAGGTTGTTGTCCCACAGGAATGTGAAAATCTGCTGTCGTCCATCCTGTAGCAATCTCCTCTTCCGTATTGTTTCTGATATGTTTTCTATTTTTAGCCTAGTTTCTATTTTGTCCGTGTGTGTGTGTGTTTGTCCCTAATGACTTATAAACGGCTGGAGCGATTTCAATGAAACTCGGTAAGTTCATAGCACTATTCCGGACGACCCCGACCGTGCCCTTCAAATTTTGTTACGACCCACCAATCCAACATGGCGGCTGTGCGAAGTATTTCACCACCATTCAATATCTCCGAAACTATCCTCGATAACACCCTGGAATATTTTACGGTGATAAAGGGAACTACTAGAAGTTCACCTATGTGACTTTTGAAAAACTGGTAACTACAAAACCAACATAGCGGCCACGCGAATTCGCGACTTTTAAATAGACGTTTCTCGCGATTTAACCATCCAAATGCAATAAAACTTTGTACAGTATATGTTTATACTCATTGTAATGCACCGACATCTAACTTCGTTCAATTGTTTACATAACCTCAAGATGGCGGCTGTGCGAAATATTTCACCGGCATTCTATATCTCTAAAACTATTACCGGTATCACCCTGAAATTTTGTACGGAGATAATGGGCACTACTGGAAGTTCGTCGATATGACTTTCAAAACCGGTTAACTACAAAACGAACATGGCGGCCAAGCGAATTTGAAAATTTTAAATAGACCTTTCTCGCGATTTAATGTTCCAAACGCAATGAAATCTGGTACAGGAAATGTTTAAACACATTGTAATGCACTGGTATCTAATTTAGTTCAATTGTTTATATAAACTCAAGATGGCGGCTGTGCGAATTTTAAAATTAAGATTTTATTTCTTGTGTCGCAGTCATGCGATCGAAGTGAAAGTTTGAATAATGAACCTACGCAATAATTTTCCTTTAATGGTACATGACTCTATGGCCTATACATTTAACAATCCAACACGGCGACCATCCGAAATATTTAGACGGCTCTGAATATCTACGAGTCTATCATAGCAATCAAACTGATTTTTTTAATGTTCATAGCGGCTATGAACTTAAGTTCACCTATAGGACTTTAAATAACCTGGTGATCACAAATCCAACATGGCGGCAACATGGCGGCGACGCGAAGAATAAATATTCACATGGACGTTTCTCGCAATTTAACCATCCGAGTGCAGTGAAACTTGGTACAGTAAATCCTTATACGGATGTTAATCCACTGGAATCTAATTTATTTCAATTGTTTCCATAACCACAAGATGGCAGCTGTGCGAAATTTTAAAATCTCCTAATGCGATTGAAGTTTGGATGCTACACGTACATAATAATCTTCATGTTACAGTATATAACTCTAGGACCTACATAGGCCTATATAAAATCCAACATGGCGACCATCCGAAATATTTAGTCGGTTCTCAATATCTACGAATCTATTACAGCAATCAGACTGAAATGTTGTATGTTGATAGTGGCAATTAACGTAAGTAGGATATATGAAAACAGGCTGTATTGTTCTTCACGGAACTACTTGTTCATTATTTCATCATTACTTCTTAATTTCCAGAATTCTGCAGTTTTTAAAGGAGCGCGTATTTTGCGTATAATTCATATTTCTACTACTTCTAATTTATTATTATTATTTAAAGAAAACCTGCATTGTGTTTCCAATTGCATATGTGCCATTTTTTTAAAAATCAGGGTATAAATGTTGTTCAAGCATTTATTTAATCGAAAGCTGTACAAATAATCTAAAAATATTTGTTATTACTTCCACTGGCCCCAAAACGATGTTTTCTTTCGCTAAATTTCCAACTGTTGTTATCTATGTTGAGTTGAAGTTAGCGCCTGCAGAGCCACTTCTGGCGCCTCCGCGAATTAGCCCCCACATTCCTGAGCTGAGAAAGTCGATAATGTGGAATAGTTTTGTAAAGTATGCGGGGTTAATGGAGGGGAGTGAACATTCTTCCCGCCCTTGGAGCAGGTGATTAAGGCAAGTACCTCGTTACCCACACGACATTGGGGGGTGTTTAACGGCAAACAACTGTCAACCGAGTCCGGAATTGCTTCCACTTACTCACCGGTCTTGTCGACTTCCCTTGGTCATATATTGTTCCCTTCTGAATTAATCATTTTTGCACCAAACTAACTTCCTATGATATTTCAATATGGTGAAAACCCAAAATAACAGGAAAGAGAAAATTGCATTTTTCAACAGAACCCTAAGTTAGCGTCGTCACCTTAACCACAAATACCCAATCCTTGAGCCAGAGAAGTACGTCAAACTAAGTTAAAATTCCACAATTAACCCGGGATTTGAGCTAGAGTTGCAAGTGTCCTATCCACATAGCCTTCGCTTTGTCATGAACCCTGCCTGACCACTTAAATACAGTATACGCGGTCAGGCCCCACAGTGGCGTACGGAGGTTCATTAATATAGTACGGGAATTGTGTACATTATTAAAGGGACAGATAACCTTCCTGTTCCGCCCCTAACACGACAGTCATCATCATTCATAATTAAAATCTTATTTCTCAGCGCAGTAAGAAAATGAAAAAACTCTAAAAAATATCACTTTTAAAATAACCAGTGATGGACGAAGCAAATAGGATATAAAAAGTAGGTTAGCTCAAGGAAGGAAAGCATTTCTGCAGAAAAGGAATCACTTGACATCGAATATAGATTTAGGTGTTAGGAAGTCATTTTTGAAAGCCTTTGTCTGGAGCGTGGTGCTCTATGGAAGTGAAACTTTGACTATTGGTGCAGCAGAAAGGAGGAGAATTGAAGCATTTGAAATGTGGTGTTACAGGAGAATGATGAAGATCAGATGGGTAGATAGGGTTACAAACGAAGAGGTATTAAGACGAGTGGGAGAGGAGAGATGTTTCTGGTGACTGATAATGAAGATAAGAGATAGGTTGGTAGGACACTTACTAAGACACCCAGGAATAGCAAGCTTAGTTATGGAAGGAAGGGTCGAGGACATGAACTGTAGGGGTAGACCAAGGTTAGAATATGTTAAACAGATTGCCTCGGATGTAGGGTGTGGTAGCTATGTACAGATGAAACGATTAGCTCAGGACAGGGAGGGATGGAAAGCTGAATCAAACCAGTCAAAAGACTGAAGACTCAAACAACAACAACAACAACAACAACAACAACAACAGGAGTTAAGACGCCTCACTAGCGATAGTGTAAAACAGGTGATAGATGGGACAAGTAAAGAAAAGTCTCTGGGCGTTGGATGGTTCCTCAGTTTAGGGGCTGCGACAATGCGGTCATGTAGCCCCGTGTATTTTAGGTTTGTGTACAATCTGTCTGATAACCTGTGTTAATTGCGATGGCTGTATTACTGTGTGTTATGTGTTTGTAATTCAAGTAAAGACTGCATACATTCGATTTTTCAAGTAGTTCCAACTTTTGCCAAGCAAACGCCACCGTCAACGACCAACTAGTTCTGTCCTTTGTTACTAGATGCCACCGCAGTCGGCTCCTGGCGACGAACGTTGGAACCTAAGAGTGTTACTCAAAGATAACCTATAATTTTGCTTCACACAAGTGTAATTAGAGGAAGGTTCTATTACATGCCACAAATCTATGACATGGGACCACCGGCTTCAATTCCCCTCCGAAGGAAGGCATACTGTTTCTGAGGGGGGGTTACGCGTCGGTACGACACTGGGTCAGGGACCCTTCATTCGCACTTATATTCAAATTTCGTACAAAATATGACTCTTACTCCGACCCTTATCAGCAATATCAAGTACTGAAACCGCTTACCTTTATTATTATTATTATTATTATTATTATTAGCTTGCCACGGTTAAAGAACCCATTTGGATACAGTAGGCCGTGTTCATAATGGCACAATTAATCTCGGGAGTTTCCGCCAACACAAAGTTCCTCATTTCTCTACTAGAAAGCGCTATAATGTTCAAGGAGCTTAAATATCTAACCTCCTTGACTTTCATAGTGATTCAAGGAACAACGAAATTCAACATGCAAGCTACCCTCTGGGTGTCAAATTACGAAGCTTGCACCAGGCACCCGAGGCCATACATTATTATTATTATTATTATTGGTGCCTTTATTGTGGCGAAGTTAGGGCTCTAGGCCCTCTCTTACACTTAACCACACACAATGCAACTTACATGAATACTCACATATGTTATCCTTAACCTACCAAACTTAAATACTAGGCTAGGAAAACTTAATTACTAGAATAACATAAAATTAAATTAAATTGGCGACTGCGTGATACTAACTAAGCTACACAATTTAAATGTCATACATTTTTAACAAAATTTTGGTTGGGTATTCATAATACAGGAGTGATAATAGAGGAACATGCCCTGTCGTTCTTACACTTTGACACCACGACGTCAAGTGGAGAGATAACTCCTAGGTAAAGAGTAAACACTTCCAAGGAGACAACTAGTTAACAATAACGTCACCTTGTCTCCTACGCAGCAAAGGGAAGCATCTTACCTCGGTCGATGAATGGTTTGAGCATGCACCGAACCGTGTCGCGTCCAGCCCGCATAACACTATGGCCCAGTGGGTGGCATGTACACAAGTAACCGATCAAAACAAATGAGCATAACATTGCGAGACCACATGTGGCAACCAGACCCGCCAACAAGCTCCGGTCATTTCACTGGGAAAGAGTCTGGTCTACCCACCATACGGTACGGATCCCGCCCTTATTGATTTCGAAGTTTTTGGTCTGCTGAAGAAGACAGCGATTCACGTGCAACGATGACACCGAGACAGCAGTCCAACGATGGTTCAGCCAGCTGAATTGTACCACACGGCATCGGTAGCGTAGTGGGTAGCATGCTGAGCTCCTATGCCCAAGAGCGCGAGGTCAAACCCGGCCGGAGTTTTTAAGAGCGTTAAACATCCCTCAGTATGCCTTCCTTCGGAGGGGAAGTGAAGCCAGCGGTCCCATGTAATAGATTTATGGCATGTAAAAGAACCTTCCACCAACTTCAATTGTGTGAAGCAAAATTTGCAGGTTAGATTTGATTAATGCTCTTAAGTTCGAACGTTCGACGCCAGGTGCTGGTTGCGATGGCATCTAGTAGCCAAGTTTGCAGCTAGGTGTCGTGGACGGTAGCATTTGGTAGCAAAAGTAGGAACTACTTGAAATTATCGTCTGCAGTCCTTACTTGAATTAAAAACATATAACACACAGTAATACAACCATCACAATTAACACGGGTTATCGGACAGATTCTACACACACCCAAAGTACACGGAGCAGCCCCTAAACTGAGGAACCAACCAACCATGAATTCTACCATAGGGACATCTCAAATTTAGTGCTGCGATAGGACAAATGCCTAAACAATTGTGGAGACTACGTGGAAAAATAATGTAAGGTTTGTAATTACGTAAACAAAAAGGTAAATGTCAAAGACTAGTAGAATAATTGAAAACTTGAGGAAGCATATTTATAATGGAACCCGGGGATACCTCTCCTTGATAACGTAGTTATGGTGGTAGTGGTGGTAATTGTTGTTTTAAGGGGCCTAACATCTAGGTTATCGGCCCCTAATGGTCTGGGTGATAGCGAAAATGACAATGAAGTGGAAACCAGAACGAAAATTAAGTGAGAAGGAGAATACTTACAAAAAGGAACTCAGATTGTAACTACTCACAAAATGGAGAGTGTTAATACTTACAAAAGGGAATTTAGAACGAAAATACTCACAAAAGGAATAGATTGAAAAATACGCACAAAATGAAGGTTAGGTTCAAAATACTTACAAAATGTAACTGAAATTGAAAATACACAATGCAATTTAGATTGAAAAATGAGCATTTCAGATTCCAAATAAACAATTCAAAATACTTACAAAATGCAACGTAGATTATAAAAACTATAAAATGGAATGTAGATGCAAAAATATCACTAAAGGGAATTTAGATACACGGGGATTAATTAACAAAAACAGTGCGGGAATCTTAAAGAGAAAAGGAAATATAACGAAAAGAAAACAAGAGGTCCGACCCCTCGAAGAAGGAGGGATCAGGAAAGATGAGACAAGGGCCAATTAAGGCGGGAAAGTGAAAGATTCCCTAGGCCTCGAATACCCTAATACCGTCGGGGTCGGAAAAGAACAAGAGTTGACCAAGGGAGGTCAACAGGAAAGAAGAAGAGGAGCCCGGCACAAGTAAGTGGAAGCAATGCCGGACTCAGCTGGGAACCCGTGGTCACCAACCCAAGTCCCACTAGATGTGAGCCCCTGGGGGATGTAACGTAGTTAGCCAATTCCCCTGCACGGAAATCACAAGTTGCGGGTTCGAATACTGACATTGCGGCGGTCTCTAAGTCTTACACAACAGTCAACAACAATAATAACACCTTTACGACATCTTCTCCCAAACACAACAAAACATGATTAAAAAACCGTGGAGTCTAACGGAAACAGAGAAAAGGTCTTGTGTGACTCCTTTTTAACTCCAAGAATGTTATATAAGATGGAATTGTGGGAATGTGGGACATGTCATTTGATTACAACGGGCACATTATCTGTCTTGGATCACAGAACACTTTCACTGGAGACGTCTAATGTCCTGGGTTTCATTCCTCATTCATTTTAGATGTTTGGGGGTCATTAGTTCCGTGTACTTTGACGTGTTACTTTAAGGGACACTAGGACTGAGGTTTTACGCAAAAATGACAAAAAAACTGTTTTTGTTTTGTTTTTCCCATATATACAGTAATAATAATATAATAATCTCGTATGGCCTCGGGTGCCGGGTGCAAGCTTTGTTATTTGACACCCAGAGGGTAGCTTCCATGTCGAATTTCGTTGTCCCTTGACAATGAAAGTCAAGGAGGTTAGATGTTAGATATCTAAGCTCCTTGAACACTATAGTGCTTTCTAGTAGAGAAAAGGGAAATTTGTGTTGGCGGAAACTCCCGAGATTAATTTAGCCTTTATGAACTCGGCCTACTGAATTCAAATGGGTTCATTGACATGCCAACATCGTATGACATGCGTATCGTATTTTTTTGCCGCCTATAAAAAGAATCACTTACCACGGCCAGGAGCGAACCTGCCATCTTGGGGTTAGTAGACCGACACGCTATCCACTCACCCACCGTGGCAAGCTAGAAATACAATATATCTTATGGACCTCTGCGGATCATTTCAGTAATACAGTTTTCCTACACCGCCGTTTTTAAACCTCCTTTGCGTAAGAAGATGGAAGGTAAATCATATGAAAGTAGGCTATATTGTTAAAACTAGAAATCCTAAGAAGTCGTATGTTAACTCAAACGAAAGGTCTCTATGATCTTTATCTCTACAACAAAACATTGTATTTTTCAGATTTTTTCCAAAAAAGTTTCATTAGATGAGCTAAACTGGTTAATATAGCATGCGATTTTATAAAAATGTTTTATCTCCAAACAACATCTTTAGATAATCAAAATGCTCCATGTGCACGAGATATTCACAAATGTTACCCAAAAAATCACTGGATATTCAGAAAGACATGTATTGTAAGATAACATTGCAATATCTCCAGTCACTTTGTAAATTACAGACCAAACAAGTAGTTCCGTGATGAACAATACAGCCTATTTTCATATATCCTTCTTATGTTAATTGCCACTATCCACATACAAAATTTCAGTTTGATTGCTGTAAAGATTCGTAGATATTGAGTACCGACTAAATATTTCGGATGGTCGCCATGTTGGATTTTATATATGTAGGTCCTAGAGTTATGTACTGTTACATGAATATTGTTGTGTACGTGTAGCCTTCAAACTTCAATCGCATGATTAGGACACAAGAAGTAACAAGGAGATTTTAAAATTTCGCTCAGCTGCCATCTTGTGGTTATGGAAACAATTGAAATAAATTAGAAGCCAGTGGATTAACATTCGTATAAGGATTTACTGTACCAAGTTTCACTGCACTCGGATGGTTAAATTGCGAGAAACGTCCATGTGAATAATTATACTGTAACATTTATTATAAGTGCCTTACGATGTGGTAACAAATGTAATGTGTCGATAAACAAACATGATAATAATAAATAAATACACTGTGGTGTGACCTTACCTTTGTAGTGTTGAGCGCCAGATCCCTATTTAAGACAGTGAATCGAAATTTATTAAATATATCCTCGGCAGTCAGCAGCAGAGTTCGAGACCACATACCCGGGCCGTAGTGTAACAGAGTTGACTAACCATTCAGTATTTATTTATAAGGAGTAGTTGAATTTGCCTATAGTATGTGCTAACTACAAGAAAAGTTATAAACATGAAGTTAAAGAAATAATTTATTGAATCAAAAGCAAAATATTAATAGTGACACAAAGAATTTAAATTACCAAATGCGGTTTAATTATTTAAAAGAAAATGAACATTTAAAATGAATTGAATATTAATTGAAGTTAAATGATAATAGAGACGATAGTTTTATTTAATTGCTTGCTCACCCAGTCAAAGATTCGTCATATTTAAGGTTGTGACAGATCACCGTAATACTCCGTCACGTATGTAAAAATGTTGTAATATATCGTAAGATACAGCATACCACGATCCATTTTGTTGCCATCTGTAGAACGACTGTAGAGTAGGGATATGATCCACTATCTACTGATATACACACATCAAAAAAAGTTTTGCATCACCTCGGTTCCAAGAGTTCCGGAACCGTTAAATACAAAGGGAATAGAGATCAACACAAACAACATTTCAGCTCGTTTTATTGCTCATGAGACCCACACATTGCATGTTGTACCATCATACAGCTAGACTTTCAGCATTTGTGGTCCAGATTGCAGTACACACCACTACCTCTAATACCCAGTAGCACGTCCTCTTGCATTGATGCATGCCTGTATTCGCCGTGGCATACTATCCACAAGTTCATCAAGACACTGTTGGTCCAAATTGTCCCACTCCTCAACGACAATTCGGCGTAAATCTCTCAGAGTGGTTGGTGGGTCAAGACGTCCATAAACAGCCCTTTTCAACATATCCCAGGCATGTTCGATAGGGTTCATGTCTGGCGAACATGCTGGCCACTGTAGTCGAGCGATGTCGTTATCTTGAAGGAACGCATTCACAAGATGTGCACGATGAGGTCGAGAATTGTCGTCCATGAAGACAAATGCCTCTCCAATATTCTGCCGATATGGTTGCACTATGGGTCGGAGGATGTCATTCAGGTATCGTAAAGCCGTTTCGGAGCCTTCCATGACCACCAGTGGCGTACGTCGGCCCCACATAATGCCACCCCAAAACATCAAGGAACCACCACCTTGCTGCACTCGCTGGACAGTGTGTCTAAGACGTTCAGCCTGACCAGGGTGCCTCCAAACACGTCTCCGACGATTGTCTGGTTGAAGGCATATGCGACACTCATCGGTGAAGAGAACGTGATGCCAATTCCGTGGGGTCCATTCAGCATGTTGTTGGGCCCATCTGTACCGCGCTGCATGGTGTCGGGGTTGCAAAGCTGGACCTCGCCATGGACGTCGGGAGTGAAGTTACGCATCATGCAGCCTATTGCGCACAGTTTGAGTTGAAACACGACGTCCTGTGGCTGAACGAAACGCATTATTCAACATGGTGGCATTGCTGTCAGGGTTCCTCCGAGCGGCAATCCGTAAGTAGCGGTCATCCACTACAGTAGTAGCCCTTGGGCGGCCTGAGCGAGGCCTGTCATCGACAGTTCCTGTATCTCTGTACCTCCTCCATGTCCGAACAACATCGCTTTGGTTCACTCTGAGACGCCTGGAAACTTCCCTTGTTGAGAGCCCTTCTTGACACAAAGTAACAATGCGGACGCGATCGAACTGCGGTATTGACCTTCTAGGCATGGTAGAACTACAGACAACATGAGCAGCGTACCTTCGTCCTGGTGGAATGACTGGAACTGATCGGCTGTCGTACCCCCTCCGTCTAATAGGCCCTGCTCATGCATGGTTGTTTACATCTTTGAGCAGTTTTAGTGACATCTATGAACAGTCAAAGGGACTGTATCTTGGATACAATATACACAGTCAACGTCTATATGCCGGAGATCTGGGAACCGAGGTGATGCAAAACTTTTTTTGATGTGTGTAGATATCGGCAGGACATAGCTTTTAGATGTACTGTGATTGAAAGCTATGATGGAAATCCGTTCTGTCCTCAAGAGGCCTTCCTCTACACCAGGGGTCTCCAAACTTTCCAGCCTTAGGGCCATACTGATTACTCCAGTAAGTTCCGAGGGCCAAAACCATATTATCATTGTTGCCGGTGGTAAAAAGTGAAATAGTCCACTGATGAAAAAAGAAGTCCGAAAAAGTACGCAACGTTGAAAAACTGCAAATCGGACTAAAGTCCGCAAAACGGCAACACTGCATATTATTAATTTTCCTGTCATTATCTGTAATTTCTAGATTAGTCGTAGAGTACGAGCCATGAGGAGTAACGTGACACGACATCTGGTGGACACAAGCGGAAATAGGTAGTACCTTCTATCGCTAACAGATGGCGCTAATAGCACGTACAGAGTAATCTCGTTGGTTCGAGAGAATTCTGGTGTCTTCCACTCACTTCTAGATGGCAGTAATTGGAATATATAAGAAGGTTAGTTGCGCAACCACAAGTCAGTTCCTATGACACTGTTGTGAAATAAAATAGTGCGTACCTCCTTAAAACGTGTTTGTGCATGTTTAAGTTTAAGACATCTTTGTAACAGTATTTTGATTTGAATTGTTGCTTTTGTGTGTGATTTAGTAGTATGGAAAAGTAGCGAAAAATTGATAGTGAATGCAGAAAATTCAAAGATGAGTGGAACATTCAGTATTTCGTAATTGAGTCCAGTAACAAGGCGCTATGTTTGATTTGCAATGAAAGCATAGCCGTTCTCAAGGAATATAACATTAAACGTCATTATGAAACAAAACATTTTCAAAATTACTCAAAATATACAGGAAGTTTGCGGACAGAAAAATTCGAAGCTATGAAGCGCGGATTGAAATCGCAGCAATCTTCATTTACAAAACTCAAAACCGAACAAGAGGCTGCAACTCGTGCCAGCTTTCGTGTGGCTCTTGAAATTGCAAAACGTGGAAAACCATTCACCGAAGGAGAAATGATCAAAGAATGCATAATTGCAGCAGCCGAAGAAATGTGCCCTGAAAAGGTAAATTTATTAAAAACTGTCAGTATGTCAGCAAACACTGTGGCTCGAAGGGTAGAAAACATCGCTGAAAATATATCCTCCCAACTGTTCGACAAAAATGGAGATGTTGAGTGGTTTTCTTTGGCCTTGGATGAGTCAACGGATGTGTCAGATACTGCTCAGGTGTTGATTTATATTCAAGGAGTAGATAAAAGCTATGAAGTGCATGAAGAACTTCTTGATATGTATAGTATTCATGGCACAACTACTGGTACAGATATTTTTAAAGGAGTTGAAATGGCCATTAATCAAAAGAACCTTCGATGGAAAAACTTGAAATGTATTACAACTGATGGAGGCAAAAACATGAGTGGGAAAGATAAAGGAGTGGTCGCTCTTGTGTCAAAGGCTGTAGAAAATGACGGTGGTTCAAAACCATTAGTCTTACATTGTATCATTCATCAACAGTCTTTGTGCGGAAAATGTTTGGATATGTCTGAAGTTCTGAAACCAGTCATATCAATTGTTAATTTTATGAGATCTTTTGGGCTGAATCACCGACAATTCCGACAATTTATTGAAGAGATTGGAGAAAATGACTTACCTTATCATACTGCCGTACGTTGGCTTAGTTGTGGGAAAGTCCTTCAGCGCTTTTTTGAACTTCGAGCAGTGATCGAAATTTTTTTGAATGAAAAGCATCGCCCTCTTACTGAATTACAAAACAACGCATGGCTGTGGAAGTTAGCATTCTATGTTGATTTGACAAAACATGTGAACGAACTGAATTTGAGATTGCAAGGAGAAAACCAGCATCTTCCTGATTTATACACTAATATCAAATCATTCCGGAAGAAATTGATACTGTTTCAATCACAACTACGAAGTAAATGTTTTTCACATATTAAAACATGTGAAATATTCAGCCACACCACTGAGACTGAGTTTCCTATCGATTTTGCAATCGAAACTTTGAGTGCTTTGAAAATAAATTTTGATACTCGTTTCTCGGACTTCGATGCCTTTGCGAATCAAATTAAGATTTTTCAGGATCCTTTTGATACTGACATTGAAACCCTAGCCCCGGAACTTCAAATGGAAATGATTGAACTACAGTGCAGTGATATAATTAAGAACAAATATCAAAACTCATCTTTGTTGGAATTTTATAAGAGTCTTCCACTGACACAATTTGATAATTTGCATAAATTTGCTCGTGGGCTGTTTTCTGTTTTTGGTACTACTTATTTGTGTGAGAAGACCTTCTCCAAAATGAAGAACACAAAAAATGTTTACAGATCTAAATTAATTGATGAGCATCTTAAATCTCTCTTAATAATTGGTACAAGTAAAATTAGTCCACAACTACAAACTATTGTCAGTGGAAAATCTCAATTACATAAATCTCATTAGTATTTCATATGTCTGCATGTTATACATGTCTTTACTCATTACAATTCTGTGTTTCTTTATCCAACTTATCACAAAAACAATAACAATAAGCCTACAACAATGTTATGAGTAGTTAGCCCATGACCATATCAATGTAGATGTCATATTAATAATTATTCAACATAAAATTAGAATACTTCAGTAAACTAAATTTAATTTGCTATAAAAAAATATGTTCTCTAAAAGGAGTTTTCAAGTATGCCAGCTCTCCGCGGGCCGGACAAAATCTGTCCGTGGGCCGGATGTGGCCCTCGGGCCGTAGTTTGGAGACCCCTGCTCTACACTAATGACTTGTCGTTTCTTAATGAAGACTGTCGGAGAATGAATGCCCACTCTGTTGGGGGTTCCGGCTTATATGTTTCCTTGTCACGTGATTCGGAAACTTCCCTCTCCACTGGTTTCATTCTCTTACGAGGGCTAATTGCATCATTACTTGCAATATTTAGCATCGTACTTTGGCTGCAGTAGTGACGTATCTTGTTGCACCAGACATCGTAATATTATGTTCTATTCCTTCTCGAAAGTCCTCGATGGCCCGCACGTGATTCTTAGTCATTGTGGGTTTTCAAGATCCCGAGACAATGAGGGCTTGCTATGGTGACATAACTACTGCGTCGTTCTGTATGTGACACATGGGGTTGGTCCTTATTGCCACACTCGTTGCAATATATATATACTACTTCGTCTCTTTACAAGTGAATATTAACACAAATCTAATCGAATATAATAATAAAAACCGCTTACAATCATCTGACATAAAAATCATCTCATCGTTGTACTAATTAATAATAATAACATGATAATAAATGAATAACCCTTTAAATATAACCTCTCTGGGATCGAATCGTTACAATACTTCGCGTCGCCGCCATGTTGGATTTGTGATCACCAGGTTATTTAAAGTCCTATAGGTGAACTTAAGTTCATAGCCCCTATGAACATAAAAATATTCAGTTTGATTGCTATAATAGATTCGTAGATATTCAGAGCCGTCTAAATATTTCGGATGGTCACCATGTTGGATTGCTAAATGTATAGGCCATAGAGTCATGTACCATTAAAGGAAAATTATTGCGTAGGTTCATTATTCAAACTTTCGCTTCGATCGCATGACTACGACACAAGAAATAAAAAATTAATTTTAAAATTGGCACAGTCGCCATCCTGAGGTTATGTAAACAATTGAACTAAATTCGATACCAGTGCATTACAATGTGTATAAACATTTCCTGTACCAGATTTCATTGCGTTTGTAACATTAAATCGCGAGAAAGGTCTATTAAATTTTTTAATTCACTTGGCCGCCATGTTCGTTTTGTAGTCAACCGGTTTTTTGAAAGCCTTATAGATGAACTTCCAGTAGTGCCCTTTATCTCCGTACAAAATTTCAGGGTGATACCGCCAATAGTTTCAGAGATATAGAATGCCGGTGAAATAAAAGGAAGAAGGAAGGAAGATTGTAGTTTTACGTGACCGTGAATCTTGTGATTGTGAGCCATGGGACCTCCTTTTTACGTGGAATCCAAACCACAGGACATGGCATTTCACTTCGAATATCTCACATACATTGGCCGGGAATCGCACCCGGACCGCCTTGGTGAGAGGCATACAGCTAGACCGCTGAGCCACCACGCCCCCACCCGGTGAAATAATTCGCACATCCGCCATCTTGTGGTTATGTAAACAATTGAACGAAGTTTGATGTCGGTGCATTACAATGTGTATAAACATATACTGTACCATGTTTTATTGCGTTTGGTTGGTTAAATCGCGAGAAACGTCTATTTAAAAGTCGCAAATTCGCGTGGCCGCCATGTTGGTTTTGTAGTTACCAGTTTTTCAATAGTCACATATGTGAACTCCTTGTAGTTCTCTTTATCGCCGTAAAAATATCCAGGGTGATATCAGGAATAGTTTCGGAGATATTGAATTCTGGTGAAATATTTCGCACAGCCGCCATGTTGGATTGGTGAGACGTAACAAAATTTGAAGGGCACGGTCGAGGTCGCCCGGAATAGTGCTATGAACTTACCGAGTTTCATTGAAATCGCTCCAGCCGTTTAGAAGTTATTTGGGGGGGGGGGCACACACACACGCACGCACACACGCACGGACAAAAGAAGATCTCATAAGCCTATTTTTTCAAAATTGAAAATAGGCTAAAAATTATCAAAATTCATAAAACATGAATGCACATCAAGAAAAATTAATCTGACAGCATACACGTATCACTTTCCTTAAATGTCTCTATGTTATAATATTTAGAATAGTTATATGTTTTATGTAATGAAAAAATCAAGCGTTTTACATAATTTCTACTACGCGTGGAGCATTTTGATCGCACGGAAAATTTTAATAATATAATTAGTAAAAAATCATTAAATTCGAGCTGAAGGACATCGGAGAGAAGCTGGTATTCAAAAGGGAGAGAAGCTGGTATTCAAAAAGGTGTAAGGCAAGGCTGCAACTTATCACCCTTCAATCTTTACATTGAACAAGCGATAAAGGAAATTGGAGAAAAATTTAAAGTGGGAGTGAAGATTCAAGGAGAAAAAATTAAAACTCTGAGATTTGCTGATGACATCGTCATCTTGGCCGACACGCCTGAGGATTTGTATGAGTTTTTGAATGGTATGGACTCCGTCTTGCGGAAAAACATGATGAAAATTACTAAATGTAAAACAAAAATATTGGAATGTAGCCGAAATAACTCAGAAACCTCTATGGAGATCAAATTGGCAGGTGATAAACTGAAGGAAGTAGGAGACTTCCATTACTTAGGAAGCAAAATAGCCAGTGATGGACGAAGCAAAGAGGATATAAAAAGTAGTTTAGCTCAGGCAAGGAAAGCATTTCTACAGAAAAGGAATCTGTTGACATCGAATATAGATTTAGGTGTTAGGAAGTCATTTTTGAAGGCCATTGTCTGGAGCGTGGCGCTCTATGGAAGTGAAACTTGGACTGTTGGTGCAGCAGAAAAGATGAGAATTGACGCGTTTGAAATGTGGTGTTACAGGAGAATGATATAAGATCAGATGGGTAGATAGGGTTACAAATGAAGAGGTACTGTATTAAGATGTGTGGGAGAGGAGGGATGTTTATGGTGACTGCTAATGAAGAGAAGAGATAGGTTGGTAGGACACATACTAAGACACCCAGTAATAGCAAGATTAGTTGTGGTAGAAAGGGTCGAGGACAAGAACTGTAGGGGTAGACCAAGGTTAGAATATGTTTAACAGATTGCCTCGGACGTAGGGTGTAGTAGCTATGTAGAGATGAAACGATTAGCTCAGGACAGGGAGGCATGGAGATCTGCATCAAACCAGTCCAATAAAACGGAAGACTCAAACAACAACAATTAAATTTCATCAGATTGTTTTCAAATTCGGTATGCGGCTTAGTGTTACTATTTAGTTATGCAGTTTAAATGTCAACTCATTCTGACAAAAAATGTGCAAGTTGAAAAATTCAGTCCTAGTGTCCCTTACTAAAAAGTGAACGAGAGCGCAACCTTCGCCACAATAAAGGCTCCAATAAATAATAATAAATAAGTAGGTCAGGGAGAAAGGCTAGTAAATTAGCGAAACTATTTAAAGTTATAGGGGAATATGAGATTGGAAAGCGACAACTTATTCGAGCTAGGAAATTATAATCTCTACATAGTATAAACAAATTCCCCGATTCGTGGATGTAACGGGTAATCTCGAGAACCACTGGATTGATTTTGATGCGGTTTTCACCATTCTGTAAAGGATTTCTCGAGGAAGGTTTCTGTAGAAAATAATTTGTAACATTTTTAGTGATTTTTTTGTTGATACTAACAATTTATGTTTGTAGCACTGATTTTGATAACTTAAAATGGCACTCGAAAGCTCTAGAAAAAAACTACTGAAATTTTGAAAAAACATTAAGTACCATTGTTGTTGTTTGAGTCTTCAGTCTTTTGACTGGTTTGATGCAGATAACCATGCCTCCCTGTCCTGAGCTAATCGTTTCATCTCTACATAGCTACCACACCCTACATCCGAGACAATCTGTTGGTTTACCCCTACAGTTCTTATCTTTGACCCTTCCTTCCATAACTAAGCTTGCTATTCCTGGGTGTCTTAGTATGTGTCCTACCAACCTATCTCTTCTCTTCATTAGCAGTCGCCAGAAACATCTCTCCTCTTCCACCTAGGGGCCGATAACCTCGATGTTAGGCCCCTTAAAACAACAATTATCATCATCATCAACCTCTTCCACCAGTCTTAATACTTCTTCGTTTATAACCCTATCCACCCATCTGATCATCATTCTCCTGTAACACCACATTTCAAATGCTTCAATTCTCCTCTTTTCTGCTGCACCAATAGTCGAAGTTTCACTTCCATAGAGCGCCACGCTCCAGACAAAGACCTTCAAAAATGACTTCCTAATACCTGAATACATATTCGATGTGAACCGATTCCTTTTCTGTAGAAATGCTTTACTTGCCTTAGCTAACCTACTTTTTATATGCTCTTTGCTTCGTCCATCACTGGTTATTTTGCTTCATAAGAAACAGAAGTCTCCTACTTCCGCTACCTTTTCACCTGCCAATTTGATGTCCATAGAGGTTTCTGATTTATTTATTTATTTATGACCAAAGCAAGCCAAGCAGTAACGATTTCAGTGTCGAGTCGAGAAAAAAAATACCTACAGTCCACGCTGCGCGCCTTTTAATCTTACGCTGGGTAAACCGTTACAAATATCAATATAGTATACTATGAGTAAGAATTGTTCAGCACGTAAAGTTAAAAAAAAAAAAAAAAAGCGACAGTATATCTCTTATCTTGAATATATCGCCCACTATAAGTGTTTTTGCGTTTCCATTGCTTCCAACTATCTCCAATTACTAGCTTCGGAAACAGTAACGAGCTAACTAGCGAGCGAGTCTATCACCCCAGTTCCAGCCTTCGTTCCGCAGAATACACAGTCAAGTTAAGATTGGACGGAAGGGGATTTGTGTCTCATGCACCTCGCCATTCTTAAATTACGTCTGACAAGAATTCGTTGCACATGCATCTCCATGATAATATAATTAATAGTTCAGTCAGTGATTTTAACCCATCATGCCGAGACGTAAAACGGATATAGGCCTAAGCTTACGCTGGGTAAACCGCTAAGATACCGGGCGAAGCCGGGGTGGTTTGCTAGTTGTTTATAAAGTGTAAACAAATAAACAGACGATTGCACCTGCCAGACCTGTATCTCATCCAGCCCGCATAACAGCACAGCCGGGCGGGAGGTCTAACACATGCGAGATTTCTTGCACAGGACTTATAGTACATCAATACTATAGTTCAGGATTAGACAAGACAAAATTCAATACTGCATTTTATACAATGTATAGATTATTATTATTATTATTATTATTATTATTTAAGAGCGTTAAAATCCTTCAGTATGCCTTCCCTCGGAGGGGAAGTAACGCCGGCGAGCCAATGTCATAGATTTATGGCATGTAAAAGATCCTTCCACAGACTAAACTTGTGTGGAGCTAAATTGTTAGGTTAGATTTCGTTGGAACGCTGTATCAAAGTTCCAACGTTCACCACTAGGTATCACTGACATCTGGTAGCGAAAGTTGGGAGTACTTGAAACTGAAGTGAACTTGTAGCTCACCCTAGGGGTGTCCACTTAAAGCAGCTACAGCCTCTGGCGAGCCAAACATCATCTCGGGCACTCCCGACATCATAAGCCATACGATAAATAAAAATTATTCCCGTTTAACGGATTTGTATGAGTCTTTTAACGACGGAGAAATGAATACGATGAATGACATTTGGGAAAGAGATATTGTTGTTGCTTATTTTGGGGGCTTTGCGTCATCGTGGCCATATAGCCCCGTTTATTTAGGTGTATGAGTGAACTTTTGTGATAGCCTGTATTATTGTGATGCCTGTATTAGTGTGTGTATTTTTAAGTCAGGTGAGGATTGGGAAGGAGACTGCCGTGGCCTGAAGTTAGGAACCATCCCAGAATTTGCCTGGAGTACAAGTGGGGAAACCACGGAAAACCACTTCCAAGATGGCTGAGGTGGGAAATGAACCCGCCTCTTCTCTGTTTTGCCACATGAGACTGAGTGTACCCCAAGTTCCAGTGTTCGGACCAGATTTTTTTTTTTTTTTTGCTGAGCCAGAAGAGTTGGAACGCCAGGGGGGACGCCAGGGGGGACGCGGGGGTACGCGTACCCCTTAAACATTTGAAAACTGTTTAAGAAAAAATATTGGTACATTTGTATCTAGTCCGGCAAATATAACTTCCAACTTGAAAGTTCATCGATCAGCTGGCGTCAACAGCTGGAGGAGATTTCGAGTAATCTTCGATTTAAATCGATCTATCGAATCAGTTTCTTTTGGTCGGCAACTCGGCACTCCGTTCTTATAATCACGTAGGCTAGTGTTTGATGGTGGGGTAGGTTGTTATTTTGTGCGTGAGGTTAGTTTTGAAGGATAAAGAAAATAACGAACTATTTAACATCCACCCAGGCATCGTAAAAGCTGAAAGTTAATCATTCGAACATAAACAATGACCGGACTTTGCAAATTGCCGAAAAAAGCACCGTCTATCAGAGAGTAGAGAATACGGTCGACTGTGGAGTGTGCAGATCGCCTGGCCCTGAGCCTTGGGCTAGTACGATCTCTATAGAGTTATGAAATATCTCATATGCCTTTATAAAGCAACCAAGTTAATGCGACCACTGCTTGTTTCAACAATAAACACTCCACAAGGCACGACTGCTTTGTCTACAAAATATTAGCCTGACCTTACAACAGGAAGTGATGACTCGCGCAATCCCGCGGTGCCTTGAGCCGGGTTTAGAACAGTGGTCTTCTTACCACCAGGGCCTGCGCGAGGTGAAGCCGCCGTCTTTTTTCATTTTTTGTTCTAAATCATATTTTGATTTTTCGGCACTATAAAACTGAAATATAAAATTTGGCGCCCCCCGAATATGTAGAAATATTAAGCATTAAACCTCGACATTTTACTGAGATACTGAATGTCAATATCATTTGGAATAATTGAATGGCGACATTGCCAATTGAAGTGGCTGTAAAATATTGTCATTTCTAATTGTGTTTGATTGATAGTTTGAATGAATATGTGGTTCAATGAATGATTGATTGATTTTTTGATTGTACGAGTGACTGAACTAATGTAGCCTATCTTTGGTTTGCTGTTATCTAGATCCCCGTATTGCTTATTTTTTTCCAATTTCTGAACTTTTTCTTCTTATCTTTTCTTTTATGTTCTTGCATTTTCTTCTTCTTCTTTCTTCTGCTTTTACGGTCTCATTGGAGCACTTCAGTCAATCATTTCTTGGTCCTCTTCTTCAGTAAGTTTCCTTTCCTAGTCGCCCAGTAGCTTTTCATTCGCTCTGATCTTCTCAGGCGTTCCTCATCTGTAAATACCTTTTTTACTGTATTACGTTTGTCTATTTTTACCTGACATCTTATTTTTATATTCTTCTTTTTTGTTTTTTGTTTGTTTTGCAAGTCATCCAAGGTTATTTCTAATTCTTTCATATGTTCTCTAATTTCCTTAATCCATCCTACTTGTTGTTTCATATATTTCCGTTTACTGTAGATAATTTTGATTATTCTGTACTATTTTGTTAATGTTTTCTGTACCAAGGGATTGTAAGAAAGAATTCTAGAGATAGGATGTTTGAGTGCGAGTCTGTATGGTTGTGGTTGTTATATATAATAGTGTATTGCTATTTTTGTTCGTGTTTGCTGTTTTAGTTTTGTTTATACTTGTAAATGTTATTGTTAATTAGTATATTGTCACTAGTGGAGCCCATCTGTCTGACAATAAAAAATATATACAAACATTATTGATACTGATTCAATTTTGAACGACTTGGCCAAGCTTAAGGCGAGAAAAGTATGTTTTTAAAAGTTTGTTCATAAGAAGTCTTTTAAGATAAGTATTTCTTGGTCTATTAGTCAATTAATGTAGATACAAAACACAATTATTCATTTTAATTTGTAATAAACAATAAAATTATTACACCCCATGAATTACAAGACGAATAAGTTAAGAGAGGAGCGCTTGTGCCAAAAACAACCTTGAACCAGCTCTGCCTACCACATCGAAATTTGTAACAAGAGGATTGTATGGGAAGCTTTGTATCCATTTTCAACCCCCCCCCCAACCAGTGGGACCCGCTATTCTGATACATCTTTTCCATTTAGTTCTGTTCAATGGCGTATTCAGTCGACAATTCGCACGTATCAGGTGTTTTATGGCTGGAGTCTATCTGTGATTAGCGCGGTTACCATGGCAACAAGTGTTCTAAACATCCTAGTTAAGCAGAGACATATCGTCATGCCCGTTGCTCACGGTAAAATTTTCCTTAAAATTTATTGTACAATAATTTAATTTTATAAAATTTATGTTGCTCACGGTCAAACTAAAGTTTTATAAAACCTCTGATAAAACTTTCCATAAAATAGGACGTGTTCTATTCCGTAAAATTACTAGTTGTTTTATTAATTCATTCATTAATTTTGTACACTTGAATTAATCGTACAGCATGTGGGCTGTAACATGTAGGCCTACAATGACTACGATGCGACTAACATAACCTAATCAATTTGTAAGCGACGTGAAGTGTTCGAAACTTGTAATTACTGTCTAATTAGGTCTACTCACTCGGCCAATCTGAAAACTGCCATGTTTTAAATATTTTTTTTTAGTAAGTTCTCTTGATCCAAAACCTGACTTAATGAAGCTAGTTATTTTTATAATAATAAATTTATTAAAGCACAAAATATGCAGTATGAAATTACAACTAGTTTGAACAGAACTGAGACAGAGATAACCTCCTCTGCCCACACCACATCACGTGGTATCGATCACATCTTCTACCACATAGGGCACATACACAATTTAAGTCTGGCTGATGAAATCTTCTGTTACGGTATTGCACACTTTGAAGTGGAAACCATGTACCGAGAATCTCGTTACCAGGTGCCTCAGCTCGTAGGAGCTCTCTGTCCAGTCCCGTGATGTCATCGCATCAGTCGCATAAAATTCTTGCCAGATGCTATCTTTCTTAGACTTCATTTCCTGAACTAGTGTCTCAAAACCATGTGTTGTTGGCAAAAGCATCTGCAGTCTCAGTTCTTCAACAAAGGGAAGCTCACTTGAGAGTTCATAAACCAAACGAGAAAGAGTAAATCGGAAGAGGCATAAGACATGTGGTTCAATTTTGTTTTTTGTGTGGGGTGAGGTATACCTCCCACCTACACCCACTCCCCAAATATCAAGCTGGAGGAATTTTGGGTATTAGTGACCCATGTGGACTCACATGTGGACATTAATCATAGGCTTAAAATTTTAGTTATTTATTGAAAGGTGAGGGTGGCAGTCCTATGGGTTGGATCAATCATAGATGTCCATTACATTAATAAATAGCTTCTGTGTTTTACTAAAATAAAGGTAGCGCTAAATGAACATAGAACGAGCGATAACATTCTCTATAATAGATGAATTAGCCAAAATACCTTATGAAACGATGAGAAATAAATCAAGGAGCGATGTTTTAATAGATGTTTCCTCCTCTGCCGTCAGTGACCCACCCAGCCATCCCAAATAGGATCACAGCATATAGGCTATAGGCTAGCGAAAATTACAGCTGTGGGTGCCATTGTTCAAATCAATCATCTTCAAAACAGTACCATAACAGTACTGCCAAACAAAGAAGTGCCCAGTTTAGTCTTTAGTGCGCAGCACTCGGTTCACTGCTCTTAATTAGGCTAGTGTGTGCAATATTTTCACTTCTCAGTAATGATTTTTTCCCCCCATGGCTGAAATGAGTTATTTTTGTTATATGCTCTGTAATTATTATGCAGTATATCGCTCCGCTGTAATAAATATGTATTAATTTTTTCGTACAACATTGGTTTTGATAATGGTTACAGCCTAACGCATCCCGATGAACTTCTTTTTTTGATCAACAGTGATTTTGTATCCCAGTTCTTTTTATCAACAGTGATTTGGTAACTCGCATGTTGGCAGGAATGTGTGCGCCTTGGTGAGTGCTGCTAGAGTGAGCGATGATGACAGTTGAACGAGATGCAAGCGCTGTCGAAACATGACAGCCGTTTTTAAAATATCAATAAATAGAAAAACATATTTACGTACTTTAGCACATCATGAGGTTTGGTAGTGATCAGGGTTCCTAATTTTAATATGTAATATTGCCCAGAAGATGAAACAAGGACACAAGGTATGTAAAAGTTACATTCATGTCTGCTGCAAGTATAATCCGCATTCCACTTACATTCAGAATTAAGGTAGCACTGAATGAAAGTAGAACGAGCGATAACATTCTCTATAAGGGGCCGATTATATTCTTGGTAATTAGTGTCGATGATTTTCTGTAACAGCGAGATGGATACAAGACAAATATAATTGGTTTATTGTATGCCAAAGTAATGGTTGATATAGGCTAGCTAGTATATTTATTCCCACATGTTACTTTACCTAGGTATTAATTCTGAATGAAAGTAGAACGCAGCTTATACACTTGCATCAGACATGAATGTGACTTTTACATACCTTGTCTCCTTGTTTCATCTTCTGGGCGATATTACGTAGGCCTATTGAAATTAGGAACCCTGGTCACTACTGCACATCATATATGTGCTAAAGTACGGGGCGCCAGGAAATGTTCTCTGCAGATGCGAGAGGTTGCGTCATCAGTTTAGTTCGCAGCACGGTGTCCCTGATAGGGCGAAGGCCACGTGTGTGGGCTGTGAGCTGTCGAAATCGTCAGTGCGTATAGTTAGATTATTGGAAGAGTGCAACAGTATGTTATGAATGGCTGGGTGAGTATAAAGTTTACTGTTTGTTATGATACAAGCGACAGCCGTGCTACCAACGTAACTGGTGACTTAATCTCTCGCAGCAGCTTGTAGGCACTGCGGACAACATTCCCTGGCGCCCAGTATGTAAATATGTGTTTCTATATTTTGCTCTTTTAAAAACGGCTGCCATGTTCCGACAGCACTTGCATCTCATTCAACTGTCAACAAAGTCCACTCTAGCGGCACACACTGAGGCGCACAAATTGTTGCCAACATGTGGGATACAAAATCACTGTTGATAATAAAAAGTGGCATACTAAATCACTGTTGATAAAATAATCATTGATCTGGACGCGTTAGGCTGTAACCATTCTCAAAAACCATTGGAATGGACGAAACGATGGTTAGAATGGTCAGGTGTTGGCGAGGTTGGTAGTACTGTTTTGATGATAGTTGATGTGAACAATGGCAGCCACAGCTGTAATTTTGCCTATATAAGTCGTGATTCTTTTTGGGATGGTTGGGTGGGTCACAGAGAGCGGAGGAGGAAACGTCTATTTAAACTTCATTCCCTGATTTATTTCTCGTCGTTTCATAAGGTATTTTGGCTAATTTATGTACTATAGAGAATGTTATAGGTGTATTATCCAGAGTTGGGATCTGACAGTTCGGCGGAGAACTGTTGAACTAAAGGCAGCGGTGCCACGAATGCTGCTGTCCACCACGCGCATACTTCCATCCTCCCGCTCTTTTCCTCATGCTCATAATATCATTAGCACCGTTATTACATTTATTACTTTTTTATTCAGATGGTTTTCAAAATCTTAAACAAACCAATGCTTAAATCTGTTCGGTGCAAACTGTAAAACAAAATATTAGCCCGTCAAATTGAGGAGAGACCTAAATTATTGTAATGAATAGCAATAACAATATTACGAATACTATCATAAAGCAAAAATGATCAAAGCGAAACGACAACACGTGATTGTTTCCGTGATTTTTAGTTATTTATATTTCCTGTAGAATAAGTTTCAAGTCACAAGTAACACACAATTGTATTACAAAATATAGGCTCATTGTGTAGACTATTAAGTCACCCTTTAGAAGACAGAAGCTAATCACAGTAGTCTTACTAATTACAAGAGCAGAGGCGGTAGCCTACGTTCCTGCGCGCGACTGAATGGAATTAATGGTTCGCCTGATGCTCAGAACTGACACTAACACTGTTACATACATAAATAACGGTCTCTAATGAATCATAAGTATAAATATAAGTATAAAGTATAAATAAGTATAACTCAAACAATTATAACTCATTAAAACAACAGATTATGAAACGCAGCAAGGTGAGTGTGCACTGGAGGCAACCAAACAAGCGACTGATCGGCGACAAGCAAGTGGTGAAATAGCATCATTCAAATTGGCAGCGCTGTATAGTTTCCATGGCAACACGCCATGCGGGCGATCTAGTCGTCGGCTGTTTTTGCCCAGTGGTGCTGAATTGTCAGATTCCAACTCTGGAAAATACACCTATAGGTAGTGAGTTATTGTTCTTTCAAGGGGCGGAACTACGAGGTCATCTGCCCCTTATGGAGAATGTTATCACTCGTGCTACTTTCATTCAGTGTATTTGGTTCTGTACTATGCACGGACCAAGGAACCTCATCACTCGTCAACACCACTGCGATGCACATTTCTCTCAGGTTCACGCAGCTTAGACCCGAGCAGTACACACTACTACAGGTACTACAATAACACAGATTATCATACAAATCCTACATACTTCCAAATACATGGGGCTAAATGAATTAATATCAACAACACAATGATTCTACAATAAGTGATTCTTTTAAAATGTAGTTATAGTAGGTGCAACTATACACACATCAGCAAATTCAAGTTCTCCATTTGAAGCATTACATATTTTATTAAGTTTACTGCTTCAACATACAAACTTGCATGTGTTGTAGGAATTTGCTGTTCATCAGTGTTAGCCATGGCATAAAGGAGGGAAGAGGTTCATTATCCTGTGCTATAGCCTACTGTTATGCCTTGGCAAGAAAGCAGAAAGGAACATGCCTCAACACGTACTTTTAGGAGGACCAGATTTGATTTCTGTATTTTTGCTAAGTGTGATCTTGGCTCTCGCTGTTATTTTTCTTCGTTGACAACTTTTTAAATAAAATGATGATTTCTAGCAGTATTGAGGTTTTTCTTGTTTTTCATTGAAAGTCCTATTTCTCCTTTCCCCTTCACAGGATGCCATAGAATTTACTGTATTAGTGTGCGATGATTTTTTTTGATGTACTTACTGTATTTCACCCTGTAAAAATTGGTGAACTGGATATATTTTAAAAGGGAATATGAAATGAACTACTGTATAGACATTTTGTAATATCCAATTATTTTTCTGAAATTTCAGTCTCCCAATGAATTTGGCACTAAGTGCACTAACAATTTTAGTGTGATCTGGTTACACCACCTGTTTACTTGGCATTCTCTCTTAACATTTTACTGTTATTGTTAACAGCATCAAGCATTTTAAGATATGAATATTCTCCCTTCCCAGTACTTTTCCTTTGCAGTTTATTCTAATAACTGATTGGTTATAGGCCTAATTAGGCCTAATGTGGTTAATTGGAAGGGACCCTATTTTTAAGGTGAGTAGTAATATGCTGCAGGCCTTTTAGTAGCCTAATTCTTGACACCAATGCAATATGCTCCAATTGCAACTGAAAGAAATGTAAACATGTAAATTATTGATGAGGTGATGTCCTAAAATAGGGGCAGATGACGTCGTAGTTCCGCCCCTTAAACAACAATAACTAACTAACATGTCCTAAATGCTGTGATTGTTCATTTCAGAGTTCAGGAATTCACAATTTCCCACTTAGGTATTATTAAAAAAAATGTTATTGGTATTTTGATTGTGATTTATTTCTTGTTGATCATATGATTATCTCCTCACTTAAAAACGTGCTATAAGTATTGGGAAGATTGTGATTTTCGGAACATTGAAGTGGATAGAGAATTTAGGACGAGAATATTTAGTGGAACGAGGGGAAGGGGTGGGGTAGGCTACCCGCACGGCCGTGCTACACGTCAACTAGTACCACGGCCAAACACCAGACAGCGCTGAAGTCTTAGGTGCCAAGAATTAGCATGGCTGTCGGCTATCTGTAGTAGTAGGTAATCTGTGACCCATGTATAACATGTAATTGGAAAGTTTCTACTCGTTGCCGGTAGAGCGCACTCCCCTCCCATTATAGGCGCGATAAGGAATCTGCTGTACAGTACGTATATTAAATGTGTAATCTCAAGAACTACTGGATGGATTTTGATGCTGGTTTCACCATTCTGTAAAGGTGATCTCGAGGAAGATTTGTGTAGAAAATAATTTATTTATGACCAAAGGGAGCCAAGCAGTAACGATTTCAGTGAAAAGGTCGAAAAAATAGCCTGGCGTCCGTGCGGTTTTTAAGCTTACGCTGGGCGAACCGTTAAAAATATCACTATATTATGAGTGTAAGAATTGTTCAGCGTGAGAAATTCTACAAAAAAGTCCGCGAGAGCATATCTCTATCTTCGATACATCGCCCACTATAAGTGTTTTTAGTTTAGACGGGAGGGGCATTTGGCTTGCACCTCGCCATTCTTAAATTACGTCTGACAGGAATTCCTTGCACATTCATAACTGTTCCCGGGCGAAGCCGGGGCGGGTTGCTAGTGACACTATATAATTATTATCATTATAATTTCCGCATTATCAAAATTAAAATTATATCACAAAATAAAATAGCGTGCTAATAAATCTAAGAGAAATTAGGCATACCTTGCACCTTCTTCGGGTACAAGGCCACTACTCCAGCACCGTCTCATTAAAAGGAAAGACAGGATCAAAATTACAGCCGGGAACAAGTAGCAGCTAATCGTGTGTTGTGTTTTGTGCTAAGAGATCTTTCGACAAATTATCAGATACCGTGTGCCTTCTTTTTCACGAAGCAGCTGTCAGGTCGGGACTTACATAAACTCTTGCTGGACGTTATTCTCGAGGTTGAACAATGCGGTTTCATAATTATAATAACTGTCTCTGATAATCACAAAACTAACACTACAATGATAAGGCATTTAGGGGGAGGGAATTTGCAACCAATGGTCAATCACCCATACGACGAGTCTAGGAATGTATTCCCTAGTTTTGATCATTGTCACATTCTAAAAAAAAACAAAACATTAGAACGCAGTTTCTGTAACGAGAGATGACTGATGGTACTGGAATAATTTCAGGGAAATACTTGTCATTACTATACACAATGCAAAAGGGTGAGATCGTCAAACCGGTCAGACACCTCACTAAAAAACACATCGAACCCACTAAATTTGAAAAAATGAATGTTCGGCGTGCCAAGGAAGTGTTCTCGTCAGAAGTTATTGGTGCCATTAGTACACTGAAAGAAAATATAGGCATGCACCCGGAAGCGTACACATTCATGGACGCAGAAGCAACCATTTTTTTTGAAAAACGTTAATAAATGGTTCGCTATGCATGACGTAAGCATCACATATCATCATATTCAGTCTAGAAATCCAGATAAAGGGCATTTTTTCTCATTAAATGTCAGTCGCCTAAACTGGCTAGAGGAATATTTTCTTTCTTACCTTGAAACTTTGAAAGCTGCTAGTAACGCTGCTAGAAAGGACTTCCTGAGTTCTGAGACTTACGAAGCTACCTATACAATTAATCACGGATTCAGCTGTCCAGTGCATAAGGTATCTTCTAAAAATGGGTAGAGGAAAGTCGCCAAATATGGGGAGTTTTTTTATAGGGCTCACATTAGACATAAGAAGGAACGGAATAATTTTGGTTTTCTCACCAATGTAAACCTCAGACGATATACTATGTATATTACAAATATGGGCACGTTTGATGTTGTAATACCCTCTGATATTATTGTTAACTTTAAAAGTGCACTTTCCCCGTATTAGGCAACCGGGTTTCGTAATATGGGGAGGTGAGAAACCTCACGGTTTTTATTTATAATAGGTACACTGAATAGTATACCCTACTAATTAAAGCATTAATTCTGACATTTTCTTTTTTCGTGTGGCCTCCTAAGAGGCTGAGTGCAGGTCTTTCTAGTCGACGCCCGTGGGCGACCTGCGCGTCAGGATGAGAGATGGAATGGATGAAGATGAATGAAACTGGGCAAGGATGTGGAAAAAAGCGGCCGTGGCCTGTTAGAAGGTACCGTCCCAGCATTTGCCTGGTGTTGAAAAATGGGAAACCACGGAAAATCATTTCAAGAACGGCCGACGGTGGGGCTCGAACACACGCGTCTACCGAGTCAGCAGAGAGCTTGGCCCCATGGCCTAATGCTGCGCTTTAGCCAGCGTAGCCACTACTGTCGGTAATTCTGACAATGTAATGAAATCATGAACACAAATAGTACAAAAATACCAAAATGAATATTTTAAGTAAATAACAGTCCTAGTTTCCTGTTGCCGAACTTCCAAACCGTTCAGCAGATAAATGCATAAACTTGAATGAAAACCGAGTGATTCTGATCGAATTCAACTGTAACGAGGTGCAAGGTATGTCTAATTTCTCTTAGATTTATTAGCACGCTATTTTATTTTGTGATATAATTTGCATTTTGATATTGTGGGAATTATAATGATAATATAATAGTGTAACTGGCAACCCGCCCCGGCTTCGCCCGGGAACAGTTATGAATGTGCAAGGAATTCCTGTCAGACGAAATTTAAGAATGGCGAGGTGCAAGCCAAATCCCCCTCCCGTCCAAACTAAAAACACTTATAGTGGGCGATGTATCGAAGATAGAGATATGCTCACGCGGACTTTTTTGTACAATTTTTCATGCTGAACAATTCTTACACTCATAGTATATTGATATTTTTAACGGTTTGTCCAGCGTAAGCTTAAAAAGCGCACGGACGTCAAGTTCTTTCTTCAACCTATTCACTGAAATCTAAAATCGTTACTGCTTGGCTCCCTTTGATCATAAATAAATTATTTTCTACAGAAATCTTCCTCGATATTACCTGTACAGAATGGTGAAAGCCGCATCAAAATCCATCCAGTGGTTCTCGAGATTACCCGTGATATCCAATAATCGGGGACTTTGTTTTACACTAAGTAGAGATAAGGCTTAGTCGTGCAGTGCTTGGTGAACAGCGCTGTGTGAGCAGCTGAGTAACTAACAAGATTTCATGAAAGAGGTCTCATTGTCTAGGCCGGTATGAGCGCATTCAGTCGGCCGTGGTAAATGGCAGGCTCCGGCTGGACTAAGGAAGCTGTTAGTGTTTTTTTTACTGGACGAGTACCAGAAATGTCCGTGTTTGTATGAGGTTAAAACGCCCATATACCACAATAGAAATGAAAGAAGGGAGGCAGAAATCTCAATCGCCGAATATGTTTCACAAATTCGACCGAACACAAGCCAGGCTGATGTGAAGGCGAAGATAAACTGGCTTCGAACTCACTTGCAGTCGCATTTCAGGAGAAATGGTTTGCCTCATGTTAGTGTCCTGTCGAATAATTGTGTGACCAACAAGATCTAGGAGTTTTTTTAAAACTGCTTTCCTCCATTCTTAGAAAATTCCTATATGAATTCTGATTTTCTAACCTCAATTCATTTTCGACCAAGGACAGCATCCCTCTACTCTTCTCTTCTTTTTATCCATTCCCGAGTCCAGGACTTCCTAGCATTTCTTTTCTTCCTTTTTACTACTGTACGACATATAGTTGTAGCGAAAGCAGAAATTTTTACAATTTTTGCTTTGTTTGTTGGAGCCATACTCTCAAACCAATGTGTGTTGAACAGCTGATTGTTGGTTCAGAAGTTTATCGGTAGATGGCGATCCTGATTCATCGACGGATTTTATAAAATAATTTTACAGTGAACAACACAGCTTGCTTTCGTCAAATTTTTATAAAACTAGTTGTAAAATAAATTTTAAGAAACATTTTACCGTGAGCAACGGGCATTAGTCTAAAAGTGGTACCTCGTAAGTCAACTTTTGGCCAGGTTGAGAATTGTTTATTAAAATTTATGTCAAAAATAGCCTTACCTTCCTAAAGTGACCTCTGTCTGTCTGTCTGTCTGTCTGTTAGGTACTCAGCCCGAAGGCTGGTTGAATCATCAAAAAGTACCGCCGTTAGGTTATGTGGGTACATACCCACAAAAACCCAAGGCATTGAGACCTACTAGGCAAGATGAGGAGTGAGGTAGTTTGCCATTGCTTTCCTCACTGAGTCAGTACAGCAGTTCTAACGCTATGAGTAGAATCTTTCACAGCATCCACAGGCACAGGATGCCATTACCAAGCACCTCGTAAGTCAAAAAATGAATACCCGAGGGAACTTTATTATTGAAGACTTACGAGGTGAGGTTACTCTAGGAAGGTAAAGCTATTTTTGCCACAAATTTTAGTATGAAATTCTCAATATGGCAAAAACTTGACTTACGAGGTACCACTTTTAGACTAACGATATATATGTTAATATAAGAACATCTTACTATTATTGAAAGTTAGTACGCCTGTAGGTCACGACACGCTTCGACCATCGTGCTGTCGACCTCTTGTTTAAAATCTGTGCATGCAATGGTCTTGAGCTCGACGCAGCTATGTGTTAGGTATCTTCTCTAGCGCTCACACTGTACCGTGACTTTGAGGTGACATTTTATTTACAGATGGCACATTGTCGCGTTTAAACGTTGCGTCAGTTCAGTTACAGATAGCACATTGTCGCGACAGTTTAGTTACAGATAGCACATTGTCGCGTTTAAAAGTCGCGTCAGTTCAGTTACAGACAGCCCATTGTCGCGACAGTTTAGTTACAGATAGCACATTGTCGCAAAAAAACGTCGCGTCAGTTTAGTTACAGACAGCCCATTGTCGCGACAGTTCAGTTACAGACAGCACATTGTCGCGTCAGTTTAGTTACAGACAGCACACTGTCGCGATGGTTTAGTTACAGGTAGCACATTGTCGCGACAGTTTAGTTACAGACAGCCCATTGTCGCGACAGTTCAGTTACAGACAGCCCATTGTCGCGACAGTTTAGTTACAGACAGCACATTGTACAGTATTCTGCAACCGTTACCGGTAAATCACAAATTTTACATTTTTCCGTACGTATCTCCCTAATTCGATTTTTCGATAAGTCGATCATCCCTTAACGATTCGAGATACTGTGATTCGACTGTCACACGCTATTACTACAGTTTCGACACTACCATCGCCAGGAACTGTGGGCAGGAAGATGCTATTCACCTGGGCGAAGTCAGAAGTACAGAGTATACTTCATGTCCCCTTCAAACAGCAGCCGAGCGAACGAAATGATTCATCCAGCCCAACCTTGAGAACAGTAGTTAAGGTTAATAACAGTTCACCTGCCATATTTAACGACTCTGTGTGTTACGTAGCCTGGGAGTTAAAACCCTTGTCCATTGTTCTTACTCTTTTCATAAGGACCTGGTGTTCCTTGTACCGCTCAAGAATACGGGTTGCTTGGATTCTTATTACGCAACCTGCCTGAGTGCGTGTGGCCACGGAAGTTCATATCCAAGGAAGGCCCCCCTGGACACTGCTTATCATCGTGTTGTCACAGTAACGCTACTTGCTGGATTATCAAATTCAACTCGTAGTTGCTTGGCGACAGGTACAGGGGCAGTGACGTCATCTCGGGGAAGGGCGGTCAAAAGTGAACATTTAATTGCTCCTTTCCCCATCTACCGGCATAATCGCCTTCCCACACTAAGTATAAATTAATTGAATTAAACGGATATATATGCGCCTTTCTGAGCTTCTTTGAAATGCTTTGTACTTTCAGCGCATCTTTAGTTGCTGGACGATGTTGCTGTTGATTGATATAGGGGCTTTGAGACATCGTGGCCATGTAGCCCCGTGTATTTGGTATGGTATTTGTCTGATAACCTGTGTTATTGCGATGGCTGTATTAGTGTGTGTACTCGTAATTCTGGTGAGGATTGAAAATGAGGCGGCCGTGGCCTTAAGTTAGTAACCATCCCTGCATTTGCCTGGAGTGGAGGTGGGTAAACCACACGGAAAACCACCTTGTCCAGGATGCTTAGATGGGAACCGAACCCGGACCTACGGGGTAAAAGCCCAGAATGCTACAGAATTGCGTGTCGAGGATAGAGTATGTAAACTCATTATTTTCTTTCTATGCACGTTTCCGTTTGCTTTACTATCCCAATTCTCAGCGTTCATATAACTAACTAAATAAATAAGTAAGTAGCTAAATATATAACTAAATAAATAAGTAACTTACTAAGTATATAAATTATACGTAACTAAGGGCTTGCGATTTTATAGTCTACCAACTCATTAATGCTAGTGAACCTAGTATATACTGGTTGCCATGGTGTCGGGAAATGACGCTAATTCGAGGCCCTGAGCCCAAACACCTATCCATGAAGGGGAATACGTACGGTGAAATTGGTTAAAAAGTGACATTTTCCGTTTATTATCTCTTAATAATATTTAATATCTCCTGAATAGTTTTATGCATTATTTGTCGAAAAATTCCAATTCGAAGTGTGCTTTTTATTATTTGAAAGTTATTAGTGCAAATGTAAATTCATTCATTTGTTATGCAGCGACTTTCTTAAATATCTGTATCGCCGGAAATTTTCAATCTAGAAGACGTTTCCATGGAAATGATCCATGTGCCTGGATCTGAATCCAATACTGATCCCGAATCTAACGTAAAAAGTACGTTTTTTTTCCTCTCTTACATGTAGACGATACGAATACGCCCACTAGTGCTTCGATCAGTAAACAAGGAGACTTATGTATTCATAAAGAACACGTTTTATTATATTTGAGTCCCGTGGCGTAGCCGTGCTCATTAAATCGTGCACCACGACCGCGTGAGCACCTGCAGCACATCCAGAGATCGTAGGTTCGAATCCCGGTGCTGACAAGTTATCTTGAGTGACGTGTTACCCCGGGTTTTTCCACACTCCCTCCAGGAAAATGCCTATATAGTACCTTATTTCAAGTCCCGGGGCACCCTGTCCCTAATACAGCTACACACATAACTACAGTCATCCCATAAATACAGGTCATCAGACAACACACACCCAACTACATGGGGCTGATGACCAAGAACTCCCATGTCCCTTAATTAAATTAACAATAATTAGATTTGAGTGTCTTAGGACGAGATTTACAGTTGTTGTGCCAAGTAATGTTTGTGGTAGGCAAATTAGCATCTCTGCAAGGACTGGAGTTGCTAACAAATGGGAAATACAGTCGAGATTGCAAACAAGTCATTTTCGAATTTTCGAAAATGCCAGAATGATATGTTCGATAATATTCGATTATTTTTCGGAATGAGGTGCATACAGAAAGGATTGACTGTTCCTTACGTGAGTTCACCCCATATCAAACTTTGAACTTTATTTCCCAAAAATAACCTTTTCTTTAACATTTGACCCATTATCTCCGAAACTATTACAGATATGCTTACCATATTTTACATAGTGTTACCTCTTAGTATACAGCAGCTGCTGAACCATCAAAACAATTCTGCCTCTAACGGTTTTTTATTTACAGAAGAAAAAGTACACTTTTAAAAGAAAAAAATTGAACATAACTTTTAAAATAATCATAACTAATTATTTGTCAGTATATTCTGATTCTGGTTCAGTAATCAGAAAAGGAGTGATACTATACCTCCCAAACATTTCAGACCTCTGTCAAAGATTCTGAGATAATGGGTCATCAATATTGCAAATGTAACACTGTAGGTACAGGGCGTACATGCCCCCCCCCCCCTTTCGCCACTCAATCAATGCCATTGGTAGTTATATAGTTTGATCACACTATGTTTGATTGAAATTAAAAACCTCAAGAGCTAAGGTGAGAGTTAAAATGGGAAATACGAACGTTATCCACAGTGACGTCACCCACAAAGTGTTAATCACAAGCTAATAAAGTAGTGCATTATGCAACAATGGCAATAATTAACACACGGAGCCAGTTTTATAATTTCCATACGAGTGTCTTAATTACCATTATAGGCGAGTTGCATACGACTGTTAATGTTCGACGATAATTATAACTTTATTATATGTTTTAACATAAATATTCATAAATTTTTATGTGATTCCGTCAGTTGCGTTTACTGAACAGAGCGCATGCGCTGGGTTCGCAGTTGCGGATCAAAGACCTTGACAATGTCATGCGTTTCCAAAGCTTTGAAACATTGCTTATTGCACAATAGGGATATCCTGAACTAGCACCAACAGATAGCGCACAGGTAGCCTACTGTATGGAATCATTTTGTTCTGTATTTCAAATATCCAGTGCTCCCAGTTGTCGATAAAATATCACGATCTTGTAATTTTTGGCAATTTGCGAAGTCCGGTCATTGTTCGAATCATTAACTTTCAGCTTTCAGGTGGATGTTAAATAGTTCGTTATTTTAATCATCCTTGACAACCAACCACACGCACAAAATAACAACCTAGCCCGCCTCCAAACACTATAAGAACCAAGTGCCAAGTTGCCGACCGAAAGAAACCGATTCGATAGATCGATTTAATTTGAGGATTACGCGAAATCTCCTCCAGCTGCTGTGAACAGAGCGTTGACGCCAGCTGATCGATGAACATTCAAGTCGGAAGTTAAATTTGCCGGACTAGATACAAATGTACTTATAATTTTTTTCTTGAACACTTTTCAAATGCTCCCCCTGGAAGAAAAGCACTGAAAATATATTTCGCAAACAAAAGGCAAATCAATTGAGTCCCACATAGAACGGTCATCACATCTAGCGGAAAAGTTTCGCAAGAGATAACCCCATTGGTGAAGTGAATTTGCGGGAATGTGCCGTGTGGTTGTGGAATATGGGAAGTTGAAGGTGGATTGATGTTGATATGTGTGTTTCGTTTTTCTACTGAGTTTAATATTGTGTTGAAGACTTTAATTTTATTTGGATTGATTCTTCAATGTATCCTTGCCCCAAAGTAGTGAATTTCCAGCCTCCATGACTTTTTAGTGTCGTTATATCACCACCAGCAATCACTAAAAGTGTCGCCGAACTCCTACGTAAGCAATGCCCTGTGTACAAGTGGGAATTGGGGAGATTAAGGTACAGTGCTATTTCTTTTCCCTCATTCCCCAGTTTATGTATGCCAACATTTTCGACGGTGCACTTTCCATGTCAGTAATTTATAAAGAAGGCTGGGGTATTGCAA
The DNA here is from genome assembly GCA_946902985.2 of Meconema thalassinum. NCBI lineage: Eukaryota > Metazoa > Arthropoda > Insecta > Orthoptera > Tettigoniidae > Meconema > Meconema thalassinum. Next base: position 343,116,960 of record OX336395.1, read on the forward strand.
ACTTCTGGATGTAGATTCAGACATTTCTTGCTTATTACATAGTATTTTCCTGTTACGGTACCGTCAAGGTTCGTGCTGATTATTTTTCTTTGCGTTTGGGATTGGACCAACAATGGTTGATCCGATAACCTTTACATTGTCAACTTGCAAATCATGTAATTCATGTCCGACATGTTGCATTTTGAGTGTGATAACGTAGGTGCGATGCTAATTGGTCAAACATCTGTATCTTGAGATCTGATTGGTGGAGAACCGGCATCATAATGAAACTTGAACTATAATGAGCCTCTTCAAGATGTAGTTTTCTGGCATATAATATATATTAATTCAGTAGAATAGATCCCTCATGCGGCGCTCACAAGCGACCGATCGTGAAAAAATAAGCATTCAAATGAGAGAGAATAGACATTAGCAGTGACGCATTGCACTCTAATTTCATATATATCTATCTATCTATATATATATATATATATATATATTTTTTTTTAAATGTACGAAGTGTGCGATTTGCAGATACTGTTGCTGTAGGAAAATACGCTCCATAATTGCTGTCCACTTCACATTTTGGCCGCTGTGACGCCTGTTTCAAGTAATTTTAACATTCTGAGGTCTTTCCTTTATCATTTTGCATGGATTTCAGAAACATTCAACTCAAAGGAATGAGTACTCAATTCGTATAACTTAATAAATATCGAATAACCGGTGAGTGTTACGGCTCAATGGACTCAGCACACAAATGACATTAGCAGTGACGAATTGCAATCTAATTTCATACATATCAATTTTTGTAAGAAGTGTGCGATTTGCAAATACTGTTGCTGTAGGAAAATACGCGACATCATTGCTGTTCAATTCGCATTTTGGCCGTAGGGACGCATGCAATGTAAATAGTGTTCTATAATCATTTGGTTGAAATAAAATCATTACAACTTTTCTCCATGAGTCTCTCATTATAAACCTATTGGGGAAAGTGTGGTTTATGAACATGCGAGATTTCTCGCACGGGTTTGCGACTAATATTTATATTTCAGCATGGTTGAACATAAATATTAGTACAGTGCAGTAATTGTATTGGAAATGGTACGATGGCCAAGAAATTATTACGCAAGAGGATTACAACACTGTTTGGTGAAAGCAACACGTGAAATTAATTATCAGTTATTAGACGAATATAGGAAGGGTGAGCCAATATCTATAATCCATGATAATTGACACCAATGCCTACATAATTGGTGTTGCCAACAGCTGTTATCTCTAAAAACAAATGTCACCAAAGGGCAGCTCACAAATTAGATCATCGAAATACTTATTTGGGTAGCCCCTTGAGATCCGGGTTTAATTTCAAGCTCTGCCAAGAAATTTCATTCTGGTCTGGGGATTGGAACGGGGTGAGAGGAGATGGGTTTCATTCCCACCTCAGCCATCCTGGAAGTAATTTTCCGTGGTTCCCCCAATTATACTTCAGACAAATGCCGGGATGGTTCCTAACTTAAGGCCACGGCCGCCGCCTTCCCAATACCCCATCTGTGTAGATTAATGAGCCGTAAATGAATTTCTTAGGGACAAAACTCAAAATTGTTATACCGTGACATTCCCGGTGATCATATAAGCCTATTTTTTTTTCATAAATGAAAATGGCAAAAAATATGCACTATGAAATAACTCCGGCACTTATGATCAATCCGTATTCTTTAGCGTTTATATTTTGAATATTAAAATAATATTAACAGACGGACATATAACTACCAGTTTCCACAATTGAATGTTTGCTGCAATTAAGGCTTCACACAGGTCTTGAGAAAATTCATTAAGTTTGGTTGCAGGGAAACGAATAGCATTTGTTAACAAGGACTGAATTGATGGGTTTATATTTTTCCTTTATCTTTTACGACATTTCGTTTATGTTTGACGGTTTCCAAATGTTGAGTCACTGAAAACTTTCTCGAACTCCTTACATTTGTTTCAGAAATATCTACTTAGTATAAAACAAAGTCCCCGATTCTTGTATGCCACGGGTAATCACGAGAACCACTGGATGGATTTTGATGTGATCTAGATGGAAGATTTCTGTAGAAAATATTTTTTTCATTTTCAAAGGAAACCAGGCAGTAACGATTTCAGTGAAAAAGTAAAAAAAAAAACTGGCGTCGGTGCGCTTTTTTAAGCTTCCGCTGGGCAAACCGTTAAAAATATCAATATACTATGAGAGCAAGAATTGTTCAGCTTGGAAGGTTCTACAAAAACAAAAACAAAACAAAAAAAATCCGGGAGAGCATATCTCTATCTTCAATGCATCGCCCACTGTAAGTGTTTTTACGTTTGCATTTCTTCCAACAATCTCCATTCAATTACTGAGGCGACAGTTTACGGTGCGAGCCTCTCATCCCAGTTACAGCCTAGCTAGCGGGCGAGCCTATTACCCCAGAACCAGCCAGCAGCAAACTGTAGAGTCGTGTTGAGTTAAGACTTCAGAGAAGGGTGGTTGTGTTTGGAGTTTCCCTAGAAGTGCAACTCGACTTTCCTTCTTTTGCCTGTGAACCTTTCGTTCCACAAAATACACAGTCAAGTTAAGATTGGACGGAAGGGGGATTTGTGTTTCATGCACCTCGCCATTCTTAAATTACATCTGACGAGAATTCGTTGCACATGCATCTCCATGATAATATAATCAATAGTCCAGTCAGTGATTTTAACCCATCATGCCGAGACGTAAAACGGATATAGGTCGTTGTTCATTGACATAGAAAAAAGAAAGCGGTTATCCCGTAATGCATTCATAACTGTTCCCGGGTGAAGACAATAAAATACACCATCGTCGGTAGAAAAAAATATCTTGCAAATGATATCACAAAATTTCGCAACTTAACAACGTCGTTCGCTTTTATTGGAGTCATAACTCCGTGCTTTATGTGGTTGACGGTAAGCAGCTTGGCAGTTCACTGAATGTCGGAATTAAGGAATTTGAGATAATAGGTCCAGGTAATATTTCTGGAAATTCTTGGTCATTCATAAGCTGAACCCCTGCTGTGAAATGGTAGTAAAGCGAAAGGAACAAAGGTATTTCAGTTGTTGGATAATCCGGATCTTCCTCACAGACAGTGCAAACTATGTTACAAATAGGGAGGCGAGAGAAACTTTCTCAATAACAAGGAAATGTTCAGGTTTTGACCAACCACGAGACTGTCGGGGTCCGAATCCAAATATACGACTTGAAGAACATGTAACAAAAAGCGCTTCTTTTACGCCCTTCTCAGGCAGAGATATGTGCTTAAACTAGCAGACCCGAGCAAGAAATCTCACATGTTCATAAACCACACTTTCCCCAATAAGTTTATAATGAGAGACTAAGTATGTCATGTTTTTACTCCAACCAAATAATTATAGAACACTACTGTTTCTGAAATCCATGCAAACTGACATGAAACAGGCGTCACAGGGGCCAAAATGTGAAGTGGACAGCAATTATGGAGCGTATTTTCCTACAGCAACTGTATCTGCAAATCGCACACTTCGTACATTTTTAAGAGTCATTTTTTAAAGAAATTATAGATATTTATGAAATTATAGCTATTCGTCACTGCTAATGTCTATTCTCTTTCATTTGAATGCTAATTTGTGACGATCGGTCGCTTGTGAGTGCCACAGGAGGGATCCATACTACTGAAATAATACGATACGCAAGAAACAATAACATTTCGATAAACAAAATCTTGGCTTCACCCACGGAAGGATAATTCTTCTAACGTCGCAAGGACAGTGTCTTGAAGGTGGACAAACTTTATCATCAGATACAACTGGGGATGATGACAGGCGACCGCTAACTTGGGTCTAAGTAAGGTAAGGAAAGTTCATGGAGAACAGTCCCGACTTTTACCTGATGGTTTAGGGGCAGTTGACCTCGTAGTTCCGCCGCTTAAAACAACAATAACTAACTACCTACCTGCGAAACCACGAAAACCATTGTCAGAACAGCCGAGGTGGGATTCGAACCCACGCCACTTTCTGCCGATGCCAGTGAGGGCGGATCAATAAAAAACGAGATAGAAAAGTGAATGATATTGCGAATAAAATGAGGAACACGAGTGACATCTGCAAATAGCAACGAGCAATTTACTGTACATCGTTATTGTTATATGTAGCAGCGTGACAATAACGGCGTTACTTAAAATGTAACGGTGACAAGAAACGCGTAACTCCCCAACCTTAGTTCAGTGATGTATGAGAGGTCCGGGGATCCTGAACACCGTGTGCGAGGAATATTAATTAACTGGGAGTGCTGTCGCTGCGGCCGGAAAAGGACTATCACTTTACAGGTGGAGTTGGCAGAGACAAAGACTAAGGCACGTGTCGCGTGACCATATGTGGCAACACAGCGCGGTGCCGTAACCATGGACACAGCAGAGCTTTAAACACAGAGCCTGCTTACGTCAACAAGCCAGGTGTCTGGTATATAGCGTCCAGCATAGGTCACGGCCTCCAAGAGTCCACTCCACTCGCTACGTCAACACCTGAGTGTAGCGTCCAGCCAGCAACAAGCATGGCCTCCTAGAGTCCACTCCACTCGCTACGTCAACACCTGAGTGTAGCGTCCAGCAGCAACAAGCATGGCCCCCTAGAGTCCACTCCACTCCAATCGCTACATCAACACCAGAGTGTAGCGTCCAGCCAGCAACAAGCATGGCCCCCTAGAGTCCACTCCACTCCACTCGCTACGTCAACACCTATGTGTAGCGTCCAACCAGCAATAAGCATGGCCTCCAAGAGTCCACTCCACTCCACTCGCTACGGCGACACCTATGTGTAGCGTCCAGCCAGCAACAAGCATGGCCCCCTAGAGTCCACTCCACTCCACTCGCTACGTCAACACCTATGTGTAGCGTCCAGCCAGCAACAAGTATGGCCTCCTAGAGTCCACTCCACTCGCTACGTCAACACCTGAGTGTAGCGTCCAGCAGCAACAAGCATGCCCCCCTCGAGTCGACTCCACTCCACTCGCTACGTCAACACCTGAGTGTAGCGTCCAGCCAGCAACAAGCATGGCCTCCTAGAGTCCACTCCACTCGCTACGTCAACACCTGAGTGTAGCGTCCAGCCAGGAAACAAGCATGGCCTCCTAGAGTCCACTCCACTCGCTACGTCAACACCTGAGTGTAGCGTCCAGCAGCAACAAGCATGGCCCCCTAGAGTCCACTCCACTCCACTCGCTACGTCAACACCTACGTGTAGCGTCCAACCAGCAACAAGCATGGCCTCCAAGAGTCCACTCCACTCCACTCGCTACGTCAACACCTGAGTGTAGCGTCCAGCCAGCAATAAGCATGGCCTCCTAGAGTCCACTCCACTCCACTCGCTACGTCAACACCTGAGTGTAGCGTCCAGCCAGCAACAAGCATGGCCTCCTAGAGTCCACTCCACTCGCTACGTCAACACCTGAGTGTAGCGTCCAGCCAGCAATAAGCATGGACCCCTAGAGTCCACTCCACTCGCTACGTCAACACCTGAGTGTAGCGTCCAGCCAGCAACAAGCATGGCCCCCTAGAGTCCACTCCACTCGCTACGTCAACACCTGAGTGTAGCGTCCAGCCAGCAACAAGCATGGCCCCCTAGAGTCCACTCCACTCCACTCGCTACGTCAACACCTGAGTGTAGCGCCCAGCCAGCAACAAGCATGGCCCCATAGAGTCCACTCCACTCCACTCGCTACGTCAACACCTGAGTGTAGCGTCCAGCCAGCAACAAGCATGGCCTCCTAGAGTCCCCTCCACTCCACTCGCTACGTCAACACCTGAGTGTAGCGTCCAGCCCGCAACAAGCATGGCCCCCTAGAGTCCACTCCACTCGCTACGTCAACAGCTGAGTGTAGCGTCCAGCCAGCAACAAGCATGGCCTCCTAGAGTCCACTCCACTCGCTACGTCAACACCTGAGTGTAGCGTCCAGCCAGCAACAAGCATGGACCCCTAGAGTCCACTCCACTCGCTACGTCAACACCTGAGTGTAGCGTCCAGCCAGCAACAAGCATGGCCCCCTAGAGTCCACTCCACTCGCTACGTCAACACCTGAGTGTAGCGTCCAGCCAGCAACAAGCATGGCCCCCTAGAGTCCAGTCCACTCCACTCCACTCGCTACGTCAACACCTGAGTGTAGCGCCCAGCCAGCAACAAGCATGGCCCCATAGAGTCCACTCCACTCCACTCGCTACGTCAACACCTGAGTGTAGCGTCCAGCCAGCAACAAGCATGGCCTCCTAGAGTCCACTTCACTCCACTCGCTACGTCAACACCTGAGTGTAGCGTCCAGCCCGCAACAAGCATGGCCCCCTAGAGTCCACTCCACTCGCTACGTCAACAGCTGAGTGTAGCGTCCAGCCAGCAACAAGCATGGCCTCCTAGAGTCCACTCCACTCGCTACGTCAACAGCTGAGTGTAGCGTCCAGCCAGCAACAAGCATGGCCTACTAGAGTCCACTCCACTCCACTCCACTCGCTACGTCAACACCTGAGTGTGGCGTCCAGCCAGCAACAAGCATGGCCCCCTAGAGTCCACTCCACTCGCTACGTCAACACCTGAGTGTAGCGTCCAGCCAGCAACAAGCATGGCCCCCTAGAGTCCACTCCACTCCACTCGCTACGTCAACACCTGAGTGTAGCGTCCAGCCAGCAACAAGCATGGCCCCATAGAGTCCACTCCACTCCACTCGCTACGTCAACACCTGAGTGTAGCGTCCAGCCAGCAACAAGCATGGCCTCCTCGAGTCCACTCCACTCCACTCGCTACGTCAACACCTGAGTGTAGCGTCCAGCAGCAACAAGCATGGCCCCCTAGAGTCCACTCCACTCGCTACGTCAACACCTGAGTGTAGCGTCCAGCCAGCAACAAGCATGGACCCCTAGAGTCCACTCCACTCGCTACGTCAACACCTGAGTGTAGCGTCCAGCCAGCACCAAGCATGGCCCCCTAGAGTCCACTCCACTCGCTACGTCAACACCTGAGTGTAGCGTCCAGCCAGCAACAAGCATGGCCCCCTAGAGTCCACTCCACTCCACTCGCTACGTCAACACCTGAGTGTAGCGCCCAGCCAGCAACAAGCATGGCCCCATAGAGTCCACTCCACTCCACTCGCTACGTCAACACCTGAGTGTAGCGTCCAGCCAGCAACAAGCATGGCCTCCTAGAGTCCACTCCACTCCACTCGCTACGTCAACACCTGAGTGTAGCGTCCAGCCCGCAACAAGCATGGCCCCCTAGAGTCCACTCCACTCGCTACGTCAACAGCTGAGTGTAGCGTCCAGCCAGCAACAAGCATGGCCTCCTAGAGTCCACTCCACTCGCTACGTCAACACCTGAGTGTAGCGTCCAGCCAGCAACAAGCATGGACCCCTAGAGTCCACTCCACTCGCTACGTCAACACCTGAGTGTAGCGTCCAGCCAGCAACAAGCATGGCCCCCTAGAGTCCACTCCACTCGCTACGTCAACACCTGAGTGTAGCGTCCAGCCAGCAACAAGCATGGCCCCCTAGAGTCCAGTCCACTCCACTCCACTCGCTACGTCAACACCTGAGTGTAGCGCCCAGCCAGCAACAAGCATGGCCCCATAGAGTCCACTCCACTCCACTCGCTACGTCAACACCTGAGTGTAGCGTCCAGCCAGCAACAAGCATGGCCTCCTAGAGTCCACTCCACTCCACTCGCTACGTCAACACCTGAGTGTAGCGTCCAGCCCGCAACAAGCATGGCCCCCTAGAGTCCACTCCACTCGCTACGTCAACAGCTGAGTGTAGCGTCCAGCCAGCAACAAGCATGGCCTCCTAGAGTCCACTCCACTCGCTACGTCAACAGCTGAGTGTAGCGTCCAGCCAGCAACAAGCATGGCCTACTAGAGTCCACTCCACTCCACTCGCTACGTCAACACCTGAGTGTGGCGTCCAGCCAGCAACAAGCATGGCCCCCTAGAGTCCACTCCACTCGCTACGTCAGCACCTGAGTGTAGCGTCCAGCCAGCAACAAGCATGGCCCCCTAGAGTCCACTCCACTCCACTCGCTACGTCAACACCTGAGTGTAGCGTCCAGCCAGCAACAAGCATGGCCCCATAGAGTCCACTCCACTCCACTCGCTACGTCAACACCTGAGTGTAGCGTCCAGCCAGCAACAAGCATGGCCTCCTAGAGTCCACTCCACTCCACTCGCTACGTCAACACCTGAGTGTAGCGTCCAGCAGCAACAAGCATGGCCCCCTAGAGTCCACTCCACTCGCTACGTCAACACCTGAGTGTAGCGTCCAGCCAGCAACAAGCATGGCCCCCTAGAGTCCACTCCACTCGCTACGTCAACAGCTGAGTGTAGCGTCCAGCCAGCAACAAGCATGGCCTCCTAGAGTCCACTCCACTCCACTCGCTACGTCAACAGCTGAGTGTAGCGTCCAGCCAGCAACAAGCATGGCCTCCTAGAGTCCACTCCACTCCACTCGCTACGTCAACAGCTGAGTGTAGCGTCCAGCCAGCAACAAGCATGGCCTACTAGAGTCCACTCCACTCCACTCGCTACGTCAACAGCTGAGTGTAGCGTCCAGCCAGCAACAAGCATGGCCTACTAGAGTCCACTCCACCCGCTATGGAGAATTGAACAGTTACATTAAGGATCGAATGTATGTACGAGACTGCTAACTTAACAATCTCCCCCTGTTGGTAGAAACCCGCGAGTTATCGCCCACACTTGTAAGGTTTGTTGGCCAAGGGTGGACCCCGCAAAGTGCGTGTCACCACGACACAGGACTGGTCGTATGGGTTCACTTTTGTTGAGGGTCCTTTATTGATTCCCTTTATTAAAATTTCATTCGGTGACAGCGGCGATGGTGATGGTTGTTATAAGGGGCGAAACATCTAGATCAACTGACTTAACTACAATAATGCATTGATAAATAAATAGTTTTATTCTTTTAGACCTTCAGAGCCTCGAAAGATGTTTGTTTCGGGAAAAGAAGAGATATGAAAGGTGGGACGAATTATAGATTCCTATTTCAGCCATCCTGAAATTGTTTTTCCGTGGTTACCCACTTCTACTCCAGACAAATCTCACTTAGGATTTGGGTAGGAAGTGGCCGTGGCCCTGCCTCAATTACAAATACACTCATTAGTACAGACACCACAGTGACACAGGTTATCATACAAATTCTACACTCCCCCAAGTACGCGGGATACATGCCTACGATGTTGCTAAGCCCCTAAAGAATCAAAAACAGTTTTGGGTAGGAGGCGGCAGTGGCCTTAAGTTAGGTACCATCCCAGCATTATCCAGGAGTGGAAGTGGGAAACCACGGAAAACCACTTCCAAGATGATGGCTGAGGTGCGATACTCAGTTTCGCCTCATGAGGCTGCGTGTACCTAGTTACAGTAAGTTTCTAAAATCGAACTCGGGGCAACCGCGCTAACCCCAATACAACGGGACTGGCTAACAACATCAACATCACCTTAAAGTGAACATTATTAGTATGACTGTTGACTGTCAGATCTTAAAACCTACTGCACCGTAAATCTGTAAGGTCCCGAAGGCTTGCGTGCGGTGAATACTCGATAATTTGGGACCGTGATGACGGTAATAAAACTGCAATAGCGCCGCGCCGCGTCGCGTCATTATGGAGAATTACAGATGCCTTTGGCTCACTCACGAATCATTGTTATGTCGAGTTGGCCATGACAGCGATCTCACGGAGCCCTTCCTATTTTATACGAGCGTTTCTATTTCACACGCTCCTTAGCCGAACATGGCTGAGGTAATAAGAGACAGCATTTTCTTTAGTCCTGCATTACTTACACTAGCAAACTTGAAACTGCGTGAAATACAGTCCATTTGTGGGTGTAGGGAACCTCGTAGCATAGATCAGGGGTTCTGAAACTCTTCCTGTGCCCCCGCCCCCTTCCCCTATTCTTATTTCCATTCATAGCACTTCTCAACGGCTTCAACACACCAAAAATACAACAACAACAAAAAAAAGAAATTGGTTGTGTGAAACTACGATGCACGACGATATTTGAGCGTGACAACGTATTCTCGGACCGATTTCCTTAAACTGTCACTCTTGCGAAATTTCAGCTTCGTATATTCTTTTTAATTGTGTATTTTGCGGAACGAAAAGTTCACAGGCGAAATGAAGAAAAGCCAAGTTGCACTTTCACGGAATTTCCAAACACAACCACTCTTTTCACTGAAGTCTCAACTCAACAGTTTGCTACTGGCTGTGTCTGGAGGTAATAGGTCGCTGAAGGCCAACCTCGATAAACTGGGGCTCCACCATAATCTGGTGGAAAGTAGTTATTTTAGAGACCTGCTCCATAGATCGTTCGTTCCTGAACCTACCAGTATCGAGAACTCCACTCCATCCTGCAATAAATGCCGATGAAATGGTAACATATGAATAATAATTATTATTATTTATTTATTTATTTATTTATTTATTTATTTATCGTATGGCTTTTAGTGCCGGGAGTGTCCAAGGACACGTTCGGCTTGCTGAGTCTGTAGCTGCTTCAAGCGGACACCCATAGAGTGAGCTACAAGTTCCTTTGAATTTCAAGTAGTTCCAACTTTCGCTACTAGATGTCACTGATACCTAGTGATGAACGTTGGAACTTTGATAGAGCGTTCCATCGAAATCTAACCTAGAAATTTAGCTTCACACAAGTTTAGTCTGTGGAAGTTTTCTGGCGTTGATTTTGTACTTTCCCACATCAAACAGCTCAGATGAAGAAATTGAAGAAATGTACGAGCATATTGACCAAATATGGAATCTGATAAAGGAATCAGGTAATGTAATAATTATGGGAGATTTTAACGCTATTGTTGGAAGTCATCCAGATCGGGAAGGAATTGGGAAGTTTGGACTGGGTATCAGGAACAAACGAGGAGAGAGATTACTTGACTTCTGTGATCAGTACAATATGATCGTGACAAACACATTATTTGAAGTACCATTACGGCGAAGATATACCTGGACAGCCCCGGGTGACACTGCTCGTTATCAGAATGATTATATACTTGTCAAGAGAAGATATCGCACTCAAGTTAAATCAAGCCATAGCTACCCTGGAGCAGAGATTGACAGTGACCATCGCCTAGTCATGGCCAAATGCAATATCCAACTGAAAAAGAACCGACATAGAAAAACGAAACCTCTGGATGTGACTAAACTAAAGGATAATAACAATAAAGTGATTTTCGCCCACAAAACGAATGAATTGGCTAGAAGACTTGAAGAATCGAAATGGGAAGATATAAAAGAAGGTTTGATAAATATAGCTCGTGAAACACTGGGAACAAGAATTTTGGAACCAAGGAAACCGTGGATTACAAGAGAAATATTGGATCTGATAGTAAAGAGAAACCAGCACAGGAGGGAAAATACCATAAGAAGTCAGGAACAACATAGACTTGTTAAAAATCAAATTACAATCCTTTGTAGAAGAGCCAAAGTGGAATGGATGGCTGAGATAGCTAAGAACAATGGAAATGATATTGCTGAGGGAAAAACTGACAGGACTTATAGACACATCAGAGCCTTAAAAGAGAAACCGAAAGTGAAAAGTTCTATAATAAAGGATAACAATGGGAAAATCTTATTAGATGCGGATGAAGTCAGTATGCGGTGGAAAGAATATCTTGAAGAACTATATGATGGGAATGTATCTAATAAAACATGGTATATTGAACCGGAAGATGATATAGAAGAAAATGATAAGGGCCCTGCTATCACAAGAAGAGAATTTGAATCAGCGCTTGAAAGAATAAGTGACAATAAAGCTTGCGGTCCAGATAACATACCGGGAGAACTACTAAAGAACATGGGTGAGAAAATGAAAGACCTACTTTATGATGCAATCTGCAGATGCTATGATAGTGGCAAAATTCCTGAAGATTTCGCCAAAACCAGAACAGTTATGATACCAAAGAAAGGAATTAGTACAGAATGCTTTGAACACAGAACCATAACACTGCTCTCTCATGCATCTAAAATTTTATTGTCAATACTAAAAGCCAGAATAAATAACAAACTTGATTTCCAAATTGACCCAGATCAGTTTGGTTTCAGGAAAGAAATGGGAACAAGAGAAGCAATCTTGGCTCTACGAAAAATATTAGAAAGAAGAATGGAGATGAATAGAAACACATATATAGCATATGTAGATATTGAAAAGGCCTTTGATAATGTAAGTTGGGACCATCTCTTCAAAATTATTAAATCTTCAGGATTAGACTGAAAGGATAGGAGGCTGATACTAAGACTTTATGAAAATCATACCACAATAGTAGACATCAAAGGAAGCAGTCAGGAAATAAAAATCAGGAAGGGAGTAAGACAGGGTTGCCCCCTTTCACCGTACCTCTTCAACGTATTCATCAAAAAAGCTATAAATAAGTTCAAATCGAACACAAAAGGAATTAGAATAAATGAACAAATCCATTGTATTCGCTTTGCAGATGATATAGCAGTGGTTGCAGACTCAGAAAAGGAATTATCCAAGATGCTGAATATACTGTCATCATATTTAGTAGATTTATACCTAAACATTAACGTGAAGAAGACAAAAATATTAGTTGTAAGTAAACAACCTGAGCGAAATCACACCAACATCAGGCTTGCTAACAAAGTAGTGGAACAAGTCACCAGTTTCCCTGACCTCGGAAGTTTAATCACAAATGATAACCGCTGCAGCAAAGAGATAAGAAGAAGAATAACGCTTGCCAAACAAGCATTCAGCAACAAAAGAACTCTTCTGACCAATATACATCTAGATATTGAGATTAGGAAAAATTTTGTGATGTCATTTGTGTGGAGCGTACTCTTATATGGATGTGAATCTTGGACAATTCGAGAACAGGATAGGAAACGGCTTGAAGCGTTTGAGATGTGGGTCTGGAGGCGAATGCTAAAGGTCAGTTGGACTGAAAAAAGAACAAACGAAAGTATACTGCGAGAAATCCAGGGAAGGAAACAGCTGATGGTAACAGTACATAGAAGAACAGCTGAATTTATTGGACACACCGTGCGTCATAATACCTTTCTAACCAATCTACTAGAAGGAAAGGTCTTAGGAAAGAAGGGACGAGGTCGACCTAGGAAGCAATTCCTTCAAGCATTGATACAAAACGTAAGATGTGGTTCCTATTGTGAGATGAAAAGACAAGCTGAAGATAGAAGACAATGGTTGAATCGACAAGGCATTGCCTTTAGACATTGATTGATTGATTGATTGATTGATTTTGTTTTGTGTGTTATTTTTCTGGTTATGCTTTTGTTTTCTGTATACTATGTTTGCTTGTGTTTTTGATTTGTGTTTTCTGTTTTTGACTTTGTTTTTGATTTTTCCTTTGTATGAAGTTTTTTCGTTGTGTGTTTTTGCTCTGTTTGGAAGGGAGGCTTGGTAAAAAAGAGACAATCAATGAAACCAAAACTACACGTTTTCGGTTTTGATCTCGATAGCATTTCACACGCTGTAGTTTAAAAGTTTCACTTAAGCACGACTTAAGTTTACGTAACATCTCGAAGTTTTACACGAGTGAGGGCCGGTTTTACAATGTCCAGATATCTCTTAGATAACTCTCAGTTACGGATAAATCAGGCTATCTGCCACTTCGTGCGTTCTACAATGTTGCTGATACGCCATTCCTATGGATATGTCTAGGGATAAACTATCCCGTGCTGTTAGGTGGGTATAACTCTATATCTAGCAGATAAATATGGCATATGGTGAAACGCATTTAATGACGGAACACTAATGTCCATATCTAATTAATTTCTTTCTTTATTAAAAGTAATTGTGGACCATTTCAGAATATTTTTTCGTTAGTACTGGTTCAATTCATTGCATTCTGCATTTTAGGTAGTTTATCGCTCTACTTCAGACGAGGTGTATATTACGTGGTCATCAACCCATAACCTATAGGCCTACTTCATCTGTGATACTGCAAGGTAAGAAATGTTTACTGCTGGATCTCGTAAGTTAATGTTTGTATATATTTACGTGATGTGAAACTAACCTATCAATGGATTTATTTTGTCGCAGTATACCGGTGTACGTCGTCTTTAGTGTTTTACAACATGTATGAAGTGGATATTTTCGAGTCGTCGGATGATGAAGATTTACCAATAGTTAGACGGAGGAGAAATATTAGAGGACGTCCGGATTATATGAATACACTCGACGAGGAAGATTTCTTCTTCAGGATGAAAAAAGCAACGGTACAGCAATTATTGTACTATGAAATTGGGCATAGCCTACTCAGGAATCCCAAACAAGGAGGTATGTGGTGAATATAAGATTAGATTGATATCCTCTTATCATTAGGTATGTTCATCAAAATCTTAATAGGCCTAGGCCTATACCTCACATGCCGATCAGTCTGACAGATTTTAAGATTAAAGCCTTAAATCTATACTATACGAAGTGTGTTAAAAAAAAACAATTACAGTACATTGATGTAGCCTACAAGTGGAGTTGAGTTTTGCATAACCTAATCCAAGGAGGCATGATTGCACCCTTTACTGTCTGATAGCCAATATTTTCTTTAATTTTAACTAGCCTAAACAATATAATGATTATGCACTTTAATAGAAAACTTCATTTTCTTTTGTGTACCCATGTTAGATTCTATGTAAAAATGTTCTTCAGTCGGTCAACATGTATAAGGAAGCCTCATAGTCTTGGACGGTTAAACTAAATATGATCTACACAAATAGGCCAACCTGAAATAAAATTCACACTTCCAAAGTAACTTATACTGTTATTAAAGTTGTAAAGTGTATATTTTGTACTGTATTTATTTCAGGTATTTGTGTAGAATATATTAACATTAACCGACCAAGATAATCGCGCTTCTGTATGCCATAGCCTAGGCCTACATGTTGATCGACTGGAGAACATCTTTAAATGGTACGATATGTAGCCTATATTGAGGGGAATAAAGGTTAGGTTCTAAAGAATTCCATAGTTCTAAGTCTTATTGGTAACCGTGAAGGAGACGAGAACCTATGAAGAAAAAATTCCAAACTACTGAAATTAGCTATAAATACCTTCTGTAATGATTCAAAAATGGATAACAGTGAAGGAGACAAGAACCCACGATAAAATTTCCTATACTGAAATTAGCCATAAACCTTCTATAATGAATCAAAATAGATCTGGAAATGATGTAGTTTAATCATCCGCTGTCTAAAACACACCCGCCTTTCCTGTTTAGATCACAACTTGTATAGTAAAATTCCAGCCGTGTCAACTATTATCTGCGTGAATTATGCACAAGTACAGTATATTGCCAACTCCATGCATACGGTACTTATTGTTTTGGTGGTTTCTTATTATGCCATATTTGCACCCCTGGTTTTTGTCACACAATCTTTCTCTAAGAGCATTGGATTTTACCTAGATCACAGAGCCGCATTAACCATATATGCACTACTGGTTTTTGCACGCATATGACCGACCTCATGTGGTTGTATTTTATATCTTACATGTTGGCAACAACACTAACGTGTCATCGATGTGTTCTCCTACGTAACGGATGAAGAGACCTCATGTGCTTGAGGAACATGGCTGCCATCGTTCAATTAGCAGGAAACAAAAACACATATTTAGGCTATGTAATTTAGCCCATATTTCCAGTGTACTAGGGATAATGGGTGACAATCTCAATTGGTATTGTCCCCTACATTTATTATGCACTAGTAGCGTACAGCATTGCCGACCCCGTATCTACTTACTTTGTATATGCACAGTACCGTGAAACAAAACAGCATTGAGTTCACTTGACAGTGCGCTGAGTTTGAACCAGTTCGCAATGAATTGTGCAAGCTGTCTCATGACTATTTTCTCCACAACCAATGTGTGTTTTTTGTTGTTGTTAATTCCCACTTTAATACTGTAGTGTTCTTTCAATAATAATTTTCATCCAAACCAATACTGTTCTACATACAAAACAAACCTAACCTGGGGCTTACGCCTCAGACCCCCTTGCTTGTAGTGCAGTCAGTAGTTTTTGTCCAGTTAGTCTAACCAAGTGGCGACCAATGCTTTAGTCCAGACACCTATTTTAGTTGATCAGTATTTTTCGTCCTCGCTAGAGGGAATTGCGGTAAAGTGACAAGCATTATTTACAAATACAAATACTACACACAAGCCCAATTATTTCTTTTCTCACATAATTACACGTCAATGTGAGCGCTCGCTGCGGCAGTTTCACATACTAAATAAGCTGACGATCATTGCTCCGGTTGTTAAATAAACACACATATTTACGTGATTTCGCACATATATCCGGTGCAGAAGTGATCAAGGTTAGGAGTTACTATATATTGATAAATGTCCCCCCATAAGATGAAATACGGTACGAAAATGATATATTGTCAAAATGAAAGCGAAAAGGAAAAGAGTGATACGTCGTGCACAATTAAGCAATCACCTTCCTGTAGTTGCCAAACCACATAGGAATTGCGGGGAACGAGCTAGAGGATCAAGCTGCAAGAGAGGCGGTATCACTACCACCTCAACCAATGGACTACCAGCTCAAGATATTTGCTCTTATTAATGCAACCAAGTACTGGCATTTTGGGATACTCGGTGGCTAGCTGATCTGAAACGCAGTGAGCTGAGAGCGTTTAAGTGCGTCTTGCCATTTTATGCAAGATCCACCCCTTCACACTTGATGAGCCACATTCACCATAGGCCATGTTTTAACCAAGTGTGTGGATCTTGCTGATCTACATGGAAACCATGGTCTGCAGAATCACTCGATCTTATATTAGCAAATGATGTGGTGGCTGTTGATCGTGCCCTGCTTTATAGGACAGAGTGGGTTAGGGCCAGAAAATTTCAATTTACAAATAGGTCTGTTGGGTGACTCAAAGGTTACTTATTTCTTGTGATTTAGAACTAATGACACTTCATGCTATACGTTCCTATACCAATGTTAAAAAACTCACTTCTGGTGGTGGTGGTTGTTTAAGGAGACCCTGATCAGTGTTTCTAACAAACACTCAAATATCAACGGCATGTTTCTCAGAAGTTAATTGTTAATGATTAGTAATATTAAAATAATACTCCCGCATACCAATTACTGATAGAGTCTAAGCTGCGTGAACCTGAGAGGAATGTGCATCTTGGACTATGAGTAGTGGTGTTGACGAGTGATGAGGTTTCTCGGTCCGTGCATAGTACAGAACCAAATACATTGGTCAGTGACTCACTCAGTCATTCCTAACACCACAGTGGTTTGAGCAACGGCTGAATGTTGGCAGTATTGGAATAGAAAGGAATACCATATATCACGGTGGGCTGTTGACAGATCCTTCTCTTCACGCCCGACCCTCCCCTGCTCTTTCTCCTCACCCCGCAAGTTCATAGAGCTTGGACTCGAGCAGTACCTGCTGTTGGCAACATCTCTATTTTTCACTGATGGTGGACCCTAATCCTTTTTCCTCTTTACCCTTCATATATTTTTATATATAACCAAAATTTGTGTTTTAAACTGTATGAGGGGCCAATGACCTTGCTGTTCTGCTCCTTTAAACAATAATCATCAATACCCTGATAATCGTGTGGAATACTTGGTGTAAATAGTAAATGAATTGCTCGAAATACATGATGTTCATGCCCGAAGCATGACATCTGTGCGAAAGTTCCAAAAATTGTCCATTGATGCCCAAACTACTATAGATGTCTCATATATGTTATCTCCTTACGATTTCAGATTATGAGCCAAGAAATTGACTGTTCTGGCTCACTTTCATTTTCTCTGGGGAATTTGAGACGTCCTCTGCATGTAGCACTACGTAGCTCGACTGAGATTTCACTCGGTGCTTCGAGTGTCACCCAATCGCAGACCCAGTCTGTCATCGAAGAAGTACCTGCCCATCCCGGTTCTTCTCCTGAAAATATGCCAGGTACAGTATTTACATCTGTTCAATTACATGCTCTGTATCATTGCTTGTACCCACGTTTTGAAATGGAAGAACTCTTGGTAACGCTGAACAACGTATCACTCCTCCATAACTTTTCTAAAGTACAAAAATTTCCCAAAATACTTGTAGTAATGGCCAAGAAAAAATCTGGAGATTATGTAGTAATAGATGTTTACTCCTCCACCGTCTATAAACCACGCGCCATCCCAAATAGGATCACGACTTATGTAGATGCAATTCCAGCTGAATCCACCATTTTCACATTAATTATGGACAAGTACAGTATTGCCAACCCTGCACTCACAGTACTACGTTGTAAGTTATATGTAATATTGGTTGGCGCTGGTTTTGCCGCTTAGTTCGAAACTGGAATCCTTGTGATCAGCGTTCATAACAGTGGTGAATACTGTTCTACATACAAAACAAACCTAACCTGGGGCAACAGACTCCCTTGCTTGTAGTGCAATCAGTAATTTTCGTCCAGACAGTCATCTAACCAAGTAGTAACCAATGATTTCGTCCAGACACCCATTTTACTTCATCTGTATTTTTTGTCCAGACAGTCGCCAAACTTTGCTACAGGTGATAACCAAAATTTGTGTTGTAACTGTAGTGAAGTGAAGTTGGCACCAATGTGTGTGCCTTGGTCCAATTTTGAACTACAGTGTTCAAGTGCGATAGACCACACGAAGCAGGTATTGCCACAAGCAGCATAGCCACCCCTTGTGTGATTACCAGTCTAGTGCCTGTTGAATTATTTCGTGATCAATTCCATTATGATAGCATATTTGGATACCGAGTGTGCCGAGATTGAATTTTAGCCCCATAACGATGTGCAATGCTTGACGAGTGTTCCCCTATGTAGTATGTCTAGTGCTTTTGATTATGCATCGACTGTGCTAAAAATTAACATTAAATAACATTACATTGTCTTTAATATGAAACCACACAACAACACTATTTCTTCAATCTGTGGCTTAGAGGTTTTTCTGCAGTGAATTTCCCAGCTTGTATCAGACACAAGTGTGGCAATAGCCTGACAAAACATATCGGACCCAGACATTCAACGTTATGATTCCACTATCTGGAGCGTGGCGCTCTCTGGAAGTGAATCTTGGTCTGTTGGCGCAGCAGAAAAGAGGAGAATTGAAGCAAACACCCTGTGAACATTAATAGACTTTTGGTCGATATGATCATCTTATTTCCTTAATAGGCCTACTAAGGAAGTAAATCCTGTCATTGTGTTTATCCTTTATCCGGGGCTCTATTCTCATTTTTGTGTGCAATGATGGAGTATAAATTATTATTCTGTAATTCACACTATGTTAAATATATTCCTCGCCTTCCGAAAGGTATTAGAACTGAGTATTTATTTGTTATTGTTGCTGAACAGCGAGGTCATTGCCCCTAATTTAATTATTGTCATGTTCTGTGAAAGTAACGTACTGTGCTTCTGATTATGCATCGACTGTGGTAAAAATTAACATTAAATAACATTACAGTGATATCAAACCACATAACAGACTTTCAAGCAAAGTATTGTGTATTTACATTTTTTTTCTTTCTTATTTACAGTTCCAATTGTAACACCTAGGCGATTGAAGAGGCAACGCCGCCCAACCCAGGACAACAACAACAAAGAAGTTCGGCAGTTATTAGAGGCCAAAACAAAGCTAGTGGAACTTCAAATTAAAGTTACCCAGCAAGAGTGGGAAGGAAAAAGAAAGAGGAATGCAGAAAAAACTGAAAAAAATAAGAGAGACCGGGAATGGAAGAGAAAGATGGCGGAAGAAGAGTGGGAAGACAGAATGAGGAAAAGGGCAAGAAACACAGAGGGACATCAGCTAAGAATAGAGATTTTGGAGCTGTAATAAGCCAGTTTGAAAGCCTCCGTGGCTTAGGCGGCAGCACGCCGGCCTCTCACCGCTGGATCCGTGGTTCAAATCCCGGTCACTCCATGTGAGATCTGTGCTGGACAAAACGGAGGCAGACAGGTTTTTCTCCGGGTACTCCGGTTTTCCCTGTCAAAATTTCATTCCAGCAACACTCTCCACTATCATTTCATTTCATCTGTCATTCATTTAATCATTGCCCCAGAGGAGTGCGTCAGGCCTCGGCAGCCGGCACATTTCATATCCTCGCCGCTAGATGGGGGCTTCATTCATTCCATTCCTGACCCGGTCGGAGACTGGAAGCAGGCTGTGGATTTTCAATAAGCCAGTTTGAATGCTCAATTGAAAAATTAAGTTATGCTTATGAAATGAATAAATAAATTATTAATTAAACTGTTATAAATATCTCTTTTACACAGGGTTATTAAAAAAATAGTTGAACATTGAAGAGCGTGCTCGGCTGTCGCAGTCACAGAGGATAATACATTGCTGTAGTTTGAAGTTGTTGATTAAGAATGAAAGTGAAAACAAGATGCATTATTAGAGCTTCATGCACTATTTCACGTTTGGGCTATGATGTCAACAAAAACTCGTGACATAAACTTTTCATGCTAAGTTTCAATTTTTTGAGATACTACCAAAACCGTGACAAGCGTATCAATGCAACAACTTAGCGCAGAAAGCAATGTACTCCTACCTGTTTCTGTTTACCAAGCACTCCTTTCAGATTGTCAGTTAAATATGTGAAATACTGTATGTTACCCTGTATGGTATTCCTGAAACTAGACCTATCAGCTCAGCAACCATATTGTGGTGTAGTGGTCAGCATTCTTTGCAGTTTGATTCCTGACTTTCATATATTTAATTCTGGAACAGGGTTTACTCAGCTTCACAAGACAGAACTGAGAAGAGGCTAGCTCAATTCCCACCTTAGCCATTCTGCAATTTCCCACTTCTACGCCAGGATGATTCCAAACTTACAGCCATGGCTGCCTCCTTCCCAATCCTAGTTGCACAACTCTCATTAAATATGTTTTACGCACGTAAATTTTTAAATTTGTTTTTAGAACTGTAAGATAGTCAAATTTATTTGGTGTTTTGCCTAAATAAACAGAATTTTCAAAAATAATTTGTCGGAATGAATCGGATTTCAAATGCTTAATTTCATTTTCTGTGACATGGCAACTTCTGAGATATGACAATATATTTGAGTGAAATACATGCACTACTATAGATGCCATAACACAGGTTAACAGACAATATACAGGGTTAAGTGACCACGTAGCTAGCCACGGTGGGTGAGTGGTTAACGTGTCGGATTATTAACCGCAAGCTTGCAGGTTCGCTCCTGGCCATGGTAAGTGATTTTTGAAAGGTGGCAAAAATATGATACGCATGTCATACGGTGTTGGCATGTTAAAGAACCCATTTGAATTCAGTAGGCCGTGTTCATAATGGCAAAATTAATCTCGGAAGTTTCCGCCAACACAAAGTTCCTCATTTCTCTACTAGAAAGCGCTGTGGTGTTGAAGGAGCTTAGATATCTAACCTCCTTGACTTTCATAGTGCTTCAAGGAACAACGAAATTCGACGTGCAAGCTACCCTCTGGGTGTCAAATAACAAAGCTTGCACCAGGCACCCGAAGCCATACGATATTATATTATTATTATGACCACGTGTAACAACCTAAAATGAAACAATATCCTGTCCAGGGCGTATCATTGAACCTGAACTAAGGCTATACAATACATTTACTTTGATATGGACATGGCTGTCCATCAAGTTCTGATAAGAGAAATCTATCTCTGGGTGTACATTCAATACTTGAATTTTTGTTCAGGTAACTGGTTAAAGCCAACAGGTATGAAATTGGCAAAAATCAACACTATATTTCTACATCAAGAGTGTGGCTAAATAATAACAATAATAATAATAACCCCTGGCACTACAGCCGATGAAGGGCCTAGGCTTACCAAGCGACCGCTGTCCAGCCATTTGTCCTGCAGATATTGGGGTGACGCATGGTCAACGCATCGGGTCCCCTTGGCCGTTAATCTTTGTTTTCGTGACCAGGGCGCTGCCTCACTGCCAGACAGCTACTCAATTGTCCTGACAAGGCTGAGTGCACCCCGTTCCAGCCATCACGCAAGTTTTTAAAATCCCTGACGGAGCCGGGAATCGAACCCAGACCTTCCGGTGGAGAGGCAGGCGCGCTACCCCCAACACCACGGGGCCGGCACAGTGTGGCAGAAGGTCATCAATAAAGAGTAATGAATAAAACCATTTTGGTGGATCTGCAAATAAGGTTCAATATAAAACTCAGCAATTTTTCTAGGTTTGTGCCGTGGGGGATCTGGGTGCCGACACCAAGAGCCCGCTGATGAGCCATCCTGGTGTTCCTAGACGTAACCCCACACAAGACACCGCATGAACTTAGAAAAATTGCTGAGTTTTAATACACTTGCTGTGAAAGCCAAGGTTAATTTTTTTATTTTTATTGCTCCAACAAAAAATCATTATATTCTCAGATGCTAATATTGTGCTTGAGTTGAGGCTGTTTGTCTCTTACTAAGGCGTGCCAGGTTCAATGCACGTGGGATTTTCTAAGTGAAATGATATGTCCTGTGGTTCGGAGATCCCGTGCCTCATGATCACAAGATTTACAGTCATGTAAAACTACAAGCTTCCTTCCTTAAAACAAGGCGACACCAACTGATCCCCCCATTTCTGCTGGTGTGCCGTGAGAGTTCGTGTAAGTGAATCTAGTAGTCTTGTAATAGCCCTCCGGAGATGCTGCTGGCCAACAGTGCAGCACACAGCTCGTGGTTTATCCATAATTGTGGCCCGCCCAAGCTGTCTGCGTGATTGACAATTTACGTATCAACATGCATGCTCCAGAATTTTAGGCTCGCAGACTGTATGGTATCTCGATGAGTATCCTAGACCCATCGGTAGAAGACTGTGGAGTGAACTGTAAGTTATCCATCCTTGCATTATAAAATATATTCAAGAGGCTGTTGTGGGATCGAAAGGCATAAATATCGTTAGTACCTGTCTTAACCACCTCCACTTCGTTTATGATGGGGCAGGTGACCTCAAAACAACAACTATAACATTCGTTTACGATATTCTTCTCATTGGTACCCATCCTAAAGAATTCAAAGCGGCCTCCCAAGCTGTGGTTGAGGATGAACCTCTGGAAAACAACCGTGATGAGTTGGGACAGAGTATGTGCATACTACGAAGGCCGAAACTGCACGAAACTTGAGAGCGTAGAGGGGAAAGGTGGAGAAGGATGGTAGTGAAAGGGGTCACTGCTGTTGTGCTCCGGAGAAACCATCTAGCATTTGTTAGAAGAGAAGCGTGTCATAAATAATTCATGTAAAATTTCTTTCAGGTAATGGGGTGATAAATTAATTGTTATTCCTGCCCAATTCCTACTTCAGAAGAAACATAGGAACAAAGGAAGCTGTACTAAGTCTTAGGCTGATTTTGAAAGCTAGAATAAGGAAGGAAAAGAGAACATTCATGGCATTAGTAGACTTAGAAAAGGCTTTTGATAACGTTGATTGGAGCAAGTTATTTGACATTTTGAAAACGTTTGGAAAAAATACAGGTATAGGAGGGTGCTCGACAATCTATACAGAAACCAGACTGCAGTTATTGGAGCCAAAGGACAGGAGACAGAAGCTGGTATTCAGAAAGGTGTAAGGCAAGGCTGCAACTTATCACCCACACCTTTCAATCTATAAGTTACATTGAACAAGCAATGAAGGAAATTGGAGAAAAATTCAAAGTAGGAGTCAAGATTCAAGGAGAAATAATTTCAACTCTGAGATTTGCTGATGACAACGTCATCTTAGCTGACACACCCGAGGATTTGAATGAGTTTTTAATAAATGGTATGGATTCTGTCTTAAGGAAAAAATTCATGACTGAAATTAATAAATGTGAAACAAAAATATTGCTACTCTAACCAAAAAATTAAACTGAAATAAATTATCTAACCTACAATAGAATTACGTTTACATGTGGGTTTCTTTGGCAACAGACTAATCAAACTTTAAATAATAATACACAATAATTTTTTCGAGATGAATTATTAATTTAAAACACCTAGGATATGTAAATGAAATATATATAATAATTTAAAATGTTAGAATAACGATGAAATAAACTATTCTAACCTCCAATAAAATTACAAGTTAACACGTAATTGCTCCGAAATGCGATTGTTTACAACGCGAAATTTATGCTCTCTTCAGGGCCTTTTTCGATGTTTTCAACTGTTTCATTGCCAACTTCACCTGAATTTCTTGCTTCCATCAGATAAGTTGCAGATAGATATCTGAGAGAAAAAAAAGTTTTGTAGAACGCGTCATCAAACTATCTTCTAGATAACTGAGGGAATAAAGCTATCTAATAGATAGCTATCTGAGACTTTATCAGGACATTGTAAAACCGGCCCTAAAGAGGAAGTATAATCTATACTTGGTATAAAACGAAGTCCCCGATTCTTGGATGTCACGGGTAATCACGAGAACCACGGGAAGGATTTTGATGCGGTTTTCAGCATTCTTTAAAGGATATCGCGAGGAAGATTTCTGTAGAAAAAAAAATATTTATGATCAAACGAAGCCAAGCAGTAACAATTTCAGTGAAAAAGTCGAAAACAACCTGGCGTCCGTGTGCTTTTTAAGCTTACGCTGGGCAAACTGTTGAAAATATCAATATACTATGAGTGTAAGAATTGTTCAGCATGAAAAGTTCTACAAAAATAGTCCGCGAGAGCATGTGTCTATCTTCAATACATGGCCGACTATAAGTGTTATTTTATGTTTTCATGTTTTCCAACAATCGCCATTCAATTACTGAGGCGACAGTTTACGAGCTAGCTTGGGGCGACCCAATCACCCCAGTTACAGCCTAGCTAGCGGGCGAGCCTATTAACACAGATACAGCCAGCAGCAAACCATCGAGTCGTGTCGAGTTACGAGTTCAGAGAAGAGTGGTTATGTTTGGAGTTTCCCTTGAAGTGCAACTCGGCTTTTCTTCATTTCGCTTAAATATACAGTTAAGTTAAGATTGGACGGAAGGGGGATTTGTGTTTCATGCACCTCGCCATTTTTAAATTACGTCTGACAAGAATTTGTTGCACATGCATCTCCATGATAATATAATTAATAGTCCAGTCAGTGATTTTAACCCATCATGCCGAGATGTAAAAGGGATATAGCTCGTAGTTCATTGGCATTGAAAAAAAAAATGCGCTTATCACGTAATGCATTCATAGCTGTTCCCGGGCGAAGCTGGGGCGAGTTGCCAATCGTACATAATCCATTCGTTGGTATTATTCAAAATAAAAAGAGTGATAGTCAGTCTCAAAGACTAGACTTTATATAATTTTAAATGCTACAAATGCTGAAAAATGCTGGGTGAAAGCCTCATGATCATGCAGCGAACTCAAAGTCCATTAGCAAGTGCAAACCAAGGTCAAAGAAGGTAGCTGGCTGGATGACGTCACGCTCACCGGAGCGCGCGGGGAAAGGAGGAAGCTCAAGCGGTACTATGACGTCACACACCGCAGTGCATTCTCGGTACATTTCGTCCCGTCGCCGTAACGTAACGCCAGACCTCAGCGTAACGACAAAGTCGACAAGATCACTTAAAATGATAAAATAAAAATATTAAATAACTTATTATTTGGCCCTGGGGGGAGATCACCCCACCGCATAGAGTTGCCTTGAAGTGCGCGCGCGATGCGCTACTTATGCAGGCTTTGCTGTATCAGTGTTGGTACGTAGCGTTAAACAGTCCAAGGCCGTCTGTAGGTAACGCTTGTTATGGCAGCGAGTTCTAGCGTTCTGTACTTCCTTCTAACTTTCACAAGCAACGTACCTTACTTCTACTTCAACAATCATTAGCCCCGTGTGTTGCATTTGTCTGGTAACCTGTCTTTTAGTGTGTGGGTACCTTTAATTATTTGGTTCTAGGATGCTTGGGATTTGGAGTAAGTTATAGTACGCGTCACCTCAATGCTCGTAAAAGTTGGCAGCATGAACAAATCGACGTCATTCAAGGTCGCAAATCTTCACATTGTCAGTCAAATAACAACCCATAAAATACATTTTCACTTCACATAAACAACACGGTACAGAATATCTGAAATCTTATTCAGTAAAGAATTCCTCTCGGCAAGCCGTCGATGTGACTCCAGACTAATACGAGGGAAACATTATAGGGATCAGTATGGTTTGCGTGATGTGCTTGCACTGCATTAGTAACATATGGGATGCAAGAAGGGAAATAGCGGCGTTCCCGAAACACGCGTTAGTTGGGCTGCATAAAACAATATCATCAGGGGCAGCAGATTCATCCGGTAGATATCTACAGAGTGCACCCGATTCTTGGAAGTAGGTTTAACGGGTAATCTCGAGAACCACTCGATGGATTGTGATGCGGTTTTCACCATTCTGTAAAGGATATCTCGAGGAAGGTTTCTGTAGAAAAATATTCATTTATGACCAAAGGAAGCCGAGCAGTACCGATTTTAGTGAATAGAGTGCGCCTATTAAGCTTACGCTGCTCAAACCGTTGAATATCTATATACTATGAATAAGAATTGTTAAGGATGAAGAGTTCTACAAAAATGTCCGTGACAGCATATCTTTAATATTTAATACATCGGCCACTTAAGTGCTTTTACGTTTTCATTTCTTCCAACAGTCTCCATTCAAGGCCGGCCCCGTGGTGTTGGGGTAGCGCGCCTGCCTCTCACCCGGAGGCCCCGGGTTCGATCCCCGGCTCCGTCAGGGATTTTAAAACTCACGTGAGGGTTGGAACGGGGTGCACTCAGCCTCGTGAGGACAATTGAGTAGTTGTCTGACAGTGAGGCAGCGCCCCGATCACGAATACCAAGATTAACGGCCGAGGGGACCCGGAGCGCTGATCACGCGTCACCCCAATATCTGCAGGCCAAATGGCTGGGCAGCGGTCGCTTGGTCGGCCTTAGCCCGTCATGGGCTGTATAGTGCCAGGGGTTGACTTTTTTTTTTAGTCTCCATTCAATGGGAATTTAAATTCCTAGCGAGTTTACAAGCTAGCGAGCGAGCCTATCACCCTAGCTTGGGCCAGCATCAAGCTGTCGAGTCGTGTCGAGTTAAGACTTCAGAGAAGAGTGTATTTGTTTGCAGTTTCGCTGTTCACCTCGGATTTTCTGAATTGTGTCTGGGACCTGCCGTCCGTTCGCCTTTTAAGCTTACTCTGGGTAAATTGTTAAAGATACCGGGCGAAGCTGGGGTGGGTTGCTAGTATATTTATAAATTATGTATAAACTTTTGAATTCACGGTGTTTTGGTGGCTGGAGGATGCGAAACGCGAAGATTGTAGAAATTTGGTACGCATTGCGATAGGTTGTTTTCTATACAGGTACACAATATTGTGTGGTTCATTCTTATTGATAATACAATAGTAATAATAATTATTATTATAATAATGATAACTAGCATTACCTGTCACGGCTTAGCAAAATCTCAATCATGAATGCTATGACTGATTTATCCTTGGTATGAATAATCAGACTTTATCAATTCAGCTACTGGTGCAGTGGTTAGGGGTTTGGCATTCCTTCATAGGTATATCAGAGCGAAGTTATCACAGACACTGTTAATTTAAGGGCCTTTAAATGTGGTTTTCGGAGACCCTTTATAGTCGGGTGAAAAAGACCTTTCGTACCACACTCACACGTGAAAATTGCGTGAAAAAAATCTAGAGTGCCCCTTGACCTCCTTAAGCGCATTATACTGTATGTATTGATGAATTTTACAGCTTAATTTGGTTCAGTGTTAACCTGTGAGATTCTGTTACCATCGTCACCGTGTTGCATTCTTTCATTATTTCATTGTAAATATACATGTTTTAAGGTATTTATTTAATTGTGAGGCATTTAAAGAGTAAGTGAGTGCGTTATGCTGAACCTGTAGGTACCCCATATGTGTAGGTTGGTTGTTAATGGGACCTTATTTTCGGTACAAAACTGGAATGGGACCTTAGCAGAATAATATAGGGAGGGAAAATCACTTGGCCTCAGCAGAATAATATGGGGAGGGATAATCACTTGGCCTTAGCAGAATAATATAGGGAGGGAAAATCACTTGGCCTTAGCAGAATAATATGGGGAGGGATAATCACTTGGCCTTAGCAGAATAATATGGGGAGGGATAATCACTTGGCCTTAGCAGAATAATATAGGGAGGGATAATCACTTGGCCTTAGCAGAATAATATGGGGAGGGATAATCACTTGACCTTAGCAGAATACTATGGGGAGGGATAATCACTTGGCCTTAGCAGAATAATATGGGGAGGGATAATCACTTGACCTTAGCAGAATAATATGGGGAGGGATAATCACTTGACCTTAGCAGAATAATATAGGGAGGGAAAATCACTTGGCCTTAGCAGAATAATATAGGGAGGGATAATCACTTGGCCTTAGCAGAATAATATGGAGAGGGATAATCACTTGGCCTTAGCAGAATAATATGGAGAGGTATAATCACTTGGCCTTAGCAGAATAATATAGGGAGGGATAATCACTTGACCTTAGCAGAATAATATAGGGAGGGATAATCACTTGACCTTAGCAGAATAATATAGGGAGGGAAAATCACTTGGCCTTAGCAGAATAATATAGGGAGGGATAATCACTTGGCCTTAGCAGAATAATATGGAGAGGGATAATCACTTGGCCTCAGCAGAATAATATAGGGAGGGATAATCACTTGACCTTAGAATAATATAGGGAGGGATAATCACTTGACCTTAGCAGAATAATATAGGGAGGGAAAATCACTTGGCCTTAGCAGAATAATATGGAGAGGGATAATCACTTGGCCTTAGCAGAATAATATAGGGAGGGATAATCACTTGACCTTAGCAGAATAATATGGAGAGGGATAATCACCTGGCCTTAGCAGAATAATATAGGGAGGGATAATCACTTGACCTTAGCAGAATAATATAGGGAGGGATAATCACTTGACCTTAGCTATCTGTTGTAGCTTCTTGCTTTGTCAGTAAATGAATTAGAAAGGTTGCCAGTTTGCAGACATTTCACCCAACTTTCACTGCAGGATTTAATTCAGTAAATCCGTTCCGGAAATATATCTTCTAACACCCACATTACATTTCGTTACTGAATTCAAAAGCAAGGACATTGAAAATAAAATGTTAAATGATTTTTTTTAAATAACCGAATACATTTCCTTCTTCTACTGAGTTCACACGACACCATGAATGATTTGTCTGAGGGTTAGAGCGAGATACTATTATAGTGTTGTGAGGCAACATTGATAACTAGGACTAGGATTTTTAGCCTACTTTTCACATTTTGTAAAAATGAGGAAAAGCTAGACATATGAGATCGATCCGAGAAAATGTCTGTCTGTGTGCCCCCCCTATCAACTCCTAAACAGCTGCAGCTACCAAAACCAAATTTGTTATTAGTAAAGACTTAAGCCTGAATATCTCACGATCATATTTGAAAGTGACGTCAGTGCTACCAACTGCTGAAAAATCACAATTGAAATTTGAGCTCTATGTTGATCACTCAGAAGTTATGCATGTGAGCTGTTCCAAAATTGGCACACACAGAGATAATGACATACCGGATTAATACTCAGGAGCCCATTTATCACAGTGTTGCCAACATGATTCTAAGCCTGCTGATAGGTTCAACATTTAAATGCATGTAATTTCTATACTATCAATTGGATTTCAACCAAATTTCGTATGTGCTTTGTGTACCATAGCAGATATGACTATGCGTATTCTTGAGAACCAGCAGGGCTACCAACTGTTAACAAATTTGTAACATCTGACATGCTATCCTACAATGAAATTGAGATGAAATGTATGTGAAGTCATCTGACATGTTATCCTACTCGTATACTACACAGCTTGGACATTCTTAAAATGTTAATTTATGGTACATGGCCGCGTTGTCGCAGCCCCTAAACTGAAGAACCAACCAACCAACCTCGATCGGGAAATAATAATTACTACGAGTTATCGATAAATGGAATAATAAGAGGTTCGAGATATCGACCTATGTATTTATCGAGTTTCTCTAATTCCTGGTATGTGGCAAGTGTGTTCCCGGCGAGTGTCCTTGATAATAACAGGTTTACACACTCAACACGTGCAAACGTAACCATGGGGACACCTTGCGACATGGCTGACTCACGGGACAGTTTTATACAGTAAAACCGATAGGTGAAGTTCGTCAATCTGACTAGTCCCATACGAGTTTGATCAATCCGGAACAGGAATTTCAACAGGCCACTGCTGTCAATTGTCACAATGTTAACGATTCCATTTTGATCACTTTTATATCTTCGGTGCATCAGTCGTACAGAGACCACCAGGTTCGTAGATCCCGTTTCCGGTCAAGACATTTGGATTTTGAAGGGCGGGAATGATACTATGTCAGCCAGTAAAATAATAATCTCTACTTAGTATAAAACAAAGACCATTCTTGGATCTCACGGGTAATCTCGAGAACCACGGGATAGATTTTGATGCAGTTTTCACCATTCTGTAAAGGATATCTCGAGGAAGGTTTCTGTAGAAAATAATGTATTCATGACCAAAGGAAGCCGAGCAGTAATGATTTCAGTGAAAACGTCGAAAATAACACCTGCGTCCGTGCGCTTTTTAAGCTTACGCTGGGCAAACCGTTAAAAATAACTATATACTATGAGTGTAAGAATTGTTCAGCATGAAAAGTTCTACAAAAATGTCCGGGAGAGCATATCTCTATTTTCAATACATCGCCCTCTATAAGTGTGTTTACGTTTTCATTTCTTTCAACAGTCTCCATTCAATTGAGGTGACAGTTTGCGAGCTAGCTAGGGGCGAGCCCATCACCCCAGTTACAGCCTAGCTAGCGGGCGAGCCTATTACCCCAGATACAGCCAGCAGCAAACTGTCGAGTCGTGTTGAGTTAAGACTTCAGAGAAGAGTGGTTATGTTTGGAGTTTCCCTGGAAGTGCAACGCGGCTTTTCTTTATTTCGCCTGTGAACTTTTCGTTCCGCAAAATGCACGGTCAAGTTAAGATTGGATGGAAGGGGGATTTCTGCTTCATGCACCTCGCCATTCTTAAATTACGTCTGACAAGAATTTGTTGCACGTGCATCTCCGTGATAATATAATTAATAGTCCAGTCAGTGATTTTAACCCATCATGCCGAGACGGAAAACGGATATTGGTCGTAGTTCATTGGCATTGAAAAAGAAAAGGCGCTTATCACGTAATGTATTCATAACTGTTCCCGGGCGAAGCTAGAAATAATAATAATAATAATAATAATAATAATAATAATAATAATAAAGGAAGTCAAAAAAGTAGTGAGGAAGATCATAGAAAAATCTTACGAGCAAGATGGATATAGGCTACAATGAATCAAAGCAACAGAACAGTATTCAAACAGTGAAACTGATATTAAGAAAAGACGAATGCAATTCTTTGGTTTTCTCACTAGACTACAAGGAAATCGATTGGCGAAGAGGATAATAGATTACCTAAGCTCACTCAACAACTCAACACCTTGGTTAGAAGAACTTGGAAAGGACCTCAAAAACACAAACATAAGTTCAACAGACATTTCAGAAATGGACACCTTCAGACACAAAGTAAACACATGGGAAGTTACATCAGAGCAGCCAAAACCATAACAGTACAGACCAAAGTGGTCGGAAGAACGTAAACAATGGAAAAAATGAAAGCCTATTCTAACAACAAGAAGAACCAAGAAGAAAGTTGATTGAGTGATTTGCTTAATGTCTTCGATTTATTGGGAGAATTCGCTTAAAATAAATTAATAATAATAATAATAATTACTACCGGAAGCACTGTGCGCAGTAGAATGCCTTGCAATGAATAAGAAAGGTTTAGTTGAAAAGTTAGTGGCCAAAAAACAAACAATCCTGAGAACGATCCTAGGACCAGTCAGAGAAAATGGACAGTACAGGAGGCGACATAACAACGAACTGTACATACGTGTGGAAAGGAGAATTAGTTTTTATGGCCACATAACACGCACGAGCTCGCAGAGACAGAGACTACTTTGTAGACAAGGGGACATGGTTCTCCGAGATCGAAAAAAATCTTATAGAAGTAGGCATTTCGCTTGAGGACACTCAAGAACGTCTTCCTCTCCAGAAAAAACTTCAGCGATTCCAAGAAAAGCCCAAACTGAGAAGAGGCAAGTGGACGGCTGACAGAAAGGAGGCGCACAGGAAACGGATGAAGGACAAGACTGCTGGGAAAAGAGTAAAGCTCAAAGACGGAAACAGTTGAAGTAACGTGGCCCATAGCTGGCCGAAACGGAGAAGAAGAATAACTACTGGATCCATGCGGGCTCGACGCGACACAGGCGCTATCGTCATGTTTATTTCTTTAAAAGCACTGTTTATATTTAAAAAAGCAGAGTAACATTAGTCACTGCTGCGGGTAATGCTCATTTATACCCAATGCGTATATACTAACCGCTAAGCTTTACTGTTATGCGGGCTGGATGCTATACAGGGGCTATCGTCTTTTTAGCCTATTTTCATTTTACGAAGAAATAGGCTAAAGAAATCACCTTTTGTCCGTGTGTGAGTCTGTGTGTGTCTCTCCTAATAAACTCTAAACGGTTGTAGAGATTTCAATAAAACTTAGTAAGAACATAGAACTATTTTTGCCGACCCCGACCATGCCCTTAAAATTTTATTAGGTCTCAACAATCAAACATGGCGGCTGTGCGAAACATTTCACTGGCATTCTATATCTCCCAAGTTATTTCTGTATCACCCTGAAGTTTTGTACGGTGTAATACTAGAAGTTCACCTATGTGACTTCCAAAAACCTGTTAACTATAAAACGAACATGGCGGCCAAGCGAAGTTGAAACATTTAAATATACATTTCTCGCGATTTAACCATCCGAACGTAGTGAAACTTGGTACAGCAAATGTTTATACACATTGTAATGCATTGATATCTAATAATTTCACTTGTTTATATAACCTCAAGATAGCGGCAGTGCGAGAAGTTAAAATTAAACTTAACGTTTGAATAATGAACCTGCGCAATAATCGTCATCTAATCTATCTATATATATAAAAATCAATGTAACGTGATAGTTTGTCTGTGGGTGGGTATGTATGTCTCCTATGCGTTCATATACCATTCGTCCGATTGCGATGAAACTTGGGTGAGATGTTGAGTACACTCCAAGGAAGGTTTCTGACTTAGTAAATCCATTTTACAATAGGTTGCGCACGCGTAGATTCAACAAATGAGCGACGATGCGCGAAGCATTTCAACAAAGTCCCGTATGTGTTCATATACCATTCGTCCGATAGCGATGAAACTTGGGTGAGATGTTGTGTACACTTACGTGAAGGTTTCAAAATTAGTGAATACATTTCACAGTAGATAGCGCACAAGTATTTCAACAAATGAGCGACGACACGCAATGCGTTTCAACAAAGTCCCGTATTCATTCATATACCATTCGTCCGATAGCTATGAAACTTGCGTAAAATGTTGTGTACACTGCAGGGAAATTTTCTGGCTTAGTACATCCACTTTACAATAGGCAGCGCACGAGTAGATTCAACAAATGAGCTACGACGCGCGAAGCATTTCAACAAAGTCACGTTTGCGTTCATATACTATTCGTCCGATAGCGATGAAACTAGGCTGAGATTTTGTGTGCACTCCAGGGAAGGTTTCTAGCTTCGTAAATCCCTTTAAAAATAGGTAGAGCACGAGTAGAATCAACAAATGAGCAACGGCGCGCGAAGCGTTTCAACAAAGTCCCATATCATTTCATACACCATTCATCCGATAACGATGAAACTTGGGTGAGATGTTGTGTACACTCCAGGGAAGGTTTCTGGCTTAGTACATACATTTTACAATAGGTATCGCACCAGTAGATTCAACAAATGAGCGATGACACGCGAAGCGTTTCAACAAAGTCCCATATAAAGTCATATACCAGTCGTCTGATAGTGATAAATGTTTGGTGAATTGTTGTGTACACTCCAGGAAAGGTTTCTGGCTAAGTAAATCCATTTTACAATACGAAGCGCACGTTTATATTCAACAAATGAATGACTACGCGCGAAGCGTTTCGACAACGTCCCGTATACGTTCACATACCATTCATCCGATTGCGATGAAACTTGGGTGAGATGTTGTGTACACTCCAGGGAAGGTTTCTGGCTGAGTACATCCATATTACAATATGTAGCGCAAGAGTAGAATCAACAAATGAGCGACGACACGCGAAGCGTTTCAACCAAGTCCCGTATGCATTCATGTACCATTCGTCCGTAGCTATGAAACTTGGGTGAGATGTTGTGTACATGTCATGGACAATTTCTGGCTTAGTAAATCCACTATACAATATGCAGCGCACAAGTTGATTCAACAAATGAGGGACGACGCGCGAAGCGTTTCAGCAAAGTCCCGTATAAGGTCATATACCATTCTGCCGTTAGCAGTGAAACTTGGGTGAAATATGGTGGACACTCCAAGGAAGGTTTCTGGCTTAGTAAATACATTTCACAGTAGGTAGCACACGAGTAGATTCGACAAATGAACGACGACATGCGGAGCGTTTCAATACAGTCCCCTATGTCTTCATATCCCATTAGTCCGATAGCGATGAAACTTGGGTGAGATGTTGTGGACACTTACGTGACGGTTTCTAACTTAGTAAATACATTTTACAGTAGGTAGCGCACGAGTAGATTCAACAAATGAGTGACGGAGCGCGAATCGTTTAAACAAAATCAGGTATGTGTTCATATACTATTCATCCGATTGCGATGAAACATTGATCAGTTATTGTGTACCCGCCAGGGAAGGGGACTTAGTAAATCCATTTCACAATAAGTAGCGCTAGAGTTGATGCAACAAATGGGTGACGACGCGCGAAGCGTTTCAACAAAATCCCCTATTGCGTTCATATAACATTCTTCGATTGCGATGAAACCTTGATGAGTTATTGTGTACACGCCAGGGAAGGGCTTCGACTTAGTAATACATTTCTCAATAGGTAGCGCACGAGTAGATTCAACAAATGAGTGACAGCGCACGAATCGTTTAAACAATACCCCGTATACGTGCATATACAATTCATCCGATTGCGATGAATCATTGATGAGTTATTGTGTACACGCCAGGGAAGGGTTTCGACTTAGTAAATCCATTTCACAACAGGTAGCGTACGAGTAGATTCAACAAATGAGTGACAGCGATGAAACTTTTGAAAGTTGTTGTGCACGCTTCCACGAATGGTTCTAAATTAGAAAATCCATTTTACGATAGCTTAGAGGCAGTTAACATGTTGTGTATCCAAAAGCACTTCAAGAAACAGAATTTCAACGCCAACACTTTCTTTGATTGGCATTGCAACGCATGCTGGGTACAGCTTGTCTACTATATAAAGCTCAAATACCACTCACTCACTCACTCACTGACTGACTGATTCATTCATCACGAAATCTCAGAAACCACCGAACGGATTGGAATGAAATTTGGTATGCAGCTTCCTCAAGGGCCGCAAACGCCCACTAAGAAAGGATTTTTGGATATTCAGGTTCTAAAGGGGTGTTAAGGGGGTAGACCTGCATTTCATTGAATAGCAATATCTCCCGATTGGTTTCATTGGGGGATGTGATACTCGGCATATAAACTCATCATTAAAAATAAGAAGACACGTGTCTGAGGGTTTTTCGATGTGGTGTATATTACGAGGTGAAAGGGGTGAAAAGTGGGTGTTGAAGGATTCCTAACGGAGCGTGTATCCCTTAAACGACATAGGCCAGGAGTTTGGAACTCAGCGGGAAAAAATCAGCATAAAAAATAAGTAAATATGTGTTTGACCGTTTTTTCATAAATCCAATTTAAGGGGCCCATGGGGAGGGGTGAAATTATGCGGGGGGGGGGGGGGGCGTAATATGTCTGAGTGTAAAATTATACATGGCCTATGTTGTAGACAATAACACATTACATCTTTTTTGTCTCTTGCTATTTCATCATACGACGAATACTTACGGAGTTATTAATGATTTTGTACTTTTTGGTCGGAATTTTCTACGTCCCAGGAATGACATAAAAATTGATTCGAATGAAATTTAAAAAAATTGCTTTTTTAAATACTTTTATTATATTTTTCACGTCTTTTAAGTTCCGAAACCAACATGATATTTTGATGTTTTTTTTTCGTCCCATGCATTTTTGGTTTCAGGTGATAGAATTATTTTCCACTACGACCGATGCTTATCTATTTATATAACTAATGTTATAACGGGATTCCAAATGTTATTGCGGGCGAAGCCGCGGGTAACAGCTAGTAGTACATAACTCTATGGCGTACATATATTGAAATCCAACATGGCGACCACTGGAATACAGTATTTAGACGGTTCTCAATATCTAAGAATCTGTTAGCAACCAAACTGAAATTTTGTATGTTGATAGAGGCAATTAATATAAGTAGAATATTTGAAAATAGGCTGTGTAGTTCTATCTTGTTTTGTTTTTTGTTGTTTAAATGCCCTTTATAACGAATACCGTTGACGTAGGTATTGTAACTATCAGTTTGTATGTCTGCTGTATTATCGCGTTTAATCTTAGTAACACTCTAAAATGCATATCTCACATTGTCCCGTTTTCAGGTTATATTCAGCTAGTTTATAGGGAACATTTCCGTGCATATTTTGTACTTTTTAAGGTCTTAACCCCTTATAGGGCAACAGACTGGGGGTAATCAATTTAAAAAAAATCACATTTGTAATAGATGAGTAGGAATATGCTTCAATTTTATAGGCTAGGTGTGGATTCTATTTTATGAAATATGGGCTGAGAATTTTTTATCCCACTACCCATACCCGACAGTATGTTTTATTAAATGGGCAATGAGGTCATCATTTACCACCTCCAAATTATTATGATACTGTGTTTGTCGCTCAATAAATAACCCCTGGCACTACAGTCCGTGAAGGGCCTAGGCCTACCACGCGACCGCTGCCCAGCCATTCGGCCTGCAGATATTGGGGTGACGCGTGATCAGCGCATCGGGTCCCCTCGGCCGTTAATCATGGTTTTCGTGATCGGGGCGCTGCCTCGCTGTCAGACAGCTACTCAATTGTCCTCACGAGGCTGAGTGCAACCCGTTCCATCCCTCACGTCAGTTTCTAAAATCCCTGACGGAGCCGGGAATCGAACCCGGGGCCTCAGCGTGAGAGACAGGCGGGCTACCCCAACACCACGGGGCCGGCGTTTGTCGCTCAATAATGAGGTTTATTTAACTTGATATAGTATATACAAAACACACCACGCTCCATAATTTAAAAAAACAAAACTTCCACGCAACACAAGGTCAGTGACCTAAAACATATTTGCCGAAAACTGCAAAAATATAGAAATGATTTTGGAATGTTAAAAGTTAGTATATTCGAAATATAATTCTATAATTTCAAAATAGTATTTACTAAAAACACATAGAATTAATTTGTTTAAATCTTCTATTCGATGGCAAACACCCTAAACAGGATAATTATTTCCTTTCTAGCTGAAATATATTTACACAAGTGACCAAAGCCATTATTAACATTATATTTACAAATCTCCTATCCTCAATAAGGCACCTTCTTCTGTAAAACAATGCATTTCTTTCACTCAACACAACCGAACTGTGGAGACCACTGGGATATATGCTTCCCACATTTGGTTTCTGATAACAGTATACATCAAATTAATGGGGTTTCAATATTTCTGTGCAGCTAGCTTGTGGATGCATTTGGAACTGCTTAAAATGAAAGGGATGTGAAGATTCTCTCCCTAACACCGTTCTATAAATATATGGTGGGAAGATATTATCCCTATAAAGAAAGGGTTTTAAACATACGAGCCCTAATCATCATCTCTTCAAGCTCTATGTTCTCCTTTCAGCGAAACTATTAAGCTCTGCCCCCACACCTCCACTTTTGTTTGAAGCTTTCTCTTTATATCAGTATGATTTTAAGGGGGGGTATTACACGTATTAATGTATGCAGAGCTTGTGGTAACAGATGGATTGTGTTTGGATACGCTCTGATTGTTTAAACTTAATACCTAGGCTTATTGGTATCTGATTTGAGGTAGAATGCCGGCTGAAATAACTTTCATTGAAGTCTGCTTCTTCAGCGGCTTCGGTGGCGTAGTCGGTAGCATGCTGATCTTCTATGCCCAAGATAGCGGGTTCAAACCCGGCCGAAGCCGTCGGATTTTTTAAGAGCGTTAAAAATCCCTCAGTATGCCTTCCTTCGGAGGGGAAGTAAAGCCGGCGGTCCCATGTCATTGATTTATGGCATGTTAAAGAACCTTCCACGAATTGCACCTGTGTGAAGCTAAATTGGATAGGTTATTGTAAACAACGCTCTTAGGTTTCTAAGTTCGTTGCCAAGAGCCGACTGCGGTGGCGTCTAGCAGCTAAGTTGTGAACTTAGCCTAGTAGTCGTTGACGGTGGCGCTTGGCGGCAAAAGTAGGAACTATTTGAAAAATTCTAAGTTGCAGTACTTTAATTTAAAAAAAACATATAACACACACTAATACAGTCATCACAATTAACACCGGTTATCAGACAGATTCTACACACACCCAAAGTACACGGGGCTACATGACCGCGTTGTCGCAGCCCCTAAACTTAAGAACCAACCAACCAACCGAAGTCTGCTTCAAGGTTCTGCACCGTTGTTATTACATTTAATCCTGTCTCCATGGTAACGGCATATCGTGTCGTGATTGGACACCACAGCCCCCTGAATCGTGACGCCCGAGGCTTCTCCTCGAGGGGGGGGGGGGTAGTTCAGGGGGTTTGGACACCACAGCCCCCTTAATCGTGACGCCCGGGGCTACACCTCAAGGGTGGTAGTTTAGGGGGATTGGGGACCAGGGTCATCAGCGTGTGTTGACTCATAACTAAAAGACTAGAAGTTTTATGTAATATAAACATACAAAATATGTACAGTACATATTTATGTAGGTCTAATAATATTAGATGAAATATGTAATATGACATTACAAAATTTGGAATATGTAATATTAATTTAAATTTTTATATAAATGACTACCACTGTCACCGTTACTTTTCATCGTGGTGATGGATGACATAATGACCCGAGTGGCACAAGTAATTGGAGAAGGAAATATGAAAGCAATGGTGTTTGCAGATGATTTAATGATCTGGGGAAACTAGGAACAGTTGGACGTGTGGGAAGGAATAATACAAGGATATGGGATGAAATTTAGCATGAATAAGAGTGAGATGGTGATCACTACAAGGAAGAAGGAAAGAACCGCAAAGGGAATAACAATTGGTGGGGAACAGCTGAAGAAAGTGGAGAGTTTCAAGTATCTGCGAAGCCTGATACAAGATAATTGAAGAAACGATAGAGAAATAAATGAGCGGGCGAGACAGGCAGAAGCATTCCGTAGGAGTGTGAGAAGCATGTTATGGAGCAAGGATGTCCCTCAGACGTACTATGTCCCTATCCTGACGTATGCCTCGGAGACCTGGGTTATGAAAGGAAGGGAGAAGAGCAAAATACAGGCCAGTGAGATGAGGTTCTTGAGAAGCAGTATTGGAGCTACAAAGATGGACAGAATAATAAATGCGAGGACCAGAGAATTAATGAAGGAGGAACCATTACAGGATGGTATAGAGATGGTATGGACATGTAAAACGAATGGAGGAGAAGAGGATACCCAGGAGGATACACGAGACGAAGTGGGAAGGAATGAGACCGAGAGGAAGACCGAGAGACAGGTGGCTGAAGGGGGTGGAAGAAAGCGTGAAGAAGAGAGGAGAAGACTGGACAAGGGTGGAGGCTGAGAGATGGTGGGAAGACAGAAGACGTTGGAGAGGCTTGTGTTCCAAACAGACCCGGCCAGTGGCTGGAAACTGTGCAAGATGATGATGACTACCAGAATCTCAGATACCATACGTAAACGAAGGGCTAAATTCTTTGGACATGTTTCAAGAATGCCTGACGACAGGATGGCTGAGGTAGGAATCGAACGCGGACCTACGGGGTGACAGCCAAGAATGCTAGCCACCACACCGGGAAGTGGACTCGTAATAACTTGTGAAATACAAGAAGTGAGACAGGTTCTTACGAACACACGACAAAGAGCAGAGCGCCGGATACGCTCTGATTAGTTCATACTATTTGAACCAAATATAGTTCTATAAAAACAGCAGCACTCGAAACAATAGCATGGGACAGTTCGCGTAGTGGACGTCGAATTGTCAGGTGAAAAGCTAAAGGAAGTAAGAGACTTCTGTTACTTAGGAAGCAAAATAACCAGTGATGGACGAAGCAAAGAGAATATAAAAAGTAGGTTAGCACAGGCAAGGAAAGCAGTTCTACAGAAAAGGAATCTGTTGACATCAAATATAGATTTAGGTATTATGAAGCCATTTTTGAAAGCCTTTGTCTGGATGTTTAGCCTACTTTTCACATTTTGCAAAAATGAGGGAAAAGTAGACTCATAGGATCGATCCGGGCAAAAGCGTGTCTGTCTGTCTGTCTATCAACTCCTAAACGGCTGCAGTAATCGAAACCAAATTTGGTGTGAGTAAACATCTATACCTGCATATCTCAAGGCCATATTTTAAAATGATGTCATTGCTACCAACTGCTGAAAAACCGGAATTTGAATTTGAGCTCCATGTTGGATATCTTGGAAGGTATCTATGGAAGCTATTCCAAAATTGGCACACATATAGATAGTAATATTTCAGTTTAATTTCCAGGAGGCCATACATGACAGTGTTGCCAAAATGATTCTAAGCCAGCTGATGAGTCCAATTTTAAAATAGATGTAACTTCTATACTAACAAATGGATTTAATCCAAAATTGGCACAACAATAGATCATAATATTTCAGATTATTTCAGACCAATACATGCATGATATTGTTGCCAACATGATTTTACGCGTGCTGATAGATCCAATGTCTAACTGCATGTAACGTCCATTGGACTTCAACCAAATTTTGTATTCTGTACCTTAAAAGATGGAACTAAGAATAT
Organism: Meconema thalassinum; assembly: GCA_946902985.2. Taxonomy (NCBI): domain Eukaryota; kingdom Metazoa; phylum Arthropoda; class Insecta; order Orthoptera; family Tettigoniidae; genus Meconema; species Meconema thalassinum. The sequence continues at coordinate 343,157,938 of OX336395.1, forward strand.
ATTCAGTGACCAGGGCTGCCAACTGCAGTGCCCTTTTAGGCTACATTATGCCAGATATATTTCAAACTAATTAGAAATTTCGATATTACCAACTTATTTCGTCATTATTCTAGATAGGCCCATATAGATTAATCATTGGCATGATTCTTAAATTTTAAGAAAAGTAGGCTCTTTAGTTCGTCACGGAACTTCTTGTTATTTAGCATAAGGATTTTAGTGCCGGGAATGTCCGAGGACATGTTCGGCTCGCCAGAGTTTGTAGCTGCATCAATGCGCACACCCATGGGGTGAGCTACAAGTACCGTCGCGTGTGAATGAGATGAAATGAATGAAGATGAATGAGCAAGTTCAATTTCCAGTAGTACCAACTTTGGCTGCCAAATGCCACTGACACCTAGCAACGACCGTTGGAACTTGATAGAGCGCATCTAACGAAATATAATCTACAAATTTGGCTACACACTACTAATTGTAGTGGAAGGTTCTTTTACATGCCATAAATCTATGACATGGGACCGCCGGCTTTAATTCCCCTCCGAAGGAAGGCATATTGAAGGATTTTAACGCTCTTAAAATATCCGACGACTTCGGCCGGGTTTGAACCCACGAACTTGGGCCTAGCAGTTCAGCATGCTACCGACTACCCCACCGAAGCGTGGCGCTCTATGGAGTGAAAGTTTGACTGTTGGAGCTGCAGAAAAGAGGAGATTTGAAGCGTTTGAAATGTGGTGTTACAGGAGAATGATGAAGATCAGATGGGTAGATAGAGTTACTAACGAAGAGGTATTAAGACGAGTGGGAGAGGAGACACGTTTCTGGCGACTGCTAACGAAGAGAAGAGATAGGTTGGTAGCACACTTACTAAGACACCCAGAAATAGCAAGCTTAGTTATGGAAGGAAGGGTCGAGGACAAGAACTGTAGGGGTAGACCAAGGTTAGAATATCTAGCGATGTAGGGTATAGTAGCTATGTAGAGATGAAACGATTAGCTCAGGACAGGGAGAATTGAAGGGCTGCATCAAACCAGTCAAAAGACTGAAGACTAAAACAACAACAACAACATTACTGGCTAGCGTTCTTGGCTCAGAGCTGGAATGGGGAATGCTCAGCTTCGCGAGGGTTCGATTCCCACCTTGTACGTGGCTTTCCATGGTTTTTCCACTTCTAATCCAGGCAAATGCCTGGTTGCCTGGATGGTTCCTAACTTAAGGCCACGACCGCCTCCTACGCTATGTCTAGCCCAATTACAAATACATACCCTACTGGTACAGCTATCACAATAACACAGGTTATCAGACAGATTCGGTTATATTTATTTCCTTTCCTACTACCTATATAATTATTTTCAACCATTTTAACTTCGTGTTGTTGTTTGAGTCTTCAGTCTTTTGACTGGTTTGATGCAGCCCTCCACGCCTCCCTGTCCTGAGCAAATCGTTTCATCTCTGCATAGCTACCACACCCTACATCCAAGGCAATCTGTTTAACATATTCTAACCTTGGTCTACCCCTACAGTTCTTATCCTCGATCCTTCCTTCCATAACTAAGCTTGCTAATCCTGGGTGTCTTAGTATGTGTCCTACCAACCTATCTCTTCTCTTCATTAGCAGTCGCCAGAAACATCTCTCCTCTCCCACTAGTCTCAATAGCTCTTTGTTTGTAACCCTATCTACCCATCTGATCATCATTCTCCTGTAACACCACATTTCAAACGCTTCAATTCTCCTCTTTTCTGCTGCACCAACAGTCCAAGTTTCACTTCCATAGAGCGCCACGCTCCAGACAAAGGCTTTCAAAAATGACTTCCTAATACCTAAATCTAAATTTGATGTCAATAGATTCCTTTTCTGTATAAATGCTTTCCTTGCCTGAGCCAAACTACTTTTTATATCCTCTTTGCTTCGTCCATCACCGGTTATTTCGCTAAGTCTCCTACTTCCTTTAGTTTTTCACCTGCCAATTTGATGTCCATAGTGGATTCTGATTTATTGCGGCTGCATTCCAATATTTTTGTTTTACATTTATTAATTTTCATCATGAATTCTTTCCTCAAGAAAAACATTGGATGGTTGGAACGATAAACTCCTGTATGTCTCGGCAAGATAAACTGTCCCTCGGGATGCAGATCATTTCCATATCAAATCTCTTCTCAAATTGGTGAAGGCAGTGCGATTCCTATTTTGACTCACGCTAGAATATTTCAGTGTGTCTAATTTTCATTCAAGGCAGGTGATTGTAAATATAATAAAGAACAAACATTGTCGCTACCTTTCTTTCCTTTAACTTGTGCACTACTCTTTATTCCTTGATTCACTGGACATGACCAGTGCACTGTTTCTTGTTTTCCCCGTGTACTTGGACCTAATTCACTGTTTACAAAACCACGTGGGATATTGTTTACTCACTGGATATTACCCAGTGCACTGCTTATTGTTTTCCCCGTGTACTTGGACCTAATTCATTGTTTACAAAACCACCTGGGATATTGTTTGTTCACTGGACATTACCCAGTGCACTGTTTCTTGTTTTCCCCGTGTACTTGGACCTAATTCATTGTTTACAAAACCACCTGGGGTATTGTTTGTTCACTGGACATTACCCAGTGCACTGTTTCTTGTTTTCCCCGTGTACGTGGACCTAATTCATTGTTTACAAAACCACCTGGGGTATTGTTTGTTCACTGGACATTACCCAGTGCACTGTTTCTTGTTTTCCCCGTGTACTTGGACCTAATTCATTGTTTACAAAACCACCTGGGGTATTGTTTGTTCACTGGACATTACCCAGTGCACTGTTTCTTGTTTTCCCCGTGTACTTGGACCTAATTCATTGTTTACAAAACCACCTGGGGTATTGTTTATTCACTGGACATTACCCAGTGCACTGTTTCTTGTTTTCCCCGTGTACTTGGACCTAATTCATTGTTTACAAAACCACCTGGGGTATTGTTTATTCACTGGACATTACCCAGTGCACTGTTTCTTGTTTTCCCCGTGTATTGGACCTAGGTATTGTTTATTCACTGGACATTACCCAGTGCACTGTTTCTTGTTTTCCCCGTGTACTTGGACCTAATTCATTGTTTACAAAACCACGTGGGATATTGTTTACTCACTGGATATTACCCAGTGCACTGCTTATTGTTTTCCCCGTGTACTTGGACCTAATTCATTGTTTACAAAACCACCTGGGGTATTGTTTGTTCACTGGACATTACCCAGTGCACTGTTTCTTGTTTTCCCCGTGTACTTGGACCTAATTCATTGTTTACAAAACCACCTGGGGTATTGTTTGTTCACTGGACATTACCCAGTGCACTGTTTCTTGTTTTCCCCGTGTACTTGGACCTAATTCATTGTTTACAAAACCACCTGGGGTATTGTTTATTCACTGGACATTACCCAGTGCACTGTTTCTTGTTTTCCCCGTGTACTTGGCCTGTTCGCCATCTCTTGATGAATACAGTACTTTTGCATTTGTCAGTTGGCACAGGCTAGAGTAAAAGGTGGCTTTTCACCGATGTCTCAGTCTCACTCATGGCTGTGATTATATGGAAGCTACTGAGGTATGGGTGGGGCTTAGTAATGGCATTCGAGGCACAGTCAGTGCCTGTGAATGCTGTGAAAGGTTCAACTCATAGGGTTAGGACTACTGTTCTGACTCAGTGAGGAAAGCAATGGCAAACTACCTCACTCCTCTTCTTGCCTAGAACGCCTCAAATTAGTGCTGCCTTGGGTTTTTGTGGGTATCTACTCACGTAACGTAACGGCGGTACTTTTTGAGGATCCAACCAGCCTTCGGGCTGACTACCTAACAGACAGACTTGGACCTAATTCATTGTTTACAAAACCACCTGGGGTATTGCTTATTCACTGGACATTACCCAGTGCACTGTTTCTTGTTTCCCCCGTATACTTGGACCTAGGTAATGTATGTTCACTGGATATTACCCAGTGCACTGTTTCTTGTTTCCCCCGTATACTTAGACCTAGGTAATGTATGTTCACTGGATATTACCCAGTGCACTGTTTCTTGTTTTCCCCGTGTACTTGGACCTAATTCATTGTTTACAAAACCACCTGGGGTATTGCTTAATCACTGAATATTGCCCAGTGCACTGTTTCTTATTTTCCCCGTGTACTTGGACCTAGGTATTGTTTATTCACTGGACATTACCCAGTGCACTGTTTCTTGTTTTCCCCGTGTACTTGGACCTACCTCATTGTTTACCAAACCCCTTGGGGCATTGTTTATTCACTGGATATGACCCAGTACAGTGTTTGTTTTCCCCGCATACTTGGACCTAATTAATTGTTCTCAAAACCACCTTAGGTGTTTTTATCACTAGATAAGTTATGGCCCAGTACAGCGTTTGTTTTCCCCGTATACTTGGACCTAATTCATTATTTCCATAACCTACTTACATATTCTTTATTCACTGGGTGGGGGCGTGGTGACTCAGCGGTCAAGCTGCCTGCTTATCACCAAGGCGGACCGGGTTCGATTCCCAATCAATGCATGTGAGATTTTCGAAGTGAAATGCCATGTCATGTGGTTCGGATTCCACGTAAAAAGTAGGTCCCATGGCTCATGATCACCCAATTAATGGTCACGTTAAACTACAAACTTTTAACTTTATTCACTGGACATGACCCCAATACACTGTTTCTAGTTTTCCCCGTATACTTGGACCTGTTTCCAAAACCACCTTAGATATTGTTTAGGACAAGGGCATGCCATAATGGATATAGCCCTTTCTTTCCTTGCGTCATTCAACTGTAAAAGAAAACATACACCAAAAAAAAACAAAAGAAAACCAACCCAAAAATAAATGAAAAATCAAATGAAAATCTGAACTCACCAGTAGTTTGAGGCGATGGCTGTAATCTCCTCCGGCCGGCGTCTCGTCTGGGGTGAAGGGGTTGTAATCCAGGGGCGGAAACAGCCCTTTTAGGGGCGGCAGGTCTGTTGAAGCCCGGTGGTCGGTATCGCGCGGATTTCACATGTGACTGTAAGAAGTGGTGCACGCTATGGGCCTTGTATATGCTAGGACTGACAGCACTAGATGTCGGATTGCTAGTAGGTAACCTAGGCAACGAATTAGTACCGGCACTACAAGAAGTTTGTAAACTACGCGGCAAAGTAGTGGACCGTCCCGAGGTGAGATCACTTTCATCGTCTTCATCGTCAACATCGTCATCGTCACCGTCATCGTCGTCGTCACCGTCAGCCGAAGCACCAGAACCACTACCCGTATTCGCGTCGGGCACACTGCTTCGTCTACGACCTTGAGATTTTGAAGATGATGTCCCCCAGATCTTATTGTCCTCCATATTACTGCCTCCAATGCTGCCACAACTACGAACACGATCCAATTGCTCCCTGCTGCAACTTTTACTAGAAGCTGCGAACAGAAGATCACCGGCAGAACGACGCTTGGCAGCCAAAGCTAGAGCAGAGGCCGATGCTGAGCCTTCACCACCACAAGCAAGAAGTGACAGCTTGGTTCTAGAATCAGCTGCCATCAATGCAGATTCAAAACTACCCCTCCAGCTGAATCTTTCATAATCGCTCGCCTCCCTTTCTTCAGCTATATCTGACACGCCACTGCTGGAAGATCTTAAACTCTCCTTCTGTTGAGGGTGATAATGACCGTAATGTCTTGCCTCTTGCTCCAGTAACAGATCATGCGATTTACTTCTGGGCAACAGAAGATTACTGTAGGCTGGAGGGCCCATCATATCATCCTCCATCCCAGCATTCCTCTGATTACTGTCGGACTCTGTATCGGTATGGCTGTCATCTTCCTCAGTGGTCGTTGAAGTCGAAGATATCTTCTGTTGCAACCTCCTGTGGTGATGGTGATACCTAACTTTAGGACTTGAGGTAGCGATACCACCCTCGCCTCCAGATACCTCATGCATCAGGGCTACCAACCTACTCCCAATATGATGCATAACTTTAGCTATTAATGGCGGTGAGCTATGAGGAGTACTGTTAGCATCAGAACTAGTACTCTGTTCGCCTGCCGCCATTTTACTGAAAGATGCTACTAGTTTTTGGTAAACAAAAGCAGTTTCCCTGTTAAGTCCTCCAGCAGGCACCGAACCCGGCGCTGAAGGATTCGCCGTTGTGGCCGCGCCATTATCTTGCTGATTTGTCTTTTTATTCTCCCCATCCTCTTCATCTTCTTCAACACTTGTATCAAATTTACTAATAATTTGTTGACAGCTGGCTGAGATCTGCTCTTGAATTTCGGATTTAGCTGCGCTTACTTTCATGGCGTGCTGATAATAGGCTGCAGCGCCTTCTAAATCAGAGCTGGTATAATCTGAAGAGTCGTAAGAATCGCTCCAAGTATCTTCACTACTCAAGTACTCCACAATCTCCCGCACTTGCTCGTCTCTAATACCAGGCACTGTCTTCATTAGCCTAGTCAGTTCATTCTCAAAATAAACCAGTTGAGGTGGCTTAGTTCCTGGTGTTCTAGGTTTCAAACAAGGGCTCGCCTGAGGTGTCTTAGTAACGCCAGCATTGTTGTTATTGTTGTTGTTGTTGTTGCTACCTGCAGCTGCTACCATAGTCTTGAAGAAAGCTCTCATTTTTGACATCATTAAATTAGTCTCCTCATCAGAACTCCAATTGTTGAAGCTGTCCTTCCTAGTCAGCGCTGTCGCAGGGGGCCCTGAAGACGTCAGCAGTTGAGCAGGATGAATCTTCTCCACGGCACGATCCTGTGACGTAACATCTCCTTCAGCAGGCCTTGCTTCTTCATTGTTGAGGACGGTTTTCTCTAACGAAGCGTGCTCGTTTTCAGAATTGGTCGGAGTATTTTCTCTGGACGGTTTCGTTGTTATTATTGATTTCTGCTGTAGCTGTGTTACGTTTATTTGGTCGTTTGATGTGCTACAGCTACTCGAATCGCTGCTACTTCGCTGCTCTTTAAGCAGATCGTCACAACTGCCAATAAAGCCACTGTCTCTGCTCTGTTGTTTATTACGTGTGGAGGAAAGATCTGAAGAGAGAAGAAATTCTGGTTGAGGTGTCTTTGAGCCATCTTCATCCCCGTCAGAAGACAGGTTATCTTCACAATGGTCGTCAACATTTGAAGGCAGCGTATGATCCGTTAGAGTCTCCAACGATGCAGCTTTCTTCTCAAGGTCAGGCATGGCAGGAGAAGAACATCCGGTGCTGGATACACCACCCCCACCACTCCGTTTTTTCTTTTTCCTTTTAACAGTATCGAACTGACCGTCAGACTTTTCAAATCCTGTCGCCGCTGGATCATCATGAGTATCAGTCTCTGTGCTGGATGAATCTTCAGATTCTAACTGTTGCTCAGCGGACTGTTCAGTGCCCGATAATTCACTGGCGACCAAATTATCCAGCGATGATGAATGCTGCCTTCCGGTCCCTCGAGCACGCACCAATCGTTTCCTGCGCTGTTCAGGGCTCGGCCTACCCTCACTATCACTACCAACACTACCACTACCATCAGAATCTCTATTATTATCAGTATTGAAACCCATAAAACCAGTAAGGAAATATTTTTCTAACCTTGATGATGCAAGCTCTGCAGGATCAACACCGTCACCATTTTCATCACCGACTACGTCATCAGCACCGAGTGATTCCAACCCTTCACTATAGATCGAGCTGCAGGTATCGGAGAATGTATCCATATCTCTATTACTCGGTGAACCGCCTGCTTGACCCCCAAATCCAAATATGAAGTATTTTTCAAGTTCTGAAGCTGAGGTTGGCCTTGACTTCCTCCCACGTGAGGAACCTTCTCCATCGTCACCGTTCTGTTCCACCTCACTCTCCTCACAGCTCTCCTCAACAATGGTGTGCAATCGAAAATCGATGGCCATCCTGTTATACCCGCGAAGCTCAGCCTCCCTGTCCATGTACGTGAGAGCCGCCGATACAGTGGCTTCATCCCCCGAAGAATCATCCTCTGTTGGTGTTGTGGTGGCGAATTCATCCTCGTCATTGGGACGATCGATTTCTTCAACCCAAGAGTCATCGTCAGCTATGCCTTCTTCTAAACAAACAACTGCAGAAAGTGTATCACCGCCTGTTACCACGTGTACTACATTCTCCTCTTTTTCATTATCAGCTATTTCGATCTCTTCTTCATTCTTTATCGGACGTGATTTTGTGATTAATGGACGTTTTGTTGAAGGGGAAGTACCGGTGGTTTCTAAAGTAAGAGTGAAATAACCCGCGAGTCCACCTGTATCCACTGGTATTTTTTCAGTGTCTTCCCAATTAGTATGCCTCACTATGACGTCACCGTTGGTATACTCCGGTACAAGGGTGGTTGTTTCACTTGTCACTACACTCACTACAGATCCTTGTTGTTGTTGATCTTGCGTGATCATGACGAGACTGGTATAGCGCTGTTCGGCTGGGGCCACGCCCCCTTCAACACTCGTGCAACACTCCGAGTCCGGTTCTCGCGCAATCCCGCTCGCGACTGTAGGCGCTGTTGGGGGGGCCTTGCCTATCACCACACCTTGCTGCTCACCTGCCTCAGTGGCGCTCGCCGCGGCCGATACGGGAACCGCTTCGACAACACGACTAACGGGGTCAGCTCCCTTCTCACATGATCCGCTCTGCTTCGAATCCAGATGGTGACCTGTTTCAACTTCACTATCCACTGGGGAACTTTTCACTTCAATTCCACTATCCACCTGTTCATCACTTATACTGCCTTCATTTATGCTGGTGTCTGTCACATCATCAGTTCTAAACTCACTTTCAGGTTGTACAGTCTTATTCAATACATTATTCACCTCACTAGTACACTCGTTTTCAATTTTTCTATCACTCTTCGTAACTTCGAAATATTCCGATGAATTAAATTGTTCGGATATCTTGGAATTAATATATTCAGACACTGACATTAATTGAAGACTTTCATCGTCAGTAACTAAACTTGAACATTCGTCATTTGAACTAATAATTTCACTAGTATTGAGTTTCTTATCCTCTGCGATTTCAGTTCGAGACTCTACAGTCATTTCAGAAAACATTTCCTCACTATTATTTCCAGTGACCTCAATAGTTTCAGCAATTTCTTCAGTAGTATTACTGATTTCGTCTCCTAATGAAGATTCGCTTATTTTCACAGCATCAGAATGAGATGGCACAACTGCTGCTACTTCAACTTCGTCAGAGATTTTATCACAAACATTTCCTTCAGTAATTTCAGAAGTAGGAATTATATTTTTACTATCGTCTGTCGTGGAGTCATTTAACTGAATATCTTCATCAATAATTTTGTCAGTATCAGTCTGGTCTGGTGTGGCAATATTATCAAGAGTCAATGAATTCTCAGCCTCATTATCGATTACGTCACGCTCCTTCAATACGCTCTGAATTGTTACGTTATCACTGTCATTTTTAGAAACATCCTCATTTACTGTGACGTCATCTGTCTGATTTTGTTTACTTGCATTCTGATTTGCATCGTCATCAGAGGATTCGTTATTAGCTGATACGTCAGAAGGAACACTGATATATTTGATTTCTACAACAGAAGACATATCTTCTTTGTCATTAATGTCCTTGATTATAACATCTATATTATTGGAAGGAATATCTTCCGATTCATTAATAATTACTTCCGGCTGACTTAGGGAAATATCTTCAGAATCGTTACTAACTGCTTTGATTATTACTTCAGCTAAATTGTTAATGTCTTTGATTGTTATCTCTTGCTCAGTACTGCCAACAATACAATCATTAACTTGACTCTCGCAGTGAATTTCCTGCCTAATAAAATCATCAGTAGAAACTTTAATATCATTTAAATCATTACTAACGCTATGGCCTGCATTATCAGGAGACTCTGAACCCACAGTAATGCTAACGCTACGCTCAACATTATCAGGGGACGCTGGAAGGGATGCCAGCTGGTCCGGCGGTGAATCGAGACCAACATTATTGATCGTAACTCCATCTTCATCTGTCACTACTGACGTCACAACACCAGCACTACCAATCGATTCCGGCGGTAACACTGTGGTCGCATTATTATCATTAGCACTAATAACATCACGGTCATCAGTAGCAGCATCAGAAGGAGGAGGAGGAGGAGGAGACTTTAAAACACCATCAAACTGCATATTATTTTCACTCACCGTTTCACAGATGTTTTCTAGTAAGGGTTTGCCTTCATCACTGTCCATCACTGACTGCATTTCACTCGCAACAGCTGACGTTGTTTTACTGGCTTCAGATAAAGCAACCTCGTTATCAGCAGAGATAGCACAAGAAGTCATGACACTAACACTAATAACAGACTCTGTTTTAACACTATCATCCACGATGGCACACGAAGTATCTTCAGTAAACAGGCAACCAATATAAGACACTGCATCATTAACTCCTTCATTATCACTACTCTCAGAAGATGGCACATTCATCACTTCACTATCTGCTTCTAGAGGGACGTATTTCAACAACACTACGCTGTCACTAAAAGACGCTTGCTGTTGTTCGCCTCCATCCACCACGACTGAACTAGTGACTTCTAGAGCACTGGTATGTTTTATAAAATCACTACCTTCCACTTGTTGAAGTACGCTCTGATTGTTTTCAGTTTCTGGTAGCAACTCCTTCCTCTTCGTAGCAATTAGTTCTGCTTCGTCAATTGTTACAGTTTCTCCTTCTTCCTCCTCCTCCTCCTCTTCTTCTTCTGTTTCTGTTTCACTGCTTTCATCCAAATTTCCCTCAGGGGAGTCCAAAATTTCTTCATCGTCGTCCAAAAATCTGACGTGTTTCACAACTAGAACATCTGAAGGTTTTTGTTCACCCCGTTTGCCCTCCACCGGCGATTCAGATAATTTCCGAATATGTTTCAATAGAATAACACCTCCACCCTTATCCTCTTCATTTTCCACCAAATTCTCACATTTTTCTACGTCATCTTCTCCATTTTCCCCATCCATTTCTCCCCTATTCTCCGTTGGCAACTCAGATAATTCACGCACATGTTTTAGAAGAATTATACCTCCATCGTTATCATCTTCATTTTCCACCAAATTCTCACATTTTTCTATATCATCTTCTCTATTTTCCCCATCCATTTCTCCCCTATTCTCCGTAGCCGACTCAGATAATTCACGCACATGTTTTAGAAGAATTATACCTCCATCGTTATCATCTTCCTGTTTTACATTTTCCACATGCGACTCAGACAATTCACGCACATGCTTTAGTAATATTATGCCCCCACTGTCTTCATCTTCTTTATCATCATTCTCCGATATCTCACGGACATGCCTCAAAAGAACAATACCTCCACCACTACCATCACCATCTGTTTCGTCGCCTGAATCCTCAGATGTTGCACTGTCCTCCAAGATTTCTCGTTTTTTATTGGATGAATTTTTATGTTCATCATTATCACTATTTTCATTTTCTGATGAACTACCACAGTTAACAACAAACACCTTAGAAAAATGCCCATCAACATCATCCTCACTTTCAACATCAGAAGACGATGCTGATGATGATGATGATGATAATGATTGTTTTCCACTTTCATCGTCATCCGATATTGTGTTGATAATGCCATCTTCTATTTTCTTGCCTTCTTCAACATCACTATCACTGTGGGTATTTTTATTGTTGTTATCTTGGTCATCTTCTTCCACTGTGAAATGGTAAGTTCTAGATATTGGTTCGCCATCAACATCATCATCTTCCTCATCAGAATGACTATCAACAGATGAGGTTGATGATAATCTTTCTCTGGGCAGCATAGAAGATATGGAGGAAGAAGTAGTTCCTATCGTATCTACCACTTCACTGTCACAAGGTAACAATGGATTGTTATTTTCTTGAGTTTTGTCAGTGGAGCGGTAAGTCACTAAGACCACAGTATTGTTAACTTTGAAGTCACTGCTCTCCTGAGCTGGTGGCTGTTGACTGCTGGAGATTTGATCATCAGTTGTTTCACAGGTTTGCTCGCCTACTGCATCACAGTCCGGTTCCATAACAGTGGTGGGCGGAGCCTCACTCCTTGCACACTGCTGCATACTTTCATCTACTTGCTGCACTGCCATGGCAACCTCATTGTTGCCGACAATCACCACTTCATCCAAACTGTTAGATGACTGGATATGGATATCAGAGGATGTTAAACTGCCAACTGCGATATCCAAACTAACATTACTTTCACTATCAGCTGATGAAGAACTGCCAATCAGATGTTGTTCTGTGGTTATCAGAGGCGATATGAATCTGCTGTCCACTTGAGGTGATGATGTTGAAGTGGGTATAATTGGCCAAGTACACCATGGCCCAACAACGACGTGCGACACTGCTGGAGGTCTCTGAAAACTCCTAATCCTGATCCTTACACTTCCGGGAGCAGTATTGTTGTTGCTGTTGCTGCCATCTTCTGCTGAATTCAGATAAACAATATCTGCTACGCTGACAGTTGTATCGCCAGCAGCCACTTGCATTTGTTGACTGGTGACCGGAAGTGGCGACCATAAGGCGGCTGGTACCGGCACAGGAATTGGTACCGGAACAGGTATTGGTACCGGTACAGGAACAGGCACAGTGATTTCAACTCCAGTGCTACCACCACCACAACTTTCACAGGATCGCGTCCTAATATATGTTTGTCCTTGATGTTTAGGTTTCGTCACTGTTGACTGAACTGCTGATGGCACAGCTGTTGCCGATGGTTTTCTCTTCTGCTGCTGACGACACCACGGTTCAGACTGACCCACGACATCTACTGGTAAGCCATCCAACTGCGGCTGCTGCTGTTGTGTGGCTTCACTAGATCCACCTCTCCCCCCACTACCACCAATACCTCGCCCACTACTCTTCTGCTGTTGTTGAGGGCAGCCGTAGTAATACTGGTCAGAACACGTGATCTCCTCCAGGCTTCGCTCACCACTGGACCGCAGCGAATCGCTTCGCGTGAATGACGAGCAAGTGTTGTTGCCATAGAAACGAGGAGGGTATCGCCTGCTTCGAGGGGTTGTGGGAGGCTGTGGCTCGATATAACTAGCATCAACGAACTGCTCCTCTATCACTGAAGAATCATTGGAAGCTACTTTAGTTGGACTATGACGTCTAGCCAGAAAGCTATCAGATGAGGGTGAATAATCAGAGCTACGATGTTGGTACTCCTGAGTGAATCCTGCTCTATTTCTGCTTGAATACTGAACAGAGTCTTCAGTATCTAACATTAAACTCTCACCGGAATCTATCGCTTCTCTATTTCTACTGCTATAAATCAACCTCCTTGATACTCCGGGTGATTCCAAGCCTTTTAAGAAACTTGGTTGGTCTTCAATCTCATTTCTATTCGAGCTACTCCAAGTCCAATCACGCAAAACAGGGCGTACCATAGAAGAAGATTCAAAATAATCCCAGTCACAGTCATCTAAAGTGAACCCAGGAACCCCAGTGACTGATGATGATGTAGAGGAGCTGTCAGCATCTGCGTCATCGGAATGAGAGCCTTCTTCTTCTTTGGAGGAAGAATCAGAGCTGATGAAGACTAACTTATAGTCATCCCCCTCGGGTTGCAGAATGCGGCTAGCGTCTAGTAGGTACTCATGGGGAGGAGGGTATTGTGTTGTGGTCTGTTGATGATGTTGATGCTCGTCGAATGATGACGATACTCGACGGCTGACTTCCGTGACTCGTAGACTTTCCGTCACTCTTGTGCTGCGCCGTGGTCGACCCGGGTTTGGACCTTGATAGTAATAAACAAGAAATAGTTACTGCCTTGTACGATTATAGTACTGAGGTATCGTTAGTTCCGGCCACCAGATTTCATCCCCAAGTTGTTAAGATTCATCCATCACCGTGTTAGTCGTGCAATATATACAGCGTTAGTGCGTTATAAGCCACACAAGTAACGATGCCACCGTTACTTAGTAACCAAGTTAGTCACAATAATCGAAGTAAAGTATGATTACATTTCACGTTACTTTTGTATAAAGAGATAAATGTAAGAAATAAGAATAAAAACAAGTAGTTCCGTGACGAACTAAAGAGCCTACTTTTCTTAGAATTTAAGAATGAATCTAAAATGTTATGATCTATTATTGTGCAAATTTTGGATGAAATTCATTTGTTAGTATAGAAGTTACATGCATTTAAAAATTGGACTAGGATTAAATAATGTTGGCAGCACTGACCTATATTAGTTACCCCAACTTAATTTGGAATGCTAGGTACTATACGTATGCAAAGTTTAGAGCTGTTGGCTTGCATATATTCTGATTTATAAATATTAGGGTAAATAGATTGAGAGAGAGAGCATTTATTTACAGTTGGCAGCCCTGCTGGGTCTTAAGAATATGCATATTCATAAATGAGTTATGGTACAAAAGTCACATACGAAATTTGGTTGAAATCCCATTGATAGTGTAGAAGTTATATGCATTTGAAAATTAGACTTATCAGCTGGCTTAGAATCATGTTGGTAACATTGTCATGTGTGGCCTCCTGGAAATTAAACTGAAATATTATTATCTATATGTGTGCCAATTTTGGAATAGCTCCCATGCCTACCTTCCAAGATATCCAACATTGAGCTCAAATTTCAATTGCGATTTTTCAGCAGTTGGTAGTACTGATATCATTTTCAAATATGGCCTTGAGATATTCCAGCATAGATCTTTACTCATACCAAATTTGGGTTCCATAGCTGCAGCCGTTTAGGAGTTGATAGGGGGAGGGTCACACACACAGACAGACAGACACACATTTTCCCGGATCGATCTCATAAGTCTACTTTTCCTCATTTTTGCAAACTGAGAAAAGTAGGCTAATAAAAAACTGACAACAGTGTGTGTTTGACACAGAATTGCTGAATGATGATAATGATTATGATGACTGCTGTTTAAGGAGGCCTAACATCTAGGTTATCGGTTCCTAATGGTTTGGGTGATAGTGAAAATAAAAGATGAGACGTACAATTAAAACTAACTACTGACTTACAAACCAGAAGAGCAAATGGGTAACATAAAGGAGAAGGATGAAAATAAAAGACAGGAGGAAGAAGAATGAGAATTGAGGAACTTTAATGGAAGGAGAGCCCAGGACTGTAGAGAACAAGAGTGGACCAAGAGAGGTAAACGGAAAAGAAGACTGGGAGGAGCCCGACACACGTAAGTGGAAGCAATGCTGGACTCAGTTGGGGTCCCGTGGTCGCCAACCCACGTCCCACTAGATGTGAGCCCCTGGGGGATCGTGGTATTGATATGCCCCAACACGTTACTGTGCTCAGTCCCACATTATCACTTTTGTTATTCGTTCTGTGTCCTTTGCAGAGCAGATTGTGTGGCTTTCACGGCCAGTGAATTAAAACTCAACAATGTTTCTAGGTTTATGCCATATCTTGTGTGAGGTTTCGCCTAGGACACCAAGCTGGCTCATCAGCGGGCTCTTGGTGTCCCCGCCCGGACCCCCACAGGAGTAGCGAACAGTGCACTACCTCCCTGCTCTGGCAGTAAAGAGGCGCACGTGCGCTTCATAAGAAGGGAGGTAGTGCACTGTTCGCTACTCCTGTGGGGATCCGGGCGGGGACACCAAGAGCCCGCTGATGAGCCAGCTTGGTGTCCTAGGCGAAACCTCACAAAAACACTTTATAAATCAAGAAAAATTGCTGAGTTTTAGATTGTGGGTTGTTTTTCTTTGTATGAACCCTATATTGCGGATCTGATTTCATACACATAGCAAATCGCAATATGCAAAACGATTTTTGAGAACCTGTATATTAAAAGACAACACTGAAAATGTGGATTCTAATACTTCAACTTCAAAAGCAAACTCAAGTCGCACAGTCCTTCCCATTAGCTCCTAGTTACGTATTAAAACGGCCACAAGTATAATGCAGGTTATCAGATAGATTAAACACGCATATTCAAGTACCCGGGCTGATGACCACAAAGTTTCAAGCTCCCAATGAAACAAAACAAAGAGTCGCTCAAATCGGCTTGGTTTAAGGGTTATTTACCAATGTTCATTCTGGGCAAATCCACAAATGTCTCATCTTGGAATAAGTAACGCACGTTACCATTACGGAATTTAATTAGTAACACCGTTTCTCCCAGAATGCCGTTACCTGTCGATTCTTATTTTGATTCTGGTTCCTCAGTTTAGGGCCTGCGACAACGCGGTGTACTTTGGGTGTGTGTAGAATTTGATAACCGGTGTTAATTGTGATGGCTGTATTAGTCTGGTATTAAGGACGGCAGACGATCAATTTCAAGTACTTCCTGCTTTTGCTACCAAATGCTACCATCAAAGACACATAGCTGTGAACTTGGGTACTAGATGCCATCGCAACCGGCACCTGACGTTGAACGTTGGAACGTAATAGAGCGTTAATCAAATCTAAATTAGAAATTTAGCTTCACACAATTGTAGTTAGTGGAACCTTCTTTAACATGCCATAAATCTAGGACATGGGCTTCACTTCCCCTCCGAAGGAAGGTATACTGAGGATTTTTAACGCTCTTAAAAATCCGACGACTTCAGCCAAGTTTTAACCCGCTATCTTGGGAACAGAAGCTCAGCATGCTACACACTACGCCACCAAAGTCGCTCGGATCTTACTTCGATAGCAGCAGTTGGTGAAGCTGAGATGTTGCTTTCAAAGGTCGATAGTCGATTGGAGAGGGGAGTGAGAAAGTGGGGCGACCTGCAGGTCATGGCAGCGCTCCAGAGGAGGAAGTGCCAGCCGAGTATCAGGACTTCGAATCCTTTCAAGAGTCAAACTCGCTCACGTTTCACAGAACAAGATCAAGAAGGAAATCTAAAGATAGAAATTCTATTTCACTCACCCATGTTCCCTTCCCTGTTATTTCATTTTGAGACCACATCACCCTCGTGTACTTGGGTGTGTATTTGTAATATTGACGTGAGTATTTGGATGTAGTCAACATTTTCCTGGAGTAGAAGTGGAAAACCACGGAAAACCATTACCAACATGGCTAAGGTGATCCATAACCCGGAACTCATGGGTGATATCCAAGGATGCTAGGCACTACACTACGAGGTGGTCTATAACCCGGACCTCAGGGGTGATATCCAAGAATGCTAGGCACTACACCACGAGGTGATCTAAAACCTGAACCAAAGGGGTGATATCCAAGGATGCTAGGCACTACACCACGAGGTGATCTATAACCTGAGCCTTAGGGGTGATATCGAAGAATGTTAGCCACTACACTACGAGGTGATCTATAACCCAGACCTCAGGGGTGATATCCAAGAATGCTAGGCACTACACCACGAGGTGATCTATAACCTGAGCCTTAGGGGTGATATCCAAGAATGCTAGCCACTACACTACGAGGGGATCTATAACCCGGACCTCAGGGGTGATATCTAAGCATACTAGCCACTATACCACGAGGTGATCTATAACCTGAGCCTTAGGGGTGATATCGAAGAATGTTAGCCACTACACTACGAGGTGATCTATAACCCAGACCTCAGGGGTGATATCCAAGAATGCTAGGCACTACACCACGAGGTGATCTATAACCTGAGCCTTAGGGGTGATATCCAAGAATGCTAGCCACTACACTACGAGGGGATCTATAACCCGGACCTCAGGGGTGATATCTAAGCATACTAGCCACTATACCACGAGGTGATCTATAACCTGAGCCTTAGGGGTGATATCGAAGAATGTTAGCCACTACACTACGAGGTGATCTATAACCCAGACCTCAGGGGTGATATCGAAGAATGCTAGGCACTACACCACGAGGTGATCTATAACCTGAGCCTTAGGGGTGATATCCAAGAATGCTAGCCACTACACTACGAGGGGATCTATAACCCGGACCTCAGGGGTGATATTCAAGGATGCTAGGCACTACACCACGAGGTGAGCTATAACCCAGACCTCAGGGGTGATATCCAAGAATGCTAGGCACTACACTACGAGGAGGTCTATAACCCGGACCTCTGGGGTGATATCCAAGGATGCTAGGCACTACACTACGAGGTGGTCTATAACCCAGACCTCAGGGGTGATATCCAAGAATGCTAGGCACTACACTACGAGGTCTATAACCCGGACCTCTGGGGTGATATCCAAGGATGCTAGGCACTACACCACGAGGTGATCTATAACCCAGACCTCAGGGGTGATATCCAAGGATGCTAGGCACTACACTACGAGGTGGTCTATAACCCAGACCTCAGGGGTGATATCCAAGGATGCTAGGCACTCTACCACGAGGTGATCTATAACCGAGACCTCAGGGGTGATATCCAAGAATGCTAGGCACTACACTACGAGGTGGTCTATAACCCGGACCTCTGGGGTGATATCCAAGAATGCTAGGCACTACACCACGAGGTGATCTTTAACCCGGACCTCAGGGGTGATATCCAAGGTTGCTAGGCACTACACCTCGAGGTGATCTAAAACCTGAACCAAAGGGGTGATATCCAAGGATGCTAGGCACTACACCACGAGGTGGTCTATAACCCGGGCTTCAGGGGTGATATCCAAGGATGCTAGGCACTACACCACGAGGTGATCTAAAACCTGAACCTCATGGATGATATCCAAGGATGCTAGGCCCTACACCACGAGGTATCTATAACCCGGACCTCAGGGGTGATATCCAAGAATGCTAGCCACTACACCACGAGGTGATCTATAACCTGAACCAAAGGGGTGATATCCAAGGATGCTAGGCACTACACCACGAGGTGATCTATAACCTGAACCATAGGGGTGATATCCAAGGATGCTAGGCACTACACCACGAGGTGGTCTATAACCCGGACCTCAGGGGTGATATCCAAGAATGCTAGCCACTATACCACGAGGTGGTCTATAACCCGGACCTCAGGGGTGATATCCAAGCATGCTAGCCACTATACCACGAGGTGATCTATAACCTGAGCCTTAGGGGTGATATCCACGAATGATAGCCACTATACCACGAGGTGATCTATAACCTGAACCAAAGGGGTGATATCTAAGCATACTAGCCACTATACCACGAGGTGATCTATAACCTGAGCCTTAGGGGTGATATCCAAGGATGCTAGGCACTACACCACGAGGTGATCTATAACCCAGACCTCAGGGGTGATATCCAAGGATGCTAGCCACTACACTACGAGGTGGTCTATAACCCGGACCTCAGGGGTGATATCCAAGAATGCTACGCGCTACACCACGAGGTGATCTAAATCCTGAACCTTACGGGTGGCATCCGAGATTGTAACATAGAAGCTTGTTATTTAAGTAAAGTGTGAGATACAAGTATAATGTCCGCTCGAGAAACGAGAATCAAGGCGATGGGTTGGGGTCATCTCGCATGGACATCACGTACTGTGGACACTGCCAAGTGTTCATCTGTTTGAACTTGACTGTTGCCAAGGTAACCTCTCCAATTGCGAGTATGTCAATGAACTTACACCGTGTGTGTGTCCGGAAACATATGTGTGTTACATACGCTCCCATACTCCTCTATGTGTTAGGGACGTGGGAGATCGTGATCATCAGGCTCGTACACTGGAGTGTTGCTGTCATAATGCATTAGTTTGTATAGGCTAACTTTATTATTATTATTATCATCATCATTATATAAAGCGCTAAGGTATATGTTTCACAAATCTCAAGCTCTTAAACCAGATCCCCCAGGGGCTCACGTCTAGTTAGTCGTCTGTTGGCGACCAGGGGACCCCCGCTGAGTCCGGCATTTCTTCCACGTACTTGTGCCGGACTCCTCTCCGTGTTCTTTCTTGTCGACCTCTCTTGGTCAACTCTTGTCCTCTTCCGACACCGACGGTATTAGGGTATCCGAGGCCTAGGGAGTCTCTTCTTTTCCCACCTTAATTGGCCCTTGTCTCATCTTTCCTGATACCCTCATTCTTCGAGGGGTCAGCCTTCTTTTTTCTTTTCACAGTATCTCCTGCCTTCTGCTCAAGGCCCTCAAGGAGGCAGGGTGTATGTAGCCCCACCACTTCTAGTGCACCCTGGATTGTGCTACACCCTCAAGGGCTCACGGCTGGTGAGTTCGGGAGTTCGCAATCCCGGGGGATTCCTGAGCTGGGTCCATTTTTTCCACTTTTCCTCTGACTTTGGGGCGGGCCCTCTCCTCTTTCCCGTTCCTATCCACCTTTCACGGCTCTCCTTCCTTCCAAGTCCGTCAATCCTCATTCTTCGAGGGTTGAGGGCATTTCTTTTCTTCCTGTCCTTTATTTGTTTACCATTTCCTCATCTAGTTTGTAAGTCTGTAGTTAGTATTAGTTATAGTTTTCATTCTCATCTCATCTTTCGCTATCACCCAAATCATTAGGGGCCGATAACCTAGATGTTAGGCCCCTTAAAACAACAGTTATCATTATCATCATAAACCAGGTACGGTTTGTGTCAAAATCTATCAAATCGTCTAAATAGTACAAGAAAAATTTTGCATTTCTTCAAAAATCATCGGAAACACATTTACTTGTTTTAAGTGTCAGTTAGTTATTGTTGTTTTAAGGGGGGGGGGGGGGAACTACGAGGTTATCTGCCCCTTGCCAGAACTGTGTTATGTCTAGCCCGCCTAACAGTACAGCCTGGCGGGTGATCTATACATATGGGGCGCTCACAAGTAACCTATAATTATGTTTATGTTCGACGATTTCGAAATGTAAATATTATATGTCAGAAAGCTGTCATTAAGATTAAAGCACTACTTTTCATTATAACACAGTTTCTCCAACCAATCAGAGCTCAATGTTTTCATTCATTGGCCAATTAGGTACGGATAGCTTCGCACAAGCACTCAAATTCCAACATGAATTAGCCTACATGATTTGAAAGTTGACAATGTAACCTATATTGGATCAATCGCTTCGCTCGTTTTATAAACATACTCGTGTCTTAATTATTGCCATAGCGGCTTCGGTGGCGTAGTTGTTAGCATGCTGAACTGCTGTTCCCAAGATCGCGGGTTCAAACCCGGCCGAAGTCGTCGGATTTTTAAGAGCGTTAAAATCCTTCAGTATGCCTTCCTTCGGAGGGGAAGTAAGGCCGGTGGTCCCATGTCATAGATTTATGGCATGTTAAAGATCCTTCCACAGACTAAATTTGTGTGAAGCTAAATTTCTAGGTTAGATTTCGTTGTAACGCTCTATCAAAGTACCAAATTTCACCAGTAGGTATCATTGACATCTGGTAGCGAAAGTTGGAACTACTTGTAATTGAACCGAACTTGCAGCTCCCCTATGGGTGTCCGCTTGAAGCAGCTACAGTCTCTGCACTAGGATTCGAGAAGCCTCCGTGGCTTAGGCGGCGGCACGCCGGCCTCTCACCGCTGGGTCCATGGTTTAAATCCCGGTCACTCCATGTGAGATTTGAGCTGGAAAAAGCGGAGGCAGACAGGTACTTCTCCGGGTACTCCGGTTTTCCCTGTCACAATTTCATTCCAGCAACACTCTCATTTCATTTCATCTGTCATTCATTTAAACATTGCCCCAGGGGAGTGCGACAGGCTTCGGCAGCCGGCACAGTTCATATCCTTGCCGCTAGATGGGGGCTTCATTCATTCCATTCCCTGACCCGGTCGGTCGACCGGACGCAGGCTGTGGATTTTCATTTCACTAGGATTCGATCTTCCAACCTTGGACAGAGCAGGCGAGAACGTTACCGCTGAGCCACGCAGCCAGTCCCACAAGTAACCGATCGTAAGAAATGAGCATACAAAAGAAAGATAATTGCTCGCGGCGGTGACGAATTGCACTCTTGATTTCATGAATATCGACAATTTGCTTAAAAAGTATATTTAAATTGCCATGGTAACTTAACTATCTGTATTCGTCTACGCTAATTGCACATAGATTCTTTAGGGGGCAACCATTAATTATGTGAGGCGATTTTGCTCGAACCCCCTCCACTAATCTCACGTGAGATTTTACAAAATGTGTATTTTTAATGCAATAAGTTAATCTGTGATTGATTGCGTTGGATTTATTTAAAAAACAATTTGCTTAATTATCTTGATTTATGACTAGTATTTAAGACTTCTAAGGACATCAAAACTCCGTGTTTATTGTACGACCAGTATTAATATATGGGGCACTGAGCAAGAAGATGGACAGGAGAATACTGACCTTTGAAAACAAAGTGTTAAGAAAAATCTTCGGGTTGATATTAGAGCAGGGAAGCTTCAGAAGAAGAAAAAACACAAACATTCACGCACTGTATAACGAACCGGATGTGACGGCAGTAATAAGAAGCAGAAGAATAGAATGGCTGGGACATGTACTGCGAAGGGAAGAAGAGATGGTAAAAAGAGTGCTAGAAGGAAAACCACAAGGAAAAAGACCCCTCGGTAGACCAAAGTTGAGATGGCAGGATGGACTCAGAAAAGACCTGGAGGCCCTGGGAGCCAACGAGAATATAGCCGGACACAGAAAGCAATGAGTGAGTGAGGCAATGACCCGACATCGGTTCTTGTGGTCAACTAAGGAAGTATTTAAGACTTCTAAGAACGTAGTCTAGAATCACGGTGAGAAAATTGAACAAAAAAATAATAATACTTAAGTAAGAACTACTAAAATTCGTAAAAGAATATTCATTCTACTGTAATTGGACTGCAACCAACATGTCCATCTACTCCTCCTTCATCCTCGCTAATATTATCACATATCATTGAGTCATATTTTAATGGAGAAACACTTTTTACATAATTTAACCCACGTTTCTCTCAATTTTACACCGCTTCTTTTGGGAGAAGAAAAATTACGTGTTATTGGCCGAGAGCCCCCCCCCCCCCCCACTACCCCACGTGAGATTGGGTGTGGTTCAGCTCGACCACCCCCCAATAAACGCCTTACGTAATGATGATGTTGATAATTGTTGTTTTAAGGGGCCTAACATCTAGGTTATCGGCCCCTAATGCTCTGGGTCCCATGTCATAGATTTATGGCATGTACAGGAACCTTCCACTAATTACACTTGTTTAGATTTGACTAACGCTCTTACGTTCCAACGTTCGTCGCCAGGAGCCGACTGCGGAGGCATCTAGTAACTATTTGTGGTTGACGGTGGCATTTGGTAGCAAAAGTAGGAACTACTTGAAAATTGATCGTCTGCAGTCCTTACCTGAATTACAGATAACACGCACTAATACAGCCATCACAATTAACACCGGTTATCAGACAGATTCTACACACAGCCAAAGTACACGGGGCTACAGCCCCTAAACTGAGGAACTACACCAAGAGATTACGGTAGGAGATGTGTGCCTGTGTCAGCTGGCCATGGCTTGAACTTGACCGTTACCATGGTAACCTCCCATCAGTGTCAACGACCTCCCAGTGTCCGGAAACAGCCTCCGGAAATATATTACGGCTCTAACAGTACAACGTTAATTAGGTGAAAGTCAAATACTACAATGAATGGAAACAAGATAATATAATCAAGTGTCGAACAAATAAAGCCAGAAGAAAAAAACAACCTGAAACCTATTGTGTTAGAGCTGATATTTACGCCAGTGAGAATATCTAGGACATCATAATTTGTTGTTGCATTTAGGAATTTTGCGACATTGTTGTCATAGAGCCCCGTGTACTTGGGTGTGTGTAGATTCTGTCTGATAATGTGTGTCATTGTGCTGGCTTTACTTGAGTGTATTTGCAATGGAGGCTAAGTATTTGGGTAGGAAACCGAATTCCATTTGCTATGAGGAAGGTGGCGTGCAAGTAAAAAATAAATAAATTCAAATGCATTTAAGCTAATAATAGGCCTATTGTTTAATAGTACATTATGCAACGAGCCTATAATGGCAATAATTAAGACACGAGTATGTTTAAAAAACGAGCGTATGTGAGTTTTATAATTTCCATACGAGTGTCTTAGGCGAGTTCATACGACTGTTTATGTTCGACGATAATTATTATAACTATTTTATGTTCGAACATGAATATCCATAAATATCTGTCGAGATTTCGCCAGTTTTATGTACTGAACAGAGCGCATGGGACGCAGAGAATGCCTTGTATTTGACCATGGCCTCCTCGATTACCCTACTACGACACTAGGCCACGCATGGAAATTTAAATTAGAAGGCCGTGGAACTCAGCGCAGGTGATATGCTATTGGTCAAACAACTGTTTATTGAGCTCTGATTGGTGGGAAAAACTGTTTCATAATTATTATTTTTTCGTGTAGCCTCCTGAGAGGCCGAGTGCAAGTCTTTCAAGTCGACGCCCGTGGGCGAGCTGCGCGTCGGGATGAGAGATGGAATGGATGAAGATGAATGAAACTGGGCAAGGATATGGAAGGAAGCGGCCGTGGCCTGTCAGAAGGTACCGTCCCAGCATTTGCCTGGTGTTGAAAATGGGGAAACCACGGAAAACCATTTCAAGGACGGCCGACGGTGGGGCTCGAACCCACGCGTCTACCGAGTCAGCAGAGAGCTTGGCCCCATGACCTAATGCCGCGCTTTAGCGAGCATAGCCACTGCTGTCGGTTGTTTCATAATGAAAAATAGTGTTGTAATGACCATCATTACGATACAATTTTCTGACATATAATAGTCAGGGTTGAACATACAGTAAAATATATTTCAATATCGATTACTTAAGGTCACCACGTACTCTTACACGATGAAAAATCTATTTTTGTGGCATCATTTTACTAAGTATTTTCTGGGTTTATGTTAAAGGTACAGCTATGATTCTTGTCACATATAAGAAGCGGTATATTCTGAGCTGTTTTGACCATGTAGTGCTACTTTGCTTTTATAGGATGTGTGAATTGAATACAAATTTGGACAAATACATTTTCAAAAAAATGTTGTATAAGTTGCTTCAGGTACACATTTCTCAGTTGTTTTTCAATCAAATATTCTCAAATTTTGTTCACATACTTGGAATGGATCATGGCAGATGAGTAACCACTTTGTTTCATTATTATTGGGATAGAATGCAAGAAAAAAAACGAACTCTTTCTTTTTAAATTTATTCAAAAATATGTATCAATTTTTCTCTTCCCAATCCATGCCTACTATGTTTTGGAAGTGAAAATAGGTTAACATTCAAGTACTCCATTAGGCAAGTTAATGTAAAAAAATAGCCCTCTATCTTAAATGGTTTCCTAGTTATTGGTACCTAAACATGAACAATGAGTATTAACGGAAAACAGCTGGCAAAGTTAAAAGTGTATTATTCAGAGCATGGGACGCTAATTTTAAAAAACGAATTTAAGGTAGTTGTAGACATCAAAACCCCAACAAACTATATAAATTTGAATTCACAAAAGAATGAAGAATTTTATAGCACCAAAATCAAAAAATCGATTTTTTTTATCATGCAAGAGTACGTGGTGTCCTTAATGAAGTTGAAGTTCACAGATACTTACAGTCACACTACTTTACTCCAGGACTTCAGACATGTCAGTAATTTGACATCCTCACAACTAAGGGCTGCCCTTCTCTTAGTAACAATATTTCTAGGTTCACTGAACACTCTCTCCCACGGAAATGAAGTAGCTGGAATGCAAAGCATTTTGTTCGTGCGAGATGTGGAAGTTGGGCTAAATGTTTTTTCCACTGTTGTGGAAGTCATCTTCTAGATATTATCGCTTTTATCTTCGTGAAGCAAAGGCACGACCATCAGCTAACCAACCATACAATAGCTGATGCTAGCGCGCCAAGTGGCAAATACTAATAATACAATACACCGGTTTTGTGCCACCCAGCTGATGACCATTCGGCTGCAATTCATACATAAAACAATTGCTTTTCCTACACCACACTACTATTTTTTAATCGGTTCGACAGCTCTATTAGAAAACCACGGAAAATCACTTCTAAGATGGTTCATTAAGAATCGTTATGTTATTTTTGTTGATACGTTTAAGGGGCTTGGAGATATTGGTCATCAGCCCCTGTGTTTGGGAGTAAGTTTGTCTCACACACTGTATTTTATGTCCTGACTGCATCAAGGACAGGGATGAGGCAGGCGCCAAGGGACTTGAAGTAAGATACAATCCCAGCATTTCCCTGGAGGGAGCGTGGAAGAACCACAGCTAAGGATGGCCGCTTTCAGCGCTGGGAATAAAGCCTCCGACCTCCAGGTCCCTCGGCCAGCAAGTCCGGAGATCGCGGGTTCAAATCCATTCGCTGACAGTGGCTACCCTGAGCTGCCACTGCCTCCAGGCAAATGCCAGGATTGTACCTTAGTTCAAGTCCCTTGGCGCCTACCTCATCCCTGTCCCTAATACGGTTACACACACTACTGCAGTCATGACAGTAATACAGATTATCAGAAAAGTTTAACACACACCCAACTATACGGGGCTGATTATCAACATGTCCCAAGCCCCTAAAATGAATTAACATACTTCATCAATCTCGGGGCTTGCGGCAGCTGCCCTCGTGGTCGTGTTGTGTATTTGGATCTGATGATGGTAGCTAGTCTAGCGAAACATGTCCTCTCCCTCTTTCCACGTGTTAGAGAATTGTGTTAATAAGTGTTTAAATAAAATGCAACATACAATATCGGGCATACTCTTGTTAGCGACTGAAAATCATTTATGTTAATAGATGATTATTTTTATTATTATACGAGATAATAATAATAATAATAATAATAATAATAATAATAATAATAATAATAATAACGTATGGCCCCGGATGCCGGGTGCAAGCTTTGTTATTTGACACCCAGAGGGCAGCTTGCATGTGGAATTTTGTCGTTCCTTGGAGCGCTGTGAAAGTCAAGGCGGTTAGATATGTAAGCTCCTTGACACTATAGCGCTTTCTAGGAGAGAAATGAGGAACTTTGTGTTGGCGGAAAATCCCGAGATTAATTTTGCCATTATGAACACGGCGTACTGAATTCAAATGTGTTCTTAAACATGCCAACGACGCCTTTCAAAAATCACTTACCATGGCCAGGTTGGTAGTCCGACACGATAACCACTCACCCACCGTTATCATCTTGATCATCAGCTCCTGATAGTAGAGTTGAACTTACCAGAGGATGTGCGGCTGAAGTAGTTTCCAATAACACAGTGAGCTCTGTCTGTGTGTTAACCAAACACTACCGAGAGTCACAAGAGTTTCTCAGTTGACCTCTGACTTGAGTATCTGCTGGAATAATGTGCCTTAATGAGAGGAGGGTCAAAGAGTTCACTCGTATGTGACATCACGAGCACATGTGGAATATTAAAACAATCCCCTCCAACTGGGATCTGTGATATAGGCCTAGTGTGGGTATATTGTGAAACCAGGGTACCGCACTTGTTCGCAACGGATATAGAGAAACTTGTTCAGCGTTTGAACAGTCTGTAGACACTCTCGAGTGTCCTGCCGTTGTGATATATTGTGATGATGACGAAGATGATAATTGTAGTTTTAAGGGGCCTAATATCTAGGTTATCGGCCCCTAACGGTCTGGGTGATAGCGAAAATGATAATGAAATGGAAACCAGAACGAAAATTAAGTGAGACGGAAAATACTTACAAAAAGGAACTCAGATTGAAACTACTCACAAAATGGAGAGCGGTAATACTTACAAAAGGGAATTTAGAACGAAAATACTCACAAAAGGAATAGATTGAAAAATACAAACAAAATGTAGGCTACAATTGCAATTGATTATTCAAAATACCTACAAAATGCAGTTTAAATTGAAAATACACAATCCAATTATATTTAGATTGAAAAACACCCATTTCAGATCCAAAATACTCACAAAGTGCCTGCTCCTATATTGAAAGACTTACTAAAAAGCAATTTAGATTGCCAATCCCTACAAAATGCAATTGAGGTTGAAAACACTCGCAAAATACAATTTAAATCGAAAAGACTTACAAAATGCAACGTAGATTGAAAATATCTACAAAATGGAGTGTAGATGCAAAAAAATCGCAAGAGAATTTAGTTACACGGGGAGCCAATTAACAAAAACAGTGCGAATCTTAAAGAGAAAATGAAAAGAAAACAAGACTAAGGAGGGATCAGGAAAGATGAGACAAGGGCCAATTAAGGCGGGAAAGGGAGAGACTCCCTAGGCCTCGGATACCCTAATACCGTCGGAGTCGGAAGGGAACAAGAGTTGACCAAGGGATGTCGACAGGAAAGAAGACGGTGAGGAGCCCGGCACAAGTAAGTGGAAGCAATGCCGGACTCAGCTGGAGTCTCGTGGTAGCCAACCCACGTCCCACTAGATGTGAGCCCCTGGGGGAGTGATACATTGTATTCCTCTCCTGAGATCATTGTATGTTTCATCCAAACCACCTTTATACTTTCGCTCCAGGGTTATTACTAAAGAACTCTTATCATCATCATCATCCTTTGGATGCTTAAACAAACCGACTGTTTTTAAAAACTAGAAACATATCTTGGAATTAACTGGAGAGCCATCACAAGGGTTGTCTCCCTTCTTATTTAATGTAGAATGTACTCAATGCCACATGGGCAAAATTACGACTGTTCTCAAAGCACAGCAATTAAAGGGACGATGGACGCTTTATCTTTTTTGGTGGAATGTTCGCAATTTACGATAAGCTATTTCTATGAAAGATCTGTTTGCGTTTCCTCTTTTCTTTTAGATTGTTATTATCTTATCATATGACTCACAAGTCACCCGGCAGAGTGCGTATCTGTGCCGTACCATTTGTCCCCGTCACTGGAAACATGCTCATTTATTATCTAAGCATTTGCTTTTCTAACTTGTAATATAACTAACATTAGTATTTGCTGATAGTAATTTGTTATAACGTCGCCCATGGTTGCCAACCTTCCGTTTGGTACGTTACCACCCACGGTGTAGAATGCGCTGGTGAGAAAACTGGTTATTTTTAACATTGACGGATTTGAGGTTCTATTATTTCAGCCAAAATAAAAGAGAGACCGAAACAACAACAAATACAAAATAGAGGAAATATAATTTTTTAAATTAAAAAAATTAGAATAAGAAATTAAATTTAATTAAAATAAATAAATAAATAAATAAAAAATAAAAATAAATGAAATAATACTTAAATAAATAATGTTCTGTTGTTGTTGATTCATTTAGCCCCGTGTACTTTGTGTGTGTGTGTGTGTGTGTGTGTAGAATCTGTCTGATAACCAGTGTTAATTGTGATGACTGTATTAGTGTGTGTTATCTGTGATTCAGGTAAGGACTGCAGACATAGTTCCTACTTTTGCTATCAAATGCTACCGTCCACGACACCTAGCTGTGAACATGGCTACTACTGTCGGCGCAGAAATTATGCATCTGAGTTTGGAGATAAATAGCAAAATAACCGAAAGGCCTACAGGAAAACAAGCAACCTCACCAGTTTCCTTGTTTATTTGTGCGTTGATTGATGAAAAGGTAACTTTAAGAAAAGTATTTTAATATCTTTTATGGCAGGTGTAATGTAAAAAGTAGCGGTTTTTGGCGGGTTTCGAGGGAAACGTCGATTTAAGAGATTCACAACTCCCAACGCCGTTATGCTACAGTAACCAAATTTAAATATGTGTTAGTCAGATGTGTGTATGTGAAGTTTCAAAATTGTATCTCCAACACAAACAACAGAACAGTCAATAATGTGAAAGGCCCACATTTCGAAACTGGACTTCCGTAGAAGTTCGTTCTTTTGTGCGTTGTAATCCACATGTACTAAGTGTTTGCGGTATGTAACTATCCGTAATGTAAATACATGTATTTATTATATATGGATTGGCATTTATTATGATTTTGGTGTCTGTTAATCAAATCTAACCTACACATTTTTAGCTTCACACAATTGTAGTACTAGAAGGTTCTTTTACATGCCATACATCTATGACATGGGACCGCTGCTTTACTTCTCCTCCGAAGGAAGGCATACTGAGGGAATTTTAACGCTCTTAAAAAATCCGATGACTTCGGCCGGGTTTGAACCCGCGATCTTAGGCATAGAAGCTCAGCATGCTACCAACAACGCCTCATAGAAGGCTGCCACCTCTGAATGGAACCAACCTGTGACATTAATTTGTCTTCAGCTCTTCGTCGGTGTGGAAACGCTGACCGGAGGACAAGAATATCTTGAGGTGCAGGAAAATATAGATCCATGACAATGCTCAGCACACAGCAACTGCTCTGCAAGAGTTCACCTGGCTGCTGTTTGATTATCCACTATACAGTCCTGATCTTGCCCCCAGCAATATCCATATTTTCTTGCACCTCAGGAAATTCCTACAGACGAGGCCATCATCTGTGTTATATTAGTTTTCCAGACAGAGAAATTAATTCTGAAGGAGTGTGTTAACGATTAATTTTCACACCGGTATATTTAGAACAGGCATTAGAGTCATTTTTGAAAGCATTTGACTGTAGCGTGGCGCTGTATGGTAGTGAAACTTAAGAATGTTGATGCAGCTGAAAAGAAGAGAATTGAAATGTGGTGTTACAGGAGAATTATGAAGTTCAAGTGCGTAGGTGGGTAATGTGGGGAGGGAGAGATGTTTCTGGCGACTGCTAATGAAAAGAAGAGATAGGTTGGTAGGACATCTAGGAATAGCGAACTTAGTTATGGAAGCTAGGGTCGAGGATAAGAACTGGCTGGCTGCGTGGCTCAGCGGTAACGTTCTCGCTTGCTGGGCCCAAAGTTGCAGGTTCGTTTCCTGCTGCAGTCAGCTGGTATTTGAGGGTGCGCAAAAATGTGAAGGAGCCGTGTCAGTAGTATGTACTGGCTCGTTAAAGATCCCCTTCGGGGCAATATTCCGGCACACCGGCGTCTCTAAGAATCAGAGTAGTTAAAAGGGACGTCAAACCAATAACATAATAATAATTATTATTATTATTATTATTATTCAGGATGAGAACTGTAGGGGTAGAGCAAGGGTGGAATAAGTAGGGTGTGGTTGATATGTAACGATTAGCTCAGGACACGGGTGATACTGAGCCGCTAATGAGTTCTCTCCACGGGGGTCAGTTAGGAAAATCCTAACAGGGGAAGTTACTTGAGGCGAGTTTCTCTGCCTCCCACTCCAAACTGAACGTGAAGGTAAATATATGAGGGGCATTCAAATGAAACCCGGTCAGTGCGTCTAACGTTGTATTAGTTGTACGTAACTGCTTGCCACGGTGGGTGAGTGGTCAACGTGTCGGACTACCAACCCCCCAAGCTTGCAGGTTCGCTCCTGGCCGTGGTAAGTGATTTTTGAAAGGCGGCAAAAATTACGACACCATGTCATACGATGTTGTCATATCAAAGAATCCATATGAATTCAGTAGGCCGAGTTCATAATGGCGAAATTAATCTCGGGAGTTTCCGCCAACACCAAGTTCCTCATTTCTCTACTAGAAAGCGCTATTGTGTTCAAGGAGCTTAGATATCTAACCTCCTTGACTTTCATAGTGCTGGACTTTCCAGGCCTTTCACCGTGTGACTTCCATGTTTATGGACCCCTCAAACAAGCCATTCGCGGACATCGATTCACAACGGACGCCAAAGTGTGTGAATGGGTCCAGGCCTGGATCCGACAACAGCCAACTAGCTTCTTCAAAGATGGAATCGACCGGCTAGTGTCGCAATGGGATAAATGTGCCAACAGTTTTGGCGACTATTTTTGAGTTAATAACATCGTTACCATTACTTTACACAAGTGACCGGGTTTCATTTGAATGGCCCTTATATTTTGGAATGTGTCAACCTGAGCTGATCACCACGGTGTTCACCACTATCTACTCTTGTTATCTCAAAGACGTATTCGATACTACTCACTAGCAACTTTATGTATTAATCCGATTCCTGGATTTCTTTACCATTGCAGTTGATAAAGATGTTGTTGGAGTCTTCAGTCTTTTGGCTGGTTTGATGCAACCCTCCATGCCTCCCTGTCCTGAGCTAATCGTTTCATCAATACATAGCTACCACAAACTACATCCGAGGCAATCTGTTTAACATATTCTAACCTTGATCTACCCCTACAGTTCTTGTCCTTGACCCTTCCTTCCATAACTAAGCTTGCTATTCGTGGGTGTCTTTGTTTATGTCCTACCAACCTATCTCTTCTCTTCATTAGCAGTCGCCAGAAACATCTCTCCTCTCCCACTCGTCTTAAAACATCTTCGTTTGTAACCCTATCTACCCATCTGATCTTCATCATTCTGCTGTAACACCACATTTCAAACGCTTCAATTCTCCTCTTTCCTTCTGCACCAAAAGCCCAAGTTTCACTTCCATAGAGCGCCACACTCCAGAGAAAGGCTTTCAAAAATGACTTCCTAATACCTATTCCATGTCAACAGATTCCTTTTCTGTAGAAATGCTTTCCTTGCCTGAGCAAACCTACTTTTTATATCCTCTTTGCTTCGTCCATCACTGGCTATTTTGCTTCCTAAGTTACAGAAGTCACCTACTTCCTTCAGCTTTTCACCTGCCAATTTGATGTCCATAGAGGTTTTTGATTTCTTCCGGCTGCATTCCAATATTTTTGTTTTACATTTAAAGACAAGGTTTGATCATTTTCTTTATGTTACTAAACAGATCGGCACATTTTATTATTTATGCCGTAGCTACGTAAACATGCAGATCATAGCTTTAAAACGGTATCGTAGGAACCAAATATGTATTCTGCTACAAAATAAGGCACATTCGTAAATGAATCCATTGTTGGAACACCTCCAGTTTTGGCCCCGTTGGGACAACTCAAACTTACAACATTTATAGTTTCCTATAACTCGCAATCCTCCTCTTTGACTGTACATGGATAACATGTTAGCTGCACTGGTTGTATTTACGGAAACTCCAGGGGGTCCAGCTGTCAGTCAACTCAGGAGAGGTTGCTTACTGCCACTCTCTTCCCAAATCCATTAGCGTGAGCTGACAGGACTGTTTGGGTTTAACTAATTAGCGCAGTTCGACCATCCCCGTCCTCGGAGTGCTGAATCAAACCAGTCAAAGACTGAAGACTCAAAGCACAACGGGGAGATTGGATACACTAGGAGCAGGCGCGGAGACAAGGCATGGCCATATGGTTGCTACCCACGCCATTGTTACAGATACTGTGGTGGGCTTAATGTAGTCTGCAAGGCCTCCTGTGCTGTGGGCCGGCTCAAGGCGGACCCCCGTTACTTTTCTCCACGAGCCATAAGCGTCAGTGGCGTTTCCTCCGATACCACGGGGTAAGAACCGCTTACTTAGTAGGCCTGCTGTATATTCTCAAAAATAAAGTTTATATTATGACTTTCTAACGCGCGAGCAACAGCAAAAGCGCCGCCTTGAATGAAGTTCTTCGTTCTCTATCCCAGATCTTCACGATCAGCCAGCACTACTTTGTAGAGAAAGAGGAAAGAGCGCGGCTGGTTGCTGTGACAACGGCTTGTGTACGTCGAGAATACTTCTGGCCCGGAACACCGCTATGGCCGATGGAGTGGTACACCAAGAACGTCAGGTCGTCCTTGATTGGCTAAGACAGGGGGTGTGGTGTTCCATAGCCAGAGGGCTGTCGTCGAGACGACTCAAAGCTGGTAGCAGGGTCTACTTCGATTCGGACGGCTTACCCTAGTGAGCATGCCCACCCTCCATCACCCCAAGAGAAAGATCTGACCATTAGACCCGACTTATGCTGGGCGCGGTAGTTGCAATTCTGCTTCGTCCGGTTAACTCACAACTGTATGTTTTTGAGTGCAATTAGCAAAATTTAGTATACCATAACTAGATATTATTGTGTTGAAGTGTATAGTCCGTTGGAATCTTCAGAGTGGCCCATCAAACCAAAAAAAGTTGCTCTGATTATCATTCAAATTATAATCAAAGAGTACCGTAGGTGTAAAGGATAGATAATTTTAAATGTATATACATCCGTACAGTTCGAATAATATTTTGAAAACCTATCATATTATTTAAAAAAAGGCCTAGTTGGTTATTGAGGTATCAAGCGCATTCTGTTCTCATTTGTTCAAAATGAATTAATGTCACTATTTACCGTACCTCGGCGGATCACTTGTAGCGATGTTCAATTCTTCTCTCCCTCTCAGCGAATTCATCAATTACGCGATCGTGAAAATCAGCGTTCCCCTGCAGGCTGTACAATAACTACTTTTCAATGGAAATAAGCGCGAGATGTGAAAGTCTTTCTTGATGCATTGAGTTTCGAATGAAGGTTTTTATACGTTTCATGGTTGAAAACGTTCTTTCCACTGATGCACTAGACGCCGGAATTGTTAGTAGTCTACTAATTGCATAGGTTAAAGACTTCCCTATAGGATACGCCCCAATTAAGTCATTCAAACTAAGAAGCTGTGAATGTCTACATTAGTAGAATTTCAGTGATATTTGCACAAAAAAATTAACTGAACATGCAATACAATGCCATGTTTATTATTTTAATGTTCACTTAGGTCTCATAATAGAAAATAATAATAATGTTATTGGTTTTACGTCCCTGTTAACTACCGAGGCTTTTAGAGACGCCAGGGTGCGGAATTTTGCCCCGAAGGGGATCTTGAACATGCCAGTAAATCTACTGACACGGCTCCCTCACATTTGCGCACCCTCAAATGCCGACTGACTGCGCTGGGATTCGATCCCGCTATCTTATGCTCTGCAGGCAAGAACGTTACCGCTGAGCCACGCAGCCAGTCATAATAGAAAATATGGGTAATAACCTAAATGCTTAGCTCCTTAGAACAAGAAATGCATACAACAAAAACACAAATTGCCACACTGTTCAATCGTCAAATGATACACGATAAGAAAAGCTCGCCAACCCTGTTGTCGAATAATTCACTCCGCACTTAAATGTACAAGGATTGGCATGCCTGAAATAGAAAAGGGAAATATGAGCTGTGCTGTATTACAATTTTTTCTTTTTTTTTAATGTGAAAGACTTATAATTTGTATGTGTGTGGAGTAATTGTTGCTACATCAGACATTGACAAGGGCGTAGCTGGAACCGGGTGCTGACGTCACTGTTTGGTGTAGGCCTATACTTTGAGTCTTCTTCACAGATTACCCTCGAAAAAATTCCACGCCACGCCACTGATAAGCGTCAATATTCAGCATTTATTGGGGGGGGGGGGACTATATAAATTTAGCATTCAAGTCTTCTGACAGACAAAGGTATTGCTAACACCTAATTTCGTGGGAAAACCAAACTCAGGATTCAAACCTACGATCTCCCGTCTTGCTGCAACTGCCCTCGCGGCTGTGGTGCACTATTTAACGAGCACGACTACGCCGCTGGTACTTGGAAGATAGTAAAGCCATGAAGGCAGACAGGAAAAGGAAACACTAAATTGTTATTATTATTATTATTATTTTTATTAGCGGCTTCAGTGGCGTAGTTGATAGCATGCTGAACTGCTGTTCCCAAGGTCGCGGGTTCAAACCCGGCCAAAGTCCTCGGATTTTTAAGAGCGTTAAAATACCTCAGTATGCCTTCCTTCGGAGGGGAAGTAAAGCCGGCGGTCCCATGTCATAGATTTATGGCATGTAAAAGAACCTTCCACTACAATTAGTACTGTGTAGCTAATTTTGTAGATGATTTGGTTTAGAAACGCTCTATAAAGTTCCAACGTTCGCCGCTGGGTGACAGCTACACTGCCATCTGGTAGCCAAAGTTGGAACTACTTGACATTGAACTCTCGTCAGGTTGGCGTCAGGAAGGGCATCCGGCCGTAGAAATCATCAGCCACGTGGAATTTCATCGCATCCCATCCCCAACCCCCTTGGAAATAAGGGCTAGACAAAGAGATTATTATTATTATTATTATTTCATTTGAGGGTGTTTTATTGAAATGGCTATATTGGTTTGAGTATTTGTAATTCAGTCGAGGATTAGGAAGGAAGCAGCCGTGGCCTTAAGTTACGTACCATTCCAGCATTTGCCTGAAGTTCCACGAAAAACCACTTCCAGGATGGGTGAGATTAGAATCGAACTAGAGACAATCTGTATCCAGCCCGCAGACCAGCATTAAATGTCTTGTCAGAGTCGGGAGTCAAACACGAATGTTTGTCAGTACACGAGAAAGAGTACAGAGCCGAACCCAAAATCAATTGAAAAAGGAAGAACACAGCTCAGCATTCTCGGGTCGCCGTGGGCCTTGTGTGGTGGAGCTACTGTACAAAGGGACTTGTGGAGAAGGCAGGAGATAACCGGAAAGGAAAAGAAAGGGAGAGATCTCGATAAATATGGGTAGAGTGTTTATTTTCCACATTTGGAATTTAGCACATATGCTCCATATTCTTAGTCATTAAAATCGATATAGTCCATATTTGGGCTAGAAAGTATTACATTCTAGTGAATTATCAGTCCTGTCAATAATGGACAATCAAGTTAAATATCTATATTTAAAAATTTAAATCATGGTACAGGTAAAGTTGCAGATGTGGCAAAAATGAAGATAGACACTGTACTTTGAAAGAACCCTGGATTGTGTGTGGAGATTTTAGTGTAAAGTTAACGTTGGATTCAACCCCTGCAGACGTTGTGAAGTTCAAATATGCCCTCCTTACCTCTTACGGGGCTACATGACCACGTTGTCGCAGTCCCTAAACTAAGGAACCAACCAACCCCTTAACTTTTCTGATGTTGAACACAGTTTCAGTCAATATAAACCTGTCCTTAGAGAACATTCACTTTCCAGCACTTTAAAGAACATCTTGTAATCCATTGTTTCGGTAACAGAGAATGAGTGGTATTGATATTACAACGTTAGGTTTCAAGTTGATCTACTTTGTTTAGCTTCTTTGAATTTGGATATTGTATGTCTACCCCTTATTATTCCCGTTTTCCAACGGGGTCGGGGATGAGATGCGATGGAAGTCTTTGTGGAGATGGTTTTTACGGCCGGATGCCCTTCCTGACGCCAACCTCATGAGAGGAGTTAATGAGAGATGAAATGAATGATGGTGAATGAAACTGGGCAAGGATGTGGAAGGAAGCGGCCGTGGCCTGTCAGAAGGTACCCTCCCAGCATTTGCCTGGTGTTGAAAATGGGAAACCACGGAAAACCATTTCAAAGACGGCCGACGGTGGGGCTCGAACCCACGCGTCTACCGAGTCAGCAGAGAGCTTGCCCCCATGACCTAATGCTGCGCGTTAGCGAGCGTAGCCACTACTGTCAGTTGAATTTGGATATTAAAATAGAAATTATAGTTTTTTGTAAGTTTAAGTCCATATTCATATTTCAATAAAATAACTAAATACAGTGCTGGTCAAAACAGTAAGGACACCACCCATAAAGTAACTTTTTGCCACTAGCCTTCAATGTATTGGTAATGCGCTATTTTCGTAATTATTAATGCAACCTACAGTGGATGAGCAGGGGTTTAGTAAAAACACATGGATTTTGGTTGAAAAATACGAAAGTTATTGGCAATTTTTAAGTACCGTATGGCACAAAAATTAATACTCGTATGCACGGAAACCCCCATCTTAAGAGAAAACGGGGGCACGTACACATTTGAAATTTGGCGTATCAATAAACCTCATAAAGACCTATCAAACGTGTAGTGTAAAAATATTGAGGGAAAATGTGAGGATGAGTGAGAGATTGATACATTTCTCTTGAATTATTTGAAATTGTCAGGAAAAGTCCCAATTTTTATGGTCTTTTTAACATTTTATGTTTGGCACCAGCGCTCAAATGTTATCACAGCCTACTTGATACACGTCTGTTTAGGCGGGAAATGGTGTTTCGGAACAGCTGATTGGTTTGTTCTCTGAGCAGCTTATGATATTTTTGAGGATAAGTGCGAACTTCGTCGAGTTCAGGAATTTGTTGAAACAAAATGGGCCGTCACTCATCCTCACATTTTTCCTCAATAATTTTACACTACACGTTTGATAGGTCTTTATGAGGTTTATTGATACGCCAAATTTCAAATGTGTACGTGCCCCCGTATTCTCTTAAGATGGGGGTTTCCGTGCATACGAGTATTAATTTTTGTGCCATACGGTGCTTAAAAATTGCCAATAACTTTCGTATTTTTCAACCAAAATCCATGTGTTTTTACTAAACGCCTGCTTATTCTCTGTAGGTTGTATTAATAATTACGAAAATAGCGCATTACCAATACATTTTAGGTTAGTGGCAAAAGTTACTTTATGGGCGGTGTCCGTATTGTTTTGACCAGCACTTTATATATATATATATTTAATTAATTAGCACATATAAATCCTTTCCCTGTTATTGGTAAGCCCCTTTTAACTACTAAGGTATTTAGAGATGCCGGGGTGCTGGAATTTTTCTCCCAAAGAGGATTTTTAACGCAGGCACGGCTCCCTCGCATTTGCTCACCCTCAAATGTCAGCTGATTGCGCCAGGATTCGATCCCGCTACATTGGTAACAACAGGCGAGAACGTTAACGCTGAGCCACGCAGCCAGTCGGGGTTCGAAGTGAAGAGGAGTTGACCAAGGGAGGTCGACAGTAGAGAAAGTAGAAAACATTGTTCCTGATATCCTTCTCATGTGTTTCGTGTCAAAGTACTCAGAGTGCAAGATAATATGCTCCTAGAACAACATGAAACCATAACTTAGAAGATATTAAGTTTACGATCAAAATTTATAGGAACTTTTTTCTCATTTTATTGCATACTAATACTTGTGAAAATATTGGAAAATATTTCCCCAGACATCTCCAGTATACAGGTGACTGAATGATACTGATCACTAGCCTCGCTATACTGTGCCGTTCTCCTTTGTATAACAGGGATAGTTCCCTCAAGGTGTCCATGACCAAGGACTGATGATCATGTTGTTCCCGAAATAAAGCAAGGACAATAGGATTTAGCACCACAGTACATGTCACATGAGAGCAGAAATACTGCAGAGCAGGGTGGATATCTGTGTGTTTCGATAAGCTATCTGGAGCAGAGCCAGTGGCTCGCTTGGGACAGGTCTGAAACACCAGTCTACGCTCACTGTCAGCTGAGTGTTCTGGCGCCTTCTATACCCAAATCCACCCGAAGCCGTCGTATTGATTAAGAGCGTTAAAAATCCCTCAGTATGCCTTCCTTCGGAGGGGAAGTAAAGTCGGCGGTCCCATGTCATAGATTTATGGCATGTTAAAGAACTTTCCACTAATTACACCTGTGTGAAACTAAATTGTATAGGTTAAGAATGTAAGCAACGCGCTTAGGTTGCTACGTTCGTTGCCAAGAGCCGACTGCGGTGGCTTCTAGTAGCTAAGTTCTGAACTAGGCCTAGTAGTCATTGGCGGTGGCGTTTGGCGGCAAAAGTAGGAACTATTTGAAAAATTCAAAGTTGCAGTCCTTACTTGAATTAAAAAAAACAGATACACACACTAATACAGTAATCACAATTAACACCGGTCATCAGATAGATTCTACACATACCCAAGTACACGGGGCTACATGACCGCGTTGTCACAGCCCCTAAACTAAGGAACCAACCATCATTTCTATTCTATCGACCATAACGACCGAAATTCACCTATTATGCAATTTAGATTCAAAATACTCACAAAATGCAATTTAGATACACGGGGAGCCAATTCACAAAACAATGCGGGAATATTAAAGAGAAAGAAAAAGAAGGCTGATCTCTGTAAGAATGAGGTATCAGGAGAGTCAATTAAGGAGGGAAAGGAAGTGACTCCCTAG
This sequence comes from Meconema thalassinum, assembly GCA_946902985.2. NCBI lineage: Eukaryota > Metazoa > Arthropoda > Insecta > Orthoptera > Tettigoniidae > Meconema > Meconema thalassinum. Next base: position 343,197,514 of record OX336395.1, read on the forward strand.
ACCTCGGATACCCTAATACCATCGGGGTCGGAAGAGAACTAGAGTTGACCAAGAGAGGTCGACAGGAAAGAAGACGGAGAGGGCCCCGGCACAAGTAAGTGGAAGCAATGTCGGACTCAGCTGGGGTCCCGTGGTCGCCAATCCACGTCCCACAAGTTGTGAGTCCCTGGGGGGGGGGGGGTCTCTTGGATCACATCACATACCGTACATAAAATCCCAGCCACAAGGGCCCAATGCCATGGTGTCAGTGCAAGCGGAATGTCTGAACTTGCTGAACTCATAGAATACAAGTCTGATGCTATGGACCAGAGAAAGTGTTCCCCCACCCACCCGACTTCCCCCCTCGCAGTAGAGCCCATTGTGTTGCCATGGTAGCAGGCGGTCGATACAACGATCCGTCCACATTGCCACGGCCATCAATTAAAGCGCGTTATATGGTCCTCCGGCCCGGATAGGCAATAATAGCACATTACAATTGTGCACCAACGCCTTCATTAGTGCAATAACACCACGTGAGCCACAAGGAGGCACACCTATTACCCGAGCACATTAAGTCGAATATAATAATAATAATATACTAAAACCCTATTCAGAAAACCTTAACCAACACTGCTTCCAAAGTGAAATTCAGGGGAGAAATTTCAGAGCCCTTCGAAATCAAGACTGGTGTAAGACAGGGAGATGGACTATCACCTTTGCTCTTCAACTGTGTGCTCGTAAACGTCATCCGGCAGTGGCGAAAAGTAATGAAAATTAACAAGTCTGAAAATGGAGTCAGATTGGGCTACAAAAAACAGAACCTGATAGTTGACTGCCTAGTATTCGCAGATGACCTCGCAATTTTTTCAGATTCCCTCGATGCAGCTGCAGCGCAAATTAATGAACTCCAGATTCAAGCAGCAAAAACGGGCATTAAGATCTCCTTTGAAAAAGCAGAATTCATCACTAATATCAAGCTAGCGCCAAAAGAGCTGGATGTAGGACAGGGTAAAATCAAGCAAACGAAAGCGTTCAAATATTTGGGTGAGTGGATAGATCCCAATCTCTCCGAGGAGGCAGCTTTCGAGTCACGAATCAGGAAAATGGAAATGGCATATAATCTAACAAAGGCCATTTACAACAAGAAATCCATATCAACAAATGCCAAGTTAAGACACTACCAAACAGTCATCCGTCCAGAGGCTTTGTATGCTGCAGAGTGCCTTGCAATGCATCGCAAGGGACTAACAGAGAATCTGGAAGTAAAAGAAAAATTCTAAGAAACGTCTTGGGTCCGGTAAAATAAAATGGGGAATATAGGAGACGGCACAACTACGAACTTTACACCCATGTGGAAAAAATAACTGATACCATGAGGAAACGGAAAATTGCCTTTTACTGTCATATAAGAAGAATGAACCCAGCACGATTGACAAATGGAATTTTCACTTACTTCCCCAAAAAGAAAACCAAGGGAGCTTGGTTGACTGAGGTGGAGAAAGATTTACAAGAAGTGGGAATTACAGGCAACGATATTTGGGAACGCACCACACTTAAACAAAAACTAACAGCACACCGATGTTTCCAAGAAAAGCCAAAGCTTCCAACTGGCAAGAAGTGGACTGCAGAAAGGAAACAACAGCATCGAGAACTAATGCGGAACTACTGGGAGAATGTTAAAGCTCGATGCAACAAGAAACAGTTGAAATGACGTGGTCCTTAGATGGCCGAATCGAAAGAAGATACTAAAACCCAATTCATCTATAATATAACAGAAGCTCCAGCTAATCTTCAAACCACCCACGGCCGGATCTTAAAAGTTCTAAAGTTTAAATATCTTGGTGAGTGGATCGAATCAAATAATTCTGAAAAGTTCGCCATCTCAACACGAGTCAATACATTCGAAACAGCCTTCCGCCTCACTCACCAACTGTACGATAAAAAAGTCCATCTCTAGGAATGCACAGTTAAGACAGTATCTAACTGTCATTAGACCGGAAGCACTGTATGCAGCGGAATGCCTAAGAAACCGCGCAGCTGGCCCGATCGAGAGACTTGAAGTTAAGGAAAGATAGATCATTGGAAACATTCTTGGTCCTAACTTCAAAGATGGAGGTACCAAGCTCTGGAGTGATTCAGAAATATACTCCCACACTGAAAAGATGTCAAGTGTAAGCCGGACACGGAGAATAACATTCTATGCCCACCTCCTCAGAATGTCAGTCAGTAGATCCTCCAGTCGTTCTCCGAGGTTTAAAGGTGATGCCTCTTTGGCTGGTGGAAGTGGATAAGGACTTGTTAAAGTTTGAAATTTCTGAATCAGATATCTTGCTCAGAACCCCATTGAAACTAAATCTCAGTCAGATTCATCAAGAGGAAGTAAACCCCAGCAAGAGATATGTTCACTCGGATGACTGGAGGAAATCCCATTCCGAAATGATGAAGGCGTGGTGGGCTAACAAGAAGAAGAAGAGTTGAGATATCGCGGTCCCTAGAGGCCACAACGATACAAGTTAATACTATTACGAATAATGATAATAATAATAATAATAATAATAATAATAATGCAAGAAACGTGCTCCTCTGTCTCCCTTTGAAGTGCAGAAATAGCTAGGGATTCGGTCGAACATCAATTCCCCTCGATTTTCCTTAATTCCACTCGGTCCTCCAAGGGACCCAAAAATGAGTTCCTCAACTGCACTCAGGCTTTGACAAGGGGTCGGCAAAGGGGTTATCCCCAATGACGTAACCAAATGTCGTAACCCTCCTGCTCGCATACCAAGGGTCGGGTCAAACACCTTCTGCAGTCCATGAGTGAATTCGTGAATGTTCCGTTCTAGGCTGGAAAACAGTATTTTCAGCATCCGCAGCTGATATCGAAAGTATTTTTAGATAAAAATTATATACTCCCTGAACAAGGAGTGCATGATCGTCAATCTCAAAGAAGCAAGTCTGATTGGCATGCATAGCCTACTGTTCAGGACGCTGTGATGGCAGCTGGTGCAGTAGAAAAGATAACCGTGAGCAAGAGTCCATACTGCATGAAACTCTACGCCGTCTTCAAGGAAACAAAACAGGTGCGAAGCGACGGCTAAGGTGTCTTTTTTAGTTCTAGTTGTAAGTAGGTAGTTAGTTTGTCTATTAGATATATGTCATTGTTCTATTAGACTGTGGTGTGTGAGTGTGTCTGGTAGCAGTTGCATTGTTTATTAGTTATAGTTCATTGTTTCAGTAGACTGTGATGTGTGAGGGTGCATGTGAGCGTGCCTGGTGACAGACTGTTTTAGTGGTAGTATTTGTTGTTGGTGGAATTTAGTATTTTTTTTGTTAGTAGAATATTGGTATTTAATTGTTAGTACGGTAGAAGGTTAGTATTTTTGTTAGTAGAATTGCTCTTTACTTATTCTGAAAGGGAGTAGCAGCCTTTCAGAATAAATCAATTCTTTACTAGTCTTATAGACGGTTAAGATATTGATAATATAAGCCAAATAATGGCTACACTGCGTTCTGCTGCACGGCTGAAAGCAACGGGAAACTACAGCCGTATGCTATTCCCGAGGATATGCACCTCTCTATGCATAATTACATGTGATGATGGCCTCCTCCCTTGTAAAATTTCAATCCGGAGGTAAACTAGTCCCCCGTTCGGATCTCCGGGTGGGGAATACTCGAGAGGGGGTTAACATCACAGAAGTGACAAAGAGGAAATCTGACATTCTACGGATCGGAGCGTGGAATGTTAGAAGTCTGCTAGGAAGTGGAAGGTTAAAAAACTTAGAAAGGGAAATGGATAGGTTGAGGTTGGATTTGGTTGGGATTAGTGAAATGCGCTGGCAGGACGAACAGGACTTTTGGTCAGGAGACTATAGGGTCATTAGCACTAAATCAAACAATGGCCAAGCAGGGGTTGGCCTCATCTTGAGTAGGAAACTTGGACAGCGGGTGGAATATTATGAGCAATATAGTGAACGGATTATTGTAGCAAAAATCAATACTAAACCCACCTGCACCACAGTGGTACAAGTCTATATGCCTACCAGTCAAGCTGATGATGAGGATGTTGAAAAGGTCTACGAAGAAATAGACGAAATTCTGAGGTATATCAAGGGTGATGAAAATGTTATAGTAATGGGAGATTGGAATGCTGTGGTAGGAAAGGGGAGAGAAGGGAAGATAGTAGGAGATTTCGGATTAGGTGAAAGGAATGATCGAGGAAGCAGGCTGGTAGAATTCTGCACCGAGCATGAATTGGTCATAGCTAACACCTTATTCAATAACCACAATAGAAGAATATACACATGGATGAGACCAGGAGATACAGGGCGTTACCAAATCGACTTCATTATGGTCAAGCAGAGGTTTCGAAACCAGATTTTGGATTGTAAAACATATCCTGGTGCTGACATAAACTCTGACCACAATCTGGTTGTAATGAAATGCAGATTAAAGTTGAAGAAACTGAAGAAAAGTCAAAAGCCAAAAAGGTGGGCAATAGACAGACTGAAAGAGAAGGATGTAAACGAAAGATTCAAGAAGAGTATAAAGGAAGGACTAATGAAAAACCCTAAACAAACTTCAATTGCAGACGAATGGGAACTTTTGAAGAATGAAATAACAAAATCCGCAGAAGAAAATATTGGTAGGAAAGAAAGAATAGGGAGAAAACCGTGGATCACTCAGGATATACTAGAATTGATGGATGAAAGGCGGAAACACAAGAATGTAAGAGATGAAAAGGGGAAAGCAGAATACAGACGTCTGAGAAATGAGGTTAACAAGAAGTGCAAGGAAGCGAAATAAGAATGGTTGAAAGAGAAATGTGCAGGTATAGAAAATTGTCTGAAATTAGGAAAAGTAGACACAGCTTATCGAAGGATTAAGAATACTTTTGGGGAAAAGAAGACTAAGTGCTGTAATATTAAGGACACAAATGGAAAGCCTCTAACAGATAGGGAAGAAAAGGTTGAGAGATGGAAAGATTACATCGAGAGTTTGTATAAGGGAAAGGAGATTGAGAATCATATAATGGAAAGGGAGGAGGAAATTGATGAGGATGCGAAAGGAGATTTAATATTGAGATCAGAATTTGACAGAGCATTGGAGGACTTAAGCAGGAACAAAGCACCTTTCACTTGGTGTGTAGGATTTATGAGACAGGTGAGGTATCCCCTGATTTCAAGAAGAATGTAATCATCCCTTTACCAAAGAAAGTGGGAGCTGACAGATGTGAAGATTACCGTACAATCAGCTTGATTACTCATGCTTCAAAGATCCTGTCTAGAATAATTTACAAGAGGATTGAGAGCCAGATAGAAACGGAGTTGGGTGAAGACCAGTTTGGTTTCAGGAGAAATGTAGGAACAAGGGAAGCTGTACTAAGTCTTAGGCTGATTTTGGAAGGTAGAATAAGGAAAGATAAGAGAACGTTCATGGCTTTTGTAGACTTAGAAAAGGCTTTTGATAACGTTGATTGGACTAACTTGTTTGACATTTTGAAATCGATTGGAATAAAGTACAGGGATAGGAGGGTGATATACAATCTGTACAGAAACCAGACAGCAGTCATTCGAGTTGAAGGACATGAGAGAGAAGCTGGCATTCAGAAAGGTGTAAGGCAAGGCTGCAACTTATCACCCATACTTTTCAATCTTTACATTGAACAAGCAATGAAGGAAATTAGAGAAAAATTTAAAGTGGGAGTGAAGATTCAAGGAGAAATAATTTCAACTCTGAGATTTGCTGATGACATCGTCATCTTGGCCGACAAGCCTGAGGATTTGAATGAGTTTTTGAATGGTATGGACTCCGTCTTACGGAAAGAATTCATGATGAAAATTAATAAACGTAAAACAAAAATACTGGAATGCAGCCGAAATAAATCAGAAACCTCTATGGAGATCAAATTGGCAGGTGAAAAGCTGAAGGAAGTAGGTGACTTCTGTTACTTAGGAAGCAGAATAACCAGTGATGGACGAAGCAAAGAGGATATAAAAAGTAGGTTGGCTCAGGCAAAGAAAGCATTTCTACAAAAAAGGAATCTGCTGACATCGAATATAGATTTAGGTATTAGGAAGTCATTTTTGAAAGCCTTTGTCTGGAGCGTGGCGCTCTATGGAAGTGAAACTTGGACTATTGGTGCAGCAGAAAAGAGGAGAATTGAAGCATTTGAAATGTGGTGTTACAGGAGAATGATGAAGATCAGATGGGTAGATAGGGTTACAAACAAAGAGGTATTAAGACGAGTGGGAGAGGAGAGATGTTTCTGGCGACTGTTAATGAAGAGAAGAGATAGGTTGGTAGGACACATACTAAGACATCCAGGAATAGCAAGCTTAGTTATGGAAGGAAGGGTCGAGGACAAAAACTGTAGGGGTAGACCAAGGTTAGAATATGTTAAACAGATTGCCTCGGATGTAGGGTGTCGGAGCTATGTAGAGATGAAACGATTAGCTCAGGACAGGGAGGCATGGAGAGCTGCATCAAACCAGTCAAAAGACTGAAGACTCAAACAACAACAACAACTTATTATTAATCTATATTTAATTTTATAATGTCTGACTAGGTTAAAAAACATACAAACATTTAATTATGCACATGTTAAAAATAATGCATAAAATTTGTAGAAAATAAATTGACATCAGAGCGTTTGACCGATGGTGTGGTGGTGTTGTGCCATTGGTCAACCGCTCTGATGTCAAGTCCACTCAGGTATAAAGTGTTGGGCAGAAAATACAAGTGATTTAAAATTAGTCATAATATTCTTTTAAAAAGTCTGCCAAGTTTTCTATTCTTTTCCTACAAATTTTACTAAGTAACAATAAAAAGTTGAACAATTCTACTCTATGATTTGAAATTAGCTGTTCCATTTATTTTAGTAAACTTAAAAATGTAAACACTGAAGCAGTGGTTATTGTACTGATGAAATATGACTGGCCACGGTAGGTTATTTTAAGAAGTTCTACTTAATGTGTTATTATTAGAAGTTATATTAGTTATATTAGAAGCATTCATTATAATCAATGGTAGACGTGAGCCTTTGTCTGGAGCGTGGCGCTCTATGGAAGTGAAACTTGGGACTGTTGGTGTAGCAGAAAAGAGGAGAATTGAAGGGTTTGAAATATGGTGTTACAGGAGAATGATGATCAGATGGGAAGATAGGGTTACAAACGAAGAGGTATTAAGACGAGTGGGAGAGGAGAGATGTATCTGCCGACTGCTAATGAAGAGAAGAGATAGGTTGGTAGGACACATACTAAGACACCCAGGAATAGCAAGCTTAGTTATGGAAGGAAGGGTTGAGGACAAGAACTGTAGGGGTAGACCAAGGTTAGAATATGTTAAACAGATTGCCTCGGATGTAGGGTGTGGTAGCTATGTAGAGATGAAACGATTAGCTCAGGACAGGGAGGCATGGAAAGCTGCATCAAACCAGTCAAAAGATTGAAGACTCAAACAACACATTTCACTGCGGTTGGATGGTTAAATCGCGAAATAAAGTCAATTTAAATGTTTCACCTTCGCTCGGCCGCCATGTTCGTTTTGTATTTTACAGGTTTTTGGAAGTCTCATAGCTGAACTTCTAGTAGTATCCTTTATCATCGTACAAAATTTCAGGGTGATATCAGTAATAGTTTCGGATATAGAATGCCGGTGAAATATTTCGCACAACCACCATGTTGGATTGGTGAGACTTAATAAAATTTGAAGGGCACGGCCGGGGTTGGCCGGAATAGTACTATGACGTTACCGAGTTTCATTGAAATCGCTCCATACATTTAGAAGTTAATAGGGGGGACACACAAGGACGCACATACACACACTTACAAAAGGTGATCTCATTAGCCTATTTTTTATAAATGAAAAGAAAAAAAGGGCTAAAAATGTCATTTCACAAAATGATAAAATTTCTGCTTGTCGTAACTTGTAGTGTTAACACTAATATTCCGGTTCGTGTGACAGAATTTGAATTGAAGAATGGATCTCGCACAGGGAAGTTTGTGATCGTATCACGGGAGCACCAAATTTAATTTGCAGAGCCCCAGAGGGATAGCCTACAAATGGATCTCTGAGAGTGGCTAGATGAGGGCCCGGGATTGATTCTGTATGAACTAGAACAGGTAATATTGTCGATATAAATGGTAATGGCTGCTGGAAGGTATCCAAGATAACGTAAGTGGGGCGTAACCATGAATATGTATAGCGCGCTTTCCCAAGCATGAGCGACCCCTTTCCATGCGACTGTTCGTATCCTGGAGCGTTCGGCACAGCCCAGACCAACTCCCTAGTATTCGCCAATGCCGTGACCTTAAGTAAGGAACCATCCCGGCATTTGCCTGGAGTAGAAGTGGGAAACCACGGAAAACCAATTCCAGGATGAGTGTGGTAGGAATCGAACCCGCCTCTTCTCAGTTTTGCCTCATCACGATGTGGAGTGTACCCCGAGTTCCAGCCCTTGGCCATTTTTTTTTTTTTTTTTTTGGTAGAGTCAGGAATTTGAACCCGAGCTTCCGCACCGACAGCCAAGAGTGCTAGCCACTATGCAACGAGGCGGACAATTACAACTACAGGCATCACAGTAACACAGGTTATTATCAGACAAATTCTATACACAGCGCTGCATGACCACGATGTCACAAAGCCCCTAATGAATCAACAACAACTCAATACAAATATCACTTGTCATTTCTTTCTTACTTTCAGCGTGTCTCAGCGGTAACGTTCTCGCTTGCTGGGCCCAAGGTTGCAGGTTCGAATCCTGGCGCAGTCAGCTGGCATTTGAGGGTGCTCAAATACGAGGGAGCCGTGTCAGTCGATTACTGGCATGTTAAAGATCCCCTTCAGGGCAAAATTCCGGCACCACGACGTCTCTACAAGCCACAGTAGTTAAAAGGGACGTAAAACAAATAACATTATTATATTTCCTGTCTCTCTCTTTCTTTCCATCCTTCACCTCTCTATTTCTTTTTGGGGGCGAGGTAGCGCAGCGGTCACCAAGGTGGACCAGGTTCGATTCCCGGTCAATGCATGTGAGATTTTCTAAGTGAAATGCCATGTCCTGTGGTTCGGATTCCACGTAAAAAGGAGGTACCGTGGCTCATGATCGCATGACTAACGGTCACGTAAAACTAAAAGCTTCCTTCTTTTTTTCCGCTCCTTGCTTCCTTCCTTCCTCTCTCTCTCTCTCTCTCTCTTTCCTTCCTCTCTCTCTCTCAGTAAAGAAATCAAAACGCTTTTAAAGAAACGTGATAAAGCACGTAGAACATTTATTAAATCTAAACTTACCATTGACTATGAAGAGTACAGAATTCTGCGTAATAAGACAAAACAAACAATCAGGAACACAAAAGTGAATATATGTACAACCTCTTCAGTGACTGCAAAAGCACCTCCGCCAAATGGTGTGCTGCAAAATCATTGGAAGTTGGTGCCAGTTCAATCACTGATGTTGAGATGCCTGTCTCTGCATCACAATTAAATGAACATTACTCAAATGTTGCCTCAATTGGTGATGTATTAAGAGTATCAGAGACCGTCATGAAATACACATTCATCCCCCCCCCCCCTGCCTATGACAAAGTTTTCTTTATGTATGTTTACCCACACCAAATTGTGAAAGCCATCAAATCAATTCGTACAAAAGCAAGAGGCCCTGATAGCATCCCAATTTCTCTTACTTCTAACTGTCTTGAAGTATTTCTACCCCCAATTATCCATCTATTTAATTTCTCTCTACAAAGTGGAGTATACCCGTCTTTTTGGAAGTGTGCTAACATACGTCCAGTGACAAAAAATAAAAACCCCCACTAGCTGTAGTGACTTTAGACCAATAAATATCCTTTGTGCCCTTAGTAAAGCGCTTGAGAAAATAGTTCATGAACAAGCATGTGAATACCTACCGTAACTAAATTTAATATCTTCAATCCTTACCAATCTGGGTTTAAAAAGGGGCATAGTACCACCACTGCATTGTTCAAGGTCAGCGATGATATACGCTCAGCTATGGACAAGCGTCAGCTTACAATCCTATGTCTTTTCGATTTCAGTAAGGCTTTTGACTGTTTGAATCACAATATACTTCTTGCAAAGCTGAAATCTTTTGGCTTCTCTCAGAGTGCTCTTTCCTGGTTCAAATCCTACCTTTCCATGCGTACACAGAGAGTGGTCCTCCCGGATGGCTCCTCCTCAGACTGGAAATCGGTAGAACGTGGAGTACCTCAGGGATCTGTCTTACTTACACTATGCTTCTCGCTATATATAAACGATGTTTCTAATGAATTCCGAAATAGTTCTGTTCATATATACGCTGATGACCTCCAAGCCTATTTTCACCTCACGCCTAACACTGCATGTGATCGTATAAATCTGTTTAATGAAGACATTGACAGGCTTTGTGAATGGGCCCTAAATCATAATCTTAACTTGAACATATCTAAAACACAACTTATATCCATTGGATATACAAAACTTCTAAATTCAGTAGATTTTAATTCACTACCACCCATCAAGATACTAGATAATAATATTAAATATAGCAACACTGTCAATAATCTCGGAGTGATATTTGATAGAACACTGTCGTGGGAAGAGCATACGTCTAATGTGGTAAGGAAGGTTGTATAAACTATGCATCTCCTGAAAAGAACTGTTTCTTACACCCCACCTAACATACGTAAGCTCTTCGTCCAAACTCTCATTTTTCCAATCATTGATTATGGCTCTGCTGTATACAATGATTTACCAGAAACACAGAACATCAAATTACAAAGAGTCCAGAATGCATGTGTTCGGTACATTCTGGATGTAAGGCGAGATGAACATATCACACCTTACTACGTGCAGCTGAAATGGCTGAAACTCCACGAGCGCAGGCAGTTATCAGTCGCCATTCTGACACATAAAATATTACATACCAAGACCCCGTTATATCTCTACAATGCCTTACACCAATGCATTCTGTTCATAATCGAGAAAATAGATACACAAAATTAACACTCCAGATTCCCATACACCGAACCATGAAGTTCAATAAATCTTTTATTTGCACCGCCTCACGCCTCTTCAACACCTTCGATTTATATAAGTTCGTCAACATTGCAAGCACTGCAGCTTTCAAAAGACATCTCTCACTTTTGATTACTGTATTATGTTAAAATACTTTTTTTTAATGTTCAATTATAACACAAGGACAATAGCTGACAACCTGTCTACTTTAATAGCTTTTCTTGTACAGTTTATGGTGATTGTTTTTCGGGCTGATAGTCTGTATGCACTCTTACTCTTTTGTACATAATTTTTCCATTAACATTATTATTATTATTATTATTATTATTGTATTGTTACTATATTTTTGTTACTATAATTGTTAGACTATGATTATTTATATTGTGAATGTAAGTGAAATGTTTTATTTGTATAAGCCCTAACCTTATTTTATGTAGGGCGCTACTGTAAAGGAGCTCTTAGCTCCAAGTGTAGCCGTGAAAATAAAATAAAATAAAATAAAATCTATCTCTTTCCTTCCTTCTTTCCTTCCTCTCTCTCTTTCCTTCCTTCCTCTCTCTCTCTTTCCTTCCTTCCTCTCTCTCTCTTTCCTTCCTTCTCTTTCTTTTTCGTTCTTTCCCCTTTATTTCTATGTTATTTTTAAATTATTATAACATTTAAATGAACATTCTATTATTTATGCACTGGTTATTTTACTATTGTGAATATTTCGAAATTCAAATATATACAGCCTTAATTAATTTGTTGTTGTTTTTATTCAATATATTCAGGGGCTTAGCGAAATCGTGGTTGCTATTGAAATATTCCAAGCCATTGTCCAAGTGATCTATCAATAGAATCGGCTTCCATTCGGCCAACACGAGGTTTCGTTGTGGTCCGCACGCATGCGCTGTGCTTGCAGACAGTGACAAATGCGCAACGCGACCCGCGACAGCAAAAAGAAGCTACCGAGTCGGCAGCGCTGCTTACGACTTATCTACACTGAATATTCATGAAGGGACCAGCAAACTTACGGTTACCAATTGAAAATGTTCTGTTTTTTTTTCACATAACCTGATTTTATAAAATATAAAAATATAACAAAAATAGGACACTTAAACATTATTTTTTTAAAAGTAATATAAAAATTAAATTCATAAATAAACAAATATATATAAATAAAGATGATATATTGGCTTTCACGGCCAGTGAATTAAAGCTCAGCAATCTTTTTAGATTTGTACCGTGTCATGTGTGGGGTTTCGCCTAAGAACACCAAGATGGCTCATCGGCGAGCTCTTACCGACAGCAGTGGCTACGCTCGCTAAAGTGTCAAGGGGTCAAGCTCTCTTGCTCACTTGGTAGACGGGTGGGTTCGAGCCCGACCGTCGGTCGTTCTTGAAATGGTTTTCCGGGGTTTCCCATTTTCAACACCAGGCAAAGTCTGCGACGGTACCTACTGAAAGGCCGCGGCCGCTTCCTTCCACATCCTTGCCCTGTTTCATTCATCTTCCGTCATTCCATCTCTCATCACGGTGCGCAGGTCGCACACGGGCGTCGACTAGAAAGATCTCCACTCGGCCTCTCAGGAGGCCACACGACAAAAACAAAACAACAACAACAACAAAAGTGGGCTCTTGTTGTCCGTGCCCGAACCCCCAGAGGAGTAGCCCGCTTGGTGTTCCGAGGCGAAACCCTACAAAAGACACGGCATAAACGCTAACGCTGAGTTTTAAATAAATAGTCTATATAGTTAAATAAATAAAAATAAACGATAAAATAGCGTAAAGGTTACGCGACACACTTCTGGCACGGGATATCGCCTTTATTCTTTTAATCACACTTTATAAACAAACTATCAACCCACCACGGCTTCGCCCGGTATATTTAACAATTTACCCATCGTAAGCTTAAAGGCGCACGGACGGTAGGTCCCAGACGCAATTCAAAAAAGCCGAGGTGAACAGCGAAACTCTACACACATAGGCCTATACTCTCCTCTGAAGTCTTTAATTCGACACGACTCGACAGGTTGATGCTGGCCGAAGCTGGGGTGATAGGCTCACTCGGTAACTCGTAAACCCTCTCCGAAGCTAGTAATTTAAATTTCCAATGAATGGCGATTGTTGGAAGAAATGAAAACTTAAAAACACTTATAGTGGGCGATGTATTAAAGATAGAGATTTGCTGTCACGGACATTTTTTGTAGAACTTTTCATGCTGAACAATTGTTTAACGGTTTACCCAGCGTAAGCTTAAAAGGGGCACGGACGGCAGGTTTTTCTTCGACTCGATTCACTGAAATCGTTACTGCTCGGCTTCCTTTAGACATAAATGAATGTTTTTCTACAGAAACCTTCCTCGAGAAATCCTTTACAGAATGGTGAAAACCGCATCAAAATCCATCCAGTGGTTCTCGAGATTACCCGTGACATCCAAGAATCGGGGACTTGGTTTTATACAATATAGAGATAAATATATTTCCGTTGACTTTTCAAGAAATGTAAGATTTTTCCTGTACTATTGAGACGATTTGTAAGATTTTGGTACAAACCACATCTTCTAACTCCCTCTGGTTTAAGAGCGTGAGTTTTGTGATACATACACCTTAGCGTTATATATATAGCCTATATACACACACGTTTATTTATTATTATTATTATTATTATTATTATTATTCGACCGATGTCTCAGTCGCATTCATGGCTGTGATTATATGGAAGCTACTGAGGTATGAGTAGTGGCCTTCAGGGTACAGCTGCCTGTGTTTAAAGTGAAAGGTTCTACTCATAGGGTCAGTGCTGTTGTTCTGAATCAGCGAGGAAAGTAAGCACCAACTACCTCATTCCTCATCTTGCTTAGTACGCCTCATTATAGAGCTGCCTTAGATTATTGTGGGTATCTACAAACCTAACCTGTCGCGGTACTTTTTGAGGATCCGACCAGCCTGACAGACAGAGATTATTATTATTATTATTATTATTATTATTATTATTATTATTATTATTATTATTATTGATGTGTAACATCTTTCCACTCGGTTGCTTGATATTTTTGTGGGAGTGATTTTGAAAAATAGGACGGAAGTGGATCGGAACGATCGAGGTGGCACACTTCCGTTCGATGGAACGGAAGTGTAAGACGCACTGCCAACTCGATCGATCGAGCGAGCAGTGGTAAGATCCAGCTGGCAGTGGTAAGAGAAACAATGAGCGCGCGGTGTCAGAAATTGATACCATGACGTACTCTCGGCCATGTGGAATGTATATGACATACTGAACGGTAAACGCTCATGCGAACTCCGGTGTCAAGCGATTGAAACAAAGCACATGATACATGTTCGAAGTGTTCGTATCAGTATTTAAATGGTAAAATGCCTTAATATCAAACATTGTAAGTAGTCGGCATTGCCGGTATTATGTTTCTGCACAATGGCTATTCAAATATTAACCCACATAACGGTAATGCAGTCATCAATATAATATAATCGCTGTGGTTATACGAGAATTTAGCAAGCCTTCATGAACTATTGCTGAATACATTCTCTTTACTCACAAGAGGACCTATTCATAAGGCATTTTAAACTCAATTTCACGCAGGAACATTATCGAAACAAGCAAAATATAAATGAAACTTAATTCCGCAATGCAGCATTATTGGAACGTGGAAATAACTCACCATTTTTGCACGATATTTGCGGAGTCGAAATGGCCGTGGGGTTAGTGCCTATGACTGTGAATCTAGAGATCTCGGGTTCGAATCACGGACGGGATATATATTTTTGCTGCCAGATTATCATTTTAAACGATATTTATCATATCAATATGACTCATATTAACAGAATCCATATGAAATTACGTGTTGGTCTGTGAATCAAGAAGACCTGTTTATAAGGAATTTAAGGTTATGAGCGGTGTCGCGTCTATTAATCTAATTGATCCATATCGTATTCTTCTTTATTTAGGCTAGTACTGCTGGAAGCTACAAATCATCTAATAAAATGAGTTCCGTATTATAAACTACAATATCTGTAAAACACTCCCTTTTACAATAGATTAATATTTGTGCCAATAATAGTATAAAATACCGGTGTATCAACAATTTTACGTGAGGTTTCTTCTATGTCAGATGTTACACATCATATGCGACTACTGTAAGGCTCGTAATGTTATTATTATTATTATTATTATTGAAACACTGAGAATGGTCACTATGTGCGGCGGGATTTGAACCAAACATCTTCAAATTTGAAGGATCTCGCCACTGCAGTCGTGTCGACACTGCAGGATAAGTTTAACAAGGTAAATTACTTGTCCCGAGGTGTGCCAATGAAAAAGAAAAAAAGGAAAAAAAAAACCACCTCGATCTGTAATTCTGTCGGCAATACGACGCTGGTATTTGAACGTGGACGGTGTTGGAAAAGAAATAAACTCTAGGCGTGACTCTTGAGGGAGGTGGTTGACCGTCACGGTCACGACTGAACATGGCCCCCTGCGCCTCCTGCTCATCGCGCATTCCGCTCCGCACTCGATATTCCAGGTGGCCATGATACTGCGACTACGTGGCCCACGAAAGATACTGGCCCCAGTGCGTTCAGCCATCTTGTCTGTGACGTAGGCGATGTAGTGACTCCGGTTGAGAAGACTTGTTTGTGAATTTCTTGTGAATAGCAGTGTGAGAATAGTTAGTGTTTTATAAAGTGTAATGTCCAACTTTACATCCAACTTGTGTTGTGGTGCATCATGTAGCTGCAATAATCACGTAGCCTACAGGGTAAGTGTTAACACTTTATTTCTCATTAATGATACAGGTTAATCAAACGCACGTGTGGTGCAGGTTATGTACGAACTTACGTTAGCCTAATATTGTGGATGTAAAGGTACGTCCACACCAAGATGTTTTCGTTAACTTTGTTAATGAACACTGTTCATTAACTTTGGTGTGGACTAGCCTTTAAAGACTATTACAATGCATGCTAAGTTAATTATCTGAGTTAAAGTTAGATATTTAATGAATGTGTCTCTTTACAGGAAATCAAAATGCCGAGATGCTGTAATGTGGCTGGCTGTAAGAACAATTACAGATCTCAGCATGAAAATGTTTCTACATTTTCTCTCCCAAAGGACGAAAAATTAAGAAATATATGGCCTAGAAAAATTCCCACTGACTTCTCTAAAGTGAGCAAGCCTATAATGTGTATAAAACATTTTCCTGATAGCTCTGTTATCAGGACAGAGCAAGTTGATGGGGAAGTAAATACATTTGCTAGGAGTTATCCGAAGTTGAAACCTGATGCAGTATCTTCAATATTTTCGAATTTGCCAGGATAGCTATCCACTCCTGGGCCTTCTTCTAGAAGACTGTGTGATGCAGAGGTAGAAAATCTCGGATAAAGCCATAGAAGCGAGCTTGGAAGACTTCAGACACTACGAAGAAGAGAATTCTGTGCACAGTCTATCGGATATATCTGAACACTTCTCCTCCAACAGGAATAAATTTAAGCAGGAATGGACACATATCAAGACAGAAGACAAGTTGGTGAAGTGCTTGAAGAATTTGAGTGATGCAGTGCCCATAATTACAGGTTCTATGTGTATTCTAAATAACCTCAGCATTGAGCTGGCTGTCAATGGGTTGCAGATTCCCAAACATTAAGTTCCACAAAACTTTCTTTGCATTACTGTGTACAGCATCCCAGGGGTATGCACCCCTTGGAGACCATCCCCCCAACATCTGGCTAAATCCCCCTAAAATGGCAACCCTTGGAAAGCCGGGGCAACATCCATTAATACTGTAAGGACAGCTTGCTACTCCATAAAGCAGCTCAAGCCTTACGTAATCATTACACTCAGCGACATAGTACTAACTGGGCCAATACATTGCTGACAGGAGGGCGTCTGAAGGTATAAGAAGACGTCCTAATGAGGTCAAACTCTCTCTCCATTGTCAGTGCTTCATCGAGACGGCCGAGGCTACGCTGGTGTCAACCGAGGTGAGTCAGTCAATCGTGTTCAGAGTTCCTATTTTTGTAACCCGCAACCCCACAAATTGTATCACATTATAAACATAATTTCATTCCCTACAAGGGACTCACACAAAGAATATCACAGACCAATAAAACACTTGGTCCACACTCTACACTAGCATTACTGTTATACGCCTCTTTACATCCCAACGCCCTTCCTTACTCCCGTCACAGTCAGACGTGACACACCGTAGTAATAACGCCAACTCAGACGTCATTGTATTCCTCACAGCGGCTCGCGTGCTCAAGTGAAGCGCGTGCCACCCGGCTGATACGAGCAGAGTCGATTACATAACAAGCAGTCAGCTGAGCGACTAGTACAGCGACCCTTTGCAGTGGGTCCCATCCCCTCAAACACTACCACATTATTTATAGGAACGCCCCCTAGTTCCTAGCACACCACAACACACTACACTGGTCAGCTTGCCCTGTCAAGGGAAGCTACCCTTCTTTAGGCACAACCTCATAAATTAGTACAGCAACTCTCCCTTTTAGATCCACCCCCAAATAAGGGATCTAAAACACTGGTGGAGGCGGGGTACTACGCATAGAGAAAAGGGACTCAACCAACGAGCCCTCGTAGGTAAAACGACCCCTTCCGTACCGCAAAAAGCCAAGCAAATTAGTGAGAAAATTTTTCCCCCAGACAAAAAGCACCATTTTTTTTTGAGTGCTCCAAACTAGCTACACAGGGGAAATTCTTAACAAACCAACCCCCCAGCCCCATACAGAATCAGAGAAATATAAGAATACACTGTCAAAACACGCACAGATTTTTTTTTTATTATTTTTTTCACATACACTCCATTCAACATGGCCCCCCTATACCGCCTAGCTGTGCTAAGGAGCATTGGGGAGTACCAGGAATTAATTGCCTGGCACAGAGTTTTTGAAACTAGGCAGGACTACCTCAGAAGGTTTCAGCAGCTCCTGCACGCCCAGTACATGCGGATCATAAGAGCCCTTGTCCGGCCACTCCGCAGTGCTAAAAATCGCAAGATTCGGGCGAAAATCCCCACCCTCCGCACACAAATCATAAAAGCACACTGGCAACTACACTGTCGACACGAGTTTATGTTCCAACAATGGGAAACACTCATCACGGAACACAGACGGATAGGGACTCAGGACACCAAAGTCGCTGAACAGGCCATATGCCTCAATAGGCAGTACACCCAAATTTGGGATGAATACTGTGAGCTCCAAGCCAATAAGGCCATTTTTGAGTTCATGGTAGGGCCATCAGCCCACCCGAGAGAGGACATAAGCGTAGATACGCTGACTCGACAATTTGCGAGGATGTCCCTCTCGCCACGTACTGCCACAGAATGGAAGGAGTTCGCCGTGGCCACAGTCAAGAAGACTGCCAGGTTAGGCTCCAACTTACTACAAAATAAACCTAACACAAACACACGTCCTTCAGCCCCGGATCGGGAGGCGATTTTGCCAAACCGAGGGGCAGAGCCTAGAACAATCCCCTCGGAACAAAAGGACGAGAGGGAATCGAAGCTAGGGCCATTAAATACACATGATATAACAGAGGGACAACGGGACGTAACCACGTCATGGGCAGACGACATAGAGCCCGCCCTACAGTATATAAAGCCTACATACACGTACACAGATAGGCTAACACATTGGCAGGAGTCGGCCGTGGCCACAGGCCGAAAAACGGTCAGACTACACGCCACCACATTGCTAGGCCGGACACAAGCCATTAAGCGACCTTTACCGCCAGAACAAAGGCGAACACCGGTATTAGGCCCTCAGGGTGCACGATATACGCACGAACATTTTGACCGGGCATTACCACACAGTACACGGGGATTAGGAAAGGTGTTCTCACCTACCCCACAAAACCACGCAGTCAAATATATCCACACTCCCGTAAAATCTACTAGGGCAGCGCCAAGCGCAATTAGGCCCTCCAATACAGGTACATTTAAACCTATAGACACGCGCTACGGTGGGAGTAGGCCAAAGCTTACTTTGCTAGAAATTCCGCCGGAAGGTAGCAAAGGAACACCCCAGTGGATTTCAAAGGCCTATAATCTAATAACAGGGCAAAACCCTTCACCTTTCTGAGCACTGAAGCTCGAAAGAGGATAACGACTTCCACCAGGGCCACAGAAATAAACTAACATCGCTAACACCAACATTATAGGCCACATAAATTCTTTCACACGGGGGCGATAAGAAAATGGTCCAACAAGTACATAATAAACATGAAATCGCATATTTTTCTTTCTTATTTTATGTATATACAGTGCAATATAGCCAAAGTAGAAGGAACAATTCTAAATCCTTCTTGTTTTTTTTTTTTTCGGAACCATGGCATTTTTCTCTCAGGCCATCAATGGTTATTGGGCGAAGTGATTAACGCCATAACGTAAAGTCTCTAATATGCTAAGCCAAGTGGAAGCCAAGCAGGCTTCAGGCCGAAAAAGAGATATTTTGAACACAACTTAAGCATAAAATCACAGCATAAAGCTTAAGTGAGTCTTTCTAAGTAGAAATGACTAAACGTTCTATGTTAGGGTTCCACAGTTTGATAGATTCTCCTGTTGCGGGCGAAAGCCGTAAGTGTGGCAGGAATTAAGAATCTCAAACTAACTTCAAAAATTTGGTGAGGTGTGCTTTAGCCAACTGAAAAGCCCAATTGCACATCGGGACGAGACACTGTCATTTTGGTGAGTTACAATTACTTTGAAGGGCAGGTTTGACTCCCATAGTGCACTGGCTTTGCTCGTGACGTGGATACAGGTATATCAGTTACGTCTTGCAATGGCCTTCCTAATGTGTACTAGACAGTGTCGGTAGATTCCCCTGAGACGTAACCAGATTACGGTAGTACTCACGTTACCAAAATGGTAAATATTACACTCAGGTCCCAAGCACCATTTTTTTTTATTTTTTAACATTTTTTATGGTGTTCACGACATAATTTTTAGACATAGGTACACGTAAAGGCGGAAATACTGCCAAAAGGAAAGGAAGTAATCCCACGGGCAGGCGTGAAAAGAGGGCCAAGAAATAGCCCACTGACCGCGCCGGGATACGATCCTAACACTCACCAGAACTGTCCCGGAGACACAACCTTCATGGTGCCGGAAACAATTACTCTGGGTAAAAGGCGGTCTCCAAACCCGCAACCTTCTGAATACCAGGAATATAAGGTTGAGTAAATATCCAGTCGTAGAATAAGGATAATGAGAAAGCTAAGACTAATTGGGACAGTCCCACTAACAGCGGGTCATAAACGAAAAACAATACAATCGCCTCTGGCATCTGGTCACCAAATACGCGACTAGCGGACCAGACACACTCGCGTACAACGAATATGGGACTTCCGAAATGAAATGCCATGGCCTGTGGTTTGGATTCCAAGTAAAACGGAAATCCCCTGGCGCATGAGCTACAAATCAACGGTCATATTAAACCACAAAGTTTTTTTTTTCTCTACAATGAGAGAGGCACTGCTAGCAATCATTATAGGCAGCAATCAGGTTCACACACACACACGTGCAGAAAACTAGGACGTGGGCAGAGCATGAAACAAATGAAAGCACACAACATCGTAATTCAACACCGTCGTATCAGCGGTAACATACTCCTCAATGAGCAAGACTGCTCGACGCAGACAAGCGAGCCAAAGCCTACTGGACAGAAATCAACACATCATTCACGCCCGATTTAGAGACCCTATATCTTCCAAAATTACACTACGAGGGGAATTCAAAAACGTACAAACTCTACACAGGGATGTATGCTTTCATATGCGTATCGCACATCCACGGGAACATGCCATATTATATGCGGCACGGAAATGATCACACCAAGTCTTTACAGACAACCGGATTCGAACCCATGACCACACACCACACGCGTACCAAAAACTAACTATCCAATGGTATTTTTGGTACACGGAACACAAGCAAAGACCACACTGGGAAAGCCCCAAGCCCTGTCACACAACGCAAACATAAAACACAGAGAATGACATAAGGTCACGGGTCTGAGTTCCAGTGAAAATTTAGACGCAAAGGAGAACAGCTATTCAGGCGTCCAATCATACTGAAATTGGCCCATACAAGTGCATGAACAGGGAATACTACATTTCCTCCCACCAAAAGCCAGACATAAAATTTCGAATTACACCAGGCATAGAGGAATACATTTCACGAACACAGGTAGGAAAATTTCGCAAGACACAGGTCTTAGAGAACAATGGCCACACGACGTCATTACCTAACTAGGGCGAATTGCTACATTAGGCTAGGAATCCAAAACAATGACCACACTTGCATACTTGCAGAATTGCACATACCAATTGCTGACTGCAGACTATTCACACTGCAATACTGCGGTGACGAGACACTATTGCGTATAGCCCGTGACCGTGAAATTACACACACATAACAATTATAACGCCATACATTTTTTTTCTCCACACTGCAAAATCATTTGGCAATGGACAAGACGTGACACAGCGAAACTTATCTTGGGCCTATAGGGCACGGTCGCGAGGGCACGTTGGCAAGCCACGGGCGCCTTCTGCCCACAAAGGCGATACATATTAGGACTTAGCCTCATAACAGACCAACCGTCCGCGTGGTGTAGCGGAACGTAGTCACACACACACACGCACTCGCACTCACCAATTAGGAGCGAACATAGGGACTTTGAGGAAACAGGACCTCCCCTTAATAACTTCTTTTCGCGATTCTATTCCCCAAATAAATCATTACAGATGACTAGCACATGACCAGTCGCGTTACGACCACTGGCCACATCTACACTGCAAATGGCCGACCAGATTAGGTAATGCAGCCCTACTATCCCAAGGCGCGGATAGAAAGCCAACATGGACCAAGGGAGGACGACAGGAGAACAGGCTACCAGCGTACCACCTTACTCCCTTCCCATAACCTTCTCAAGCCTGACATAAACAACGCAAACACATCTACACGACCAAAAACAGATATACTACATTACAAAACACACACAGGGGTTGATGGACTTCATGCGTTTAAAGAACAGGCAAGCTACGCCTTGAGCCCCGTTGCACCGCCTGAGTATTAGGGGTGGCTCAGCAAACATTAAAAGAAGCATAATGCGCCTCTCCAAATGAGAGAGGAGGCCATAGATACATATTAACCATGCTTTAGTACTTAAGCTCTCCCGCATGAAAGGAACATATGGTATTATGCCCCATCCTACACCTATCCGTACATGAAGGCAAAAACTTCATATCCAGACGCATGCATGAGTATCCCATCCAATTACCAGGGATTTTAATATCAAACCTGCATGAATTTTCGTATTTTTGCAATCCCGGGAATTACCTCCCCACTCCACTCACTATAGAAGCATCCCAGTGCCACCACCGGTTCTAGGCCACCACTAACGTGGAACCCAAAGGTGCGCAAACCCTTCCTACCATGCTTTAAGCCCACTCAACAAATAACTACCCCCAAAGCCTAATAACAGGGTACCTGACATTACAGACCCTACTAACACCTCCATTAAGGTAAAGAAGGCATTATTGCTGGGAAGCTGACATAGCGATGGTAGGCCAGAAGTAGCCTATGTACTTAGAAGATCTGCAACCCCGCTACACTGGAAAGATTTTACATTTTACACAGAGGTTGAACCTTTCACACGGGTTACGGCACATTTTTTTTTTCTCTCTTACAAAGGAATCTGATACGGTATGATGGTTGACAACGGTGTAAGCCAAAGGTCAGGAGAACCACACTTTGAGAGATGGGGAAGGCGATGTGGACCCTTCCCCAGTTGGCGCGACAGCGCAGCGACCTCACTTAACTGACGACTAGACCAAACAGACGAACTACGTAAGGTCAAAGCATTCGCGGCCTGGTCGGGCAAGCTCTGGAATCCTAGGTGCGCATAAACCGCCCCTGGGAGGAAGGGATGCTAAACCCACTTTGTGCCACGGTCGTCGAAGCCAAGACCTGCAGGGAGACTTTCTGAGAATGGCGGGAGAAATAGCTCACTCCGCGCCGGCCTCGGGAGCTATCCCTAGAGACGACCCCATTATGACTAGACTTCTAGTTCAGTTTAAATTTAAGTAGGCACGGCTTCCATAGCGGGAAGCAAAACTCCTGTGCGTTGGAGCAAAACACACTACGGCGGCCCATAGAGGCAACTTTATATATCAATGCGAAAATGCATACTACGGCGGCCCATAGAGGCAACTTTATATATCAATGTGAAAATGCATACTACGGCGGCCCATAGAGGCAACTTTATATATCAATGCGAAAATGCATACTACGGCGGCCCATAGAGGCAAATATCACTGCGAAAGCAGATTGCGACGGCCGATTAAGGCGAAGACAATATTATGCCATTGGACCACACTGTCCAATGCCCACATAAATGGCGACGCAACGGGCAACCAGAGGGCATTCAGAGAGGGGCATTGCGCGCCCCTCACAGGAGCCAAGTGGGCGGCTCACCTACGTCAAATAGGAACAGCACACGGTTATGAACACGAAAGTTACAGCGGGCGAAACGGTTAGCTTAGTGGCACCGTAAGGCGCCTGCGAATAGGTTAGTACTAGTATTAAGACCTAGAATAGATGTCGACAATAGTATTAAAACGGAGGGGACTACGAGGCATTGTTGGGTTCCGGTCCCGACAATGTACTACAAGGGCGCCCCCGCGAGAGAAATCAAGCGGCCAGCCTCCATCTAAATCTTAGTACTTAAGTCATAGTGCCATGTTAAGGTCACTTAGATGTAAGCAAATTTACTGACAGCTGTTGCTAATAATAGCACAGCACATTTCGGCTTTAGAATAAGGTCCACTCGGCATGTAAATACAGAATAGTTTTACAGTTAAGTAATTTTATCAATAAGTTAAATAAGTAAGGTAAGACATAAGGTAACATAAACCTACATTTAAGGCATTTTTTTTAATATATATAGATCACCGTAGAATATATCGGCACTCGGTGACTATAAATCCGTTACCGAGGTAAGCCCGACAATACTTAGGATAAACTAGATTAAGATAGGAATAATCAAAGTGGAATATATCGGCACTCGGTGACTATAAATCCGTTACCGAGGTAAGCCCGACAATACTTAGGATAAACTAGATTAAGATAGGAATAATCAAAGTGGAATATATCGGCACCCGGTAACCACAATTCCGCTACCGGGGTAAGACCAACTATATATTATTTACGGCATTACGGCACCGCATAGGGTAAGCCCGGCCTTGCAGCTAAGTAACATTAATCATGTTTTTTTTTCAGTAAAAGAACAGCTTCAACCAGTACTAATATGTTTTTTTTTCTAAACCTCGCCATTTTTTTTTCACAGGCATCGTCACCAGATACAGAAAACTGGTGACAGGAATTTCACTGCCATATAGCAGTGGCATATTATTTACAGCATGCCATGATGTGTACTATTTTTTTTATTTTTTTCAACTTGCACTAATCCCGACACACTCGCAAACACTCACCACATTTTTCTTTTTCAGCTACACACTCTAAAATGAATCTGCACAGCAGGACTGGTGCCTGTGGGGTACCAGGCTTACTGGCAGATCAACTCAATTAAAACACATAAAGCGTCAAAATGTGACGCAGATTACGACAATGAGGGCGCAACCGGTTTGTGGCAGTGACTCTCATTGTCAAGTGTGAAAGCATTCACCCACAGAGGATGCTTCACAGGTTAGGTATTAAGCACACATACAAGCGGTACGACCACTATACCGTACCAAGAAGTGGCCGTACAGAATCAGCCGTGAGACGGCAAGAGTACGTACAGACGGGTAGCGTGCACGCGAGGTACCTCATGAAAACTATAATTATAAGGGATTAGCGCGATTAAGTAGACATAAGGTCATTGTAAATTATAATTTTTCAGGATAAACTGTATACCATTATTCCACTAGACATAAGGTCATTGTAATTTATAAGTTTTTCAGGATAAGCTTTATACAACTATACACTATATATATTTTTGTTTGTTCACCAAAATGCCAATGTCCATCATGTGTATGATTTGTTTTCTTTCATTTTTCCTTCTTCTAACTTCCCCATTTGTCAGGGTGTTCCGTTTTTCCCACACAAATAAATACTTTTGAATATTTCCCTTAAATTATACCCTGGAACACCCATTTTTCTATTTTCTTCTACCTTTCTTATTGCAGGGAGCATTTTTTCCCTAAGATGGGGCGGGCGAAGCAATCATCCGTTCGGCCCTGGGTTTTTCCTCCCTGCACAAATATGTGACACGTCACCATCAGAAACCATGTTTTTTTTAAACTAGCAATATGCCAGCAAATGCAAGGGCAATTTTTTTTTTACATATCGAATTTATTTTAATGTTCAATTTTTCTCAAAATGTCAATTTTTTCCCAATGTTAATCAAATCTTTCGCAAATGTCAATTTTTTTTGTTTGTTTTTTCACAATGTCAATGTATACATATATATGTAAATGGCATAACCCTCCCCTCTGAACACGGGCTCACCTCACACCCACACTTCGATACGACGCCACCAGGAGATACGAGAGGGTTTTCCAGGACCACTACGTCAACATCCCAACTTCCAGTTCCGTTCCCGTTCGCGAGGACGCGAACAAATGAAGGAAGACTCTTGTACAGCATCCCAGGGGTATGCACCCCTTGGAGACCATCCCCCCAACATCTGGCTAAATCCCCCTAAAATGGCAACCCTTGGAAAGCCGGGGCAACATCCATTAATACTGTAAGGACAGCTTGCTACTCCATAAAGCAGCTCAAGCCTTACGTAATCATTACACTCAGCGACATAGTACTAACTGGGCCAATACATTACTGACAGGAGGGCGTCTGAAGGTATAAGAAGACGTCCTAATGAGGTCAAACTCTCTCTCCATTGTCAGTGCTTCATCGAGACGGCCGAGGCTACGCTGGTGTCAACCGAGGTGAGTCAGTCAATCGTGTTCAGAGTTCCTATTTTTGTAACCCGCAACCCCACAAATTGTATCACATTATAAACATAATTTCATTCCCTACAAGGGACTCACACAAAGAATATCACAGACCAATAAAACACTTGGTCCACACTCTACACTAGCATTACTGTTATACGCCTCTTTACATCCCAACGCCCTTCCTTACTCCCGTCACAGTCAGACGTGACACACCGTAGTAATAACGCCAACTCAGACGTCATTGTATTCCTCACAGCGGCTCGCGTGCTCAAGTGAAGCGCGTGCCACCCGGCTGATACGAGCAGAGTCGATTACATAACAAGCAGTCAGCTGAGCGACTAGTACAGCGACCCTTTGCAGTGGGTCCCATCCCCTCAAACACTACCACATTATTTATAGGAACGCCCCCTAGTTCCTAGCACACCACAACACACTACACTGGTCAGCTTGCCCTGTCAAGGGAAGCTACCCTTCTTTAGGCACAACCTCATAAATTAGTACAGCAACTCTCCCTTTTAGATCCACCCCCAAATAAGGGATCTAAAACAACTGATAAAAATTCATTTGATGAATTAGCCTACTTCAGTTCATTGAAAATTCTGAGTGCGATGAAAATGGAAGAAAGTTGTCAGCAGTGAATGCTCCTGTGAACATCCTACAGAGAAGTTTTTCGAGTGATGATTGCACACCATTATAGTCTTTAATAGAGCAAATTAATTTTTTAGATGTTAGGCAAACAATCGTAGGTACAGTGGAGACACGTTACTCTTGGCAGCTTCCATATAATATGTTCACTTGTCATCAGTGTACAAAAAGTTACATCGGAGTGGTCATATTATATCTGCCTCATCCATCAAATCTTCAAAAGTTGCTTGGTAAGTTTGATTTGAGTACTTTTGACATTATTGGGAGTATTGAGTAGCCTATCTCAGTCTAAAGAAGAATAATTTCTTGAAAGATCATGAATGTTCATAAATTACTTTTACCGTAGTTCATTTTAATGGAAAAGTTGAACTGTACTCTTCTAAAGCCATGGCGAGACAAAGCCATTGGTCGCTACTTGGTTAGGCGACTATCTGGACCAAAATTATTGTTAGTAGTACAAGCAAGGAGGTCTGGGGTTAGGTTTGTGTTTGTACGCAAAGAATACTCTGTATTGCCGGTACCAATAATGAGCGCTGGCAGCTGTCAAAGCTAACACGTGAGGAAATGCTGCGTTGCCACTGAGGCAGATCATGACTCATAACATTCCAAGACGCTTCCAGGAAGACACAAATACTGGGATCTGTGGTGTGTCAGCCATATTCGTGTGAAGGGTCAATTAAACATTGCGATGCACGTGAGTTTAGGGGAATTTTTAGTTGCCTATTCGCCCTAGCTGCTACTAACTTAATTATGGGTCTATTCCTTTCATAGCCCCCTCTTCGTCACTTGTGTCTGAATTGGATCTGGAATTGCTTTCCAGGGAAACGATGAACCAATCTACCCCATCATGGAGTATACATTCACGTTTCGTAGCCTCATCCAGTTCTCGTTGCACTATTAACACAAAACGCTTCCAGTTTTATGAAGTCACTTCCCTAATAGACTAAACGGTAAGCTTCTCAACCTCACGGAGTGTGAAATTCTTATTATGCCGTGCTAGATAACCCTTCACTTGACCCCATATCATTTCTATAGGATTGAAGTGGCAATGATATGGGGCAGCGTGATGATCTCATGGCCATGCTTTCTCGCCAGTTCATCCACGTGGTAGCCTACATGGGTTTAGGCTTGCACTGCTGTATAAGGTTGAGAAGGATATTAATTCTGAATGAAAGTGGAATGCGGCTTATACACTTGTAGCAGACATGAATGTACTTTTACATACCTTATGTCCTTGTTTCATTTTTTGGGCGATATTACGTATTGAAATTAGGAACCCTAATTAAAACTTACTACTGAAGCTCATATATGTGCTAAAGTACGTAAATATGTGTTTTTATTTTTTGCTATTTTAAAAACAGCTGCCATGCTTCGATAGCACTTGATCTCGTTTAACCGTCATCAAGGCTCACTCTAGCAACACGCACCGAGGCACACATGTGAGATACAAAATCACTATTGATAAAAAGAAGTGGGATGCAAAATCACTGTTGATAAAAAGAAAGAATCATCGGGACACGTTAGGCAGTAACCATTGCCAAAACTCATTGATCTGGGGGCGTTAGGCTGTAACCATTGTCAAAAACCATTGGATTGGACAAAGTGAAGGTAAGAATGGTCGGGTGTAGGTGCAGCCTTGGCCGCGCGCTGTTAGCGGGGCATGGTTGACACAAAATCATTGATCTGGGTGCGTTAGGCTGTAACCTTTGTCAAAACCACAGTTGTGCGGAAAAAAATACACATACTTATTACAGGAGAGCGATATACTGCATAGTTATTACAGAGCAGATAACAAAAAACACTCATTTCAGCCGTACAGAGATGCAAAATATCGCACACACTAGCGAACGAATGATGCCCACTAGAGACTGAATTGGGCACTTTTTTGTTTCACATTGTACCGTAAGGGCGAGGTTGGCAGTACTGTTATGGTACTTTTTTGAAGATTGATTTGAACAATGCCCCTCACTGCTGTAATTTTCGCTATATTTGGAATGGCTGGGTGGGTCACAGACGGCGGAGGAGGAAACATCTATTAAAACATTGCTTACTGATTTATTTCTCATCCTTTTATAAGGTATTTTGGCTAATTCATGTATTATATAGAATGTTATCGCTCGTTCTATGTTCATTCAGCACTACCGAGAAGGATTCCTTTTGTCCGAGAGCTGTCGCATGGTAGGCTACACGATGGCGGTCGAGCCATTCCAACATTCGCGGCTTCGTACTTGAAGTTGTTGGAGCTTATTCTATCTGTACTGTGTGGTACGAAGCATTGTCCATTACAACAACACTGTGTTCAGGGATGTTGGGTAACAATTGTTCCTGGAACCATTTTAAAAACTAGTTGTCGTCCATGTCTTCATGGTAATCACCAGTTCTTTTCGACCTAAAGAGCAAAAGTGTATTATTAACAAAGCCGTTTGATAGCCCGGCATGTAGAATAATAAATCGACCCCCTCTGCCTGACGGCCCTTCCTTGTCCCCTGAACTGAGTTGTCACTCCAACCTTTAGACACTGTGTGACCAGCATTGACCCACATTTCACCTAACCACAAAATATCCATAACATTTTTGCCCTATTAACTTAAGTTTTGAATTTTCCAGTAGCCTATTTTCACCCAAATTTCACCTAATTTTGTAGGTTCTTTAAAGTGAGCATAATTAAGGGAATTCTAAACTTTGGAGCTATTTGGTTCAGTCATTTAGAAATTATAACATTTTATGTAATAAATATGCAAATTTTGAAAATGTCCCAGGTACATAAAATTTAAAGTTATCAATCTAAAACTTGTATGAAATGATCATCAATGGTCTACAAATAAAAATTGGTATTACTTTTAAAATCAGTGCAAATGGTTTATTATTAAAATGTTTTTTTCTTAGAATGACCTGTTGTTCTCTTAAAATATGTCATTTTTTTTTTCAAATTTGAACCTAAATATTTCTGAAAGTTATTAATATTTTTCAAAATGGATTCCACACATTATTAAGACCACAAAATTGTATGTGCAAACCAAGTTTGAAGGTAATGGGATCAAAACGCAGGCAACTGGAACATTTAAAATGCTGAAAAATACAGTATTGAGAAAAAGCTAACTTTATTAAAAAATACAGTATTTTAGTGGAATTTCCTGCATCAAGACTTCCCTGAGTTTACAAATCACTTTTCCCACACTTCAGAGGTAACTTATTACTAAACCCATCTTTCTCCCTGATGTTGACACGAAGATTTACTGCCACATTCACCACACAGGTCTGTAAACAAATTTTGGAGGGCACCCATATATGAATGAGAATGTGTTTGTCATTAACACTAGGTCTAACAGTATTCTCCTCACTAAAATAGGCCTATTCCAGTTTTCTGACACTGGCAGAAGAAGTAGTTGCAGCTGTTGAACTTGCATTACTTAACTTCACATTCAAAATAGCACTATTCCATTTCTTTGTTTCACGGACTTTCGGTTTACGCCATCGACTAGATACTGAATACATCTATTAAACTGCACACAAATCTCTAAAATACCATTAACTTACACAAGTTCCACCACTCACAGTAAACCAATAAAAATATAATTCTTGCGAATAAACTTCACTAAAGCCACTGACCATCAAAATAAACAAAGAGGCATGGTTCCACCATGTATCCAAAATGGCCTATACTTTACTACAAACCAAAATACTTCTGTTCGATGTTAAATATGTGCATGTGTATAGTAATGATATTCTTTTAGTGAATGCCATACAGCTAAAAATTATATGGGATAAGAAAATAACATGTACGGTAAGAAAAGTTTCACACTTGACAAACATTGCCTAGGCTACTCATAACTGATAAATTTACCAACAGATGGCACCATAAGCTTGTATTCAGATGATTGGCTTGATAATCTTGGCCAAGAGTATGAAATTACAACAAAATTGAGGGGTTTTTGGTTCTAGGAAGTAGGCGTTGCCCATTTCAAGATCTAAGCACGTGTTCTTTAAAAGCCCCCGTAAGGTATTTAAAAATGGCCGTACATAAAAAACAAATGTATATTTAAGTGCCCCAAGTGATAAGGTAACTTCTAGGACATGAAACCAGATTTTGGTTTTTTGTTTGTAATTTTTGGCCTACAACTCAGTAGGGTCTCCCCATTTCATGTAGGAACTGACACCTCAAAGCCACAATATCTGGCCTCTCCATGATCACCTTCCCCCCGTTAATTTTCTCATATTTAAATCCCAGATCGTGTAACACTTTCAGTGAAGAAAGGCTTCCTTGAAATAATTGTGCCTCTCTGAGCAAAAACAAGAAGTTTGCGACATGTTGGAATTTCTTTCCTAAAATAATAGCTATAAATATGCCGTCTAACAGCATCTTGTTGAAAGCCATCTAAATTAGTGACCACCCCTTCTCTATGCCTCTTCTTCCCTGGAGTTGATAGTTTAGACGGGCCAGCATCATCAGACAGGAACTTCCCTTCCGTCACTCGGTATGCAGTGATTTCACTCACACCAAGAGTCATGGCAGTTCTTTTCCTCACCTGAACAAATGGAATCAGAGGTTCCTCCCGTAAGCGCATACTTTCCTCTTCTTCCTCCATAAAATTCCTCACCGCACATACCATCTCCTTTACTTGGCTATGGAGAGTCACACCACGACCTGAAGTTGTTCTGTCGCAGAGAATGGATCCTGGGCCTTCCGCGAGCATGTACCGATGCCTTTTTACACAATGAAAATAGACACGATGATGTAAATAAAAGAAATAAACTCAAAATCTGTATATACACACGCTTCCAACAAAAACAGAACGATAACGCTTACTGTAGCCTATGACAGAATAAGCAAATGCACTTCAATATATACACGGGATATTACTAATGGCAGTGACGAGTTAGTTCACAGTAGAACACTGCGTCAAACCATGTGCTCACTGCTGTGTCGGCATACATTGCAACACTGCTCGCTGTTGCTATGGAAACCGTTACCCCTCTTGTCTCCACTCCTCACCTCACCATTCAAGCGGATGGCAGCTTGCACCGTTCATCTTTTGTAAATCAGAGTATAACACATAGAATTGAACATGTATGCAGCGTTTAAACCCTAAGTGTTGTCCACGTTGTCATGGATGATGCCATTTTGTGTCTAGGGGAATTTTGTAAGTGTAAATTCCATTACATGTCCACATTAAAGCTATTGACACAAGTTGGCAGGCTTGTTTTGTTGAGATAAATTAGAGATGAAAATAGTACAAGAGTTAATACATCGTTGCCAAGGCTGCAAGATACCAATGTAATTGATAGTGATTTTGTGCTACATAAGGAAACAGTAGCCAGGCAGCTGGAAGCAAGTTAGACATGTCCAGTCCTCAAATTGTGTTCATGCATCTTTGTAACGATGAATTTGTAACCCACTAAGCTCCAGTGAGATTGAGAAATGGTGTCAGAAAAATTTAAAATCCTGAAGAGATCATGAATCATCAGCAGGGTATAATGGCTGTAGGCCCTATGTGCAGTGCAGGATTTTTTGAGAATATTAATAGCTGGAGGATATTAGATCCTAATAATCTCCAGTAATATATCCAAGATCAGCAAGATATCACCTTTATAGCCTACTTGGTGAAACCTGCAAACTACATTTTCTACATTCTAGGATTCTTCCAGACAATGTGTTAATGTGCTTGAGATGCTTATATTTATAACCAATGTCCTAAATAAAATAATGTCTGTAATACATTTTGTGTGTGCTTATTATAATTAAGTGTAAACATTACTGTGTCATTGGATGAAGATTACTTGCAATTTGCTAGTGTTCTTGAAGATATGGGCATAGTTTTGTACTCCAGGGCCCTACCAATCACCACATCCAGAATTCTCTGTTAAAGCTCTAGATTTACCCATTTCAAACCGATTTACCCAGTGTGTAGTACTGTTAACTGCTTATTTTCCATGTGGCCTGCAAGGATGCCCATGTTCTTTTTCAGGGGGAATGGATGTGGTGAGGAGTATATGATATTTTCTGGGAGGAAGGGGTAGGGGGGGACTGGGTATGTTATAAAATTCTTCATCCCCAGACCACCAGGGTGAAACAAAAAATGAGAAAAAATAATTAAAAGTTGAGGAATGCTTTTATTTGAATAATTTGAAGGGTCTCGTTTGACATTTGGCGGAGATCTTGGACATCTTATTGGGAGGGAGATACCATGTCCGTGTAGCCAGCATAGATCCAAATTACAATGGCAAGTATAGTCTTTCTTTAATTTTAATAAATGGAACAGTTCCACCTACATGGAGTAGGGGTAAGTAAAGTGGCTTCTTGTCCAGGTGACCTGCTTTGCGAAGGAGTATTTGAAACCTGATATAGGATTTATTCTTCAAAGCTTCGCACAAACGCTCTTGATAGAATGATTTGAATCCCACTCCTTGCATCCTGGAAGTGTCTTCCCAACTCAACTGTAAATAAAAGCTAACTGAAAGCCACTACCACATCCTTTTCTATTATAAGTACAGTAGCCTACACACATAAGTGCATGGGGCTGATATCCACGACATTTCAATCCACTGAATTAACTCACAATGAATAAGTTTCCAAGGTCCTTCATTTGTAGTAATATACTTCGTTATAAAAATCTTGAGCCCATAAAACCGTAAATTTGACCTAAGCCTAACTGGGAATGGGAGAGAACCGTTAAACATGTCCAACATGAAGGTAGTTGCCACAAGAAGTAAACCTGCCACTGTAGGAGATTGGTGTCAGATAAAAGGCTCTCTGCCAAAGGAGGTAAGTATAATCTCAGCAATTCATATATGTATCTGAAGTAGTCCTATGCAATAAATTTTTGTTGTTGAAAAAGATTGTCTTATGGTAGGCCTACTCAAAAAAGCAAAATGCTAAAAACCACGAGTGTGGGCTCAAATTTCTTATATTCGTTTTTATTATTTTGGGGCATGAATGACTCTTCCCTTGCAATAAATGAAGCACTGGGTACTTTCTCCTAATGCAATGCTTGGTTGTTTCTTCTTCTTTTTTTTTTTTTTTTTTGTATTCCATCTGCTTTTAAAGTTAAACTTACATGTAAACTGGTGTATATGGAAACAACTTATTGATGAACGAAGATAAGAGGATAATATGTACAGTTTTGTATATCTGCATAAACTGGAACATCCATTCAAAGTTTGTATTACACTGCTTAATATTCTACTGCTCTAAGGTTTTGAGCTAGTGATAGGGGTGGATTTCTTCCACAGCTATTAACTTTATTTTTGAGTATCCTTATATTCACACTAACAAATTTACTCGGCTATTGGTAGGCTTCTATAGATGAGAATACCTTGGTGCAATCAATGCGGCGAGGCGAGCGAGCGACACCACTCCTCTGACGTCACAGATCCGCGCCATGGCCTGTCTTTCTCGTCGGCCACGCTGCGACTATCAGTGACGTCATACCTTATTCATTTAAATCTTCGAGCATAAATACAATAGAGTGCGCAATGCCACACTGCGCCTGTACTGTGACGTGAAACCAACATCTCGATCAGCTGACTAAAGGGAAAACAGAGGAACTCGTTATGAAGGTGAGAGGAGAAGGTGGGGAAATGATTTTTAATGAGGGTTTAAACACACATTTTCGTAATTTATACGACATTGGGAAAAGCATCGCATGTTTCTTTACGTACCGGAAGGTAGCAAAGGTTAAGAATGTAACATATTTGGTGTTAAAAGTGGCTGTCGTGTTCCGTAATACTCATACATCGAGGATCCCCTCTTGTAAATACTTAATAACAAATCCAACTCTGAATTAGGCCTACTGATTTATGAACAGAATTGTGTTTGTGTAGCGGGTCATTTTTGATTGTACGCCCGAGAGCTCCAAACAAGTTCAATCTATTACTACATCATTTCCTAATTTATTTTTCATCATTAGAAAATGTATTTTAGCCAATTTCAGGACATTACTTTACAAAATTTTATCGTACGATTAGCTCTTATTCAGCCCTTCCACTTCAGTATTTATGAAAGTGAACAAAACATGGGCAAATGGAAATAAGGAAGTCTATTGATTTAGTAAGCATTGCTTTTTTAACTATGCATTACATTTGCTACAAAGGAAAACATTACAAGCAATGAACTATTTCCTTTTAAATTCCATTTTCCATGAATCATAGGAACCTTCGCAAAAATAACCCAGAACTTTGAATTCTACGAAGAATTGACTAATTTAGGGCTGCAATGTACCCTGAAAATTTCCTCAATCAAACGCACTGTCCATACTGTACGTATAATAAGATGACAAATATTACCTCAGCGTATTTATTATCGAACACTACATCGTCTCATCAGTAGCATAACCTGCAATTTTACACTGAACATGATTGAAAAGGAGGGTTCTTTGATGTTGTGATGGTCATAATTTTGCTTCATAGGCCTGTGCAGTGGAGTAAGGGATAGGGTAAATTTTAACAATTTGTAATAAAAGCCATTTACATGTTAAATTATTTTTCTTTCATGTTTCGGAGTTAAGAGGAAACGTAAAGAAATGCAAGTAGTGAAGTCAAGAATTTTAGGGTTATTTTACAATGAATTAACTTAGGCCTACGTATGGAAAGAAATGCCCGATCGTTTTGTAACGTCTCCTTACATCCATACGCTGCACACTAATACACCATTCTGGCTTAGTACGGTGATGAATAGAATAGAATAGAATAGCCCGATTCTATCATCACGTGTAGTATTTCAATGCTCCAAACTATCCAAAGTTCCCGGCAGTTCCCTTTAGTCAGCTGATCGAGATGTTGGTTTCACCAATGTGACGTCATCGGCCATCTATTGGATTTATGATCTAAAATTTAAATGGCTACCAATAGTCTCCCTCCAGGCTTGCAAGCTTGTAGATATTAAAATACTGTAAATAGTATTCTTTTCGTGTGCTTATTGCTTTAGAAAGTGAGGCAACAATTACTGATAAATACTAAGTTCTTTGTCCTGGTTTTTGTCTTTGGAGGGCAAAGACCGTTTGTGAGTTTGGTAGTTCTTTTTATGACTATTTTGTTTTGTAGATTTTGGTCCGATGATCCAATACTCGGTATAGTAATACTAATTCTACTCTTCCGTCATGAATATGAATACCTTAAAACAATTTACTCAACAATATCCAACTGACCGAACACTAGAAGCTCGTGTCACAATGCACAGTACAGTGAGACTGTACCGATATCTCCAGGGAAGCAGATTGTAGTTCATACTTCTACCGCCAGCAAGAAATCGTCAGACTGTTAAACCCCTGATTTAGCGGACCTCGATTCAACGCACTTTAGATTTAACGGACAGAATTAGACCAACGTACGCACGTTCACAGCGGAAGTGTTATCTACTGCGCGTGCGTCCCGAATTCTTCGCATTTCAAAATACTAATTACTGTAAAACCTGGTAAATTAGTCAAATAAATAAATAAATAAATAAATAAATAAATAACACCGCGCGGAACATTCCTGTTCCTTAGCGCAACCAAATGAAACTACGAAATAATTCTCCCAAAAGCATCGTTTGATCAACCATAACCGTGGATGCAAGAACAACAAACATACATTTTTCAAATACAGAGTCATTATCTATGTGCGCCCCGATGAACACGGCAAGCTAAGCCGGCTGTGACTGGCACAGATCGCGGGTGCGCGTACCTGGTTCAGCCGGTGGTAGGCGCGCACTTTTACACTTTTACCAAACATGTTCAATAATGTGTACTTACAGTGCCCATAGGTGATGCTGAAAAGTCCTCCCTCTCTTGTAACACACACCTGACATCTTCTGATGAAACAATGTTTGTCAACTTTTTTTTATTATTTACGGAGCCTGTTTCGTTGAATCGTTTAGCGAGCCTCCTAATTGTACTGGCATTAGGCACAGGTCTTCCTGGAAACTTGATTCGAAATTTTAGTCTCGTTTCAGAACAAGATTTTCTGCTTTTCATAGACGAATTATGGATATACACACGTTCGCGCAATGCGAATTGGTGTAACCACAATACTCACTAACGTCTAAGCTTTGCAGATACACGTCCATATGAATGACAAGACACGTGTGAACTAACGATATGAGTGAGTGGAGCGCGTCCGCGATCTGCGCTACGACACATCTAATCGATCGTTCCGTGGGCAATACATTCGATCAATAATATTCACAAAGAGGCCTATAGATTATTCGTTATTAATTTAATCGTGTCAACATACAGGGTGATTTTTTTCTGGGGCGGGGCCAGTGGCCAGCTACCAGGCGCACGCACGCCTTCCGCCAGCCAACCGAACACTGATGATGATGATGATTGTTGTTTTAAGGGGCCTAACATCTAGGTTATCGGCCCAACGGTCTGGGTGACAGCGAAAATGACAATGAAGTTGAAAACAGAATAAAAATTAAGTGAGACGTAAAATACTTACAAAAAGGAACTCATTGAAACTACTCACAAAATGGAGAGGGGTAATACTTACAAAAAGGGAATTTAGAACGAAAATACTCACAAAAGTCCCGGCCCGGATATTGAAAGACTTACTGAAAAGCGATGTAGATTGGCAATCCTTACAAAATGCAATGGAGGCTGAAAACACTCGCAAAATCCAATTTAGATAGAAAAGACCTACAAACTGGAGTGTAGATGAAAAAAAAAAAAAAGGCTAAAAGGAATTTAGATACACGATGAAAAGAAAACAAGAGGTCTGACCCCTCAAAGAAGGAGGGATTAGGAAAGATGAGACAAGGGCCAATGAAGGCGGGAAAGTGAAAGACTCCCTAGACCTCGGATACCCTAATACCGTCGGGGTCGGAAAAGAACAAGAGTTGACCAAGGGAGGTCGACAGGAAAGAAGACGGAGAGGAGCCCGGCACAAGTAAGTGGAAGCAATGCCAGACTCAGCTGGGGTCCCGTGGTCGCCAACCGTCGCCAACCCACGTCCCACTAGATGTGAGCCCCTGGGGGACAACCGAACTCTGGTCACAGATTGCGCGGAGGTAGAAACCGTAACAAAGTACATTAATGATTGGTAAATTCACCAGCAAATCATGATTAAAGAACTTACCTTTTCACAGAAGTAGCTGAAAATGTTCTCCTTCAGCTGACAGACAGGCGTTGTATCGTGTAAATAAATTAGCGTATGCACGTTGTAATTCTCCATCCGTAATGAGGGATATCTGCTGCCGTATATTTTCAGCATCTTCTGTGAAAAGGTAAGTTCTTTAATCATGATTTGCTGGCGAATTTACCATTGATTAATGTACTCTGTTACGGTTTCTACCTCCGCGCAATCTGTGACCAGAGTTCGATTGGCTGGCGGAAGGCAGAGCTTGCAGATGTGAGGAGATGGTCCATGGTCAACTCTTCACCGCATTTGCATAACGTAGACACACACGCAAATCCCCATTTTAGATAATTCGTTAGTACAACGTCAATATTTTTATCGCTCGAGAACTCTGCAATGGAGGACGCGCATCTCAAAGCACGGGCCGATGTATTTTGTAAGATGAATCGCGTTGGTTATTTTTTTTAAATATATAAGTCGAATTAGAAGTTCTCATTTCTAAATTCGCGATTTAACGGATAAACCTCCACCTCAATTAATCCACTAAATCGAGGGATT
Organism: Meconema thalassinum; assembly: GCA_946902985.2. NCBI lineage: Eukaryota > Metazoa > Arthropoda > Insecta > Orthoptera > Tettigoniidae > Meconema > Meconema thalassinum. The sequence continues at coordinate 343,235,715 of OX336395.1, forward strand.
ACTGTAATTAGATATTATTTAATTTAACTGGTGATAGGCGTTTGTTATTTCTAGGGACCGGATTTTTTGAAATGTATTGCATATTCTGAATATAACAGCATATTTTAACGTATACATTTGAAATGAAGTATAATTTAACACATCTTGAAGACAATTGGTTTCGCCTGCGTGTTGGACATCCCTCGTAAGCAAATTTCTGAACAGATAACGAGATAACAGTATTTTACACAAGCATGCTGCATGACTATTTGAAGAGGGGAATGGGGTGGGACATTCCTTTCACCATCTCGACAGCCAGTACCAGTAGCCCGGGGTTAGTTTTGTGAGCAGTTTCTTCAGTTAAATTGTTACTTGATTCTTACTTTGCATATCCTTTACTCAAAATGCCTAAAGGGAAGAGCACCAGGAAGTATTTATTAAATCAGTGGGTGTCAGGCAACAGTCATTATTAAACTGATAGTGTTGTTGTCTATTGCCAAATATGCTCGAAAGAAGTGAAATTTGAAAAAAAAAAAAAAAAAAAAAAAAAAAACACCACGGTACATATTACGGCAAACAAGAGTGAATACCGTTGGATTATTGCTATGTCCATATTCTTCAATTTTTAAAGCATATTTTCTACATTTTTAGTACATAATTGTCTGCATATTATAATAGTTGTCAGTGCATAAATGTCCGGTCCCTAGCGATTTCATTTATTTGAAAACCCTGTAAGTCAATACGAAGGAATTTTATTCAAACCGATATGGATTAATATTTTTCCACTCATCAGTTTACTGCGGTGTTACAGTTTCTCCATCCTGCTGTATGGTGCTGAAGCCTGGACCCTCACAGACAACACCAGCAAGAGACTTCAAGCCTTCGAGATGTGGTGTTCTAGACCAGAGATTTTCAAACATATTCTGTCCCCTCCTCCCCATCTTATTCTTCTTCTTTCCGAAGGAGCGCAAGCACTGTCACTTTTATGGGGTATCTTTTTACCACTGCTAATAAGCCACTTATCCAAGGGTAATGGCGTCACTTGTATCAGTTTATTGTAAATCAGGTTAACCACTTCCACTGAACATGCTCTAGAATTCACCTGTGCAGCACTCACTGTCTATGAACCGACTGCAAAGCCCTGGCTGAATTAGAGTTGACAATGGCAGAAATAGAAGAATTTATTCTTGTAAGGAAGTGGCTCTCACCTTGTCATTAGTGGTTATCGCTGTGTGGGAAATGTTACTGGCAGGATCTACTGGTCACTTCTTGTGAAATAAGACAGGAAAATTACGAGTTTATTAGTGTTGACTGGTGTCGTGGGAGTTTCCTGTCTATCATAGGTTCATGGATATGAGGATAGCAATATTACTCGTAGTTACTGAGCATGAAATATTTCAATAAGAAATCTCTGCGCCCCCACTTTGAAGACCTCTGTTCTAGACGCCTGCTCAGAATATCATGGATCCATAATAGTACGTAACACTGAAATGCTTGAACGCCTGCACAAAGAACTGAAGGTCTTGCAGATCATTAAAAAAAAAAAAAAAAAGCTTGAATACTTTGGCCTATCATGTGCAATTCCCATTTGGGCTGATGGCATTATTAAGCAGTCAGGGTCTTACAACATCAACAAGTAGTTCCGTGAAGAACTAAAGCCTATTTTCATATATCCTACTTATGTTAATTCCCTCTATCAACATACAAAATTTCAGATTCGTAAATATTGAAAATCATCTCAATATTTCGGATGGTCGCCATGTTGGATTGTTATATGTATAAGCCATAGAGTCATGTACCATTAAAGGAAAATTATTGCGTAGGTTCATTATTCAAACTTTCACTTCGATCGCATGATTACGACACAAGAAATAAAAACTTAATTTTAAAATTCGCACAACCGCCATCTTGAGGTTATGTAAACAACTGAACTAAATTAGATACCAGTGCATTACAATGTGTATAAACATTTCCTGAACCAAGTTTCATTGCGTTTTGATCATTGAATCGCGAGAAAAGTCTATTTAAAACTTTCAAATCGCTTGGCCGCCATGTTCGATTTGTAGTTAACCGGTTTTTGAAAGTCTCATAGATAAACTTCCAGTAGTGCCCTTTATCTCCGTTCAAAATTTCCGGGTGTTACCGCTAATAGTTTCAGAGATATAGAATGCCGGTGAAATATTTCGCACACCCGCCATCTTGTGGTTATGTAAACAATTCAACGAAGTTAGATGTCGGTGCATTACAATGTGTATAAACATATACTGTACCAAGTTTCATTGCGTTTGGTTGGTTGAATCGCGAGAAACGTATATTTAAAAGTCGCAAATTCGCTTGGCCGCCATGTTGGTTTTGTAGTTACCAGGTTTTCAAAAGTCACATAGGTGAACTTCTACTAGTTCCCTTTATCACCTTAAAAAATCCAGGGTGATATCGGTAGTAGTTTCGGAGATATTGAAAGCTGGTGAAATATTTCGCACAGCCGCTATGTTGGATTAGTGAGACGTAACAAAATTTGAAGGGCACGGTCGGGGTCGGCCATAATGGTGCTATGATCTTACCGAGTTTCATTGAAATCGCTCCAGGCGTTTAGATTTTATTAGGACACACACACACACACACACACACACACACACACACACACACACAGACAAAAGGTGATCTCATAAGCTTTTTTTTTCTTTTTTTTTCAGCTCTTCAGCTCGCCAAAACCACTTAGTCTTTCCCAGCACATCCCAGGAAATGATCTACCAAGAGCTACGTTTTGCTCGAGCTGGTCCTGGAAGGTGTAAAGCAATGCTACACAAATGGCGTTGGCTAGAATCACCAGCTTGTGACTGCGGAGCTCAACAACAGACGATGATCACACCGCGAGTGCCCACAGCGTAGCTTTACAGGCGATTGGGAAGAGTTCATGAAAGCATCAGCTCCAGCGCTTTCCTGGTTGAAGAGACTTGATGTTCATTTCTAATTATTTGTTTGTTAATCATGTGGAATTTTTGTACCATGAAAAATTTGCTTTCTGTAGCTTACGCCAATTGACCTGAACACCATCGATTAGGTTGAGGGAGGACAATCACGAGTTTTCATGACGGAGACACAAGAAGGAACAGAGAGAGAGAGAGAGGAGATGGGCGGAGGGATCTTTTCCCCAGGGCTTAACCCGACGTCTGGAATAAATATTCACTAGCGGGCCCGTTCGAGAAATCTCGCCACACTTTCCCCAATAGATTTATAATACGACACTTATGGAGAAAGGTTGTTATGTTGTTATTTGAACCAAATGATTATATAACACTATTTACGTTACAGGCGTCCCTACGGCCAAAATGCGAACTGAACAGCAATGATGTCGCGTATTTTCCTACAGCAACAGTGTTTGCAAATCGCACACTTTTTACAAAAATTGATATTTATGAAATTAGGATGCAATTCGTCACTGCTAATGTCTATTCTCTTTCATTTGAATGCTCATTTGTCACGATCGGTCGCTTGTGAGCGCCACAGGAGGGATCTATACTACTGAAATAATATATATGACGATGATGATATATTCATACTTCAGACGACAGTGGTCCTTTATCAGAGGAACAATCCAGTCAAACCCAACAATGACTCGTGCAACATTGGTGTTATAAGAACCGATGAAGGTGCTGGAAATACCATGTCCTCCGCATAATTCACAATGCTGCCAACATGTGTAGCCTCTCAGACGAAGGTTTAATAATTAAGGGTTAGTATCACCAGACACCTGCATGCACACACCGGTCCGATGTATCTTCAAGGCAAAACATAACACCTCTCCGCCACTCCTTTTTGGAAATTAATTATATACATTTAATAAACAATAAAAAAACAAAATGAAACCTCTTTGTATTTACTGATTATTTGCAGTAATTCTTCGGGAGTGATGAACCAAGATCCTACATTTTCACTTAGCTAATATATGCCTATATGATTTTCATACCTTATTTGATATTGTGGGAGTCATTACTGTCCATTACCACCATTGTACACGATGATGAAGATGTTAATTGTTGTTTTAAGGGGCATAACATCTAGGTTATCCGCCACTAATGATTTGAGTGATAGTGAAAATGATAATGAAATGTAAACTATAACTAAAACTAACTACTAACTTATATACTAGAAGAAGAAATGGAAAACAAAAGGAGAATAAGGCAAATAAATTACAGGAGGAAAAGAAACGTCCTCAACCCTAGAAGAATGGGGTTTGAGGGACTTGGAAGTAAGGAGAGCCATAAAAGGCAGATAGGAAAGGGAAGAGAGAGGGCCTGCCCCAAGGTCAGAGGAAAAAGGGGACAAAACGGACCCAGCTCAGGAATCCCTCGGGGTCGCGAACTCCTGAACTCACCAGCCGTGAGCCCCTGAGGGTGTAGCAATATCCAGGGTGCACCAGAATTGGTGGGGCTACACACACCCTGCCTCCTTGAGGGCCTTGAGCAGTACACACACCATGCCTCCTTGAGGGCCTTGAGCAGAAGGCAGGAGATACTGTGAGCCCCTGAGGGTGTAGCACTATCCAGGGTGCACCAGAAGTGGTGGGGCTACACACACCCTGCCTCCTTGAGGGCATTGAGCAGAAGGCAGGAGATACTGTGAGCCCCTGAGGGTGTAGCACTATCCAGGGTGCACCAGAAATGGTGGGGCTACATACATCCTGCCTCCTTGAGGACCTTGAGCAGAAGGCAGGAGATACTGTGAGCCCTTGAGAGTGTAGCACTATCCAGGGTGCACCAGAAGTGGTGGGGCTACACACACCCTGCCTCCTTGAGGGCTTTGAGCAGAAGGCAGGAGATACTGTGAGCCCCTGAGGGTGTAGCAATATCCAGGGTGCACCAGAAGTGGTGGGGCTACACACACCCTGCCTCCTTGAGGGCCTTGAGCAGAAGGCCGGAGATACTGTGCGCCCCTGAGGGTGTAGCAATATCCAGTGTGCACCATAAGTGGTGGGGCTACACACACCCTGCCTCCTTGAGGTCCTTGAGCAGAAGGCAGGAGATACTGTGAGGCCCCTGAGGGTGTAGCACTATCCAGGGTGCACCAGAAGTGGTGGGGCTACACACACCCTGCCTCCTTGAGGGCCTTGAGCAGAAGGCAGGAGATACTGTGAGCCCCTGAGGGTGTAGCAATATCCAGGGTGCACCAGAAGTGGTAGGGCTACACACACCCTGCCTCCTTGAGTGCCTTGAGCAGAAGGCCGGAGAAACTGTGCGCCCCTGAGGGTGTAGCAATATCCAGGGTGCACCATTAAGTGGTGGGGCTACACACACCCTGCCTCCATGAGGGCCTTGAGCACAAGGCAGGAGATACTGTGAGCCCCTGAGGGTGTAGAACTATCCAGGGTGCACCAGAAGTGGTGGGGCTACACACACCCTGCCTCCATGAGGGCCTTGAGCACAAGGCAGGAGATACTGTGAGCCCCTGAGAATGTAGCACTATCCAGGGTGCACCAGAAGTGGTGGGGCTACACACACCCTGCCTCCTTGAGGGCATTGAGCAGAAGGCAGGAGATACTGTGAGCCCCTGAGGGTGTAGAACTATCCAGGGTGCACCAGAAGTGGTGGGGCTACACACATCCTGCCTCCTTGAGGGCATTGAGCAGAAGGCAGGAGATACTGTGAGCCCCTGAGGGTGTAGCAATATCCAGGGTGCACCATAAGTGGTGGGGCTACACACACCCTGCCTCCTTGAGGGCCTTGAGCAGAAGGCAGGAGATACTGTGAGCCCCTGAGGGTGTAGCACTATCCAGGGTGCACCAGAAGTGGTGGGGCTACACACACCCTGCCTCCTTGAGGGCCTTGAGCAGAAGGCAGGAGATACTGTGAGCACCTGAGGGTGTAGAACTATCCAGGGTGCACCAGAAGTGGTGGGGCTACACACACCCTGCCTCCTTGAAGGCCTTGAGCAGAAGGCCGGAGATACTGTGCGCCCCTGAGGGTGCAGCAATATCCAGGGTGCACCATAAGTGGTGGGGCTACACACACCCTGCCTCCTTGAGGGCCTTGAGCAGAAGGCAGGAGATACTGTGAGCCCCTGAGGGTGTAGCACTATCCAGGGTGCACCAGAAGTGGTGGGGCTACACACACCCTGCCTCCTTGAGGGCCTTGAGCAGAAGGCAGGAGATACTGTGAGCCCCTGAGGGTGTAGAACTATCCAGGGTGCACCAGAAGTGGTGGGGCTACACACACCCTGCCTCCTTGAAGGCCTTGAGCAGAAGGCCGGAGATACTGTGCGCCCCTGAGGGTGTAGCAATATCCAGGGTGCACCATAAGTGGTGCGGCTACACACACCCTGCCTCCTTGAGGGCCTTGAGCAGAAGGCAGGAGATACTGTGAGCCCCTGAGGGTGTAGCACTATCCAGGGTGCAACAGAAGTGGTGGGGCTACACACACCCTGCCTCCTTGAGGGCCTTGAGCAGAAGACAGGAGATACTGTGAGCCTCTGAGGGTGTAGAACTATCCAGGGTGCACCAGAAGTGATGGGGCTACACACACCCTGCCTCCTTGAGGGCATTGAGCAGAAGGCAGGAGATACTGTGAGCCCTTGAGGGTGTAGCGCTATCCAGGGTGCACCAGAAGTGGTGGGGCTACACACACCCTGCCTCCTTGAGGGCCTTGAGCAGAAGGCAGGAGATACTGTGAGCCCCTGAGGGTGTAGCATTATCGAGGGTGCACCAGAAGTGGTGGGGCTACACACACCCTGCCTCCTTGAGGGCCTTGAGCAGAAGGCAGGAGATACTGTGAGCCCCTGAGGATGTAGCACTATCCAGGGTGCACCAGAAGTGGTGGGGCTACATACATCCTGCCTCCTTGAGGACCTTGAGCAGAAGGCAGGAGATACTGTGAGCCCGTGAGAGTGTAGCACTATCCAGGGTGCACCAGAAGTGGTGGGGCTACACACACCCTGCCTCCTTGAGGTCCATGAGCAGAAGGCCGGAGATACTGTGCGCCCCTGAGGGTGTAGCACTATCCAGGGTGCACCAGAAGTGGTGGGGCTACACACACCCTGCCTCCTTGAGGGCCATGAGCAGAAGGCCGGAGATACTGTGCGCCCCTGAGGGTGTAGCACTATCCAGGGTGCACCAGAAGTGGTGGGGCTACACACACCCTGCCTCCTTGAGGACCTTGAGCAAAAGGCAGGGGATACTGTGCACCCCTGAGTGTGTAGCACTATCCAGGGTGCACCAGAAGTGTTGGGGCTACACACACCCTGCCTCCTTGAGGGCCATGAGCAGAAGGCCGGAGATACTGTGAGCCCCTGAGGGTGTAGCACTATCCAGGGTGCACCAGAAGTGGTGGGGCTACACACACCCTGCCTCCTTGAGGGCCATGAGCAGAAGGCCGGAGATACTGTGAGCCCTTGAGAGTGTAGCACTATCCAGGGTGCACCAGAAGTGGTGGGGCTACACACACCCTGCCTCCTTGAGGACCTTGAGCAAAAGGCAGGAGATACTGTGAGCCCTTGAGAGTGTAGCACTATCCAGGGTGCACCAGAAGTGGTGGGGCTACACACACCCTGCCTCCTTGAGGGCCTTGAGCAGAAGGCCGGAGATACTGTGAGCCCCTGAGGGTGTAGCACTATCCAGGGTGCACCAGAAGTGGTGGGGCTACACACACCCTGCCTCCTTGAGGGCCATGAGCAGAAGGCCGGAGATACTGTGAGCCCCTGAGGGTGTAGCACTATCCAGGGTGCACCAGAAGTGGTGGGGCTACACACACCCTGCCTCCTTGAGGACCTTGAGCAAAAGGCAGGGGATACTGTGCACCCCTGAGTGTGTAGCACTATCCAGGGTGCACCAGAAGTGGTGGGGCTACACACACCCTGCCTCCTTGAGGGCCTTGAGCAGAAGGCAGGAGATACTGTGAGCCCCTGAGGATGTAGCACTATCCAGGGTGCACCAGAAGTGGTGGGGCTACATACATCCTGCCTCCTTGAGGACCTTGAGCAGAAGGCAGGAGATACTGTGAGCCCGTGAGAGTGTAGCACTATCCAGGGTGCACCAGAAGTGGTGGGGCTACACACACCCTGCCTCCTTGAGGTCCATGAGCAGAAGGCCGGAGATACTGTGCGCCCCTGAGGGTGTAGCACTATCCAGGGTGCACCAGAAGTGGTGGGGCTACACACACCCTGCCTCCTTGAGGGCCATGAGCAGAAGGCCGGAGATACTGTGCGCCCCTGAGGGTGTAGCACTATCCAGGGTGCACCAGAAGTGGTGGGGCTACACACACCCTGCCTCCTTGAGGACCTTGAGCAAAAGGCAGGGGATACTGTGCACCCCTGAGTGTGTAGCACTATCCAGGGTGCACCAGAAGTGTTGGGGCTACACACACCCTGCCTCCTTGAGGGCCATGAGCAGAAGGCCGGAGATACTGTGAGCCCCTGAGGGTGTAGCACTATCCAGGGTGCACCAGAAGTGGTGGGGCTACACACACCCTGCCTCCTTGAGGGCCATGAGCAGAAGGCCGGAGATACTGTGAGCCCTTGAGAGTGTAGCACTATCCAGGGTGCACCAGAAGTGGTGGGGCTACACACACCCTGCCTCCTTGAGGACCTTGAGCAGAAGGCAGGAGATACTGTGAGCCCTTGAGAGTGTAGCACTATCCAGGGTGCACCAGAAGTGGTGGGGCTACACACACCCTGCCTCCTTGAGGGCCTTGAGCAGAAGGCCGGAGATACTGTGAGCCCCTGAGGGTGTAGCACTATCCAGGGTGCACCAGAAGTGGTGGGGCTACACACACCCTGCCTCCTTGAGGGCCATGAGCAGAAGGCCGGAGATACTGTGAGCCCCTGAGGGTGTAGCACTATCCAGGGTGCACCAGAAGTGGTGGGGCTACACACACCCTGCCTCCTTGAGGACCTTGAGCAAAAGGCAGGGGATACTGTGCACCCCTGAGTGTGTAGCACTATCCAGGGTGCACCAGAAGTGTTGGGGCTACACACACCCTGCCTCCTTGAGGGCCATGAGCAGAAGGCCGGAGATACTGTGAGCCCCTGAGGGTGTAGCACTATCCAGGGTGCACCAGAAGTGGTGGGGCTACACACACCCTGCCTCCTTGAGGGCCATGAGCAGAAGGCCGGAGATACTGTGAGCCCTTGAGAGTGTAGCACTATCCAGGGTGCACCAGAAGTGGTGGGGCTACACACACCCTGCCTCCTTGAGGACCTTGAGCAGAAGGCAGGAGATACTGTGAGCCCTTGAGAGTGTAGCACTATCCAGGGTGCACCAGAAGTGGTGGGGCTACACACACCCTGCCTCCTTGAGGGCCTTGAGCAGAAGGCCGGAGATACTGTGAGCCCCTGAGGGTGTAGCACTATCCAGGGTGCACCAGAAGTGGTGGGGCTACACACACCCTGCCTCCTTGAGGGCCATGAGCAGAAGGCCGGAGATACTGTGAGCCCCTGAGGGTGTAGCACTATCCAGGGTGCACCAGAAGTGGTGGGGCTACACACACCCTGCCTCCTTGAGGACCTTGAGCAAAAGGCAGGGGATACTGTGCACCCCTGAGTGTGTAGCACTATCCAGGGTGCACCAGAAGTGTTGGGGCTACACACACCCTGCCTCCTTGAGGGCCTTGAGCAGAAGGCAGGAGATACTGTGCGCCCCTGAGTGTGTAGCAATATCCAGGGTGCACCAGAAGTGGTGGGGCTACACACACCCTGCCTCCTTGAGGACCTTGAGCAAAAGGCAGGGGATACTGTGAGCCCCTGAGGGTGTAGCACTATCCAGGGTGCACCAGAAGTGGTGGGGCTACACACACCCTGCCTCCTTGAGGACCTTGAGCAAAAGGCAGGGGATACTGTGCACCCCTGAGTGTGTAGCACTATCCAGGGTGCACCAGAAGTGTTGGGGCTACACACACCCTGCCTCCTTGAGGGCCTTGAGCAGAAGGCAGGAGATACTGTGCGCCCCTGAGTGTGTAGCACTATCCAGGGTGCACCAGAAGTGTTGGGGCTACACACACCCTGCCTCCTTGAGGGCCTTGAGCAGAAGGCAGGAGATACTGTGCGCCCCTGAGTGTGTAGCAATATCCAGGGTGCACCAGAAGTGGTGGGGCTACACACACCGTGTCTCCTTGAGTGCCTTGAGCAAAAGGCAGGAGATGACATGAAATAAAAAAGAAGGTTGACCCCTCGCAGAAGGAGATTATCAGGAAAGATGAGACAAGGGGCGAATTAAGGCGGGAAAGGAAGAGACTCCCTAGGCTTGGATACCCTAATACCGTCGGGGTCGGAAGAGAACAAGAGTTGAGCAAGTGAGGTCGACAGGAAAGAATGCTGAGAGGAGCCCGGCACTAGTAAGTGGAAGCAATGCCGGACTCAGCTGGGGTCCCGTGGTCGGCAACCCACGTCCCACTAGATGTGAGCACCTAGGGGGGTTCTGCACTGGAAATACGTGCTAAATGACGTAAATATATAACTAGTCGTTATTTATTGTTATTCAACGGTAACTGTCATTGCTCGTCGTTGCTCATCTGTTACTGAAAGATGCGCATTAGGAGTGTTCGTGTGTTTTCGAGACGTCATTTCACTGTTACCAATGTATGGTACACAAAATACACGACACAGATCATGCGTAGCGAGAAACAATTGGCTTACCAAGTGGACCGATACACTATTGGCTTCTAACTGGCCGAAAATTACTGCTTATTAAGATACAGAATTTAACATGCACGCATCATTTAAACCTTAGAAAAACAACAAAGCGAACGAATCGAGCACAGCATAAAACAAACACCACACGGTTCCGTATGCCTGGCGTTGGCAACATTTTATTTATAATAATAATAATAATAATTATCATAAAAATAATAATAATATCGGAACATTGAAAACATAATGGAGACAATATAGAACAGGCGATTGTTACTTTTCGGACATTTATATAGAATGAATGATAGCAGGTTAACCAAACAGATTTCAAAATATCTTTGGAAAAAGAAATCGACAACAGCCTGGTTTCAAGAAGTAAAGAAAGATTTAGAAAACAACAATGTAAGAGAAGTTTATGCACTAGAGAGAGAAAATAGGTATTGGGAATGGAAGGACTCCAAGGAAGGCAATATATGAAAACAGGCTCAAAATGGTCGGAAGAGAGAAAGAAGACACACAGAGAAAAGATGAAGGAGCATTGGAGGAAGAAGAGAGAACAACAAAGGACTAAACATTGCAATTAGTTCGTGGTCCTCAGAAGAGCCTAACGGAGAAAGAACAAGAAGAAAATATGGTATGACCTTGGATGCCAGGTGCAAGCTTTGTTATTTGACACCCAGAGGGTAGCTTGGATGTCGAATTTCATTGTTCCTTGAAGCACTATGAAAGTCAAGGAGGTTAGATAAAAATCTAAGCTCCTTGAACACTATAGCGCTTTCTAGTAGAGAAATGAGGAACTTTGTCTTGGCGGAACCTCTCGAGATTATTTTTGCCATTATGAACACGGCCTACTGAATTCAAATGGGTTCTTTGACATGCCAACATTGTATGACATGAGTGTCGTAAATTTTTGCCGCCTTTCAAAAATCACTTACCACGGCCAGGAGCGAACCTGCAATCTTGGGGTTAGTAGACCGACACGTTAACCACTCACCCACCGTGGCAAGCTAACATTTTATTTATCCTATAAATCATGCCCACTATGACCTCCGCATCTCAATCTTCACTATATAACGTCTGTTAGTGGACACTTGTTTTGAAAATAAATCGCATCTCTGTAGGTCTATTAGTCTTGTATGAACACTCTGTTGTGTTAAAGTACTTTCGACACATCCTGTGCTTCCCGGAAGCGCTGACCATCCCATCCTCTATCTTCTGCAATGCACCAAAAATAAACCTAGGCCTAACGGTATCACTTTCATTGTTCTCTTGAATTTGAAATGGCCACGATAAGAGAATTCATACTTTCACTATCTGGTCAGTTTTACCGTGAAACTTCTTAAATCTATTGTACGAGCTGTGCATTACAGTAGCAAGTAAGTGCATCTGAAATGGCTCCTCGTAAAAGTTTAACCTTAAAAGAGAAAGTAGACATAGTAGATTATCAGAAACGTCAGAAATGTGGTGTACCGAAACGATCTCAAGTGTTTAAGATTGGAAAGACACAGGCAGCAGAAATTGTGAAAAAACAAGAAGAGATAATTAAGGAATGGCATCTTAAAGGTAATGAGCTGCAAATTAGAGAGTTTCAAAGTGGTAATGGTGCTGTTATTGATAAGGCAGTGATAGTGGTTCAGCAAAATAAAAAGTCAGAACATCCGTGTGTCCGGACCAATGATACAGGCCAAAGCATTGGATTTCGCGGCAGAGTTAGGTATCGGAGATTTCAAAGCCTCGAAAGGCTGGCTCGAGAATTTCAGAAAGCGCCACGATGTAAAATTTAGAGATAAGAGAAAGGACAGGATAGAAACAACAAAGTTAAAGTGGTGTGGTCACATGATGAGGATGTACGAGGAGAGTACAAAAGAAAGCTTTTTCCGAAAAGACGACAGGGAAGAGACCACGAGGAAGACTCCGAAAGAAATGGACGGATACAGTGTGGGAGTGCATAGAGAAGATGGGAAGAAAACCTGAAGAGAGAAGTGGTGGAGAGACGAGCTTTAATTCACAACCTTACCCAGGAACCTGGACACGGGAAATGAAGATGATGATGATGGAGTCGTGTTATAAAAGGGGGACATTGGGTGCTTTATCGACAGTGGAGGAGGAAACATCTATTATAAGAGCATTTCCACAATTATTATTCATCATTACACAATATATTTTGGCTAATTCAATTTGACAAGAAACAAGAGAGAAGGAAGACAGAATATTGAAGTCAAAGGAAATCCATTGGAAATGGTAAAAAGCTTTAAGTATTTGGGGAGCAAACTCACAGAAGATGTTACAATAAATGAAGAATTGGAAAGAGAATCCAACAAGTTTTACCAGTGTGTGAGAGGTTTAGTATGGAACCAGCAAGAAAATTCTATTCTCAACGTATTACACAGCAATTGTGACATATGCAGCAGGTACTTGGTCCACAACAAACGCGATGAAAGCCAAATCCAAGCAGCCGAGATGAAGTTCCTTAGAGGAATAATTGGGTAGACACGGAGGGATAAGTGGACATTAGGGAGAGAACTGGGTTCCCAAAACTGCAGACAAGATAGAGCCCAGTAAGCTGAAGTGGTACGGACATGTGATGAGAATGGATGAATACAGAGTACCAAAAAGCATATTTATGGAGAAAATACCAGGAAGAAGACCACGAGAAAGGCCCAGAAAGAGGTGGATAGATACGGTGAAGGAAAGCAGAGGGAAAAGAGGAGTAAAAGAAAAGAAGTACGGTATTGAAAGAAGGAAATGAATGGTGGAGGTCCTTGATTCGCAACCCGACCCAGGGAACTGGAAACAGGAAATGAAAAAGAAGAAGAAGTAAGTAGTTTTGTACTTGGCTCATCACTCCCGAAGTGTTACCATAATTGCACGATGTAGATACAGTTGAACTTCCCGCAACATTTTGTATGGACATGGCCCAGAAGTTACAGTCAAACCACACCAATAGCATCCACACCAATTCATCAACACTGATTCACAAAACCAACACCTGAACAAGATTCCACATAAAGCCATTAAGCCTCAAAATGATGGTATCTGTGAGGAATGTAGCTAACACAGCAATATAAAGCAAGACTTATAAGTAACAGAGTTCAAAATCTTCAGGAATTCTAATTTTGATTAAGCACTGTAGACCAATTGAGCTGTCCATTAAGAAAATTCTAAACTGAAGAATGATAGAAAGATTAACATTTTGATGTCCAGTGGAGTCGCATTAATCCTTACTAAATGGGACTGGATTCTGTTCAGATTGCAACATTCGATTCGTCCAGTTGTAAAACTCTTTTAGTCCACTTGTGAATAAGAATCATGTCGTAACATTATTTATTTAATTATTTTATTTTGTTTTATTTTATTTCGCTTTATTTTGTTTTTAATTGTTTTATTTAATCTTTTGTTTGTTTTTTGTTTTGTTTTATTTTGATTTTCCAGAAAACAAACATAAAAACAAAAACAAAAAACACGAAGCAAAAAGGAAAATTCAAAAACAAAATCAAAAGCAGAAAACAAAAAAACAAGAAACACAAAGGAAAAAACAAAATTCAAAAAAAAAAAGCAAAAGCACAAAGCAAACACAAAACCAAACACCAAAAACACAAAGCAAAAAGCAGAAAGTAGAAAACATCAAACACAAAAGATACGTGACGTAAAGTCCAGAGAAACGTTTCTCATGAAAATGATTCTTATTGACAAGTGGATTAAACGGGTTTTGTAACTGGACGACTCATTTTTGGTTTAACTGGGAATAGTTTCTATAATACAGCACAGTATAATATTACAGTAGAATGACCATGATACCTTGACGACGTGTTAATTATAAACTATTTAATTTTACTTAAAGTCAATATTAATTTCATTGAAACCATCTTCAGCTGGTTTATGATGAGTACCATACCAAAAGTTCACATAGCAAATTTTCCACCAATAAAAAACCAGATCTGTTACAATAAATGTTGTAAATTAAGCACAAGAAATTGTCTTGAAAAAACAGCGTAGAAATGAGGAGATGTGATGTGTAAAATATGTACTGTTTGTTGAATCAGTTAGGTTATAAAAATTCTTGATGTGTATTTGCTAGGATAGTATAGAAAAACTTTGAAATATGTCTGACGAAGTTATTAAGAAATGTTGAAAAATGTATCTGTTGTGTATTTGCCAAGAAACTAAACAACTACACAACAGATACATTTTTCAACATAATTTCACCAGACTATTTTCATTAAGGGGGAGGTGGTAGGGTAAAATACTGCTTGATATCAGAGAAAACTGTATTACGTTGCGCGGTAAAACAGATGTACCTGATTCATCACGAATGTCACATTTCATAGAACACGACATTATCATTGCATTAAATGGATTATAAGTTAGTCTACATGAAAACCTTCACAAGAACAAAACAATGTTAGTGTATACGATGGTGAGTGTCACAAGTACATTGCAAGACATAGTATCGGCAGTTGATGGAGCGTCTCGGCTCCCTTGTTGCAATCAGCAGGCAACAACCAGGGCTTACTCTGCCATACCCTTCACTATTGATATCTGGTTGGTGCTCAAGCCTGGCATCGACCAAACGGACGAGTGCTCATAGACAGTTGGCACGCTTCGGTTTCTCAGACAGTTCACAGTCATTTACTATAAAGTTTCCTGAATTATTAAAGAATAAAATTATCAATCCATATAGCATACAAATAAAAGGAAACGTACATCGTTTATAACTAAAAATATTATTACGTTATTGTCTTTTCTGAATTGGTCTGGTCGTTGTGCAACACTGGAACATTATTACCAGCCGCCACTGATATGTTGTAATCTTCTTCTAGTCCCTCTCCGTTCCGGATGTCAGCTTTCTCTGTTCTGAGCCGAATGAAATAACTCTTCCGATGTCTTGAGAGTCCAGTCTCTGAGGGGATTCATCTCCTGCCAACAGTTCTCTTTCTGGGTATTTTTCCTTGCAGAAGATGATATCTGCTTCTGTTGCGCATAATATGACCGAGGAATTGCATCTTTATCATTTTTAGACTGGCCAGTACTTCCATATCCTTATATGCTCTGTGCATGATACTCTAAGCATTCTTCTTCTTATGACAGCGTCTCCCTCCGAAGGTTGGCGATCCAATTGATTATGGTTACACGCAAAACGGCAGCACGGAAGATTTCTATCGATATATGTCCATACCACCACCGCAAGTCTTTCATCCAGGAATTTCTTCGTCTTCCCACAGATCTTTTCCCATCAATCTTCCCATGAATGATCAACCGCAGAAGTTCATATCGTTCACCTCTCAGGTATGTGCCAGAGGTAGCTGAGCTTACTCTCCTTGATGGTTGTGAGAAGCTCTTTCTTCTTGTTCAAGATGTTGAGGACTTCTTCATTTGTTTTCCTTTCTACCCAAGATATTCGGAGTATTCTTCTGTATAAGTTCATCTCAAAAGATTCAATCCGCTTCTCCAGTAATGGCTGAGCGTCCATCCTTCGAAATCATACAAAAGGACAGGAAAAACATAGCAACGTAACATTCGAACTCTGAGCTGAAGATTGAGTTCTCGGCTGGTGAATAAGGTCCTCATGGTGTTGGACATATTTCTTCAAAGCCTCTAATTTTCAATTGAGTGACTTTGTTAAAGTCCATGTTTCTACTCCGTAATAAAGAACGGAAAACACATTTTTGTGGTTAGTTTTAACTCTCGACTATTAAAAAGTTTTCCCATTTTGTTGAACACAGCCCTAGCTTTACCGATGCGGGACTACACTTCATCTAAATTATCCCATTGATAGTTAATGATGGTTCCGATATATGTGTATTTCCGACCCTTTCAACAGGTCTTTGATTGATTACAAGATGATATGCAGTGTTAACATTTTTGCTTATGACCAAAACTTTGGTTTTCTTTATATTGATGTCAAGATCATATTCGTGGCTAGTTAATGTTGTATGTTTAGTAAATGAGGAGCCTATTTCCAAAAGTCGACATCTGACATTTTTTACAAAAAGTAGATTTTTTTTATTTCATATTCCTCTTGGAGAAACGCATCAAATGGATGGTGGAAGATGTTCCAAAACACGATATCTGTGGTTAAAAATCAATATTAAAGTTTGACTTTATTTCCAAATCTCGACATCTGCTTTGTTAAGTTATTTCCATAACCCGACATCTGCACTTCGTTCCTAAATCCGACATTTTGCATAAGAAAGTTGATGCAACTTCCAAAGTGTGTTCCAATACTCGACATTCCTGTTGCATTATTTCGAGGCAGTGTTTCCCGCGAACTTTTTTGATTGTAGTACTTAGCAATGTCTGGCGCCAATTAACTTCTGTCTAAGTGTTCCCGCCAAGTTTGTTCTAACGTGACAATGCACTGTTTCAACGCAGTATTTGTTGGTTCTATACTTCAGTCACCAGTTGGCATCTGATTAGTTTGGTGCTGTTCTACAAAGCAATGGATAATTCCTTAAAAGTATCTCCATCTGTACCTGGACGTGGGAGGAAACATTCCCGTGACCCCGAAAACTGGGCTAAGAATAAGAAGAAAAGAGAAAGGTGAGCATTTCGTTACTAATTCGTTTAGCAATAATTATCATATAATCGTTACAGATAATGCGTTCTTGAAGCAGAATCTAGATAAATATTATATTTTCAGATACTCTGCTTCACAACCCCCCAAAAGTACCAATATGCAATCACAAGAAGGGAGCATTTCAGTGCCAGACGCTGACAACTAGGGACATCAAACATTTTCATAACATATTCTACAGCACGCCAAAGAAGCTTATCCAGGACGCACTTATAATCAAGTATACAGCGGCAGCACTTCCGAGGAGAACCGCGAGTAATGGCAGTAACAAGAATAAGAACATATCGATAAAATATTTTGTGAAAAAGGCAACAAAGCGACCCGGTAAAGAACCTGTTGTACCCGTATGCAGGGCAACTTTTCTAGGTATCTTGCAGATATCAAAAGACAGGGTGGGTCTGGCTTGTAAGCGTCACTTTGAGACTGGTTTTCTGCCTGTAGATAAACGAGGAGGAGATACTCGTAGCAAGTACAGTGAAAATAAAAGGCTAGCTATGAGCATTTTCATAGAGAAATTAAATAGTGAATTACACTATTGTAGAGGACTAGTGAAAGGTCACCAGTATTTATCAAGTGAGCTGAACATTAGTAAATTGTGGAGAAGTTACAACCAGTCAGTATCAACTGAGCTACGAGTTAAGGCAGCTTACTTTAGGCATTATTTCTGTCGGAACTATAATATTGGATTTGGCACTCCAGCGACTGATGCTTGCTCGAAATGTTTGTTGCTGAAAGCTAAACTGAAGCACTGCAAGATTCCTCAAGAAAAGAATAATATAATAACTGAGTTAAGAGTACATAAATTAAGAGCACAAGCGTTTTATGATGTTCTACGTAATCAGGAAGATAATGAAGTGATATTACGTTACGATTGCCAGAAAAATTTACCCCTTCCAAAATTACCTGATCAAGCCACGTATTACTCCAGACAATTGTATATGTACAATTTTACAATCTGTGTAGGAACATCGCGTGATCGTCAAACTACACGGAACACTTTTGTATACCAGTGGCTGGAATCTTCTCGTCCAAAAGGATCTAACGAAATAGCTTCCTGTGTTTATGACAGACTTAATCATCTTGATCTTACAGGTATCACAAAAGTTAATTTGGTTTCTGACGGCTGTGGGGGTCAAAATAAAAACAGTATTATGATTGGAATGGTTTCCTATTGGCTGTATAATGATTCCCCCGCACAAGTTAAAGAAATGGAGATGGTATTTCCCGTTGTAGGCCACTCCTTCATACCCCCAGACCGAGTCTTCGGGAGAATTGAAAATGAGTTTAAAGTGCGAGACACTATTGTAAAACCAGCAACCTACACTCAAATTTTCAAGCAGTTTGGCACAGTGAACACGTTAGGTGTTGATTGTCCGGTGTATGACTGGAAAGGTGGCGTCCAATCTTCTTTTAAAGCACCAGGGTCATGGCATTTCAGAATTCAATCCTGCAAGAGATTCGTGTTTAGGAAAGTAAAATCCTCTACTCTTCTTCGTGGAGAGCAAAATTATAGGAGTGACTTAACTGATTTCAAAGGGATAACTAAAAAGGGAAAAATGGTAACTTTTGAGAAAGTTCAGTTGCCTCTTGGAGTAGCCGTCAAAGAAGAGAAGATGAATGATGTGAACAAACTACTAACACTTCACTACGGGGAATGAACTTCAATATTATAAGAAAGTCTTGGATCCAGAAAACCTGACAATTGATGTGGAAGACGATCTTGTTTGTGAACCCCAGGAGGAGGATGACGACTTGAGAATGTAAACTGTGTGACTGATTGCTCCTTGTGTATTATTATGTTAGTGCATACTATTTTTTATATAATATACTAGAAACTTGTGTTCACTGTAAATTTTGTGTGCTTATTAAATAAGGAGTGCATAACAACATTATGTGGCTTAAAATCCTTGTTAAGCAAAATCCATGTTTTGTTCCAAAACTCGTCATATGCTAGAAGTTCGTTCCAAAATACGATTTTCCATTAACGTACTTCCAAAATCCGACATCTGCGAATTTTAATGCTAAATATCTCCTAAACGCATTGCTGAATCTACCCCTGGAGCTATTTTTTAGGTTTATGGTATGTTTATGTTAGAGTTAGTACCAAGAATAACATAAAATGTCCTGAATTTTACCGTTTAAGCGTTTTTTTTCGTTTTTCTCAATAACTTCAATTGTCGTAACGCCTACATTGAGTTCCTTGGCAATTTTTTTGAGCAATTTCCACTTTGTCCAGTCTTCGTAGCACTGCTAATTTATCATTTGATGAAAGAGTAACGTGTTTACATTTCACACCTGACATGTTGCAAAACACACACAATGTAGCCTACAGTTAGCAAATTACTGCACAGTGCTCTAATGAACGCAGAAGAACAATGTGGTAAAGCCAACCGACAGTGAGCACTAAAACCTTCACAGTACGTACAGTATAAAACACAGAGAACCACAGAAACGATAGGAGAGAATGGTGGAGCACTAAAAAGGACAAGCGATAACAACAATTGCATGACAGGTCACCGCTACGAGTCGGGGCAAGTTCGGCACGGGAGGATCAACTGATTCATGAAGCGTAAAAGGGTGTGCGAAAAAAGAAAGTTACCGCAGAAGAATTCGGTTCGAGTGATCTGGGTCGGGCGCGAATCAAGGACAGCATTCGCTACATAGATCACACACACATTCTTCAGTTGGTTGGTGGAATCGCTTGTTTTGGCAGAACTTGTAGTAGAAGCCATGTGTAGCATAACGTGTCATTATGTGTCGGAGTTCATAGTTCGCCTGTTTCCATTCGTCAGTCATTATGGCGTCAGTGGTGTAGAAATCATCCCAGATAGCGTTTTGCTTTTATTTGAGGATTTGAAGGGCACTCTCATAGGCATCGGTGCGCGGCAGTAGCATCTGCAGTCTAATATCTTCTATGTAGAACATTTCTTTGGGAAGACATAAGTAAGTCTGGACAACGCTGTCTTCCCGATACCCAAGATTCTTTTCATATAGTGGGCATTGACTTTCTCTAATGTTAGTAGGTCGTTCTCTTTTAGAAGACAGGAATCATGTCCTAGTGTTGCGACATCACGCTGAATGTTTCTGAATGCTCTTCCTCACTGTATCCATCCACCTCATCCTCGGCCTTCGCCTTTGGCGCCTTCCCGTGACTTTCTCAGTAAATAATCACTTCGGGACTCTGTCTTTTCCCATTCGCATCATATGTCCATACCATTTTAGTTCACTGATCTCGATCTTGTCTTGTAACTTTGGGAATCCTGTTTTCTCCCTAATTTGCTTGTTTCTGATTTTGTCTCTGCGAGTATTTCCAATTATAACTCTAAGGAACTTCATCTCTGCTGCCTGGATTCTACTTTCCTCCTGTTTAGTTGTTGTCCACGTGCCTGCTGCATACGTCAATAATTCCTGGTTCCACATCAGACCCCTCACACACTGCTTGTTGGATCCTCACTTATCCCTCCATCAACCATTATGAAAAATAAACACAAGATTTATAGCGAGCGCTGTGCAGGAGTGTCTATTTATAAGGAAACTGTCATTTGTAGCTCTTCAATTGGAAAACACGATTGTGCCCAATGAATGGGTGGGTATATGTAAACACACTCCTAGGAAAAATTGCTTGAATTAATTAACTATCACGCTTAAATGGGGCAATTTAGGATTACGCGTTTCATCCCTCAAGTGGCCATCATCTGATCCTGATCACTGTATTGCGGTTAAAATTTACACTAAATTAATTAACCTTTAAGTACACCAGGCGTACCAAAATTGGTATATTTTAGGTTGTAATGTTTCTGCAGGCTGTTAGGAGCCATCTAACCTATCCCTAAAATGCTCCCAAGCAGTGTCGTTGTTGGATTGGTTTATTCACAGGAATAAACATTGAGCTATTGCAAAGTACAATATTGATTCAGTTATTTAACTCAGTATTATTTCTTAAATCATATTTTAATAGAATTAAAAACTATCTCCTTGTCTCGTACGATTCTGTGTTATTAGGGCTTGTATACGAGCTAAGAATCCAAAGCGACTTACTGAACAGGATATCTATGACGCTTTAGCACTAGCAGAATCAGAAGAAGAAGTTTGATGAGACGCAGATACTTCCAAGGAAGTATAGACTAAAATGATCACGATACAGAATATCCTTAAATATTCTGCTTGTAGAACAGTTTTTTAATGTGTTAATTAAGATAAAATGTTTAGGCTAAGTGATTTCGTGACATGATTCTCTTCGTGTACAAAATACACCCAAGACATAACAATACTGTAGTAGTGTAATTTAATTAATTTAGAACCGACAGCGGTGACTACACTCGGCAAAGCGCAACGTTAGGTCACGAGGCCAAGCTCTCTGCTGACTCGGTTGGAGTCCTACTGTTGACCGTCCTTGAAATGGTTTCCCATTTTCAACACCAGGCAAATGCTGGGACAATACCTTCCACATCCTTGCCCAGTTTCTTCCATCTTCAGCCATTCCATCTCTGATCCCAGCGCGCAGGTCGCCCACGGGCTTCGACTAGAAACACCTGCACTCGGCCACTCAGAAGGCCACACGTCAAACAAAACAAAAAACAAAACAAAAATATTTTAGTGTACATTTTAACCGCTACTCACTGATCAGGATCTGAGGGTCGAAACACGTAATCCTAAATTGCCCCATTTAGTTGTGATAATTAATTAATACATGTAATTTTCCCCCAGTAGTGTGCAGTAGGACCCCTGTTGTCCGCCCTCAGCTAGTCTGCCGCTCCGACCGTGCTAGGGTCGAACTTGCCCCAACTCGTACCTGTGACTCACTAGCAGTCGCGCCATTGTTGTTTACAAGTACCTGTTATCACGTGTCCGTTTTAGTGCTCGGTCATCTCTTCTAACGTTTCTGTCGTCCATGTTTTGTACAGTATGACTGTAAAGTTTTTGTGCTTACTGTTGGCTGGTTTTATGACATTGTTGTTCTGTGTTCTTTACAGTACTGTACAGATGTGTGTGTCAGGACTGAAATGTAAACACGTTATAACAGCTTAGGCTTTCACGGCCGGCGATCATAATTAAGTACAAGTTTTTCAGGCTTGTAGGCCGTGGTCCAGACAGGATATCTCTCGACGTTTCACCGAAAACTGCGTCCAGCATTTTCAAGGGGTCCGCTCCTTTCCTTGGTCGGCAGTGGAATGAGGAAGTGGCTTGAAATAATGGGTAAAGGTTGGTAGTGGGGTATTGATGCTTGAATGACTTTTGTCATACTCACATTGTGTTAAGAACCCTTGAAAATGCCGGATGCAGTTTCCGGTAAAACGTCGGGAGATATCTCGTCTGGACCACGGCCTACAAGCCCAAAAAACTTGTACTTTGTAAACACGTTACTCTTTCATTAAATAAAAAATTATCAGTGCCACGAAGACTGGACAAAGTGGAATCACTCCAAATAATTGCCAAGGAACTCAATATAGGCGTCACGACAATAAAAGATTGTAGAAGAAATCGGAAAGACATTGAATCATGTATAGTGGTGATAGATGGTGAAAACGCTCTTTTGAATCGCAAAACATTGAAAAGCCCTAAAGTTTAACTGCTTGACAACGCATTGTGGATAAGGCTCTACCAAGAAAGAAGGAAAGGAACCCTGGCATCTTGAGTTCACACATTCTTTATTTTAATAGAAATCCATATCTTTCTGTACTTTCTGATAATCCGACCTCTTTTGCGTTCCAACCAAACCCTCAGTCCCAAAGGTGACGGATTACAGGGGTTGTACTGTATTAACATATTTATATCTCGTACCCTGCCCAATCATTGGCCGACTGAAGAGCTCGTACAAATTACAATGTTGTATTGGCAACACTGAAAAAGAGGCTTCAAATCTCAACAAGGAAAAGAAACTCATTTAAAGCTCGAGTTACCTTCGGTTGGAGGAAGCTAGGTTTAGGTGGGTAAAGTGTATGAGGGACTAAAACGTTCAACTTCAAGTTGACTATTTATGATAATAGAAACCCCTTTCTTTTATGTATCTCTATATCTCGAATTTTCGATGACTCGAAGTAATTTCTATCTACGAAACCACTTGGAGATATGCAAGTTCACCTGATTGTTAATTGTACATGTTTCGAGCCTTCTTCTGCAACAATATAAAATCTTTTGCATATGCACCACATTCGAAATCAAACAATGTATAGAACAATCTGTCTTACAATAAAAGGGGAGTACTTTAGCTGAGACTATTTTACAAAATTAAAGAGTAACAAAATATGCTTGTTTTCTTTAAGCTATTTTGTCTGTAATCTTACAGAAACTGAAGATGCTAACTAGACAAGCGAAACATGTCAATTCTGTACTTTCCCCTCCTTCTTGTAATTCTAGCAAAGAACTTTTGTTGTAGTTGCTTAATTTGTGGGGCTTGAACATGGTGGTCGTTCAGCCTCTTTGTACTCGGGTGTCAGATTGCTGAGGTTCACAAGTTATATTTTTTTCCCTGAGCTTATTTGCCCGAAATTTGACAAATAAGTGCGAATGATATGTCCGATACCCCTTTAATAACATTTTTATTTTGCCTATAAAAGCATATCATGGCCATTTTTGTTTTTTGTTTTATTTTGCTCATTTTAGTAATATTTGTTTACATTTTGACAAAGTACATATTATGTGGGTGCAGTTTGTATGTTTCCCGGAACAAGCAGATAGCAGGTTTAGAAGACCTGATTGTGAGAAATAGCTTCTCATCTAGTAAGATACTACTCCGGAGCTGCTCTGAACAGCAATTAGTAAACAAGGAATCTCCGAGTTATCTTCCACCTAGTTTTGTCTTGATGGGCCCAGGAGGTACTGTAGACCTATCAGTGTGTCTGCTGTATTGTCGCCTTTTATGTTAGTACCAGACTGGCCCGAAAATAAGCCGCATTACTTATTAAAATTATTTGGGTAAACAATCTGGGTGCGACTTGTAACCTAAATTATTTGCTTAGAGCGCTCACCCTCACGTTTTCGGTTTGTTTAAGGTTACGTTTTGAGGTTAGGAAATGGCTACCTCTTGCTGGGACACTGCAGGGAGTTTAGTGCCTTGTGCCAACTAGATACTTTGTGGTGACCTAGCAATGAGGTAATAGGGAGGGCTTTGCCCAATGAAGTTTCATTTCTCTATATGTTCTTTTTATGATAGTGTGTTGTTTTATGATCTGCTTGTTGGAATGAATGATAGTGATATGTTTAAAATGGATTGGGTTATGATTTGAGGTTTTGGAAAATAATGAATGTATAGGAAGATTATGATGAAAACGAATAGATCAAGTTTGGTGTTTTGTGCTATTATGAATTAAGAATTATATCAGAGATAAATAAAGAAAGGAAAATTATATGAATTGCAAGAATATCAAGTATTGATGGTTTTGATTGCCAGAGAACTTCTAGTAAGAAGAAGGACAGAAAGAGACTTTTAAGAAAACGCAAGAAGACAAGAAAGGAGCAGAGGTATGTTTTAGAATGGAATTCATTCTTATTTCTTTGCGTGTTTAACGCTATATCGACCCAGAAGATTATTATAAGTAAAGAATTTAGTTACATTGATCGCACTACATGTGTAGCTTGTTGTTGTTGGTTGACCCCGACCAATATATAGAAGAGATTTGTTTCATTGATCGCCCAATGTATGGGGTTTGTTGTTGGTTGACTCCGACCATAACTACTATTTAAATTTATTACAGACTTATATTCGCTACCTTCACTTTTATATGTCATGTAGTCTACTGTATAAAAAGGAATGCTCATTAGCATCATCATTCAGCATTCATGTGAAAGAAAGAGCAACAGCAGCGATAAGAGCAATTTACCACATTCAACAGCCTCAAAAACTCTCAATAAAAACGGCTATGACATTTAAAACGGTCATAGCACCAATAGCAACTTACGGAATCCACATAATTTGGGACAACTAAAAGAGAACGACCTACTAACATTAGAGAAAGTCAATGCCCACTATATGAAAAGAATCTTGGGTATCGGGAAGACAGCGTTGTCCAGACTTACTTATGTCTTCCCAAAGAAATGTTCTACATAGAAGATATTAGACTGCAGATGCTACTGCCGCGCACCGATGCCTATGAGAGTGCCCTTCAAATCCTCAAATAAAAGCAAAACGCTATCTGGGATGATTTCTACACCACTGACGCCATAATGACTGACGAATGGAAACAGGCGAACTATGAACTCCGACACATAATGACACGTTATGCTACACATGGCTTCTACTACAAGTTCTGCCAAAACAAGCGATTCCACCAACCAACTGAAGAATGTGTGTGTGATCTATGTAGCGAATGCTGTCCTCGATATCATGCAAAACATTGCCGATAAAGACATATATCAATAACCCAATTGGCATTGGAATAATGTACAGTACATTACTCACTTTTGTATTTTGCGCATTGTGAGCTGTTTCAATAATAATAATAATTAGCAAGATTAAAGCAACAATCCAGTCTGTAAGAGAAACTAGTGGCAACAATGCAAACTTTTGCTTTGGCGGTTACATTGCTATTCGGTAACTCCGTATTGTTCCTCAGTTTTCGTAAGATCTCCTTAACTCAAGAATGAGCATGCATTATGCACAACTATCAGAGAGGCTGGAAGAAAATACGGATGTCAGAAAAAATGTTTAGATGTTGGTAAGTACAGGGTTATTATGTGTGCGCCCCAGTAAATACAGCAAGCTAAGCCGGCTGTGACTAGCGCAGATCGTGGCCACGCGTCCGGGTTCAACCAGAAGTCGGCGCACACTTTCACACTTTTACCAAACATGTTCAATAATGTGGACTTACCGGTGCTCATAGTCCTCCCTCACTTGTAACACACACCTGACATCTTCTGTCAACTCTTTTATTATTTACGGAGCCTGTTTCCTGGAATCGTTCAGCGAGCCTCCTAATTGTACTGGCATTAGGCACAAGTCTTCCTGGAAACTTGATTCGAAATTTTAGTCTCGTTTCAGAACAAGATTCTCTGCTTTCCATATATGAATTATGGATAAACACACGTTCACGCAATGTGAATTGGTGTCTAGGCACAGTGATCACAATACTCACTAAACGTGCAACACTAACGTCTAAGCTTTGCAGATACACGTCCATATGAATGACAAAACACGTGTGAACTAACAATACGAGTCAGTGGAGCGCGTCCGCGATCTGCGCTAGTCACAGCCTGCTTAGCTTGCCGTGTTGACTGACACGCACACATAATGACCCTGTACAAGAAAATAAATGTGTCTTCCCCTAATCCAGATGTGGTTTATTTTCGGGCATAAACTTTTCTTTCCCTTTTTCCTCTTCGAATATTAAGGGTGCGACTTATATGTGGGGTCAGCTTATTTTTGGGCCAATACTGTAATACTCCAATACTTGCTACTGAACCCTTATTGATCTTCGATAAATAAGTATTCATATTTATTATTATTATTACTACGGCCCAGGCAGCACATAAGGAAGTCGACTTGGATATTAGGGAGGCCAGTATTTCGTAATGGTTGCAACAGAAGCTGAGTTGGTAGCTATTCCTGGGGGACGGCCAGAATTAGTCGAGTTCAAGGCCAAATTGTGCAACTACTGTACCAAAATTGGAGACATAAAGGAAGAATCATGAGGTCCTCTCAACGAACATACGATTGAATCAGCCAATCGCAAGAGACCAAGCCGTGACCACGAGGTGGACGGCGTCAGTAGTAAAAAGCGCGCGGAAGTGTGTATCTAAGGAACCGCCGAACGGATTAATCTCCGCTCGAGTAATTTGAGACGTTGGATTTATTTGGAGAAGAATGACACTAGCCCCATCTTTGTGAGACAAAAACTCTGGAAGTTTTTATCCGACTCCGCCCCACTCCACCGCCCTTGTCAGTTTCTCATAAATAGTTTGGCCTGACGCCAATCTAAGTACTTATCTTGTGGAGCCTTCAGAGGCATACTCCACGCCAGTTTGAAGTGTGATTTTGACGCTCGAATTTATCTATGTACTCAGTTGTGGAGCCTTCAGAGGCATACTCCACGCCAGTTTGAAGTGTGATTTTTTTTTTACGCTCTAAAATCAGTGAAGCTAATTTTATTTTCTGAGCTCTGGGGAGCTAAAGTCGCAGCGTTTGCAGTATCGAATTTTAAAAGTTATAATACATTCTGTTCTAAAATCAACTAAATTGTGTGATCTAAATATTTCACGCCAGCGCGTGATAAACTGTAACATTCTTTTAAAGACGACGAGTTCAACTTTAAGGGGGAAGTATCGTATCACCCTCATTAGCGCTTACCAGAACCGAAGTCCATAAGACGGGACGGAAATACCGGACGAGATAGCGACTGCGAGTGCAGCCAGGATTTTGAACTTGTTAACGAGCCAGTGGCGCGGACTCGAGATGTATATTTTATGTATAAATTATGTGTATTGTATGTGTGTTTTTATAGTGCGTATGTGCGATATAATTAGGGCCAGTCTTCGCTATTAATCGCAGTAGGACAATTGTGGGTGAACTGAGTAGCCTGCAAGCGATTATAGATAGGCAAATATTTAACATTGAACTTTTCTGCCAAGGAGTCGAGACCAAGATGATCAGCACGTGGTTTGAAGTTGGGATGAGCTTCATGAAATCAACGCAGACGACTACTATGGAGTGCTAAATTGTCCATAGGGCAATGGGTTGAGAAGGATGTCCTTAGTCCTACATGCAGAAGCGGTGATGTACTAAAATTGGATTATTTCAATTATGTAGTTAGATTTGGCCGGGGAACTTTGTAAATAGTCATGTTTTTCTTTCTTGTAGTTATAGCTGTTTTTCTTGTACCAACACTATATGTTTAAATGTCCGTTGGCGCGTGGCCAAAGTGTTTGTTGATATTTTTGATTTTTTTTCTTGAGTCATGTGTAATGTACGCGGCGTGCGTGCGTGATTTTTATCCTTTCAATTGCGGAACCCGTTACATTCGATAAATGGTGCTTTATTAACGTTAATACTTTGAAATAGGAATGGGAGGAAATGATTGTAAAACATTTTGCTGAACAGGTTATGATTCATGTTAGGGTAGCCGAGTGCACCAACTTAAAAGTAATTGTAGAACACCTTCGTTCTAATTTTGATAGATTTTTCTTGAGTCCTTTTCAGGTGACTAGTCACGGCATAGAACGATGGCGCCAGCATGTGGATATTATTTGTGTCTTTTATTTCAGGGTCTGTCACAACCCACACGTGTGATTCAGTGTGTGTTGATGTGTCTTGTGTGTGTTGATTCTACGTGAGGAGGGGGTAGTTGTCCTACCGCCCTTATATATTATTGCTGCTGTTGTATTTTAGATGGAAAGACAGAGTGCTCTTGGGAGACTGCTGATTCTTGTCCATATGTTTTTCTGACACACACGTATTATTGTGCTTTGGGGCACATTTCTTCGAGGTTCGACCCCATGCTCTGGGAGGTCGAGGTTATTGACACGTGGGTTGACAGACATGCAGAGTTCCACAAACCGCCCGTTTTGCCTGTGACTTATTTTTGATAGGCAGTCCTCTTTGTCCGACTGAACCCTGTAAGCTTTCATGCAGCAAACCTGTTCATTGTGATGGCTAATTTTTAAGCCATTATTAATTGGGGAGTTCGCCATGTGTGTAACGGATTGTTGTACCTTGTATGGATAAGAATATTGTGATTAACGTAAATGTTGGCTGTTTGCCTATTGCTTTGTTGATGACTCGATTTCATGTAATTTTGTTTGTCACACCCGTGTGGTGTAGTGGTAGAGTATTTGTAAATTTTGACAGCGGTCATTTGAGTATTTTTCTATTGGTCACGTGTTAATGTACTTGTGTTGATTTGTATGAGAAGTCCTAAGCCTTTAGGCAGTAAATGTTGCTACGGCAATTCAAGTCCAATTTCACACGGAAATTTTGTGTTTGTTTATAGTAGATTTAGGAAGTGTCGGTTTAATTTAAGTATTGTAGTGGTGTTCCCTCGTGTCGGTCTAGCTCTAGGAAATGCGGATTCGTTGTTTGAAGGGTCACTCTGGATGATAACGGATCACGCATTCAAAGTACACATCGTGGTGCATGTAGAACGGCGTACGCACTTATATGGTCACTTTTGGTATTGTTTTAGTTAAGGACGCTTGGTCCAGGTAATTAATCTCTCCAGAGATATCGCCTAAATTGTTTGGCATTTTTATTAAGCGGGAGTCAGTTGGGAGTTTTTGTTGTTAATTGTTTATGTGTAAATATGGTGATTTGTTATTAAATTCAGTTGTTTTAACCCTGGCTTCACTCTTTCCTGCATGTTATTTTGTTATATGTTACCCTGCAAGTTAATGAAGCGCCCTGACAGCAACTTACGAATATGACCTGTTACGCCCCGAATCTGAGTCTCATATGCTTCTTTGCAAGGGTTCATAAAACAAAAATGGCTGCCCAAGTGGGGATTGTTGTTGTTGTTGCTTCGCTGATCTCATACTTATTTCGTTGAGAAATGATGCCAGGTCAAGCGGACATGTAAATTCAGTAAATGGAGGCGATGTTGTACCGCCATGTGCATTAGTAAAATCACTGAGTTCCTAAAGTTAGAAATATTGAACAAGGTTAGAATTTGATTTGGTATTTGTTATAAACTTGTTCTGGCGCCCACATTAAAATTAGAAATTTGCATTATTAATGAACTCAGTCAAAGCAGGAAGATGTTGCCTTATATTTGACATTTAATTGACTTCGGTTAATTGGTGTTTCGTAAATTCTGTTGGTTAGGAATTTAAAAGCAGATCACTAGGGGTTATTTTGTTGTTTGGGAATAAATGTCATTGTATTCAGTAAATTTTGTTACTGAAATTTTCATTAAATTAGAGCCAGTAATATTTAAATGTGTGACATGTATGTGCGTATAGGGCTGAAACCTTAGCCCATAACCCTGTTTTTCTCTGAATATATTTTGTGTGTGATATGGCGAGTGTTGATGAGATAAAGGCATTGTTAGAACAGATGTCGATCCAAATGTCCGCGAAAACGGAAGAACAATTAGAACAGATGTCGATCCAAATGTCCGCGAAAACGGAAGAACAATTAGTGCAGATGTCCGTAAAGACGGAAGAACAATTAGATAAACAATTAAAGAACTGCGAAAAACAATTACTTGATATGAGCGGTAACATTTCGGTCCAGTTAGAAGTCCAGAAATTAGACACTGACAAACAATTCAATGAACTAAACCACAAATTGTCACAACAGGCGGTAACACAAACCGAACAGTTAGGAAAAATCACAAATGATATTAATCAGAGCGTTCAAAAAGTAGAGAAACTGGCAGGCGAGGTTGCGGAAAATAACATCAAACAGTTAGGCGAAATGAAGAAATTGGAGGCGAAA
Organism: Meconema thalassinum; assembly: GCA_946902985.2. NCBI lineage: Eukaryota > Metazoa > Arthropoda > Insecta > Orthoptera > Tettigoniidae > Meconema > Meconema thalassinum. Next base: position 343,266,245 of record OX336395.1, read on the forward strand.
TTCGATAACAAATTAGTACAATTTGACGAGATGGTGGCAGATAAACTCAAGCAGATAGAGGCAGCATGTGTCAGTAACACCGCGGGAGTGAAGAAAACCCAAGAGAAACTACAGCAGCAAATTAATTCGGTAGATAACAACGTGCTGGAATTAATAAAGGAAATAGATAAAGTTGAAGTTAAGGCTGAAACCGAGCGGATACACTTGCGGGAAAATTTAGAGGAGCAATTAGGCAGAACGCAAGAGATCATAAGAAAAGAGATGAAAGGCCAGCTAATAAACACACAAGAGGTCATAAGACAAGAAGTAGGGGAGCAGCTCGTCAAAACTCAGGATAATTTGGAAGGTCAGCTAATGAAAACGCAAGAGGTTATAAGAGAAGAGGTGGGGGAACAACTAGTAAAAACGCAGGAACGGATAAGTGAAGAGCTAGAGAAAAATCAGGAGAGGAACGAGGAGAAAATAAATAGCTTAAAAAGTAGGATCCGGCGAGATTGGGACCAGCAGGCTCATGCGAATAAGGAGGACAGGCTGGCAGTTTTAAAGCGAATGCAGGCACTGGAGGAAAATATGAAGTCGAAATTACAGGAACACTCAGAATTAATCATAAAAAACGAGATTAGATCGTTAGAGAATGCGACATTATTTTCAAACGAAAATATTCCGGAAAAGCAAACAAGTATTGGAAGTCCGGCAGGTTCGAAGTTGGCTGAGGACACGAGTCGGGGTCAAAGTCCCAGACTAACGACTAATGCATTCCAGCAGTACAGGGGGGAGACTTCAACTCCGCAACCGAACTTGGCACCAGCCCAAGTCATCCAAGTCATTCGGGGTAATGATTTTAAGCCCGATAAGTTTAAAGAACATTCAGGAACCACTCCCAAAGCATTTCTACGGCAATTAACTGACTACTTTAATGACCAACACATCGGCCCGGAGAAACAATTAAGACTGGTGGAGAAATTTTTAGAAGGACCTAGCCTGACCTGGTTTTTAAGTTTCAAGTACACGTTTACAGACATGAATCAATTCCGTGAGGCTTTTTTGAAGAAGTTTTGGAGTCCTTCGTTACAGCAAGGGTTAAGAATGGACCTGTACACGCGCAAATACCACAGTACACATCCAACCCGTTTTTCAGAATTCTACAGTCAGCAATTGGTAAAATTCAGGGATTTTGATGACCCGCCTAGTGAGCCGAATATGGTTCTAACCATCGGAAAACAACTCCCAATGCATATCCAATAATTATTAGTCGCAGGAAATATTCAGACCACAGTCCAAGCCGAAGAATTACTCAGACACTTAGATGAGACGAGTATGGTAAGCCCACAGACAGGAAGAAGGAATTTGGAATGTGTCAACACGGCAGAGGTAGTTCAGGGATTCCAAAATAACCACGGCCAGGGAAACCAAAGTAAGACACAGTCCACAGGGACACAGTTCACGCCAAGAAGACAAGATTTTGACGGCCGAAACCAGTTCCATAACAACAATCAGAATTATCAGAATAACCGCGGGAGATATCATCAGAATAACCAAAATCAAAATAATCAGTGGACGTACCAGCGGGAATACACGAATTGGAGGGGAAACCAGAGACAAGGTAGACCTTATCAAAGAAATGGAGATGGTAGATGGAGTAACGGCAGGGACTATCGCCAAGAAAACAGAGGAGATTATAGGAATAACTGGGACGAACGATATATTGAATCCCGTAAATACTTGGATCAATTAAGTAATGAAGAAGCGGAGAAGGAGAAGTGGGGGCGTGCCATGGCGAACAGACAGAGCCCAGACAACCATCAAGGAGAGGGGGCAGAGAGTTTACTGAGGCAACAGGAGCGACAGAATGATAACCGGCGAAACACATCTAATGGGGCCCGGGATTAAAAAAAAAACCAAATGAACTGAAAGGAGACAGGCTAGAAACGGAGATCGCCAGGGAGCAAGAAGAGATGATAGTGGCCAATATAGAAGAGTGGGTAGCATTCCCAGACGACTGCCTGGAGGAAGTGGTGAAGAACCGTGAAAATGTTATCAGACAGCTACCAATTATTTACGCGCATATTGGAGGTATGAGGGTGAGATGTTTGATTGATACAGGTAGCCAGGTGAGCTTAGTCACTGAAATTTTGATAAAAGAAATAGCAAGAAAACAGACTGTTCCTATTATGCCGGTACCGCTAATGAAAGTCAGAGGTGTCATTCCTGACAAAACTATGAATTGTAAACAGCAAGCATTTCTAGATCTGGAAATATTGAACCATACTTTTTCACAAACATTCATTGTTATTCCAAAGATGAACTACAATATAATTTTAGGAGCCAACTTCATCTGCGATTTTCATGCTGTAATTGATTTACATAACAACACTGTAAGCTTCAAACAAGTAGAAGGATTGGATCATGTGGGTTTAAATATGGAAGAGAATCCGCTGGAGAGAGAGGCCAATACTTGGGTTGTTGAGGAATGCACTAATGAGGCCGGAGATAAGATCTTGAGGGGAGAGCAAGTCAACCAGACAGCAGTGCTAGAGATGGACAGCCGAGATATTTCGCAGGAACTTTGGGTGCATTTGGCGGAAGAAGAAATGGGCGGAACCAAATTCGAAATTCTACTTCAGGAGCGACTTAAGGAAGCCATCGTAGGGGAATCTGATAGAAGAAGATTGGAAGAAATTTTAAGATTACATAAAGGAGCGTTTGACACTGTACCTGGGAAAGTTTTAAATTTTCAATATGCGATGCAGGTAACAGATTGGACCCCATTTAAAAGTAAATTGTACCCGATCCCAGAGAAGCATTTTTCTCAGGTGAAGGACATTATTACTAACTTATTAGATTCTAGCATGATAAGGAAAGCTGCAACTCCTTATCTGAACGCAATATTGGCTGTGACCAAGCCAAACGGATCAATTAGGCTATGCCTAGACGCGCGAGTTTTAAATAGCAAACTGCTAGTTGAGCACGACCAAGCACCGAGGATCAAAGATGTTTTGAAAGGCTTCCGTGGGAAGAAGATATACTCAAGTGTTGATTTGACGAATAGTTTCCACCATCTTGAACTTGAAGAAAAATCCCAACTGTTGACGGGATTTTTATTCGATAATCAAAGTTATATCTGGTGTCGAATGCCCTTTGGCGTGAAAACTGCGGGATGTGCACTCATTAGAGCACTCGATAGAAATTTGACTGAGGAGGTCAAGAACTTCACCACGAGATATGTTGATGACATATTAATCGCTTCTGAGACAATGGAAGAACACTTGATAAATTTAAATAAACTGCTGGACAACCTGAGAACCATGAACTTCAAGATCAACTTAAAAAAGTCACATTTTTGCCAGAGCGAAATTTTATATTTGGGACATATAATTGATGTCGAGGGCGTGCGGCCTAATCCAGCCAAGATTGATGCTATTAAGAAATTTCCCACACCTACCAAAGTCAAACATGTTAGAGCATTTTTGGGAGTAACAGGTTTCTTCAAAGAAAATTGCCCTGGTTACACAGAAACAGTAGCGCCTATGCAGGAGATGTTGAAGAAAGCGAATCGATGGTCGTGGAACGAGGAGTGCGACAGGTCTTTTAAAGCAACGAAGGATTTATTGGAAAACTGTGTGAAACTTGGATATCCGGATTTTGAGAAACAATTTATCATTCAAGCAGATGCTTCGTTAATTGGGATTGGTGCTATGCTGTACCAAGAGGACGCTGAAGAACCCAAGAAGAAATCCTATTTGGCATTTACGAGTCGTAAATTACGGAAACATGAGAGGAACTACACAGTTACGGAACTTGAGCTACTAGCAATTCTATATTCTCTCCAACAGTGGCGCAAGATGATCTACGGTTATTCCATCATTGTTAGAACCGACCACCATGCACTGACATTTTTATTTAAGACAACAATAGCAAGTGAGAGAGTTACGCGCTGGTCCATCTACATACAGCAGTTTGACATCACAATAGAGCATTGTCCTGGAAAATTGAACGTCATACCAGATGCCTTGAGTAGAAACCCTGAGGACGGAAACGAAGTAACAGCGGAAGTTCACAATATTACCTTGACACCTAAGGCTCGTGAGTTTTTGGCACGATTGAAGGATATTCGGAAGGAGCAAGAAGCTGACCCATGGATGATGATGATGATAAAATTCTATAGGAAGGAGTTACAACCAAATTCACCGGAGTACCGGGAAGCCAGTGCTAAACAAGCGAGATTTCACTATTTGAATAACTTGTTACATAAGTACGTGGATGAGCATCATACTAAACTGCGGATCTTAGTTCCAGCATCACTACAGAGGGGATTAACTTGGCATGTTCACGAGAGCCTAGCACATATCGGCACGGATAAGACTGAAGCTACGATAGGGGAGACCTTTACTTGGCCCAAGATGAGATTCACCATTGTTGAAGTAATTAGAACGTGTGACGCTTGTCAGCGCACAAAGCCGAACAACTTTATTCTGAAAACCTCCAAGACCACTATTACCGCAGAAACCATGCGAGATGCTCGCGATTGATTGCTTTGGTCCTTTAGTAAAAGGAAAGCGTGGATGCCGACACCTCTTGGTATGTGTCGATGTATTTTCGAAGATGGTCGTGCTATGTCCTATTCAGAAGACGACGTCAAGACAAGTCCTTAGTCGAATTAAGAACAAAGTCATTCCGATGCTTGGGAAGCCGGAATCCATTCTATCAGATCACGGTACCTATTTCACAAGCAATGTTTTTAGGCAAGGTTTGGAGAGCCTAGGAATAAAACACATATTTTCAAGTATTCGTCATCCTTGTGGAAATCCGAGCGAAAGAACAATTCGCTGTGTCGCTAAATACTACAGAGTAATGATTCCTAACGAACACAATAAATGGGTAGACAAAGTAGGGGAAATTGAGATGTGCATGAACACTACTAAGCACGAGTCGACGGGTCAAGTCCCACTGATTGTACACCACAACAGGTTGCCGGAAAGAACTTGGGACAAGATCATTCCTTGCCCAAGGGATCCATTATTAGCGCATGATTTGCGAATCCAGCGAACGAGGGAGCACATGAGGAACCAAGCGGACCGAAGGCTGAGACGGTACCGAGGAAAGAAGTTTCACCGAGAGTTACAAGAACAAGAATTAGTGCTGGTTCGTAGACCACCAATCTCCGACCCTAAGAACAAAGTCTTCGCCAAGTTCTGTCCGAAATTCATTGGCCCGTTCCGGGTAATTAAGAATCTGGGTAACAATGCCTACAGATTAGAAGAAGTGAGCACTGGCGCAAAATCTGTTTTTAATAGCGCCAATTTGAAACCGTACTACAGAAGGGAACCATTTGATGATTAGGAAAGATGATATGTGCAGAATATGTATTGCCAAAATTTATATTTTTTGAGAGCAAACACTCAAATCCACGGGGAGCGCGTGAGCACGCACTTTGTTTGTAAACAACGAGCAGATGAGACGACGGGAGTGGCAACTACGTGAGGAGAAGGGGGAGACCTAATGAAAATATGAATGACATTCCAGCGAGAAGGGAGCACACTAATTGAGTCAGAGGGGCATACACTCGAGCAGCTGAGTGAGATTTAAAGAGATGTGTTGTTACTACAGTGGATTTTGTTTTTGAAATCCAAACCAATAAATTGTTTCGAATTTCAAAACCTTGCTGAGGATAAATGAACCCTTATTGATCTTCGATAAATAAGTATTCATATTTATTATTATTATTACTACGGCCCAGGCAGCACATAAGGAAGTCGACTTGGATATTAGGGAGGCCAGTATTTCGTAATGGTTGCAACAGAAGCTGAGTTGGTAGCTATTCCTGGGGGACGGCCAGAATTAGTCGAGTTCAAGGCCAAATTGTGCAACTACTGTACCAAAATTGGAGACATAAAAGAAGAATCACGAGGTCCTCTCAACGAACATACGATTGAATCAGCCAATCGCAAGAGACCAAGCCGTGACCACGAGGTGGACGGCGTCAGTAGTAAAAAGCGCGCGGAAGTGTGTATCTAAGGAACCGCCGAACGGATTAATCTCCGCTCGAGTAATTTGAGACGTTGGATTTATTTGGAGAAGAATGACACTAGCCCCATCTTTGTGAGACAAAAACTCTGGAAGTTTTTATCCGACTCCGCCCCACTCCACCGCCCTTGTCAGTTTCTCATAAATAGTTTGGCCTGACGCCAATCTAAGTACTTATCTTGTGGAGCCTTCAGAGGCATACTCCACGCCAGTTTGAAGTGTGATTTTGACGCTCGAATTTATCTATGTACTCAGTTGTGGAGCCTTCAGAGGCATACTCCACGCCAGTTTGAAGTGTGATTTTTTTTTTACGCTCTAAAATCAGTGAAGCTAATTTTATTTTCTGAGCTCTGGGGAGCTAAAGTCGCAGCGTTTGCAGTATCGAATTTTAAAAGTTATAATACATTCTGTTCTAAAATCAACTAAATTGTGTGATCTAAATATTTCACGCCAGCGCGTGATAAACTGTAACATTCTTTTAAAGACGACGAGTTCAACTTTAAGGGGGAAGTATCGTATCACCCTCATTAGCGCTTACCAGAACCGAAGTCCATAAGACGGGACGGAAATACCGGACGAGATAGCGACTGCGAGTGCAGCCAGGATTTTGAACTTGTTAACGAGCCAGTGGCGCGGACTCGAGATGTATATTTTATGTATAAATTATGTGTATTGTATGTGTGTTTTTATAGTGCGTATGTGCGATATAATTAGGGCCAGTCTTCGCTATTAATCGCAGTAGGACAATTGTGGGTGAACTGAGTAGCCTGCAAGCGATTATAGATAGGCAAATATTTAACATTGAACTTTTCTGCCAAGGAGTCGAGACCAAGATGATCAGCACGTGGTTTGAAGTTGGGATGAGCTTCATGAAATCAACGCAGACGACTACTATGGAGTGCTAAATTGTCCATAGGGCAATGGGTTGAGAAGGATGTCCTTAGTCCTACATGCAGAAGCGGTGATGTACTAAAATTGGATTATTTCAATTATGTAGTTAGATTTGGCCGGGGAACTTTGTAAATAGTCATGTTTTTCTTTCTTGTAGTTATAGCTGTTTTTCTTGTACCAACACTATATGTTTAAATGTCCGTTGGCGCGTGGCCAAAGTGTTTGTTGATATTTTTGATTTTTTTTCTTGAGTCATGTGTAATGTACGCGGCGTGCGTGCGTGATTTTTATCCTTTCAATTGCGGAACCCGTTACATTCGATAAATGGTGCTTTATTAACGTTAATACTTTGAAATAGGAATGGGAGGAAATGATTGTAAAACATTTTGCTGAACAGGTTATGATTCATGTTAGGGTAGCCGAGTGCACCAACTTAAAAGTAATTGTAGAACACCTTCGTTCTAATTTTGATAGATTTTTCTTGAGTCCTTTTCAGGTGACTAGTCACGGCATAGAACGATGGCGCCAGCATGTGGATATTATTTGTGTCTTTTATTTCAGGGTCTGTCACAACCCACACGTGTGATTCAGTGTGTGTTGATGTGTCTTGTGTGTGTTGATTCTACGTGAGGAGGGGGTAGTTGTCCTACCGCCCTTATATATTTTTGCTGCTGTTGTATTTTAGATGGAAAGACAGAGTGCTCTTGGGAGACTGCTGATTCTTGTCCATATGTTTTTCTGACACACACGTATTATTGTGCTTTGGGGCACATTTCTTCGAGGTTCGACCCCATGCTCTGGGAGGTCGAGGTTATTGACACGTGGGTTGACAGACATGCAGAGTTCCACAAACCGCCCGTTTTGCCTGTGACTTATTTTTGATAGGCAGTCCTCTTTGTCCGACTGAACCCTGTAAGCTTTCATGCAGCAAACCTGTTCATTGTGATGGCTAATTTTTAAGCCATAATTAATTGGGGAGTTCGCCATGTGTGTAACGGATTGTTGTACCTTGTATGGATAAGAATATTGTGATTAACGTAAATGTTGGCTGTTTGCCTATTGCTTTGTTGATGACTCGATTTCATGTAATTTTGTTTGTCACACCCGTGTGGTGTAGTGGTAGAGTATTTGTAAATTTTGACAGCGGTCATTTGAGTATTTTTCTATTGGTCACGTGTTAATGTACTTGTGTTGATTTGTATGAGAAGTCCTAAGCTTTTAGGCAGTAAATGTTGCTACGGCAATTCAAGTCCAATTTCACACGGAAATTTTGTGTTTGTTTATAGTAGATTTAGGAAGTGTCGGTTTAATTTAAGTATTGTAGTGGTGTTCCCTCGTGTCGGTCTAGCTCTAGGAAATGCGGATTCGTTGTTTGAAGGGTCACTCTGGATGATAACGGATCACGCATTCAAAGTACACATCGTGGTGCATGTAGAACGGCGTACGCACTTATATGGTCACTTTTGGTATTGTTTTAGTTAAGGACGCTTGGTCCAGGTAATTAATCTCTCCAGAGATATCGCCTAAATTGTTTGGCATTTTTATTAAGCGGGAGTCAGTTGGGAGTTTTTGTTGTTAATTGTTTATGTGTAAATATGGTGATTTGTTATTAAATTCAGTTGTTTTAACCCTGGCTTCACTCTTTCCTGCATGTTATTTTGTTATATGTTACCCTGCAAGTTAATGAAGCGCCCTGACAGCAACTTACGAATATGACCTGTTACGCCCCGAATCTGAGTCTCATATGCTTCTTTGCAAGGGTTCACTACATATCCCTAAAATTCGTAGGTCATTTTCCCGTTTTTAGGGCAGATTTCCTTGCAATTTTGTACTTTTGAAAGTCTTAAACATCCAAACCCTAGCGATTGCTATTTTAACAACAATAGACCGACAACATCGCAATACCAATTGATGGATGTACAGGGTCTTTATATTTGCTTGGCTAGGACTTACTCGCTCCGCCAGTGACGATTCAGTTGCTGACTGCCGTGAGCGTGTATGTTCGGCAGAGTTGGTGCTTACAATCAGTATCATACATTTTTACTCGCCATGTTTACAGTAGATGCTGAAAATGTTCCCCATCCACTGCCAACCATAATCGGCATCTCCTTATGAAGCTTCCGGTTACTCCGGTTAATTTAGCTTCACTAAGCGCGTGATCGAGAATATCCTAGCCATGCAAATATAAAGACCCTGTATCTGGGCACTTTCAGTTTCTATGAAATGCTAATTGATATTTGTATGAAAATTTGGAATCCTAAGATTTTGAACTCTGTGAAGGGATATATAAAGCAGAAGACTCACCACTATCAACAACTCTGCGAGTCTCCTTGTGTCGTTTCTTGACCGTCACCTTACGGAAAACAGTGTCCAGATTGGGCTCCATATCCAAGTCCTCTCCTGAGCTTGCCCGAATGGAGGCAGGAGACCCTTGGGGTCTCGGCGGGATCTGAGCTCCAAACCTGCGACTGGCAGTCGGAGGAGTGGCTACGATCTCCCCTCCGCTGTCGCTGTTCCCGCTGTACTCCATGGTGGAACCGACGTAGTCCCTGGAGATCACGGAGCGACGCTGCATGGAGGTCAGACCCTCCCGAGGCATGAGAGGGTGTCGCTTCTGGAAGACCGGAGAATCTTGCCGCAACATGAAGCACCGCTGTTGAGGCGTCGGCGATTGGAAAGTGTCGACTTCAGTCGTGGCATGTCTCTGAAGAACGGGAATAGTCGTTCTTCCACTTTTATGATCCATCACGTCGACTGATTGATGTCGTCTATTCAAAGGAGAGTGTTCGCGGATGGCAAGCTTTGTCGGCGAATGATTTCTGAATGCGAAGTGTGGTGGAGATCGTTCGGGTAGGGCTATGTTGGTGCGAGATGGTTCACGGGCGGCCACACTTGGCGGTAGACGTTCTCTTATGGCAATACTGGGAGGAGAATTATTACCGATAGCAATATTGGTTGATAGAAGCTTCTCCTGGTTTTCAGGAAATATCAGGTCTTGGTGATCATGGCTAAAAGACCTCGTCTGGATCGCATTCCGACTGCTAGGTCTATCGTACTCGTTGACGACTTGATTGCGTAGTTGTGGCGAGGATGTCACGTGGTCGTCGAGATCTCTATCGCCCCCTGAGCTCGCGAACAGGTGGCGTCGATATCTTGTCATGGGTGGCGAAGAGTGGTAATATCTTGATTCTTCAGACTGGCTTGAGCGATGCAGCTTAGGGAAAGCCTTCGGACGTTCCTCCTTATCTATTTTCAGAGGAGATATCAGACTGTTCTTCCTCGCGTGTTTATCGTCGTCCGGTACGGGAAGAGAGTGCTGTCGGTGGAAGTCGTCTTGAAACCTGAGTGTGTCATTGCGGCGGAAGAGAGGAGGACTGCTGTCAGCTCTGGAGTAGGAGTCTCGGTGCCGAGGAAGACTGTTATAGGGCCGGTACTCGGGGGAACTGCGCAGAGCGGAGCACCGAGGAGTAGGATCTGGAAGAGAATACAGTAAATATTACAAAAAGCAACGTGAATATTACACAAACATTCGATATCATCACTCTATTGTAACGAATTTTACAACTAGATGCACTGAACAAAAATATTCAGAAGTATGGCATGAAAATCAGTACGGAGAAAAGCAAGGCCATGGTGATGGCAGGAGGGGAAAGACAAGGAAAGGGCACTGTGAAAATTGGAAGCCAGAGTTTGGGAATTGTGGACATGTTCAAATACCTAGGAAGTGAGTTAATGCAAAGTGGTAGGGTGGACATGGAGATTGGCAGGAGAGCAATGCATTCTATCAAAGTGTAAGAAAACTTGTTTGGGATAAGGAAGCACCAAGGAAAAGCAAGGAGGTAATGCATAAAGTGTACTATGTACCCATATTAACTTATGCAGCTGAGACTTGGACCCTGACAAGCAGGCAAGAGAGTAGAATCCAAGCCAGTGAAATGAAATTCCTAAGAAGTATGATAGGAAAGACAAGGAAAGACAGACTGTGGAATGAAGATGTTAGAACGGAAGTTGGGATGGGAAAACTAAATGAGAGAATTGAGAAGAATAAACTAAGGTGGTTTGGACATGTAAAGAGGATGGAGGAAAATAGAATACCAAGACAGATGCTGGAGGCAAAGTGCAAGGGTAAGAGAGCAAGGGGAAGACCTAGAACAAGGTGGATTGATTCAGTGAAGAACAGCATAAGAAAAAGAAATTTGGACTGGGACAAGATCGTGGAAGAAGAATTGAGGAAGGAAAGAGGAAGGTGGAGAAGTGCCATAAATACCCCGACCCGGCAGGAGCTGGATAAGGGGAAATGATGATGATGATATGTTATACCACTGGTAGGAGTCCTATCAGTGTTATGCACACGAGGGAAACACAATCAATTCCTGTTAATTCATGACTCTGGCTTGGACACATTTCCTTTACATCTGATAGCAAACACTTTCTCTCATATTTCACAATTGTAATCTCTTCACTTATATCTTTTCTCAAGCAAGCAAGAATTCATACATCCATCCTCTAAACATGACATAACCATAGACAGTGCTTTTTTCTTTTTTTCAGGGGGAACGCGGGAATGTTTAAAAACTGTTTAAGAAAAAATATTGGTACATTTGTATATAGTCTGACAAATATAACTTCCAACTTGAAAGTTCATCGATCAGCTGGCGTCAACTCTCTGTTCACAACACCTGGAGGAGATTTCGTGTAATCCTCGATTTAAGGTATTCATCGACCCTTCCATTAGTCATTTTCATGAAAATTTTTGATTTTTTTAAATTGTCTTATTCGATATTATGTCCCCTCTAGTTTCCAGATATATATAGTTTATACTAGTTTTATTGTTGTTTAGCTCATTTATATTCAATTTAATGATCGGTGAGCATGCTTTTCAGCAGCTGTCACTTTGATGCATAGGAGCAGCAGATAAAGCACACATTAATCTGGCTTTGAAACAGTCTACTCCAGAACTAAAACAATGTAGGAGATACTCATGGGTCGGGGAATGCAGAAGATTGACCTAAAATCCAAAGAAAAGGCAGTTTTTAGGAGTTGAAAAGAAAGACTCTTTACTCTAAATGTGTACCTCAACTTTAAGTTACGATTTCTCTCACTTCATTTTTTTCAATATTTGTCTTGACTTGGGCAGTTAAAATGCCCACTTAGAATGCAGATATTAGTTTCATTCAAAAACTAAAATATAGACAAATAATGCAGCTATGTTGTAAAGCAGAATGAAGCTGTTTAATTGAAATTAGGGGTCGCACCCCCCACAATTAATTTATTTTTTCAATCAAAATAACGTTAATTGTAAAACAAAGCTAATATATTTGCCTCAATCAATGATACAAAAACGATTCTGCTATACAACATTGTGAACGTACAGCAGATCAATTTGCAACAACGACTCGATTAAGTTGAAAAAGAGCAAAGATATCGCGTCCTAAAAATGCACGTTATTTTTGGGATTAATCTTTGAAAAAGACCCCCCAAATTTATTTCATTTTTCTTTTTTGGCAAAAATCCACTAGTTTATATTCTTGGAATCAGTGATATCAAAGATAACTTGTAATGAAATGTCTTCAGTAGTGTCGATGAGTATCTTTAAATCGAATCCGTTTCTTTTGGTCGGCAACTCGACACTTAGTTGTTATAATCACGCAGGCTAGTGTTTGGAGATGGGGTAGGTTGTCATTTTGTGCGTGTCGTTGGTTTTGAAGGATGAAGAAAATAACGAACTATTCGACATCCACCCAGGCATCGAAAATGCTGAAAGTTAATGATTCGAACATAAACGATGACGGAGAAACGTCGACAGTGTCATGTGGTGACGCAAACAAAGATCACACGGAAGAGCTTTAAACTGTGTGGGACGGAAGAAATTCCCGATGCTGGGATTTGGAGAAAAGGCAGGAATTTTGCAGAATTTTGGTCTTGGTGGTAAAATGATTAGAAACACTGAGTGCAGTTACCACCTTCACATGTTGACCACAAATAAATTAACCCAATCCAACCTTTCATTTAACATGTCAGCCCGAAAAGTAATGACCAGACTTTGCAAATCGCCGAAAATTGCAAAATCGTGATGTTTTGTCGACTAAAACCGAGACTACCCCTTAAATTGTTCTTAGAAAAAAAGCACTGACCATAGATATCATAAAACATAACCCAATCTTCTAAAAAACATCCTAATTTATCAATACCTCACCATGGTAACCTCTATGAATAAGCACAGCCCCCTGCAACCCATTGCTGGGACACCACAAAGCACAAGTACTAGACTCCTTGCAGTGTCCCACAACAGGTGGCCATGCTATAACCTAACTATGACTGTGACTTGAACAGTCACACTATATCAGTATTTCTCAACTTCTTTTGATTGCAGCATTGTGATTTATTTATATAATACCAGCTGTACCTGGCATGCAATGCATTGCAACGCCAATCAAAGAAAGTGTTGGCGTTGTAAATTTGTTTGTTGAAGTGCTTTTGGATACACAATATTTCTTTTCTTTTTCGGTTGACTGCCTCTAAACTATTGTAAAATAGATTTACTAATCCTGAAACATTTGTGGGAGCATGCACAACATCTCACCCAAGTTTTGTAACCAAATTTATTTTGCTTTTAGTTTCTGTTGGTAGTAATTATTTTAGTTTTCTGGTTGCCAGCCATGGCCACCTATTGGTGGGGCACCACAGAGAATCTTGTGTGTTGTGGCATAGAGATGCTTTGTGTTGGTCCAGCAGTGGATGGCAGGTGGCTTTGGCTTAGGGCAAGATAACTATGGTGATCGGATATTGATAGTTTATGCCATGCGGAATGGACATGATACGATGGTTGGGTAAATGTTTTGAAGAGAAAAAAAATGTCATGTTTGAATAGAAGGAAGATTATGAAGAAAAGAATGAGGTTATCTTGTGAAGAATAGGATCGGAATGTTGAGATGTAAAGGTAGATGTGGCTATGATATTAGATTATGTTATGTGGAGTGGTATGGCAATTTGTTTTTGAGAAGAATTAGTATAGAGAACATCTAGTAAGAAGGACAGAAGCAGAAGTTTAATAAAACGCAAGAAGAAAAGAAAGGACCAGGAGAATATTATGCTTTGTGTGGGGTATTTAGTTTTCCCTTATGAAAGTTATTGCTGATACTGTACACGAGATGCAGGTAAAGGAAGCTTGCTTACATGCTGACAAACAGGTATTGAAAGTTTTGATTGCCAGAGAACAACCAGAAAAGAAGAATTTGCATGTTGGAGAAGAATTGTTATGTATATAATGTTAGTTATTAATAAATAAGTGTGAAGATGGACTTATTGCAGAAGTTTGGAAATTGGATCATGAACACATAACACCAAAAATTCACAGAATAATATCAGATGTCTGGAAAACAGAGACAATCCCAAAAGAATGGAAGAGTGCTTTGATACACCCACTCCATAAGAAGGGCAGCAAAACTGATCCGAATAATTATAGAGGAATTTCGCTTCTTCCAGTCGCTTATAAAATTCTCTCTTAAGCTTTGCTGAATCGACTCGAGCCACAGGTGGACCACCATATTGGAGAATATCAGGCAGGTTTCAGGAAGGGAAGGTCCTGTATTGAGCAGATCTGGAACCTCAAGACCATACTGCACATCCGACGATGCAGGAACACTACAGTCACATTTGCGGATTTCAAAAAGGCTTACGATTCGGTTGACAGACAAACCTTGTTTAACAGACTAGAAGAATTAGGAGTTGACAGGAAGACCAGGGCCATCATCCAGGAAACATTATTGGGAACTACCTCAAAGGTGAAATTCATGGGAGAAATCTCTAACTCTTTTGCAATACATACTGGAGTTCGACAAGGGGATGGTTTATCACCACTCTTGTTCAACATCGTACTGGACAAAATCATCACAGAATGGGAAAAGCATGTGAAAGGTATCCAAATTGGAAAGGAGAAAGGGAAAAGAGTCACTGTGAAATGCTTGGCCTTTGCAGATGATCTGGCCATCTTAACAAACAACAAGGATGAAGCCATATTAGCGCTAGAGAAACTACATGAAATCTCCAGTAAAATGGGACTTTATATTTCCTATGAAAAACACAGTATATGGATACCAAATCAACACGAAACATCACCTTGCGAACGCAATATGGAAAAATCTTGCAAGTCACTCACTTCAAATATTTAGGAGAAGCCAACCAACCCACAGGATTAAACACAATTTCTAATGCAGATAGAATAGTAAAATTGCAGAAGACGTACAAGCTGACATGGGATCCTTATAACAAAAGAGCAGTATCTCGCAATGCAAAACTGCGCCATTACAACACAGTTGTCTTGCCTGAAGCCTTTAACGCGGTAGAAACCACCGTCATTAGAGGAATGACAAGAATTCACGATATTGAGAAACAGGAACGAAAAATTCTTAGGAAAATCCATGGCGCTGTTGTCCGTAATGGAATTTGGGTCAGGAGACCAACAAAGGAACTTTATGAAAATACAGACACCATTATAGATAAATTTAGGAAGAGACGTCTGCAGTTCTATGGACACATACGGTATATAGGATGGATGAGAACAGACTCACTAAGAAGATTTTCAATATCGTGAATGCAAGTAAATTAAAGACCAGTTGGATAAAAGAAGTACATGAAGACATGGAATTACTTAAAATCTCTGAAAACGACATTAAGGACAGAGAACAATTTAGAAATAAAATCAGAAACACGAAAAATGCACAAGTTTCAAGGAAAGACACATCAGGGAAAAAATGGACAGAGGAAAGGAAGAAAAAGCACAGTGAACTAATGAAGAGGTTTTGGGAAGAAAAGAAGAGAGGAAAAGGAAGTGAAGCTGTGATTGGCTCAAGTTCTCACGCTCTCCTGAAAGGGACAGATACCACATGAGGGCGTGCAAGTGCACAGAAATGTCTCTGACGAAATTTTGTGAAAATGAGACTTGAATTCTGTGACATATTTTTCTGAAAGATACCATTTGTCAAATGTTAAAGGGAAATTTATATACCTACTGTACATTTTGGCCATTGGCTGCACTCATTAAATTATTGGTACATGTTTCCCGCAACACCCATGAGTGCAGCAAATCCACAACCTTCTAGCTGGGATGGGCAATGCTGTAGCAACTAGTCCACATGGAATTACAGGACATGAGTGGATCAAATTGCACAAGAGG
Source organism: Meconema thalassinum (assembly GCA_946902985.2). Classification (NCBI taxonomy): domain Eukaryota; kingdom Metazoa; phylum Arthropoda; class Insecta; order Orthoptera; family Tettigoniidae; genus Meconema; species Meconema thalassinum. The sequence goes on from OX336395.1 coordinate 343,282,335, forward strand.
CGGTATCACTAGAGCCGGGCAAAAAGCTCGTCAGTTCCGATTGGTCTCGTGGGGCGACAATGATCAACGGAAATGCTGGTTCTGGAACTGAAATTACCGGCAACGTGGGATCATCATCATCATCATCATCCTCGAAGTCCCACTCCAGTCCCCCGGGTGTGGTTTACAAGCCTCCTCCACTCCTTTCTGTCCTTCCATTTTTCCTGTTCCATCACTTCTGCCACATCCAATCCAGCTTCTCTAATGTCCTTCAAAATTTGGTCCAACCACCTTCTTCTCAGTCTTCCAACTGGTCTCTTTGTAATTCCCTTCTCGCTACGCTTTCCTTACCCATTCTTTTTACATCGTAACCTTGCTTTCTGTATCTTCTGATTTAACGGTTCCATATTTAACTCTTCTCTGATTTTAATATTTTGAATTCCATCCCTTCTTGTCTTTTTAACTGAAGTTCTTAAAAATTTCATTTCTACTGCTCGTATCTTACTATTTTGCCTTTTATTCATTACCAGTGTTTCCTGTCCGTATGTGACAATTGGTATGAAATACTGTTTATATAGTGTACTTGGGTACTTTGTCAATAACGACAATTCTCAACCATCTCACTTGGGCAATATGGCGCTGCCTGACAGTACCGAAGCTTGTTGTGCAAGGATTCAAAGGCAGTCTGGAGTCTGCAAATTGGAAGAATCCACCCAACTTCAATGGTATCATGGTGGCAAAAATTGATGGGGGGGCACGGAATATGATGTTCATAACAAGTTGCTCCTCCGCGAGGCTTCAAAATGGCAGCAATATGGCGCAGCATCGACTCGACAATTATTTTTTTTAATGGGCTAGGGTTCCGCCTCAATCAATACTTTTATTGAAAATGATAACTTAAATGGTCACTAAAAATGGTACATGTTTCGAGGACATGTTTTGCCCCTTCATCGGCCAAGATTAAGCACAAAATGAGAAAATTATTTGATTAGCGTAGCACTAAAATGTCAATATAGTGCACCATATAGATAGATAGGATATTTGAAATGATTAAGGCACAATACACGAAGAAACACTTTTAACTGGGTCAGTTCAATTCAATGTAGTTGTTATCGACGTGACATCTATGAAAAGAATATGCGGACTGCTTCTTTATGGTCTGCAAACGTCATTGAAGACGTATAAGTATTCAGTTGTCGATGCAATCTCAGTTCTGTTATGAATCAATAAGTAATGTGACGGAAATATTAACATGGTATTTCAAAACATCACCATTGTTTAGATAACCAATGATTCAGGCGGAACCCTAATTAGTGAATCAATACGGGAAAGTGACGGCTGACGGGACAGGCCTAGCAACCCAGTAGGGAATCTTATATCTGCTTTCAAAACAGGAACCAAAATGAATGTTTGAAATCTTAACATAAAAGAAATGGGTTCCTGATTCCCAACATTCAACTGGGCGGTGATCTGATCGCCCCGTATGGTTCTGCTGAGGCGATGTGATGTCCGTTCGTTAGAGACCTGTGGTTGTACCGTGCGGCGGTTTAAGTGGACCGCAACACTATCTTTGCGATATTCAAGATCCACCCTAGATACTGTTGACCTCAGAAACCCGAATTCGCGTGTAATCTCCGAAATGCTATGACCCATGCGAAATGTGTCGATGATCACCCCACGTTCAAAGTCGGTTAACTCGCGATGTGTTGCCACTTTCACTACACTCGTGTCCATGACAGACTGCTCTGGCTGACACGCTCAGGAGTCATACACGGCTTCTGGCCACTCAGTGCATATCATCATCTTAACATGTCTAAGGAGATTTTGATCGTCAGTGCTCGCATAGCTTCTTATGATCATCATCATCATCTTGAACAGTTTCCAGGCACCGGCCGGGTCTGTTTGGAACTTAAGCCTCTCCATCTTCTTCTGCCTCCCCACCATCTCTCCGTCACCACCTTGGTCCAGTCTTCTCGTTTCTTTCGCACGCAGTCCTCCTCACCCTTCAGCCACTTATCTCTTTGCCTTCCTCTTGGTCTTCTTCCCTCTATTTTCATCTCGTATATCTTCCTGGGTATCCTCCTCCCATCCACTCGCTTAACATGCCCATACCTGATTTCTCTATCCTATCCTGTAATGCTCCCTCCTTGACTAATTCTCTGATCTTGTTGGTTCTTAACCTGTACACCTTTGTCACTCCAATAATGCTTCACAAGAATTTCATCTCGCTACCGTGTATTCTGCTTCGCTCCCTTCCTTTCATAACCCAGGTCTTTGAGGCATAACGTAGCACATCTTATATATAACCTTTTTGCTGTTTTGAAGGACATCCTTACTCCATACCAGGCTCCTAACACTTTTCCTGAATAATTCTGCTTGTTATGATAGTCCTCGGTATTTAATAACAAAATATTAAATTTTAACAAAAGAAAACTATTTGATGTGAACATAAAAGATTGAATTTGCTATTACACAAAATGAACACTATGTAACATTCATGGAATCCAATCTCAAAATTCATGCACTCGCTATTATTAGCCTCCTAGTGCCGCTGTGATGGAACTGTGTTTTGTGGTATCATTTTTGTAGTAAGATATTGGTGAAGCAGTCAACAGAAGCTATAAAACATAACAGAAAAGATTCTAAAGTACTTCCCCTACAAAGCATCGAACCCGAAACCTTTCGTTCAGATTCAAAATACTCACAAAGTGCAATTGTAATTCAAAATACTTACAAAATGCAATTGAATTTGAATATGATTACAAAATGTAATTTAGATTGAAAAATGGAGTTTAGGTTGAAAATACTTACAAAGTGCAATGTAGATTGATTAAACTTACGAAATGTGGTCGAGTTAAAAAAATAACAAAATGTAATTTAGAGACACTGGGAGCCAAATCATAAATACAGGGCAGAAATCTTAAAGAGAAAAGAGAAAGAAGGCTGACCCCTCAATGAATGAGGGATCAGGAAAGATGAGACAAGGGCCAATTAAGGCGGGAAAGGAAGAGACTCCCGAGGCCTCGGATACCCTAATACCGTCGGGGTCGGAAGAGAACAAGAGTTGACCAAGAGAGGTCGACAGGAAAGAAGTCGGAGAGGAGCCTGACACAAGTAAGTGGAAGTAATGCCGGACTCAGCTGGGGTCCCGTGGTCGCCAACCCCTGGGGGAAACAATTATAACACTTATGTGTATGTGAATATATGTAAGTAAAATGAGATTCAATAATTTAACTATTTATACTGTTTGTTGTTTCTCTCTGCACAGATATCTCGACCTGTCAAATACACATCAAGCATCATTTTTATAACCTAACTTATTCAACATACATCTCTCCAAGACGCGTGGCTAGTACATACTGAGAAGGCTGCTGCAAGGCACAAAATGTCGCCACGAGCAGCGCCAATGTTCAATGGATTAGCAAGGTAAGTTAATACTATTTTTGAAAGGAAGTTTTGACTTCCGACTAGCCATGCGTCTTAGAGAGGTGTATTATGTCTATAGAGACGAGAATTATAGGCACTAAAAACAGTTAAAATAGGCAGGCATATAGGCTCTTAAAATAGCCAAAATAGGCATGTGAATAGGCACTAACGTGTAAAATAGGCAACAAAATAGGCATGAAAAAATTCTTGTAATTTAATAACATATTTAATTACTACAAAAAGAATTAACAATAAGCAACTTATAATTTAATAACATACTTATCTTATATAAAAGTGAAAGTATGTATGTATGTATGTATGTATGTATGTATGTATGTATGTATGTATGTGGGTGGGTGGGTTTGTTCCATATAGCCTACAAATCTACGTTCCACCAATCTCAACCAAATTTTGCAAACACATAGTTTAGGACCCAGAAGGAACGGCTGGCTACATGCATTTTCGATAGTCTTTCTCATTCTTCTGATTTCGGCCTCTTTGCACTCAAGCAAAGGCTAATAAAAGCAGAAAATAAACTGATGAAATAATAGCAAGGCCGGCCATCTCCATAGCAACAGTAGCTCGAGATGAGACCACCAAGTTTACATCTATCTTGGTAAGAGGCCATGCTACACCCACTGCCAGCTAGATCGCATCCCTCCAAGCTGCTTTAAACTGCCTGCCCATTCAACACAAGATAGGTTACAGCACCAACGCACTGTGATCGCCGCGGCATTTTCACTGCCAGCTGGATCGCATCCCTCCTGGCTGCATGGCAACAGTAGCTCAAGACGGGACCACCAAGTTTCCATCTATCTCTGTAAGAGGCCATGCTACACCCTCCGCCAGTTAGATCGCATCCCTCCAAGCTGCTTTAAACTGCCTGTCCAGTCAACACAAGATAGGTTACAGCACTAACGCACTGATCGCCGCTGCATTTTCACTCCCAGCTGGATCGCATCCCTCCTGGCTGCTTTAAACTGCCTGTCCATTCAACACAAGATAGGTTACAGCACCAACCCACTGTGATCGCCGCTGCATTTTCACTCCCAGCTGGATTGCATCCCTCCTGGCTGCTTTAAACTGCCTGCCCATTCAACACTCAGACGCGTACAGGATATACTGTATATTAATTCACCGTTAGGTTGCAGCGCCAACCTAACGCGGCTTTTGAAGGGGACAATACCTGAAACGAAGGGTTGTTAAGTTTGGAGGCTTAATATCGAGATCCCAGGTGCTATTTCTGGTGACTTCCGAGAATTCCCATTCTTGTTCGTGGGGTAAACACATATTGAGAAATGAGAATATAATTCTGTCGAGCACACCAGCTGCAATATAATGCACTTTAAAATACAGTCAAAAGGCATCAAATAGGCAATTACACTCCAAATAGGCACAAACCCTTGAAATAGGCATTTATAGGCACAATAAAACCAACGAAATCTAGCCTAAGAACCTAAAACGGATTTATATCTAGAAAGCCTACGTTTCTAAACAAAGGAATAAAATAGGCAAATAGGCAAATTCCCGTCTCTAATTATGTCCCACTGAAGAGCCCATTGGTACACTGGGGGCGAAACACTGGCAACTGTTTTGAGTTCACCGGACCATTTTATCAAATTTCATTGTGAATTTGTTAATCGTCTATTAGGGGAAAAAAATTATTAAGTTGTATGTTACTGCACAGTTACCGTTATCCTTTACCACGCTGAGGAGGTCACAATTTCAATGTACTAAATATTGACTTTAGCTAATAAATATTTTATTATAATTAATTGAATATCCCGTAAAGTAGGTTTCAACATTTTAATTTTAAATTAAAGCATAACACATTTGAATTACTAATGCTGTTATATTATACACTTGAATTTCATGCAGTAACGTGAACAAATACCAACATTCATTCATTTGTTAAACATGTAAACAAAAGCAGTTAAAACACAGAGGGTCTATTAATGTAAACTAGTGGCCCCTTGCGAGATTTCTCGCATCTTCATAAAGCACACTTTCCCCAACAAGTTTATAATGAGAAATGCAATTCATCACAGCTGATGTCATTTGTGTGTTGAGTCCATTGATTGACAGCGAACCTGGAAATGAATTAACGTTTAATAGTTTGGACAGAAAACAGGCATCCATGCGGCCAAAATGATGTCGCATATTTTCCTACAACAACAGTATCTGCAAATCCCACACTTCGTACATATTTTTACAAGTAATTTTTTATAGAAATTATAGATATTTATGAAATTAGAGTGCAATTCGTTACTGCTAATGTCTAATCTCTTTCATTTGAATGCCCATTTGTCACAATCGGTCGCTTGTGAGCGTCGCAGGAGGGATCTAGACTAGTGAATTAATATGTATGATGATGAGAGACGACATACTGCGTCAACATGATTACTTCCAATATGCATTGGTGGAAACAATAAGAGATTTATCCCCACAGTCCTGACAGTAAATAACTGAACAGTTTTCTGGCAGGTAGGATTTCTCTCAATCAACTGGAGCTAGTAATAAACACTGACTTGGGGTTTACTTTCAAAAATTGAAAATGAAAAAATGAAAATCCACAGCCTGCTTCCAGTCTCCGACCGGGTCAGGAATAGAATGAATGAAGTCCCCATCCAGCGCCGAGGATATAAACTGTGCCGGCTGCCGAGGCCTGACACACTCCTCTGGGGCAATGATTAAATGAATGACAGATGAAATGAAATGATAGTGGAGAGTGTTGGCGGAATGAAATTTGACAGGGAAAACCAGAGTAACCGGAGAAAAACCTGTCTGCCTCCGTTTTGTCCAGCACAGATCTCACATGGAGTGACCGGGATTTGAACCACGGACCCAGCGGTGAGAGGCCGGCGTGCTGCCGCCTAAGCCACGGAGGCTTACTTTCAAAAATTATGGACTTAAAATTCCGATATACTACAAGAAATGGAACAAAACTGCAATTAAGTATTCTTAGGTACTCGCATTGTCGAGCCTCTTTTAAAAAAAAAAATAGATTTTGTTGCTTTCATCTTCTTCTTGCAGGAACGCATCGGATGGATGGTGTAAGATATTCTAAAACACAATATCTGTGGTTAAAAATCAATATTCAAGTTCGACTTTATTTCCAAATCTTGACATCTGTTTTGTTAAGTTATTTGCACTTCGTTCCTAAAAATTAAAAAAAAAACTGTTTGAATGGTGGGATTCAGGAAATTGTATGTTATTCTTGGTACAAACTCTAACATTAACATAAAAAGTAGAATAACATAAAATTTCATGAATTTTGCCGTCTTAAGAGTTTTTTTTTCTTAATAACTTAAAAAATGCAGATGTCTGCTTTTGGAAATAGGCTCCTCATATCCTTTATTGTTTTTAGCCTACTTTTCTCATTTTGCAAAAATGAGGAAAAAGTAGACTTATGAGATCGATCCGGGCAAATGTCTGTTTGTCTGTCTGTCCTTCTGTCTGTCTGTCTGTGTCCCGCCTATCAAATCCTAAACGGCTGCAGCAATCGAATCCAAATTTGGTATGAGTAAAGATCTATACGTGAATATCTCAAGCGCATATTTGAAAATTATGTCAGTGCTACCAACTACTGAAAAACCGCAATTGAAATTTGTGCTCCATGTTGTATATCTTGGAAGGTATGCATGGGAGCTATACCAAAACTGGCACACACATAGATACAGTAATAGTATTTCAGTTTAATTTCCAGGAGGCCATACATGACAGTGTTGCTAAAATGATTATAAGCCTGCTGATAGGTCCAATTTTTAAATACATATAACTTCTACACTATCAATTGGATTTCAACCAAATTTCGTATGTAATATGCATACATAAACAGATATGACTGAGTGTATTCTTAAGAGCCACCAGGGCTGCCAACTGTCAATAAATGTTCTCTCTTTTCTTTTATCCAAATGCCAATATATCAGAAAGTATGCAAGCCGACAGCTTTAAACTATGCACACGTATAGTACCTAACATTCAAGATTAATATGGAGTAACTTATGTACGTCAGTGCTACCAACTTGATTATATGCCTGCTGATAGGACCAATTTTTAAATACATGTAACTTCTATACCATCAGTTGGATTTCAACCAAATTTCGTATGTACCATAAGAGATATGACTATGCTTATTCTTAAGAGCAACCAGAGCTGTTAATAAATGCTGTGTCTATTAGTTTTTATCCAAATATTAATATATCAGAAAGTATGTAAGCCAACAGCTTTATCATTTGCACACGTATAGTACCTAACATTCTAGATTAATTAGGAGAAACTAATACACATCAGTGCTGCCAACATGACTAAGCCTGCTGAAAGGTCCAATTTTATAATACATGTAACTTCCATACTAACAAATGGATTTCATCCAAAATTGGCACAACAATAGATCATAATATTTCAGATTTGTTCTGACCAACGCATGCATGACATTGTTGCCAACATGATTTTACGCGCTGATAGATCCAATGTCTAACTGCATGTAACGTCCATGCTATCCATTGAACTTGAACCAAATATTGTATTCTGTACCTAAAGAGATGGAACTAACAATATATTCAGTCACCGGGGCTGCCAACTGTAGTGCTCTATGCTACAGGTATATTTCGAACTAATTAGAAATTTCGATATTACCAACTTAATTTCGCTATTTTTCTAGATAGGTCTATATATATTGGCATGAATCTTAAATTTTAAGAAAAGTAGGCTCCCTTAGTTCGTCACGGAACTTCTTGTTAGGTACTACGGAATTGATGAATATGACTCATTTTAGTGTGATTCGGAAAAGTATTTAAGTATTTGTGTGTTTAGAAGCACACATTGTTCTCTTTTTTTAATAATTTTTATGAGAAATTGTTATCAAGGAAAGGGAATACCCAAGGTAAATATTGATCAACTTTGCTCGTAATTCAATTAGTTTAGAACACAATAATTACTGAAGAGAAATTGGTAGAATATATTATATTCTTATTATTTATTGACTAAGTTCCGATGCTAACAATATTATCACAGCTTCACACCACTGCAAATAAAATTGGCCTTAAAATATATTTTGATAAAACAGAAATCATTCCGCAAAGAAGAGCTTATCAATCTAAATGTGAACGTCAACGTTGTGAAAGTGTATTTTGGTTTATGTCAATCCTGCTCATCATGATACTAACTGGATATTGTCCATGAGCGGCGAATGCTGCGCTTGATCACGTCGGCAGGCGGGACGTAGACACGATTGTCTCGGCGGCGGCTTGGACGGCGGATAAACTCATTCATCCATTCGCCAGTGGCTGCCTGGATCTCCCTGGAACACAGGGTTGCCAAATTTCAAGAATGGAAAAACGGAACACACGTCCCAACACATTGTTTTCTTTAAATCAAAATTGTTAAGTGTTGTAATAAATAATACACATATGTATTAAATAAGCATTACATAATCAATTACACAAAATTACAACTAGATATTGTTGACACATCAAATAGGATAGGCCATGACACCAGCAACTTACAAATGCTTTTCATTTGAACGACCCTTTGCAAGGATTTGTATTTGTAAGAACCTTCTGATAAAATTCACTGCAATTTTCATCATAATTGTAATATGTGAGCAATTCTTGTTTTATCAAACTAATGGAGCTTCTGTTTCTATCATCTCTCCATTTGATATTCATGACAGAAAAACTCTCTCCGTAAAAGCATTGAGTATTAACTTCACAAGGACTAAGATATTCCTTAATGTTGTTGCCCCTAATAAATCTATAACATGGCCCATCTATCTCACACAGACATAGAAATCATTTTCTCTTTCAAACTTGCTCCCGTACGACCAGAAAACAAGCTAGATATACAATCAATTCTGAAGCGGGACATCTGAACATTGGTGCGAAATTGAATATATTATCAAATTAACAACAAAAAACTGAATATTTGGCGTTCCGTTAAATATTAAAACAGAACACGGAACAAAACAAGAAAAAACGGAACGTCTGGCAACACTAGCTGGAGGATAGCAAACAAAACATGAGTAAAAGCAATACAGGAAGAGTGAAACAGGTTCAACTATTCAGAAACTGATTTCCAATTAGCAAGACATGTTAACAACAATAAACGATGGAGTTCTTCATACAGTATGGATTCAGCAATCCATCTTCTTCTTCTTCTTCTTCCTGGCGTTGTTCCCAATTATTGTTTGGGGTCCGCCACTGTGCACCTCGCTCTCCATTGATTGCGGTTTGCTACCTACGATGCGCATATCGTCCATCCAACGCCTTTTTGGTCGTCCTGGAGGCCTTTGTCCATCAGGCTCGAGAGCAATGGACCGTGTATTTGCTCGGGCTACATGCCCGTACCAACGCGACCGAGTCTCCCTCATTTTGGCTGGAATAGGGGCAAGAATATTGCGGACATCTTCGTTCATAATATGATCCAGCCGTGTAATTCCTAAGGACCATCGTAGCATCCACATCTCCATTGAGTGCAAGGTTTGTTCATGTTTCTTTGTATTAAGCCAGCATTCACCTCCATACAAAGCAACAGGGCGGACGACTGATTGATAGATCTTAGTTTTGAGGCGCAAATGGATCTGTGACATGGCGCCACTTGAATGGGCATCCGAGACTGTCTCACCATCAGGTCTCGCAACAGAGGCAAGCTATCGGAGATATTTGTAACTAAACCAGGAACACTTTATGCATCAGAAACCCTCAATCTTCAACACAAAGATGATAGGCGGACAATTGTATCAATTAACTAGCAGTAGTGCCCGGCTTCGCCCGGTGGATTTATTTGTTTTATGGATGATAATGAATACTACTACAGAACTGGAGCGCTCAAGGATAAGGACCAACGCTTATTGCAGCTGATAACCTCAACACCATCGCCCTTATACAGAGGCCTACTATTGTCATGATAACTGTTTTAAGGGGCCTAAGAGATTACTCCCCGTGACTGCAATTTATAAGCAGCTCGCAATTCTGCACCAGAACACTGGTAGGGGCGACGTGATGCGGCCTGCATTGCCAGCCAACAAAAGACTTGGGTGTTATTGAAGCTGTTCGGGAGCTCTTGTTCTTCCGACTTTCTGAACAAAAATCAATCTTTAAGGTTACCCGAGAGGTGTAGCCTAATGCTACATAGCCTAAACTATTCCTCTTGAATCTGACTATCATATACAAAAAGAATTTTTCGAAGCCGACTGGTAGTTCCAGAGATTAGCGCGTTTAAACACACAAACAAACACAAAGTCTTCAGCTTTATTATATTAATAATAGATTTGCAGATTAAAAATATTCTACTGTAAATCAAAATGGTTGTTGTTGTTGTCGTGTGGCCTCCTGAGAGGCCGAGTGCAGGTCTTTCTAGTCGACGCCCGTGGGCGACCTGCGCGTCGGGATGAGAGATGGAATGGATGAAGATGAATGAAACTGGGCAAGGATGTGGAAGGTAGCCACCGTGGCCTGTCAGAAGGTACCGACCCAGCATTTGCCTGGTGTTGAAAATGGGAAACCATGGAAAACCATTTCAAGGACGGCCGACGGTGGGGCTCGAACCTACGCGTCTACCGAGTCAGCAGAGAGCTTGGCCCCATGACCTAAAGCTGCGCTTTAGACAGCGTAGCCACTGCTGTCGGTAATCAATATGGTTCGAACATATTACGCATAATGTACATTAAAGGAGCAATTCCAGATTAAGAAAAGAAAATCTTAGCGCCAAGCCTTAAAATCGGAATTTATTATCCTCATAGTTAAATATAGGGTGGTTGTAATTAAACTTGCACTATTTGCGACAAACGAGTGATCGTAGGACAATGCATTTGTTATTGGCTATTGTTATGCTTTTTGATTTCTGATTTTTGGTTTTCTTCTTTGCTCTTTATTTGTTTTTTTTATTGTGATGCTTTCTTTCACCATTTTTTGTGGTGCTTTTTTTTTACTTATTTAAAACTTGAGTCGTTTTTGATTTCTGATTTTGTAATGATTATTGTTTTATGCTTTAACCTTTTTGTGGATTTTTGTTTGTTTTTGCTTTGTGCTATGCTTTTGTTTATTGTTTTCTGCTTTTTTGTTTTTAGCTAGTGGTTCTTGTTTTCTGCGTTTTTAGTATCCAGCTGATTAAGGAGATTTAGGGAACATTTTGTTTTTTAGAACTATTAACACTAAATAATAATGAATAAAAACCAAGATGTTCAATAAAGAACATATAGCCTACTTTCTCCTAAATGCATGGGTATTGTTATAACTCTTTGTCCTTTTCAAGGAGTATAATTGAATGTTGGTTGTAGTAGCTTGTTGAAATACAACGTGCTATAGGGATATTAAACATGAATATGAGGTGCCCTTTGCTATTGCTACCTCTGTACAAAATACCATTCAATTCGGTTTCACCGTGTTTGAATTGATATAGGGAATCGATTTGCACACATACATGGCCGCTATTTGCAAACTATTGGGCTGATGACTTTGTAGTCCAGTCAAAAGATGCTTCCCACAAAAAGGTATGTTGTTGCAAAATTTGGTAGAGATCAAACGATTAGGTTGGTCGTAATTTGATTTAAGCTCTGAACATTTGGGTGGCCGCCATTACGTTTCCGTCAAGATGGTGGTGATATAAAACGTGACACTGAGGTGCCCGTTGCTAGTGCTACCTCTGTACCAAATTTCGTTCAATTCGGTTTCAATGTGTTCGAATTGATAGGGGGGGGGGGGGGACAGGCATTCAGAGTACACACTCACACACACACACACACACACACACACAGACACACACACAACTTTAGGCCCTGTGTAGATCTCATAAGTCTACTTTCATTTTTTGCAAAAATCGAAAGTAGGCTAATAAAGCTGAAAGATTCAACCATAATCAACACCTTTGATTATATTCAGTTTACGCTACGGTTTTAGGCCGGTCAGCCCCGGTACAGAGGACAGTCAGTGAGTCTCAGGAATGTGCAATTGATACGAGAGTTGCTTTCCGCACAACTGACAACAATTCTCACGAATCAGTTGCCAGGCCTTTGCAGTCAGTTCATAGACAGTGAGTGAACAGGTGTGTTCAGTGGAAGTAGTCAACCCGATTTACAATAAACTGATACAAATAACGGCATTAGCTGTGGGAAGGGGAGACCCCATGAAGTGAATAGTAAATTGTGTGTTCTTATTATTATGTTCGTTTGGTCGTCTACGGACCACGAGCCAAGTTCAATTCTTTGTCCTTTGCTGTTCCTTCTTCTTCCTCCAGTATTCCCTCATCATCTCACTATGTTTCCTCTTCCTTTCCTCGGACCACTATGATCCGGTTCCTCCCTTGGAACCCTTCCACTTTTAGCACTTTTTGCCTAAAAATATCTCTTTGTGGTGTATATTCTTCTCTGGAATTGTTTCTTTCCAAATCCTTTTTGACTTCTTGTTCCCAGGTTGTTGTTCCACAGGATCATGAAGACCTACTGTCATCCTTCCTGTATCAATCTCCTCTTCCGTACTGTTTCTGATATGTTTTCTATTTTTCGATATATTTCATCATTACTTCTTAATTTCCAGAATTCTGCAGTTTTTAGAAGACCGAGTATTTTGCGTATAATTCTCCTTTCTACTGCTTCTAATGTATCCAATGTGTACTTCAGTCGAGACATTCCGGTTTGACTACGGTGTTGTAGCGCTGTATTTTAAGATTATTATTATTATTATTATTGTAACTGGTAGCTGCAGTAATTAAACAGAAGCAAATACTCTATCTAGATCAGGGCCATCCAGTCATTGCGCTCGGGGAGCACTGGGCAGTCAGACTAGCGCTCCTTCCCCTACCACCACAACACTGGGGCAGTGAGGAGACGGACGATGTTCAGACCACGCTAACTAGATACGTACGTACGGTGGTACGGCGAACTGCTCTTGTGGGATTGTTGACATATTAATAGGACAGTTTTGCCATAGCAAATATACCGCATATACAAATCGAATGGTACTCCGATGTATGGAATATGCAGGAAACGAACACAAGTGTTACGTAAAGAATATTGTGATTTATTCCAAACCGAAATGTGAACATATTAGATAGGAAAATGCAACAACAAATTGTGTTCTTTTTAACAAATTACATCTCTGTTGCACACTAAACATTTGGCATGCCCTTTATAAGCTGTACAGAAAAATGGAATTTCCCATTCTGCTTTAAAGACTGCTGCTTCACCAGTCCTTTTCTTTGTATGCTGTTCAGTCATGACCACTGCGAAACTGATTTGCTTACACGCTGTCAACAAAGCGCATTGGACTAGACTAGCGACTGATGGATCGGCTGCACACTTCAGCGCGCTCAGCCAGCCAAGCTCCTCCCACCTCTTCTGAAACTACCTTCCAACAGAGCGCTCTGAGCACAGGCTTAGAGCGCGGCAGGAGCGCTGTCTAGATGGCCCTGCTTTAGATCGTGTCACCCGTTTTCTTTGTTGTTGTACGAAGTAGCCTGTGAGAAGTACTAAGCAAGGAAGGAAGAATAAGGGGGCGGGGTGCTAGATATTTGACATTTCAGAAGGGGGCACGACAGAAAAAGTTTTGAGTCCATACGACTGCACAACCGGCTAAAAACCGTGGCGTACATTGTCCTTCTAATAGGGGTTGCTATAGAAACCACTACTGTATCATATAAAGGGGTAACCCTAGCAATACCAACGGGGGGATTTCGTGGCCACCAGTTGTATTTTTTACTGTTTATTCATGGTAGCCTATTCCTTTTCTACGCATACTGTACAGAAAGTTATTGTCTATTTTGAATCCGGTTACCTAACCACACATTCACTTTTATTAAATTTTAATTCCCCCCCGTTGGTAGTTCGTGTACCTCATCATACTGTGCACTGTGGTAAGGGCAAAAGTACAACAAAGTTAACAAAACCATCATAATTTGTTTTGGTAGCAAGAGGTACACAGTAAAGAACAGTCTATGTTCCACGAGTGTTAAAGATGGCGAAGAGTATGGTCAGTGAATAATTTGCTTTCTGAACTTCTCTTCTCACTCTTTTTGATTTTTATTTTTTTGCAACTGTTGTTAATTAAGTTATATTTTTGCCATTCAAGGTTCATTTAAGGTTCAAAACACAAGATATGTTGATTACAGGATAATGCAAATCACCCAAAAGGAAATTTATTATGGTGGTATGAAAAATAGCATGGTATTGCTAGTGTTATGGTCCTTTCGCGAGAGTTCACATGGCTGCCACATATTGGACATCCCTGAGCAACCTGTTGCGCGGACACCACGTAGTTCCACAAAGCGGCGCTAGAATGCGCGCCAGCACGCTCTTGCCACCTGCAAGCAGCTCGGCTCCAAGCACAGAGGTCGTTGGCTGGCAGTACTCGAGTGTTAATGACAGTCACTTCACTGACGGTAATCGTGTGCTCTTTCATAGCACCCGAGATGAGGATGCGAGGAGATTAATTACATTGTTGTAAAAACAAAGGAATTACATGATTAAATATGTATTTAATTTAAGATTAGTTCTGGGATGAGAATTTATTGGCGTCTGTTTAATCCTTAGCCCGGTGGATGGTTGCAGGTGCGTATTCAGGAATTTTTTTTTTTGGGGGGGGGGGAGGGGGGGGGGGCTGAAGAAGGTCGAGGACTAACGCCGTTACTAGTAAATGCTACTTTTACGGTAACGACTGAATAACTATATCACCGTTACTAGTAATTTAATGTTAATACTCGTTTTTTTTTTCTTTTTTCAAGATGACGCAATTTGTGTGGAAAATCCTAGATGCAAGAAACAGGCAGAACAGTAGTGAATGACCTTTAAACAAGGCCGGCCCAGTCAATTTTTGGCGTTTGCGGATAACAGTCGTGCTGATGCGGGACGGTTGAGGATAACGTTTTGATTATCCCCCCCAGGGCTCCAGCTATAAGTGGGCGTTTGAAAATAAATACAAGAAAAAGTAGACACATAAAAATACGGAAAGGGCGAATGCAAGATTCACAATATACAGTAACATTGGCTCGGAAATAGAGAGAGCCTTTCCTGTAGGACGGAGCCTCGCCGGAACCGTGTGACGCGTCGAGTCAGTGCCAGATGACTAGCATTTGCCGATTACACAAGAGTGGGTCGGGACGTACCGGATGCTGTCATAAAATGTATTACATACGCAGCTGACAAGATACCTTAGTTGAGATAATTACGACTTGTGTTGAAGGACTATAGGCTGTCTCGCATCCCGCATGTTAATCCCCATAGTTTCCGTATTTCTTCAGCCAACGGTGCGTACTACTGTAGTTTGTTTTTTAGCCTGAGTAGTCAAGTGGGACAGCAACGTCTATCAAGTAGGCATTTTGGTTTCTTTTATTGAGATAGACAATATCGGGTCGATTGGTCAAGATTTTGTTATATATTATTATATTTTATTATGCTATTTTATTACATACACAACGCCAGATATTAGCATAGAACAAGGAAGTTTATGTACATATCTGTGCTTGGTAAAAGCTGTCATTCCAGTCAGCTGTTAGCGAAACATGGCAACACTGCTGTAGCCTCAGGGATGTGGTATCCTGCGGCATGGAGGAAACATACACCTTGCTTGCTTGTGTTGACAAACCAGTAACTGATACCGCAAGCCATCAATATCAAGGACGGGAATGAGAATAATTTTCACATGGCGCATTTCAAAACACGTGCCATACCATACCTTGCAATGCACCGCCCATCAGCCGCTGAGGCCGGCCGCAGATACGAGGTTCAACTCTCACGGCCTGGCCGGGGTTCGAACACGATGCCCTTCAGACAAAATATTGTTGTTGATTTAATTATGGGCTTTGCGATATCGTGCTCATGTAGCCTCGTGTACTTGGATGTGTGTGAAATCTGTCTGATAAACTGTGCCATTGTGTTAGCTGTACTATAGCAGTGTGTGCATTATTTGTAATCAGGGCTAAGATGTTGTTATTGATTTAATTATGAACTTAGTGACATCGTGCTCAGGTAGCCCCGTGTACTTGGGTGTGTGAAATATGTCCGATAAACTGTGCCATTGTGTTAGCTGTACTATAGCAGTGTGTGCATTATTTGTAATCAGGGCTAAGATGTTGTTATTGATTTCATTATGAACTTAGTGACATCGTGCTCAGGTAGCCCCGTGTACTTGGGTGTGTGAAATATGTCCGATAAACTGTGCCATTGTGTTAGCTGTACTATAGCAGTGTGTGCATTATTTGTAATCAGGGCTAAGATGTTGTTATTGATTTCATTATGAACTTAGTGACATCGTGCTCAGGTAGCCCCGTGTACTTGGGTGTGTGAAATATGTCTGACAAACTGTGTCATTGTGTTAGCTGTACTGTAGCAGTGTGTGTATTTGTAATCAGGGCTAAGATATGTTGTTATTGATTTATTTAGTGGCATTGTGGCATCGTGCTCATGTAGCCCCGTGTACTTGGGTGTGTGAAATATGTCCGATAAACTGTGTCATTGTGTTCGCTGTTCTACAGTCTAGAGAGTGTATTTGTAATCAGGGCTAAGATATGTTGTTATTGATTTTATTATGAACTTAGTTACATCGATCTCATGTAGCCCCGTGTACTTGGGTGTGTGAAATATGTCTGATAAACTGTGCCATTGTGTTAGCTGTTCCACTGTACAGCGAGTGTACAATATTTGTAATCAGGGCTGAGATATGTTGTTGTTGATTTATTTAGCGGCATTGTGGCATCGTGCTCGTGCAGCCCCGTGTACTTGGGTGTGTGAAATATGTCTGATAAACTGTGTCATTGTGTTAGCTGTTCTACAGTCTAGAGAGTGTATTTGTAATCAGGGCTAAGATATGTTGTTGTTGATTTATTTAGCGGCATTGTGACATCGTGCTCATGTAGCCCCGTGCACTTGGGTGTGTATGGAATTTGATAACATGCCTTTTGTGATGGCTGCATTAATGTGTGTATTTGTAATTCATGTGAGGATTGGGAAGGAGACGGCCGTGACCTTAAGTTAGGAACGATCCCGGCATTAGCCTGGAGTAGAAGTGGAAACCCACGGAAAACCACTTTCAATTTAGCTGAGGTGGGAATCGAACCCACCTCTTCCGGCCCTCAGACCAGACTTAAATTTCCTTGGCAGAACCGGGAATCAAACCCGGACCTCCGGGGCGACAGCCAAGAATGCTAGCCGCTATGCCACAAGGTGGACAAGCGTGTACCCAGAAAGCCAGGGTACACGTTACAGGCCTATTAGACCACGCGAAGCAATCTTCCTGTTTTTCCAGTACTTATTCAGTCATGCACTTAAGGCTCTCTTCCTTTCTTCGGTCCACTTAAGTCTTTGGCCTCTTTCCGACAACACTTCCCACTTGCAGTGCCGGATTAAGGTAAAATGAGGCCCAAGTCCCTCAGATTTTGGGGCCCCTTTATTTTTTTTTTCAAATAATTTTTATTTTTAGCACCTGTACATTTAATAAAGCATATACAAGAGTTCTTTTTCTCAAGATGAATAATACACTTTACATATATACATTCATTTCAATTGAAACGATCATCGTTATTTGAAAACATTTCAGATGATTTGATGACCAATTTAACAAATCATACTATTTTTTATTTCTGTAAAATGTAATCATTTTTTTCTTTCGGTTTTTTCGGTCAATGAAATCTTCCACGATGTCATCAAATCAATTTCTCGCAGAACATCTGACTCGATATACATTAAACTTAGCATGTCGAACCGTTCTAGTGACATAATACTTCTTTGCGCACTTTTGATCCGTTTCAATTTTTAAAACGAGCGCTCAGCAGAACAATTCGTTATCATGAGGGCCAGGAAAATTTGAAAAGCAATTTCAATGTTCGTAAAAACAGACTCAAGCTTGTCTCGAATAAGAATTTCGTCAAGTTCAGAATGAGTGAACTCAGTTTTTACAGGACATTGTAAATTAATATAATGCTGAAAATGTCTCAGTTCTGAATAAAAAAAATCTAAATCTTCGGAATAAAATTGATAGGCCAGGCGACAGGTCGAAAAAAAAAGCCTCAATAAGGAATTAATTAGTGGAAAGCTGGACATTGCTTTAATCGCTTTATTTGGACCCAGATATTACTCTCCCAAGTTTTCCCCCTCGAGCGAAGTCGGCGTTGGCCCTTCTGGCCCTAAGGTGGTACCATTTTTCGTTTTTTTTTTTTGCAAATATCTCGCAATGGCAAACTACCTCACTCCTCTTCTTGCCTAGAACGCCTCAAAATAGCGCTGCCTTGGGTTTTTGTGGGTATCTACTCACATAACGTAACGGCGGTACTTTTTGAGGATCCAACCAGCCTTCGGGCTGACTACCTAACAGACAGACATCTCCCATACCATCAACTTCATCAACAAAATACCTATTATAAAAGTAATCTAGAGTAAATTTACTACAAGAATGTTCCCTACCTTTTGTCTCTAATGTGATCCGTTACGATGCTACGACCATTCAAAGTGGAGCCCTTTTGGATTCTTGCGGAAAATCTATGGAAATGATATGCCATATCAAAGTTTCTTCATGTTATAAATATTTGTCAGCATTCCAGGTGCACAAGCTGTTAACTTGTTACAAGTATCAATAAAAGAATGGTCAGTAGGCCTAAGTACATTCAGTTCTGATTCAGTACATTTTTCATGCAGACTTCATTATAGCGTGGCAAGTTAGACCTGGCCTGTCATGGCGGAGTCTCGTCTAGGAGGGGAAGTGGTGGGATCACTAGGCGCAAATGCGATTTCCCCTCTTTGGTGCAACAGCTGTTGGGGGCTGCTCGCTGTTCGTCGTGGTTATAATATCCAAGCATAAAGTATCGAATAGGAGCATTCTCAGTGACATAGCATTGGTATTGGTGGTAATGAACTGAGAGCGCGCCCACTTCACACACTCCTGACAGCAAGCTTGTTGCCGTGCTTGTCAAAGAACAAAGCCGGTCAGTCTTGCTTCGCTTGCCTTGACAGCATCTGCACCCTGCCAAGGTTCTGGGAATAATGACTACTTGGCAACATCTATCCCGCGCGTGACGAAGTATATGCTCACTGGTTGACAAAGAATCCAGGCGGGGGGATGACGTAATGCAACAGGACGCACATGCGCATCGGAAGGTTCAGATCTAACTTGTTCCGTTTATACTTTCTCACCGAGGGCGTTGGCAACAATGTGTACAGATGCAGCTGGCTTGCCGCGCTCGGCCTCCCATACAGCTGGCAACCAGTCTCGTGATGCCTCTCCGTACGGTAAATTCGAAAATAAAAATCCGCAACACGGATATTCCTGTTGACCCTCTTGTGCTTTTCCAACGCATTTGCCTTGCAAAGAAATCCGATGCACAATTGAAACAATATTTCCAGTTTGAACTAGCTCCGTATCCGGTTGCGATCTTTGATGAAGCGGGAATGCATAAGATGCAAAAGTCTGTGTTCTATAAATTATTCCACCCTGTTACCGATGAGCCCACATTTGAGGACCTACATCATGGTTTCGACGGAGAATATCTTCTGCATCGTGTAATTTGGCACCAAACCGATACTTTTGTTAACATTAGTGCCAAATATGTGAATTACGTTAAAATATACTTCAAAAACAGTGTCATTATTTTCGATGGGTATCCTGATGACCCAGCAACTCGCAGTACCAAGTCCGCTGAACGTCTTCGACGATCGCACAAGCATGCTGCTGCTAATGTGTTTTTTTATGAGTCCAAGTCGGCACCTATGCCACAAGCAAAATTTTTGTCTAATGACACAAACAAACGAAGATTGATCGACTTGTTGCTCGTCAAATTCGAAAGCGAAGGAATCGAAACCAGACAAGCTCCAGAAGATGCCGATGTGCTCATCGTTTACCACCGCACTCGAGTTATCTCGGCCAGACAATTCGGTCATTATAGTGGCTGAAGATATAGATATCCTGGTCATCATTGGCGGCTCATGTGCCACCCTCCACGAAAATGTATTTTATGAAACCCGGCAAAGGTTCAACCAAACAACTATTTTGCACAACAAGTTTCAATCTCCCGCCGTGTGTGCAAGAAAACTTGCTCTCTTTGCATGCGTTTAGTGGGTGCGATACGTCTTCGTTTCACAGGCAGGGCAAAATGAAATTCGTAACACTGCTGAAGAGTAATGAGGAACTGCAAACAGCTGTTAGGGTTTTCCGAGACGTGAACGCAAACCCAGATGAAATTGACAAAGCGGGCCAGTTGGTTTTGGCTGGGCTTTATGAAAACAAAACCACGGGAGATACCCTGAATGAGTTGCGGTTCCAACTGTTTGCAAAATCTCTAAGCAAACATCGATTTAATCTCGCAAGCTTACCTCCCACCGAATCAGCGGCACGTGAGCACTCTTTAAGAACATACCATCAAATCCAAACATGGTATGGAAATGATACAAATCCACTGGATTGGGGCTGAAAAAATGCTCAATGTGGTTTGGCGGCGAGGGATCCGGCGCCACAAACGCTTCTAAACACAGTGTCCTGCAAATGTTCGAAAGGATGTAACGCAGCGTGTGGTTGCAGGAAAACGGGCCTCCGATGCTCTAGAATCGGCATGAATTTTATGGGACGGTCATGTACAAATGCTGCCGAGGAAGATGATATGGATTATTGTGACGGAGACATCGATGTTAATCTTAAGCGCCCTGTGTCGTCGGACAAATGTACCGATACAGACGATGAAAGCGATGATGGAGAAATTGTGGCAGATGATCAAGACTGCCAGCCTTCATCAAAACGGTTTAAAATCGACTAACTTTGACATTTGAACTGTGGATTAGTCCTCCTGGGGACACCACTTTAAAAGAAACGCGCCATTTACTCTACCGCCAGGTGGTGTGGAAAAGAGTGATTTTATGCCAATGCTACGCAATAATAATACTAATGGTAGGCACTTTGCCTCAGCTGTTTACAATTTAACAGCTTGTGCACCTGGAATGCTGGCAAATATTTATAACATGAAGAAACTTTGATATGGCATATCATTTCCATAGATTTTCCGCAAGAATCAAAAAGGGCTCCACTTTGAATGGTCGTAGCATCGTAACGGTTCACATTAGACACAAAAGGTAGGGAACATTTCTGTAGTAAATTTACTCTAGATTGTTTTTTATAATAGGTATTTTGTTGATCAAGTTGATGGTATGAGAGATATTTGCAAAAAAATGGTACCTTCTTAGGGCCAGAAGGGCCAACGCCGACTTCGCTCGAGGGGGAAAACTTGGGAGAGTAATATTTGGGTCCAAATAAAGCGATTAAATCAAGTTCCAGCTTTCCACTGATTAATTCCTTATTGAACTACCTGTCGCCTGGCCTATGAACTAAATTAGAAATTGCTTGGGGGCCCCAGATAATTGGGGGCCCTAGGCCTGGGTAATCCAGCACTGTCCACTTGTGTACCTTGCGTCGAAAGACGCTTTTGTCTATGACGTCTTCAGGGTCGACCTGTGCTTTTTCCAGATCAATTTTGACTTGCATCACCCAGGGTGTAGTAATCTTGAGCCCGTTCCTTCCTATGTACCTTTTCCTGTTGTGTTTGAGTCTTCATTCTTTTGACTGGTTTGATGCAGCTATCCATGCCTCCCTGTCCTGAACTAATTGTTACATTTCTACATAGCTAACACACCCTGCATCCGAGGCAATCTGTTTAACATATTCTAACCTTGGTCTACCCCTAAAGTTCTTATCCTCGACCCTTCCTTCCATAACTAAGCTTGCTATTCCTGGGTGTCTTAGTATGTTTCCTACCAACCTATCTCTTCTCTTTATTAGCAGTCGCCAGAAACGTCTCTCCTCTCCAACTCGTCTTAATACCTCTTCGTTTGTAACCCTATATACCCATCTGATCTTCATCATTATCCTGTAACACCACATTTCAATCGCTTCAATTGTCCTCTATTCTGCTGCACCAATATTCCAAGTTTCACTTCCATAGAGCGCCACGCTCCAGACAAAGGCTTTCAAAAATTACTTTCTAATACCTAAATCTATATTCCATGTCAACAGATTCCTCTTTCGTAGAAATGCTTTCCTTGCCTGAGCCAACCTACTTTTTATTATATCCTCTTTGCTTCGTCCATCACTGGTATTTTGCTTCCTTCCCTTATTACTATTATTATTATTATTTTACAACAAAATGCCCAAATAGAGAGCGTTATTTAACACATTAATTTGAGTTAGCTTCCTTCTGTTCCCAAAATCTCTTCACTCTCTCGCTGTGATTGCTGCTGTCCAATGTAATGCCGGGGGTTACAGCAAAGTGATGTTGGTTCACAAAATCTCTTCACTCTCTCGCTGTGATTGCTGCTGTCCAATGTAATGCCGGGGGTTACAGCAAAGTGATGTTGGTTCACAAAATCTCTTCACTCTCTCGCTGTGATTGCTGCTGTCCAATGCAATGCCGGGGGTCAGGGCCCTGCATAGCTAGTGCCTGTAGTGTGTTCTATCCTGCTGCTCCCTTATGGGCAGTCTAAGAAGTAAGCCACAAGCGCGTGACGTCATGTCCTTGCCTCTCCCCACCTGCCGCTCACTACATGTGCGAGCGAGCTGTGTATAGTATGGCGTAGTGCCCTGCAAGCATGGCAAGTGCTTTTAGGGCCGTATGACCAAGCCTCACACTGTCAGCACTGTCTACGCTGGAACTCGTCAGTTCAGGCGCGCACGGCCAGCCCGTACCGACGTGGTTTCGTAAAGCCGTTCTTATCTTCCCTTCATATTATTATTATTATTATTATTATTATACTATTAATATTAGCAATAAAATGTTATTGGGTACCAATAGACTACGTCTCATACTGTTCCCGAGTACATTGAAGATGAATTCTCTATTATTGAATGGATTCATTGATAGCAAAATTAGGTCATTTATACTTAGGCATACCCAAACTTGATGAGTGATTTAAAAATGTTGATGTTGATCCTCTCGCTTATTCGAAACGTACCACAAGCTTTCACTTCTCTTTGAAGCCTATCATTTTCTCTAAACGACCTGTTTTGTTATGCCGAAGGTTACTTCACATCTGATGGTGGAGTCCAGCATAAATCTTGTATCCTTCTTATCGCCAATAACAATTATTATGCCCATTGTATTTTTGCTTCTAACACGAGAAAGACACAAAAACATGGATCGCGTAACATTTCTAAAATGATACAGCTGCATCTTAGATCTATTTCGGTGATTCCTAACTTTTGTAGTAAATCCCCTTCTTAATTATGTTTTTGAACGTGGGCTAGGGTATCAGGCACGCCACAGTGTTTGCAGTATACAGAGTCCTGGCTACGCCCATGGAGGTCTCACACAAGAGCATCCTTTGCTTCCACCTATTTGTACTAGGCTACTCCCTTTCATGTCTACTTCTGGATTAGTCAATCTCCATAAAATATGGTGATTGGATAGTTTCTGTACTTTCGCAATCAACCTGCAATTTCATTTTGTGTTTACCATAGATCCGCTTCAGTCTTAAGTATCGGTTATCTATATTCCCTTGGTTCCTAACTAATTAATCACCGTCTTCATCGTTATCACCATTTTCTTCATCATCACCATCCTGACAACCTCCTTCGTTGTACGAGCACAAATTACGCACTATGTCACCATGTCTTCAAGCAATGCATGCTCTCTCTGGTACAGTCTCCCTACATGATGCTTACTATAGGCTACTTTGGATGTTCATTCACTGAAAATTGCAAAATTAGATTCGAGGTTTTCCTACTGTATGCCCAGAACTTAGAATGCAATGAAAATCAAATGTCTTAAATACCATATCTGGATTAGCCTACATATACATATGCAATTGGATGAACTCATGAGGGCTACTTGTAGCATAGGCCTTTGAGAATATTTTACGGAAGCTATTCTTACAACTCTACGGAGTGATGTGCTCTCAATTCGAATTGCAGAATAAGAATGTATAAAAAAGAAAACTCGTGCCCACTGGCCCTGGCGCAAGTCCTCGAAATGAGCACCGCGTGGATGACTTACGTATCATCGATACAATTTCAGTACCCCAAACCGAAATTCAATTTCGTGGCAGAGCAGGGAATCAAACAAGGACCACCGGCGACAGCCAAGAATGTTAGCCGCTACACCACAAGGTGGTCCCTTTCATTATCAGCGCAATCAATTGCACGATACCATGTAATTTCTACACTGGGCGAACTATAATAGTACACATTTCTTCGTATTTTTGGCATTACATAGCCCCTGGTAAGTTAGGAAGACGGTTCGCGTACGATACCATAACCCTAAAGTCGAATAGTTCCAAGAACTAACAAACAAAACAGTTTTAGGCACTCCACCGAAAGAAATACAGACAGGCTGGTAGAAAGACAGACAACATATTTTGTAATTTTCAGAGCAAAATAGGCTAATTGTTATATAATGAATAGCACTCTTGGTCTCCATATGTTGAAATAATGAATATTGTCCTAAAACATGAAGGTTTGAAGGATTTCGTGTCTTTTGCTTATTTTGCCGTATATCTTATGTGTAGGTAAATTCCACGAGGTATTGTTTCAGGCCATGTTGAATATAAGAATTCTTTCTTTTTTATCGTTTACCCTCCAGGGTTGGCTTTTCCCACGGACTAAGCGAGGGATCCCACCTTTACCGCCACTGGTAGTGTCCTGGAGCTTGAGACTCTGAGTCGGGGATACAACTGGGGAGTGTGACTAGCACGTCACCCGGGCGGCCTCACCTGTAAAGCGAACAAGGGCCTGATGAAGAGATGGGAAGAGTGGGAGCATTAGGCAAGGAAGAGGGAAGGAGGCGGCCGTGGCCTTACGTTATGTACCACCCCGGTATTTTCCCGAAGACGAAGTGGGAAACCACGGAAAACCACTTCGAAGATGGTTGAGGTGGGAGTCGAACCCCCTCTACTCATTTGGACCACCCGAGGCTGAGTAGACCCCAATCCAGACCTCATACCACTTTTCAAATTGGTAATCGAACCGCGGACCTCCTGGGTGGCAGCTAATCATGCTGACCACTACACCACGGAGGCGACTTGAATCTAAGAATAAAAGACATAAATGACCCTAGATTGCGACGGAATATGTTTCTTTTTAAAATCCTGATGAATTTACAAACGCATGTTTCTGGAACTCACATATCCCTGAAGAGCATCAATCTAGTCATTTCGTGAATTCAGAATCTTGTTATTGAAATACAGTTTTATAGTCCTAACGTAGTTTTTTTGGTTCTACCCATAATTATTCCGGTTGCTATGAGGTAGGGGATATGGTGAGACAGTTTCCTTGTGGGAATGATTTCGCGGATAGATGCCTTCATGACGCCAATCTTATGAGAGGAGTTAATGACAAATGAAATTAATGAGGTAATGTATGGAGTGGCTGTGTGTGGTCTTTCGAGTTTGGAGTAGTCCGACCATGCACGTTAACGTGTTTAGCTACCTCGGCTGGTTTGTGACATTATGTCAACGAATTAAAAATGTATTTTAACTCTCCTGATTCCATACCGGCCCCTGGTTCTATTTTAGGACTATTATATCTCGCTGCACCTGCTACATCACCCAAAAAGTATGAAAATTTCTGTATCCTTGCTGAAGATCTGGTTCATGTGCGTCCAAATATCATGTTTTTTCGGTTTGATTCATTAATGTGTGACTCTCCCACTATGCTATTTTTGTCCTCCCCACGTTATGAGCACGGCAGACCACACGCATATGACACAATGTTGGCTCTAGTGCGCCTAGTGTCCAGGCTCCGCGCTCAGTACTAAACGTACTTCAGTACCCGGTCAAATGGACAGCGCTTGTGCGACTAAGCGCTGCAGTGCTAGTGTTTTGTCGTGCTGCACTGCTCAGAAATGGACCGAGTAGGGCTACGCTCGGCTGGCACGAGTAAATTTCCCGCTAGCACTGCTTCACCTTGCCCATTGCACGGCCCTGCCGGGGGTTACAGCAAAGTGATGTTGGTTCCCAAAATCTCTTCACTCTCTCGCTGTGATTGCTGCTGTCCAATGTAATGCCGGGGGTTACAGCAAAGTGATGTTGGTTCACAAAATCTCTTCACTCACTCGCTGTGATTGCTGCTGTCCAATGCAATGCCGGGGGTTACAGCAAAGTGATGTTGGTTCCCAAAATCTCTTCACTCTCTCGCTGTGATTGCTGCTGTCCAATGTAATGCCGGGGGTTACAGCAAAGTGATGTTGGTTCACAAAATCTCTTCACTCTCTCGCTGTGATTGCTGCTGTCCAATGTAATGCCGGGGGTTACAGCTAAGTGATGTTTGTTCACCAACGATCTGAAGCTAGACCTGTCCCAGAAAATAATCGTCTGCTACGTTGATTTCTTGGAGGTCATTTTCAATTTCTATTATTCAGTTATTCTTGGCTTTTAATGAGGAGGCGTGATTAAATATTCGTTTAGTAAGTCCATAAATTGTCCATTCTCGGAATATGTCCAAACATTTTCAATCCTCTTTTCCAAATAGTGCCTGATATTTTCTGGGAATGTTCATATAACTCATCCACACTTCCTCTATGCACACTGGGTCAAACATTTTTCTGTCTTGTTATTCGGCAGGATGGTGTTTATTGTAAGTCTATGGCCAATCCCGTCCTCCCTTTCACCCCGTTCCTTCCATCCTGTCTGTCTTTCCCCCGTTCCTTCCATCGTGTCTGCCTCTCCCCCATTCCCTTCTTTCCTGTCTGCATTTCGTCACGTTCTTTCCTTTCTGTGTGCATTTTCCCCCTATCTTCCTGTCTGCCTTTTACGCCGTTCCTTTCATGTCTGCCTGCCTTTCACGCCGTTCCTTTCATGTATGCCTTTCCTTCCCTTCCTGCCGTTTCCCCCGTTTCTTTCCTTTCTGTCTGCCTATTTACCCGTTCCTTCGTATGTGCCTTTTCCATCCCTTCCTGCCTTCGCCCCCCCCCCCCCCCCCTCCTTCCATCCTGTCTGCCTTTTCCCTTGTTCATTTCCTTTCCGTCTGCCTTTCACCCCGTTCCTTTCCTTCCTCTTCCTGTCTGCCTTTCACCCCGTTCCTTTCCTTACTGCCTGCCCTCCTCCCCCCCCCCCCCCAGCCCCCCTTTCTTTCCAATATCAACTCGGCCATATCTTGGTCTCGCCATTAATTTTATAATTGGCTCCCCTCCGTCTCTCAACAGAGAGCTCTCCAGTCTTTGCTCTGTAAATTACATTTTGAGTGTGTAATATCGTTTGTGTGTTACCACGAGGTGAGATGTGGCAAGAACTCCATTGTAGTCGTGGTGGAAGTGGCGGAATATCCAGGTCATCAGACCATCATGATCATTAGACTACTATGCGGAATATCCAGGTCATCAGACCATCATGATCATTAGACTACTATGAGAATGCTCACATGTAACATCCCTTGTTCCGACCCAACTACTAGTGGTAACTGAGTCAACCTCAAGTTCAGTAAGTTAGTACAGAAACTATACCAACGATGAGATTAGCCTCAGACAATACACACACAATTACTTCAAAGCTGTGAGACAATTTTTCTTTGATCCACGTAAAATACACATTGTAACATTGATCCGCACCACAAAATACATTATTATGTGAACTTTAAGTACATACCAATATTATTAAATATAAAACGGATTGGCCTCGAAAATGTATGCTTATCGCACACTATAGTGTAAGGAAGCCAAAAGAGCAAAAGGTGTAGGTAGGGCAGTGGTAAAATCGCTACGTGTAGACGATTACTTAGCGGTTTTACGCACTGGCAAAGCTATTCTTTATAATGTTACTGCACATTAAAGTTTCTCTATTAGGCCGTGATGTGCAAAATAACCCATCTTGTCAAGGTTTAAGGCGGCTACGATATAACTGTGCGATTTAACTGCACCAACCGAACTGCGGAGATTTATCGCACGTGTGGAGGATAAATCGTTGCAGTTATTTCGGTTTGTACAGTTCATCGGAGCAAGTTGAATTTTCTAAGCGATAAATCTGTGTCGATTGCGTTTGCACAGTTTTATCGTAACGTGTGGACGGTGGCAACTGCCGATTGCTGAGTTCAAGTGAGTCACTCGTTGAAATAGTGCGTTCTACAAGTTATTGCAATATGATTGTCTCAGGAAGACCAAAGCGGATATCGTGAGCACTTGGAAGCTTTCATTGAATGCTATAAACGGGGTAAACAATGATAGAAGGTCTCCTCATCCATTCTTAAATAATTATGCCAATCTTTCGGTCTGAAGCGTAACTCATTTAATAAATGTATGTGTGAATATTGCTTTCTCTGTAGAAGCCAATCTTTAGACCACACACATAGGCCCAACACCACTAGTACGTCGATGACATGTTGCCATGAATGTCTGATGAGAACTGCTGATCGACGCAGTTATCTGTACCGTGTGAATGCTATAGGGCTTTCAATTGTATCATTTCACATGATCTTGTCGACTTCGTCGTTATGCTTGGGTCCAACGTTATGCGTTACGGAGACGGAAGTGACGTCATGCAGCCGGGCGGGAAGAGAGTGCGTGACGTCATGCAACCACGCGGGAAGCAGAAGCTAATGGTTAATGGAGTCTGTTGAAAGAGTCCTGGGGCGTCGAGCGACCTGGGGCTTTGAGCGAAGCGAACACAAGAATACAGGGTGACTCCTAAAGAGATATACAAGATGCCATATAAGAATACAGGGTGCCTCCTAAAGAGGTGTGCAGGATGTCAGAGCAAAATACAGTACAAGATGCCAGATAACTATACAGGGTGACTCCTAAAGAGATATACAAGATGCCAGACAAGAATACAAGGTGACTCTAAAAGAGGTGTACAAAATGGCAGAGAAGAATACAGGGTGACTCCTAAAGAGGTGCACAAGATGTCAGACAAGAATACAGGGTGCCTCCTAAAGTGGTGTGCAGGATGTCAGAGCAAAATACAGTACAAGATGCCAAATAAGAATACAGGGTGACTCATAAAGAGATATACAAGATGCCCATTAAGAATACAAGGCGACTCCTAAAGAGGTGTACAAGAAGTCACACAAGAATACATGGTGACTCCTAAAGAGATATACAAGATGCCAGATAAGAATACAAGGTGACTCTTAAAGAGGTGTACAAGATCGCAGAGAAGAATACAGGGTGACTCCTAAAGAGGTGCACAAGCTGTCAGACAAGAATACAGGGTGACTCCTAGAGAGGTGTACAAGATGTCACACAAGAATACAGGGTGGCTTCTAAAGAGATATACAAGATGCCAGATAAGAATACAGGGTGCCTCCTAAAGAGGTGTGCAGGATGTCAGAGCAAATTACAGGGTGACACTTAACGAGGTGTACAGTATGTTAGATTCAATTCAAATACAGGGTGACCCTTAAAGAGGTTTGCGAGATATCAGATTCAAATAATGGGTGACTCTTAAAGAGTTGTAAAAGATGTCAGACTCAAACACAGGGTGACCCTTAAAGAGGTGCCCGCGCGGGAAGCCTAAGTTAATGGGCAATGGAGTCTGTTGATGTCACTGACAGCTTGGTTAGCATTGCATTGACCGCATTCTCATTTCCTAACAAGAGCCTGGTGTGCAGACGTTAACCTTGCCTGGAGACCACACATTTCCTTGGACTGCAGTGAGAGCTGTCGTGACCAACACCAAACAACTTGAGTAGCCAATGCACTCTGCACCACTTCCATGGCTATCTGAATCCTTTTCCTGTACCAGACCTTACGTTTCCGTACGCACTTCCATGGCCATATGAACCCCCTGTCTGTACCACAGCTTACGTTTCCGTACGCACTTCCATGGCCATATGAACCCCCTGTCTGTACCACAGCTTACGTTTCCGTACGCACTTCCATGGCCATATGAACCCCCTGTCTGTACCACAGCTTACGTTTTCGTACGCACTTCCATGGCCGTCTTCCATGGTCCTGGTGTGTAACATTTCATATCATAATGGCAAGTATTCTTGACAGTCAGCGCAGAGCGTGTTTCATACCCGGCTCTGGCAAGAAAATTAATTCTGGTCTGAGTGCTGGAATGATGTACAGTCAGCCTCGTCAGACAGAACTTAGAAAAGGTGTGTTCAATTCCTACTTTAGCCAAGGTTTCGCACTTCTACTACAGGTGGATGCTGGGAAGTTTCCCTACTTAAAGCCACCGCCGTCTCCTTTCCAATCCTCAACTAAATCACAATTACACGCACTAACACAGCCATCACAATAACACAGGTTAATTCCACACTTGCTCAAGTACACGGGGTTTAATGACCACAATGTCAAAGACCCCTCACTAAAAACTAACGTGATTTATGTAAACTAGCGGACCCGTGCACCCCATGTGTACAGACTACCCGCGTGGCTATAGTGCTATGCGGGCTGTACGCGACCCAGTTCTACCAGGGGCTATCGTCTTGTTTATTTGTTTATAAGCACTTTATAAACAAATAAATATATTTCCGTTGACTTTTTAAGAAATGCAAGAGTTTTCCTGTACTATTGAGACTATTTGGAAGATTTTGGTACAAACCACACCTTCTAACTCCCTCTGGTTTAGGAGGTTGAGTTTTGTGAAACATACACCTTAGCGTATTGTATAATATTATATAATAAGATGTATCATTTGGTTCTTCTTATAATCTTCACTTTGAATGAAATTAATTTTGAGACCTTTTTTACACCTTTTACAATTTTGTTGGTTGGTTTCTCAGTTTAGGGGCTGCGACAAGCGGTCATGTAAGCCCCATGTACTTTGGGTATGTGTAGAATCTGTCTGATAACCGGTGTTAATTGTGATGGCTGTATTAGTGTGTGTTATCTGTAATTCAGGTAAGGACTGCAAACAATGAATTTTCAAGTAGTTCCTACTTTTGCCACCAAACGCCACCGTCAACGATTACTAGTTCAGAACTTGGTTACTAGACGCCACCACAGTCTGCTCCTGGCGACGAACGTTGGAACGTAAGAGCATTATTCAAATGTAACATTTAATTTAGTTTCACACGAGTGTAATTAGTGGAAGGTTCTTTTACATGCCATATATCTATGACATGGGACCGCCGGCTTTTTCCCCTCCGCAGGGAGGCATACTGAGGGATTTTTAACGCTCTTTAAAAATCCAACGACTGTGGCCGGGTGTGAACCCGCAACCTTGGGCATAGAAGCTCAGCAAGCTACCAACTACTCCACCGAAGCCGCAAATTTTGAGCTTTATTGTTTCATATTTATATACATTCTAGCAACCCAGCCCGGCTTCGCCCGGGAACATTTGTGAATGCATTACGTGATAAGCGCTTCTTTACGATGTCAATGAACTACGGTCTATATCCGTTCTACGTCCCGACATGATGGGTTAAAATCACTGCATGTGCAACACATTCTTGTCAGACGTAACTTAAGAATGGCGAGGTGCATGAAACACAAATCGCCCTTCCGTCCAATCTAAAAACACTTATAGTGGACGATATACTGAATATAGAGATGTTGTCTCGCGTATGTTTTTGTAGAACTTTTCATGCTGAACAATTCTTACACTCATAGTATATTGATATTTTTAACGGTTTGCCCAGCGTAAGCTTAAAAAGCGCACGGACGCCAGGACTTTTTTCGACTTTTTCACTGAAATCGTTACTGCTTGGCTTCTTTTTATCATAAATAAATTATTTTCTACAGAAACCTTCATCGAGGTATCCTTTACAGAATGGTGAAAACCGCATCAAAATCCATGCAGTGGTTCTCGAGATTACCCGTGATATCCAAGAATCGGGGTCTTTGTTTTATACTGAGTAGAGATTTCAAGGATAATATTACATAAAAATCCGGACGCTGCTAATCACACGTAGCAATGACAAGGAAGTCGATCAGGATTGGTTAGAGAAACTCAGGGATGGCGACCTAACTCTCGATCCATGAAGCTATCAAGCTCTGGCCTTGACCGACACCTGGGCTCGTTGCCATGGCAACACCTACCGTAGAAATCACTGGGCAAGTATGTCACATACTTCACTGGAGCCACTTGTTCACCGTGGGAAACACATACAGTACATTGTAAAATCGCAACTCGGGGCCCGTGGGAGATAGGACTGCAATAAGTTAATATTAACTTACGGCTTACCTGCTTGGCATCCCACTAGAGCGGAAAACATGAACAAGCTACAGCGTGTACAGCGCCGCGCAGAGAGGCTAATAGCTCGTTATTCCCCTTTGTCAAGATTTCCATCTATAGAGGCACCAGCCAAACAAAATGATCTGATTTTTCTCAAGAAATCCCTCACAGGTACCATTAATATTGACCCCTTTTGCCGACTGGCATTGGCATATCGCTCAGTTCAGAGAAGATGATGTGTAACTCGCTCGTAGCAATGCTTACCTGACAGGTTTCTACGGCCGCTGTGCGCTGTCAGGGGGATGACAGATCATAGGGACCGGGTGGGTCGCGGTAAAGCTCTGCTCTGGATGTTCTGCCAACCAATAAAGAATTAATTTTAGCACTAAGGTTCCGTAGTTGGCACTCATCAAACCGGCTGGGGGAAGCGGGAATAGTCTGTTTTGATTGATTTTCCTCGTGTTGTTGGTTGTTTTGATTTGTTCGGTATTTTGATTATTTATTTGAATTGAATTGAGAGTCAATCATGCCCCTGCAAGGGAGGGAAAATTGCCAAGCACCGGGATGTAAGAATTATAATGATAGTAAGAACAATACGGCAATTTTCATCTTCCTGGTGTTGACCATGTGTAAAACTAGTGGGCAATATGGACTACTCTCGAATAAAAATATATAGAGAATAAATGTGTGCATTTCATCTCTTGTTTGTTTTCTTACCCATTCTCCTTTGCATTGCAATAACATTTGTGGTTTAGGGCTACGGGGAGGGGTGGGTGGCAGCCGGCATGCTAGGCAAAATGGCAATATAGTGTGTGCATTTGGACAGTTTTCTTTATATTCATCGAATATCCCAACAATTCTGTAGAGTAGGAGAGCAATGTTTAATTAGTTTAAAGGTGAATTAAGCTCTAGAACGGCATAACTGTGTCCTTCGTGACAAATCTATTGTCAATATTGATATATATATATATATCAAAATGTATTATTTTCCTACCTGGACGTATATTTCAGCGGCTAGCGAAAAGCGCAGTTTTGTTTGTGTTATTTTCATGAATAATCAATAACTCATCGCAGAACATACTGTTCAATTACGTGTAATAAAGGCTACTTTCATATGGCTTTTTACTTTTTATGTTGCCAGACTTGCCAGTACAATACATAGCCTCAGGCGTTGCTCTCTCTCGGAAATTCTATAACCAAAAGTGACGAATCTCTTATAGTTTACATGATCCTTGTGCGCGGTTATGGATCGCACTGCCAGGGGATGCCAAGATCTTGCCTCTTCGGAAATTCAGGCCGTACATAAAAAGGTACATTGTGTAAATAAAATTGGGTAAGAGTGAATGATTGTCTCGCCGAATGAATGACTGTATGGAGTGATTGCGGTTATGGAAGTGCGTGCTGAGAGAGTGAGTGAACTATGTTAATAATTTATATATGTAAATAATGCTAATATCTTTGTAAAACATGTAAATATTGCAAATCAAACGTAGATCTAAATTGTGCCTCTGAAACATGTAATATGTAGCTTTGGTGGGGCTTGCCCTTTTTCACTAGGCCTACCATACTTCCGTTTGATTATGGTAAATATATAATAATAATAATAATAATAATAATAATAATAATAATAATAATAATAATAATATCATTCGAACATTTGATTACACCGAATAAGTTTATTCACCAATTCAAATTTCAAATAAATTATACGAATGTTCAAATTATTCAAAAGATCGAACAATTCGGATGTCCGAATACTTCCGTTGTTCGAGTTCTCTAGTATTTCGAACAGTCGATTATTAATGATGATAATTGTTGTTTTAAGGGGCCTAAAATCTAGGTTATCGGCCCCTAATGGTTTGGGTGATAGCGAACATGACAATGAAGCGTAAACCAGAACGAAAATTGAGACTGGAAATACTTTAAAAAATATAATTTAGATTCAAAATATCCACAAAATCGAAGTGATAATCAAAATACTTACAAAATGCCCACCATGCAAAATGCAATTGAGGTTGAAAACACCCGCAAAAAGCAATTTAGATCGAAAAGACTTACAAAATACAACGTAGATTGAAAATACCTACCAAATGGAGTGTAGATGCAAAAAAAAAACGCTAAATTGAATTTAGATAGGCTACACGGGGAGCCAATTAACAATAACAGTGCGGGAATCTTAAAGAGAAAAGGAAATATAATGAAAAGAAAACAAGAGGTCTGACCCCTCGAAGAAGGAGGGATCAGGAAAGATGAGACAAGGGCCAATTAAGGCGGGAAAGTGAAAAACTCCCCAGGCCTCAGATACCCCAATACCGTCGGGGTCGGAAAAGAACAAGAGTTGACCAAGGGAGGTCGACAGGAAAGAAGACGAAGAGGAGCCCGGCACAAAGTGGAAGCAATGCCGGACTCAGCTGGTGTCCCGTAGTCGCCAACCCACGTCCTACAAGTTGTGAGCCCTTGGGGGAGTTTATTATTAAACTAAATCCAACAGTACTCGAAAATTACAGCAATAGGAGGCAGCCGTGGCCTTAGATTAGAAACCATTCCTTCGTTTGTCTGGAGTAGAAGTGGGCAACTACGGAAAACATTTCCAGGATGCCTGAGTTTTCTTAATGGCCACGGCCGCCTCCTTCCCAATCCGTATCTGAATTACAAATACTCACACTAATACAGCGATCACAATAACAGAGGTTATCAGATAGAGTCCACACACACCCAAGTACATGGAGCTACATGACTACGATGTCGCAAAGCCCCTAGATATATCAACAACAACAAGAGTATGTTTGAATCAGATATTTGTATGCGAAATTATCGAACAATACGAACAGCACTAGAATCCACCTCGGCTTCGCCCGGTATCTTTAACGATTTACCCAGTGTAAGCTTAAAATGCAGAGCCTCCGTGGCTTAGGCGGCATCACCGCTGAGTCCGTGGTTCAAATCCCGGTCACTCCATGAGATATTCGTGCTGGACAAAGCGGAGGCAGGCAGGTTTTTCTCCGGGTACTCCGGTTTTCCATGTCACAATTTGATTCTAGCAACACTCTCCACTATCATTTCATTTCATCTATTAATCATTGCCCCAGAGGAGTGCGACAGGCTTCGGCAGTCGGCACAGTTCATATCCTCGCCGCTAGATGGGGGCTTCATTCATTCCATTCCCTGACGCGGTCGGTCGACTGGAAGCAGGCTGTGGATTTTAATTTTCAAGCTTAAAAGGCGCACTGACGGAAGGTCCCAGACGCAATTCAGAAAAGCCGAGCTAAACACCGAAACTCCAAACACAAATACTCTTCTTTGAAGTCTCAACTCAACACGGCTCAGAGTTTGATGCTGGCCGAAGCTGGGGTGATTGACTCGCTCGTAAACTCGCTCCGAAGCTAGTAATTTAAATTCCCACTGAATGGAGATTGTTGGAAGAAATGAAAACTTAAAAACACTGCATTGTGGGCGATGTATTAAAGATAGAGATATGCTGTCGGGGACTTGTATGTAGAACTTTTCATGCTGAAAAATTCTTACACTCATAGTATATACACACATCAAAAAAGGTTTTGCATCACCTCGGTTCCAAGAGTTCCGGAACCGTTAAATACAAAGGGAATAGAGATCAACACAAACAACATTTCAGCTCGTTTTATTGCTCATGAGACCCACACATTGCATGTTGTACCATCATACAGCTAGACTTTCAGCATTTGTGGTCCAGATTGCAGTACACACCACTACCTCTAATACCCAGTAGCACGTCCTCTTGCATTGATGCATGCCTGTATTCGCCGTGGCATACTATCCACAAGTTCATCAAGACACTGTTGGTCCAAATTGTCCCACTCCTCAACGACAATTCGGCGTAAATCTCTCAGAGTGGTTGGTGGGTCAAGACGTCCATAAACAGCCCTTTTCAACATATCCCAGGCATGTTCGATAGGGTTCATGTCTGGCGAACATGCTGGCCACTGTAGTCGAGCGATGTCGTTATCTTGAAGGAACGCATTCACAAGATGTGCACGATGAGGTCGAGAATTGTCGTCCATGAAGACAAATGCCTCTCCAATATTCTGCCGATATGGTTGCACTATGGGTCGGAGGATGTCATTCAGGTATCGTAAAGCCGTTTCGGAGCCTTCCATGACCACCAGTGGCGTACGTCGGCCCCACATAATGCCACCCCAAAACATCAGGGAACCACCACCTTGCTGCACTCGCTGGACAGTGTGTCTAAGACGTTCAGCCTGACCAGGGTGCCTCCAAACACGTCTCCGACGATTGTCTGGTTGAAGGCATATGCGACACTCATCGGTGAAGAGAACGTGATGCCAATTCCGTGGGGTCCATTCAGCATGTTGTTGGGCCCATCTGTACCGCGCTGCATGGTGTCGGGGTTGCAAAGCTGGACCTCGCCATGGACGTCGGGAGTGAAGTTGCGCATCATGCAGCCTATTGCGCACAGTTTGAGTTGAAACACGACGTCCTGTGGCTGAACGAAACGCATTATTCAACATGGTGGCATTGCTGTCAGGGTTCCTCCGAGCGGCAATCCGTAAGTAGCGGTCATCCACTACAGTAGTAGCCCTTGGGCGGCCTGAGCGAGGCCTGTCATCGACAGTTCCTGTATCTCTGTACCTCCTCCATGTCCGAACAACATCGCTTTGGTTCACTCTGAGACGCCTGGAAACTTCCCTTGTTGAGAGCCCTTCTTGACACAAAGTAACAATGCGGACGCGATCGAACTGCGGTATTGACCTTCTAGGCATGGTAGAACTACAGACAACATGAGCAGCGTACCTTCGTCCTGGTGGAATGACTGGAACTGATCGGCTGTCGTACCCCCTCCGTCTAATAGGCCCTGCTCATGCATGGTTGTTTACATCTTTGAGCAGTTTTAGTGACATCTATGAGCAGTCAAAGGGACTGTATCTTGGATACAATATACACAGTCAACGTCTATATGCCGGAGATCTGGGAACCGAGGTGATGCAAAACTTTTTTTGATGTGTGTAGATATGTTTAACGGTTTGCCCAGCGTAAGCTTAAAAGGCGCACGGACGCCAGGTTTTTCTTCGACTCGATTCACTGAAATCGTTAGTGCTCGGCTTCCTTTGGTCATAAATTAATGGTTTTTATACAGAAACGTTCCTCGAGAAATCCTTTACAAAATGGTGAAAACCTCATCAAAATCCATCCAGTGGTTCTCGAGATTACCCGTGACATCCAAGAATCGGGGACTTTGTTTTACACTAAGTAGAGGTACGAGTAGGATATATCCCTCTGTTTCTCTGCAGTTCGTTGCAGCTGGTTTCTTCAGTATCGCCTAATGTGGTGAAGAAGAAAACAACCCTGCTGCAATCGGTTCGCCCGCCACTGCTCAATAATAGAGTATTGCACAATATCATGCATGTCCCACTTCCTTATCGGAATACTTCCTTCGCTTCTCAAGGTCTTTCGTCATTGTTTACATTTCCTGGGGGCATTCGTCTCAATATAAACTGTAATGAAGCGGCTTCGGTGGCGTAGTAGGTAGCATGCCGAGCTTCTATGCCCAAGATCGCGGGTTCAAACCCGGCCGAAGTCGTCGATTTTTTTAAGAGCGTTAAAAATCTCTCAGTATGCCTTCCTTCTGAGGGTAAGTAAAGCCGGCGGTCCCATGTCATAGATTTATGTCATGAAAAAGAACCTTCCATTAACTACACTTGTGGAAGCTAAAATTTGTAGGTTAGTTTGATAACGCTGTATTAGTTCCAACGTTCGCCGCCAGGCGCTGGCTGCGATGACATTTGGTAGCAAAGTTAGGAACTACTTGAAAAAATTAATCGTCTGCAGTCCTTACCTGAATCACAGATAACACACACTAATACAGCTATCACAATTAACACGGGTTATCAGACAGATTCTACACACACCCAAAGTACACGGGGCTACATGACCGCGTTGTAGCAGCCCCTAAACTAAGGAACCAACCAACCAAATCCTAGCCAAATTAATATATTCACATAATTATTTCTGTAATGTGTTCCTTAGCTCAATATCCTCAGGTATTTTTTGATTTTTTGAAAATTTTCACACCTGAAGTAGTTACAAGAGCTTAAGTGAAACACTGCATTGTCTCACACTACCGCTTGTAGTGGTAGAAAAGGCAAACTGCTAATCTAATCGAGTTTCCAGTTAACAATCATCAGTCTACCACGTGTCATGCCGACACCTCGTAAGAAACGCTGAGTGTTGCCTTACATTTGGAAAAGTGGAGGAAACAAAATGCCTAAATTCTTCGATTAGGAAAAGCATTATAATGTTTAGGAATAAATACAGAATGTATTCTCATACTTCACTGTATTTTATTTACCTAAAATCCCTAGCTCTTATCCCTAGAGGTTGTTGGTCCATATCTCTTAAAGCAGGGCCATCCAGACAGCACTCCGGCCGCGCTCTAAGCCAGTGCTCCGAGCGCTTTGGTGGAAGGTAGTTTCAGAAGAGGTGGGAGGAGCTTGGCTGGCTGAGCGTGCTGAAGTGTGCAGACGATCCATCAGTCGCTAGTCTAGTCCAATGCGCTTTGTTGACAGCGTGTAAGCAAATCAGTTTCGCAGTGGTCATGACTGAACAGCATATAAAAAAGGAGTGGTGAAGCAACAGTCTTTAAAGCAGAATGGGAAATTCCATTTTTCTGTACAGCTTATAAAGGGCATGCCAAATGTTTAGTGTGCAACAGAGATGTAGTGTGTTAAAAAGAACACAATTTGTTGTTGAATTTTCCTCTCTAATATGTTCACATTTCAGTTTGGAATAAATCACAATATTCTTTACTTTACACTTGTGTTCGTTTCCTGCACATTCCGTACATCGGAGTACCATTCGATTTGTATATGCGGTATATTTGTTATGGCAAAACAGCCCTATTAATATGTCAACAATCCCACAAGAGCCGTGTCTAGTCAGCCTGGTCCGAACATCGTCCGTCTCCTCGCTGCCACAGTGTAGTGGTGGTAGGGGAAGGAGCGCTAGTCTGACTGCCCAGTGCTCCCCGGAGCGCGTGGATGGCCCTGACTTAAAGGGATAGTGTTCATGGAAGGTCGAATATTCAACATTGAGCTCCTTGCCTGTTGCTTGCCTGCACGGTTACCAACTGTGGAACTGTGTACTTTCCCTCTTCCAGTACGTTTGTTAGTTTGTAAGATACTAGTTTAGTTATTCACTTCATTACCATTTCTCAGTAATATCCAAACCATTAGCGGCCGATAACCTAGATGTTTTGTGCAAAAACAACAACAATTATCATTCTGCTCCTTCTCATATAGCCTCAATTACGGTATTTCCACTGATTATTCTTATCGTTCAGGGTAGCCACGCGACCTAAGGTGGTAGGCCAGGCTTTGCCCGGACTCTGTAAACGAGTCGGTTTGGAATTACTTCCGTAATTCCTTAACTCCAGGCAAATGCCGGTGAAGCGGACTGGGTTTGATACCTGAGATTATCAAGATGAAATGTCAGTTCCGCTTGTTCAAATTCCACGTAAATCGTAATAAGGAGCTGTCGTGACCAACCAACGCGTAAGTCGCCCAAAATCGTTGCACACATTATAAATGACACGAAGTGTTCCACAGGGATGTACACTAGGACCAATGTTATTGTAGCTATACTCAAATGTGCTTGTGGCAGACGGAGCACACCCACTCTATTGACCGATCGCTGTACTGGAGATACGCTTTGCACATACAGTATTTAGTATTAAACTTGCAACCCGGCCCGGCTTCGCCCGGGAACAGTTATAGATGCATTACGTGATAAGCGCTTTTTTTTTTTTTTCGATGTCAATGAACTACGACTTATATCCGTTTTACGTTTCGGCATGATGGGTTAAAATCACTGACAGGGCTATTAATTATATTATCATGGAGATGA
Source organism: Meconema thalassinum (assembly GCA_946902985.2). Classification (NCBI taxonomy): domain Eukaryota; kingdom Metazoa; phylum Arthropoda; class Insecta; order Orthoptera; family Tettigoniidae; genus Meconema; species Meconema thalassinum. The sequence continues at coordinate 343,322,650 of OX336395.1, forward strand.
ATTTGCAACGCATTCTTGTCAGACGTAATTTAAGAATGACGAGATTCATGAAACACAAATCCCTTTCGTCCAATCTTAACTTGACTGTGTACTTTGCGAAATGAAGAAATGCCGAGTTGCACTTCAAGGGAAACATCCAAACATAACCACTCTTCTCTTAACTCGACACGACTCGACGGTTTGCTGCTGGTTGTAGGCCTATGTGGGTTAATAGGCTCGCTCGCAAGCTAGGCTGTAACTGGAATGATAGGCTCACCCCAAGCTAGCTCGTAAACTGTCGCCTCAGTAATTGAATGGAGATTGTTGGAAGAAAACGTAAAAACACTTATAGCTGATGATGTATTGAAGATAGATGTATGCTCTCGTGGATTTTTTTGTTTGTAAAATTTTCATGCTGAACAATTCTTACACTCATAGCATACTGATATTTTTAACGGTTTGCCCACCGTAAGCTTATAAAGCGTACGGACGCCAAGTTCTTTTTCCGACTTTTTCACTGAAATTGTTACTGCTTGGCTTCCTTTGATCATAAATAAAGTATTTTCTACAGAAACCTTCCTCGATATATCCTTTACAGAATGGTGAAACCCGCAGACGTTCACCCGTGACATCCCAGAATCGGGGACATTGTTTTATACTAAACTATTATAAATAACACGAGGAGTTCCACAGGGATGTGCACTAGTACCAATGTTATTGCAGCTATACTCCACGTGCTTGTGGCACACTCTGGTGAGCGGTCGCTGTGTTAGAGACACGCCTTGCATACACAGTATCTATTAGAATAGATGCCACGAGGAGTTCCACAGGGATGTGCACTAGTACCAATGCTATTGCAGCTATACTCCACGTGCTTGTGGCACACTCTGGTGAGCGGTCGCTGTGTTAGAGACACGCCTTGCATACACAGTATCTATTAGAATAGATGCCACGAGGAGTTCCACAGGGATGTGCACTAGTACCAATGTTATTGCAGCTATACTCCACGTGCTTGTGGCACACTCTGGTGAGCGGTCGCTGTGTTAGAGACACGCCTTTCATACACAATGTCTATTAGAATAGATAACACGAGGAGTTCCACAGGGATGTGCACTAGTACCAATGTTATACTCACATGTGCTTGTGGCAGACGGAGCACACCCACTCTGGTGAGCGGTCACTGTACTCGCGACACGCCTTGCACACCCGCAGCCTACAGGCTCTACAGAAGGCTCCACGGTTGATGATGAGCCCCAACTCGGCGCGACATCTGGCACATACTCGACTCCCGGGGCCGATGTCCTGGCTCGGCCAATCAGCAGGTCTTAGCGCCCCCTTACGGCGCAGCTCCTGCAACTCCGCCTTCAGTCTCCTGCAAACAAAAACATCTCCTTTAGATTGTTACACCCTGTATATAATTCATCCACACTTTTGTTAGGACAGTTCCGGATTTTGCACTAGTGCCCTGAAAAAAATAATGCACAAGACTGATTACAATAGGGAGATACAGGATTGACATGTTTTGTTTTTAAGTGCTCATCTTCAGGTCAGATTTTAATGCGGTACTTGGAATATACTAATTCTGCAAGGATACTCCAGCGCAAGAGACGAGCCCCTCTCACCAGCTCAGTTGAGTCAAATATTTAACTTATCTTGGCTACGAATTTCGAAACGTCCATGACGTCATGGATGTCACTATTTTGTGTCTAAGGGAATTTTGTAGTGTAATGTATCGCGGTCTATACTACTGCCCAATGACTGGGCGGGTACAATATATAATTTATGAATAATAAGTTAATAACACTTTTGCAAATATATATATTCAACCTGTGACAATAAAGTTCAGTGAATAGTCCTGTACTATCAACATAGATGAACAGTGACCTTATTGTCCTTCGAAATAGTCCCCTTCCGTAACTATGCAATGCTGAGATCAGTGATACATGTCCTGGAAATTTTGCAAGAAGGCGTCCTTTGGGATGGTGTTCAAAAGCCTCGTCACGTTGTTTTCGGTGAATAAAGTCAGAACGGTCGACCTGGCAACATTGGCGACACACAACGAAACGTGTAAGACCTGTTTGACACTGTGCGTGTTTAGAAGGATGAATGTATTGTCCCCGTTTACCTGGATAGTAGGCTGTCAGATATCCGCCCCCTCAATCGGATTGCCAATTATCAATCGCACCGGCACAGTTACATCAATGAAAATGGCACTGACAGATACTATCGAGATAAGAGCACAGAAGTTCACAGGAAATCATTGTGGAACACACCAAAATAGACGGGGGCTCATACTTACCGTTACTTACCTCTTAATTATCTCGGGGTTTGAGTTGACAACAGGATCACTAAAAGTCTGTTCACACAATAACCTCCACCATGACATTTAAAAATGAACCAAGAACGAAGACGAGAACTTTGAACTGTACAAAAGCTTTATTTCTAATAAAGGGTATGATTTTGATAACACAACACAATAAACGTGGCTATCAGTAGCCCAAGTCAATCTGACTACGTCCTCCAGTAGGACTTGCAAAAATTATCATACAACATGATATAAAACATTTTAGCTCCCAAGAGCTCCAAATAACGTAATATTCATAACACTATTGGATTGGAGAAGGACGTCAGGGTGTGACATATATAGAGCATTTGGTTTCCTTTTAATAAACATGAGAATGGTATTTATAGTCGCAAGGCCGGAGTGCGGACGACCTCACACTGATAACCAGATGTTGGCCCAGCTGCGAGCTACCCTCGAACCTGTTGCATACTGGTTGAATGGACTCCCTTCTCACGTGCTAAGTTACGTAAGAGTACAGCTTGCTCTCTCAAGCTTTTAAATGTCTACAAGACAACTCACATTATATTTACGCAAATCTTTCAAGTACTTTGCTCACATCCTATCGAATCATTATGTTAATTCCCTAAATTTGTTAAGTTCAATCCAAATGTTTAATTAGCTCTTAAATGTTTATAACAAAATCACATAAATTATTTATAACAATTAGAAATTGTTTATAATATTTGTCAAAGACAATAAAAATATTATAAGCACGCCTTTAACATCACTCTCGTTCCACATTATTTTCAAAAATATTTACAACAATTATTTACAATATTAACATTTAAATTGTTTAAATTATTAATTTAAGAAATACATTAACCACATGTTCATTCGGTTGGTAATTTTCATAATCGTGTTTAATATAATCGACCAATGAAGGTTAGTTATACATGTTAATGTCACAATCTGGTTTAATAAAGGTTTTAATAATGATTTGTGACGGCAACCTTCATTCAAAATCTTATCTCAAATTCTTTCAAAACTCGTGTTAATTATAACAGTAAATCAGTTGATTTATTTTCAACGAACTATGACAATCTTACTCCAGCGGAAAATCCTTCGCTAACAAGTTAATGCACAAACTGCATTAAAAATATGCCCAAAATCATCATATATTAATCTATATGGCATTAAACTTCCACATAACTTACAAAACTTCCACAAATAATTCTTTAACATTAATTCCTGTGGGAACCTCCTTCATATTCAAGGGCATTATATCTCAGCGACTTTCAACACGCGCTGCACTAGCGATTATACATTTAAAGTTCCACTTAAAAATTTTTATAATCATTAATTGTTTCAAAACTGTTTTTCTATTTAACCTTCGTGGATTTGATTCATGAACCGAAATGAAGTCAAAACTTGCCAATCACAAACAAATTTAATAGTGAATACGCTTATATACACCTGTCTGGTCTATCAAAATTTAAGATTAACATCCTAAAAAAATTGTAGTATGAAAATACTATCATCAAATAAAGTGCGACTAAAATGCAAAGTAGTCGAATAGAATCCAATTAGACTGGGGAATGCAAACATCGTTATATAAATCTCTAATTGAGAAAAACTCCTAACAAAAGTTCTTGACTTTAATGCATTCAATAATTCATTATTAAAGTTAATCTTTCACAAAAGTGTCTATGATGCAATGTTCATTCATAACTGACGATAAATGTCTGTGTTGCAATCAATTCAAATAACGACTAGTATTTCCAAGATCGTCGACAACGTAAGAGATTTTAACGCTCTAAAATCATTTAAATGTTCTTCCTTCTTGATGATGACAGAAAATTGGTCAAAGTAATTAAACTGGGGTTGAATTACTTTAATAAAGTGACACGCTGTCTGAATTTAAATCTGCCATAAAAATCATTAACTTACAGTCAAATCGTGACTACAAACATATTAATTTACTGAAAAATCTAAATATCAGTCTCAACTGATTCAAAATCGTTAACTATGCCCATGACATAACAATGTCTTAATAAATCGTCGAAAAATGCAAAACTCATCAAGGTGTACTGAGAATAAGAATCTCAACAAGAAAATAGGGCAAAAACAGGAGGATAAAAAATATGGGAAAAATGGTTGCTCAAACATCATTAGTAAACTCAAATACAATAAACGTTCACGACTACCTTATCTGCCGATTGACGTTCCAGAGGAAAATTCCCCAAAGAAGACTGCTGATGGATCCATTTCACCACGTTAAAGCTGAGCTCCATCCTCGAAATAGGAAATAGCACCCTCGGAGAATCGAACTGCTTCCTTCTCCGTGAATCGCTCTGCTCCTTGAAGACGAATAGACATCCTTCCGGCAATAATCTTCTTTGTGAGTCGGGACATCCCTGACCTCTCTTGAAAAATTCCCTGAAGTTCCAGTAGACAATCGTCATGAAGTTTTGTAGAAATTTCCGAAGAAATTATTCATATTCAGAGTATGAAATTGTTTCTATGGCTGTTCGATGGTATTCAGCCTTTAATTACGAAACATGGGAGTAGATGGTATTCACCGCATGTTCGCTTGTGTGGAATAGCAATTAGCGAAGTTCCATGTCGCTATCTTGCTCCGTTGAAGTATGTCCCAATTGCAATAAGCCCTTTAGCCTTCCATCTGCTCTTCGGTTGTAGTGTTAGAAGAACAAACTGCCGTATTAAATTGCTCCATTATACTGTATCGTTCTGTAACCAAGCAATCTGAAGTCTTCCTATTCCACTCGCAGCGTCAGCCGTTGCGTTGATTCTGGCTATACAAAAGTGCTTCTCTTGTGGCGAGATAATCACTTTTGTCAGTCGTATAAAACTGCTAATATCTTTCAAACTAATCGGTCGAAATTGTTCAGCTTTTCTCTATGACTGCATGTAGCACTGCACAATACAATTAGCTTATCGGTGACCGCTAACTGTTCGAAGCTAAACTTGTAGAAGCTTTCTAAGGTCCGTTTCAACTTCACCTAGTTTGACTTGGATCTCGTTAATATAGTGGCCTCGCCACGCGTTATAAAGACGATTCTTTTCACTGCTGTTCACTTCGACGTCTCACTATAATGAATGTATAAGAAAAGAACTTTCACAATAGACTTCGATGATCTGAGAATGAGATCTCAGAATGATCAGAGAGCGAAAGAGACTCCTCTCTTCTGCGCAAGCCCTTTTATTAACTTCACGAGGGGCGTTTCCATCCCTTCCAAAGCGTGGTACTGCGTCATCGCTAAAAGTTCCAACTTCGTTAATACATGACGGATTTTCAAAATTCAAAAACTGAAAATAAATTTCACCAAAATTCCAAATCAATGCTTTTATTGCAAATGGATTTCCACAATTCTGCATTCCAAAAGTACTAAAAATACCATAGTTTCAGCAATCTCCGTCTTCCTTTAAACTATCGTTGATTGGTTCATGCCTCTCCTCCAATAGCATAGTTTCTTCCTCAGCCGAATTCCTCGTTTCCTGCGACTGCGTCGTAAATCTTGGAACATTCTCGACTAAATGCTGACGTCACTGAGAATCTCAGCTCAAGTAACCTGCTGGCATAATATTTACGTCATCCGTGCTTACGTCATGACTACCCACGTCATAACTATGACAGCCATAACTTTCCTTATAATTTCAAATATAGCCACCGTGGTCTCTATATAATTCAATTACGGGGGCATTCTCCTCCCACCACGTTTTAAAAACAGTTGCAAATTGTTTTTAAACTCAATGTTACAAGTATCTCAATTCTCTTGAACACGAAATTGAATTATTACTGGCTTACTCTAGTATGATATTTCCTCTATGTTCCTTAATCATATATTTTTCTTCTACTCTGGGTTGTGTGTGGTTAATGTACTCTTTCCTCTCTACTTTCTCTTCTGACCAGTATTTCTATTTTCAAAGTTCTGCTGGCTCGTAGAAGGTCCAGGATCGATTACAACATCCTGCCTTTTCTTTTGATTGTCAGCTTCTTTATCCCTTAATTCTTTTAAGTATTGCTGGCTTTCCTTCTCTCTTTGCTGATACTGATCGGGTGTCATAACCTGACCTTGAGTATTCTGGTTTCTATTTTGGTTTTGGTTATTCCTATTATAGTTACGGTTATACCCATTATTGTTGTAATATCGGCCTCTTCCATTGTAGTTTCCTCGGTTGTAGTTCCAACCTCTTCTCTGTTGATACGGTCGGTAACCTTGTGATCTGTAATTTCTAAACTGATTATTCCTCTGAGGACCTACATTGTCAGTTTTCTCCTGCTCTGGCTTGTCAGTTTGTTGGACTTGGTCCATATATACTGTATTGATTTCTTTAAACTCCTGCCTTTGACCTTTCTGGACTACGTTAGGCATTGGACTTGTGTAGTCTAACCTTCTTAGTAATTCATCCATGCTGGATAAATCCCTGATGTTGGACGAAATTATAAGTCTCCTCACCTCAACTGGCAGCATACGAGAAATCGCATCTATTAGTTGCTCCGTGGACAATGGGGGTTGCAAAAATCTCAAGCGGGACAACTGACTCGTAAAGAAATCAGCGTACCTCGTTGGAAGAGTACCTGAGTATTTTCTTGAATACACCTCCGCTCTTAACGAATTCTGCGCTTCTATGGACCAAAATCGTTTGATTAATGCCTCTGCAAACTCGTCAAAGTTACTGAATGTGTATCTAAATGCGCGAAACCATTCAAGGGGTCCTCCAATCAGATATCTCTCTACTATCTTCATCTCTCTCTCTCTGGGAATGTGAGCTTCGATGAAATAATCTTTGAGATTCCTTACATACTCTATAGGTGTCAAACTATCAGTGTTACTGAATTTTTGTGGTTTGTCTTCGAAATTCCTAATGACCGTCACGTTCCTCGGATATGAATCCGGATAGTTTTTCCCACTATCTCGATAGTTCCACTCAGGTTCCATATTCCTCTCGTCATCCTCCTCTCTGAATCTGGATACACGTTCTTCAGGAGTCACGTCTCTTTCTTCTGGATCTAGGTTATGTCTTCTAGCATAATTCCTATTCAATTCGCAAGCTAAGCCTTCTGTATCCTTGTCAGTGATTTCTGTTAAGACTTTCTTGATTATCTCTTCTTTGTAGTTTTCCATTAAACTAGCCTCTCCTAACTTCAAATTTTTCAGTTTACTCGTCGTTTCATTTACGTCAGAGACAACTTTATGCATCTGTTCCTCTAATGTAGATTTTAAAGTTTGCATATCCTGATCTAGTTGTGTTCTATCGTCAACTTGTTTTTCGGATAGCGAATTTATCCTGACGCTTAAATCTTTCCTAATCTGTACTACTTCATTGTTAATTTCTATCTGCGTACTGGCAAGTTTTCTTTCAATCCTTTCCTGAATTTGGGTTACATGTTCCCCACTTGACTTATTCCACTCGTCTTTCCATACCGCTACGTTTGCTGTTAACATTTCGGCTATGTCTACTTCGATATCCTCTTTTAATACTCTATTGTGGTCTAATACCTGGGTTCTCATGACCTCTACATCATACTTCAACTCTGCTAAAGACGTTGTTGTTCTAACTGATTCATCAACTAGTCTAGTCGCTAATGCAGTTATATTACGCGTACAAAGAGTTTTTGAGTTTTCGATTTCTTCCCTGACTTTATTTACATCAGTTTGGACTTTAGTCATATCTACGAAAACTGTGTTGACCTCTACCTGAATCTTAGTTATGTCACTTTGCACCTCAGTTATATCCGCACGAATGTTATTAATATCTACCTGAACATTGGATACATCAGTTCTAGCTTTTTGAATTTCTTTTTGGACTTCCTCGACCTTGTCTTGGACAGTCGCTACATCGTTTTTGACAACTACAACTTCGGCTCTAGCACAAGAAATATCCCCTCGGACATTTAGCTACATCTAGATTTAACATTGTAAGGTTTTTCTGTACCTTAGACACATCAAATTTAACATCATCAACATTTTTATGCACATTAGATACATCTGTGCGGATGTCACTTACAGTACTCTCAATTCCTTGGGTATTAATCTGTAAACGCGACATATTCTCCTCTAAATTAGCAGTACTAGTTTGGATACCTTTCAAACTTTCACCCATGCTAGCTTTCAAATTACTAGCATTCTCCTCCATTCGACTAGTATTCCTAGCTTCCATCTCCTTCATACTACTATTCAAATTAGTAGACATATTACTAGCATTCTCCTCCATTCGACTAGTATTCCTAGCTTCCATCTCTTTCATACTCTCACTCATCTGCTTCATATTAGCAGACATCTCCGCTAACATCATCTTCAAACTTTCATCTGCCATTACAATAGTATTCAAAAATGGACTGCTATAGGGACATACATCAAAAGAGCAAAATAACAACATTTGAGCAACACTTTTCACCATATATAAATTTGATCAATTTTCTGTCTTAAATCTAACTTATAACTACTTTATAATTAACCTTCGAAGATACTTCATGTTGAAACAAACCCAAGCACATGTTCAAATTTCTCTGGCTCATTTTAAAATATCCTAACACAAATAATTTACATTTACAATCCAAATAATTTAATTTTATCTTTAATATGACTGAAATGTCATAAGCCGGTCAAATAAAATAAGATTCCAGATTATAGGCGATTTTTCTAAGTTTCCTGCCCATTTAACCTTTCCCAAGTTGTATAAGATCTGATCTTTTCTGAGTGTAATTTTCCTAATACAATACAACATTTAATTCCTATATAATCACACTCTTAAATACTACAATTGGCCTAGACATCTAACAAAGAATCAACCTCTTTATTTGAGTCTAATCGAACCTCACGTTTTAGGTTTGCCACTCTTTCTGGCGTTCAACCTGGTAATCCAGTTTTGTTGAATCGAGCCCCAACGTTTTAGGTGCGCCAATCTTTCTGTTGACTCAGCCCCACGTTCTTGGGTCGCCAATCTATCTATTGTTCAACCTGGTAATCCATTGTTGTTGAACATGCCCCACACGTTGACGGCGCCAATCTTTCTGTCCCCGTTTACCTGGATAGTAGGCTGTCAGATATCCGCCCCCTCAATCGGATTGCCAATTATCAATCGCACCGGCACAGTTACATCAATGAAAATGGCACTGACAGATACTATCGAGATAAGAGCACAGAAGTTCACAGGAAATCATTGTGGAACACACCAAAATAGACGGGGGCTCATACTTACCGTTACTTACCTCTTAATTATCTCGGGGTTTGAGTTGACAACAGGATCACTAAAAGTCTGTTCACACAATAACCTCCACCATGACATTTAAAAATGAACCAAGAACGAAGACGAGAACTTTGAACTGTACAAAAGCTTTATTTCTAATAAAGGGTATGATTTTGATAACACAACACAATAAACGTGGCTATCAGTAGCCCAAGTCAATCTGACTACGTCCTCCAGTAGGACTTGCAAAAATTATCATACAACATGATATAAAACATTTTAGCTCCCAAGAGCTCCAAATAACGTAATATTCATAACACTATTGGATTGGAGAAGGACGTCAGGGTGTGACATATATAGAGCATTTGGTTTCCTTTTAATAAACATGAGAATGGTATTTATAGTCGCAAGGCCGGAGTGCGGACGACCTCACACTGATAACCAGATGTTGGCCCAGCTGCGAGCTACCCTCGAACCTGTTGCATACTGGTTGAATGGACTCCCTTCTCACGTGCTAAGTTACGTAAGAGTACAGATTGCTCTCTCAAGCTTTTAAATGTCTACAAGACAACTCACATTATATTTACGCAAATCTTTCAAGTACTTTGCTCACATCCTATTGAATATTATGTTAATTCCCTAAATTTGTTAAGTTCAATCCAAATGTTTAATTAGCTCTTAAATGTTTATAACAAAATCACATAAATTATTTATAACAATTAGAAATTGTTTATAATATTTGTCAAAGACAATAAAAATATTATAAGCACGCCTTTAACATCACTCTCGTTCCACATTATTTTCAAAAATATTTACAACAATTATTTACAATATTAACATTTAAATTGTTTAAATTATTAATTTAAGAAATACATTAACCACATGTTCATTCGGTTGGTAATTTTCATAATCGTGTTTAATATAATCGACCAATGAAGGTTAGTTATACATGTTAATGTCACAATCTGGTTTAATAAAGGTTTTAATAATGATTTGTGACGGCAACCTTCATTCAAAATCTTATCTCAAATTCTTTCAAAACTCGTGTTAATTATAACAGTAAATCAGTTGATTTATTTTCAACGAACTATGACAATCTTACTCCAGCGGAAAATCCTTCGCTAACAAGTTAATGCACAAACTGCATTAAAAATATGCCCAAAATCATCATATATTAATCTATATGGCATTAAACTTCCACATAACTTACAAAACTTCCACAAATAATTCTTTAACATTAATTCCTGTGGGAACCTCCTTCATATTCAAGGACATTATATCTCAGCGACTTTCAACACGCGCTGCACTAGCGATTATACATTTAAAGTTCCACTTAAAAATTTTTATAATCATTAATTGTTTCAAAACTGTTTTTCTATTTAACCTTCGTGGATTTCATTCATGAACCGAAATGAAGTCAAAACTTGCCAATCACAAACAAATTTAATAGTGAATACGCTTATATACACCTGTCTGGTCTATCAAAATTTAAGATTAACATCCTAAAAAAAATTGTAGTATGAAAATACTATCATCAAATAAAGTGCGACTAAAATGCAAAGTAGTCGAATAGAATCCAATTAGACTGGGGAATGCAAACATCGTTATATAAATCTCTAATTGAGAAAAACTCCTAACAAAAGTTCTTGACTTTAATGCATTCAATAATTCATTATTAAAGTTAATCTTTCACAAAAGTGTCTATGATGCAATGTTCATTCATAACTGACGATAAATGTCTGTGTTGCAATCAATTCAAATAACGACTAGTATTTCCAAGATCGTCGACAACGTAAGAGATTTTAACGCTCTAAAATCATTTAAATGTTCTTCCTTCTTGATGATGACAGAAAATTGGTCAAAGTAATTAAACTGGGGTTGAATTACTTTAATAAAGTGACACGCTGTCTGAATTTAAATCTGCCATAAAAATCATTAACTTACAGTCAAATCGTGACTACAAACATATTAATTTACTGAAAAATCTAAATATCAGTCTCAACTGATTCAAAATCGTTAACTATGCCCATGACATAACAATGTCTTAATAAATCGTCGAAAAATGCAAAACTCATCAAGGTGTACTGAGAATAAGAATCTCAACAAGAAAATAGGGCAAAAACAGGAGGATAAAAAAATATGGGAAAAATGGTTGCTCAAACATCATTAGTAAACTCAAATACAATAAACGTTCACGACTACCTTATCTGCCGATTGACGTTCCAGAGGAAAATTCCCCAAAGAAGACTGCTGATGGATCCATTTCACCACGTTAAAGCTGAGCTCCATCCTCGAAATAGGAAATAGCACCCTCGGAGAATCGAACTGCTTCCTTCTCCGTGAATCGCTCTGCTCCTTGAAGACGAATAGACATCCTTCCGGCAATAATCTTCTTTGTGAGTCGGGACATCCCTGACCTCTCTTGAAAAATTCCCTGAAGTTCCAGTAGACAATCGTCATGAAGTTTTGTAGAAATTTCCGAAGAAATTATTCATATTCAGAGTATGAAATTGTTTCTATGGCTGTTCGATGGTATTCAGCCTTTAATTACGAAACATGGGAGTAGATGGTATTCACCGCATGTTCGCTTGTGTGGAATAGCAATTAGCGAAGTTCCATGTCGCTATCTTACTCCGTTGAAGTATGTCCCAATTGCAATAAGCCCTTTAGCCTTCCATCTGCTCTTCGGTTGTAGTGTTAGAAGAACAAACTGCCGTATTAAATTGCTCCATTATACTGTATCGTTCTGTAACCAAGCAATCTGAAGTCTTCCTATTCCACTCGCAGCGTCAGCCGTTGCGTTGATTCTGGCTATACAAAAGTGCTTCTCTTGTGGCGAGATAATCACTTTTGTCAGTCGTATAAAACTGCTAATATCTTTCAAACTAATCGGTCGAAATTGTTCAGCTTTTCTCTATGACTGCATGTAGCACTGGACAATACAATTAGCTTATCGGTGACCGCTAACTGTTCGAAGCTAAACTTGTAGAAGCTTTCTAAGGTCCGTTTCAACTTCACCTAGTTTGACTTGGATCTCGTTAATATAGTGGCCTCGCCACGCGTTATAAAGACGATTCTTTTCACTGCTGTTCACTTCGACGTCTCACTATAATGAATGTATAAGAAAAGAACTTTCACAATAGACTTCGATGATCTGAGAATGAGATCTCAGAATGATCAGAGAGCGAAAGAGACTCCTCTCTTCTGCGCAAGCCCTTTTATTAACTTCACGAGGGGCGTTTCCATCCCTTCCAAAGCGTGGTACTGCGTCATCGCTAAAAGTTCCAACTTCGTTAATACATGACGGATTTTCAAAATTCAAAAACTGAAAATAAATTTCACCAAAATTCCAAATCAATGCTTTTATTGCAAATGGATTTCCACAATTCTGCATTCCAAAAGTACTAAAAATACCATAGTTTCAGCAATCTCCGTCTTCCTTTAAACTATCGTTGATTGGTTCATGCCTCTCCTCCAATAGCATAGTTTCTTCCTCAGCCGAATTCCTCGTTTCCTGCGACTGCGTCGTAAATCTTGGAACATTCTCGACTAAATGCTGACGTCACTGAGAATCTCAGCTCAAGTAACCTGCTGGCATAATATTTACGTCATCCGTGCTTACGTCATGACTACCCACGTCATAACTATGACAGCCATAACTTTCCTTATAATTTCAAATATAGCCACCGTGGTCTCTATATAATTCAATTACGGGGGCATTCTCCTCCCACCACGTTTTAAAAACAGTTGCAAATTGTTTTTAAACTCAATGTTACAAGTATCTCAATTCTCTTGAACACGAAATTGAATTATTACTGGCTTACTCTAGTATGATATTTCCTCTATGTTCCTTAATCATATATTTTTCTTCTACTCTGGGTTGTGTGTGGTTAATGTACTCTTTCCTCTCTACTTTCTCTTCTGACCAGTATTTCTATTTTCAAAGTTCTGCTGGCTCGTAGAAGGTCCAGGATCGATTACAACATCCTGCCTTTTCTTTTGATTGTCAGCTTCTTTATCCCTTAATTCTTTTAAGTATTGCTGGCTTTCCTTCTCTCTTTGCTGATACTGATCGGGTGTCATAACCTGACCTTGAGTATTCTGGTTTCTATTTTGGTTTTGGTTATTCCTATTATAGTTACGGTTATACCCATTATTGTTGTAATATCGGCCTCTTCCATTGTAGTTTCCTCGGTTGTAGTTCCAACCTCTTCTCTGTTGATACGGTCGGTAACCTTGTGATCTGTAATTTCTAAACTGATTATTCCTCTGAGGACCTACATTGTCAGTTTTCTCCTGCTCTGGCTTGTCAGTTTGTTGGACTTGGTCCATATATACTGTATTGATTTCTTTAAACTCCTGCCTTTGACCTTTCTGGACTACGTTAGGCATTGGACTTGTGTAGTCTAACCTTCTTAGTAATTCATCCATGCTGGATAAATCCCTGATGTTGGACGAAATTATAAGTCTCCTCACCTCAACTGGCAGCATACGAGAAATCGCATCTATTAGTTGCTCCGTGGACAATGGGGGTTGCAAAAATCTCAAGCGGGACAACTGACTCGTAAAGAAATCAGCGTACCTCGTTGGAAGAGTACCTGAGTATTTTCTTGAATACACCTCCGCTCTTAACGAATTCTGCGCTTCTATGGACCAAAATCGTTTGATTAATGCCTCTGCAAACTCGTCAAAGTTACTGAATGTGTATCTAAATGCGCGAAACCATTCAAGGGGTCCTCCAATCAGATATCTCTCTACTATCTTCATCTCTCTCTCTCTGGGAATGTGAGCTTCGATGAAATAATCTTTGAGATTCCTTACATACTCTATAGGTGTCAAACTATCAGTGTTACTGAATTTTTGTGGTTTGTCTTCGAAATTCCTAATGACCGTCACGTTCCTCGGATATGAATCCGGATAGTTTTTCCCACTATCTCGATAGTTCCACTCAGGTTCCATATTCCTCTCGTCATCCTCCTCTCTGAATCTGGATACACGTTCTTCAGGAGTCACGTCTCTTTCTTCTGGATCTAGGTTATGTCTTCTAGCATAATTCCTATTCAATTCGCAAGCTAAGCCTTCTGTATCCTTGTCAGTGATTTCTGTTAAGACTTTCTTGATTATCTCTTCTTTGTAGTTTTCCATTAAACTAGCCTCTCCTAACTTCAAATTTTTCAGTTTACTCGTCGTTTCATTTAAGTCAGAGACAACTTTATGCATCTGTTCCTCTAATGTAGATTTTAAAGTTTGCATATCCTGATCTAGTTGTGTTCTATCGTCAACTTGTTTTTCGGATAGCGAATTTATCCTGACGCTTAAATCTTTCCTAATCTGTACTACTTCATTGTTAATTTCTATCTGCGTACTGGCAAGTTTTCTTTCAATCCTTTCCTGAATTTGGGTTACATGTTCCCCACTTGACTTATTCCACTCGTCTTTCCATACCGCTACGTTTGCTGTTAACATTTCGGCTATATCTACTTCGATATCCTCTTTTAATACTCTATTGTGGTCTAATACCTGGGTTCTCATGACCTCTACATCATACTTCAACTCTGCTAAAGACGTTGTTGTTCTAACTGATTCATCAACTAGTCTAGTCGCTAATGCAGTTATATTACGCGTACAAAGAGTTTTTGAGTTTTCGATTTCTTCCCTGACTTTATTTACATCAGTTTGGACTTTAGTCATATCTACGAAAACTGTGTTGAACTCTACCTGAATCTTAGTTATGTCACTTTGCACCTCAGTTATATCCGCACGAATGTTATTAATATCTACCTGAACATTGGATACATCAGTTCTAGCTTTTTGAATTTCTTTTTGGACTTCCTCGACCTTGTCTTGGACAGTCGCTACATCGTTTTTGACAACTACAACTTCGGCTCTAGCACAAGAAATATCCCCTCGGACATTAGCTACATCTAGATTTAACATTGTAAGGTTTTTCTGTACCTTAGACACATCAAATTTAACATCATCAACATTTTTATGCACATTAGATACATCTGTGCGGATGTCACTTACAGTACTCTCAATTCCTTGGGTATTAATCTGTAAACGCGACATATTCTCCTCTAAATTAGCAGTACTAGTTTGGATACCTTTCAAACTTTCACCCATGCTAGCTTTCAAATTACTAGCATTCTCCTCCATTCGACTAGTATTCCTAGCTTCCATCTCCTTCATACTACTATTCAAATTAGCAGACATATTACTAGCATTCTCCTCCATTCGACTAGTATTCCTAGCTTCCATCTCTTTCATACTCTCACTCATCTGCTTCATATTAGCAGACATCTCCGCTAACATCATCTTCAAACTTTCATCTGCCATTACAATAGTATTCAAAAATGGACTGCTGTAGGGACATACATCAAAAGAGCAAAATAACAACATTTGAGCAACACTTTTCACCATATATAAATTTGATCAATTTTCTGTCTTAAATCTAACTTATAACTACTTTATAATTAACCTTCGAAGATACTTCATGTTGAAACAAACCCAAGCACATGTTCAAATTTCTCTGGCTCATTTTAAAATATCCTAACACAAATAATTTACATTTACAATCCAAATAATTTAATTTTATCTTTAATATGACTGAAATGTCATAAGCCGGTCAAATAAAATAAGATTCCAGATTATAGGCGATTTTTCTAAGTTTCCTGCCCATTTAACCTTTCCCAAGTTGTATAAGATCTGATCTTTTCTGAGTGTAATTTTCCTAATACAATACAACATTTAATTCCTATATAATCACACTCTTAAATACTACAATTGGCCTAGACATCTAACAAAGAATCAACCTCTTTATTTGAGTCTAATCGAACCTCACGTTTTAGGTTTGCCACTCTTTCTGGCGTTCAACCTGGTAATCCAGTTTTGTTGAATCGAGCCCCAACGTTTTAGGTGCGCCAATCTTTCTGTTGACTCAGCCCCACGTTCTTGGGTCGCCAATCTTTCTATTGTTCAACCTGGTAATCCATTGTTGTTGAACATGCCCCACACGTTGACGGCGCCAATCTTTCTGTCCCCGTTTACCTGGATAGTAGGCTGTCAGATATCCGCCCCCTCAATCGGATTGCCAATTATCAATCGCACCGGCACAGTTACATCAATGAAAATGGCACTGACAGATACTATCGAGATAAGAGCACAGAAGTTCACAGGAAATCATTGTGGAACACACCAAAATAGACGGGGGCTCATACTTACCGTTACTTACCTCTTAATTATCTCGGGGTTTGAGTTGACAACAGGATCACTAAAAGTCTGTTCACACAATAACCTCCACCATGACATTTAAAAATGAACCAAGAACGAAGACGAGAACTTTGAACTGTACAAAAGCTTTATTTCTAATAAAGGGTATGATTTTGATAACAACACAATAAACGTGGCTATCAGTAGCCCAAGTCAATCTGACTACGTCCTCCAGTAGGACTTGCAAAAATTATCATACAACATGATATAAAACATTTTAGCTCCCAAGAGCTCCAAATAACGTAATATTCATAACACTATTGGATTGGAGAAGGACGTCAGGGTGTGACATATATAGAGCATTTGGTTTCCTTTTAATAAACATGAGAATGGTATTTATAGTCGCAAGGCCGGAGTGCGGACGACCTCACACTGATAACCAGATGTTGGCCCAGCTGCGAGCTACCCTCGAACCTGTTGCATACTGGTTGAATGGACTCCCTTCTCACGTGCTAAGTTACGTAAGAGTACAGCTTGCTCTCTCAAGCTTTTAAATGTCTACAAGACAACTCACATTATATTTACGCAAATCTTTCAAGTACTTTGCTCACATCCTATTGAATCATTATGTTAATTCCCTAAATTTGTTAAGTTCAATCCAAATGTTTAATTAGCTCTTAAATGTTTATAACAAAATCACATAAATTATTTATAACAATTAGAAATTGTTTATAATATTTGTCAAAGACAATAAAAATATTATAAGCACGCCTTTAACATCACTCTCGTTCCACATTATTTTCAAAAATATTTACAACAATTATTTACAATATTAACATTTAAATTGTTTAAATTATTAATTTAAGAAATACATTAACCACATGTTCATTCGGTTGGTAATTTTCATAATCGTGTTTAATATAATCGACCAATGAAGGTTAGTTATACATGTTAATGTCACAATCTGGTTTAATAAAGGTTTTAATAATGATTTGTGACGGCAACCTTCATTCAAAATCTTATCTCAAATTCTTTCAAAACTCGTGTTAATTATAACAGTAAATCAGTTGATTTATTTTCAACGAACTATGACAATCTTACTCCAGCGGAAAATCCTTCGCTAACAAGTTAATGCACAAACTGCATTAAAAATATGCCCAAAATCATCATATATTAATCTATATGGCATTAAACTTCCACATAACTTACAAAACTTCCACAAATAATTCTTTAACATTAATTCCTGTGGGAACCTCCTTCATATTCAAGGGCATTATATCTCAGCGACTTTCAACACGCGCTGCACTAGCGATTATACATTTAAAGTTCCACTTAAAAATTTTTATAATCATTAATTGTTTCAAAACTGTTTTTCTATTTAACCTTCGTGGATTTCATTCATGAACCGAAATGAAGTCAAAACTTGCCAATCACAAACAAATTTAATAGTGAATACGCTTATATACACCTGTCTGGTCTATCAAAATTTAAGATTAACATCCTAAAAAAAAATGTAGTATGAAAATACTATCATCAAATAAAGTGCGACTAAAATGCAAAGTAGTCGAATAGAATCCAATTAGACTGGGGAATGCAAACATCGTTATATAAATCTCTAATTGAGAAAAACTCCTAACAAAAGTTCTTGACTTTAATGCATTCAATAATTCATTATTAAAGTTAATCTTTCACAAAAGTGTCTATGATGCAATGTTCATTCATAACTGACGATAAATGTCTGTGTTGCAATCAATTCAAATAACGACTAGTATTTCCAAGATCGTCGACAACGTAAGAGATTTTAACGCTCTAAAATCATTTAAATGTTCTTCCTTCTTGATGATGACAGAAAATTGGTCAAAGTAATTAAACTGGGGTTGAATTACTTTAATAAAGTGACACGCTGTCTGAATTTAAATCTGCCATAAAAATCATTAACTTACAGTCAAATCGTGACTACAAACATATGAATTTACTGAAAAATCTAAATATCAGTCTCAACTGATTCAAAATCGTTAACTATGCCCATGACATAACAATGTCTTAATAAATCGTCGAAAAATGCAAAACTCATCAAGGTGTACTGAGAATAAGAATCTCAACAAGAAAATAGGGCAAAAACATGAGGATAAAAAATATGGGAAAAATGGTTGCTCAAACATCATTAGTAAACTCAAATACAATAAACGTTCACGACTACCTTATCTGCCGATTGACGTTCCAGAGGAAAATTCCCCAAGGAAGACTGCTGATGGATCCATTTCACCACGTTAAAGCTGAGCTCCATCCTCGAAATAGGAAATAGCACCCTCGGAGAATCGAACTGCTTCCTTCTCCGTGAATCGCTCTGCTCCTTGAAGACGAATAGACATCCTTCCGGCAATAATCTTCTTTGTGAGTCGGGACATCCCTGACCTCTCTTGAAAAATTCCCTGAAGTTCCAGTAGACAATCGTCATGAAGTTTTGTAGAAATTTCCGAAGAAATTATTCATATTCAGAGTATGAAATTGTTTCTATGGCTGTTCGATGGTATTCAGCCTTTAATTACGAAACATGGGAGTAGATGGTATTCACCGCATGTTCGCTTGTGTGGAATAGCAATTAGCGAAGTTCCATGTCGCTATCTTACTCCGTTGAAGTATGTCCCAATTGCAATAAGCCCTTTAGCCTTCCATCTGCTCTTCGGTTGTAGTGTTAGAAGAACAAACTGCCGTATTAAATTGCTCCATTATACTGTATCGTTCTGTAACCAAGCAATCTGAAGTCTTCCTATTCCACTCGCAGCGTCAGCCGTTGCGTTGATTCTGGCTATACAAAAGTGCTTCTCTTGTGGCGAGATAATCACTTTTGTCAGTCGTATAAAACTGCTAATATCTTTCAAACTAATCGGTCGAAATTGTTCAGCTTTTCTCTATGACTGCATGTAGCACTGCACAATACAATTAGCTTATCGTTGACCGCTAACTGTTCGAAGCTAAACTTGTAGAAGCTTTCTAAGGTCCGTTTCAACTTCACCTAGTTTGACTTGGATCTCGTTAATATAGTGGCCTCGCCACGCGTTATAAAGACGATTCTTTTCACTGCTGTTCACTTCGACGTCTCACTATAATGAATGTATAAGAAAAGAACTTTCACAATAGACTTCGATGATCTGAGAATGAGATCTCAGAATGATCAGAGAGCGAAAGAGACTCCTCTCTTCTGCGCAAGCCCTTTTATTAACTTCACGAGGGGCGTTTCCATCCCTTCCAAAGCGTGGTACTGCGTCATCGCTAAAAGTTCCAACTTCGTTAATACATGACGGATTTTCAAAATTCAAAAACTGAAAATAAATTTCACCAAAATTCCAAATCAATGCTTTTATTGCAAATGGATTTCCACAATTCTGCATTCCAAAAGTACTAAAAATACCATAGTTTCAGCAATCTCCGTCTTCCTTTAAACTATCGTTGATTGGTTCATGCCTCTCCTCCAATAGCATAGTTTCTTCCTCAGCCGAATTCCTCGTTTCCTGCGACTGCGTCGTAAATCTTGGAACATTCTCGACTAAATGCTGACGTCACTGAGAATCTCAGCTCAAGTAACCTGCTGGCATAATATTTACGTCATCCGTGCTTACGTCATGACTACCCACGTCATAACTATGACAGCCATAACTTTCCTTATAATTTCAAATATAGCCACCGTGGTCTCTATATAATTCAATTACGGGGGCAGTATGCAACCTACCATGCACACCTGTTCGGCGGGTGGCAGTGAAAAGGGTGAATGTTCTGTGGAATGGCTCTGAAAACCATCGTCACCGGCGACGAGACCTGGTGTCTAAGGTACGACCCCGAAGTCAAGCGTCAAAGTATTGAGTGGCGGGGTCCAGGTCCAGGGTCACCGAAAAACCCTTAAGGGCCAAAGTATTCCGAACATTTCAGACATCCAACATAATGTGATGACTCAACTGAAGGCTTTTGAACACCATCCCTAAGGGTGTGCATGGTAGGTTGCATACATTCACCCTTCTAAACACGCACTGTGTCAAACAGGTCTTACAGGTTGAGTAGTGTGTCGCCAATGTTGCCAGGTCGACCGTTCTGACTTTATTCACCGAACGCAACGTGAACATCATCCCAAAGACGCCTTCTTGCACAGTTTCCAGGACATGTATCGCATTGCATAGTTACGGGAGGGGACAATAGGGTCACTGTCGTGCATTATTCACCTATGTTGGTAGTACCGAACTTTATTGTCACAGGTTATATATATAGTATATAGTTATGATCACTAACAAAATGAGCCTATTTCATGATTATGCGTTTCACCCTTCAAGCGGTCAGATCCTGATCACTGTGTTGAGGTTTACAAGGGGCGCACTATATCGTTTCACACTTTATTTTCTTCTACCCAAATGAAGTACATTACACATGAGTTGTTACGTCCACCTTCTCAACATAATCTCCTGGTAACTTTATGCACTTTTGCCATCGATGTGGCAGTGTCTCCAGTCCTTCGTGAAACCATTCTTTCGGAGTGGTGCGAACCCATGCCTTGACAGCGACCACGCAGAGATTTCTTGATGTTCCCGAACAGGTGATAATCACTTGGTGCCAAGTCGGAAGCGGTGGTCTCTCGGCTAGTGTGGGGGCGGGCATTGTCATGTTGCAGAAGCACACCTTTAGACCATTTTCCTGGCCGCTTAGTTTGAATGGCACGACGTAAGCGCTTAAGGGTTGCCACATATGCTGCACTGTTAATCGTGGCCCCCAATTCTAGCCAGTCATTGAGGATGGTGCCCTTTGTGTCCCAGAACACTGGTGCCATTTGCCAACTGATGGCACTGTTCGACATTTCTTTGGCCGCGGACCGCCCCTATGCTTCCATTGCATCGATTGTTGTTTCGTCTGTGGCTCATGGTATTGGAGCCATGTCACAAGCCTAGCCATGAAGTCGGCTGGATCTTGTCTGGAGACACTGACAGACACATCGATGGCAAAACTGCATCAAGTTACAAGGAGATTATGTTGAGAAGGTGGACGGAACAACTGATGTGTAATGTACTTCATTTGGGTGGAAAATAGTAAAGTAAAACAATATACTGTAGTACACCCTTCGTATTATCTAAAAGTGTCGTGAGTTTATTGATGTTTACATTAAGATTCAAAGTTTGAATGTCGTTATACAGTGAGATCCTTTTCTATAGAACGGAGCTTTGCCGGCCTGTGTGACGTGTTGAGTCAGCGCCAGAAAACTAGCACCTAGCGTTACACAAGAGCGCATGCGGTTATAGTTTTGATTACATTCCCAGCTGGCAAGGTACCTTAGTTCAGAGAGTGAAGACTTGTGAAACAACGTTAGGTATTGAACAAAACATCGAATTTTCCTAGTGGAAATTCCATTCCAAGAATCCCGTTTTTCATTGTTTAATAACACGTTTGGATAAAAGTTTAGAATTGCCACATATACACTCAAATTTCTTATACGAATTCCGAATTTCTCCATCCTACTCAACAAGGTCAATTCAAGTCGTCCTAAAAACTGGTTGGCACCTTTCTTAAGAAAAAAAAACGTATTGAATATTCAGCTTACTTAGTCAAGCGCTGAACTGAATTATTTTATTGATTTTAGAACTTGATTCTCTAAATTATTTTTGTGTATATTTTGATTTAAAAAAATTATAACTTAACATTTTTACACTCACCATTAATATTTATTATTTTCTAAAAACTTTTGAAAATTATTGTAAAACCGATAGTATATATATATTTATTTAATACTACATTTGTAAGAATATCCATTTTATTACTATATTTCATTTATTACAATTATTATCATCAACTTTTCATTTCTTATTTAGATTTAAGTCACATATATCTATTTTTAGTTTTTTAATTCTTAATTGATTTTCATTTTAAACTGAAGATGACCTCATTGAAGGTCGAAACATATCCCAATATATAAAATATATATTTGTTAAGTATTGATTTGGCGAATAAATTTAAACGTTTAATTTTAGAGGAAACTTATCTTCTCAAGAAGAAGTCTTCCAGCAAATGTGTTCGCAAGTTTCAGCGCTGTGTGATTTTTAGTTGTGGGGGAAACTGAAACAAAAGATAGGCTATACAGAAACACTTTGGAGCCTCTCGAGAAGGAAATAACTGCACAGATACCAAATATCAATGAGGATGAATTACAGCGAGTGTAGCAAAACTTCCTACGTTGGTGCGACGTGTGTTAAGAAAATGAAGGACAGCATGTCCAGCGACTACTCTGAAATTCATGTAAGGAATTATGATTAATAAATACGTTAAAAAGTGTAAATTTGTTGAACTAAGCATCTCATCATCATCATCATCTATATTTTTAAAACACTAAGGTGATTTTTGTTACCGCGAGATTGAGACAACGTCTTAACCGATCAACTTCGTAATGCATTCTAACGAGAGCTCTTGGCATGTAGATTTGCAGAGTGTCTTTAAAAGGAAAATATATGTTAGGGTATATTTTTAAATTATTAAAGAAAAATGTAATATTTGTCGCTCCCGCGCTTGCGAAAAATGGCTCTATTCCACAAGAGAAATGGCGGATCTTACCGCTTCTTACTGAGATCTTTGTTTATGAGAATTAAAGAGGGGGGATATATTGGTGTGGCTCTATGGCTCAAACTTTTAGAGTAAGTATATGAGGAGGCAAATCACTTAATGGGCAGAGAGCTATAATCCTTCGACTTGATTTAACATCTTCCGATAAAACACTTTAATTTTCCAATCTCCAATTCGCTTGACGTACTTTATCACAATCAATAAAGCTCAAGGGGAAACTCTGGAACGTGTCTCATCAAGGTTTCAGTCACGGCCAGTTATATGTTGCGAAGTCGATCTTTCGACGCCCTTAAAGTTGCAACTGTCTCAAAAAGTAAAAGAGAATCCTTCCCAACGACCGTCAAATTTTGATGGGTACCAACTAGTAGGCTACATATTATTTCGGTAGTATAGATCCCTCCTGCGGCGATCATAAGCGACCGATTGTGAAAAATGAGCATTCAAATGTAAGAGAATAGACATTAGCAGTGACGAATTGCACTCTCATTTCATAAATATCTATAATATTTCTTTAAAAATTACTTTAAAAAAATGCACGAAGTGCGCGATTTGCAGATAGTGTTGATGTATGAAAATACACTCCATAATTGTTGTCCACTTCACATTTAGGCCGCTGTGACGTCTGTTTCATGTCATTTTAACATTCTGAGGTATTTCCTTGATCATTTTGCATGAATTTCAGGAACAGTAAATCAAAGGAATGAGTACTCAAATCGTATAACTTCATAAATATCGAATAACCGGCGAGTGTTAGAGCACAAAAATGACATTATCAGTGACAAATTGCATTCTAATTTCGTAAATATCAATTTTTGTAAGAAGTGTTCGATTTGCAAAACTTATTGGGGAAAGTGTGCTTTATGAACATGCGAGATTTCTCGCACGGGTTCGCTAGTGTATACTATTTCAGTAGTATAGATCCCTCCTGCGGCGCTCACAAGCGACCGATCGTGACAAATGAGCATTCAAATGAAAGAGAATAGACATTAGCAGTGACGAATTGCACTCTCATTTCATAAATATCTATAATTTCTTTAAAAATGACTTACAAAAAATGTACGAAGTATGCGATTTGCAGATAGTGTTGCTGAAGGAAGATACGCTCCACAATTGCTGTCAGCTTCACATTTTGGCCGCTGTGACGCCTGTTTCATGTCATTTTAATATTCTGAGATCTTTCCTTTAACATTTTACATGGATTTCAGAAACAGTAAATCAAAGGAATGATCACTCATATCGTATATTTTCATAAATATCCATTGACCGCTGAGTGTTATGATGATCCAATTTTCAGGGATTGCCTTTTTAAGTTAGGGAACGTCGAACTTGGAATTCTAACTGAAATGTAAATAGTGTTCTATAATCATTTGGTTGAAATAACAACATAACTTTTCTCCTTAAGTCTCTCATTGAGGAAAGTATGACTTATGGACTTGCGAGATTTCTAGCACGGGTCCGCTAGTGGTTACTTATGTTTGTACAGTTCTGTCTTCTCCCGACTGACTTTACATCTCCGGCTACTGTGCGACGAATTGCAATTCAAATAATTGGAAACGCGTATTGGGTCGAGTCTGTCTGGAGACGAAGCTCGACCTCCTTGGCAAAATGCTGGTGTCTAGGCCCACGCTAATGCTGCGCCCGTGTCGTATCGGTCGTTCCCTCCGCGGAACAAGAGAGGATTGCTGGAGGTCGATCAGAGGCGTAGTGCAGAGGTGGATGGATGACGTGAACAACGAGGAGTTCCCTTTCTTTGTGCGAGTGTTTCAAACCGATGGCCAACTAAGATTCTTCAATTGAACATAATCCTTATGTGAAATAGCAGAAATTTCGGTGGAAGTACAGCAAACATCAGGGCGGCTTCGGTGGCGTAGTTGGTAGCATGCTGAGCTTCTATGCCCAAGGTCACGGGTTCAAACCCGGCCGAAGTCGTCGGATTTTTTAAGAGCGTTAAACATCCCTCAGTATGCCTTCCTTCCGACGATAACAGCAAGAAACATAGAGCTAAAACACAAGCATCGTGAGCCGGCTGGAAGGAATCGCGTCCAGCGATAAGCGACCCCTCATTCACTTCATTTCTTGTTGTTGTTTTTAATACACTTTAGAGG
Organism: Meconema thalassinum; assembly: GCA_946902985.2. NCBI lineage: Eukaryota > Metazoa > Arthropoda > Insecta > Orthoptera > Tettigoniidae > Meconema > Meconema thalassinum. Next base: position 343,348,030 of record OX336395.1, read on the forward strand.
CTTGGGACACCTTGATCATCATCCCCGTGTAGTTGGGTGTGTCTGTTAACCTGTATTTCTGTGATGAGTCAATATATTTTTCTTACTTACCCAGAGAATTTCAACGATATAAGTTAATTCTTTTAACGTAAATTAGGACTAACTTAGCTAGAATGATTAACTTAAAAATAAATGTAGTATGCGATATCATCGTATCTTAGGTGTGTTTATCAGTGATATTTAATTATATGTAACTTGAAATTATTGTAGAAGGATGAAGCTTTGATTTACTAGTAGAGTCTGGTGTAACTATTCTTATTCTTATTAAGGGGACGTAGTATTTTGGTAGGGATGAATTAAGTTATCGTGTACTTGGTTTGATTGCCGTTTGTTTTTGTTGATGGGACTTTCGTTAGAGGATATTTTCATAGGGACTTAGTTTAGGGCTATATTAGCCAGGGGATCCTCTAGCTCAGGGCCATCCAGTCATTGCGCTGTGAGAGCGCGGCCGCACTGGGCAGTCAGACTAACGCTCCTTCCCCTACACTGTGGCAGCGAGGAGACTTCAGACGGACGATGTTCCGACCGCGCTGACAAGATACGTACGAAACTTCCTTCCACCAAAGCCTGGATTATTTATTAGCTTTGTGTTTTTTTTTGTGTGTGGGTGTGCATCATGGGCTAATTTGAGGTAGCGCCTATTTTTGAAAACCCCCGGAAACGGCCCGAGAGTAATTTTCTTGTGCGGAGCTAGTCTAGGTGCACGTCTGAGCCTCTCCCTATATGATTGGTTTGGGAAGGAGTCTCATGGTGGCTCAAGTGGAACTCCAGACTAAACGGGCTCAATATCTACATATTTAGTAAATAGTTAGGGCTGGGGTTTCGATGTACAGTATTACGTTTTTCCCCCTTGCTATTTAAATGCTGGAAACCTTCACATACCACTATTTTACATTATTATTCTACTGCACATATTCTATGGAGATCGACTTGGCAGATGCAAAGATGAAGAAAATAGGAGACTTCTGTTACTTAGGAAGCAAAATAACCAGTGATGGACGAAGCAAAGAGGATATAAAAAGTAGGTTAGCACAGGCAAGGAAAGCATTTTTACAAAAAAGGAATCTGTTGACAACGAATATAGATTTAGGTATTAGGAAGTCATTTTTGAAAGCCTTTGTCTGGAGCGTGGCGCTCTATGGAAGTGAAACTTGACTATTGTTCAGCAGAAAAGAGGAGAATTGAAGCATTTGAAATGTGGTGTTACAGGAGAATCATGAAGATCAGATGGGTAGATAGGGTTACAAACGAAGAGGTATTAAGACGAGTGGGAGAGGAGAAATGTTTCTGGCAACTGCTAATGAAGAGAAGGGATAGGTTGGTAGGACACATCCTAAGACACCCAAGAATAGCAAGCTTAGTTATGGAAGGAAGGGTCGAGGACAAGAACTGTAGGGGTAGACCAAGGTTAGAATATGTTAAACAGATTGCCTCGGATGTAGGGTGTGGTAGCTATGTAGAGATGAAACGATTAGCTCAGGACAGGGAGGCATAGAGAGCTGCAACAAACCAGTCAAGACTCAAAGAACAACAACAACATATTCTTAGTGAAATTACATAAAATTACATGTTGTTACATGTTTAGACAAGCATAAAGCAGCGCTTTGCGGTCAAGTGAGGAAAATGTTTATTTCACTCCGAAGACGAGATTGCCAAGGCTGTGCAAGGAGAAGGGAAGTGACGCTTCGAGTCGGCTGTGGTTTTGAGATTCCTTGAAAATGAAAAGAACAATGGAGCTAGTAAAAGATCTCTTCAGATTGTCAATAAACTTAAGGAGAGGCCTGGCTTCTTTTGTGTATTAAAACTGAATTATTCTGCTGCGCGGCTGGGCGCAGGGAAGTAACGTGACCTTACTGCTTTGAGAAAATAGACTACGAGTGTGGAGCGTGAGGGACTACTTCTCCTTAACCGCTAGGTTGGTGGGTAACATGCATGTCTTCCAAAACGTCTTCTTTCTCTGGCCTGGAGTTTCAAATGGCAAGAAGTGTGCTTGCCTTTAATGCTGCCTATAAATTGAGTCCTTGGTCTTCCTCGACTCCTCTTTCCTTCTAGCTTCCCTTCGAAGTGTGTGGTGCACCAGTCAGAATGACGAATCAAATGGCCTACAAAACTATTCCTTCTTCTGTTTAAGGATTCAACAGAGTTACGTGTCTCCTTTGCTCTTTTGAGAACATTCTCATTCGTGACTATCAGTCCAAGGTATCTTTAGTAGTTGCCACCAGCACCACATCTCGAATGCCGTAAGTTTTGATACATCTGCTTGTCGCAGAGTCCATGTTTCAGAGCCATAACTTGCAATACTCCATACAAAACTTTTCACGAAGTGTTTTCGCACCTCTAAGTTAACAGTCTTGGATGTTAGTAAAGACTTCTTTTTTGAGAAGGCTTCTTTTGCCTGTGCGATTCGAGCATTTACTTCTCTCGTACACTTTCTATTTGATGTGATCAAGCTCCCCAGATATTTGAAATCCTTTACTTGGGCTAGTTTTTCACCATCCATTAGCACATTGACCATTTGGACGCCATCCCTAGTGCATGCCACTACTTTGGATTTCTTTTTATTAATTCTCATACCACACTTCTCTTGCAATAATTCATATCACTCTCATTTTCAGTTATCAGGGCTATATCATTATGCAAATCCTATGGTACTGTACAGCTTGCCACTAACTTTTATGCCAGACAGTTGGTAGCTAAGAATTCTTGAATGGCTTCTTCAACGTAGATATTTTAGTTTAGCTATGGTATTAGAATTTATTGTTCAATATATATTAAATTAATTAGACACCCTCTTCCTAATTCTATGATTTGACCCACGGGCCGTAACAATATTTTAGAACACACGACTGTGACGATCAGGATGTCAAAAGCCCTAAAGGCTTTCGTTTCCTCATATCATATAAATTGATGTGCTTAAGTCTCACATTAAGATTGTTAATAAGAATGTAAACAACGCTCCTAGGTTTCTACGTTCGTTGCCAAGAGCCGACTGCGGTGGCGTCTAGTAGCTAAGTTCTGAACTTGGGCTAGTAGTCGTTGACGGTGGCGCTTGGCGGCAAAAGTAGGAACTATTTGAAAAATTCTAAGTTGCAGTACTTAAATTAAAAAACAGATAACACACACTATTAGACTACAGTCATCACAATTAACACCGGTTATCAGACAGATTCTACACACCCAAAGTACACGGGGCTACATGACCGCGTTGTCGCAGCCCTTAACTTAAGAGCCAACCAACAAGATTGTTATGAACAGGGTCCATGTCAGTTCGCGTTGCCATGGTAACCACCGAATATCCATGTGGGGATATCTTTTGTCCACACTTATCACAGATAAACACACGCCCCAAAGCCTTCAAACATACCCATGTTAATAATGAAGACACCCTAGGTCTCGGATAATTTAATACCATCTGAATAGGAAGAGTTGACCAAGGGAGGTCCACAGTAATTGAGAAAAAGATGATGCCGTTTGAAATACTGTACGTGGAACCAATGTTAGACTCAGCTGTAGTCCCGTGATCACCAAGAAACATCCAACTAATTATTATATTATGAATTATATTGTTGGTACCGTGAAGGAAGATAACAAGCGGGCCGCGAACTTCACTCGAACTAAGCGAAACAACGATCATTAACGCCGAGAGACAAAACTTCACCTTCATGTACATGAATTCTATTTCAAAGCTTGTGGGATGGAGAAAGAGCTTGCCCGTACACAATGGACACGAGGCTATTGTGCGAGAGATGTGGAGATGTAGGTTTATACCACCGAGCAGAGACAATGGGCACGTGTTCGAAACACTATCAGGCTCCCTCTAAGATATCCTGCCCTGAATTAACAGCGGATTATCCGCCACTGTTATGTTAAACAGAAACACCTATAAACAATTTGATGAGTCCTCAATTCCATTTATACCACGCGTCACCTTAAATAAGTTACCAACAATGTAACCTTACCATTTGTCCCCCATCACTACAAACATGGTGTTATATAGTCCGCGTCACCTTAAATGAATTAGACTATATTTAGGCGTATTTAAGAGAGCATTCTCAGTAACTAGTAACCACTGAGAACTTACCAAGAAGAGCAAATAGCATGTGAAAACAGACTCAAGGATCTAGCATGTTATCTATTCAGAGAGACATAGAAAACACTGACAATTTGGTAATGCTTCAATAAACCTTGACTTTATATTGTAAAGTTGTAAATCAAAACAGTTAGTTATTGAGCTTTTGCTTGCCACGGTGGGTGAGTGGTTATAGTATCGGACTACCAACCCCAAGATTGCAGGTTCGCCCCTGGCCATGTTAAGTGATTTTTAAGGCGACAAAAATCACGATACTCATGTCATACGTTGTTGGCATGTTAAAGAACCCATTTGAATTCAGTAGGCCGTGTTCAATGCCAAAATTAATCTCGGGATTTTCCGCCAACACAAAGTTCCTCCATTCTCTACTTGAAAGCGCTTTAGTGTCAAGGAGTTGAGACATGTAACCTCCTTGACTTTCATAGCGTTCAAAGGAACAACGAAATTCGACATGCAAGCTACCCTCTGGGTGTCAATTAACAAAGCTTGCACCAGGCACCCGAGGCCATACGATATTATTATTATTATTATTATTTCTACATTCATTTCACCACATAAGTGGGACATATCAACATATCGTCGGCTTGTTTGCAAGACGGTATGGCTAATTCTCTTAAGGTGGCACATTGAGAAACGAGCGAACAATGGAACAGGTCTCCAAGATGACGGCCTTCTGCATGGTGATATGTAGACCAGGATGTATTCCCAATATTTGTAGATTACGAGCCAATAATTTGGGGATGATGCCGGTAGAAGAAATTACTATGGGCAGAACCACTACACTTTCCTGTCTCCACATTTGCCGTATTTCCTCAGCCAAAGGCAGATATTTGGTGATCTTATCACAGCAGGTTTGTTGCAGATTATGGGAATTGGGCACTGCAATATCAATTAGGAAGGTTCTCTTCTGCACCTTGTCCACAAGAACGATATCTGGTCGGTTTGCTGGTATGGTTTTATCAGTAATAACTGATCGGTCCCATAACAACTTGTGACTGGGATTTTCCAAAACGGCGTCAGGAACATACTGATAGTAAGGCAAAATATTATTAGATAATAAATGCTTTTGAGCAAGGTGTTGGTGCATTATTTTGGCCACTTGGTTGTGCCTTTTCATGTAATCAGTACAGGAGATTGCTTGGCAGCCTCCTGTGATATGTTGAATTGTTTCCGGTTCTAGTTGGCATCTTCTGCATTTATCATCCTGAATATTTGCCTTACTATATATTTCAGGTAGTTTTTGGTGGCCACAACTTGATCCTGGATTGCAACCATGAATCCTTCAGTCTCAGTGAATAGGTCAGCATGAGTCAACCAGCTGTTCGACGCATCAATGTCGACATGTTTCTGGTTGAGATCATACGGATGACGACCGTGCAGAGCTTTCTGCGTCCACTGCTGAAGCTTGGTGGCTGAACATTCCTCATCAGTGGCTAACTGTATATCCCTTACGTGAAGAAGATCCAGCGGTGTGCACTTGTCATCTGCCTTCACAGCGGCTTGATGTATGGGAGAGTCATGTCTTCCCAGAAAATATCTCTGAAGGTTCCTCACTTGCCTTGCATGCAATTGGATAATGTCCGTGAGCCCTCGTCCACCTCTTTGACGCGGGATTGTCAATCGCTCAACAGCTGACTTAGGGTGGAGACATCTATGTTTTGTTAAGATGGTACGTGTCCTAATTAGGATGTTCTCCAAGTCAGTCTGCGTCCATTTGATAATACCGAAAGTATATGTCAGAGCAGGAATAGCATAGGTATTAATAGCCTTAAAGGTGTTCTTTCCATTCAACTTTGATTTTAAAACCTTGTTAAGGCGTTGATTGTAGATAGCTATGGTTCTATCTTTAATACCTTTATGATCAATTCGGTTAGATTGCAGGAGACCAAGATATTTGTAGGTCTCATTACCTTCCATAGGCTTTATGAAACAACCGTCATCAAGTTGAAATGCGCGGGCCTCTAATTTTCCACGCCGAATGGTGAGGGTGCGACACTTATCTAATCCGAAGGACATTCCAATATCAGAAGAAAATGAAGCAGTAATTGCAATTAGATTGTCGATGTGTTTCTCAGAGGATGCATATAGTTTAATGTCATCCATATACATCAAATGAGAAATTTTGTATTTGACTATACCATGGTGCTTAATTGGAAAACCACACTTTGCATTGTTCAGCAATGATGATAGTGGATTGAGCGCCAAACAGAACCATAGAGGGCTCAAGCTGTCACCCTGAAAGATACCTCTTTTGATTTGAATAAATCCCGATTCCATACATGTGTCTCCATTAGACATTAATAAATTGGTCCCCCAATGGGACATCATATGTTGCAGACTTATAATGATGGCAGGATCAACTTTATATATCTTCAGGATTTGGATTAACCAGGAATGTGGCACTGAATCAAAAGCTTTCTTGTAATCAATAAAGGTCATGTAGAGGTTACGCATCATCTTTCCTGCTTGTTCCATAGTAACTGCATCGATTACAAGTTGCTCTTTGCAACCTTGAGACTTCTTCATGCACCCCTTCTGCTCTTCAGCCAGGATGTTATTAAGATTTATGTGTTCACAAATCTTACGTGCAATGCAAGATGTAAATATCTTATTATTATTATTATTATTATTATTATTATTATTATTATTATTGAGCTTTTAAGGGGTGTAACAATGAGGTCATGTTCCCTGAATCAAAACAGTAATGTTCATTCTTCTTATCTAAATACTATATACATGATTGTGTTAATGAAAAGTAACAAAATTTTGTTAGTCGTGTTTGACATTAACCAAACATAAATAATCACAACAAAATGCAGCAGTTGAAAAAGTGACGCCAGTCTTAAAACTGATCATTTTGCACCAAATTATACAAAAGTTTCCCGGGGAGAAACCCAGGACCTCCCTTTCCTTTTGGGGCTATTCCATGTCCCCTAAACCCCACATGCCCCCCCCCCGAAATTAAACTATATATACTGAACCCATGTACCATTGGTTCAAGGGGTCGAATCCATGTTTTGTTGGTAAAAGAAAGGAGGAAAAATACAGTCTTCAGTGGAACTTAGGAAGATTTTATGCAAGAGGACGGGTATAATATTGTGTAAGAATAAGGGTCCAGGTGGCCAGGAAATGATACCATGCGTGACGCACCGATAAGGAGCGATCATGGCTATAATTAGAACGAGAGGAACTTTCCGTTCGGAGTGAGCGAGATGAGGTTTCGGAAATTGATCTTACGCTGCAGTAAAACGGCAACCGCGCTGTTATGCAAGAAGAGGAATAATTAGATTTAAGCCATTTGCGAACATAAAAGTAATAAAAGAAGTACATCATTGTGAATCATTTTGGAATAGAGATTTTTGTGTGGGGAAAGATGGTATAATAATTGCACAGGAAAGAAGTGCAAACGTGGCATTACGTCATTAAAAGATCCCCGAGACCCGAGGTGGTAGGGATTACAAATAAAACTCAACGCCCACGTATAGGAAGAGCAAAAATTATTTAATATCTCAGAATTGTACGATCGATTTTATTGTGCAAAGAAGTCAGTGTACGTTTAGAAAACGAACTTTCCAGAGATATAATTTTTAAAAGTGTGCGATTATTGCTTCAAAAGTTGGTTATGAAAAAGACGAGGATTTTATCTTTTTGTAGCCAAAAAGTATAAAAGTCCTGGCAGAGCCAGACGAATCATGCAGTCTACGAGCACTCCGTGAGCGGAGGTGCTGCATCAAAGATATTCAGTCTTCGTGAGCGTAAAGTCGCCACACGCTAGATCAACCAACAGTATTGAATGCAGTTTAGAACAGACCTCGTGCAGAGGTGCTGCATCACATCGTATATGCAGTTTACAAGGACTCCTTGAGGGGAGACGCTGTATCACATCATGCAGTATTATTCCGTCCAGGGGACGTGACGCTACATCACATCGAAGGCAGGCGTGATACGCTGTAATCATCAACGAGCACCCGTAGGGTGTGGCCGAGAAGTATCATCATAGTATCGCCGTGTGAAGACTTAGGAAAATCCTAGTACAGGATTTAGTTCAGCAAGCGTCAGTCTTTATAGTGAAAAGTTCAGTATTACAGTCAAAATAGGCTGCGAACTTAAAGAACCGGCAATAGGTCTTCAAATAACAGTTCAGTTAAACGACGGAAAGTATCGTAACGTTTTGAAGTACCAATAATAGTGAAATAAACATTTCTAGCAAAGTTAAGGAACCCGATCAGGGTCGGACGAAACAAGTAACGCCTAGTGTACCGAAAAGATAGGAACTAGCGCGCAAAATAATAAGAAGTGAGAAATTAATACCAGACGTTGTCTACAGGAGACAAGCGAACAGTAACAAGCAATAAGTTACGAAACTAAGGAAGAGCAGTAAATGCTAGGGAAGTAGGAAGGTCACCGATAAAATATTCGAGAGGCCGTAAACATGATAGACTTTAGCTAGACAAACATAATAGTGTCTAGAAAAAAAAAACGACTTCGAGCTAGGAAAAATAGAAGCCAACAGTCAGAAAACCGGATCTGAAGAAATTACCGTTCCAGGGAGGGGAGATTGATTGAGACTTTCATCATCTTGCCAGATAGGGAGCCAACGTCTAAGAGTGTCAACCCTTGGAAACGGGAAAGAAGGAATCACGTGTGTAAGGCAGAAATCAAAGCCCCAGTGATTAAAAGCAGTGTAATGTAAATATAGTAAAATTTGTGTTAGTGTAATAATTTTTAGTGAATTTATTTGTGTATGATAAAAGAATACAAAATTGTATTCAATATGTTACCAGTGTTGAAGGTAAATAATGTGTATGTGTATCAAGAAGTGTCAGTGTGTGAAATGGAATTAGGGAAGATGGCTTAAACACATTGAGTGGGCAAAAATGAAACATCGCTGGAAAATACGGTCGGTGACCGTCATATCATGTGAGTAACCATTTCATTATGTTATGTGTTGGGGGAATATTTGCGTACAATCCACCTGAGAACGAAAAGAATAGGGATGTTTTTGAATAACAAATAACAGAATAATAGCGCGATCTGAACGATTAAAAATGAGAAAGTATAAAATAATTATGTGAAATAAATAAATCCCTTGGGGGTAATGTATGAAATAATATATCAGTGTATTTGATAAATGATTTAAATATGTGAAAGCAAGCGTAATAATAATAATAATAATAATAACAATGATATAAATGAATAAAGATTATGATGAATTATAGAAAAGTAGTAGCTATTGAGCTCCTTTAAAAGAATAAATACATGTTGTGAACACATGTTCTTAAGATAGAGCGATTATTGTACGGGAGAGGATTAATATAAAATTGAGATGTATAATCAAATGTTGATTTTTGAATTTATCAGTTCATTGAAGGCAACTTGGCTCAATAATATGTAAGCACTGTGAAGCGCATTAAAGAATTTTGTCACGCTAGGAATGCGTTAAATATACTCGGTAACACTAATTATGAAGGGCAGTTGGTCGTGGTAATTGAGCTATGGTAAGTCCTCTAAATATTGATGTGATCACGAGGCCATGTGTGTATTGTGTTGTAAAAGGGTGCGAAATATTGTATTATGAGCGCAGGTTCAAGGCAAAGACCACCCTAAGTCGCAAATGTTATAAGTCCTCCAGTATGGGATATGGTTCCCGAGGCAGTTGAAAGAGTCGAACCTAGATTCGTCTATTGTTGAAGCCCCTAAATATTTGTTGTTGTATTGAATTACTCTTACCCACCAATGAGGATACTTCATAATTAATACATGCCGAGTTTAAGAGAATAGGTTTTGTGAACCTCAATATGTTGTTAAAATAAAATAATGAAAGCCTTGCTTGTTCAAAGAACTACATTTAAGAAACAGCTGTATGAAGCTAGGAGTCGCTCGTCCCGTGTGGGCGAAGACCGTGAAGTCTCCCTCCCCGCAATAAATCACGCTAAGTGGCCAGGCCAGCCCCTTACTATTCATGTTGTGGTAGGTTTGAAGAGCCGTCCGTTTGAAGTTATAGTACACAGAAGTGTTAAGAGTTGTTTTAACGACCCGGTCTTCGAACCGAGGTTCTTGTAGATGAAGATTACCGCTTGCAAGTTCAGATCGTTGCTTTCTATGGATATGATGGTCTTTTAAGACAAATAATGATAAATCCCTAATGTAATGTTATATAATGTAGTGATTCACGAGTTTAGTGAAGACAATTAGATTCCGGGAGTGATCTTAATTTTTGACGTGTTCAAGTAGTCTTCTATAACTCGGGAGTACGCAAATGTTTCCCAATTACGGTAGTGAATTGTTGAATTGAGGGAGGTGGTAACCTAAGAGCATTGTGAAAGCCCAAAGTTTAAGTAAAGGAGTAACAGTACTTTAATAAGAATTATATATTGTTTTAATTATAAAATACTCATATAATAGGTAGTGATGTGTTGAAAACAAGGATAACACAGTTTATATTGAAAGTATCGAGCCTATTGGAGCTCTTGATTGTATTAAATTTTAAAAAGGCACTATATGGAAGTGAAAAGAAATATGAGTTTGTTGGTTTATGAGACACCATTGATTATGATTGAACCTTTGTTTTATTATGTATTCCTTGTTCACTATGAACAAGTTGGAATTGGGTCAGTATTTTATTTGTTTAATTTGTTGTAGCGCCATATATTAGGTGAATTAAATGTTTTATAGTAGGAGTTGATTTTTTTTGAAGTGTATCCTCTATTTAATCCAAAATGTATAAGTCACAGAGTGGGAGAACATACCATAACCCCGAAAAGCCCGATTTGAGCATTGCAGGCATACTGTGATTTGCATATTTCACGCTGAAAGGGCACAATACGCCCCTGTAACCACCACAATAACATCAGTTAGACAGTCTATTTATTGGTGGCCACGCTAATCTGCTTGAACTCTAATGGGGGCGCCAGCCGGCTGCAGATGACATAAATTATTCTACGTTGCCCGGCGAGTGATGAATGCCTTTGAGGATATACAATCACGGTAGTCGGAAACTCCAAATTTGGGACGAGCAGAGTTATCGGTCGCCAGCCAGACACAAACATAGCACTAACTAATGGCCCACAATGGCGTCTATTTACAATATTCTTTCTTTTATATAATAACAACGCTACCTCACAAACCGGGCGGCTTCGGTGGCGTAGTGGGTAGCATGCTGAGCTTCTATGCCCAAGATCACGGGCTCAAACCCGGCCGAAGTCGTCGGATTTTTTAGAGCGATAAAAATCCCTCAGTATGCCTTCCTTCGGAGGGGAAGTGAAGCCGGCGACCCCATGTCATAGATTTATGGCATGTTAAAGAACCTTCCACTAATTACACCTGTGTGAAGCTAAAGTGTATAGGTTAAGAATATAAGCAACGCTCTTAGGTTCCTACGTTCGTTGTCAAGAGCCGACTGCAATGGCGTCTGGTAGCTAATTTCTGAACTAGTAGTCGTTGACAGTGACGTTTGGTGGCATAACTAGAAACTATTCGAAAAATTCAAAAGTCATCGGTCCTTACTTGAATTAAAAAACAGATACACACACTAATACAGTCATCACAATTGACACCGGTTATCAGACAGATTCTACACACACCCAAAGTACACGGGGCTACATGACCGCGCTGTCGCAGCGCCTAAACCAGGTGTGTCCAACCCACGGCCCTCAGTCCCGTCGCATGCGGCCCGCAGTAATATTTGCTCTATCACATCGCGTTCTAAATCTATTTGGAATAGTTAAACTTGAAAGAGCAAGACTTTTCCCGTTCAAAACACATGTTTGTGAAAGTTCATCTTACTCAAAACGTGGAGAAACACATCCATCTTAAGAATAACCCAAGCCAGATTTTTTTAAAGGTATGATCCTACCTACCGCGCATCGCTTTGAAGTCTCTGTGTATGTTGACCGCGCGGTAACGTTACTACTTTCAAAGGCGAGTGTGTGCCAGATGCTTTATTGTCCTTACATTGAAAATCTTTAAAGTTAGTGTACTGATTGCAGTTGTTCGCTCACATTGTATTGTCACTGCAAGTGAGTGGTTTGAAGAATATATTTCATGCTGTGATTTGTATGTGCTAGTGAGAGGTTTGAAGAATATAATTAGTTAGTTATTGTTGTTTTATGGGGCGGAACTACGAGGTCATCTGCCCTTGAATATAATTAATTCTGTGATTTTTATAAGTGATAATTATGACTTTTAAGTGTAGCGGCAAGAAAAGAAAAGTTTCAGACGAAGGCAGATCATTTCAAATAAAGTGGGCAAATCAGTACTTTCTCACTGAAGCAAACAAGAAAGCAGTGTGTTTACTTTGCAGTGGAACAGTTTCAGTGCTTAAGGAGTATAACATAAAGCGACATTACGACACCAAACATGCGTCTTCATATGACAAAATTGACGGTCAATTTCGTATAGACAAAGCAACTGAACTTAAAATTAAACTTTCGGGACAGCAGTTATTTTTAACAATGAGTCACTTCAAACTGAATCTCTGGCAAAATCGAGTTACGCAGTAGCAGAAATTACTGCAAAAAATATATAAACCATTTTCAGATGGCGGGTTTGTTAAATAATGCATTGAGAGTGTTGCTGATATTGTATGTCCTGACAAAGAAGCTCAGTTTGCAAAATTAAGTTTGTCGCGACAGGCTGTAGCTTGCCGTATTGACGAATTAGCATCCAATATAGAGTAAACTTTAAAATACCGAGCCACAAATTTTCAGTTCTATTCTCTGACACTTGATGAGAGGAGTGATGCTAGCGATACTGCCCAATTAGCAATTTTCTTAAGGGGAGTTGATAAAGATTTCAATATTACAGAAGAATTAGCTGCTTTAGGCCCTCTTAAAGGCGCCACTAAAGACAATGATTTTATGGGGGGTGTCACGGAAACCTTGAACCGGCTTGGCTTGAAATATTTAAATCTATCTGGTGTAACAACAGACGGAGCTCCTGAATTTGCAGGAAAACGAGAAGGGTTAGTTGAATTACTGCAAGCAGAGGCAGCTAAAGTAGGAAACATTTCTGTAATGCAATATCACTGCTAATACAAAAAGAAAATATTTGTGCTAAATCCCTAAATTTAGATAGTGGTTTGAAAGTCATTGTAATGGTAGTGAATTTCATTCGTTCACATGGTTTGCGACATAATTTCAAAATTTCTTACGAAATCTCGATTCAGAACTTGAAGATATTTTTTTATTATACTAAAGTAAGATGTCAGAGCCGTGGCAAAATGTTGAAGCGAGTGTTTGACCTAAAAACCGAAATACAAACATTTATGGAGAATTATTGTTGAATTTAAAGTCTCAGAATGGATGAGTGATTTTGCCTTTCTGGTAGATAAAACAACACATCTGAACGAACTTAATTCACGTCTCCAAGGTAAGGACCAATTGATCACTACTATGTTTGATCACGTGAAGGCTTTTGAAACAAAATTGCGCCTTTAGAATGACAAATAAATAGCAACTTTGTGCATTTCCCAGCCCTGAAAAACTGTAATAATCAAAAATCTCAAATGTACGCAGAAATCATATCGGAATTAAGAACCGATTTCCGCGTTAGATTTCAAGACTTCAAGGAGAATGTTATAAGTTTAAATATGTTTTCTTCCCCTTTCTCCATTAACATAGACGAGGTTCCTGAGGATCTGCAAATGGACTGCGTTGATTTTCAATGTGCGTCAGACCTAAACAATAAGTTTAACAATGTCCCCTTACTACTATTCTATCGCGACTACTTTCCCAGAGAAAAATTGCCGGGCATTAATAGACATGCACTTCGTTTTGCATCACTTTTCGTTAGCACATACGCGAACAAGAGTTCTCCAGGATGGAACATGTGAAATGCGCAACGAGAACTCGAATCACCGACAGTCCTCTGGAGAGTTCACTTCGAGTTGCTACATCAATCAAACCAGATATTGGATGCCTTGTTCGTGAGATGCAGTGCCAGATGTCGCATTGACAGGTAAAATATTAATTCTATTATTTTAATATAACATTAATATGTATTTTATTCAATTTTGAAAATAACTTAACTAATATAATATGATTAATATTTTAATAAAAATACATATCAATATATTAGCTATTTTTTAAATTAATTGGTTTATCTTAGTATTTAGATCCTATTTAATACGGTAGAAAAGAAAACGAGTCATGTGGCCCGCAAACCAATTCACCTTAACGACAGTGGCCCTTTTCCAAAATAGGTTGGACATGCCTGCCCTAAACTAAGGAACCAACCAACCAACAATTTTCAAAAGTGTCATTGTAAGTTTCCCTTACGATTCGTAACAATTACAGTATTCAACATGATCCATATTTTTAGCCTACTTTTCTCATTTTGAAAAAATGAGGAAAAATTAGACTTATGAGATCGATCTGTGAAAATGTGTGTCTGTCTGTCCTTCTGTCTGTCTGTCTATCTGTCTGGATGTGTGTGTCCCCCCCCCCCTATCAACTCCTAAACGGCCGCAGCTAGGGAAACCAAATGTGGAATGAGTCAAGATCTATGCCGGAAAATCTCAAGGCCATATTTGAAAATTATGTCAGTGCTACCAACAGCTGAAAATCGCAATTGAAATTTGAGCTCCATGTTGGATATTCTAGAAGGTATGCATGGGAGCTATTCCAAAGTTGGCACACATAGAGATAATAATATTTCAGTTTAATTTCCAGGAGGCCATACATGACAGTGTTACCAACATGATTCTAAACCAGCTGATAAGTCTAATTTTTAAATGCATGTAACTTCTACACTATCAATTGAATTTCAACCAAATTTCGTATGTACTGTGTGTACAATAACAAATATGACTACGCATATTCTTAAGAGCAACCAGGGCTGCCAACTGTTAATAAATGCTCTCTCTATTATTTTAGCTTAATACCAATATATCGGAAAGTATGCAAACCAAGAGCTCGAAACTTTGCACACGTATAGTACCTAACATTCTAAATTAATTTGGGGTAACTAATGTACGTCAGTGTAGCCAACATTATTTAATCCTTCTGATTAGTCCAATTTTTAAATGCATGTAACTTCTATACGAACAAATGGATTTTATCCAAAATTGGCACAATAATATATCATAACATTTTAGATTAATTCATAGATTCTAAGAAAAGTAGGCTCTTTAGTTCGTCTCGGAACTACTTGCTATCAATAAATTCCTTCGCTTCAAATTTCAATTCTTAAAAGACACATTCGTGGTACAACACGATTCCTACATACGGTTTCTAACCAGATTACTCGTGCTCAATCACGAAAAAAAAAAAAAAAAAAAAAAACATAATCACATCATAATCAATCTATCAACTTTTATTGTTCTTGCATTATAGCTCATTAAATTCATCAACAATTTTACCATTCTCACAATATTTCACATTACTTCGCACGTAACTCCAACATTTCACATAATAATCGACGACGTTATATTACCACATTATAATTCCATTCAACCACTTGTTGACTCATCTAAATACAATAATTATATGAGTCGTCCAGTTGCAAAACTCGCTTAATCCACTTGTGAATAAGAATCATGTCGTAACATTATTTATATTCGACCCTCACTATTATGTGTCAGAAAACTGTATCATAATGATGGTCATTATAACACTGTTTTTCATTACGATACAGTTTCTCCAGCCAATCAGAGCTCGTTCATTGACCAATTAAGTAACGATACCTTCGCGCATGCGCTCAAAATCCAACATGTCGGACATAAACACAACATCGAACTAAAATAAATTACCGACATGGAATACGCACAGTCCATATGTTCGCGTAAATAAACTGGCGAATATGAGACAAGAAATAGCACTGTACCTTAATATCACCAACACTAATTTCTACACAGCGCATTGCCTTCAAACGACTCCGGTGACAATATTACTGAGGGAAGGCAGATGTAAACATATGGCCTGCATAATATGGCATTGCAAGCACACAGAGCGCATGCGTCGGTCGGTCAGAGATCTTGAAAGGCAGAGATATAATACCCAGCGCTCGCTCTCCGATCACAAAATTCAAGTGGCTGACTCTCAACATATATTTATGAATATTTATGTTAAAACATATACTAAAGTTATAATTATCGTCGAACATAAACAGTCGTATGCAACTCGCCTATAATGGTAATTAAGACACTCGTATGGAAATTATAAAACTCGCATACGCTCGTTTTATAAAAATACTCGTGTCTTAATTATAGCCATTATAGGCTCGTTGCATAATGTACTATTATTTAATTAGTTTATTTTACTATTTTTCTTTTGTTTTATTTTGTTTTGATTAATTTTATTTTATTTTTATATTGTTTTGTTTTACTTTATTTCGTTTTATTTTGTTTTAAAATGTTTTGTTTATTTTTGGTTTTGTTTTTTGGTTTTTATTTTTATTTTGTTTTATTTTGATTTCGTTTTGTTTATTTTGTTTTATTTTATTTTTCCAGAAAACAGAACACAAAAACAAAACAAAAAACACGAAGCAAAAAGCAATAATTCAAAAGCAGAAAACAAAACAAAACACAGTCAGTCTGAAAGACTAGACGTTGTATCATTTCAAATGACGCATGCTACACATGCTACACATGTTAGAAAGGCTCAGGAGGGCTCTTTCAACAGACTGCGTTACCCATTAACTTAGGCTTCCCGCGCGCACCTCTTTAAGGGTCACGGGAAGAAATGTGTTTCTTGTACTTGTATTTGAGATGTGTTTGGTTGAACAAAGCGTAAATTGTGTACTTTTTGATAGCGGTTTTATGGCCCATCATCCCAGGCAAGCCGGCGGAAACCTTTGCCTCCCTGTCAGAAGGATCATTTGGCCGAAAATTTGAATTAGTGTAAGGATGTAGTATGAGTGTCCAGATTTAGACAATAGCCTATTCCGTGAAGGGGTCATGACTATGTTTGTTTAATGAATAGTGTATCTGAAATAAGGGAAGAATACTGATTTACAGATTTGTGGAGTGAGTTTCTGATTTTTAAAAGGTCGCTCGACGCCAGGCCTCTTTCAACAGACAGGCGGGAAAGTGAAAGACTCCCTAGGCCTCGGATACTCTAACACCGTCGGGGTTGGAAAAGAACAAGAGTTGGCCACGGGAGGTCGACAGGAAAGAAGACGGAGAGGAGCCCGGTACAAGTAAGTGGAAGCAATGCCGGACTCAGCTGGGGTACCCGTGGTCGCCAAATCACGTACCACTAGATGTGAGCCCCTGGGGGGAAAATTATGAGTACTAGTATTGGTAAGAGTCAAAACAATTCAGTCTCAAAAATCGAAACATCAATTCTACATTTCAAATGTTAATTGAGTGTAATAAAGAAATATTACGAATGATCGATCCAAGAAATAGCTGGCAATGATCTTAGATCAATGAAAATCGGAAAAACTGAGATGATTCTAAACCAAGTATTTTTAGTATTGAAAATATTAATACAGAATTCAAAAAATCTCACTAGTTGAGATCTAGGTTTCAAATCGACGTATTATTTCAATTATCAAAAAGCTCTTCTATTTCAACGCAGCTTATACTGAGCAAATATTCAAAATTATTCGTGAATGATTCCTGTAGAATGTTCATTAATATCATTCGAAAATATATTCTTCTTGTAAACGCAATCTTCTAACATACGCAATCTCCTTCCTATCGCAAAATCTTCCCAACCATTAAAAATCTTCATAACGAAATGCCAAAATAAAAATAGATGAAATTCTGAAGTTTTAAATTCAAAAACCATCGAAAATACCAAAAGTAAAGCGAAACATGCATTCGCAATCGAATCAAAATCTTGGTAAACGAACAGCTAAAAATGACAGAAGCGTCATAATTGAACTATTGTTCACTTCAACATACTATAGAAATATGATGAAAAAGGTTACTCCACAAATATCTCTACATCTACTGTCTACATAATTTAAATCTTCCCAGCTACATTGTGACGGCTTCCAGATGAACGTGTATATTGGAATACACAACCATTCCTACTCCAAACGACACCTTGTTGTTGACCCTACTGGCATCGAACTGGGAAAACGAACTCCTTGCCCCTGCTCGTCCTTCCTTGAATAGTCAATGGCAGCTCTCCTGGACAACCCTTAGATCTCGATCGTAGCGATGGTAGGAATCTGTTCTCTTGGTTGAAGATCTCTTCATTTGTAACAGTATTTCATCTCAGAGTGCTATTTGTAGAATTCCCTTCGCTCACTTTGTGGTAATGAACAGTATAATTCTTATACATGTTAAACTGCGTAGTTACTCATGATATCCGTTTCTGTTCCACTGTAGATATAAGTTCCAGTTTTAGCAATAGTAAAATAAAGAACAAGTCCTGTCTGATGAGCATCGCTGATATGACAAAGTTCGAGCTCCTTCTCGTGACTTTACTCTGCGTGTGTATAACACTTGTACGAAGCGCACTTCACTTATTCACTTTTCCCCTCCGAATGTTCTTTACCGTTTCAATATGAAAATCAATCTGTCGTTTCTTCTCAGGACACAAAACTCCCACTGTCAGAGCATACCCCCAGGACAGTACAGTATATCGATGTATATCGAAGTCTATATACGCAAAACAGCAATTCCTGCTACTTAACGCCTTCAACGGAGTAAAAACTCAATATAACTTGCTTCATACCTACAGTATGTTAATATTCCTAACATATACATGCTCTCTGTAATCTCAGTAATCGTATTATATAAGGTGTATGTTTCACAAAACTCAAGCTGCTAAACCAGAGAAAGTGTGGTTTGTACCAAAATATTCCAAATCGTCTCAATAGTACAGGAAAAATCTTGCATTTCTTGAAAAGTCAACGGAAATATATTTATTTGTTTAAAGTGTTTTTAAACAATTAAACAAGACGGTAGCCCCTGGCAGAACTGTGTCACCTACAGCGCGCATAGCACTAGGGCCAGGCGGGTAGTCTGTACACATGGGGCGCACACAACCCATTATGCGGAGAGTTCTCGCAAGGGCCCGCTAGTTGATTATTAATCGTCTTCAGCCTGAAAATTGCTATAAATATCGCTCTCTTTCCATCTACGGAGTGTTGACCTTGGCAGTAATCTGCTAGCGCGTGACATAACTGGAAACAGTAGTTGTTGCGGGATAGTATCAGTTCTCTTTAAACAGCTGTAATCCAGTTTGCGTATATAATCTCGTACATTCAAAAGATCGCGGCTCTGCGTGATAATGTCCATACCGTAATTGCTTTAATCTCACCAGGAAAATACTGGTACAGTACCATCCCTGCATTCGCCTAAAGTAGAAGTTGTTGGTTTTTTTGTTTTTTTTTTCGTATGGCCTCCTCAGAGGCCGAGTGCAGGTCTTTCTATTCGACGCCCGTGGGCGACCTGCGCGTCGGGATGGAAGGGATGAAGATGAATGAAACTGGGCAAGGATGTGGAAGGAATCGGCCGTGGCCTATTAGAAGGTACCGTCCCAGCATTTGCCTGGTGTTGAAAATGGGAAACCACGGAAAACCATTTCAAGGACGGCCGACGGTGGGGCTCGAACCCACGCGTCTACCGAGTCAGCAGAGAGCTTGGTCCCATGACCTAACGCTGCGCTTTAGCCAGCTGAGCCACGGCTGTCGGTTAAAGTAGAAGTGGAAAACTACGGGATCTACTTCTAGGATCGTTTAGGATAGAATCGCTTCACGAGATTTAATGTTCCTCTTTCCAGCCCCGCAAGCCAGAGTTGAATGTCTTGACAGACCCAGGAATCGAAACAACAAGAATCCTAGTCATTACGTCACGAGGTAGAAAATGAAAGGGAGGAGGCTGCGACAAGTCAGTGGTAACAATGTCGGGCTCATGGGTACCTGTTGTCGCAAATCCACTCATAGGGAGACCTAGTTACGACCGGACAAAGGAAGCAGTGCAGAGAAATGTCGGCGAGTTTATTTCGTCCCGATCATCCTCCCTGCTCTGAGTCTCAGAAGGGAGGGGGACACGTCATATCGATTAATCTATTTACGGTCGAATGTGACGTGTCTGACAACAAGCAAAACATCAAACTTTCGTTTTCTAAGGCAACACTGAAAATTGCTTCAAACACCATAACAAAACATCTCCTATAAACATATGGTGTACGCATTGTTTGTGGTGTATGGCTACCACAAGTCTCACACGCTCTCATATTCCCGGCGTCTGTCGTATCTGCTGACATCCTTGCTCTACAGGGTTTTTCATATAAAATAAGAGCGCCAAGCGGCGGCTTTGTTAACCGCTGCTGCGGTCACCTTGGCCGAGCTTTTGGCGCGCCAAGGCCCCCTGCTTTAAGCGTGTGTACAATCCTATATGATGCAGCGGCCTTGCTAGCGTGTGTACAATGCTGAAATCTTACTTTAGTTAGTTAGTTAGTTAGTTAGTTATTGTAGATGAAACCGAAACCCCTAGTACATACGTTTTTTTAAAGTTCCGATGGACTGTAAAAAAATAACAGATTGACATTACCAAACTTGACCTTGCAATAAGCGTGCAGTTGCTCAGTCGCCAGTCTAAACCTCAAGTGCTAACATGGTGAAACAGTTATCATTGCAACATCGATTTTTTTAATGTAAAACTTATTTTAAGTACGAGTCTGCTCGGCGGGTACGTGATGCATTTGTTCAGCAATTTCCTGATGAAGTGCCACCTTCACTAGCACAGATTCACGTAATTGCAAATAAGTTTGACAATACTGGCTCGGTGCTCAATAAAAAGCATGCCCTCACACGAACAATTTTAACAGAGGATGAGCTAGATGACATTGGCGAGAATCTTGAACGGTCTCCGAATAAATCACTCACAAAATTAGCACAAGTAGGAGTTTCGGTTTCATCAACAAAAGCAAGCTTGTAGTTTAACGTGACCGTTAATCTCGAGATCATGAGCCATGGGACCTCCTTTTTACGTGGAATCCGAACCACAGGACATGGCATTTCACTTCGAAAACCTCACATGCATTGACCGGGAATCGAACCCGGACCGCCTTGGTGAGAGGCATACAGCTAGACCGCTGAGCCACCACGCCCTCCGGTTTCATCAACAATAACTAACTAAAGTAAGATTTCAGCATTGTACACACGCTAGCAAGGCCGCTGCATCATATAGGATTGTACACACGCTTAAAGCAGGGGGCCTTGGCGCGCCAAAAGCTCGGCCAAGGTGACCGCAGTTGCGGTTAACAAAGCCGCCGCTTGGCGCTCTTATTTTATATGAAAGATCCTGTATTCACTGACGCAGCATGTCCACGTTATGAATAGGTGCGGCATACACAATGGCCTTTATATAACCCCATAAGTAGAATCCTAATGGGTTGAGATCGGGAGAACGAGCAGGCCACGGTGTCGGTCCGTGATGCCCTATCAATTTGCTTGGACTTGAATAGCGACGAAACGTATAAGTGGCCTGTGTGCCCTCCACTAATGACCAACTAGTACCGTGCCGCTGTCTGTGTTCTGCACACCACAAACAATAATTGAAACACCACAACGAATGCAAATACACCATACAACATGGCTAAAAAAAACTGTTTTTTTTTTCCTAATAAAATGTTATTTTTCTCAAGAACTTCTAGTCCTAAAGCTATGAAATTTACAGCATATCAATCATAAAAATAAAATACAACGTGGGAGAACAAACATTCTTCCCCGGTAAATTTGGCGGCAAAATTGGTTGTGCGATAACTTCCGATTGGCAACACTGACTACGCAATTGTTTTCTCCATGTCTTGTTTGTGATGGATCCGTTGTGAGCACTTTCTCGAAGTGTTGCCAATCAGAAGTTATCGCGGAACGAAATTGACCAATTTTGGCGCCAACATTACCGGGGAAGAAAGTTTGTTTGAGAGGCGACCAAATGAGTAGTATTTTTTTCCCCAGGTTGTATTTTTACATTTATGATTGCTATGTTGTAGTAAAACTGCAGTAAAGATTTCGTAGCTGTAGGACTCGCAGTTGTTGAGAATTTTAGTAGGAAAACAGGTTTTTAGTCATGTTTAAAAAAGGTAAAGCATTCCATCTCCAAAAGTATTAGAGCTAGAGAAGCGACATTTTAAACGAAAACCCCTCATATAGATGTCTAATAATAATTGTATTAATGCAGCCAATGGCCATGCACGTTTCTTTTCAGGACGGGTGAGGGAAGGGATATTGGCAGGAAATCGGCCGTGGACCTATTGAAAGGAACCGTCCCGGCATTTGCCTGGTGGTGAAAATGGGAAACCACGAAAACCTTATTCAAGACGGCCGAGGTGGGATTCGAACCCACGCTCTCCCGATGCCAGCTAGGCACGAGGTAGCGCGTTAACATCATGTTAAACAATTACTGAAATGCTGTTACTTTAGGGACAAATGTACATCAAACGAAATTTAGACCTGTGCCTGCAAGCAATCATCTCCATCTTCATCTCCTTCTTCTTATTCTTCTTCTCCTTATCCTAGGCGATCAGGCCCAGTGGACCGCGCGCTACTACAAGTTTCCTCCTCCATCGTCTCCTATCCATAGCTGCCATCCGCCAACTGTCCACACGTATCGCAGATCTTCATGGAGTCCATCACTCCACCGCTTCCTTGGTCTCCCTGGTGGTCTCCTTCCTGTGGGGATGAAATCCAGTAGCTTCCGTGGCCATCAGTGGTCCTTCATCCGGGCTACACGTCCAGCCCACTGCAGTCTTCTGGTCTTGATGGTTCCAGCTATGTTGGCATCATGGTACAGGTCTTCTACTTCATGATTGTGTCTAATCCTCCATTCACCCGTGTGTACATCCCTCACCGGTCCGAAGATCTTTCGAAGAACTTTTCTCTCAAAAACGAGTAGTTTATGAAAGTCCTGTTTTCGGATACTCCATGTCTCACATGTGTATTATTTCCACAAAAGTATTTGTATATTATCGTCAAATTAAAGCCCACATTTCTTACAGATTAGAGTTTTAATTATTGTTTGTAAATTTTTCACAGAACCAAACCAAGTTAAATTTTATTTCATAACTTTGCTCGCAATTACAATACCCATGTTGCTCAACTGTGTAGTGAGGTTGCTAGGAGATGAACTCAAAGCAGTGGCTGTTGTTTTTACTCTAGAGCGAGCGTTATCCAGACAAAAGGAAAAGTGCACATTAATATTATTGCTAATTACTTAAGAGAGAGAGAGAGAAGAGGATGGAGCTGACCACAAGACCAGGAAGAGCATTGTTCACTGCGAGCAGTAACTCAACCTTATTACCCTGATATTCAAGTAGCGCCAGACACTTTACTCTCCTTCCTTGCAATCACAAAGCAAGGGAAATATTATTGCACAGCATAAATACTTGGCAGAGGAAGAAATACATCAAGTGAACTAGCGCAAAGTGAGAAACCGGGAGTGTAACTACTTTAACAAGCCACAGCCGTCTCCCTCCAATTCTTGGTCTCTCACAACCACCTGTCATGAAGGGAAAGCCATCAACCACACGCGAAGTATTTCCACCGGGAGTCCGCCCGCCTTAAGTTGAGCTGCGAAAATAATCACAACAATAAATATAGAATGAAAGCCATACGATTGACGAACCGGATCTTTACCTATTTTAAAGATGACTAGCATTACCCGTCGCGGCTTCGCCCGCGAATATTCTAGTTGTAAAGAGTACACTTAGCAAAATCTCAATCATGAATGCTATGACCGATTTATCCTTGGTATGAATAATCAGACTTTATCAATTCAGCTACTGGTGCAGTGGTTAGGGGTTTGTCATTCCTTCATAGGTATATCGGAGAGAAGTTAGTTTTCTGGGAATATCAAAGACACTGTTAATTTAAGGGCCTTTGATTGTGGTTTTGGGAGACCCTTTATAGTCGGGTGAAAAATACCTGTCGTACCACACTCACACGTGAAAATTGCGTGAAAAAATTCTAGACTGCCCCTTGACCCCCTTAAGCGCATTATACTGTATGTATTGATGAATTTTACAGCTTAATTTGGTTCAGTGATAACCTTGTAACCGTCTGCAAACTTTCACAGTAATGTAATAATTGGAATTGCATTGCGTCTTACAGAAATAGATGGACCTGTGAGATTCTGTTACCATGGTTACCGTATTGCATTCTTTCATTATTTCATTGTAAATATACATGTTTTCTTCTTCTTCTTCTTCTTCTTCTTCTTTTGCTTTAGAGTTTGTCCCACCTCGTGGCAGGGTCCGCTATTTGAGTCCGCTGTCTCCACTTAACTCGGTCATGGGCCATGTCCGGATGGAGGTTGACGCCTTTCAAATCCCTGTGCAGTGTATCGGCCCAACGTTGTCTCGGTCGCCCCTTTGGTCTTTTCCCGGCGACCTCCAGTGTGTAGCCCTGTTTTGCAATGGTGTCCGCTCCTGACCGTAGCACATGCCCAAACCATCGCAGACGACCCTCACGCATTTTGTTTCCGATTGCTGCGATACCAAATCGTTCCCTTATTCTTTGATTGGGGATGTGATCCAACCTAGTAATGCCTGCTGTCCATCTAAGCATCTTGGTCTCCATGACACTTAGCCGACGTTCTGCTTCCTTCGTGGTCGGCCAACATTCGGTACTATAAAGCGCTACGGGACGAATGACAGTGCGGTAAATCTTCGATTTTAGGTGGTCTTTCATCTGGCGATCGCACATGACACCTGTCGTTGTTCGCCACTTCATCCACGCAGCATTAATTCTTATGTTGACCTCCTCGGTGAGACGACCTTCAACAGTTATCGTAGAGCCAAGATATTTAAATTTTGTCGTTCGAGGCAGATCATCGCCGTCGACTTGGATTGTTCCGATTTCTCCAGCATCCGTTGTCATATATTCTGTTTTAGCTTTGTTAAGCCGCAGGCCATATTGACTTAAACGATCACTCCATTCCTGGACTTGATGTTGGAGATCCAGCTTGTTTTGAGCGGCCAACATAACGTCATCAGCGTACAGAATGGTCCAAGGTAACGGTTGTTGTAGATCTGCAGTAACCGTGTCCATGACCATAATGAACAGCAATGGTGACAAGAGCCGAACCTAGATGAACACCAACTGTTACATGGAAGTTTTCCGACGCTCCTACGGCGGCTTGGACGTAACTTCTTGGCTCCGCGTAGAGCAACTGTACCCAGTTGACAAGGTACTCTGGGATGCCATGTTGTCGGAGAGTCAACCAGATCAAGTCGTGCGGTACACGATCAAAAGCCTTTTCGAGATCTAAGAAAGCAAGGTGCAACGGCTTATTCTTTTCACGATGCTTTTCAACTAAAAGCCGTGTGGCGTGGATTGCATCTGTTGTGCTGCAACATGTTTTAAGGTACTTATTTAATTGTGAGGCATTGAAGGAGGCACGTACAGCTCAAGGAGCCACAACAATAACGATTTTAATATTATAGCTGTGCCTGCCACAAATCTTGTACAACAATGATATACATATCCAAGGAAACACACACACCTTGCTATTAGAAGCAAAGTTAAAAATTTTCAAAACGCAAATGATAATTATTTGTATGAATTTTTTCAAAATTGGTTCTTGTTTCGTGCTGACCTTCACCGTTTCCCTGATATCTCCCGTGTTTATAGGGATTTTTGGGAGTTTTCTTTTATAAATGTGGGTGTTAAACCTTCTGCTACAAAATGAATCTCACTCAAAACCGTTGTGGCTTTAATTACAGTAGTCTTTCTATGAAACTTTAACATTATTTTTTATTTGCTCAGGATAAAATGGAAATAATGACGCTTAATTCATTAATTAATTAATTAATTAATAATGTGAAAATATGCGATATTCATTTTGTAGCAGAAGGTTTAACACCCACATTAAGAAAAGAAAACTCCAAAAATCCCTATAAACACGGGAGATATCAGGGAAACGGTGAAGGTCAGCACAGAACAAGAACCAGTTTTGAAAAAATCGATAAAAATAATTATCATTTGAATTTTGAAAATCTTTAACTTTGCTTCTAATAGCAAGGTGTGTGTGTTTCCTTGGAAATGTATGTCATTGTTGTACAAGATTTGTGGCAGGCACAGTTATAATATAAAAATCGTTATTGTTGTGGCTCCTTGAGCTGTACGTGCTTTATGCTGAAGCTGTAGGTTGGTGTTAATGGGACCTTATTTTCGGCACAAAACTGGAATGAGACCTTAGCAGAATAATATAGGGAGGGAGACGATGATGATAATTTGTTTAAAAGGGCCCAACATCTACGTCATCGGCCCCTAATGGTCTGGGTGATAGCGAATATTACAATAAGATGTGAACCATAACGAAAACTAACGGAGATTGAAAAAACCGACAAAAGATTGAAAATACAAAAAAAAACGAAATTTCGAGTGGAAAAACAGACCAAATGGAATTTAAATAGAAAATACTCACAAAAGTAATTTAGAATGAAAATTCGCATAAAATGCAGGTTAGAGCCCAACAAAAATTACAAAATGCAATTTAGATTGAAAATACTCGTAAAATGCTGTTTAAGTTGAAAATACTTACAAAATCGAATTGCAATTCAAAATACTCACAAAAATTTGTATTTGATTCTCACTGTTTACCATTTGTGACATATATTTGTGATTGGTGCTCGTGATACGAATAAAGAAAGATCTACACAATGTAGAGTAGATTCAAAAGACAGTATTCACAAAATGGAATTTAGAGACACCGGGAGCCAATTCACAAAAACGGTGCGGGAATCTTAAAGAGAAAGGAACTATAATGAAAAGGAAATTAAGACTGATGTTTGTGGTGATGGGGGACAAATAAGGTGACCACACAGGAGACATATGGGGACGGTCACACCCAGGGGGTGTCAACCAGATAGGGATTATTTGGTACCATCGGTGTAGTAGCGCGGCCAGACGTAAGGAGCGGATTAAGCGCTGTATATCGTCTTGCCAACATATGCATGATACACGTTTTAATTGAATTGCAAATATATCCCTATATTTAGTCAATAAATATACACATAATTCCTAATTGACATTTCCTTGCAATTATCTTGCTCACCGACGATAATTACGTCACTTATCATTAAATAAACATTATTTCTACTGGGTTGGTGGCATTGACCAACATGGATGCTCTGTTTATGTCGTGTTTGATGTAAACAATATTGGCCGTATATTAATATTTTATAATAAGCTAATGTTGTGTTCTTTCTCATCTTTCTTTCATCAAATCGTCTTCTTGGTAATGAGAAGTGAACAGTTCTTCTTCTGATACGCCAAGTAAGTACGCTTATTTTAAGAGTTTAAGTGAAAACTTGTTTCGGTAGTGCCTGTGAAAAATATATCGTACCGGTAGCCTAGTTTTGAATTGATATTAGACGCAGTGTACATGTGATATTCTACTTGATATATTAATTAACTTTCACTATTATTTATTCCACAGGTAGGCCTACCAAATTCTGTGAACAAACAAATCGTAAATTGCTGTTCTCGAAATAGCAGATGAATGTGGCAATTTGGCCTACTCTCCTGAGAAATGACCCAGGTAAGAGTCTATGTTACCGTAATGTTTTCAACTTGATACATCTTGCAGAGATACATACAGTATCATGAGCCTATTGCATATGTGTACTCAAGTTCTTGAGGAGATCAGTTCTTGCACAGCCATTCCAAAGTAATGGAGGTTACAAGCGTACAACTATATTGTTTAAAAAATTAATGTTAAAAAATTATATATTCTGAAACCAAATATGTTGCAAGTATAAGTTTTGTTTTTATTAAGGTTCAAGCATAAATCAATTTCCATTCATCAAGTAACATCCAAAATATCACCTTTAAAAGAGGGTAACGGAGGTTACTCACACATATGGCTAAGTCGTGACTTCTTAACTATTTCTTAAATTTTCTGTGAATAATAATGGTAAAAAAAATATTTTAAATTAATCAAATTCTTAAAAAGTTGGGCTATTTATTTGCAGTACTCCCATGAAAAATAATGTATGGAAATTAATATTAACTATTTTACAAAAAGTAACGGAGGTTACAGCCTGAGTAACGGAAGTTACATGTGCATTTCAAGATGTGGTTTCTGGCTGTTTATGGCTCAGATTAGAGTAATTTTTAATAAAGTGTAATAGGAAATGAAATTGCTAGGATCATAAAGAAATGCAATTTAGTTTTGATGGAAGAAACATATATTTAATAGTTTTAAACAATTAGCCTAATTACTACTAGGCTACCTTACAGTATCTTGTCTTTAATGTTGAAAATAATACTGAAAATTATATTATTTGAGAGAAAACTATTACAATATCTTAATAAAGAAATTTCAAATAGTTTTAAGAAATAAAACATGTTGAAAGTAAACAGTTAGCCTATCTATCAATAGTCCCAATGGTACGATGCAATGTCTGACCCAGAAATCGTTAAGCCTCCCACACATCTCCGATAGACTCATGAAAAACATACTGGACACGATTAAGACCACTTATCTTTACTTCTGGAGTTTTCAGTATTGTTTTGATTTGTTCAAACTGAATAAATTTAATGTCATTTTCATCCGTTCGAAATACTTTCTTGGAACTGTCGCACGTTCTCATGAACATTACTTGAACCTCCCCTTCTTCTTCACAGACACAACTTTGGCAAACAGCCACATAATTATAGACATTATTTTTTACTTGACCTTTTATTTCCACAAGAACATAGGTACCACACGTGATGTTTTTTGCCGTAAGTTCATATCTGTTTGGTTGAACTGATGATGATGTACCTGGTTCAGCTTTGGTCTCCTCCTCACTGTCTGATGGAAATACATCAGCATATTTAATCCTTTGATGTTGACTCTCCTGTAAGTATTCTCCTTCTTGTTCTGTGTCGGTATCTGAGTCTAAAACCTTAATTTTCTTTAGTTTAGACTTTGCTGTGATACCAGCAAGAACATGGCTGTCATCATGCTTCTCAAAATAATGCAGTGAATTGAGACCAATTACTTTTTCCTTCTTGCTCTTCTGTTTTAGCTTGTACTGTACTTTTCTTGCTTTTTTCCATCGAGTGTTAAGCAGGTCTTCATTTTGTTTGATGTCTTCTTTTGGAACAAAGAAAACGTGGGTTTTCTTGCAGGTCATTGTGGCAAGTTCATAATACTCTTTCGCAGAATTGATATTGAGGTTTTCCGCTTTAATCTTGTGCCAAAGTAGATTCTTAACTACGGCTCCGACGCCATCTACAGCACCTTTGCCATGAGATGCAGCAAAAGTTGTCCATTCGACGAACTGACAGTTGAGATCGTCCTCTAGTTTGCAAAGGTTTGAGACTGTATACTTGCTCCGAAATTGACTTGCAGCATTGTCTGAGAATATAATTAGATGGTCAACTTGTGGAAATTCTTCTTTAATGAAATTGCCTATGAGTTTCAAAAATGTCCACACTGCATATTTACTATGGTCTAGGTTGTCACTAATTATTACAAGCGATTCAGTTTTACTTGTGGACCATATAACACAAGTAAAAACAGTGACATGGCGTTCTCTCCAATGCGCACTTTGTATTTGATTCTGTGCGGTCAAAGAAGCGTTTTCCGCAAAATCAACTTGGAGGCCATGGTCAAATACAAGGTATTCTCTGCATCCCATGCGCTCTGTTCAGTATATAAAACTGGTGAAATCTCGACAGATATTTATGAATATTTATGTTCGAACATAAAATAGTTATAATTATCGTCGAACATAAACAGTCGTATGCAACTCGTCTATAATTGTAATTAAGACACTCGTATGGAAATTATAAAAATTGTGTCTTAATTATTGTCATTATAGGCTCGTTGCATAATGTACTATTAAGTTACAAGGTGCACATATAATAAGCCACTACAACAGAGATCTGAGTGAAATCACATGAAATTTTATTAACTAATAGGTGCAGGCTAGAACTATTACCACTGTGTTGTATTGTTTCTTCCAGTATCACAGTAAACAATTTGTTTTAAAGGACTCTTCACCTTGTATTATGTTATATCGTGGGATAGATAGATACAAGATAAATATAATTCATTTATTATATGCCAATTTAATGGTTGACATACCTATTGGTAGTATTTTATTCCTACACGTTACTTACAATATTTTTCAACACGTAGGATGCTAATGTCTAAGCCAGTCACAGCTCGTGCTCAGTAGCGGCTGGTGTAGAAAATTAGTTGTGTGTAGAGATGGGCAGCAGTCGACTGAAAACAGTCGAATTAGTCGATAGTTAAAACAACTGCTTTTAAAAAACAGTCGAATGAATTCAACGACTACTCACCGTATCATAAACAAGTCGTTTGCAAACGACTGATCTCAAAACAATCGTTGGAAATCATTGGAATGAAACAAGTCGTTGGCAAACGACTAATTCCAAGCGAATGGAATCATTCGAATTGAAGGAGTCGTTGTAAACGACTGATCCCAAAGCAATCGTTGGAAATCATTGGAATGAAACAAGTCGTTGGCAAACGACTAATTCCAAGCGAATGGAATCATTCGAATTTAAGTAGTCGTTCTAATCAAACGACTTCTTCAGGATAACTTCATGCTATACAATTCATTGTGCTGTATGTTTATTGTAGAGCTTTAATTAATAAGTTAAGTATACCTGTAGGTGCCTATAGTTTTATACAGTTCGTTGATTCTTTCAATGAAATAGCCTAAATCCAGTTGTCCAAGTTATTGGAAATGTTAAGCATTCAATATTTAGGTTATGCTTGAACTCCCGGTTTTCTGGCCCATCATCCCAGGCAAGCCTCCCAGTCAGATGGATCATTTGGCTGTAATTTTGAATTAGAGTAAGGTTGTAGTATGCGTGGTCAGATTTAGACAATAGCCTACTCCATGAAGGGGTCATGGCTACGCCTTCTATGTTTGTTTATTGAATAGAGTAATGGAAATGAGGGATGTATACTGATTTTAAGATTTGTGGAATGAGTTTATGAATTTTTAATAGAATTTAATGAAGTCTCAGTAAAGTTGAAGGAGACATGATCGTGTTTAGACAATAGCCTACTCCATGAAGGGGTCATGACTATGCTTTCTATGTCTGTTTAAGGTGTAGTGTGGCTGAAATGAGGGAGGTTTACTGATTTTGGTGTTTGTGGAGTAGTCTTTTCGTTTATAATTTAGGTTTTGTGAAGCTCGTTGCGGAGTTGTTTTATGGATTTTATTGCTCTGCAAATGAAGTGTATTAGGGGGTTCTGGGTTTGGTTTAGCTGTAGTTTACAGGGTTATGGCTGAGAGTTGTTGTAGCAGGCCTAACAACTGTGTCAGAGCAGTGGCGTGCTGTGTGGGAGGGGGGGTTAGTGGCAAAGACATGAGGGCAGGGATGGAAGAGTTTATGTGTTTCCTCACAGTTGGCGCACTTAGGCTTATCTCGAGGTACCGTACAGATAGAGTGGTGATGGAAATCTCCAGCGGGTACTGTGAGGACAGCTTGACGGCTGTAGGTGCCTATAGTTTTATACAGTTTCTTGTTCGTAGATTCTTTCAATGAAATAGCCTACGTCCAGTTGTCCAAATATATATGTATGTCATTTCATTGGAACTCCTTAACACAGTCTATACACTTTTAATGAGAATTGGGTGCATTCTTGAATTATTACACAACTTGAACATGGGCTTACCAATTATGGCTTAGAGTTCTATTTATTTTATGATTGAATTTCATTCATTTATTCTACCGCGTGATAAATGAATTACAAGAAAATTATTATGAAATTCTCCCCATAGCGTGATGGTAATGATCGATGCAAACATAGAATAGATTTTCCAGGAAAATTAAATCAGAAAATATTTTATATTGGGATCCAATATTAATAGCATTTTAGCAAGTCGGAGGGTGTGTACGCTCAAATTGATTCTGGTTGTCAATTGGTTTGTAGAGATGGGCATCAGCAGTCGACTGACAAAAGTTAAAACCATCGACTTGTTTGACTGCTTTTAGAAAACAGTCGAATGAATTCAACGACTACTCACCGTAACATAAACAAGTCGTTTGCAAACGACTGAACTGATCCCAATTGTTTTAACATGCTCTGAGCGTTGGCATAGTTTTACGTTCTGGTCATAAATTGTTTGTATTCACATGGTTGCCAACATCTCCACTGAAAGTTCGCTCTCGTTACTGTTCTAAAGTGCTCTATTGTCGTGTTTCGTGTGTATTTATTCTAGGCTGTCGTGAAACAAGTAGGGTAGTCGTATTTATTCATTCCTATTCATGAGCTTAAATGGCACTCTGTCAAACGCATACATGTGTCAGAATCCAACACAACACAAAATAACATAATGACTTGATTTTGTCTGCTGTTAATTCATTTTATGGGCTTGGGACATCTTGGTCATCAGCCCCATGCAGTTGGGTGTGGGTAGAATTGCTCCGATAATGTGATGACTGTAGTAGTGTGTGTAGCTTTATAAGGGACAGGCTTGGGGAGGTGCCCCAGGAGTTGAAATAAGGTACTACCGGATTTCCATCAGGAAAGGAATAAAATAAAATAATGTTGAGGCCCACAGGAGAGATCTGCAGAATATCTTGGCTGAGTGGACAGGGAATTTGTAACTGTTCCTGTTGGTATTTCAATTTCATTTTAGTACATATTATTAAAAATTCTTAAAAATAAATGTCCCTAACTATGGCTGCCACCTTTCCAGTCCTCATCTGAATTACAGAAAGTATAGCCTACACACTACTACAGATACCACAATAACAGAGATTATCATATAAATCCTATACACTTCCAAATATATGGGGCTAAATGAATATGTTATCAAAAGCCCTAAAATTAATATCAAAAACACAATGATTCTACAATAAGAGATTCTTTTAAAATATAGTTATAGTAGGTGCAAACATACACATAACAGCAAATTCAAGTTCTCCATTTCAAGCATTACACATTTATTAAGTTAACTGTTTCAACATACAAACTTGCATGTGTTGTAGGAATTTGCGGTTCATCGGTGTCAGCCATGGCGTCAAGGAGGTAATAGGTCCATTATCATGTGCTGTAGCCTACCGTTATACCTTGGCAAGAAAGAAGAACATGCCTCAACACATACTTTTAAAAGGACCAGATTTGATTACTGTATTTTTGCTAAGTTTGATTTTGTCTCTCTCTGTTATTTTTTCTTCGTGACAAACTTTTTAAATAAAACGATGATTTCTAGCAGTATTGAGTGTGTTTCTTGTTTTTCATTGAAAGTCCTATTTCTCCTTTCCCCTTCACAGCATGTCATGGAATTTACTGTATTAGTGTGCCATGAAATTTGTTTATGTACATGTACTTACTGTATTTCACCCTTCAAAATTGGTGGACTGGATATATTTTAAAGGGAATATCAAATGAACTACTGTATATACATTTTGTGATATCCAATTATTTTTCTGAAACTAATGAATTACACTAACAATTTTAGTGTGATGAGGATCAGGTTACACCACCTATTTCCTTAGTATTCTCTCTTAAAATTTTCCTGTTATTGCGAACAGCATCAAGCATTTTAAGATATGAATATTCTCCCTTCCCAGTACTTTTACTTTCTAGTTTTATCTCGGAACTAATCGGTTATAATTGGGCCTACAGTGGTTAATTGGAAGGGACCATTTTTTTAAAATTGAGTAATAATATGCTGCAGACCTTATAGTAGCCTAATTCCTGTCAATGCAATATGCTCCAATTGCAACTGAAAGAAATGTAAACATGTAAATTATTGATGAGGTCATGTCCTAAATGCTGTGATTGCTCATTTCAGAGTTCCGGAATTCACAATTTCCCACTTTGGTATTATTAAAAAAAACTGTTATTGCTATTTTGAATGTGATTTATCTCGTGTAGATCATATTATTATCTCCACACTTAAAAACGTGTGCTATAAGTATTGGGAAGATTGTGATTTTCGGAACATTGAAGTGGGCAGAGCAGTTAGGACGAGAATATTTAGCGAAACGAGGGGAAGGGGTGGGGTAGGCTACCCGCACGGCCGTGCTCAACTAGTACCGCGGTCATACACCAGACAGCGCTGAAGTCTTAGGTGCCAAGAATTAGCATGGCTGTCGGCTATCTGTAGTAGTAGGTAATCTGTGGTCACACCTAAGTTATTCAGGCAGCACCAGGGAGTAGTGTGAAGGAATGCCACATGCAGCAGCACCACCAGATAACGGGTAGAGAGGTCCATGCTCCTCCAGGTACAGTCAAGGACAACAAACACAATGACTTCCCATCTCATACACTCAGGGCCAATATTAGTGCAACATCTTATCGAACCTCTTGGTTTTGTTTTCGAAGTTGCATTTAAGGTTTGTTAGAGCTACTTTCAGAAACAAAACACAGTCAGATTTGGTGGTTATTCTTGTGAATACATTTGGTTACGGGGTTTGCTCCATCTTGGTCACATAGTTTCGTGTGCTTATAGGGGGGTGATAACCAGTGTTATACATAATTAAATTTTAAATA
Organism: Meconema thalassinum; assembly: GCA_946902985.2. Classification (NCBI taxonomy): domain Eukaryota; kingdom Metazoa; phylum Arthropoda; class Insecta; order Orthoptera; family Tettigoniidae; genus Meconema; species Meconema thalassinum. The sequence goes on from OX336395.1 coordinate 343,382,541, forward strand.
TTTCAAAAAATTGATCCGTTTAGCTCAATTCAGTATTGCCAGAGTTTCCAGCCTGCGACATAATTACTGCTGTAGGTGAAGACCACCTCATGGACTACTTCCTAGCACTCTTGGCTACTGCACGAGGTGGTCTTCTTGATGAGCAATGTGGGTTTTAATAGTGTTAGTTGTTTCGTATGTGATTTAATTTCATTCACCAAGATTCGACGATGACGGCTTTGTCGAACGAAACATGCGATTATTGTAAACTGACCAATTAATAATTGATCATATTTGTAGCTTTTATTGTAAGCGTGTTATAGGGCTTAGGATCTATCACGTATATCTGGTGGTTGGCATGACAACAAGTGGCCTAAGCATTCCTGTTCAGTAGAGAGTTGGTTGGTTTAGGGGCTGCGACAACGCGGTCATGTAGCCCCGTGTACTTTGGGTGTGTGTACAATCTGTCTGATAGCCGGTGCTAATTGTGATGACTGTATTAGTGTGTGTTTGCAGACGATAATTTCAAGAAGTTCCTACTTTCGCTACTAAATGCTACCGTCCACGACACCTAGCCGTGAACTTGGCTACTACTATATGCCATCGCAACCAGCACCTGGTGACGAACGTTGGAACGTAAGAGCATTAATCAAACCTAACCTACAAATTTTTCTTCACACAAGTTTAGTTAGTGGAAGGTTCTTTTACATGCCATGAATTTATGTCATGGCTTTACTTCCCCTCCGAAGGAAGGCAATCTGAGGGATGCTTAACGCTCTTAAAAATCCGATGACTTCAGCCGGGTTTGAACCCGCGATCTTGGGTATAGAAGCTCAGCATGCTACCAACTACGTCACCGAAGCCGCGTCCAGTAGAGACATCTATATGTTGCTATAAGAACATCTACTTACTATTATTGAACGTTAGCACGCCTTATCAGTCGTAGGACAAAATAATAATAATAATAATAATAATAACGTTATAAAAAATGCAATTTTTTTCCTGTACTATTGAGACGATTTGGAAGATTTTGGTACAAACCACATCTTCTAACTCCCTCTGGTTTAGGAGCTTGAGTTTTGTGAATCATACACCCTAGCGTATTATATATACTGTAGTTAATAATCATGCATCATGAACTCGACTCTCATGTAGAAAAGATCACGGACACCTTTCGTAAGAGAAGGTTAGTTTTCTATTGCTCGTATGAGTTCTACAAGGTTGAGCAATAGGATCTTCAGTTTTCTTCTTAACAAGAAAACCAAGGCGGCGTGGTTCACCGAAGTAGAAAAAGGCCTCCGTGAAGTGGGAATAACCCTGGAGGATATCCAGAGACGTGTTCCACTAAAGTCGAAACTCCAAGAACATCATGGATTCCAAAAAAAGCCAAAACTAAAAACTGAGACATGGACTGAAGTGGGGATGGAACATAGGAAACGAATACGGGAATAATGGGCGAACATTAAGGCCCAGGCGCAAAGACATGGAAAAGGGCAGTTGAAATAGCGTGGTCCGTAGATGGCCGAAACGACAGCAAGAATAATAATAATACTACTACTACTAATAATAATAATAATAATAATGTTTTTTGTTTTACGTCTTTTTTAACTACTGCAGCTTTTAAAAACGCCGGGCTGCCGGAATTTCAACCCTAAGGGGATCGTCAACGTGGCAGTAAATCTGCGCCAGGGTCGTGAGATAGTACGAACTCGTAATGTTGGACTAAAAATCCCCTTAAGTTCCCTAAATCCTTTCAAAATTTCGATTTATTTATTTTTTAATTCTTCAAGAGTCTCCGATTGACTTTTTAAATTTTAAAAATCAGTACTACCAACACAAAAATTTTTGTGCCAACAAAACATCCCTAAAAAATTACCAAATTCAGATTTCTCCCCAAGTGTTAGTTTAAGTGAGCGAGTAATCTAGCCCTAATTGGTTACCATGACAACAAGGCTCTAAAATGGGTCATTGCTATGAATTACATGAAATGTTGCCTCATAATGATGATAATAATAATAATAATAATAATAATTCAATTTGGAATAACTAAATGGTCCCCTACTGATAATAAAGAGATGTGTAGGAAAATGCAAACATTCTTGACCAAACATGGAATACACCACTCGAATAGTAGCACAGATGTTCTCATTAATGTGCGTAACATTGATAAAGAATATTTATTATGAAAGACGATAATATAATGATGATGTTGTGGTTGTTGTTTGAGTCTTCAATCTTTTGACTGGTTTGATGCAGGCATCCACTCCTCTCTGTCCTGAGCTAATCGTTTCATCTCTAAATAGCTAGCACACACCTTGTTTAACATATTGTAATCTTGGTCTACCCATACAGTTCTTGCCCTCAACCCTTCCTTCCATAACTAAGCTTGCTATTCCTGGGTGTCTTAGTATGTGTCCTACCAACCTATCTCTTCTCTTCGTTAGCAGTCGCCAGAAACAACTCTCCTCTCCCACTCGTCTTAATACCTCTTCGTTTGTAACCCTACCTACCCATCTGATCTTCATCATTCTCCTGTAACACCACATTTCAATTTTCCTCTTTCTGCTGCACCAATAGTCCATGTTTCACTTCCATAGAGCGCCACGCTCCAGGCAAATGCTTTCAAAAACTACTTCCTAACACCTAAATCTATATTCGATGTCAACAGATTCCTTTTCTGTAGAAATCGTTTCTTGGTCTGAGTTAAGATACTTTTTATATCCTCTCTGCTACGTCCACAATAATAACAATAATATTAATAAATTGTTTCAGCTACATTCTTAGGCTTCCCGACTAATATAATTGGCGTAGACAGACTGACAATTATCAATGAAAGCCACAGTAAGTCGACAAGTGGAACGCCTACGAGGTCTGTATCGAGTGGGTGTGTAGTTTTTGATATTTTTTTTGCAGCGCACTCTTAAAACAAAAAGGTCACAGCAGAATATAGATCAGCCACTGGGCAGAGTACGCGCTCAAAAGGTCGCAGAGCGAGTGAGCTCAACTGATATTTACGCAAGAAATTAATAAAAGGTCCTCTGTGGTCTCGGAGACTGCGGATCCAATAGACTTATGTTCAATTCCAGATTGTAGCAAGAAAATTGAGAACTTCTGGTCTGTACGTTGGAACAGGGCACACACTACCTCATAAGGCAAATCTGAGACAAAGCTGTTTTAACCCTTATAGGGCCAGGGGGCGATATATCGGCCCCCTGCTTAGAAAATTATATTAAGGGGGGGATCCATATTAGAACCATACAGTTCTTATCCTCGACCCTTCCTAAGTTTGCTATTCCTGGGTGTCTTAGTATGTGTCCTACCAACCTATCTCTTCTCTTCAATATCAGTTGCCAGAAACATCTCTCCTAACGCAGTCGTCATAATACCTCATCAATTGTAACCCTATCTACCCATCTGATCTCCGTCGCCTGTAACACCACATTTCAAAGGCCCCTTTATGCCATTTGTCATCTTTGTTGACACACCAGATGATTTGAATGAGCTTCTAAATGGCATGGACTCTGTCTTGAAGAAAGAATTCATGATGTAAATTAATAAATGTTAACAAGAATATTGGAATGCGGCCGAAATAATTCAGAAACCCCTATGGACGTCGAATTGGCAGGTGAAAAACTAAAGGAAGTAAGAGACTTCTGTTACTTAGGAAACAAAATAACCAGTGATGGACGAAGCAAAGATGATATAAAAAGTAGGTTGACTCAGGTAAGGAAAGTATTTATACAGAGAAGGAATCTGCTGACATCGAATATAGATTTAGGTAATAGTAAGTCATACTTGAAAGCCTTTGTCTGGAGCGTGGCGCTCTATGGAAGTGAAACTTGGACTGTTGGTGCAGCAGAAAAGAGGAGAATTGAAGCGTTTGAAATGTGGTGTTACAGGAGAATGATGAAGATGAGATGGGTAGATAGGGTTACAAACGAAGAGGTATTAAGACGAGTGGGAGAGGAGAGATGTTTCTGGTGACTGCTAATGAAGTGAAGAGATAGGTTGGTAGGACACATACTAAGACACCAGGTAATAGTAAAGTTAGTTATGGAAGGAAGGGTCGAGGACAAAAACTGTAGGAGTAGACCAAGGTTAGAATATGTTAAACAGATTGCCTCGGATGTAGGGTGTGGTAGCTATGTGAAGATGAAACGATTAGCTCAGGACAGGGAGGCTTGGGCTGCTGCATTAAACAACAACAACATACCTTAAAAAATTACAAACGATTTCCCTAATACACTGTCATGAAAAATGAAAATCCACAGCCTGCTTCCAGTCTCCGACCGGGTCAGGAATGGAATGAATGAAGCCCCCATCTAGCGGCGAGGATATGGACTGTGCCGGCTGCCGAGGCCTGACGCACTCCTCTGGGGCAATGATTAAATGAATGACAGATGAAATGAAATGATAGTGGAGAGTGTTGCTGGAATGAAATTTTTACAGGGAAAACCGGAGTACCCGGAGAAAAACCTGTCTGCCTCCGTTTCGTCCAGCACAGATCTCACATGGCGTGACCGGGATTTGAACCACGGACCCAGCGGTGAGAGGCCGGCGTGCTGCCGCCTAAGCCACGGAGGCTCTCAATACACTGTCATATCTTTTATAAATAAATTTCTTTGATAGAGTGCAAGAAGGGGTTAATAATCCCTGGCCATAACAATTGAAGGGCAGCTCCGCACAGCTGGAAGTGTTTGAGAACGGGTTCTCATCTTATTAATAGCACCGTGTCCAGTGAGGAATGTGACGCCAGGACCATCAGACTATCTGAACAGGTTGTTCGGTCGGGGTTATGAACTCTTACACCATAACAGCTACTTTAAACTCACCAATTAGTTCCATATGTCCACCTATACTAATATATAACTATTAAGTGGTCTCTGTCTGTATGTTACCCCTTGCCAAAATTCTTCAACTGATAAAGCTGAAATTTTGCAAGAAAAAAGATTTTACACTGGGAATTAGCAACGCGCCCGAGATTCGTCCGGGAACAGTTATGATAAGCGCCTTTTCTTTTTTCGATGTCAATGAACTACGACCTATATCCGTTTTACGTCTCGACATGATGGGTTAAAATCACTGACTGGACTATTAATTATAGTATCATGGAGATGCATGTGCAACGAATTCTTGTCTGACGTAATTTAAGAATATTGAGGTGCATGAATCAAAAATCGCCCTTCCTTACAATCTTAACTTGACTGTGTATTTTGCGGAACGAAATGGGGAAAAGCAGAGTTGCACTTCCAGGGAAACTCCAAACACAACCATTCTTCTCTGAAGTCTTAACTCAACACGAATCGACAGTTTGCTGCTGGCTGTGTCTGGGGTGATAGTCTCGTAAACTGTCGCCTCAGTAATTGTATGGAGATTGTTGGAAGAAATGAAAACGTAAAAACACTTATAGTGGGCGATATATTGAAGATAGAGATATGCTTTTTGTAGAACTTTTCACTCTGAACAATTCTTACACTCATAGTAGGCCTATATTGATATTTTTAACGGTTTGCCCAGCGTAAGCTTAAAAAGCGCACGGACGCCAGGTTTTCTTTTTCGACTTTTTCACTGAAATTGTTACTGCTTGGCTTCCTTTGATCATAAATAAATTATTTTCTACAGAATCCTTCCTCGAGTTATCCTTTACAGAATGGTGAAAACCGCATCAATATCCATCCAGTGGTTCTCGAGATTACCCGTGACATCCAAGAATCAGGGACTTTGTTTTATACTAAGTAGAGATAACAGAGGACTATTGCCTTTTCAAAATATAATATACTAGCTGTACCCGGCAATGCCAACCAAAGAAAGAAAGAAAGAAAGAAAGAAAGAAAGAAAGAAAGACAGAGTTTGTGTTGTAATTTGGTTATGTTCGACCCTGGTGAAATGTAAATATTATATGTCAGAAAACTGTATCATAATGAGGCTCATTATAGTACAAGTTTTCATTATGGGACAGTTTCTCCCACCAATCAGAGCTCAAGAAACAGTTGTTTGGCCAATTAGGTAAGTATAGCATCGCATCTGCGCTCTGTTCCAAGGCCTTCTAATTTAAATTTTACTGCGTGGCCTAGTGTCATAGTGGGTTAATGGAGGAGGCCCATGATATTCTCTGCGTCCCTTGCGCTCTGTTCAGTACATAAAACTGGAGAAATCTCGACAGATATTTATGAATATTTATGTTCGAACATAAAATAGTTATAGTAATTATCGTCGAACATAAACAGTCGTATGCAACTCGCCTATAATGGTAATTAGGACACTCGTATGAAATTATAAAACTCGCTACGCTCGTTTTATAAACATACTCGTGTCTTAATTATTGCCATTATAGGCTCGTTGCATAATGTATTATTGTTGAAGTGCTTTTGATACACAATATTTTTAGTTTTTTCGTTTGGTGGGTTCATGAATAAATGAGCTTGGCACGGTGGGTGAGTGGTCATAATGTCGGATTACCAACCCCAAGCTTGTAGGTTCGCTCCTGGCCGTGGTAAGTGATGTTTGAAAGGCAACTAAAATCACGGCACGCATGTCCTACGTTGTTGGCATGTAAGAGAACCCATTTGAATTCAGTAGGTCGTGTTCATAATAGCAAATTTAATCTCGGGATTTTCCGCCAACACAAAAGTTCCTCATTTCTCTACTAGAAAGCGCTATAGTGTCAAGGAGCTTAGATATCTAACCTCCTTGACTTTCATAGCGTTCCAGGGAGTGATAAAATTCGACATACAAGTTGCGCTCTGGGTGTCAAATAACGATGCTTGCACCCGCCACCCGAGGCCATACGATATTATTATTATTATTATTATTATAAATAAATGACTTTCCACACACAGCTGTCCATGTGAGAACCAAGAGTTGTCCCTGTGCTTTGTTGATGGTCATTGCAAATAAGAGTCACACCGGAAACTGGCAATAAACGGTATGAAATGCACTCATTTTTGTAACGACTTATGAGCTACCTATTGTAAAATGGGTTTACTAATTCAGACACCTTCACGAGCTTGCACAACAGCTGACCAAAGTGCATTCGTTGATACCGCTCACACGCCATCTATTGTAAAATATAGCGGCTCGGTAGCGTAGTTGGTAGCATTCTGAACTGCTGTGCCCAAGATAGCGGGTTCAAACCCGGCCGAAGTCGTCGGATTTTTTAAGAGCGTTAAAATCCTTCATTATGCCTTTCTTCGGAGGAGAATGTGAGTTAATTTCTAGGTTAGATTTCGTTGGAACGCTCTATCCAAGTTCCAACGTTCACCACTTAGGTGTCCGTGATATCTGGTAGCGAAAGTTGGAACTAATTGAAATTGAACGGAACTTGTAGCTCACCCTAGGGGTGCCCGCTTGAAGCAGCTACAGTCTCTGGCGAGCCGAACATGTCCCCGGACACTCCCGGCACTGAAAGCCATACGATAAATAAATACATATTTACTAATTCAGCAATCGTTGCGGGGATGCACACAACCGAAACTCAATTGCTGAAACGACTCGCGCGCCACCTATTGTGAAATGCATTTTTACTAAATAAGGAACTTTTGTGGGCTTGCACACGGTAACTAACCGAAGTTCAGTTGTTGAAACAAGTCACCCGCCAACACACATTCGTTGAAACGACTTGATGCCTTCTATTGTAAATTGGATTTATTGATTCAGAAACCTTTGCGGGAGTGTGCACAACAACTCAACAATTTTTATTTCAATAGCATGAATAGTATATAAAAGGCCCAAGGTCGCGGGTTCAAACCAGGCCGAATCATCGGATTTTTTAAGAGCGTTAAGAAAATCCCTGTATGCCTTCCTTAGGAGGACAAGTAAGGCTGGCGGTCCCATGTCATAGATTTATGGCATGAAAAAGAACCTTCCATTCATTACACTTGTGTGAAGCTAAATAATTATAGGTTAGATTTGACTAACGCTCTTAGGTTCCAACGTTCGTCGACAGGAGCCGACTGCGGAGGCATCTAGTAACCAAGTTCAGAACAAGATGGTCCTTGACGGTGGCGCTTGGTAGCAAAAGTTGGAACTACTTGAAAAATCCAATGTTTGCAGTCCTTACTTGAATTAAAGAAACGGATAACACACACTAATGCAGCCATCACAATTAACACCGGTTATCAGACAGATTCTACACACACCCGAAGTACACGGGGCTACATGACCGCGTTGTCGTAGCCCCTAAACTGAGGAACCAACCAACCAGCAACCATGTGTTATTGAATCCACTTATCCTACTTATCGCGGCCAATTTGGACCTACCGCAGCGCCCCAAGTGATAGTTTAGTTGCCAATTATTATATTGTCAGTATGCATATAACACTAACTTTGTGAAGCTGTTGCAAGTTCTTAGCTTGTTCATCCACGGCCCCCTAATTGGCTACGTTATGTTACTGCTACACGCAGGCTTTGTATATTAACCTTCTTTGCCTTTCGCTTTCATTTTTGTATCTTCCTTAATTAACACAGAGCAAAAACCATTACTCAAGCAGGCATCTGCTAGGAATTGCGTTGTCTTGTCCCTGCATAATTCTTCCACACAGAGATAAAGAGTACAAGTTCTTATGATTATCGTGGCGTTACAGGCAGAGAACCTGAACGTCAATACACTTTCTCGTGTTAAATATCGAGCTATGAACGTATTACTTTGGTTGGTTCCTCAGTTTAGGGGCTGCGACAAGGCGGTCATGTAGCCCCGTGTACTTTGGGTGTGTGTAGAATCTGTCTGATAACCGGTGTTAATTGTGATGACTGTATTAGTGTGTGTTATCTGTAATTCAGGTAAGGACTGCAGACGATCAATTTGAAGTAGTTCCTACTTTTGCTACCAAATGCTATCGTCAACGACACCTATCTTTGAACCTGGTTACTAGATGCCACCTTAACCGGCACCTAGTGGCGAACGTTTGAACTAATAGAGCGTTAATAAAGTCAATTCTACCAATTTAGCTTCACACAATTGTAGTTAGTGGAAGGTTCTTCTACATGCCATAAATCTATGACATGGACCGCCAGCTTTACTTCCCCTCCGAAGGAAGGTATATTGAGGTATTTTAACGCTCTTAAAAAATCAGATGACTTCGGCCGGGTTATTTTTCATCCGTAACGAGAGTTTAAGAATTTATGTAGGAGCTCGATTTGTTATAAATTAAGTAATGATAATTAATAGAATAAACATTTTTAAAATAATCAATAGCTTCAGCTTATGTCATTGCCTCATTCATCGGAACTTGGTGCATTCTGCTTGTAATCTATTCGGAAAACAAACCCACCGGGGAAATATGCCGGCATTAACGATCATCAGGAGTTCTGCAAGTAGAATGATCCTTACTTCCGTCCCTAAATATAGTATATTTAGGTATCAGAAAGACAGTTTTCGAAGTCGTTACATGGAGCGTGGCGCTGCATGGAAGTGAAACTTGGATTGTTGGTGCAGCAGAATAGAGGAGAATTGAAATTACTATTATTATTATTATTATTAGTCTATTATTTTGGTTTCGGTCGTCTAAGGCCCACGAGTAAATTCCTTCGTCTTCTTCTTCTTCTTCTTCTTCTTCCTCTTCTTCCTCCCGTATTTCTTCATCCTCTCACTATGTTTCCTCTTCTTTTCCTCGGACCACTTTGAGCCGGTTCTCTTCCCCTTCCTCCCTTGGAATCCTAATTGGTCACGGGGATTTTCAATTTATCAAGACAAAGCAAAACAAAAATGTTCCTGTCCTAAATTGCAAACATTGAACAAGAATTCAAAATCTTTGTTGAAAACTTTTTTTTCTTATTTCGAAACTCTTCCCAATTTGATTGCTGTTTGTCACTGACTCTTATTGTTAACATAAACAAGGAAGCATACTTTGTATATTTAGGCTAAAAGTAACTTTTATAAATTTCTATACAACATTCCGAAAATAAGCGTTACTCAACTCAAGCGATGTTCTCTCATCTTTCCTCGTCTCGTTCCTGTTCAACAATCGATTCAACGGTCAGTCGATTAATAGTTTTCGATTATTTTCAAATCATTAAATCGATATAATTATCGGAACATCTCTTATTGCCAGCTCTACTATTAAAACACCCAGAAATATAAAATGTAGTTATAGAAAACTAACACAAAACACAAAAGCAAACATAGAAAACTAACACAAAAACAAAAGCAAACCAGAACACCAACACAAAAGCCAACTATACGAAAACAACGTAACAACCATAGAAGTGAACTGTATTGTTGTGACGCGTTACACAAACTGATGCTATATAAACATTGTGTATAATTCACAAACATCGTACACTAATTAAGCAGGATCTGATGACGTTCGGAACATGTCGACCAATAACGTACACCCCCCCCCCCCTCATTTTATACAGAAGAGCTATGAAAGGTGGGAAAGTATTAAAAGACGAAACATAGATTCCTACTTCAACCATCCTGAAATTGTTTTTCCGTGGTTTCCCACTTCTACTCCAGAGTATCTCACGTAAGGCCACGGTTCTGAAATCCGTAAAGAATAAAACGATTTGTTTGTTAGGGAAAGAAGGGTCGAGGACAAGAACTGTACGGGTAGACCAAGGCCAAACTATGTTCACCAGATTGCCGCTTTCCGCGGTGGGTGAGTGGTTAACGTGTGGTACTACCAACCCCAAGCTTGCAGGTTCGCTCTTGGCCGTGGTAAGTGATTTTTAAAAGGCGGCAAAAATTACGACACGCATGTCATACGATGTTGTTTGAAGTCAGTAGGCTGTGTTCATAATGGCAAACTTAATCTCGGGTGTTTCCGCCAACACAAAGTTCCTCATTTCTCTACTAGAAAGCGCTATAAAGTCAAGGAGGTTGAATATCTAACCTCCTTGAATTTCATACTGCTCCAAGGAACAACGAAATTCGACTTGCAATCTACCCTTTGGGTGCCAAATAACAAAGCTTGCGTCCGGCACAGAGGCCATACGATATTATTATTACCAGATCGCCTCGGATGTATGGTAGCTATGCAGAGATGATGATGATGATGATAATTGTTGTTTTAAGGGGCCTAACATCTAGGTTATCGGCCCCTAATGGTTTGGGTGATCGTGAAGATGATAATGAAATGTTAACTATAACTAAAACTAACTACTAACTTATAAACTAGAAGAAGAAATGGAAAACAAAAGGAGAATAATGCAAATAAAGGACAGGAGGAAAAGAAATGCCCTCAACCCTTGAAGAATGCGGATTGATGGACTTGGAAGGAAGGAGAGCCATGAAAGGCAGATAGGAAAGTGAAAGAGGAGAGGGTCCGCCCCAGAGGTTATGGATAAAAGGGGGAAAACCGGACCCAGCTCAAAAATCCCTCGGGGTCGCCAACTCCCGAAATCACCAGCCGTGAGCCCCTGAGGGTGTAGCAATATCCAGGGTGCACTGGAAGTGGTGGGGCTACACACTAGAGCCGGGCAAATTTGCTCTAGTTCCGATCGGGATCGTAAGTTTCCGCATGGCTAGTATCGCCCCCCACCAAGCGCACTCAAGGCCAGGTCTCTCCGCTGAACGAGAATCTTAAGTCTCGATAATACCGGTACTGAGAGGGAGTCTCGATAATACCGGAACTCCTTTTTTCTCGGCGTTATCGACAGTATCTATTTAAAGGAAAAAGCAGACTCGCTCACGCCGCTGCACGTGTCACTCAAGCCGCTGCACGTATAAAGTCAAAGCCTTCTGTAATAACTCCGGAATGTAAACCATTCCTCGTTCTTACATTTGACAAATTTAAAGCAGTATGAAGTGATCCACCCCAGGAAGATCACATTGAATTGAGTTCGCATCTGCCACCTCCTTACCACTCCTACCCTCAGTTACAAATACTGTATACACACACTACTACGGACACCATAATAACACAGGTTATTAGACAAAGTTGACACACACAAGAACACAAAAATGATCACGATGTTGTAGCCCCTAAAGTAAAATAAAACTCAAATAATTGGCGTAGCAGAGACGAGCTACAAGAAAATCTCACGTGTATGACTCATGAATTTTTAGCCCTACTGACTAGGAATTTGCTTTAAAGAATACTTTCAACCTTCTTCTCCACCTTGTAACTGGTTGTAATTAGAGGCAACTGTAGTGAAAAAATTGGCTGCGATGGTGAAAATACACTTGGAAAATTTTACGCTGAAAAGTTTCAACTAATTTCATCTACTAAAAACTCTAATATTGTGCTTGAAAACAATACCAGTTTGTGGCATGCGGTATATTAATCATGTCTGTGCAAACACCTCACTGATTTGTCCATAAATGCCAATGATATGACAGTTTGAGTGAGAATAGAGCGACGGGAGTTGCACTGAGAACAACTCATTACCGCGGGAATGTCACTTCGTCCGATACTCCAAAATCTCGTTCGATCACGGTAATATCGCTGCTCTCTCTACCCATGATGCAACGTGTGAGCACGTGCGTAGGGACGCGATTGTAATGGCGGTGGCTTAAGCATATGACAAAGCCATTATGACGAAAGATAAAATCAATCTTATTCTTGAAGGTAAACATTACTTTTTCGTATGCCCGACGACTAGAGAATATTATTCAAACTGGTAGGAGCATTTGAGATAAAGAGTGTCAGGTATCCAACGCAAAAGTTTTCACTGTGTATGTTTGTAACATTTTCCCTAGTTTTATAAGAGTCTCAGTGGGTGAATTGGTTACGCCCTGGACTCATGAATTAAAGGGCCGGGGCTCGATCCTCGGTAGGGGAAGTGATTTCAATTTTTGTTTCGTTACGTTTTATTGTTTATGTCGACCACTTTACCAGTATCTTACTACAAAAATGATACGACAGAACACAGTTGCATCACAGGGGCTTTAGTAATATAGGGAGTGCATGCATTTTCAGGTTTTATAACGAGAAAGTTGCATACGGTAGTGCTTGAATGTGGTACTACACGAAAAATCTTAATATGTAGCCTGCACGTCAAATAGAATTTTGTTTTGCTGAAATTTAATGAACAAAAAATACCGACTGACGATCAAAATCTCCTTCCATACCGTATGTTATTAGGATGATGTGCTCAATATACCTTAGGTAGTCTGTTAATATTATATCGTTGAAGTTGAGTGGATTCTTCCAATTCGCCGACTCCAGTCAACGGAATGAACAATTTCCATTGAATCCTTACACTACAAGCCTCAGTGCCTTCAGGCAGCGCCATATTGCCCAAGTGAGAACGAGCGATAATGTCGAGAATTATCGTTATCGAGTCCACATTATCGGTAATACCAGTTCCGGAACCAGCATTTCCGTTTTTTATTCTCGTCCAACGAGACCGATCGGAACTCAAGAGCTTTTTGCCCGGCTCTACTACACACACGCTGCCTCCTCGAGGGCCTTGAGCAGAAGGCAGGAGATACTGTGAGCCCCTGAGGGTGTAGCACTATCCAGGGTGCACAAGAAGTGGTGGGGCTACACACACCCTGCCTCCTTGAGGGCCTTGAGTAGAATGCAGGAGATACTGTGAGCCCCTGAGGGTGTAGCACTATCCAGGGTGCACCATAAGTGGTGGGGCTACACACACGCTGCCTCCTCGAGGGCCTTGAGCAGAAGGCAGGAGATACTGTGAGCCCCTGAGGGTGTAGCACTATCCAGGGTGCACCAGAAGTGGTGGAGCTACACACACACCCGGCCTCCTTGAGGACCTTGAGCAGAAGGCAGGAGATTACATGAAAAGAAAAAGACGGCTGACCCCTCGCAGAAGGAGGGTGTCAGAAAAGATGAGACAAGGGTCAATTAAGGCGGGAAAGGAAGAGACTCCCTAGGCCTCGGATACCCTAATACCGTCGGGGTCGGAAGAGAACAAGAGTTGACCAAGTGAGGTCGACAGGAAAGAAGACGGAGAAGAGCCCGGCACAAGTAAGTGGAAGCAATGCCGGACTCAGCTGGGGCCCCGTGGTCGCCAACCCACGTCCCACTAGATGTGAGCCCCTAGGGGGCATTCTGAAGACTGAAGTCTCAAACACTCACAGAATTTCATTACGTCTTTATAAAGCACTAAAGAGTCTTTATTTTTTTCACGTCACAAGCGACGTTTGCTTGGATATTATATTTGAGGTCGCTTGTGAGAGAAACGTGCTACGAATACTCAAGAGAGTCGTTCTGGAATCTCTTGCGAATTCCCTCCGCGTTTCGCAATGGATACCACAGGGCTATATATGGACTGTTCGTCCGACTAACCTTTCTTTCCGTCCGTCTGTCTTCCACTTTTGTTCAGGAACGCTTAAGTTACTACAGTATGTGAAGGTTGGGCAAAGCAAGGCAGTTGTGTCCGGGGTCAACCGCAAATCCTCACGATTTATCGGTGCACAGGGCTTGAAACTGTCTCACAGAAATATCAGCAGTTTAAAACTCCAGATATAAACCATTTGCCAAGTAGAGCGAGGTAAGATACTGCTGTTATTTAAAGAACTCCATTCCCCCAAGGAGTTCACAACTAGTTGATAGTTAATTTTGAGGAATTAGGACATATTGGTTATTAATTAAGTCTTCTTTTTGAGTGCGACAGGCTTCGGCAGCCGGCACAGTTCCCATCCTCGCCGCTAGATGGGGATTAATTCCATACCCTGACCCGGTCGGTCGACGGGAAGCAGGCTGTGGATTTTCAATTAAGTCTTCTTTTCCTTGCTCTGTACATCATTCCCACTCCCATGTGGAGTCGATGTTTCAGACAGCTCTCCTCCATTTAGCCCGGTCATGCACATCTTCTCTGAGGTCTTCCTGTACACAATCCATCCATCGCCTCGCGTTCTCACTTCCTGTAGGCTATTGGCATGTCGAGCATCCTCCTCCTCTCTGCTTGCCACATGCCCGTAACATTGATGCTTAAGATAATTGTTGATTTAAGGGGTGATAGTAAAAATGTACCTAAAACTACTTAGCCTACATACTGGAAGAGGAAATGGAAAACAAAAATAGGGATAAGGGAAACAAAAGACAGAGGAAAGGAAATGCCCTCAACACTCGAAGAATGAGAATTTAGCTACTTGAAAGAAATGAGAGCCAGGAAAGGTAAAGAGGAGAGGGACCGCCCCAAAGGCAATGGAAAATGGAGAAAACCCAGACCCAGCTCAGGAAATCCCGAACTGAACAGCCGTGAGCCCCTGAGGGTGTAGCACAATCCAGGGTGCACCAGAAGTGGTGGGGCTACACACACCCTGCCTCCTTGAGGGCCTTGAGCAGAAGGCAGGAGATGCTGTGAGCCCCTGAGGGTGTAGCACTATCCAGGGTGCACCAGAAGTGGTGGGGCTACACACACCCTGCCTCCTTGAGGGCCTTGAGCAGAAGGCAGGAGATACTGTGAGCCCCTGAGGGTGTAGCACTATCCGGGGTGCACCAGACGTGGTGGGGCTACACACACCCTGCCTCCTTGAGGGCCTTGTGCAGAAGGCAGGAGATACTGTGAGCCCCTGAGGGTGTAGCACTATCCAGGGTGCACCAGAAGTGGTGGGGCTACACACACCCTGCCTCCTTGAGGGCCTTGAGCAGAAGACAGGGTGTATGTAGCCCAACCACTTCTGGTGCACCCTGGATAGTGCTAAACCCTCAGGGGCTCGCGGCTGGTGAGTTTGGGAGTTGGCGACCCCGAGGGATTCCTGAGCTGGGTCCGTTTTTTTTTCCTTTTCCCCCCTCTGACTGAGGCGGGTCTTCTCCTCTTTCCCTTTCCTATCTGCCTTTCATGGCTCTCCTTCCTTCCGAGTCCCTTAATACTCATTCTTCGAGGGTTGAGGGCATTTTTTTTCTTCCTGTTATTTGTTTACCATTTCTTCTTCTAGTTTGTAAGTCTGTAGTTAGTATTAGTTATAGTTTTCATTCTCATCTCATCTTTCACTATCACCTAAACCATTACGAGCCGATAACCTAGATGTTAGGCCCCTTAAAACAACAATAGACCTATTACGAGGTGTGGGAGAGGAGATATGTTTCTGGCGACTGCTAATGAAGAGAAGAGATAGGTTGGTAGGACACATACTAAGACACCCAAGAATAGCAAACTTAGTTATGGAAGGAAGGATCGAGGACAAGAACTGTAGGGGTAGACCAAGGTTAGAATATGTTAAAGAGATTGTCTCGGATGTAGTGTGTGGTAGCTATGTAGAGAAGAAACGATTAGCTCAGGACAGAGAGGCATGGAAATCTGCATCAAACCAGTAAAAAGACTGAAGACTGCCCTTGAAGAGCAGTAAGCCTCTCTACTCTGGACGGACTAGAGGTATAGTAGACATGAGCTTACTAATGAGGGAGACATCCTGCAGATAAAACTGTGTGCATACAAACGAGTCCGTGGGAAGTCAGGCGCACTTTCTGGGACTTCCCACAGAGAGAGCTAAGGTCAACCCTTGCTTACCTAATAACCTAAATCTGGTCCACATCATCACGCATGGAGTATGAACAAGATCCTTGTTAGTTTGCTTCATTAATCTAATGTTGCCTTTCTTCTGAGGGAAACTAAAGCCGGCGGTCCCATGTCATAGATTTATGGCATGTAAAAGAACCTTCCACTAACTACACTTGTGTGAAGCTAAATTTCTAGATTAGATTCGTTGGAACGCTCTATCAAAGTTTTAACGTTCACCACTAGGTATCATTGACATCTGGCAGCAAAAGTTGGAACTACTTGAAATTGAACGGAAATTTTAGCTCAACCTATGGATGTCCGCTGGAAGCAGCTACAACCTGGCGTCCGAGCGCTTTGTAAGCACGCTGGACAACCCGTTAAACATATCTAAACTAGCAGTTACCCGCGGCTTCGCTCGCTTCATAGTCGTGTCACATTGTTATTCAATGAAATGTAGGTTTAACACCCCTTTAGAACCTGAATATCCAAAAATCCCTCCTTAGTGGACGTTTTCGACACACAACAAACCTATCCCCAAAATATCGTTCTTCTAACTTTAATAGTTTTGGTTGGTCGATGAGAGTGAATATCCAAAAATCCTTCCTTAGTGGACGTTTTTCTTCCAGAATTTCACCCTCTCCATGGGCCCCTTAAATTGTATTCATGAAAAAAAAAAACACACGAACACCTATTTATTTAATTATTTATTCATTTATTTTTAAGCTGATTGTTTTCCGCTGAGTTTGAAACTTCTCGCCTATGTCTTTTAAGAGATACACGCTCCGTTAGGAATCTTTCAACCCCCAATTTTCATCCCTTTCACCTCATAATATACACCACATCGAAACATCATTAGACTCGCGTCAGCTTATTTTTAATGATTAGTTTATATGCCAAGTATCACATCATCAAATGAAACCACTCGTGAGATATTGTTATTCAATGAAATGCACGTTTACCCCCTTAACACCCCTTTAGAACCTGAATATCCAACAATCTTTCCTTAGTGTACGTTTTCGACATACAACGAACATATCCCCAAAATTTCATGTTTCTAACTTCAATAATTTTGGCTGGGCGATGATGAGAACGTGAGTCAGTCAGGACATTTTCTTTAATTTTATTTTTGAGTATTTCACCCCTCCCCCATGAACCCCTTAAATTTGATTTATGAAAAAAAAAACGGTCGAACACATATTTACTTATTTTAAGCTGTTTTTCCACCTGAATTTGAGGAGTGAGTAAGTGAGTCAATCAATTAGGACACTTTCTTTCCTGTTTTTCCCCCAGAATTTCACCCTTCCCCATGTGCCCCTTAAATTGGATTTATGAAAAAAAAAAACGGTCGAACACCTATTTACTTATTTTTAAGCTGTTCTCTCACCCCCCACCCCCGAGTTTGATGAGTGAGTGTATTAATCAGAACACTTTCTTTCCTGTTTTGTTCCCCCAGAATTTCACCCCTCTCCAAGGGCCCCTTAAATTGGATTTATGAACAAAAGGTCGAACACCTATTTACTTATATTTTAAGCTGTTTTTTTCGGTGAACTTCTCGCCTATGTCGTTTAAGAGATACGCGCTCCGTTAAGAATCCTTCAACCCCCAATTTTCACTCCTTTCATCTCATAATATATACCACATCGATAATCCTTTAGACATATGTCTGCTTATTTTTAATGATTAATGTATATGCCGAATAGCACATCCCCAAAGAAACAACTCATGAGATGTAGTTATTCAATGAAATGCACGTTTACCCCCCTTAACACCTCTTTAGAACCCGAATAATCAAAAATCCTTCCTTAGATGACGTTTTCGACATACAGCGAACATATTCCCAACATTTCATGTTTTCAACTTCTATAATTTTCGCTGGGTGATGATGAGTGAGTGAGTCAGTCAGGACATATTCTTTACCAGAAATTCACTCCTCCCCATGGGCCGCTTAAATTGGATTTATGGAAAAACGCTCGAACACCTATTAACTTATTTTTTAAGCTGTCTTTTCCCCCTGAGTGAGTGAGTTTGTCAGTCAGTTAGGACACTTTCTCTCCTTTTCTTTTCCAGAATTTCACCCCACCCCACTGGCCCCTTATATTGAATTTGTGAAAAAACAGTCGAACACTGATTTACTTATTTATTAAGCTTATGTTTTTCCGCTGAGTTTCAAACTTCTCGCCTATGTCGTTTAAGAGATACACGCTCCGTAACGAATCCTTCAACCCTCACTTGTCACCCCTTTCACCTTATAATATACACCACATCGAAAAAACTTCAGACACATGTCTGCTTATTTTTAATGATTAGTTTATATGCTGAGTATCACATCCACAAATGAAACCTCCCTTGAGATATTGTTATTCAATGAAAATCAGGTTTAACCACCTTAAGACCCCTTTAGAACCTGAATATCCAAAAATCCTCCCTTATTATACGGTTTTGACATACAACGAACATAAATTTGATTTATAAAAAAAAACATGTCGAACCCTTATTTACTTATTTTTAAGCATCCCCCCTCCCCTGAGTTTGAAGAGTGAGTGAGTCAATCAGTTAGGACACTTTCTTTCCTGTTTTCTTCCCCCAGAATTTCACCCCTCCCCATGTGCCCCTTAAATTGGATTTGTGAAGAAAAACGGTCGAACACCTATTCACTATTTTTTTAAGCTGATTTTTTTCCGCTGAATTTGAAACTCCTCGCCTATGTCGTTTAAGACATACACGCTCCGTTAGGATTCCTTCAACCACCACTTTTCACCCCTTTCACCTCATAATATACACCACATCGAAAAACCCTCAGACACATGGTTGGTTGGTTCCTCAGTTTAGGGGCTGCGACAACGCGGTCATGTAGCCCCGTGTACTTTGGGTGTGTGTAGAATCTGTCTGATAACCGGTGTTAATTGTGATGACTGTATTAGTGTGTGTTATCTGTTTTCAATTCAAGTGAGGACTGCAGACATTTAATTTCAAGTAGTTCCTAATTTTGCCGCCAAACGCAACCGTCAACGACTACTAGGACTAATTCAGAACTTAGCTACTAGACGCCACCGCAGTCGGCTCTTGGCAACGAACGTAGTAACCTAAGAGCGTTGTTTACATTCCTAACCTATACAATTTAGTTTCACACAGGTGTAATTAGTGGAAAGTTCTTTAACATGCCATAAATCTATGACAAGGGACCGGCTTTACTTCCCCTCCGAAGGAAGGCATACTGAGGAATTGTTAACGCTCTTAAAAAATCCGACGGCTTCGGCTGGGTTTGAACCTGCTATCTTGGGCATGCTACCGACTACGCCACCGAAGCCGCCCCTCAGACACATGTCTTCTTATTTTTAATGATGAGTATATATGCCGAGTATCACATCCCCCAATGAAACCAATCCGGAGATATTGTTATTCAATGAAATGCAGGTGTGCCCACTTAACACCCCTTTAGAATCTGAATATCCAAAAATCCTTCCTTAGTGGGCGTTTTCGACTTACAACGAACATATCCCCAAAATTTCATGTTTCTAACTTTAATAGTTTTGGCTGGACGATGATGAGTCAGTCAGTCAGTCAGTCAGGACACTTAGTTTTATACTAGCAGAAGTACCCATTCTTCGAACGGTCTTACGGTCTTCGGTATTAATAACCAGATGTTATCAATTGAGCTACTGTTGCAATATTTAGGGGCCTTGAACCTGTTTGTTGGCAAAGAAAAATTATTAGTTAAAATGTGCTCTCAAACTAAATTTACCTAACGTGTTCTTCCTGGCGTGAAAATAAAATTGAAAACTTCGTAGAAGAATCGCAATACACGTCACATACGAACTGACCCTAACCGTTGTGTCAAGTGCCCAACTACAGGAAGACCCCTTTTATAAATTATAAAGGCTTGTGGTGCATGAAAATTCAGTGTTTTTAGCCTCCAATGGACCAAATTCCTAAAATCCGCAAAAAACAGTCTACTATTTCTATTCAGGAATTTTTGAAAATAATGTTGATGTTTGGAGATATAATAGACCTTCTGTACGACATATCGCACGTGTAAGTCGTGTGAAAAAAATCTAGGGTACTCCATTTGCAACCTTTCACAGAAATGTAATAAATGGAGTGGCATTACTTATTCCAGAAATAGATGGAAAGTTGGATGCCACCTCTTGAGATACTGTTGTCATGGTTAGTGGCTTGCATTCCTTCTTTAGTTTATTAAATGAAATTAGTTTTCTGGGAATATCTAAGAAACTGTTGGGTTTAGAGCCTTAAAATATAGTTTTTGGGGACCCTTTACGGCTCTTGAGGGGCCCCGAGTTTTGTTTCTGACCCCAAGGGTTTGAAAATGAGCTTTGTCGCTTCGTTGTACGCCATAATAATGATAATAATTAGAAGAATAATACTAATAATAATAATAATAATATAACAAAATAGGGATAGGGATATAATAGACCTTCCGGACCATACCCGCACGTGTAAATCGCGTTAAAAAATTCTCGATTACCCCTTGACCCCTTAAGCGAATTATATGTATTGATGAATATTCCAGCTTAATTTGGATCCGTTATAACCTTATTGCCGTTTGCAAACCTTCACAGTAATGTAATAAATGGAATTGTATTGCGTCTTACAGAAATAGATGGACCTCTGAGATTCTGTTGCCATTGTTACCGGCATGCATTCCTTCATTAATTTATTAAGTGAAATTAGTTTTTTGGGAATATCTCAAAAAGTGTTGGTTTTAGGGCCTTAAAATGTGGTTTTCGGGGTCCTATTAGGGCCCCCGAGTTTCGTTTCTCACATTGAGGGGCTGAAAATGAGCTTTGTCTCACGCTTATTTCAGCATGTATTTTAAGGGGGGGGGGGTAGACCCCCTGTTATGAGAGGTACGGAGAAGAGTTACATCAATGATTAGTGTCGTGCCTCTGATGGATATCTGTATCAAATTTTACGTTAATCCACCCAGCCGTTCTCGAGTTATAAGGACACAAAAAAATGTCCACAGACAGACAGACAAAAATATATTTTTGCGTGCATCCGTCACAAAACAGTCTGAAACGGGCAAATGTCAAATTTTCGTAGAAAAGCCGAAAAATCAGACAAACATTAATTTTTATATAATAGAGAAGGGATATAATAGACCTTCCGTACCACACCCGCACGTGTAAATCGCGTTAAAAAAATCTAGATTACCCCTTGACCCCTTAAGCGCATTGTATGTATTAATGAATATTTCAGCTTAATTTGGATCCATTATAACCTTATAGCCGTTTGCAAACCTTCACAGTTATGTAATAAATGGAATTGCATTGCGTCTTACAGAAATAGATGGACCTCTGAGATTCAGTTGCCATGGTTAACGCCATGCATTCTCTCATTAATTTATTAAGTGAAATTAGTTTTCTGGGAATATCTCAAAAACTGTTGGTTTTAGGGCCTTAAAATGTGGTTTTCGGGGCCCCCGAGTTTCGTTTCTCACAATGAGGGGCTGAAAATGAGCTTTATTTCACCCTTCTACGCCTATTTCAGCATGTATTTTAAGGGGGTAGGGCCCCTTTTATGAGAGGTACGGAGAAGAGTTACATCAATGATTAGTGTGGTGCCTCTGATGGATATCTGTATCAAATTTTACGTTGATCCACCCAGCCGTTCTCAAGTTATAAGGACTCGTAGAAGTTGTCCACAGACACACAGACAGACAGCCAGCCAGACAGACAGACAAAAAAATTATTTTTGCGCGCATCCGTCATAAAACAGCCTGATACGCGCAAATATCGCAAATTTCCGTGGAAATTCAGAAAAAACAGACAAACTTTCATTTTTATATAGAGAGAGATAGAGATAATAGATACTATGAGTGTAAGAATTGTTCAGCATGAACAGTTCTACAAAAAAGTGCGCGAGAGCACTTCAATACATCGCCCACTATAAATGTTTTTACGTTTTAATTTCTTCCGACCATGTCCAGTGAACTACTGAGGCGACAGTTTACGAGCTAGCTAAGGGCGAGTCTATCATCCCTGTAACAGCCAAGCTAGCGGGCGAATCTATTGCCCCAGGTACAGCCAGCAGCAAACCGTTGAGTCGTGTTGAGTTAAGACTTCATAGAAGGGTGGTTGTGTTTGGAGTTTCCCTGGAAGTGCAACTCGGCTTTTCTTCATTTCGCAAAATACACAGTTAAGTTAAGATTGGACGGAAGGGGATTTGTGTTTCATGCACCTCACCATTCTTAAATTACGTCTGACAAGAATTTGTTGCACATTGTTAATAGTCCAGTCAGTGATTTTAACCCATCATGCCGAGACGTCAAACGGATATTGGTGGTAGTTCATTGGCATTGAAAAAAAAAGAGCGCTTATCACGTAATGCATTCATAACTGTTCCCGGGCGAAGCCGGGTCCGGTTGCTAGTTAATTCATAAATAAATATGTAAATAGTTTAACAATGAATGTGATATATAAATAAATACACTATATGAGTAAATAAATAAGGAAATAAGTAAAAGTAAGTAAAAACACTGGCAGAAAATAATATCCCAACACCAAGAAAGGGTTGTGCCAGATTAACGAACGTTGGCAGGCATGTTTATACCTTTGAAAGATGATGTTGGTCCAAATTTCCCGTGAATCGCATTAGCGTGGCGCTAGCAGTGGCCCGATGACGTTGCACATGAGGTCT
Organism: Meconema thalassinum; assembly: GCA_946902985.2. Taxonomy (NCBI): domain Eukaryota; kingdom Metazoa; phylum Arthropoda; class Insecta; order Orthoptera; family Tettigoniidae; genus Meconema; species Meconema thalassinum. The sequence continues at coordinate 343,405,530 of OX336395.1, forward strand.
GCTTTAAATACGGGCTGTACTGTTCCAGACTGGACAGAGTGATTGTGAGTGGGTCGAGAAGAGGCCAGTATCAACAACTCACTGCGTTTCTACGAGGCTACGTGAAGGTGGATTATCCTTCCGCGCTATTGCAGAGCAACTAGGCATAATGTCTCCACTGTGCATGCGTGCTGGCAGCAGTGGTCACGAGAAGGTACGGTCGCAACAAGACCGGACTCCGGACGTCTACGTGGGACCACCGAGAGGGAGGACCGCGGTATTCGGCGTATGGCTTTGGCGCATCGGAAAGCGTATGTAGCAGCGATTCGAGTGGCAGTTGTAACCACAGTTACTTGAAGGATAGCTCCCAGCCAGACGCTCAGTGCCGTGCATATCCCTGCGAATTCAGTGGTGTCAAGCGAGAGCTCATTGGATGATGATGATTGTTGTTTTAAGGGGCCTAACATCTAGGTTATCGGCCCCTAATGGATTGGGGGAGAGTGAAAATGATAATGAAAATGTAAACTATAACTAAAACTAACTACTAACTTATACACGAGAAGAAGAAATGGAAAACAAAAGGAGAATAAGGCAAATAAAGGACAGGAGGAAAAGAAATGCCCTCAAAGAATGAGGATTGAGGGACTTGGAAGGAAGGAGAGCCATGAAAGGCAGATAGGAAAGGGAAGGAGCAGTGGGTCCGCCCCAGAGGTAATGGAATACAGGTGGGACAGCCGGACCCAGCTCAAAAACCCTCGGGGTCACCAACTCCCGAACTCACCAGCCGTGAGCCCTTGAGGGTGTAGCAATATCCAGGGTTGGCCAGAAGTGTTGGGGCTACACACACCCTGCCTCCTTGAGGGCCTTGAGCAGAAGGCAGGAGATACTGTGAGCCCCTGAGGGTGTAGCATTATCCAGGGTGCACCAGAAGTGGTGGGGCTACATACACCCTGCCTCCTTGAGGGCCTTAAGCAGAAGGCAGGAGATACTGTGAGCCCCTGAGGGTGTAGCAATATCCAGGGTGCACCAGAAGTGGTGGGGCTACACACACCCTGCCTCCTTGAGGGCCTTGAGCAGAAGGCAGGAGATAGTGTGAGCCCCTGAGGGTGTAGCAATATCCAGGGTGCACCAGAAGTGGTGGGGCTACACACACCCTGCCTCCTTGAGGGCCTTGAGCAGAAGGCAGGAGATACTGTGAGCCCCTGAGGGTGTAGCAATATCCAGGGTGCACCAGAAGTGGGGGGGCTACACTCACCCTGCCTCCTTGAGGGCCTTGAGCAGAAGGCAGGAGATACTGTGAGTCCTTGAGGGTGTAGCACTATCCAGGGCGCACCAGAAGTGGTGGGGCTACACACACCCTGCCTCCTTGAGGGCCTTCAGCAGAAGGCAGGAGATACTGTGAGCCCTTGAGGGTGTAGCAATATCCAGGGTGCACCAGAAGTGGTGGGGCTACACACACCCTGCCTCCTTCAGGGCCTTGAGCAGAAGGCAGGAGATACTGTGAGCCCTTGAGGGTGTAGCAATATCCAGGGTGCACGAGAAGTGGTGGGGCTACACACACCCTGCCTCCTTGAGGGCCTTGAGCAGAAGGCAGGATATACTGTGAGCCCCTGAGGGTGTAGCAATATCCAGGGTGCACCAGAAGTGGTGGGGCTACACACACCCTGCTTCCATGAGGGCCTTGAGCAGAAGACAGGAGATACTGTGAGCCCTTGAGGGTGTAGCAATATCCAGGTTGCACGAGAAGTGTTGGGGCTACACACACCCTGCCTCCTTGAGGGCCTTGAGCAGAAGGCAGGAGATACTGTGAGCCCCTGAGGGTGTAGCACTATCCAGGGTGTACCAGAAGTGGTGGGGCTACACACACCCTGCCTCCTTGAGGGCCTTGAGCAGAAGGCAGGAGATACTGTGAGCCCTTGAGGGTGTAGCAATATCCAGGGTGCACCAGAAGTGGTGGTGCTACACACACCCTGCCTCCTTGAGGGCCTCCTTGAGCAGAAGGCAGGAGATACTGTGAGCCCTTGAGCGTGTAGCAATATCCAGGTTGCACCAGAAGTGGTGGGGCTACACACACCCTGCCTCCTTCAGGGCCTTGAGCAGAAGGCAGGATATACTGTGAGCCCCTGAGGGTGTAGCAATATCCAGGGTGCACCAGAAGTGGTGGGGCTACACACACCCTGCCTCCTTGAGGGCCTTGAGCAGAAGGCAGGAGATACTGTGAGCCCTTGAGGGTGTAGCACTATCCAGGGTGCACCAGAAGTGGTGGGGCTACACACACCCTGCCTCCTTGAGGGCCTTGAGCAGAAGGCAGGAGATACTGTGAGCCCTTGAGGGTGTAGCACTATCCAGGGTGCACCAGAAGTGGTGGGGCTACACACACCCTGCCTGCTTGAGGGCCTTGAGCAGAAGGCAGGAGATACTGTGAGCCCTTGAGGGTGTAGCAATATCCAGGGTGCATCAGAAGTGGTGGGCTACACACACCCTGCCTCCTTGAGGGCCTTGAGCAGAAGGCAGGAGATACTGTGAGCCCCTGAGGGTGTAGCAATATCCAGGGTGCACCAGAAGTGGTGGGGCTACACACACCCTGCCTTCTTGAGGGCCTTGAGCAGAAGGCAGGAGATATGAAGGGAACAGAAGAGGTCTAACCCCTCGAAGAATGAGGTATTAGAAAAGATGAGACAAGGGTCCATTAAGGCGGGAAAATGAAAGACTCCCTAGACCTCAGATACCCTAATATCGTCGGGGTCGGAAAAGAACAAGAGTTGGCCAAGAGAGGTCGATAGGAAATATGATAGAAAGGAGCTCGTCACAAGTAAGTGGAAGCAATGCTGGACTCAGCTGGGGTCCCGTGGTATCCAACCCACGTCCCACTAGATGTGAGCCCCTGGGGGAGCTCATTGGATGATGGAGTGGAGGTCCGTTGTGTTTTCCGATTAAAGCAGATTCTGCCTTGGTGCCAGTGATGGCCATGTGTTGGTTAGAAGGAGGCCGGGTGAACGCCTGCATTCCACCTGTCTGCAGCGTCGACACACTGGGCCTACACCGGGCGGTCTGGGGAGCGATTTCCTATGACAGGAGGACCACTCTCGTGGTTATCCCACGCAATGTGACTGCAGATATGTACGTCCGTCTGGTGCTACAACCTGATGTGATCCCATTCATGAACAGCGTTCCCGGGAATGTTTTACAACAGGATAACGCACGCCCCCATGCTGCTGTTGTAACCCAACGTGCTCTACAGAGTGTCGACATGCTGCCTCAGCCTGCTCGATCCCCGATCTGTCCCCAATTGAGCACGTATTGGACTACAAATCGAGCGTCATTCCCAACCGGCATTAACCGTCCCTCTATTGAGCGACCAAGTGCAACAGGTTTGAACTCCATCCCACAAGCTGACATCCGGCACCTGTACGACTCAATGCTTGCTTGCATTGAACAGTTTGGCGATTATACTGGTTATTAATGGATCAGCATGGCACAATTGCGGTGGCTTTCTCGCGCGGACTTGTCATGTACTTGTAATGAATTCCTTATTTCAAGGTGTTGAGAATTTTTGTCCGCCAGTGTAATAATATGTAAATAATTATTTAATAAATAAATAAATATGTACATAAATAAATAAACAAACACACATGTGTATATTTTAATATCTAAACTAAAAGTAAACAAATAAATGTGTTAATATATAAATAAACCTCAACAAGGATTTTAAAAATACTGAAATTCAGAAGAAGAAGAAAAAAAAAGGAAATTCTTTCGGAAAATTCTAGATTTGTTAAGTTTAAAATATACGTTTATCAATACTTGAATTAACATATATCTATTAGATATTATAGTACTGTAATATAGTATTTCAATTCAAGGATCGATTGGCGTACATCTTAAACCTCAGAATTCATCTATGAATACGGATATCAAGAAACATCTTGCAATAATGGCAAAGGTGTTTGCTTTCTATAAATTCTAGGTCCCACGGAATTACCCGACGCTGGATATACGAGTACATTGGAAATGTGGTCAAATCAAGAGCTCCATGACAAGTGTGAAAGGATTTCTGTCAGTATGAGAAAAACGAGATTGATGTTCTACGGTCATATTGAACGATTGGGAACTGAGAGGTTAGCTAATAAAATTCTTAACCTTCAAGAGAAGTGGAAGGTACAACCTCCATGACTTCAGGAGGTATTTCAAGACTTAAAAAGGGGAAATATTGGACTGGTTGAAGTGTGGGACAGGACAAGATGCAGAACTAAAGTTGCAAGTGTGAGCGACCCCCACACTTACAGTGGAAGGAAGATTGAGAAGGAGTGAAAGATTGAAAAATCTCTGGCAGGAAGCTAAACGGCAAGGAAAAAACTCATTCAAGACGAAGACCTGAATACATGTTGTGCATTTGTGGTCCATAGATGGCTGTATCGAATTAATAATAATACATAACTTAGTACATCAATAACCTGGCAGCGAGCAGTCGAGTGGCACAAAGAATATTCCTGATTGATGAAACGCGAATTCGACCGCTTCATGACCATATTATTGGTCACAAGAAGCAGGATGAGTTATTTTTATTTATGATCTTGGGCATTATGATCATCAATCCTGTGTGTAGAATTGGCCTATTGTGTGCGGCATTTGTATTTGAGGGTGGGATGTGGCCTTATATTAGCAGCACTCCCGGAATTTATCCGAGGTAGAAGTAAAAAACCACCACGAGGTGGACTATAACCTGGACCATATAGTAATGTGCTAGTCACTACACTACCAACATGAGGGCACATATGAAGTAGGCTAGTATCATTACCGACAGAAAGAAAACCAGGAACTGAAAGCTTGTAGTTCACAGGTCTTAGCGTCCGGCCATTAGCCTAAAGAGACGCAATGAAAAAGCCACCGACTATAATGAAAGAACGCCCCAGCATTTCCTGCATCAAGTTTAACGACAGGTGACCTCCCAGCCTAATGGAAGTCAGAGACAATCTTCTTACAGCGAGCAGTGTTTCCTTCTTCCTCTTCATACTCTTTGCAATTCTACTGTTACGAGTAGGGCCCCGGTTGTTGATGCCGTAAAAAAGTTTAAAAAATGCACTTAAAATTTTCAAAAATGACAGTAATAAATTACCTAAAAAATCGAAAAATGCGCTATAACATGGAGAAAATGATCTTATAATAATGAAAATGAAAATCCACAGCCTGCTTCCAGTCTCCGACCGGGTCAGGAATGGAATGAATGAAGCCCCCATCTAGCGGCGAGGATAGGAACTGTGCCGGCTGCCGAGGCCTGACGCACTCCTCTGGGGCAATGATTAAATGAATGACAGATGAAATGAAATGATAGTGGAGAGTGTTGCTGGAATGAAATATTGACAGGGAAAACCGGAGTACCCGGAGAAAAACCTGTCTGCCTCCGTTTTGTCCAGCACAGATCTCACATGGCGTGACCGGGATTTGAACCACGAACCCAGCGGTGAGAGGCCGGCGTGCTGCCGCCTAAGCCACGGAGGCTCCCATCTTATAATAATAAACTCACCAATATTTCAAAAATGACATCTGAAGCGCAAACTGAAAAGTCAATCAAAATAGATTTCTAGCACTAAACAAAAGGTTCATAGCTACTAGCTTCCTCTTAACTCTAAGAGACGTAACTCCCTCATATAAAGCTGTGCATGGACTAAATTGGAAAGAAGATGACCTTAAAAGGCCGATTTCTCTAAAATATGACCCAAAAAATCTACCAAACTTAAAAAATTATCTTAAAATTGAAAAATAGCAAAAAAATGCAAAAAGATGCAAAATAAAAAACACATATTTGAAGACGGAGTTTCTATGTACTCTTTGCAACTCTACTCTGCAGTCACTGTTATGAGGCTAATAAAAGCATGGTATGAAAGCCCGAGCCAATACACGCGCCTATATGTACCTTCCATGAGAGCTTCCATACAACTCACAAAAATAGAACAGGTGCCATCTTTCCCAACGGTTTGCGTGGAACATTCAGTACAAGAGCGAATCTGATTGAGTTCCCCGTTCCAGTCGACATCCAGTGGCAAAATATGGGAAGAAATTATTTCGCGACCCAGACGTGATTTTCTATAATAGAAAATAGGCAAGCGTCGGATCGAGTCGGCTGTGTAAGTTCAATTCATTGTTGATTGAATCCATTTCTATTGGATACGCATGATGCACGTCTATCAACTCCTTTTCAACAACAACAACAACAACGACAAACAAATATATATAATAAATTAAGAAAACAGAAATAGAAAGAAAGGAAGATAATAATATTACTGGTTTTACGTCCCTTTCAACAACTGCGGCTTTTAGAGAGCTCAGGGTACGGAATTTTGGCCCGAAGGGGATCTTTAACGTAAATCTACTGACACGGCTCCCTCGCATTTGCCTAGCCCCAAATACCAATTGGCTGCGCCAGGAATCGATCCACAACCTTGGAAACAGCAGGCGGAGCCACGCAGCCAGCCAGAAATGAGGGAAGGATGGAGGAGGAGGGAGGATAATGAGATGGAGGAAGTTGTTGTTTATTTTAGGAGTTGCGACATCGTGGCCATATAGCCCCGTGTATTAGGGTGTGTGTGGAACGTGTGTACTAATAACCTGTGCTAGTGTGCATATTTGTAATTTGGGGATATGATTTGGTAGGAGGCGGCCATGGCCTTAGGTTAGTAACCATTCCAGTATTTTGCTGGAGTAGAATTGGGGAAACCACGGGAAACCAAGATAGCTGAGGTGGGAATCAAACCTGCCTCTTTTCAGTTTTGCCTCACGAGGCTGAGTGTACCCTGTTCCAGCCTCACACCACAATTAAAATTTATTGGCAGAGCCGGGAATCAAACCCAGACCTTCGGGGCTATAGCCAAGAACGCTAGCCGCTACACCATGAGGTGTAGGAAGGTATCAAGCACGAGGGAGGAGACAATGAGTGGAGGAAGGAAGGTATCAAGGACGAGGGAGGAGAGAATGGACGAAGGAAGGTATCAAGGACGAGGGAGGAGAGAATGGACGAAGGAAGGTATCAAGGACAAGGGAGGAGAGAATGGACGAAGGACGGTATCAAGGACAAGGGAGGAGAGAATGGGTGGAGGAAGGAAGGTATCAAGGACGAGGGATGAGAGAATGGACGAAGGAAGGTATCAAGGACGAGGGAGGAGAGAATGGGTGGAGGAAGGAAGGTATCAAGGACGAGGGAGGAGAGAATGGATGAAGAAAGCAAGGTATCAAGGACGAGGGAGGAAAGAGGAAATAAAGCAACAAGTGAGGAATGAAGTTAGAGGGGAAGAAGGAAGCTTGTAGTTTTACGTGACCGTTAATCATGCGATCATAAGCCACGGGACCTCCTTTCTACGTAGAATTCGAACCACAGGACGTGGCATTTCACTTTGAAAATTTCACCGGGAATCGAGCCCGGCCCGCCACGGTGAGAGACCAACAGCTTGACCGCTGCGCCACTTCGCCCCACCAGGGTTAGAAGGAGGGAGGAAGTAAACAGCTTGCCAGTCATGTTTGAAAGGTGTTACCGACCCCAGGGACTAGGTGTTGATGAACCGAAGCGAGCTTGGCACAGTCTATGGGAGCGCACTCACTCGCCTCAGTAACCTTCACACATTACACACATGATATTGATTTACGGTGCGGGTCATCACTTTCACTAGCCACTGGCCGTGTTTAGAACAGCAGCAGCCTTCCGGTCCACCTTACCTAGGTAGCGTGGGGCTTCACATCTTCTGGTCGAGGCTGCTACACCGTGGTCATATAACCCCGTGCATTTGGGTGTGTGATAACCTGTGTTATTGTGATGGCAGTACCCATCGTTACTTCCTACTTGACGTTTTAGTGCTACGCTAAAGCTATCTAGCGGTCAGAAGTGAAGTCATTTAAACTAGCCAATCACAGGCAGCCATTCAAGTAAGACATCACGACAAGGCATTGTCGCGATTTAGAGAACGAAACTCGATTTGTCATCATATTATATATCGATTTGAATGGCTGCCTGTGATTGACTAGTTTAAGTGATTTCACTTCCGACCGCTAGATAACTCTAGTGTAGCACTGAAACGTTAAGTAGGAAGTAGCTATGGGTTTTCTATACAGGGTGATTCTTATTAACGTTTAAAACAATATAGCGACGTAGATGGCATAATTTGATATAGAACACGTAGGGTCGCAAGTGTCCGGAAATACCTCAAAAGTGAACCACAACTGTTAAACATATGACGTCATCAGATGACGTCTCAACTCGAGCAGTCAGGTCCATGCACTCTTACGCACACCAAAGCAAACATTGAATATCATATCACTCTGGTTCCGTGTCTTAATGCCAACAAACAATCTGCTTCCACTTGAAAGGAGAAGAGAGATAAGCTGATGGATAGGCCCCGGATTTGAACCACGAACCCCACGCGCCCGAGTCGCACACGCAGACTCGGAGCCAGAGTGATGACATTCAATGTTTGCTTTGGTGTGCGTAAGACAGCACGGGCCTCACCGCTCGAGCTGAGCCGTCACCTGATGACGTCATATGAGTCGTCCAGTTGCAAAACTCGTTTAATCCACTTGTGAATAAGGATCATATCGTAACATTATTAATTTAATTAGTTTAGTTTATTTTACTTTATTTTATTTTGTTTTGTTTTATATTGATTGTGTTTTGTTTTATTTTATTTTGATTCTCCACAAAACAAACATAAAAGCGACAGCGAAAACAAAAAACACGAAGCAAAAAGAAAAATTTAAAAGCAAAAGCACAAAACAAAAAACAAGAAACACAAAGAAAAAAAGCAAAAACATAAAACAAACACAAAACCAAGAAAGGAAAGCAAAAAGAAAAATTCAAAAGCAAAAGCACAAACCAAACTCAAAATCAAAAACACAAAGCAAAGAGAAGAAAGTAAAAAGTAACAAACACAAAAGATACGCAAGGCAAAGTCCAGAGAAACGTTTCTCATGAAAATGATTATTATTCACAAGTGGATATAACGGGTTTTGCAACTGGACGACTCAATGTTTAACAGTTGTGGTTCACTTTTAAGATATTTCCGGACACTTGCGACCTTAAGTGTTTTATATCAAATTACTTGTCTCAATGCCATCTACGTCGCTATGGAGTGTTTTAAACGTCAAGAAGAGACATCCTGTATAGCGTGTGTATTTGTAAATTGGGGATAGTTTATGACAGGTGAAGCCAGCCCCGTGGTGTTGAGGTAGCGCGCCTGCCTCGCACTCGGAGGCTCTAGGTTCGATTCCCGCCTCCATCAGGGATTTTAGAAAGTGACGCGAGGTCTGGAACGGGGTACACTCAGCCTCGTGAGGACAATTGAGTAGCTGTGTGACTGAAGCAGCGCCCCGGTCACGGATACCAAGATTAACGGCCGAGGGGACCCGACGAGCTGACCACGCGCCACCCAGTCAGGTCGCTTGGTAAACCTAGGCATTACATGGGCTGTAGTGCCACGGGGTTTGCGTTTGGTTTTATAGGATAGGTGGGAATCAATCCCTCCTCTCCTCAGACCCCGTACCAGCCGAATTAAAATGTCTTGGCAGAGCCAGGAATCTAACCCGGACGCTTGCCGCTACACCACGAGGTGGTCGAATGTAGCCTGCAACCCTAGTTGGTACCTTATTTCCCACAGCACCTAGACCAATCCTTGACCAATTACACACGCACACTATCAATAGTCTGTGACTGTACATTTGGGTACAAAATGGCCGCCACATGGATTCTTTGTGGTGAACCAACAATAGGTGGCAGGTGGCTTTGACCATTGAAGTTTCTGAGCAAGATGGTGTTATGTTTTGGAGATGATAAAAAGAGTAGAATCTGAGATTGAAAGTAAGGAAAACTGTAGTGGATTTCTTAAATAAAAGGTTTGAGATGAAAGAACATGATATTGAAAAGATGAGTATGTTTTATAAAAGAGGAAATTATAGAGTACTTTTCCCAGGAAGTTAGTAGTAGCCTACTTTTCTTGTGTGCTCAACACCAAAACGACCCCTATATAGTCCCCAGCCCATATGATACGTTACACGCAACGACTGAAATACAACATATTAAACAAATTCAACACACCCCAGTATACAGGACTGATGAGATGAAGATATCCCAATAAGCATTCATCTCTCAAACGCATGAGTTTGTAAGAGAATCCGTTTAGCTGTTCGTTAGGCTAACTGTACCCACAACAAGGTATTATTTTAACAAACAAAGCTTAATTAAACATACTACCATAGCCTGTGCATTTCCTTGACCAGAGTAAATTCTTAAGCCTGCTTGGCGCAGCTATTTAGCGTAATGACGCGAGCTAATTGCCGCCATTACAAGGAGCGCTAGTAATTAGATGAGCGCCTTGTTGCCATGACAACAGTCTTATCTTCGTCTCTAGCTTAACGTTTTGTTTTCTTTGCCTGAGGCAAAGATCTTATAACTTACACTAGATTACCAACTCCCAAACAAAGAGTGGCTCTAGTCTCCATATTTTCAACAGGCAGGAATCCCTTCGAGCAAACTGTAATATTAACCGAGATTCATTTCGCCTCGAAAACTAGCGCAAAAGGAAATCAGCTGTCGAATGTAGTCACGCAAGGGCTCATGGGTAATGCTCAAGACCATATTGGTAAGCTGAAGACCTTGACCAGAGCCTAGGAGGTTGTGGATAATAATAATAATAATAATAATAATAATAATAATAATAATAATAAAATAATAATAATAGGCTAATAATAACGTATGGCCTCGGTGTCGGGTGCATGCTTCGTTATTTGACACCCAGAGGGCAGCTTGCATGCCAAATATTGTTGTTACTTGAAGCGCAATGCAAGTCAAGGAGATTAGATATCTAATCCCCTTAACGCTATAGTGCTTTCTAGTAGAGAAATGAGGAACTTTGTGTTGGCGGAAAATCCCGAGATTAATTTTGCCATTATGAACACGGCCTATTGAATTCAAATGGATTCTTTAACATGCCAACATCGTATGACATGCGTGTCGTGATTTTTGCCGCCTTTCAAAAATAATCACTTACTACGGCCAGGAGCGAACCTGCAAGCTTGGGGGTTAGTAATCCAACACGATAACCACGCACCCACCGTGTGCTTGTGGAGCAAAAATACGACATTTTAATATGATCAGCTGTCGAATGGAGTCGCGCAAGGGCTCATGGGTAATGCTCGAAGACCTTATTGCTACGCTGAAGACCTTGACCAGAGTTTAGGAGGGGTCAGATTACGTCGTAGTTCCGCCCCGTAAAACAACGATAATAAGAGTTTATGTTCGACCCTGACTATTATATGTCAGAAAACTGTATCATAACGAGGCTCATTATAACACATTTTTTCATTATGAAACAATTTATCTCACCAATCAGAGCTCAAGAAACAGTTGTTTGACCAATTAGATAAGGATAGCATCGGACCTGGGCTGAGTTCCAAGGCCTTCTAATTTAAATTTCACTGCGTGGCCTAGTGTCATAGTGGGGTAATCGAGGAGGCCATGGTCAAATACACGGCATTGTCTGCGTCCCATGCGCTCTGTTCAGTACAAAAAACTGGCGAAATCTCGACAGATATTTATGAATATTTATGTTCGAACATAAAATAGTTATAATAGTTATCGTCGAACATAAACAGTCGTATGCAACTCGCCTATAATGGTAATTAAGACACTCGTATGGAAATTATAAAACTCGCATACGCTCGTTTTATAAACATACTCGTGTTTTAATTATTGCCATTATAGGCTCGTTGCATAATGTAGGCCTACTATTAGGAGGCAGTGCTTCAAAAATACGATATTTTAATACGATCAGCTGTTGAGTGGCAGCAAAGGCTATTTGATAATGTTGGTGCCTTTCTTTTGAAGAGTTGGGTATCGAGTGTACGTTACAGGGAGTTGCACGTAACTTACTAAATTGAATCGAACTTTTGAAGTACAAGAGGGGCAATGTCAATGGCTTCAAATGATTGCTACGGGAAGTAATTCTTTTGTCCTATTCATTACTCCACGAGAGACTTAGAACTGACGTGAGGGCCGGAACGGGATGCTTTCAGCCTCGTGAGGACAACTGAACAACTGCATGATATGAGAACAAGTGTCTCATGGCCTAAAAACGCTGGCCATGCCTCTCTGTTAATCCGCAGGTTATAAGCCTCTGATCCGCGTGGTTTACTTGTCCCAATCGTAGGGTTAGTTACTTTTAATAATAATAATAATCTCACGCTATGCATACACAGATCAGTCAAAGCTAACGCGCACACAGTGCGTGCCAGCAGATAGCGCTGTCTCACGCCATCACTCGCCCACTGAAATGACACATGACGTACTGAACCTGATGTCCTACCCCGTTACTGGTGAAGGAATAGGCTGCATACTGTCCTCGCACCATAATAACACTGCCGCCGAAAGCCCGTTACATTATAATAGCAATGCGGAGCCTTTGCACACTCGGCGTAGCCTACTGCTAGGGTCCAAGCTTCGTGAATCTGAGAAGAATGTGGATCGCGGACGATCACGATATATGATGACGATGACTGACGTGCTGTGTTCTCTGTCCGTGCGTAGTGAAACGGTTCCTTTTCTCAAGGAACATATATGATTAGTAGCATGGCCACCTCTTGCTGGTGGGCCATTGCAAGGAGTCTAGCACTTGAGCTGTGGGATTCTTTGTGGTGGTCCAGCAATGAGTAGCAGGGGGCTTTGCTCTTCAATGAAGTTTCATGTCTATATAATACGTTCCTTTTATGATAGTCGGTTGTTCAGATTCTTGTGGTGGGGTTATGATGAAAATACATGTAAATTCTTCTTGTTGAGAATGGTGGAGATTCTCTATGGAAAATAGTGATGTCGAATCTGTTTGTTGAAAGGAGAATATGATAGATGTTTTATGTTAATTTTTGTATGGTTATGAATGAAGAGGCTTGTAGTAGAATATATATTTTTTATAAAAAGGTTTTCCTTGTGTGCATACATCCACCACCCTAAATATATAACTGGAGAAACGTTACAATAGTAACAGAACCAAATACATTGGTCGGTGACTCACTCACACATTGGCAACACTACAGTGGTTTGAGCAACGGCCCTATGTTCAGTATTGGTAACTTGCCATGGTGGGTGAGTGGTTATCATGTCGGACTACCAACCCCAAGCTTGCAGGATCGCTCCTGGCTGTGGTAAGTAATTTTTGAAAGGCGGCAAAAATCACGATAAGCATATCATACGATGTTGGCATGTTAAAGAACCCATTTGAATTCAGTAGGCCGTGTTCATAATGGCAAAATTAATCTCGGGATTTTCCGCCAACACAAAGTTCCTCATTTATCTACTAGAAAGCGCTATAGTGTCAAGGAGCTTAGATATCTAACCTTCACTTTCATAGTGCTTCAAGGAACAACAAAATTCGACATGCAAGCTGTCCTCTGGATGTCAAATAAAGCTTGCACTAAAGGCCATACGATATTATTATTATTAGCAGTATTGGAATATACTGGAATACCAGATAACACGGCGGGCTGTTGACAGGCCCTTCTCTTCTCGCCTGTCCCATCCCCTCACCCCGCAAGTTCACAGAGCTTGGACCCAAGTTGTGATGCACGCCGAGAGGCTGGCTCGTGCATCTCTTGGCTGGTCTGACAGCCGGCTCTGCGATAGCTCTCCGCCGTGTCTGATCGATTCAAGTTGGGATCGTTAGCGCACCGGACGTAATATAAACAAACTAACTGTTCATCCAATGCGTTGGTTGTCCAACACATCTACATTGTTTGTCCGCGTACCGGTACTTGCAGGTTACGTACTTAGCACTGAAACAGTCAGAAATACTGACACGAATCATGGAACTCATTTACAGCATTGCAATTTCGGTCATATTATTGGTTTCTTTTTCTCCTTGTTTTCGCCTCAATTCGCTTTCATATTTATAATATACCGAATACCGTTCAACGTCCGACCGATCAACAACACATCTCTCTCCTCAACTATTAAAAAAAACACTCCTCTGAAAATCCCAAATTATCAAAAACACCAATCGGTCGATAATACAGTAATTACGGCTCGCTGCGTAACTAAGCAATACCGGTACGAGGATAACCGCCAAGTTTGTGGCCCAGAAACAAAATACCGTATGGTATGGGAAAGTGCAAATATACGTCTTTTCCAAGTGTTCTAATTATCAATTTTGAAGTACCGCATTATGAATATTAAAATGTGTACGAACAATGAGTGAAAATGTATGAAATGTATGTGCTCGAAATTAGGCCTAAAAACTGATGAATGCGTGGACAATAAGAACTTAATAGAAATCAATTTGGTGTATATACCGTAATTAGTTCGGCATCATTAGTTGCCAAGATGTTCTGCCTTCAGTAAAACTCGCACCTTCCGACACTTGTATTCAATTTAATCATCGTTTCTGCGTGTTATTACGGTTTGCCGCGTCTTTCTTACAAAAACTAGCCTCGCTAGGTGCTCTCATATTTCTATTTGTGATGTGTGACATGAGACGTGCAGAGTGTATTCTGCCATACCAAGGAAAAATCTTGAATTGGCACCTGGAACAAGATTCACACTCCATATTTCGGAAGAAGATTTAGTTTCACTCATTTCAGGCACTGTGTCAAAATATTTGTTGATATTCGGCACTTGTTTTTTCTATATTTAGTTTCCTATATTGTTTATTTTATTTTATTTACAATTACTATTACAAAATTTCTTGTTTTTCTAACTGTATTAAAAAAATGTGAAGCCTAATATTAAATTTTATTTTATTTTAGATTGTAAGGATATCCATTTTCATTATTTTATTTCATTCTTACAATTTATCTCAAACATTTTTATATCAAACAAACTTTAGACGTAAGTACATCTCTAGAATTGTATTTTTATTCTTAATTCATTTTATTCTTAATTGTGCTGAAGAAGACCTCAATGTCAGGTGGACAATATCGATACTAATATAATAAAGCTGAAGAGTTTGTTTGTTTGTTTGTTTGTTTAAACGCGCTAATCTCTGGAACTATCAGTCGGATTCGAAAAATTATTTTTGTATATGATAGACAGATTCAAGAGGAATAGTTTTGCATTAGGCTACACCTCTCAGGTAACCTTAAAGATCGATTTTTGTTCAGTAAGTCGGAAGAACACGCGCTCCCGAACAAAAAAAACAGCTTCAACAATACCTAAGTCTATTGTTGCCTGGCAGTGTGGGCTGCATCACGTCGCCCGTACCAATGTTCTGGTGCAGAATTGCGAGCTACTTATAAATTGCAGTCACGGGGAGTAATTTCTGAGACCCCTTAAAACAGACATCAACATGCCAATATTATGCCTCTGTATAAGGGCGATGGTGTTGAGGTTATCAGCTGCAATAAGCGTTGGTGCTTTCCGATCCTTATCCTTGAGCGCTCCAGTTCTGTAGTGGTATTCATTACCATCCATAAGACAAATAAATCCACCGGGCGAAGCCGGGCACCACTGCGAGTATAACATATACAGTATATTTGTGTATGTATGATTTAAACTCTGAATTCATCTATCAGTACGAATATCTACAAACATTGTGCTATCAATGGCAAATGTATTTGCATTCTATTACAGTTTCATGACATTAAAATCCAAGACTAGTTGGAGTGGTTTACAGCTTTAAGCAGAGGAATAGCCATTTTCTTGCTACTCAAAGGGGCGTGCCATTTAGCTTCAGCTTGCACTAGCCAGCGCAGCGAAGGCATCTCCTTCCGGTTGTTTCCTCCATGATGACAGGCCGGTAGTGGCGTTCCTTGGCAGGGATCTTACTTACCGTCAGCTTTCTGTCCACTTCTTACATACGACCTAGCTTAGCTCTAGACTAGACTCTCCCGGTTTCATACATACAAATCATACTCAGAAATGAATTACACTTGCCACCCTCTCCCTACGCCAGTTATATATTTTTAAGTTCCGAAAGGTTTCAGGAATGTCAAGCTGCTTGCCTCTCGCCAAAGCGATCAATGCATAATGAAATAACTATATAACACCTGGTTTGTAGTGATGGAGGACAAATGGTAAGGTTACATTGTTAGTAACTTATTTAAGGTGACGCGGACTATATAACACGATGTTTGTAGTGATGGGGGACAAATGGTAAGGTTGCAATGTTAGTAACTTATTTAAGGTGACGTGGACTATATAACACCATGTTTGTAGTGATGGGGGACAAATGGTAAGGTTACATTGTTAGTAACTTATTTAAGGTGACGCGGACTTTATAACACCATGTTTGTAGTGATGGGGGACAAATGGTAAGGTTACATTGTTAGTAACTTATTTAAGGTGTCGCGGACTATATAACACGATGTTTGTAGTGATGGCGGACAAGTGGTAAGGTTACAATGTTAGTAACTTATTTAAGGCGTCGTGGACTGTACAACACCAGGTTTGTAGTGATGGGGGACAACTGGTAAGGTTACATTGTTAGTAACTTATTTAAGGTGACGTGGGCTATATAACACCATGTTTGTAGTGATGGTGGGACAAATGATAAGGTTACATTGTTAGTAACTTATTTAAGGTGACGCGGACTTTATAACACCATGTTTGTAGTGATGGGGGACAAATGGTAAGGTTACATTGTTAGTAACTTATTTAAGGTGACGCGGACTATATAACACCATGTTTGTAGTGATGGGGGACAAATGGTAAGGTTACATTGCGGACTACAGTCGCGATATTCTTGTGGAGTTACTTAGCTGTGATGGAAGTCAGCTGACCAAAGTGGGCCACCAGCTTCATCCCACGACTGACGTAGGAAGCATTTAACTCGTCAGAACGGGTTTACTCAGATTTGTCTGTTGGCTCGTTACTTTATTGCTTCAGCTATCAACATGCGCAAATCACGTTTCGACATCAACGCCCCACAGACTTTCTCCGGGTTCCTACGAGCTCGCAACTAGTGAGACGTGGGTTGGCGACCACGGGATCCCAGCTGAGTGGTTCTCGAGATTACCCGTTACATCCAAGAATCTGGGACTTTGTCTTATACTACGGAAGAGATATAGCCTATTTCCATTGATTTTTTCTTCTTGTATTATAGAGAAGATTTGTAAGATTTTGGTACAAACCGCACGTCTGGTTTAAGAGCTTGTGTTTTGTGAAACATACGCCTTAGCGTTCTATATACCGGTAGCGTACATGATTTTTAACGGTTTAGTCAGCGTAAGCTAAAGGCGCACGGACGTCGGTTATTTTTTTCGATGTGCTGCACTAAAATCAGTTTTCTTAACTCACCTTTGTTGATAGATGAATGTTTCTATGTTTCTCATACATTACGAACCTTTATCGAAATATGCTTTATAGAATTATGAAAACCGCATCAGTAGTTCTCGAGTTTCGCCTGAATAAACAGACAAACTACAATACTTTATTTTGAACTATATGCATAGAACATAAACTGGAGCTGTGGTGTTCGGGCAGCGCACCAGCCTGTCACCAGGTAGGTCCCGGGTTCGCTTCCCGGCTCTATTGGGGATTATAGAAACATACGTGAGTGCTGGAACGGAGGGCGCTCAGCCTTGTGCGGGCAAAAAAGTAATTAATTCGTTGCATATAGACAAGACTACGATTACTTCAAAAGAAACCAGTCAAAAGACTGAAGACTCAAACAACAACAACAACAACAACAACAATTTCATTAATTAAGCACAACATAAACAGAAGCCACCAACATACAATTATACTCCATTAAAAAGAAACTGATTCAATTGACAATAAAACCAGTACTATTTCACGACCTAAAATACTAGTTGGCAATGCCTGGAAAAGTCAAGATACAGTAGTCTAGGTAGATAATACAACATTTTTAGCCTACTTTTCACATTTTGCAAAAAGCCTTAATTGCATATTTTGCAAAAAATAAGAAAAAGTAGACTTATGAGATCGATCCGGGCAAATGTGTCTCTGTCTGTCTATCTATCTGTCTGTCTGTCCTTCTGTCCGTCCGTCTGTCTGGCTGGCTGTGTGTATGTCCCTCCCCCCTATAAACTCCTTAACGGCTGCAGCAATCGAAACCAAATTTGGTATGAGTAAAGATCTATACCTGAATATCTCAAACCCATATATGAAAATGATGTCGGTGCTACCAACTGCTGAAAAACCGTACTTGTAATTTGAGCTCCATATTGGATATCTTGGAACCTATGCCTGGGAGCTATTCCAAAATTGGCACGCATATAGATAATAGTATTTTAGTTTAATTTCCAGGAGGCCATACATGGCAGTGTTACAAAAATGATTCTAAGCCTGCTGATAGGACCAATTTTTAAATACATGTAACTTCCATACTAACAAATGGATTTCAACCAAAATTGGCACAACAAGAGATCATAATATTTCAGATTATTTCTGACTAACGCATGCATGATATTGTTGTCAACATGATTTTACGCGCGCGGATAGATCCAATGTCTAACTGCATGTAACGTCCATGCTATCCATTGGACTTCAACCAAATATTGTATTCTGTACCTTAAGAGATGGAACTAAGAATATATTCAGTCACCAGAGCTCCCAACTATAGTGCTCTATTAGGCTACATTATGCCAGGTATATTTCGAACTAATTAGAGTTTTTGATATTACCAACTTAATTTCGTCATTATTCTAGATAGGTCCATATAGATTAATCATTGGCATGAGTCTTAATTTAAAAAACAGTAGGTTCTTTAGTTCGTCACGGAACTTCTTGGTAGCACAGTATATCTGATAAAATGTCCATATTAATTGTTTTTATTAGAGTTCAAATATATGTTTAAATACTTTCATAAATACTTTTGTTGCAGCTTCGGTGGCGTAGATGGTAGTATGCTGAGCTCCTATGCTCGAAGTCACGGGTTCAAACCCGGCCGAAGCCGTCTGATTTTTTAAGAGCATTAAAAATCCCTCTGTATGCCTTTCTTCGGAGGGGAAGGAAAGCTGGCGGTCCCATGTCATATATTTATGGCATGTAAAAGAACCATCCACTAACTAATCTACAAGTTCAATTATTAATTAAGAGTCTTCAGTACTTGGAATTGATTAATGCAGCTTTCCATGGCTCCCTGTCTTCAGCTAATCGTTTCATCTCTACATAGCTACCACACCCTACATCCAAGGCAATCAGTTTAACATATTCTAACCTTGGTCTACCTCTACAGTTCTTGGGCTTGATCCATTCCTGCTATTCCTGGGTGTCTTAGATGTGTCCTACCAACCTATCTCTTCATTACCATTCGCCAGAAACATCTCGTTTGTAACCCTATCTACCCATCTGATCTTCACCAGTCCAAGTTTCACTTCCATAGAGCACCACGCTCCAGACAAAAATGACTTCCTAATACCTAAATCTATATTCGATGTTAACAGATTTCTTTTCTGTAGAAAAGCTTTCCTTGCCTGAGCCAACCTACTTTTTATATCCACTTTGCTTCGCCCATCACTGGTTATTTTGATTCCGAAGCAGCAGAAGTCTCCTACTTCCTTTAGGTTTTCACCTGCCAATTCGACATCCATAGGCGTTTCTGCATTCCAATATTTTTGTTTTACATTTATTAATTTTCATCATGAATTCTTTCCTCAAGACGGAGTCCATACCATTCGAATCCTCTAGTGTGTCGGCTAAGATGACGATCTATTTCCTCCTTGAATCTTTACTCCTAATTGTAGTAATTTTTCTCCAATTTCCTTCATTGCTTCTTTAATGTATGGACTGATAAGGATATCCATTACTTTTAGTAATTATTTTGAAGGTTTAGCAATAGCAAATATTTGTTCTTTATAATGAGTAATTTATAGATTTGACACAACGATATCTTAATTAATATTCTTAACTTAACTTTTAACTGCAGAATTAAATAGTCGTTTCTTAATTTATAATGATTGGCGTAATACTATTTAGAACTAGTTCTAACTAGGCAGCGTACCGGTCACCTTGACCTCTTCAGAGTTCGCTGACTGCACGATGCTGATGTTGGAACTCTTTGTGTTATAGATTACATTCTGTCTCCCTCTATTGATGGGTTTTCAAAACTCAATTGATGGGCGACAATTTACTGCTGTAGCTTGCTCGGACCAATATGAAGCTCCTAAAAATAGGACAAGACCAGTCGGTACGAGCGAGAATAACTCTCTTTTATTGTAGAAGGTAAAAACCGAATTGGGCTGTTAAGTATTGAGACTGTAAAGCGAACTATATAACACCATGTTTGTAGTGATGGGGGACAAATAGTAAGGTTTATTGTTAGTAACTTATTTAAGATAACGTGGACTATATAACACCATGTTTGTAGTGATGGGAGACAAATGGTAAGGTTACATTATTAGTAACTTATTTAAGATGACGCGGACTATATAACACCATGTTTGTAGTGATGGGGGACAAATGGTAAGGTTACATTGTTAACTTATTTAAGGAGATGTGGACTATACAAATCCTAAAGTCATATATAATAATAATAATAATAATAATAATAATAATAATAATAATAATAATTTCTCAGGGACATAATATAGAAAGAGACATGATTTTGTTGCCAATAACTGTCTATACACCTTCAACTGCTGAGCCAAGAGAAAGTGCCGTACTATAAATATGCCCCTGAAAGTGTACTGGAAAATGATGATAATTTTAGCTTTAAGGAGCCAAAAATCTAGGTTATCGGCCCCTAATGATCTGGGTGACAGCGAAAATGTCAATGAAGTGGAAACCAGAACGAAAATGAAGTGAGAAGGAGAATACTTACAAAAGGGAACTCAGATTGAAACTACTCACAAAATGGAGAGCGGTAATACGTACAAAAGGGAATTTAGAACGAAAAATACTCATAAAAGGAATACATTGAAAAATACGCCCAAAATGTAGGTTAAGTTCAAAATACGTACAAAATGTAATGTAGAGTCGAAATACTTACAAAATGCAAGTGAAATTCAAAATACTTACAAAATGCAATTGAAATTGAAAATGCTTACAGAATGTATGGTAGATTCAAACGACTCAATTGGATGGACAATACTTACAAAATGTAATTTAGATTCGAAATACCCACAAAATGCAATTGAAAATCAAAATACTTGCAAAATGCGCACCCTACAAAATGCAATTAGATTGAAAATACTTGCAAAAAGCGGTTTAGGTTGAAAATACAAAATGCAATTGAAATTCAAAATACTAACAGAAGTCCCAGCCCCTATATTGAAAGACTTAATAAAAAGGAATTTAGATTGTTAATCCGTACAAAATGCAATTGAGGTTGGAACCACTCACAAAATGCAATTTAGATAGAAAAGACTTATAAAATGCAACGGAGATTGAAAACACCTACAAAATGGAGTGTAGACGCAAAATAAATCGCTAAATAGAATTTAGATACACGGGGAGCCAATTAATATTAACAATAACAGTGCGGGAATCTTAAAGAGAAAAGAAAATATAATGAAAAGAAAACAAGAGGTCTGACCCCTCGAAGAAGGAGGGATCAGGAAAGATGAGACAAGGGCCAATTAAGGCGGGAAAGGAAGATACTCCCTAGGCCTCGGATACCCTAATACCGTCGGGATCGGAAAAGAACAAGAGTTTTCCAAGGGAGGTCGACAGGAAATAAGACGGAGAGGAGCCCGGCACAAGTAAGTGGAAGCAATGCCGGACTCAGCTGCTAGTCGCATTGCAAACAGTGACATGGAGGCGTCAAAGAAAGAGCAAAGAGGTGTTGTTCGGTTTCTGACAGCGAAAGGAGTAGGTGGAACGGACATCCATCGCCGAATGTCACAATTGTACGGCGAACACTGCATGTCCCTTGCAAGGGTCAAGGCGTGGCACAAGCGTTTCAGGGAAGGATGATGCCCGGTCTGGGGCATCCCCTGCATTACCGATGACAACGTCCAGCTGGTTGATGCACTCATTACCCAGGACCGCCGAGTGACAGTGAACGCCATAGCCGCCGTGGTCGGATTGAGCGTCGGAAGTGTGCACACCATCATGAAGGAACGACTGCACTTGCGGAAAGTGTGTGCCCAATGGGTGCCCCACAGTCTTCAACCACACCAGGAAGCATGCCGAATGGCCTACTGTCTTGGTTGGACGATTGATGCATGCTGCTGCTCAATTTGTATCGTCACGTGACGTGCACGCGTCCCCTCTAGCGACGGGCTGTGACCTTCCAGCCTCTGGTCGGAACGACACCTCGTTACACACGCCACGATTAGCCGATGTCGTCACCGGTTTGCGCATTACAACCTCCAGCTCGTTACTTTTTGAACGCACCTTATATATATGTCTGAGCTCGAAGTTTGGACCTTTCCATGTGTCTGTCTGTAGTGCTTCCGTGGAGTGGACATCCACTGGAATCTGCAGTGCCTTTTCTCTCTTCGAGGACGAAGATGGAGGCAGGTGTGTCCTGTAGGCAGAAGGTGGATTTGATGTCATCCAGGAAGAATGATTCATCGGCTTAGTCTGTTTTCGGTGAATTTGGAGATCTTAGAATGCTTTTCAGGTATCTGGCTTTTAAACTTTCAAGTTTCCTCATGTTGGATATGTTAAGCTTTTTCCATATCATTTGGATGTCGTATGTTGCCACTGGGGCAACTTACAGTTTGAAAAGGGATGTTGAGCCGTACAGTTGTCATGGAAACTGAAGTTCTAAATGATTTAAATCTCTTGGCGTCTTAAAATCCCTCAGTATGCCTTCCTTCGGAGGGGAAGTAAAGCCGGCGGTTCCATGTCATAGACTTATGGCATGTTAAAGAACTTTCCACTAATTACACCTGTGTGAAACTAAATTGTATAGGTTAATAATGTAAACAACGCTCTTAGGTTGCTATGTTCGTTGCCAAGAGCCGACTGCGGTGGCGTCTAGTAGCTAAGTTCTGAACTAGGCCTAGTAGTCGTTGACGGTGGCGTTTGGCCTCCAAAGTAGGAACTATTTGAAAAATTCAAAGTTGCAGTCCTTACTTGAATTTAAAAAAACAGACACACACACTAATACAGTCATCACAATTAACACCGGTTATCAGACAGATTGTACACACACCCAAAGTACACGGGGCTACATGACCGCGTTGTCGCAGCCCCTAAACTAAGGAACCAACCAACCATCTCTTGGCGTCCCTTCCGTCTACCGTCGTCACTCGTCGCTATGGCAATTATCGGACAGTTTCACCTTTTGAGTCCTTTTATGTTCGACTATGTCGAAATGTGAACATTATGTATCAGAAAACTGTATCATAATGAGGCTCATTATAACACTATTCTTCATTATGAAACAGTTTCTCCCACCAATCAGAGCTCAACAAACAGTTGTCTGACCAATTAGGTAAGGATACATTCGCGCATGCGCTCGAAATCCAACATATTTCTGTGTTGGCAAGCAAAGTGAATGGTCTCTGCTTTTGGAGTGCCTTGACCCACGCATGCGCTCTGTTCAGTCAGCAAAGCCAAGCGCGCCCTGTTCACTAACTGAATTAACTGAATCCCACAGATATTTATAAATATTTATGTTAAAACATATAATAAAGTTATAATTATCGTCGAACATAAACAGTCGTATGCAACTCACCTATAATGATAATTAAGACACTCGCTTCGCTCGTTTTATAAACATACTCGTGTCTTAATTACCATTATAGGCTCGTTGCATAATGTACTATTATTTCACTGTCGTCTTCCCGCGAAACGTTAAAATACAAGCCGATTCCAGTGGGGTAGGCCTATTTACGGGAGGTGATTAGTGGGACCCACCCTCTTATAGCCAAATAATGTTAATTACTAATTCGAGAGCATCTCTCTTTACTTGTGTAAAACGTTTAGTTGCTACCTAAACTGAACTCTCGCTTAAGCAAAACAGTTCAAATAAAACGCATCAAACGCTATCGAGATCGAAAACGAAAACGTGTAGTTTAGCTTCCATTGATTATCTCATTTTGCCCAAGCAAATACAAAAAACGCAAAGGAAAAGACAACAAATACAAAACCAAAAACAAAAGCAAAGGCAAAGGCAGAAAACAAAAAACACAAAACCAAAAACGAAAATGGAAAATCAATAAAAATAATGTTATTGGTCCTACGTCCCTGTTAACTACTGCGGCTTTTCGAGACGCCGGGGTGCCAGAATTTTGTCCCGAAAGGGATGTTTAACGTGCCAGTAAGTTTACTGACACGGCTCCCTCGCATTTGCGCACCCTCAAATGCAAGCTGATTGCACCAGGATTTGAACCTGCAACCTTGGGCATAGCAAGCGAGAACATTACCGCTGAGCCACGCAGCCAGTCAAGAGAAAATCAAAACCAAAGCAAAAGCATAAAACATTTTGACACTTTCACGTGTTTTCTAGCTTTTCAACTATTGACACAAAATAGCGAACTGGACCCTGAGTGCTCTAAGAGAAATTTAAACACTGTTTACGACATTGAAATGTTTTCTATGGAACGGTTTTAAACGTGTAATTGGGACATCGCAAGAAGGTTACTGACCATTAGGGCTCGGATGTTTAAAACCTAGACATAGCCCGAATATGCGAGCAAATATGACAACATATAACCTGAAAATTACTAATTTAAATACGGCCGTTTCTTTTTAATTATAAATCCAAGCAACAATCCCTTCCAGATTAAATGGTTAACTTAATTCTTGATTTCTATTTCCATATTAATTTTCTGAGTATTCATGTTTAAGTGGTTATTTACAGTGTAAACACTAGTTCCCGTTCGCTGAGTTGAGGATCATTGCACACCTACAGCTGCCTCAAACTACCCAAATATTACGTTCTTACCAAAATAGGCTCCAAATATGACTCAATGATAAAGAATGTTCGAAATATGCATTTATATGACAAATAAAAAAATTATACGAGCCTTACGGTAGTCGCATATGATGTGTAACATGTGACATGTTATCCTACTATGTGTGTCCCGGGAGCGCAAATCCCTTGTTGACAATGAACTCTGTAGGTCATTGAAATAACTACTCGTAAACTCCAGAGCCAAATCCTGACCGTAATGAATCATAATTATCATTTGCCGTGGCGGAAGCAATACACTGCCTACTTGATGCGAGCTGCGCTCTATACCAGCCAGTTAGTGAACCCATGCCAGCGATGTTATTGAAAATGGCCTCGTTTTGCCGATCAGCGCACTGCCAAGTTTAGGCGGGATTAAAAATTAGGTGTGCAGTAGGTATATTAAATGTGTTTCTCCCAGTGATATGTTTAGATCAACGAAGTTTCAATTATTGTTAGTAGTCGGCGTTAATATACTGAATTCCTACGTTGTTTGGAGTGTTGGCTGATGGGATATAGATGGCCGACAGTACATCGAGTGCTTACATTAAATAAGAATACAGCAAAAGTATGAAGATTTAATAAATCGTAATTGTTTTCAGCAAATATGGCATAATGAATATTTTCACACCAAAGAACGACAACTTGAAGATGATTTATTGTGGGAATTTCTTTAATGGGGCCTCCAAACCTCGAGGTAAACCGTATGCGATTTACATTCCACATAGTCACATGGCTTAGAGTACGTCGTTGTACTGATCTACGCCACCGCGCGCGCTCATTGTTTCCGTCTCATCCACTTCCGTCCCATCCACTTCCGTCCCTTTTCCAGAATCACTCCCACAAAAATATCCAGATACCGAGTGGGAAGATGTTACACATCAAAAACCTTCCTCTAATTATTACACCTGTGTGAAGCTAAATTGTATAGGTTAAGAAGATAATCACTTGATTTGCATCAGAAACCAATCGGCCATGAAATAAGAGACAAAGAAAAAATATGATTTTTCCTAAACACGCGAGCACGAATCATCATGAGCCCTAGTTTGAAACATATCACGTGTTGCTTCCCTTCCATGAGGAGGCGAGTTAGTTATTGTTGTTTTAAGGGGCGGAACTACGAGGTAATCTGCCCATCTTAACACGGATTATAGAATACAAAATGGAGAGCGGTAATACTTACAAAAGGGAATTTAGAACGAAAATACTCACAAAAGGAATAGATTGAAAAATGTACCTTAAGTTCAAAATACGTATAACATGCAATGTACAGTCGAAATACTTACAAAACGCAATTGATATTCAAAATACTTACAAAATGCAAATGAGATTGGAAATACGCAATGCAATTCAGATTGAAAAACTCCCTTTCAGATCCAAAACACTCACAAAGTGCAACTGAAATTCAAAATGCTTACAAAATGCAATTTAAATTGAAAATGCTTACACAATGTAATTTAGATTAAAGATACCCACAAAATGCAATTGAGAATCAAAATGAGGAGGTTATGTGACATATATTGTTGAGATTTAGAGAAGCAGAATTTGTACGAGATGACTTGGTAATGTAATGATTTGTGATATTTGTTCGTTCACGAAAGGAAAGTCAAGAAGAACTTCTCCATCTAGCTGCTTGCTCGATTGAATGAACTCGGTAATATGATTTCAGTTATGTAGATTTGAAGGCGTGCTGTTCGATATTCAGCTCACAGTTCTCCCTTACAAGGTTGGTAATGCCGTATATCTTTTTAAAGCGCCAACAGACTCCACAACTTCCTAAATAGGTCAGACTTCAGTGAAGCGGCACATCAATTTGCCGTGAGCGAGACTCTGAGTCTACCGACATGACTGGGTCATCCCAGCACACAGCAACTACTGCAGAGTAAACTCACTAAACTTTATCTTAGGGACTCTTGTTTCAAACTAAGACATATCAGGCCACCACTTCACCTTCGTCAGGGGCGTATCCATAGAGGGAGGGTTGCAATTGCCTCGAAAAATCAGACTTCGAAAACTGTTATCTTATTATAAAACTAGCTACCCACCCCGGCTTGGCCTGGGAACAGTTATAAATGCATTACGTGATATGCGCTTTTTTTTTCGATTCAATGAATCCGTTTTATGTCTCGGCATGATGGGTTAAAATCATGCTATTAATTATATTATCACGGAGATGCATGTGCAACAAATTCTTGTCAGACGTAATTTAAGAATGAAACACAAACCCCCCTTCCGTCCAATCTTAACTTGACTGTGTATTTTGCGAAACGAAAAGTTCACAGGGGAAATGAAGAAAAGCCGAGTTGCACTTCCAGGGAAACTCCAAACACAACCACTCTTCTCTGAAGTCTTAACTCAACACGACTCGACTGTTTGCTGCTGGCTGTATCTGGGGTAATAGGCTCGCCCGCTAGCTAGGCTGTAACTGGAGTGATAGGCTCGCCCATAGCTAGCTCGTAAACTGTCGCCTCAGTAATTGAATGGAGATTGTTGGAAGAAATGAAAATGTAAAAACCGTCATAGTGGGCGATGTATTGAAGATAAAGAGATATGCTCTCCCAAACTTTTTTGTAGAGCTTTTCATGCTGAACAATTCTTACACTCATAGTATATTGATATGTTTAACGGTTTGACCAGCGTAAGCTTAGAGAGCGCACGGAGGCGGTTTTTTTTTCGACTTTTTCACTGAAATCGTTACTGCTTGGCTTCCTTTGATCATAAATAAATTATTTTCTACAGAAACCTTCCCCGAGTTATCCTTTACAGAATGGTGAAAACCGCATCAAAATCTATCCTGTGGTTCTGGAGATTACCCGTGACACCAAGTATCATGGACTGTTTTATACTAAGTAGAGGTACCAAAATCTTCCAAATCGTCTCAATAGTACAGGAAAAATCTTACATTTTTTGAAAAGTCAACGGAAATATATTTATTTGTTTATATAGTGCTTTTAAACAAATAAGCAAGACGATAGCCCCTGGCAGAACTGTGTCGCGTACAGCCTGCATAACAGTAAAGCGGGGCGGGTGGCTTAACACAATTGAATCGGTTGGAGGTGAAAGGCATTAAGTCAAAAATGGTCATTTTTTAAACAATTGGTATTCTGAAGTATTTACCCAAGGATCTTGGAACGTAATTCTGTTTAAGTCAGAAACCACTGCTTCATGCAGTGCGATCAGAGCAGAAAAGCTTTAGGTCAATGGCATGCTGCCTTTCAGCGCCATATTCCATACTTAATGTAGTGTTGGCCGCACTGCAAGATTCCCGCGTGTTACAGTGCTATTCTAAATTATATTTGTACAGGGCTTAGGTGGTTGTTATGTTACAAATCCATTTCAAAGTAAAATATCATGTGAAATATCCATTCTGGATGGCTTTAGGCCGCACTAAACTGACCACGGAACTGAAAGGCATTAAGTCACATTTCCAAAATTGCTTTGAGAAATATATTTATTAAATTAAAATTGATATTCCGCTAACACTAATATAACCTGAATAGTTGCTTCACAGCATACATGACTAATATAGTGTGTTTGTTAAGTTCTGTTCTGTCAATGAGGTTTTATCTGTCCCCTGAAAAGTGGTGAAAATTGGTGAAAACTGACTTAACTTTCCAGCTCCGGCTGATTCAATTATAATATGATTGTAACAATGAATTCTTGAAAGTGTTACTTAGACGTTATGTGTAATGTACCATCATTTGAGCCCGAAGGATGTGCTGCTTTAAGGGGGGGGGGGAGAGATTCAGCTTAGGAGAGGAATAACATGTGAATATTCATTCGATTGTTGAATATACTACAAGTATTGTTGACATATGATACTCATCACAGTAAGCATAAGGTTTTTTTTAGAGCAGCTGAAAATAGTTCTTTTTTAAGAATAAATACAGTTTATAAAAACAAATATAAATCCTAATGACCTGATTGAGGTAGATTTTGTAGGTGCAGATGTAACACACACCTTAGAGAAAGAAAGTAGGACATTTCTTATAAACTTGGGATATATCAGGGAAACGTTAATGCATGGTAAGAAATTTTGAAATTTTATTCCTCTCTTAAGTTAGATCTCCCCCCTTAATAGAAATAAGAATGGCGTTGTATTGATAGGGGCGGAAGAAAATTTACGCTTTATTCGTAGTGAATAAGTCACGTCAACACGTACGAAAAGGAATGAATCATGGTTTTTATCATGTCCACTTAAACGCCTAAATGAAGCACTAACCTGCTCTGGTCTCAAACAACAGAGTAGAGTACTCACCTGCAAAGAAACAAACATGGTGATTAGAATCGCTCTTTAGTTGGTCAACAATAGATTGGATGAGGAGTAACAATCAATTTCCTAATGACTTAAAAAAACACATGAATTTTATTTATACAATAAATAAAACACTTCTAAAATAAAAAAAATAGGGGTTCAATTGGATGACATCTTTTGTTGTAGTAATAGAAGCCATTTTTCAGTGTTGCCTTGTTCTACTAACCATTTATGGCAGGGCCATCCAGACAGGGCTCTGGCCGCGCTCTAAGCCAGTGCTCCGAGCGCTTTGGTGGAAGGTAGTTTCAGAAGTGGTGAGAGGAGCTTGGCTGGCTGACCACGCTGAAGTGTGCAGCCGATCCATCAGTCGCTAGTCTGGTCTAATGCGCTTTGTTGACAGCGTGTAAGTAAATCAGTTTCGCAGTGGTCATGACTGAACAGCATACAAAGAACAGGACTGGTGAAGCAGCAATCTTTAAAGCAGATTGGGAAATTTCATTTTTCTGTACAGCTTATAAAGGGCATGCCAAATGTTAGTGTGCAACAGAGATGTAACTTAATATGTTAAAAACAACCCAATTTGTTGTTGAATTTTCCTCTCTAATATGTTCACAATTCAGTTTGGAATAAATCACAACATTCGTTCGTTTCCTGCACATTCCATACATCGGAGTACCATTCGATTTGTATATGCGGTATATTTGTTATGGCAAAACAGCCCTATTAATATGTCAACAATCCCACAAGAGCCGTGTCTAGTCAGCCTGGTCCGTCTCCTCGTTGCCACAGTGTAGTGGTGGTAGGGGAAGGATCGCTAGTCTGACTGCCCAGTGCTTTATGAGATAGCGGTCTCTATACTAACCATCTGTCATAAGGACAGTTTATGCTTTCAAAGATGCTGATAGTTTAATCTTTAGGCCAAATTTCGGAGAATTTTCGTGCCAAAGTGCTAGTATTTTCTAAAAATCAACTGATATATAGCCTACGTATCTACTTGGCGTAATGTGTTGCATAAAGTTTGAAACAATTCAAAACTAAAAACATTAATAAGTAAAGTGTAAAAATCAAATATAAATCTAGAAATAAACATTATAAAAAAATGAAAATGAAAATCCACAGCCTGCTTCCAGTCTCCGACCGGGTCAGGAATGGAATGAATGAAGCCCCCATCTAGCGGCGAGGATATGAACTGTGCCGGCTGCCGAGGCCTAACGCACTCCTCTGGGGCAATGATTAAATGAATGACAGATGAAATGAAATGATAGTGGAGAGTGTTGCTGGAATGAAATTTTGACAGGGAAAACCGGAATACCCGGAGAGAAACCTTTCTGCCTCCGTTTTGTCCAGCACAGATCTCACATGGAGTGACCGGGATTTGATCCACGGACCCAGCGGTGAGAGGCCGGCGTGCTGCCGCCTGAGCCACAGAGGCTTCTATAAAAATAAAAACCTTGTACAATAATAAAATAAATAGAAAATATATTTAAATAATAAACTTAACTATAAAGAAAATTATGAAAATAATTGCAAAAATAAATTTGAAATTAGTTAATTAACTAATTCAGTAAAAAATCAAAATTAAATCTATAAGAACATAAATTGATAATTAAATAAATACATGGACATTAAAATAACATTAATTTAAATAAATTAAAATATAAAAAATACATAAAACTAAATAAGAAAGCTTTTCAGTCGGTCAACACAAATTGTGGCGGCTTCTATGCCCACGGTCGCGGGTTCAAACCCAGCCAAAGTCGTCGGATAATTTTGCGTTCAAAATCCTTCAGTTTGCCTTCCTTCAGAGGCGGAGTAAAGCCAGCGGGCCCATTGCATAGATTTATGGCATGTAAAAGAACCTTCCACTAATTAAACTTGTGTGAAGCAAAATTTGTACGTCCGGTTTGATTAATGCTCTTAAGTGCCAACGTTCGCCACCAGACACTGTTTACGATGCCCTCTAGTAGTATCCAAGTTCACAGCTAGGTGTCGTGGACGGTAACATTTGGTGGCGAAAGTAGAACTAATGAAATTATTGTCTGCAGTCCTTACCAGAGTTACAGATAACACACACTAATACAGCCATCACAATTAACACCGGTTATCAGACAGATTCTACACACACCCAAAGTACACGGGGAAAAACAGCCTAAAATTGCATTGTTTCTTTAGTAGTTTTCTTTTTGATTCAAATCCTAGCCAAATTAACTTATTTCTTTAAATGTGTTCCTTGGTTGAATGCCCTCGGGCGTCTTTTTTTATTTTTTTGAAAAATCTTCACACCGGAAGTATTTATAAAGGCGTAAGTGAAGCTCTGCATTGATTCAAAATAGCACTCTGTCACTGTTTGTAGCATGGCCTCCTCTTGCTGGTGGGCCATTGCAGGGAATCTAGCGCCAGAGCTAAAGGATTCTTTGTAATGGTCCAGCAGTGAGGTAGTAGGGGGGCCTTGCTCTATGAAGTTCCATGTCTAGAGAGATATTATTTTTATGACTGTCTGGTTTTTTTTATTGTTGAGATAGTGTAGGGTCTGATAGTATCTTCCTTAGTAGATGGAAGTAAAATAAGAAAGAGTATCTGTTTGTTGAGAGGAGAAGTTGGAAGGGTTGATGAGAATTACTATGGATATATAAATGGTGATGGAGGTTATATCTCCTTGGGATGATTTTGTAGGTTTGGTTATGTTGTAAGATGTAGTAACAAGAACAAGAAGTTCCGTGAAGAACTATACAGCCTACTTTTCATGCCAGTGATTATTCTACAGAATATGAACCTATCTAGAATAATGACGAAATTAAGTTGGTAATATAGAAATATCTAATTAGTACAAAATATACCTGGTATAATGTAGCCTAATACAGCACTACAGTTGGCAGCCCTGGTGACTGAATATATTCTTAGTTCCATCTCTTAAGGTACAGAATAAAAAATTTGGTTCAAGACCAATGGATAGCATGGACGTTACATGCAGTTAAACATTGGATCTAACAGCGCGCGTAAAATCGTGTTGGCAACAATGTCATGCATGTATTGATCAGAAATAATCTGAAATAATATGATCTATTGTTGTGCCAATTTTGAATTAAATCCATTAATTAGTTTAGAAGTTACATATATTTTAAAATTGGACCTATCAGCAGGCTTAGAATCATGTTGGCAGCACTGACGTATATTAGTTACTCCAAATTAATCTAGAATGCCAGGTACTATAGGTGTGTTTAGGGTAACAAAATTAGAAACTGCGTTTATTAATAGTTGGCAGCCTTGGTTGCTCTTAAGAATACGCATAGTCATATCTGGTTTTTTTTTTTTTTTTTAGCATATGGCTTTTCATGCCGGGAGTGTCCGAGGACATGTTCGGCTCGCCAGTTTTGTAGCTGCTTCGAGACGGACACCCAATGGGTGAGCTACAAGTACCGTTGGGGAGGGAAGGAGGGAAGTTGGAATGTAAGGACGAGGAGTTGGAAGGTAGCGGCTGTGGCCTACAGTTAGGGACCAACCCCGGCATTTGCCTGGAAGGAAGATGGGAAACCACAGAAAACCATCTTCAAGGTTGCCGGCGGGGGGATTCGAACCTCCTCGCCTCCCGGATGTGAGCGACTGCCATCAGTCATGCCGTAACCACCACGGCTAACTCAGCACATACGAAATTTGGTTGAAATCCAATTGATAGTATAGAAGTTACATGTATTTAAAGTTGGACTTCTCAGCAGGCTTAGAATCATGTTGGTAGCAGTGACGTATATAAGTTACTCCAAATTAATATAAAATGTCAGGTACTATACGAGTGCATAGTTTAAACATGTCGGCTTGCATACTTTCTGATGTATTGGTATTTGGATAAAAAAAATAGAGAGAGCAATTATTAACAGTTGGCAGCCCTGGTGGCTCTTAAGAATACGCTCAGTCATATCTGTTATGTACAGATATTACATACAAAATTTGGTTGAAATCCAATTGATAGTGTAGAAGTTATATGCATTTAAACATTGGACCTATCAGAAGGCTTAAAATTATTTTGGCAACACTGTCATGGTTGGCCTCTTGGAAATTAAACTGTAATAGTCTTATCTACATGTGTGCCAATTTTGGAATAGCTCCCATGCATACCTTGCAAGATATCCAACATGGGGCTCAAATTTCTAGTGCGTTTTTTCAGCAGTTGGTAGCACTGACATTTTCAAATATGGACGTGAGATATTCCGGTGCACGTCTTTACTCATACTAAATTTGGTTTTGATTGCTGCTGCCGTTTAGGAGTTGATAGGGGGGAGGGGGGGGGGGACACACACACAGCCAGCCAGCCAGACAGACAGACAGACAGACACACACACACACACACATTTTCCCGGATCGATCTCATAAGTCTACTTTTTCCTCAATTTTGCAAAATGTGAAAAGTAGGCTAAAAATAGAATGAAGTCAGAATTATGTTTTACAAGTATTGATTCTTTTTCCTTTTTGTGCTTTAACAACCACCACCCCGAAAAATAGTACAGTTACAACTCGTAGAAAATGCAAACTGCTAATTTAATCGACCGGATATGGTTGAGCTTCCGGTGAACAATAGTCTACCGCGTGTCATCATGTCGGCACCTAGTAAGGAACGTTTAGTGTGTTCTTTACGTTTGGAAAAGTGGAGAAAACCACGGAAATTAATTACAAATTCACCAAAAAGGGAAAAGTGGTTTTGGAAGGTTTGGTCCAGGGGTGCTCAACCTTTTGATGTGTAACATCTTTCCCCTCGGTTGCTGGATATTTTTGTGGGAGTGATTTTGAAAAATGGGACGGAAGTGTGTAAGACAGACACTGCCAGCTGGATCGCATCCCTCCTGAACATTCATCAACACACAAAAAGGTTTTTATGTTCGAGCCTGACTATTATATGTCTGAAAACTGTATCATAATGATGGTCATTATAACACTATTTTTAGCCTATTTTCAATTTTGAAAAAATAGGCTTATGAGATCACCTTTTGTCCGTGTGTGTGTGTCCCCCCCTAATAAAATCTAAACCGCTGGAGCGATTTCAGTGAAATTCGGTAAGTTCATAGCACTATTCCCGGCGACCTCGACCGTGCCCTTCAGATTTTGTTACGTCTCACCAATCCAACATGGCGGCTGTGCGAAATATTTCACTAGCATTCAATATCTCCGAAACTATTACCGATATCGCCCTGAAATTGTGTACGGTGATAAAGGGAACTACTAGAAGTTTGCCTATGAGACTTTCCAAAACCTGTTGAATACAAAACCAACATGGCGGCCAAGCGAAGTTGAAACTTTTAAATAGACTTTTCTCGCGATTTAACTATCCAAACGTAATGAAACTTGGTACAGCAAATGTTTATACACATTGCAATGCACTGGAGTCTAATTTAGTTCAATTGTTTACATAACCTCAAAATGGCGGCTGTGCGAAATATTTCACTGGCATTCTATATCTCCGAAACTATTACAGATATCACCCTGAAGTTTTGTACGGTGATAAAGGGCACTGATACAAGTTTACCTATGTATAATTCATAAACCTGCAAAGTACAAAACGAACATGGCGACCAAGCGAATTTGAAATATTTTAATATACTTTTCTCGTGAGTTAACTCTCTGAGCGCAGTGAAATGTGGTACAGTAATTGATTTTGCAGATTGTAATGTATTGCCATCTAATTTAATTCAATTGTTTACATAACCTCAAGATGGCGGCTGTGCGAAATTTTAAAATTAAGTTTTTATTTCTTGTGTCGTAATCATGCGATCGAAGTGAAAGTTGGAATAATGAACCTAGGCAATAAGTGTCCTTGAATGGTACATAACTCGATGGCCTATACATAAAACAATCCTAAATGGCGAGCTTCCGAAATATTTAGACGGTTCTCAATATCTATGAATCTTTTACAGCAACCAAACTGAAATTTTTATGTTCATAGAGACTATGAACATATGTTCACCTATAGGACTTTCAGTAACCTGGTGAGCACGAATCCAACATGGCGGCGACGCGAAGTATAAATATTAAAAATGGACGTTTCTCGCGAATTAACTATCCGAGTGCCGTGAATCGTTGCACGTTAAATGCTTACACAAATGTTGATCCACTGGCATCTAATTTATTTCAATTGTCTGCATAATCACAAGATGGCTGCTGTGCGTAATTTTAAAATCTCGTTTTTACTTCTTGTGTTCTAATCATGCGATTGAAGTTTGAATACCACACGTACAGAATAATCTTAATATAATAGTACAAAAATAAAAATCCAACCTGGCGACCATCTGAAATATTTAGACGGTTCTCAATATCTATGAATCTGTTACAGCAATTAAACTGAAATTTTGTATGTTGATAGAGGCAATTAACATGAGCAGGATATATGAAAATAGGCTGTATAGTTCTTCACGGAACTACTTGTTCATTATGAAACAGTTTCTCCCACCAATCACAGCTCAAGAAACAGTTGTTTGACCAATTAGATAAGGATACCTTCGCGCATGCGCTCAAAATCCAACATGTCTGTACAAATTACCGAAAGTGCACCGTCCATATGTTCGCGTAAATAAAATGGTGAATATCAGACAAGAAATAGCACAGTACCTTAATATATCCAAATCCAATTTCTACACAGCGCGTTGTTTTCAAACGCATTCGGTGACATTTTTACTGAATACTGACGCTCAATCTGCACATATGGCATTGAAGCACACAGAGCGCATGCGTC
Source organism: Meconema thalassinum (assembly GCA_946902985.2). Taxonomy (NCBI): domain Eukaryota; kingdom Metazoa; phylum Arthropoda; class Insecta; order Orthoptera; family Tettigoniidae; genus Meconema; species Meconema thalassinum. The sequence continues at coordinate 343,441,249 of OX336395.1, forward strand.
GGTCGATCAGAGAGCTTGGAAATCAGAGATATCCTATACTCAGCGCAGCACCCAATCACAAAATTCTAGTGACAGTCTCAACAGATATTTATGAATATTTATGTTAAAACATATAATAAAGTTATAATTATCGTCGAACATAAACAGTCGTATGCAACTCGCCTATAATGGTAATTAAGACACTCGTATGGAAATTATAAAACGCGCTTACTCTCGTTTTATAAACATACTCGTGTCTTAATTATAGCCATTATAGGCTCGTTGCATAATGTACTATTTATTTACACACTAACAATACATAACAATTCCAAGACACTTTTTTTTTTCTTCACTGCCTACTTGATATTTCTACTCTCGCACAGCCTTCTTGATACTCTGCTGCTAATCATATCAATATGACTTATTTTAACAGAATCCAACCGACAGTAGTGGCTACGCTGGCTAAAGCGCTGCGTTAGGCCATGGGGCCAAGCTCTCTGCTGACTCGGTAGACGTGTGGGTTCGAGCCCCACCGTCGGCTGTCCTTGAAATGGTTTTCCGTGGTTTCCCATTTTCAACGCCACGCAAATGCTGGGACAGTACCTTCTGACAGGCCACGGCCGCTTCCCTCCACATCCTTGCCCAGTTTCATTCATCTCTCATCCCGACGCGCAGGTCGCCCACGGGCGTCGAATAGAAAGACCTGCACTCGGCCTCTCAGAAGGCCACACGACAAAAAAAAAACAGAATCCATGTGAAATTACGTGTTGGTCTGTGAATCAAGAGGACATGTTTTTAAGGAATTGCAAGTTATGAGCGGTGTCGCGTTGATCCATATAGTATTCTTTATTTAGGCTGGTGCTGGTGGAAGCTACAAATCATCTAATAAAATGAGTTCCGTATTATAAACTACAATATCTGTAAAACACTCCCTTTTACAATAGATTAATATCTGTGCCAATAATAGTATAAAATACCGGTGTATCAACAATTTCACGTGAGGTTTCTTCTATGTCAGATGTTACACATCATATGCGACTAATCTAAGGCTCGTAAAGTTTTTTTTATTCTAATCAATTTTGCAAACGTGACTTAATGCCTTTCAGCTCCGTGGTCAGTTTAGTGCGGCATAAAGCCATCCAGAATGAATATTTCACATAATATTTTATTTATAAGTGGGGCCAAGTTTATTTTTCCATAATAAGTGGGGGGCCGCACTTGCCAAACCCTACCGCTAAAGCTAATGTTCCTATTATCTGAATAACCTATTTTACCAGCAGACAAGAAATGTGTTTCAATACTATTTGTGTCCTCTAAATCAGTGTTTCCCAATTTTTTGTGTGTGTACCGCTTTAAGAGATGAGAATCTCTCGCGTACCACCTAATGGTTGGGAGATATAGTAACTACATAACCCCCATCACCACTACGTAGCAGACCAAAAGATGGATTGTAAATTGTGTTTGTTAGAGGTAAAGTTCAAATAATAAAAAGTGTCCAGTTGTTTTATTATTTATTTCAATAAGTATTCAATTCAAACATTCAGAAATGAGACTGTGCAAATAATATTAATTAAAAAGATCTTAATAATTAAATATAAAAACCAAAGTTCAACTAACAACTTCAATGCGAAGGGTGAGGTTTAAGATTAGAAGTCAACATTGTGGTGTTTGAAGCCATATTTTCAGTGTTGCCTTAGTAAACAAGAGTTTAGTGCTTTTCAGTCGGTCAACACGAATTCGTGTTGACCGACTGAAAAGCACTAAACTCTTATTAGAAGTCAACTTAGGAATGTCTGGTTTAAGACTGCTGAGTCTCAAACGAAGGTCGTTTTCCACTGTAAGGAGCCTATTCCGGTATTTATTCTTCAGATAAACAAGTGAAAAAAAAATGCGGTATCATACAAGTACGAAGTAGTGAAAGGCAGTAAAAAATCTAACCTGCTTTGTTAGCTATGTCTGCACGCCTCTCAACCCAGAAGTTCATAAGAGCCAATTTTGAAAAAGTTTGCCTTAGTTCTGAGTCACAATTCAATTCATAAAACTGCTCCTTATCTTTGGCCTTAAAGTCCTCCGGCAACTTATCAATGTTTTTATATATTTTCAAATGTTATATTTTATATTTATTTATTTATTTTATTTTTCGTAACGTGTCTAATATTTTTTATATCTTTCGTACCATCACCGTGTTCCACAGTTTGGGAAACGCTGCTCTAAATGGCTTAAATCCAGTTTTGAAGTTTCTTGTCAAATTGCGATATTAAGTTATCAAATTACCGATTTACAATCAACTTACTCCTAATTTGAAAAGTTTATGGGCATATAACAGTGCATTATGCAACGAGCCTATAATGGCAATAATTAAGACACGAGTCTGTTTATAAAACGAGCGTATGCGAGTTTCATAATTTCCATACTCGTGTCTTAATTACCATTATAGGCGAGTTGCGTACGACTGTTTATGTTCGACGATAATTATAACTTTATTATATGTTTTGACATAAATATTCATAAATATCTGTTGACATTCAGTCACTTGAATTTTGAGATCGGAGTGCAAGCGCAAGGTATGATATCCTATCTCTGTTTTTCAAGTTCTCTGACCGACCGACGCATGCGCTCTGTGTGCTTGCAATGCCATATGTTTACAACCTGCCGTCCAGCTCTATAGCATTCACTAATATTGTCACCGAAGTCGTTTGATGGCAATGCGCTGTGTAGAAATTGGAGTTGGGGATATTAAGGTACAGTGCTATTTCTGGTCTCATATTCGCCAGTTTATTTTCACGAACATATGGACGGTGCGTATTCCATGTCGGTAATTTATATAGAAAGATGCTGTGTTTATGTCCGACATGTTGGAATTTGAGCGCATGCGCGAATGCATCCTTACGTAATTGGTCAATGAATGAGCTCTGATTGGTGGGAGAAACTGTATCGTAATGAAAAACAGTGTTATAATGAGCCTCATTATGATACAGTTTTCTGACAGATAATGTTCACATTTCGACATCGTCAAATATAAAATAATACTATCACAAGGTTGTAATTTTTTAAACAGTCTGAACCTTGCAGAAGTCTGGTTATGCAAAACTTACAAAATCTGCCCAATAATTGTTTACTTTTTGATTTATTTTAAACGAAATATTTTTATAATTTTCTTATTTCAAGTAGGGCTACAATAATCTCATAATTCACAATAAATATACTGACCGGCAAAAATAGTGGAACACTTCAATTTTTTATGTAATTTCTTAATTTATTCCACTAAAATGTATCGGTTTTCCAATATTTGCATTATTCATGTAAATGTTAGAATGGTTGGCTACAGAAAATACTGAAACATGTTTTACAACACGCTTTAACTCACAAATTTCGTTACATTTCACAAATCTAACAATTTTCTATTTTTTACTAATGTTCTTTTGGGCTGTTTTTTTTTTTTTGCCAAACAAAACAGTATTAATGTTTGCACTGCACTGCACGGCAACACTGGTCACTAAAACGAGTGTTTCCACCCTTAGCGTCCATGACAGCTTGTTAGGCTCATCGAAGATTGGGGGTAATTGGTGGTAATAAACCACCCTAAGAAATGTCAATTTCTATTCACGGATGTTTCAGATGTGTGTCCTAATGCGTGAAAAGCTTTTAAAATGTGATTACATCTTTTTCATGGCTAATTTTATACTTTTTAAATTAGTGTTCCACTTTTTTTGCCGGTCAGTGTATATTCACGTTTTCAATAATATAAAATATTTATCCACGGGCGCGGGTTGTACACCCCTGGCCTAGTCAATGACATTAAAGGTTCTTTTCAACATTGAAGGGCTACCAACTGTGTTTATGAGTTTATAAGTTGGCAATGCTGCTCACAGTGTGAGAGAAGGTAGCGGATACATTGCTGACCAGAGGCAAGAGACTGCACTTTACTTCCACACGGCCAACTCCAAATCCTGTTAGTAAACTGAACTTGTTTTATTTGTGTTGTTAAATGTGTTTTAGTTGGTGGGAAGCTCACCAGATGGACGACAAAGGTGTATTTGGTTAGGTCCATCATTAACATTATTATGAAGGTCCACGATGCGGGCTATCGATAGCATTAAATGAAAATAAATCAGTTTGGCGAGAAAATTAAAATACGAGAACAGTCCCTCGGGCATGGGCGGATTTAGAGGAGGGCGAGGGGGGCACCGCGATCCGCCCCCCCCCATGGATTTTTTTAAAAATTTAATTAATTAATTATACTTTTCAAACTAATTTATAATTCATTTTCCTTTTTTCAGTGCAGCTATGACATCCCGTAACCGTTTAGCAAGTTTAGAATTCAGTGAAATAATAGAAGACTTCAGCCGGGAAAAAAGTCGCAAAGTAATATTTTAATATTTCATAGTGTTACGTGGCACTTATGTTAACTGGATTACGGTGGGTTGAAGCAAAACACAGATTGTTTCTTTAAGGAAATAATTAACTTTATTGCGGCCAGAAAATTACACTACTCATCAGCAAATACAAGTAATTGGAACCTTACTCCAGTTTCCTCAAGTCTCTTCCTTGAGCGCTCTTGGCCCCTTCACTTGTCAACAAACCACAGAAGTTAAACCGTCTTAATGAGTACGGTGGCCTTGACAGAAACTACCGGCTCCTCTCCCTTATGTACACCAACTCCAGTTACTTACGATAATCCGCTACCTGCTGTTTCGCTGTCCACAAGCTGGGGAAACAATGTCACTGGATTTCGTAACTCGCACGGCACTTCGTCACCACACTTCTGTCGCACTCGCTCTAAAACACACACCCACAGAAAACTCGGTCCCCTCACTGTCGAAGCCGCTTATATAGCAGGCTGGTGATTCAATAAATTCTAGAATCGTCCAGGACACACGGCTTCTCGACATTTCCATCACTGGTTGGGTCACGAAGATTCTGGACCATCCCTTTGTCATAGTAGTCCTGTTGCATAAGGCGCACGCAATACACTGGGGGAGAGCAGCCCAGCCCTGGGGCAGTTGTGACTCATGCGGCGAGCGATGACACAAACTCACAGCCGTAACAATAGTTTACATATGTTTCTTCAAGGGGACTTAAAGGTTTATTTCATATTATTAAAAAAATGAGTAGTATATTCAAAATATTTTAACTATTCTTTATTTTATTATTATTACCAAACTATTTTCCATTTGATTTTATATGTTTTTTATTTCCTATTGTTGTGGGCCCCACCTTATCATATCGCCAGGGGCCCTGCAAGGCCTGGATCCGCCACTGCCCTCAGTTTCAAATACTTAGGGGAAATCATACAACCATCGTGAAGCAAACACAGAGAGAATCTCTAATTACAGTCTATAGAATAACCTGCAACAGATACAACAAAAAATCAATATCCTGGAACTCAAAATTAAAACACTATAACAAATGATATTTCAACGTGAACCATTATACGCAACAGAAACCCTGTATATTGGAGCCAGATCACTAACTAAACATTTAAAAAAACAAGAAAGGAAAATCCTCGCGATAATCTCGGGCCCATTGTTATACCAACATTCCGAGAAAATATCAAACACTATTAGAAAAAGACGATTAACATTTATGGACATATTCAAAGAATGGACAATGAAAGACTTACTTCAAGCATATTAAAAGCCAAGAATAAGTGGGCAATAGAAATTGAAAATGACCTGCAAGAAGTCACGGTAACATGCAAAATTGTATGTTGGTGAACAAACATCATTTTGCTGCAAACCCCCGAATGAGAGCCCTCACTGCTCTGACAGCAGCAATAGAGTGAGGGAATGAAGAGATTTTGGGAACAGAAGGAAACACATGCAAATTCATCTGAAAAATAGTAGTTGGGCAGAACGTCGTTAAAAAAATGTGGAATTTGGAAGAAAAGGAAATCCCATAAGTTTATCAGCATTCGGATAAAATGTCGGACATATTCGGGAAAAGACGTTTGACATTTTGTGGGCATATTTTCAGAATGAGTGATCACAGACTGACTAAAAGGTTTCCAAATCTTACCCTCTCAATGAAAACTAAGAACTGGCTGCTTGAAGTTGAAAAAGACCTTCAGGAAATGGACATCTCAAGTGATGTCGACAGGACTAAATTCAAGAAACTAGTTGACAATCATCAATGTTCAGACCATCCAAACATTGCATCCAACAGAATCTGGACGGAGGAACGCCATAGCGAGAAGATGAAGAAATCAGCGCTCCTTCAACCGGCATAACGATGAAAATAATAAAACCTGAAGTACAATACGCCTCGGAAACTTTGATAATTGCAGCAGATCTCTTATTGAAGACGTAGAAAAAGAAGAGAGAAAAATATTGAGGAAAATCATTGGTCCAGTCTGCTCGAAAGTCTCAAGAGCTTCATCAGCATGCTGAAAAGATCACTGAAGATTGAAAGAGGCGCGTGGTCCGTAGCAGGTCTCATCGGGAAGAAGTATTATTATTATTATTATTATTATTAACTCATAGAACTAGGCTACAGTGAAAAATGGCTTCTAATACTTCAATTAAAACAAATCCTCACAAGATTAATGAAAGGACACATTCTGTTTATGTAAGGAACACTACATTTAAAATAAATGAAACTAGGCAATATAATTTAAACACAGGAAGTAAGAACATCACATTTATTTATTTATCGTATGGCTTTCAGTGCTGGGAGTGTTTGAGGACATGTTCGGCTCGCCTGAGTCTGTAGCTGCTTCCAGCGCACACCCATGGGGTGAGCTACAAGTTCCGTTCAATTTCAAGTAGTGGTGAACGTTCGAACTTTGATAGAGCGTTTCAACGAAATCTAACCTAGAAATTTAGCTTCACACAAGTTTAGTTAGTGGAAGGATCATTTACATGCCATAAATCTATGACATGGTCTCGCCAGCTTTACTTCCCCTCCGAAGGGAGGCATACTGAAGGATTTTAACGCTCTTAAAAAATCCGACGACTTCGGCCGGGTTTGAACCCGCGATCTTGGGCACATCAGTTCAGCATGCTACCCACTACGCCCCTGAAGCCGCAGACCATCACAAACAAGAAGGTAGAAAACTGATGCTTAAATTGGACTTTAGTATTTGTCTTCAAGGTCAAGGCGGAAAAGTGTCAGACACAATAATTGCAGGAAACTGTATCAATGGAGAATCGTGATGGATAAGGAAAGTCAATAATATATAATCCTTTGATGAAGTTTTTCAACAGTCTGCTTTATTGACAGTTCTACCAACGTATTTTTTGAACTAAGAAATGTAATGATGCAGACGAGGTCTGTAGACAATCCGATGAGCAGACTGATGTATTGTGATGATGATGATGATAATGATGATGATAATTGTTGTTTTAAGGGGCCTAACATCGAGGTTATCGGCCCCTGATGAAATGAAATGGCGTGAAATGAAAGGATGAAGATAAAAAACCAGCTCACTGCTATGGATGAAACGAAAATGGTTTAGATAAAATAGACAGTGAGCCCCAACAACTATGCCTTATGTAGCAGGGAAAATACTTACAAAAAGGAACTCAGATTGAAACTACTCACCAAATGGGGAGCGGTAATACGTACATAAGGGAATTTTGATCGAAAATACTCGAAAAGGAATAGATTGATAAATACGCACAAAATGTAGGTTAAGTCCAAAATACGTACAAAATGCAACGTACAGTCGAAATACCTACAAAATGCAAGTGAAATCAAAATACTTACAAAATGCAAATGAGATTGAAAATACGCACAAAATGTAATGGAGATTCAAAATACCCACAAAATTGCAATTGAGACTTAACTACTTGAACAAAGCGGGGTAGGTTGAAAATACAAAATGCAATCGAAATTCAAAATACTCACAAAAGCCCCAGCCCGGATATTGAAAGACTTACTAAAAAGCAATTTAGATTGTCAATCCTTACAAAATGCAATTGAGATTGAAAAACACACGCAAAATGCAATCTAGATCGAAAAGACTTACAAAATGCATCGTAGATTAAAAATACATAAAAAAATAATCCTAAAAGGGAATTTAGATACACGGGGAACCAAGTAACAAAAACAGTGCGGGAATCTGAAAGAGAAAAGTAAATATAATGAAAAGAGGAGAGGAGAGGAGAGGGGAGAGGAGAAGGTCCCCCGAAAGGTAAGGGGCAAAAGGGGAAAACGGACCCATCTCAGGAATCCCTCGGGGTCGCCAACTCCCGAACTCACCAGCCGTGAGCCCCTGAGGGTGTAGCATTATCTACGGTGCACCAGAAGTGGTGGGGCTACATACACCCTGCCTCCTTAAGGGCCTTGAGCACAAGGCAGGAGGTAAAAGGAAAGGAAAAAGAAGGCTGACCCCTCACAGAAGGAGGGTATCAGGAAAGATGAGACAACGGCCAATTAAGGCGGGAAAGTGAAAGACTCCCTAGGCCTTGGACGTATTGTTGTCAACAAAGTAGGAAGGGGGGAAAGGAGTTCATCATACCGTCTAGTCTGGTGGATTATAGGCTTCCTACCTTCTCCATTGTGTTTGACAGCGCACTGGAGGCGAACTCTGAGAGAGTTAATATTGAAAGGTTCAGCGGGAAAAATATCAGGGTGTAAGAGCGAGTCTGTCGTCAGTAGGGGGCGGATTTCTATGACCTAAAAATGTATGAAATATGTATGCATTTATGACCTGAAAAACATAAAAATATGACCTATAAAATTCAAAATATGACTTAATGAATAACATCTACGTTACATAGAAATAATTTTATTACTCCATCCGTACTGAATATGTTTTCACCTAACTCGTGAACAAAACTTCACAACTTCCCACAAATTGAGACTTTCGTTTTAGGCATATTGAAAGGAACTGAATGACTGAAGCTCCCTAATGAATGACCAAGGTCATTCAGTGTGTTGAAGGTGGAAGAGGGAAGGGCGAAGGAGCGAGATAAGAACGATGACAAATAACTGCGAAATTACTTCTGCTTCCGTTTAAACAATATCCCGGTTTCCAGGAATTGACTCAGCTAGCAAACAATAGCTCCTACCTGTTAGAAACATTCCATACACTACTTTAGAATGGTTCTTCAGTAGTATATTCTAGTCTATCCTGAACAATAATTTCTAGAGCTTAAGCTGATTTTTATAAAACGAAATTCAGATGAAAATTAGCAAAATATGCCGTTTATAATGATATTTTTGTTCAAAATATGCCATAAAACTTAAGAAAGCCTAAATATGCATTTATATGCCCAATAAAACATGTTTAATTTTGATTATCATGCTTGAAAACGTGTTGAAAATACAAGACTATAAGATATAATGTCAAGGGAAAAATATGACTTCTCTTAGAAATCCGCCCCCCTGAACGATTAACTTCCGGGAAACACACCGTTGATATTTGAGTGTTCAAAGAACTGCTTCGGTGGCTTATCAGTAGCATGCTTAACTGCTATGCCCAAAATCGCGGGTTCAAAACCGGCCGAAGTCTTCGGATTTTTAAGAGCGTTAAAGAGGGGCCCATGCCATAGATTTATGTCATGTAAAAGAACTTTCCACTAACTACAATTGTGTGAAGCTAAATTTGTAGGTTAGATTTGATTAACGCTCTATTAAGTTCCAACGTATACAAAGATGACGCTAAATGGTGACAGGTGACAGGAGTTTTATGTAATCGTAAGATTCCTGTACAGCTGAAGTCAAAAGTATATCGCACTGTGATCAGACCTGTAGCATTGTATGGAACTGAGTGTTGGCCAGTAACCAACAGATGTGTGCAAATGCTGCACTGCATGGAGATGAGAATGCAGAGCTGGTCCATTGGCCTAACAAGACTGGATCATGTCACCAATGTCCATGTAAGAGGCACCCTTGGTCTCGCACCGATCCGCCTGCGTTGGTACGGACATGAACTACGGAGTTACGAGGACACAGTGGCATAAAGAGCACTCAGATGGTCTTCTGTGGTTTCTCATCTTCCTTCCAGGTAAATGCCGGGGTTGGTGGAATTCCACCTATGTTGGCGAAGTCGCTTACAACCGCTCCGCTCTCCACCCCGCGCCCGGCGGTGTTGCCATGCTATTGCATCGTACCTTCAGTCGCGTGCTGGATTCGAGAACAGTGCACCGACTACGCGTGACCTTCAGGCTTCCAATGGCTTGTCCCGCACTATAGATGAAGTCGGCAAGCGACCACAAGGAAGGCCCAAGAAGCGGTGGCTTGACCAAATAAAGGAGGACATGAGAGCAGCCAATGTTGAGAAGAAAGACGCTGCAGACCGTGCAAGATGGAGGCAATTGTGCAGAAGAGCCGACCCTGCTCAGCGGGACAAAGGCTAGGAGAAGAAGGACAAGAAGAGGGAGAAAAGAAAACGAAGAAGAACAGGAAGAAAAAGAAGAAGAAAAGGAAGAAAAAGAAAATAAGAAAAAGAAGAAAAGGAAGAGAAGGAAAAAAGAAGAAAATGAAGAAAAAGAAGAGAAGAAGAAGGAAAAAAGAAGAAGTAAAGGAAAAAAAAGAAGAGAAGATGAAAGGAAGAAAAAAAGAAGAAGATAAGGAAGAAAGGGAAGAAAAGGAAGAGAAGAATAAGAAAAAGCAGAAGAAGAATAAGCAAAATAAGAAGAAGAAAGAAGAAGAAAAGGAAGAGAAGAAGAAAAAGAAGAAGAAAATGAAGAAAAGAAGAAGAATACAAAGATGACGAACACTGGTTGCTATGGTTACCATGGTGGCGGGACGTATAGATGACGCTAATGAGCGTATAACTGTCAAAAGTTGTCACCAGAGTGCAGCATGACGAGAACGGGTCCAATACGTAATGTGGCTAATGGCGAATGCTAAGCAATGCCAAGGAATACAAAAGCAGCTTCATATTGGAGCACGAAGTTCGCCCATTCCAGTTCTAAAACATATCCAAATTAAAATGAACTGAGTTTTATCTGACTCCTCCAGAAGGTTATTTCACGTAGCTACCACGGTTGGTATAATCCTAATTGAATGAATACCCGTGAGGAGCGCTGATGACATCTTTATGCTGGAAGTTGGCTGCGACTGAGTGGAGTTCTTGCCCTGGAGAGCTTTGCTCATGCATACATATTACATTCCTCCCTTGACGGCATCGATCATAGGGCCTCCGGGACTTGACGGGCACAGCGATATTAGCTGGGCTAATATGTTGGTCAACTTGTTGTCAACAAACATAGATGTGTACAGTGTGATATTTCAGTAGTACAGATCCCTTCTGCGGCGCTCACAAGCGACCGATCGTCACAAATGAGCATTCAAATGACAGAGAATATATTACATTAGCAGTGACCCATTGCACTCAAATTTCATAAATATCTATAATTTCTTTAAAGATTGACTTTTAAAAAACTGTACGAAGTGTGCGATTTGCAGATAGTGTGGCTGTAGGAAGATACGCTCCATAATCGCTGTCAGCTTCACATTTTAGCCGCTGTGACGCCTGTTTCATGTCATTTTAACATTCTGAGGTGTTTCCTTTATCATTTTGCATGGATTTCAGAAACAGTAAATCAAAGGAATGAGTACTCAAATCGTATAATTTCATAAATATCGAATAACCGGTGAGTGTTACGGCTAAGCTGTCAATCAATGGACTCAGCTCACAAATGACATTAGCAGTGACGAATTGCATTCTAATTTCATAAATATTAATTTTTGTAAGAAGTGTGCGATTTGCAAATACTGTTGCTGTAGGAAAACACGCGACATCATTGCTGTTCAGTTCGCATTTTGGCCGTAGGGATGCCTGAAACGTAAATAGTGTTCTATAACCATTTGGTAATATATATATACTGTATATAACAAACCTATTGGGGAAAGTGTGGCTTTTGAACATGCGAGATTTCTCGCACGGGTCCGCTAGTAGTAATAATAATAATAATAAAGACTAAAATGAGACACTACCAGACAAGTATACGTCCCGAAGCCTTAGCCTATATGCTTCAGAATGTCTAGTATTCAACCGGAAGGGACTCACGGACAAACTCGAAGTAGAGGAGAGAAAGATAATGAGGAAGATATTGGGTAATGAATACAAAAGGCGACCTAGTCAAGAGCTCTACACGTGCTGTGAAAGAATCACGGATATTGGTAGGAAACGACGTCTAGCATTTTATAGCATTTTATGGACACGTCTACAGGATGCATCCTACCAGGTTGACCAACCAGCTGGCAAAAGTTGCTTGCCACGGTGGGTGAGTGGATAACGTGTCGGTCTACTAACCCCTAGTTTGCAAGTTCGCTCCAGGCCGTGGTAAGTGATTTTTGAAAGGCGGCAAAAATGACAGACACCATGTCATACGATGTTGGCATGTCAAAGAACCCATTTGAATTCAGTAGGCCGTGTTCATAATGGCAAAATTAATCTCGGGAGTTTCCGCCTACACAAAGTTCCTCATTTCTCTACTAGAAAGCGCTATAGTGTTCAAGGAGCTTAGATATATAACCTCCTTGACTTTCATAGTGCTACAAGGAACAACGAAATTCGACATGCAAGCTACCCTTGGGGTGTCAAATAACAAAGCTTGCACCCGGCATCCGAGGCCATACCATATTATTATTATTATTATTATTACTGGCAAAAGCGGAAGACCAAGTCACCATGGTTGTGGGAAGTGAGCAAAGATCTGCAAAAACTTGGAGGGACGGAAGGAGACATAAAAGACCGGACATCTGTCAGGAAGATGCTTCAGCAATTAAGGTTCCAGGACAAACCGCCAAGAAAGAAGACAGGTGCCCTCTGGAAACAGGAGAGAAGGGAACAACACAGCCATAGGATGCGTAACTAATGAGCAAACATCAAAGCTCACTCCAAATGTAACAGTTGAATGTCGTGGTCCTTAGATGGCCTATACGAAACAAGAAGAAGAAGAAGAATAGCAGGGTTGGGTAAGTTACCTTGAAAGTAGCTAAGTTGTAGTTACAGTAGGTTACGAAGCAAAGAGGACAAAAAAAGTAGGTTGGCTCAGGCAAAGAAAGCATTCCTACAGAAAAGGAATCTGTTGACATCGAATATAGCTTTAGGTATTAGGAAGTCATTTTTGAAAGCCTTGGTCTGGAGCGTGGCGCTCTATGGAAGTGAAACTTGGACTATTGGTGCAGCAGAAAAGAGGAGAATTGAAGCGTTTGAAATGTTGTGTTACAGGAGAATGATGACGATCAGATGGGTAGATAGGGTTACAAACGAAGAGGTATTAAGACTAGTGGGAGAGGATGACTTCTAATGAAGAGAAGAGATAGGTTGGTAGGACACATACTAAGACATCCAGGAATAGCAAGCTTAGTTATGGAAGGAAGGGTTGAGGACAAGAACTGTAGGGGTAGACCAAGGTTAGAATATGTTAAACAGATTGCCTCGGATGTAGGTTGTGGTAGCTTTGTGGAGATGAAACGATTAGCTCAGGACAGGGAGGCATGGAGTGCTGCATCAAACCAGTCAAAAGATTGAAGACTCAAACAACAACAAATATATAAATTTTTATTCCCCAACTGCTGAATGCAATTTACAAGAAAGAAAAAAAAAGACACACACACAGTAGTAAACTCAATTCCACAGTCGGTAGCCCTGCAGGCAAGCAGCTCATTGTTGGAATCAACCTTTAATATCATACACTAGACCTTCCATGGACACTGTACCTTTAGGGGATACGAACCAACAACCTCTAGGGACATGAGCTAAGAATTTTAGGCACATAAAATATAATAAAGTATGAGAATACATTTTTTATATATTCCTAAAAATTACAATCCTTTTCTTAATCGTCCAATGTTTTAGGAATTTTGATCTTTGGTTCCTCTGAATCTTCACGAATATTGGACCCTTCTTCTTCGTCCTCCTCGGGAGTTGAATTGATGACATATTTATTGACTTCGATTGGATTAGCAGTTTGCCCTTTCTACCACTACGAGCACTAGTGTGAGTCAATACAGAGTTTCACTTAAGCCCTTATAACTAGTTCCGGTGTGAAGATTTATTTTTTAATGAAAAAAAAAAACCGCCTGAGGGCATTGAACCAAGGGACACATTAAAGCAGGCTGTTCCAAATCCACGAGTTAGAGTATGCGTATACTCGAGTACTTAGCAGTGATGCTCGGAGCACGTTTGGAGAGGGACTGGTGGTGATAGTCAATACGTCACTGCTCAAGGCCCTCAAGGAGACAGGGTGTATGTAGCCCCACCACTTCTGATGCACCTGGATATTGCTACACCCCTCAAGGTCTTACGGCTGGTAAGTTTGGGAGTTGGCGACCCCGAGGGATTCCTGAGCTGGGTCCGTTTTCCTCTGACCTTGGGGCGGACCCTCTCCTCTTTCCCTTTCCTATCTGCCTTTCATGGCTCTCCTTCCTTCCAAGTCCCTCAACCCTCATTTTTCGAGGGTTGAGGGCATTTCTTTTCTTCCTGTCCTTTATTTGCCTTATCCTTTATTTGTTTACCATTTCTTCTTCTAGTTTGTAAGTCTGTAGTTAGTATTAGTTGTATTTTTCATTCTCATTTATCTTTCACTCTCACCCAAACCATTAAGGGCCGATAACCTACTTGTTAGGCCCCTTAAAACAACAATTATCATCATCATCTTCACACTGCCTCTTTTCTGCACTCCTTCCTTCACACCTACAATCCACCTATCTCTTGGCCTTCCTCTAGGTCTCTCGCCCTCCATTTCCATCTCATGCATCCTCCTTGGTATAACGCATTCTCGTAACATGTCCTTACCAACTCATTCTTGACTTGTAAGGGATTCTCTTCCACAATCTGTCATATCGTACTCTATCCCTTCTTGTTATTCCTAATCAGCTTCTTTGAAATTTCATTTCGCAAGCCAGGATCCTGCTCGCCTGTCTCTTCTTCATAACCCACGTTTCTGATGAGGAGGTGAGTATTGGGGCATACCAGACCTCATGGGCTTGCCTTCCTCTCTCACTCATCTCCTTGTCATTTCTACCACTTATTTTACCCTCCCTAGATACTTGAAACTATCCACCTTCCTAAACAGAGAACCCAAAAACGAAGTGTAAGCTCGCTTTTAGGTACATTTCATGAGAAAGCCAACTATTGGAATGGGCAGCATGTTGCGACTTCAGGAACATTTCGACATATCTTCACGTTTCACATCCCCCAGACCTCAAAACCACCGTCAGTTCAAAAGTTTATATATACATCACTTTCTTGTGGGCACAATAACTACCGTCAGTTTGCACCAATCACTTTCAAACTTATACTTGAATCTCGGCAGAGTTCTTCAATGAGCATAATCCGACGCCCGCAGTGATTTTTTACTTTTCACGGAAAACGCGGGGGTAATCCTGAAACAATTGAAAACTGTGTAAGAAACGAGAAGTTCCGTGACGAACTGAAGAGCCTACTCTTCTTAAAATTTAAGATTCATGCCAATGATTAATCTGTATGGATCTATCTATAATAATGACGAAATTAAGTTGGTAATATCGAAATTTCTAATTAATTCGAAATACTGTATACCTGGCATGATGTAGCCTAATAGAAAACTACTGTTGGCAGCCCTGGTGACTGAATATATTCTTAATTCCGTCTCTTAAGGTACAGAATACAAAATTCGGTTGAAGTCCAATGGATAGCATGGACGTTACATGCAGTTAAACATTGGATCTAACAGCGCACGTAAAATCACGTTGGCAACAATGTCATGCATGTATTGGTCACCAAAAAATCTGAAATAATATGATCTATTGTTGTGCCAATTTTGAATGAAATCTATTAGTTAGTATAGAAATTACATGCATTTTAAAATCGGACCTATGAGCAGGCTTAGAATCATGTTGGCAGCACTGACGTATATTAGTTACTCCAAACTAATCTAGAATGCCAGGTACTATACGTGTGCAAAATTTAGAGCAGTTGGCTTGCATACTTTCTGATATATTGATATTAAGGTAACAAAAATAGAGACAGCATTTATTAACAGTTGGCAGCCCTGGTTACTCTTAAGAATCGGCATAGTCATATCTGTTATGCCACACATAGCGCAAACGAAATTTGGTGGAAATCCAAATGATAGTATAGAAGTTACATGTATTTAAAGTTGGACCTCTCAGCAGTCTTAGTATCATGTTGGTAGCACTGACGTATATAAATTACTCCAAATAATATAGAATGTCAGGTACTATACGTGTGCATAGTTTAAAGCTGTCAGCTTGCATACTTTATGATATAAGAGTATTTGGATAAAAAATGAGAGCATTTATTAACAGTTGGCAGCCCTGGAGGCTCTTAAGAATACGCTCGGTCATATCTGTTCATGTACACATAGCACATACAAAATGTGGTTGAATTCCAATTGATAGTGTAGAAGTTATATGCATTTAAAAATTGGACCTATCAGCAGGCTTATAATCATTTTGGCAACACTGCCATGTATGGCCTCCTGGAAATTAAACTGAAATATTATTATCTATACGTGTGCCAATTTTGAAATAGCTCCCATTCATACCTTCCAAGATATGCAACATGGAGCTCAAATTTCAGTTGCTATTTTTCAGCAGTTGGCAGCACTGACATTTTCAAATATGGCCGTGAGATATTCAGGTATAGATCTTTACTACTACCAAATTTTGTTTCGATTGCTCCAGCCGTTTAGGAGTTGATAGGGGGACACACACACACACAGCCAGCCAGCCAGAAGGACAGATAGACTCACATTTGCCCGATCTCATAAGTCTACTTTTTCCTCATTTTTGCAAAATATGAAAAGTAGTCGAAAAATATTGGTACATTCGTATCTAGTCCCGCAAATATAACTTCCGACTTGAATGTTCATCGATCAGCTGGCGTCAACGCTCTGTTCACAACAGCTAGAGGAGATTTCGAGTAATCCTCGATTTAAATCGATCTATTGAATCAGTTTCTTTTGGTCGGCAACTCGGCACTCCGTTCTCATAAGCACGAAGACTAGTGCTTGGAGGCGAGGTAGGTTGTTATTTTGTGCGCGTGGTTAGTTTCGAAGGATGGAGCAAATAACGAACTATTTAACATCCACCCAGACATCGAAAAAGCTGAATGTTAATGATTCCAACACAAAGAATGACCAGACTTTGCAAATTGCCGAAAATTGCAAGATCGTGATGTTTTGTCGACTACAACTGACAGTACCCCATAAATCATTTTTAGAAAAAAAAGCACTAAAAAGCACTAAATTCTGACGAATGGGGTGGAAATAGGAGGTCTTTTTTCGAAAACGTGAAATATCGCTATAACATTCTTAATATGTGAAGAAAGTAGAATCAATTCAAAGTTCATACAACTGTTAGAAAAAACGCAGAAAATTTATCTCCGTAAAGTTTTTGATAGCACCAACCAATGACCAAAGGGGGTGAGAAAAATTTAGTTTTAAGAGAAAAATAATCATAGCCTAAAGATAGCTTTAAATCCATTTTTCAGTGTTGCCTTACTAGCTACTAACAACCCACCCCGGCTTCGCCCGGTATCTTTAACAGTTTACTCAGCGTAAGCTTAAAAGGCACACGGGCGGCAGGTCCCAGACGCAATTCAGAAAAGCCGAGGTGAACAGCGAAACTGCAAACAAATATACTCTTCTCTGAAGTCTTAACTCGACACTGATGCTGGCCGAAGCTGGGGTGATGGGCTCACTCAGTACCTCGTGAAGTCGCTCCGAAGCTAGTAATTTTTATGTCCACTGAATGGAGATTTGGTTGGCTGATTCCTTAGTTTAGGGGCTGCGACAACGCGGCTATGTAGCCCCGTGTACTTTAGGTGTGTGTAGAATCTGTCTGATAACCTGTGTAAATTGTGATGACTAGGCCCAGGATGTTGATGCAGTAAAAAAGTTTTAAAAATGCACTTAACATTTTCAAAAATGACTGCAATAAATGTCCCAAACATTTGCAAAATGCACTATAAAATGGAGAAAATGATCTTATAATAATAAACTCACCAATATTTCAAAAATGACATATGAAGCTCAAACTACTGTAAAAAGTCAATCAAAATAGATTTCTATCACTTAACAAAAGGTTCATGTTCACTTTAGTCTGAGTTGCACTGCGCTACGAATGTCATTCTGATGTTGTCAAATGTAAATGATCTGCGATTATCAGCCAACAAGTTTTTATATCTCGAAAAGCTGCGTTTAACATCAACTGATGTGATCGGAGCGTACTTGAAGTGAGGAAGGTCGTTTGCTGCTAAATCCACCTCAATCCCATCCGTGCAGTAGTTTTCACCAGAAAGAATGTCAGAGATTTTGCATAATGTTTTATACCCGGCAATTTTTTAGTTGCTAAGACTAGTTTCCACCCGGTTGATTAAGGAAATGGAATCAATATTTCAGTATCTCAAATTATCTTGTATCAGCTACTAACTTCTTCTTAAGTTGCAGGTTCGTATCCTGGCGCAGTCAGCTGGCATTTGAGGGTGCGCAAATGCGAGGGAGCCGTGTCAGTAGATTTACTGGCACGTTAAAGATCCCCTTTGCGGCAAAATTCCGGCACCCCAGCGTCTCTAAATGCCGCAGTAGTTAAAAGGGGCGTAAAACCAATAACATTATTAGTATTAACTTCTTAACTCTGAGAGATGTAACTCCCTCGTATAAAGCTGTGACATGACTAAATTGGAAAGAAGATGACCTTAAAAGGCTGATTTCTCTAAAATAAGACCCAAAAAATCTACCAAACTTAAAAAATGCTCTTAAAATGGAAAAATAGCAAACAATGCAAAAAGATGCAAAATAAAAATGACATATTTGAAGAAGGGATGACCCGTCCGGAGTTTCTATGTACTTCAGCATTGTTTTAGACAGCTCAGTAAAAAGATGACATGTCATCAACATCCGGGCTCTTGTTATTAGTGTATTAGTGTGTGTTACCTGTAATAATTCAAGTAAGGACTGCAGACGATAATTTCAAGTAGTTCCTACTTTCGCTACCAAATGCTACCGTTCACGACACATAGCTGTGAATTTGGCTACTACTAGATGCCATCGCAACCAGTGCCTGGTGACGAACGTTGGAACTTAAGAGCATTAATCAAACGTAACCTACATATTTTGCTTCACAGAAGTTTAGTGGAAGGATCAGTTACATGTCATAAATCTATGATATAGAGGAAGGGGTAGGAATATGAGATACCCTTTATGTTTTGGGACCAAGAATGTGTCACAATAGTCATAAATAAAAAATTGAAATGAAATTCGTTAGTACATTTTATGAGGAATGTACAGCATGAACATGAATTTCCTAATGCTAATAGTATTTACAACACTTATTTTTTCTAAGAAAACTCAGTTTGAAATAAATTTTAAATTGGGTAGTAATATGAGACACTTCTATTTTGTATTAAATAAAACCATGAAATGCATACCAAGGTCTTTGGGAAGAATTTATTGACATACAATTCCTGTGCATGAGTCCCAGCACAGCATACCTAGGATTCACATAGTTTTACATTAATCACTAACTGCAGTCTCCGGACCTGGACAATCAATGTGGGTCTACATTTCGCATAAGAAGCACTGAATCCACAATTCACCTACAGAATCATTTGAAAATTTGAGTCACAAAATAAGCAGGTCGCTTCTTCTGATTCTGGTTTCAGCAGTAGCCTAGTATCATCATTCACCTAGAAATAAAGAAACTATAATTTAAAAATGTAACCCTTGAAAATTTTAACACTCAAATGCATATCTACACTAAAACATTTCAAATGGTGTACCGGGTATAGGAACAGCAAAATAAAACAAAAAAGATATATCACCTTTGAACACATACATAGAAGTGTAGGCCGAGGCACGTTATATTTCTTCGATGCTTTCAGGTAGCCACTTGCCTTTAATTTTACCGCTTCAATAGCTTTCAACATATCGTCTTCGTTGCAGTTCTTTCTTATACCTTTTACTTTCACTCTCTTTTTTTCTTGGAATATGACACAGAGGTTAGCATTGATTAAAACATTAAAAACCATGCTCATTAAAGGTGGTAGCAATATGAGACAGTCTCATATAACAACCAAGCCGCCTCTTTAGAGTTTGTCATTATTTCACACAAGACACGTCACTATATTATAAATTGTCACTGATATTCTAAGAGTGCAATTAATGAAGATCATCTTACCTTAATTGTTTCTTGGAAAATTAGAATGTATATCGATGTAAACCACAGTTCCGCGATGAGGTATAAACACCTTCGACAGCAGTAGTACAAACAAACATCCACAGTGGAGTAGAGCTAACGCTGATGTGGAAACCTCTTGTGTGAAACAATAGCGACCCTTGGCACGGCCGACTGGATGCGAGCTTGCATTCAGTCGGCCGTGCCCTTGGACACGTAGTTGGAAATTCCTTCGAAAGATGTCGGCACTATACAGAGGCGAAAACCTTGCTATCTCACATTCCTACCCCTCCTCTAGGACCACCGGCTTTACTTCCCCTCCGAAGGAAGGCATACTGAATGGACATTGTTGAAAGAAATGAAAACGTAAAAACACTTATAGTTGGCGATGTATTAAAGATAGAGATATGTTGTCAAGGACTTTTCTGTAGGACTTTTCATGCTGAACAATTCTTACACTCGTAGTATATAGATATCTTTAACGGTTTGTCCAGCGTAAGCATAAAAGGCGCACGGACGGCAGGTTTTTCTTAGACTCGATTCACAGAAATCGTTACTGCTCGACTTCCCTTGGTCATAAATGAATGTTTTTCTACAAAAACCTTCCTCGAGAAATCGGTCACTAAATGGTGAAAACCACATCAAAATCCATCCAGTGGTACTCGAGATTACCCGTTACATCCAAGAATCGGGAACTTAAGTTACTTATGGTTGTTTTAACGGGTGGAACAGCGAGGTCATCTGACCCTAATCGAGAACTTTGTACAATATGTAGAGATAATAATCAGTTGGTGTATACGAACTTTGTGTGCACACTGTAGATTGCATCCCGCCCAGTCATTGGGTAAATTCATGTTGACCGACTGAAGATTTCCAACTGACAGATTAATTTAGTTGTAACATAGAAACTATTAAAGTTACAACAGTCTACTTGTAACACGATTACATTTGAAATAAGCATGACTGTCTCGGGTAATATGAACAACAACATTGTCCATTAAGTTTCACTCTTGGAATGGAACACAGACGATCTGTATTCAGCCCAGCTCTCCGCAAACAGACAGGCAAACTTTCCTTTTCCTTCCACTAAGATTGTCTTTTTATTTCCATACTGAATCAGAAGTGCAAGTCCATTGGAGAGCGGCTGTCTACACAAGGCAACTCAAACACTGCAAACTTCGACACACCCCCATTCGTTTACACTCCAGATGAAGTTACCATCAATCGCCTTCACAATACGATATTCCCCAGTCTCTGCCCTGACTCATAATACAGCAGTATCCATACCGCAGGCCAAATGCGGCTTACGAATCCATGCCATGCGGCCCGCAAGGCACTACAGTCAGCCGAGTGTCCGGCTCTGACATTTCTCATGAGCGTGGGAGACAGCATTGCCGGTTCTGTAACGCGAAATATAAAACAACGTGGACTACATTAAATATTTCACATGTGTTTAAATGAATTCTGACGAACCACTGACCATATTTGGTGTAAAGGTAACACCATTGGATCAACCAATTAAAGGTCTCCATTATCTGAGAGAATTCTGAGTGTGTTCAGAATTAATAAAGTTTGAGCGTTTAAGTATGTAGGGTGGAACATGATAAGAGCAAGCAAAAAAAAAAAAAAAAAAAGAGAGAGAGCAAGTAGCTTTAACATAAATATATATTTTCAACCAATAAGTTCACAATTTTAGTTACAAGGTTGTAGTTGCGTACAGAGATAAACAAGGTTAGTTTCTTAAGAATAAATAAATCGAAGTTACAAATCTTGGGCATACGTAAATGCCGGAAAGCAAGAATTGAGTTGCTTTTGACTGGCTGACAGGGAGCAAATCCTGTCAAACCGAAAGAAAAGAAAAGGGAAAACTATAGAAGTTAACAAAAGACATGACCTATGAAGGGGGCCAGTAACTGACAGGGGTCCAGTCCTGCAGTACCCTATAAGAATGGTAATATGTAAGCAGTTACCAAGATGCAACAAAAGCACTTTCAAAAGAAATAACTTAATGTAATGGCAGAAACAAAAAATGTGAGTTGCATACAAAATTTACTGAAAAGGTGAAATGGCAGAAGCTGGTGGGCAAGTAGCCTTTTACCTGAACGTAAACCATGAAAGATATGGTGCACAGACAAAGTGCAAAGAAAGTTACAGATATGCATAAACAATGCTGAGATTGTTCTCACAAAAACCATAAAAAATAGCTAAAGCAAGCTGGTATGTTATTTCGTCTAGTGGGGAATTGAGAGAAGTTCACACAGACATTAAGATTGAGGAATCTTCTAAACCATGCTTGTTTAAAGATTAACATGAAAACAGAAAGAACATATGTAGTGCACAAGAACAGTGCAATGGCAGAAGCAGGTCTGCTGTAGAATACACATGAAAAAGCATTAAATACCGTATACATTTTCGTAATTAACTTGTAGATAGAGTGCTGGCGACAATCCAGTTTTGCGTAGAACAAGGAAGACATAAGTTATGTCCAGTTCGAAATTGCGTAGCACAAAGTACTTAACTTGAGAGGGTGTGGTACCAAATTCCACACGTGTGCGTAGAACAGAAGTTGAGGTTACTTTCACAAAGTATTTGACGGAGCTGAAGTACACTCGCAGAATAGCAAGGTAGACCTAAGCTATTAGAAAGATGAAGTGACAATATTCACTTAAGACGGAGTAGATTTCCGTAGTACACGTAGATGTATACTTGAGTTTGTGTCGCAGGAACACGTTAAAGTTTAATCCCAGTTGGATTAGTTGAAGCATGTCTGGTTGACATGGCGAAGGTTAAAGTTAACACTTCTTGATGCAGAATTACGATGCGAAGGTTTGACAATCATGAAGTTTAGCGTCCGGTTCTTCAAGACGGGTGGTTGGTGCCATACCAACAGAGAAATCACAAGGAATATGTGTCGGTCTGCATCATAAATAGCAGACAGCACTGGAGTCTAGAATTTTCTATGTCCGGCCATTGGCGTGCCCCAAACATGTGGCGAGAAGAAGCGTGCTGAATGGCTGGAGAGAAGTGACGTCATAGAGACAGCCAATGAGCGCGTAGCAAAATGAGACCCGGTAGACGGACCAAAATGCCACGAGGTAAAGCGGTGACCTAATTAACACTTAGAGAAATGTCTTAGAGGCGAGATAGATAATATAATATAACAGGTGAGTACAAATATAACTGTATTAAACAATCAAGTGAGACAAAGATGATTTGTCACAAACACGTGGTGACGAAAAAGTGAGGTTATAAGTCAAATACTCGTCTGACTTTTGCCGTGACAAAAACCTACAAAATTTAACCAGTTAAATATTCGCAAATGCGAACAATATTAATGAAGTAATCTACTTACACACAGTTAACCGGTAAGTGTGCACAATAAAACAACAAACCTGCACCAACACACAGAGCAACTGAACTACAGAACTGAGCCTTGGCAACATCGAGCTAAATTTAAAGATTTGCATTCCGGGAAAACCGCTGATTGGTACACGAGACAACATTCTTCATGGTAGAAAGCGACTTCGCCAACATAGGCGGAATTCCACTGCGATCGAGAATTTAGGTTTTGTGACCGCAAAATGTCGGAAAAACGTGATGATGATGATGATTGTTGTTTTAAGGGGCCTAACATCGAGGTTATCGGCCCCTGGTGATCTGGGTGATAGCGAAAATGACAATGAAATGGAAACATAACGAAAATTAAGTGAGACGGAAAATACTTACAAAAAAGAACTCAGATTGAAACAACTCACAAAATGTTCTTACAAAAGGGAATTTAGAACGAAAAGATTCACAGAAGGAATAGATTGAAAAATAGGCACAAAATAGGTTCAAAATGCGTGCAAAATGCAATGTACAGTCGAAATACTTACAAAATGCAAGTGAAATTCAAAATACTTACAAAATGCAAACGAGATCGAAAATACGTACAAAATGCAATTGAGGTTCAAAATACTGACAAAAGTAATTGGAATTGAAAATACACAATGAAATTCAGATTGAAAGATCCCATTTCCAATCCAAAATATTCACAAAGTGCAATTAAAATTCAAAATACTTACAAAATGCAATTTAAATTGAAAATGCTTACAAAATGCACGGTAGATTCAAACGACTCATGTGGATTGAAAATACTTGACAAAATGTAAGTTAGATTCAAAATACCCACAAAATGCAATTGAGAATCAAAATACTTGCAAAATGCCCACCACACAAAATTCTTGCGAAATGCGGGCTGGTTGAAAATACTTACAAAATGACGTAGATTAAAAATACCTACAAAATGTAGTGTAGATTAAAAAAACGCTAACGGGAATTTAGATACACGGGAGCCAATTAACAAAAGCAGTGCGGGAATCTTAAAGAGAAAAGGAAATATAATGAAAAGAAAACAACAGAAGAGGGTATCAGGAAAGATGAAACAAGGGCCAATTAAGGCGGGAAAGTGAAAGATTCCCTAGGCCTCGGATACCCTGGTACCGTCGGGGTCGGAAAAGAACAAGAGTTGACCAAGGGAGGTCGACAGGAAAGAAGACGGAGAGGAGCCCGGCACAAGTATGTGGAAGCAATGCCGGACTCAGTTGGGGTCCCGTGGTCGCCAACCCACGTCCTACAAGACGTGAGCCCCTGGGGGACCGGAAAAACGAAAGCATGCATAAAATTGCAAATAAGGTGTGAGACTTCCACGTTCATAGTGAAGATGCTAGAGAAGAAGTTTCAAGGTTCTATTAACAGCTTCTCACAGCTGCACGTTAAGTTGGCTACATTGTTCTCTCCCACCATCGCCAAACGTCAGAGCCGAAAACTCAGCGGCCGGGCTGTAGATAGAGCTCTACATCAGGCATTCTCAACACGGTGTTCGCGTACCTAAGATCCATTCTTCAATTCAAATATTGTTGCACGAACCGAAATAATAGTGTTGACATTTCAAGTATTGACAGTGTACTCCCTTCACCAAAGCCCAGGGGTTCATTAAATTAAATTTCTTGGCCGAGCCGGAAATCGAACCCGGGCCCCCGCGGTGACAGCCAAGAGTGCTAGCCGCTACGTTACGAGGCGGACTAAGAATGAATACAGTTTTAACATAAAACTCTTACTTTCCCATGCCGCGAGATTTGTTGTTTGAAGTAATAATAATAACAAAAACTTTACGAGCCTTAGAGTAGTCGCATATGATGTGTAACATCTGACATAGAAGAAACCTCTCGTGAAATTGTTGATACACCGGTATTTTATAATATTATTGGCACAAATATTAATCTATTGTAAAAGGGAGTGTTGTAGTTTATAATACGGAATCATTTAATTACATGATTTGTAGCTTCCACCAGCACTGGCCTAAATAAAGAATACGATATGGACCAACTAAATTAATAGACGCGACACCGCTCATAACCTTAAATTCCTTATAAAGAGGCCAACTTGCAATGTGCACAGCAGTAGATCACGAAAGATTTAGCGCATGGCTAAGAGTGTCCGTGAGTGTTCGAGGACACGTCTGCCTCGCCAGTGGCTGTAGCTGGTTCAATGCGGACACCCATGGGGTGAGCTACAAGTTGCGTTCAATTTCAAGTAGTTCCAACTTTCGCTACTAGATGTCACCGACACCTATTGGTGAACATTGGAACTTTGATAGTGCGTTTCAACGAAATCTAACCTACAATTTAGCTTCGCACAAGTTTAGTTAAAGGAAGGATCCTTCACATGCCATAAATAATCTATGACATGGACCCACCGGCTTTACCTCCCCTCCGAAGGAAAGCATACCGAAGGATTTTAAAACTCCTAAAAAATCCGACGACTTCGGCCGGGTTTGAACCCGCGATCTTGGGAACAGCAGTTCAGCATGCTACCCACTACGCCACTGCAGCCGCTAGTTTCTAATTATAACACAGAAATAAATGACTTATTCTTGCGGTGCCTGAACACTTTAAGATACAACGAAGATGGAATTTTAGTGCACAGTGATCGAAATCTAAAGTAAATCAAAAGTAAAAGAACAGACAAATAGAGCCAAAGAAAAGGAGAGTGGCTGGGTGATAAAGTAAATTAATATTCAGTTGGGCAAGCTAATTTCACGGAGCTTCCTTAGGGGGATGTTAAAAAAATGTCAACCTTAATACCATAATTCCAAAATGATGTCACAGGTTGAATAAGAGAGGCCTTGGTCTAAGGCCCGTGGTCACTCTCTACAGCACTGACGGCCGATAGGTCCTACAGTTGTCTCACAATGTCATTTGCGCGTGAGTGGGATTTTTGTGGTTCTTTCTCGACCATGTGTATAGCTTACGCTGGGTTGTTTTCGTGGAACTATTCAAATATAATCGCGCAGTAATTGAATGGAGATTGTTGGAAGAAATGAAAACGTAAGAACCCTTATAGTGGGCGATGTACTGAAGATAGATTGAATATAGAGATAAACTCTCGCGGACATTTTTGTGGAACTTTTCATGCTGAACAATTCTTACACTCATAGCATATTGATATTTTTAACGGTTTGTCCAGCGTAAGCTTAAAACACGCACGAACACCAGTTTTTTTTCTTCGCTGAAATCGTTACTGCTAGACATCCTTTCAACTTATTTAAATAATTTTCTACACAAACCTTCCTCGACATATCCTTTACAGAATGGCGAAACCCGCATCAAAATCAATCCAGTGGTTCTCGAGATTACCCGGGACTTTGTTTTAGACCAAGTAGAGATACCGTGCAAGTCTATACCGTCTTGTCTGATATCAAGCAGTCTTTTAGCCACTTACTGAAAATACTGCAACACCCAGAACATTCACCAGCCACCAGTGATACATTGATCGGAATGTGACGGTATTATAAGTGGAGAAGAGGGCTCTTACTCGTCGGACAAGAGCAAGCTAACATGTTACATCCTTTGTCGTCCTCTGTAAGCTTTAGCTTAGACAGACCGTAGCCGTTCTCAAGACATCACAACAAGGAATTTAATAAGAAGCACAGGAAAATATAAAGCACAAGAGAATATGAACATCCTTGGGGAGATAATTCTTCAATAAACTCCAGTATCCTTCTACCTTAATGTGAACGATAAACATTAAATGCAATACATTCGAATCCTCTTGGATACTACATTCATTACTTCACTCTAGTAGGCCTACGTCATATTTACAAGTCGCTTAACATTCTCAATTAAAATGGTAAAGTTACATTGTTAATAAGTTATTTAAGTTGACGCGGACTATATAACACAATGTTTGTAGTGATGGGGGACAAATGGTAAGGTTACATTGTTAGTAACTTATTTAAGGTGACGCGGACTATATAACACCATGTTTGTAGTGATGGGGGACAAATGGTAAGGTTACATTGTTAGTAACTTATTTAAGATGACGCGGACTATATAACACCATGTTTGTAGTGATGGGGCTAAAATGGTAAAGTTACATTGTTAGTAACATATTTAAGGTGACGCGGACTATATAACACCTTGTTTGTAGTGATGGGGGACAAATGGTAAGGTCACATTGTTAGTAACTTATTTAAGATAACGCGGACTATATAACACCATGTTTATAGTGATGGGGGACAAATGGTAAGGTTACATAGTTAGTAACTTATTTAAGGTGACGAGGACTATATAACACCATGATTGTAGTTTTTTTTTTTTTTTTTTTTTTTTTTTTTTTTTTTTTTTAGCGTATGGCTTTTAGTGCCGGGAGTGTCCGAGGACATGTTCGGCTCGCCAGTTTTGTAGCTGCTTCGAGACGGACACCCAATGGGTGAGCTACAAGTACCGTTGGGGAGGGAAGGAGGGAAGTTGGAATGTAAGGACGAGGAGTTGGAAGGTAGCGGCTGTGGCCTATAGTTAGGGACCAACCCCGGCATTTGCCTGGAAGGAAGATGGGAAACCACAGAAGACCATCTTCAAGGTTGCCGGCGGGGGGATTCGAACCTCCTCGCCTCCCGGATGTGAGCGACTGCCATCAGTCATGCCGTAACCACCATGGCTAACTCACCCGGTATGATTGTAGTGATGAGGGACAAATGGTAAGGTCACATTGTTAGTAACTTGTTTAAGATGACGCGGACAATATAACACCATGTTTGTAGTGATGGGGGACAAATGGTAAGGTCACATTGTTATAAACTTATTTAAGGTGACGAGGACGATATAACACCATGACTGTAGTGATGGGGGACAAATGGTAAGGTTACATTGTTAGTAACTTATTTAAGGTGACGAGGACTATATAACACCATGATTGTAGTGACGAGGGACAAATGGTAAGGTCACATTGTTATAAACTTATTTAAGGTGACGAGGACGATATAACACCATGATTGTAGTGATGGGGGACAAATGGTAAGGTCACATTGTTATAAACTTATTTAAGGTGACGAGGACGATATAACACCATGATTGTAGTGATGGGGGACAAATGGTAAGGTCTCATTGTTAGAAACTTATTTAAGGTGACGCGGACTATATAACACCATGTTTGTAGTGATGGGGGACAAATGGTAAGGACACATTGTTAGTAACTTATTGAAGGTGACGTGGACTAAAGGCAGAGCCAATAACACCGCAGATAAATCCCACAAGAGGCGCCACCAAACTCATTTATGTGCTTTATAGTCAACAACTGCGATCACAGCGCACTGGTCTAATATCAGAAATTATTACATGGCGATGGAGCACATAAATATCGAGATCGAAAGAGACAACGGGCAAATAGAATTAAATACGCCCGCGCATTAATCTTCATGAACGCAACTGTAGAGTATCCACTGCCATTACATTCGATTCTTTTACAGCTTTTGTGATGATATTCGTTTCAGGTCAAGTGAAGACCATATCAGTGGTATTAAGCTTCTTATCGGTTTA
Source organism: Meconema thalassinum (assembly GCA_946902985.2). Classification (NCBI taxonomy): domain Eukaryota; kingdom Metazoa; phylum Arthropoda; class Insecta; order Orthoptera; family Tettigoniidae; genus Meconema; species Meconema thalassinum. The sequence goes on from OX336395.1 coordinate 343,470,168, forward strand.
TGGTTTAACAACTGAATATACATAGTGGTGGACGAAATGCACAATTATTAATTCTTCAAGAAGGTAGAGACATTTTGATCATCGTCGGCGTGTATCTGGGTGTGATTTAGATTACTGTTAGAACCTGTGTTGCTATGGTGACAAGTAGTGTGGGTATTACATGTTTACGAAGCGAGAGTCGTTAATCTTAGCTGTGAACTAGGTCCAGTACTCCTAAGCGTAAAAGAGGCACATGTCACCACGGAAAGGAGAAACATGCTCGAGCCTAGTGTGTGGTGTTTGTACACCACACCTAAAACAATTGAACTAGAAGTACTATATTGATGTGCAATTGCAACGATAGTGCATGTATATATTTATTGTGTTTAAGGGTAATATAAAATCATATGTTCATTCTCATCCATTCTTGTAATTAGACGTCGACCCGAGATTTCAAACCGTAAATTTACAACTCCTCCCCCAATAAATATATTTCTTGAGCTCACTTGCGGAACTAACACCTGACAATAGATACCGCTTGAACCGTCATAAACCGCTTATGAAGAGGCAGGAAGAGTGGAAAGGGAGTCCCAACCCAGACCCTCGGTAGCCAGCAGGCTGATTCTAAAAGATGTCAGAACAATGTACTCCCCAGCTTTTTATAATAAATTGTTTTACGACGAGAAAACTGCAACCTTGTGATTTTTAAGGAAGATACCGCTACATGACACCAATATGGAAGTGTGTCACTGGGGGAGAGACCTTCACCCCAATATAGCCACTTGGTGCGTGATAAAGAACTTACTTCAGCCAATAAGGAAGGAGCGTCACTTTCTGTAGACAATACTTTGATATTGCAATTGGCAGATCCCCTACTGCTGGTGGGAGATATAATTGCCATATATAAGCCAGGACAGAGCTGTATGGACAGGAAGAATATTATTATGTTTTCACTTGAAAGCACTTCAAATTCTAAACTTGGACCTCACTTGTTGAGATTCAACTACAAAATTTCATAAAGTTCAACTAGTAAACTCAGTGGAGATCTAGCTAGGATATTTCCAGCATTGCGCTGAATATCGAAGACGAGTGAAACCATTCCATTCACTCAGCTAGGCGACAGTATCTGTGCAATTAGTGAGCAGATAGCTTTATCAGGGAGGATTGGTACTTCGAACCATGGAAGACCACGCGAGATGTCTACTTCAGGAACGAGATACCTCCGCCAACATCGCCCATGAAGATCTACAACCCGGTGAGCTCATGCATATTTGTCAATTGCAAGTCGGACGTAAATACTATTAACTTCAATAATTTAAAGAAATAACTTCCCCTTTTTATTTTATCCGTTTGAAAGGTCGCAAGACGTCATTCATCTCATCCTGTGTTTGTTAATACATTATTTTTACAATCTATGACTTTCAGTCAATATTTACCCCATGCTAGACTTCCCAGAGGTCAAAATAAATAGAATAAGGTGTTTTGTAGCTAGCCTCTGTTGCCCCTCCCCCGAAAGTAAAGAATCTCAATTTAATATATATAAATTTATCTCACAACCGTCTGTTGGAGATTGGCGCCCTATTAACCGAGCTATTTACTGCACTCATTTTCTATCACGAGCTATGAAACGTTACAACACGTCACCCAAGCATGGGGCAAGCTGTGCACTAGCCATGAAACGTTACAAGTGTAGCTGTCATATCCTGCACTACCTGTCAACAGTGCAAGGTGACATGGAAACTAAGAACAGAACCCAACCTGGTCGCCGGCACTCTAAGGAGTGTTTATTATTATTATTATCATTTTTATTATTATTATTTATTTATTTATTTACTAGCAACCCGGCTTCGTCCGGGAACAGCTATGGATGCATTACGTGATAAGCACTTTTTTTTCAATGTCAATGAACAACGACCAATATCCGTTTGACGTCTCGGCATGATGGGTTAAAATCACTGACTGGACTATTAATTATATTATCATGGAGATCCATGTGCAACGAATTCCTGTCAGACGTTATTTAAGAATGGCGAAGTGCATGAAACATAAATCCCCCTTCCGTCTAATCTTAACTTGACTGTGTTTCACAGGCGAAATGAAGAAAACCCGAGTTGCACTTCCAGGGAAACTACAAACACAACCACCCTTCTCAGATATCTTAACTCAACACGACTCAACAGTTTGCTGCTGGCTGTATCAGTGGCAATAGGTTCGCCCGCTAGCTAGGCTGTAACAGGGATGATAGACTCGCCCTTAGCTAGCTCGTAAACTGTCGCCTCAGTAGTTGAATGGACATGGTTGGAAGAAATTAAAACGTAAAAACACTTATAGTGGGCGATGTATTGAAGATAGATATATGCTCTAGCGGACTTTTTTTTTGTAGAACTTTTCATGCTGAACAATTCTTACACTCATAATATTTAGATATTTTAAACGGTTTGCCCAGCGTAAGCTTACAAAGTGCTCGGACGCCAGTTTTTTTTTCGACTTTTCCAGTGAAATCGTTACTGCTCGGCTTCCTTTGATAATATAGTACATACATTATTTTCTACATAAATCATCCTTGAGATATCCTTTACAGAATGATGAAAACCGCACCAAAATCCATCCAGTGGTTCTCGAGATTACCAGTTACATCCAAGAATCGGGGACTTTGTTTTATACTAAACAGAGATTTATTTATTTATTGATTTATTTTTTCATTTGTGAGGTCGAGTTGCTTCACGTCCGTAGGTATTACCTTAAAGTGCCCTACACGTGTTTCCTGGTTGGTGCTAAGAATGCAACAGCTACATTGGCTGCTGGACCTTAAGTTTTACTTTTGGATATCCCAGCAATTTGAGGATGCAATGAATACTATGACTCAGCCTAGAAACAGCTCTTGTCAGAGCTTGGCAGGGAGAGATTTTCATCATTACCAATTCATCAGAACATTTTTCAACCACATCTCAGATTGACATCTAGGAAACCTCCCTGATTACTAGCTGAGGAATTGGTTCAAGAGCAATTTAATGTCTATCAAGCATGGCGCAACATTTGGGTTTCCTTGAATCCAGACAAATATCATATAATTCTGTATACAACTCAACGCCCCCCTTGTTTCAACTTATCCTGATAAACTTGGACGTCCTTAAATCGACTAAGAACCCGACATGGTAGATGCCAGTATTGGAGGCATAAGTGGAAGATGATCGACAGTCCAGCCTGCGATTGTAGTGAAGTGCCACAGACGGTTTATCACACTGCCATGGAATGCGCAATAAGGAGGTTCAGTGGGACGCTACAAGAAATACATGAGGCTACAGATGAAGCAGTGAACTGATTAAGGGGGGACGTATGCAAAATTGCACTCCAGTAGTATTGTAACTCCCAGAGTTTTAAAGATAATGCTATATACTTTTACACACATGATTATCAGTGTGCTAGGCATGTCTGTATTGCTTTTCGTGGTGATAACTCAAATGGTTCTTCAACTAGGAATATTTGAATTTTCTGAAACATGTACCTTTTCTACAACACCATCACATTGTAAGTTACATGTAATATCTACAGACCAGGTTAAACATACCTGTGCAACAAATTTTAAATATCTTATTTACTTCATTCTTAACAGCACATCAAAATCTGATGGACTTAATTGGAAAAAAATTATGACATGTTACCCCTTAAACTCCAAAATATGTTCTTGAAAAAAAAAAAAAAAAAAAAAAAAAAATATATATATATATATATATATATATATATATATATATTATATATATATTCCAGGAATTTATTTAGAATAATGGTTTACAGCAGCATACCAAGTTTCATCACTGTATCTTTAATGATGTAGGAGAAAAGGTACATTGAATTAGAGCGGACCATATCCTTTTTCTTCTGATTTGTCTTATTCATCCAGCTATTTCCTGATTTGAATTTCTCCTTTGATGAGCCTTTGTTTCCAATTTCATCATCTGATGATGTCAGATTATCCTCACTAGAAGTGGATGTGGCAGGATACAAGCAGTTACATATACGAATTTTTCTCACATTTACAGATGATATTGAACTGTAATATTTTGGAATTACTATCTTGATACCGTAAGGTAAATTATGGTGGAATAAAAAAATACTACTTTTACTCATTTTTACCTACGTCCCCCCCCCCCCCCCCCCCCCTAAACTCGTTGGACATCCATTTGTAATGCTTGTATCTTCTTTCCTGTCAGAACTTATGTACATTTTGTATATACTAGCAATTAAGTTCTTCACCTTATTTGTAACATGCGTATCCTTTATGCCATACGAAATATATATACAGGGTGTCTCAAAAAATTACTATATATGTATATGACTATATAATGATTATTTATGAACATAAGAGACAGCTTTAAGGGCTTCAATTATAGAAGAGACATATAATTAAAGACTCATGTTCGCAAATTTCAAATTGATGACCGTCAGTGTCCAGGAGTTCGACAAACCGCCACCAACGCACTGGACAATTGCTCGCATCAGAGATAAATTTGAAGCAGATGGAACTGTTCACAACGTCAACAAGAAACGTTCTGGACGACCACGGACATCAACCAGTCCTAGAAAATAAGAACAGGTGCAGGAAGCCCTCACTCGATCCCCACCGAAATCACCACGACAAACGGCTCGAGAGACGCACATCTCAAAAGTTAGCGCTCATCGCATCATGAAGCGTCTGCGCTGGAAATCCTACATTCCAACACGAAATGAATGTTGTCGTAACGTTTGCGAATCCATTGCTTCGCGTTATCAGCTTTGTCTGGACACTGACGGTCATCAATTTGAACATTTGCGAACACGAGTCTTTAATTACATGTCTCCTCTCTAATTGAAGCCCTTAAACCTATCTCTATGTTCATAAATACTCATTTTATAGTCATTCAAAGTGTTAGTACATTTTTTGCGACGCCCTTTATATGATTCGCTAATCGGCCAACTAGGGACCACGATATGTTCCACTATACATTATGGTGTATATTCAATTTACGATTGATCCAGTAGGTTTTCATTAGCTTGCTGTGTCGAGCACGGTGTTCATCCGACCACTTTGCACCTGTTGTCCATTTCTCATCTCGGGAAGTCCCAAAAGTAACGACGCTTGTTCGGAAAAGGTCTGGTTTATGCGCGTACGCCCATTTCTTTGAGGTCTTTCTTGATGTTCTCCCTTGAAAGAGTAAAGAGAAAGGCCCCTCCCTCTTCATGAACTTGTGAGCTTGTAATATCAGCTCCATGACCTTCCAACCCACTCGCTTCCAGCTCCCACTAAGTCTAAGGTAAACCCACTCTGAAGACACTCCCTTGCCGCGGGATCAACACGAGTAATTGATTTTCGTCTCTGGGCCTACACAAGAGTTCCCTCAACATCCGCCAACCATATTATATTTATGTTCGACGATGTCGAAATGTGAATATTATACGTCAGAAAACTGTATCAAAATGAGGGCTATTATGGTACTGTTTTCCATTATGATACAGTTTGTCCAGCCAATCCGAGCTCATCATTGACCAATTAGGTAAGGATACCTTCGCGCATGCGCTAAAAATCCAACATGTCTAAATAAATTACCGACATGGAAAGTCCACCGTCCATATGTTCGCGTAAATAAAGTGGCGAATATGAGACAAGAAATAGCACTGTACCTTAATATCCCCAATTCCAATTTCTACACAGCGCATTGCTTTCAAACGATTTCGGTGACAGTTTGACTGAATGCTGGTGCGCATCGGCAGGCTGTAAACATATGGCATCAAATAATATGTATGGCATTGCCAAGCACACAGAGCGCATGCGTCAGTCGGTCAGAGAACTTGGAAAACAGAGATATCAAACCCAAAATTCAAGTGACAATCTCAACAGATATTTATGAATATTTATGTTAAAACATATGATAAAGTTATAATTATCGTCGAACATAAACAGCCATATGCAACTCGCCTATAATGGTAATTAAGACACTCGTAAGAAAACATACTCGTGTCTTAATTATTGCCATTATAGGCTCGTTGCATAATGTACTATTTATTGTTGTTGTACTCCGTAGGGTCCTGAGACAATTTAACGTCAGCCTCGTGTACTAAAGATTTTACCCAGTATTCCACTGTATTATTTGAGTCTATGATTAAGCTACGTGCCCCTGGGACTTGAAATAAAGTACAATCCCGGCATTTACCTGGAGGGACTGTGGACAAATCCATACTAGCCGCTGTCAACGTCGAGATTTATTATTTCAAGGAACAGCTCACAAATGTGCATTGAAGTCTTACTAAGTTTCATATTTGAGTCGCCCAGTTGCGTAACTCGTTTAGTCCACTTGTGAATAAAGAGTCATGCCGTTTATTATTTATTAAATAATTTTACTTACTTTTGTTTCGTTTTCTTTTATTTCCTTTTATTTTGTTTTATTTTTTGTTTTTGTTTTATTTTGTTTTTATTTTGTTTTGTTTTGTTTTATTTTGATTTTCCATAAATCAAACACAAAACCAATATCAAAAACACGAAGCAAAAAGCAAAATTCAAACGCAAAAGCAGAAAACAAAAAAAGAAACACAAAGCAAAAAGCAAAATTCAAAAACAGCATAACCAGAAAACGAACACAAAACCAAGAAAGAAGAGCAAAAAATAAAATTTCAAAGCAAAAGCACAAAACACAAAGCAAAAGGTAGAAAACAACAAACACAAAAGATACGCGAGGCAAAGTTCAGAGAAACGTTTCTCATGAAAATGATTTTTATTAACAAGTGGATTAAACGCGTTTTGTAACTGGACGACTCATATTTTCATTTGTGACTGTTTTGTCTTTCAGCGTTCAGTCTCCAGATCCCCCATTAGCAATTAGCCCCGTGGACTTCTCTGCTTCCATACCTCCCACTTTGAAATAGTTCTTCACTGAATCTAACCCTCGCCTCCTAGGTCTATCTCTGCTTCTCTTACCCTCTACCTCTTAGGTAATCTCTACTCCCCCACATGACCCCACCATCTGAGTCGGCTCCTACGAACAGCTTCATGTATACTCTGATTTACAGAAGACGGTCGGTGAAAGCTGTCATCCGCTTGAAGGGTTAGGTAAGGAGTGGAGACGTGAGGGATAACGGTCTCCATAGCAACAGCGAGCAGTGCTGCAATGTATGCCGACACAGCAGTGAGCGCATGGTTTGACTCAAGTGTTCTACTGTGTCTTCACCCGTCACGGCCATTAGACCGCCAGACAGTGGGGCTAATTTCCCCAGTATTTGTGTCTTCCTGCAAGCCTCTTGGAATGTTATGAGTCATGATCTGCCTCAGTGGTAACGCAGCATTTCCCCACGTGCTAGCTTTGACAGCTGTCAGCGAGCTTCATTGGTAAATCAGAGTATAGCGTGTTCATTTCTAACACAGTCTTTATCTCCTCATTACGAGTATCTTCCAGCTACCCTCACATCAACTCTCACTTCCATATAGCAAGGTCGGTCTAAATACTGCGCGATGTAGCGAGAATTATATCGCTACACTAACTTCTTTCTTTCAGAATAATGTAAGTGAGAACTCACTGCAGTGGCTTTCCCTTCCCTATTCTATCATCCTGCTTGCCACGGTGGGTGAGTGGATAGTGTCGGTCTACTAACCCCAAGCTTGCAGGTTCGCTCCTGGCCATGGCAAGTAATTTTTGGAAGGCGGCAAAAATACGACACCATGTCATAAGTTGTTAGCATGCCAAAGAACCCATTTGAATTCAGTAGGCCGTGTTCATAATGGCAACATTAATGTCGGCAGTTTCCGCCAACAGAAAGTTCCTCATTTCTCTACTAGAAAGCGCTATAGTGTTAGTGTTCAAGGAGCTTAGATGTCTAACCTCCATGACTTTCATAGTGCCTCAAGGAACAACAAAATTCGACATGCAAACTATTATACCCTCTGGGTGTCAAATAAAGCTTGCAACCGGCACGCGAGGCTATACGATATTATTATTATTATTATTATTATTATTATTATTATTATTATTATCCTGAGAGAATACTTCCCGGTCCAATTTAGTTCCTTCTATCTGTCTACAAATAATGATAACCTTGAAGCCATGTTTCAGTGTTGCCACATTAACAATTAATATCTTAACTTTTATTCGGTCAACACAAGTACTGGAATATGTGAAAACCCCTGAAATCAATTACATGTGATTAAAATGTATATAGGGTGTTTATAAATTTCCATTACAGACTTTTAGGGCTTTTAGGGGACTAGGTTAAATTTAGCATAGAAACTTGTGTCCAGCACACGTTCACAGCTCACGCATTCTCGGCGCCACTGACTAGAGTACGTACGTCATTGAACGATCACCTACTGTCCCATATCCCCTACAGGTTTGTTGTCATTCCATACATTCTTCGACGGGTGCCCCGTGCTCGGTATTCCTTGAAGACGTACTGCATGAGTTCTTAGGCGATGTAACACTGCATGTGCGTCAAAACATGTGGTTTCAGCTCGATGGCGCACCACCTCATTTTTCACTTGCTGTCCGAGATCATCTGCACCATAGATTAGGGCAACAGTGGATAGGTCGTGGTGGCCCGATTGGTTGGCCTGCACGTTCACCCGACTTGACTCCTGTGGGGTCACATGAAAACCTTGTATTACGAGACCCCTGTAGAATCAGAGGGAAACCTACTGGCGCGGGTTATGGCTGCGAGGGATGTTGGAGGACCAGGAATTGGTGATGGTGTGTACCAGAACATGGTACGGAGGTTCCGTGTGTGTGTTGACGCTGGTGGTCGTCACATCGAGCCCCACCTGTAATTGGACCCTGACGACAAGCAGCAAGAGTCGGACAGAGCGTCGAAAATGAGGGAACTGTGAACGTGTGCTGTGATGGGTAGTGGGAAGACTGTAGGTTTCCGGACAGAGGTTTCTATGGTAAACTTCAACCTCTTGGTCCTCACTACGACCCCTCAAGGTCTGAATACAGGGTGTTTCAGAAATACTTTGACAAACTTCGGGGATGGGTTCCTGACACCGACAGAAGAAAAGAAGGTCATATAACCATGTGTCCCCGACCCCTTTGTTATAGCACAAACAGCCAATCCATTGTTTCTCTCGTCTGTATTGTTCACAGACGAGGCAACGTTTGGGCGGGATGGTATTACCAATTTCCACCACCAACACGTAAGGGCGGATCGTAATCCTTCCGCTGTAGTTCGGGCTCGCCATCAGCACCAGTTTAGGATTAAATTGACGGAGATCTTCCAGGACAGATGGTTGGGCAGAGGAGGGCCCTTTCCATGACCTGCACGGTCGCCAGACCTCAATCCGTTAGACATCTGTGGGGGCACCTGAAACAAATGGTGTATGCCGTAGCCATCCCTGTTGTGGAAACACTTCATCGTCGAATCCTGAACGCCTGCGACACCATTTGATACCAGCCCGCCGTCCATGATGCGACGTGTCCATGCATGTCTCAACGCAAGAGGAGAACATTTCGAGCACTTGTTGTTACCTGTGTGTGGTGAAGTGTTATCACTGTACCAATATGTTCAACAGTCCCTCTCGGGAAAACAAAGGATTTTGGGACACCCATGCATATGACAGTTTTTCCTTCTGTCGGTGTCAGGAACCTTTTTTTTTAATATGAGTTCAACAGGCTGCCAATTTATGAGTCACTTTACAGTGTTCTTTCATTATTAAATCGAAAACGAAGGATTTTGGGACAAATGTGTATATTGAACCCATGTACCATTGGCTCAAGGGGGTCGAATCCTTGTATTTTTGTAAAAGGGAAGGAAGGAAATATACAGTCTTCAGAGGAACATAGAAAGATTTCATGCAAGGATGCTAGCATAACGTTGTGTAAGAAGCTGGACCCAGGTGGCCAGGAAATGAGATCATGCCTGACTCATTGATAAGGAGCCGGTCACGAATATAAATAGAAGGAGTGGAAAGTTCCAGGCGTATGAGAGAGAGCACGTTTCGGAAATCGCCCTTACCTTGCATTAAAACGGCAACAGCGCAACTGTGCCAGAAGAAGAATAATTAAATTTAACCCATTTGCAAGAATAAAAGTAATTAAATAAATATAGCATTGTGAATCATTTCGGATTAGAGATTTTTGTGTGGAGAAGAAGCTTTTAATAATTGCCCAGGAGAGAAGTGCAAACGTAGCATACGTCATCGGTGGTTTACTGAGACCCGAGGAGTGGGGAATTAAAAAATCAACTGCAACACCCACACAGCTGAAGACTAAAAATTATTTAATATTGTGCCCAACTGGTCACGGCAGTCTGGTATCGAACTCAGGGCCTTATCAGAGAAGACCAGGCAAATGGTTATGCCTAAGGTCGAACCAGTGGTCTCTAAGGGGGAGCCATTATATGGAACCCACAGAGCAATGAGAGGTCTACTGACACATAATAGTCTAGCGTGATTTCACGATTATTTAGGTGCAAATCATAGAAATTTAAAGGAGAAATTATAAGCAAAATGCAAGGGAATGTACGTTTTCAGTGCATACGAAGTCGAGAGAGGCTAGTATTGAAGTCTGACAAATGACTTTTAAAAGTAGGCGGAGTAGCCTCGGCGCCTACGGAACTATTTTTGTCTAGGGCGGTCAGACAGCTCAAAATTAATGACCCGGGAATCCACCGGTCGACAACGAGCGAAGCTTTGGCGGGACCAAGCCCACAAGAAATTAATTAATTACAGAGAAATGGAGCATTGTAATGCAATGGAACATACACATAGATGAATGTATTCACGGAGGAGTAATTTAGGAGTGGTTTTTCACCTAAAATTACGCCTATTTCTCAAAATGACCGCATTGCAACCTAACTCACGCTCGAGAGCATGAATACTTTAACCAACCAGCGGGAAATCCCCACCGTAGCGTCCCACGCGCTGAACTAAGGCAATTAATTGTAATTAATTGGCCGAAGCGATCGCCGGCACGCGAGTGTTTTTAAAACCTCCACGCCTAGATAAACAAGATGCAGTTGTTATTTCGGCTGAAGACGGAGTATTTCAAGAAGGGAGTCGCTCTCACGTGTCCCGTGAACTATTTTGTGCAAGAAACCAATATAAAGGGAGAGCAGCTTACGCTAAGGGTCACTTGTTGGTCAGTTGAAGTCACTTGTTGGTCAGTCGAAGTCAGTTACGGTCTGTTATGGTTCAGTGGAAAGCAGTTGAAGACGTCAGACGGTCGCTCGAGTTGGAAGTTAGTTCTTTGTCTACAAGCGCTCTGCAGTAAGCACGCCAATTATTAAAATATCAGCGTACCGCCGTTGAAGACAATGGAGGCAAATTGTAAGCTTCATCAGTGATAATGAAGTGCATAAGGTAACAAAGTGCAGATATTGCTTTATTATCTGACACAGATATAAATTCGCTACAGCGAATAGGAACTGATAATGTTTGGAACAGTTCGTATACCGGAAGGTATTGTCAATGATATGACATCAGCATTAGGAGCACTCCAGTGATGGGAGAGTGGAAGTTATTGCCACCTATCCAGGACAGTGAGGTAAACGGGAGTGCAGGGAACTAGGATCGAACATCTATAAAAACGCTACTAGATTTCACGGAGACCAGCGGTTATCATAAGTCATCGCATCTCTGAGGTCAAGCGTAGGTGAAATCCAGATTAAGGATCAACATGTGAAATGATAGATGAAGTGTATAAATTGTGAAATAATAATTTAAAGTGTTAATGTGTTTAATGTTTAATATTCAGTGTTTATCAGTGGTAAAGGCCACTTGTGGTAATATGTGCATCATGTGTAAAAAGTGTGAATCTCAGTGTTGTGTATTGGATATCATGATGGATTAAGTCAATCATCATGGTAGAGCTCAGGCGGAGATACTGGTACTTTCCAGCCAGAAGGAAACGTGAGTAAACATGCAAATAATAACATTATAATGGCATAGTTCACCATGTAACGATTAATCACTTTGAAATTAAAGAGTAATAGTCACTTACTGAACGAGTTTTCACCACTCGTCTTGAATAAAGTATGACTTTGAAGGTGATTTGCTTAGGACCATGTAGGTCAAAAATAGTGATGGATCTAAACGTTAAAATAATAATAATAATAATAACTGGGGTCGGCAACCATAAAGTAAGGGAAAAATTGGCCTAAGTAATGTTCAAATAGTGTCATGTCTAATTTAAGATACTGTCATTTGGTAAACAGTAAAGAATGTAGTGTGGAATATCGCGAATACGAGAGCTTTTCTCAGTGTCAGTGAAAATTTGAATAAAGATTTGAAATTAAAGTAAGCCAGTATATTTATACATTTGTGTTAGGAGCTATGTGAAGCTTTGGCTTAAATAATATAACATGAAGAACGCAGGTACCTTGATAATGGAGTCATATATGTGAAATATTGTTTAGCCGCATATAGCGTGCAGATTAACGTAGAATCCAGTGATTTACGTAAGATAAGCACGGGAAAGACTAGTATAGCTTGCGCGTGAGGTGAAAATGGGCTTAATCTTCGAGAAGTATCGCCTTTGTGCATACTGTATGTGTTACGCAGCGATTTGGATAGATTCTGTCTATTGCCAACGCTTGCATTGAATTATAGCCACTATGGACGCCCAGCGAGGCGCGGTGAGCATTTTTACTTATGGTCTGCCCGAGAGGTAGAATCATAGTCGTCGACGAGGAACGTGGTTCCCAAAATATATATATGTAAATGACAGCTGCTGATGATAACCATGGGGTTTCATTATGATGCGCGTCTTTAAAGCCACAAGTAATCACCTTAGAACGGCAATGCTATCATTAGAATTCCACCCCTGCCATGAATGTTTAATAGGAGCCATTTGAGCCCAAATACACTGTAAAGTTAGGTGTTAATTAATTAAATGACTCAATTACTTAGGACCATGCCTAGCGGATCTTTATTGTTATATAATTGTAAACAAGGATGACCTTGAAGGTAGAGAGAGACAGGAAATATAGACCATTTCCGTGGCAGCCATCTTGGAGAGCTGTCTGGAACTAATTTTATGACCTGCTGAGGGGAGAGAGGTCGCTCGACCGATCCCTTGTCAATTACGGTCACAATAGGACACTGAGAGGTCTCGGTATTCAATAATGCAATTAAAATATGAGTATTTTAGTGATGCAAATGGAATTAATTGGTGTATGGCAACTCACATACGTGGTTGAACCATAGAAATCTGATGATATTTGGCGAAGTTATCCTCTGAGGGGGAAGGCTGAACCAAAATAATGTAGGCATCTTCTTTAAAGTGCATTTTGCCAGTTTATGCTAATTTAGGAAAAACGGGTATGTGTTTTTCCCAGAACATGACACAGTTGTATCTATAATAAGTCCGACAAGACCCAGATAATCGTTATATGGTGAAACTATAAATATTCTATCCATGTTTATGTTTATTTTATGATTAAGAAGCATGACTCATTTTCCTAGAGCGTTCATAGGGATGGAAAGAAGGAAGATGATTCGCACGACACAACAAAAATATTTGCTAATAAATGTAGGAAACATTGAAGTAATGATAATTAAAGTAAATGTCGTAGAAGACGGAATAATGTCTTAGAAATTCATGTTTATGTGACATGTGGTTTTTGTGTTAAGATACTTCCATTAAATAAAATTGTGTCACATGACGGACACTATGAAAACCTTGTAATCTGAACTATTATTGACAGGATATTAGAAGTAGGTTTGAGTGCATTGTAGCGCTATTTTTAAGGAGAAAGCTCACAGAATAACCCTATTTATTTGTGGGAATTAATTGTAATTTGTCCTTTGTTTTGTATTTGTTGTACAGCCATGATTTTAGACCAGTAAATATGTTATTCATAGGAATGTTGTGTATTTCCTGTAGAGTAGTTGCCTGATAGACTCAAATCCTGAACATGTGGTCGTATTGTGGGCATGAACGTCCCATACCTCGAAAGACCGTGAGCTAGTTGGGATTCGAACACATGGTCCACATGGTGACGATCGGGTACAATATCTCAGAAATGCACGATCGATTTTCATGTGCAGTGAGGTAATTTTACGTTTAGAAAACGAGCTTTCTGGAGATATAATTTTTATAAATGTGCGACAATTATTTAAAAAGTTGGTCACGAAAAAGACAAGGATTTTATCTTTTTTGACTAAATAGTATAAAAGACCAGGCCAAGCCAGACCAATCATGCAGTTCACGACAGACTCCTTGAGGGGAGATGCTACATCACATCATGCAGTCTTCGAGCATCCCTTGAGGGGAAACGCTCTATCACACCGTATAAACAGTATCCGACAGCCAGAGGGCATCGCGGTATCGACAATCAACGTGCATCCGTAAGGAGTGGCCGATAAGTATTATTATCAAAGTATCGCCGTGTGGAGAATTAGGAAAATCCTAATTACAGGATCTAGTTCCGCCAGTATAAATTGTACAGTGAAAAGTTCAGTAATTACAGTCAGAGTAGGCTGCGAACTTAGAAAACAGGCGATAAGTCTTCAAAAATACAGTCTAATTAAACGACCGAAAATATCGTACCGTTTTGAAGTACCATAACAGCGAGATAAACGTTCTATCAACGTATAAGAACCCGATCAGGGTCGGAAAAATAAGGTTCGCACAGGGTTCTGAAAAATAGGAATTCGAGGACAGAATAAGCAGAAAGGAGAAGTAAATTCTAGACATTGTTTCAAGGAAACAAACAAACTATAAAAAGCACTAAGTTACGAGGAGTATTAGTTGCCAGAAATTAATAGGTCACCGATAGATTATCTGGGGGACCATGGACAAGACAGATTTTTTTTCACTAGACAACAAATAGGGTCTAGAAAGAAGCAGTTCGAGCTAATAATAATAATAGCTGATCGTCAGGAAGCCGAAATTGAAAGAGTACTATTCCAGGGAAGAAGTAGATGGTTCGAGACTTTCATATTGGTTAGAGAGGAAGCCGACATTTACGAATTTCACCCTTGGAGACGGGAAGTCAAGAAATCACGTGTGAAAGGTTTAATAAAGCCTTAGTGATTAGAATCTGTGAAGTGTAAATATATAAAAATTGTGTTAAAGAGTAATATTTTTCAGTGATTTTATTGTGTATTATAGAAGAATACACCAGTGTATTTTAAAATGTCACCAGTGTTTAATATATTTGAGTTATATGTGTGTCAAGATATGTCAATATATGAAATGAATTTGTGCAAAATGGAGTAATCACAAATAGTGGGCAAAAAATGAAACGTCGTTGGGAGGTACGGCATTGGACCGTCCGAGCATGTGAGTAATCATTTTCATTATGTTTTGGTGTTGGGGAAGTGTTTGTGTACAATCCACCGGAGTTTGAGAAATAGGGATGTTGTTGAGTAACAAATAACAGAATAAGAGCGCGGTCTGAACAAATAAGAATTGAGAAATTATAAAATAATTATGTGAATAAATAAATCCTTTAGAGGAAAAGTATGAAGTAAAATATCAGTATATTTGATAAATATTGTAAAAGCAAGCGTAATAATAATAATAATAATGAAAAGTATATAAATGAAGATAAATTTGAATTATATGAAAGAAATAGCTTTTGAGCTTTTGTAAGGAATGAAGACATGATATGAATACATGTTCTTAAAGTATAGTGATTATCGTCATGGGAGAGGATAAATATAAAAAAATGGAGATGTAGATCAAATGTTGACTTTGAATTTACCAGTTCTTTGGAAGACGCTAGGCTTTAAAGTAATGTGCAGCGTATTGTCGCGTATTAAAGTAATTTATCACGCTAGGAAGGCGTTGAATCTAAATATACTTGGCAAATTAATTTTGAGGGACAGTTGATTGCGGTAATTGAGCTATGTTGTAAGTCATCCAGTATGGGATTAGTTCCCGAGGCCATGTGTGTTGTATTGAATTAAATAATAGGGAGCGTATTTGTTGTATTGATGAGCGCAGGTTAGACTGAGGTCGCCTCAAACGCTGAATTGCTGTAAGTCCTCCAGTATGGGAATGGTTCCCGAGGCAGTTAAGAGAGTCGAACCCAGACTCGTATAGTTGTGGAAGCTCCTAAATATCGTCGTTGTATTGAATTATCCTTGCCCATCAATGATGACACTTCATAATTAATAAATGCCAAGGTTACGAAAGTGGTCTATGAACCTATAAAAATGTTGTTAAAGATTGAATGAAAGAAACGCCAGGTCTATTCAAAGAACTATGGAAAGGAAATAGCTGGTTTAAAAGCATGAGTGTAGCGGTCTCGAGGCGAGACATAGAGCCTTCCCTCCCTGGCCATAAATCAAGTCAAGTGTACGGTCAGATCCCTTGTTGTGGTAGGGTCGGAGTAGACCGTCTGTTGGAAGTAATGATACACCGTGAGTGTTTAGAATTTGTTAATGACCCGGGATTTGAACCGAGGTCCTTGTAGATTGAAAGTACCGCTTGCCAGTTCAGATCGTAGCTTTCTTATGTGAAAATGGTCTTTTAAGACAAATAAATAAAAATCCCTAAGGTAATGTTGTATTGATGTAGGATTTCACGAGTTCACTGAGGACAATTAGATTCCGGGAGTAATCATAATTTTGACTTTGTTCAAGTAGTCTTCGGTAACTCTGGAGTACACAAGTATTTTCCCGATCACTGTAGTGAATTTGTTATCTTGAGAGAGATGTTAATGTGGAGAACATTGTTGAATGCCCAGAATTTTAAGTAAAGGAATAACATATACTGTAAAGACGATTATATATTGTTTAAATTATAAGGAACTCATAAAATAATTATTGAGGTGTGTAAAAGAATGACACCGTTCTTATTGGAAAATATCGAGCCATTGGAGCTCGTAAATATATTGAACTTTTAAAAGGGATACTTTATGGAAGTGAAAAGAATTATAAGTTGGTTGGTTTGAAAGAAACCATTTATTTTAATATAATGTTTGTTTAATTTTTTATACCTTCCTTGTTCACTTTGAACAAGTTTAGAAGGATTTGGTCAATAGTTTATTTGTTTTATTTGTTTGTAGCGCCATAATTTTGGTTAATTAAATGTGTTAAAAAAGGAGTTGAATTTGTTTTTTTATTTTGGAAGTGTATCCTCTATTTAATCCAAAATGTGTAAGTCACAGAGTGGGAGAACATACCATAACCCCGAAAATCCCGATTTGAGCATTGCTGGCATACTGTGATTTGCATATTTCTTGCTGGAAGGGCACAATATGAACTTTTTTTTCTTTTTTGGTGTAAGGAATCAATCCCCAAAGTTTGTAAAAGTATTTTTGAAACACTCTGTATAAATCATAATCACATGTAATTTATTTGAGGTTGTTATTGATTGACTGGAAGCTACGGTATGAATAAGTCTACAAATGCCATGAACGTTCTCTTATCTTTTCTAATTCTACCTTCCAAGATCAGCGTAAGACTTCGTACAGCTTTCCTTGTTCCTAAGTTTGTCCTGAAACCAAGTTAGTCTTCACCCAACTCAGTTTATATCTGGCTGAATGTCCAGAGATAATGCTTACTTTATTGATACCTAGCGATGACACGAAGCTCTAATTCACGGATAAAGCCGCTGATATTGGAAACGCGAGCGACGCCATTGTAATGAGCCCGGGATAATAATTGGGAGGACTAACGTGGAAAGCACATTAGCCCATATGACAATCTGAGCGAGCGTGGAGGGATTAGCTAGAATTATGATTGACTGGTTGCAGCAGTTGACTCGGTTGTGTGTCTAGACAGGTATTCTACAGCTCCGGACAGCAAGTTACAGGGCGATTCATTTTAGGGCGATATCTCGCGCATTTAATTCAAAGAAGAACTCTTCCTCCTGACGATGATTGCTTGACGATCGAAACTGGTCATCAGCATTAGGGAATAATCGTGTTGACCGACTGAAAAGCATCAAACCTTCGTTATTTTAATAATTGACTGTTCGAAATACTCGAGTTCTTCAATTGTTCCAATAATAATAAAAATAATAATAATAATAATAATAATCTTGTATGGCCGTGTGTGCCAGATGCAAGCTTTGTTATTTGTCACCCAGAGGGCAGCTTGCATGTCGAATTTCGTTGTTCCTTGAAGCACTAAGAAAGTCAAGGGGGTTAGATATCTAAGCTTCTTGAACACTATAGCGCTTTCTAGTAGAAAAATGAGGAACTTTGTGCTGGCGGAAACTCCCGAGATTAATTTTGCCATTATGAACACGGCCTACTGAATTCAAATAGGTTCTTTAACATGCCAACATCGTATGACATGGTGTCGTAATTTTTGCCGCCTTTCAGAAATCACTTACCACGGCCAGGAGCGAACCTGCAAACTTGGGGTTAGTAGACCGACACGTTAACCACTCACCCACCGTTGAAATGATTCCAACAACCAAGTATTCGGACTTCCACATCCTTCAAACATTCCAATTTATTTATTTATTTATTTATTTATTTATTTATCGTATGGCTTTTAGTGCCGGGAATGTCCGAGGACATGTTCGACTCGCCAGAGTTTGTAGCTGCTTCTATGCGGACACCCATGGGGTGAGCTACAAGTACCGTCGCGTGTGGATGAGATAAAATGAATGAAGATGAATGTCCAAGTTCAATTTCAAATAGTTCCAACTTTGGATACCAGACGCCACTGACACCTAGCGGCGAACGTTGGAACTGATAGAGCGTTTCTAGCCAAACAGCCTACAAATTTAGCTACACACGACTTATTGTAGTGGAAGGTTCTTTTACATGCCATAAATCTATGATATGGGACCGCCGCTTTGCTTCACCTCCGAAGGAAGGCATACTGAAGGATTTTAACGCTCTTAACAAGATGTTCAGTAAAGAACATACAGCCTACTTTCTCCTAAATGAATGGGTATTGTTATAACTCTCTGTATAATTGAATGTTGGTTGTAGTAGCTTGTTGAAATACAACGTGCTATACGGATATTAAACATGAATATAAGGTGCCCTTTGCTAGTGCTACCTCTGTAAAAAATTTCATTCAATTCGGTTTCACCGTGTTTGAATTGATAGGGGCAATCGATTTGCACACATACTGTAACGTTTTGGCTGCCCCTACTGTTGGGTGACAAATGTAATGGTTTCGCTAGCCCACACTGTTGGGAGAGAAATGTAACTGTTTACCTTTGCCTAAGCTATGTTGTTTTAATGGGCGCCAAGACCTCAATGCAATGTTGAAATCTAAATTTGTATTTAACAACGTCTAGCTCTGGGAGAACACATTCAAGACTCTATTCACTCAGATCGTGGTATGATTTGATCATTAACCCAACAAACAATTGTATCAGGAGAAGGAATTGGTCTATATCTAATGCTATCTACTGAAAGCAAAGATTGCATTGTAAAAGAAATGAATTTATTATATAAAACAAGTATAGCAAAATTAATAATAATAAGTTTAACATTTAAATTGGAGCGTTGTGATTTGAATATTACCGATAGAAAATTACGTGAAAACGGAGTCTGATAAATTGATTTTACTCTTATTTCCAAGCTATGAAGTTACTGAATTATGAAATATAAAACAAAGAAAAATGAGAGATTGCGTATTTCTGCGTCATTAGCGCTTACCCCTGGAAATTGCCAAAGCATTTCCCTCGTTCTTTATGATGCTGTGTGCTTCCCACAGTCTCCTGGACGTCGCCATCTTCTTCGTTATATGTTGATAATCTGGTAGATTAGATAACTCTATGGTCCGTACATCGGACCCAAACTCTCGTAAAACCGCACTGGTTACGTTTTACAAAAGATCGTCGCTAACTCCACTGAACATCGGAGCGACACGCACTTGCGACCGTACACTGCAAGTTCTACACAGATTGTCACTAACTCCCCTGAACATCGGAGCGACACGCACTTGCACCCATACTCCTCAAGTATTTCACAGATAGTCCTTATCTCACGGCGCGCCGAACGATATATGCACACGCCGGCTCCCCCACCATGGTACCGACTAGCTTACGTCGTTTCCGCTGATTGGCTGAGCACGCCGCCAGTTCCCCTCCACTGCCTCATTACACTCGGCGCGCGAGAGTTCCGTTTCGACAATTCGCCTTTTCTAGACCTTGCGACCCAAGATTGCGTCATGCTCCTCGACAAGATTCAGCGTGTACTTGAAATCCCAGTGAGTCATCTCTCTCAAATACCCTAACTGACAAAAACTCCGTAAAATTCCGTAATCAGATAATTTTCTATGATATCGTCGTTCGTAATAATTTGCTTGATAGCGTTTTCTAAGACATAGAAAACCTATTTGAATGCTAATAATTTTTATAAAATGCTCCGAAAATACCTTAATAATAATTATAATAAATTAATAATAATAATAAATTACCATGAAAAATTGTCTTGGCTGAACAATTTGCCGCGTAAATAAATATAGAATGCCTTCCTACTGACTTATGCCAGTTGCATAAAACCCCTCGAAAAACACGTTACATATTCGCCTCGGATCATCGGATCATTTACCGTGACGACGGTCCATTATCCGATTATCCCAGACACGTTAATAAACCCCATCCAAAATACATATTACATAAATGAAATCACCCTAAATTACAGATATATACACTCATAAGTTTTCTTCACGCACTTTGCGTCAAAGTTCGTTGTCACTATGGATTGCACTTTGCAACCAGTCCAATGTTTTACATATAGAAGTGTTCCACGGATATTTCCGCCTCTCAAATTTCTCTATGTTGGAGAAATAGACATAATTAATGTGTGAGCACTATGTATTTATGCTGTCATATCACACGCATTGAAGGTGTTCTGATATATTTATATCACCATAGAACTTCCTAATTTCACTGGAGGTCCCCTCCTTATGGTGACATTTAATTCCACTTATCACTGAGCACACGATCACACTATTGTGGCAGCGCCTCGTGACCATAATACTTAATCTCTCTTTAAAGTAGATTAAATTAATATTGACTTCTGAAAAAAAATTACAGTAAATGCGCATTACATATAACACCAAATATTTCTGTGCCGTAATCGCCCTGTCTTCTTAAGTTCCCGTAGACCATATTCTACTTAATACTAGTTCTCAACACAGACCATTTCTCCTGACACAAATAATACCTTTGTACAAATTATCTTAAATTACACACTTACAAATCTTACATGGCGAGGCCGTAAACAGAAATCACGTGTGCTGATATGTATGAGTTTCATGAAGGACTGTCTCGCATTCTGATGGCCCATCTTTTATCTCGTGGACGCCTTAAGCTAACAAGCCCTATTCAAGCGCTCCCCCATCTCTTGGAGATAAATGGGAACCCATCAGCGCTGCCAAAATGGCCTTGGTGCATCGAGACAATTTAGTGCTCAACAGCATCCGACAATCCCGTCATATTTCCCTGTACCTTAAAACTCTCATTTACTTACATACTACCCCCCTGTGTGACTTCTGATACGCCTGCCTGGAAGACCAACTCCTCCCACGCACCAAATACCACACTTACTCATTTGATAGGCTGGCTCGCCAGCTAAACACACTCACTTTATGACACATATTTTCGTAGACTATGTATATTATACGTTCCGTATAATCTGTTTCCCTCACTATTCTCCAGCACATATGCTGTTTTCCCAATACGTTTGGAAACTATAAATGTTTCTGCGTCACCTGCTTCCAACCTTGCAAGTGGCTCCCTTAAAATGAACGTCATCACGTTGCTCTACCTAGCATATTTCTCAGTGTCTGTAACGATGCCCTGTTGCTACTGTCCACACATGCACATATTAAAAACCATCCTCTGCTTTAACCACAGGATAATCCCTACATAAATTAGTGTCCCTCGATAGCATGTCTGCAAGAATGTTATCTTTACCTTTAATATATTTTACTGTGAATTCGTATTCCTGCAGAGCAAGAATCCACCTACTAACTCTGTTAGAACTGAGTTTACAAGTCCTCATATACAGTAATGCATGGTGATCTGTGTGGATCTCAAATTTCCCCCCTACTAAATACATTCTAAATTTCCCTAAACTGAAAACAATACCTAAAAGCTCTAACTCAGTAATCGTGTATCTTTTCTCCGCTGCTGTCAGTCCTCGCGAGGCTAAAGATACAATGCACAGATTACCCTCATCATCTTTCTGACATAATACTCCAGCAATGCCTATATGTGAGGCATCTGTCATAACCACATATTCCTTATCTTTTAACGGATATTTCAGCACTACAGCTTTCTCAAAACCTTCCTTCAGCGCTCTAAAAGCCTGTTCATGCTTGGACTCCCATCTCCACCGAGTCCCACTTTTAAGCAATTCCCTGAATGGTTCTACCAACACTGAGTATTTAAGAACGAACCTCCTGAAAAAGTTGCAAATTCCCAGGTAAGTTTTTAATTGTTTAACATTCTGTGGCACCTCTGCGTTAAGTATCTTATTAACCCTACTTTCTTCTGGTGTTACACCTCTACTCGACACTCTATGACCTAAAAATGTCACTTCTGACTGACAGAATGACGACTTAGACAGCTTCAAAGTGAACCCTGCCTGATCTAACTTCTGAAAAACTATATTTAAATGATGTAGATGCTCCTCAAAACTGCGTGAACTAATTACCATATCATCTATGTAAATGGTTACAAACTCTCCTGTGTCATCCCCTAATGCGATGTTTAAAGCCCTAATTAAAGCAGCTGAACTACTCTTTAACCCATAAGGTGTTCTACAAAATTGATAAAGGTTATATTTATGACTAAAAGCTGTAAATGGTCTATCTTCGTACATAAGTGGCACTTGCCAAAAACTGGAACTCAAATCTACACAAGTGAAATACTTCTTCCCCTCAAATGTTTGCATTAATTCCTCTATTGACATAGATTTCAGCTGATCTGAACTAATTCTACTGTTAACCAAACGAGCGTCTAAACAAATACGAACAGTGCCGTCGGTCTTGGGTACCGTTATCAAAGAATTAACATATGGACTGTTCGAGTGCTCAATAATCCCATCTTCAAGCATCTGATTAATTTGTGCCTCAACTGCACTCTGATAAGCGAAAGGTACAGGATATCTATGTCCTGTGAATACTGACCTATCAATAACGTTCAATGAATGTGTATAGCAATTGGCCATACCAATGCGATCCTCAAAAACTCTCCTATTACACCATAACACATCATAGAGCCGAACACACTGTTCATCCTCTATATTTCCCTGAAATGCAGCTTCACGTAACGAGTCCTCTAGACTTCCGTTCGTAATCACACTGCCCACAAAACATGGAGAACCCCGCTCTACGGCTGGCGATATCTCATTTAAAGTACAAATCACACCTACAACACTACTTCTCTGAATTTGGTCATTGAACGCTACTTCTACTTCAGAATCTCCCCATTTAAATTTCAAACTCCCTACATCATAACATAAGTTACCCGACACTCTACTTAGCCACTCTGAACCCAAGATAACACTGAATACTAAATTTGGAATTACAAGGCAAATCTGCTTCTCTACATGATTATTAATTTTAATGTCTACTAAAACTTGCTTAGAAATTACTTTAGACCTCTTCCCAACAGCTGTGATAACAAAAGTGCTTTTAATTGGCATCTCCTCAAAATTTACTCCAGTTCCTTTCATTTTATCATAAAATGCACTACTTATGCAACTCTTCATACAACCACTATCAATTAAAACATCTGTGTACGCCTCGGACACGTTAAATTTAACTATGGGGCTCTTACTAACCACTTCCTGAATAATACCTTCATCATTTAGTTCATGTAATAATTCATTTCTTACATTTAGGTCATAGGGTTCCTGTATAATTGTATGGACAGGGCATGATACAGACTGAGATTCTGACCTTACTTCGCAGCCTGGTTCGCGTTTAAAGAACCGCTACAGCTGGCCGTAGTACTACTAACTACTAAACTGGTCTGGTTGTTCTGGGCTGTGTTGTCATTGTTTGGCTGTATATTACTACCACTAGGCTGTCCTCTTCCTTGACCCCTATTCTGGTTGTAATTATTGTCATTATAATTTCTCCCTTGATTTCCCCTGAAATCATTGTTTCTCCCTTGATTTCCCCTGTAATCATTGTTCCTCCCTTGATACTGATTACCATAGCCATTTCCTCTGTTCTGATATAGCTGATTATTATTATTTCTATTTTGAGCGTTGGCCCCTTCGCCACCGTTCCCTTGAACTTCTTGATGCCTGGCTTCATTAGGTCTATTATTATTATTACCCTGGTTCCGGTTGAAATTGTCCTCATAACCCCCTCTCCCTAGTGCATCAAATGTGCTTAACAAATTTTCTACTTGTGATATAGTCTTTACATTCTGGATACAAGCAGCCTCCTTGATCCTATAGGGAAAGTGCCTAAGTAGCAACCTTACCACATCACTTTCCTCCTTCAAGCCATCCAGATATTTACACACTAATACCTGCCCTAAAAAGTATTCGGTCATGGTGGAGCTTCCTTTAGGGTTATATTTACCACACACTACTCCCTCACGATGCTGCGACTGAATAACCTCATTCCAGAACTTTTCACAGAATTTCATTTTAAAATCATTGATATCAGTAAACTTGTCTCTGTAGACAGCAAACCAATTCCTCGTTTCCCCCACAAACACTTGTTCTAAAATTTCAACTACCTGGCACCACTCAATACTACCATTTTCCAACCTCTCCCCGAATTTATTTTCTATAGTGTTCATGAACTCCATTGGGCACCCCTGTCGATTGCTGAACTTACCCAGTTCTACCTCCCTGTGTGTGCTATTCACAAAAACTGGCCTATTCTGACTATTTTCTTGCCTGATCCTAGCTTTTAATTTTAATTCTAATTCTGCGATTTTCTCCTCAGCCTTCCTCTCAATACTGTTTACTGTTAATTTAATGTTTCCTTCTGATTCTTCTACTTTATCATATAGCTTTGCTTGTTTCTCCTCAATCTTGCTAATGCTCTCTCTATTACTCTCTCTTAAATCATTTACTTCTGCAACTATTTGCGAGTGGACTTTCTCAATTCTAGCCCCCAGCTGTTCCTTAACCTCTTTAGTAGCTACCTGAATTTTGTCAATTTCTCCCCCCAATTGCTTTTTGACCTGCTGTGTTTCCAGTTGCACTAGTTCTTTTAAATTTTCAGCCTGTGTACTGATTCTAATTTCCAACTCCTCCTGTACTTTTCCTAATTTTCTGTCTACATCTGCAATAATCTCTTTAGCCTTTTCTTCCATCACCCCCCTGATCTCGCCTCTAATCAGTTCGAATTTGTCACTCATTTCCCTACTGTTTTGTTCTAATTTAGCATTTAAAGTTTCAGTACTCTCTCTATTTTCCTTACTGTTTTGTTCTAATTTAGCGTTGTTTTGTTCCAGTTTTGCGTTGTTTTGTTCTAATTTAGCATTTAAGGCATCTGTACTTTCTTTATTTTCCCTACTGTTTTGTTCTAATTTTGCATTTAAGGCATCACTACTAACTTTGTTCTGATACATGAACTCGAGAAGTAAAGTTTTTAATTCTGGTTGACCCCCTACACTCCCTGTTTCAGTATCGGGATTTACCTCCGCTTCCCCGGTACTACCATCACTCGACATACTGCTCGTATCATCATTCTCCCGTTGATGACCACTACGTAACCTCATCTGTCTTTCTTTCTCATCCCCCATAATGATATACACTGATACAGACAAATAACCCCCAAAATACAGGCACAGAAATATATACCCTTCTCCTTCCACAAATGTTATTAGGTTTTCAGCCCCAAGTTGTCGGCGACAAATGTAACGTTTTGGCTGCCCCTACTGTTGGGTGACAAATGTAATGGTTTCGCTAGCCCACACTGTTGGGAGAGAAATGTAACTGTTTACCTTTGCCTAAGCTATGTTGTTTTAATGGGCGCCAAGACCTCAATGCAATGTTGAAATCTAAATTTGTATTTAACAACGTCTAGCTCTGGGAGAACACATTCAAGACTCTATTCACTCAGATCGTGGTATGATTTGATCATTAACCCAACAAACAATTGTATCAGGAGAAGGAATTGGTCTATATCTAATGCTATCTACTGAAAGCAAAGATTGCATTGTAAAAGAAATGAATTTATTATATAAAACAAGTATAGCAAAATTAATAATAATAAGTTTAACATTTAAATTGGAGCGTTGTGATTTGAATATTACCGATAGAAAATTACGTGAAAACGGAGTCTGATAAATTGATTTTACTCTTATTTCCAAGCTATGAAGTTACTGAATTATGAAATATAAAACAAAGAAAAATGAGAGATTGCGTATTTCTGCGTCATTAGCGCTTACCCCTGGAAATTGCCAAAGCATTTCCCTCGTTCTTTATGATGCTGTGTGCTTCCCACAGTCTCCTGGACGTCACCATCTTCTTCGTTATATGTTGATAATCTGGTAGATTAGATAACTCTATGGTCCGTACATCGGACCCAAACTCTCGTAAAACCGCACTGGTTACGTTTTACAAAAGATCGTCGCTAACTCCACTGAACATCGGAGCGACACGCACTTGCGACCGTACACTGCAAGTTCTACACAGATTGTCACTAACTCCCCTGAACATCGGAGCGACACGCACTTGCACCCATACTCCTCAAGTATTTCACAGATAGTCCTTATCTCACGGCGCGCCGAACGATATATGCACACGCCGGCTCCCCCACCATGGTACCGACTAGCTTACGTCGTTTCCGCTGATTGGCTGAGCACGCCGCCAGTTCCCCTCCTCTGCCTCATTACACTCGGCACGCGAGAGTTCCGTTTCGACAATTCGCCTTTTCTAGACCTTGCGACCCAAGATTGCGTCATGCTCCTCGACAAGATTCAGCGTGTACTTGAAATCCCAGTGAGTCATCTCTCTCAAATACCCTAACTGACAAAAACTCCGTAAAATTCCGTAATCAGATAATTTTCTATGATATCGTCGTTCGTAATAATTTGCTTGATAGCGTTTTCTAAGACATAGAAAACCTATTTGAATGCTAATAATTTTTATAAAATGCTCCGAAAATACCTTAATAATAATTATAATAAATTAATAATAATAATAAATTACCATGAAAAATTGTCTTGGCTGAACAATTTGCCGCGTAAATAAATATAGAATGCCTTCCTACTGACTTATGCCAGTTGCATAAAACCCCTCGAAAAACACGTTACAATACATGGCGACCATCTGCAAGCTATTGGGCTGATGACCTTGTAGTTCAGTCAAAAGACGCTTGCCATATAACGGCATGTTGTTGCAAAATTTGGTAGAGATCGGATGATTAGGTTAGTCGTAATTTGATTTAAGCTTTTAACATTTGGGTGGCCGCGATTAAGTTTCCGTCAAGATGGCGGTGATATAAAACATGACACTGAGGTGCCCTTTGCTAGTTCTACCTCTGTACCAAATTTCGTTAAATTCGGTTTCACCGTGTTCGAATTGATAGGGGGGACAGACATTCAGAGTACACACACACACACACGTTTTGGCCCTGTGTAGATCTCATAAGTCTACTTTCATTTTTTGCATAAATCGAAAGTAGGCTAAAATTCCGACAACTTCGGCCGGGTTTGAAAACGCGATCTTGGGGAAAGCAGTTCGGCTGCTACCGAAGCCGCTTAAACAATCTAATAATGTATTCGAATTACTGGAATATTGGAATGATATTGTACAGCCCTAGTGCTTATATAGCCAGTGACTACATCACGAGATGGAGGTTGTTGTTACCTGTTCTCCAGACAGCTCAACACGGAACTGAGATCTCGCGACACATCCTGTCCATGCTCCGAGTAACGGTACTTGCAAGACGGGGTCGACCTGCACACTACCGCATTAACAATGACATTTTGAACAAAGAAATAGAATGATACAGAATGTTACGCCAATAAATCCAATAGCTGTGTGTTGGACCTTAACGACGAATCAGGGGCTCCCCTGTTCCAAATAAACCAGTCAGCAATTGTAAAGCTAATACAAAAACTACGTTTCAATGTATCAAAGGGTCCTGATAATATTGTTAGTGAAGTACTTAAACTAGGAGGTAGGGCCGTGGCACGATACTTGAAGGTGATGTTTAATGTGTCCATAAACAATGCGCAAATCCCAGATGACTGGAAAAGAGCTACGGTAGTCCCAATATTTAAGGGAGGGAGCAGACTTGAATTGGGCAACTACAGGCCGGTTAGCCTTACGTCCGTCGTTTGTAAACAGATGGAACATCTCATTTGCGACTACTTGAGGGAACAGTGGGAAACATTATCATGGTTTAATGATAGGCAACATGGATTTCGGAAAGGTTACTCATGCGAGAGTCAGATGCTATCACTTTTTCAAGACATTAGGGAATCGTTAGACCATGGAGTTTCAGTCGACGCCGTGGTTATAGATTTTGCGAAGGCATTTGATGTCGTTCCGCATGACATGCTACTCCATAAATTAGCTTCGACGAAGATTGATAGAAGAGTAATTTTATGGATCCAAGAATTTTTGACGGGTCGTTCCCAGAAAGTGAAAGTCGAAGGCATATTCTCGGATGAAATTACCGTAACGTCGGGTATCCCTCAGGGCAGCGTAATCGGAACTTTGTTATTTTTGGCGTTTATAAATGACTTACCAAATGGGATTCGCAGTGACTGTCGATTGTTTGCGGATGATTGTGTAATATATCGAAAGATACATGACTCACAAGACAATCCAGTGCTTCAAGAGGACCTGAACCTGGTCTATAAGTGGGCGATTGTAAATAAAATGAAAATAAACACAAGAAAATGTAGTCTCTTAAAAATAGGGAAAGTGCGAAGGCAGGATTTTCAATATAACATTGGCTCGGAAATTCTAGTAGAAGAAGGGGG
The DNA here is from genome assembly GCA_946902985.2 of Meconema thalassinum. Lineage (NCBI taxonomy): Eukaryota > Metazoa > Arthropoda > Insecta > Orthoptera > Tettigoniidae > Meconema > Meconema thalassinum. The sequence continues at coordinate 343,498,946 of OX336395.1, forward strand.
CGTGGTGGCTCAGCGGTCTAGCTGTATGCCTCTCACCAAGGCGGTCCGGGTTCGATTCCCAGTCAATGCATGTGAGATTTTCGAAGTGAAATGCCATGTCCTGTGCTTCGGATTCCACGTAAAAAGGAGGTCCCGTAGCTCATGATCTCGCGATTAACGGTCACGTTAAACTATAAGCTTCCTTCCTTCCTTCCTTCCTTGTAGAAGATTCTTGCAAATATTTGGGCGTTCACGCAAGGAATGATATGAAATGGAGTAGTCATGTAGGATGTGTAGTTTCAAAAGCTTACAAATCCCTGCACTTTGTAATGAGGGTATTAAAAGGAAGTAGTACCTCTGCTAAAGAATTAGGATAGTTGTCACTTGTAAGACCTATTCTGGAATATGCCTCGGCGGTTTGGGATCCATATCAAGTAGGGCTCATCAATGAGTTGGAAATGGTACAAAGAAAGGCCGCTAGATTTGTGCTCAGTGACTTTAATCCCAGGAGCAGTGTGAGCCGTATGTTAAAGAAACTTGGGTGGGAATCACTGGAGGCTAGGAGGATGAAATCTAGACTCTGCGCTATGTACAACACGTATACAAATCAACCAGCATGGGGTGAGCTTAGCAAACGATTGGGAAAGCCCACTTACATGGGTAGGAGCGATCATCCTTTCAAAGTTAAGGGCCGACCACAGCGAACAAATTATGGTAAATATTCTTTTGTAAACCGTGCCATTGATAACTGGAACTCTCTACCTGCCGCAGTGTTAGAGCCTTTTCCCAAACATATAGGTGTGTTTAAGAAAAGAATGACAATTTGTGTAAATACTCCAGTTTAATTGTTGTATAATTGTTATTGAATTGTTATGTATAATTATTTATTTGTTATGTATATACAATTTGCCACCGGGGGACACACCCCCCATTGCAAATAAATGAATGAATATGAATATGAATGCGATGATACATCTGGACCAAAGCAAAATTAGAAGCAAATGGAAATGCAAGCTATGCAATTCATGGATTCCATTATCGAAATTATATTTTCAGTTTGTCAACACGATATTAAGTAGTTCCCTCATTTATTAATATTAGTTTACAATATATTATATAAAAAGTAGGTTGGCTCAGGCAAGGAAAGCATTTCTACAGAAAAGGAATCTGTTGACATCGAATATAGATTTAGGTACTAGGATTCTTTTTTAAACTCTTCGTCAAAAGCGTGGCGCTCTTTGGAAGTGAAACTTGGACTGTTGGTGCAGCAGAAAAGAATTGAAGCGCTCGAAATGTGGTGTTACAGGAGAATAATGAAGATAGGGTTACAAATGAAGAGGTATTAAGACGAGTGGGAGAGGAGAGATGTTTCTGCCGACTGCTAATGAAAAGAGAAGAGATAGGTTGGTAGGACACATACTAAGACACCCAGGAATAGCAAGCTTAGTTAGGGAAGGAAGGGTTGAGGACAAGAACTGTAGGGGTAGACCAAGGTTAGAATATGTTAAACAGATTGCCTCGGATGTAGGGTGTGGTAGTTATAGAGATGAAACGATTAGCTCAGGACAGGGAGGCATGGACAGCTGCATCAACAACAGTTTACTGCAGTTGAGGGCTTACTCAGCAATTTTCTAGGTTTATGCCGTGTCTTGTGCGGGGTTTCACCTAGGAACACCAAGATAGGCTTATCAGCGGGCTCTTGGTGTCCATCACCGGACCCCCACAGGAGTAGCGAACTGTGCGCTACCTCCCTTCTAATGGAGCGCACTTGCGCTTCTTTACAGCGAGAGCTAAACGCCCAAGCAGCGTTTCACCTCCCTATAAAGGCTTCCAAAAGGATAGAAACCTTCATAGATCAGTTTGGGGTCCTCATTTATAAGTTTTGCAACGTTAAAACAAATAGTTCTTCTTCGGATGTTTAATGCCGTAATATTTACCACACTGACCAAGTTCTCTGACGCGTTTTCTTGTTCTTGTAGGGCCGAGACTGTCTGTGGGAGTCACAGTAGATTTGGTAGTATTTTGTAGAGCTACCTGTCTTGCATATTTGGAACGTATGATGCATTCTCAAATGTATACATAAGATAAACCATTTAAAATATCAGTTCTGTTTGGTAACGGGCAAAATCGGACCAAGGGGGTAAAAACGGGGAGCCTTTTTCTTAGTATCTTAGTAGTCTATCTGAAAACTGGAATCCATTCAAAGTTCGTACTGTTCTTCGGATAAGGGTCAAAAACTCGTCTCAGTAAGTTTTTTTTATAACACCAACCATTGAGCAAAGGGGTGGGAAAATGGAGTTTTGAGAGAAGAAAAGAAATCATAGCTCGCGTAATAGGCATATTATCAAGACCGTTTGAAATAGTCAATAGTTCTCTAAACATTACCTACAACTTTTGTCTGAAACAATTGTTGATATAACCCACCCTTACGTCAGGGGATGAGCAAAATGCTTTCGGAATTATAAGATGGAGCTTCTCGTTTGTAGGTATAACCCCTGACATTACAACCCGTGAAGGGCCTAGGCCTACGAAGCGACCGCTGCCCAGCCATTTGGCCTGCAGATATTGGGGTGACACGTGATCAGCGTATCAGGTCCCCTTGGCCGTTGTTCTTGGTTTTCGTGATCGGGGCGCTGCCTCACTGTCAGATAATTGTCCTCACGAGGCTGAGTGCACCCCGTTCCAGCCCTCACGTCAGTTTCAAAAATCCCTGACGGAGCCAGGAATCGAACCCGGGGCCTCAGGGTGAAAGGTAGGCGCGCTACCCCAACAGCACGGGGTAGGTACACAACAATTGGCAAATTTAGTAAATTCGAAAGATCAACCTCCACATTCCGGCGTGCCGAGTGGGGTTTTATTTTTAAAGATACCTTTTATAGGGGAAAACCATTTTTTACTTTGATGTGTTTCTACATTTTCATTATAAATAATATTATTTTTTGTTTCTCTAATTTTTATGTTTATAAATTTATTTTGAATTTTAAATTTATGATTTACAGATTTAATTTTGATATTTTCATTGAATTAATTAATTCATTATTTTCATCATTTCTTTATAGTTATGTTTATTATTTTATTTTTTATTTCTTTTATCATTATAATTTTTTATTTATGATTTTTATTTCTATATTTATATTTTATTTGTATACTTTAATTGTTAATGTTTCTAGTTGTTGTTTTTTTAAATTTTATGCAACACGTTACGTCAAGTAGATACGTGGGTATATTTGATTTTTAGCACTTTGGCATGAAAATTCTCAGAATTTTCGCTGAAAGATTGAACTATCAGCATCTTTGAAAGCATAAACCGTTGTTATAATAATAATTACTTGTGGCCTCCGGAGAGGCAGAGTGCAGGTCTTTCTATTAGACGCCCGTGGGCGACCTGCGCGTCGTAACTGCTGTTATGACAGGGGGTTGCTATAGAAACCACTACTGCATCATATAAAGGAGTAACCCTAGCAATGAAAGCCTCCGTGGCTTAGGCGGCAGCACGCCGGCCTCTCACCGCTGGGTCCGTGGTTCAAATCCCGGTCACTCCATGTGAGATCTGTGCTGGACAAAACGGAGGCAGACAGGTTTTTCTCCGGGTACTCCGGTTTTCCCTGTCGAAATTTCATTCCAGCAACACTCTCCACTATCATTTCATTTCATCTGTCATTCATTTAATCATTGCCCCAGAGGAGTGCGTCAGGCCTCGGCAACCGGCACAGTTCATATCCTCGCCGTTAGATGGGGGGGCTTCATTCATTCCATTCCTGACCCGGTCGGAGACTGGAAGCAGGCTGTGGATTTTCAACACTAGCAATACCAACGGGGGGGATTTCGTGCCCACTAGTTCCATTTGTTACGGTTTATTCATGGTAGCCTATTCCTTTTCTACGCGTCATCGACTATTTTCAATCCATTTACCTAAACACACATTCACTTTTATTTCTTGAATAAGATATTAACAATTGGTGGGGACGGAAACCCCTCCCCGTCATACTGTGCACTAGCAAAAGTACAACAAAGTTATCAAAACCACTATAATTAGTTCTGGTTAGAAGAGGTACACATGCGGAAAACACAGTAAAAAAACAGTCATATGTTTCACGTGTGTTAAAGATGGCGATGAGTATGATCAGTGAATGATTTGCTTTCTGAACTTTTTTTTTTCATGATTTTTTAATTTTGTTTGCAACTGTTGTTAATTAAGTTATATTTTAGCAATTTAAGGTTCAAAATACAAGATATGTTGATTAAAGGATAATGCTAATCACACAAAAGGAATTTATTATGGTCACAAAATCCCCCCCTTGGTAGCCCGTGACAGTTGCTGTAGATATTGCCGAGTGATGCAGCAGACCTGTTCCGCTGTAAACCAGCGCAGCAGTGCAGCTAATAGCTGTTGAGATAACCATCGCGTCTTCCCTCAAGCATAGCGCATGTGTCCTCAGCCGCGACTTCCCACAGCCACAATACACGTCAATAGCTCTTCAATCGGTCAACACGAATTGGCCCAAAAACTGATGACGATGATAATTGTTTAAGGGGCCTAACATCTAGCCTTTAATGGTTCGGGTGATAATGAAAATGAAAGATGATCAAATGAAACGTGCAACTAAAACTAAGAAACTAAGAAGAGGAAATTGGAAACAGAAAGGACAGGAATGTAAATAACAGACAGGAGGAAAGGAATCCCCTCAACCCTCGAAGAATGAGAATTGAGGGACTTTGAAGGAAGGAGAGCCAAGAAAGGCAGAGAGGAAAGAGGAGAGGGACCGTCCCAATGGCAATGGAAGAAGCAGAAACACCGGACCCAGCTCAGAAAGCCCTCGGGATCGCCAACGCCCGAACTCACCAGCCGTGAGCCCCTGAGGGTGTAGCACTATCACTATTCGTGATACTTTCAATGTTTAGCTTGGCCCATTTGTCGGTCAAATTTGTTTCTTGTTACCGAGATCCCCGAATGGTAATTATTTCTTTGTAAATGTATTAATTGCTTAAACTATATGCATAACCTTGTTATTAATCACCTAATTCATAGATATTATAGTTACTCACCTAGTGTTTAAGGCTTCCGCAACACATCACTACAACGACTTTACGGGCCACTCTGGTGCCACTCTTCATCCATTCTTTGGCCACGACTTTACGGGCCACTCTGGGCCCCTATTCTTCGGGCTTACTCTACGGCCAACATTCTACTGTCAACAAGTGACAATCTGCTTTTTCGTCACCACTCTGAGACCAATAATCTTCAAATATTCTCACCAAGACTTTTCAAGTACCGTAGTGAGAGTCATGATCTACGACTAATAATAATAATCTTCATGGTGCACTATCTCGCAGTGAGGAAAGGCACAAGGAAGGAATATCAATAGTACTTGCTACGTGCCGTGGTCAGCCAGGACCAACCAAGTTTGTAAACATCTCCAATCTCTCCAGTGCACAACAACAGCAGTGATACCTCTCAAATGTGTGGAGTGGGTTGCCTACTGGGGCTGACAAATGGTTACGTGTCCGTGTTTGCATACATTTCTTCACTTAAGGGATGATTAACTCCGGACATACCCTCCTCTAAAGTGTCGCCAAAAGATAAGTTTTTAGCTATCATTTATAGAACATTTTTATTGCCTCTTCTATTTTAAGAAGACAAAGTTGATCTTTGCCATGAACTTTTTAATAAGAAGCTCAAGTATTTTCTTCAGTGGTTATTAATTGATGTTTTGTTTACTTAAACAGTATATTAATAAATTGCATATTTGTTACCTATTATGTTTAATTGTGAAATCCTTCAGCCCCTTACATTAACGCATAATTCAGTCTTATTGCTTCACCCTAATTATATTGAATCCAAGCTAATGCTTGTTGCTGTTCTCCCTCTATGAGTTGGAGTTTTCTGGGGCAAACTCCACCATATTTATGGTGCCGAAACCCGGGATCGAACCAGGGAATGTTACAAGTTTCATATCTTGGATTTCACATTAAACATTAATCTAAAATTGCAAATATAGAAAAGCAAGAACGTAAAATTCTTAGAAAAATATTCGGCCCCATACAAGAAAACGGAATTTGGGATTAAAAGACGAAATTCAGATCTATACAGCCACACAGATAGTTTCAGCAACACTGTACGAAGAAGACGTTTAACATTTTATGGACACCTCTTCAGGATGGACGATTATAGACTTACAAAAATGTTATTCAATGTAATAAATTCTCAGAAGTTAAGGATAGCCTGGCTGGATGAATCAAGAGAGGACCTGCAAGAGTTGAACATCGGAGAAAATATTCTGAGAAACCGCAAAGTTCAGGACCGCAGTAACAAACCACAAGTTTAGGGTGAAAACTAGTGGCAGGACTGGAACCAAGTGGACAGAAGAACGGAAGAAGCAGCACAGTGACTTCATGAATAGATTTTGGGAAGATAGGAAGGCGAATATCATCAAGTCGAAAAACAAGTTCAAGCGCGCTCTATAATGGGCAAAACGCAAAAAGAAGAAGAAAGGAACAATCGTTATTGGCTAAGTTGCTCAAGGAGTATGTTCCATGAAGTTAACCCTGAGACTGAAGAAAAGCGCGAGACATCGATCTGGTGAAGGTACAGTAGAAGCTGGTCCCAATGCACAGTGTCAGTCTCCTAGCAACAGGCAGGCAAGGTGGAGGGAGTGGAGTTCCCGTGTGTCTGTGTGTGTCACTTGTGTTGTCTGCCAAGTTCAATGAGCTTCACCGCACCGCGCCGCGCCGCACCGAGCTGCACACTCATTACCGCCTGCTGGATGCTAACAACTCAGCTCAGGGGAAGAGAGCACTTCTTCATAGCGAGTGTCAAGACAAAACAAAACCATTAACATCAGGAGGTTTACAGGCTCCCTTTTATATCACCTAACACCAATTACATTTGGGAACAAAACCAACCGATCAACTGGTGTACTGACTATTGGCAACTCAAACTAACACTTGGGGCGCTGCGGTCGGTCTGGATAAGTAGGGTAAAAATAATCAACAACACGCGTTTGATATGGAACACTTTTTATTTTCCGGTTATAATCAGTAAATGTGGACTCTAAAATAATGACAGTGAAAAAATATCCACAGCCTGCTTCCAGTCTCCGACCGAGTCAGGAATGGAATGAATGAAGCCCCCATCTAGCGGCGAGGATATGAACTGTGCCGGCTGCCGAGACCTGACGCACTCCTCTGGGGCAATGATTAAATGAATGACAAATGAAATGATAGTGGAGAATGTTGCTGGAATGAAATTTTGACAGGGAAAACCGGAGTACCCGGAGAAAAACCTGTCTGCCTCCGTTTTGTCCAGCACAGATCTCACATGGAGTGACCTGGATTTGAACCATGGACTCAGCGGTGAGAGGCCGGCGTGCTACAGCCTAAGCCACGGAGGCTTTCAAAAATCGACGACTTCGGCCGGGTTTGAACCCGCGATCTTGGGCATAGAAGCTGAGCATTTTACCAACTACGCCACCGATACACGTGATCTAATTTGTGTGTCAATTGCATATTATCAAGCATCGGTGTTTGCTGGTATTTGTTTTTGAGCAGTTCGAGTCATGGCGCTGTTACGTTTAAAAGCTACCTTATAATTGAGTTTGCTCACTGTACCATAGACTCTAGAAATTATTTGCTGCTTGGTAGGGCGAAGGGATGAGTTTAACTTTTATTAAAACTCGGGGGAGACAGGAATTGCTTGATTTGTTGGATGGTTAGCAGGTAGGTTTGGTGTTGAATATCGGACTGGTAGCCCGTTCTTGCAAAGTAGATATTTACCCTACGAAGTCAAATTAGGCCTATATGACTCGTAGTGGAATAGCTCGGATAAAGCAGAGCGAGGTGATGGTGGTTGGTAGGGTTATTGGAAATGAACTAGGGAGCGGGGAAGGATACCTGACTGATGAAGGTTGGCTGTCCTCGGCTGGTGTAGGCTTGGCTGTCTTGGTACGGCTTGGCTCGGCTCGGCGAGACTGTGCTTGCCTGTCTAGGTGCCTAACAGTGAACAACCCGTCCTGTCGTCAGTGAGTGTAGTGGTGAGTGGTCCAACCGCTCCTGTTGACCATATTTATTTGGTATCGTCACATTTCGGCTATTGCTATTTGCATCTTTTGGAAAGTGATGAAAACTTATATCCGCAGCCCTCTTATACATCGACTTACAGCCGTGAACTCAGCAATATACTTTGCTTTTACTCATTTTGCACTCTATCAACGAGTAAAACTTACTACTTATGTATAAAGACACGAATAATTTCCCATGATCTGCTTACCAATACAAGGAACCATATACAAACAGTCACCACGTGACAAATCTACCCTACTTGGTAAGTATCTCATTTTTACCGCTAGATGTCATATCAGATAGCTGGAGTTGCCAATAGACCCATTATTACAGTTGGGTCCCGAAAACTCTGCACTCGATAACCCGGCAGTCTGGATAACTCGGCCACACCCTGGCATAGCGAAAAAACTCCGTGCGCAGACCATTTCGAGGTATAAAGGCTCCTTAAGTATCACACGCTTAAATGCACTAGGCCATATGCTGGCCAATTAGATTCAAGGTAATCACCCAAACCCCCTCAATCAAATGCTGTTGGTCGAAACTTCCTGATATGACTCTTAAGGCCCCTTTGGAGCTGGCAGGTCATAATAGTACGCTGTCGAAACCGCACTTCAGTATTTTGATCAACAAGGTGCGTCGGTAATGGACTTGCTGTTTCCTTCCTCGTCTTCGTGATGAAGCAGCAGAGTGCAGTGAGGAAGACCAACATTACGCATTTCTTTAAAAAGTAGCCAGTCCTTGCCGTCCGTTAATTTTCACTATAGACATCTGTATGTCATCATAAAGTGTTTTTCTGAGGTCTGTTTTATCAAGTAAATAAATTACTCTACACTGTCTATTCGTCGCCTCCGTAGCGTAGCGGTCAGCATGGTTCGCTGACGTCCCGGAGGTCCTGAGTTCGATTCCCGGCTCTGCCACGAAATTTGCAAAGTGGTATGAGGACTGGAATGGAGTCTACTCAACCTCGGGTGGTACAAATGAGTAGAGGCGGTTCGATTCCCACCTCAGCCACCCTCGAAGTGGTTTTCCGTGGTTTCCCACTTATCTCCGGGCAAATGCTGGGATGGTAGCCCCTGTCAGGCCACGGCCGCCTCCTTTCCTCTTCCTTGCCTCTCCATCCCAATCTTCCCCTCTCTTCCCATCCCTCATGAGGCCCCAGTTCGCTTTGCAGGTGAGGCCGCCTGGGCAAGTGCTGATCACACCTCCCCAGTTGTATCCACCACGACCAAATCTTCCAAGCTCCAGGACACTGCCCGTAGTGGCGAGTCCGTGGGAAACACCAACCTAGAGGGTAAATCGACTAAATAAAAAAGATAAGTCAGTCTGAGAGACTAGACTTTGTATCACTTCAAAAGACGCATGCTACAAATGCTACACATGTTAGAATGGACTCTTTCAACAGAATCCATTACCCATTAATTTAGGCTTCCCGCGCGGGGAACGGAGGTGCACTCTGCTGCATGACGTCACGCACTCGCCGTCTCCGTATCGCATAACGCCAGACCCCAGGAGTAAACTCAGACTCGGTGCATATGCACTGAACAACATGATGACGTCATACACGCCGTAACCGTAACGCATAACGGTAGACAAAAGCATAACGATGAAGTCGACAATATCATTTGAAATGATAAATATAAAACATATAAAAAACACTGTGTATTCATTAATTTTCACACGTATTAAAGGCTCTATGCCTTCATAAAGTACGTAGGCTACTCTTCCTTTGTTTAAGAGTTCTTGGGCAGTTAATTCTCTGTTGTATTCTCAAGCAAACAAACAGTACTGTATTTTCTGAGGAAACACTCGTAGGCTACTTATTCTTTTTATCCCCAGTCCCGATAACCCGGCATTTTCACAAACTCGGTCCACATTAGGCCGAGTTTTCAGGACTCGACTGTATTATGATCTCTACATATTCCCCGATTCTTGGATGTAACGCGTAATATCGGCCCAATTCGTCGGATTTTTTTAAGAGCGTTACAAATCTTTCAGTATGCCTCCCTTCGGAGGGGAAGTAAAGCCGGTGGGCCCATGTCATAGATTTATGGCATGTAAAAGAACCTTCCACTAACAACAATTGTGTGAAGCCAAAATGTGTGGGTGAGGTTTGATAAATGCTCTTAAGTTCCAACGTTCGTCACCGGGTGCTGGTTGCGATGGCCTCTAGTAGTAGCCAAGTTCACAGCTAGGTGTCGTGGGCGGTAGCATTTGGTAGAGAAAGTAGGAACTAGTTGAAATTATTGTCTGCAGTCCTTATATGAATTACAACAGATAACACACTAATACAGCCATCACAATTAACACCGTTTATCAGACAGATTCTACACACACCCAAAGTGCACGGGACAACATGGCCGCGTTGTCGCAGCCTCTAAACTGAGGAACCAACAAACCATCGAGAACCACTGGATGGATTTAGATGCGGATATCACCATTCTGTACAGGATTCCTCGAGGAAAGCTTTCTGTAGTCAAACATTCATTTATGAGCAAAGGACGCCAAGAAGTAGAGATTTCAGTGAATCGAGTCGATAAAATACCTGGCGCTCGTGCGTCTTTTAAGCTTACGCTGGGTTAACCGTTAAACATATCAATAGTCTATACTATGAGTGTAAGAATTGGTCAGCATGAAAAGTTCTAAAAAAAAAAAAAATCCTCGACAGTGTATCTCTATCTTCAATACATCGCCCACTATAAGTGTATTTACTAGTAGGTGTTTTTTTTTTCCAACAATCTCAATTCAGTGGAGTAGGAGTGAGTTTACGAGCTAGCGAGCGACTCGATCACCATACTGTCGAGTCGTGTCGAGTTAAGAACTCCCGCTTCTGCATAAACCACCCTCCCGGCTTTATTGGTATGCGGACATGCGTACTTTTATCATTATAAATGATTATATCGACTTTATATGGGGTCTGGCGTTACGTTACGGTGACGGGACGAAATGTACCGAGAATGCACTGAGCTGTGTGACGTCATAGTACGATGTAGCAGCCGAATACCAAGAAGGCAGTGCGAGAACAGAGTTTCAAGAAGGCAGTGCGAGAACAATCAAGTAGGCAGTGAAGAAATAAAATAGAATCTTGAAACTCTGTTCTCGCACTGCCTTCTTGGTACTCGGCTGCTAGCATTTGAAATGATATAAAGTCCAGTCTTTCCGACTGACTATCCGTCTCTTTTTTGTAGAACTTTTCATGCTGAACAATTCTTACACTCATAGTAGACCCCAGATATTTTAAACGGTTTACCCAGCGTAAGCTTAAAAAGGCACACGGACGGCACCCTCTTTTTCGACTCAATTTACTAAAATCAATACTGCTCGGCTTCCTTTGGTCATAAATGAATGATTTTCTACAGAACCCTTCCGCGAGAAATCCTTTACAGCATGGTAAAACCCGCATCAAAATCCATTTAGTGGTTCTCGAGATTACCCGTTACATCCAAGAATCGGGGACTTTGTTTTAAACCATGTTGTCAAGAGTTGTGTGATAAGGTGAAGCTGTAATAGTGAGTGTCAGTAGATCAGCGACAACGATGATAAGAGGTATCTATGGGAACAACACTACTTCTTGTTGTTTTTTTTAAATTGATTTAGGGACTTAGGAAGATGGTAGTTGTGTAGCCCCGTGCACTTGGGTGTGTGGAATTTGTCTGATAACCAGTGTTATTGAGATGGCTGTATTTGTGTGCATATATAATTGAAGGGTTCGTTCCACAACCCAGTCAAGTGCAAAATTTGACGTTTGGAGATAAATACATCTTGTTCCTCTTCAAGGCCAGCTCTACGTATAAATATTATTGCTGTCTCCAAAAAGCAGGTTGGTTGGTTCCTCAGTTTAGAAGCTGCGACAACGCGGTCATGTAGGCCCGTGTACTTTGGGTGTGTGTAGAATCTGTCTGATAACCGGTGTTAATTGTGATGGCTGTATTAGTGCGTGTATCTGTTTTAATTCAAGTAAGGACTGCAGACATTGCATTTTTTCAAGTAGTTCCTATTTTTGCCGCCAAACACCACCGTCTTCGACTACTAGTTCAGAATTTGGTAACCAGATGCCACCGCAGTCGACTCCTGGCGACGAACGTCGGAACCTAAGAGCGTTTGTCAAATGTTCAACCTACAATTTAGCTTCACACAGGTGTAATTAGTGGATGGATCGTTAACATGCCATAAATATATGACATGAGACCACCGGCTTTACTTCCCCTCCGAAGGAAGGCATACTGAGGGATTTTTAACGTTCTTAAAAATCCGACGACTTCGGCCGGGTTTGAACCCGCGATCTTGGGCATAGAAGCTCAGTATGCTACCGAAGCCACCCTCCAAAATGCAGACAGGTCGGGTTATATACGAGTGTGAAATACTGGGGATTCTACAAAAACAAGACAAGTCCAATACTTCTCCAAGATAATTAATTACCTGGAATATTTGACATTCAATAATGATTTTTACTTTGTTACGATTTACTTAATAAATAATCGTATTTAAGGATTACAATATTTCTCATTGTTGAATTCAACTAAGATTTCGGCAAAAGCCAGACTATTCCAAACGTTATCTAGATTTTCTGAACTATCCTCATAACGAGTATATTTCCTTTATGTGCAATGTAAAACTGCTAATGAGACAAGAGTAGGTCTAAAAGCAATTCTTATTTCATTCAGCACGAATGAAGCTGTACTATTTTATTTTTGTTAGTTCCTGAACAATTTAATTTTTAACTTATCTGATTCTTAGAATAAACCCTTCAATTCAGATTAGGATTGGGAATAAGGCGGCTGTGGGCTTAAGATAGGAACCATCCCGGCATTTGCTTGGAGTAGACGTGGGGAAACCACATGGAAAACCACTTCCAAGATGGCTGAGGTAGGAATCGAAACTTAGCCTCTCAAGGCTGAGTGTACCCCAAGGTCCAGCTCTGGGACCAACACTACTAGAAGCCAAGCTATTGCCAACCTGGGATCACTGAATTGTCGGACGAAGCACAAATTAATCAATACCTCGATCTACTAAAAAGAAGTCTTGAAAAACTTCACAGCACAGCTTTGTGCAGTCAAAATCCAATTATTTCTGTGAATACCAACAGTCGACATCCGCCCCGAACAATTGAGAGATCCAACTTTTATGTTCAATAGATATCGACCGAAGCGTTTCGATTATTATAAACATGACTTTCCGCCCCTTGAAACAACAATACTACTGTACTAACCCTCTAGAGGACAGAAGTATATTTCATGTTTTCTTTTTATTGGCGGGTGTTATAACTCAAGTTTTATTTTTAATTTCAGTCTCGTGTTTTTACTGGTTTTGTATTTTATTTCAGTTCGTTTCTTCGTTTTTTTGTTTTGATTTCATCTTGTGTTTTATGCTTCTGACTTAGCTCTTGATTTCTGTTCTTTGCTTTTGTTATAGTTTTCGTTTTCCATTTATTTGCTTTTGTTTTTATTCTGCATCCTATTTTTTGCTGTATTATTTTTGCTTCTCCTTTTAGCCTTCGTTTCTTGTGTCTGTTTCGGTTTTATTGTTCTTCACTTTTGGTTTTGGTTTCTGCTTTTGGCTGTTCTTTTTTTTCTTTCGTTTATGAATCTGTTATTTATTCATTTGCTTTCCTTTCTTGCTTTTGTTTTTGTTAACGCTTCCTGTATTTTCCTTTTGTGTCCTATTTTTGGCTTCTGTTCTTTTGCTTCCACTTTCTGTGTTCTTGGTTCTGTTTCTTGTTTTTGTTTCTTCTTTACAGTACTGTATATGAGCGTTTGAGGATTTATTCTGCTGACAAACAATCTAAAAAAAAATATGTATCACTCGTCGGTGTCATTTTATCAGCTGTTGAAGTTAGCCAGCACGATCGCTTCGCGGGCGATTTGCAGGGCAATGTTGCCAACTCTGCACGTTGTGACAGTTACTCAAATTGTCCTCACGAGACTGAGTGCCCAGGAAACCTTCAAACTATCATCATCATCAGCAGAACCTGATCCCTGGGACTGAGGTTATATTTCTACACAAGCATCAGTGTAGTGCGTTTAGTTGGTGTTTATATTACGATTCGCAGTATGAATGTAGAGGTTAGTTTGTTTATAGAAGGGTTTGCGAATTATTAGAACAATACAATATAATAAATAATATGAAAACTGAGCATTCTCTCGTGTAATGATAATACCCCTTAATTTTACAACAAGCGAAAAATTGATCCATGAGACCAGGCAATCATTTTAGTATATTAATTACTACACACAGTCAACATCGCGGGGGTAGAAGAGGACCAGTGTGAGAGAGAGGCAAACACTATTATAATTCAATACTGTCGTTTAGGTATTAGACTCGCACTATAGCCACGATTAGCCGTCCAGCCCTTTGGAGGATAGCCTTGCCGTGAAAGTCACTAATTGTAGAGCGTTGAAGTACTAGCCAACATTAGAATCTGGTAACCTAATATAGGATATTTCTAAATCCCCATTACGGAATTTTAGGGCTTGTAGTGCGTACAAGGCGGTGAAGTTTAGCATAGGAACGTGTGTCCAGAAACGTACCGTCTTCGCAAAAAGCCACCACAACACACGTTCAAATCTCCCGCATTTTCGGCGCCACTGACTAGAATATGTACGTCATTGAACGATCACCTCATGTCCCATATCCCCTACAGGTTTGTTCACATTCCATACTATCCACCACGAAATCTCACGGGTGCCACGTACTCGGTATTCCTTGAAGACGTACTCCACGAGTTCCTAGGCGATGTACCACTGGATGTGTGTCAAATCATGTGGGTTCAGTACAATGGCGCACCACTTAATTTGTCACTTGCGGTCCGAGATCATCTGCACCACAGATTTGGGCAACAGTGGTGGCCCGATTGCTTGGCCTGCACGTTCACCCGACTTGACACCTGTGGGGTCACATGAAAACCTTCATTTACGAGACCCCTGTGGAATCCGAGGAAGACCTACTGGCGCGGGCTATGGCTAGGCCGGATGTTGGGAGGACCAGGGTTTGGTGATGGTGTGTACCAGAAAATGGTACGGTGTC
This sequence comes from Meconema thalassinum, assembly GCA_946902985.2. Classification (NCBI taxonomy): domain Eukaryota; kingdom Metazoa; phylum Arthropoda; class Insecta; order Orthoptera; family Tettigoniidae; genus Meconema; species Meconema thalassinum. The sequence goes on from OX336395.1 coordinate 343,514,003, forward strand.
TGTGTTGACGTCGGTGGTCGTTACATCGAACCCCACCTGACATTGGACCCAGACTTTCTTCGATATATATATTTTTTATGTGTAATATCTTTCCACTCGGTTGCTGGATATTTTTGTGGGAGTGATTTTGAAAAATGGGACGGAAGTGTGTAAGACGCACTGCCAGTTGGATCGCATCCCTCCTGGCTGCTTTAACAATGGAATGTTTATCATATACGGATTACTTTGTAACAGCAGAGTATCAAGAAGGCAGTGCGAGAGTAGAAATATCAATTAGGCAGTGAAGGAAAAAAAAGATAGCCGTGGAATTTTTATGTACAGGGTGCGGCAGAAATAACGGACGAATTTCAAACGTAAATAACACACCAACCCAACACGATATTCACAAATTTATTGCGCAGTTTAAAAGAGCAGTGTTTGCCATTCTTGTCACATAGATTGCAGCGGCAGATCTAACACCTGTATTCGGAATTGTAAACCCTTACTTTTTTAAAGAGGAGGATAAAACTGTGACAGTAACATCTGCTCGTTGCGTACAACTGTTACGCAACTTCCTGCAGCCAACATTCAACGACTTGGGGAATCCTCCTGTGAGGTTTCAACAAGATGGTGCCACTGCACACACAGCCAGGGCAATGGGCATCGATAAGCGTCCTCAGAGAGATGTTTCCTTACGGGGTGACGTTCCATGGCCAGCGCGTTCCCCTGATCTCGCCCCTTGCGATTCATTTCTCTGAGGATACCTGAAGGCTCGCGTCTTCCAACGTAAGCCGCGAACACTACACGACCTGAAAGTTGCTATCCGTGAGGAAATCGGGGCAATACCACTAGACATGACTAGGAGGGTCATGCGGAACTTCAAGGAGAGGCTTCAGAAGTGCATCAAAACGGGCGGTCAGCATTTGAATGACATTATTTTCATAACCTAGTGTGCATGTGTATATGATGCAAATGGCAAACACTGCTCTTTTAAACTGCGCAATAAATTTGTGAATATCGCGTTGCGTTGCTGTGTTATTTACGTTTGAAATTCGTCACTTATTTCTGCCGCACCCTGTATTATGAGAGTGTAAAAAATAAAAAGACTTTTTGTGTGTTGATGAATGTCAAGGATAATAAAAACGGTAACAACTTCAAGGTAGGATAACATGTCAGATGTTACACATCATATGCGACTACTGTAAGGCGCTTCTTTTTTTGAGGGGGGGAAGACTGTACGTTTCTGGACACAAGTTCTTATGCTAAAGTCAATCGTCTTGGTAAGTCATTTTTAAGTGGAGAAACACGTCACAGCGCGCACGGACAGCGGAGTTCACTTATTATAGCGGTGTAAGGCGACACCATACACCTGTTGAGTCACCTCGTAAGAGGAAGTGACACATCTGGCCCGGAATGAAAAATGGTAGATAGAACTATCACAATAGACTTTCACGAGAAACAGCCGTCTGATTTACAAGAGCCGTCAAGTCGTCTATCATCTAACGTTTATAAACAATTTTCAACTGCTTTATCTTCTATAAAACAAAGAGTTCTGACTGACTCATCATCGCCCAGACAAAACTATTGAAGTAGGAAACATGGAATTTTGGGGATATGTTCGTTGTACGTCTAAAACGTTCACTAAGGAAGGATTTTCGGATATTCAGGTTCTACATGGGTGTTAAGGGGGTTAAACCTGCATTTCATTGAATAACAATATCTCGCGAGTGGTTTCATTCTGGGATGTGATACCCGGCATATAAACTAATCAATAAAAATAAGCAGAAACGTCGTGTCCAAGGATTTTCCGATTTGGTGTATATTATGAGGTGAAAGGGGTGAAAAGTGGGGACTGACTGATTAATAACAGAGCGTGTATCTCTTAAACAACATAGGCGAGAAGTTTGAACACTCAGGGGAAAAATCAGCTTAAAAAATAAGTGAATAGTTGACAGTTTCTTCATAAATCCAATTTAAGGGCCCCATGGGGAGGGGTAAAATTCTTAAAAAAGAACGAAAGTGTCCTGACTCACTCAAAACTACTGAAGTTGGAAACATGAAATTTTGGAGATAAGATCGTTGTACTGTATGTCGAAAATGTCCACTAAAGAAGGATTTTTGGGTATTCAGGTTCTAAAGGAGTTTTAGGGTGAATAAACCTTAATTTTATTGGAGGTGCAGTTCTTATATTACACGCAGAATCCACCTGACGCCAGTCTAATTACTAATTACTGCCACGGTTTTAGGAATGGTAATATTTGATATATTTGATAACCAGATAAGTATTTCTTTCTCAAAAAGTGACAGTCAGTCTGAAAGACTAGACTTTGTATAATGTTAAATGCTACAAATGCTGAAAAATGCTAGAAAGGCTGGAGGCTTCTCGCTTCGCTCGAAGCCAAAGACTCTTGACATGTTAGAAAATGATCCGCATAATACTTATCTTGCTTATCTTGTTTCAAATTACTCGCGAACGGCAAGTGCAAACCAAGGGCAAAGCAAGGTCAAACGCGCGGGATGCCGTCACGCTCATAAGAGCGCGCGGGGACGTGCCCCTTCCATCCAGTCAAAAACACTTATAGTGGGCGATGTATTGAAGATAGAGATATGCTCTCGCGGACTTTTTTGTAGAACTTTTCATGCTGACCAATTCTTACGCTCATAGTATATTGATATTTTTAACGGATTGCCCAGCGTAAGCTTAAGAAGCGCACGGACGCCAAGTTTGTTTTCGACTTTTTCACTGAAATCGTTACTGCTTGGCTTCCTTTGATCATACATAATTTATTTTCTACAGAATCTTTCCTCGAGATATCCTTTACAGAATGGTGAAAACCGCATCAAAATTCATCCAGTGGTTCTCGACATTACCCGTGACATCCAAGAATCGGGGATTTTTGTCTTATACTAACGAAGTAGAGATTGTCGGGGTACACATGCACCAAGCAGTACTATGACGTCACACACCTCAGTGCATCTGGGTACATTTCGTCCCATCACCGTAACGTAACGCCAGACCCCAGCGTAACGACGAAGTCGACAAGATCATTTAAAATGATAAAATCAAATGAGACGTTGGTAAGTGACACTTTACAACCACAATATTCGCGACGGGTAATGCTAGTTTTATCATATATTTTTAATTTTTATTCTATCATTTGATTATTCTTTAACATTTTTGGGTAATTTGTTTACTGTTTTATTATTTTCCTCTTGAATTTTCTTATTATATATATTATTTTTCTCGTCTGGTTAAGACTTCAAAGAAGAGTACAGTATATGCATAGAGTTTCGCTGTTCACCTCGGCTTTTCTGAATTGTGTCTGGGACCTGCCGACGGTGAGCCTTTTAAGCTTACGCTGGGTAAACCGTTAACGATGCCGGGCGAAGCCCGGGTGGGTTGCTAATAAATAAATATCCCTGCCGTACAAGGCCGACACGCCTGAGAATTTGAACGAGTTTTTGAATGGTATGGACTCCGTCTTGGGGAAAGAATTCATGATGAAAAAAAACCCACTGACAGTCAGTCTGAAAGACTGGACTTAATATAATTTTAAATACTACAAATGCTGAAAAATGCTGGGTGAAAGCCTCATGATCTTGCAGCGGACTGCGTGAACTCAAAGTCCATTAGCAAGTGCAAACCAAGGTCAAAGGAGGTAGCTGGCTGGATGACGTCACGCTCACTGGAGCGCGCGGGGAAAGGAGGAAGCTCAAGTAGTACTATGACGTCACACACCTCAAGTGCATTCTCGGTACATTTCGTCCCGTCGCCGTAACGTAACGCCAGACCTCAGCGTAACGACAAAGTCGACAAGATCACTTAAAATGATAAAATTCATAAACGTAAAACAAAAATATTGGAATGCAGCCGAAATAAATCAGAAACCTCTATGGACATCAAATTAGCAGGTGAAAAGCTGAAGAAAGTAGGAGACTTTTGTTACTTAGGAAGCAAAATAACCAGTGATGGACGAAGCAAAGAGTATAGAAAAAGTAGGTTGGCTCAGGCAAGGAAAGCATTTCTACAGAAAAGGAATCTGTTGACATCGAATATAGATTTAGGTGTTAGGACGTCTGGAGCGTGGCGCTCCATGGAAGTGAAAGCTGGACTGTTGGTGCAGCAGAAAGGATGAGAATTAAAACGTTTGAAATGTCAGATGAAGATCAGATGGGTAGATAGGGTTACAAATGAAGAGGTATTAAGACGAGTGGGAGAGGAGAGATGTTTCTGGCGACTGCTAATGAAGAGAAGAGATAGGTTGTTAGGACACATACTAAGACACCCAGGAATAGCAAGCTTAGTTAGGGAAGGAAGGGTCGAGGACAAGAACTGTAGGGGCAGACCAAGTTTAGAATATGTTAAACAGATTGGCTCGAATGTAGAGATGAAACTAATGGCTCAGGACAGGGAGGCATGGAGCGCTGCATCAAACCAGTCAAAAGACTGAAGACGCACACAACAACAGCAACAAGGTGTCCTGAGTGAATGTCGGTCCGGCAGTAAGGGGCGGCACATGGAGGCCATCTTTATGTGGGTCACGTGATGCTATATAACAATAGTTATCTGGTGGATCTAAGTAACCTTGGGACTAATGGGATGTGCAATGCAGCGGATATTGAGCAATTCTCTCGCTCCATCACTACTGCTGGCTTCCGATCATTCACTGAGGACCAACCTCCAGGGTGGAACTGAACACACAGGAACTCCTAGTTATTGTGCTGGAAACCATTTTTAGCCTATTTTCATTTATTAAAAAAAAAAAAAAAAGCTTATGAGATCATATTTTGTCTGTGTGTGTGTGTGTGTGTGTGTGTGTCCTCTCTAATGACTTCTAAACGGATGGAGAAATTTCAATGAAACTCTGTAAGGTAATAGCACCATTCCGGCCGACCACGACCGTGCCCTTCAAATTTTATTACGTCCCACCATTCCAACATGGTGGCTGTGCGAAATATTTCACTGGCATTTTATATCTCCGAAACCATTACCGATATCACCCTGAAATTTTGAACGGTGATAAAGGGCACTACTAGACGTTTACCTATGAGACTTTCAAAAACCTGTAAGTACTAAACAAACATGGCGGTCAAGCGAAATTTGAAACTTTTAAATAGACTTTTCTCGCGGATTAACCATCCAAACGTAATGAAACTTGGTACAGCAAATGTTTATACACATTGTAATGCACTGGCATCTAATTTAGTTTAATTGTTTACATAACCTCAAGATGGCGGCTGTGTGACATTTTAAAATTAAGTTTTTATTTCTTGTGACGTAATCATGCGATCGAAGTGAAAGTTTAATGAACCTACGCAATAATTTTCATTTAATGGTACATAACTCTATGGCCTATATGATATAAAAATCCAACATAGCGACCATCTGAAATATTTAGACGGTTTTTCAATATCTACGAATCTATTACAGCAATCAAACTGAAATGTTACATATTGATAGTGGCAATTAACGTGAGTAGGTTGTATGAAAATAGGCTGTATAGTTCTTCACGGAACCACTTGTTCAGTGCTGCCTCAGTAATCGAAATGTAGGCTAATGTTTTTCAGTCGGTCAACATGATTGTACCCAATTGTAGTGGGTGGTTCCCTAAATCTTTAAAAAAACATGAGATTACTAAATACAATTTCAATGGTTAGATTCTTGACACTTAGGCTATTAATCTACTGTGGGTGCAGAGCGGGGCCAGCGACCAGGCGCGCGCACGGACCGCAGATTGCGCGCAGGTAGAAACCGTAACTTACTTAGGCCGGCAGTACCCTATCAAATAAGTTTGTCAAAGCAATTTTATGATAGTACATTATGCAACGAGCCTATAATGGCAATAATTTAGACACGAGTATGTTTATAATTTCCATACGAGTGTCTTAAACTTAATTACCATTATAGGCGAGTTGCATACGACTGTTTATGTTCGACGATAATTATAATAACTATTTTATGTTCGAACATAAATATTCATAAATATCTGTCGAGATTTCGCCAGTTTTATGTACTGAACAGAGCGCAAGGAACGCAGAGAATGCCATGGCCTCCTCGATTAAATTAGAAGGCCGTGGAACTCAGCGCATCTAATTATCTAACTGGTCTAACAACTGTTTCTTGAGCTCTGATTGGTGGGAGAAACTGTTTCATAATGAACAATAGTGTTATAATGAGCCTCATTATAGTACAGTTTTCTGACAGATAATAGAGTCGAACATAAAATATTTTATAAAACTGAACTTTTATAAAAGTCACACAAAGCAATAATCACACCATTACACTACATCAAATATTTTATCATAGTTCAGCAAAATGGATGAAGGACAGTTCCTTGTTCACTTGACTGTATTACGGTTGTTGTAATTCTGTGGTGGCAATACAGGTACTGGTATGTAAAAGAAACGAAATGATAACCTTAACGTCTATGGCTTAAACCATGGGTCGCCATGTGACAGGAAAGATACGAGTAAAATCTTGGTGAACGAGCTGCAGTACGCGAGACTTGAAAAATTACATTATTATTTAATTATTAATAATTATGATGAAATTAATGATGGTGACTTTCGAAACAACCACTGCCCGAGCAAATAACATTGACACATATGAAGGAAAATGGTATGCATTAGGTGAGATTCGATCCCTGGTCCTTTCGGTCGGGAGTCGAGCGCTCTACTCGTTCGGCCGACTAGGCACATGCTCACGGAGATTGGTTACATGTATTACGTACTGGTAAAGATAAAGTGCTTAGTTACATTCGCTTGTAATACCATAAGTGAAATTAACGAATTATAACATAAAAAACACTACTATTCTCGGCTTATTTCAGCCTATTTAACTATTTAATTCCTCGTTATATCCTAAAATGTGCGCCCTTTATGTGCAGCGCTTAGAGTGTAATACCGGCCTGGGCCTCCTGTACAATCTTCGCCCACTCCTCTCGGATCACGACCTAGGTTCTCTCATTCTCCTCAGGTCATCCAACCATCTTATCCTTGGTCTATCCCTCATACGACGCCCTCCAGGTTTACCTTCAAAGACTTTTTTTGCCATCAAGTTCTTTGTCATTCTTTCAACATGCCCTAGCCATCTCAGTCTATTTCTTTTTATTTCGGCTAATAAATCTGGTTTTCCAGATAGTTCCCTGATCTCTGTATTGTTTCTGATTCGCCAAATCCACTATCATTCACTGGCCCATATATTTTCCTTTCCCATTTTCGTAATAACTCCTCATCCCCTTGCGTCATAGCCCATGCCTCTGGACCATAGGTCACCACCGGTCTCACTACTGTGCGATAGATAATTAATTTCAGATTCCTACTTAGGCTTCTCGTCTGGAATACCTTGCCTAACGCATAGTAACTCCTGTTACCAGCTGTATATACGAGGGTCGAGTCATAAGTCATGGCAACTTCTTTTTTCTCGCGAACAGGAGACAACACGGAAAATCTACGATATGCATTTGGAAATATTCGGCATGTACCTATGCATAGTGCCTGAAGATAATTTCTGACGTCAGGAGATGCTTGTAGGCAAGTGACAGAACACAGGCCATTGGTAAACATTGTTTTATTATGGTATAGACAGCAAATACACAAGACTATGTACAAAGGACGGGTCTCCACTGGTTACAGACCTTCAAAATAATCACCCAAGGTGTCTACTGTGCGTTGCCAGCGGTGGGGCGCTGCATGTGTATCGCTAACGTGTAACACCTAACTCCGAAATGATGTCTTCTTTGTAAGCAAACTATCGTCCACGTAGTGGCTTCTTAACTTTGGGAATTAGATCATAGTCACATGGGCTCAGATCAGGCGAATAACGTGGTTGTGGAAGAATCTGAACGATGGCTGCTATGTGAGCTGATCTAGGGCATGGCATGCATACCTAATACTTCCCGCAGCTCTGCATGGCATTGGCGTGCATTTCTGCCGCGGAGAACTGCGATTTTAATATATGATCGTTGCTCCTGCTTGTTGACTTCCATTGTGTGACGCTCTGACTCACACACTGAACTTGGGGGCATGCTCAGACCCACACTGTTGTTTACATACACCATCTTGTGGCATCCGACGCAAGTACATACCGTACGTTTCCAAATGCATAATATATCGTAGATTTTCCGTGTTGTCTCCTGTTCGCGAGAAAAAAAAAAGTTGCCTTGACTTATGACTCGACCCTCGTATTCTTCTCTTATGTTGTTATTCTCTATTGCTATTGACCCAATACATTTGAATTCCTTGCATCGTCCATATGCACTTTTGTCCTTTCACTGCATTTTCTCCTGGATGTCAGCATGTTCTTAGTTCTTGGAAGGCAATGCAAGATGCAGGAGTACCTGCTAAACTTATAAGACTGGTACAAATTACATTATGTGTAAAGTGAAGGTGGAAGGTATATCATCAAGGACCTTTGAGGTTAATCAGGGATTACGTCAGGGTGATGTAATCTCTACACTTCTATTCAATATTGCCTTAGAGAAAGATTGACACAAGATTGCAACCCAGGAGGAACATTATTGAACCTAGTGACACAAGATCTCGTATAGGCAGATGAAGGCAGATGATATTTATATATTGGCTAGGAGGAAGCGGGATCTTCAAAGAAAACTGGGAAAGTTAGGAAAATATGGCACTGAGATGGGGCTAAAGATAAACCAAACCGTAAAAGAGTACATTAATTAATGGTAAATTCACCAGCAAATCATGATTAAAGAACTTACCTTTTCACAGAAGATGCTGAGTGTGTTCTCATTCAGCTGACAGACAGGCCTTGTACCGTGTAAATAAATTAGCGTTTACACGTTGTTGGATGGTTGGTTCCTCAGTTTAGGGGCTGCGACAACGCGGTCATGTAGCCCCGTGTACTTCGGGTGTGTGTAGAATCTGTCTGACAACCGGTGTTAATTGTGATGGCTGTATTAATGTGTGTATCTGTATTTTAATTCAAGTAAGGACTGCAATTTTGAATTTTTCAAATAGTTCCTACTTTTGCCGCCAAACGGCACCGTGAACGACTACTAGGCCTAGTTCAGAACTTGGGTACTAGACGCCACCGCAGTCGGCTCTTGGCAACGAACTCAGAAACCTAAGAGCGTTGTTTACATTCCTAACCAGCGGCTTCGGTGGCGTAGTCGGTAGCATGCTGAACTGCTGTGCCCAAGATCACGGGTTCAAATCCGGCCGACACATCGGATTTTTTAAGAGCGTTAAAAATCCTTCAGTATGCCTTCCCTTGGAGGGGAAGTAAAGCCGGTATATCTGCTGCTACAGTAAACACGCAGGTAGGTACAGGAGTAGCGACATAATGTAACCATGCAACTTCCAAAGTTACTGTCTGTCAGCTGAAGCAGAACATTTTCAGCATCTTCTGTGAAAAGGTAAGTTATAACCTTTAACTGGTGACATGAGGTCATCCAGACTCCCAAGATTTAAAAAAAAAGGCTGTGCTTCTTTAATTAAAACTTGCAGGAAGCTGTTGTTTATGTTACCTTCTCCAAAAGGCAGACAGGTCGGGTTATATACACATTGGAGATTCTACAAAAATAAGACAAGTCCAATGCTTTTCCAAGATAATTTATTACCTGGAATTTTTGGTATTCAATAATGATCTGTAATTTGTTAGGATTTACATAATATATAATCGAATTTGAGGATTACAATATTTCCCCTTTTTGTATTCAACTAAGAGTTCGGTAAAGTAGGTCTAAAAGCAATTCTTATTTCATTCAGCACAACTGAAGCTATACTGCTTTTTTGTGTGTGTGTGTGTGTCTGAACAATTTAATTTCACTACGGTCATGGACACGGTTATTGCAGATCTACAACAACCGTTACCTTGGACCATTCTTCACGCTGATGACTAGGGCCAGGATGTTGATGCCGTCAAGAGTTTAAAAATGCACTTAAAAGTTTCAAAAATGACTGCAATAAATGTCCTAAAAATTCAAAAAATGCACTATAAAATGGAGTATATGATCTTATAATAATAAACTCACCAATATTTCAAAAATGACATCTGTCTCAAACTGAAAAGTCAATCAAAATAGATTACTAGCACTTAACAAAAGGTTTATGTTCACTTTAGTCTGAGTTGCACTGCACTACGAATGTCATTCTGATGTTGTCAGATGTAAATGATCTGCGATTAGCAGCCAACGATTTTTTATGTCTCGAAAAGCTGCGTTCAACATCAACTGATGTGATTGGAGCGTACTTGAAGTGAGGAAGGTCGTTTGCTGTTAAATCCTCCTCAATCCCACCCGTGCAGTAGTTTTCACCAGAAAGAATGAGTGACATTTTGCATGTTTTATACCCGGTGTTTTTGTCCGGTAATTTTTTCAGTTTTGATGCAATACCCGCATCAATTTTGCCACGATTGTTGCTAACACTAGTTTCACCCGGTTGATCAAGGAATTGGAGTCAATATTCAATATTTTAAATTATCTTGTATCAGCTACTAGCCTCTTCTTAACTCTGTGAAACGTAACTCCCTCATATAAAGCTCTGACATGCTGCGGTCAGGAGCGGGCTACACACTAGACGTTATCGGGAAAAGACCAAAGGGGCGACCGAGACAACGTTCGGCCGATACACGGTTGTGTCCTGATTGCGGTCATCCCAGATTGCGTTCACCTCATTAGCAGTCCCGATTGCGGTCACTTTCATTTTAGGCAAGAACTATAAACATTCCAGCGTTCAAATTGCGATCACTTTTCTTGGGAGACCGGTCCTTGGTTCTTGGTTCTTCCCGACTGACTCATACCTTCCGTAAGTTTTGTGGATAACAAGGGGAAACTAATATTTCACTAACTTACCTAAATAATCTCCCCTTGCATTTTTTGGATCTCTCCTTCAAACAAAGTTATGTAATAACACCACGTTTACTCGTTCTGTCTGTAACTATAACCATTCAGTAAAACACACGGCTTACCCTTCTCAGTTTCAATAAACTCCACAACGATACAGAACACTGTTAGGAACAGAAAAAAATGAACACTATGGTTGCAGCTAATGTAGTGTTCAGGACCAAAGAGAACCGACACATGACATGTACCTCAACATTGGAAATAGGGGTGGAAGTGAAAGTTGAGGAAATCTCCAGGTGAGTTACAACCGGACCGGTCTCCCAAGAAAAAGTGATCGCAATCTGGACGCTGGAAGTAGCTCTTCCCTAAAATGAAAGTGACCGCAATCTGGACTAATAATGAAGTGAACGCAATCTGGAAGACACCCGATACACTGTACAGGGATCTGAAAAGTGTCAACCTACATCCAGAGATGGCCCATGACCGAGTAAAGTGGAGACAGCGGATTCACATAACGGACCCTGCCACGAGGCGGGACAAACGCTGAAGCAAAACAAGAAGAAGAAGAATTTAATTTTTTATCATTTTAAATGATCTTGTCGACTTCGTCGTTACGCTGGGGTCTGGCGTTACGTTACGGTGACGGGACGAAATGTACCCAGATGCACTGAGTGTGTGACGTCATAGTACCGCTTGGTGCATGTGTTCCCCGACAATCTCTACTTCGTTAGTATAAGACAAAAATCCCCGATTCTTGGATGTCACGGGTAATGTCGAGAACCACTGGATGGATTTTGATGCGGTTTTCACCATTCTGTAAAGGATATCGCCGGCCCCGTGGTGTTGGGGTAGCGCGCCTGCCTCTCGCCCGGAGGCCCCGGGTTCGATCCCCGGCTCCGTCAGGGATTTTAAAACTGACGTGAGGGTTGGAACGGGGTACACTCAGCCTCGTGAGGACAATTGAGTAGCTGTCTGACAGTGAGACAGCGCCCCGATCACGAATACCAAGATTAACGGCCGAGGGGACCCGACGCGCTGATCACGCGTCACCCCAATATCTGCAGGCCAAATGGCTGGGCAGCGGTCACTTGGTCGGCCTTAGCCCGTCATGGGCTGGATAGTGCCAGGGGTTGTTTGTTGTTGTTGTTGTTGTAAAGGATATCTCGAGGAAAGGTTCTGTAGAAAATAATTTATGTATGATCAAAGTAAGCCAAGCAGTAACGATTTCAGTGAAAAAGTCGAAAACAAACTTGGCGTCCGTGCGCTTCTTAAGCTTACGCTGGGCAAACCGTTAAAAATATCAATATACTATGAGCGTAAGAATTGGTCAGCATGAAAAGTTCTACAAAAAAGTCCGCGAGAGCATATCTCTATCTTCAATACATCGCCCACTATAAGTGTTTTTAGACTGGATGGAAGGGGCTCGTCCCCGCGCGCTCTTATGAGCGTGACGGCATCCTGCGCACTTGACCTTGCTTTGCCCTTGGTTTGCAATTGCCGTTCACGAGTAATTTGAAACAAGATAAGTATTATGCAGATAATTTTATAACATTTCAGCCTTTCTAGCATTTTTCAGTATTTGTAGCATTTAAAATGATACAAAGTCTAGTCTTTCAGACTGGCTGACTTTTTACTTTTCTGGTTCTTGGAATGAAGCCTATAATTCGTATTGACTAACTGAAAAACATTAAATTTCATCTACATAACTAGCACAGCCAACACAATGACAAGTTATCAGTTACACGGTAATAAATGACCATCATGTCGCAAGCACCTAAATGAACCATCATCATCTCCACTGGCTGTTGCTTGCACAATTTAATCGATTTCATTAGCGCGCGAGAGAGGATATTGCTAAATAATTGGCTACCGTATAATTATCTTCTTACTCCGCTCCCCCTCCGCCTTTCGAATACATCGCACTTAGCTCACTATCCCTTGTTAATTCCAATGTTTAGCCTACTTTTCACATTTTGCAAAAATGAGGAAAAAGTAGACTTATGAGATCGATCCGGGAAAATGTGTGTGTGTCTGTCTGTCTGCCTGTCCTTCTGTCTGTCTGTCTGGCTGGCTGTGTGTGTGTCCCCCCCTATCAACTCCTAAATGGCTGCAGCAATCAAAACCAAATTTAGTATGAGTAAAGATGTGCACCGGAATATCACACGTCCATATTTGAAAAAGATGTCAGTGCTACCAACTGCTGAAAAAACGCACTAGAAATTTGAGCTCCATGTTGGATATCTCTCAAGGTATGGATGGAAGCTATTACAAAATTGGTACACATGCAGATAATACTATTTCAGTTTAATTTCCAGGAGGCCAACGATGACAGTGTTGCCAAAATAATTTTAAGCCTTCTGATAGGTCCAATGTTTAAATGCATATAACTTCTACACTATCAATTGGATTTCAACCAAATTTTGTATGTAATATCTGTAGATAAACAGATATGATTGAGCGTATTCTTAAGAGCCACCAGGGCTGCCAACTGTTAATAATTGCTCTCTCTCTATTTTTATCCGAATACCGATATATCAGAAAGTATGCAAGCCAACAGCTTTAAACTATGCACACGTATATTCTGACATATACGTCAGTTCTACCAACATGATTATAAGCCTGCTGATAGTACCAATTTTTAAATGCATGTAACTTCTATACTATCAGTTCGATTTCAACCAAATTTCGTATGTGCTATGTGTACCATAGCAGATATGACTAAGTATTGTTAAGAGCAATTAGGGCTGCCAACTGTTAATAAATGCTGTCTATATTTTTTACCCTAATATCAATATATCAGAAAGTATGCAAGCCAACAGCTCTATACTTTGCACAGGTATAGCACCTGACATTGTAGATTAATTTGGAGTAATTAATACAAGGCGGTGCTGCCAACATGATTCTATGCCTGCTGATATGTCCAATTTTAAAATACATGTAACTTCTATACTAACAAATGGATTTCATCCAAAATTGGCACAACAAGATATCATAATATTTCAGATTATTTCTGACCAGCACACGCATGGTATTGTTGGCAACATGCTTTTACGCGTGCTGATAGATCCAGTGTCTAACTGCATGTAACGTCCATTGGACTTCAACCTAATTTTGTATTCAGTCACCAGGGCTGCCAACTGTAGTGCTCTATTAGGCTACATTATACCAGGTATATTTTGAACTAATTTGATATTTCGATATTACCAACTTAATTTTGTCATTATTCTAGATAGTTTCATATACTGTAGAATAATCATTGGCATGAAAAGTAGGCTGTATAGTTCTTCACGGAACTACTTGTTAGAAAATACAATTTGATATGCTGATGACTAAGGTTAGGATGTTAAGGAATTTTTTTTTTTCTGAGATCATTTTACCCGAAATCTAAAAAATAAGTTTGAATGACGTGTCCCTGACCACGTTTAAAGCAGTTTGAAGTTGCCTATAAATGCATATTTCGGCCATTTTATTGTTTTGGTCATATTTTAGTGAATAAGGTCATATTTGGTTATAATTTCAGCATTTTTGTTTAAATTGAGGCGTCGTTAACAGGGTACCTGTTATCTGGGGCGAGTTTCAAACACAGGATTTCCGAACAGTGTAGTATTTCTTTTCGACAGCCTGAGAATGCACATCGTTGTGATTAAGAGGTATGTACGATAATGAAGTCGATAAACTTCCTGTCACGCAGTGTCTTTTAACTTACGCCGACAGATATCATAAAGCATGCTAATACTTCGTGTTTTTTGTTGTTGTTGTTTTCTTTTAGGAAAACCGAGCAAGAACTGCATCTCAAGGCTATGATACTGAATAAATGTTGACAATTTTAATGTACTGTAGCTCTCTGTCAGTTTGTATGATTAATGTGTCTGGTGTATTATCGCTGATCACGTTTTGGCACTTAAGACGTTTACTGTAATGTTGGGGATACTCTACCTATCCCAAAAATTCATGTCATATCTCATAGTTTTTAGGTCATATCTCATAGTTTTTAGGGCATATTTGCTTGCATATTTTATACTTCTTTAGGTCTTGAACTTCCGAACCCTGCTGATGACGCATTGAGCTTTAGGGCCAGGAGGTTGATGCCGTAAACAAGTTTAAAAAATGCATTTAACATTTTCAAAAACGACTGTAATAAATGACCTAAAAATTCGAAAAATGCACCATAAAATGGAGAAAATGATCTTATAACAATAAACTCACCAATATTTCAAACTCAAACTGAAAAGTCAATCAAAATAGATTTCTAGCACTTAACAAAAGGTTTATGTTCACTTTAGTCTGAGTTGCACTGCACTACGAATGCCATTCTGATGTTGTCAAATGTAAATGATCTGCGATTATCAACCAACAAGTTTTTATATCTCGAAAAACTATGTTCAACATCAACTGATGTGGTCGGAGCGTACTTGAAGTGAGGAAGGTCGTTTGCTGTCAAATCCTCCTCAATCCCATCCGTGTGGTAGTTTTCACCAGAAAGAATGTCTGCATAATGTTTTATACCCGGTGTTCTTGTCCAGCACTTTTTTCAGTTTTGGTGCAATACCCGCAGCAATTTCGCCACGATTGTTGGTAAGACTAGTTTCCACCCGGTTGATTAAGGAAATGGAATCAATAGTTCAATATTTTGAATTATCTTGTATCAGCTACTAGCTTCTTCTTAACTCTGAGAGACGCAACTCCCTCATATAAAGCTGTGACGTGACTAAATTGGAAAGAAATAAAAGACCTTAAAAGGCTGATTTCTCTAAAATATGACCAAAAAAATCTACCCAACTTAAAAAAATGCACTTAAAAAAGGAAAAATAGCAAAAAAAATATGCAAAAAGATGCAAAATAAATATGACATATTTGAAGAGGGGGTGGCCCGTCCGGAGTTTCTATGTACTTCAGCATTGTTTTAGACAGCTCAGTAAAAAAGATGACATGTCATCAACATCCGAGCCCTAGTGATAACCTTGGAGGCCTTCAACAATTACTAACCAACATCAGAACAACATCTGAAGAATTTGGACTTGAAATCAATGTAAACAAGACAAACTAGCGGACCTTGTTCATAAGCTACACTTTCCTAAATAGGTTTATAACAAGAGACTTACGGAGAAAGGTTGTTATGTTTTCTTTTGAACCAAATGATTATAGAACACTATTTACGTTTCAGGCGTCCCTACGGCCAAAATGCGAATTGAACAGCAATGATGTCGCGTATTTTCCTACAGCAACAGTATTTGCAAATCGCAGACATCTTACAAAAATTGATATTTATGAAATTAGAACGCAATTCGTCACTTCTAATGTCATTTGTGAGCTGAGTCCATTGATTGACAGCTTAGCCGTAACACTCACCGGTTATTCGATATTTATGAAATTATACGATTTAAGTACTCATTCCTTTAAATTACCGTTTCTGAAATCCATGCAAAATGATAAAAGGAAGACCTCAGAATGTTAAAATGACATGAAACAGGCGTGACAGCGGCCAAAATGTGAAGCTGACAGCAATTTGGAGAGTATCTTCCTGCAGCAACAGTATATGCAAATCGCACACTTCGTACAGTTTTTAAAAGTGATTTTTAAAGAAATTATAGATATTTTTGAAATTAGAGTGCAATGTGTCACTGGTCATTTGTCACGATCGGTCGCTTGTGAGCGCCGCAGGAGGGATCTATACTACTGAAATAATATATATGATTTTTAGTCGTGAAACTCATGAACATCAGAGGTCTTCCAGTCAAGCGTGTTCACCATTTTAAATATCTAGGGATTTAAATCCCGACATTAAAATCAGAAGTCCCAATGAAATGGCACGCCGTGTATAGAGGAAATGTCCTCCTGCTTCAACCATGACAACTTAAATCTGAAGCTCCGACAAAGATTGGCTCGAACCTATGTCTGGTCGACACTCTTGTATAGTATGGAAGGTCAACACTATGAAACGATTAGAGCCCTTCGAATGTGGATTCATAGACGAATGCTTAAAATACCTTGGACTGATAGAGTTACTATACTCTGTATTACCAATAATGAACGCTGACGTCTGTCAAAGCTAGCACGTGAGCCACGTAGCCACTGAGACAGGTCATGACTCACAACATTCCAAGAGGCTTGCAGGAAGACGACATATACTGGGGAAGTTAGCCCCCCTGCCTAGCGCTCTAATGACAGTGACGAATCAAGACACAATAGAACACTGCGTCAAACCATTTGCTCACTGCTGTGTTTGAAAACATTGCAACACTGCTTGCTGTTGCTATGGAGACCGTTACCCCTCTCGTCTCCACTCCTCTCCTCACCCTTCAAGCGGATGACAGCTTTCACCAACCATCTTTTGTAAATCAGAGTATAACAGAGATGTCGTCAGAAGAGCAAAATGTGATCTTCAGCTTTTGTCTACAAGTAACTGCCTATTTGGGTCATGTACTTAGAGGCTTCGACTAATACTACAGGGCAAAACAGATGGTCGACGAGGGCGTGGCAGAACACAGAATATCAAGGAGTGGTTACAGATTCGATCTGTTGAAGAATTGTTCCGGTTGCGGTGGACAGAGGCGCCTTTTCCATGATGATCGCCAACGTTCGGGGAACTGACACATCGTGTACTTGGGTGTGTGTAGAATTTGTCTGACGAGTCTTTGCCGTTTGGAAATGAGTGCGCTGCAAAAACATTAACCATATTTGGATAACGCTTGGTACATGCATTAACTTAGTTATCTTATTAAAACTGCTAATACTCAATATGCTCTAAACCTTTATTGGAACATATTTTCGGTCCTTAATGGGACCTTCTTCAGCTGATGTGCTTAGCCTAATATCTTCATGTATTATTTACGAAAACGTGACATTCAATAACCATATAAACAAACACTATTGCGAAATGGACGTCCTTACAATATGCATTAATTTTGAAATAAGTTATTCATATTAAAAACAAAAAGCAAAAGTCTTAAGTTATAATCTCTACTCAGTATAAAACCAAGTCCCCGATTCTTGGATGTCACGGATAATCTCGAGAACCACTGGATGGATTTTGATGAGGTTTGCATCATTCTGTAAAGGATTTCCCTAGGAAGGTTTCTGTAGAAAATAATTTATTTATGAAGGTTTGTATGCTCCACATTAAGTGTTATTGACACAATGAGATTACGTGCTTGTCTGTTTCTGGTACTAATTTATTAATAATAATACTAGTAACATTAATTATACTGTGCTAATGCACTACCGTACGCTTCCGTTAAGCTTATGAATGCCTAAAAATCATTCACATAACACTAAATTGAAATACCCAACTGACCAAACAGTGCCACAGTGATTCAGTGCAGACTGTACCGATATCTCCGTGAAAACAGACTGCGTCACACCGCTGACAAAGATTCGTAAAACGGATAAAAATAGTCTGTGTAACCGAATTTCGTTCACGATGCTGCCTGCTAAATCGAGACATTGCGAATGGAACTAGTTTTGTCGTGATATATCAATTTGAATGTCTACCAGTGATTGCCTGGTTAAAGAGATGATCAGTTCTGACCGCGAGATAGCTTTAGCGTAGCTCTGGAACGCCAAGTCTGAAGTAACAATGGCATCACTGTAAGTTAGAGTAAGTACTAGAAGAAGAAATGAGGAAACGAACAAACAAACAAACAAACAAACAAACAAAAAAGAAACGAAAAAGAAACGAAGGAGGGAAACAGAAGTTAGAAAAAAAACACCTTCAATCCTCGAAGAACGAGGGATTTGAAAGGAAGTAGAGCCATAGGAGTTGGAGAGGGGGGGGGGGGGGGGGAGGGGGAGAGGTCTGCCCCTAAGCCGCTGGTAAGAGGCCCAGCTCATAAATCGCTTGGGCTCGCCAACTCGTGCAGTACATCAGTCTAGAGCCCTTTAAGGGTGTAGCACTATCCACACACCCTGCCTCATTTAGAGCCTTGGCCAGAACGCAGCAGGAAGTAAAATTGAAGGTACAGCATCAGGAAAATGATGCAGGAGTCAATTAAGGCTGGAAAATGAACGACATCCTAGGACTCGCATACCTTAATACCATCGGGTTCGGAAGAAAACCCGAGTTAACGAAGTTTGGTCGACAAGAAAGTCTAAAACAGAGGAGACGTTTTAAGTAGAAGCAGGTTCGCTCCTGGCCGTGGTAAGAGATTTTTGAAAGGCGGCAAAGATACGACACGCATGTCATACGATGTTGGTATGTCAAAGAACCCATTTGAATTCAGTAGGCCGTGTTCAAAATGGCAAAATTAATCTTGGGAGTTTCCGCCAACACAAAGCTCCTCATTTCTCTACTAGAAAGCGCTATAGTGTTCAAGGAGGTTAGATATCTAACCTCCTTGACTTTCATAGTGATTCAAGGAACAACGAAATTCGACATGCAAGCTACCCTCTGGGTGTCAAATTACAAAGCTTGCACCCGGCACCGAGGCCATACGATATTATTATTATTATTATTATTATTATTATTATTATTATTATTATTATTATTAAGTAGAAGCAAGGCCAGACTCAGCTGAGATCCCGTTGTAGCCAACCCACGTCCAACTAACTGTGAGCCACGAGAGGAGGAGGCAAATAACGCTAACCACTACACCACAGAGAGACCTGTATCTCTAGAAGCACAACCTGTTTGACCAGCACAGCTGTTGCCATGACAACGCAATTCCTGTGCAGTTTTTACTTCATCTGGCTTTGGAACATTAACAATGAGTCACGACAATGATAATTGCAGTGTTTGACCACGCTCAAGGCCTGCTGGCACCTACAAGCGCCGCGCCGCGCCGCGCCGTGAAACATGCGTCCCGTACATGGTGTCAGTACTGGAACTGATATAGTCCTTCCTTCCAGAACCAAAATTTAAAGTAATGACCAGAGTAGCCTCGTAATTTATGATGAGTGTAAATTATGTAATGAGACTTTTTTACGTGACAACGTCCAATAAATTGTTGGAGTACAGCGACGTTCGTGTTACAGTGAAAGGTGATGATCTCTCTTCTGTCGCTGCGCTCGAGTGTCGCTACTGTCGTTCTTGGATGTCACTGGTGAACCTCTGGATGGATTTTGATGCGCTTTTCACCATTCTGTAAAGGATATCTCGACGAAGATTCCTGTAGAAAATTATTTATTTATGATCAAAGGAAGCCGAGCAGTAACGATTTCAGTGAAAAGGTAGAAAGAAAAAAAAACACATAGCGTCCATGCGCTTTTTAAACTTACGCTGAGCAAACCGTTAAAAATATCAATATACTATGAATGTAAGAATTGTTCAGCATGAAAAGTTCTATAAGAAAGTCCGCGAGCGCATATCTCTACCTTCAATACATCGCCCACTATAAGTGCTTTTAAGTTTTCATTTCTTCCAACAATGTCCATTCAATTACTGAGGCGACAGTTAACGAGCTAGCTAGGGGCGAGCCTATCATCCCAGTTACATCCTAGCTAGCGCGCGAGATACAGCCAGCAGCGAACTGTCGAGTCGTGTTGAGTTAAGACTTCAGAGAAGAGTGGTTGTGTTTGGAGTTTCCCTAGAAGTGCAACTCGGATTTTCTTCATTTCGTTTGTGAACTTTCTGTTACGCAAAATACATACCGTAATTAAATAATATATACGAAGCTGAAATTTCGCAAGAGCGACAGTTTATAGAAATCAGTCCGAGAATACGTTATCACGCTCAAATATCGTCGCGCACCGTAGTTGCACTCACCCAATAATTCTTTTACCTGATTTTTTTCCAATACCATTACAATTCAACAAAGCGTTCTTCCACTCATGCTGGAACACGGATACTAGAATCATCAACAGCCGTTACAATAATATTTAATGTATTAGAACAACACATTTAGACATTTGAGGAGAAAGTCGTTCCCTTGGGCTGTGTGCGTCATGTGCTATGTTTAAAATGAATGTTATGCAGCCAGAATTGGTGTGTGTGATGGATTTTTTGTGTGCCCCCCCCCCCCTAATAACTTCTAAACGACTGGAGCGATTTCAATGAAACTCGGAAAGTTCATAGCACTATTCCGGGCGACCCCTTCAAATTTTGTTACGTCTCACCAATCCAAGATAGCGGCCGTGCGAAATATTTCACCAGCATTCAATATCTCCGAAACTATTACCGATATCACCCTGGAATTTTGTACGGTGATAAAGGAAACTACTAGAAGTTCACTTATGTGACTTTTGAAAACCTGATAACTACAAAACAAACATGGCGGCCAAGCGAAGTCGCGACTTTTAAAAAGACGTTTCTCGCGATTTAACTAACCAAACGCAATGAAACTTGGTACAGTATATGTTTATACACATTGTAATGCACCGACATCTAACTTCGTTCCATTGTTTTAATAACCTCAAGATGGCGGCTGTGCGAAATATTTCACCGGCATTCTATATCTCTGAAACTATTACCGGTATCAATATGAAATTTTGTATGGAGATAAAGGGCACTACTGGAAGTTCATCTGTGAGACTTTCAAAAACCGGCTAACTACAGAACAAACATGGCGATCATGCGAAGTTGAAAGGTTTAAATAGACTTTTTTCACGATTTAATGATCCACACGCAATGAAACTTGGTACAGCAAATGTTTATACACATTGTAATATACTGGTATCTAATTTAGTTCAATTGCTTACGTAACCTCAAGATGGCGGCTGTGCGAATTTCGAAAATTATTTTTTTATTTCTTGTGTTCTAATCATGCGATCGAAATCACATTTGCATAATGAACGTACACAATAATCATCATCTAATAGTACATAACTCTATGGCCTACATATATTAAAATCCAACATGGCGACCATCCGAAATATTTAGACGGTTCTCGATATCTACAAATCTATTACAGCAATCAAACTGAACATTTGTATGTTGATCGAGCCAATTAATATAAGTAGGATATATGAAAATAGGCTATTTTGTTCTTCACGGAACTACTTGTATATGATTGACACATCAATATAATGTTATCTATTGACCAACTGCTATGTTATTACAACATGATTATACGATGGTTCCGGGACTAAATATCTATGTTGGCAGCCTTGCCTTGGAAGATAAATTTCCTTTAATGAATAAAGAACTTGTTTCCCGGTGGTTTAAGAAACAGGACTCCTACTATAGCGAGCCAGTGCAGTGACCGCGTGTTTCTAAGAATGATGACGCGGGGAGTCGGCTTTCCCTCCTGTCAACATCGTGACCGCCACCATTCATACGTGTGTGTAATGAAGGGTACATTCCTGGGGACTTTGCCATCCGGAATATTCTACTTCCCAAGAAATTCCTGGAGTCAAAATTGATAAAATTTAATGGTAATTTTTAATTTGATAATTCGAAATATTCTTTCAAATCTAAGATAATTGTATTTCTTGCACTTTCCTGGGCGCATATGTTAACATTCCTTGGCTGTCTGGAGCGAAGGTTTTCCCAGCGCGAGGCACAGCGTTGTCAACTTTCCTCCGTAGCGGCATAAGGCAAGCCGCGAGACTGTGCATCACTGGACACCTGATACCAGCGTGAGACACGAGCTAGCCGCCAGGTCGGGACTTGGGAGTCCACGTGGAGTGATAGGGGAAGCATTCTATTCGTCAACAACCGTCAGCTATTGGTCAGTAACGAACATAGGCT
The DNA here is from genome assembly GCA_946902985.2 of Meconema thalassinum. NCBI lineage: Eukaryota > Metazoa > Arthropoda > Insecta > Orthoptera > Tettigoniidae > Meconema > Meconema thalassinum. The sequence continues at coordinate 343,536,413 of OX336395.1, forward strand.
ACAGCCTTACGTTTGAGTCGCTGAACGTTAACCAGGGAAGTGAAGGAACTATACAGAAAATAACAAGTAGTTCCGTGAAGAACTATACAGCCTATTTTCATATATCCTACTCATGTTAATTGCCTCGATCAACATACACAATTTCAGTTTGATTGTTGTAATATATTCGTAGATATTGAGAACCGTATAAATATTTCAGATGCTCACCATGTTGGATTTTTATTTATGTACTATTGTGTACGTATGGTATTCAAACTGCAATCACATGATTAGAACACAAGAAGTAAAAACTAGATTTTAAAATTTCGCACAGCTGCCATCTTGTGGTTATTAAAACAATTGAAGTAAATTCGATGCCAGTGGATTAACATTTGTATAAGCATTTACCGTGCAGAGTTTCTCTGCACTCGGATGGTTGAATCGCGAGAAACGTCTATTTAGGAATCTCAACTTCGCTTGGCCGCCATGTTGGTTTTGTAGTTACCAGGTTTTTGAAAGTCTCATAGGTGAACTTCTAGTAGTGCCCTTTATCACCGCACAAAATTTCAGGGTGATATCGGTAATAGTTTCGGAGATATTGAATGCTGGAGAAATATTTCGCACAGTATTGGTGAGACGTAATACAATTTGAAGGGCACGGTGAGGGTCGGCCGAAATCGTGCTATGAACTCACCGAGTTTCATTGAAATCGCTCCAGCCGTTTAGATGTTGTTAGGACACACACACAGACACAGGGACAAAAGGTGATCTCATAAGCCTAATTTTTCATAAAATGAAAAGACTAAAAATATCTTAATATGGTTTCTTTCCTTTCATTAATATTGTGAACATGTGAAAGGCAAAAGTTTGCAAAGTGGAACATTTACTAGGCTAATGTTAATAAGTAATAAAATAAATTTTTAACAAGATCAGATAAAATTATATAAGTTAGGTATTTTCTCAATTATATGGTTCATTAAATCATTTCAACTAGAGGACCTACAGTGCGTGAAATCTCGCATGTTCATAAACCACACTTTCCCCAATAGGGTTATAATGAGGTACTTATTTTCCTACAGCAACAGTATCTGCAAATCGCACACTTCGTACATTTTCTATAAAGTATTTTTTTTAAACAATTATATATATTTATGAAATTGGACTGCAATTCGTCACTGCTAATGTCTATTCTCTTTCATTTGAATGCTCATTTGTGACGATCGGTCGCTTGTGAGCACCGCAGGAGGGATCTATACTACTGAAATAATATATATGATTTCCCAGCGCTAATTGAGGCTAACGCTAAGGTATAGAAAATAGTAACAAAATTACATTTTTCAGTCTGAGAATATTTAAATTAAAAAAAAACGGGAAAATGTCCACATAAATTTCTTCCTGAGACATGACAGAGAGTAACTTAATATGCGTTTCGGTTATCATACTTGAACACAAAAAAGTGAATGGTTGGCTTTCAAAAGTAGATAACGAGGTATCGTAACCTGCACCCAGTATTGCCAGACCCAAAACATTTTCCGTCGTTTGAAAATTTGGAAGAACCAAACTAATGTTTGTAAGATTAAAGGGAAATATATTAAACATTAAGTTATTATGCCTATATAACATCTCATCACTTCCTACTTCAAGCTGGGTTTATATCAAGATTTATTTCTTACGTATTTAACATAATTTTGTAACAGATTTTTATAAATTTTAATGTGTGTTTTTTAGCCTTTAGACGATTAATTCTTTATAAATAGTATTGATAACAACCTTTGTTTATGGCAAAATGTCGGTGAACAACCGCAGGAAGCTAGATTTATTAAGAGAGTTCTCTCCATCTCAAAATTCTCAAGGAACAGCTACGCCTATAAAATAGCACAGGAAACCTTCTTTATAGAAGACATAAAGCACTCTACCGGAAACGCTAACGTGCAAAATCATCATCCAGGAGAGACGGAAAAATGCCGACGAGATACAGAAGCAATGAAGACAGATATCTGGAAGGGACCAAATTTCAAACTTCGACATCTGTATACGCGGTTCGCTGTCCATGGGTTCCATCGAAGGATCTGTAAGAATGAGACATTTCATGAGCCCAAGGAGGACTGCGTCTGCAAGAATTGCAATAATCCATGCCCCAAATACCACTTAGTGGAATGTGTAAGCAGGTCTCAATCTCTAATCGCAGAAATGACAGTGTGGTGAAAAACTAGATTGTACACATTGTGTTTAATAAAATCATATATAACAAGAAGCTCTGTGACGAACTAAAGAGCCTACATTTCTTAAAATTTAAAAATCATGCCAATGATTGATCTATATGGACCTATCAAGAATAATGACGAAATTAAATTGGTAACTTAATATTGAAATTTCTAATTAGTTCAAAATATACCTGGTATAATGTAGTGTAATAGAGCACTACAGTTGGCAGCCCTGGTGACTCAATATATTCTTCGTTCCATCTCTGAAGTTACAGAATACAAAATTTAGTTGAAGTTCAATGGATAGCATAGACGTTACATGCAGTTAGACATTGGATCTATCAGCCCGTGTAAAATCATGTTGGCAACAATGTCATCCATGCGTTGGTTAGAAATAATCTGAAATCTCTTGTTGTGTCAATTTTGGATGAAATCCATTTGTTAGTATAGAAGTTACATGTATTTTAAAATTGGACCTATCAGCAGGCTTAGAATCATGTTGGTAGCACTGACATATATATCCAAATTAATCTAGAATGGCAGGTACTATACGTGTACATAGTTTAAAGCTGTCGGCTTGCATACATTCTGATATATTGGTATTGGGATTTTTTTTAAAGAGAGAGGATTTATTAACAGTTTGCAGCCCTGGTGGCTCTTAAGAATACGCGCAGTCATATCTGTTTAAGTGCACATATTACACACGAAAATTGGTTGAAATCCAATTGTAGCGTAGAAGTTATATGCATTTAAAATTTGGACTTATCAGCAGGCTTAGAATCATTTTGGCAACACTGGCATATATGACCTCCTGGAAATTAAACTGAATATTATTATCTATCCGTGTGCCAATTTTGAAATACCTTCCAAGATATCCAACATGGAGCTCAAATTTCAATTGCGGTTTTTTAGCAGTCGGTAGCACTGACATAATTTTCAAATATGGGCTTGGGATATTCAGGTATAGATCTTGACTCATACCAAATTTGGTTTTGATTGCTTCAGCTGTTTAGATATTGATAAGGGGGGGACACAAACACACACAGACAGACAGTAAGAGGCACATTTGCCCGGATCGATCTCATAAGCCTACTTTCAATCATTTTTTGAAAAATGTGAAAAGTAGGCTTAAAATGTTTCTATGTACCGGTACGCCTTGTATTGGATTTCTACTCATATTATTATTTGCGCTGAGGATGGGCGCAATGTGGCCGAAACCGGTAAGAATTAATATTTACTTAAGTCTTTTAATCTTCATTATTATTATAATGAAAGGTAAATAAAAGGAGAGTAATTATTATAATGTCTAAGGTTCCTGTTCAACGAGATAAAATATGGTGCATGAATTATGTCAACGTCATCGCCTTCTGAATCTTTGTCGCCCTTCTCTTGGTACAACTCACTGTTCACTCAATGTTGTTGCTGCTGTTGCTTCGCGACATCATGGTCGTGAATGTTTGGGAAGGAGGCGGCTGTGGCCTCACGTTAGAAACCATCCCGGTATTCGTCTGGAGTAAATGTGTGTAAACCACGGAAACACACTTCCAGGATGGCTGAGTTTAGCCTCGAGGCTTAGTGTACCCAGTTCCAATCCTCAGACCAGAATTTAAATTTCTTGGCAGAACCAAGAATCCAATAGCGGCTTCGGTGGCGTAGTTGGTAGCATGCCGAGCTACTATGCCCAAGGTCGCGGGTTCAAATCCGGCCGAAGTCGTCAGATTTTTTTTAGAACGTTAAAAATCCCTCAGTATGCCTTCCTTCGGAGGGGAAGTAAAGCCGGCGATCCCATGCCATAGATTTATAGCATGTAAAAGAATCTTCCACTAATTAAAATTGTGTGAAGCTAACTTATAGGTTGTCTTTGACTAACGTTCGTCGCCAAGAGCCGATTGCGGTGGCATCTAGTAACAAAGTTCAGAACTAGTTGGTCGTTAACGGTGGCCTTTGGTAGCAAAAGTTAGAACTACTCGAAAAATCGAATGTCTGCAGTCCTTATTTGAATTAAAAACTGATAACACACACTAATACAGCCATCGTAATTAACATCGGTTATCAGACAGATTCTACACACACCCAAAGTACACGGGGCTATATGACCGCCTTGTCGCAGCCCCTAAACAGAGGAACCAACCAACCCGATTCTTGAGGACGACACATGGAGGCGATGAAAGCTAAGCAGACGTGAACGGCATGCATGACCTGACTCGAGTTACATCTTCTCCGACATTTCCGCATTGCAACACACACACCCGTATAAAAGGCCATAATAATTATTTTATCAAATGATGATACAGCAGTCTCAATACTGCCAAGCATATTTCAACACATGGAGACAGGTAGAAAGTTGGTCACAGGAACTCGATAGCGTACGAGTTGATGAAGAGACCGCCGCATCGCACCGTCAGGACTCGGTTGGTTGGTGTTTTAGTTTGTGTGTGTTTGAGTCTTCAGTCTTTTGACTGGTTTGATGCAGCTCTCCATGCCTCCCTGTCCTGAGCTAATCGTTTCATCTCTACATAGCTACCACACCCTACATCCGAGGAAATCTGTTTAACATATTCTAACCTTGGTCTACCCCTACAGTTCTTGTCCTCGACCCTTCCTTCCATAACTAAGCTTGCTATTCCTGGGTGTCTTAGTATGTGTCCTACCAACCTATCTCTTCTCTTCATTAGCAGTCGCCAGAAACATCTCTCCTCTCCCACTCGTCTTAATACCTCTTCGTTTGTAACCCTATCTACCCATCTGATCTTCATCATTCTCCTGTAACACCACATTTCAAATGCTTCAATTCTCCTCTTTTCTGCTGCACCAACAGTCCAAGTTTCACTTCCATAGAGCACCACGCTCCAGACAAAGGCTTTCAAAAATGCCTTCCTAATACCTAAATCTATATTTGATGTCAACAGATTCCTTTTTTGTAGAAAGGCTTTCCTTGCCTGAGCCAACCTACTTTTTATATCCTCTTTGCTTCGTCCATCACTGGTTATTCTGCTTCCTAAGTAACAGAAGTCTCCTACTTCCTTCAGCTTTTCACCTGCCAATTTGATCTCCATAGAGGTTTCTGATTTATTTCGGCTGCATTCCAGTATTTTTGTTTTACATTTATTAATTTTCATCATGAATTCTTTCCGTAAGACGGAGTCCATACCATTCAAAAACTCATTCAAATCCTCAGGCTTGTCGGCCAAGATGACGATGTCATCAGCAATCTCAGAGTTGAAATTATTTCTCCTTGAATCTTCACTCCCACTTTAAATTTTTCTCCAATTTCCTTCATTGCTTGTTCAATGTAAAGATTGAAAAGTATGGGTGATAAGTTGCAGCCTTGCCTTACACCTTTCTGAATACCAGCTTCTCTCTCATGTCCATCAGCTCGAATGACTGCTGTCTGGTTTCTGTACAGATTGTAGATCACCCTCCTATCCCTGTACTTTATTCCAATAGATTTCAAAATGTCAAACAATTTAGTCCAATCAACGTTATCGAAAGTCTTTTCTAAGTCTACAAATGCCATGAACGTTCTCTTATCTTTCCTTATTCTACCTTCCAAAATCAGCCTAAGACTTAGTACAGCTTCCCTTGTTCCTTTAGGGGCTGCAACAACGCAGTCATGTAGCCCCGTGTACTTTGAGTGTGTGTAGAATCTGTCTGATAACCGGCGTTAATTGTGATGGTTTTATTAGTGTGTATTAACTGTGATTCAGCGTAAAAAGACCTTCACGACTATGTAAAAATAAATTGATAAATCGGTGTCCAGATATAACGTAGCCTACCACTTGATTTTCGAGGACATAACGTACCATTTAATGTCACACGGGCATTCCAGTTACAGGTTCATTACCACATAAACATCAGAGGCGATCACACTGTGCGGCTTTAAACATTTTGGTATTGTAACATGAAGTTGTGTACAACGAATAAGGGCGGTTTATGTGCTCACTTCGACGGATGAAGTACGAATTGTACATTGAAAGTTCAAAGAGAAAGAAGAAATATGTCAAGTAGGCTATGATGAACGGCTTGCAGAATAATGAAGCGGTATGAAGAGAATGGAAACTTGAAATCTTGCTTGAGAGCTCTCTCATATTCGCAGAACTTGGAATGAAACTTCACATGGCGAACTTGCTATTCGCTAGGATATAAACCCCACAAAAACAATTTTAAAATTTAAAAAAAGGTAAAGAAAACGCAAAATGGCCTGAGCTTAACCACAGTTGATTTTAAACACGCCAAAATGTTGATAAATATTTTGACAGTCCAAAGCCTGGATAAAGTGTGATGGGAATCCAAAAACTTCGTTTATGTTATGTTATTGCCCATGTATTTATTAACTTACCAGGATTAATTGAGCAATACCGAGCAAGTGGCCATGCGGTTAGGGTTTCATGCACCCTAAATACTTCCCACTCTCTCAAGTGGTACCTTATGTCCTCTCCTAAATATTTTAAGGTCATTAGCTGACTCTTCGCAGGTAATCAGCCGGCCAAGTGGTACGTTATGTCCGTGGTACGACATGTCCTATAACCGAAAAATCACCCTCCTAAGATTTCCAGGAATAAATCTCTTAGTCTATTACACAATGGTGGGGTTTACCCGGGAACAACAGCGGAGCGATGACCTCGACTATACAATAAGGGTAAGAGGAGTGATATTGATGTCCCTCTCACTATTCGCACAGAGAACTTTTGCATTAACTTTAGACGTATATATCTGCAGGGTTCAGATTGGTATGTGCTTAACCCTTGAAAATAATTAACATGACGACTGGCGATAGTGTGTCGCTCCCTTTTTGTCGGATTTTAATGAAGTAATTTTTTACCGGGTGTCTTGCTATGAACTATTCCCAATATAAAATGAGGTTAATTTACATTTTTTTTAGATTTAACATGCAGAAAAATAGAATAATTTTCGTATAATTGACCTTGATAATGACGGAAAAGCAGTCATTTCAATTTTTTTGAACATACTAGCTGATGACCAAGGTGTCCCTGAACTCTAAACATGGAACAACAAGAACGTTAGCTATGTGATTGTGCTGCACCCAAATATTTGGATTTTCCCCCTTATTTCTTAAGATTGTCCCGACTAACGTAAGTCAAAGATTGTCACGCGAGGACTGGCGCCTTGGGTAAATCTGACCCGACCGTAAATAATATAGAAACTTAGTATAAAACGAAGTCCCCGATTCTTGGATGTCACGGGTAATCTCGAGAACCACTGCATGGATTTTGATGCAGTTTTCACCATTCTGTAAAGGATGCCTCGAGGAAGGTCTCTGTAAAAAATAATTTATTTATGACCAAAGGAAGTCAAGTACTAACGATTTCAGTGAAAAGGTCGAAAAAAAACTGGCATCCGCGCGCTGTTTAAGCTTACGCTGGGCACACCGTTAAAAATATCTATATAAGTATAAGAATTATTCAGCATGAAAGGTTCTACAAAAAGCCCAGGAGAGCATATCTCTATCTTCAATACATCGCCTACTCTAAGTGTTTTTACGTTTTCATTTCTTCCAACAATCTCCATTCAGTTACTGAGGCGACAGTTTACGAGCTAGCTAGGGGCGAGTCAATCACCCCAGTTACAGCCTAGCTAGCGGGCGAACCTATTGCCCCAGATACAGCCAGCAGCAAACTGTCGAGTCATGTTGAGTTTAAAACTTTAGAGAAGAGTGGTTGTGTTTGGAGTTTCCCTGGAAGTGCAACTCGGCTTTCTTCATTTCGCCTGTGAACTTTTCGTTCCGCCAAATTCACAGTCAAGTTAAGATTGGACGGAAGGGGAATTTGCGCCAGTTAACTCTTCAGAAATGTATACTTATTTGTGGGCATAAAAAATGGAAAATATATGATGAAGTTTCCAAAGTATGTTCTTAATTCGTACTAAGTTATAAGTTAATTGTAGCCCACAAAGTTACTGAAAAATATCTTTAAAACGTCCAGCTGTTTCACGTAGTGTATTTTGCTTTTGCAAACAGCTTTAGAGCACTATCTACCATTTTATATGGCTTTAATATTGTGTCTATTAAGAGAGTTTTTTTTTTCTCTCAACACTCCATTTTCCCCCACCTCTTTATTCAATGGTTTGCCCTTACCGTAAGAATAGTATGAAATTCGAATGGATTCCATTTTTCACATACTAATCAAGTTATCGAGATATTTCACTTTTCTTTCAAAAAAGGTTCCCAATTTCCACTCACTTAATACGAACTCGATCAAGACTTTGTATGTTTATGTATACATTGAAATAAATACTGGAATGCAGTCGAAAGAAATCAGAAACCCCTATGGACGTGGAATTGGCAGGTAGGCGAAAAGCTAAAGAAAGTAGGAGACTTCTGTTACTTAGGAAGCAGAATAACCAGTGATAGACGAAGCAAAGAGGATATAAAAAGTAGGTTGATTCAGGCAAGGAAAGCATTTCTACAGAAAAAGAATCTGTTGACATTGAATATAGATTTAGGTATTAGGAAGTCATTTTTGAAAGCCTTTGTCTGTAGCGTGGCGCTCTATGGAAGGGGTGCAGCAGAAAAGAAGAGAATTAAAGCGTTTGAAATGTCAGATGAAGATCAGATGGGTAGATAGGGTTACAAATGAACAGGTATTAGGACGAGTGGGAGAGGAGAGATGTTTCTGGTGACTGCTAATGAAGAGAAGGGATAGGTTGGTAGGACACATACTTAGACACCCAGGAATAGCAAGCTTAGTTATGGAAGGAAGGGTCGAGGACAAGAACTGTAGGGGTAGACCAAGGTTAGAATATGTTAAACAGATAGCCTCAGATGTAGGGTGTGGTAGATGTGTAGAGATGAGAGGATTAGCTCAGGACAGAAAAGCGTGCAGGGCTGCATCAAACCAGTCAAAAGACTGAAGACTCAAACAAAATGACTGTAGTTATCGTGTCCACAAGAAAGTGGGAACTTTATATATACTTAAGCAAATGTAACCTATAAATTTAGCTTCACACAATTGTAGTTAATGGAAGATTCTTTTTCATGCCATGCGAGGGTGGGGGGGGGGGGGGGCAAAACTGACGATGGTTTTGGGATATGGGGGATATGAAACGCGAAGAAAGACTACGCCTTCTCAAAAAATTTACCTAAAAGATGCAACACCTCTAATTCAAATGTTTTTGCAGAATTATAATTTCAAATTATCCAAGTTCTAGGGACTGCTCACCACGCTGTTCCGCCCGGACAGGCGCTGGGTTGGAATAACCGCCTGAAATTGTGTTGACGTCACGACCTTATACAGCTGAGACAGAGGTGTGGCATATACTGCCAAGTGCCAATAATACCCGGTAGAGCAGCCTCCCACACACTCCCAAAGAGCTAACAACCAGTGGGACGTGAGAGTTGGCGACCACGGGACCCGAGCTGAGTCCAGCATTGCTTCTACTTACTTGTGCCGGGCTCCTCTCTCTTATCTTTCCTCTTGATCTACTTAGGTCAACTCTTGTTCTCTTCCGACCCAGGGAGTCTTACACTTTCCTGCCTTAATTGGCCCTTGTCTCATCTTTCCTGATATCCTCATTCTTCAAGGGGTCAGACCTCTTGTTTTTTTCATGTTATCTCCTGCCTTCTGCTCAAGGCCGTAAAGAAGGCAGAGTGTATGTAACTCCGCCACTTCTCGTGCACCGTGGATTGTGCTACACCCTCAAGGGCTCACGGCTGGTGAGTTCGGGAGTTGGTGACCCCGAGGGCTTCCTGAGTTGGGTCCGGTTTTTCTCCTTTTTCTATTACCTCTGGGGCGGTCCCTCTCCTCTTTACCTTTCCTAGCTCTCCTTTAATTCTCATTCTTCGATGGTTGAGGGCATTTCCTTTCCTCCTGTGTATTGTGTCCCTTATTCTTATCTTTGTTTTCCATTCCCTCTTGTAGTTTATGAGTATGAAACTTAGTTTTAGGTATAGTTTCATTTTATTTACCTCTTCACTTCACCCAAACCATTAGCGGCCGATGACCCAGATGTTAGGCCGCTTAAAACAACAATTATCATCATCACCACCACCCTATCCCTTACTGGACCTTCCTTCCCAACCTTGAACTTCACCCTGCAAAAGAAACATGTCCATAGCTTTTGGAACACTCAAGTTATTTCTATATTATTCACGGTCGGGTCAGATTTACCAATGGCGCCAGTCCTCGTGTGACAATTTCGGCTTGCGTTAGTCGGGACAATATGTAAAAAAAAGAAGGGGGAAAATCCAAATATATCTGGTGCAGCACAATCACATAGCTCACGTTCTTGTTGATCCATGTTTATAGTCTAGGGACACCTTGGTCATCAGTTCCTTTGTTCAAAAAATCGAGATGACTGCTTTACCGCCACCATCAAGGCCAATCATACTGATACGAAAATAGACATTTCTTTGCTTGTCAATCTTAAAAATATAAATAAACCTCATTTTATATCGGGAATAGTTCATAGGAAGACACCAGGTGTAAAATTACTTCATTAAAATCCGTACGACTACGACAAAAATGGAGGGACACAATGTGACCCGGTACCAGTCCTCGTGTTATATTTTTTCACGGTATTTCTCAAGGATTAAGGATGGAAAGTAGGCGATGAGATATTTTTGCGTTTAATGAAAAGTAATCAATTCCTATCAAGTTTATTGGTGCCTATTTATATTTTAGTGCCTAAAAGGCCTATAAACATATTTTCAGTGTATTGCTGGGAAGGTTTATGTAAATAGACTGTGCCCTCCCACCAAGGTGAACCGGGTTCGAATCCCGGTCAATGTACTGTATGTCAGATTTTCGAAGTGAAATGCCATGTCCTGTGGTTCAGATTCCACGTAAAGAGGAGGTCCCGTGGCTCTTGATCGCACGATTACTGGTCACGTAAAACTCTAAATCTCGGTCGAGATCGTTAATGGGAAAAATCGGACCACATGGGGAGGGGGGTTCGAAAAAAGAATGATATATCGCTGTAATCTTCTTGCTGTAAGTTAATATGTGAAAACTCAAATCCATCCAAGTTTATACAATTTTTCGGATAAGAGCCAAACTCTTATAACAGTATCAGCAAAGTGTTTTGATAGACCAGTACCGACCACTGACTAAGGGGGTGGGGAAAATGTAGTTTTTAGGGAAGAAAAATCATACCACCCTTAATAGGAACAATACCAAAATGGCCAATACTATAGAACTTTGATCTGAAAGAACTTTTGTTTTGACTAGGGCCCGGATGTTGATGACATGTCATCTTTTTACTGAGCTGTCTGAAACAATGCTGAAGTACTCCGGACGGGCCACCCCGTCTTCAAATATGTTATTTTTATTTTGCATCTTTTTGCATTTTTTTGCTATTTTTCCATTTGAAGAGCATTTTTTTTAAGTTTGGTAGATTTTATTGGTCTTATTTTAGAGAAATCGGCCTTTTGAGGTCATTTTTATCCAATTTAGTCATGTCACAGCTTTATATGAGGGAGTTACGTCTCTCAGAGTTAAGAACAAGCTAGTAGCTGATACCGGTAAGAGTTATTTTTTAATCAACCGGGTGGAAAGTAGTTCTAGCAACAATCGTGGCAAACTTGCTGCGGGTATTGCATCAAAACTGAAAAAAAAATGTCGGACAAAAACACTGGGTATAAAACATTATGCAAAATCTCAGACATTCTTTCTGGTGAAAATTACTGCACGGATGGGACTGAGGAGGATTTAGCAGCAAACAACCTTCCTCCCTTCAAGTACGCTCCGATCACATCAGTTGATGTTGAACGCAGCTTTTCGAGATATAAAAACTTGTTGGCTGATAATCGCAATGACATTCGTAGTGCAGTGCAACTCAGACTAAAGTGAACATAAACCTTCTGTTAAGTGCTAGAAATCTATTTTGATTGACTTTTCAGTTTGAGCAAGATGTCATTTTTGGCATATTGGCGAGTTTATTATTATATAAATCATTTTCTCCATTTCATACTGCATTTTTCGAATTTTTGAAATATTGGTGATTTTATTAAAAGATCATTTTCTCCATTTTATAGTACATTTTTCAAATTTTTAGGATATTTATTACAGTCATTTTTGAAAATGTTAAGTGCATTTTTTACACTTTTTTAGGGCATCAACATCCGGGTCCTAGTTATGACCCACCCTCACGCCAAGGGGTGGGCAAAATGTTTTCGAAATTATAAAACTTCCCGTTTGTAGTTAAACAACAATTGGTAAATTTACTGAATTCGACATATTTTCCTTTGCTCGGTGAAATCGAGGGATTTTTTAAAGTGAAATATCAACCATGTGCGCCCGCTGGAATCCCGAGAATATTTCGATTGTTCATTGTCACACCAGTTTATTTCATAAATTGAAGATACAGAATTAGATGTAGGGATAATTCCACAGTTTCATTTAACTTAGTAATCTGGGATTATTTGAAAAGAACATATCCAGTTATTTAGAAAGTCGGTGAACTGGATTAACATTACCATTTTAATGAACTGCATGAGTTTTATTTTTGTCGATACCTGGTGATACAACTACTTGATGACGATGATTCACAAAGAAAAGCCATAGTCCAAAAACTCAGAACTAAAAAGAAAAACTATTCCTCCCATTCATGCCATAAACACAATATACCCCAAGGTTTCAGAGCAGCCAAATAATGAATATCACGAAACAAGTAAGAAATGAAACGAAAATTGCGGGGGGGGGGGGGGGGGCACGTCCCTAGTGACAGACAGAGAATAAAATGAAAATTATTACTTCTCCCCCCTCCCCCCTCAATGGAAAAAATCCAGCGGGCGCCCATTATCTGAACACAGATGACGAGTACAGGACCTCTGCCAGAAGCACGAAAGAACGATGGACTCAAGATGTCAAAGCCGGCAGACGAACAAGAACTAGACACTGAAATGAAATCGGTTGTTCATACGAAGACCATAAAGGCTAAATTCGACAGTGAAAATAATATTAACATTGCAAATATAACAATACTTAGTTATGCAATATTCTAAATCTCTGTCTCTAGGGATACAACATTAGTTAGCAGTACAAGATTTCAGGGATAATATTACAGATTTGGTAATTTTAACTTCCTGTCAGTAAGGAAAAGTCGTAAAGGAAGCGCACTTACCGCTGTCTGGATCACCTCATAAGATCTCCTACATCACCTTCCTCCATTCTGCTCATAAACCACACACACACACAGAAACCACACACGCAAGGTAAAACTATCATCGACAAACACAAATATCCACCACTAAACCCACTAGCAACACCACAAAGTGTAAAGAAAGCACATACACACACACTAACACGAGAGGCTGCGGCAGCCTCTACGCAGACTTCAACACAACTCAAAGCACACAAGTTCCTTTCTTTCTCCTTGGTCTGGCTGGCATAGGCCGCTCGCCCTCGCCTTGCTCCTGCCAAACAACAAACATTACCTTACTACCTGTTGATCGCGCATGCGCCGTGACTCGATCTCAAACACTATGGAGAGAAACATGTGCCACTTGAGCGCACCTGAAACTGCAACAGGTAGACTGAGATCGTGAAAGCTATTATCCTGTTTCGTAAAATGAGTCGTCATGGTGTAACACCTGCCGGAGGACAAAATGCCAAGTAGAATTCAGAAATGAAGCAAACAAATACCATTGGAGTTATCTGTAATGTTCCACTAAGTGTCAGCGAACTCAGGACTGTCCGGTGCTTTACCTTGCCCAATCAGGTGTACCACTAGTTGAAATGTAGGGCTGGAACTTGACGGGGGGGGGGACTCAGCCTCTCGTGGGGATAAACTGCGAAGATGAGGGTTCGATTCCCATCTCGGCCATTCTGGTAGTGGTTTCTCACTTCTATTAAAAGTAAGTCACGGTGACCTCCTTCCCAATCTATCCACCAATTTACAAATGCACACACTAGTACAGCCAATCCTTGTAGCCGCGTGTACTTAGGTGCGTGTGTGGAATTTTTCCGATAACCTGTGTTATGACACAGTTTATCAGTAAAGCCCTGCGTGGATACAGTTTGCATGGCTGTGCGGATATTGATTAGAGTAAATTCACGGATCGTTTTTGAGAAGACAATGTCGACCTGGATTTTTGATGTGTAACATCTTTCCCCTCGGTTGCTGGATATTTTTGTGGGAGTGATTTTGAAAAATGGGACGGAAATGGATCGGACGGTGGTAACGATCCAGCTGGCAGTGGTGGATCGGACGGAAGTGTGTAAGACGCACTGCGAGCCGGATCGATTGATCCAGCTGGCAGTGGTAAGTGGAAACAATGAGCCCGTGGTGTCGGAAATTGATACAATGACGTACTCTCGGCCATGTGGAATGTATATGACATACGGATTACTTCAAGGTTTGGAGGAGCAATTACAAATATTCCTACAATAAATCATCTTCAAGTTGTCGTTCTTTGGTGTAAAAATATTCATTATATCATATTTGCTGAAAACAATTATGTTTTGTTTTTTCACGTATGATTTCTATAAATGTTCAGTCTCTGTTAACGTAACTTAGTTACTGGCAGGCGAGTGATTTGCTAAGATCTGCGTCTCTCACGTTTCTTGTTATTTCCCTATTTGCTTTCGCTCGGATTGTATGGAAATAATAGTCAAGTGAGAGAAGCCAGTCATGGAAATACCCTCAATTAGTGTTAATAATAATAATAATATCGTATGGCCTCGGTGCCGGGTGCAAGCTTTGTTATTTGACACCCAGAGGGTAGCTTGCATGTCGAATTTCGTTGTTCCTTGTCTATGAAAGTCAAGGAGGTTAGATGTTAGATATCTAAGCTCTTTGAACACTATAGCGCTTTCTAGTAGAGAAATGAGGAACTTTGTGTTGGCGGAAACTCCCGAGATTAATTTTGCCACTATGAACACGGCCTACTGAATTCAAATGGGTTCTTTGACATGCCAGCATCGTAAGACTTTTATATCGTATTTTTGCCGCCTTTCAAAAACCACTTACCACGGCCAGGAGCGAACCTGCAATCTTGGGGTTGGTAGACCGACACGATATCCACTCACCCACTGTGGCAAGCTTCAATTAGTGTTGACTTATGACAAAATAAGGAGAACGAATTTCTCCCTAAATGTCTAAATGCGTTGCTTATGCTATTGTTGTAATGTCAGCAGATTCGGATGCGGATAACGTTTTGTTATCAGACAAAAAGTTCAAAGTGGGAGTAAAGATTCAAGGAGAAATAATCTTAACTGTGAGATTTGTTAATGACATCGTCATCTTAGCCGAAACTCCCGAGGATTTGAGTGCGTTTTTGAATGGTATGGATTCTGTCTTGAGGAAAGAATTCATGATGAAAATTAATAAATGTAAAACAAAAATATTGGAATGCAGTCGAAATACATCAAAAACCCCTATGGATGTCGAATTGGCAGGTGAGAACCTAGATGAAGTAGGAGACTTCTGTTACTTAGGAAGCAAAATGACCGGTGGTGGGCGAAGCAAAGAGGATATAAAACTTTATGAGCCTTACAGTAGTCGCCTATGATGTGTAAGATCTGACATAGAAAAAACCTCACGTGAAATTGTTGATACACCGGTATTTTATACTATTATTGGCACAAATATTAATCTATTGTAAAAGGGAGTGCTTTACAGATATTGTAGTTTATAATACGGAACTCATTTTATTAGATGATTTGTAGCTTCCACCAGCACCAGCCTAAATAAAGAATACGATATGGATCAACTAGATTAATAGACACCCCGCTCATAAGCTTAAATTCCTTATAAACAGGTCTTCTTGATTCACAGACCAACACGTAATTTCATATGGATTCTGTTAAAATGAGTCAAGTAGTGGTTTTTGAGGGGTTCTGGCACCACCTCCCCACCTCACAAGATGGCGGCAGCCCGATAACTCCCGAACCCGTGGTCGGATGTTGACAAATGAGGTGTCATTGAACTCGGGCTAACACCCCCTTTCCCATGGACAACATAATTCCACCCCAAAAGTAAAACCTACCCCTACTAGGGGGTGAAATTGTATTTTTTTAGAGAATCTCTCTTTCCAATTGCAACATGTGAGAGTTTGAATGCCGATATGGATTTAAACGTTGTTCCACATAAAGTGCATGTGTACGGTGGATAGCCACTATGAATTAACATGCTTGTTTTTTGTTTTTACGCATGCCCACTCATAGCTTTTGTAAGAGGGTGGGGGAGTGGTTCCCTGTGGACGAGTCCTTGTGGTCAAGTCCTTGTGGACAGGTCCTTGTGGACAAGTCTGTGTGGACAAGTCCTTGTGGACGAGTCCTTGTCCCTTTGGACTGATCCCTTTGGACGGGTCCCTTTGGCCTGGTTCCTACGGACGAGCCCATGAATTTATTTAAATTATGTCAAAGGGCCTAACTACATTTGTGTGTGTGTTGAATTGACGTTGTTCACCACTACTATAATGGGATAACGATATGAAAGGAAAGTAGCGAAATACATGTGAACACGTGTGAGATGACCTTATTACCGTCCTCCTTGTGAAACAAGTCACATCCTGTTTTGGTTCATACGTGAGAAAATGCAAGTTCGTGTGTAATATGACCTAACACACAAGTGTACACATGTGCACGTGCACGATAAGAGCTAACAAGTAACAACCTGTTTTGACAGTGGTGGGAATAAGGCTAGAGACATGTACGAGTAGTCAAATTACACCGGCAGACAACCCCTTTCCTATGGATAACTTATTTCCACTCTAAAATAAAATCTACCCCTACTAGAGAGTGAAATAATAATTTTTTGGCAAAAGTCGCTTTCCATGTGCAACATGTGGGAGTTTGTACGCCAATATGAAATTAAACTCGTTCCACATAAAGTGCATGCATACAACTGAATGCCGCTATGATTTATCATTTTCGTTTTTTTATTGTTTTACAAATGCGCAATTGTTTTTTTTTTGTAAGAGGGCGGGCTTTTTGAATAATGATTTATAGATACGTTTTTTTTTACAAATTAACCAAAGATCCAAAAACTAATAGGTCATCGGCTTTTTAATATCTTATGAACTAAGAAAGCTAGGGACTTGTATGAGGGGTCGTTGGACTTGGGGTGACGCCCTGTTTTTGAATGTATTATTCATTTTTTGTCAAAAGGGCCTAACTGCACTTTCGTTAATATCTCGCTAACTAATAATCAGAGAGGGACAAGTAAGGTGTCACAAGACTCAGGATGGCCAACCCTTTTCCATGACCAACGAATTTACCCAAAATACCCAAAACAGCAAGGTCATTGACCTAAGATTTTATAAACATATCAGTAGAGAGGGTCAAGTGAGCTGTCATAGGACTACGAATGGTTAACCCTTTCCCATGACCAATGAATTTACCCCAAAAATCCAAAACAGCAAGGTCATTGACCTGAGATTTTATAAACTAATAATCGGATATCAACATGTGAGGTGTCATAGGACTTAGAATGGTCAACCCTTTCCCATGGCTAATAAATTTACCCAAAAATACCCTATACATCAAGGTCGCCAACGGCCTAGCCGTGTTGAAACACCGGATCCCATGAGAACTCCGCAGTTAAGCAACATTGGGCGCAGTCGGAACTTGGATGGTATGCCGGTTCTAGGCACTGCGCGCTGTTGGCCAACATAAGGAGGAGCGGAAAGGCCCTGGCCACCCTACCGCAAGTAAACTCCGGCTGGGGAAGCCTCTTCGGAGGCTCGGACCTGCCTTCAGGCAGAATACCAATTAACTTTAACATCAAGGTCATCGACCTGATATTTTATAAACTAATAATCGGATATGGACATGTGAAATGTTTACAGTGAGTGATGAAACATAGCTAGGTAGTGAAAGAATTATTATAGGCTACAAGTATGGTGACTGACAAATCTTTCACCATTGGAACTTGTTTTCAGATCAAACTGCAGTACAGAGAGAGCATAGGTTGTAGGTATGGGATAATAAATGACATATGGTGTATACAAAATCTGATTTATCGATTCAAGAAATAAGAGTAGACAATCTTTAATTGATTGGTTAAAGAGGATAGCTAAAATCCAAAATGGTGACTATATCGAACTAAACTGATCTAAGCTGAATCAAACTCAACTAAACCGAACTAAACCGAAGCAAACTTAATCAAAAACAAGTCAATGGTTTAAGTGTAAAACTTGTGGGTGAATGTGGTCATTGGTAATGTCAGAAAGGAAAGGGATAACGCTCTACCTATAGAGGGTAGGTAAAGCTAGTGCATAATGCTAATGCACACACACAAGTACATGAAACACACACAACTAACCTATACTGTTTTTATGGGTTGACTGTTAAAACTTGCTCAGTGGTTACTGGGACAAGATGGTCGCTACACACAACAAGCGTTAAATACTTGAGGCTAATAATCTACACACACACACACACACACACACACACACACTTGTTCTAAACTAAACTGTCTTGCTGACAGTGCTCACACTGTAGGCAGATGACAGAAATGCTTGGCTAACAGAAATACAATCATTTCCGGTTGTCTAATGTTACCAGCTAACCATTTTGTGCTGCAGTGGCGAGCACATGTACCACATGTACCACTTACACTAGAGATTTTAACTCGATTTCAAGCTCTAAGTCCTAGAACGAATCAATCTAAGAAAAAAGGGCATGGTGGCGCAGTGGTTAAGCTGTTAGCCTTTCACTAAAGTGGACTAGGGTTTGATTTCAGGTCAATACACATGTCATAAACATATAAAAAGCAGAGATAATGTTTTAAACCGATTACACTCATCTCTTTTCAAATTATTACTTGGATTGCAAATACAAAGGTGGACTGGGTGTGATATACAGTTAATGCTGCCTATCGCACACTAGCTGTAAGGAAGCCATATGTAGAGCTATATGTAGAGAACTACCTAGTGATTTCATGAACTGGTATAGCTATGTCGCATAAACGGTGCAGGATACAATCCAGCAACTATAATTCGTATCTTGTGGAACAGAGAAAATGCACTTTTGCCTTGATGGATAACAAATGTGTGCAGACGAATGACCTACTGTACGCATTAGCCTAGCAAGGGGTTATAACCACGAGGAGGAGGTGTGATTTCTATATTTTATTGTTTAGAGACATGGTTTTTGTAACCAGTAGATTTAATTGATTCAGTATTTTGTAAATATTTATTTTTGTAATTGTAAATAGTTATTTTTTTTTGTAAATAGTGGAAACCATTTATTTTTGTAATGGTAAATGTTAAATGTATAATTAAAGTTCTTTGGGATGAGTGTGCATGTCAATGAAGTTTTTAGGGATAAATAGAGTGGTTGTGTGTTTGTTCTCAAAGACAGGCAAGGTTGTGTGGATGTATGACTACACAGAAAGAGAGAGAGAGAGAGTGTGGAAACAGCCTTACCTGCAGTAGTAATAGTAGACCTCTATGTTTTGCATACACATAGACAGACTGTACGATCGCAATGGCCAAGCACTCACTTTAACACCATTTACAAAATCTTAAAATGAAAAAATCAAGTTTCGCAAATATGAACTTTTGATATAAACAAAATAAAAATAAAATGTGTAAACAACAAATTGGAAAATCCATGTTTCCATATCATGAAATTCAAACAAACTTTAAACTGACATTTAAAAGAAATGCAAATGGAAAATCGACAAATTGTAATGTGTGAAATGTGAAAATGAACAAATGGCTATCATTATTTTAAAAAAATAAAAAAAATGGTGTTGTATGGTTGAGGTGTGAATCAAACCCTACATATTTTGGACCACCCGAGACTGAGTATACTTGTTTTAGTCCTCATACCAATTTTAAAAATTTGTGTTAAAGCTAGGAATTGAACCTGAGAGCTTGTAGGGGGAGACAGAGGTTAGAATATGTTAAACAGATAGCCTTGAATGTAGAAATGTAGAGATGAAACGATTAGCTCGGGACAGATAGGTACTGAGATCTGCATCAAACCAGTCAAAGGACTAAAGACTCAAACAACAACATGTACGTTCACCAAAATAATGTTGTGTAACGGTAAATGTTAGTCAACGAACAGTAATGCATTACTAAAACCCATGACACGATACCTAAGAGCTTTTCTAAAATGATTTTAAAATGCCTTTAACCCTATATTGAACACCCAGTTCACAAGACTCATAACTGCAATGTTATGGTAAAACAAAACAAAATCTATATTTCAAAACAAACAAGTGGTTTAGTCAATGTATACTGGAAAAAGTTTTGTAAACACTCAAGTCCTCAAGACCAATTAAATTAGTAACTGTCAGGTTGGCCGAGTGGTTAAGGTGTTTGACTTAAGATCAAATTTCTGTATAAGGAAGCAAGGGTTCGAATCCCTTACCTGACATAACTATTGCCTTAACATGGCTTGGCCACACTGTATTATTATGATACTCAGTACACAAACCATAGATATAGTGTATTGTTTAAGGCCACTCTCTTTCTGAACATAGTCAGAGACTGTTGATGGTTAACAATTGTATTAATAGTGGGACATGGGGATAGCAATTAAGAAAAAAACAGCCAATACCCATACAATATTTTTATTCATTTTAGTTTTTTGTTTTTTTTTTACAATAGTTACACACTGAATACAACTTTTTATCTCTTTACCATTGTTTGATATAGATTTTAAACACAACGCTTGTTGTAGATCCTTTTACAACTTTCTCCAGGTACTCTTGTTCTTAAAAACTGGGGAAGCCGCAATGGTTTTATAGACATTAAACCCTCATTCTCTTCTTTTTCATCATCATCATCATCATCATTATTATAAATATTATCTTTATAATTATTATAGTCATTGTCACCATCATTATCATCATCATCATCATCATCCTCAACATCACTAGAACTATCCAATTCCATTTTTTCCTTTTCAAAAGGGATCTCCTGAAGAGTCTGTGTTGCTTTTGATAGTGTTACGGGTTTATTGAACGTTGACAACTGTCCTAACATGACTTTTTGAGGAGATACATGTTTTTTCATAAGGAAGTCACTATGTTGAGTAACACTATGTTTTTGTCGGACTTGCTTTTTCTTGTTCTTTTGATCATGTTTTGTTAACACTAACGGTGTTTCGTTTGGTATACCACATTGATGAGTACCCACACTTAAGACCTCACCATGTTTACTTTTTAGATGACCTAGACATTTTGTTGTTCTTTGTTTTGAGCACTGCCAAAATATGATGCCATTCGCATTTTCTCGCTTATAGTTATAAGAGTACCCATGATACAGGGCACGTGGTTTACCTTTATTGGTTATAGTATATTCCATAGTAGCCACTGACTTGTATAGTCGATCCGCCTACTACAAAGGTCTGAACACTTGTGGTGAAAGAATGATGTTGTGTTGACGTTTTATGCAGGATAATGTTGGTGGCATATGTGGGTGGCTTATGTTGATGACATGTGTTGTTGGCTGATTTTGGTGGCTTATGTTGATGGTTTATGGTGGTGGCTTATGTTGGTGGCTTATGTTGATGACATATGTTGGTGACTTATGTTGATAGCTTATGTTGGTGGCTAATGTTGATGACATATGTTGTTGGCTTATGTTGATGGTATATGTTGATGGTATATGTTGCTGGCCTATGTTGATGGTTTATGTTAACGGCTTAGGTTAATGTCTTAAGTTGATGGCATAAGTTGGTGGCTTATGTTGGTGGCTTATGTTGGTGGCTTATGCTGGTGGCTTATGGTGGTGGTTTATGGTGGTGGTTTATGGTGGTGGTTTATGCTGGTGACTTATGTTGGTGACTTATGTTGGTGACTTATGTTGGTGACTTATGTTGGTGGCTTATGGTGGTGGCTTATGTTGATGACATATGTTGGTGACTTATGTTGGTGGCTTATGTTGGTGGCTTATGGTGGTGACTTATAGTGGTGGGTTATGGTGGTGGTTTATGGTGGCTTATAGTGGTGGCTTGTGGTGGCTTATGATGGTGGCTTATGGTGGTGACTTATAGTGGTGGCCTATGTTGGTGGCTTATTTTTGGTGGTTTACGTTAATACCTTATTTGTAATGGCTTATTTGACAAGTTATTGTTGTCAATGTATTTAGAGGATTTTTCTCTTGGTTTTGGAAAGTATCTCAACCCTTTTTTTATGGTAGCATAATGCTTACCGCCATGTTTGTAAGCAACAACAACACACTAAAATTCCAAGAATCCAAAGTACTCTGAGGTTAATGATTGTCTCTCAACTCCATTCAACGTCTAGTCAAAAACATTATATATTTTTCACATTTTACAAAAAAGGTAAATTGGGAAAGTAAGCTATATGTTTAAACTAAAAATCATATCAAATCATATGCTAACTCCAACACCTACGTCTATCCCACTCTCAGTCAAAAAAATATTTGCTGACGTAATCATATGTTCCCCGCAAGCACACTTTGGACGGGTCCTTTTTGAAGGGAGTCATTTTTTTACGGGTCCCGGGGGACGGGTCCATGTTGACGGGTCCCTGTGGCGGGTCCTTTGGACTGACCCCTAAGGACTGGCCTTGCATTTTATCCAAATTATGTCAAAGGGGACCCACCACAGGGACCCGTCAACATGGACCCGTCCCCCGTGACCCGTAAAAAAATGACTCCCTTCAAAAAGGACCCGTCCAAAGTGTGCTTGCGGGGAACATATGATTACGTCAGCAAATATTTTTTTGACTGTGAGTGGGATAGACGTAGGTGTTTGAGTTAGCATATGATTTGATATGATTTTTAGTTTAAACATATAGCTTACTTTCCCAATTTACCTTTTTTGTAAAATGTGAAAAATATATAATGTTTTTGACTAGATGTTGAATGGAGTTGAGAGACAATCATTAACCTTAGAGTACTTTGGATTCTTGGAATTTTAGTGTGTTGTTGTTGCTTACAAACATGGCGGTAAGCATTATGCTACCATAAAAAAAGGGTTGAGATACTTTCCAAAACCAAGAGAAAAATCCTCTAAATACATTGACAACAATTACTTGTCAAATAAGCCATTACAAATAAGGTATTAACGTAAACCACCAAAAATAAGCCACCAACATAGGCCACCACTATAAGTCACCACCATAAGCCACCACAAGCCACCACTATAAGCCACCATAAACCACCACCATAACCCACCACTATAAGTCACCACCATAAGCCACCAACATAAGCCAACATAAGTCACCAACATATGTCATCAACATAAGCCACCACCATAAGCCACCAACATAAGCCACCAACATAAGTCACCAACATAAACCACCAACATAAACCACCAGCATAAACCACCACCATAAGCCACCAGCATAAGCCACCAGCATAAGCCACCAGCATAAGCCACCAACATAAGCCATCAACTTATGCCATCAACCTAAGACATTAACCTAAGCCGTTAACATAAACCATCAACATAGGCCAGCAACATATACCATCAACATAAGCCACCACCATAAGCCAACAACATATGTCATCAACATTAGCCACCAACATAAGCTATCAACATAAGTCACCAACATATGTCATCAACATAAGCCACCAACATAAGCCACCACCATAAACCATCAACATAAGCCACCAAAATCAGCCAACAACACATGTCATCAACATAAGCCACCCACATATGCCACCAACATTATCCTGCATAAAACGTCAACACAACATCATTCTATCACCACAAGTGTTCAGACCTTTGTAGTAGGCGGATCGACTATACAAGTCAGTGGCTACTATGGAATATACTATAACCAATAAAGGTAAACCACGTGCCCTGTATCATGGGTACTCTTATAACTATAAGCGAGAAAATGCGAATGGCATCATATTTTGGCAGTGCTCAAAACAAAGAACAACAAAATGTCTAGGTCATCTAAAAAGTAAACATGGTGAGGTCTTAAGTGTTGGTGCTCATCAATGTGGTATACCAAATGAAACACCGTTAGTGTTAACAAAACATGATCATAAGAACAAGAAAAAGCAAGTCCGACAAAAACATAGTGTTACTCAACATAGTGACTTCCTTATGAAAAAACATTTATCTCCTCAAAAAGTCATGTTAGGACAGTTGTCAACGTTCAATAAACCCGTAACACTAACAAAAGCAACACAGACTCTTCAAGAGATCCCTTTTGAAAAGGAAAAAATGGAATTGGATAGTTCTAGTGATGTTGAGGATGATGATGATGATGATAATGATGGTGATAATGACTATAATAATTATAAAGATAATATTTATAATGATGATGATGATGATGATGATGATGAAAAAGAAGAGAATGAGGGTTTAATGTCTATAAAACCATTGCGGCTTCCCCAGTTTTTAAGAACAAGAGTACCTGGAGAAAGTTGTAAAAGGATCTACAACAAGCGTTGTGTTTAAAATCTATATCAAACAATGGTAAAGAGATAAAAAGTTGTATTCAGTGTGTAACTATTGTAAAAAAAAAAAAAACTAAAATGAATAAAAATATTGTATGGGTATTGGCTGTTTTTTTCTTAATTGCTATCCCCATGTCCCACTATTAATACAATTGTTAACCATCAACAGTCTCTGACTATGTTCAGAAAGAGAGTGGCCTTAAACAATACACTATATCTATGGTTTGTGTACTGAATATCATAATAATACAGTGTGGCCAAGCCATGTTAAGGCAATAGTTATGTCAGGTAAGGGATTCGAACCCTTGCTTCCTTATACAGAAATTTGATCTTAAGTCAAACACCTTAACCACTCGGCCAACCTGACAGTTACTAATTTAATTGGTCTTGAGGACTTGAGTGTTTACAAAACTTTTTCCAGTATACATTGACTAAACCACTTGTTTGTTTTGAAATATAGATTTTGTTTTGTTTTACCATAACATTGCAGTTATGAGTCTTGTGAACTGGGTGTTCAATATAGGGTTAAAGGCATTTTAAAATCATTTTAGAAAAGCTCTTCGGTATCGTGTCATGGGTTTTAGTAATGCATTACTGTTCGTTGACTAACATTTACCGTTACACAACATTATTTTGGTGAACGTACATGTTGTTGTTTGAGTCTTTAGTCCTTTGACTGGTTTGATGCAGATCTCAGTACCTATCTGTCCCGAGCTAATCATTTCATCTCTATATAGCTACCACATTCTACATTCAAGGCTATCTGTTTAACATATTGTAACCTTTGTCTCCCCCTACAAGCTCTCAGGTTCAATTCCTAGCTTTAACACAAATTTTTAAAATTGGTATGAGGACTAAAACAAGTATACTCAGTCTCGGGTGGTCCAAAATATGTAGGGTTTGATTCACACCTCAACCATACAACACCATTTTTTTATTTTTTTTAAATAATGATAGCCATTTGTTCATTTTCACATTTCACACATTACAATTTGTCGATTTTCCATTTGCATTTCTTTTAAATGTAAGTTTAAAGTTTTTTTGAATTTCATGATATGGAAACATGGATTTTCCAATTTGTTGTTTACACATTTTATTTTTATTTTGTTTATATCAAAAGTTCATATTTGCGAAACTTGATTTTTTCATTTTAAGATTTTGTAAATGGTGTTAAAGTGAGTGCTTGGCCATTGCGATCGTACAGTCTGTCTATGTGTATGCAAAACATAGAGGTCTACTATTACTACTGCAGGTAAGGCTGTTTCTACACTCTCTCTCTCTCTCTTTCTGTGTAGTCATACATCCACACAACCTTGCCTGTCTTTGAGAACAAACACACAACCACTCTATTTATCCCTAAAAACTTCATTGACATGCACACTCATCCCAAAGAACTTTAATTATACATTTAACATTTACCATTACAAAAATAAATGGTTTCCACTATTTATAAAAAAAAATAACTATTTACAATTACAAAAATAAATATTTACAAAATACTGAATCAATTAAATCTACTGGTTACAAAAGCCATGTCTCTAAACAATAAAATATAGAAATCACACCTCCTCCTCGTGGTTATAACCCCTTGCTAGGCTAATGCGTACAGTAGGTCATTCGTCTGCACACATTTGTTATCCATCAAGGCAAAAGTGCATTTTCTCTGTTCCACAAGATACGAATTATAGTTGCTGGATTGTATCCTGCACCGTTTATGCGACATAGCTATACCAGTTCATGAAATCACTAGGTAGTTCTCTACATATAGCTCTACATATGGCTTCCTTACAGCTAGTGTGCGATAGGCAGCATTAACTGTATATCACACCCAGTCCACCTTTGTATTTGCAATCCAAGTAATAATTTGAAAAGAGATGAGTGTAATCGGTTTAAAACATTATCTCTGCTTTTTATATGTTTATGACATGTGTATTGACCTGAAATCAAACCCTAGTCCACTTTAGTGAAAGGCTAACAGCTTAACCACTGCGCCACCATGCCCTTTTTTCTTAGATTGATTCGTTCTAGGACTTAGAGCTTGAAATCGAGTTAAAATCTCTAGTGTAAGTGGTACATGTGGTACATGTGCTCGCCACTGCAGCACAAAATGGTTAGCTGGTAACATTAGACAACCGGAAATGATTGTATTTCTGTTAGCCAAGCATTTCTGTCATCTGCCTACAGTGTGAGCACTGTCAGCAAGACAGTTTAGTTTAGAACAAGTGTGTGTGTGTGTGTGTGTGTGTGTGTAGATTATTAGCCTCAAGTATTTAACGCTTGTTGTGTGTAGCGACCATCTTGTCCCAGTAACCACTGAGCAAGTTTTAACAGTCAACCCATAAAAACAGTATAGGTTAGTTGTGTGTGTTTCATGTACTTGTGTGTGTGCATTAGCATTATGCACTAGCTTTACCTACCCTCTATAGGTAGAGCGTTATCCCTTTCCTTTCTGACATTACCAATGACCACATTCACCCACAAGTTTTACACTTAAACCATTGACTTGTTTTTGATTAAGTTTGCTTCGGTTTAGTTCGGTTTAGTTGAGTTTGATTCAGCTTAGATCAGTTTAGTTCGATATAGTCACCATTTTGGATTTTAGCTATCCTCTTTAACCAATCAATTAAAGATTGTCTACTCTTATTTCTTGAATCGATAAATCAGATTTTGTATACACCATATGTCATTTATTATCCCATACCTACAACCTATGCTCTCTCTGTACTGCAGTTTGATCTGAAAACAAGTTCCAATGGTGAAAGATTTGTCAGTCACCATACTTGTAGCCTATAATAATTCTTTCACTACCTAGCTATGTTTCATCACTCACTGTAAACATTTCACATGTCCATATCCGATTATTAGTTTATAAAATATCAGGTCGATGACCTTGATGTATAGGGTATTTTTGGGTAAATTCATTAGCCATGGGAAAGGGTTGACCATTCTAAGTCCTATGACACCTCACATGTTGATATCCGATTATTAGTTTATAAAATCTCAGGTCAATGACCTTGCTGTTTTGGATTTTTGGGGTAAATTCATTGGTCATGGGAAAGGGTTAACCATTCGTAGTCCTATGACAGCTCACTTGACCCTCTCTACTGATAAGTTTATAAAATCTTAGGCCAATGACCTTGCTGTTTTGGGTATTTTGGGTAAATTCGTTGGTCATGGAAAAGGGTTGGCCATCCTGAGTCTTGTGACACCTTACTTGTCCCTCTCTGATTATTAGTTGATAAAATCTTAGGTTAATGACCTTGCTGTTTTATTTTGGGGTAAATTCATTGGTCATGGGGAGGGGTTGGCCATTTTAAGTTCTATGACACCTCACTTGACCCTCTGTGATTATTAGTTAGCGAGATATTAACGAAAGTGCAGTTAGGCCCTTTGACAAAAAATGAATAATACATTCAAAAACAGGGCGTCACCCCAGTCCAACGACCCCTCATACAAGTCCCTAGCTTTCTTAGTTCATAAGATATTAAAAAGCCGATGACCTATTAGTTTTTGGATCATTGGTTAATTTGTAAAAAAACGTATCTATAAATCATTATTCAAAAAGCCCGCCCTCTTACAAAAAAAAAACAATTGCGCATTTGTAAAACAAAAAACGAAAATGATAAATCATAGCGGCATTCAGTTGTATGCATGCACTTTATGTGGAACGAGTTTAGTTTCATATTGGCGTACAAACTCCCACATGTTGCACATGGAAAGCGACTTTTACCAAAAAATTATTATTTCACTCTCTAGTAGGGGTAGATTTTATTTTAGAGTGGAAATAAGTTATCCATAGGAAAGGGGTTGTCTGCCGGTGTAATTTGACTACTCGTACATGTCTCTAGCCTTATTCCCACCACTGTCAAAACAGGTTGTGACTTGTTAGCTCTTATCGTGCACGTGCACATGTGTACACTTGTGTGTTAGGTCATATTACACACGAACTTGCATTTTCTCACGTATGAACCAAAACAGGATGTGACTTGTTTCACAAGGAGGACGGTAATAAGGTCATCTCACACGTGTTCACATGTATTTCGCTACTTTCCTTTCATATCGTTATCCCATTATACTAGTGGGGGTTAGTGAACAACGTCAGTTCAACACACACACACAAATTTAGTTAGGCCCTTTGACATAATTTAAATAAATTCATGGGCTCGTCCGTAGGAACCAGGCCAAAGGGACCCGTCCAAAGGGATCAGTCCAAAGGGACAAGGACTCGTCCACAAGGACTTGTCCACAAGGACCTGTCCACAAGGACTTGACCACAAGGACTCGTCCACAGGGAACCACTCCCCCACCCTCTTACAAAAGCTATGAGTGGGCATGCGTAAAAACAAAAAACAAGCATGTTAATTCATAGTGGCTATCCACCGTACACATGCACTTTATGTGGAACAACGTTTAAATCCATATCGGCATTCAAACTCTCACATGTTGCAATTGGTAACAGAGATTCTCTAAAAAATTCAATTTCACCCTCTAGTAGGGGTAGGTTTTATTTTTTGGGTTGAAATATGTTGTCCATTGGAAAGGGGGTGTTAGCCCGAGTTCAATGACACCTCATTTGTCAAAATCCGACCATGCGTTCGAGAGATATCGGGCTGCCGCCATCTTGTGAGGAGTGTGAGGAGGAGGAGGGATCTGAACCCCCACAAATACACTACTGAGTCATATTGATATGATTAGCAGAATAGTATCAAGAAGGCAGTGCGAGAGTAGAAATATCAATTAGGCAGTGGAGGAGAAAAAAGAGAGAGTCTTGGAATTGTTATGTATTATTGGTGTGTAAATAAAAAAGATTTTTGTGTGTTGATGAATGTCCAGGAGGAATACGATCCAGCTGGCAGTGCGTCTTACGCACTTCCGCCCGATCCACTTTCGTCCCATTTTTCAAAATCACTCCCACAAAATATCCAGCAACCGAGTGGAAAGACGTTACACATCAAAAAGTAGGTTAGCAGAGGCAAAGAAAGCATTCTACTGAAAAGGAATCTGTTGACATCGAAAATAGATTTAGGTATTAGGAAGTCATTTTTGAAAGCCTTTGTCTGGAGTGTGGCGCTGTATGGAAGTGAACGTTGGACTGCTGGCCCCGCAGAAAATAGGAGTATTGAAGCGTTTGAAACGTGGTGTTACAGGAGAATGAAGATCAGATGGGTAGATAGGGTTACAAACGAAGAGGTATTAAGACGAGTGGGAGAGGAGAGATGTTTCTGGCAACTGCTAATGAAGATTATGATGATGATAATTGTTGTTTTAAGGGGCCTAACATCGAGGTTATCGGCCCCTGATGAAATGAAATGGCGTGAAATGAAAGGATGAAGATTAAAAAAACAGCTCACTTCTATGGATGAAACGAAAATGGTTGAGATAAAACAGACAGTGAGCCCCAACAATTATGCATTATGTAGCAGGAAAAATACTTACGAAAAGGAACTCAGATTGAAACTACTCACCGAATGGAGAGCGGTAATACGTACATAAGGGAATTTCGAACGAAAATACTCACAGAAGGAATAGATTGAAAAATACGCACAAAATGTAGGTAAAGCCCAAAATACGTACAAAATGCAACGTACAGTCGAAGTACCGACAAAATGTAAGTGAAATCAAAATACTTACAAAATGCAAATGAGATTGAAAATACGCACAAAATGTAATTTAGACTCAAAATACCCACAAAATTACAATTGAGACTTAACTACTTGAACAAAGCGGGGTAGGTTGAAAATACAAAATGCAATTGAAATTGCTTACAAAATGTATGGTAGATTCAAACTTCTCATTAGGATGGACAATAATTACAAAATGCAATTTAGATTGAAAATAATTACAAACTGTAATTTATACCCACAAAATTGCAATTGAGACTTAACTACTTGAACAAAGCGGGGTAGGTTGAAAATACAAAATGCAATTGAAACTCAAAAAACTCACAAAAACCCCGGCCCGGATATTGAAAGACTTACTAAAAAGCAATTTAGATTGTCAATCCGTACAAAATGCAATTGAGATGGAAAAACACTCACAAAATGCAATCTAGATCGAAAAGACTTACAAAATTCAACGTAGATTAAAAATACCTACAAAAAAAACTAGAAGGGAATTTAGATACACGGGGAACCAAGTAACAAAAACAGTGCGGGAATCTGAAAGAGAAAAGGAAATATAAGGAAAAGAGGAGAGGGTTGGAGAGGAGAGGGGAGGGGAGAGAGGAGAGGGTCCGCCCCAAAGGGAAGGGACAAAAGGGGAAAACGGACCCAGCTCAGGAATCCCTCGGGGTCGCCAACTCCCAAACTCACCAGCCGTGAGCCCCTGAGGGTGTAGCATTATCTAGGGTGCACCAGAAGTGGTGGGGCTACACACACCCTGCCTCCTTAAGGGCCATGAGCACAAGGCAGGAGGTAAAAGGAAAAGAAAAAGAAGGCTGACCCCTCACAGAAAGAGGGTGTCAGGAAAGATGAGACAAGGGCCAATTAAGGCGGGAAAGGAAGAGACTCCCTAGGCCTCGGATACCCTAATACCGTCGGGGTCGGAAGAGAACAAGAGTTGACCTAGTGAGGTCGACAGGAAAGAAGACGGAGAGGAGCCCGGCACAAGTAAGTGGAAGCAATGCCGGACTCAGCTGGGGCCCCGTGGTCGCCAACCCACGCCCACTAGAAGTGAGCCTCTGGGGGATGCTAATGAAAAGAAGAGATAGGTTGGTAGGACACATACTAAGACACCCAGGAATAGCAAGCTTAGTTATGGAAGGAAGGGTCTAGGACAAGAACTGTAGGGGTAGACCAAGGTTAGAATATGTTAAACAGATTGCCTCGGATGTAGGGTGTGGTAGCTATGTACAGATGAAACGATTAGCTCAGGACAGGGAGGTGTGGAGTGCTGCATCAAACCAGTCAAGAGACTGAAGACTCAAACAACAGCATTGTAATGGCTGTGTTAGTGTGTGTGTAATTCAGATGAGGACTGGGAAGGAGGCGGCCGTGGCCCTAAGTTAGGAGGCATCCCAGCATTTGCCTGGAGTAGAGGTGGGGATAAACCACGGTTAACTTCTTCCAGGATGGCTGAGAAAGTATTCGAGCTCTCCTCTCCTCAGTTTTACCTCACGAGCTGGGGTCCCCCCCCTCCAGAATTACAATTTCTTGGCACAGCCAGGAATCTAACCAGGAAGAGAAAAACAGTACGAAACCAAGTAAACTATTTGTGACACGATGTTGCATAATTTCCCCCACATGACTAGGAACAGTTGCTTTCGGGGGTAACGCGACGATAACGCAGTAACGGAAATGCTCGTGGGAATGGAACCAACAACTTTCCTCGGTTAATTCGGAGCCTCAGCTTCATCGGGACTATTATATAGAATTCTTTTTCAGAAAATATTTGGCAAACACAAATATATCCGATTAAGAAATTTGAAAAGTTCTTTTTAAATATTGTATGTTCCACGCTGGCGAAATGTAAACATTATATGCTATCCTTACCTAATTGGTCACACAACTGTTTCTTGAGCTCAGATTGGTGGGAGAAACTGTCCCATAATGAGCATCGCACCTGCGCTCTCTTCCATGGCCCCCTATTTTAAATTTCACTGCTTTACGAGTGTCATAGTGAGGTATTCCAGGAGGCCATGGTCAAATGCGAGGTATACTCTGCATCTCATGCACTCTATTCGGTACATAAAACGCTTGCCACGGTGGGTGAGTGGTTAACGTTTCGGTCTACTAGTCCCAAGCTTGCAGGTTCGCTCCTGGCCGAGGTAAGTGATTTTTGAAAGGCGGCAAAAATTTACGACACGCATGTTATACGATGTTGGCATGTCAAAGAACCCATTTGAATTCAGTAGGCAGTGTTCATAATGGCAAAATTAATTAATCTCGGGATTTTCCGCCAACACAAAGTTCCTCATTTCTCTACTAGAAAGCGCTATAGTGTTCAAGGAGCTTAGATACCTAACCTCCTTGACTTTCATAGTGCTTCAAGGAACATCGAAATTCGAGATGAAAGCTACTCTCTGGGTGTCAAATAACAAAGCTTGCACCCGGCACCCGAGGCCATACCAAAAACGTCCTCTCGGCACGCCGGAAGGCAGAGGAAGATTTCACCGGGCAAGCCTGGAGATAGGCGAAAATAGGCAGAATATGCAGGTTTTCGTAGAAGGATCAGACCTCATTTATTACGAGAAAGTATTTTATAATCGGAGCTTAATTAACTTTGTTTTTCGTCATTTTATGCATTTATTAAACATTTTATTGTCTTATGGGGACGGTAACATTCTTGTCATTTGGGGTCCATTTTTATACTTGTGGTCACACTGTCCTTATGCAAGGTTTCGACACTGATGTGTAACTATGTAACGGTCTGTTACTTCTTCACGCAAAATTATATCTCCCGCAGAGATTTTGGTTGGTTCCTCAGTTTAGGGGCTGCGACAACGCGGTCATGTAACCCCGTGTACTTAAGGGTGAGTATAGAATCTGTCTGATAAACGGTGTAAATTGTGATGGCTGTATTAGTCTGTAATAGAGGTAAGGACTACAGACGGTCAATTTCAAGCAGTAGTTCCTATGTTGCTACAAAATACTACCGTCAACGACACCTAGCTGTGAACTTGGCTACTAGATGCCACCGCAACCAACAACTCGCAACGAACGTTGGAACTTCCCCTCCAAAGGAAAGCATACTGAGGGATTTTTAGCGCTCATAGAAAATCCGACTTAGGCCGGCTTTGAACCCGCGACCTTGGGCATAGAAGTTCAGCACGCTACCAGTTATGTCACCGAAGCTGCTTCACACTTAGTCAGATGGAAAACTGAATGTGATCTCGTGTAAGTGCGTTGTCATGGCAACGTCTGATGGCTCGTCCCTCATCAATTTAGTAGTGTTGCCATGGCAACCACTGATAGCTCTTGGCATTTTCTTATAATTCCGAAATCATTTTTCTCATCCCTTGGCATAATGGTGGGTCATATCAAAAATTATTTCTGACAAAAGTTTTAGGTAATTATCAGGGGAATATTGTCCATTTTGTACGGTTTTGATATTGTGCCTATTAAGAGAGATATGATTAATGTTTCCCGAAAAACCCACTTTTTCCCACCCGTTTGGTCAATGGTTGGTGCTATCAGAAAACCTTTCAAACATAAAGTTTTGGTCTTATCCGTCACATAGTATTAACTTTGAATGGATTCGATATTTCAAATATTAAGAGACTTATAGCGATATTTCACTTTTTCGAGAAAAAAAAGCCCCCCATTTTCACCCCCGTCGACCGATTGTGCCCATTAACGAACTCGACCGAGATTTTATAGGGATACATATTATGTAAAAATTTCAAAGTGATTGGTGCAAAATTGCGGTATTTATAGTGTCCACAAGAAAGTGATTATATATATATATATATATATATATATATATATATATATATAGATAAATTATATATAAACTTTTGAACTGACGGTGGTTTTGGGGTGTGGGGGATGTGAAACGCGAAGATATGTCAAAATTTTCTGGAAGTCGAAACATGGTACCCATTGCAATAGTTAGCTTTCTAATGAAATCTACCTAAAAAGAGACCATAAAACTGGTGAAATCTCGACAGGTATTTATGAATATTTATGTTCGAACATAAAATAGTTATAATTATCGTCAACATAAACAGTCGTATGCCACTCGCCTATAATGGTAATTAAGACACTCGTATGGAAATTATAAACATACTGGTGTCTTAATTTTTGCCATTATAGGCGAGTTGCATGATGTACTATTATACAAAATGAGCTATGCGTTACTTCGAAAATAACCCACTAACTTGTCACTTGGTTACAATTTCTTATGAGTAACGGTGACCACGTAACCTGTCCAACCCTGACTTCCCCCATAGAGTACATATTTCGCAGAACATTGCAATATTCAAACCAACAAACACGGGAGGCGACAAGCAACAAACAGGTGTCGCGTGGAACAGTGACGTCACATCACCACACTTCTCCAGAGACAGCACACGCTATTCTTTCCTCCAAAGCGGATGTAAATTTAGTAAGAAAAAGACAAGAAGAAGAGGAAAGAAGAAGAAATAAAGAAGAATAGAAAGAAGTCAACGAAGAAGAAGAACGGAAGAAAAAGAAGAAGAAGAAACAAAATAAAATAAAATAAAAAGTAGACGAAGAAGAAGAAGAAGAAGAATAATGGCGGACAGATAGTGTAATCTTTTATTTCTTTCTTCTTGGCTCGTTGAGGCCCCTTTGACCACGTGGTTCGTAACTCCGGTGATCTTTCTGTATTCCTTCATCTTTGCATTACCGGGTGAGTTAGCCGTGGTCGTTACGGCATGACTGCTGGCAGTCGCTCACATCCGGGAGGCGAGGAGGTTCGAATCCCCCCGCCGGCAACCTTGAAGATGGTCTTCTGTGGTTTCCCATCTTCCTTCCAGGCAAATGCCGGGGTTGGTCCCTAACTATAGGCCACAGCCGCTACCTTCCAACTCCTCGTCCTTAAATCCAAACTTTCCTCCCCATAGGTACTTGTAGCTCACCTCTTGGGTGGCCGTCTCGAAGCAGCTACAAAACTGGCGAGCCGAACATGTCCTCGGACACTCCCGGCACTAAAAGCCATACGCTAAAAAAACCTTTGCATTATGGGTTGCTTCCCTTTCCTGAGTTCACTTCACTCCCGCTTTAGGACGCAATGTCTTACAGTAGTTGTCAATGAAAGGAGAGTGTCTCTGATCAGCATTCTAAATGTATCACTGTTGAATATATCCTTGGATTAAATTTCTAAGAATTCGAGGTCTTTTCGAAAAAGTCTCGTCCATTTGCCATTAATTGTCCTCCCCCCACCATTCCCTCTAGAAATGATGTTTAAAGATTCTTGAGATCACTCCATTTACTTATTTACTTGCTGTAGTAAATCTCTTCACGTGCACACTGATGGCTTGTCGGTAAATACGACTTAAAGACCCAATTCGCACCTTATTATCGTGAAAGTTGTGCTGATGAAAGTAGTGACGTTCCCACCATCGGCTTTAAAGTTATCGTGACTTGAAGTGAAGTGAAGTGAAGTGGAGTGGATAACATTAGACTACATGCTTTGTTCTCAAAAGTGTCTCCGGGGTCAAGTGCAATTCTTGTCTCATACCCTTGGGGCGGGTCTGATTTTATCGCCCAGTACTTGAACCTTCAAGTATTTTGTTAAATCTACAACTAGAGACTTAATGGTTCCACGGCACGACTTGGATGATAAACACGGTACTTTAACACCTAATATGTCTTACTCACAGATTTTCCAAAATTCCCTTCATAAGGGGAAAAAAGAGCTTAAGTTACTCCGTTACATTGAGAAACATTTAATCATGGATATGGATATTATTATTATTCTTTCCTCGATTTTGGTCATTTTTGGAACACGTAAAATAACCCATTGCATTCACTGTCTCTTAATTCCTTTCTTGCCTTCCAGTAGTTCTTCATTACTTCACTTAGTCTCCTTCTTTCTTCCGTCCAAATGTTAACCCGCTTCTTCTTTTCCTTCTCCTGGAAACCCTTGAAATGGTTCATCATATTTCTGAAAAGTTGTCTGTCGTGAATAATATCTATCGTTACTTCCATATCCCTTTTTATACTTTGTACCCATTGATTACCATTCTTGCTTTTGTATACATGACTGAAAATTTGTTTTGTGAGTCTGGTGTTATTCATCCTCATTAAATGTCCAAAGAAATTAACCCAACTTTTCCTGATTTTTTCATTTTCTTTATTTTTGTAGAGGCCGTCATTTTTTCTGTATCTGAATTCTCCACTTTCTGTTTTTAATGGTCCCCATATTTTTCTAAGTATCCTTCTTTCCTTTATCTCTAGCTCTTCTATCTCGCCTTTTTTTAATGGAAAACATACATTCTGAAGCATAGAGACTTTCCGGCTTAATAACCGTATTGTATTGTATGTCGGATTTTATTTGCAATAGAAAGTTTTTAGCCTACTTTTCACATTTTGCAAAAATGAGGAAAAAGTAGACTTATGAGATCGATCCGGGAAAATGTGTCCGTCTGTGTGTGCCCCCCCCCCCCCCCCCCATCAACCTAAACGGCTGGAGCAATCGAAACCAAATTTAGTGTGAGTAAATATGTATACCGGAATATCTTAAGCCCGAATTTGAAAATGATGTCAATGCAACCAACTGCTGAAAAAACAAACTAGAAATTTGAGCTCCATGTTGGATATCTTAGAAGCTATGCATGGCAGCTATTCCAAAATTGGCATACATGTAGATAATACTATTTCAGTTTAATTTCAAGGAGGGCATACATGACAGTGTTGCCAAAATAATTTTAAGCCTTCCGATAGGTCCAATTTTTAAATGCATATAACTTTTACACTATCAATTGGAATTAAACCAAATTTTGTATGTAATATGTGCACATAAGCAGATATGACTGAGCGTATTCTTAAGAGCCACCAGGACTGCCAACAGTTAACAATTGCTCTCTCTCTATTCTTTTATCCAAATACCAATATATCAGAAAGTATGCATGCCGACAGCTTTAAACTATGCACACTTATAGTAACCGACACATTAGATTGATTTCGAGTAACTGATATACGCCAGTTCTACCAACATGATTCTAAGCCTGCTGACAGGACCAATTTTTAAATACATGTAACTTCTATACTATCAGTTGGATTTCAACCAAATTTCGTATGTGCTATGTGTAACATAACAGATATGACTATAAGTATTCTTAGGAGCAATCAGGGCTGCCAACTGTTAATAAATGCTGTCTATATATTTTACCGTAATACCAATATATCAGAATGTATGCAAGCCAATAGCTCTATACTTTGCACACGTATAGCACCTGACATTCTAGATTAATTTGGAGTAATTAATATAAATCAGTGCTGCCAACTTGATTCTATGCCTGCTGATAGGTCCAATTTTAAAATACATGTAACTTCTATACTAACAAATGGATTTCGTCCAAAATTGGCACAACAAGATATCATAATATTTCAGATTATTTCTGACCAGCACACGCATGACATTGTTGCCAATTTGCCTTTACGCGTGCTGATAGATCCAATGTCTAACTGCATGTGACGTCCTTTGGAGTTCAACCACATTTTGTATTCTGTACCTTAAGAGATGGAACTAAGAATATATTCAGTCACGAGGGCTGCCAACTGTAGTGCTCTATTAAGCTACATTATACCAGGTATATTTCGAACTAATGAGACATTTCGATATTACAAACTTAATTTCGTCATTATTCTAGATAGGTTCATATACTGTAGAATAATCATTGGCATGAAAAGTAGGCTCTTTAGTTCGTCATGGAACTTCTTGTTTTTATTGTAATGGATATTATTATTATTATTATTATTATTATTATTATTATTATTATGGCAACACTATTTTGATGTAATTCATAGTAATGACCCATTTTGGGAGTCGTGTTGCCATGGTACCCAGACAGGCTTTGTTTTATAGAGCACTCGCGCACTTAGAATAACACATTCAAGAACAGTTGATTTTAGTACCTTTTTATGAACCTTTTGTTGATACTAAAACTTTACGTTGGTGATAATGATATTTTGAAATTTTAAATTTTACTCTGACACCCTAGAAGAAAGAAATTTTGAAATGTTGTACGACTCTTAGTACGATAACTTTAAGGACTTTCAGAC
The DNA here is from genome assembly GCA_946902985.2 of Meconema thalassinum. Lineage (NCBI taxonomy): Eukaryota > Metazoa > Arthropoda > Insecta > Orthoptera > Tettigoniidae > Meconema > Meconema thalassinum. The sequence continues at coordinate 343,574,584 of OX336395.1, forward strand.
AGTCACTACGAGTACGTACTGGGTAAATAGTACTGTAAGTAAGATGTTCTTATAGCAACATATAGATGTCTCCACAGAACTAGAATGCATAGAACACTTGTTCCCATGGTAACCACGCTAATCAATCACAGATAGACCACCAGCCATATCCATCTTTTTCAAAACAAAATCCTTATTTAAATACACAGATATTAAATAGTAAAAGTATGAAAGATATTGTCATTAATTTCAATTCTATTTTTAGCCTTCTTTTCACAGTTTGCAAAAATGAGGAAAAAGTAGATTTATGAGATCGGTCCGGGAAAATGTGTGTGTGTCTGTCTGTCCTTCGGTCTGTCTGGCTGTGTGTGTGTGCCCCCCCCCCCCTCCCACCTATCAACTCCTAAACGGCTGCAGTAATCGAAACCAAATTTAGTATGAGTAAAGATGTATTCCGGAATATCTCAAGCCCATATTTGGAAATGATCTCAGTGCTACCAACTGCTGAAAAACGCACTAGAAATTTGAGCTCCGTGTTGGAAATCTTGGAAGGTATGCATGGGAGCTATTCCAAAATTGGCACACATGTAGATAATACTATTTCAGTTTAATTTCCAGGAGGCAATACATGACAGTGTTGCCAAAATAACTTTAAGCCTTCTGATTGGTCCAATTTTTAAATGCATATAACTTCTACACTATCAATTGGAATTAAACCAAATTTTGTATGTAATATGTGTACATAAACAGATATGACAGAGTATTCTTAAGAGCCACCAGGGCTACCAACTGTTAATAATTGGTCTCTCTATTTTTTAAAATCCAAATACCAATATATCAGAAAGTATGCAAGCCTTCAGCTTTAAACTATACACACGTATAATACCTGACATTTTAGATTAATTTGGAGTAACTTATATACGTCAGTTCTACCAACATGATTCTAAGCCTGCTGATAGGTGGTCCTAACTTCTATACTATCAGTTGGATTTCAACCAAATTTCGTATGTGCTATGTGTACCATAACAGATATGACTAAGTATTCTTAAGAGCAATCAGGGCTGCCAACTGTTAATATATGCTATCTATATTTTTACCATAATATCAATATATCAGAAAGTACGCAAGCCAACAGCTGCATACTTTGCACACGTATAGCACCTGACATTCTAGGTTCATGTGGAGCAATTAATATAAGTCAGTGCTGCCAACATGATTATATGCCTGCTGATAGCTCCAATTTTAAAATACATGTAACTACCATACTAACAAATTGATTTCGTCCAAAATTGGCACAACAAGATATAATATTTCAGATTATTTCTGACCAGCACACGCATGACATTGTTGCCAACATGCTTTTACGCGTGCTGATAGATCCAATGTCTAACTGCATGTAACGTCCATTGGACTTCAACCAAATTCTGTATTCTGTACTAAGAGATGGAACTAAGAATATATTCAGTCACCAGGGCTGCCAACTGTAGTGCTCTATTAAGCTACATTATACCAGGTATATTTCGAACTAATGAGACATTTCGATATTACAAACTTAATTTCGTCATTATTCTAGATAGGTTCATATACTGTAGAATAATCATTGGCATGAAAAGTAGGCTCTTTAGTTCATCACGGAACTTCTTGTTTTTATTGTAATGGATATTATTATTATTATTATTATTATTAGGGCAACACTATTTTGATGTAATTCATAGTAATGACCCATTTTGGGAGTCGTGTTGCCATGGTACCCAGACAGGCTTTGTTTTATAGAGCACTCGCGCACTTAGAATAACACATTCAAAAACAATTGATTTTAGTACCTTTTTATGAACCTTTTGTTGACACTAAAACTTTACGTTGGTGATAATGATATTTTGAAATTTTAAATTTTACTCTGACACCCTAGAAGAAAGAAATTTTGAAATGTTGTACGACTCTTAGTACGATAACTTTAAGGACTTTCAGACAGTCACTACGAGTACGTACTGGGTAAATAGTACTGTAAGTAAGATGTTCTTATAGCAACATATAGATGTCTCCACAGAACTAGAATGCATAGAACACTTGTTCCCATGGTAACCACGCTAATCAATCACAGATAGACCACCAGCCATATCCATCTTTTTCAAAACAAAATCCTTATTTAAATACACAGATATTAAATAGTAAAAGTATGAAAGATATTGTCATTAATTTCAATTCTATTTTTAGCCTTCTTTTCACAGTTTGCAAAAATGAGGAAAAAGTAGATTTATGAGATCGGTCCGGGAAAATGTGTGTGTGTATGTCTGTCCTTCGGTCTGTCTGGCTGTGTGTGTGTGTGTGTGTGTCCCCTCCCACCTATCAACTCCTAAACGGCTGCAGTAATCGAAACCAAATTTAGTATGAGTCAAGATGTATTCCGGAATATCTCAAGCCCATATTTAGAAATGATCTCAGTGCTACCAACTGCTGAAAAACGCACTAGAAATTTGAGCTCCGTGTTGGAAATCTTGGAAGGTATGCATGGGAGCTATTCCAAAATTGGCACACATGTAGATAATACTATTTCAGTTTAATTTCCAGGAGGCCATACATGACAGTGTTGCCAAAATAACTTTAAGCCTTCTGATTGGTCCAATTTTTAAATGCATATAACTTCTAGACTATCAATTGGAATTAAACCAAATTTTGTATGTAATATGTGTACATAAACAGATATGACAGTATTCTTAAGAGCCACCAGGGCTACTAACTAACTGTTAATAATTGGTTTCTCTATTTTTTTAAATCCAAATACCAATATATCAGAAAGTATGCAAGCCTTCAGCTTTAAACTATACACACGTATAATACCTGACATTTTAGATTAATTTGGAGTAACTTATATACGTCAGTTCTACCAACATGATTCTAAGCCTGCTGATAGGTGGTCCTAACTTCTATACTATCAGTTGGATTTCAACCAAATTTCGTATGTGCTATGTGTACCATAACAGATATGACTAAGTATTCTTAAGAGCAATCAGGGCTGCCAACTGTTAATAAATGCTATCTATATTTTTACCATAATATCAATATATCAGAAAGTACGCAAGCCAACAGCTGCATACTTTGCACACGTATAGCACCTGACATTCTAGGTTCATGTGGAGTAATTAATATAAGTCAGTGCTGCCAACATGATTATATGCCTGCTGATAGCTCCAATTTTAAAATACATGTAACTACCATACTAACAAATGGATTTCGTCCAAAATTGGCACAACAAGATATAATATTTCAGATTATTTCTGACCAGCACACGCATGACATTGTTGCCAACATGCTTTTACGCGTGCTGATAGATCCAATGTCTAACTGCATGTAACGTCCATTGGACTTCAACCAAATTCTGTATTCTGTACCTTAAGAGATGGAACTAAGAATATATTCAGTCACCAGGGCTGCCAACTGTAGTGCTCTATTAGGCTACATTATACCAGGTATATTCGAACTAATGAGATATTTCGATATTACCAACTTAATTTCGTCATTCTAGATTAGTTCATATACTGTAGATTAATCATTGGCTTGAATATTAATTTTAAGAAAAGTAGGCTCTTTAGTTCGTCACGGAACTTCTTGTTTTTAATAACATGTCACACAACTTCATTACTCCTATGCCTCAACGTAGAAACGCGAGGATCTCAAAAATACTACGGTCTCCAGAACTAATTCATAGGTTCGAAGGAGATTGGTTCAAAATTCTTAGGTAATGCACACATATCAAAACCAGTTTTGCATTTTGCTGGGCAAGAGTGGTTCTGGTCTCAAACCCAATCGTCGTTCTTGCGTGCGCGTATATCGCCTGTGTCGGAGGATGGATCTGTGCGAGTGTGGAGACGACCTGGTGAACGTTCCTCAGTTAAGGGGCTGCGACAACGTGGTCTTTGAGCCCCGTGTACTTTGGCTGTGTGTTGAATCTGTCTGATAACCGGTGTTAATTGCGATTGCTGTATTAGTCTGTGTTATCTGTGATTCAGATAAGGACTGCAGACGATCAATTTGAACTAGTTCCTACTTTTGCTACCGTCAACGACACCTAGCTGTGAACTTAGCTACTAGATGCCATCGCAACCAGCACCTGGCGACGAACGTTCGAACTTAGAGCGCTAATGAAATCTAACCCACAAATTTTAGCTTCACACAGATGTAGTTAGTGGAAGGTTCTTTTACATGCCATAAATCTATGGCATGGGACCGCTTATACATCCCAGGGCAAATGACAGGGATACTATCCTGGCACATGTAGTGAAAGGCTTGCTGACAATTTCGGCCCAAATTTCACTTTCGCGGACGATAACGCTCGCCCGCAAAATGCCTTTCTTCAGGAGAATGGTAAGTTATTCACAGAATCCCGATCTCAATTATGTAGAGCAGGCGTGGACACTCCGTCCTCACTGTCCACCGTGGCAATATGCAAAACATATTTTGATGTGTGTACTGTAGATGATAAATGGAGGTAACAGAGCTCAAAAGAAATCTCAACGTAACTATCGGAGCTGGCGTTGTCATGGTTACGGGCAGTCACCCATTTTTAGTAATTTTCGGGGGGTGAAGCTGATTCCTGCCCGTGGTGCCCCTGCTAAGGTAGTTGGAATTATTTTTCCATTACCGAACTGAACGTCAGCAATCCAGAAGCAAATCAAAGAATGGTGAAAATTAATATAAACCGGCCCTTTTCAGCGCCAAAACTGACAATCATCTCTGTCAATATTGAAGGTCTTTCATCCACCAAGGAAGAGTTATTAAGCCAGATATGCCATGATCAGAAATGTGATTTACTATGTATTCAGGAAACCCACCGAGACTTGACTCTCCACCGTCCAAAAATCAAGGGTATGAGCCTAATAGTTGAACATCCTCATCGACATCATGGCAGCATTATCTTTGCCAAACCTAATATTCAGATCGTCTCCACAGGAATTTCCATTGTAGATGACACCGAAATTCTTACAGTAGAGCTTAGCAACTGTTCAGTAACATCAGTTTATAAGCCCCCAGGTACTGTATTTAAATTTGTAGAACCCAGCAACTTCCAGCATCAATCTGTGAAGTTTGTTGTTGGTGATTTCAACAGCCGTAACACAATATGGGGTTACTCAACTACCGATGAAAGTGGTGAGGACGTGGCTGAATGGGCAGACTCATATGATCTCAACTTATTGCATGATAACAAACTTCCAGCATCTTTCAACAGTGCAAGATGGAGGCGTGGATATAATCCCGATATGATATTTGTGAGTGAAAACATATCTCATTTATCAATAAAATCAGTGGGTCAAGCTATTCCTCACACGCAACACCGGCCTATTATATGCCAGATTTATGCTGCCATTCGACCACAGTCAGTTCCTTTCCGACGTAGATACAATTTTAAGAAGGCTGATTGGGAGAAATTTACCATTTCTCTAGAAGAGAATATTCTAAATATTGAGCCAGTTCCTGAATTATATGACGACTTTGTAAATATCGTGAAGTATTGTTCCCGTGTTTCAATTCCCCGAGGCTGCAGAGCACAATATATAAAAGGTCTGACTTCGGAAACTGAGGAACTTTTGAAAAACTATCTTGACCTCTTTGATAATGACCCATTTGGTAACGATACCCTTCAAGCTGGGGAAGATCTTTTAACAGCGATTTCCAAGAACAGGAACGATGCATGGTGCCAATTGATGGAGGAGACGGATCTAAGTAAGAGTAGTCAGAAAGCCTGGAGACTCCTTAAGTACCTGAGTTGTGATCCAACAACAAAAGAGGGACACAAAAATATAACAGCTAATCAGATTGCTCGTCAGCTCGTGGAAAATGGTAAATCTGACCATCCATTACGCAGGTCAGATCATAAAATTGCTCGGTCAGAAGAACTCGAGACTAGTCAACTTATGCAACCTTTTTGCATGGCAGAACTGACGGCAGCCATTGATAGTTGTAAGATCGGCAAGGCAGCAGGAGTAGATGATATCAGATTAGAGCAGATCAAACACTTTGGGGAACGAGCAAGAGAATGGGTCCTAGCTTTCTTCAACAACTGTTTGAAATCCTGCAATTTCCCAAAAACCTGGAGGAAATCACGAGTCATACCGATTCTGAAACCTGGAAAAATGTCAACTGAACCTCAAAACTACAGGCCAATATCCTTGTTGTGTCACCTGCTTAAAATCTTTGAACGAATGTTACTGAACCGCCTAGTTCATGTCGTAGAGCCTGCTCTCATACAACAACAAGCAGGCTTCAGACCAGGGAAAAGTTGTACATCCCAGATCCTTAACCTCACTCAATTCATTGAGGATGGCTTTGAAACACGGAATATCACGGGAGTAGCTTTTATCGATTTGACCGCTGCCTATGACACTGTCAATCATCGTGCTTTGTTACAGAAGATTTATGGAATCACGAAGGATTACAGTTTCACAAAACTTATTGAAAGTTTCCTTCAAAACAGGAGATTTTATGTGGAATTCCAAGGACAGCGCAGTCGATGGAGACGTCAAAGAAATGGCTTACCTCAAGGTAGTGTTCTATCACCAATGTTGTTTAACGTCTACACTAACGACCAACCACTTCCAAGGAACACTAGAAGTTTTCTTTATGCCGACGATCTAGCATTAGCTTGTCAGGGGAAATCCTTCGAAGATGTTGAAGCTCATTTAACACAAGCATTGACTGAGTTGGATGTCTATTACTATGATAATCAACTTCGTCCAAATCCATCAAAAACTCAGTTGTGTGCATTTCATCTGAAGCACAAGCAGGCTCGTCGTGAACTTAACGTCTCTTGGCAAGGAACACGCTTAGTTAACACTCCTCATCCAAAATATCTGGGAGTTACCCTCGATCGTACTCTGACCTACAAACAGCATTGCCGGAATACCAGACTAAAGGTGGAAGCTAGAAATAACATCCTACGTAAGATCACTGGTAGCACCTGGGGCTCTCAACCATCAACCTTGAGAACGACAGCGCTTGCAACATGTTACAGTGTTGCAGAATATGCATGTCCAGTGTGGTACAAATCCACCCATGCAAATAATGTTAACAAGGCGCTTAATGAAACATGTAGGCTTATTACAGGTTGTTTGAAGCCTACACCTCTTGCAAAACTTTACCAGCTTGCAGGGATAGCACCACCGGATATACGTCGTGAGGTAGCAGCCAATGAAGAGAGAGCTAAACAGGTTAATCAGTTTTCCCATCCGTTGTACGGTTATGTACCAGCCACCCGTAGGTTGAAGTCCAGGAGAAGTTTCCTCAACACCACTGCAGTCTTGCTAACTACACCAGCTACAGCTAGAAAACAATTGTGGACTTCTCGGCTTGGGAATAACTCTCTATGGGATCACCCTTCGGAAAGCCTCCCACCTGGACATGATCAGAAATGGATCGTGTGGAGGGCACTTAATCGTCTCCGTTCTGCTGTTGGAAGATCTAAGGATAACTTGCAGAAATGGCACTTCCCCGTCGACTCCACCAACTGCGACTGCGGTATGCCCCATACCATGGAGCATCTACTGAATTGTCCGCTGTGCCCTGCCACTTGTACAGCAGAAGATCTTTTACTAGCAACTTCCAATGCTATACAGGTTGCACATTTTTGGTTGACCGTGGTTTGAAAAGACATTGTGTGTTGTATGGTTTACTTTGTAAATATGTATGTAATTTTAGTGTAATCCAGTATTTTGTTTGCTTCTGACACGAATAAATAAGTAATTTTCGAAGATCGGGTATTGTTTTGGAAGTATAAAAGAAGCTATTGGTTTTAGAGTCTTAAAAGGCGGTTTTCGAGGACTTGCCGAGTATTCAATCTCGCACTGAGGCGTGTAAAAAGAGTTATGCTTGATCCTTCTACGACGACTTCCGAGATTTAGCATATGTTGAGGGCTAACGGGCTGAAACCGGAAGATTGCAATTGTCGGCGAAACGGCTATAGCCCTATTTATTTTGGATCGAGGGGGTTGATAACCTGGATGTTAGATGCCTTAAAACAACAAGAGCCAAGACTTATGTTACTGGCATTTACAATACACCTCGGCCAGGAAACGTCTACACACATCAAAAAAAGTTTTGCATCACCTCGGTTCCAAGAGTTCCGGAACCGTTAAATACAAAGGGAATAGAGATCAACACAAACAACATTTCAGCTCGTTTTATTGCTCATGAGACCCACACATTGCATGTTGTACCATCATACAGCTAGACTTTCAGCATTTGTGGTCCAGATTGCAGTACACACCACTACCTCTAATACCCAGTAGCACGTCCTCTTGCATTGATGCATGCCTGTATTCGCCGTGGCATACTATCCACAAGTTCATCAAGACACTGTTGGTCCAAATTGTCCCACTCCTCAACGACAATTCGGCGTAAATCTCTCAGAGTGGTTGGTGGGTCAAGACGTCCATAAACAGCCCTTTTCAACATATCCCAGGCATGTTCGATAGGGTTCATGTCTGGCGAACATGCTGGCCACTGTAGTCGAGCGATGTCGTTATCTTGAAGGAACGCATTCACAAGATGTGCACGATGAGGTCGAGAATTGTCGTCCATGAAGACAAATGCCTCTCCAATATTCTGCCGATATGGTTGCACTATGGGTCGGAGGATGTCATTCAGGTATCGTAAAGCCGTTTCGGAGCCTTCCATGACCACCAGTGGCGTACGTCGGCCCCACATAATGCCACCCCAAAACATCAGGGAATCACCACCTTGCTGCACTCGCTGGACAGTGTGTCTAAGACGTTCAGCCTGACCAGGGTGCCTCCAAACACGTCTCCGACGATTGTCTGGTTGAAGGCATATGCGACACTCATCGGTGAAGAGAACGTGATGCCAATTCCGTGGGGTCCATTCAGCATGTTGTTGGGCCCATCTGTACCGCGCTGCATGGTGTCGGGGTTGCAAAGCTGGACCTCGCCATGGACGTCGGGAGTGAAGTTGCGCATCATGCAGCCTATTGCGCACAGTTTGAGTTGAAACACGACGTCCTGTGGCTGAACGAAACGCATTATTCAACATGGTGGCATTGCTGTCAGGGTTCCTCCGAGCGGCAATCCGTAAGTAGCGGTCATCCACTACAGTAGTAGCCCTTGGGCGGCCTGAGCGAGGCCTGTCATCGACAGTTCCTGTATCTCTGTACCTCCTCCATGTCCGAACAACATCGCTTTGGTTCACTCTGAGACGCCTGGAAACTTCCCTTGTTGAGAGCCCTTCTTGACACAAAGTAACAATGCGGACGCGATCGAACTGCGGTATTGACCTTCTAGGCATGGTAGAACTACAGACAACATGAGCAGCGTACCTTCGTCCTGGTGGAATGACTGGAACTGATCGGCTGTCGTACCCCCTCCGTCTAATAGGCCCTGCTCATGCATGGTTGTTTACATCTTTGAGCAGTTTTAGTGACATCTATGAACAGTCAAAGGGACTGTATCTTGGATACAATATACACAGTCAACGTCTATATGCCGGAGATCTGGGAACCGAGGTGATGCAAAACTTTTTTTGATGTGTGTATATAAACGTTGTGGTGGATTCTTCTCGTAAATTGAAAATACAAATGATGATGATGTTGATTGATTTAGAAGTTTAACGACATCGTGGTACTTGGGTGTGTCAGGAATTTGTCTGATAACCTGTTTTATTGTGCTAGCTGTATTAATGTGTGTATTTGTAATTCAGATGAGTATTGGAAAAGAGGCGGTCGTGGCCTTAAGTTAGTAACCATTTGCCTGGAGTAGAAGTGGGAAATCGCGGAAAACCACTCCCAAGATGGCTGAGTTAGGAATCAAATCCACCTCTTCTCAGCTTTTCCTCACAAGGCTGAGGCTTATCAAGTGACTCTCGTAGAACGGTGATTTTTAGTCTATTTTCATTTACGAAAAATAGGCTTATGAGATCACCTTTTGTCCGTATGTATGAGTGTGTGTGTGTGTGTGTGTGTGTGTGTCCCTAATAACTTCTAAACGGCTGGAACGAATTCAATGAAACTATTTCGGACGACCACCAATCAAACATGGCGGCTGTGCTAAATATTTCACCGGCATTCTATATCTCCCTAAAATTTTGTACGGTGATAAAATGCACTACTAGAAGTTCACCTATGTGACTTTCAAAAACCTGTCAAGTACAAAACGAACATGGCGGCCAAGCCAAATTGAAACATTTAAATACAATTTTCTCGCGATTTAACCATCCGAAAGCCGTGGAACTTGGTTCAGTAAATGACTATACAAATTGCAATGCACTGACATCTAAGTTAGTTCAATTGTTTACATAACCTCGATATGGCGGCTGTGAAAAATTTTAAAATTAATTTTTTATTTCTTGTGTTCTAATTATGCGATCGAAATCAATGTTTGAATAATGAACGTACACAATAATCGTCATCTAATAGTACATAACTCTATGGTCTACATATATTAAAATCCGAAATATTTAGACGGTTCTCAATATCTACGAATCTATTACAGCAATCGAACTGAAATTTTGTATGTTGATAGAGGCAATTAACATAAGAAGGATATATGAAAATAGGCTATTTAGTTCTTCGCGGAAGTGAATACAATATTTTAGAGCCAATTGGTGTGCTGTCGTGTGGACAGCGACACAAAACAATTAAATAAGATGATTGTACGTGTACTTGTTAGTCATGTAGGTCATACGAGCCAATTAGAACACGTGACAACCCGGAGAGCGACAAGTCAACAAGCCACGCCTAGAACACCCGGCTCTTTTAGTCCACTTGTGAATAAGAATCATGTTCATGAGAAACGTTTCTCTGCCTCACGTATCTTTTGTGTTTGATGTTTTATACTATTTGCTTTGTGCTTTTGTTTTTGAATTTTACTTTTTGCTTCTCTTTCTTGGTTTTGGTTTTGTGTTTGTTTTTTTGAATTTTGCTTTGTGTTTCTTGTTTTTTTTTTGTTTTCTGCTTTTGCTTTTCTTTTTGATTTCTTCTTTTTGCTTCGTGCTGTTAGTTTTTATGTTTGTTTTCTGGAAACAAAAACAAACAAACAAAAAAAGCAAGCTCCAGAACTCCTCAAACCTATAAAACTAAAAAAACACAAAAAACACAAAAAACACAAAAACACAAAAAACACAAAAAACACCAGAAAACACCAGAAAACAGAAAACAACTAAAACACTAAAACACTAAAAAAAAACAAGAACAGAAAACAAAACAAAAAACAAAGACAAAACAAAGCAAAACAAAGACAAAACAAAGCAAAACAAAACAAAACAAAACAAAGCTAAGGAAAGCAAAACAAAGCAAAAACAAAACAAGAACAAGAACTAAAAACAAACAAAAACTAATAAAATAAATAATGTTACGACATGATCCTTATTCACACGAGTTTCGCAACTGGACGACTCATCTGTAAGAAGACCTAATATCTCTAATTATAGAAACAATGATTTACAAAATCATTGTTTCTATAATTAGAGATCGTAATAAGCGATCTTCGAGTAATCGAATAATTTTACATTAATCGGAAACGTCGAATCGACTAATGGAATTGGCTAATCGATTGGTTAGCAGACACGAGATAAGAAATGAACTTTAAAGGAGAGGTATCGCTTAAGTTGAGTTACGCTTATTTTTGGCGCCTTCGGAGGCGTGGTTGGTAGCATGCTGAGCTTCTACGCCCAAGATCGCGGGTTCAAACCCCGCCGAAATCGTCGGATTTTTTAAGAGCGTTAAAATCCCTCAGTATGCCTTCCTTTGGAGGGGAAGTAAAGCCGGCGTGGCCATGTCATAGAACTATATCCACTAACTACAATTGTGTGAAGCCAAAATTTGTGGGTTAGTTTGGTAACGCTCTATTAGTTCCAACGTTCGCCACCGGGTGCTGACTACGATGGCATTTAATAGCCACGTCCGCAGCTAGGTGCTGTGGACGGTAGCATTTGGTACCAAAAGTAGGAACTACTTGAAAAAAATTGATCGTCTGCTGTCCTTACCTGAATTACCGATAACACACACTAATACAGTCATCACAATTAACACCGGTTATCAGACAGATTCTACACACACCCAAAGTACACGGGGCTACATGACCGCGTTGTCGCAGCCCCTAAACTCAGGAACCAACCAACGCTTATTTTCGGAATGTTGTATAGAAATGTATAAAAGTTACTTTTAGCCTGAATATACAAAGTGTGCTTCCTTGTTTAAGTTCACAATAAGAGTCAGTGACAAACAGCAATCAAATTGGGAAGGGCTTCGATGAAAGAAAAAGAAGAGCTTGCAGGTTCGCTCCTGGCCGTGGTAAGTGATTTTTGAAAGACGACAAAAATCACGGTACGCATGTCATACGATGTTGGCATATTAAAGAACCCATTTGAATTCAGTAGGCCGTGTTCATAATGGCAAAATTAGTTTCGGGATTTTACGCCAACACAAAGTTCCTCATTTCTCTACTAGAAAGCGTGTCGAGGAGTTTAAATAACCTCCTTGACTTTCATAGCGCTTTAAGGAGCGATAAAATTCGACATGCAAGCCTCTGGGCGTCACATAACAAAGCTTGCACCCGGCAACCGAAGCCGTGCGTTATTATTATTATTATTGTCATTCGCGCTAATTTCGACGTTGTTAACCGTAGCGCTTCGCATCGATGACCACCTACGACTCTAAGCTAGCACAATGGTTAGACACTGGTTTTGAATAATTTTGTTTGTTTTTTGTTTTTTTGGATTTTGAATATTTTTCATTTATTTACTTATTTACAATTTTTGAGCTGTGATTCCTAATTTTGAAAAATTGTGATTGTTTCCTTTTTGTATTTTTGTTTCTTTTGGACTTTGAGCTATTTTGACTCATTTTGATTGTTTTTTTGTATTTTGACTAATTTTGAGTTATGTTTTTCTAGATTTTAAGTATATTTTCCATTTTTTACTTTTAGGCTAGCAGAATAGAGACCGTTTTAGAATAATTTTGTTTGATTTTTGTTCATTTGGAGGGGGGTTGACTACATTTTAATTTATTTATTTACTTTTTGGAATTTTTGAACTGTTTTTCTCTAATTTTGACTACTTGTGATAGTGTTTGGATTCTGACATTATTTTTTTTACTTTTTGAGCTTTTTTGGCTAATTTTAATTTTTAGCCTATTTTCAATTTTGAAAAAAATAGGCTTATGAGATCACCTTTTGTCCGTGTGTGTATGCGTGTGTGTGTGTGTGTGTGTGTGTGTGTGTGTGTGTCCCTAATATAATCTAAACGGCTGGAGCGATTTCAATGAAACACGGTAAGTTCATAGCACTATTACCGGCGACCTCGACCGTGCCCTTCAAATTTTGTTACGTCTCACCAATCCAATATGGCGGCTGTGCGGAATATTTCACTAGCATTCAATATCTCCGAAACTATTACCGATATCTCCCTGAAATTGTGTACGCTGATAAAGGGCACTACTAGAAGTTCACCTATGAGACTTTCAAAAACCTGGTGACTACAAAACCAACATGGCGGTCAAGCGAATTTGAGAGTTTTAAATAGACATTTCTCGCGATTTAACTATCCAAACGTAATGAAACTTGGTACAGCAAATGTTTATACACATTGTAATGCACTGGAGTCTAATTTAGTTCAATTGTTTACGTAACCTCAAAATGCCGGCTGTGCGAAATATTTCACTGACATTCTATATCTCCGAAACCATTACAGATATCACCATGCAATTTTGTACGGTGATAAAGGGTACTGATACAAGTTTACCTATGTATATTTCATAAACCTGTAAAGTAAAAAACGAACATGGCGACCAGGCGAATTTGAAATATTTTAGTAGACTTTTCTCGTGATTTAACTCTCTGAGCGCAGTGAAATGTGGTACAGTAAATGATTTTGCAGATTGTAATGCACTACCATCTAATTTAATTCAATTGTTTACATAACCTCAAGATGGCGGCTGTGCGAAATTTTAAAATTAAGTTTACTCTTGTGTCGTAATCATGCGATCGAAGTGAAAGTTTGAATAATGAAGCTAGGCAATAATTGTCCTTGAATGGTACATAACTCTATGGCCTATACATATAACAATCCTAAATGGCGAGCTTCCGAAATATTTAGACGGTTCTCAATATCTATGAATCTTTTACAGCAACCAAACTGAAATTTTTTATGTTCATAGAGACTATGAACATATGTTCACCTATAGGACTTTGAGTAACCTGGTGAGCACAAATCCAACATGGCGGCGACGCGAAGTATACATATTTAAATGGACGTTTCTCGTGAATTAACTATCCGAGTGCCGTGAAACGTTGCACGTTAAATGCTTATACAAATGTTGATCCACTGGCATGTAATTTATTTCAATTGTTTGCATAATCACAAGATGGCTGGTGTGCGTAATTTTAAAATCTCGTTTTTACTTCTTGTGTTCTAATCATGCGATTGAAGTTTGAATACCACACGTACACAATAATCTTAATGTAATAGTACAAAAATAAAAATCCATCCTGGCGACCATCTGAAATATTTAGACGGTTCTCAATATCTACGAATCTGTTACAGCAATTAAACTGAAATTTTGTATGTTGATAGAGACAATTAACATGAGCAGGATATATGAAAATAGGCTGTATAGTTCTTCACGGAACTACTTGTTTTCTTTGTATTTTCACTAATTTTGATTTTGTATTTTTTACATTTTGACCTTTCTTGGCTAATTTAATTGTTTTTCTTTGTATTATGACTAATTATAATTTTGTGCTTTTTTAAGATTTCAAGTATTTTTTCGTTTTTATTTACCTATTGAGCTTTTTTTGGACAAATTTTGATTAATTTTGATTGTTTTATGAATTTTGAATTTTTCTTTGAATTAATTTGCTTGCATTTCATAACTACCGAACACTGGTTTGGGATTGGACAAAAGGGAGGAGACGAGCGGTACCATTCTAGGGTTAAGGGACTACTGTATATTGCCCATACTAATTACCAACCTATTCCTTTCTCAGGAACTAATCGATTATTTTCAGGGATGTTCCTTCGAGAGAGTCTACAAAACAAATACATGTTATATAATCTATTAAAATAAAGCTTTCCACGGTGGGTGAGTGGTTATCGTATCGGACTACCATCCCCAATCCTGCAGGTTCGGTCCTGGCCGAGGTAAGTGATATTTTCATAGCGCTTCAAGGAGCGATAAAATTCGACATGCAAGTTGACCTCTGGACGTCAATTAACAAAGCTTGCACCTGAGGTCATACGATATTATTATTATATTATTAACATAAGTTGTAATACCGTTTTTCAGTTGTACAAAGGAATATAAGAACATTTACGGCTGTTTTATGCACTTAATTATTGTGTGAGATTTTTCTGTTTTACATTTCTATACCGTTTGCGCGTAGCGCGATCACGAAGACTTTTTACTAACATCAGTTCTCACTTACAGGCGAATGCCGTGACGGTACCTTTCCATAGACCATGGCCGAATGACTTCCAATTCCTGTCATTAACTATCCTTGGCGGAAAATCCATTCAAGAAGAGTCGACCCCGTAAAAGTAAAAATACATTTTTATTATTGCCGATCCGGACAAACCGGAGATCTGAATTTGTGGGGGCCGGATAAATGAGGTTCTTGTTACATCTCAAAATGTTCAAATTTGTATGTTCCAAACTTTCGAGAAAAAAGGGAAATTTTATATCTCTAAGAACATTTTAGCAAAAAATTGGAATCAAAGATTTTTCCGACTGTTTATAACTTGCCATTACCATAGAATGCCTCTTCTTCCATTTGAAGCACCAGCATCCATTTTGCGTTGTTCTATGTCCCTTTGCCATTGCTTTTTCTTAAAAGCTTCTTTTTTGTACCTATCTCCTAATAGAAATAACAAGTAGTTCCGTGAAGAAATATACAGCCTATTTTCGAATATCATGCTTACGGTTTTTTTAACCTACGGCTTTTAGTGCCGGGAGTGTCCGGGGACATGTTCGGCTCGCCAGTTTGTAGCTGCTTCCAAGCGGACACCCATGGGGTGAGCTACACGTACCGTCGCGTGTGAAGTGTTGTCTGGAGAGGAAAGTTTGAATGTAAGGTAGCGGTTGTGGCCTATAGTTAGGGACCAACCCCGGCATTTGCCTGGAAGGAAGATGGGAAACCACAGAAGACCATCTTCAAGGTTGCCGGCGGGGGGATTCGAACCTCCTCGCCTCCCGGATGTGAGCGGCTACCAGCAGCCACGCCGTAACGACCAAGGCTAACTCACCCGGTATAATTGCCTCTACCAACATACAACATTTCAGTTTGATTGCTGTAATAGATTCATAGATATTGAGAACTGTCAAAATATTTCGGATGGTCGCCATGTTGAATTTTTATATATGTAGGTCTTAAGAGTTATGTACTATTAGATGACGATTATTGCGTAGGTTCATTATTCAAACGTTGACTTCGATCACATGATTGGGACACAAGAAAAAGGAAGCTTGTAGTTTAACGTGACCGTTAATCTTGAGATCATGAGCCACGGGACCTCCTTTTTACGTGGAATCCGAACCACAGGACATGGCATTTCACTTCGAAAATCTCACATGCATTGACCGGGAATCGAACCCGGACCGCCTTGGTGAGAGGCATACAGCTAGACCGCTGAGCCACCACGCCCCGGGACACAAGAAATAAAACTTAATTTTGAAATTTGGCACGCCGCCATAATGAGACTATGTAGACAATTGAACTAAATGATATGCCAGTGCATTGCAATGTTTTTATACATTTCCTGTACCAAGTTTCACTGCGTTCGGATGGTTATATCGTGAAAAAAATCTATTAAAATATTTCAACTTCGCTTGGCCGCCATGTTCGTTTTGTAGTTAACAAGTTTTTGAATGTCTCATAGGTGAACTACTTTTAGTGCCCTTTATCACCGTACACAATTTGAAGGTGATATCAGTAATAGTTTCGGAGATATTGAATGGCGGTGAAATATTTCGCACAGCCGCCATGTTGGATTGGTGAGACGTAATAGGATTTGAAGAGCACAGTCCAGGTCGGCCGAATTAGTACTATGACCTTACCGAATTTCATTGAAATCTCTCCACCCGTTAGAAGTTATTCGGGGGAAGAGGGACACACACGCACACAAACACACACACACGGACAAAAGGTGATCTCATAAGCCTATTCTTTTCATAAAATGAAAATAGGCTAAAAATACCATGGCCTATTAGAAAGTACCGTCGCGGCATTTGACCGGAGAAGAAGTGGGAAAGTCACGGAAAGTCAATTTCAAGATAGAGGTTGGAATATTTCCAGGATTAGACCACATATGGCATAGGTCGATAAAATACACGATTTTTACTGAAAGTAGGCTACTCATAATGAGTAGTAACATATCTTTCATTCCATCATCCTTGAATACTGCACTCCGGGTTTCTTTCACCTTG
Organism: Meconema thalassinum; assembly: GCA_946902985.2. Taxonomy (NCBI): domain Eukaryota; kingdom Metazoa; phylum Arthropoda; class Insecta; order Orthoptera; family Tettigoniidae; genus Meconema; species Meconema thalassinum. The sequence goes on from OX336395.1 coordinate 343,591,982, forward strand.
CTCTTTGCAATTCGTGCCTTCTTTTTTTCTCGACTAATTTTCTCCACCGTTCAAGGTGAAAATTGTATTGCTTCACGTTTCATTAGCGTGTTCAGCTACTGGAGTGATCCATGGCAGACACGCCCCCCCCCCCCCTCCCCCCTTGCTGGTGACAGTGGCGGCCTGTAGGTTTAAAACTGGGGAACCAACCAATGACCACATGTCCTGTTAGAAATTAGGACAGTGAATTCATGTTGAACAATTTGTAAGTAGGTCATAATCACAAGTTATGCGGCTTCGATGGCGTAGATGGTACTCCAGTATGCTGAACTTATATGCCAAACGTCACGGGTTGAAACCCGGCGTTAAAAATCCCTCAGTATGCCTTCCTTCGGAGGGGAAGTAAAGCCAGCGGTCCAATATAGATTTATGGTATGAAAAAGAACCTTCCACTAATTACACTTGTGTGAAGCCACAATTTGTAAGTTAGATTACTTGTAACGCTACATTAGTTCCAACGTTCACCGCCAGGTGTGATGGCATCAAGTAGCCAAGTCCGCAGATAAGTGTCGTGGACGGTAGCATTTGGTAGCAAAATTAGTAACAACTTGAAAAATTGATTGTCTGCAGTCCTTACCTGAATTACAGATAACACACACTAATACAGCCAACACAATTAACACCGGTTATCAGATAGATTCTACACACACCCAAAAAGTACACGGGGCTACATGACCGCGTTGTCGCAGCCCCTAAATTGAGGAATGATCCAACCTATCCCAAGTTATTTTCCTATTTTCTATGGGGTGGGGGAGAATATCCAGAAAGTTGAAAAGATACCTGGTCCGAACTTAGACCCAATTCTTTAACCTACTACGCCCTTCACACATATATTTACCTCGACTGTGCATCAAAGAACAAAACAGAATGTAAAAAGTATGTTAACACAGGAAAGGAAAGTTAACTACAGAAACGAAATCTGGTGATCGTATTGATTTAGGTATTAGAAGATCCTATATGGAAGGAGACCAGGACTATATAACACCATGTTTGTAGTGATGGGGGAAAATGGTGAGGTTACATTGTTAGTAACTTATTTAAGGTGACGCGGGCTATATAACACAATATTTGTAGTGATGGGGGACAAATGGTCAGGTTACATTGTTAGTAACTTATTTAAGGTGACGTGGACTATATAACACCATGTTTGTAGTGATGATGGACAAATGGTGAGGTTACATTGTTAGTAACTTATTTAAGGTGACGTGGAATATATAACACCATGTTTGTAGTGATGGGGGACAAATGGTAAGGTTACATTGTTAGTAACTTATTTAAGGTGACGCGGACTATATAACACCATGTTTGTAGTGATGGGGGACAAATGGTGAGGTTACATTGTTAGTAACTTATTTAAGGTGACGCGGACTATATAACACCATGTTTGTAGTGATGAGGGACAAATGGTGAGGTTACATTGTTAGTAACTTATTTAAGGTGACGCGGACTATATAACACCATGTTTGTAGTGATGAGGGGAAAATGGCAAGGTTACATTGTTAGTAACTTATTTAAGGTGACGCGGACTATATAACACCATGTTTGTAGTGATGGGGGACAAATGGTGAGGTTACATTGTTAGTAACTTATTTAAGGTGACGCGGACTATATAACACCATGTTTGTAGTGATGAGGGACAAATGGTGAGGTTACATTGTTAGTAACTTATTTAAGAAGACGTGGAATATATAACACCATGTTTGTAGTGATGGGGCACAAATGGTAAGGTTACATATTTATTAACTTTTTTAAGATGACGGGGACTATATAACACCATGTTTGTAGTGATGGGGGACAAATGGTGAGGTTACATTGTTAGTAACTTATTTAAGATGACGCGGACTATACAACACCATGTTTGTAGTGATGGGGGACAAATGATAAGGTTACATTGTTAGTAACTTATTTAAGATGATGCGGACTATACAACACCATGTTTGTAGTGATGGGGGACAAATGATAAGGTTACATTGTTAGTAACTTATTAAAGATGACGCGGAATATATAACAACATGTTTGTAGTAATGGGGGACAAGTGGTAAGGTTACATTGTTAGTAACTTATTTAAGATGACGCGGACTATATAACACCATGTTTGTAGTAATGGGGGACAAATGGTAAGGTTTCATTGTTAGTAACTTATTTAAGATGACGTGGACTATATAACACCATGTTTGTAGTGATGGGGGACAAATGGTAAGGTTACATTGTTAGTAACTTATTAAAGGTGACGCGCACTATATAACACCATGTGTGTAGTGATGGGGGACAAATGGTAAGGTTACATTGTTAGTAACTTATTTAAGGTGACGCGGACTATATAACACCATGTTTGTAGTGATGGGGGATAAATGGTAAGGTTGCATTGTTAGTAACTTATTTAAGGTGACACGGACTATATAGCACCATGTTTGTAGTGATGGGGGACAAATGAAGGGTTACATTGTTAGTAACTTATCTAAGATGACACGGACTATATAACACCATGTTTGTAGTGATGGGGGACAAATGGTAAGGTTACACTCAGCTACTCGGGAAGAGAGAAGACCAGAAGCCTAATGATATTGATCACGTTTGCTGTAATTGATTATTGTACTTCCTCCTCTCCTCTGTTTCTCCTGAGCGTAGCCAACTCGCAATTGTGATACTGACACACTTCTGCCTTTGGAATACAAGAGAAACTCGACGTCTCATGAGGTACAAAGCTAAATACAGCAAATTAAATGGAATGTTTTCGTTGGAAGCGCTCTCACATGCTTGCGATATCTGTGACCTTTCCCGATAACAACTCTACTCCCACTGACATTCTAACTCTTTGAACATTGCACAGACGTAGCCGAGACATAGATTGTTGTTGTTGTTGTTGTTGTCCGAGTCTTCGGTCTTTTGACTGGTTTTATGCAGCTCTCCATGCCTCCCTGTTCTGAGCTAATCGTTTCATCTCTACATAGCCAGCACACACTACATCCGAGGCCATCTGTTTAACATATTCTAACCTTGGTCTACCCCTACAGCTCTTATCCTCGACCCTTCCTTCCGTAACTAAGCTTGCTATTCCTGGGTGTCTTAGTAGCCTATGTGTCCTACCAACCTATCTCTTCTCTTCATTAGCAGTGGCCAGAAACATCTCTCCTCTCCCACTGGTCTTAATACCTCTTCATTTGTAACCTTATCTACCCATCTGATCTTAATTATTCTCCTGTAACACCACATTTCAAACGCTTCAATTCTCCTCTTTTCTGCTGCACCAACAGTCCAGGTTTCACTTCCATAGAGCGCCACGCTCCAGACAAAGGCATTCAAAAATGACTTCGTAATACCTAAATCTATATTCGATGTCAACAGATTCCTTTTTGTGTAGAAATGCCTTCCTTGCTACATTAATTGCTTCATATTGCGATTAATTGATTGTGGTGGCAAGCTAAAGGAAGTAGGAGACTTCTGCTACTTAGAAAGCAAAATAACCAGTCATGGAAGAAGCAAAGAGGATCTAAAAAGTAGCTTGGGTCTGGCTAGGAAAGTATTTCTACAGAAAAGGAATCTGCTGACTTCAAATATACATTTGGGTATCAGAAAGTCATTTATGAAAGAAAGCCTTTGTCTGGAGCTTGGCGCTCTATGGAAGTGAAACTTGGACTGTTTGCGCAACAGTTAAGAGGGGAATTAAAATGTGGTATTTCAGGAGAAGAATGAAGATCAGGTATTAGGACGAGTGGGAGAGGAGAGAAGTTTCTGACGACTGCTAATGAAGAGAAGAGATAGGTTGGTAGGACACATACTAAGACAGCCAGGAATAGCAAACTTAGTTATGGAAGAAAGGATCGAGGATAAGAATTGTATGGGTAAACCAAAGTTAAACAGATTACCTCGGAAGTAAGGTGTAGTAGCATGGAGAACCACACCAGTCAAAAGTCTGAAGACCGCTGTGAATGCAGAGAAAGTAGCGGAGGGTTTTGGTTTGTTTCCCAGTTTCCATGCTTCAAGGTTCGTCACAATAAAGGTAAACAGAGATGAATCGTATCCTCTTATTAGTCACAAGGAATCGTACGAGACAATTCAGCACAAGCTCTTAACACAGAGAACATGATCGTGCAGCTCGCGTCAACGTGACACATGCTACACATGACGCGCGATTTATTATGAGACTAGCAGTAGTACCCGGCTTCGCCCGGTCGATCTATTTGTTTTATGGTTGATAATGAATACTTCTACAGAACTGGAGCGCTCAAGGATAAGGACCAACGCTTATTGCAGCTGATAACCTCAACACCATCGCCCTTATACAGTGGCATACTGTCGTCATGATGATAACTGTTTTAAGGGGCCTAAGAAATCTTTTTGCACTAATTACTCCCCGTGACTGCAATTCTGCACCGGAACACTGCACTGTGGGTCAAAATCGAAATCTAGGGGGACAAAGTTATTTTTACGTTTTAATAATGAATTTAGAGCGAAAACAACCTATATAATTTGTTTACTTCATAATAAACATCAGTTAAGACCTTTTTAAGCTACGTCTACACATGCAAGAAATTGTCTATGACTAGGAGTTGGATAAAGAATTCAGTTATCTCTTCAGAACAATTTTCTACCCTAATTTACTTTGAACAAAGTCACAAAGTTCCACTTTTGACATAATCGTCGAACCCAGTGTTTCAAACAGTTGTAAACGTATGAGAACTGGTTGCGCGGCATCTTCTAAAACGTAAAATAACTAAGTAAGTTGCAAAAGGATGCAAAAAATCTTATAACAGGCGTAAATTACAAGACTTTGTCTACATTTTAACATTAAGTAGAAAGTGACGCAGAGTGACGCGACATACTAAAAATCTAAGTGAAAATATAATTTTAAAAATAATAGTTAAATATTATATAATGCAAATATAGCTAAAATTACGTAACAATTACGCCCATTAATAACTGAAACACGTTACAAAGATCATACCTTCAGCTGCATGTTCCATCTTAAAGCATCACACTAACCACAAAGACAACCAAACCACAGCCACTTACATTCACCCTCCAATTCAGACTGCTCGAACAGTGGTGACAGATTTACACTGAGATACGTTTATATCCCAGAATAGTGAGCGGCAATTACATGAGAATGCTGTAGAAGTAAACACATTTTGATTCTTAAATTATGAAAATAAATAATTTTGTCCTCCTAGATTTCGATTTTGACCCACTCTGCAGTGGTAGTGGCGATGTGATGCAGCCCGCATTGCCAGGCAACAATAGACTTAGGTATTATTGAAGCTGTTCGGAAGCGCTTGTTCTTCCGACTTACTGAACAAAAATCAATCTTTAAGTTTACCTAAGAGGTGTAACCTAATGCTACATAGCCTAAACTATTCCTCTTGAATCTGGCTATCACTTACGAAAAGAATTTTTCGAATCTGACTGGTAGTTCCAGAGATTAGCGCGTTTAAACAAACAAACAGACAAACAAACTCTTCAGCTTTATTATATTAGTATAGATTGTAGTGAGGAGGACTAGTGGTTTTACGTAAATACGAATTATCTTCTTTCCCTTTGCTTATATACTAACAATGATAAATGTGCACGCATTAGGACCTTAGCTATCAGATAATTACACTTTCTTAACATATTTCTTATATCGGTAGTTTATCATAACGATATATTTTTACATACTTTTACTTTTTGTGTAACATTACATATTCTGTCTTTTACTGTCAAAATTGCGATAGTAATAATAATATTAATAATAATAATAATTTAGAAAAATCTTCGGTAGAAGAAAGGGTACACAAGATGGAAAGAGCATATGGTATCACTAAGAATTTTTATAACAAAAAGTGCTTATCTAAAAATCTTAAAATAAGGCACTACACTACAGTGGCGAAACCGGAATGCCTATACGCAAGTGAATGTCTGGTAATAAACTATAGATTAGATAAACTTCAAGTACTAGAAAGGAGAATCATGAGGAAAATTTTAGGCCCAGTGAAAACAGCAGAAGTATGGAAAATAAGATCTAATGATGAAATATACAGGAACATAGAAAATATAACAGAAACGATAAGAAAAAGGAGATTGCAATTTTTTGGACATATTTACAGAATGGATGATTCCAGATTAACAAAAAGGATATACAAGTACCTTTGGGAGAAAAGGGCAACAACTAGCTGGATTCAAGAAGTAAAGAAAGAGTTAGAAAGAAATAATATAAGTGAAGAAGAAAGGGTGAACAGAGAGATCATTAGAAAAAGGGTATTAAGTATGAAAGGATTCCAAGGAAGATTGCCAAAGAAACCTGGTGCGAAGTGGTCCGAGGACAGAAAGAAGCAGCATAGTGAACGGATGAAGGAGTACTGGAGTGAACGGAAGAGAAAAGAACAAAGTGTAAAGAATTGAAATTGGCACGTGGTCCCTAGCAGGCTTCATCGGAAAGAATAATAATAATAATAATAATAATAATAATAATAATAATAATAATAATAATAATAATAATATTGTACAGCCTCGGGTGCCGAGTGCAAGCTTTGTAATTTGACACCCAGAGGGTAGCTTGCATGTCGAATTTTGTTGTTCCTTGGAATCAAATAATGTTATTGGTTTTACGTCCATTTTAACTACTGTGGCTTTTAGAGACGCCGGGGTGACGGAATTTTGCCCCGAAGGGGATCTTTAACGTGCCAGTAAATCTACCGTTATGGCTCCCTCGCATTTGTGCACCCTCAGGTGCCAGCTGACTGCACCAGGATATGAACCTGCAACCCTTGGAATCACTATGAAAGTTAAGGAAGTTTGACAACTAATCTCCTTGAACACTACAGCGCTTTCTAGTAGAGAAATAAGGAACTGTGTGTTAGCGGAAACTCCCGAGATTAATTTTGCTATTAAGAACACGGCCAACTGAATTGAAATGGGTTCCTTGACATGCCAACATCGTATGACATGCGTGTCGTATTTTTGCCGCCTTTCAAAAATCACTTACCACGGCCAGGAGCGAACCCGCAATCTTGGGGTTAGTAGACCGACACGCAATCCACTCACCCACCATGGCAATCTAAAAAAAATGCGATAGTCTGTCGGCACAGGCTAGAGTATCACCGATGTCTCAGTCTCACGCATGGCTGTGATTATATGGAAGTTACTGAGGTATGGGTGGTGCTGAGTAATGACATTCAAGGCACAGCTAGTGTCTGTTGGCACAGGCTAGAGTATCACCGCTGTCTCAGTCTCACTCATAGCTGTGATTATATTGAAGCTACTGAGGTATGGGTGGTGCTTAGTAATGACATTCAGGGCACAGTCAGTGTCTGTTGGCACAGGCTAGAGTATCACCGCTGTCTCAGTCTCACTCATAGCTGTGATTATATGGAAGCTAGTGAGGTTTGGGCGGTGCTTACTAATGACATTCAGGGCACAGTCAGTGTCTGTTGGCACAGGCTAGAGCATCACTGATGTCTCAGTCTCACTCATGGCTGTGATTATATGGAAGTTACTGAGGTATGGGTGGTGCTTAGTAATGACATTCAGGGCACAGCTAGTGTCTGTTGGCACAGGCTAGAGTATCACCGCTGTCTCAGTCTCACTCATGGCTGTGATTATATGGAAGCTACTGAGGTATGGGTGGTGCTTAGTAATGACATTCAGGGCACAGTCAGTGCCTGTTGGCACAGGCTACAGTATCACAGCTGTCTCAGTCTCACTCATGGCTGTGATTATATGGAAGCTACTGAGGTATGGGTGGTGCTTAGTAATGACATTCAGCGCACAATCAGTGTCTGTTGGCACAGGCTACAGTATCACAGCTGTCTCAGTCTCACTCATGGCTGTGATTATATGGAAGCTACTGAGGTATGGGTGGTGCTTAGTAATGACATTCAGCGCACAATCAGTGTCTGTTGGCACAGGCTAGAGTATCACTGATGTCTCAGTCTCACTCATGGCTGTGATTATATGGAAGTTACTGAGGTATGGGTGGTGCTGACTAATGACATTCAGGGCACAGCTAGTGTCTGTTGGCACAGGCTAGAGCATCACTGATGTCTCAGTCTCTCTCATGGCTCTGATTATATGGAAGCTATATAGGTATGGGTGGTGCTTAGTAATGACATTCAGGGCACAGCCAGTGTCTGTTGGCACAGGCTAGAGTATCACCGATTTTTCAGTCCCACTCATGGCTGTGATTATATGGAAGTTACTGAGGTATGGGTGGTGCTGAGTAATGACATTCAGGGCACAGCTAGTGTCTGTTGGCACAGGCTAGAGCATCACTGATGTCTCAGTCTCACTCATGGCTCTGATTATAAGGAAGCTACATACGTATGGGTGGTGCATAGTAATGACATTCAGGGCACAGCCAGTGTGTGTTGGCACAGGCTAGAGTATCACCGATGTCTCAGTCTAGCTCATAGCTGTGATTATATGGAAGCTACTGAGGTATGGGTGGTGCTTAGTAATGACATTCAGGGCACAGCTAGTGTCTGTAGGCACTTACTAGAGTATCACCGCTGTCTCTGCCTCACTCATGGCTGTGATTATATGGAAGCTAGTGAGGTATGGGTGGTGCTTAGTAGTGACATTCAGGGCACAGCCAGTGTCTGTTGGCACAGGCTTGAGTATCAACGATGTCTCAGTCTCACTCATAGCTGCGATTATATGGAAGCTACTGAGGTATGGGTGGTGTTTAGTAATGACATTCAGGGCACAGCTAGTGTCTGTTGGCACAGGCTAGAGTATCACCGATGTCTCAGTCTCACTCATGGCTGTGATTATATGGAAGCTACTGAGGTATGGGTGGTGCTTAGTAATGACATTCAGGGCACAGTCAGTGTCTGTTGGCACAGGCTAGAGTATCACCGCTGTCACTGTCTCACTCATGGCTGTGATTATATGGAAGCTACTGAGGTATGGGTGGTGCTTAGTAATGAGTTTCAGGGCACAGCCAGTGTCTGTTGGCACAGGCTAGAGTATCACCGCTGTCTCTGTCTCACTCATGGCTGTGATTATATGGAAGCTACTGAGGTATGGGTGGTGCTTAGTAATGAGGTTTCAGGGCACAGCTAGTGTCTGTTGGCACAGGCTAGAGTATCACCGCTGTCTCAGTCTCACTCATAGCTGTGATTATAGAAGCTACTGAGGTGTGGGTGGTGCTGATTAATGACATTCAGGGCACAGTCAGTGCCTGTTGGCACAGGCTAGAGTATCACCGAAGTCTCAGTCTCACTCATAGCTGTGATTATATGGAAGCTACCGAGGTATGGGTGGTGCTTAGTAATGACATTCAGGGCACAGCCAGTGTCTGTTGGCACAGGCTAGAGTATCACCGATGTCTCAGTCTCACTCATGGCTGTTATTATATGGAAGCTACTGAGGTATGGGTGGTGCTTAATAATGACATTCAGGGCACAGCCAGTGTGTGTTGGCACAGGCTAGAGTATCACCGATGTCTCAGTCTCACTCATGGCTGTTATTATATGGAAGCTACTGAGGTATGGGTGGTGCTTAGTAATAACATTCAGGGCACAGCCAGTGTGTGTTGGCACAGGCTAGAGTATCACCGATGTCTCAGTCTCACTCATGGCTGGCATTATATGGAAGCTACTGAGATATGGGTGGTGCTTAGTAATGACATTCAGGGCACAGCTAGTGTCTGTTGGCACAGGCTAGTGTATCACCGATGTCTCAGTCTCACTCATGGCTGTGATTATATGGAAGCTACTGAGGTATGGGTGGTGCTTAGTAATAACATTCAGGGCACAACCAGTGTGTGTTGGCACAGGCTAGAGTATCACCGATGTCTCAGTCTCACTCATGGCTGGGATTATATGGAAGCTACTGAGGTATGGGTGGTGCTTAGTAATAACATTCAGGGCACAGCCAGTGTGTGTTGGCACAGGCTAGAGTATCACCGATGTCTCAGTCTCACTCATGGCTGTGATTATATGGAAGCTACTGAGGTATGGGTGGTGCTTAGTAATGACATTCAGGGCACAGTCAGTGTCTGTTGGCACAGGCTAGAGCATCACTGATGTCTCAGTCTCACTCATGCCTGTGATTATATAGAAGCTACTGAGGTATGGGTGGTGCATAGTAATGATATTCAGCGCACAGTCAGTGACTGTTGGCACAGGCTAGAGCATCACCGCTGTCTCTGTCTCACTCATGGCTGTGATTATATAGAAGCTACTAAGGTATGAGTAGTGCTTAGTAATGAAATTCAGCGCACAATCAGTGTCTGTTGGCACAGGCTAGAGTATCACCAATGTCTCAGTCTCACTCATGGCTGTGATTATATGGAAGCTACTGAGGTATGGGTGGTGCTTAGTAATGACATTCAGGGCACAGCTAGTGTCTGTTGGCACAGGCTAGTGTATCACCGATGTCTCAGTCTCACTCATGGCTGTGATTATATGGAAGCTACTGAGGTATGGATGGTGCTTAGTAATGACATTCAAGGCACAGTCAGTGTCTGTTGGCACATGCTAGAGTATCACCGATGTCTCAGTCTCACTCATGGCTGTGATTATATGGAAGCTACTGAGGTATGAGTGGTGCTCAGTAATGACATCCAGGGCACAGTCAGTGTCTGTTGGCACATGCTAGAGTATCACCGATGTCTCAGTCTCACTCATGGTTGTGATTATATGGAAGCTACTGAGGTATGGGTGGTGCTTAGTAATGACATTCAGGGCACAGCCAGTGTCTGTTGTCACAGGCTAGATTATCACCGCTGTCTCAGTCTCACTCATGGCTGTGATTATACGGAAGCTACTGAGGTATGGGTGGTGCTTAGTAATGACATTCAGGGCACAGTCAGTGACTGTTGGCACAGGCTAGAGTATCACCGATGTCTCAGTCTCACTCATGGCTGTGATTATATGGAAGCTACTGAGGTATGGGTGGTGCTTAATAATGACATTCAGGGCACAGCCAGTGTGTGTTGGCACAGGCTAGAGTATCACCGATGTCTCAGTCTCACTCATGGCTGTGATTATATGGAAGCTACTGAGGTATGGGTGGTGCTTAGTAATAACATTCAGGGCACAGCCAGTGTGTGTTGGCACAGGCTAGAGTATCACCGATGTCTCAGTCTCACTCATGGCTGGGATTATATGGAAGATACTGAGATATGGGTGGTGCTTAGTAATGACATTCAGGGCACAGCAAGTGTCTGTTGGCACAGGCTAGTGTATCACCGATGTCTCAGTCTCACTCATGGCTGTGATTATATGGAAGCTACTGAGGTATGGGTGGTGCTTAGTAATGACATTCAGGGCACAGTCAGTGTCTGTTGGCACAGGCTAGAGCATCACTGATGTCTCAGTCTCACTCATGGCTGTGATTATATAGAAGCTACTGAGGTATGGGTGGTGCTTAGTAATGATATTCAGCGCACAGTCAGTGACTGTTGGCACAGGCTAGAGTATCACCGCTGTCTCTGTCTCACTCATGGCTGTGATTATATGGAAGCTACTGAGGTATGGGTGGTGCTTAGTAATGACATTCAGCGCACAATCAGTGTCTGTTGGCACAGGCTAGAGTGTCACCAATGTCTCAGTCTCACTCATGGCTCTGATTATAAGGAAGCTACTGAGGTATGGGTGCTGCTTAGGAATGACATTCAGGGCCCAGTCAGTGTCTGTTGGCACAGGCTAGAGTATCACTGATGTCTCAGTCTCACTCATGGCTGGGATTATATGGAAGCTACTGAGGTATGGGTGGTGCTTAGTAATGACATTCAGGGCACAGCCAGTGTCTGTTGGCACAGGCTTGATTATCACCGCTGTCTCAGTCTCACTCATGGCTGTGATTATATGGAAGCTACTGAGGTATGGGTGGTGCTTAGTAATGCCATTCAGGGCACAGTCAGTGACTGTTGGCACAGGGTAGTGTATTACCGATGTCTCAGTCTCACTCATGGCTGTGATTATATGGAAGCTACTGAGGTATGGATGGTGCTTAGAAATGATATTCAGGGCACAGCCAGTGTGTTGGCACAGGCTAGAGTATCACCGCTGTCTCAGTCTCACTCATGGCTGTGATTATATGGAAGCTACTGAGGTATGGGTGGTGCTTAGTAATGACATTCAGGGCACAGCCAGTGTCTGTTGGCACAGGCTAGAGTATGACCGATGTCCCAGTCTCACTCATGGCTGTGATTATATGGAAGCTACTGAGGTATGGGTGGTTCTTAGTAATGACATTCAGGGCACAGTCAGTGTCTGTTGGCACAGGCTAGAGTATCACCGATGTCTCAGTCTCACTCATGGCTGTGATTATATGGAAGCTACTGAGGTATGGGTGGTGCTTAGTAATGACATTCAGGGCACAGCTAGTGTCTGTTGGCACAGGCTAGAGTATCACCGATGTCTCAGTCTCACTCATGGCTGTGATTATATGGAAGCTACTGAGGTATGGGTGGTGCTTAATAATGACATTCAGGGCACAGCCAGTGTGTGTTGGCACAGGCTAGAGTATCACCGATGTCTCAGTCTCACTCATGGCAGTGATTATATGGAAGCTACTGAGGTATGGGTGGTGCTTAGTAATAACATTCAGGGCACAGCCAGTGTGTGTTGGCACAGGCTAGAGTATCACCGATGTCTCAGTCTCACTCATGGCTGGGATTATATGGAAGCTACTGAGGTATGGGTGGTGCTTAGTAATAACATTCAGGGCACAGCCAGTGTGTGTTGGCACAGGCTACAGCATCACTGATGTCTCAGTCTCACTCATGGCTGTGATTATATAGAAGCTACTGAGGTATGGGTGGTGCTTAGTAATGATATTCAGCGCACAGTCAGTGACTGTTGGCACAGGCTAGAGTATCACCGCTGTCTCTGTCTCACTCATGGCTGTGATTATATAGAAGCTACTAAGGTATGGGTAGTGCTTAGTAATGACATTCAGCGCACAATCAGTGTCTGTTGGCACAGGCTAGAGTATCACCAATGTCTCAGTCTCACTCATGGCTGTGATTATATGGAAGCTACTGAGGTATGGGTGGTGCATAGTAATGACATTCAGGGCACAGCTAGTGTCTGTTGGCACAGGCTAGTGTATCACCGATGTCTCAGTCTCACTCATGGCTGTGATTATATGGAAGCTACTGAGGTATGGATGGTGCTTAGTAATGACATTCAGGGCACAGTCAGTGTCTGTTGGCACATGCTAGAGTATCACCGATGTCACAGTCTCACTCATGGCTGTGATTATATGGAAGCTACTGAGGTATGAGTGGTGCTCAGTAATGACATCCAGGGCACAGTCAGTGTCTGTTGGCACATGCTAGAGTATCACCGATGTCTCAGTCTCACTCATGGTTGTGATTATATGGAAGCTACTGAGGTATGGGTGGTGCTTAGTAATGACATTCAGGGCACAGCCAGTGTCTGTTGGCACAGGCTAGATTATCACCGCTGTCTCAGTCTCACTCATGGCTGTGATTATATGGAAGCTACTGAGGTATGGGTGGTGCTTAATAATGACATTCAGCGCACAATCAGTGTCTGTTGGCACAGGCTAGAGTATCACCAATGTCTCAGTCTCACTCATGGCTGTGATTATATAGAAGCTACTGAGGTATGGGTGGTGCTTAGTAATGACATTCAGGGCACAGCTAGTGTCTGTTGGCACAGGCTAGTGTATCACCGATGTCTCAGTCTCACTCATGGCTGTGATTATATGGAAGCTACTGAGGTATGGGTGGTGCTTAGTAATGACATTCAGGGCACAGCTAGTGTCTGTTGGCACAGGCTAGTGTATCACCGATGTCTCAGTCTCACTCATGGCTGTGATTATATGGAAGCTACTGAGGTATGGATGGTGCTTAGTAATGACATTCAAGGCACAGTCAGTGTCTGTTGGCACATGCTAGAGTATCACCGATGTCTCAGTCTCACTCATGGCTGTGATTATATGGAAGCTACTGAGGTATGAGTGGTGCTCAGTAATGACATCCAGGGCACAGTCAGTGTCTGTTGGCACATGCTAGAGTATCACCGATGTCTCAGTCTCACTCATGGTTGTGATTATATGGAAGCTACTGAGGTATGGGTGGTGCTTAGTAATGACATTCAGGGCACAGCCAGTGTCTGTTGTCACAGGCTAGATTATCACCGCTGTCTCAGTCTCACTCATGGCTGTGATTATACGGAAGCTACTGAGGTATGGGTGGTGCTTAGTAATGACATTCAGGGCACAGTCAGTGACTGTTGGCACAGGCTAGAGTATCACCGATGTCTCAGTCTCACTCATGGCTGTGATTATATGGAAGCTACTGAGGTATGGGTGGTGCTTAATAATGACATTCAGGGCACAGCCAGTGTGTGTTGGCACAGGCTAGAGTATCACCGATGTCTCAGTCTCACTCATGGCTGTGATTATATGGAAGCTACTGAGGTATGGGTGGTGCTTAGTAATAACATTCAGGGCACAGCCAGTGTGTGTTGGCACAGGCTAGAGTATCACCGATGTCTCAGTCTCACTCATGGCTGGGATTATATGGAAGATACTGAGATATGGGTGGTGCTTAGTAATGACATTCAGGGCACAGCAAGTGTCTGTTGGCACAGGCTAGTGTATCACCGATGTCTCAGTCTCACTCATGGCTGTGATTATATGGAAGCTACTGAGGTATGGGTGGTGCTTAGTAATGACATTCAGGGCACAGTCAGTGTCTGCTGGCACAGGCTAGAGCATCACTGATGTCTCAGTGTCACTCATGGCTGTGATTATATAGAAGCTACTGAGGTATGGGTGGTGCTTAGTAATGATATTCAGCGCACAGTCAGTGACTGTTGGCACAGGCTAGAGTATCACCGCTGTCTCTGTCTCACTCATGGCTGTGATTATATGGAAGCTACTGAGGTATGGGTGGTGCTTAGTAATGACATTCAGCGCACAATCAGTGTCTGTTGGCACAGGCTAGAGTGTCACCAATGTCTCAGTCTCACTCATGGCTCTGATTATAAGGAAGCTACTGAGGTATGGGTGCTGCTTAGGAATGACATTCAGGGCCCAGTCAGTGTCTGTTGGCACAGGCTAGAGTATCACTGATGTCTCAGTCTCACTCATGGCTGGGATTATATGGAAGCTACTGAGGTATGGGTGGTGCTTAGTAATGACATTCAGGGCACAGCCAGTGTCTGTTGGCACAGGCTTGATTATCACCGCTGTCTCAGTCTCACTCATGGCTGTGATTATATGGAAGCTACTGAGGTATGGGTGGTGCTTAGTAATGCCATTCAGGGCACAGTCAGTGACTGTTGGCACAGGGTAGTGTATTACCGATGTCTCAGTCTCACTCATGGCTGTGATTATATGGAAGCTACTGAGGTATGGATGGTGCTTAGAAATGATATTCAGGGCACAGCCAGTGTGTTGGCACAGGCTAGAGTATCACCGCTGTCTCAGTCTCACTCATGGCTGTGATTATATGGAAGCTACTGAGGTATGGGTGGTGCTTAGTAATGACATCCAGGGCACAGCCAGTGTCTGTTGGCACAGGCTAGAGTATGACCGATGTCTCAGTCTCACTCATGGCTGTGATTATATGGAAGCTACTGAGGTATGGGTGGTTCTTAGTAATGACATTCAGGGCACAGTCAGTGTCTGTTGGCACAGGCTAGAGTATCACCGATGTCTCAGTCTCACTCATGGCTGTGATTATATGGAAGCTACTGAGGTATGGGTGGTGCTTAGTAATGACATTCAGGGCACAGCTAGTGTCTGTTGGCACAGGCTAGAGTATCACCGATGTCTCAGTCTCACTCATGGCTGTGATTATATGGAAGCTACTGAGGTATGGGTGGTGCTTAATAATGACATTCAGGGCACAGCCAGTGTGTGTTGGCACAGGCTAGAGTATCACCGATGTCTCAGTCTCACTCATGGCAGTGATTATATGGAAGCTACTGAGGTATGGGTGGTGCTTAGTAATAACATTCAGGGCACAGCCAGTGTGTGTTGGCACAGGCTAGAGTATCACCGATGTCTCAGTCTCACTCATGGCTGGGATTATATGGAAGCTACTGAGGTATGGGTGGTGCTTAGTAATAACATTCAGGGCACAGCCAGTGTGTGTTGGCACAGGCTACAGCATCACTGATGTCTCAGTCTCACTCATGGCTGTGATTATATAGAAGCTACTGAGGTATGGGTGGTGCTTAGTAATGATATTCAGCGCACAGTCAGTGACTGTTGGCACAGGCTAGAGTATCACCGCTGTCTCTGTCTCACTCATGGCTGTGATTATATAGAAGCTACTAAGGTATGGGTAGTGCTTAGTAATGACATTCAGCGCACAATCAGTGTCTGTTGGCACAGGCTAGAGTATCACCAATGTCTCAGTCTCACTCATGGCTGTGATTATATGGAAGCTACTGAGGTATGGGTGGTGCATAGTAATGACATTCAGGGCACAGCTAGTGTCTGTTGGCACAGGCTAGTGTATCACCGATGTCTCAGTCTCACTCATGGCTGTGATTATATGGAAGCTACTGAGGTATGGATGGTGCTTAGTAATGACATTCAGGGCACAGTCAGTGTCTGTTGGCACATGCTAGAGTATCACCGATGTCACAGTCTCACTCATGGCTGTGATTATATGGAAGCTACTGAGGTATGAGTGGTGCTCAGTAATGACATCCAGGGCACAGTCAGTGTCTGTTGGCACATGCTAGAGTATCACCGATGTCTCAGTCTCACTCATGGTTGTGATTATATGGAAGCTACTGAGGTATGGGTGGTGCTTAGTAATGACATTCAGGGCACAGCCAGTGTCTGTTGGCACAGGCTAGATTATCACCGCTGTCTCAGTCTCACTCATGGCTGTGATTATATGGAAGCTACTGAGGTATGGGTGGTGCTTAATAATGACATTCAGCGCACAATCAGAGTCTGTTGGCACAGGCTAGAGTATCACCAATGTCTCAGTCTCACTCATGGCTGTGATTATATAGAAGCTACTGAGGTATGGGTGGTGCTTAGTAATGACATTCAGGGCACAGCTAGTGTCTGTTGGCACAGGCTAGTGTATCACCGATGTCTCAGTCTCACTCATGGCTGTGATTATATGGAAGCTACTGAGGTATGGATGGTGCTTAGTAATGTCATTCAGGGCACAGTCAGTGTCTGTTGGCACATGCTAGAGTATCACCGATGTCTCAGTCTCACTCATGGCTGTGATTATATGGAAGCTACTGAGGTATGGGTGGTGCTTAGTAATGACATTCAGGGCACAGCCAGTGTCTGTTGGCACAGGCTAGATTATCACCGCTGTCTCAGTCTCACTCATGGCTGTGATTATATGGAAGCTACTGAGGTATGGGTGGTGCTTAATAATGACATTCAGCGCACAATCAGTGTCTGTTGGCACAGGCTAGAGTATCACCAATGTCTCAGTCTCACTCATGGCTGTGATTATATAGAAGCTACTGAGGTATGGGTGGTGCTTAGTAATGACATTCAGGGCACAGCTAGTGTCTGTTGGCACAGGCTAGTGTATCACCGATGTCTCAGTCTCACTCATGGCTGTGATTATATGGAAGCTACTGAGGTATGGATGGTGCTTAGTAATGACATTCAGGGCACAGTCAGTGTCTGTTGGCACATGCTAGAGTATCACCGATGTCTCAGTCTCACTCATGGCTGTGATTATATGGAAGCTACTGAGGTAGCAAGTAATAGCATGTGTAAATATCATTTATGTAAAAATTAAATTAATATTAGATATTTCACCTAATATTATTAGACCTACATGTTTTGCATGTTGATGTAATAATTATATCCCTAGTGCCGAGCAAAGATCTTCTTCCAGGGGGAATGGAACGCGAAGGAAATGAGAGCTGCTGCTTGGAAATGTGCACCAATTTGTTGCAAGTCAAGTAAAATTAACAACCCTCAGAAAGTAATTATTCATTACCGAACAGATATTTAATTACTTCTGGAGAAAAGAAGACCACTACACTACAGCATGTATTAAATAAACAAAGAAGGATATGGAAAGGTTCAACATCTCAGAGGTCCAACGGAAGCAGGCGCAGAAAGAAATCAGACTGGAAGAGCCTGGACGGAAGAACAACTGAAGCTGGCACAGAAAGAACTAAGAAGACCGGAAGAGCGTGGACAGAAGAACAACGGAAGCAGGCGCAGAAGGAACTAACAAGACCGGAAGAGCGTGGACAGAAGAACAACGGAAGCAGGCGCAGAAGGAACTAAGAAGACCGGAAGAGTGTGGACAGAAGAACAACGGAAGCAGGCGCAGAAGGAACTAAGAAGACCGGAAGAGCGTGGACAGAAGAACAACGGAAGCAGGCGCAGAAGGAAGTAAGAAGACCGGAAGAGCGTGGGCAGAACAACAACGGAAGCAGGCACAGAAGTAACTAAGAAGACCGGAAGAGCGTGACAGTAGAACAACGGAAGCAGGCGCAGAAAGAACTAAGAAGACCGGAAGAGCCTGGACAGAAGAACAACGGAAGCAGGCGCAGAAAGTACTAAGACAACCGGAAGAGCCAGGACAGAAGAACTAAAGCAGGCGCAGAAAGTACTAAGAAGACCGGAAGTGCCTGGACAGAAGAACAACGGAAGCAGGCGCAGAAAGTACTAAGAAGACCGAGAGCGCCTGGACAGAAGAACAACGGAAGCAGGCGCAGAACGTACTAAGGCAAACGGAAGCGCCTGGACAGAAGAACAATGTAAGCAGGCGCAGAAAGTTCTAAGACGACCGGAAGAGCCAGGACAGAAGAACAACGGAAGCAGGCGCAGAAATTACTAAGAAGACCGGAAGCGCCTGAACAGAAGAACAACGGAAGCAGGCGCAGAAAGTACTAAGACGACCGGAAGAGCCAGGACAGAAGAACAACGGAAGCAGGCGCAGAAAGTACTAAGAAGACCGGAAGTGCCTGGACAGAAGAACAACTAAAGCAGGCGCAGAAAGTACTAAGAAGACCGGAAGTGCCTGGAAGAAGAACAACGGAAGCAGGCGCAGAAAGTACTAATACGACTGGAAGCGCCTGGACAGAAGAACAACGGAAGCAGGCGCAGTAAGTACTAATACGACCGGAAGAGCCTGGACAGAAGAACAACGGAAGCAGGCGCAGTAAGTACTAATACGATTGGAAGCGCCTGGACAGAAGAACAACGGAAGCAGGCGCAGAAAGTACTAATACGATTGGAGGCGCCTGGACAGAAGAACAACGGAAGCAGGCGCAGAAGGAACTAAGAAGACCGGAAGAGGATGACAGTAGAACAACGGAAGCAGGCGCAGAAAGAAATAAGAAGACCGGAAGCGCCTGGACAGAAGAACAACGGAAGCAGGCGCAGAAAGTACTAAGACGACCGGAAGAGCCAGGACAGAAGAACAACGGAAGCAGGCGCAGAAAGTACTAAGAAGACCGGAAGTGCCTGGACAGAAGAACAACTAAAGCAGGCGCAGAAAGTACTAAGAAGACCGGAAGTGCCTGGAAGAAGAACAACGGAAGCAGGCGCAGAAAGTACTAAGACGACCGGAAGAGCCAGGACAGAAGAACAACGGAAGCAGGCGCAGAAAGTACTAAGAAGACCGGAAGTGCCTGGACAGAAGAACAACTAAAGCAGGCACAGAAATTACTAGGAAGACCGAAAGCGCCTGGACAGAAGAACAACGGAAGCAGGCGCAGAAAGTACTAAGACGACCGGAAGTGCCTGGACAGAAGAACAACGGAAGCAGGCCCAGTATGTACTAATACGATTGGAAGCGCCTGGACAGAAGAACAACGGAAGCAGGCGCAGAAAGTTCTAATACGATTGCAAGCGCCTGGACAGAAGAACAACGGAAGCAGGCGCAGTAAGTACTAATACGACCGGAAGAGCCTGGACAGAAGAACAACGGAAGCAGGCGCAGAAAATACTAAGACGACCGGAAGAGCCAGGACAGAAGAACAACGGAAGCAGGCGCAGAAAGTACTAATACGACTGGAAGCGCCTGGACAGAAGAACAACGGAAGCAGGCGCAGGAAAATCCAAGAAGACCGGAAGCGCCTGGACAGAAGAACAACGGAAGCAGGCGCAGAAAGAAATAAGACAACCGGAAGAGCCAGGACAGAAGAACAACTAAAGCAGGCGCAGAAAGTACTAAGAAGACCGGAAGTGCCTGGACAGAAGAACAACGGAAGCAGGCGCAGAAAGTACTAAGAAGACCGAAAGCGCCTGGACAGAAGAACAACGGAAGCAGGCGCAGAAAGTACTAAGACAAACGGAAGCGCCTGGACAGAAGAACAATGTAAGCAGGCGCAGAAAGTACTAAGACGACCGGAAGAGCCAGGACAGAAGAACAACGGAAGCAGGCGCAGAAAGTACTAAGAAGACCGGAAGAGCCAAGACAGAAGAACAACGGAAGCAGGCGCAGAAAGTAATAAGAAGACCGAAAGCGCCTGGACAGAAGAACAACGGAAGCAGGCGCAGAAAGTACTAAGACGACCGAAAGAGCCAGGACAGAAGAACAACGGAAGCAGACGCAGGAAGATCCAAGAAGACCGGAAGCGCCTGGACAGAAGAACAACGGAAGCAGGCGCAGAAGGAACTAAGAAGACCGGAAGAGCATGACAGTAGAACAACGGAAGCAGGCGCAGAAAGAAATAAGACGACCGGAAGCGCCTGGACAGAAGAACAACGGAAGCAGGCGCAGAAAGTACTAAGACGACCGGAAGTGCCTGGACAGAAGAACAACGGAAGCAGGCGCAGAAAGTACTAAGAAGACCGGAAGTGCCTGGACATAAGAACAACGGAAGCAGGCGCAGAAAGTACTAAGAAGAACGAAAGCGCCTGGACAGAAGAACAACGGAAGCAGGCGCAGAAAGATCTAATACGATTGGAAGCGCCTGGACAGAAGAACAACGGAAGCAGGCGCAGTAAGTACTAATACGACCGGAAGAGCCTGGACAGAAGAACAACGGAAGCAGGCGCAGAAAGTACTAAGACGACCGGAAGAGCCAGGACAGAAGAACAACGGAAGCAGGCCCAGAAAGTACTAAGAAGACCGGAAGCGCCTGGACAGTAGAACAACGGAAGCAGACGCAGAAAATACTAAGACGACCGGAAGAGCCAGGACAGAAGAACAACGGAAGCAGGCGCAGAAAGTACTAATACGACTGGTAGCGCCTGGACAGAAGAACAACGGAAGCAGGCGCAGGAAAATCCAAGAAGACCGGAAGCGCCTGGACAGAAGAACAACGGAAGCAGGCGCAGAAAGAAATAAGACAACCGGAAGAGCCAGGAAAGAAGAACAACTAAAGCAGGCGCAGAAAGTACTAAGAAGACCGGAAGTGCCTGGACAGAAGAACAACGGAAGCAGGCGCAGAAAGTACTAAGAAGACCGAAAGCGCCTGGACAGAAGAACAACGGAAGCAGGCGCAGAAAGTACTAAGACAAACGGAAGCGCCTGGACAGAAGAACAATGTAAGCAGGCGCAGAAAGTACTATGACGACCGGAAGAGCCAGGACAGAAGAACAACGGAAGCAGGCGCAGAAAGTACTAAGAAGACCGGAAGAGCCAATACAGAAGAACAACAGAAGCAGGCGCAGAATGTAATAAGAAGACCGAAAGCGCCTGGACAGAAGAACAACGGAAGCAGGCGCAGAAAGTACTAAGACGACCGGAAGAGCCAGGACAGAAGAACAACGGAAGCAGGCGCAGGAAGATCCAAGAAGACCGGAAGCGCCTGGACAGAAAAACAACGGAAGCAGGCGCAGAAGGAACTAAGAAGACCGGAAGAGCATGACAGTAGAACAACGGAAGCAGGCGCAGAAAGAAATAAGAAGACCGGAAGCGCCTGGACAGAAGAACAACGGAAGCAGGCGCAGAAAGTACTAAGACGACCGGAAGAGCCAGGACAGAAGAACAACGGAAGCAGGCGCAGAAAGTACTAAGAAGACCGGAAGTGCCTGGACAGAAGAACAACTAAAGCAGGCGCAGAAAGCACTAAGAAGACCGGAAGTGCCTGGACAGAACAACGGAAGCAGGCGCAGAAAGTACTAAGAAGACCGAAAGCGCCTGGACAGAAGAACAACGGAAGCAGGCGCAGAAAGTACTAAGACGACCGGAAGTGCCTGGACAGAAGAACAACGGAAGCAGGCGCAGTAAGTACTAATACGACCGGAAGAGCCAGGACAGAAGAACAACCGAAGCAGGCGCAGAAAGTACTAAGACGACCGGAAGTGCCTGGACAGAAGAACAACGGAAGCAGGCGCAGAAAGAACTAAGAAGACCGGAAGTGCCTGGACAGAAAAACAACGGAAGCAGGCGCAGAAAATACTAAGAAGAACGAAAGCGCCTGGACAGAAGAACAACGGAAGCAGGCGCAGAAAGTACTAATACGATTGGAAGCGCCTGGACAGAAGATCAACGGAAGCAGGCGCAGTAAGTACTAATACGACCGGAAGAGCCAGAACAGAAGAACAACGGAAGCAGGCGCAGAATGTTCTAATACGATTGGAAGCGCCTGGACAGAAGAACAACGGAAGCAGGCGCAGTAAGTACTAATACGACCGGAAGAGCCTGGACAGAAGAACAACGGAAGCAGGCGCAGGAAGTACTAAGACGACCGGAAGAGCCAGGACAGAAGAACAACGGAAGCAGGCCCAGAAAGTACTAAGAAGACCGGAAGCACCTGGACAGTAGAACAACGGAAGCAGGCCCAGAAAGTACTAAGAAGACCGGAAGCGCCTGGACAGTAGAACAACGGAAACAGGCGCAGAATGTACTAAGAAGACCGGAAGAGCCAGGACAGAAGAACAACGGAAGCAGGCGCAGAAAGTACTAATACGACTGGAAGCGCCTGGACAGAAGAACAACTAAAGCAGGCGCAGAAAGTACTAAGAAGACCGGAAGAGCCTGGACAGAAGAACAACGGAAGCAGGCGCAGAAAGTACTAAGAAGACCGAAAGCGCCTGGACAGAAGAACAACGGAAGTAGGCCCAGAAAGTACTAAGAAGACCGGAAGCGCCTTGACAGTAGAACAACGGTAGCAGGCGCAGAAAGTACTAAGACGACCGGAAGAGCCAGGACAGAAGAACAACGGAAGCAGGCGCAGAAAGTACTAATACGACTGGAAGCGCCTGGACAGTAGAACAACGGAAGCAGGCGCAGGAAAATCCAAGAAGACCGGAAGCGCCTGGACAGTAGAACAACGGAGCAGGCGCAGAAAGAAATAAGACAACCGGAAGAGCCAGGACAGAAGAACAACTAAAGCAGGCGCAGAAAGTACTGACGACCGGAAGAGCCAGGACAGTAGAACAACGGAAGCAGGCCCGAGAAAGTACTAAGAAGACCGGAAGCGCCTGGACAGAAGAACAACGGAAGCAGGCGCAGAAAGTACTAAGACGACCGGAAGAGCCAGGACAGAAGAACAACGGAAGCAGGCGCAGAAAGTACTAATACGATTGGAAGCGCCTGGACAGAAGAACAACGGAAGCAGGCGCAGGAAGATCCAAGAAGACCGGAAGCGCCTGGACAGAAGAACAACGGAGCAGGCGCAGGAAGAACCATGAAGACCAGAAGCGCCTGGACAGAAGAACGGACGGAGGCAAGCGAACTCCTGAAGGAGAAAACTCAGCATAAGGAAAATGAAATAAAGTTGTAGCGTGATCCTAAGTGGTCAATTCGCTTTTAAATAATAATACTAAAGCTAATACTAATAATACTAATTACTATTTAAGTTGAGGTTCATCAGTTACACTAGGAAAGATTGAATCATGGATATTATTATCATTCTTTTATGACTATGAGGTAACATTAAATGTTACATCATTTTGATAAAATTCATAGTAATGACCCATTTTGAGAGCCTTTGGTGCCATGGTAACCATTAAGACAACTCTAGTAAAATAACACTTTCGAAGATATTTGAATTTAGTAAATTTTTAGGGATTTTTGTTGACACTAAAATTTTAAGTTGATAGCACTGCTTTTTAAAATTTAAAAACTCTTTAAGACTCTAGAAAAAAAAATCGAAGGTTTGAACGACTTTCAGAAACTTCAGGGACATTTATTCCAACCCTATGAGTTGGTAATAAACATCGTATGGCCTCGGGTGCCGGGTGCAAGCTTTGTAATTTTCATCTCGAATTTCGTTGTTCCTTGAATCGCTATGAAAGCTCCTTGAACAGTATAGCGCATTCTAGTAGAGAAATGAGGAACTTTGTGTTGGCGGAAACTCCCGAGATTAATTTTGCCATTATGAACTCTGCCTACTGAATTCAAATGGGTTCTTTGACATGGCAACATCGTATGACATGCGTGTCGTATTTTTGCCGCCTTTCAAAAAATCACTTACCAAGGCCAGGAGCGAACCTGCAAGTTTGGGGGGGTTGGCAGTCCGAAACGATAACCACTCCCCCACAGTGGCGAGCAGATGTTCTTATAGCAACATATAGATGTATCTACTGAACTAGATAACCAACACTTGTTGCCATGGTAACCACGCTAATCACAGATAGACCCCAGCCATATCCATGTTAATGTTCAATAATAGTAAGTAAGATGTTCTTATAGCAACATATAGATGTCTCTACTGAACTAGATAACCAACACTTGTTGCCATGGTAACCACGCTAATCACAGATAGATCCCAGCCATATCCATGTTAATGTTCAATAATAGTAAGATGTTCTTATAGCAACATATAGATGTCTCTACTGAACTAGATGACCAACACTTGTTGCGATGGTAACCACGCTAATCACAGATAGACCCCAGCCAAATCCATGTTAATGTTCAATAATAGTAAGTAAGATGTTCTTATAGCAACATATAGATGTCTCTACTGAACTAGATGACCAACACTTGTTGCCATGGTAACCACGCTAATCACAGATAGACCCCAGCCAAATCCATGTTAATGTTCAATAATAGTAAGTAAGATGTTCTTATAGCAACATATAGATGTCTCTACTGAACTAGATGACCAACACTTGTTGCCATGGTAACCACGCTAATCACAGATAGACCCCAGCCATATCCATGTTAATGTTCAATAATAGTAAGTAAGATGTTCTTATAGCAACATATAGATGTCTCTACTGAACTAGTTAACCAACACTTGTTGCCATGGTAACCACGCTAATCACAGATAGACCCCAGCCATATCCATGTTAATGTTCAATAATAGTAAGTAAGATGTTCTTATAGCAACATATAGATGTCTCTACTGAACTAGATAACCAACACTTGTTGCCATGGTAACCACGCTAATCACAGATAGATCCCAGCCATATCCATGTTAATGTTCAATAATAGTAAGATGTTCTTATAGCAACATATAGATGTCTCTACTGAACTAGATGACCAACACTTGTTGCGATGGTAACCACGCTAATCACAGATAGATCCCAGCCATATCCATGTTAATGTTCAATAATAGTAAGTAAGATGTTCTTATAGCAACATATAGATGTCTCTACTGAACTAGATGACCAACACTTGTTGCGATGGTAACCACACTAATCACAGATAGATCCCAGCCATATCCATGTTAATGTTCAATAATAGTAAGTAAGATGTTCTTATAGCAACATATAGATGTCTCTACTGAACTAGATGACCAACACTTGTTGCGATGGTAACCACGCTAATCACAGATAGACCCCAGCCAAATCCATGTTAATGTTCAATAATAGTAAGTAAGATGTTCTTATAGCAACATATAGATGTCTCTACTGAACTAGATGACCAACACTTGTTACCATGGTAACCACGCTAATCACAGATAGACCCCAGCCAAATCCATGTTAATGTTCAATAATAGTAAGTAAGATGTTCTTATAGCAACATATAGATGTCTCTACTGAACTAGATGACCAACACTTGTTGCGATGGTAACCACGCTAATCACAGATAGACGCTAACCATATCCATGTTGATATTCCACTCCTACTGGTGACTACATTGCCATGTACTACATCCCTAAAATGAAATAAGAACATCATATTACGACATCGCTGCCGTAACTTTGACGCAATTCTAATCGAGTGAACAGATCTCAGTTCCTCTGAGAGTCACGTTTCTTTGAAAGGATAACATTATTCTCTCTATCTTTGTAAATATATAACAGTACATGATACTGCTCAGAAACACGAGTCCTTCAGCGATTATAAGAGTTGTTGTACGACGCGAGATCAAAGGAAACTCTTCCCACTGCCTTGATTGAGACGAGGAGAAGGACGTTTCGATATAATTAAACTAGCAACCCGCTCCGGTTTCGCCCGGTATCTTTAACGGTTTACCCAGCGAAAAGTTAAAAGGCGCTCGGCAGATCCCAGACGTAATTTAGAGACGCCGAGGTGAACAGCGAAACCACTAACATAATATACTCTTCTCTGGAGTCTTAACTCGACAGGACTCTACAGTTAGATTCTGACCGAAGGGTGATAGACTCGCTCCAAAGCCAGTAATTTAAATTTCCACTGAATGGAGATTGTTGGAAGAATGGCGCACGGGCGGCAGGATTTCTTAGACTCGATTCTCTGAAATTGTTACTGCTCGGCTTCCTTTGGTCACAATTAAATGTCCTTATACAGAAGCCTTCCTCGTGAAATCCTTTACAGAATGGTGAAAACCGTATCAAAATCCATCCGGTTGTTCTCGAGATTACCCGTTACATCCAAGATTCGGGGACTTTGTTTTATACTGAGTAGAGATAAATAAAAAAAAAAGGAAGCTTGTAGTTTAACGTGACCGTTAATCGGTAGATCATAAGCCACGGGACCTCCTTTTTACGTGGAATCCGAACCACAGGACATGGCATTTCACTTCGAAAATCTCACATGCATTGACCGGGAATCGAACCCGGACCGCCTTGGTGAGAGGCACACAGCTAGACCGCTGAGCCACCACGCCCCCCTAGAGATAAATAATTAAATATATAATTAAATAAATGAATTATCAGGAATTCTTGGACATAAAATGCGTACAACTGGTAAAGAGCCTCCTTTAAACATTATTTCACGGGCAGATGACGATTAACCACCATCATAGTTGAGTTGTTTAGCAATCTTGCCATAATGACTGCCTGGTTCGAATCATTTGTACATTCAAAGTACTCGATAATTTTGTCTAGTCGATTATTAAGATACGGGGGATGTTTCATAAGTAATATAGTTTTCTAAAGAAATTTTATTTAAAAAGTTTTCTGACAAAAAATTAAACTATTCTTCAAAGTAGAAACCATAAGATTCTATGACCTTGAGCCATCTTCCAGCGAGGTTTCTTATCCCACGACGATACCAGTCTCTGGGTTTTGATGCGAAGAATTCGGCGAGACCCAGTTTCAATGTCTTCAAAATTTCTTTCACGCAAGAAATGGACCATGAATCGATAAAGATGGTAATCTGAAGGCGCAAGATCTGGGCTGTATACTGGATGTGGTAACAGTTCGACTCCTCCCAATTCCTGAACTTTTGCCATGATTGTTGGTGCTGTAAGAGGTCTCGCGTTGTCCTGCTGCAAGAGAACTCTATTTCGGTTAACTAATGCTGGGTATCTCCGTCTCAACATTTTATGACTTCGTTCCAGTTGTTGAGAATAAAGATCTGCACTGACTGCAACTCCCATTTGGAACAAACCCCCAGTGAATCACTCCTTTAAAATAAATAACATCTTCTGGTCATCTTTAGATCAGAGGCACTATACAACATCCTAGCCAAACCTACTCTTCTATATGGCAGCGAAGCTTGGACCCTTCGCAAAGGGGATGAACGGAGAGTTTAGAGTGCCGAGATGCGGTTCATGAGGAGAACAGCTGGATACAAACTATGTGATAGGAAAAGATCTGAAGATATCCTTAAATAACTAAAAGTTAAGCCAATTATCAACACAGTGCAGAATTACAGATCAGCTTGGAATGACCTTGTACTACGTATGAAGACCATCTAGATCACCAGACGAGTCCTCAAATACCAACCTAGAGGCAGAAGAGGCGTAGGTCGACCTACAAAGAGATGGAACGAGACCGTAACAGGCCACCTGGGCTAACACTTGATAGGAATAATAATAATAATAATAATATGTACAGTCCTAGTGGTTAGTATAGTTGGCTGCCATCCCTGTAGGTTCCCGCTCGAGTCTCGCTCTGCCAAGTAGTGTGATCTAGTACGGGATCTCCCAGTCACACGATACCAAATAGGAACCTATTAAATGCAATGGTAGGAGGAGAGTCGGAAAAGAAGTGTCCACCCTACCACACGGAAACTCTGACTCTGGTTCGTTGTTTGTTTTTTGTTCATTTACCAGGCATGGCAACATCGTGGCCATCTATCCCCGTGAACTTGGGTTTGTATGAAATCTATCTGATAACCTGTGTCATTATGATGGCTGTACTCGAGTGTGTATTTGTGATTGGGGCTAGGATTTTAGAAGGAGGCGGCCGTGGCCATAAATTAGTAACAATCCCTGCATTCGCCTGAAGTGACAGTGGGGAAAACATTTCCAGCTATACCTCACGAGGCTAAAGGCACAACGTTCCAAACATCAAACCAGGGGGGACTTAACGTTATTTTTTTTTGGCAGACATGGAAATCGACCAACTCATGGTGTAGCATTATTGACAGTTCCCCCGGGCGTCTGGGTTCGATTCTCAGTTTTGTAAAAAATATAATATTGGTCTCAGGGCTGGAACGAGGTATACTCAGCCGCGTGAGGCAAAATTGACAAGCGGGGGGTAAGATTCTTACCTTAGCCATCCAGGAAGTAGTAGCCTCTCAGTGGTTTCACCACTCTACTCCAGGCAAATGCTGGGATGGTTCCCAACTTAACCCCTTACGGGATAGTGGTGTCTATTAACCACCTGTCATAAGGACAGTTTATGCTTTCAGAGATGCTCATAGTTGAATCTTTCAGCCAATTTCGGAGAATTTTCAAGCCGAAGTGCTGGTATTTCTAAAAATCAAATATTATATACGTAGTCTATCGACTCGACGTAATGTGTTGGATAAAGTTTTAAAAATATTAAAACTAAAAGCATTAACAATCAAAGTTTAAAAATAAAACATAAATATACAGTGGGACGTGGCTAATTCGAACTTCTTTAATTCGAAATCTTCTTTAATTCGAATTTTTCTCTTGGTCCCTGGCATTTTATATACAATCAATTCTAAAAAATCGTGGTTAATTCGAATTATATTTTGGATAATTCGAAGTTTTTACTGTAAAAAGCCGATCGGAAGCCAAACACTTAGGCCAGTTCCCGAAAAAACTGTTCCGAGTGCAGCCCAAGCAACAAACCACATCACAGAACTTAGGCGTTTTTTTTTGAAAGTAGAAATAACGTAAGTGGTTCTGTTTCCTGTTCCTTAAATTTGTTAGGTTCTTTTGTGATGGCTGAGAGACTTAATTGTAGGAAACAGGTAAAAATCTCAAAAGTTTTGGAAAACAGTAGATTTCTCTAAGACTTAACTAGATTGCTGGATTACTATTGTCGTTAAATAGGTGAATAGTACATATTGGTTATATTTTTCATTCGAAACTTTTGAGGTTATTCACGATAGTCTTTATAAAGTACCGTTGTCTGTTAATCTGCTTAGTTGAACGTAAATGATTATGTTAACATAATACAATATATTTTCTTTAGCCTTTTCAAAGAACTTCCTTAATTCGATTTTTTGGATAATTCGATTTTTTTTACTGGTCCCTTGAGGTTCGAATTATCCAAGTTCCACAGTAGAAACAAAAATCATATAAAATAAATTAAAATAATTGTAAAAACAATTCGAAATTAGTTAATTAATTAATTAAATAAAAATTGAAAATTAAACAAATATATGAACATTAAAATTAGAGGAACAAAAAATAACATTATTTATAATTATGATAATTACAATAAATTAAAATGTAGAAACAGTTTTGCCCTATAAAGGGTTAAGAGCACGGCCGCCTCCTTCCAATCCTCACATGAAATAAAAAAATAAAATAAAAAAAAGAACCACCAAACCCCGTGGTGGTACAGCCCATGAAGAGCGTAGCCCTACCAAGTAACCGTCGCTCAGCCATTTGGCCTGCAGATTATGGGGTGACACGTGGACAGCGTATCGGGTCCCCTCGGCCGTTAATCTTGGTTTTCGTGACCAGAACGCTCCCTCACTGTCAGACAGCTACTCAATTGTCCTCACGAGGCTGAGTGCACCCCGTTCCAACCCTCACGTCAGTTTCTAAAACCCCTGATGGAGCCGGGAATCTAACTCAGGGCTTCCGGGTGAGAGGTAGGCGGGCAACCCCAACCCCCAGCCCTGAATTACAAAAAAAAAAAAAAAAATACACTAATACAACCATCACAATACCACAGGTTATCTGGAAACACACACACACAAGTACACGGGGCTACATGACCACTATGTCGCAAAGCCCCTAAAATCAATCAACAAAAACAACCTGCAAATCGAACCTCTGCATTCTTGGCTCTCACTGCAGAGGCTCGATTTGAGAATGTGATGTTGATAATTGTTGTTTTAAGGGGCCTAACATCTAGGTTATCGGCCCCTAATGGTTTGGGTGTTAGTGAAAGATGAAATAGGAATGCGAACTGAAACTAATGCTAACTACAGATTAGAAGAAGAAATAGTGAACAAATAAAGGATAAGGCAAATAAAGGACAGGAAGAAAAGAAGAAAGAGAATTGAGGGACTTGGAATGAAGGAGAGCCATGAAAAGCAGATAGGAAAGGGGAAGAGGAGAGGGCCCGCCCCAAGGTCAGGGGAAAAAGGGGACAAAACGGACCCAGCTCAGGAATCCCTCTGGATTACGAACTCCCGAACTCATCAGCCATGAGCCCTTGAGGGTGCACCAGAAGTGGTGGGGCTACACACACCCTGCCTCCTTGAGGGCCTTGAGCAAAAAGCAGGAGATACTGTGAGCCCCTGAGGGTGTAGCACTATCCAGGGTGCACCAGAAGTGGTGGGGCTACATACACCCTGCCTCCTTGAGGGCCTTGAGCAGAAGGCAGGAGATACTGTGAGCCCCTGAGGGTGTAGCACTATCCAGGGTGCACCAGAAGTGGTGGGGCTACATACACCCTGCCTCCTTAAGGCTTTGAGCAGAAGGCAGGAGATACTGTGAGCCCTTGAGCCTGTAGCACTATCCAGGGTGCACCAGAAGTGGTGGGGCTACACACACCCTGCCTCCTTGAGGGCCTTGAGCAGAAAGCAGGAGATACTGTGAGCCCCTGAGGGTGTAGCACTATCCAGGGTGCACCAGAAGTGGTGGGGCTACATACACCCTGCCTCCTTGAGGGCCTTGAGCAGAAGGCAGGAGATACTGTGAGCCCCTGAGGGTGTAGCACTATCCAGGGTGCACCAGAAGTGGTGGGGCTACATACACCCTGCCTCCTTAAGGCTTTGAGCAGAAGGCAGGAGATACTGTGAGCCCTTGAGCCTGTAGCACTATCCAGGGTGCACCAGAAGTGGTGGGGCTACATACACCCTGCCTCCTTGAGGGCTTGAGCAGGAGGCAGGAGATACTGTGAGCCCTTGAGCGTGTAGCACTATACAGAGTGCACCAGAAGTGGTGGGACTACACACACCCTGCCTCCTTAAGGGCTTGAGCAGGAGGCAGGAGATAACATGAAAAGAAAAAGAAGGCTGACCCCTCGCTGAAGGAGGGTATTAGGAAAAATGAGACAAGGGTGAATTAAGGCAGGAAAGAGAAAGACTCCCTAGACCTCGGATACCCTAATACCGTCGGGGTCGGAAAAGAACAAGAGTTGACCAATTGAGGTTGACAGGAAAGAAGACGGAGAGGACCCCAGCACAAGAAAGTGGAAGCAATGCCCGACTCAGCTGGGGTCCCGTGATCACCAACCCACGTCCTTACCCTGGGGGGTATTGAGAATGTAAGTACTGTGCAAATTCCTGAATTCGCAATATCCTAACACAGTGTAGTAAAGGCAGCTTATTTGAATGTAATGGATCGCACAATACAGCTAAACGCCACCTCGTGGTGCTCTTTGAAACAGATCACACACAAAGCAAAACGAATTACGTTCAAACAATGTACGGTATGTATATAGGAATAGCTGAAAACAAAATGATATTTTCCACATATTCGCTTAATTTTTGTGAAGGTACAAAAGTGAGCCTAATATTTGCATTTCCCAGCTTAAAAGGGAATGGATTGCGGTGTAAAATGCTTATTTGATTGAAATCTAGTAAACAATAACCCTACCAAGTTGTACAATGACGTAGTGAAAACCACACGGGCCACTTTCATTTTGAACGCCAATATTAAACACCGAAAACCTGCCAGACGACGGCATGAGCGGTGAGGTAAAACTCCCGTCACTCTCTTATCAGTTCGGTATGGCTATACAAAACAAAAGTGATGTTTCGCATGAACAGGTCCCAAATCGTTCCGTCGTCAAACCATGCAAGTGTGATACGTTTATTTAGTCTGTGTTTAATTTTACTGGCACAGACAACAAATAATGTTAAAATCTTCACTTTACAGTCAGAATATTTAGAAATGTCAGAAAGTGACAACGACGATGTTCAATTTGAGCTCCTTTCAAATGTTAATCCTTGTCTACAAAGCTGCTTTGCTGAAAGTGATCGTAATGAAAGCTGCTGGCTGGCAGCCATCGCGTGCCTCTAGGATTCAAGGTCAGCTTTACCTCTTCCCACATCCTCGCTCATGCCATCGTCCGGCAGGTTTTCAGCGTTCAAAATTGCAAGTGGCCCATGCGGTTTTCACTACGTCATTGTACAGTTCTTTAGGAATATTGTGTGCTAATTTTCAACCCGAATAGAATTTTACACCGCAATCCGTTCCCATGTTAGTTTACGAATTAGTAAAACTTTCTAATTGCCCCCCCCCCCCCCCTCTAAAGTTTGACGCCACTGACGCAGGATTTATAATATCCATTCATATTGTCGATGCAACCTCACTCTTCCGTCGTTGGCGGTTCGTTTCAGTTCCCATTCTATTCTTGATGTCTTCCAAATACTTGGTCCTAGGCCGTCCTCTTCCTTTCTTTCCCAGCATTTTCCCTTCAAGAATGTTAACGATGAAAGTGTTGTGTCTGATGACATGTCCAATAAATATTATTGTTCTCTTTCCCATTTCCTTCATTAATCTTCTCTCTTCATTGACTTCCCGTAAGACTTCCAGGTTGGTTTTTAGCCTACTTTTCACATTTTGCAAAAATGAGGAAAAAGTAGACTTATGAGATCGATCCGGGAAAATGTGTGTCTGTCTGTCTGTCTGTCTGTCTGGCTGTGTGTGTGTGTGTGTGTGTGTGTGTGTGTGTGTGTGTGTGTGTGTGTCCCTATCAACTCCTAAACGGCTGCAGCAATCAAAACCAAATTTAGTATGAGTAAAGATGTGCACCGGAATATCTCACGTCCATATTTGAAAATGATATCAGTGCTACCAACTGCTGAAAAAACGCACTAGAAATTTGAGCTCCATGTTGGATATCTCGCAAGGTATGCATGGGAGCTATTCCAAAATTGGTACACATGCAGATAATACTATTTCAGTTTAATTTCCAGGAGGCTAACAATGACAGTGTTGCCAAAATAATGTTAAGCCTTCTGATAGATCCAATGTTTAAATGCATGTAACTTCTACACTATCAATTGGATTTCAACCAAATTTTGTATGTAATATCTGTACATAAACAGATATGATTGAGCGTATTCTTAAGAGCCACCAGGGCTGCCAACTGTTAATAATTGCTCTCTCTATTTTTTTTATCGAAGTACCAATATATCAGAAAGTATGCAAGCCAACAGCTTTAAACTATGCACACGTATATTCTGACATTTTAGATTAATTTGGAGTAACTTATATACGTCAGTTCTACCAACATGATTATAAGCCTGCTGATAGTACCAAATTTTAAATACATGTAACTTCTATACTATCAGTTGGATTTCAACCAAATTTCGTATGTGCTATGTGTACCATAACAGATATGACTGAAAGTATTGTTAAGATCAATCAGGGCTGCCAACTGTTAATAAATGCTGTCCATATTTTTTTACCCTAATATCAATATATCAGAAAGTTTGCAAGCCAACAGTTCTATACTTTGCACACGTATAGCACCTGACATTCTAGATTAATTTGGAGTAATTAATACAAGGCTGTGCTGCCAACATGATTCTATGCCTGCTGATATGTCCAATTTTGAAATACATGTAACTTCTATACTAACAAATGGATTTCATCCAAAATTGGCACAACAAGATATCATAATATTTCAGATTATTTCTGACCAGCACTCGCATGACATTGTTGGCAACATGCTTTTACGCGTGCTGATAGATCCAGTGTCTAACTGCATGTAACGTCCATTGAACTTCAACCAAATTTTGTATTCTGTACCTTAAGAGATGGAACTAAGAATATATTCAGTCACCAGGGCTGCCAACTGTAGTGCTCTATTAGGCTACATTATACCAGGTATATTTTGAACTAATTTGATATTTCGATATTACCAACTTAATTTTGTCATTATTCTAGATAGGTTCATATACTGTAGAATAATCATTGGCATGAAAAGTAGGCTGTATAGTTCTTCACGGAACTTCTTGTTATCATTTCAAATGACTTCATCGTTATGCGTTACGAAGACGGAGACTGTGACGTCATGCAGCCGTGCGGGAAGCCGAAGTTAATGGGTAATGGAGTCTGTTGAAAGAGTCCTGGGGTCGCCCGAAGCCCTCCTGAGCCTTTCTAACATGTGTAACATTTGTAGCAATTAAAATGATACAAAGTCTAGTCTTTCAGACTGACTGTCACTTCTTTCCATCCAGCTCGTTCTTGTCATTTTCCGCCATATGCACATTTCAGCAGCTTTAAGTCGATTCTTTTACAATTCACCCAGAGTCCAACTTTCACTTCCATAGAGCAGTACTCCATACAAAAGATTTTCTTACATCTATATTCATATGTTTGCTGGATAAAATGTTTTTCTTAGTCATAAATGCCTTTAATTACAGAGCTGCTTTAATATGTAAATCGGGAACAGCCATTGATGGGTAAAGTAAGAACTTTACCATAGGATTATTCCCCTTAAAAATTCCCGACAGTAAACAAATGTTAGAAATTAGTCGTTATTGTTGATTCATTTTAGAAGCTTGGGACATCTTGGTTATCAGTCCCGGGTAGTTAAGTGTGTGTACCTGTATTAGGGACATGGATGAGGTAGGTGTCCCGGGACTTAAGTAAGGTACAATCCCAGCATTGACCTGGAGGGAGTATGGGAAAAATAAAACCGGTGAAAAACACACTCAGGATAGCCACTGTCAGCGCCGGGATTCGAACCTGCGATCTCCGGACTTGCTGTAGCTGTTAATACAGATCTTTTTCTCTCATTAATATCGTGAACGGATAAAATTTACATTTACTAATGTTATTGAGTAATGAAATACATTTTGTAAAATGTGACCTTGAAGAGATGAATATTCGCAATTATCTTAATACACGGATGATATAATCAAGTAAGGTGGGGTTCAATCGATAATGCGTGTCGCGCATTACATTTTAAGACAACAAACGTCGTCGTAGCGCAAATACTTCCCCAAGATATTTCAGTTTTAGTAAAAGATGAAATTTTCTACCAAATTATTTTAATATACAGGGTATTTCTTGAGGAATAGTAAATATTTTAGGAGGTGGTAGTATAAATGAATTGCAATAAAACAATCCATATAACATGTGTCCTATTTTTTATTGCGTACAGAGATACAGCTGGTAGTATTTAACCCAAACAAATGAAATGCCAAGGCAAATGAGGACGCTCAAAGTTCATTTTCAAAAATTCCACCACCAAATTCAATGCATTTTGCACTTCTCTTGATAACACCACGTGTAACTCTTCCGAGGGCGTGTTGGCGTTCTTTGACGAGGGCTGCACTATGCATAATCCGAACGACCAACTCGGCTCCTGTGTTTACTTTTTCCTTGTAGACTTCGCCTTTCAACCATTCCCACAGGCAAAAATCCAAAGGGGTAAGGTCCGGGGACCTTGGTGGCCAAGAAACTTGACCATAGCAACCGATGTGCCAACACACGAAACGGCAACTGTCCTGGCTACATACCAACATCTGTATCTCGGTATGCAATACAAATGGAACACATGTTATATAGATTTTTTATTGCAATTCAACTATTCTACCACCTCCTAAAATATTTACTATTCCTCCTAAAACACACTGTATAAGATACTGACAGAATTACAGTCAAACTTCGATTAGTCGAACTTCTATATCTCAAATTTTCGATAACTCGAAGTAATTATTATTTCTGAAAGCACTTCGAGATATGGAAGTTGGACTGCATATATTCCCCAAAAAATCGACCGGAAATATTGTCCCGACGGGAATATGCATTGGAACTAAGTTCCTCGCTGTGACGTCAAGCGTCTCCCTGTTTCAGCAGCGTAATATGCGGCAATGGGAAATATCAGGGTGTAGTAGTAGTCTTAAAATCAGAGCTACCAACTATTTAACAAGTAATTTACTTGAGACCAGAGACTGAATAATTTAGAGAAATGCGAATCGAGTGTTCATTTATTCACGCCAGAGGAAGAGTGTGTTACACATCAAATATTCAGAGCCCAAAATGATTACACAGTCCCTATTTGTACTCCAGCAGTCGCAGGGTTTCAGGTGCATCAAGTTACAAGAAGATCACATAAAGTGCCAGTGATTGTCAATATATCATCCTAGTGAAAACCTTAATTATTGTCCGCACTTTACCGACAGCGGTAGGCAGCTACGCTCGCTAACGCGCAGCGCTAGGCCATGGCGCTAAGCTCTTTGCCGACTCAGTAGTCGTGATTTCGAGCCCCACCGTCGGCCGTCCTTGACATGGTTTTCCATGGTTACCCCCATTTTCAACTCCAGTCAAATGCTGGGATGGTACCTTCTGACAGGCCACAGTCGCTTCCTTCCACATCCTTGCCCAGTTTCATTCACCATCATTCATTTCATCTCTCATTAACTCCTCTCATGGGGTTGGCGTCAGGAAGGGCAACCGGCCGGAAAAACCATCCGCCACAAGGACTTATCACCCCTTATTGATGATGATAATTGTTGTTTTAAGGGGCCTAACATCTAGATTATTGGCCCTCACCCCTTATTACTGCCGTAATATCGTATGGCCTCGGGTGCCGGGTGCAAGCTTTGTAATTTGACACCCAAAGGGTAGCTTGCATGTCGAATTTTGTTGTTCCTTGAAGCAGGATGAAAGTCAAGGAAGTTAGATATCTAAGCTCATTGAACACTATAATGCTTTCTGGTAGAAAAATGAGGAACTTTGTGTTGGAGGAAACTCCCGAGATTAATTTTGCCATTATGAACACGGCCTACTGAATTCAAATGTGTTCTTTGACATGCCAACGTCGTATGACATGGTGACGTAATTTTTGCCGCCTTTCAAAAATCACTTACCATGGTCACGAGCGAACCTGCAAGCTTGGGGTTAGTAGACCGACACGTTAACCACTCACCCATCGTGGCAAGCTAGTAATAAGGGGTAGACTCACATGACTCTGAGCTGATCCTGACGCCGCAGCTGCTCGTCTCGATGTAGCACCTGCATGATGATCTGCTGCTCTCTGTCGGTGAGATGTGGAAGATCAGGAGCGGACCGGGTGAGCGACACTCCAGCCCCGGCCCGCGACATGTCTGCAAACAAGACCACAATAATAATAATAAAATATAGGTAGTGGTCCACAGAACGCAAGACACAACACAATGCATTCAATAAGAGATTTAGGGAGGATAAGAAGGCTAATCCATCAGGACACCTAACAAGCTCAAACGTCACTATGAAACAGTAATGTTCTGAAAACAGTAGTTTTATATGCAACTAAAACCCCATCTCTACATGCCAACAACAAGTTCCGTAACGAACTAAAGAGCCTAATTTTCTTAAAATTTTAAGATTCATGCCAATGATTAATCTGTATGGGTCTATCTAGACTAATGACGAAATTAAGTTGGAATTATCGAAATTTCCAGTTATTTCGAAATATACCTGGTATACTGTAGCCTAATAAAGCACTCCAGTTGGCAGCCCTGGTGACAATATATTCTTAGTTTCATCTTTTAATGAACTGAATACAATATTTGGTTGAAGTCCTATGGATAGCATGCACGTTACATGCAGTTAGACATTGGATCTATCAGCGCGCGTAAGATCATGGCAACAATGTCATGAATGTATTGGTCAGAAATAATCTGAAATATTATGATCTCTTGTTGTGCCAATTTTGGATGAAATCCATTTCATAGTATTGAACCCATGTGCTATTGGTTCAAGCGTCGAATCCATAATTTATTTGCAAAAGAAGAGAGGAAATAATACAGTCTTTAGAATAACTTGGAAAGATTTTAAGAAGTGGGTTGTTATAATGTGGCGCAAGAATGGGTGACCACGAGTCATGCGGACGTGAGATCATGCTTGACGCATCGATAGGAGCTGGCTCATGATTATAAATAGAACGATAAAAACTTTCCACGACGAGTAAGAGAGAAGAGGTTTCGGAAATAGACCTTACTCAGCTAGAAAATGACAACCTCGCAATGGGGCAAGAAGAGAAATAATTAGAATTAAGCCATTTGCGAGCATTTAATTAATGAAAGAAACACATCATTGTTGATCATTCTGGAATAGAGATTTTTGTGTGTGGTAAAAGTTTATAATATCTGCACAGGAAAGAACTGCAGACGTAGCATGACGTCGTTAGTAATTCCTCGAGACCAGAGTTGGTAGGGATGGAAAAATAAACCTCAACGCCCACATATTTGAGGAGACAAATTATTTAATATCTTGGAATTGTGTGATCGATTTTCATGATCAAAGAAACCAGTTTACGTTTAGAACAAGAGCTTTCCAGAGATATATTTTTCAAAATTATACGACAGTTACTTTAGAAGTTAGTGCTGGAGAAGACGCGGATTTTATCTTTTTGCCACCGATTTGGATATAAACCCTGGAGGTGCCAGGAGGAGCATGCAGTCTTTACCAGACATTGAGAGGTCGTGTTACGCTGTATCACCAACGAGCACCCCGTATGGGAGTGGCCGTGCAGTATCGTCATCAGTATCGCCGTGTGAAGACACATTAGAATCCTAGTATAGGAATAATATCGGCAAGCTTCAGACTTTATAAAGTTCACAAGTATAGTCAAAGTTTAGGCTGTGGACTTGAGAAATAACAGGCGATAGGTACTCGAAGATAATAGTTAAAGAACCGACGCATCATAAGGTTTCGAAGTACCCAAGGAAAGTGAAATAGACAGTCTATCTACGTTAAGGAACCTAAGCAGGGTAGAACGAAATAGTAACGCCTAGTGTTCCGGAAATTTAGGAACTAGAGCGCAGGACGATAAAAATTAGGAATTGTAGTTCCAGGCTTTGTCTAGGTAGACAAATGAACAGTTAAACATTGGGGAGTACTCCAATAAGCTACAAATCAAGGTAACAAAGTACAAGGAAATTACTAGGTCATCGATAAACAGTTCGAGCGATCGAGATAGTAATACATCAAGGACAGACTTTTATTTAGACGAACAAGTAGCGTCTAGCAAGATACGACATCGTGCAGTAAAGTTATAGTAGCCGATAGTCAAATCCAGGATTAGAAGATCAGCCGTTCCAGTGAGGTGTAGTTCGATCGAGACTTTCCATCATCTCGTCAGATTAGGAAGCCGACGTGCTATAGTGCATCCCTTGGAAACGGGAAAGGAAAAGAAATCACGTGTGTAAGGCGAATAATTAACGCCCAAGTGATAAAAAATTTATGTAATGTAGCCTAAATATAGTGAAATTTTTGAGTGTAATATTTTAGTGAATTGTATTGTGTTAAGTGAAAACGATTACAAAATGGTATTCGTTATGTTCCAAGTGATTAAGGTAAATATTTTATGTGCTGTTGAAGGAGTGTCATTGAGTGTAAATGTAACCATGAAAATGGCTTAAGAAAAAGTTGGTGGGCGAAAATGTTCCATCGCTGGAGTATTCGGTCGATGACCGTACCGTCATGTGAGTAACTATTTTCATTATTATGTGTTTGGGAAGATTTGCGTATAATCCTCATGAGTAAGAGTAGGGATGTTTAATAACAGGTGAAGGAAAGATTGCGCGATCTGAACGATTAATTTGAAAGAAATATAATAAATATGTGAAATATAAATGAATCCCTTGTGGAATATATTCAGTAACATATCAGTGTAATTGATAAATTATATAAATATGAGAAAGCAAGCGTAATAATAATAATAATTATACAAATGAATGAATATTGTGAAGTGTTTAATATTGAAAGTAGTAGCTTCCGAGCTCATTTAGATGAATTAATACATGTTATGAATACATGTTCTTTATGGTAAAAAGGATTATTGTTAAGGGAGGGAGAGTAATATATTTTGAGATGTAGATCAAACGTTGATTTTGAATTTATTTAGTTCTTTGAAGGCAACTTGGCTAATTAATGTATGAGCGCCATGTAGCGCATTGAAGTAATTTGTCACGCTAGGAATGCGTTGAAATGCTCGGTAAAAGTAATTATGAGGGACAGTTGGTCGTGGGGAATGAACTATTATAAGCCTTCAAAGTTGTGATAGTGATCACAAGGCATTGTGTGTTGTATGTTAAAAAGGGTGCTATTTATGTTGTATTATGAGCGCTGGTAAAAGGCGAGGCCTGCCCTACGTCGCTATTGTTATAAGTCCTCCAAATTGGGATACCGCTCCCGAGGCATTTGAAAGGATCGAACTCAGAGTCGTCCGTGTTGAGCCCCTTAATATTGGTTGTATTATTGAATTTTTCTTACCCGCTAATGAGGACACTTCATAATTATTATATACCGAAGCTAAGAGAATAGGTCTGTTGAACCTAAATATGTTGTTTTATGATTTTGTATTAGAAGCCTTGTCATTCA
The DNA here is from genome assembly GCA_946902985.2 of Meconema thalassinum. Lineage (NCBI taxonomy): Eukaryota > Metazoa > Arthropoda > Insecta > Orthoptera > Tettigoniidae > Meconema > Meconema thalassinum. The sequence continues at coordinate 343,632,912 of OX336395.1, forward strand.
GAGAATTGCATTTGAAACAGCTGTGTGGAAAGCTGATGTAGCCAGTCCCTTGTGAAAGCGGGACTGTGAGCTCTCTTCTCTCCCTGCAATAAATCACGCCAAGTAGTTAAGATTAGACCCTTACCCGCTGGTAGTGCGGTAGGTTAGGACGGACTGTTTTGAGTCATAATATACACAGAAGAGTTTAAAGATTGTTTGAACGACCCGGTCTTTGAACCGAGGTCCCTTTATATAAATTATTATCGCTTGCAGAGTTCAGATCGTTGCTTTCTTATAATATACTGGTCTTTTAAGACAAAAATGATAAATCCCTAACTGTATTGTTAAATAATTCAGTGATTCACGAGTTCTATTGAAGACATTAGATTCCGGGAGTAATCTTAAGTTTGACTTGTTAAGTAGTCTTCTATAGCTCGGGAGTACGCAAGATTTTTCCCAATCACGGTAGTGAGTTGTTAGCTTGAGAGAGAGGGATGGTAACATGTGAGCATTGTGAAAGCCCAAAATTAATTGATGATTAGCCATACTTTGATAATTTTGATTAAAAGATATACTCATGTAAATAGTTATTGATGTGTATTAAATTAATAACACAGTGTATGTAAACATTACCGAGCCATTTGGAGCTCGCTATTTTAAAGAATTTGAATTGACACCATATGGAAGTGAAACTTAGTGGAAGTTTTTTGGTTTTTGGAAAACCAGTCATTATGATTTTGTAAATTGTTTGATATGAATTCTTTGTTCAATTTCGGACAAGTGTGAAGTGGAGTGTCAGTATTTTATTTGTTTAATTTTTGTAGCGCCATATTTTTGGATAATTAAAGGTTTTAATAGTAGGAGTTGATTTTTATTTTTGGGAAGTGTATCCTCTGCTTAGTCCAAAGTGTGTAAGTCACCGAGTGGGAGAACAAACCATGAACCCCGATACTCCCGATTGAGCATTGCTGGCAAACTGTGATTTGCATATTTCATTGTTGAATGGGCACAGTATAGAAGTCACATTTATTTTAAAATTGCACCTATCAGCAGGCTTAGACTCATGTTGGCAGCACTGACGTATATTAGTTACGCCAAATTAATCTAGAATGCCAGGTACTATACGTGTGCAAAGTTTAGAACTATTGGCTTGCATACTTTCTGATATATTGATATTTGGATAAACACATAGAGATAGCAATTATTAACAGTTGGCAGCCCTGGTGGCTCTTAAGGATACGAATCGTCATATCTGTTATGGTACAAAAAGCACATACGAAATTTGGTCGAAATCCAATTGATAGTATATAAGTTACATGTATTTAAAAATTGGTCCTATCAGCAGGATTAGAATCATGTTGGTAGCACTGACGTATATTAGTTGCTTCAAATTAATCTAGAATGTCAGGTATTATACGTGGGCATAGTATAAAGATGGTAGCTTGCATACTTTCAGATATATTGTTATTTGGATAAACACATAGAGATAGCAATTATTAACAGTTGGCAGCCCTGGTGGCTCTTAAGAATACGCTCAGTCATATCTGTTTATGTACACATAGTACATACGAAATTTGGTTGAAATCCAATTGATAGTGTAGAAGTTATATGCATTTAAAAATTGGACCTATCAGCAGGCTTAGAATCACTTTGGCAACACTGCCATGTATGGCCTCCCGGAAATTAAACTGAAATACTATTACCTATATGTTTGCCAATTTTGGAATAGCTCCCATGGATACCTTCCATGATATACAACATGGAGCTCAAATTTCAATTGCGGTTTCTCAGCAGTTGGTAGCACTGACATCATTTTCAAATATGGGCTTGAGATATTCAGGTATAGATCTTTACTCATACCAAATTTGGTTTTGATTTCTGCAGCCGTTTAGGAGTTGATAGGGGGACAGACAGGCAGACGGAAGGACAGACAGACTTTTCCCCGGATCGATCTCGTAAGTCTACTTTTTCCTCATTTTTGCAAAATGTGAAAAGTAGGCCAACAAAGGACTCCTTGAAAAACTGGAGAAAAAAAGAGCGCAAAATTGTGAGAGGAATCTTGGGATCAAAGTACAAAAATGGAATCCAACAAAAGAGATCCAATGAGGAAGTCTACAGAAAAATGGAGAAAATTTCTGACACAATCCAAAAAAGACGGGCACGATATTACAGTCACCTGAAAAGAATGGTCGGAGGAAATTTAAACGAAGAGATCTTTCACTTTTTTGATTCAAACCCCAAAACCACAATTCACTGGTTTTGAAATACGAAAGAAGACCTGCAAATGCTATATATATCTCAGCTGAAGACGCCCTTCTCTTCCGCAAGAAAATATTGACGAACGAGCTAAACCGAGACGAGCAACCGAAGAGAAGACACGGAGGAGCGTAAGCAGCCACTAACAAAGAATGAGGGAACTCTCTTCAGTGTCAAATGCAACAAGACTTAACGAGGTCCTTGATGGCCCCAGCTAATTATATATAATAATAATAATTATAATAATAATAATAATAATTATAATAATAATAATAATAATAATAATAATAATAATAATAATAATAATAATAATGAGTGGGCCCGTGCGAATGTAGATTTATGGGGTAGTAGGGAAGAATGTGGGAGAAGGAAGTTTTAAATATTGAAGAAATGTATTTATTGTTGTTAAAAGGCATACGTACATGAGAAGAACACAAATAATTATGTAGAACAGTGTTTTGTACTTGTCACAGCACCTCTTTGTAGACAATATTCGATGCTACAACGAATTCATCGGCTATTGTTTGCTCGGGAGTTTCTTTTACAGCAATTCTTACATATGCAAAGGATTGAACCCTAGAGAAAGTCTTGGCGAGACCACACCGGAGCCATCTGCTGAGAGACTCCTCAGCTAGCAGTACGTCACGCTCCCGCCAGATGGCTGCCGCCGCCGCACTGCCCTGCGCTCTAGCAGCAGGCTCGCATAACAGTACGCCGCGCTCCCGCCAGATGGCTTCCGCAGCCCTGCGCTCTAGCAGCAGGCTCGCCAGGTTACGGTGCTCCCATTCTAAATGTATATTTTTTAAGGTATTAATTTAATTTAATTTAATTTATTTAATTGTGAGGCATTTCGGCCACACATGGGGTTATGCGGAACCTGTAGGCACCCCATATGTGTAGGTTGGTGTTAACAGGACCTTATTTTCGGTATAAAACCGGAATGGGAATTTAGCAGAATAATATAGGGTGGATTTATGACAAACATAAAAAATGCTCCAGAAATCCTAGAAACAGAAATTGGTCAAATAAAGTACGTAAGGAAGTTCAAATTTTTGGGGGAAATTATTCACGAAAATGGTTTGGAAAAATTTGCTGTAGAAGAAAGAACACGAAAGATGGCGTATGGCATAACCAGGAATACCTACAACAAAGAGTGCTTGTATAAAGATCTTAAAATACAGCGCTACAACACCGTGGTCAAACCGGAATGCCTCGTACTGAACTACACATTGGATACATTACAAGTAGTAGAAAGACGAATTATACGCAAAATACTCGGTCCTTTAAAAATTATTGGGTGAGTGCAACTACGGTGCGCGACGATATTTGAGCGTGATAACGTATTCTCGGACTGATTTCCTTAAACTGTCACTTACGAAATTTCAGCTTCGTATATTTTTTAATTACGGTATGTATTTTGCCGAACGGAAAGTTCACAGGCGAAATGAAGAAAGGCCGAGTTGCACTTCCAGAGAAACTCCAAACACAACCACTCTTCTCTAAAGTTTTAACTCAACAAGACTTGACAGTTTGCTGCTGGCTGCATCTGGGGTAATAGGCTCGTCCGCTAGCTGGGCTGTAACTGGGGTGACAGGCTCGCCCCAAGCTAGCTCGTACACTGTCGCCTCAGTATTTGAATGCAGATTGTTGGAAGAAATGAAAACATAAAAACACTTATAGTGGGCAATTGAAGACTTTCCAGGACTTTCTGGTAGAACTTTTCATGCTGAACAATTCTTACACTCATAGTATATTGTTATTTTTAACGGTTTGTCCAGCGTAAGCTTACAAAGCGCACGGACGCCTGTGTTTATTTAGACTTTTTCACTGAAATCGTTACCGCTCGGCTTCCTTTGATCATAAATAAATTTATTTTCTACAGGTATCTTCCTCGAGATATCTTTTAAAAAATGGTGAAAACCGCATCAAAATCCATCCCGTGACATCCAAAAACTACAGTAGCGACACTCAAGCGCAGCAACAGAAGAGAGAGAGAGAGAGTGTGTTGCAGCAGAAGAGAGAAGAAACGATATCATCAGCTTTCATTGTAACACTTTTTCACGAACGTCATTGTACTCCAAAAATTTATTTGACATTGTCACGTCAAAACTGCAGAATTCTGGAAATTAAGAATTATTGATGAAATATATCGAAAATTAGAAAACATATCAGAAATAATACGGAAGAGGAGATTGCTGCAGGATAGATGACAGCAGGTCTTCACATTCATGTGGTACAATAAGTCAATCTGGGTAAAAGAAGTTGAAAAGGATTTGGAAAGAAACAATATCAGAGAAGAAGATACACGACAGAGGGATATTTTTAGGCAAAAAGTGCTTAAAATGGAAGAATTCCACGGGAGGAAGGGAAAGAAAACCGGCTCGAAATGGTCCGAGGAAAGGAAGAGGAAACATAGAGAGATGATGGAGGAATACTGGATATATATAACAAATACAAAGTATGGTATCATTAAAGCAAATGTAACTGAAAGAATTACAAGACTACACTAATCTTGACCAGAATCTCGCCACTTCAATTGCACTCGGTGTCGCACGCAGAAGACGCAGGGCATAGCTGACAGTCCAGTAGGTGTTCCATGGTCTGTGCTTCTCCGCAATCACAGTTGATAGAATCCACAGCGAGTGCCACTTCTGGAGATTACATCTGGATCTTCCAACTCCGGAACGAAGCCGATTAAGTGCCCTCCACACGATCCAATTCTGTTACTGCCCAGGTGGGAGGGTTTCCAAATGCAGAATTATTTTCAAGTCGAGAGATCCACAATTGTTTCCTTGCTGTAGCTGGAGTTGTTTGCAAGACTGAAGTGGTCTTGAGGAAGCTTCTTCGGGACTTCAATCTTGGGGCTGCTGGAATGTGCCCATGTAATGTGTGGTTTTTCTGATTTGTTCTCTCCACGTCGGCAGCAACTTTGCGACGGATATATGGCAGCGCTATGCCAGCGAGTTTGTACAGTTTTGCAAGTGGCGTAGGTTTCAAACAACCAGTAATAAGCCTACACGTTTCATTCAGAGGAATACTGGAGGAAGAGGAAGGAACAGCAAAGGACAAATCATTGGAATTGGCTCGTGGTCCCTAGACGACCGAAACGAAAATAATAATAATAATAATAATAATAATAATAATAAAATCACGCTGATTGATGACTGAAAACCTGCAGGCTAAACATCTTCTGCAGGGACTAAAAGAGCCTCATCTGGACACTAACTTGTGTAAATTACAGAAGGCTACAACTAGGATAGTTCGTAAATTCATTGACAGTGATCTAAATGATTAAGGTGATGAGTAGGGTTCGGAAGTTAAGACCTAAAGAAATACAAAATATGCCCTAAAAACTAGCTGAACATGACCTAAAAGCTATAAAATATGACTTAAAAACTATGAAATATGACATGAATTTTTTGGATAGTTAAGAGTATCTCTAACATACAGTAAACGTCGTAAGTGCCAAAACGTGATCAGCGATAATACACCACACACATTTAAAAGAATTGTTCCGCCAGAACTGAAGTCTCTTCACCGAACTCTTTCACATACTTTCTGAACTTTACAGCTTCACTTCCGGCATGATGGAGTTCACTGCAGTACTACACGTGTGACCAGTCTGTTATCCGTTGGTAGTGAAGGAGCAAGGGAGCTTTCGCTCAGCCCTGCAAGGAAGAACTGGGCGAGATATAACATGGCATTACCTTGTTTGCTAATTGCTTTTGAGCTAAATATATCTACTGGAGTGACATTCTATTGAAAGGTGGAAGCACACTATCGTCATGTTCCGCGATTTAACTTGTCCAGAAAGATGTGCTAAAAGACGTCCGTAGAGGAGCGCCTTCTTGGAATCAGTTCTTCTAAACTTGCTATCTGCCTGTTCCGGGAAAAGAAAGAAAAATATATCTACTACACTATTCGGAAATCCTGTGTTTGAAACTCGACGCAGATAACAGGCACTTTGTTAACGACGCCTCAATTTAAACAAAAATGCTGAAATTATAACCAAATATGACCAAAACAATAAAAATGGCTGAAATATGCATTTATAGGCAACATCAAATTGCTTTAAACGGGGTCAGGGACCCGTCATTCAAACTTATTTTTCAGATTTCGGCTGAAATGAGCTCAGGGAAAAAAATATGACTTTTCCTTAACATCCGAACCTTAGTGATGAGTATTTGATTCAATATAATCTGCATACTTGCTTTGCATGAGCTGAGAATAATAATAGTCAAACCATAAGCACTTAAAGCACCTGAAGATCGCAAATTAAAAACATTGAGAGCCGAGACAGGAAAATTTTGCATATTCCATCACAGAAAGGATACAAATTTTATGGTCACATCTCTACTGACAAGGAAAGTATCAGGTAAGACAGGTCGAAACCTATGTTCAAACTTTATGTACGTAATCGCTGTACTATAAGAGGACAACGTGCGGAAATCAGCCGCCAGATTGAACTGCAAGGCTTCGAAATCATGTGGCGAATCTATAGCGAGTACCGTACATGTTGGAAGGGACAGCCCTGACCGCCCAAGCACTCAAGACGGGTGGGAAGGAGCCATACGCCCAGCCTCGCTACTACTCCGAGTGCCACAGGGATGTCCAGCTCCTCCAGTCGTCACGCCTGAGTACCAGGATGTCAGGTACGATTTCAGAGCCATGCAGCCTGGCAGCTGATTTTCCGCACGTTGTCCTCTCATAGTACAGCGATTGCGTCCACAAAGTTTCAAGATAGCTTTCGACCTGTCTTACCTGATAATTCCCTTGTGAGTATAAAACGAAATCCCCGATTCTTGGATGTCACGGGTAATCTCGAGAACCACTGAATGGATTTTGATGTGGCTTTCACCATTCTGGAAAGGATTTCTCGAAGAAGGTTTCTGTAGAAATTTATTTATTTATGACAAAAGAAGCCAAACTGTAACAATTTCAGTGAATTAAGTCGAAAAAACACCTGCGTGGTTAAATATCTGTATGCTACCTTCTTCTTCTTCTCCTTCCTATTGTTGTCTCGCTGGTGCAGGGTCCGCTTCTTTTGTTGTTGTTGCTGTTATTGACCTCCATTTTGACCAGTTTTGTGCGTCAGCTGGATTTAGACCGGTAATTTTTAAGTCACCATTTATTGTGTCTAGCCAACGCTACTATGATAGTAAGAAATGTTCACCATGAAAAGTTCTACAAGAAAGTCCGCGAGAGCATACCTCTATCTTCAATACATCGCCCAGTGAAGTTGTTTTTAAGTTTTCATTTCTTCCAACAATCTCCATTCAATTACTAGCTTCCTAGCTAGGAGCGAGCCTATTACCCCAGTTTCAGCATTCTTTCCGCAAAATACACAGTCAAGTTAAGATTGGACGGATGGAGATTTGTGTTTCATGCACCTCGCCATTCTTCAATTACGTTTGACAAGAATTCGTTAGACATGCATCTCCATGATAATATAATTAAGGCTAAATGTCCCGACACTTGGGTAAGAAAATATTTCAACAGATGGCAGTACAAGCGAAGCTGAATTTACTTATTAACTTATTTATCGAAGGGGAGCTCCGATCTGCGATTTGAAAACTGCTATGTACTCTGCCTAGTAGCAGAATTGATATTAATTCATTGCTTACTTTCTAATTTCTAAAACAGAAAAGTTGCTGTTTGTTTTTCAAATATATGATTAAAATTCGAAAAAAAAAGCGGGTAATACGAAAGTTGAGTTTTGCTCACTGATTCCAAAGCCGCATCGAAAACCTAAATCGGTTCAATAGAACCGTCGGGATCACTTTGGGAAGTTTGTGAATAAAAGTGTTACTGTATTTGCAACAAGGCGCGGCAGTAGACCAAGGTCATGGTGAGCGGGTTGGGGGAGGGGATGGGGAGGGGAGCTAGTGATATGAGAGAGCGACAACCTTGCTAGACGGTATGGAATTCCCGAGCATCTTGTCCAATATTGCGATTGACTGTGCTGGTTAGCTCTGAATTATTGTCAAGGTCTGGACATTTCTGAGTGATCCTTTGATATTTTACCAGTTCCTAGTTACGACGTCTTGTTTTTAGTTCATCGATCTCATTTTCTTTTTTAAAATTTATTTTACCGGCAACAGTTGTGTTTTAATGCCCGTTAGGTGTTCTATTTTCGGCACTTTATTTTTCGGACAGTATTTCTGGTAGAATAAATACTTGTACATACAGGTAGACTACGACTGGTGGAGAGCATTACGGTTATCAGGTGGAGTTATTTTTTCGTTTTTGTTGAAAAAATGGATCCCCCCACCAAAACCGGGCGTTCCACTAAATCCCAGGGGAGATTGCGACTAAGTACTAAGAAAAGGAAGCCAGGCCCTAAAAAAAAACACCTCTACATGCCCGTATTTTTTTTTCCTAGTTTATATTTGAAATTATATATTTCGTTACGCTTGCATTAGAGAATCTGTAATTCAAGGAAGGAAGGAAGCTTGTAGTTTAACGTGACCGTTAATCCATGGCCGGCTCTACGGAAGGCCGCGGCGTTCGACCTTGCAACGCTGCACTTCTCTGAACCGGGATGGCCATAGCAGCCGGCCAGCTGTTGATGCGTGTGCTTCGCCACGAAAACAAATTGAAATAACGAAATAATATTTGTTCTTTTCAACATTAAAGTAAAAGGATTGTCAAGAGTGAGTAGGGCTTACTTGGAGTAACAAAACCAATTTGCTTTCAATATTTATTTGACATTTGCAAAATATACAACAGGTTGGCCTCTAACAAAGAATAGCAAGTTTTCTGTGATTACTATGACAAGTTACCCGTTCATTCCTCAACTTCTTGTAATTAATTAACAAAATGTTACTCATTGTTAAGACAATACTTGTGACTACATACACAGGTACAAGTTTTCTCGGCAGTTTCTGACAATTCAATATCTGATAAAATACCGAGTAGACTAAGATTTTGAATTGCTTGGCGTTGATTGTTACATTTACATTTTAAAAATTGTTCCTCAAACTTATCAGAAATTAGTGCCTGCGTACTTCCAACAACATGTTTACACACTGATAAAATAAAATCTGCAGGAACTGTAAGTCCGCCGCTATTTATTTGATTGAAGTAGCTGTCATTTATCTTTTCTTTATTTCTAAGCAAAGCCAAACATTCTTCACATTTTATTCTTGAACATCGCTTGAACGATATGTAACCACAGGCATATATAAAACCCGACTCATCGAATTGTATGTTTTCAGTGTACTTGTCTTCTAAAATATTGTAAAAGGTATCGTCAACAGTAGCTGACGAAAGGCTGCTTGTTGTACTTTCTCCTGAATTTGTATCGGAAGAGGACATTATCATTTCTTTCGAAAAAGTAACTGGTCCATACCTGGCTGAATGAAGGCCAAGCACGCTTTTCAACCTTATTTTCAATTCGGCCTCCATTACCTGAGTAACTGATATATTATAGTTGCCGCCTGTTAGTTGGCGGTACTGCCCAAACCTGGATTCTAATTGGTCACTCTGAAATTTGCCAGTTAACGCATAAGAGGGGTTCACATTCTGTAGAGCATAAATAATAATCTCACGTAATACATAGGTTGTTACATACAAAGCGTTGTAAGTTCCATTGGTTAAACAACTCTTTTTTGAGGAATCATTTTCATCGTTCTTTTTCCACGTGGACAACCATTGGAGGAATGCCTTTAGGAAAGCCAACCTTTTGTCTTCAGGATTTTCGAAAGGCATTTGAAGACTCTTACGTTTAACAACATGGGTGAGAGGCCACTTAATATTAACAATGGACCACCACATTAGGATTACTCTGACAAAAAAAGCAGTCAGTACCTTTATAACAATACTTGTTTAGAGCAGAAACTGTAGATTCGTGAAACACGTTTGTAACCAAAGAAACCCTTTGGCATTCAAGTGAATTTGGATAAACACTTTTAAATGTTAACTTTGGTGCAGACTTAATCAGTAAATCGGATTCTTTTTGTAGATCGCTCTTATGTCACTAAATGATGCTTGAGTTACCTCTTTAAAATCAGGGTTACGGTCATCTGAACTTAAAACATTTGAAAATGAGTCTAAATCTTCCCATACAGGAATAATAAATGATTTATCAATGTCACTTAAATTCAGCCAATTATTTCGTATATTTTTTAATACATGGACACTGTCATATAAAACGAAGGTTTTTAGGGGGTTTCCATCAATATGGAACCAGTAGCCTAATTACTATCAGAATGTTTGGTTAGTTCTTTGACCATAGCACGATTCACACCATTATTATCAGCTATGATAGACAGAATATTTAGGCCACAATCCTGTATTTGCCTGATAACATCTTTTGCAATATCAGCTAGTTGCAAACCCGTTAATTGTTTCACTGGAACTAATTTAACAACCTCTTTCAAATTTCCAAAATCAGAACTAACGAGAAAGGCCAGAACTGTCTTCGCTAAATCGACATATTCATTTGTAGCAACACCAAATAATTGCCCATTTTTTTAATCTAAATTTTGTTTGACATGTATTTCATCAATCTGTAAATTCACAACCCATTCTAAATTTGATAAATCTTTCAAAATGTGACTTAGAAAGTTACTGTTCTCTTCATCAGCTTTCGGGGATGTGGCGAAGGAAGTTGTTAATTTTTGTAAAACTCAGGGATGAGGTAGGGATAAAATATGGTTAAATCTAATTGCGTTATAACACTTTGTAGACTGCATATAAATGAGGAATGCATTTAGAGTTGTAGTGACGTTATATCTAGGTTCTTTAAAAAAGTAAGTGTAAACTGATCTTGCAGAAACATTAACTTTTTTAACAGAATGTCTGAAGTTTCGTTTCCCTGGTTTTCAAGGTCAGTTTTTAGGTTATCTATTAAACTATTAATCTGGACGACTAGTGAACTTACAGAACTTCCAGGTAAGAAAAAAGTCGTGACAAAATTCTATTGCTTGGAACAACTGACTCCACTTACTTAATAATGAATTTCGAAATATTACAGAGCCAGAATGAAGAACAACAGCGTTAGGAATTACGCCTCCATTGATATGAATTTCGACCGTAAAATCATTGTTTACCCTTATACTTGACCTTATTTTAGGTATGCTTGACACATCTAATTTATACAAAATACAATAGTTTTCACTAGTACTTACAGACCAGTCTGTTTTATGCTCCACCAATTTATTTTGTATATCACAAACAAAGGACTCGAAAGTCGTAATTTTGTTGGCTTCCTCAGCAAGGGTCTTCTCACATTCCTCTGCAGACTTTTTCCGTTCTTTTTCTTCTTCTCTTCTTTCTTCTGTAGATTTCCTTATCTTGGAGGAGCACTTACTCAAATACGATGGTAAGTTTGGGAATACCTTTGGAACCGCACGAGGTAACAATACAGGCTTCTTCCGTGTGAATTCCTTATTATTCCCATCACCATCCTTGTATTTTTCAACATAACTTACGTCTTCAGGAAGAAAGCGTTTAATACATACGAAGGAATATTTCGTAGGTACCCAATTGGCTCGAGGAATAGCACGTTCCCATATGGCTTTCAATTGTGGATTTTTTAGGAAACCCAAATACTGTCACAAATCCTTCAGTTCTTATCGATGAACGATAATTAGCCTTACAATTCGGCACAACACAAGTCTTTGGCATTGTAGCTAGCCACTATACAGTAATAATCAATGGTATAATTTCATTTACATAGAGTATTTTGAAGAAAACACGAGCGCTTGACACATTTTCCATGTAACTCAGTGGGCTAGGCAGAGCAGACTGGCCATTCAAGGCAGGGTTGCCAATTTTCGCTTGCCGCGGCCTTCCGTAGAGCCGGCCATCGTTAATCTCGCGATCATAAGCCACGGGACCTCCGTTTTACGTGGAATCCGAACCACAGGACATGGCATTTCACATCGAAAATCTCACATAATCTGTAATTCACTGAGCAGTTATGATTTCACTTATATTTTACCTGTAGCCTACAAGTTGGATGACTAAAGGTCACCCCGCAATCTGCAGGCTACATGGCTGAACAGCGCAGCGGTTGCTTGGTAGGCCTAGGCCCTTCATGGGCTGTCGTGCCACGGGTGTAGTTTTTTTTTTACTTCTAATACATACGTTTAGGGGGAGCCTCCGTGGCTTAGGCGGCAGCACGCCGGCCTCTCACCGCTGGGTCCGTGGTTCAAATCCCGGTCACTCCATGTGAGATCTGTGCTGGACAAAACGGAGGCAGACAGGTTTTTCTCCGGGTACTCCGGTTTTCCCTGTCACAATTTCATTCCAGCAACACTCTCCAGTCTCATTTCACTTCATCTGTCATTCATTTAATCATTGCCCCAGAGGAGTGTGACAGGCTTCGGCAACCGGCACTCTGCATATCCTCGCCGCTAGATGGGGGCTTCATTCATTCCATTCCTGACCCGGTCGGAGACTGGAAGCAGGCTGTGGATTTTCATTTTCGCATACGTTTAGGAGTACAAGATCACGAAATATTCAGTGTCAACTTTTTTCAGAGAAGCAAGTTCGACTTCAAATGAAAACAATGCGTTGTGTGGAAAAATAAAGGCGTAGCGATTGTGAAAATGGAAAATTGGTTTCCGGAAATACTGGATTGGGATCCATAAAGACTGCAAACAGTACCTTTGAACTACCAGCGGGCAAGCTGGAGACAACTGCTAACTGCAACCAAATTAATGCGTTCTTGCTTGCAGCCCCTAATTGCAAAACGTTCCCAGCTAGTATCAAACACTACCAGCGATGCTGCCGAAAGTTATATGTCCTTGTTGCAAAATTCACGGGGAGTAATCAGATCAATCGAGGGAAACGAGGTTCCTTCACTCATTGAACAAAAGCTGCCGGGCTGGACTTTCACTTTGGACCATACTGGCACTATAAAACAATGAAATCAGTTTAGAAGAAAAAATCTGCCACAATACTGAAGGGCACTGCACTCAGCAGAAAGAGAAGAAGAGCAGCTTGCCGAAAAAGTTATTTGCGTCGTGAGAAGGGAAAAGAATGTCCCGACAACAGTCTAATGAAATGAAACGTACTGTCTCATGTGATTATGGAAACCGATCAATGCAGTTGGATTTCGATGAGGTATTGTTGAGAGAGTTTAGTGATGAGAAGATCAAGCAACTAACGCTCAGTGATGGCCATATACAAAAACTGGAAAAGTAAACAAGGGGCCAGAGGGTAAACGAAAAGTGGCACACAGCTAGAAAGGACAGACTTGCGGATCCAATTTTAGATATGTATGCAAGAGGAAACCTACCTCGAAATTGGCTCCAGTAGCAAAATACATTCTGTACGACGAATTTCACTCAAAAGCAATGCAGTATGACTGTGATAATGAGCGATTTGCAAAACGAAATTTAGAGGAGAAATCGGTAGAAAAGTCGAAGAATGTGGTCTTTTCATACATAAAACTTATGGGTCCTTAGGTGCCTCCCCAGACGGATTAATAGGAGACGACGCTATAGTCTGAAGTCTACTGCCCTTATTCTGCACGGAATATGACCATACTGGAAGTCTGCAAAAAGCTAAAGGTATTTTGTTTGGCAGAAAGTAAACGAAAATATAGCATAGAGAATATCAAGAACAGTGCCATTCAGAAGAGAACAGATTGATAACTCTCTAACTCTTACATGATTTTTATTTCCAAAACCAGGGCCAGTTGGAAATAACACAGCGGGAAATATGTTAGTTTGTGGTATGGATGCCTAAGGACATTCACATAGAAACCAAGAGGGACGAAAAGTTCTCGAGACAAAGCATGCGTATGTAACTCACATTCTGCTACGAGAAAATCTTGTTTCCTGAGATCATTGATCCCAGGATGACCAGATCAATGGATATAAGAGAACCTGAGGTGAATTAAAATACTGAGTGTGTGTAAATCATGATCTTTGATATGGAAAAAATTGAAGCATTGATTTCAAGAACAGGAAATAATTAGGTATAATACTCTTTTTTGTTTCTGGTACGCAGTACTAGTGCCTGTGCTAACAATAGGCAGATGGAATATCTTAGGAACTTTAATTCTATACAGGGTGTAACAAAAAGGTGCAGGACACATTCCTCACACGTAGACGAATCATTTTTTTAAATATGAACATGGGTCTGGAAACGCTTTGTTTCCATGTTATATCTCATTGTTTCCAAGTCATTAATCACGGGAACACACAAGAACAGAACGTACCAGCATACCACATGCAGCTCTTGCTCACAGGGGATGTTCAATGTGCCCTCCGTGCATCAACCCACCACCGTAGTGAATCCCGGATGCGCTGTTGTATCCCTGGAGTACTGCGTATGGTCTTCCATAATACGGGCACGGAGACTCTGGTACTGGGGTTCGATACACAAGAGCCTTCAAATGCCCTCCGTGCATCAACCCACCACCGCAGTGAATCCCGGATGCGCTATTGTATCCCTGGAGTACTACGTATGGTCTTCCATAATACGGGCACGGAGACTCTGGTACTGGGGTTCGATACACAAGAGCCTTCAAATGCCCTCCGTGCATCAACCCACCACCGCAGTGAATCCCGGATGCGCTGTTGTATCCCTGGAGTACTGCGTATGGTCTTCCATAATACGGGCACGGAGACTCTGGTACTGGGGTTCGATACACAAGAGCCTTCAAATGCCCTCCGTGCATCAACCCACCACCGCAGTGAATCCCGGATGCGCTGATGTATCCCTGGAGTACTGTGTATGGTCTTCCATAATACGGGCACGGAGACTCTGGTACTGGGGTTCGATACACAAGAGCCTTCAAATGCCCTCCGTGCATCAACCCACCACCGTAGTGAATCCCGGATGCGCTGTTGTATCCCTGGAGTACTGCGTATGGTCTTCCATAATACGGGCACGGAGACTCTGGTACTGGGGTTCGATACACAAGAGCCTTCAAATGCCCTCCGTGCATCAACCCACCACCGTAGTGAATCCCGGATGCGCTGATGTATCCCTGGAGTACTGCGTATGGTCTTCCATAATACGGGCACGGAGACTCTGGTACTGGGGTTCGATACACAAGAGCCTTCAAATGCCCTCCGTGCATCAACCCACCACCGCAGTGAATCCCGGATGCGCTGTTGTATCCCTGGAGTACTGCGTATGGTCTTCCATAATACGGGCACGGAGACTCTGGTACTGGGGTTCGATACACAAGAGCCTTCAAATGCCCTCCGTGCATCAACCCACCACCGCAGTGAATCCCGGATGCGCTGATGTATCCCTGGAGTACTGTGTATGGTCTTCCATAATACGGGCACGGAGACTCTGGTACTGGGGTTCGATACACAAGAGCCTTCAAATGCCCTCCGTGCATCAACCCACCACCGCAGTGAATCCCGGATGCGCTGATGTATTCCTGGAGTACTGCGTATGGTCTTCCATAATACGGGCACGGAGACTCTGGTACTGGGGTTCGATACACAAGAGCCTTCAAATGCCCTCCGTGCATCAACCCACCACCGTAGTGAATCCCGGATGCGCTGATGTATCCCTGGAGTACTGCGTATGGTCTTCCATAATACGGGCACGGAGACTCTGGTACTGGGGTTCGATACACAAGAGCCTTCAAATGCCCTCACAAATAAAAGTCCAGTGGGTTTAGGTCCGGAGAGCGTGGAGGCCAGGCAATTGGTCCACCTATACCTATCCGTCACCAAATCTGTTATTTAGAAGCCGACGGACATTAATACTAAAATGAGGAGGTGCTCCATCGGGCATGAAGTATATGTTTTGTCGCACAGCTAAAGGCACTTCTGCTAAGTCGCATGGCAACGGGGCCATGTAAAACAAAACACTGGCGGTGAACCTACAATAATGACAACGTAACCAGACGTACCCAAGGGTGCATGTTCCCCATGGTTCTCACGTTCTCTTCTTGTGTGTTTCCCATGATCAATGACTTGGAAACAATGGGGTTTAACATGGAAACAAAGCGTTTCCGGACCTATGTTCATATAACAATGTCTTCGTCTATGTGTGAGGAATGTGTCCTGCATTTTGTGCCCTACCTTTTTTTTGTTACACCCTGTATATGTACATACTAATGTTGTTCTTGGTATGCATTTTCAAAATCTGTTTATTGTAATAAAATAGCCTATATACTGTGCCCAATCAGTCACGGCAGTCTGGCATCGAACTCGGGTCTCATCAGAGAAGACCAGGCACATGGTTATGCCTAGAGTCGAACCATTGATCTCTGAGGGGAAGCAATTACAGGGAACCCAAAGAGCAATGAGAGGTATACTGACATATAATAATGTAGCATGATTTCACGACCTATATGTGAATATTATAGCAGTTTAAGGTGAAGAATTGTGGCCAAATGCAAGGAAATATACGTTTTCAGAGCATACGAGAATGAGAGGAGGCCAGTTTGGCGTTTTACAAATTACACTTAGCAAGTGGGCGGAGACCTTAGGCGCCCAGCGCACTATTTACGTCTGGACCGAGGAGACAGCCCAAAATTAATGACTCGGGTATTCACCGCTTGACAACGATGGAATTGGGAGTAGGGATGATGGCCCACGGAAATTAATTAATTACAGCGAAGTGGAGCATTGGAATGGAGTGAAATATACACCCAGGTGAATATATTCACGGAGAGGTAATTTAGGAGTGGTTTTACACCTAAATTAAAGCTTATATCTCTAAATGAACGAATTACAACCTAGCCTACGCTCGAGAGCAGTGATTTTGTGACCAGCCAAAGGGGAACCACCACGATGGCGTCCTGACGCGCTGAACTAAGGCAATTAATTGTAATTAATTGGCCGAAGCGATCGCCGGCACGCGAATGTTTATGAAACCTCCACACCTAAATAAACAAGATGTATATGTCATTTCGGCTGAAGAGGTATTATTTCAAGAAAGGAGTCGCTCTCATGTGTCCAGTGGACTATTTTGTACGAGAAACCTTTATATGGGGGGGAGCAGCTCACACCAGCCAGTTGTCTTGTTGTCTTCAGTCTGTACACACGTAACTAAGACGCTGCCAGTAAGCACGCGAAATGTTAAAGTATCAACGCCCAGCCGTCGAAGAACAATAGAAGCAAGTCATAAAGCTTCATAAGTAATCATGAAGTGCGTCGAAGTAATTTAATACAGATATTTATCTATTATCTGACGCAAATATAAATTCGCCACAACGAAAGAGTAACTTATAATGTTTTTGAACATTACACATACCAGGAGGTACTGTCAGAGTTGAATATGACATTATCATCAGGATCACTACAATGATGGGAGCTTGGGAAGCATTGCCACTTCATCTTGACAGTGAGCTGAACGATATTGCAGGTGACGAGGATCGAACGTCCGTAAACGCTGTTAGATTTTCACGTAGACCAGCGGTTGGAGTAATCGCATCGCATCTCTGAGATCAGGCGTAGGAGAAGTCCGATTTAAGGATCAACCTGTGAAGTAGTGAATAAGTGAACATAAATTGTGTAATAGTGATTTAAAAGTGTTCATGTGTATAGTTATTAATATGCATTGTGTAGAAATGAAAGAGGCCACTGATAAAAGTATGTTTATCAGGTGGAAAATGTGTGAATTTAAGTGTTGTGTAAAATATAACATGATGGCTTAAATCAAGCGTCATGGTAGCGCCAAAGCTGAAGTGCTGGCACTATCCAGCGAAAAAGAAAAAGTGAGTACCAATTTACAATGTTATTATAACTAAATAGTTCACCATATAACGATGCATCACTTTGAAACTAAGATGTAACAGTCACTTACTGAACGAGTTTTCACCACTCGTCTTGAATAAGAGATGGCTTGGAAGGTGATTTGTTTAGGGCCATTCAGGCCGAAAATAGTGATGGATGTAACGGTAACGTTAAATGAATAATAATAATAATAATCTGGGGTCGGCAACAGTAAAGTAATAGGCACTTTTGGCCTAAATAACGTTCAAAGTGTCATGTCTAATATAAAGATACTGTATTTTGGTAAACAGTAAGAAAGTAAAGTGGAATATAGCGAGATACGAGAGTTTTCTTCAGTGTCAATGAAGTGTTGAATGAATATTTAATACGGTCAAATCTTAGGATTGTGTTTGAGGACCATTAAAGTAAAGTAAGCCAGTAAATTTATACCTTTTTATTAGGAGCTATTTAAAGCTTTGGCTTAAGTAATATGACAGAGAGAACGCGGGTGCCTTAATAATTGAGTCATCTATGTGAAGTGTTTGAAGCCGCATATTGCGTGCAGAAATAACGTAGAATCCAGTGATTTACGTAAATAAATAATTGCGGGGACCAACTAGTATAGCTTGCGCGTTAGGTGAGAAGTTGGCTAAATCTACGAGTAGTATCGCCCTTGAGCGTACTGTATTATTCGCAGCGAATTGGACAGAGCCTGTCTGTATCCATCGTTTGCATGAATTATGGCCACGAATGACGTCCGTCGAGACGCAGTGAGCATGTGTATAAATGATCTACCCTGAGAGGTAAGGATCATATTCGTCGTTTAGGAAACGCAGATTTCCTTATATTTTATTGACAGCTGCTGGTGAAAATCGTGGATTTTCACTATGATGCGCGTCTAAAGCCACTAGTAGTCACCATAGAACGGCAAGGCTATCACAGGAATACCATCCCCAGCCATGAATGTTATTAAGGAGCCGAGTTGAGCCCAATACACTGTAAAGATAGGTGTTAAATAATTAAATGACTCAATTACTTAGGAACCACACCTAGCGTAACTCCAGTACTGCAATTGTAAACAAACTTGACCTTGACAGCAGATGAGAGGAGGTGGGGTAGTAGACCACTTCTGCGGCGGCCATCTTGACTAGCCAGCTGGAACGAATTTTATTGCCTGCTAAGGGGAGAGAAGGTCGGTCGACCAGTCCCTTGTAAATTAGAGTCATAGTAGGACACTGAAGAATCTCGATATTTCAATATGCAATTATGATATGAGTATTATGATGATGCCAATTGAATTGAATGGTGTGTTGCAACACACATACGTTGTTGGATCATAGAAATCAGATAATATTTGGCTCAGTTATTCTCTGAGAAGGAAAACTGAACCAAAATAATGTAGGCATCTTCTTTTGGAATGCATTTTGCCAGTTCACGCTAATTTATGCAGACGGGTATGTGATTTCTAAGAACATGACACGTTTGTAACGATATAAGCCCGACAAGACCCTGAAAATCGTTGTATGGTGAAACTATAAATAATTCTATCCATGTTTATTTTGGAAGGGAAGTGTACCACTTTTTAAAGCGTTCATAGTGATGGAAAGAAGGAAGATGATTCACACGACACCACAAATAATTGTTAATTAATGCAGAAAATAATGAATTTATGCTAAGCAAAGTAAATGCCATAAGAAACGGAGTAATGTTTTATTAATGTCATTTTAATGTCATATGCGATTTTTGTGTTATGATACTCCAGTTAAGTAATTGTGTCACATGATGAACACTATGGAAACCCATGGAAGTCTGAAAGTATCATTGACAGGATGCTAGAATTAGATTTGAGTGCAGTGTAGCACTATTTTAAGAAGAAAACTCACAGAATAACCCTATTTTTATTTGTGGGAATTAAATATAATTTATCCTTTATTTGTATTTGTTGTATAGCCATGATTTTATACCAGTAAATATTTTATTTTAGGAATATGTTGTGTATTTCATGTAGAGTAGTTACCTGGTAGACTCAAATCCTGAGCATGTGGTCGTATGGTGGGCAGGAACGTCCCATACCTCGAAAGACCGTGAGTTAGCTGGGATACGAACACATGGTCCACATGATGACAGTTGAGTACAATACCGACAATTGTAATGAGAAGAGGTCCATTACAACAAGAATTCAAAAAATGGAAACTGCTTTTCAGTTAACGAAAAATACTTACAACAAAAAGAGTCTTTCCTGGAAATGCAAAATTCAACATTACACAACAGTGATCGGGCCCGAAGCTCTCTACGCTTCAGAAACTCTCACTTTCCAACATAGAACACTTCGAGATCAGTTGGAAGTGAAGGAACGTAAAATAATGAGGAAAATCTTAGGGCCGAGAATCAAAGATGGTGTTCATCTTCCAAAGCCAAATGCTGAAATATATAAAACCATCTCCAAAATCACAGAAAAAATGCGTATGCGAAGAATCCAATTCTTGGGGCACCTGGAAAGAATGGACCCAAATAGACTAACTCACAAAATTCACACATACTTGAAAAACAAAACAACTAGATCAAATTGGTACAAACAGACTGAAAAGGACTTGCAAGAATTAGGATCGCCGTATATCCTAGACCGAAATGTCATCAGAACACTTGCACTCACACGGGGTTTCGAGGAGGATGAAAGACGGCCATACCACCATATCTGGTCTGCACAACGGAAGCAAACCCATTCGTTGTGTATGAAGGAGTACTGGGCTGCAAGAAAGGCTAACCATTGTTGATTCCGCGTGGTCCTAAGAGACCCATTCGCGACGAAGAAGAAGAAGCCTATATAAATTAACTTTTATTATTATTTCCATGAAAATTGAAGTAAGATATAGTGATTGGCCTCACGGACTCGTTTCAGATCTCATGAAAAAAAAGGGGGAATTAGAGTCAAAAGAACCAAAGACCCATACGAATCACCAAAATGTATGTTTATGTATGTAGGTCTATGTGCGTGCGCATTTGGCCTCTTATAAATCGATGCTCCATTGATTTGAATTTTTCACGGTTTGTGGTCCTGTTTGTTTTGTCTAGAAGACGATACCTAGAATTGGACGTCCGTATCAGATGGTTTTCAGAATGGATATTCCCAATAAACCTGAACACTAACATCTTGTCCATCTTTTTTTTTCTAAAATATCAAGAACGTGACAACTACAAACCAGTCATATCATTATTCAATTTTGCATCGAGTGAAACCAGTCGCTGCTCTGTGCGGTAAGAATTATGCCATACAAAGCACTACTAATGTCGGAACAATACGATTTTTGTTCGGGAGTTTATACTCAAATAACTCTAAAACAGTTGCCTAAATGGGAATCCAGCGCTGTCAGCATCTATCCTGAGTGTGTTTTCACCGGTTATTCCACACTCCCTCCAGGTAAATGACGAGATAGTACAGTACGTGAAGTCTCAGCGCACCTGCCCCAATCCTGACTCTAATACAGTTAGACATCACTGATGATGATGATAATAATAATAATAATAATAATAATAATAATAATAATAATAATAATAATAATAATAATAATAATAACGTTATTGGTTTTACGTCCCTTTTAACTACTGCGGCTTTTAGAGACGCCGGGGTGCCGGAATTTTGCCCCAGAGGGGATCTTTAACGTGCCAGTAAATCCAATGACACGGCTCCCTCGCATTCGCGCGCCCTCAAATGCCAACTGGCTGCACTAGGATTCGATCCTGCAACCTTGGGAACAGCAAGCGAGAACGTTACCGCTGAGCCACGCAGCCAGCCAAAGGTACTGATGACCAAGATGTCCCAAGCCCCTACAATGTATTATTATCAACAAGAACGACAACAAGAATGTTTGGGGAAGTAAGAAATGTATCTGTACAAACACACTGTTAAACGTTAAGCGTGACACTACTACAGTATAATTTGAATGCTCAGAAATTGTTCCACGACTTGTACATGTAACTTGCCGAACTATAATATGTATGACAAGAGGAAGACAACTCGTGCCTGTCGTCAAATCGTCCCATTCTCACTCGGCCCTGTCAGCGTGTTCATCATTTTCCTTGCGCAAGAGATCTTGTGAAGCCGCGCCGCTACCCCTCCCACCCTTTTCTAAACAATAATTCCCAAACTAATGCGGTCGATTCCATTCACCCGATTTTAAATCTGAAAAATGCATTGGAATCAGGAAATAAATCTCCGTTTTCGTATTAGCAGGTTTTATTTTTCATATTATAAGCAGAAATATAAAAAACTCTTAGTAACTCTTTTGTTTTTCACAGTTTGGAAAATGGATCGAATTAATATCAATTTAATTGCAGTCTAGTATACATAGTGGTTTTCAGATCGCAAATACGAGCTTTCGTTCAAGAGAAAACTGAAAAAAGAAATTGTCTCACTTTGGTGCTGCTTCGTGGTGTCACAATTACAAAATAAAAAACGGGACATTTAGCCTTAAACAGTCCAGTCAGTGAATTTAACCCATCCTGCCGCGACGGAAAACGGATATAGGTCATAGGTGTCCTACCAACCTACCTCTTCTCTTCATTAGCAGTCGCCAGAAACATCTCTCCTCTCCCACTCGTCTCAATACCTCTTCATTTGTGACCCTGTCTACCCATTTGATCATCATTCTCCTGTATCACCACATTTCAAACGCTTCAATTCTCCTTTTTTCTGCTGCGTCAACAGTCCAAGTTTCACTTCCATAGAGCTCCACGCTCTTGACGTCCTAATACCTAAATCTATATTCAATGCCATCAGATTCCTTTTCTGTAGAAATGCTTTCCTTGCCTGTGCTAACCTGCTTTCCATCACTGGTTATTTTGCTTCCTAAGTAACAGAAGTCTCCTACTTCCTTCAGCTTTTCACCTGCCAATTTGATGTCCATAGAGGTTTCTGATTCATTTCGACTACATTCCAATATTTTTGTTTTACATTTATTAATTTTCATCATGAATTCTTTCAAGACAGAATCCATACCATTCAAAAACTCAGGCGGGTCGGCCAAGATGGCGATGTCAGAGGTGAAATTATTTCTCCTTGAATCTTCACTCTTTACTCCAATTTCCTTCATTGCTTGCTCAAATGTAAAGATTGAAAAGTATGGGTGATAAGTTGCAGCCTTACCTCACACCTTTCTGAATACCAGCTTCTCTCTCATGTACTTTAGGTTGAATGACTGCTGTCTGGAGTCGCTAAGCAAGAAATCGTATTGATGACAGCCAACATCCGATGAGGATATGGGACAAAAATAAGAATAATAATAAGAAGACTAGAGCTATCTCCGAAAAGCCACAACAATTGGCCGGTAGAAATAACACAAGACCTACAAGAAATTGATATCAACGAAGACATCATTCACAATAGAAGAATACTAGCGGGCCCGTGCGAGAAATCTCGCATGCTCATAAACCACACTCTCCCTAATAGGTTTTGCAAATCGAACACTTATTACAAAAATTGATATTTGAGAAATTTAGAATGCAATTTGTCACTGATTGAGTGTCCTGTAACACTCACCGGTTATTCGATATTTTTGAACTTATACGATTTGAGTACTCATTCCTCTGATTTAGGCTACTGCTTCTGAAATCCATGCAAAATGATAAAGGAAAGACCTCAGAATGTTAAAATGACTTAAAAAAAAGGCGACACAGCGGCCAAAATGTGAAGTGGACCCCAATTATGGAGCGTATCTTCCTGCAGCAACAGTAACTGGAAATCTCACACTTCGTACAGTTTTTAAAAGTCATTTTCTAATGAAATTATAGATATTTATGAAATTAGAGTGCAATGCGTCACTGGTAATGTATATTCTCTTTCATTTGAATGCTCATTTTTCACGATCGGTCTCTTGTGAGCGCCGCAGGAGGGATGCATACTACTGAAATAATATAAATGATTTACAAGCATAATTTTCTGAGAAACCTACTGGGAAGAACACAGGATGAACAGAAGAACACAAAATAGAACACAGTTATTGTTATTCAGTTGCTGATTGGGAAGGAGGCGGCCTTGGACCTAAGTTAGGAACCATCCCGATATTTGCCTAGAGTAGAAGTGGGAAACCACTGAAAACCACTTCTTCACAGTTTTGCCTCACAAGGCTGAGTGTACCGCAAGTTCCAGCTCTCGGACCAGAATTAAATTGCTTGGCGGGTATCCACATACTGTAATTGTGCAGGTGACAGGTGTGTCCGCCCACGCCATCTAGCGGCAGGATTGGTACCGCAAGCTTCCCAATGAGGCAGCAGGTCGCAGCATGTGGTAATTATCCTACGGTAATACATTAGTTTGTAGACCATCACGAACAGAACTAGCGAATCTACTGTCGACCAAAGTATTATGTGTACTCCAGTTTGAAGGTTGTTTGTGAAGTAACCAATAGACCTACATAAAATCCAATAACATCATCATTTTCAACGTTCTCTTTTAGGTTAGTTCATGTAGGTTTGGAATTTTTAATTTATATTTTAATGTCTTTATCGCAGTTGGAACACAAAAAGGGCCCGTTTTAAGCGTGTTTCAACCATGCATCACATTTAAGAATTATTATCTCAAAAACCCCTTATCAGATCGAGTCAAAATTTTAACACAATATACATTGGAATGTTGTATAACTGGATTATTAATTTCAAAATTTTGTGTGTTCAAGAAAGAATGTAATCATCAATTTTTTAAGGTTACGCTGTATGCCTTACACCTTTCTGAATACCAGCTTCTCTCTCATGTCCATCAGCTCGAATGACTGCTGTCTGGTTTCTGTATAGATTGTAGATCACCCTCCTATCCCTGTACTTTATTCCAATCATTTTTAAAATGTCAAACAACTTACTCCTATCAACGTTATCAAAGGCCTTTTTTAAGTCTACAAAAGCCATGAACTTTCTTTTATCTTTCGTTATTCATTCTATCTTCCAAGATCTTCACCCAACTCTGTTTCTATATGTATTTCCATCCTCTTGTCTAGTCAGAATCTTTGAAGCATGAGTGATCAAGCTGATTGCACGGTAATCATCACATCTGTCCGCTCCTGCTTTCTTTGGTATTGGGGAGATAACGTTCTTCATAGATTTAAAAAAAAAGTCGCGCTGACTAAGAAGTGCACCTACAGTACATATTTGAACATCTTCGATTTGGGTGATTTAGCGCAATTCTGTGATTTAAACGTTTGTTATTGGATCGTGATTTAGTTCGTTCCGTACACAGAATCATCATTATCGGTCTCAAAAGAGAGCTGATATAGATTACGCCATTATTGTGTCCTCTAGTACGACCCATTGCGCCATGTACTTGCCACTTTTTCTAGGAACATATCTCTGCTGAGGAATGTCAGAAATGTCACAGCGCATTTAATGAGGCAATTATTTATCTCTGCTATTGTGTTAGGTTTTTAGTCGCTTTAATGAAAGCAATTATCTGTGCCCCTGTATTCATTACTGGCTGTGCAATACTTCCAAATGGGCAAGCGTCGGCATACGGCTTTGCCTGGGCGGGTTCAAACCTGGCCAAAGTCGTCGGATTTCCCAGTATGCCTTCCTTCGGATGGGAAGTAAAGCCGGCGGTCCCATATCATAGATTTATGGCATATAAAACCACCTTCCATTAACTAAAATTGTGTGAAGCTAAATTTGTAGGTTAGAATTTATTAACGCTCTATTAGTTCCAACGTTTGCCGCCAGGTACCGGATGCAGTAGCATCTAGTATCCTAGATCACAGCTAGGTGTCATTGACGGTAGTCTAAATTTGGTAGCAACAGTAGCAACTACTTGAAATTGATTGTCTCAGACCTTACCTGAATCACAGATAACACACACTAATACAGTCATCACAATTAACACCGGTTATCAGACGCACCCAAAGTACACGGGGCTACATGACCGCGTTCTCGCAGCCCCTAAACTGAGGAACCAACCAACCAGTGATGGACGAAGCAAAGAGGATATAAAAAGTAGGTTGGCTCAGGCAAGGAAAGCATTTCTACAGAAAAGGAATCTGTTGACATCGAATATAGATTTAGGTATTAGGAAGTCATTTTTGACAGCCTTTGTCTGGAGCGTGGTGCTCTATGGAAGTGAAACTTGGACTATTGGTGCAGCAGAAAAGAGGAGAATTGAAGCGTTTGAAATGTGGTGTTACAGGTGACAGAGATCAGATGGGTAGGTAGGGTAACAAACGGAGATGTATTAAGACGAGTGGGAGAGGAGAGATGTTTCTGGCGACTGCTAATGAAGAGAAGAGATAGGTTGGTAGGACACTACTAAGACACCCAGGAATAGCAAGGTTAGTTATGGAAGGAAGGGTCGAGGATAAGAACTGTAGAGGTAGACCAATGTTAGAATATGTTTAATAGATGGTCTCGGATGTAGGGTGTGGTAGCTACGTAGAGATGTAACTATTAACTCAGGACAGGGAGGTATGGAGAGCTGCATCAAATCAGTCTAAAGGCTGAAGACTCAAACAACAACAACAACAACAACAACAACCTGAAGAAAATGTTACATGGATTATTCGTACACGTATTAACACATGCTGGGCCATGTTTCGTCTCGTCAAGCGAGCATCATCAGATCCAAACACAGCGGTCCTCCAATAACCACCCGTTAAAGGCACAAGTGCGCTAACTCATCTTGATGAATACTAAACCATTAAGCCACTGAAAAATGAACCATTTATTTTAATATCTAAAAGTTTGCAAGACTGGCAAAATCACAACCAGTTTCCCTCCACCAACTAATTCTTGTGTTATTTTTAGCCCCAAACTAGAATTGTAAACACAAATATGATGATGATAAATATTGGGTGTATTGAGGGGGCTAACATCAAGGTTATCGGTCAATAATGCTTTGGGTGAAAATGAAAAATGATGATGAGATGAACACTAGAACTAAAACTAACTTACTGACTATAAAAAGGGAAGGACAGATGATGATGATGATTGTTGTTTAAGGGGCCTAACATCGAGGTTATCGGCCCCTAATGCTCTGGGTGATAGCGAACATGACAATGAAATGGGAACCAGAACGAAAATTAAGTGAGACGGAAAATACTTACAAAATGTAGCTCAGATTGAAACAACTCACAAAATGGAGAGCGGTAATACTTACAAAATGTAATTGAAATTGAAAATACACAATGCAATTTAGATTGAAAAACGCACATTTCAGATCCAAAATAGTCACAAAGTGCAATTGAAATTCAAAATGCTTACAAAATGTATGGTAGATTCAAACTAATCATTTGTATGGACAATACTTACAAAATTCAATTTAAATTGAAAATACTTAGGCCTACAATATGTAATTTAGATTCAAAATACCCCAAAATACAATTGAGGATCAAAATACTTGCAAAATGCCCACCATACAAAATGCAATTTAGATTGAAAATACCTACAAAATGGAGTGTAGATGCAAAAGATTCGGTAAGGGGAATTTTAGATACACGGGGGGTAATTAACAAAAACTGTGCGGGAATCTTAAGAGAAAAGGGAATACAATGAAAAGAAAAACAAGAGGTCTGACCCCTCGAAGAAGGAGGGATCAGGAAAGATGAGACAAGGCCCAATTAAGGCGGGAAAGTGAAAGACTCCCTAGGCCTCGGATGCCCTAATACCGTCCGGGTTGGAAGAGAACAAGAGTTGACCAAGGGAGGTCGACCGGAAAGAAGACTGAGAGTAGCCCGGCACAAGTAAGTGGAAGCAATGCTGGACTCAGCTGGGGCCCCGTGGTCGCCAACTCACGTCCCACTAGATGTGAGCCCCTGGGGGAGGGAAGGACAGAAAGAAGCTTGACTGCGCTCTACTCTACCCACGATACTTTGAGCATTCTTCGGTAAAACTTGACGAGACCTACTTTATGGGAGACAATTCTGATATTAACCAAATTACCTGAATTAATAGTCGGGAAAATATCTGGATACTGTAGGTGTCTGAGACCCACCCGGCCATCCCGAATATAAACACCACTTATAGGCCTAAAGGCGAAATTCCAGCTCACTCAGCCATCATGTACGGTATTGCCAACCCCACGCATTCGGTATTATATCACATCTGGTAAGCCTACCCATTAGGTGCCGATAACCTAGATGTTAGGCCACTTAAAACATCATCTTTTGAGAGGAGATACGCCATGACTCCAGGCAGTTATGAGTTTGAAACCCTTGCCGATGTTGTGGGATATTGTCGTGTAAGCTTATCCAAGATAGCAAAGACATTTTCTAGATGTCGTGAGCTTTCTGTTACCTATAATATTGGCAAAATCTCTCATGTTTATAGACATTGTAATGCACTGGCATCTAATTTAGTTTAATTGTTCACATATCCTCAAGATGGCGGCTCTGCGCAATTTTAAAATTAAAATTAAGTTTATATTTCTTGTGTATTAATCATGCGATTCAAGTGAACATTCGAATAATGAACCTACGCAAAAATCGTCATCTAATAGTACATGGCTCTATGGCGACCATCTGAAATATTAAGACGGTCCTCAATATCTATTAATCTATGACATCCCGCAGAACCTCAAATCTAGTGGGACGTAGGGTGGCGACCACGGGACCCCAACTGAGTCCGGCATTGCTTCCACTTACTTGTGCCGGGCTCCTCTGCGTCTTATTTCCTGTCGACCTCTCTTGGTCAACTCTTGTTCTTTTCCGACCCCAACGGTATTAGGGTATCCGAGGCCTAGGGAGTCTCTTCCTTTCCCGACTTAATTGGCCCTTATCTCATCCTTCCTGACCCCTCCTTCTTCGAGGGGTCAGACCTCTTGTTTCGTTTTCTCTTTAAAATTGCCGCACTGTTTTTGTTACTTGGCCCCCCGTGTATCTAAATTCCCTTCAGCGATTTTTTTTACATCTACACTTCATTTTGTAGGCATTTTTAATATACGTTGCACTTCGTTAAGTTTTTCCGATCTATATTGCATTTCGCGAGTGTTTTCAACCTCAATTGTATTTTGTAAAGATTGACAATCTAAATTGCTTTTTAGTAAGTCTTTCAATGTAGGAGCAGGGCATTTTAGTGAGTATTTTGAATTTCAATCGAACTGAAATTGTGTATGTTGATAGAGGCTATGAACATAAGTTCACGTATAGGACTTTCAATAACCTGGTGAGCACAAATCTAACATGGCGGCGACGCGAAATATAAATATTTAAATCGACGTTTCTCGCGATTTAAACATCCGAGAGCAGTGAAACTTGTACGGTAAATGCTTATACAAATTTTAATGCACTGGCATCTAATTTGTTTCAATTGTTTTCATAACCACAAGATGGCAGCTGTGCGAAATTTTAAAATCTGGTTTTCATTTCTTGTGTCCTAATCATGCGATTGAAGTTTGAACACTACACCAACACAATAATCTTCATGAAATATTACATAAAATCCGACATGTCGATCAACTGAATTATTTAGACGGTTCTCAATATGTACGAATCTATTACAGCAATGACACTGTATGTTGATAGAGGCAATTAACATTAGTAGGATATATGAAGATAGGCTGAATAGTTCTTCACGGAACCACTTGTTTGTTTTAAAACTTTGATTCTTGATTTTATAAAATGGATGGAGAGTGATGAATATACTAATCATAGACAAATACATGAAATGTGAAATGTCTTAGCACAGCATGAAAATCGCAGTTGAATTGAACTTTTGAAATAAATTTGGTAATACTTTCTACATGAGTAAAAACATGAAACATTTGCGATAAGATGAGTATTTTAGTGATATATATCTCATACCTAAGGGTCAGAACTACGAGGTCATCTGCACCCTCAGGTTAGGGTGTTATCCCCGCCTAAAGTGTTGAGCGACTGAACAGCAAAATAAATTCTCATTTGTATAAAAAAAATGCCTACTGATATGAAAACCATAGATGCAACACTCAATTCGGAATTCGAAATATTAATTTTTGGTTTTTGAATGTCACGAAACTTAAACTCTTCATATAAGTTACTCGCTGACACCGTTGTTAAGGTTCACGTGCCGGGTGCAATCTTTGTTATTTGACACCCAGAGGGCAGCTTGCATGTCGAATTTCGTTGTTCCTTGAATCACTATGAAAGTCAAGGAGGTTAGATATCTACTGTAAGCTCCTTGACACTGTAGCGCTTTCTAGTAGAGAAATGAGGAACTTTGTGTCGGCAGAAAATCACGAGAATAATTTTGCCATTATGAACACGGCCTACTGAATTCAAATGGGTTCTTTGACATGCCAACATCGTATAAAATGCGTGTCGTATTTTTGCCGCCTTTCAAAAAAAAAACACTTATGAAGGCCAGGAGCGAACCTGCAAGCTTGGGGTTAGTAGACCGACATGTTGACCACTCACCCACCGTAGCAAGCATTTATCGTATGGCTTTTAGTGCAGGGAGTGACCGAGGACATGTTCGGCTCGCCAGTGTCTGTAGTTGCTTCCAGCAGACACCCTTAGGGTGAGCTACAAGTTCCGTTCAATTTCAAGTAGTTCCAACTTTCGCTACCAGATATCAATGCTACCTAGTGGTGAACGTTGCAACTTTGATAGAGCTTTCCGACGAAATCTAACCTAACAGATGCAATACTCAATTGGGAATTCAAAACATTAATTTTTGGTTTTTGAATGTCACGAAACTTAAACTCTGCTTATAAGTTACTCGCTGACACCGCTGTTAAAGTTCACGTTGTGACTTGGGCAAAACAGTTTCAAAGCTGTGTTCTATCTTTATGTGAACGAGTGTACGTGCGCTGTTAGAACAAGAGACTGATAATCGCGATGTCTCAAGCCTCACCTATGAAGCTACCTTGACTCCTCACCGTGACTTCAATGTAACAGATAGTGTATAAATACGGAGCTGATGAAGCCCTGTCCCAAGTTACCTTGAATATTCGCCATGACCTCAGGGGTGACCATAATGAGGCTCGCGAGCCACATACGGCTCATGAGTCAACCCCGTGCGGCTCCTTGAAACCAAGCTGAGAGTAAGAGTAATACAGATTTTAAAAAGTATATACAGTACTATATCTCTACTTGGTATAAAACGAAGTCCCCGATTCTTGGATGTCACGGGTAATCTCGAGAACCACTGGATGGATTTTGAAGAGGTTTTCATCATTCTGTAAAGGATATCTCGAGGAAGGTTTCTGTCGAAAATTATTTATGATCAAAGGAAGCCAAGATTTCATTGAAAAGGTAGAAAAAAAATCTGGCGTCCGTGCACTTTTTAAGCTTACGCTGGGCAAACCGATAAAAATATCTATATACTATGAGTGTAAAAATTGTTCAGCATGAAAACTAGCTTGCCACGGTGGGTGGGTGGATATCGTGTCGATCTACTAATCCCAAGATTGCAGGTTCGCGGCAAAAATACGGTACGCATGTCATACGATGTTGGCATGTTAAAGAACCCATTTGAATTCAGTAGGCAGAGTTCATAATGGCAAAATTAATCTCGGGAGTTTCCGCCAACACAAAGTTCCTCATTTCTCTACTAGAAAGCGCTATAGTGTTGAAGGAGTTTAGATATCTAAGATCTAACCTTCTTGACTTTCATAGTCAAGGAACAACGACATTTGACATGCAAGCTACCCTCTGGGTGTCAAATCAAGCTTGCACCCGGCACCGAGGCCATACGACATTATTATTATTATTATTATTATTATTATAGCATGAAAACTTCTGCAAAAATGTCCGCGACAGCATAGGACTATCTTCAATACATCGCCCACTTAAGTGTTTTTACGTTTTCATTTCTTCCAACAATCTCCATTCAATTACTGAGGTGACAGTTTACGAGCTAGCTAGGGGTGAGCCTATCACCCCAGCTACAGCCTAGCTAGCGGTTGAGCCTTTTACCCCTGATACAGCCAGCAGCAAACTCTCGAGTCGTGTTGTGTTAAGACTTCAGAGAAGAGTGGTTGTGTTTGGAGTCTCCCTTGAAGTGCAACTCCGTTGTTCTTCATTTCGCCTGTGAACTTTTGGTTCCGCAAAATTCATAGTCAAGTTAAGATTGGGCGGAAGGGGGATTTGTGTTTCATGCACCTCGCCATTCTTAAATTACGTCCGACAAGAATTTGTTGCGCTTGCATCTCCATGATGATATAATTAATACAGTCAGTGATTTTAACCCATCCTGCCGAGACGTAAAACGGATATTGGTCTTTGTTCATTGACATTGGAAAAAAAAAGCGCTTATCACGTAATGCATTCATAACTGTTCTCGGGCGAAGCTAAACAAATTTAGGTTTCAGCCGTAAAAGTTTGGAAGAAGGAACCCCACTAACACCAGAGTGTTCTTAGAGACTTAAGGCTTCTTATGTGCGTAGATCACTGTATGCATTTATTAAGTTCCTTAGAACTGAACTAACTGATGACCATTGAAGTGAACTCAGTGAAGCGCACGTACTAATTATCTGCTTGATATCAAACAAGTAACATAAAAAAATAACGCTTGAAAAAGCACTTCTCAAACATGAACTCCTATGTATTGTTTTGTAATCAAACAATAATGTTATGTTTCAAGTAAAAAAATAAATCTTTCTTAATTTATATATAATAAAAGGTAAATGAAGTAGGTGACATCAGCAAAAAAACAGTGATGGGCGAAGCAAAGTGTATATAAAGAGTAGGTTGTCTTAGGAAAGGAAAGCATTTCTACAGAAAATAAATTGATGACATCGAATATATATTTAACTATTAGAAAGTAATTTTTTAAATGTTTGGAGCGTGGCGCTGTATGGAAGTGAAACTTGGACTATTGGCGCTGAATGATGAAGATCAGATGGGCAGATAGAGTAACATAAGTATTAAGACGAGTTGGAGAGGAGATATGTTTCTGGTGACTGCTAATGAAGAGAAGAGGACACATACAGTACTAAGACACACAGGAATAGCAAACTTAGTTATGGAACGAATTCATGATAATGTTTGCATTTAAAACTGCAAATATCCCGTGATATACCTGTAGGTGAAACGCGGGTAGGAACTATACAGGGTCATCGAAAAATTATGCCAACATTAAAAAACAATATAGCACCGAAACCCTTTATGTTAAACGTGCAATTCTTTCACTGAACGCCAGCTGGTTAAAGTAAGTTTTGTTTTGGAGGGGACATGACCTTGCTATGCGCACACTAGATGCGCAGTAGCCAAGGTCGGCCTGGGGCGCGCTGATATGGAGCCCATCACTTCCGAGCGAGGCGCGCCATGACGCGTGATTGAGCCCATCTTGGCAACGCTGTACAGCTTTCACCGGAGCGGCTAGCTGGTGAACCATGTCTTATTTCCCCGTACAAATACAAACCGATATAAAATAAGTGCATTAATTTACGCATTTCACAGTCATACAGCTTACCTTTTTGATGTATAAGCATTACAACGCAACCAAGAACTACATTTTCCAACCACCCCGAGCCGAGAAAAACTTACCTTACAAAAATGATAACTTTCGTTCTTGAACACACAAAATATTAAAATTAATAAACCAGTTATACAACATTCCAATGTATATTGTGTTAAAATTTGGATTCGATGATGTTATTGGATTTTATGTAGGTCTATAGGTTACTTCACAAACAACCTTCAAACTCGAGTGCACATGATATTTTGGTCGACAGTAGTTACCTTGAATGCTTGCCTTGACCTCAGTACTGTATAATGGGTTGCCTATGTACCTGCAAATGTACAAACACTGTTAAGAGATATCGCCCATCCAGGCTTATAGGCTACTGTTGGTAGTTTACGAGCGCATACATTCAGCATTGCTTTGTGTTGTCCACGTAATGAATGCAAAACATTTCACCACAACCATCTGTTGCAATGTGGAATGCAGGTACACAGAATTCCTACCTGTTAAACATTTCAACAAGGCTGTGACAAAATCTAGTCTTGCTTAGCTGGGTTCGGTAACTTTACGATAATAACCATTTTATACATCTCAATCAATACAAAGCGCTTTTGATGTCTAACATCTTTCCACTCGGTTGCTGGATATTTTTGTGGAAGTGATTTTGAAAAGTGGGA
Source organism: Meconema thalassinum (assembly GCA_946902985.2). Taxonomy (NCBI): domain Eukaryota; kingdom Metazoa; phylum Arthropoda; class Insecta; order Orthoptera; family Tettigoniidae; genus Meconema; species Meconema thalassinum. Next base: position 343,666,816 of record OX336395.1, read on the forward strand.
CAGAAGTATGTAAAACGCACTGCCAGCTGAATCGTATCTCTCGTGGACATTCATCAACACACAGAAATCTGTTTTATTTACACACCAATAATACATAAGAATTCCAAGACTCATTTTTTTTCTTCACTGCCTTCTTGATATTTCTACTTTCGCACTGCCATCTCTATTGTTCTCGCACTGCCTTCTTGACACTCTGCTGCTAATCATATCAATATGACTCATTTTAACTGAATCCATATGAAATCACGTGTTGGTCTGTGAATCAAGAGGTCCTGTTTATAAGGAATTTAAGCTTATGAGCGGTGTCGCGTCTATTAATCTAGTTGATCCATATCGTATTCTTTATTTAGGCTAATGCTGGTGGAAGCAAAAAATCATCTAATAAAATGAGTTCCGTATTATAAACTACAATATCTGTAAAACACTCCCTTTCACAATAGATTAATATTTGTGCCAATAATAGTATAAAATACCGGTGTATCAACAATTTCACGTGAGGTTTCTTCTATGTCAGATGTTACACAGCATATGCGACTACTGTAAGGCACGTAGAGTTGTTTTTAAATAAGAATATTAAAACTGTTTTCGTTCCACCGATAATCTGAGAAACATGGGTTCATGTTAATATTATTATTGCACTCATCATTAACATAAACTTCCGTTTTCCAGCTTGGACCGGGTCGGGGCTATTATGACAGCCCTCCACTTGACTGTCTGTCCACCATCCTTCCTCAAGCACTCTCTCACACTGTTCTTCACCATACTCTAGGTCTTCCTTATCCTCTCTTTCCAGTCATTTGTCTCTCCATCACTTGTTTCGGCATTCTTTCATCCTTTCCACATCTCAATCTGAACTGCTCCAGCTTATCATTCAGCTTCCGTACATTTTTCTCGAATGTCTTCATTTCTCAATCTATCTCTCTATTTTCATATTATCCATATGGGTGAGTGGTTAACGTGTCGGTCTACCAACCCCTAGCTTGGACGTTCGCTCCTGGCCGTGGTAAGTGATTTTTGAAAGGCGGCAAAAATACGATACGCATGTCATACGATGTTGGCATTTAAAGAACCCATTTGAATTCAGTAGGCCGTGTTCATAGTGGCAAAATAAATCTCGGGAGTTTCCGCCAACACAAAGTTCCTCATTTCTCTACTAGTGTTCAAGGAGCTTAGATATCTAACCTCCTTGACTTTCATAGTGCTTCAAGGAACAACGAAATTCGACATGCAAGCTACCCTCTGGGTGTCAAATAACGGAGCTTGCACCCGGCACCTGAGGCCATTCGATGATATTATTATTATTATCCATATATTATTAAAGGAAACCGGAACCTTCCCCTACTTAGGAAGCAAAATAACCAGTAATAACCAATACGCGAAGAGGACATAAAAAGTAGTGAACCCTTGCAAAGAAGCATATGAGACTCAGATTCGGGGCGTAACAGGTCATATTCGTAAGTTGCTGTCAGGGCGCTTCATTAACTTGCAGGGTAACATATAACAAAATAACATGCAGGAAAGAGTGAAGCCAGGGTTAAAACAACTGAATTTAATAACAAATCACCATATTTACACATAAACAATTAACAACAAAAACTCCCAATTGACTCCCGCTTAATAAAAAGAATGCCAAAAACTTAGGCGATATCTCTGGAGAGATTAATTACCTGGACCAAGTGTCCTTAAATAAAAGATACAAAAGTGACCATATAAGTGCGTATGCCGTTCTACATGCACCACGATGTGTACTTTGAATGCGTGATTCGTTATCATCCAGAATGACCCTTCAGACAACGAATCCGCATTTCCTAGAGCTAGACCGACACAAGGGAACACAACTACAATACTTAAATTAAACCGACACTTCCTAAATCTACTATAAACAAACACAAAATTTCCGTGTGAAATTGGACTTAAATTGCCGTAGCAACATTTACTGCCTAAAATCTTAGGACTTCTCACACAAATCAACACAAGTACATTAACACGTGACCAATAGAAAAATACTCAAATGACCGCTGTCAAAATTTACAAATACTCTACCACTACACCACACGGGTGTGACAAACAAAATTACATGAAATCGAGTCATCAACAAAGCAATAGGCAAACAGCCAACATTTACGTTAATCACAATATTCTTATCCATACAAGGTACAACAATCCGTTACACACATGGCGAACTCCCCAATTAATTATGGCTTAAAAATTAACCATCACAATGAACAGGTTTGCTACATGAAAGCTTACAGGGTTCAGTCGGACAAATAGGACTGCCTATCAAAATAAGTCACAGGCAAAACGGGCGGTTTGTGGAACTCTGCATGTCTGTCAACCCACGTGTCAATAACCTCGACCTCCCAGAACATGGGGTCGAACCTCGAAGAAATGTGCCCCAAAGCACAATAATACGTGTGTGTCAGAAAAACATATGGACAAGAATCAGCAGTCTCCCAAGAGCACTCTGTCTTTCCATCTAAAAATACAACAGCAGCAAAAATATATAAGGGCGGTAGGACAACTACCCCCTCCTCACGTAGAATCAACACACACAAGACACATCAACACACACTGAATCACACGTATGGGTTGTGACAGACCCTGAAATAAAAGACACAAATAATATCCACATGCTGGCGCCATCGTTCTATGCCGTGACTAGTCACCTGAAAAGGACTCAAGAAAAATCTATCAAAATTAGAACGAAGGTGTTCTACAATTACTTTTAAGTTGGTGCACTCGGCTACCCTAACATGAATAATAACCTGTTCAGCAAAATGTTTTACAATCATTTCCTCCCATTCCTATTTCAAATATTAACGTTAATAAAGCACCATTTATCGAATGTAACGGGTTCCGCAATTGCAAGGATAAAAATCACGCACGCACGCCGCGTACATTACATATGACTCAAGAAAAAAGATCAAAATATCAACAAACACATTGGCCACGCGCCAACGGACATTTAAACATATAGTGTCGGTACAAGAAAAACAGCTAAAAACAAGAAAGAAAAACATGACTATTTACAAAGTTCCCCGGCCAAATCTAACTACATAATTGAAATAATCCAATTTTAGTACATCACCGCTTCTGCATGTAGGACTAAGGACATCCTCCTCAACCCATTGCCCTATGGACAATTTAGCACTCCATAGTAGTCGTCTGCGTTGATTTCTTGAAGCTCATCCCAACTTCAAACCACGTGCTGATCATCTTGGTCTCGACTCCTTGGCAGAAAAGTTCAATGTTAAATATTTGCCTATCTATAATCGCTTGCAGGCTACTCAGTTCACCCACAATTGTCCTACTGCGATTAATAGCGAAGACTGGCCCTAATTATATCGCACATACGCACTATAAAAACACATACAATACACACAATTTATACATAAAATATACATCTCGAGTCCGCGCCACTGGCTCGTTAACAAGTTCAAAATCCTGGCTGCACTCGCAGTCGCTATCTCGTCCGGTATTTCCGTCCCGTCTTATGGACTTCGGTTCTGGTAAGCGCTAATGAGGGTGACACGATACTTCCCCCTTAAAGTTGAACTCGTCGTCTTTAAAAGAATGTTACAGTTTATCACGCGCTGGCGTGAAATATTTAGATCACACAATTTAGTAGATTTTAGAACAAAATGTATTATAGCTTATAAAATTTGGTACTGCCAACGCTGCGACTTTAGCTCCCCAGAGCTCAGAAAATAAAATTAGCTTCACTGATTTTAGAGCGTAAAAATCACATTTCAAACTGGCGTGGAGTATACCTCTGAAGGCTCCACAAGAATAGTACTCAGATAAATTCGAGCGTCAAAAATCACACTTCAAACTGGCGTGGAGTATGCCTCTGAAGGCTCCACACAATAAGTACTCAGATAAATTCGAGCGTCAAAATCACACTTCAAACCGGCGTGGAGTATGCCTCTGAAGGCTCCACAAGAATAGTACTTCGATAAGCGTCAGGCCAGACTATTTATGAGAAACTGACAAGGGCGGTGGAGTGGGGCAAAGTCGGATAAAAACTTCCAGAGTTTTTGTCTCACAAAGATGGGGCTAGTGTCATTCTTCTCCAAATAAATCCAACGTCACAAATTACTCGAGCGGAGATTAATCCGTTCGGCGGTTCCTTAGATACACACTTCCGCGCGCTTTTTACTACTGACGCCGTCCACCTCGTGGTCACGGCTTGGTCTCTTGCGATTGGCTGATTCAATCGTATGTTCGTTGAGAGGACCTCGTGATTCTTCCTTTATGTCTCCAATTTTGGTACAGTAGTTGCACAATTTGGCCTTTAACTCGACTAATTCTGGCCGTCCCCAGGAATAGCTACCAACTCAGCTTCTGTTGCAACCATTACGAAATGCTGGCCTCCCTAATATCCAAGTCGACTTCCTTATGTGCTGCCTGGGCCGTAGTAATAATAATAATAAATATGAATACTTATTTATCGAAGATCAATAAGGGTTCATTTATCCTCAGCAAGGTTTTGAAATTCGAAACAATTTATTGGTTTGGATTTCAAAAACAAAATCCACTGTAGTAACAACACATCTCTTTAAATCTCACTCAGCTGCTCGAGTGTATGCCCCTCTGACTCACTTAGTGTGCTCCCTTCTCGCTGGAATGTCATTCATATTTTCATGAGGTCTCCCCCTTCTCCTCACGTAGTTGCCACTCCCGTCGTCTCAGCTGCTCGTTGTTTACAAACAAAGTGCGTACTCACGCGCTCCCCGTGGATTTGAGTGTTTGCTTTCAAAAAAAAAAAATTCTGGCAATACAGATTCTGCATAATCATCTTTCCTAATCATCAAATGGTTCCCTTCTGTAGTACGGTTTCAAATTGGCGCTATTAAAAACAGATTTTGCACCAGTGCTCACTTCTTCTAATCTGTAGGCATTGTTACCCAGATTCTTAATTACCCGGAACGGGCCAATGAATTTCGGACAGAACTTGGCGAAGACTTTGTTCTTAGGGTCGGAGATCGGTGGTCTACGAACCAGCACTAATTCTTGTTCTTGTAACTCTCGGTGAAACTTCTTTCCTCGGTACCGTCTCAGCCTTCGGTCCGCTTGGTTCCTCATGTGCTCTCTCGTTCGCTGGATTCGCAAATCATGCGCTAATAATGGATCCCTTGGGCAAGGAATGATCTTGTCCCAAGTTCTTTCCGGCAATATGTTGTGGTGTACAATCAGTGGGACTTGACCCGTCGACTCGTGCTTAGTAGTGTTCATGCACATCTCAATTTCCCCTACTTTGTCTACCCATTTATTGTGTTCGTTAGGAATCATTACTCTGTAGTATTTAGCGACACAGCGAATTGTTCTTTCGCTCGGATTTCCACAAGGATGACGAATACTTGAAAATATGTGTTTGATTCCTAGGCTCTCCAAACCTTGCCTAAAAACATTGCTTGTGAAATAGGTACCGTGATCTGATAGAATGGATTCCGGCTTCCCAAGCATCGGAATGACTTTGTTCTTAATTCGAATAAGGACTTGTCTTGATGTCGTCTTCTGAATAGGACATAGCACGACCATCTTCGAAAATACATCGACACATACCAAGAGGTGTCGGCATCCACGCTTTCCTTTTACTAAAGGACCAAAGCAATCAATCGCGAGCATCTCGCATGGTTTCTGCGGTAATAGTGGTCTTGGAGGTTGTTTCAGAATAAAGTTGTTCGGCTTTGTGCGCTGACAAGCGTCACACGTTCTAATTACTTCAACAATGGTGAATCTCATCTTGGGCCAAGTAAAGGTCTCCCCTATCGTAGCTTCAGTCTTATCCGTGCCGATATGTGCTAGGCTCTCGTGAACATGCCAAGTTAATCCCCTCTGTAGTGATGCTGGAACTAAGATCCGCAGTTTAGTATGATGCTCATCCACGTACTTATGTAACAAGTTATTCAAGTAGTGAAATCTCGCTTGTTTAGCACTGGCTTCCCGGTACTCCGGTGAATTTGGTTGTAACTCCTTCCTATAGAATTTTATCATCATCATCATCCATGGGTCAGCTTCTTGCTCCTTCCGAATATCCTTCAATCTTGCCAAAAACTCACGAGCCTTAGGTGTCAAGGTAATATTGTGAACTTCCGCTGTTACTTCGTTTCCGTCCTCAGGGTTTCTACTCAAGGCATCTGGTATGACGTTCAATTTCCCAGGACAATGCTCTATTGTAATGTCAAACTGCTGTATGTAGATGGACCAGCGCGTAACTCTCTCACTTGCTATTGTTGTCTTAAATAAAAATGTCAGTGCATGGTGGTCGGTTCTAACAATGATGGAATAACCGTAGATCATCTTGCGCCACCGTTGGAGAGAATATAGAATTGCTAGTAGCTCAAGTTCCGTAACTGTGTAGTTCCTCTCATGTTTCCGTAATTTACGACTCGTAAATGCCAAATAGGATTTCTTCTTGGGTTCTTCAGCGTCCTCTTGGTACAGCATAGCACCAATCCCAATTAACGAAGCATCTGCTTGAATGATAAATTGTTTCTCAAAATCCGGATATCCAAGTTTCACACAGTTTTCCAATAAATCCTTCGTTGCTTTAAAAGACCTGTCGCACTCCTCGTTCCACGACCATCGATTCGCTTTCTTCAACATCTCCTGCATAGGCGCTACTGTTTCTGTGTAACCAGGGCAATTTTCTTTGAAGAAACCTGTCACTCCCAAAAATGCTCTAACATGTTTGACTTTGGTAGGTGTGGGAAATTTCTTAATAGCATCAATCTTGGCTGGATTAGGCCGCACGCCCTCGACATCAATTATATGTCCCAAATATAAAATTTCGCTCTGGCAAAAATGTGACTTTTTTAAGTTGATCTTGAAGTTCATGGTTCTCAGGTTGTCCAGCAGTTTATTTAAATTTATCAAGTGTTCTTCCATTGTCTCAGAAGCGATTAATATGTCATCAACATATCTCGTGGTGAAGTTCTTGACCTCCTCAGTCAGATTTCTATCGAGTGCTCTAATGAGTGCACATCCCGCAGTTTTCACGCCAAAGGGCATTCGACACCAGATATAACTTTGATTATCGAATAAAAATCCCGTCAACAGTTGGGATTTTTCTTCAAGTTCAAGATGGTGGAAACTATTCGTCAAATCAACACTTGAGTATATCTTCTTCCCACGGAAGCCTTTCAAAACATCTTTGATCCTCGGTGCTTGGTCGTGCTCAACTAGCAGTTTGCTATTTAAAACTCGCGCGTCTAGGCACAGCCTAATTGATCCGTTTGGCTTGGTCACAGCCAATATTGCGTTCAGATAAGGAGTTGCAGCTTTCCTTATCATGCCAGAATCTAATAAGTTAGTAATGATATCCCTCACCTGAGAAAAATGCTTCTCTGGGATCGGGTACAATTTACTTTTAAATGGGGTCCAATCTGTTACCTGCATCGCATATTGAAAATTTAAAACTTTCCCAGGTACGGTGTCAAAAGCTCCTTTATGTAATCTTAACATTTCTTCCAATCTTCTTCTATCAGATTCCCCTACGATGGCTTCCTTAAGTCGCTCCTGAAGTAGAATTTCGAATTTGGTTCCGCCCATTTCTTCTTCCGCCAAATGCACCCAAAGTTCCTGCGAAATATCTCGGCTATCCATCTCTAGCACTGCTGTCTGGTTAACTTGCTCTCCCCTCAAGATCTTATCTCCAGCCTCATTAGTGCATTCCTCAACAACCCAAGTATTTGCCTCTCTCTCCAGCGGATTCTCTTCCATATTTAAACCCACATGATCCAATCCTTCTACTTGTTTGAAGCTTACAGTGTTGTTATGTAAATCAATTACAGCATGAAAATCGCAGATGAAGTTGGCTCCTAAAATTATATTGTAGTTCATCTTTGGAATAACAATGAATGTTTGTGAAAAAGTATGGTTCAATATTTCCAGATCTAGAAATGCTTGCTGTTTACAATTCATAGTTTTGTCAGGAATGACACCTCTGACTTTCATTAGCGGTACCGGCATAATAGGAACAGTCTGTTTTCTTGCTATTTCTTTTATCAAAATTTCAGTGACTAAGCTCACCTGGCTACCTGTATCAATCAAACATCTCACCCTCATACCTCCAATATGCGCGTAAATAATTGGTAGCTGTCTGATAACATTTTCACGGTTCTTCACCACTTCCTCCAGGCAGTCGTCTGGGAATGCTACCCACTCTTCTATATTGGCCACTATCATCTCTTCTTGCTCCCTGGCGATCTCCGTTTCTAGCCTGTCTCCTTTCAGTTCATTTGGTTTTTTTTTTATCCCGGGCCCCATTAGATGTGTTTCGCCGGTTATCATTCTGTCGCTCCTGTTGCCTCAGTAAACTCTCTGCCCCCTCTCCTTGATGGTTGTCTGGGCTCTGTCTGTTCGCCATGGCACGCCCCCACTTCTCCTTCTCCGCTTCTTCATTACTTAATTGATCCAAGTATTTACGGGATTCAATATATCGTTCGTCCCAGTTATTCCTATAATCCCCTCTGTTTTCTTGGCGATAGTCCCTGCCGTAACTCCATCTACCATCTCCATTTCTTTGGTAAGGTCTACCTTGTCTCTGGTTTCCCCTCCAATTCGTGTATTCCCGCTGGTACGTCCACTGATTATTTTGATTTTGGTTATTCTGACGATATCTCCCGCGGTTATTCTGATAATTCTGATTGTTGTTATGGAACTGGTTTCGGCCGTCAAAATCTTGTCTTCTTGGCGTGAACTGTGTCCCTGTGGACTGTGTCTTACTTTGGTTCCCCTGGCCGTGGTTATTTTGGAGTCCCTGAACTACCTCTGCCGTGTTGACACATTCCAAATTCCTTCTGCCTGTCTGTGGGCTTACCATACTCGTCTCATCTAAGTGTCTGAGTAATTCTTCGGCTTGGACTGCGGTCTGAATATTTCCTGCGACTAATAATTGTTGGATATGCATTGGGAGTTGTTTTCCGATGGTTAGAACCATATTCGGCTCGCTAGGCGGGTCATCAAAATCCCTGAATTTTACCAATTGCTGACTGAAGAATTCTGAAAAACGGGTTGGATGTGTACTGTGGTATTTGCGCGTGTACAGGTCCATTCTTAACCCCTGCTGTAACGAAGGACTCCAAAACTTCTTCAAAAACGCCTCGCGGAATTGAGCCATGTCTGTAAACGTGTACTTGAAACTTAAAAACCAGGTCAGGCTAGGTCCTTCTAAAAATTTCTCCACCAGTCTTAATTGTTTCTCCGGGCCGATGTGTTGGTCATTAAAGTAGTCAGTTAATTGCCGTAGAAATGCTTTGGGAGTGGTTCCTGAATGTTCTTTAAACTTATCGGGCTTAAAATCATTACCCCGAATGACTTGGATGACTTGGGCTGGTGCCAAGTTCGGTTGCGGAGTTGAAGTCTCCCCCCTGTACTGCTGGAATGCATTAGTCGTTAGTCTGGGACTTTGACCCCGACTCGTGTCCTCAGCCAACTTCGAACCTGCCGGACTTCCAATACTTGTTTGCTTTTCCGGAATATTTTCGTTTGAAAATAATGTCGCATTCTCTAACGATCTAATCTCGTTTTTTATGATTAATTCTGAGTGTTCCTGTAATTTCGACTTCATATTTTCCTCCAGTGCCTGCATTCGCTTTAAAACTGCCAGCCTGTCTTCCTTATTCGCATGAGCCTGCTGGTCCCAATCTCGCCGGATCCTACTTTTTAAGCTATTTATTTTCTCCTCGTTCCTCTCCTGATTTTTCTCTAGCTCTTCACGTATCCGTTCCTGCGTTTTTACTAGTTGTTCTTCCAAATTATCCTGAGTTTTGACGAGCTGCTCCACTACTTCTTGTCTTATGACCTCCTGTGTGTTTATTAGCTGGCCTTCCATCTCTTTTCTTATGATCTCTTGTGTTCTGCCTAATTGCTCCTCTAAATTTTCCCGCAAGTGTATCCGCTCGGTTTCAGCCTTAACTTCGACTTTATCTATTTCCTTTATTAATTCCAGCACGTTGTTATCTACCGAATTAATTTGCTGCTGTAGTTTCTCTTGGGTTTTCTTCACTCCCGCGGTGTTACTGACACATGCTGCCTCTATCTGCTTGAGTTTATCTGCCACCATCTCGTCAAATTGTACTAATTTGTTATCAAATTTCGCCTCCAATTTCTTCATTTCGCCTAACTGTCTGATGTTGTTTTCCGCAACCTCGCCTGCCAGTTTCTCTACTTTTTGAACGCTCTGATTAATATCATTTGTGATTTTTCCTAACTGTTCGGTTTGTGTTACCGCCTGTTGTGACAATTTGTGGTTTAGTTCATTGAATTGTTTGTCCGTGTCTAATTTGTGGACTTCTAACTGGACCGAAATGTTACCGCTCATATCAAGTAATTGTTTTTCACTATGCTCACGCTGAGCTTCTAATTGTTCTTTTAATTGTTCTTCCGTCTTTACGGACATCTGCACTAATTGTTCTTCCGTTTTCGCGGACATTTGTTCTAATTGTTCCTCCGTTTTCGCGGACATTTGGATCGACATCTGTTCTAACAATGCCTTTATCTCATCAACACTCGCCATATCACACACACAAATATATTCAGAGAAAAACAGGGTTATGGGCTAAGGTTTCAGCCCTATACGCACATACATGTCACACACAAAAATATTACTGGCTCTAATTTAATGAAAATTTCAGTAACAAAATTTACTGAATACAATGACACTTATTCCCAAACAACAAAATAACCCCTAGTGATCTGCTTTTAAATTCCTAACCAACAGAATTTACGAAACACCAATTAACCGAAGTCAATTAAATGTCAGATATAAGGCAACATCTTCCTGCTTTGACTGAGTTCATTAATAATGCAAATTTCTAATTTTAATGTGGGCGCCAGAACAAGTTTATAACAAATACCAAATCAAATTCTAACCTTGTTCAATATTTCTAACTTTAGGAACTCAGTGATTTTACTAATGCACATGGCGGTACAACATCGCCTCCATTTACTGAATTTACATGTCCGCTTGACCTGGCATCATTTCTCAACGAAATAAATATGAGATCAGCGAAGCAACAACAACAACAATCCCCACTTGGGCAGCCATTTTTGTTTTATGAACCCTTGCAAAGAAGCATATGAGACTCAGATTCGGGGCGTAACAGGTCATATTCGTAAGTTGCTGTCAGGGCGCTTCATTAACTTGCAGGGTAACATATAACAAAATAACATGCAGGAAAGAGTGAAGCCAGGGTTAAAACAACTGAATTTAATAACAAATCACCATATTTACACATAAACAATTAACAACAAAAACTCCCAATTGACTCCCGCTTAATAAAAAAAATGCCAAAAACTTAGGCGATATCTCTGGAGAGATTAATTACCTGGACCAAGTGTCCTTAAATAAAAGATACAAAAGTGACCATATAAGTGCGTATGCCGTTCTACATGCACCACGATGTGTACTTTGAATGCGTGATTCGTTATCATCCAGAATGACCCTTCAGACAACGAATCCGCATTTCCTAGAGCTAGACCGACACAAGGGAACACAACTACAATACTTAAATTAAACCGACACTTCCTAAATCTACTATAAACAAACACAAAATTTCCGTGTGAAATTGGACTTAAATTGCCGTAGCAACATTTACTGCCTAAAATCTTAGGACTTCTCACACAAATCAACACAAGTACATTAACACGTGACCAATAGAAAAATACTCAAATGACCGCTGTCAAAATTTACAAATACTCTACCACTACACCACACGGGTGTGACAAACAAAATTACATGAAATCGAGTCATCAACAAAGCAATAGGCAAACAGCCAACATTTACGTTAATCACAATATTCTTATCCATACAAGGTACAACAATCCGTTACACACATGGCGAACTCCCCAATTAATTATGGCTTAAAAATTAACCATCACAATGAACAGGTTTGCTACATGAAAGCTTACAGGGTTCAGTCGGACAAATAGGACTGCCTATCAAAATAAGTCACAGGCAAAACGGGCGGTTTGTGGAACTCTGCATGTCTGTCAACCCACGTGTCAATAACCTCGACCTCCCAGAACATGGGGTCGAACCTCGAAGAAATGTGCCCCAAAGCACAATAATACGTGTGTGTCAGAAAAACATATGGACAAGAATCAGCAGTCTCCCAAGAGCACTCTGTCTTTCCATCTAAAAATACAACAGCAGCAAAAATATATAAGGGCGGTAGGACAACTACCCCCTCCTCACGTAGAATCAACACACACAAGACACATCAACACACACTGAATCACACGTATGGGTTGTGACAGACCCTGAAATAAAAGACACAAATAATATCCACATGCTGGCGCCATCGTTCTATGCCGTGACTAGTCACCTGAAAAGGACTCAAGAAAAATCTATCAAAATTAGAACGAAGGTGTTCTACAATTACTTTTAAGTTGGTGCACTCGGCTACCCTAACATGAATAATAACCTGTTCAGCAAAATGTTTTACAATCATTTCCTCCCATTCCTATTTCAAATATTAACGTTAATAAAGCACCATTTATCGAATGTAACGGGTTCCGCAATTGCAAGAATAAAAATCACGCACGCACGCCGCGTACATTACATATGACTCAAGAAAAAAGATCAAAATATCAACAAACACATTGGCCACGCGCCAACGGACATTTAAACATATAGTGTCGGTACAAGAAAAACAGCTAAAAACAAGAAAGAAAAACATGACTATTTACAAAGTTCCCCGGCCAAATCTAACTACATAATTGAAATAATCCAATTTTAGTACATCACCGCTTCTGCATGTAGGACTAAGGACATCCTCCTCAACCCATTGCCCTATGGACAATTTAGCACTCCATAGTAGTCGTCTGCGTTGATTTCTTGAAGCTCATCCCAACTTCAAACCACGTGCTGATCATCTTGGTCTCGACTCCTTGGCAGAAAAGTTCAATGTTAAATATTTGCCTATCTATAATCGCTTGCAGGCTACTCAGTTCACCCACAATTGTCCTACTGCGATTAATAGCGAAGACTGGCCCTAATTATATCGCACATACGCACTATAAAAACACATACAATACACACAATTTATACATAACATATACATCTCGAGTCCGCGCCACTGGCTCGTTAACAAGTTCAAAATCCTGGCTGCACTCGCAGTCGCTATCTCGTCCGGTATTTCCGTCCCGTCTTATGGACTTCGGTTCTGGTAAGCGCTAATGAGGGTGACACGATACTTCCCCCTTAAAGTTGAACTCGTCGTCTTTAAAAGAATGTTACAGTTTATCACGCGCTGGCGTGAAATATTTAGATCACACAATTTAGTAGATTTTAGAACAAAATGTATTATAGCTTATAAAATTTGGTACTGCCAACGCTGCGACTTTAGCTCCCCAGAGCTCAGAAAATAAAATTAGCTTCACTGATTTTAGAGCGTAAAAATCACATTTCAAACTGGCGTGGAGTATACCTCTGAAGGCTCCACAAGAATAGTACTCAGATAAATTCGAGCGTCAAAAATCACACTTCAAACTGGCGTGGAGTATGCCTCTGAAGGCTCCACACAATAAGTACTCAGATAAATTCGAGCGTCAAAATCACACTTCAAACCGGCGTGGAGTATGCCTCTGAAGGCTCCACAAGAATAGTACTTCGATAAGCGTCAGGCCAGACTATTTATGAGAAACTGACAAGGGCGGTGGAGTGGGGCAAAGTCGGATAAAAACTTCCAGAGTTTTTGTCTCACAAAGATGGGGCTAGTGTCATTCTTCTCCAAATAAATCCAACGTCACAAATTACTCGAGCGGAGATTAATCCGTTCGGCGGTTCCTTAGATACACACTTCCGCGCGCTTTTTACTACTGACGCCGTCCACCTCGTGGTCACGGCTTGGTCTCTTGCGATTGGCTGATTCAATCGTATGTTCGTTGAGAGGACCTCGTGATTCTTCCTTTATGTCTCCAATTTTGGTACAGTAGTTGCACAATTTGGCCTTTAACTCGACTAATTCTGGCCGTCCCCAGGAATAGCTACCAACTCAGCTTCTGTTGCAACCATTACGAAATGCTGGCCTCCCTAATATCCAAGTCGACTTCCTTATGTGCTGCCTGGGCCGTAGTAATAATAATAATAAATATGAATACTTATTTATCGAAGATCAATAAGGGTTCAGTAGGTTGGCTCAGGCAAGGAAAGCATTTCTACAGAAAAGAAATCTGTTCACATCGAATATAGATTTAGATATTAGGAAGTCATTTTTAAAGCCTTTGTCTGGAGCGTGGCGCTCTATGGAAGTGAAACTTGCACTATTGGTGCAGCAGAAAGAGGAGAATTGAAACGTGGTGTTACAGGAGATAGATTAAGATCAGATGGGTAGATAGGGTTACAAATGAAGAGGTATTAAAACGAGTGGGGGAGGAGAGATGTTTCTGGTGCCTGCTAATGAAAAGAACAGATAGGTTGGTAGGACAAACAGATACACCCATTGATAGCAAACTTTGTTATGGAAGGAAGGATCGAGGGCAAGACTGGCTGACTCAGAATGTGTCCTACCAACTTATCTTTTCTTTTCATTAGCAGTCGCCAGAAGCATCTCTCCTCTCCCACACGTCTTAATACCTCCTTATTTGATACTGATCTTCTATCATTCTCCTGTAACACCACATTTCTATTCTTCTCCACCAATAGTCCAAGTTTCACTTCCATAGAGCGCCACGCTCCAGACAAAGGCTTTTAAAAACGACTTTCTAATACTTAAATCTATATTTGAGGTCAACAGATTTCTTCTCTGTAGAAATGGTTTCCTTGCCTGAGCCAAACTAATTTCTATATCCTCTTTGCTTCGTCAATCACTGGTTATTATGCTCCCTAAGTAGCAGAAGTAGTCTCCTAATTCATTTAGCTTTCACCTGACAATTAGAATGCAATACGCGTTTCCGATTCTTTCGACTACAGCTGCTTAAAACCTTTTATGTTCGACGATGGCGCAATGTAAATATTATATGTCAGAAAACTGTATCATAATGGGGGCTTTTAAAGTACTACATTTCACTACGATACAGAGCTCATTCATTGACCAATCAGGTACGGATAGCTTCACACATGCGCTTAAAATGCAACATGATGGACATGAATTACATGATTTCAAAGTTGACTAAGTAAAGGATATCCTATCAACCATAAAATGGACAGGGAGAAAACAAATGTCCTCAACCCACAAAGAATGAGGATTGGGAAACTTGGAAGGAAGGAGAGCCATGAAAGGCAGGTAGAAAAGGGAAAGAGGAGAGGGCCCGCCCCAAAGGCAGTGGAAAAATGGGAAAACGGACCCAGCTCAGGAATCCCTCGGGATCACCAACCCCCGAACTCACCAGCCGTAAGCCCCTGAGGGTGTAGCAATATCCAGGGTGCACCAGAAGTGGTGGGGCTACACACACCTGCCTCCTTGAGGGCCTTGAGCAGAAGGCAGGAGATACTGTGAGCCCCTGAGGGTGTAGCACTATCCAGAGTGCACCATAAGTGGTGGGGCTACACACACCCTGCCTCCTTGAGGGCCTTGAGCAGAAGGCAGGAGATACTGTGAGCCCCTGAGGGTGTAGCAATATCCAGGGTGCACCAGAAGTGGTGGGGCTACACACACCCTGCCTCCTTGACAGCCATGAGCAGAAGGCAGGAGATACTGTGAGCCCCTGAGGGTGTAGCACTATCCAGGGTGCACCAGAAGTGGTGGGGCTACACACATCCTGCCTCCTTGAGAGCCTTGAGCAGAAGGCAGGAGATACTGTGAGCCCCTGAGGGTGTAGCAATATCCAGGGTGCACCAGAAGTGGTGGGGCTACACACACCCTGCCTCCTTGAGGGCCTTGAGCAGAAGGCAGGAGATACTGTGAGCCCCTGAGGGTGTAGCACTATCCAGGGTGCACCAGAAGTGGTGGGGCTACACACACCCTGCCCCCTTGAGGGCCTTGAGCAGAAGGCAGGAGATACTGTGAACCCCTGAGGGTGTAGCACTATCCAGGGTGCACCAGAAGTGGTGGGGCTACACACACCCTGCCCCCTTGAGGGCCTTGAGCAGAAGGCAGGAGATACTGTGAACCCCTGAGGGTGTAGCACTATCCAGGGTGCACCAGAAGTGGTGGGGCTACACACACCCTGCCTCCTTGAGGGCCTTGAGCAGAAGGCAGGAGATACTGTGAGCCCCTGAGGGTGTAGCACTATCCAGAGTGCACCATAAGTGGTGGGGCTACACACACCCTGCCTCCTTGAGAGCCTTGAGCAGAAGGCAGGAGATACTGTGATCCCCTGAGGGTGAAGCAGTATCCAGGGTGCACCAGAAGAGGTGGGGCTACACACACCCTGCCTCCTTGAGGGCCTTGAGTAGAAGGCAGGAGATACAGTGTGCCCCTGAGGGTGTAGCACTATCCAGGGTGCACCAGAAGTGGTGGGGCTACACACACCCTGCCTCCTTAAGGGCCTTGAGCAGAAGGCAGGAGTTAACATGAAATGAAAAAGAAGGCTGACCCCTCGCAGAAGGAGGGTATCAGGAAAGATGAGACAAGGGCCAATTAAGGCGGGAAAGGAAGAGACCCCCTAGGCCTCGGATACCCTAATACCGTTCGGGTCGGAAGAGAACAAGAGTTGACCAAGAGAGGTCGACAGGAAAGAAGACGGAGAGGAGCCTGGCACAAGTAAGTGGAAGCAATGCCGGACTCAGCCGGGGTCCCGTGGTCGCCAACCCACGTTTTACTAGATGTGAGCCTCTAGGGGGATCAACCATTGTAGTTACAAGTCCAAACAGTCTCAATCAGCATAAACCTTTACGGTAATAGCAAAATACTATGAAATATGCAAGGAATTCAGGAATCTACATCCAGAAGTTTGCGAAACTCCTTCTAGCCATTACCGACATGGAAAGTGTGCACCGTCCCTAATATCTGTAAAAACAAACTGGGCAATATTGCAAAAGAAATAGTACTGTACCTTAATATCCCCAACTCCAATTTCTACACAAGGTATTGCGCACGATTTCGCCGAGAATTTTAGTGAATGCTGTTGTTGACATAAACACAGCAGAATATCATGGAGGAAGCAGGCGTAAGATATTAAATCCACGGAAATTATAATCCAGCTCTCTGGTCAGTAAAGGGATTTCTTATGTGAAACTTTTCCGCCAGATGTCATGATTGTACTATTTGGGACTCCATTGATTTGCCTTCCGATAACATCCTATACGCATCGAATTTTGAGAATACGATACATTTCAATTTTAAAGCGTTTGTAACAGCTTATTTTGTGTTATTTGTTGTATATGTGCGCTATCGGTTGGAGCTACTTCAGGATAAATAATGTTTCAAAGCTTTGGAATTTGTTATTGGGTAGAGAGCAAATGCTGAGCCCACACAAGAAGAAAGAGAAGAAGAAGAAGTCAACAGACAGAATCTCGACAGATATTTATGAATATTTAAGTTAGAACGTATCATAAACTTATAATGATCGTCGAACATGAAGAGTCGCCTATAATGGTAATTAAGGCACTTGTTATCAATGAGGTGAAGCCTTAGGAGGTCGTTATCCAAGAACAATGAAGGCTGAACCTGATCGCGTGATGCGCCAGGTATATTTAAACAGAAACCTGTACAATTTGCGTGTCTGGGACAGGACCGTTGGTAACCCCCTCGGGGAGATCCACAAAACACGCCACTGGTTGATCTTCCAGACACTGCCACTTGAGAGGTATTCTACTCCTTTAAGACGCTGTGCGACCACGTTTCATAGCACAAGTTGTTCAACGACCAAAAGATGGTATATTGGCTTTCACGGACAGTGAATGAAAACTCAGCAGTTATTCTAGGTTTGTGCCGTTTCTTGTGTGGGGTTTCGCCTAGGACACCAAGCTGGCTCAACGGCGGGCTCTTGGTGTCCCCGCCCGGACCCTCACAGGAGTATCGAACTGCGCGATACCTCCCTTTATATTAGGTGCAACTGCACCACTTGACTGCGAGAACTAAAAGCTCAAGCAGCCATAACCTCCCTATGAAGGCTTCCAAAAAGATGGTATATTGGCTTTCACGGCCGGTGAATGAAAACTCAGCAGTTATTCTAGGTTTGTGCCGTTTCTTGTGTGGGGTTTCGCCTAGGACACCAAGCTGGCTCAACGGCGGGCTCTTGGTGTCCCCGCCCGGACCCTCACAGGAGTATCGAACTGCGCGATACCTCCCTTTATATTAGGTGCAACTGCACCACTTGACTGCGAGAACTAAAAGCTCAAGCAGCCATAACCTCCCTATGAAGGCTTCCAAAAAGATGGTATATTGGCTTTCACGGCCGGTGAATTAAAACTCAGCAGTTATTCTAGGTTTGTGCCGTTTCTTGTGTGGGGTTTCGCCTAGGACACCAAGCTGGCTCAACGGCGGGCTCTTGGTGTCCCCGTCCGGGAGGTAGCGCGCAGTTCGCTACTCCTGTGGGGGTCCAGGCGGGGACACCAAGAGTCCGTCGTTGAGCCAGCTTGTTGTTCAAGGCGAAACCCCACACAAGAAACGGCACAAACCAAAAAGGATACAGTCAGTCTGAGAGACTTTATATCATTTCAAGTGACGCATCCTACAAATGCTACACATGTTAGAATGTACTCTTTCAACAGACTCCATTACCCTTTAACTTAGGCTTCCCGCGTGGGGAACGGAGAGCGGGAGGTGCACTCTGCTGCATGACGTCACGCACTCACCGTCTCCGTATCGCATAACGCCAGACCCCAGGAGTAAACTCAGACTCGGTGCATATGCACTGAACAACATGATGACGTCATACACGCCGTAACCGTAACGCATAACGATGAAGTCGACAAGATCATTTGAAATGATAAAAAATTGCTAAAAAATTGCTGTGTTCAATGACAATGTTAGTCATAGTTGGTTCCTGAGTTTAGGGGCTGCGACGACGCGATCATGTAGCCCCGTGTACTTAGGGTGTGTGTAGAATCTGTGTTAATTTTGATGGCTGTATTGGTGTGTGTTCTGTAATTCAGGTAAGGACTGCAGACGATAAATTTCAAGTAGTTCCTACTTTTGCTACCAAATGTTACCGTCCACGACACCTTGCTGCGGACTTGGCTACTAGATGCCATCGCAGCCAGCACCTGGAACTAATATAGCATTATCGAATAATCTAACCTAGTTTCACACAATTATAGTTGGGACCGCCGGCTATACTTCCCCTCCGAAGGAAGGCTTACTGAGGGATTTAACGCTCTTAAAAAATCCGACGACTCGGGCCGGGTTTGAACCCGCGACCTTGGGCATAGAAGCTCAGCATGCTACCAACTGTGCCACCGAAACTTCGCTAGTCATAACTAACAAAAAGTTGGTGACATACCAAGGAGCCTACTTTTCATAACATTTAAGATTCATGCCAATGATTAATCTAAATGGATCTATCTAGAATAATAACGAAATTAAGTTGGTAATATAGAAATTTCTAATTAGTTCGAAATACAGTATACCTGGCATAATGTAGCCTAATAGAGCCCTACAGTTGGCAGCCCTGGTGACTGAATATATTCTTAGATCCATCTCTTAAGGTACAGAATACAAAATTTGGTTGAAGTCCATTGGATAACATGGACGTTACATGCAGTTAGACATTGAATCTAACAGGGCGCGTAAAATCATGTTCGCAACAATGTCATGCATGTGTTGGTCAGAAATATTCTGAAATAATATGATCTATTGTTGTGCCAATTTTGAATTAAATCCATTAGTTTCTATAGAAGTTCCAAACATTTTAAAATTGGACCTATCAGCAGGCTTACAATCACGTTGACAGCACTGACGTATATAATAATATCGTATGGCCTCGGGTGCCTGGTGCAAGCTTTGTTAATTGACACCCAGAGGGTAGCTTGCATGTCGAATTTCGTCGTTCCTTTGAACGCTATGAAAGTCAAGGAGGTTAGATATCTAAACTCCTTGACACTACAGCGCTTTCAAGTAGAGAATGGAGGAACTTTGTGTTGGCGGAAAATCCCGAGATTAATTTTGCCATTGAACACGGCCTACTGAATTCAAATGGGTTCTTTAACATGCCAACAACGTATGACATGAGTGTCGTGATTTTTGTCGCCTTCAAAAATCACTTACCACGACCAGGGGCGAACCTGCAATCTTGGGGTTGGTAGTCCGACATTATAACCACCCACCGTACTGACGTATATTAGTTAAACCAAATTAATCTAGAATGCCAGGTATTATACGTTTGCAAAGTTTAGAGCTATTGGCTTGCATACTTTCTGATATATTGATATTAGGGTAACAAAAATAGAGACAGCATTTATTAACAGTTGGCTGCCCTGGTTGCTCTTAGAAAGACGCATAGTCATATCTGTTATGGTACACATAGCACATACGAAATTTGGTTGAAATCCAAATGATAGTATAGAAGTTACATGTATTTAAAATTGGACCTATCAGCAGGCTTAGAATCATGTTGGTAGCACTGACGTATATTAGTTACTCCAAATTAATATAGAATGTCAGGTACCATACGTGTACATAGTTTAAAGCTGTCGGCTTGCATACTTTCTGATATATTGGCATTTTGATCAAAGAAATTGAGAGCATTCATTATCAGTTGGCAGCCCTGGTGGCTCTTAAGAAGACGCTCAGTCATATGAGGTTATGTACACATAGTACATACGAGGTTTGGTTGAATTTCAATTGATAGTGTAGAAGTTATATGCATTTAAAAATTGGACCTACCAGCAGACTTAGAATCATTTAGGCAACACTGTCATATATGGCCTCCTGGAAATTAAACTGAAATATTATTATCTATGAAGCCTCCGTGGCTTAGGCGGCAGCACGCCGGCCTCTCACCGCTGGGTCCGTGGTTCAAATCACGGTCATTCCATGTGAGATCTGTGCTGGACAAAACGGAGGCAGACAGGTTTTTCTCCGGGTACTCCGGTTTTCCCTGTCGAAATTTCATTCCAGCAACACTCTCCACTATCATTTCATTTCATCTGTCATGCATTAAATCATTGCCCCAGAGGAGTGCGTCAGGCCTCGGCAGCCGGCACAGTTTATATCCTCGCCGCTAGATGGGGGCTTCATTCATTCCATTCCTGACCCGGTCGGAGACTGGAAGCAGGCTGTGGATTTTCATTTTCATTATTATCTATACGTGTGCCAAGTTTGAAATAGCTCCTATTCATACCTTCCAAGATATCCAACATGGATCTCAAATTTCAATTGCGAATTTTCATCAGTTGGTAGCACTGACATTTTCAAATACGACATTGAGATATTCAGGTATAGATCTTTACTCATACCAAATTTTGTTTCGATAGCTGCAGCCGTTTAGGAGTTAATAGAGGGACACACACACACACACACACACGCAGACAGACAGACAGAAGGACATACAGACATACAGACAGACAGACAGACAGACAAACATTTACCCGGATCGATCTCATAAGTCTACTTTTTCCTCATTTTTGCAAAATGTGAAAAGTAGGCTAAAAGTCTACTTGGTCAGTCTGTCTCTTGACCCATATTCCCTCTTTCTGAACTGGCGCGTCGCTATTCCGCCTTTCAGATGATGCCGCTTATTTTAGGGACTGCGACATCATGGCCCTGTGTATTTGAGTGTGTCTGGTGATAGCCTGTCTTAGTGTGTGTGTTTGTGAAGGAGATGGCTGTAGCCTTAAGTAAGGAGCCATCCCAGCATTTGTCTGGAGGTACAAGTGGAGAAAAACCCTTGTAGGATGGTACAGGTAGGAATCAAACCCAGATCTCAGAGGTGACAACCAAGAATACCAGACAGGGCGTCACGAGGTGGTCTCAACTACTGTACTGGTGTTGGCGACCACGGGACCCCAGCTGAGTCCGGCATTGCTTCCACTTAGCCTACTGTTCTCTTGTCATCATGGCGAGGCATTTGATGTCGTGATTATGTAGCCCCGTGTACTTGGGGGTGTGTGTGAGTGTGGAATTCGACCCAACAACCAGAATTACTGCGACGGCTGCACCAGTATAAATACCGCAATTATGGCGAGGATTTGGGAAGGAAGCGGCCGTGGCCATAAGGTTAGGTACCATCCCAGCATTCGCTAGGAGCAGAAGGAAGGAAAACCACTCCCAGAATGGCTTCTGATTCCAGCCATTGGCAGAGCCATGAATCGAACGCAGACCTCCGCGGACAACATACAGAAAAGGAAGTTGGAGACTTCTGTTACTTAGGAAGTAAAATAATCAGTGATGGACGAAGCAAAGAGGATATAAAAAGTAGGTTAGCTCGGGCAAGGAAAGTATTTCTACAGAAAAGGAATCTGTTGACATCGAATATGGATTTAGGTATTAGGAAGTCATTTTTGAAAGCCTTTGTCTGGAGCGTGGCGCTCTATGGAAGTGAAACTTGGACGATTGGTGCAACAGAAAAGAGGAGAATTGAAATATGGTGTTACAGGAGAATGATGAAGATCAGATGGGTAGATAGGGTTACAAACGAAGAGGTATTAAGAGGAGTAGGAGAGGAGAGATGTTTCTGGCGACTGCTAATGAAGAGAAGATATTTATTTTCATTATTTAATCGTATGGTGATTATAACAAGGAATTCATAAGTCCAGGTCCAAGTTTTTCAACCACACTACAACACTTTCTGAAAGATGAAACAGGTCGCTGCAGCTTCCGGCGTAAGCATGATGAGGGCAGCGCAGGATGACATGGTCCATGGTCTGCTCCTCTTCACTGCATTCGCACATTGGAGAATCCATCCAGTCCCACTTATGGAGCAAGAAATTAAAGCGTCCATGCCCAGTTCTCAGTCTGTTGAGGCGACACCATAGTTTTCTTGGGAGGTCAAATCCATTCATTTTCCGAGTTGGATTTATCTCATGAGCATTCGTACCAGATGTTGAATTCGACCAATCTTCCTGCCAGCTCCGGTTTAGGTTAAAATTGTCCCTCAAGAGTCGGCCGGCCAATACACTTGCTGTCTCCTAGATCGAAGTCGTTGTGGCGATGGGTAACAAAATTCCTGGTGAACTGGTAAAGAGGGAGATGACCGGATCTTCTTTACTTCTCTCAGCAGAGCTTCCGTTCTCCAAAGGTGGGGTGGTGGGATATGAGTAAGAACGTGTAACCAGTGGCGAGGTGTAGACTTTACAGTAAAGAGAAGAGATAGGTTGGTAGGACACAGACTATGACACCCAAGAATAGCAAGCTTAGTTAAGGAAGGAAGGGTAGACCAAGGATAGAATATGTTCAACAGATTGTCTCAGATGTAGGATGTGGTAGCAATGCAGGGATGGAACGATTAGGTCAGGACAAAATACGCGTGCTCCATTCTCTGTATGCCAGTAAATGTGGGCCAGTAGGAACCTCGGGACCTTGAATGTTACCAGGTATCCCATCGAATCCCGATAAAAACGATACAATGTTGCATGTTAACGATTATCATAATAATACCCTCATGTTGTACTTTCGTGGAATTTAAGCTACTGTAAAAAGATTAAAAACATCCAACTGCTAAAAATAGTTAGTCCGAAACCTGATGATTAATTTTCAGGAGCTGGGAACCTTCAGTCATCAGCTCCGTGTACTTAGGAATGTGTTGAATTTGTATAATATTACCTAGGTTTAGGAGTTTGATGATGATCATAATTATTGTTTTATGGGGCCTAACATCTAGGTTATCGGCCCCTAATGGTCTGGGTGATAGCGAAAATGACAATGAAATGGAAACGTAACGAAAATTAAGTGAGAAAGAAAATACAAAATGTAGCTCAGATTGAAACGACTCGCAGTATGAAGAATGGAAATACTTATAAAAGGAATTTGGATTGAAAAATACGCACAAAATGTAGTTTAGGTTCAAATGACTTACAAAATGCAATTGAATTTGAAAATGCTTACAAAATGTATGGTAGATTCAAAATACTCACAGATTCAAAATACTCACAAAATGTGGAAGCCCACGATTCTAAATACTGTTACTTACAAAATGCAATTTAGATTGAAAATACTTACAAAATGTGGTGGAGTAAATAAACCTCAGAAAATGTAATTTAGAGATACGGGGAGCCAATTCATAAAAACAGGGCGGGAATCTCAAAGAGAAAAGGAACTATAATGAAAAGAAGACTGATCCCACGAAGAAGGAGAGATCAGGAAAGATGAGACAAGGGCCAATTAAGGCGGGAAAGTGAATGACTCCCTAGGCCTCTGATACCCTAATACCGTCGGGGTCAGAAGAGAACAAGAGTTGATCAAGAAAGGTTAACAGGAAAGAAGATAGCGAGGAACCCAGCACAAGAAAGTGGAAGCAATGACGGACACACGTCTCACTAGATGTGAACCCCTGGGGGGAGTTTCTGAGTTTACTATAATCACTTAATCTCTTTCTTCCTTTCTTCGGCTTTTCCCAATTAATTGGGGTTGCTGGAGCCAACCAGGCTCATTTTGGTTTTGGCCGGATGCCCTTCCTGACGCCACGTGATTTTTCAGTTGAAAATTTCAACCCACTGCCACCTGGATTCGAACCCCGGCCGTCCAGGTGAGAGACGAGCAGCTAAGCTACTGCGCCATCGCGCTCTCCAATAATCACTTAATATCTACATTGTATAAAACAAAGTCCCCGATTCTTGGATGTCACGGGTAATCTCGAGAACCACTGGATGGATTTTGATGCGGTTTTCACCATTCTGTAAAGGATTTCTCGAGGGTGGTTTCTGTAGAAAAAGAAGCCGAGATATAACGATCTCAGTGAATAGAGTGTAAGAAAAACCTGCCGTCCGTGGACCTGTTAAGCTTACGCTGGGTAAACCGTTAAAAATATCTATATGCTATAAGTGTATAAGAATTGTTCAGCGTCAAAAGTTCTATAAAACGTCCCGGACAGCATATATCTGTCTTTAATACATCGCCAAGTATAAGTGTTTCTACGTTTTCATTTCTTCCAACAATCTGCATTCAGTGGAAATTTAAATTACTAGCCTCGGAGCGAGCCTATCACCCTCTCCGGCCAGCATCAAACTGATGATGATGATGATTATGATGATGATAATAATAATTGTCTTTTAAGGGGCCTAACATCTAGGTTATCGGCCCCTATTGGTTTGGGTGATCGTGAAGATGAAAATGAAATGTAAACTCTAACTAAAACTAACTACTAACCTACATACTAGAAGACGAAATGGAAAACAAAAGGAGAATAAGGCAAATAAAGGACAGGAGGAAAAGAAATGCCCTCAACCCTCGAAGAATGTGGATTGAGGGACTTTGAAGGAATGAGAGCCATGAAAGGCAGATAGGAAAGTGAAAGAGGAGAGGGTCCGCCCCAGAAGTAATGGATAAAAGGGGGGAAAACCGGACCCAGCTCAGGAATCTCTCGGGGTCGCCAACTCCCGAACTCACCAGCCGTGAGTCCCTGAGGGTGTAGCACTATCCAGGGTGCACCAGAAGTGGTGGGGCTACACACACCCTGCCTCCTTGAGGGCCTCGAGCAGAAGGCAGGAGGTAACAGGAAAATAAAAAAAGGCTGACCCCTCGCAGAAGGAGGGTATCAGGAAAGATGAGACAAGGGCCAATTAAGGCGGGAAAGTAAGAGACTCCCTAGGCCTTGGATACCCTAATACCGTCGGGGTCGTAAAAGAACAAGAGTTGAACAAGTGAGGTCGACCGGAAAGAAGACGGAGAGGGGCCCGGCACAAGTAAGTGGAAGCAATGCCGGACTCAGCTGGGGCCCCGTGGTCGCCAGCTCACGTGCCAATAGATGTGAGCCCCTGGGGGAGCATCAAACTGTCGAGTCGTGTCGAGTTAAGACTTTAGAGAAGAGTATATGTGTTTGGAGTTTCGCTGTTCACCTCGGCTTTCTCGAATTGCGTCTGGAACCTACCGTCCGTGCGCCTTTTGCTTACGCTGGGGGAAACCGTTAAGATACCGGGCGAAGCTCTTAAACCAGAGGCAGTTAGAAGGTGTGGTTTGTACCGAAATGTTCCAAATCGTCTCAATAGTACAGGAAAAATCTTGCATTTCTCGAGAAGACAACGGAATTTGTTTATAAAGTGCCTTTAAACAAATAAACAAAATGATAGCCACTGGCAGGACTGTGTCCCGTTGAGCCCACATACAATAAATCAGGGTGGGTGGTTTATACACGCAATAATTATCCCATGTGTCCGCTAATAATAATAATAATAATAATAATAATAATAATAATAATAACAAGAACAAAAACCGACAATGTGGCTACAGAGCAGCATTATGTCATGGGGCCAAGCTCTCTGCTGACTCGGTAGACGCGTGGGTTCGAGCTTCCTTCCCCATCCTTGCCCAGTTTCATTCACCATCATTCATTTCATCTCTCATTAACCCCTCTCATGAGGTTGGCGTCAGGAAGGGCATCCGGCCGTAAAACCATCGCTACAAAGACTTCCATCGCATCTCATCCCCGACCCCGTTGGAAAAACGGGAATAATAAGGGGTAGACATACAATAAGAAGAAGAAGAATGGCGTAAGGAATTGTGTAAGGATGGTGTAGAGATTGGGGTCAGACTAGGTTGTAAGAACAAAAACCTGACAATCAACTGTTTAGCTTTCGCAGATGATGTTGCAATTTTCTCTAATTCTCTTGACACGGCCACACAACAAATCAATCAATTACAGGTGTAAGCAGCAAAGGCAGGTCTTCAGATTTCGTTTGAGAAAACGCAGTTTATAACGAACATCAAGCCAGAACCCAGAGAACTTAATCAAAATGGAAATGGCTTACCATTTAACCAAAGAAATTTACAAAATACGTTCAATGTCGTTCAAGGTCAATCTGAGGCACTAAGTTACCGTTATTCGCCCGGCATCAGAATGCCTGGCGATGAATAAGAAAGGCCTGGCAGAACAACTCGAAGCCAAAGAGAGGGAGATTCTGAGAAAGATCTTGGGACCGGTCAAGGAACGAGGAGAGTATAGAAGACGACACAACGATGAACTTTTAGCTACTTGTTGAGAAAATAACGGACAAAAGAAGACTCCTTTTATGGCCATTTAACACGAATGAACTCCGGAAGATTGACCAATCGGATCTGTGCCTACTTTGTGGGAAAGAAAACCAAAGGGATCTGGTTTACATAGGTGGAAAAAGACCTATAAGAACTGGGGATGTCACATGAGGACGTCTTGGAACGTGACTCTTTGAAGAAAAACTTGGGGAGATACCGAGTTTTCAGCCAAAACCTATATTGAAAACCGGCAAGAAGTGGACCGAAGAACGGAAGGAAGCTCACCAAAGAAGAATGCGCGAATACTGGGCCAATGTGAAAGAACGAGGGAAAGGGCAGTTGAAATAACGTGGTCCATAGAAGACTGAAACGATTATAAAATAATAATAATAATAATAATAATAATAATAATAATAATAATAATAATAATAACGTTGTGGGTTTTACAGCCTGTTTAACTACCGTGTCTTTTAGAGACACCGAGGTGCCAGAAATTCACCCCGAAGGGGATCTTTAACGTGTCAGTAAATCTACTGACACTGCTCCCTCAGATGCCAACTGGCTGAGCCAGGATTCAATCCTGCAACCTCGGACAGAGCACCACACAGCAGGTCTTAAAGAAAATGGTGTTACTGTGGTGGGTACTAATGTAGATACCCTAATACCATCGAGCTTGGAAGAGAACACGAGTTGGACAAGGGAGGTCGAGAGCTATCTGGAATCTCACTTGTTGTGGACGTCTGAGTGCTGCAGTAATCTGTGAGAATCTAGACTCAGCTCCCTGTCTCCTTGGTTGCCTGTGGTTGTGAGGCCTTTAGTTGGAGCAATGTGTGCGAAGTTTGACTCGGCTAGCTGGCTAACTCGACGGACTTGTGGTTGCCATTTGTTGTGAGATTGTAAGGGTGTAATGATGTGTATTGGGCTCAGCTCCCTTTCTTCCTGGCCTCATGGTCACCATTAGCGTGAAATCCTGAACGTGCAGCGATCAATAAAATACTAGACTCGGCTAGCTTCCTTCAATCTCAGCCCTGCTGTCGCCATTAGCTTAAGAATCAGGGTGGCCCCATGGTCGCTAATAGTTGTGAGATTCTAGGGGTGTAACAAGCAATAAGGTACTGAACTCAGCTCCTTTCCTTCTCGGTCCCATGGTCGTCATTAGTTGTATGATTCTGACAGTGTAATCTATAAGACACTGGGCTCAGCTCCCTCACTCCATGACCCCATGGTCATAACTTGTGAGACCCTGATCCGAGCTAATCTAAACTCGGCTCCATCCCTCCACAGCCCCATGATCACCATTACTTGTGAAGCACCGGGGGATGTAGTGATATGAGCGGGGTTGGACTCAGCTCCATTCCTCCAAAGCCCCATGGTCATCATTACTAGTGAGGTCCTGCGGGAGGTGTAATGATCCGTGCGATACTAGACTCAGCTCCATCCCTCCACAGCCCCATGGTCACCATTACCTTTGAGACCCGGGGAGGTATGTGTATTAATATGGTGCGAAACTAGATTCAGCTCAATCTTTCCACAGCTCGGTGGTCACTATTACTTGCGAGGCCTCAGGGAAGGGGGTGTAGTGATATGAGCGAGGCTGGACTCAGCTCCATCTCTCCGCAGCCCCGTGGTCACCACTAGCTCCCTCCTTCTCTGAGCCTCCCTGTCTATCAAAGACTAATCATGGTCAAACCTTGTCTCGATGTTGTTTAGGTCGGTAAAAGAAATGATTAATGTGGCAGTGGATTCCATTTAAGGTAAGCTTGAGCTGTCCGCCGCACTGCAAGATAGAGTGCCTACACCGGCTTATCTGGGTGGGTCCGCCTGTCCTGCAATTTAAGCCTTATCCTTTTTCACAGGGTGTTTATAAATTCCCATTACAGACTTCGAGGGCTTGCAGTGAGGTCTAAGACGGTTAAGTATAGCATAGGAACTTGTATCCGGAAACATACCGTCTTCCTGCTACCCGCAAAAGAACACTACAGCAAACGTTGAAATCTTCCGTATTTTCGGCGCCACGGACTAGAGTATGTTATTCAATGAACGATCTCCTGATGTCCCATATCCCCTACAGGTTTGTTAACATTCCATACCTTGGTATATTGGCTTTCACGGCCGGTGAATTAAAACTCAGCAATTCTTCTAGGTTTGTGCCGTGCCTTGTGTGGCCGTGAAAGCCTTCATAGGGAGGTTAAGGCAGCTTGAGCTTTTAGTTCTCGCAGTCAAGTGGTGCAGTTGCACCTAATATAAAGGGAGGTGGCGCGCAGTTCGTCACTCCTGTGGGGGTCCGGGCGGGGACACCAAGAGCCCGCCGATGAGCCAGCTTGGTGTCCTAGGCGAAACCCCACACAAGACACGGCACAAACCTAGAAGAATTGCTGAGTTTTAATTCACCGGCCATGAAAGCCAATATACCATCTTTTTGGAAGTCTTCATAGGGAGGTTAAGGCTGCTTGAGGTTTTAGTTCTCGCAGTCAAGTGGTGCAGTTGCACCTAATATAAAGGGAGGTGGCGCGCAGTTCGTCACTCCTATGGGGGTCCGGGCGGGGACACCAAGAGCCCGCCGATGAGCCAGCTTGGTGTCCTAGGCGAAACCCCACACAGGAAACGGCACAAACCTAGAAGAATTGCTGAGTTTTAATTCCATACCTTCTTCCACGGAATCTCACGGGTGCCGCGTACTCGGTATTCCTTGAAGACTTACTACATGAGTTCTTAGACGATATGCCTCTGCATGTGCGTCGAAACATGTGGTATCAGCACGATGACGCACCACTTCATTTTTCACTTGCGATCCGAGATCATCTGCAGCACAGATTTGGGCAACAGTGGTGGCCCGATTGCTTGGCCTGCAGGTTCACTCGACTTGACACCCCTAGACTAATGCCTGTGTGGTCACATGAAAACCTTGATTTACAAGACCCTTGTGGAATCTGAGGAAGACCTACTGGCGCGGGTTATGACTGCGAGGGATGTTGCAGGACCAGGGATTGGTGATAGTGTTTCCCAATAATGCAAAAATATAAATATTTAAAAGAATTAAAAAAAATGATCCTATGGTCTTACTGAGAATCTCACGCCCTTTCTGGTTAATTAGTCCTAACAGATTACATTAACTTCTTTAAATTGTACATAAAGACCACCTCGTGGTGTAGTGGACAGCGTTCTTGGAGGTACAAGTTCAATACCCGGCTCTGCCAAGAAATTTTAATCCTGGTCCTAGGATTGGATCTTGGGGGACACTCTTCCTTGCGAGGGTTCGATTCCCACCTCAGCCATCATGGAAGGAGTTTTTCCCGGTTTCAACACCTCTACTACTACCCCTGGCAAATGCTGGGATGGTTCCTAACTTAAGGCCACGGCCGCTTCCTTTCCAATCCTATCCCCAATATACAAATACACACACAGTAGTACACCTTCATAATAACACAGGCTATCTCACAAATTCTACACACACCCAAATACACGGGGTTGTATGTTGCAGCCCCTTAATTAAGAAACAACGAAAATAATAATAATAAACTAGCGGACCCATGCGAGAAATCTCTCGTGTTCATAAACCACACTTTCCTAAATAGGTTTATAATGAGTGACTTAAGGAGAAAGGTTGTTTTATTTCAACCAAATGATTATAGAACACTATTTACGTTTCAGGCGTCCCTACGGGCAAATTGCGAACTGAACAGCAATGATGTCGCGTATTTTCCTACAGCAACAGTATTTGCAAATCGCACACTTTTTTACAAATAATGATATTTATGAAATTAGAATGCAATTCGTCACTGCTAAAGTCATTTGTGAGCTGAGTCCATTGATTGACAGCTTAGCCGTAACACTCACCGGTTATTCTATATTTATAAAATTATACGATTTGAGCACTCATTACTTTAAATTACTGTTTGTGAAATCCATGCAAAATGATAAAGGAAAGACCACAGGATGTTAAAATGACATGAAACAGGCGTCACAGCGGCCAAAATGTGAAGTAGACAGCAATTGTGGAGCGTATCTTACTGCAGCAACAGTATCTGCAAATCGCACACTTCGTACAGTTTTTAAAAGTTATTTTTTAAAGAAATTGTAGATATTTATGAAATTAGAGTGCAATGCGTCACTGGTCATTTGTCACGATCGGTCGCTTGTGAGCGCCGCTGGAGGGATCTATACTACTGAAATGATAAATAGGTCTAATTCTTAACAATTACGTCATTTTGGCGCGTTTACATATTTTAAAAATAAAAAACATCACGCAATGGATAAAAAAAATACAATGATCAAAATAGATTAGTTTACTTCCGAGCTGCCTGATGTTGATAGAAGTAACGCTCTTTCCCTTCGCAATTTTGTGGTTTGAGCTAATCGTTTCATCTCTACATCCGAGGCAATCTGTTCAACAGATTGGTCTACCCCTACAGTTCTTGTCTTCGACCCTTCCTTCCATAACTATGTTTGCTATTCCTGGGTGTCTTAGTATGTGTCCTACCAACCTATCTCTTCTCTTCATTAGCAGTCACCAGAAACATCTCTCCTCCCTCAACCGTCTTAATACCTCTTCGTTTGTAACTCTATCTACCCATCTGATCTTCATCATTCTCCTGTAACACCACATTTCAACTCTCCTCTTTTCTGCTACACCAACAGTCCAAGTTTCACTTCCATAGAGCGCCACGCTCCAGACAAAGGCTTTCAGAAATGACTTCCTAACACCTAAATCTATATTCAATAACAACAGATTCCTTTTCTGTAGAAATGCTTTCCTTGCTTGAGCTATCCTACTTTCTCTATCCCCTTTGCTTCGCCCATCACTGGTTATTTTGCTTCCTAAGTAACTGAGTTCTAATTCCTTCAGGTTTTCACCTGCCAATTCAACGTCCATAGGAGTTTCTGGTACGGAAACTATCGAGTCAAAAGTTTTAAGCAAAAACATGCTACTCATTGAATAATTACTTGCGCACGTCGGTGGCATTAAAGAACGCCTGCGGGACGAAATTCCGCCACCCCGGTGTCTGTTAATAACTAGAATTGAGACGGACTTTAAACAACTGCGATTATTAATACTGTTGACTCGATCGATTCTGGAATAAGGACCTTATCTCAAATTGATCCATTTGCCTCCTTCCATTATTCCTAAAAGTTTGTAACATCATCACAGATATATCATCGTAGTTCGTGAAGCGAGTTACCAGCCAGGCAGGCGCGTGTAGGCAGCTGTTCCAGCCGCTGAAGCAAGCGGGCTCGCTACCTATTAGGCGCTTGTTATCCCCAGTGCTAGCAGGGAGTAATGTAATTGGATGTTTCACCGCCAATGTCATTGAGACAATCCCTTCCATCGCTTGCTACAGAATGAAACTGATTTGGTTTTTGGTGTTGATTCATTTGAGGGACTGGAACATAGTGGTCATTCAACCCCGTGTACTTTGATATGTTTCCAATCTGTCGGATAACCTGTGCTATTATGATTGTGTATTTGTAATTCAAGTGACGATTGGGAAGGAGATGGCCTGGACCTCATTTTTACGTGGAATCCACACCACAGGACATGGCATTTCACTTCGAAATGCTCACATGCTTTGACTTGGATTCGAACTCTGTCCACGTCGGTGAGAGGCCAACAGCTTGACCGCTGCGCCACCACGCCCCTGTAGTTAGGAACCATCCCGCCAGTCGCCTGGAGTAGAAATGGGAAAGCACGGACAACCACTTCAAGGATGGCTCAAGTGGCCATGGAACCCACTTATTCTCAGTTTTCCGCACGAGGCTGAGTGTACCCCGTTCCAGTTCTCAGACCAGAATTATTTTTTTGGGCAGAGCAGGGAATCGAACCCGTGCCTCCACGGTCACAGCTAAGAATGATAACCACTACGCGACGAGGTGGACAATACTACTGGAAAAATAATAATAATAATAATAATAATAATAATAATAATAATAAAACAACAGAACAGTATTCAAACATCGAAATTGATATTAAAAAAAACTCTGGCACTATAGTCCGTGAAGGGCCTAGGCCGACCAAGCGACCGCTGCCCAGCCATTTGCCTGCATCGGGTCCCCTCGGCCGTTAATCTTGGTTTTCGTGATCGGGGCGCTGTCTCGCTGTCCGACAGCTACTCAATTGTCCTCATGAAGCTGAGTGCACCCCGTTCCAGCCCTCACGTCAGTATCTAAAATCCCTGACGGAGCCGGGAATCGAACCCGGGGCCTCCGGGTGAGGGGCAGGCGCGCTACCTCAACACCACGGGGCTGGCGATATTAAGAAAAGACGAATACAATTCTTTGGTCATCTCACTAGACTACCAGAAAATCGATTGACGAAAAGGATAATAGATTATGTAAAGTTACTCAATAACTCAACACCTTGCCTGGAACAACTTCGAAAGGAGCTCAAAAACACAAACATAAGTTCAACAGACATTTCAGGAAGGGACACCTTAACAACTTCGAAAGGAGCTCAAAAACACAAACATAAGTTCAACAGACATTTCAGGAAGGGACACCTTCAGACACAAAGTGAACACATGGGAAGTTACATCAGAGCAACCAAAACCAAAACAGTACAGACCAGAGTGGTTGGAAGAACGTAAACAAGCCTTCTTGGAAAAAATGGAAGCGTATTGGAACAACAAGAAGACCCAAAAGAAAAAAGTTGATTGAGTCATTTGCTTAATGTCTTCCATTTATCGGGAGAATTCGCTTAAAATAAAATAATAACCACGTACGGAATATAATGACGAGGGAGTATCGCCACCAAGCTTCAGCAGTGGACGCAGAAAGCACTGCACGGCCGTCAATGGTATGATTTCAACCAGGAGCATGTCGACATTGATGCTGGCTTCCTGTACCTCCCTCATTGGTGTCAACCATTCGATCAAAGAGGCTACGTCGTTTTGCCTGTACCATCAACATTCGCTTGAACCTCAGCCTTGAAATGAAAATTAACCTAGGCCTGATATAAGCTAACACCGTGGAAGCCGGTACGAAACAAGGATTTGACTATCGTCACCAGTGTTGCCAATTCTTAAAATGCGAAAGAACTAAACCCTGCGCTTTAAAACACCACAAAAGGCACCAGATGGACTATGATTCAAAACACTAGAAAAACACGGAAAAAAATATAAATATATAAACGGATTTTCTTTTAACTTACATTTCTCTCATTAAAAATCTTCTTCGCTTTCGGAGCCTGCTACCGGTATTACATCTTTAGAGCAGGAAGGTGTAGTACTGCTGCATCTCTGCATACTTCCAATTTTGGCCAATATACCCTACAGCGTACTAGGCAATGAACAAACAGCGACCGTGGGTTCGAGATAGATTTACAATACTAATCGTGGTCGCGTAGGAGCCTTCGCATGAAACTGGGAAATCCCCTGGCAGCTGGGAAGAAAATAGAGGATAGGTAGATTCTTTGTACAAGTGCACTTGCACTGAGCCCTGCATGTTGGGCTTACTCAGCAATTATGCACGAGAATGAGAATTTCACGTTTAAGGCTCAATTTTGCCTATCTTTATTGATTAACTTTATTAAAACTATTACAAGGCTTTCAGGATTTACTTATTAGTCACAGGAGGCAATTTCATGGAAAAATCCGTTAAGCACAAGATTTGGCACTGGTTTCAATGAAATAATACCAGTATTTCGCTATGGTGCTATTAGAACATTTCTGTCACCAGATGAACTTCAGAACCACCAGATCATGTGCTAAAAACATCAAATTGGCAACACTGATCGTCACGCTGGAGGAGAGAGAAAGAACGATGATATATATTCAAGTCTCTGCTTGTTTCTTCTTTATTGTGATTCTTACCGCCACGCTGATATTACAAGTCGAGACTTGATATTTTGTGCGAGAAACATAAGACGTAAGGGGGTGAATGCGGCATTGTTGACATTCCGCCGGCCATGGTTTCTGTCTACAGCGCTTGCCAGTGAATTAGCATTGTAAACAACCACCTCCCTTAACCCCCTTGTCCTGTTTGGACGAGCCCCCGATACTTTTAATGACATTACGAGCACTCAGGGTACTGTTATTAATTGTGGAGATTACTGGTTGGTTGGTTCGTTCCTCAGTTTAGGGGCTGCGACAACGCGGTCATGTAGCCCCGTGTACTTTGGGTGTGTGTAGAATCTGTCTGATAACCAGTATTAATTGTGATGGCTGCATAAGTGTGTGTATCTGTTTTTAGCCTACTTTTCACATTTTGCAAAAATGAGGAAAAAGTAGACTTATAAGATCGGGCAAATGTGTGTCTGTCTGTCTGTCCTTCTGTCTGGCTGTGTGTGTGTGTGTGTGTGTGTCCCCCTATCAACTCCTAAACGGCTGGAGCAATCGAAACAAAAGATGGTAGGAGTAAAGATCTATATATGAATATCTCACGGCCATATTTGCAAATGATGTCAGTGCTACAAACTGCTGAAAAATCGCTATTGAAATTTGAGCTCCATGTTGGATATCTTGGAAGGTATGCATGGGAGCTCTTCCAAAATTGGCACGCATATAGATAATAATATTTCAGTTTAATTTCCAGGAGGTCATACATGGCAGTGTTGCCAACATGATTCTAAGCCTGCCGATAAGTCAAATTTTTAAATGCATGTAACGTCTACACTATTAAGTGGATTTCAACCAAATTTCGTATGTACTATGTGTTCCATAACAGAAATGACTATGCGTATTCTTAAGAGCCACCAGGGCTGCCAACTGATAATTAATGCTCTCTCCATTTTGTATCTAATAGCAATATATCAGAAAGTATGCAAACCAAGAGCTGGAAACTTTGCACTCCTATAGTACATGACCTTCTTCATGAATTTGGAGTACCTAGTATACGTCAGTGCTGCCAACATGATTCTAAGCTTGTCGATAGGCCCAAATTTTAAATGTATGTAACTTCTATACTAACAAATGGATTTGGACCAAATTTCGTATGTGATTTGTGTAGCATAACTGATATGAATATGCGTATTTTTAAGAGCCAACAGGGCTGCCAACTGTATATAAATGCTCTCTCTATTTTTACCCTAATATATATACACTAAATCAGAAAATATCCAAACCAACAGATCTAAACTTTGCATACGAATAGTACCTAACATTCTAAATTGATTTGAAGTAACTAATATACGTCAGTGCTGCCAACATGATTTAAGCCTGGTGATAAGTCCAATTTTTAAATACATGTAACTTCTATACTAAAAATGGATTTCATGCGAAATTGGCACAATAATAGCTCATAATATTTTAGATTAATTCTAAAATTTTAAGAAAAGTAGGCTCTTTAGTTCGTCTCGGAACTACTTGTTTAATTTAAGTACAGACCGCAACTTAGAATTTTTCAAATAGTTCCTACTTTTGCCGCCAAACGCCACCGTCAACGACTACTAGGCCTAGTTCAGAACTTAGCTACTAGACGCCACCACGGTCGGCTCTTGGCAACGGACGTAGCAACCTAAGAGCGTTGTTTACATTATTAACCTATACAATTTAGCTTCACACAGGTGTAATTAGTGGAAGGTTCTTTAACATGCCATAAATCTATGACATGGGACCACCGGCTTTACTTCCCCTCCGAAGGAAGGCGTACTGAGGGATTTTAATGCTCTTCGGCCGGGTTTGGACCCGCTATCTTGGGCATAGAAGCTCAGCGTGCTGCCACCGAAGCTGCCATGGTAGATTATTGAACATACCTTTCTGGGAGTCATATGGAATAATTGAAAACACTGTCAAATATCACCAATATCACTAATATTGCTTAAATGAAGGTTTCTATTTGTAGCTTCTTCAACGTGTCCGATACAAAATACACCACACGACACAAGTAACTTTGTAATTATGTGGAAAAAGAAATAATTGGTAAAACCATTGGCCTGGATAAGGATTACTGATGCGTGACAAAAACCAGGGGTTGCCTTTATTACACTTTTCGTTATTAGGTGCAGGATGGGCCTTGTTGCCGCTCACAATTATGTTACCGGTCGATTTTAAGTACCGGTACTTCACTTGCAATTCACGGTGACATTTAACGCACGGTAGTGTTTTCACTATTCAATTGTGTTCTACAGTTTCCGTAGAAATAATCAGTGCAGCTAACAATGTTATCCATGTACAGTCAAAGAAGTGGAGAATTGCTAGTTGAAGGAATTGTGAGCTGTCGCAAAGCGGAGGTGTTCATCAAGCAATGTTCTGCCCATTAAATTACCAATGCACCTCGTTTTGTAGCAGAATACATAAAAGAGTTTTGCTTCCCACGATATCGTTTTAAAGCTCATAGAGCAGGCTTTATCTTGCATACGAAGACATTGTTACGAAGCTACAACATAAACATTAAAATGTGCAGATCTGAAGAGTAACTGTGAAACACAAAGTAAATGACCAAACATTTGAGCTTTAAGTGCAAGGCTAAAGAAATCCAGGAATCTGGAATAATGCCAGAATAAATCTCTGAGATAACAAGAGTAGATACGGAAGATCAATGCAGGTCATGTCCAGTTTGAAGAGAGGGGGGGCGGGCCAGTCAAACACGCCTCACGCAACTTCCCCCTGTTAGGATTTGCTGATTCACCCCCGCGGAGAGAACCCATTAGCACAGCTCGGTATCACCCCTTGGGTGTGTCTGCTTTTGCTGGGAAGGGAATCAAAAGTGAATCTCAGGGGAGACGACAGCCAACATTACTAGCCACTACTCCACGAACTGGTTGCCACTGATTTATACGCTTCATTTAGCAATCATCAGTAGTATAGATCCCTCCTGCGGCGCTCACAAAAGACCGATCCTGACAAATGAGCATTCAAATGAAAGAGAATCGACATTAGCACTGACGAATTGCACTCTAATTTTATAAAATTTGTTTAAAAACAGATTTTTAAAACATGTACGAAGTATGCGATTTACAGATACTGTTGCTGTAGTAAAATACACTCAATAATTGCCGTCCACTTCATATTTTGGCCGCTGTGATGCCTGTTTCATGTCATTTTAACATTCTGAGGTGTTTCCTTTAACATTTTGCATGTATTTCAGAAACAGTAAATCAAAGGAATGAGTGCTCAAATCGTATAATTTCATAAATATCGAATAACCGCTGAGTGTTATGATGATCCAATTTTCAGTGATTGCCTTCTTAAGTTAGGGAACGTAGAACTTGGAATTCTAACTGAAGTGTAAATAGTGTTCTATAATCATTTTGTTGAAATAAAAACATAACCTTTTTCCTTAATTCTCTCATAAACCTATTGGGGAAAGTGTGGTTTATGAACATGCGACATTTCTCGCACGGGTTCGCTAGTAAAAATATTAGTACATAATGCAACGAGCCTATAATGGCAATAATTAAGACACGAGTATGTTTATTAAACGAGCGTAGGCGAGTTTTATCATTCCCATACGAGTGTTTTAATTACCATTATAGGCGAGTTGCATACGACTGTTTATGTTCGACGATAATTATTATAACTATTTTAAGTTTGAACATAAATATCTGTCGAGATTTCGCCAGTTTTATGCACTGAACAGAGCGCATGGGACGCAGAGAATACCATGGCCTCCTCGATTACCCCACTATGACACTAGGTCAAGCAGTGACATTTAAATTAGAAGGCCTTGGAACTCAGCGCAGGTGCGATGCTATCCTTACCTAATTGGTCAAACAACTGTTTCTTGAGCTCTGATTGGTGGGAGAAACTGTCCCATAATGGAAACGTGTTATATAATGATCCTCATTACGATACAGTTTTCTGACATATAATATTTACATTTCGACATCGTCGGACATAAATAATTTAATAATACACTTCTGTAGCGCCTGATGGGGAGGAATCAACAGTGGTACAGTCTGCCTCAACCACTCCAACTTGTGGCTTCAGTACTCTGGAGAAGATATCGTGGACATGACGGCTCCTTCATTATCAGTTTACTGGTTTGTGATCCGACGTTGTTCGGGAAGCGTCTTAACATGTTATAGAAAGAAAGATAAATACACAGTTTTATCATGGACTACCGCCCAGGGGCTCACATCTAGTGAGACGTGGGTTAGCGACCACGGGGCCCCAGCTGAGTCCGGCATTGCTTCCACTTACTTGTGCCGGGCTCCTCTCTGTCTTCTTTCCTTTCGACCTCACTTGGTCAACTCTTGTTCTCTTCCGACCCCGACGGTATTAGGGTAACCGAGGCCTAGGGAGTCTCTTCCTTTCCCGCATTAATTAGCTCTTGTCTCATCTTTCCTGATACCCTCCTTCTGCGAGGGGTCAGCCTTCTTTTTCTTTTCATGTTTTCTCCTGACTTCTGCTCAACGCCCTCAAGGAGGCAGGGTGTGTGTAGCCCCACAACTTCTGGTGCACCCTGGATAGTGCTACAGGGGCTCACAGCTGGTGAGTTTGGGAGTTGGCGACCCTGAGGGATTCCTGAGCTGGGTCTGGTTTTACCCCTTTTGTCCATTACCTCTGTGGCGGACCCTCTCCTCTTTCACTTTCATATCTGCCTTTCATGGCTCTCCTTCCTTCCAAGACCCTCAATCCGCATTCTTCGAGGGTTGAGGGCATTTCTTTTCCTCCTGTCCTTTATTTGCCTTATTCTCCTTTTGTTTTCCATTTCTTCTTCTAGTATATAAGTTAGTAGTTAATTTTAGTTATAGTTTACATTTAATTCATTATCATCTTCACGATCACCCACACCATTTGGGGCCGATAACCTAGATGTTAAGCCCCTTAAAACAACAATTATCAACATCATCGTTATCCTGGACTAGCAACCCACCCGGCTTCGCCCGGTATCTTTAACAGTTTACCCAGCGTAAGCTTAAAAGGCGCACGTACGGCAGGTCCCAGACACAATTTAGAAAAGCCGAGGTGAACAGCGAAACTCCAAACACAAATACTCTTCTCTGAAGAGTTAACTCGACAGTTTGATGCTGGCCGAAGCTGGGGTGATAGGCTCACCCCTAAACGCGCCCCGAAGCTAGTAATTTAAAATTTCCACTGAATGGAGATTGTTGAAAGAAATGAAAACGTAAAAACACTTAGAGTGGGCAATGTATTAAAGATAGAGATATGCTGTCGGGGACTCTTTTGTAGAACTTTTCATGCTGAACAATTCTTACACTCATAGTATATTTGTAACGGTTTACCCAGCGTAAGCGTTACAGGCAGGTGTTTATTAGACTCGATTCACTGAAATCGTTACTGTTCGGCTTTCTTTGGTCATAAATAAGTGTTTTTCTACAGAAACCTTCCGCGAGAAATCCTTTCCAGAATGGTGAAAACCGCATCAAAATCCATCCATTGATTCTCGAGATTACCCGTGACATCCAAGAATCGGGGACTTTGTTTTATACTAAGTAGAGATGATCCACTCAGTCATCGTTCAACGCCGTTCACAATGCTTTCTTTCCTTAAAGCTCACTGGGGTCAATCATTCGAATTCTTTAACTTCCATCAACACGCACCATTTGTGCTTTACATGACCTAACACGTTAGAAAGCCTTCGTTACTAATCATTGTGGTCGTGAAAACAAAGTTATTGGAATGTAATAATAATAATAATAATAATAATTTCATGTACATTGTTTGGCCTTTGCTGATGACATAGCAATCCTTTCTAATAACAGGCAAGAAGCAATTCATTCCATTGAGAAATTACATGAAATTGCCATCAAAACGGGACTTCAAATTTCTTATGAGAAAACTCAGTACATGGAAGGAGCCTCACGATACTTAGACGGACAACCTATGAGAACTAAATTCGGCAAAATCTTTCAAGTGAACGAATTCAAATATCTGGGAGAAATTATTCAACCCTCTGGTTTAAACCGTGAAGCAAATAAAGAGAGAATTTCCAAATTACAGAAAGCTTACAGAATCACTTGGAATAGGTATAACAAAAAATCAATATCTCGGAAAGCAAAACTTAGACATTATAATACAGTAATCAAACCGGAGGCGTTATATGCATCAGAGACCTTAATCATTGGTGGCAAATCTTTAACCAAAGAGATTGAAAAACAAGAAAGGAAAATGTTACGAAAAATTTTTGGCCCAGTTTTTATAGAGGGAATTTGGAGGAAAAAGTCATCCCAGGAAATATATCGCTAATGTGAAAAAATGTCTCATACTTTTCGGAAAAGACGATTGAAATTTTACGGGCACATTATCAGAATGAACAATGGCAGATTGACTAAAAGAATTCTCAACTTGGCTCTCTCACTAAAAACCAAGAACAGCTGGGGCTACGTGAAATTGAAACAGATCTCCAGTAAATCAACATTTCAGACAATATTATACAGGACAGATGCAAATTCAGAACCCTAATCGACAATCACCAATTTGAAGACAAACCCAACACCAGGGCCACCATAACTTGGACAGAAGACCGAAGAAAGGCGCTCAGCGAGAGGATAAAGAGATTTTGGAAGGAAAAGAAGGCCAACACATCAGCTAAACAGGTTCAACCGTGCTCCTGAGTCGGGCATAACGATGCAAGAATAATAATAATAATAATAATAATAATAATAATAATCTCGTATGTTCAAATATTTGGGGGAAATAATTCATAAGAATGGCTTAGAAAACTGTGTTGTAGAAGATTCAAAGAGCTTATGGTATAACCAGGAATATCCATAACAAAGCATGTTTATCTAAGAAATTGAAAATACAGCGCTATAGAACACTATGCTTATATGCCAGTGAATGTCTAATACTAACAAGGAGAGGTCGCCAAGTGGTTTACTAGACAAGTGTTCAAATTTGGAGGGTTTGCTCTTCATAAGAAAGTATTTTGGCCGTGATTTAGCCTTTTTGCCAATGGGCCTTAGTGTGTTCAAAATTGAACGTTTAAAATCAAACCTCAAACTTTTGTAGTCCTATTCTCGCACATGTTCCCGGCTCGTTTCCGTGGCGTAGTCGCTAGCGCGTTGCCGTGGGGAATTCAAAGTGTCAGTTCGAGTCAGACCTTCGTGAGCACTTTTTTCTTTGACTGTTATTTTATGTTTTCTATAATGTATTTGCTGTGTGGTTTTGGAGCTATGTACAATATTTTAACATCATTATTATTCGTCCTTGAAGCTCGATACGGAACTCGTGTGAGCAACATCGCGGGACACTCTTCGTCACGCAAGTACCGTATAAGCGGGTTCGATAAGTCGGAGGTCCTGATTGACGCTTATGCGTATTCAATATTACGTGTGTACGGTTGTCTACAATCAACAGTATCTAGAACGCGGTAAGCACGGTCATCGACGGTAAAGTGGGATCGCCGCCACCTACTTCTACAATATTTACAAATGATTAAGACGACGAATGTGATGGTCTTGGAGTTTATTCTCGGCAGGACATTACAGACGCTCTGCACATATGCATGCAGACTTTAAAATCGCGCAAGCTTAGCTCACCGTCAAAATCACACGTAAAGCAACGCCTATAGGTAAAAGTTTTACAAAGGCCATTATCAAGTTAGGCCTACTGCAAAAGTTGGATAATAACTGCGAAAGAAAAAAAAAGTGCTGACGAAGGTCTGACTCGAACTCGACACTTTGAATTCCCCACGGCAACGCGCTAGCGACTACGCCACGGAAACGAGCCGGGAACGTGTGCGAGAATAGGACTACAAAAGTTTGACGATTGATTCTAAACGTTCAATTTTGAACACACTAAGGCCCATTGGCAAAAACGCTCGAACACGGCCAAAATATTTTCTTATGAAGAGAATAACCTCCAAATTTGAACACTTCTCTAGTAAACCACTTGGTGACCTCTCCTTGTAAATTATAAATTGGATAAATTAGAAGTATCAGAAAGAAAAATTATACGCAAAATTCTCGGTCCATTAAGAACTACAGAGTTTTGGAAATTAAGAAGTAACGAAGAAATATATCGGAACATTGAAAACATAACGGAGACGATAAAGAAGAGGCGATTGCTATTTTTCCGACATTTATATAGAATGAATGATAGCAGGTTAACCAAACAGATTGTTAAATATCTTTGGAAAAAGAAATCTACAACAGCCTGGTTTCAAGAAGTAAAGAAAGATTTAGAAAGAAACAATGTAAGAGAATAAGATGCATTAGCGAGAGAAATTTAAAAAAAAGAAAGGTATTGGGAATGGAAGGATTCCAAAGAAGGCAATATAAGAAAACAGGCTCAAAAGGTCGGAGAAGAGACAGAAGACACACAGAGAAAAGATTAAGAACAACAAAGGACTAAACATTGCAATTGGTTCGTGGTCCTCAGAAGAGCCTGACGGAGAAAGAAGAAGAATAATAATCTCAAGTGGAATGGCGCAGTTGGTTTAGGTTTCATGTTCAAAACCAGAGTTAAAACACAGCTCAATCCGATGGATTTAGAAAGCTTAAATGCAATAATCTCGTAATATAGTGTCAAATTTTGAAGCCATTCTTGTCGTGTTGTCAATACGAACTGT
This sequence comes from Meconema thalassinum, assembly GCA_946902985.2. Lineage (NCBI taxonomy): Eukaryota > Metazoa > Arthropoda > Insecta > Orthoptera > Tettigoniidae > Meconema > Meconema thalassinum. The sequence continues at coordinate 343,710,183 of OX336395.1, forward strand.
GCTTGCCACGGTGGGGGAGTGGTTATCGTGTCGGTCTACTAACCCTAGGCTTGCAGGTTCGCTCCAGGGTGTGGTAGGTAAGTGATTTTTGAAAGGCGGCAAAAGTTACGAAACGCATGTCAAATAACCCATTTGAATTCAGTAGGCCGTGTTCATAATGGCAAAATTTATCTCGGGAGTTTCCGCCAACACAAAGTTCCTCATTTATCTACTAGAAAGCTCTGTAATGTTCAAGGAGCTTAGATATCTAACCTCCTTGACTTTCATAGTGCTTCAAGGAACAACGAAATTCGACATTAAAACTACCCTTTGGGTGTCAAATAACAAAGCTTGCACCCGGCTCCCGAGCCCACACGATATTATTATTATTAATACAAACTGTCAATTGTAACTCTTCAGTCGGTCAACTAGAACTCTCCCAATTATTATGAATAAGGACCGGAAGTTCGTGTAAGAACATTTTTGCAAAGGCCTATTTATGCATATTTTGGTTATTTGGGCACAATGCATCCTATTTTACCTTTGCTTGTTGTGCACATCTCTGCTTGAGAAGGGCGTATATTATAATTTCCAATTGGTTTGAAGCGCTTTTTATTCCTTCATGTTCCTTAAGTCACATATTTCGATTCGGACTCCTCGACGGTCTCTCACAGAATAATACTGAAATTATTTCAATGCCCAGTACGTTTCAATACCTTTTGCAAGTTAATATTAATTCAGCATTCACTACGTACATATTGTAAAATTATTTTCATTAAAAAAATGCAATGGTTATTATAATTGAATATCAGTTATAATTTAAATATAACTCAATATTGTAATATTATTGATGGTAACATCGCTTCAAGTCCCATAAAATAACATTTCCTACTATTTAGAACTGTTTCTTAGTTGAGATATTTAAGAAAAAAGGTGCCCGTCTGTTCATATTTTCTTTACTAGCATTACCCGTCGCGGCTTCGCCCGCGAATATTCTAGTTGTAAAGAGTACACTTAGCAAAATCTCAATCATGAATGCTATGACTGATTTATCCTTGCTATGAATAATCAGACTTTATCAATTCAGCTACTGGTGCAGTGGTTAGGGGTTTGTCATTCCTTCATAGGTATATCACAGCGAAGTTAGTTTTCTGGGAATATCACAGACACTGTTAATTTAAGGGCCTTTAAATGCGGTTTTCGGAGACCCTTTATAGTCGGGTGAAAAAGGCCTTTCGTACCACACTCACACGTGAAAATTGCGTGAAAAAAATTCTAGAGTGCCCCTTGCTTGACCCCTTTAAGCGCATTATACTGTATGTGTTTGGTTCAGTGATAACCTTATAACCGTCTGGAAACTTTCACAGTAATGTAATAATTGGAATTGCATTGCGTCTTACAGAAATAGATTCTGTTACCATGGTTACCGTGTTGCATTCTTTCATTGTAATATACATGTTTTAAGGTATTTATTTAATTGTGGGGCATTTAAAGAGTAAGTGAGTTGCGTTATGCTGAACCTGTAGGTACCCCATATGTGTAGGTTGGTGTTAATGGGACCTTACTTTCGGTACAAAACTGGAATGGGACGGATAATAAATAGAAACGCTTAAGAGTACGGAGTGATCGTAATTGCCGTAGTTATTTCATAATGCATATTTTTGGAAACGTGATACATAATATTTGACCAATCTTTAGTGCCTTAATTATGAATAATAAGTGAATAACACTGAGCCTCAGTGGCTTAGGCGGCAGCACGCCGGCCTCTCACCGCTGAGTCCGTGGTTCAAATCCCGGTCACTCCATGTGAGATCTGTGCTGGACAAAACGGAGGCAGACAGGTTTTTCTCCGGGTACTCCGGTTTTCCCTGTCAAAATTTCATTCCAGCAACACTCTCCACTATCATTTCATCTATCATTCATTTAATCATTGCCCCAGAGGAGTGCGTCAGGCCTCGGCAGCCGGCACAGTTCATATCCTCGCCGCTAGATGGGGGCTTCATTCATTCCATTCCTTACCCGGTCGGAGACTGGAAGCAGGCTGTGGATTTTCAAGTGAATAATACTCCTGGGAAGAAAATACATGGTTTAGTTATGATAATTGGGCAATTAAATTATTTCAAATAATTGCCTGGTTATAATAGGGATCATAACTAATAAATGTATTTTCCCCAGGAGTATTATTTAACTTATTATTCATGTATAGTGTTGCTAGACCGGCACGTTAAAGACCCTCGCCTGGGCATAATTCCGACATACTGACGTGTTTAAACCATAGCAGTTCAAAGGGGGCGTTAAATCAAGAGTCATCAACGCCGCTCACATGGTTTCTCCTTTTAAAATATTTATTAGAAAAACTATAAATTTGAAAGAAAAAATGTAGGTTTACGGTATGCCATTATCCAAAGAGTATGTTTGCGTAAGCATGACATAACTGCCGAATATTAAATTCGGTTCCATTAAACTACCAAAAAAAACGTGCGTGGAAAATGATAACATTCAATCTGAAAAAAATATCTGGTTCAGGAAGAAACAAGATTGAATCGTTAAAATGGGAATTACTACGTCACCAACAATACCCAAGGCCACCTAAAAAAACTGGATCCTAATTTTACTTTTCAATAATAATTCCATTTTACCTGATTCATTCATTATTGTCTATCAAATGGGCATCCAGCATCTCAGAGAACACACGATAATAGACGGTGTCAACATTCGCGAACCAACAACAATAACAACAACAAGACCGCGAACAACATGGGTTAGATGGAAGTCCAATCACAGCGATACGAGGTTATCTGCACGTCCGGCCACGCGTGAACCAAGAATCCAACTGGCCGCCTGCTTGCTACTAGTCGAGCGAGGTCGCGATATGCGTGTGTTCCAGGGCAGAGCGCTAGATAGGCAATGGCCGAGCGCCCGCCATTTTTGAACCTTCACTACTGTCTTGTTGTTTCTTGGTGTGAAGGACGAAACAACGAGGTCTTCTGCCCCTCATAAAGCAGTAAAAGATCAAATATTATTTGTGGAGTTTTCCAGAACCGGAACCAAACGAGAACGTGGTAGAATATTGAACATATATCATTCACATACCTTTCTGGGAGTCCCCCAGGGGCTCACATCTAGTAGGACGTGGGTTGGTGTCCATGGGACCCCAGCTGAGTCCAGCATTGCTTCCATTTACTTGTGCCGGGCTCTTCTCCGTCTTCTTTCCTGTCGACCTCACTTGGTCAATCCTTATTCTCTTCCGACTCCGACGGTATTACGGTATCCGAGGCCTAGGGAGTCTCTTCCTTTCCCGCCTTAATTGGCCCTTGTCAGCCTTCTTTTTCTTTTCCTGTTATCTCCTGCTTTCTGAGCAAGGTCCTCAAGGAGGCAGGGTGTATGTAGCCCCACCAATTCTGGTGCACCCTGGATATTGCTACACCCTCAGGTGTGAGTTCGGGAGTTGGCGACCCCGGGGGATTCCTGAGCTGGGTCCGGTTTTCCCCCTTTTATCCATTACCTCTGGGGCGGACCCTCTCCTCTTTCACTTTCCAATCTGCCTTTCATGGCTCTCCTTCCTTCCAAGTCCCTCAATCCGCATTCTTCGAGGGTTGAGGGTATTTCTTTCCCTCCTGTCCTTTATTTGCCTTATTCTCCTTTTGTTTTCCATTTCTTCTTCTAGTTTATAAGTTAGTAGTTAGTTTTAGTTATAGTTTACATTTCATTATCATCTTCACGGTCACCCAAACCATTAGGGGCCGATAACCTAGATGTTAGGCCCCTTAAAACAACAAATTATCATCATCATCAACCTTTCTGGGAGTCATTAAGAATTAAAAACACTGTCAAATATCACCAATATTGCTTAAATGAAGGTTTCTATTTGTAGCTTGTTCAACGACGGCAGATGTTTGTGGCCGACATATTGACGTCATATTGCGTTGCCAACATGGCCGATACAAAATACACCACACGACACACGTAACTTTGTAATTATGTGAAAAAAGAAATAATTGGCAAAACCATTGGCCTGGAGCCGGCCCTGTGGTGTTGGGGTAGCGCGCCTGCCTCTCACCCGGAGGCCCCGGGTTCGATCCCCGGCTCCGTCAGGGATTTTAAAACTGACGTGAGGGTTGGAACGGGGTGCACTCAGCCTCGTGAGGACAATTGAGTAGCTGTCTGACAGTGAGACAGCGCCCCGATCACGAATACCAAGATTAACGGCCGAGGGGACCCGACGCGCTGATCACGCGTCACTCCAATATCTGCAGGCCAAATGGCTGGGCACCGGTCGCTTGGTCGGCCTTAGCCCGTCATGGGCTGGATAGTGCCAGGGGTTGACTTTTTTTTTTGTTTTTGATTGGCCTGGATAAAGCGTGACTACTCCCACTGTGCGAGACAAAAACCAGGGGTATTTACGAGGGCTGTTTTTTAAGTAACGGCCGTTTTTCTTTAAAGGCCGTAGTTAGTGCGCTCGCCGCAACAAGCGTGCGCGCTACCTCCCGGCATCCTTTGCGAACAAGCAGGCGTCAGTTGCAGCTGTGTAGCTAACCTGTACGCTGAACTGTGCATCTTTACAATGTTCAAGATTATTGATTCGCCTGCCGCTTGTGAGGTACGATCTGTGATACGTTTTTTGAGTGCAAGAAACAAGTCGGCTTTGTGAGGTGTATGGTGATAATGCAATGACGGAAGGTAAAGTGCGAAAATGGGTACGCGAGTTCAAAAGTGGCCGTGAAAATGTTCATGACGATGAACGCTCAGGTCGACCATCTGTGATCACAGATTTCCACCTCTTTTCGCAGCTGAAACGTCATCTTGGTGGGAAGCGCTTCGCCGACGATGAAGGAGTGAAAACAGCCGTGAATTCTTGGTTGTCAGAGCAGACGGCAAACTTTTATGCAGAGGGATTTCAGAACTTAGTTTTTACGGTATGACAGGTGCCTAAATAAACAAGGCAACTATGTAGAAAAATATAGGAAGGTATGTAAAACCTAAAAATAAATGTGGTTTCAAAATAAAATGTTCGGTTAAGTAAAAAGAAAAAACGGCCCTTACTTAAAAAAACAGCCCTAGCTGGGGCCCCGTGGTCGCCAATCCACCTCCCACTAGATGTGAACTCCTGGGGGGAAATTTGACAACAGCTACTCCGTGGGAAAATATTCTTTAACTACTGAAATTAACCAAAATACCTGAGGTAATATCTGGAGATGATGTAGTAATAGATATTTACCCACCCGCCGTCCCAAATTTGATCACGACTTATATACCGGTAGATGAAATTCATGCTGACTCCGTCATTTTGCGCGTGATTCAGTAACATGTAGGTACAGTATTGCCAACCTCACATCCGGTACCGTAAAACAAAAGGGCGCCGCCAAGTGAATGTGAAAGTGCGCCAAGTGTCAGTCTTAAGTTTATTTATTATTTATCGTATGGTTTTTAGTGCCGGGAGTGTCCGAGGACATGTTCGGCTCGCCTGAGTCTGTAGCTGCTTCCAGCGGACACCGTAAAGGGTGAGCTACAAGTTCCGTTCAATATCAAGTAGTTCCAACTTTCGCCACCAGATATCAATGATACCTAGTGGTGAACGTTGGAACTTTGATAGAGCGTTCTGACGAAATCTAACCTAACAAATTTTGCTTTACACAAGTTTAGTCTGTGAAAGGATCTTTTACATGCCATAAATCTATGACATAGGACCGCCGGATTTACTTCCCCTCCGAAGGAAGGCATACTGAAGGATTTTTAACGCTCTTAAAAAATCCGACGACTTTGGCCGGGTTTGAACCCGCTATCTTGGGCATAGCAGTTCAGCATGCTACCGACTACGCCACCGAAGCCGCTTAGTCTTAAGTTAAGACATGGATTGTGCGAGTTGCGATTAACAAACTCCAATTTCAATCAAGAATATCATAACGCATCAGTAATATTCATGCAAACCAATGTTTTTTGCCTGGATCAATAATTGAATCGTTTTTTTTTCTTTGAAAGGGCGTAATCGACATTTTTTTTAACATGTTCCCTTTTTTTAGCGTTTTGTTTTCCTTTTGGATAGAACCATCTGTTTCCTTTGAAAGGACGCTTCTGCAAGCGTTCTCTTCGTATAAAACTCATGTTCATAAATATTGAGTTTTTTTGAAAGGGCGGACGTGCGTCACACCCAAAGTACACGGGACTACCTGACCGCGTTGTGGCAGCCCCTAAACTGAGGAACCAACCAACAATGCCTTTCTTTTGTTGTAGTGTTTCCCTGTGCTTCAGATTTGTTGCAATTTTTGAACACAATATCTGTGCTTTAGATTTGCACTAATTTCTTAGTATTGCAATAAAAATACAATTTAAGTCCTAAACTGATATTTAACAATGATCCATTATATTTTGTGTCCATCTTTGACATATATTTGTGTAAATATCTGTCTGTAGCAAATAGATTGCATTTTTGAACAATTTAATGAACATTTTTGTGTCTAATTATTCGATTTTCTTTTGCGCATATCTTCCGGAGAAAAATGTATACAATTATTTTAGAGAGTGGAACATGTTAGTCACAACACAAAATCCATTAAAATTAAAATAAACATAAAAATTGAGCCTTTGGGGAAGTTTTATTTAGTTTCATTTCGTTCACCTACGCCCTTTAAAAAGACACTGATTCAATTATTAGGCTGCGTTAGTCAGGGTGGGTAGTAGTGAGGGTAGTTACGCATCAATATTTATCCAGACCAATGGTTTTACCAATATTATTTCATTTTTTACATGTATCGTGTGGTGTATTTTGTATCGGGCATGTTGGCAACAGTAATAATAATATCGTTGCGGCAGATGACCTCGTACTTCCGCCCCTTAAAACAACAATAACTAACTAATTAATATCGTATGGTCTCGGGTGCCGGGTCCAAGTTTGTTATTTGACACCCAGAGGGCATCTTGCATGTCGAATTTTGTTGTTCCTTGAAGCACTATTTAAGTCAAGGAGGTTAGATATCAAAGCTCCTTGACACTATAGCGCTTTCTAGTAGAGAATGGAGGAACTTTGTGTTGGCGGAAACTACCGAGATTAATTTTGCCATTATGAACACGGCCTACTGGGTTCTTTGACATGTCAAAATCGTATGACATGGTGTCGTAAAATGTTGCCGCCTTTCAAAAATCACTTACCACGGCCAGGAGCGAACCTGCAAGCTCGGGGTCAGTAATCCGACACGATAACCACTCACCAACCGTGGCGAGCTGTTGGCAACAGTGATATGACGTGATAAGACGTCATTGTGTGCGCCTAAAACATGGCTGCCGTCGTTGAATGGGCAAGATATAACAACATTTATTTACGTAATATCCCTCCCTATATTATTCTGCTAAGATCCCATTCCAGTTTTGTACCGAAAATAAGGTCCCATTAACACCAACCTACAGGTTCAGCATAACGCACTCACTTACTCTTTAAATGCCTCACAATTAAATAAATACCTTAAAACATGTATATTTACAATGAAATAATGAAAGAATGCAACACGGTAACCATGGTAACAGACGCAATGCAATTCCAATTATTACATTACTGTGAACGTTTCCACACGGTTATAAGGTTATCACTGAACCCAATGCAACGATACATACAGTTTAATGCGCTTAAGGGGGTCAAGGGGCACTCTAGAATTTTTTCACGCAATTTTCACGTGTGAGTGTGGTACGAAAGGTCTTTTTCACCCGACTATAAAGGGTCTCCGAAAACCACATTTAAAGGCCCTTAAATTAACAGTGTCTGTGATAACTTCTCTCTGATATACCTATGAAGGAATGACAAACCCCTAACCACTGCACCAGTAGCTGAATTGATAAAGTCTGATTATTCATACCACGGATAAATCAGTCATAGCATTGCTAAGTACTCTTTACAACTAGAATATTCGCGGGCGAAGTAGCGACGGGTACCGGTGCAGCAGTGATAATTGACAGTTTATTTATTTATCCGAGTCCAAAACACATACATATATACATATAAATTACACATTTCATTACTCCAGTGTTCAACTGTTAGAATGGCACAGTCATTGGCTTCTATCAAGTCCTGCATAGTACATGGTCTTGATAACATGCTGCAATTCAGAAGGTGCTCAGGGTCTTGTCTTTCACCACATCTACAAAGTTCTTCAGCACTGTATCCCCACTTCATTAAATTGCTTTTGCACCGACTCACACCAGTTCTCAGTCGGTTTAGCGTCTTCCAGGATTCGTATTGTAGATGGTAGCCAGCTGCCGGCTTCTCCTTCATTTCGCAGGATCCTCCTGGTGATTTTGCTTTCCAAAGTTCAATTCGACGAGCTTCAGCTGAGGAATGAATTGATATTGTTGTTTGGAGGAAGCTCTTTCTTGATTTTAGCCTAGCTGGATGGACATCAAGTCCATACATTGGATGTCTTGGATCTGTTTCTTGCTTTTTCTTCTCTACTTCTGCCGCTACTTGTCTTCTAACTTCTGGAGGTGCTACTCCCATAAGGGGAAAGATCTTATCGACAGAAGTTGGACGTAGACAGCCTGTCACAATGCGGCCTGTCTCATGGAGGGCAACATCTACTTGTTGACTTTTTGCTTTTTGTTTCTTGTTTTTTGTTTTCTGCTTTTGTTTCTTGAATTTTGCTTTTTGCTTCGTCTTTTTTGTTTTGGTTTTGTGTTTGTTTTCTGCTTTTCCTGTTTTTGAATTTTGCTTTTTGCTTCGTGTTTTTTGTTTATTTTATGAAAAATCAAAATAAAACACAACAAAACAATTTAAAACAAAATAAAAACAATATAAAATAAACTAATTAAATAACTAATGTTACGACATGATCCTTATTCACAAGTGGATTAAACTAGTTTTGCAACTGGACGACTCAAATATTTTCAATAATCTTCCAGGTAGAAGAGTAAAAGCCAGGAGTAGGTGTTATCAAGTTTTAATAATAGACTAATAATAATAATAATAATAATAATAGTCTAATACAGTGAGGGTCCTCCTTATACAGTAGAACGCAGCCTCGCAAAGGCCGTGTGGCGGCCGGGATACTGTGTATTGCAGCAGCGTAGCGCCCAACTAGTTTGGTTGGTTTCTTAGCCTAATAAGGGCTGCGACAACGCGGTACTTTGGGTGTGTGTAGAATCTGTCTGATAACCGGTGTTAATTTTGATGACTGTAAGGACTGCAGACGATAATTTCAAGTAATTTCTACTTTTGCTACCAAATGCTACCGTCCACGACACCTAGCTGTGAACTTCGCTACTGTTAGATGCCATCGCAACCAGAGCCCGGTGACGAACGTTGGAACTTAAGAGCATTAATCAAATCTAACCTACAAATTTTGGCTTCACACAAGTGCAGTTAGTGGAAGGTTCTTTTTCATGCCATTTTTAGCCTACTTTTGACATTTTGCAAAAATGAGGAAAAAGTAGACTTATGAGATCGGGCAAATGTGTGTCTGTCTGTCTGTCTGTCTGTCTGGCAGTGTGTGTCCCCCCCCATCAACTCCTAAACGGCTGCAGCAATCGAAACAAAATTTGGTAGGAGTAAAGATCTATACCTGAATATCTCACGGCCATATTTGAAAATGATGTCAGTACTACCAACTGCTGAAAAATCGCAATTGAAATTTGAGCTCCATGTTGGATATCTTGGAAGGTATGAATGGGAGCTATTTCAAAATTGGCACGCATATAGATAATAATATTTCAGTTTAATTTCCAGGAGGCCATACATGGCAGTGTTGCCAAAATGATTATAGCCTGCTGATAGGTCCAAATTTTACATGCATATAACTTCTACACTAACAATTGGATTTCAACCAAATTTCGTATGTGCTATGCGTACATAAACAGATATGACTGTGCGTATTCTTAAGAGCTACAAGGGCTGCCAACTGTTAATAAATGCTCTCAATTTATGTTATCCAAATAGCCATATATCAGAAAGTATGCAAGCTGACCGCTCTAAACTTTGCACACGTGTAGTACCTGACATTCTATATTAATTTGGAGTATCTTATATACGTCTGTGCTACCAACATGATTCTAGGCCTGCTGAGAGGTCCAACTTTAAATACATGTAACTTCTATACTATCATTTGGATTTCAACCAAATTTCGTGTGTGCTATGTGTACCATAACATATATGACTATGCCGATTCTTAAGAGTAACCAGGACTGCCAACTGTTAATAAATATTGTCTCTACTTTTGTTACCCTTATATCAATATATCATAAAGTATGCAAGCCAATAGCTCTAAACTTTGCACACGTATAGCACCTGGCATTCTAGATTAATTTGGAGTATCTTATATACGTCTGTGCTACCAACATGATTCTAGGCCTGCTGAGAGGTCCAACTTTAAATACATGTAACTTCTATACTATCATTTGGATTTCAACCAAATTTCGTGTGTGCTATGTGTACCATAACATATATGACTATGCCGATTCTTAAGAGTAACCAGGAATGCCAACTGTTAATAAATATTGTCTCTACTTTTGTTACCCTTATATCAATATATCATAAAGTATGCAAGCCAATAGCTCTAAACTTTGCACAGGTATAACACCTGGCATTCTAGATTAATTTGGAGTATCTTATATACGTCTGTGCTACCAACATGATTCTAGGCCTGCTGAGAGGTCCAACTTTAAATACATGTAACTTCTATACTATCATTTGGATTTCAACCAAATTTCGTGTGTGCTATGTGTACCATAACATATATGACTATGCCGATTCTTAAGAGTAACCAGGACTGCCAACTGTTAATAAATATTGTCTCTATTTTTGTTACCCTTATATCAATATATCATAAAGTATGCAAGCCAATAGCTCTAAACTTTGCACACGTATAGCACCTGGCATTCTAGATTAATTTGGAGTATCTTATATACGTCTGTGCTACCAACATGATTCTAGGCCTGCTGAGAGGTCCAACTTTAAATACATGTAACTTCTATACTATCATTTGGATTTCAACCAAATTTCGTGTGTGCTATGTGTACCATAACATATATGACTATGCCGATTCTTAAGAGTAACCAGGACTGCCAACTGTTAATAAATATTGTCTCTATTTTTGTTACCCTTATATCAATATATCATAAAGTATGCAAGCCAATAGCTCTAAACTTTGCACACGTATAGCACCTGGCATTCTAGATTAATTTGGAGTATCTTATATACGTCTGTGCTACCAACATGATTCTAGGCCTGCTGAGAGGTCCAACTTTAAATACATGTAACTTCTATACTAATATTTGGATTTCAACCAAATTTCGTGTGCTATGTGTACCATAACATATATGACTATGCCGATTCTTAAGAGTAACCAGGACTGCCAACTGTTAATAAATATTGTCTCTATTTTTGTTACCCTTATATCAATATATCATAAAGTATGCAAGCCAATAGCTCTAAACTTTGCACACGTATAGCACCTGACATTCTATATTAATTTGGAGTATCTTATATACGTCTGTGCTACCAACATGATTCTAGGCCTGCTGAGAGGTCCAACTTTAAATACATGTAACTTCTATACTATCATTTGGATTTCAACCAAATTTCGTGTGTGCTATGTGTACCATAACATATATGACTATGCCGATTCTTAAGAGTAACCAGGACTGCCAACTGTTAATAAATATAGTCTCTATTTTTGTTACCCTTATATCAATATATCATAAAGTATGCAAGCCAATAGCTCTAAACTTTGCACACGTATAGCACCTGGCATTCTAGATTAATTTGGAGTATCTTATATACGTCTGTGCTACCAACATGATTCTAGGCCTGCTGAGAGGTCCAACTTTAAATACATGTAACTTCTATACTATCATTTGGATTTCAACCACATTTCGTGTGTGCTATGTGTACCATAACATATATGACTATGCCGATTCTTAAGAGTAACCAGGACTGCCAACTGTTAATAAATATTGTCTCTATTTTTGTTACCCTTATATCAATATATCATAAAGAATGCAAGCCAATAGCTCTAAACTTTGCACACGTATAGCACCTGGCATTCTATATTAATTTGGAGTATCTTATATACGTCTGTGCTACCAACATGATTCTAGGCCTGCTGAGAGGTCCAACTTTAAATACATGTAACTTCTATACTATCATTTGGATTTCAACCAAATTTCGTGTGTGCTATGTGTACCATAACATATATGACTATGCCGATTCTTAAGAGTAACCAGGACTGCCAACTGTTAATAAATATTGTCTCTATTTTTGTTACCCTTATATCAATATATCATAAAGTATGCAAGCCAATAGCTCTAAACTTTGCACACGTATAGCACCTGACATTCTAGATTAATTTGGAGTATCTTATATACGTCTGTGCTACCAACATGATTCTAGGCCTGCTGAGAGGTCCAACTTTAAATACATGTAACTTCTATACTATCATTTGGATTTCAACCAAATTTCGTGTGTGCTATGTGTACCATAACATATATGACTATGCCGATTCTTAGGAGTAACCAGGACTGCCAACTGTTAATAAATATTGTCTCTATTTTTGTTACCCTTATATCAATATATCATAAAGTATGCAAGCCAATAGCTCTAAACTTTGCACACGTATAGCACCTGGCATTCTAGATTAATTTGGAGTATCTTATATACGTCCGTGCTACCAACATGATTCTAAGCCTGCTGAGAGGTCCAACTTTAAATACATGTAACTTCTATACTATCATTTGGATTTCAACCAAATTTCGTGTGTGCTATGTGTACCATAACATATATGACTATGCCGATTCTTAAGAGTAACCAGGACTGCCAACTGTTAATAAATATTGTCTCTATTTTTGTTACCCTTATATCAATATATCATAAAGTATGCAAGCCAATAGCTCTAAACTTTGCACACGTATAGCACCTGGCATTCTAGATTAATTTGGAGTATCTTATATACGTCTGTGCTACCAACATGATTCTAGGCCTGCTGAGAGGTCCAACTTTAAATACATGTAACTTCTATACTATCATTTGGATTTCAACCAAATTTCGTGTGTGCTATGTGTACCATAACATATATGACTATGCCGATTCTTAAGAGTAACCAGGACTGCCAACTGTTAATAAATATTGTCTCTACTTTTGTTACCCTTATATCAATATATCATAAAGTATGCAAGCCAATAGCTCTAAACTTTGCACACGTATAGCACCTGGCATTCTAGATTAATTTGGAGTATCTTATATACGTCTGTGCTACCAACATGATTCTAGGCCTGCTGAGAGGTCCAACTTTAAATACATGTAACTTCTATACTATCATTTGGATTTCAACCAAATTTCGTGTGTGCTATGTGTACCATAACATATATGACTATGCCGATTCTTAAGAGTAACCAGGACTGCCAACTGTTAATAAATATTGTCTCTATTTTTGTTACCCTTATATCAATATATCATAAAGTATGCAAGCCAATAGCTCTAAACTTTGCACACGTATAGCACCTGGCATTCTAGATTAATTTGGAGTATCTTATATACGTCTGTGCTACCAACATGATTCTAGGCCTGCTGAGAGGTCCAACTTTAAATACATGTAACTTCTATACTATCATTTGGATTTCAACCAAATTTCGTGTGTGCTATGTGTACCATAACATATATGACTATGCCGATTCTTAAGAGTAACCAGGACTGCCAACTGTTAATAAATATTGTCTCTATTTTTGTTACCCTTATATCAATATATCATAAAGTATGCAAGCCAATAGCTCTAAACTTTGCACACGTATAGCACCTGGCATTCTAGATTAATTTGGAGTATCTTATATACGTCTGTGCTACCAACATGATTCTAGGCCTGCTGAGAGGTCCAACTTTAAATACATGTAACTTCTATACTATCATTTGGATTTCAACCAAATTTCGTGTGTGCTATGTGTACCATAACATATATGACTATGCCGATTCTTAAGAGTAACCAGGACTGCCAACTGTTAATAAATATTGTCTCTATTTTTGTTACCCTTATATCAATATATCATAAAGTATGCAAGCCAATAGCTCTAAACTTTGCACACGTATAGCACCTGACATTCTAGATTAATTTGGAGTATCTTATATACGTCTGTGCTACCAACATGATTCTAGGCCTGCTGAGAGGTCCAACTTTAAATACATGTAACTTCTATACTATCATTTGGATTTCAACCACATTTCGTGTGTGCTATGTGTACCATAACATATATGACTATGCCGATTCTTAAGAGTAACCAGGACTGCCAACTGTTAATAAATATTGTCTCTATTTTTGTTACCCTTATATCAATATATCATAAAGTATGCAAGCCAATAGCTCTAAACTTTGCACACGTATAGCACCTGGCATTCTATATTAATTTGGAGTATCTTATATACGTCTGTGCTACCAACATGATTCTAGGCCTGCTGAGAGGTCCAACTTTAAATACATGTAACTTCTATACTATCATTTGGATTTCAACCAAATTTCGTGTGTGCTATGTGTACCATAACATATATGACTATGCCGATTCTTAGGAGTAACCAGGACTGCCAACTGTTAATAAATATTGTCTCTATTTTTGTTACCCTTATATCAATATATCATAAAGTATGCAAGCCAATAGCTCTAAACTTTGCACACGTATAGCACCTGGCATTCTAGATTAATTTGGAGTATCTTATATACGTCCGTGCTACCAACATGATTCTAAGCCTGCTGAGAGGTCCAACTTTAAATACATGTAACTTCTATACTATCATTTGGATTTCAACCAAATTTCGTGTGTGCTATGTGTACCATAACATATATGACTATGCCGATTCTTAAGAGTAACCAGGACTGCCAACTGTTAATAAATATTGTCTCTATTTTTGTTACCCTTATATCAATATATCATAAAGTATGCAAGCCAATAGCTCTAAACTTTGCACACGTATAGCACCTGGCATTCTAGATTAATTTGGAGTATCTTATATACGTCTGTGCTACCAACATGATTCTAGGCCTGCTGAGAGGTCCAACTTTAAATACATGTAACTTCTATACTATCATTTGGATTTCAACCAAATTTCGTGTGTGCTATGTGTACCATAACATATATGACTATGCCGATTCTTAAGAGTAACCAGGACTGCCAACTGTTAATAAATATTGTCTCTACTTTTGTTACCCTTATATCAATATATCATAAAGTATGCAAGCCAATAGCTCTAAACTTTGCACACGTATAGCACCTGGCATTCTAGATTAATTTGGAGTATCTTATATACGTCTGTGCTACCAACATGATTCTAGGCCTGCTGAGAGGTCCAACTTTAAATACATGTAACTTCTATACTATCATTTGGATTTCAACCAAATTTCGTGTGTGCTATGTGTACCATAACATATATGACTATGCCGATTCTTAAGAGTAACCAGGACTGCCAACTGTTAATAAATATTGTCTCTATTTTTGTTACCCTTATATCAATATATCATAAAGTATGCAAGCCAATAGCTCTAAACTTTGCACACGTATAGCACCTGGCATTCTAGATTAATTTGGAGTATCTTATATACGTCTGTGCTACCAACATGATTCTAGGCCTGCTGAGAGGTCCAACTTTAAATACATGTAACTTCTATACTATCATTTGGATTTCAACCAAATTTCGTGTGTGCTATGTGTACCATAACATATATGACTATGCCGATTCTTAAGAGTAACCAGGACTGCCAACTGTTAATAAATATTGTCTCTATTTTTGTTACCCTTATATCAATATATCATAAAGTATGCAAGCCAATAGCTCTAAACTTTGCACACGTATAGCACCTGGCATTCTAGATTAATTTGGAGTATCTTATATACGTCTGTGCTACCAACATGATTCTAGGCCTGCTGAGAGGTCCAACTTTAAATACATGTAACTTCTATACTATCATTTGGATTTCAACCAAATTTCGTGTGTGCTATGTGTACCATAACATATATGACTATGCCGATTCTTAAGAGTAACCAGGACTGCCAACTGTTAATAAATATTGTCTCTATTTTTGTTACCCTTATATCAATATATCATAAAGTATGCAAGCCAATAGCTCTAAACTTTGCACACGTATAGCACCTGACATTCTAGATTAATTTGGAGTATCTTATATACGTCTGTGCTACCAACATGATTCTAGGCCTGCTGAGAGGTCCAACTTTAAATACATGTAACTTCTATACTATCATTTGGATTTCAACCAAATTTCGTGTGTGCTATGTGTACCATAACATATATGACTATGCCGATTCTTAAGAGTAACCAGGACTGCCAACTGTTAATAAATATTGTCTCTATTTTTGTTACCCTTATATCAATATATCATAAAGTATGCAAGCCAATAGCTCTAAACTTTGCACACGTATAGCACCTGGCATTCTATATTAATTTGGAGTATCTTATATACGTCTGTGCTACCAACATGATTCTAGGCCTGCTGAGAGGTCCAACTTTAAATACATGTAACTTCTATACTATCATTTGGATTTCAACCAAATTTCGTGTGTGCTATGTGTACCATAACATATATGACTATGCCGATTCTTAAGAGTAACCAGGACTGCCAACTGTTAATAAATATTGTCTCTATTTTTGTTACCCTTATATCAATATATCATAAAGTATGCAAGCCAATAGCTCTAAACTTTGCACACGTATAGCACCTGGCATTCTAGATTAATTTGGAGTATCTTATATACGTCTGTGCTACCAACATGATTCTAGGCCTGCTGAGAGGTCCAACTTTAAATACATGTAACTTCTATACTATCATTTGGATTTCAACCAAATTTCGTGTGTGCTATGTGTACCATAACATATATGACTATGCCGATTCTTAAGAGTAACCAGGACTGCCAACTGTTAATAAATATTGTCTCTATTTTTGTTACCCTTATATCAATATATCATAAAGTATGCAAGCCAATAGCTCTAAACTTTGCACACGTATAGCACCTGGCATTCTAGATTAATTTGGAGTATCTTATATACGTCTGTGCTACCAACATGATTCTAAGCCTGCTGAGAGGTCCAACTTTAAATACATGTAACTTCTATACTATCATTTGGATTTCAACCAAATTTCGTGTGTGCTATGTGTACCATAACATATATGACTATGCCGATTCTTAAGAGTAACCAGGACTGCCAACTGTTAATAAATATTGTCTCTATTTTTGTTACCCTTATATCAATATATCATAAAGTATGCAAGCCAATAGCTCTAAACTTTGCACACGTATAGCACCTGGCATTCTAGATTAATTTGGAGTATCTTATATACGTCTGTGCTACCAACATGATTCTAGGCCTGCTGAGAGGTCCAACTTTAAATACATGTAACTTCTATACTATCATTTGGATTTCAACCAAATTTCGTGAGTGCTATGTGTACCATAACATATATGACTATGCCGATTCTTAAAAGTAACCAGGACTGCCAACTGTTAATAAATATTGTCTCTACTTTTGTTACCCTTATATCAATATATCATAAAGTATGCAAGCCAATAGCTCTAAACTTTGCACACGTATAGCACCTGGCATTCTAGATTAATTTGGAGTATCTTATATACGTCTGTGCTACCAACATGATTCTAGGCCTGCTGAGAGGTCCAACTTTAAATACATGTAACTTCTATACTATCATTTGGATTTCAACCACATTTCGTGTGTGCTATGTGTACCATAACATATATGACTATGCCGATTCTTAAGAGTAACCAGGACTGCCAACTGTTAATAAATATTGTCTCTATTTTTGTTACCCTTATATCAATATATCATAAAGTATGCAAGCCAATAGCTCTAAACTTTGCACACGTATAGCACCTGGCATTCTATATTAATTTGGAGTATCTTATATACGTCTGTGCTACCAACATGATTCTAGGCCTGCTGAGAGGTCCAACTTTAAATACATGTAACTTCTATACTATCATTTGGATTTCAACCAAATTTCGTGTGTGCTATGTGTACCATAACATATATGACTATGCCGATTCTTAAGAGTAACCAGGACTGCCAACTGTTAATAAATATTGTCTATATTTTTGTTACCCTTATATCAATATATCATAAAGTATGCAAGCCAATAGCTCTAAACTTTGCACACGTATAGCACCTGGCATTCTAGATTAATTTGGAGTATCTTATATACGTCAGTAGTGTGGTAGTGGGGGAGCTGCACCACTTCTTTTTGAACCCTCCTCGTATCGGCCCCGAACTTGATATCTCGCTAACCAAACATGGGATTAGAACATACAGGGTGTCCTAGCACTCGTAGTGACGTCCCCTACTTTCCTATAGCCTCTTAATTTAATGAAAAGACCAAAACTAAAAGGTCATTCGCGAGTAGTGGGGTAGTGTTGGTTTCCTCAAGTCGCGCTCGTGCTTGAATATGTATGGCTATGTTGGGAAAGGGTTAGGTGGTTAGGTGGTGGGGGAGGAGTAGGGTCGAGTGAGGGGTCGTTTAGATGGTATTTTTTCCGCTCTAGGTGATGGTGAGGTTATTTTTTAAAATGGATGGAATTGGGAAACGCCATTTGGGGTAAACATGTTGTTTTTTGACATTTTTGGCGATGAATGTTTTTTTATACGCATGCGCATTTGAGGAGTTTTGTAAGAGGGCGGGCTTTTTAAATGATGATTTATAAATGAATGTTTTTAATATGTATTGAAATAAACCCCAAAAACTAATAGGTCATCGGCTTTTTACTATCTCGCTAACCAATAATCGGATTTAAACCTATGAGGTGTCGTAGGACTCGTGGTGAACTCTCTCTTTCTATGGACGGAGTATATTCACCCCAAAATAAAAAACGTGGTAAGGGGGTGGGGAGCTGCTTATAAAAGCAAGTGGTGAGCCCCTGCGACCTTGGAATGGAAAGAGCCATGCTAGGAGGGCGTGCTTGGATTCGTTTTTTTCGTCTCGTCATGCTCTTTACGGGAATGTAGGTATTGAAAAGGTGAACTTAGGGTTTTGGGTAAAAAAATGCGTTTTTCACATTTTTGTCGATTTTCGGAAAACGGGCCATGCTAGGAGGGCGTGCTTGGATTGGTTTTTTTCGTCTCATGGTGCTATTTACGCGAATGTAGGTATCGAAAAGGTGAACTTAGGGTTTTGGGTCAAAAAATGCGTTTTTCACATTTTTGTCGATTTTCGGAAAACGGGCCATGCTAGGAGGGCGTGCTTGGATTCGTTTATTTCGTCTCGTTGTGCTCTTTACGGGAATGTCGGTGTCGAAAAGGTGAAGTTAGGGTTTTGGGTCAAAAAATGCGTTTTTCACATTTTTGTCGATTTTTGGAAAACGGGTCATGCTAGGAGGGCGTGCTTGGATTCGTTTATTTCGTTTCGTTGTGCACTTTACGGGAATGTCGGTGTCGAAAAGGTGAACTTAGGGTTTTGGGTCAAAACATGCGTTTTTCACATTTTTGCCGATTTTTGGAAAACGGGTCATGCTAGGAGGGCGTGCTTGGATTCGTTTTTTTCGTCTCGTTGTGCTCTTTACGGGAATGTCGGTGTCGAAAAGGTAAACTTAGGGTTTTGGGTCTAAATATGCGTTTTTCACATTTTTGCCGATTTTTGGAAAACGGGTCATGCTGGGAGAGCGTGCTTGGATTCGTTTTTTTCGTCTCGTTGTGCTCTTTACGGGAATGTAGGTGTCGAAAAGGTGAACTTAGGGTTTTGGGTCGAAAAATGCGTTTTTCACATTTTTGCCGATTTTTGGAAAACGGATAACGTGATGATGACGTGCGTGATAGTATGTTTTCGTCTCGTTGTGCTCTTTACGGGGATATAGATATGGAATAGGTTAAAAGCTGGAAACATGTTTTTTTTAGTCACAAATGGGTTTTGTGATTTTCCCTCATATTGTGAAAACCGAAAACGTGAGAATGACGTGTGTGATAGTATTTATTTCGTTTCATTGTCCTCTTTACGGGGATATAGATATGAAAAAGGCAAAAAGCTGGAAACATGGTTTTCTTATGGAAAAGGTGTTTTTTGTTCATTTTCGCGTTATTTGGAAAACGAATGAGGCGATTTTTATGATGGTCATGTCGATGTATTTATGTCGTTCTGTTTACGGGAATGTAGGTATGGAAAACCTAAAATGATGGTTTCCGTTATTTTTTTCGAGATCGTTGAGGAAAACGGGGAAAAATGTAAGAAACCAGATTTGAAGTCACGTTAGGTTATGCGCTATGATGTTAGTAAAACATTTATGCATTATTATTATTATTATTTGTCTTGACTGGTCAGGGCTCACACGCAGAGAGAGAACATGTTTAATGCAATGAGAATTGAAAGCATTGAAGCTAGCCCACGGCGATCCAGACAGACACAGGTCTTATCATCGTACGTGCCTCGCAGCAGAGAGAGATAACAGCCTGTTGTTCGCATGCAGGTGGCTGTTATCTGACCCAGACGTGTTACTCGATATCTCGATGAAGGACATACAGCTCTGTCGAAAAGCTGATCATTGCATTCCCACGCATACTCATGCAGAGATTGCAAAAGCTTGTGAGAATCGCTCTGACTTGTGCGCTCCATGACATCCTACTCGTAGGAACAAAAAAAAAGTAAAGTGTTAACTTTGCATCTTGTTGAGGAGACATATATGTTCTGAGGGTAAGAGAGACTCATCATTCTCGTGTTCATCTTTGAAGGTGACGGATGCAAGTGCCTTATGCTCTTTGTGAAATATTACGTGAACTGCGGCCATACTTGTACTAAGGTAGGTTCATTATTGTTAATTATGACATGATTGGTTTTATTGTTATTTTGTGTATGCATGAAAAGTAAGTTAGTGACTGATGGTATTTTTGGGGGATTTCGTTTGTTGCAGATTTTTAAAAACAACATCATTAAGTCTGGGAAAGCAGACAGAGAGAGACAGTGACAGTGACAGTGGCGGCAAAGAGCACATTTGCTGAAAGTATTATAATTCATTATATGGTGAGTACATGTTGTTCCATTACTTTTATTGTTGTTGTTGTTGTTGTTAAATGTATGTTATTTATTTCACGGAAATTTATATACTTATGGCGTGTATTTATTATTGTTTCAGAATGAAGATATATATGGAGTGAATAGGTTTTAACTACTTTGACGCTTTCGATATTAAAAAAAAAGAGGTGAGTCTTTGTAAATGACTTTGTTATTTTCGAGTGAGTGTCTTATTTATGTGTGCACACTTGAAACCTTTTGTTTTTAGCAAGTCTTATGAATGAATGAATGAATGAATGAATGAATGAATGAATGCACATGTTTAATGTATATAACCATGACTAATAACGGATTGTATTGGTTTGTTTTTCAGATAAATCATTGGAAACAAAAAAAAACAAGATAAACCTTGTCGTTGATATTAAAACTATAACAACTTTGTTGGTGATCATTTCCTGCTGGGGGCCCAAATTACTACAACCATTGTCTACCTGTGAACGAGATTGTGTGTGCCAGTCAGTAAAAATCGATAAGTGTGGTCGTTTGGAATTGGAGATTTTGGATTAACCTATTTTAAGGTAAGGGTTGCACGTTTATTAGTCCATTTTATAATCATGTCTATATCAGAGAGTGAAGTGTTAGTGTGGCAGCCTTTGGCCAAATGTTTCAAAACGCGAGTATGCTCAGGCCGAATTTACAATGCGAATCACTGTCTGTCGCCTAAAGATTTTGTGGAATTATGTTTTCCCATTTTTTTGAGTGAATGTGAACAAGGCTTAAGATTGCATCAGGCTTTAAAAATAAACTTCGAACTACTATGTGAATTTACATTGATAAAAAATAATGTTGAAGAGAAACACACCTTCAACCTTTGTACAAAAATGGAGAAAGTACTGATAGCCGATAATTTGGAAACGTGGTATCAGGAGAAAGCTATTCAAGCGCTTATCACTAAATTTGATAAGTTGCAAGAGGGTCCCAGTGGCTTGGCCCTCAATAGCATTGCCTATTTGCAAATCAATATTTGTAAATACAATCCATTGAATGCAGGAAGTAGCTATATTGCCACACCGAGCTTTATCGCTTCCAGAAAGGCAGTGATCAACATACGCAACAAAGACGATTACTGCTTTTTGTGGAGTATAGTGAGCTGTCTGCAACCCTGTGAAGACAGTCATGTTGATAGACCAGGGCAGTACAAAGATGTGTTTAACCGCATGAAACAAACTCTCAATCTCGAGCGTGTTTCATTTCCCATGCCTCTAGATAAAATTCATTTATTTGAGAAAGATAATCCAAATTTCTCTTTCATGGTGTATGGCATCGAAGGATCCAATATTGTGGGCCCCTTGTATGCCACCAAACAGGTAAAGCAACATCACATTCACCTGCTTTTCCTGTCTGATGGGGATAAAAGCCATTACTGTTGGATAAAGAATTTAAGTAAATTGGTGAGCAGCCAAGTGTCTAACCATAAGTGTGCAAAACACATTTGTGAGCGCTGCCTTCAGTATTTTACAACTGATGAACTTTTGAAACGACATACGGAAGACTGTGAAGGGCAGACGGCAGTAAAGCTAGTCTTGCCCGAAGGGAATGACGCAGTCTTAAAATTTAAGGCCACTAATAAACAAGAGATGGTACCATTTACTGTTTACGCTGATTTTGAGGCCCTTACTGTTCCCATTCAGGGATGTGAACCAAGCCCCCATACAAGCTCAACCTATCCAGTGCAGAAACATGAGCCTTTTGCTGTAGCCTATTATGTTGTCTGTCACTATGATAATTCACAATGTGAGTATGTAAGTCATAAAGGTCAGGATTGTGCGCGGTGGTTTGTTGATCAAATGGCGGCTTTAGCAGGCAAAGTAGAAACTATTTTGAACAACCCTGTACCAATTCAGATGAATGACGTACAGCAAAGAGAATATGATCAAGCCACCACCTGCCACATATGTGAAAAGCCAATCTTAGGCGGAGAAAAAAAAGTAAGAGACCACTGCCATAGGACAGGGCATTTTAGAGGTGCTGCCCATAACGAATGCAATTTGAAGTACTCTACACCTCGCTTCCTCCCTGTCTTCTTACACAATTTCTCCCGGTATGACCTTCACTTCATTGTAAAACAATTTGCTCATGTAGATAAGAGCAAATTCAGCATTTTGGCTAAGAACCATGAGAGCTTTACCTCACTTTCATGGAGAAAAGGAAGCATGAGCATTCGCTTTCTCGACTCATTCAAGTTTATGTCTAGTTCGCTGGATAGTCTTGTGAAAGGCTTAAGCCAAGATGAGTTGAAACATACCCATTCCCACTTTACGGATACAAATCAATTTAAATTGTGTGTTCGTAAAGGCCATTTTCCATACGATTATGTGGAAAGTTACGAGGTGCTTGAAGAAACGACTTTGCCGCCAAGAGAAAAATTCTTTTCTCAATTGACTCAAAGCACCATCAGTGAAGAAGACTATGCCCATGCACAGCATGTTTGGCGAGTGTTTGGCATAGAAACCATGGGCCAGTATGCTATGCACTACTTAAAATTAGACGTGTTGTTGTTGACCGACGTTTTTGAAACGTTTCGTCAGCTATGTCACAAGATTTATGGCCTTGACCCCGCTCACTACTATACCAGTCCAGGGTTAAGTTGGGACGCCGCCCTCAAATTTACCCACATTGAGCTTGATTTACTGACGGATCCCGATATGGTACTCATGATGGAAAAAGGGATTCGTGGGGGATTCGTATCGCTCAATCAGCGACATGCCAAGGCAAATAATCATTACATGCCTGATTATTGTCCCGAAGAACCAGAATCCTATCTAATGTATTTCGACGTAAACAATTTATACGGTCACGCTATGAGTCGACCACTGCCGTACAGAAACTTTGTCTGGCTGTCTGAGGATGAAATTAAAGATTTTAATGTGCATAGCGCTAGCAAGCAACAGGACGTAGGGTATGTTCTTGATGTCGACTTAGCTTATCCCCCCCATCTCAGACAGCGTCATGGTGATTTCCCCTTTTGCATAGAGAAAATGGTGCCGCCCGAGAGTAAGGGCAATCATAAGAAATTGATGGGTACCTTGTATGATAAAAATCACTATGTGTTGCATATTGACATGCTGGTAGAATGTTTAGCTCAGGGCTTAACCCTGAAAAAAATCCATAGAGGTATTTCTTTTTGTCAGAAACCGTGGTTGAAACCATACATGGATTTAAATACCAGTCACAGACAAAGTGCCACTCAGCCATTTCAAATCAATTTTTTTAAACTGATGAATAATTGTATCTATGGCAAGAGTTTGGAAAATGTACGGCAGTATAGGGACATTAAGTTGGTCAATACATGGCATGGCAGATGGGGGGCTCAAAAATATATTGCAAAACCAAATTTCAAATCTTTAAACATTATTGATCATGATCTACTGACTATTGAACTTGCCAAAACTAAAGTGGTCATGAATAAGCCTATCTATTTAGGCCAAGTCATATTAGATTTTTCAAAATTGCACATGTATAAATTCCATTATGGTTTTGCAATACAGCGATTTGGTACCATTTCCTTGTTATATACAGACACGGATAGTTTTATTTACCATATCCGTGACTGTGATCCGTATGTCGTTATGAAACAAAACCCAAAATGGTTTGACACGTTCTCGTTTAGTGAGAAGAACGTGTTCGATATCCCCCGTCTGAACAAAAAAGAAATTGGTTTAATGAAAGATGAGTGTTCAGACACCATGATGAGTGAGTTTGTAGGTCTCGCTCCGAAAATGTATAGTTTTCGACAGGTGGATCGATGCGAATCTATGCGAGCCAAAGGGATTAGCCAGCATGTGGTTAAACGACTCTGTGTGGATGATTATTTACATGTCCTTAAGACCCACACAGCCATGGCACATAGTCAGTTTAGGATTCTCTCAAAAAATCATGATTTATTTTTAATGAAGCAGCGAAAACAAACACTCGCTTTGTTGGACGACAAGAGACAGTGGTGTCAGGATATGATGACAAGCGTCCCATTTGGTTACAACCAGTAGTGGTTGTAGCTATTGTTGTTGTACAACACGGCAAGTGTTTGGTTTGGTTGCTATCAAATGCGAGATGCCATCTTGAGCCTCGGAATAAAAATAAAAAATTGTAGTGTATCATATAATTTTTGTTTTTTAACCTGCGTGCATGGGTGTATGCATGGATGTGTGAATGCCTGTAAATAGTTGTACATAAACTGTATGTCTTGTGCTATTTGCCTGTCAACGCATAAAGAGAGCCATGCATCAACGTTTCCATGGTTCACTGTGCACAGGCTAGATTAAAAACATGTTGACTTCTTTAGGTTAGGTTAGGAAAAAAACAAACAAGTAGCCACCCTCACTATTGTTGTCGCTTAGTAGGCCTCATGTTTCGGCAAGGTGACCATTCACCCTCAGTAGGCATGCGGCTTAATAGGCCACACTAGGGTGTGGCTTAGTAGGTCTCATGCAAGAACAAAAGAATAATAATCTGCTGCTTTTACGGAGGACAAAACTCTCACTTTATGGCTAGAGTTATGAGTGGTGATATATTTGAAATATCTGAACAGAAATTGTTTCTTTAACCTGTTACATGTTTTTTTCCTAACCTAACCTAAAGAAGTCAACAGACAGATGGTTATTTATTTGTGTTTTGCTTATTTTTTATTTTATTTTTGCCATTGACTTAGGGGACAGACAGTGTATATAGTACATAATATTTTTATTTATTCACTTAGTAAACGGCAACGACTACTTTTCAGATTCAATCATGAGCCATGATGAAGATCGTTTTATCGTCACAAAACACACCACGTTCAATGAATATGCCACGATGATGTCTCATAATCCTCAACGTGTGGCCTATCCTTCAGAATATAGAAACACGAAAGTACGCATTGATACCATGTTTTATGACATCATTATGGATGATGACATAGTTTATGATCCAGGGCATCACTTTTGTAAATCCTGTATGCTAAATTTTGACTTTGAAAATAATGTATCCACGCAAGTGATTCATAAAGCATGGTACGGTTTAACCATGAATCAAGTGATTGTTAAATTAGCTGACGAGGATCATTTTCCAGATTTCTGGTGTACAATATGTACAAAACCCCTGTTTAATGTTTATTTTCCAATAACTTTTCAAATGTTTTGTTTTCATTTTTTATAAATTTCCTGCTGAGGAATCAATCACTTCGTATCGACAACAAGCATTTCGCCAACTTTGTCTTGGCTTACCTATCAATCAATATTCGCCTCATAGAATGAGATTTGTTAGAAACTAACCACATGATGTCATGATTATCGCTTTTTTTTGTTTACATTCGGCTTTCAGGTGCATACTTGACGTTTAGAATACATTTGGCTATTTTGTTTGTTTGTTTTAGTTTATCGTGTATTCACGTTGATAAACACATACACACTGGTTTAAATTTGTAGTTTTGAATTTTGTTTTGTTGGATGTAGACATGGTTATTAAATGCATAGCGTGTTAACTTTGCCTTTTTATAGGTTACCAAAAGCATTCCATGTTTGCTCTTAGTATTTGTTGATACTATTTATTTAACAGAATGTTGTGTGAATTTGCACAACAACAGAGCAAACGAATACAAGTCATTCGACTAGGGAATGATAGGCTAATTCCCATTCACAACAGAGACATGCATTTACCTCCAAGAGAGATTCACACTTAATTTTGATAAAACATTTCCTATTAAATAATTTCCAAATGTATGTTTTGACTGAAAAAATGATACAAACATTATTATTATATTTTTATCCAATACTATCTATCTACAACTTCAGGTCATAAACACTCAGGATTTAAAAAAAAAACCAATATACTTAAATGTACAAAGTTATTGCTATTGTAATATAAGAACAAGAGTGTTAGAAAGTAACACTCTTTTCTTTGGTTATAGACAACCATGGACGCCTTGAACGCCATTGGTCAAGATTGTGGCTTTGCACGCAAGAAAATGAGTGAATTGCCTACGCAAACACCCTTTCGCATACATAAAATTCAAAAACTGAAAACCAAATTTGGTGAACGAGCTCTTTGCATTTGTCAAGACTTTGAGACATTTCTTCCCACACGATTTAATAACCTACCTGATAATGTTATGGAAGATGTCAATTCCAGTATTCACCCTGTCTATTTAATTTATGAGGGTGAAAAAAATAATCGATGCATGGTTCGTTTTGTAAAAATTGAAAACGAATAATCATTGTACGCTAGCCGTAACTTTTTTGTTTATTCATGCCCTACTCTTTAATGACTATAATAAAATAAAATTATTTTTTGGGTTCAACAGTTTGACGTTTATTAATTGTTGCTCAACGTTTACCATGATAAATAATAATAAAAATAAATTTTCAAAACTTATGCTTAATGGTAGATTTTTTTGTTTGTTTATAGGTTTAGTACAATTACCATGTATATATAATTTTTTATAATAATAATGATGAAACTATTAGTTAAAATAATGGACTTTTGTCCTTTTTTATTGTTTGTGATTTAAAATAGCATTTATAGCAATTTTTATGCAATTTTTATTATAATTTATAATGATCAAATTCTAGTAACATGTTATTTTATTCAATAATAAGCGTTTAACAAAAAAAACTGGTTCTAGAGTAGATAAAGATTTCATGCTGACATTCGTTCTGCTAGACTGCTATTTGAAGCTGATGAATAATGATGGACTTTTGTCCTTTCTTTTGATTGTTTGTGATTTAAAAAAAATAGGTTTAGTACAATTACCATGTATATATAATTTTTTATAATAATAATAATGAAACTATTAGTCAAAATAATGGACTTTTGTCCTTTTTTATTGTTTGTGATTGAAAAAATAGATTTACTACAATTAGTAATAATTTTTAACGATGCACTGCTGTCCCTTTTTTATTGTTTGTCATTTATAATTATAATAATGAAACTATGAGTGAATAATAATAATGGAAAAAAACACAACATGGACTCTTGTCTTTTTATTTATTTTTTTGTCATGATAACAGTGATACTATACATTTTTTTAAATAAATTCATTACGTTAAAGTCCATATCTAGATAAAAGTAATTTGCTCTTCATAGCACCAATCACTATAAATGCTGCCATTCGTTCTGCTAGACTGGCATCTGAAGCTGTTAATCGTTGCTTGGCAATGCTTAACAAGACTTTGTCGGCAATGCGTCTTAGTGTGGGATCACTGTTTTCATAGGCTTTATCGTGATTAAGGCATGCATGATCCAAAGCATTGATTCCCATATTCCCTCTCCTCAAACGATCTTGAAGACGAGTACCAGGGCCGCAAAAGCTGTAA
Organism: Meconema thalassinum; assembly: GCA_946902985.2. Classification (NCBI taxonomy): domain Eukaryota; kingdom Metazoa; phylum Arthropoda; class Insecta; order Orthoptera; family Tettigoniidae; genus Meconema; species Meconema thalassinum. The sequence goes on from OX336395.1 coordinate 343,738,483, forward strand.
GCAGGTAAGTGAGCTTCGAATGGTAAGTTTTTAATAATGTTATCAATAATTCCACGGCCAGTACACCTGGGACATAGAGGTTTCAATCGGTGAAAAACACTTTTTTTGTTGTTCTTCTTTTTCTTCTTGTTCTTGTTCTTGTTCTTGCTGTTGTTGTTTGTCGGCAGCTCCTGACGAGCATGGTAGGTGGTGGTTGTTTTCCGCATGACAGCCATGGAATGATGAAACAATGTCTTTACACTGAGTTTTATGACCATGATATAATTTCATTAATTGGCATGTGGCACACTGTCGAATGGAAGGTATTTTTGCCATGGTTAATTGCTTGTGATGGGAAAAATGACTGCATGGTTGTAGTTCACTCAATACAGAGTCGTTAGTCCACTCGGCAGGCGCCTTTTCCCAAATTTCTTTGACAGCGTTGGCAGCAACATAAAAAAGAAATGATTTAGGTAGTGCTAATAATTCATGTTGTGTAAAGCTAATCAGTTTTTTCTTGCACACAAAGAACTTTCCAATAGCCTTGTCGATTGTAGTGGCGTCCATGTCTATAACGTTGATGTTATCACCTCACGTGTACACGTCTCACTGCTATCATTGGACGATACACTTTCAGTTTTCATTTTATTGAACAACTCCCAACATGCACTCGTGGTGAGCCAATGAAACAATTGCCATGCATGCGCTAAGGCTTTATTCTGAATATTGTCGCAAGGACAAGTGTCCATAAGCGTTTGCAGGGATGGACAACCCAGATCTAAAAGGTCAATACATTGACAGTGAGAGGGTAGAAATGGTTGAAGCCACTGGCGTTTTTCACTCCCTTTAACAAATAAGACATTGGCCGAGGACAAATGGGCTTTCATGACAATGTCAAGATACTTGTAAGAAATATCACCCTTGTTCCATGCTAACTGCAAATGATTTTCAATCCATTGGCTCTGTTTTTTATCTTTTTCACTAAGCAACTCGAAAGCATAGGGAGGTTTAAACACCAAATGAATAGGGTTAGACACCCAAAACGTACTACAATCGATAAAAGCAACTTCCTTAAATATAAATTTGTTGTCTGCAATTTTAAACCCCTGACAATCCACGATGAGTGTACGCATCATGCTTTTTTATTTTTACTTGTTACCTCATTGACGTCTAATCAACAACTAACCCATGCCATGGTTTAACATGGCAAAATCAAAGGACTTTAGGGGAAAAAAAGGAAAAAATGAATTGAACAACAGCGAAATATTTGTTGAGGTTTTATTCATAACAAAAAAAAAACTTACACTTTTATTACAAACAAGTGTGTTGGCTTAATTTGGAACAGCATTCAAATGAATAGTTTGCACATACGGTCCACAGGTATCTCCTAGTTTTGTAGGGTCTGGTACAATAACCGGATAATTCAAACTCCATGGAATATTGCCCACATCATAGCGATTGAGGTAAGGGCAGGATGGACTCCATCGCTGATGATCGCTAAAGGCTCGATCCCCTATTTCCCAGTTTCCAATTTCAATGTTGCAAAAAATACACTTGACCACATCCCCACGTTTTAAGTAATAAAATCCGCTCGCAGCCAATTCTCCACAATCCATAAAGGGAACTGTCCATGCTTCAAAAGTTTTCAAACGATTAAATTCACATTTTAAATTCCATGGTTTGTCTGTCACGTTGTTGTTGCTGTTGCTTATTGAGGGACACATGATGTTTGTTGTTGTCGTATGTGCGCACAGTGCCAGAGCGCAACAGATACTGTGCATGCAGACGCTTATCATCAATCCTATGAATGATGATCTTTTTTTGTTTTCATTCGACCACAGATGGCTTACATGCTGGTGACATAATTGGACAAAGGATGATATTTCACTTGTCTAGCATGAATAATCAAACAGTAGGCACTGGTATGGTCTGGGACATTTTCTTGTGTTTCAAAATCTACCCTTAAATCAATGGTGGTGATTTTCATAGATTCTTCTAGATACGAACAGTCGAAAACAATCAGTGGTGCTTTTGCTTTAAACCCTTGTGGCGACAACATAGGACAATCCTGTTTTTCATAATAAGACGATTGAAATTTAGCGAACATGTCATAAAGGGGACCAAACTTATTTTTTGAAAAATTGAGTTCCAACCCCTCATAGGGAAAGCAAACATTATTTAAAAATAGTCGTATATTTCTCAAGTGAATGTGATCAAACAAGGTGACATCTTTGCTTTGTTGGTATTTTCTATTGGTTTGAAAACCAATAATAACATAGAGGGGTCTCTCGGTAGAGCGAGCCGATTTGACACTCCAACTATGAGTGTCAGTGGTAGGTAGCAAGGGGTATTCATGCAGACACCAACTTCGAAAGGCGATAGGCAAGGCTTTATCTTTTTGCACCAAATTTAACATGCTTAGCTTTTTACGATCCGATAGCGTCACATGGGGCACTTTCCATAGTAATCGAAGCAGTTGAATTTTTGAGTCTATCACTTGGTCAGAGGCTCCTTTCAGTGCATTATAATCACTGCGGTCTCTCACCAGATACAAACTTTGTCTTGCGTTTAAAATAATACGCTTGTGATCTTCGGCAAAGCCAAGGAGTAATTTTAAGGGTAGGAAGCCTGTAAAAGTGCCATCGGTATGAACTAGCCAGTTATTGCTACTGTTGGGACACCATCCTGCCATAGAAAGCGTTTTACTTTCCTCCTCGCTATAGGATGGATATAATTTCATAAGACTAGTCATGCCCACATTTCGAGTCATATCTATGACAATATCATTTATCACATAACGTACTTCAGAAAACAGAAAAGCCAAACCATGATTCGCCAACGCAGACGTTGTGGGCGTACTGCCATCTGCTTTCATTAATTTACCCTCAATTTGAAGGACACTTTCATGAGGTAGAGTAAAAATATCTTGATTGTTAATTATGAATTGAATCTCGTCATTGTTATTCAGACCTGTTGCTTGAGGTTGATAGGAATGCATATCAATGCGCACGACGCCATCTTCCACTTGTATGGGATTTAACACTTGCAACAGCTCTTTGTTCATGATTGGGGTGTAGCGTATAACCAAGGCGTTGTAAGCGTTGTCGGTTTACCCGTGTCAACCGTTTCATACACGGCGGGCAACTAACCGAGCTCGTAGACGTTGTTGTTGCTTTATAGATAAATTTCATAGCGTCTTTAAAACCAACTTGTAGGTCACAGGGGTGTTGGCGTCCAAAGCAATCAGTTGTTGGTTTCTATTCACTAAGCGTAAGGTAATATTACTAATATCACTGACACACACAGGATGATAGAGAACCACTGAAGGGTTTTCACGAATAATATAGCCGCAAGGAGAGGTGACAATAAAATCATACAGGGAATGGCTTTGTTCTTGATTCGTAAATACGTCTCTAATAATATTGCAAGTTACAGAAATGTGATGGTCCTCGATGAATTTCACTGGATAATCTGATTCATGGGGTTGCTGAGCTGCCAACACTCTTGGTTTAAATCCTAATAAAGGACCAATAGAATGAACTCGTGTTTCAAAGTCAATGTTAAACGTAGAGAAAATACGACAGCGATGAGTTATTGTATTGGCTGTAAGTTCAAATTTGTGTGTCCCATCCGCAAATGGTTTGACACCAAATTGTTTTATCATCGACACGCTAATGGCCTCATGCACATCGTCTATAGTATAACCTCCAGGGGGTAGTGTCAACATATAATCATCATAATAAAATTTGTCATTAATATCCACTTGAATATTGTAAATTCTGTTGTAACTTTCCAAAGAAATTAATCCTAGCACATAGGATTGTTCGGGATGCAATTCAATGGGAGGGAAAAAATCCAGGGACACTTCAGGCCCGCGACTGTGCACGGTAAAGGTCTTGGCGTTGACATTCATAATGATGAAACTGATGGCTTAACGCGACCTCTTATATAAAAAATGTAAACTCAAACGGCCACACTCTTGACTGTCAAAGGTTTGTTGACGATTCACATTATAGAATATCTTTACCCGGTTTCCCAAATAACGTATCAACTCGATCGGGGGTGGTAAATTTCCATAACTGTCAAAGTACCATACTGTGGAACCTTGTTTCACATAGGCTACAAAATGGGTTCCTGGGCCTGCATCATCATCTAAATTCATCATGGCTCGTTCTTCTTTCCACGGTGCTTTAGGTAATTCATTTCGCATAAATACACCTCGAAAATGAGAAATCTTTAGTTGTTTGGCATAGCTTTCCACTTCTTCATGGGTCATGGCATGACGAGGCAGTTGGCTTAAGCGCTTATCGATGAAGATGGACATTTTTTTTTTTCCTTAGACGGTAGGCCATTACCTTGTGGATAAAAGACTGGCTTTAAAGGGTTGCCATTTCTAGCTCCCATCGCAATGGCTTCTAACGTTTTATTGTGTCGCTCGCTTTCTTTGAGTTGTTGCTTGCCTTGCTCGACGGCTTTTATGGTTTTCGCTACAGCGCTGGCACCACCCAAAAGGGACCCCAAAGCTGCCAACCCTGCAAATAAAGCCGGCAAAAAACCCCCACGCTTAGCAACAGGAATGACTCGCCCACGTTTTTGCTTTCTTTCTTTTCTTTTTATCGATACATAATGCTGCGATTTCGGAGCTGTAGACAATCGCACCGCTTGTAAAGCTTTTTCGATAGCCACTCTTTTTAGATTTTTTTTAGTTTTTTTACGTTTTAACACTGGGTGTGAGGCTGATCGACTTGGTTCCCGACCTGGCTTTTTTCTCTTTTTGAGATTTGATTTTTTCATGTTCATAGCATATCTTTTTTTCACCATGCTGCTACTTGGTGAACCTTTCACAGCAAACATTCGATAACAACTAACGTAGAGAACCTTATTTCATAGCACTATATTCCAATTCTATATAAAGCGGGAAATCATTCACCGTTTTCCCAGCTTCCTTTTCCTCAAACGTAAGCATAAGATGAAAGGATAATTCATCTCCCACATTTACTCTTTGATGGTTGTGGGCCAACACTCTATCACCGTTTAGTTGTATTTTTAAATGTTTCTCATCAGGCATGGCATATTTAATATGAATGACACCATCATAATGCAGTCGATAACGACTTAAACCGGAAGCAAGCATATAGGTAAGATCATCATTCACCAGTGGTAGTGGTGGTGGGGAATGGTTTTCGTCATTGTCCAGTTTTTGATTTGACAGGTACACTAAAAATACAGATGGGACAAATTTATAAAGCCTTTTCATTTGATAGGTCACATAACGTTTCGTGCAGACATCATTTTCGTCTCGAGGCTCTTGCACATCAATAATACGATGATGATTGGCTGAATAGCCCTCAGCGGTTAGTCTCGGGGCCATGTGATAGACACTTTGCACTTTGCGATCGACATAGCTTTTTGTTGCCACCTCTCGTGACTGTTTTGACAAAGAGGCGGCCGTGGCCATGGTTACACGAGCTCTCCCAAACACGTCCATGGTGATAGACGTTAACTAACCTATCTTACTCACCGTTTGCCTATATATATAAACCTTATACACACATGAAAAAAACTCAGTCATCGACACAATGGAATTAATGAAACAACCCCATGCTTTGCCCGTCTCTGATTTGGTTTCAGAGCTATCACTGTCCGTGTGCGAACCTAAACGTCATGGCACCCTATTCCCATCTACCGTTCGATGTATTATGGTAGGGCCTTCGGGTTGTGGAAAGACCAATGTTTTGCTGAACATTATTACCGCACCTCATGGCCTACGATTTCAAAATATTTATATTTTTGCCAAATCCTTGTACCAGCCTCTGTACGTGTATCTGGAACAAATTATGTCTTCGTTAAATAAAGAAGCCATGGGCTATTTTACATTCACCTCACCTCAAGATGTCATTCAACCAGACCGCATTCAACCAGATTCCATTATAATTTTTGATGATATTGCCACTCAACGACAGGCCATTATTCAAGAGTATTTTAGTATGGGACGCCATAAACAAGTGGATTGTTTTTATCTAGCTCAGACCTATTCCAAAATCCCCAAACAGTTGATTCGTGACAATGCCAATCTCATCGTTCTCTTCCGCCAAGACTCTAGAAATCTCTATCATATTTTTCAAGATCATGTGAATCCAGATATGTCCTTTACAGCTTTCACGCAATTGTGTGCTTCGTGTTGGAACCATCATCCCCATGCCTGTTTGGTCATAAATAAACAGAGTGAACAATGTGAGGGACGTTATCGCTTGGGTTTTGATCATTTTATTTCTGTTTAAAAAGACCTAGGGTTGGACATTTCCTGTTAGTGTGTCTTTACCTTTACCATGGCGAACGCCATAGGGTACAAGAAACATGTTCAAATCATGCAGCGTATTATTGAGGCACGAAATACGATTCGACATAAATTTCGTGAATTGCAACGTTTAAAAAACGTCAATCCTTTACCCATGATAAAACATGCTCCATCATCGGTTGATCCCATGAGATTTAAACCTAATGCTTCTGCTGCTACTGCTGCTGCTGCTGCTACCTCTCAAACCAAACCCATAACAAGTTCAAAATTTACTCAAACAGAATCCACACGACAGGTAAAATCCTCCTCTTCCTCCTCCTCTAATGTTAGTGAACAAGAACATCAAGAACATGAAAAGAAAGAAAAAGAAAAAGAGCATGAACAAAGTGAAAGTGACAGCGAAAGCGTATTTAGTCCTGAAAGAAAAAAGAAATCGTCACCCCTTCAACAGTTTCTAAAAACAAAACAAAAATCTTCCGTCATAGCGGCAACACCGTCTTCCTCCACATCGTCTCCGTTTTCACAAGTCTTGGCAACCCCTCAAAATAAAGCTCAACTCAAAAACATTTTAATCAAACATTATGGGGCAACCCTGGAACCGTATTTGACCCTTCTATTTATTGGAAAGACAGATACCACGTATGGTGTTCGCTATGAGAATGATAGTTTTAAAATTGGGGATTCATCCATTAAATTTGCTCGTACGAAAGCTGTCATTAAAAATATCAACTATAAATTAACACCAGGTCTGTTAAAGCTGCTATTTTCTCGCACCCCCTCGACACAAGATTTTACGTCCGAGGACCTTGCTAAATATAAATCCATTTTATTAGACACCAACGCTCACAAAAGAAACTATAAATCCTCTCAGCAGGTCAATGCCAATATATCCCAAAAATATAAAACCATCATTGCAAACATCTTTGGTAAGCAAAAACATCACTCTGCCTCTGGTGTAAGGTTTAAGAAATTAAAACCCTACCTAGATATAACCTTTTGGAATAATCCCAATCAGTTAGTAGAGCGCTTATACTTGCTTCATGCATCAAAACAAGCTGGTCACACTGGACATGAGGCGGAAATCGCCGACGTTGAACAACAACTCCGAAATGCTAAAATTATCTTATAAGCCATCCCCCATCAAAGTGGGCATTGCTCATGAATTGCATAAACCAGCCCGACGCATTTATGAACGTCGTCGTGTCATTTCCAAAGGAATCGATGACCTTTGGCAGGCAGACCTGGTTGAAATGATACCTTATTCTAACGTTAACGACGGTGTACGCTATATGTTGACTGTCATTGATGTCTATTCCAAAATGGCTTTTGTTCAACCAGTAAAAAATAAAACTGGTATCTTAGTCACAAAGGCCTTTCAACATATTATTGAACAATCAAAACGTCAACCTCACTTGTTACAAACCGACCAGGGGAAAGAATTTTTCAACAAGGATTTCTCCAGTTTTCTCAAATCTAAGGATATTCACCATTATGCCACCTATAGCAATCTCAAAGCCAGTGTGGTCGAGCGGTTCAATCGAACATTAAAAAGTTATATGTGGAAAGAGTTTACAATACATGGTTCCTATCGATGGATAGACTGGTTACCTCAACTTGTGTCTCGCTACAACAACACCATTCATTCCACCATCGGCATGAAACCTCGCCTCGTCACCAAGAACCTACCCAGACTCAATAGACTGTTTAACCCTATAAAAAGGGTAGATCCAAGGCGACATCGCCTTAAAATTGGAGATTTTGTTCGCATTAGTAAACATAGAAGTGTGTTTTCAAAATCGTATACTCCACAATGGTCGACAGAAATTTTTAAAATTCGCCAAGTCAAGCTAGGTCAACCAGTGACGTATCTCTTAGAAGATCAGAGCGGTCAACCCATTCAGGGACGATTCTATTATGAAGAAGTGCAAAAAACATTATATCCCAACGATTATCTCATTGAACGAGTAATTAAAGTCAAAGGTGCAAAATATTTTGTAAAGTGGTTAGGTTTTCCTTCCACGTATAATTCATGGGTCAATAAACATAATTTTTTGTAATAAAACCCTATTTAATTATTTTGAAAAAAATAAAAAATAAAAAAAATGTATCATATGACCTTTCATTATTCCCACCCTTTTGTTTATTACATGTCCAATAACCGCTTTGTTCGAGCCCATGCCAATCTGTTATCATGATGTTATACACTCACTCATTGTTTCAAACTTTGCGTTGCATGATGAGTCCATAATGAACCTAGGCTATGACATACACATTATAAATCCGCACACTGTATAATGACACCAGCCTCTTATCTCTCTCTGCTGCGAGGCACGTACGATGATAAGACCTGTGTCTGTCTGGATCGCCGTGGGCTAGCTTCAATGCTTTCAATTCTCATTGCATTAAACATGTTCTCTCTCTGCGTGTGAGCCCTGACCAGTCAAGACAAATAATAATAATAATAATGCATAAATGTTTTACTAACATCATAGCGCATAACCTAACGTGACTTCAAATCTGGTTTCTTACATTTTTCCCCGTTTTCCTCAACGATCTCGAAAAAAATAACGGAAACCATCATTTTAGGTTTTCCATACCTACATTCCCGTAAACAGAACGACATAAATACATCGACATGACCATCATAAAAATCGCCTCATTCGTTTTCCAAATAACGCGAAAATGAACAAAAAACACCTTTTCCATAAGAAAACCATGTTTCCAGCTTTTTGCCTTTTTCATATCTATATCCCCGTAAAGAGGACAATGAAACGAAATAAATACTATCACACACGTCATTCTCACGTTTTCGGTTTTCACAATATGAGGGAAAATCACAAAACCCATTTGTGACTAAAAAAAACATGTTTCCAGCTTTTAACCTATTCCATATCTATATCCCCGTAAAGAGCACAACGAGACGAAAACATACTATCACGCACGTCATCATCACGTTATCCGTTTTCCAAAAATCGGCAAAAATGTGAAAAACGCATTTTTCGACCCAAAACCCTAAGTTCACCTTTTCGACACCTACATTCCCGTAAAGAGCACAACGAGACGAAAAAAACGAATCCAAGCACGCTCTCCCAGCATGACCCGTTTTCCAAAAATCGGCAAAAATGTGAAAAACGCATATTTAGACCCAAAACCCTAAGTTTACCTTTTCGACACCGACATTCCCGTAAAGAGCACAACGAGACGAAAAAAACGAATCCAAGCACGCCCTCCTAGCATGACCCGTTTTCCAAAAATCGGCAAAAATGTGAAAAACGCATGTTTTGACCCAAAACCCTAAGTTCACCTTTTCGACACCGACATTCCCGTAAAGTGCACAACGAAACGAAATAAACGAATCCAAGCACGCCCTCCTAGCATGACCCGTTTTCCAAAAATCGACAAAAATGTGAAAAACGCATGTTTTGACCCAAAACCCTAACTTCACCTTTTCGACACCGACATTCCCGTAAAGAGCACAACGAGACGAAATAAACGAATCCAAGCACGCCCTCCTAGCATGGCCCGTTTTCCGAAAATCGACAAAAATGTGAAAAACGCATTTTTTGACCCAAAACCCTAAGTTCACCTTTTCGATACCTACATTCGCGTAAATAGCACCATGAGACGAAAAAAACCAATCCAAGCACGCCCTCCTAGCATGGCCCGTTTTCCGAAAATCGACAAAAATGTGAAAAACGCATTTTTTTACCCAAAACCCTAAGTTCACCTTTTCAATACCTACATTCCCGTAAAGAGCATGACGAGACGAAAAAAACGAATCCAAGCACGCCCTCCTAGCATGGCTCTTTCCATTCCAAGGTTGCGGGGGCTCACAACTTCCTAAGTGATGCAGCTCCCCACCCCCTTACCACGTTTTTTATTTTGGGGTGAATATACTCCGTCCATAGAAAGAGAGAGTTCACCACGAGTCCTACGACACCTCATAGGTTTAAATCCGATTATTGGTTAGCGAGATAGTAAAAAGCCGATGACCTATTAGTTTTTGGGGTTTATTTCAATACATATTAAAAACATTCATTTATAAATCATCATTTAAAAAGCCCGCCCTCTTACAAAACTCCTCAAATGCGCATGCGTATAAAAAAACATTCATCGCCAAAAATGTCAAAAAACAACATGTTTACCCCAAATGGCGTTTCCCAATTCCATCCATTTTAAAAAATAACCTCACCATCACCTAGAGCGGAAAAAATACCATCTAAACGACCCCTCACTCGACCCTACTCCTCCCCCACCACCTAACCACCTAACCCTTTCCCAACATAGCCATACATATTCAAGCACGAGCGCGACTTGAGGAAACCAACACTACCCCACTACTCGCGAATGACCTTTTAGTTTTGGTCTTTTCATTAAATTAAGAGGCTATAGGAAAGTAGGGGACGTCACTACGAGTGCTAGGACACCCTGTATGTTCTAATCCCATGTTTGGTTAGCGAGATATCAAGTTCGGGGCCGATACGAGGAGGGTTCAAAAAGAAGTGGTGCAGCTCCCCCACTACCACACTACTTACGTCTGTGCTACCAACATGATTCTAAGCCTGCTGAGAGGTCCAACTTTAAATACATGTAACTTCTATACTATCATTTGGATTTCAACCAAATTTCGTGTGTGCTATGTGTACCATAACATATATGACTATGCCGATTCTTAAGAGTAACCAGGACTGCCAACTGTTAATAAATATTGTCTCTATTTTTGTTACCCTTATATCAATATATCATAAAGTATGCAAGCCAATAGCTCTAAACTTTGCACACGTATAGCACCTGGCATTCTAGATTAATTTGGAGTATCTTATATACGTCTGTGCTACCAACATGATTCTAGGCCTGCTGAGAGGTCCAACTTTAAATACATGTAACTTCTATACTATCATTTGGATTTCAACCAAATTTCGTGTGTGCTATGTGTACCATAACATATATGACTATGCCGATTCTTAAAAGTAACCAGGACTGCCAACTGTTAATAAATATTGTCTCTACTTTTGTTACCCTTATATCAATATATCATAAAGTATGCAAGCCAATAGCTCTAAACTTTGCACACGTATAGCACCTGGCATTCTAGATTAATTTGGAGTATCTTATATACGTCTGTGCTACCAACATGATTCTAGGCCTGCTGAGAGGTCCAACTTTAAATACATGTAACTTCTATACTATCATTTGGATTTCAACCAAATTTCGTGTGTGCTATGTGTACCATAACATATATGACTATGCCGATTCTTAAGAGTAACCAGGACTGCCAACTGTTAATAAATATTGTCTCTATTTTTGTTACCCTTATATCAATATATCATAAAGTATGCAAGCCAATAGCTCTAAACTTTGCACACGTATAGCACCTGGCATTCTAGATTAATTTGGAGTATCTTATATACGTCTGTGCTACCAACATGATTCTAGGCCTGCTGAGAGGTCCAACTTTAAATACATGTAACTTCTATACTATCATTTGGATTTCAACCAAATTTCGTGTGTGCTATGTGTACCATAACATATATGACTATGCCGATTCTTAAGAGTAACCAGGACTGCCAACTGTTAATAAATATAGTCTCTATTTTTGTTACCCTTATATCAATATATCATAAAGTATGCAAGCCAATAGCTCTAAACTTTGCACACGTATAGCACCTGGCATTCTAGATTAATTTGGAGTAACTAATATAGGCAAACGCCAGTGCGGCCAACATGATTCTAAGCCTGCTGATAGGTCCAATTTTAAAATACATGTTACTTCTGTACTAACAAATGGATTTCATCCAAAATTGGCACAACACGAGATCATAATATTTCAGATTATTTCTGACCAACACATGCATGACATTGTTGCCAACATGATTTTACGCGCGCTGATAAATCCAAGGTCTAACTGCATGTAACGTGCATGCTATCCATTGGACTTCAACCAAATTTTGTATTCTGTACCTTAAGAGATGCAACTAACAATAGCCTATATTCAGTCACCAGGGCTGCCAACTGTACTGCTCTATTAGGCTACATTATATAAGGTATATTTCGAACTAATTGGGAATTTCGAAATTACCAACTTAATTTCGTCATTATTCTAGATAGGTCTATATAGATTGGGAAGAATCTTAAATTTCAAGAAAAGTAGGCTCTTTAGTTCGTCACGGAACTTCTTGTTTTTTCTTTAAGCGTATGGCCGGGAGTGTCTGAGGACATGTTCGGCTTGCCAGAGTTTGTAGCTGCTTCTATGCGGATACCCAATGGGTGAGCTACAAGTACCGTTGGGGAGGAAAGTTGGAATGTAAGGACGAGGAGTTGGAAGGTAGCGGCTGTGGCCTATAGTTAGGGACCAACCCCGGCATTTGCCTGGAAGGAAGATGGGAAACCGCAGAAGACCATCTTAAAGTTTGCCGGTGGGGGGATTCGAAACTCCTCGCCTCCCGGATGTGAGCGACTGCCTGCAGCCACGCAGTAACGACCACGGCTAACTCACCCGATTTCCATGCCATAAATCTATGACATGGGACCGCTGGCTTTACTTCCCTTCCCAAGGAAGGCATACTGAGGGATTTTCATCGCTCTTTAAAAATCGACGATTTCGGCTGGGTTTGAACCTGCGACCTTGGGCTTAGAAGCTCAGCATGATACCAACTACGCCACCGAATCCACCCTCAACTAGTTTAACACATTTACACTTCAGAATCGCTCACATGAATCTCCCCCAGCTTTTGCAGCTTGATCCGCTAACCCATGTCCTGCAATTCCCAACTGGCTCGGTGATTCTAGCTGTTGTTGTTGGTTCTTTAGGTGTTTGCGACATCGTGGTCATGTAGCCCCGTGTACTTGAGTGTGTGTATAGAACTTGTCTGATAACCTGCATAACTGTGATGTCTGCACTAGTGTATGCACTTGTAATTGAGGTACGATTTCCGTAGGAAGCGGCCATGGCCTTTAGTTAGGTACCATCCCGGTATTATGCTGGAGTAAAAGTGGATGATGTTGATAATTGTTGTTTTAAGGGGCCTAACATCTAGGTTATCGGCCCTCGTAGAATGAGAATTAACGGGCTTGGAAGGAAGGAAAGCCATGAAAGGCAGATAGAAAAGGGGAAGGAGGAGTGGGCCCGCCCCAAAGGCAATGAAGAAAGGAAAACACGAACTCAGCTTGGAATTCCTCGGGGTCGCCAACTCCTGAACTCACCAGACGTGAGCCCTTGAGGGTGTAGCAATATCCAGGGTGCACCAGAAGTGGTGGGGCTACACACACCCTGCCTCCTTGAGGGCCTTGAGCAGAAGGCAGGAGATACTGTGAGCCCTTGAGGGTGTAGCACTATCCAGGGTGCACCAGAAGTGGTGGGGCTACATACACCCTGCCTCCTTGAGGGCCTTGAGCAGATGGCAGGAGATACTGTGAGCCCTTGAGGGTGTAGCAATATCCAGGGTGCACCAGAAGTGGTGGGGCTACACACACCCTGCCTCCTTGAGGGCCTTGAGCAGAAGGCAGGAGTTACTGTGAGCCCCTGAGGGTGTAGCACTATCTAGGGTGCACCAGAAGTGGTGGGGCAACACACACCCTGCCTCCTTGAGGGCCTTAAGCAGAAGGCAGGAGATACTGTGAGCCCCTGAGGGTGTAGCACTATCCAGGGTGCACCAGAAGTGGTGGGGCTACACATACCCTGCCTCCTTGATGGCCTTGAGCAGAAGGCAGGAGATACTGTGAGCCCCTGAGGGTGTAGCACTATCCAGGGTGCACCAGAAGTGGTGGGGCTACACACACCCTGCCTCCTTGAGGGCCTTAAGCAGAAGGCAGGAGATACTGTGAGCCCCTGAGGGTGTAGCACTATCCAGGGTGCACCAGAAGTGGTGGGGCTACACACACCCTGCCTCCTTGAGGGCATTGAGCAGAAGGCAGGAGATACTGTGAGCCCCTGAGGGTGTAGCTCTATCCAGGGTGCACCAGAAGTGATGGGGCTACACGCACCCGGCCTCCTTGAGGGCCTTGTGCAGAAGGCAGGAGATAACATGAGACCAAAAAGAAGGCTGACCCCTCAAATAAAGAGGGTATCAGGAAAGATGAGACACGGGCCAATTAATGCGGGAAAATAAAAGACTCCCTAGGCCTCGGATACCCTAATACCGTCGGGGTCGGAAGAAAACAAGAGTTGACCAAGAGAGGTCGAGAGGAAAGATAACAGAGAGGAGCCCGGCATAAGATCCTCGACTCAGCTCGGGCCCTGTGGTCGCCTACCTACGTCCCTCAATTTTTGAACCCCTGGGGAGGGAGTAAAAGTGGGAATCCATGGAAAACCACTTCCAGGATGGCTGAGGAAGGTAGGAATCGAACCCGGGCCACCGCGGTGACAGCCGTGAATGCTAGCCACTACGCTAGTGTCAGCTTTGCATAACCCGGTTACAAGGTCGTAGATTTTAGTTAGTTATTAAGATTTTAATGGGTGGAACTAAGAGGTCATCTGCCCCTGTCATAGAGTTGTTATAGGGGTATGGGGCATTATCATCATCAGCCCCGTGTGTTCAATTTGTCTGATAAACGGTGTTTCTGTAGTAGCAGCAAGATGAAACTGTCAATCTCCCGATCAAGAGCCAGGGGACCTACTTTTTACGTAGAACCCGAATCACAGGGACGTGGTATTTCAAGTAGTAAATCGAACCTGCATTATCGGGGAAACGAATCAGTGGGCTTTGGCGAGAGGGAAGAAGCTTGACCATTGCGCCATCACTCCCTTAGACTGCAACAATGTGTAGAGCTTAGGAATGGGATAGGCGTCCCGGGACGCGAGATTGCAATTTTTAGTTCACTTTTAGCATTGGAGAAGGACACAGCTTCCTGATTGGCTATTCTGATGAAAGACGTCTGCAGCAAAAGGATGTGATTAATCAGCGTAGATATACGGTGGAACCTATCAGCGATGTCGTTGCAGGTTTGAAAAAACATGTAGAACTCCCGCTGTTTTAACTTTGTGATTTCTTGGTACCCGTATACATTGTAATGCGCCTTGAAATAGTTGCATGATCATTGTTCCTAGGCCATAAGTGTTTCCATATCTTCTTAAAACAAGAAGAATCATTACCAGAATGTTTTCCATCGATTATAATAATATCGTATGGCCTCGGGTGCCTGGTGCAAGCTTTGTTAATTGACACCCAGAGGGTAGCTTGCATGTCGAATTTCGTCGTTCCTTTGAACGCTATGAAAGTCAAGGAGGTTAGATATCTAAACTCCTTGACACTACAGCGCTTTCAAGTAGAGAATGGAGGAACTTTGTGTTGGCGGAAAATCCCGAGATTAATTTTGCCATTGAACACGGCCTAAGGAATTCAAATGGGTTCATTAACATGCCAACAACGTA
Organism: Meconema thalassinum; assembly: GCA_946902985.2. NCBI lineage: Eukaryota > Metazoa > Arthropoda > Insecta > Orthoptera > Tettigoniidae > Meconema > Meconema thalassinum. Next base: position 343,754,130 of record OX336395.1, read on the forward strand.
TGACATGAGTATCGTGATTAACACCCCCTTATAGCCTACCATTTGGGTGATTATACATATAGGGGAAACGTTATGGTCTGTATAGAGTTTATTATTCTAACAACACAGTTCTATGAAAAATGTATCATTGTATACATGAATATCTTACAAATGGACTAGATTTTAATAAAATTTTGAGAATTGAGCAATACAACAAAAAATACGCAATTTGTCATTAGCATGGATGTCCCTGGTCATCACTGCATTTATTGAAGTATGAGGCTTCTTTTCGTTATTAATGCATAGCATATAAACCTTAACTTAATGGAACGACATCGCTGATAGATTCCACGCTATATCTACGCTGACTAATCACATCCTTTGCTGCAGTCGTGTTCCGACTGAATAGCCAATCAGGAAGCCGTATCGCTCTCCAATGCTAAAAGTGAACTAGAAATTGCAATCTCGCCCTCGGGACTTGAATTAAGATACTAGGGCCAGCAAATGTGACCTTAAACATGACGAAATATGCCCTGAAAATTACTGATTTAAATATGGCGGTATGTTAATTATAAATCCAAGCAACAAACCATTCGAGATTAAAGTGTTAACTTAATTCCTTATTCCTATGTCCATATTAATTTTCTGAGTATTCATGTTTAAGTGGTTATTTACAGTGTAAACACTAGTTCCCGTTCGGTAAGTTGAGAATCATTGCACAACTACAGCTGCCTCAAACTACCCAAATATTACGTTCTTACCACAAATGTTCAAAATATGACTTAATGGTAAAAAATGTTTGAAATATGCATTTATGTTCGACGATATCGAAATGTAAATATTATATGTCAGAAAACTGTACTATAATGAGGCTCATTATAGTACAAGATTTTATTATGGGACAGTATCTCCCTCCAATCAGCGCTCAAGAAACAGTTCTTTGACCAATTAGATAAGGATAGCATCGCACCTGCACTGGGTTCCAAAGCCTTCTAATTTAAATTTCACTGCGTGGCCTAGTGTTATAGTGGGTTAATCGAGGAGGCCATGGTATTCTCTGCGTCTCATGCGCTCTGTTCAGTACATAAAACTGGAGAAATCTCGACAGATATTTATGAATATTTATGTTCGAACATAAAATAGTTATAATAATTATCGTTGAACATAAACAGTCGTATGCAACTCGCTTATAATGGTAATTAAGACACTCGTATGGAAATTATAAAACTCGCATACGCTCATTTTATAAACATACTCGTGTCTTAATTATTGCCATTATAGGCTTGTTGCATAATGTACTATTATATGACAAATAAAAACCACTGTATTGTGACGATAATCACTTGATTTGCATCAGAAAATAGAGCCAAAGAAAAAATATGATTTTTCCTAAGCATCTGAGTCTTAAAGATAACTATCCCAGCATTTGCCTGGCCGAGGAAGCCCCGTTCTTGCCCTCAGATCAGAATTACATCAGAATACGTGTATCGAACCCAGGCCTCCTGCCACTACGCCACGCAACAAGTGCAAAACAGCAAGCTATTGCCGTGGCCATTACTTTGGGTCAATAATGGCGGACGAGGTCGATTGAATACCGAATCTACCTTGCTTATTCAGCGCTCTATTACAGGACGGGCGCTAGCGCTACACATGATCAGGTGGAGGTATGTGGAAATCAAAGAATTTACATATTAATTAAGCCGGTTCTCTTAGGATAATTGGGCAGAAGATACCTTTTTGTATATTCTTATCCTGAAAGGAACAGCAATGCAGCTTCTATCGATTTTCATTCCTTTAAAGGTGACGTACTTCTCAAATAAACCGTACGGAATTAATTTTATTAAGAAAATATATGCTGCCTCTCGAAACTATTCAAGGTATGCAGAAGAATTTCCGCTCCCTTTTTTTTTCTGTTTCAACTCACCAGACTGGACGATCATTGGAAGTTATAAACAAGGCCCAGCAGATGCACGCGAGAAACCCGTTCTAACACGTTATGCAACGCATCTCACTAGAAATAAAGTGCGTTTCAACAATGGTAGATCTATTTTATACCGCAAGGGTCTTCGTCAGCATTGCTATAGCATTCAGTAATTGCAGAAAGTTAAGGGACAGGTCTAACTTTGGTTTGATGCACATTTGCCTCTGAAGTAACAGCATTTCAGTCATTGTTTTACATGATGTTATTAGACATCAATATGAGGGGTTTTCATTTAACATTTCGCTTCTCTAGATCTAATACTTTTGCAGATCGAATCTTGGCCGACACGCCTGAGGATTTGAATGAGTTTTTGAATGGTATGGACTCAGGCGTGGATCTAGAGTTTGGCTTGGGGGGGGGGGGTCAGAGATTCGAAATGGTTAAGAATAATGGTATAACTAAAAACGCAATCACAAAATAACCAAACGTACAAAACCAGACCAATTTTTTTTGCAAGCTACATGGATAGAAATTTCATGCGTTTAGCGCACCAAAAATATTCGTAGGAATTGCAACATCGTGTTTTGCGACTTTTACATCGAGCTTCGAGAAAAGTATCAAGGTACGTTCCAGTTTCGGCAAGTCGAGATGGTATCGACAAAGGGAGAAAGTCACAGCTTGCCAACCAAGCTTGCAGTTTGGACGTCGGCAAAATTTTTTGACTCCGTCTTGAGGAAAGATTCATGATGAAAATTAATAAATGTAAAACAAAAATATTGGAATGCAGCCGAAATAAATCAGAAACCTCTATGGGCATCAAATTGGCAGGTGAAAAACTAAAGGAAGTAGGAGACTTCTGTTTCTTAGGAAGCAAAATAACCAGTGATGGACGAAGCAAAGAGGATATAAAAAGTAGGTTAGTCCATGGAAGGAAAGATTTTCAACAGAAAAGGAATCTGTTGACATCGAATATAGATTTAGGTATTAGGAAGTCATTTTTGAAGGCCTTTGTCTGGAGCGTGGCGCTCTATGGAAGTGAAACTTGGACTATTGGTGCAGCAGAAAAGAGGAGAATGGAAGCATTTGAAATGTGGTGTTACAGGAGGATGATGAAGATCAGATAGGTAGATAGGGTTACAAACGGAGAGGAGAGATGTTTCTGGCGACTGCTAATGAAGAGAAGAGATAGGTTGGTAGGACACATACTAAGACACCCAGGAATAGCTAGCTTAGTTATGGTAGGAAAGGTCGAGGACAAGAACTGTAGGGGTAGACCAAGGTTAGAATATGTTAAACAGATTGCCTCGGATGTAGGGTGTGGTAGCTTTGTGGAGATGAAACGATTAGCTCAGGACAGGGAGGCATGGAGCGCTGCATCAAACTAGTCAAAAGACTGAAGACTCATACAACACAACATCCAATGTTTTACCTTTTTTAAACAGAGCTAAAAAAAAAACTGTTATTCCAACTAAAACGTTCTTTTCTCAAAACCTGCGAGTCCTACAGCTATGAAATGTTTACTGCAGTTTTACCACAACATAACAATCATAAAAATAAAAATACAACCTGGGAAAAAATACCACTCATGGTCGCCTCTGAAACAAACTTTCTTCCCCGGTAATTTTGGCGGCAAAATTGGTCAGTTTTGTTCCGCGATAACTTCAGATTGGCAACACTTTGAGAAAGTGCCCACAGCGGATCCATCACAAACAAGACATGGAGAATACAACTGCGCAGTCAGAATAGTCCTGTTTAATTAAGGTAAACATTCTGTCTCCAAAAGTATTAGAGCAGCGACATTTTAAATGATAACCCCTCATATAGATGTCTAATAACATCATGTAAAACAATGACTGTAACTTAATGCTGTTACTTTAAGGACAGATGTGCATCAAACGCTATTTAGACCTACCCCTAAACTTTGTGCAAGTGCTACACTAAGTATGGCATTTTTTTTTACGAAGAACAATATCTATATATATAAAAATCAATGTAACGTGATAGTTTGTCTGTGGGTATGTATGTCTCCTATGCGTTCATATACCAATCGTCCGATTGCGATGAAACTTGGGTGAGATGTTGAGTACACTCCAAGGAAGGTTTCTGACTTAGTAAATCCATTTTACAATACGTAGCGCACGCGTAGATTCATCAAATGAGTGACGATGCGCGAAGCATTTCAACAAAGTCCCGTATGTGTTCATATACCATTCGTCCGATAGCGATGAAACTTGGGTGAGATGTTGTGTACACTTACGTGAAGGTTTCAAAATTAGTGAATACATTTCACAGTAGATAGCGCACAAGTAGATTCAACAAATGAGCGACGACACGCAATGCGTTTCAACAAAGTCCCGTATGCATTCATATACCATTCGTCCGATAGCTATGAAACTTGCGTAAAATATTGTGTACACTGCAGGGAAATTTTCTGACTTAGTACATCCACTTTACAATAGGCAGCGCACGAGTAGATTCAACAAATGAGCTACGACGCGCGAAGCATTTCAACAAAGTCACGTTTGCGTTCATATACCATTCGTCCGATAGCGATGAAACTAGGCTGAGATTTTGTGTGCACTTCAGGGAAGGTTTCTAGCTTAGTAAATCCCTTTAAAAATAGGTAGAGCACGAGTAGAATCAACAAATGAGCAACGGCGCGCGAAGCGTTTCAACAAAGTCCCATATAATTTCATATACCATTCATCCGATAGCGATGAAACTTGGGTGAGATGTTGTGTACACTCCAGGGAAGGTTTCTGGCTTAGTACATACATTTTACAATATGTATCGCACCAGTAGATTCAACAAATGAGCGATGACACGCGAAGCGTTTCAACAAAGTCCCGTATAAAGTCATATACCAGTCGTCTGATAGTGATAAATGTTTGGTGAATTGTTGTGTACACTCCAGGAAAGGTTTCTGGCCAATTAAATCCATTTTACAATATGAAGCGCACGTTTATATTCAACAAATGAGTGACTACGCGTGAAGCGTTTCGACAACGTCCCGTATACGTTCACATACCATTCATCCGATTGCGATGAAACTTGGGTGAGATGTTGTGTACACTCCAGGGAAGGTTTCTGGCTGAGTACATCCATATTACAATAAGTAGCGCAAGAGTAGAATCAACAAATGAGCGATGACACGCGAAGCGTTTCAACCAAGTCCCGTATGCATTCATGTACCATTCGTCCGTAGCTATGAAACTTGGGTGAGATGTTGTGTACACGTCATGGAAAATTTCTGGCTTAGTAAATCCACTATACAATATGCAGCGCACAAGTTAATTCAACAAATGAGGGACGACGCGCGAAGCGTTTCAACAAAGTCCTGTATAAGGTCATATACCATTCTGCCGTTAGCGGTGAAACTTGGGTGAAATATGGTGGACACTCCAAGGAAGGTTTCTGGTTTAGTAAATACATTTCACAGTAGGTAGCACACGAGTAGATTCGACAAATGAACGACGACATGCGGAGCGTTTCAATACAGTCCCCTATGTCTTCATATCCCATTAGTCCGATAGCGATGAAACTTGGGTGAGATGTTGTGGACACTTACGTGACGGTTTCTAACTTAGTAAATACATTTTACAGTAGGTAGCGCACGAGTAGATTCAACAAATGAGTGACGGAGCGCGAATCGTTTAAACAAAATCAGGTATGCGTTCATATACTATTCATCCGATTGCGATGAAACATTGATGAGTTATTGTGTACCCGCCAGGGAAGGGGACTTAGTAAATCCATTTCACAATAAGTAGCGCAAGAGTAGATGCAACAAATGGGTGACGACGCGCGAAGCGTTTAACAAAATCCCCTATTGCGTTCATATAACATTCTTCGATTGCGATGAAACCTTGATGAGTTATTGTGTACACGCCAGGGAAGGGCTTAGACTTAGTAATACATTTCTCAATAGGTAGCGCACGAGTAGATTCAACAAATGAGTGACAGCGCAAGAATCGTTTAAACAAAACCCCGTATACGTGTATATACAATTCATCCGATTGCGATGAATCATTGATGAGTTATTGTGTACACGCCAGGGAAGGGTTTCGACTTAGTAAATCCATTTCACAACAGGTAGCGTACGAGTAGATTCAACAAATGAGTGACAGCGATGAAACTTTTGAAAGTTGTTGTGCACGCGTCCACGAATGGTTCTAAATTAGAAAATCCATTTTACGATAGCTTAGAGGCAGTTAACATGTTGTGTATCCAAAAGCACTTCAAGAAACAGAATTTCAACGCCAACACTTTCCTTGATTGGCATTGCAACGCATGCCGGGTACAGCTTGTTAGTAAATAAATCTTAACTATAAGAATACAATTTTGAATATACAAGCCTAATAGAAATGGACGTGCTTACAAAAGTATTTAAGCAAGTATTTGAACTCGAATAAAGGCAATTTACGATGATAGCGAAAATGCATTGAAATGGAGACCATAAGGAAAATGAAGTTAGACTGGAAATACTTACAAAATGGAACACAGATTGTAGAGTGGAAATACTTAAAAAAAGTTACTTTAAATGGAAAATGCACACAAAAGTAATTAAGATTAAAAAACAAGCACAAAATTAGTTTTGGTTCAAAATAATTACAAAATGCAGATTCGAAATTGAGAATACTAATTTACAAAATGAAAATGAAAATGAAACTGAAAATACTTACAAAATGTAATTTAGCTACACGGGGAGCCAATTCACAAAAACAGTGCGGGAATCTTAAAGAGAAAAGGAACTATAACGAAAAGAAAAAGAAGACTGATCCCAAGAAGAAGGGGGGATCAGGAAAGATGATAGAAGGGACAATTAAGGCGGGAAAGGAAGAGACTCCCTAGGCCTCGGATACCCTAATACCGTCGGGGTCGGAAGAGAACAAGAGTTGACCAAGAGTGGTCGACAGGAAAGAAGACAGAGAGGAGCCCGGCACAAGTAAGTGGAAGCAATGCCGGACCCAGCTGGGGTCCCGTGGTCGCCAACCCACATCCCACAAGTTGTGAGCCCCCGGGGGAGCAAAAAATAAGGTTCCCTCATTTGTTAGAAATAGTTAGCATTTTTTATTTTACCTGAAAAGTAAATGCTCGTTCTTTAAGCTATTTTTCAACATAGTCACCATTTTTTTGAATACATTTTTGTTGACGAGAGATCCACGTGTGTATACCTGCCTCACAGAAGGCCACCGTCAACCAGTGTTGCCAAATCTTGAAACGGGAAAGAACTAAACCCTGCGCTTTAAAACACCAGAAAGGCACCAACTGGACTCTATGATTCAAAACACTAGAAAAACACCAAAAAATTATAAATATAATAACGATTTTTTTAAAACTTACATTTCTCTCATTAAAAATCTTCTTCTTCGCTTTCGGAGCCTGCTACCGGTATTACATCTTTAGAGCAGGAATGCTGCATCTCTGCATACTTCCGATTGTAGCCAATATATCCCACAGTCTACTAGGCAACGAACAAACAGCGACCGTGGGTTTGAGATAGATTTACAATACTAATCGTGGTTGCGTAGGAGCCCTCGCATGAAACTGGGAAATCCCCTGGCAGCTGGGAAGAAAATAGAGGATAGGCAGATTCTTTGTACAAGTGCACTTGCACTGAGCCCTGCATGTTGGGCTTACTCAGCAATTATGCACGAGAATGAGAATTTCACGTGTAAGGCTGAACTTTGTCTATCTTTATTGATTACCTTTATTAAAATTATTACATGGCTTTCAGGATTTACTTATTAGTCACAGGAGACAATTTCATGAAAAAATCCGTTAAGCTCCAGATTTGGCACTGGTTTTATTGAAATAACACCAGTATTTCGCTATGGCACTATATGAAAATTTCTGTCATCACATGAAATTCAGAAACACCAATCTGGTGCTAAGAACACCAAATTGGCAACACTGCCGTCAACCCGTTGAGGAACCTGGTAACTTCTTCTTTCTTCGTCCGCAAATGGTGTATAGTTCTCGGAGGGCCGCACAGACATCCATGATGAACAACGACGCGGGAGGCCGTCGATCTCAGATTAAACTGTCGCAAAGATTGAGCGAATTCTGCTCGAAGATCGGAGAATCTCGATCAAGGAAATGGTTCTTCGGGTTCCTGACGTTTCTGAAACTTCCATTGAAAAGATTTTGACCGAGAAATTGGGCTATTACAAATTTGTGCGCGTTGGGTTTCGCACATCCTTACAACAGAACACTAACAGCAATGCGTCGATTGTGCCCAGGAGTTTCTTCATGAATGCGCCGAAAACACCGAGGAATTCTTAGATTCCATTGTCACTGACGATGGAACGTAGTGTCACTACTTCACTCCCAAGACAACCGTCACGACGATTCGAGACGGACGATGAGGTGAAAGAAGAAGTTACCAGGTTCCTCAACGGTTGGAGGTGGACTTCTGTGAGGCAGGTGGATCTCTCGTCAACAAAAAATTAAGCCAATTCAAAAACATGGCGACTATGTTAAGAAATAGCGGAAAGAACAAGCTTTCCGACGGTGTACTTTCCAAGTAAAATAAAAAATGCTAACTTTAGGTATGTCTAAGAAAAGTAGGAAGCTTATTTTTGAATCTACCCTTGTAATATGGAAATTTTATCAAATAGTTTGTATTATTATTAGTAGTAGTATTATTAAGGTCTTCAATTTAGTACATTATGCAACGAGCCTATAATGACAATAATTAAGACACGAGTATGTTTATAAAGTTTTATAATTTCCATACGAGTGTCTTAATTACCATTATAGGCGAGTTGCATACGAATGTTTAAGTTCGACGATAATTTTAACTTAATTATGTGAAGGGTACAGGGGAAATAAGATGAATGTCACATGAATCTCAAGCTGAGATAAATGAATTTTAGTTTTTCAAACACTATAACTCTTATAAAGGTGGGTATACACTTGCGCGCCGCTCACTGCGCGCGGTGCATGCGCGGCGCGTGTGTTGCTCGACCAGAATTATTATTTAAACGAACCTCTCGCGATCCATAGGTAACCCACGAACATTTACTAGTCAGTTTGGAGTGTGGTAAATATAATCATGTCTCCGCCGCACGAGGAAAACCTCGCGATTGCGGTGATGAGTGGTGCTGCTGTTTTAATGGCACGTTTGTGCAAAAAGAAAAAGAAACGACGACGACGTTGGTGGCACACTGACATGTTTAAAAAAAGGAAAGGTGCGGACCTAATGATGGACTTGAAGTCACAAGAAATAAGCGGCCAGTATAAGAATTTTACTCGAATGTCACCTTCTGACTTTGAGAATCTGCTGCAGAAGTTTGGACCCCGCAATTCCAAAGAAGATACGTATTTCCGCACTGCGATTTATTTTACTTTTCTCACGCTGGTAGGACGACAGCAGAGATATCACCTTCTTCTTGCAATGGTCCGCAGATATATCCATCTCAGCTCCTATTTCCCTCCAGGCATCTGCTTTTAGTATATTGGTTTCTTAAAATGATCCTTATGTTGAGGATCCCACAGAAGAGGCTTTTGGCGATAAGCATCGAAAATTTTATCACAGATTCGTCTGACCACTCCATTATCACCACTCAAAACGCACAAATATTGCAATCAGATGCGCGCGAGAAACAAGGAACTTCTCACAATCCCGTCCAAATCTGAACTGCGAACACTCAAAGTGCGCGTGGAAAAAACCGACAGGAGATGGATCGTCGTGCGCCGCGCGCGCGCAGCTTCGAAACCCCGTACTAATCTAGCGAACTTGATGCGCGCGAGCGGTGCGGCGCGCAAATGTATACGCACCTTAACATTGCTTACAGTTATCTGAAATTTATGTAGTACGGAAAGGATGATATAGGTTTGTAAATTATGTAACAATTCATCCAACAATGCATACCTAAAGGTAAATTATTTTATATTATTGTCTTTAACTGCACAATTTTATGTACATAAACGATGAATGTCCATTTTCTGACAAAAAAAAAAGTTCAAACGCGATGAATGTCCATTTTTCGCACACAAGTCAAAAATATTGTTAATCACAAATACTTCACAACCCAGTAAACGGTACAACATAATTCTGAAATATTAAGCTGCTGTTTTATAGAGATTTAATGAACTATAATCGTTATTGCCTTGAAAGCCACGGACCTTCATCGTTTTTCCCCGTTACAGATTATTTTCAAAGCCTCATTAAATCGTGACTCTCAGTGTTTTTAACCAGTTTTAGGCTCTTGAATGTTACTAGGGATCATTAGCAATAAGAAATCTCAATTTTTGTAATTTTGTGACATTCATCGTTTTTCCCCTGTACCCTTCATATGTTTTAACATAAATGTTTTAATTAATTAAGTATTTTTTGTTTATTTACATATTTTTGCCGTTTTTTATAAATAAAAACATATTCTGGCGTACTTATCTATAAGCACATATTTCCTATATTTGGTGATATATTACAGTAGATGACTGCTGCCCACATTTTCGACCCTAGGCAATTCCAGTAATTTGCTTCTCTATTTCGTGAATGCACCCTTGTCTCTGTGTTGTAGTAGTATTTCAAGACATGAATTCCCCGGTTCACAGTCTCATTAAAGACTCCAATAGTCCTCGCCTTGACAGGAAATTTTACTTGGAATTACAGTGGTCTGCGAAACTTGTCAGTATTGACGGAGTGCTATGAAAGTTTTTGAAGTGACCTTTTATTCTGCTCTTTAGAATGAAATTCGAAAACAGCACATGCACGATTTCGTATCGCGCATCTGCAGTAAGTATTGTAGACAGGATTATGCATTATTCAAGCAGCAAGGTGTTTCAACTATATTTCGAGTAACTGGTTGGTTGGTTCCTCAGTTTAGGGGCTGCGACAACGCGGTCATGTAGCCCCGTGTACTTAGGGTGTGTGTAGAATTTGTCTGATAACCGGTGTTAATTGCGATGGCTGTATTAGTGTGTGTTATATGTGATTCAGGTAGAAGGACTGCAGACGATCAATTTTTCCAAGTAGTTCCTACTTTTGCTACCAAATGCTACCGTTCACGACACCTAGCTGTGGACGTGACTACTAAATGCCATCGCAGTCAGCACCTGGCGGCGACCGTTGGAACTAATATAGCGTTATCAAACTAACCTACTAAATTTAGCTTCCTCAAGTGTAGTTAGTGGCTTTACTTCCCCTCCGAAGGAAGGAATACTGAGGGATTTTTAACGCTCTTCAGCCGGGTTTGATCCCGCGATCTTGGGCATAGAAGCTCAGCATGCTACCAACTACCGAGTAACTGGGGGGGGGGGGGGGGGGGGCAAAAATATGATAAAAATTTAAGAGCATATTTTGGAAATTTAATCACATATTTTCCACTTTTAAGCACATAAATACATTTATGTTCGAAGATGTCGAAATGTAATGAGGCTCATTATAGGACAAGTTTTCATTATGGGACAGTTTCTTCCAGCAATCAGAGCTCAAGAAACAGTTGTTTGACCAATTAGGTAAGGATAGCATCCCACCTGCGCTGAGTTCGAAGGCCTTCTAATTTAAATTTCACTGCGTGGCCTAGTGTCATAGTGGGGTAATCGAGGAGGCCATGGTCAAACACAAGGCATTCTCTGCGTCCCATGCGCTCTGTTCAGTACATAAAACTGGCGAAATCTCGACAGATATTTATGAATATTTATGTTCGAACATAAAATAGTTATAATAATTAGGCCTATCGTCGAACACAAACAGTCGTATGCAACTCGCCTATAATGGTCATTAAGACACTCGTATGGAAATTATAAAACTCGCTTACGCTCGTTTTATAAACATACTCGTGTCTTAATTATTGCCATTTTAGGCTCATTGTATATTGTAGGCTACTAAAATATTTCTGAAAAGTTAAGCACATAACTATCCGGGCCCTGGTGAAAACTCTTGTTCACTTTCATTGCATAAGTTGGTACTTACAATCGACAAAACCCTCCTAGATCTTCCGCTCAGTTATATTCTTTGCTTCCATGATAGTCAGTTATTGCATCTCAGTGGCGTTGGAATTCGCCATTTGCTTTCAGCTCGAGCCCAAACAATGACGCAATGATTTAACGAATCGCAGATTTACCCAAGAGTCCATACTCTGTTATTATATGCTCCTTGGGTTTGAGTGTTGACTGACTAAAGAAGATCACACTGTTGTAGGATATTTGTGATTCATTACACTCGTCACACACTCATAAGTCGCTATTACACCCAGATACTGAAGGTACCGTAATGCCTCTTATCCGTTACTATATGTTACTTGGTTATGTGTGATGCTGCGTTATACAGGGTGTTTATGAGGTTTTCTTTAGCCATTTAAGGTTAAGAATATTTACGCACTTACCATCTCATTTACGTTTTTACAGTCGAACATTATGGGAAAACGCCAACATCAGAAGGATAAGATATGCATCACGCGCTCAGAATGGACGACTCTATATGGAGGAAAGAAAACAGGCTTTGAAAGTGCTAGCTTTCGCAGACTACCATTTGATCATTGCTGTCTCTCTCTTCAGCCATTTGAAAATCCCCACTGTGATAAAGATGGAAATATATTCGATCTCCAATGCATCATTCCATACATAGAAAAATATAAAAGCAATCCTGTCACAGGACAACCACTGGATTCAGAGTCTCTTATAAAGTTGAATTTCCATAAAAGTACTGAGGGCAGTTATCATTGCCCAGTTTTAGTCAAGACTTTTACCAAGCACTCACATATTGTGGCCGTCAGCACTACGGGGAATGTTTTCTCATTCGAAGCTGTGGAGCAGTTGAATATCAAAGCCAAGTATTGGAGAGATCTTCTGACAGATGGGCCTTTTGTCAAAGGAGATCTAATAACAATTCAAGACCCTGTGAATGTTGATAAATTCAACATGTCCACATTTTATCACATTCAGCATAATATCAGGGTTGAGACTGAAGCTAACCGGGAAACATCTGCTGCTCTGAAGACGGTCTCGATTGAAACGCGCGAGATTCTTGAAGAGTTGAACAAGGAATATAAACCTCAAAAAGTACAACCAGAAGAGGTTAGAGAAGTAGCTGATCAGTTTAATGCTGCCCACTATTCTACGGGCGCAGTGGCGGCAGGGTTTACATCCACCGCATATGTACCTCAAACAGTACACGAACCTGACATCATTGATGAGAATTTGGTCCGTTATGAACGAGTGAAGAAGAAAGGATACATCCGGTTGGTCACCAATTGTGGTTTACTAAATGTGGAACTTCATTGTGATATCGTCCCGAAGATCTGCGAGAATTTCCTGAAATTGGCACAGAAAGGATATTATAACGGCACAACATTCCATAGATCTATTCGTAATTTTATGATTCAAGGGGGTGACCCAACTGGCACTGGAAATGGCGGGGAATCAATCTGGGGAAAACCTTTCGAGGACCATTTTAAACCGAATCTAATTCATTCTGACAGGGGAATTCTCTCGATGGTGAGTAAAGGTCCCAACACTAATGGCTCTCAATTCTTTATAACATATCGCTCATGTCGACATCTGGATGGGAAACACAGTGTGTTTGGTCGTGTTGTTGGTGGACTTGCAACTCTGTCTGCGATGGAGCGTGTTGCAACTGATGATAAAGACAAACCCTTGGAGGACATCGTTATTGAATGTGCGCAGGTGTTTGTTGACCCGTATCAAGAAGCTAACGATCAGTTGATTGCCGAGAAGAAAGCGATTGCTGCTAATAGCAAGAAAGAAGCTTCGCGAAGTGAAGATGGAGTGGTGAAAATTTACCGATCAGGCGTCGGTAAATATATTGATATAGGCAAAGTAACTGATAGTGGTTCAACATTACGAACAAGCAAGAAAACAAATATTGGTTATAAATTTGGAAATTTTAACAGTTGGTAAAATGTGATCTCATTGAGGGCTTGTTCTAGGGATAGTGTGTTCCTTTAGTTCAGTAATACAAACCGGATATTTATGAGCGTTGCGTTATACAATGGAAACTACTGTGTCCTACCTGAATTATTATTGTTGTCATTATTGTTATTATTATTGATTTATTTGGGGGCTCTGCGATATCGTGGTCATGTAGCCCCATGTACTAGGGTGTGTTTGGAAACTGTCTGATAGCCTGTATCCTTGTAATGGCAGTAGTAATGTATGTATTTGTAATGGGGTATATAGGTAGGTGGCGGCTGTAGCGACTGTCCCAGCATTTGCCTGGAGTAGAAGTGGGGAAACCACTAAAACACACTTCCAGGGTGGCTGAACGGGGAATCGAACCCACCCCAGTTTTGCCTCACCTCGTTCCATCCCCCAGACCAGAATTAAATTTATTATTATTGGCAGAGCTGGGAATCAAACCAGGACCTCCGGGATAACAGCCAAGAATGCTAGCCGCTAGATCACGAATTGGTGCACACTTGTACTCCATGCAAATGCTGAGATGGTTCCTAACCTAAGGCCACGGCCGCTTCCTTCCCGCCCCCTGAATTACACAAATACACACATTACCACAATAATGATCACACACTCAAGTACATGGGGGTAAATGATCCTGATCTCCAAGCACCTCAATTTTTTTACCGTATGGCTTTTAGTGCCGGGAGTGTCCGAGGATATGTTCGGCTCGCCAGTGTTGTAGCTGCTTCGAGACGGACACCCAATGGGTGAGCTACAAGTACCGTTGGAGAGGAAAGTTTTAATGTAAGGACGAGGAGTTGGATGGTAGCGGCTGTGGCCTATAGTTAGGGACCAACCCCGGCATTTGCCTGGAAGGAAGATGGGAAACCAGAGAAGACCACCTTCAAGGTTGCCGGCGGGGGGATTCGAACCTCCTCGCCTCCCGGATGTGAGCGACTGCCAGCAGTCATGCCGTAACGACCACGGCTAACTCACCCGGTCCCTCAAATTAAACAACACAATTGGGAACGCTAGCCTGATAATTGTTGTTTTAAGGGGCCTAACATCTAGGTTATCGGCCCCTAATGGTCTGGGCGATAGCGAAAATGACAATGAGACGGAAACCATGACGAAAATTAAGCTGGACTGAAAATACTTACAAAATGGAGAATAGAAATACTCACAAAAGGAATTTAGAAGGAAAATACACACAAAATGTAGTTTAGGTTCAAAATAGGCCTACTCACAAAGTGCAATTGAAATTGAAAATGCTTACAAAATTTATGGTAGATTCAAAATACTGTTTTACTTTTGTGTAAAACTGGTCTTAAAAGTATATGGCCTTTATGTTGCCCTGGTTTGGGCGGTGTGGGACTTGGTGTAAGGCTAGTGTTGAAAGTGTTTAGTGTTTTAAGAAGTGCTGCGGATACGTCTAGGGAGCAATTAATGTGAGGAAGCTGGCGGGAGGAATACTCACCATGCTTACCTGGATGAGTCTTAGTAAGCCAAGCGCTTGCTGTACAGCGCCTACTGCTTGCCAGCGTTCAGTGATGATCTTAAGCTAGATTCTAATTTGTTGTTGTTTGAGTCTTCAGTCTTTTGACTGGTTTGATGCAGCACTCCATGCCTCCCTGTCTTGAGCTAATCGTTTCATCTCTACATAGCTACCACACCCTACATCCGAAGCAATCTGTCTAACATATTCTAACCTTGGTCTACCCCTACAGTTCTTGTCCTCAACCCTTACTTCCATAACTAAGCTTGCTATTCCTGGGTGTCTTAGTATGTGTCCTACCAACCTATCTCTTCTCTTCTTTAGCAGTCGCCAGAAACATCTCTCCTCTCCCACTCGTCTTAGTACCTCTTCGTTTGTTACCCTATCTACCCATCTGATCTTCATCATTCTCCTGTAACACCACATTTCAAATGCTTCAATTCTCCTCTTTTCTGCTGCACCAATAGTCCAAGTTTCACTTCCATAGAGCGCCACGCTCCAGACAAAGGCTTTCAAAAATTACTTCCTAATACCTAAATCTATATTCGATGTCAACAGATTCCTTTTTTTTTTTTTTGTAGAAATGCTTTCCTTGCCTGAGCCAACCTACTTTTTGTATCCCCTTTGCTTCGTCCATCACTGGTTATTTTGCTTCCTAAGTAACAGAAGTCTTCTACTTCCTTTAGTTTTTCACCTGCCAATTTGATGTCCATAGAGGTTTTTGATTTATTTCGGCTGCATTCCAATATTTTTGTTTTACATTTATTAATTTTCATCATGTATTCATTCCTCAAGACGGAGTCCATACCAGTCAAAAACTCATTCAAATCCTCAGGCTTGTCGGCCAAGATGACGATGTCATCAGCAAATCTCAGAGTTGAAATTATTTCTCCTTGAATCTTCACTCCTACTTTAAATTTTTCTCCAATTTCCTTCATTGCTTGTTCAATATAAAGATTGAAAAGTATGGGTGATAAGTTGCAGCCTTGCCTTACACCTTTCTGAATACCAGCTTCTCTCTCGTGTCCTTCAGCTTGAATGACTGCTGTCCGGTTTCTGTAGAGATTGTAGATCACACTCCTATCCCTGTACTTTATTCCAATAGATTTCAAAATGTCAAACAATTTAGTCCAATCAACGTTATCAAAAGCATTTTCTAAGTCTACAAAAGCCATGAACGTTCTCTTATTTTTCCTTATTCTACCTTCCAAAATCAGCCTAAGACGTAGTGCAGCTTCCCTGGTTCCTACATTTCTCCTGAAACCAAACTGGTCTTCACCCAACCCCGTTTCTATCTGGCTTTCCATCCTCTTGTAAATTATTCTAGACAGGATTTTTGAAGCATGAGTAATCAAGCTGATTGTAGGGTAATCTTCACATCTGTCAGCTCCCACTTTCTTTGGTGTAGGGATAATAACATTCTAATAATAATAATGTTATTGGTTTTACGTCCCTTTTAACTACTCTGGCTTTTAGAGACGCCGGGGTGCCGGAATTTTGCCCCGAAGGGGATCTTTAACGTGCCAGTAAATCTACTGACACGGCTCCCTCGCATTTGCGCACCCTCAAATGCCAGCTGACTGCGCCAGGATACGAACCTGCAACCTTGGGCCCAGCAAGCGAGAACGTTACCCCTGAGCCACGCAGCCAGCTTAATAACATTCTTCTTGAAATCGGGGGGTACCTCACCTGTCTCATAAATCCTACACACAAAGTGAAATAACCTGATCAGACCTTCATCTCCTATGCAGCGTAGCAATTCAATCGGTATATCATCTATGCCTGGTGCTTTGTTCCTGCTTAAGTCCTCCAATGCTCTGTCAAATTCTGATCTCAATATTAAATCTCCTTTTGCATCCTCATCAATTTTCTCCTCTCTTTCCATTACATGATTCTTAATCTCCTTTCCCTTATACAAACCCTCTATGTAAGCTTTCCATCTCTCAACCTTTTCTTCCCTATCTGTTAGAGGCTTTCCATTTGTGTCCTTAACACTTAGCACTTAGTCTTCTTTGCCCCAAAAGTATTCTTAATCCTTCGATAAGCTGTGTCTACTTTTCCTAATTTCAGACAATTTCCTATACCTGCACATTTCTCTTTCAACCATTCTTCTTTCGCTTTCTTGCACTTCTTGTTAACCTCATCTCTCAGACGTCTGTATTCTGCTTTCCCCTTTTCATATCTTACATTCTTGTGTTTCCGCCTTTCATCCATCAATTCTAGTATATCCTGAGTGATCCAAGGTTTTTTACCTATTCTTTCTTTCCTACCAATGTTTTCGTCTGCGGATTTTGTTATTTTATTCTTTAAAAGTGCCCATTCGTCTGCAATTGAAGTTGGTTTAGGGTTTTTCATTAGTCCTTCCTTTATACTCTTCTTGAATCTTTCGTTTACATCCTTCACTTTCAGTCTGTCTATTGCCCACCTTTTTGGCTTTTGACTTTTCTTCAGTTTCTTCAACTTTAATCTGCATTTCATTACAACCAGATTGTGGTCAGAGTTTATGTCAGCACCAGGATATGTTTTACAATCCAAAATCTGGTTTCGAAACCTCTGCTTGACCATAATGAAGTCGATTTGGTAACGCCCTGTATCTCCTGGTCTCATCCATGTGTATATTTTTCTATTGCGGTTATTGAATAAGGTGTTAGCTATGACCAACTCATGCTCGGTGCAGAATTCCATCAGCCTGCTTCCTCGATCATTCCTTTCAGCTAATCCGAAATCTCCTACTATCTTCCCTTCTCTTCCTTTTCCTACCACAGCATTCCAATCTCCCATTACTATAACATTTTCATCACCCTTGATGTATGTATGTCTACCCCTTATCAATCCCGTTTTCCAACGGGGTCGGGGATGAGATGCGATGGAAGTCTATGTGGCGATGGTTTTTACGGCCGGATGCCCTTCCTGACGCCAACCTCACGAGAGGAGTTAATGAGAGATGAAATGAATGATGGTGAATGAAACTGGGCAAGGATGTGGAAGGAAGCGGCCGTGGCCTGTCAGAATGTACCGTCCCAGCATTTGCCTGGTGTTGAAAATGGGAAACCACGGAAAACCATTTCAAGGACGGCCAACGGTGGGGTTCGAACCCACGCGTCTACCGAGTCAGCAGAGAGCTTGGCCCTTTCATCACCCTTGATATACTTCAAAAATTCATCTATTTCTTCGTAGACTTTTTCAACATCTTCATCATCAGCTTGACTGGTAGGCATAGAGACTTGTACCACTGTGGTGCACGTAGGTTTAGTATTGATTTTTGCTACAATAATCCGTTCACTATATTGCTCATAATATTCCACCCGCTGTCCAAGTTTCCTACTCAATATGAGACCAACCCCTGCTTGGCCATTGTTTGATTTAGTGCTAATGACCCTTTAGTCACCTGACCAAAAGTCCTGTTCTTCCTGCCAGCGCATTTCACTAATCCCAACCAAATCCAACCTCAACCTATCCATTTCCCTTTCTAAGTTTTCTAACCTTCCATCTCCTAGCAGACTTCTAACATTCCACGCTCCGATCCGTAGAATATCAGATTTCCTCTTTGTCACTTCTGTGATGTTAACCCCCTCTCGAGTAGTCCCCACCCGGAGATCCGAACGGGGGACTAGTTTACCTCCGGATTGAAATTTTACAAGGGAGGAGGCCATCATCACATGTAATTATGCATAGAGAGGTGCATATCCTCTCATTTAAAGTGGGGGGGGGGGTGCTTGTTAGAGGGAAAAGGAATTTAGTACACACATTTCCACTCACGGATCCCTTCTCATGTTGGAATAGCAGGAAATGAAGAGGCAGACAGATTAGCAAAAAAAAAAAAGGTACCACACTACAACAACCTGTCAGTCAGACTAATTTTATGTCAGCAAAAAGGATCTTGAAAAATACTATCAAAAACAGGTATGAAGAAATGGCAAAGAAAACAGCAGAAACCAAATTATGGAAAGACATTGATGCTAAATGGGATCAATATAAATTAACACCAAGGAGAGAAGCTGTAGCCTTCTTCCGACTTAACACTGGCCATGACTGCCTTGCAGCTCATCTGAATCGAATCAACATCCTGAGATCTGAAGAATGCACACTTTGTCACGAACCTGGAAGTAAAATGGATAAGGGGACACCTTCTACTAGATGTGACTGCTAGAGCTTCAGGAAACCTCACACAACTCTATTGGAACGCAAGGAAGCTGATGGATTGGAATCCGGGCTAGCCATAAGGAACAACAACAACAACAACATTATAATATTTTTTTTATCGGAGTTGGAACGCAAAAAGTGCTCGCTTTTAAACATGTTTCAACCATGCGTCAACTTAAAGAATTAGTTTCTCTAAAACCCGTCATCTGATCGGATCCAAATTTTAACACAAGGTACATTGGAATATTTTATAAACGGTGTGTTCATTTCAAAATGTTATGTCTCCAAGAAAAACGACAATAATTTTTGCAAGGTAACTTTTCTCGGCGCGAAGTGGTTGAAAAATTGCTTTCTTGTTCGCGTTGTATTCTTTATATGTAGATCGAATAGTTATGTTGAATGACTGTGAAATACGTAAATGAATTCCCTTATTTTTAATCAGTTTGTAATAGAATGACATGGATCAGTAGCTAGCCAATACGAGGAAACCTGTACAACGTTGAGCAGAACATAGCGCCATGCCGCTTCCTCCGCATTTACAGTAAAATTAACCTGTGGATTTAGTTAGTAGTTAGTTATTAGGGTTTTAAAAGGCGAAACTACGAGGTCATCTGCCCCTTCTGTGGATTTAAGCAAACTGTATTTAGTAGACATAGGCATGATTGTGTTAAGACTCATTGCCTGCTACTACATTGTCTGTCACACAGAGAGCTTCACACCAGATTAAGAGCAAAGAGCAAATAAAGGACTGCTCAAACACATATTCAGTTCGTTAATTAGTTATTGGAGTTTTAAGGGGTGGAACAGCGATGTCATCTGCCCGAAAACAAAACACAGATTCATTGCGAACGATCGTGTTTGAACATTACTGCACTGCACGCTAGAGTAGGGGCGTAATGAGTTAGCGTAACGCTTATCTGCTCGTTGTATTGTATTCCTTTTCAGGCCATCAGCTCCCGCAGCGTAGCCATGCTCGATAAACCGTGCACCACGGCTGCGAGGGCAGCTCCATTCTTGGCGCTAACAGCGGCTATCCTGAGTGGTTTTCCCTCCATGCAATTGCCGATATAGTACCTTACTTTAAGTCGCGGGGAGGTTAACTCATCCCTGTTACACAGTCATCACATTGATACAGGTTATCAGACAAATTCAACACACATCCAACTACACGCGGCTGATTACAAAGCCCCAAATGAATTAACAACAACGTAAATCTTCAGAGTTGAAACTGTTGCAATAACCATTTATTACAGCCAAATGGCCATCTAATGAATCTGTTTTGCATATGCACTTATTGCACAATGAACACTCACACTGTGCAGTGTTCTTGCAGATCATTTATTAATGATTTACAATCGCCAATTCATTGCTGGAATCCGCTCTTCCGTTCAGATCATAGGAGCGGGGAAATGCCTAATTATAATTGTTACATACTATTTTCTTTACTTTACCTTACCTTACCATTCGCTTATTCTTTTTCTATTTGCTATTTTCTTTTTATTTTTGCTTTTGATTTTTCCTTTTGTTTTCTCTTTTGCTTTTGCTTTCTTTTTTTGTCCTTTTCCATTTGTTTTTTGCTATTTTATTTTACTTGTTTCCTTCTCCTTTTGTTTTTGTTTTGGCTTTTTCTTTTTATGTTGCTTTTGCGTTTCCTCTCTTCTTTTTTCTTTTTGCCCCTTTCTTATTTTTACCCTTTCCCCTGCTCTTTTTCTTTCTTCTTTTTCTTTTTTCTTTTTCGACTGCCTTTTCCCTTTTCTTTTCATTATTCCTTTTGCTCTATCTTTTTGTTTTCTCTTTTGCTTTTACTTTTTCCTTTTGCTTTTTTGTTTTGTTTCTTCTTTTGTTTTTCCTTTTGCTTTTCTTTTTTCTTTTTATATTGCTTTTGCTCTTCATCTTTCCGTTATCTTTTGCTTTCTTATTTTTCTTTTCCTTTTTCTCTGCTCTTTGCTCTTTCTTTCTTCTTTTCCTTTTGTATTTTATCGTTTGCCTTTCCCTTTTCCTTTGTCTTCTTCCTTTTGGGGTTTCTGTTTTCTTTATATTTTACTTTTTTCTCTTGCTTTTGCTTTTTATTTTATTTTTTCTTTTGTCTTTTTCTTTTTGCTTTTTCCTTTTGGTTTTCCTTTTTCGTTTCCTTTTACATTTATATTTGTTGTTTTCGCTTTTGTTTAATTTTGTAATTAAAGGAAGATGTATTTTATTTTAAAGAATGAATTAAAAATAATTATTTGTTCAAATAAAAATAATTAAGTATTATTTGTGAAGAGTAACGACGCGACGTGTTAATGCACAAGAAGGAGCGCTAGCATTGTTACCTTTGGGAATGAACACCAACCCTGATAAAATACTGCAGCTAACGTTCATGGCTGTAACCCTAGAGGTCCGGGTTCCATTCCCGGCTCTTCCAAGAAATGTAAATCAGGTCTGAGCGCAGGAACATAGGGTACACTCAGCCTCGTGAGGCCTAACTGTGCAGAGGTGGGTTTCACTGCTGTTTACCACCTCTACTCCGGCCACGACCCCCTTCTTAAACCCAATTACAGTTTCACACACTTGTGCAGCCATCACAATGACACAGGTTGTCAGACAGATTCGCGCACACACACAAATAGACGGGGCTATATGACGATGAAGACGCAGCGTCTCTAAATAAATCAACAACAAAAAACACAACTACTTTGATAAGCTAGATTCTTCACTTTCATATGTACGATCCACCTCCATCGGTCAATATGTATTCTCTTCCGACCCCAATGGCATTTTCAGATATCTTCAACATGACCTTAATGTCCCACCGCCACCATGTGAAAGCCACAACTCTACCGGCCGTCATGTGCCAGAGACAACATTAATTGTGTCCGACATCACCAAATGAGATGCGAGAGTTTTTAGCCTATTTTCATCTATGAAAATATAGGCTTATGAGATCACCTTTTGTCCGTGTGTCTGTCTGTGTGTGCGTGTATGTGTGATTGATTCGTGTGTGTCCCCCACTAATAACTTCTAAAAAGCTGAAGCGACTTCAATGAAACTCGGTAAGTTCATAGCACTATTCCGGACGACCCCGACTGTGCCCTTCAAATTTTGTTACATCTCACCAATCCAACATGGCGGCTGTGCGAAATATTTCACCAGCATTCAATATCTCCGAAACTGTTACCGATATCACACTGAAATTGTTTACGGTGATAAAGGGAACTACTAGAAGTTCACCTATGTGACTTTTGAAAAACTGGTAACTACAAAACCAACATGGCGGCCAAGCGAATTTGCGACTTTTAAATAGACGTTTCTCGTTATTTAACTAACCAAACGCAATGAAACATAGTACAGCATATATTTATACTCATTGTAATGCACCGACATCTAACTTCGTTCAATTGTTTACATAACCTCGAGATGGCGGCTGTGCGAAATATTTCACCGGCATTCTATATCTCTGAAACTATTACCGGTATCACCGTGAAATATTGTACGGAGATAAAGGCTACTGCTGGAAGTTCATCTATAAGACTTTCAAAAACCAGTTAACTACAAAACGAACATGGCAGCCAAGCGAAGTTGAAAGTTTTAAATAGACTTTTCTCGCGATTTAATAATCCAAACGCAATGAAACTTGGTACAGCAAATCTTTATACACATTGTAATGCACTGGTATCTAATTTAGTTCAATTGTTTGCATAACCTCAAGATGGCGGCTGTGCGAATTTTAAAATTAAGTTTCTTATTTCTTGAGCCGTAATTATGCGATCGTAGTGAAAGTTTGAGTAATGAACCTACGCAATAATTTTCCTTTAATGGTACATGACTCTGTGGCCTATATATATAACAATCCAACATGGCGACCATTCGAAACATTTAGACGGATCTCAATATCTACGAATCTATTACAGCAATCAAACTGATTTTTTTTATGTTCATAGGGGCTATGAACATAAGTTCACCTATAGGACTTTCAATAACCTGGTACCGACAGCAGCGGCTACGCTGGCTAAAGCGCAGCGTTAGGTCATGGGGCCAAGCTCTCCGCGGACTCGGTAGACGCGTGGGTTCGAGCCCCACCGTCGGCCGTCCTTGAAATGGTTTTCCGTGGTTTCCCAATTTCAACACCAGGAAAATGCTGGGGCGGTACCTTCCTACAGGCCACGGCCGCTTCCATCCACATCCTTGCCCAATTTCGTTCATCTTCATCCATTCCATCACTCATCCCGACGCGCAGGTCGCCCACGGGCGTTGACTAGAAAGATTTGCATTCGGCCTCTCAGGATATCACACGACAAAAAAAAAAAAAAAACTGGTGAGCACAAATCCAACATGGCGGCGACGTGAAGTATAAATATTCACATGGTCATTTTTCGCAATTTAAACATCCGACTGCAGTGACACTTGGTACAGTAAATCCTTATACAAATGTTAATCCACTGGCATATAATTATTTTCAATTGTTTCCATAACCACAAAATGGCAGCAGCTGTGCGAAATTTTAAAATCTCGTTTTTACTTCTTGTGTCCTAATCATGCGATTGAAGTTTGAATACTACACGTACAGTACACAGTAATCTTCATGTAACAGTACATAACTCTAAGACCTACATATATAAAAATCCAACATGGCGACCATCCGCAATATTTAGTCGGTTCTCAATATCTACGAATATATTACAGCAATCAAACAGAAATTTTTTAGCCTATGTTGATAGTGGCAATTAACATAAGTAGGTTATATGAAAATAGGCTGTATAGTTCTTCACGGAACTACTTGTTATTTTGTCTGTTTCCTTTCTTAAATCCTCAATAGACATTTGTAATTCTCTCATATCTATTCATATCTCACAAGCTACCAATCGTATCAAATGGCCATTCAAAGAAAGGATATTACCCGGAGCGATGACAATACTTACTTCCTCGGAGCTACAGCCCTGGGTGATCCTTGGCCTCCTTCACAATACACGTCTTTATTCCCCCAGGGGCTCACATCTAGTGGGACCTGGGTTGGCGACCACGGGGCCCCAGCATTGCTTCCACTTATTTGTCCCGGGCTCCTCTCCATCTTCTTTCCTGTCGACCTAACTTGGTCAACTCTTGTTCTCTTCCGACCCCGACAATATTACGGTATACGAGGTCTAGGGAGTCTCTTCCTTTCCCGTCTTAATTGGCCCTTGTCTCATCTTTTCTGATACCCTCCTTCTTCTAGGGGTCAGCCTTCATTTTCATTTCATGTTATCTCCTGCCTTCTGCTCAAGGCCCTTAAGGAGGCAGGGTGTATGTAGCCCCACCACTTCTGGTGCACCCTGGATATTGCTACACCCTCAGGGGCTCACAGTATATCCTGCCTTCAGCTCAAGGCCCTCAAGGAGGCAGGGTGTATGTAGCCCCAACACGTCTGGTGCACCCTGGATAGTGTTACACCCTCAGGGGCTCACAGTATATCCTGCCTTCTGCTCAAGGCCCTCAAGGAGGCAGGGTGTATGTAGCCCCACCACTTCTGGTGCACCCTGGATAGTGTTACACCCTCAGGGGCTCACAGTATATCCTACCTTCTGCTCAAGGCCCTCAAGGAGGCAGGGTGTATATAGCCCCACCACGTCTGGTGCACCCTGGATAGTGTTACACCCTCAGGGGCTCACAGTATATCCTGCCTTCTGCTCAAGGCCCTCAAGGAGGCAGGGTGTATGTAGCCCCACCACGTCTGGTGCACCCTGGATAGTGCTACACACCCAGGGGCTCACAGTATATCCTGCCTCCTGCTCAAGGCCCTCAAGGAGGCAGGGTGTGTGTAGCCCCACCACTTCTGGTGCACCCTGGATAGTGCTACACACCCAGGGGCTCACAGTATCTCCTGCCTTCTGCTCAAGGCCCTCAAGGAGGCAGGGTGTGTGTAGCCCCACCACTTCTGGTGCATCCTGGATAGTGCTACACACCCAGGGGCTCATAGTAGTTCCTGCCTTCTGCTCAAGGCCCTCAAGGAGGCAGGGTGTGTGTAGTCCCACCACTTCTGGTGCACCCTGGATAGTGCTACACCCTCAGGGGCTCACAGTATCTCCTGCCTTCTGCTCAAGGCCCTCAAGGAGGCAGGGTGTGTGTAGCCCCACCACTTCTGGTGCACCCTGGATAGTGCTACACCCTCAGGGGCTCACAGTATCTCCTGCCTTCTGCTCAAGGCCCTCAAGGAGGCAGGGTGTGTGTAGCCCCACCACTTCTGGTGCATCCTGGATAGTGCTACACACCCAGGGGCTCATAGTATCTCCTGCCTTCTGCTCAAGGCCCTCAAGAAGGCAGGGTGTATGTTGCACCACCACTTCTGGTGCACCCTGGATAGTGCTACACCCTCAGGGGCTCATAGTATCTCCTGTCTTGTGCTCAAGGCCCTCAAGGAGGCAGGGTGTGTGTAGCCCCACCACTTCTGGTGCATCCTGGATAGTGCTACACCCTCAGGGGCTCAAATTATCTCCTGCCTTCTGCTCAAGGCCCTCAAGGAGGCAGGGTGTGTGTAGCCCCACCACTTCTGGTGCATCCTGGATAGTACTACACCCTCAGGGGTTCACAGTATCTCCTGTCTTGTGCTCAATGCCCTCAAGGTGGCAGGGTGTGTGTTATCCCACCACTTCTGGTGCATCCTGGATAGTACTACACCCTCAGGGGTTCACAGTATCTCCTGTCTTGTGCTCAATGCCCTCAAGGAGGCAGGGTGTGTGTAGCCCCACCACTTCTGGTGCACCCTGGATAGTGCTACACACCCAGGGGCTCACAGTATCTCCTGCCTTCTGCTCAAGGCCCTCAAGGAGGCAGGGTGTGTGTAGCCCCACCACTTCTGGTGCATCCTGGATAGTGCTACACACCCAGGGGCTCATAGTATCTCCTGCCTTCTGCTCAAGGCCCTCAAGGAGGCAGGGTGTGTGTAGTCCCACCACTTCTGGTGCACCCTGGATAGTGCTACACCCTCAGGGGCTCACAGTATCTCCTGGCTTCTGCTCAAGGCCCTCAAGAAGGCAGGGTGTATGTAGCACCACCACTTCTGGTGCACCCTGGATAGTGCTACACCCTCATGGGCTCACAGTATCTCCTGCCTTCTGCTCAAGGCCCTCAAAGAGGCAGGGTGTGTGTAGCCCCACCACTTTTGGTGCATCCTGGATAGTGCTACACACCCAGGGGCTCATAGTATCTCCTGCCTTCTGCTCAAGGCCCTCAAGAAGGCAGGGTGTATGTAGCACCACCACTTCTGGTGCACCCTGGATAGTGCTACACCCTCAGGGGCTCATAGTATCTCCTGTCTTGTGCTCAAGGCCCTCAAGGAGGCAGGTTGTGTGTAGCCCCACCACTTCTGGTTCATCCTGGATAGTGCTACACCCTCAGGGGCTCATAGTATCTCCTGCCTTCTGCTCAAGGCCCTCAAGAAGGCAGGGTGTATGTAGCACCACCACTTCTGGTGCATCCTGGATAGTGCTACACCCTCAGGGGCTCATAGTATCTCCTGTCTTGTGCTCAAGGCCCTCAAGGAGGCAGGGTGTGTGTAGCCCCACCACTTCTGGTGCATCCTGGATAGTGCTACACCCTCAGGGGCTCATAGTATCTCCTGTCTTGTGCTCAATGCCCTCAAGGTGGTAGGGTGTGTGTAGCCCCACCACTTCTGGTGCACCCTGGATAATGCTACACACGCAGGGGCTCATAGTATCTCCTGTCTTGTGCTCAAGGCCCTCAAGGAGGCAGGGTGTGTGTAGCCCCACCACTTCTGGTGCATCCTGGATAGTACTACACCCTCAGGGGTTCACAGTATCTCCTGTCTTGTGCTCAATGCCCTCAAGGTGGCAGGGTGTGTGTAGCCCCACCACTTCTGGTGCATCCTGGATAGTACTACACCCTCAGGGGTTCACAGTATCTCCTGTCTTGTGCTCAATGCCCTCAAGGAGGCAGGGTGTGTGTAGCCCCACCACTTCTGGTGCATCCTGGATAGTGCTACACCCTCAGGGGCTCATAGTATCTCCTGTCTTGTGCTCAATGCCCTCAAGGTGGTAGGGTGTGTGTAGCCCCACCACTTCTGGTGCACCCTGGATAGTGCTACACACCCAGTGGCTCATAGTATCTCCTGTCTTGTGCTCAAGGCCCTCAAGGAGGCAGGGTGTGTGTATCCCCACCACTTCTGGTGCACCCTGGATAGTGCTACACCCTCAGAGGTTCACAGTATCTCCTGCCTTCTGCTCAAGGCCCTCAAGGTGGCAGGGTGTGTGTAGCCCCACCACTTCTGGTGCACCCTGGATAGTGCTACACACCCAGGGGCTCATAGTATCTCCTGTCTTGTGCTCAATGCCCTCAAGGAGGCAGGCTGTGTGTAGCCCCACCACTTCTGGTGCACCCTGGATAGTGCTACAACCTCAGGGGCTCATAGTATCTCCTGCCTTCTGCTCAAGGCCCTCAAGGAGGCAGGGTGTGTGTAGCCCCACCACTTCTGGTGCATCCTGGATAGTACTACACCCTCAGGGGTTCACAGTATCTCCTGCCTTCTACTCAAGGCCCTCAAGGAGGCAGGGTGTGTGTAGCCCCACCACTTCTGGTGCACCCTGGATATTGCTACACCCTCAGGGGCTCACGGCTGGTGAGTTCGGGAGTTGGCGACCCCGAGGGATTCCTGAGCTGGGTCTGGTTTTCCCGCTTTTATCCATTACCTCTGGGGCGGACTCTCTCCTATTTCACATTCCTATCTGCCTTTCATGGCTCTCCTTCCTTCCAAGTCCCTCAATCTGCATTCTTCGAGGATTGAGGGAATTTATTTTCCTCCTGTCCTTTATTTGCCTTATTCCCCTTTTGTTTTCCATTTCTTCTTCTAGTATATAAGTTAGTAGTTAATTTTTGTTCTAGTTTACTTTTCATTATCATCTTCACGATCACCTACACCATTAGGAGCCGATAACCTAGATGTTATTCCCCTTAAAACAACAATTATCATCTCTTCTTTATCTTCCCCCACCATCCTTTTATCTCCATCTTCTTGAGGACCCTTTCTACGTCGTTGGTCCCTTTAATAACGAAGCCCATTTGTCATTATTCCGTACTTCACTGCCATGGTCGTCTTCAGGTTCACTTGTCCGAGGCATGGATTGTATTGCGCTCATCCGTTCCCATAGGGGTTTCATAAGTAGGCTATGTAGAGCATTTCTCAGTACTTAATAATAATAATAATAATAATAATAATAATAATAATAATAATAATAATAATAATAGTGATTCTCATACGAAAGAACACAGTTCATGACACAAAATCTACAGACAGGCACCCACTGAAAACCAAGTATGGAAAACTAACACAAGTGGAAAGTTTCAAATACCTCGGTGAGATTATACAGAAAACAGGACTGAACTTGGCATCCAATGAAGACAGGATCGCTAAATTGCAGAAACCACTACCATAAAAAAAAAGTATTTCCATCAATGCCAAATTACGACACTATGGTACAATAGTCTTATACGCTTCTGAAACGACACCAATCAAGGGACGAACAAACATCAAGGAATTAGAAAAACAAGAGAGAGATCTGCGGGTCAGTTCAGAAAGAGGGAATATGGATAAAGAGACCTACAATAGAACTGTACAGACAGACAGAGACGATTACAAACAACATAAGGAAAAGGAGGGATTTTTTTTAATGACATATTCATAGGATAGACAGACCAAGAAGTGTTTAATATAGTTACGAATAGTACACTAAAAAGCAATTGGGTAAAGTAAACCGTGGAAAGCCTCAAGAAACTAAACATCTCTACAGAAGACAACGCAGACAGGAGCACATACAGAGAAAAACTTAGACAGTTTGAGCAAACTCCCAAAGAGAGACAACCGGGAAAGAAGTGGACGGAGGAGAGAAAGAAGAAGCATAGTTTGTATCTGAGAGTTTTTTGGAAAAAAAAAAGAACAAAGGGCCAGAATGAAACTTGAAAATTGATTGTGTTGTAACGCTCTCCGTGTGGGGAATTAACGAATATATACATAAATAAAATAATGATCATGTGGCCTCCGGAGAGGTCGAGTGCAGGTCTTTCTAGTTGACGCCCGTGGGCGACCTGCGCGTCGTAATGAGGATGAAGTGATGGTGATGACATCACATACACCCAGTCCCCGAGCCACGGGAGTCAACCCCAGGGGATTAAAATCCCTGATCGCTCGACCGGGAATGGAACCCGGGGCACTTTGGACCAAAGCCTAGCGCGCTAACCATTTAGCCACGGAGCCGGACTGTACGGTACTTAATAGAACTGATTTTATACATATCGACAATTCTTTCTAAACAATTTTTCAAACAAATAAATAAGACGATAGCTTCTGTGTCGCGACGAGCCTTCCTAATGTTGGGGATGTGGAAATGCGAGATTTCTCTCACGGGTCTCTTAGTCATTATTATTATTATTATTATTATTATCGAATTTGGCCAACTATGGACCGCAAGGAACTCAAGACTTATTGACTTTCTTCCTCTTCTCGTCCCAGAACTTCTTCATCCTGTCACTTCTTTGTTTTCTCTCCTCGGAAATGATCCTCCTGCTTGGTGGTTTCTCCTGAAATGATTTTACTCCGTCAACTCGACTTCGGAACTCTCTTCTATCGTGGGCCATCGGTGGAGTAATTCCAACTTCCGCTGCATCCCTCTTCACCTCATCTACCCATTTAGACGTGACCTTTAACCCCATGATGTAACTTAGCTGAAGATCCTTTTGGTCAGCCTGCCTTCATCCATTCGTAGTAAATGTCCGTAGAACTTTAGCCTCCGCTTCTTCATTACGTCTGTGATCTTTTCAGTGCACTTGTAAAGTTCTTCATTTTTCCTCTTCTTCCATGTCCCATCAGTAGTCTTCTGTGGTCCAAGTATTTTTCTCAGAATCTTCCTTTCTTTTCTAGTACTTCAAGGTCTCCCTGTTTACTTAAAATAAGACATTCTCAAGCGGACAATCCTTCAGGTTGTACTACCGATTTGTAGTGTCTGATTTTCGCCTTGTATTATTATTATTATTATTGCGGTATTCGATGCAGAGAATCAGTAAGTAAACAATGCAAGTGTTAACGCTGCCAAAATACCACAAGCTAAGGGAATGCTTCCAAAGACGCTCCCGATTAGTGAAGCGATAGACAGAGAAGTACCGTCATAGAATGTTAATGGGGCTGATAGCCTGGCTTCCTTCCATATCCACGAGGTCATCGTCATCAGAGGGGAACCATTGATATTCCTTGCACTTTCGCTGCTACGCGATACAGAGCAAGGAACTCAAGAACAATTACCAGTGAGAATAAAAGACGTCTTTATACGCGCTATCTTTTGAAAACAATTTAAGACAGGCTGAGCTTCGGCCGAGTCCGTCCAGGATGGAGGTGGAGGTGTCTGGGATTGTGATTATTACACCTGAGATATGCAGATGATATAATCCTGATGGCTGAAACTGAAGAAGATTTAAAAAATCTCTTACTGAAAGTGAAAGAGGAAAGTTAGAAGGCTGGATTAATGTTGAATGTCAAGAAAACAAAAATTATGACAACTAACTGTCAATTAATTCATGGCATGTAGGAGGAGAAAAATTGGGGATAGTCTCTGTTTTAACTATCTTGGCTCACAGATTTCTGACAATGGTGACTGCAGTCATGAAATCAAAAGACGGTTGCTACTGGGTAGACAGGCATTTTCAAATCTGGAAAATATCTTAAGGAGTAGAGACATAACATTAACAACAAAGATCCTTATAGTAAGGGCTATGGTTTTTCCAGTTGTGATGTTCGGATGTGAGACCTGGACCATAACAAAAGCTGGACGCCGAAGAATAGATTCCTTCGAATTATGGTGTTGGAGAAAAGTTCTTCGAGTTCCATGGACTGCGAAGAGAACAAATAAGTCCGTTTTACAGCAAATTAAACCAGAGTGTTCCTTGGAGGTCTTAATCCTGAAACAAAAACTGGGCTACTTTGGACACATCTTGAGAAGACATAATTCAGTAGAGAAGACCTTAATGCTGGGGAAGATAGAAGGCACAAGGTGGCAAAGAATGAGATGGATGGATAGCATCACAGAAGCACTAAATTCCTGCTTGGAAAATCTTCGGGCGGCAGTGCAGGTCAGAAGAAATTGGCGTAGTTTAGTACATGGGGTCACGGAGAGTCGGAATCGACTAAACGAATAAAGAGAGAGGGTTGGCTAAGTTATAGTTACTTTTTACGCTAATCTCTACTCAGTATAAAACAAAGTCCCCGATTCTTGGATGTAACGGGTAATCTCGAGAACCACTGGATGGATTTTGATGCGGTTCTCATCATTCTGTGAAGGATTTCTCGAGGAAGGTTTCTGCAAAAAACCATTCATTTATGACCAAAGGAAGCCGAGCAGTAACAATTTCAGTGAATCGAGTCTAAGAAAACCCTGCCGTCCATGTGCTTTTAAACTCTGAGTGTAAGAATTGTTCAGCATGAAAAGTTCTACAAAATTTTCCACGAGAGCCTATCTCTATCTTTAATACATCGCCCACTATAGCCTAAGCTAAGTGTTCCCCAACTTCAGCCTGCATCATACTGTCGAGTCGTGTCGAGTTAAGACTTCAGAGAAGAGTGTATGTGTTTGGAGTTTCGCTGTTTACCTCGGTTTTTATGAATTGCGTCTGGGACCCGCCGTCCGTGCGCCTTTTAAGCTTACGCTGGGTAAACTGTTTAATATACCGGGCGAAGCTAGTAGAAATAAAACTTAACTCTAAGAATACAACTTTGAATAATGGTCGTTCTCACAAAGTTTTTATGAATGCATTTTAAACATGTGTTTGAACAAGAATAAAGGCAATTTTATCAAACGAGTCGTCCAGTTGCAAAACTCGTTTAATCCACTTGTGAATAAGAATCATTTTCATGAGAAACGTTTCTCTGGACTTTGCCTCATGTATCTTTTGTGTTTGTTGTTTTCTATCATTTGGTTTGTGTTTTTGGTTTTTGGTTTTGTGTTTGCTTTGTGCTTTTGCTTTTGAATTTTATTTTAGCATTTCTTTCTTGGTTTTGGTTTTGGTTTTGAGTTTGTTTTCTGCTTTTGCTTTATTTGAATTTTGCTTTGTGTTTCTTGTTTTTTGCATTCTGCTTTTGCTTCTGTTTTTGAATTTTGCTTTTTGCTTCGTGTTTTTTGTTTTTGGTCTTAGTTGTTTTCTGGAAATCAAAATAAAACATAACAAAATAAAATAAAACAAAATAAACAAATCAAAATAAAAACAGAATAAAATAAAACAAAACAAAAAATTAAAATAAACAATTTAAAAACAAAATAAAACGAAATACAATAAAACAAAACATGTTCAAAAAAGAACAAAATAAAATGAAATTAAACAAAACAAAATAAAACAAAATAAAATAAAATAATTAAATAAATACGGTAATTTTACGACATGATTCTTATTCACAAGTGGATTAAACGAGTTTTGCAACTGGACCACTCAAATATAGTGTGCTAAAAATGTTATTGTTAGATGTTGCCAACTTGAGCGAGAACCTCGGATGCACGGCGTGACTGGCGCCAGCAGCAGCGTAGCTACTTCAACACATTTACATTACCAAGGCCCGGATAAATATGTGCTCAACTTTTCAAAAATAAGTATTAACTTATTTATGTGCTTTAAAGTGGAAAATATGTGATTAAGTTTCCAAAATATTTTCTTAAATTTGTATCATATTTGTGTCCCCCAGTTACTCGAGGGAGGGCGAGGAGGGCGACCGCCCAGGGCCCCGCGGTCCGGGGGACCCCGTGCAATGGATTTTTTAAATTTAATTAATAAATTAATCATACTTTTCAAACTAATTTATAATTCATAGTCTATTCCTTTTTTCAGTGCAGCTATGACCTCCCGTGACCGTTTAGCAAGTGTAGATTTCAGTGAAATAATAGAAGACTTCACCGGAAAAAAAGTCGCAAAGTAATATTTTAATATTTCATAGTTTACATAATCTTCTTCAAGGGGACTTAAAGGTTTCTTTCATATTATAAAAAATGCACTGTAGTGTATTCAAAATATTGTAACTATTCTTTTTTACTATTATTACCGGTGCCAAACTATTTTCCATTTGATTTGATATTTTTATTTCCTATTGTTGTGGGCCCCACCTTATCATATCGCCCAGGGCCCCGCAAGGCCTGGATCCGCTACTGCTCTAAATATAGTTGAAACATCTTGCTGCTTGAATAATGCATACTCCTGTCTACAGTACAAATAGCCGGGGACTTGCCTCAGTTTCCGAAGCCTACAATAACCTACTTACTGCACATGCGCGATACTCACAAGTTTCGCAGACCATTGTAATTTCAAGTAAAATTTCCTGTCAAGGTGAGGACTATTGGAGTCTTAATGAGACTGTTGATTCCATCTCCCTTACTATATTATTATTATTATTATTTTTATTATTATTATTATTATTATTATTATTATTACTATTATTATTATTATTATTATTATTATTATTATTACATATAATATTTGCAAATGGGGGTATTTCCCCGGTGGGAAATTGTACAAATACAGAAAGTTACCAACAATAACATCACAATATAACATAGCATAACAAAACAATATACACAATTCGCAATTCAGGAACTAGAGTAATTACATCGTAGTATGTTCACATCATTTCAACCTTCTCTTAAACACATCAATATGTTTGGGGAAAGGCTCTAAGACTGGGGCAGGTAATGAGTTCCAATTATCAATACCACGGTTAATGAAATAATATTTCCCATAATGTGTATGCTGTGGTCGGACCTTGACTTTATATGGATGATCTGGCCTGCTCAGGTGGGTGGGATTTCCCAGACGTTTGCTCAGTTCTCCCCATGCTGACCGATTAGTGTAAGTGTTAAAGGTCGAACATCAATTCCGCTCGATTTTCATTAATTCCGCTCGGTCCACCAAGGGACCCAAAAATAAGTTCCTCATCTGCGCTCAGGCTTTGACAAGGGGTCGGCAAAGGGGTTATCCCCAATGACGTAAACAAACGTCACAACCCTCCTGCTCGCATACCAAGGGCCGGGTCAAACACCTTCTGCAGTCCATGAGTGAATTCTTGAATGCAGCTGATATTTCGTTCTAGGCTGGAAAACAGTATTTTCTGCATCCGCAGCTGATATCGAAAGTATTTTTTTAGGTACAAATTATACACCTAAATTTAATTTTATAATGGCTGACTAGGTTAAAAAACATACAAACATTTAATAATGCACATGTTAAAACAATGCTTACAATTTGTACAAAAACAAATTGACTTCAGAGCGCTTGACCGATGGCGTGGTGGTGTTCACAAGACATTGTTGTGACATTGGTCAACCGCTCTGATGTCAAGTCCGCTCATTCGTTAAATCAGGTATAAAGTGTTGGGCACATTATAACTTTTATGGCAGAAAATACAAGTGATTTAAAATTAATCATAATATTCTTTTAAATAAGTCTGCCAAGTTTTCTATTTTTTTCTACAAATTTAGATAATAATACGTGTATTATTTGTACCTAAAAATATTTTCGATATCAGCTTTGGATGCTGAAAATACAGTTTTTCAGCCTAGAACGGAAAAATCAGCTGCATTCAAGAATTCACTCATGCGCTGCATAAGGTGTTTGACCCGGCCCTTGGTATGCGAGCAGGAGGGTTATGCCAGTTGTTTACGTCATTAGGGATAACCCCTTTGCCGACCCCTTGTCAAAGCCTGAGCGGAGTTGAGGAACTTATTTTTGGGTCCCTTGGAGGACGGAGTGGAATTGAGGTAACCCTGGCTACCTGACTGGAATTTCTGAGCGGAATTGATGCCCGCCCGTGTTAAACATAAAGTATAGTCTGGATTTCGTCCTTGTATCTTCTAGACATTCCCACCCTAGTTTTCCGATCATTCGAGTTGCACTACTTCTAGGATTAAAATCGTTGATTACAAACCTATCCTTTGTACCATCTCCAGCTCATTAATGAGCCCTACCTGATATGGGTCCCCAACCTCTGAGCCGTAATCCAAGATTGGCCTCACCGGGGTCAAATATCCCAATTATTTTGCGGTAGAGCTACTGCCTTTTAATACCCGCATTACCAAATGAAGTGACTTGTACGCTTTGGAGATGACACAACCCACATGAGTACACGAGTATTCCTTACATGGATGCCCAAGTATTAGCACGAGACTTCTTCTACAAGTATTTACGAGCCGATATTATATTGAAAATCATGTCTTTGCCCTCTTCCTATTCTCATGAGACTACATTTACTCGTATTTATCTTCATTTTGTTGTCAACCGCCCATTTATGAACCAGGTTGAGGTCAGTTTGCAACTGAGCGTTGTCTTGTGATGTTTGAATCTTTCGGTATATTACACAATCATCCGCAAACAATCGGCAGTCACTTTGAATCCCATTCGGTAGGTCGTTAAAAAGTGCCAGAAATAACAGTGGCCCAAATACACTACCCCGAGGAACACCTGACGTTATCAAAATGTCCTCCGAGAATACATTACCTCTTTTAACCTTTTGCGAGAGACCAGTCAAGACATCTTGAATCCATAAAATTACTCTTTAATCAATCTTCGTTGCCGCTAATTTACGGAGTAGTATGGCATGTGGGACGACATCAAATGCCTTCGCAAAATCTATAATTACAGCGTCAACTTGCACCCCCTTGTCTAGCGAGTCATTAGTATCCTGAAAGAGTGATAACATTTGGCTCTCACATGAGTACCCTTGTCTAAATCCGCGTTGCCTCCCATTAAACCATGATAACTTTCCCACTATTGCCTCCCATTACGCCATGATAACGTTCCCCACTGTTCCCTTAAGTTATCAGAAATAAGGTGCTCCATCAGTTTACATATTATGGATGTGAGGCTAACAGGCCTATAGTTTCCCATTACCAATCTGTTCCGTCCGTTGAATATTGGATCTATTGTAGCCCTATTCCAGTCTTGGGGTATTTGTGTGTTATTAATTGATATATTAAACAGCACCCACTAGTATCGCCCAATGGCTGTACCTCCCAGTTTTAGCACATCTCCACAAATATTGCCTGGGCATTTCGATATATTTCTACGTAGCCTTTTAATTCTTGCTAGAATCAATGATTGGTTTATTCGGAAAGGTGGGCTATCCGAGTCATAGTTAAGGTCCAACACACAGATATTAAATTCATTAAACACACTACCATACCATAATTATATTTAATACATTATCAATTTCCTGTTTCTCAGTAATTAATTTACCATCTCCGAACATTATCATAGACAAGTCATTGGAATTTCCCTTCCGCCTTCTAACGTAACTATAAAAAATCCCCCCGTCACCCCGTCCCCCAATTAAGTTTTGCATGTAATTATCGTGAGCAGCATTCTTTTCGATAATAATTTGAACTTTAGCATATGCTCGTAACTATCGTGTCGTTTGTTATAAGCTTTCCTTAATTTCCTTTTGAGTCCCCTGATTTCCCTCGTGTAATATTCCGGATCCGGGTTTTATTTCAGTAATTTAAAAGGCACAAATTTCTGAACAGCACGATCTAAGATATTTAGAAAATTTCTCCACAATATATTTATATGACACCCCTCCGTCGCCCATCTTACAAATGATTCATTCATGTAATCCTGAAATTTGCTCTGATCTGCTCTGCAGTACTGAAATATTTTAACTGCTTCGACAGAGTCAAGTATTGGAGGGTCAGTAGGTAATATAGAGCGGTTCTGGCCCAGGGGCTAATGGGCAAGATGGCCGCCGCGTGAGTCCAACCCTATGTTATTCTTATGGAGGGGTCAGTAATAGCTGGCGCAAGGCTAATGGCGGGCTTTTCAAATCATTATTTATTTGTTATTAACTATAAATTATTTATTATTTATTAATTATTCATTTATAATTTTTATTTTTTATTAATTTATTATTTACCGTATATAATTTTTGATCATTTTTTAAAATGTATTTATTTATTATAATATTTAATTTATTATTTATTATTTTTATTTGTTGTGTCAAAGCACTAAACTGCAAGGTCATTAATAAAACAATTATCGAACCCACATAAACCTCATATAAAAATTTTAATTAAAGCATGTAAGTAAGATGTTCTATTTTTACATTTTAGATTTTAATTTTTAAGATTTTACATTTTACATTTTGTTTTCAGTTTACATTTTTTACATTTTAGATTTTTTGGTTTTAAATTTTATGAGAAGAGTAAACTACACGGTCACATACCTAACCTAACCTAACTCACAGAAACCTCATTTAAAGATTTAAATTAATGCATGTAAGATTTCCTATTTTTTACATTTTAGATTTTAGATTTTAAGATTTTAGATTTTAGATTTTGTTTTGATTTTACATTTTTAGATTTTAGTTTTTTGATTTTAGATTTTACATTTTAGATTTTCCAAAAAGAGCAAACTAAAAGGTAAACTTCACCTAACCTCAGTTTAACTAACCAAACATGTCCTCACCTAACTTTACCTAACCTAATCTTTAAAGCTAAGCCAAAGGCTAATCAACACACCCAAAGTATATAAGAGCACACGCAACTATCTTTATGCTAGTCTTATAGAGTGTAAGGTAAAGCAATCACCTGAACTCTGACTACTATGCAAGATGTTCGCTACGCACAACCAGCTTAGCATTACAAAGTCAGTTAAGTTTTAAAAAGTAAAAGGTTTTA
This sequence comes from Meconema thalassinum, assembly GCA_946902985.2. NCBI lineage: Eukaryota > Metazoa > Arthropoda > Insecta > Orthoptera > Tettigoniidae > Meconema > Meconema thalassinum. The sequence continues at coordinate 343,792,189 of OX336395.1, forward strand.
TTCATTTTTTTTCTTTTCATTTTCATATTTCACACATTGCCATTTACCAATTTACAGTTTTTCTTTAATTTTCCAATTTTGTTGTTTACATGCTTTTGATTTAGTCCATGTCGAAAGTTCATATTTGCGAAACACAAGTTTTTTTCATTACATATAACAAGGCTGTACACCATATTCCAAAGCATATAGGAAATAAATGGGTTATACTATACTTTGACTACCTAGTTTTAGCTAACTAAGGGTAATTTCTCAAGATTACTAGAGGTTAACAGTTTGGATTAGGAGTGGGAGGTGGGTAGTAATTACAAATGTACAAGCAATGTCCATACAATATTTGTATCCATTTTTAAATACATGTACAATATTTACACATAATACATTGTTTTTGTTATAAATTGTACAGTTGGTTTTATTTGTTTTCTATTTTTTAAATTCTTATGTATGAATACCTTTTTTTCTTTCCTTGTTGCTTGATTGGTGCTGTTTTCTATTTTTAGTGCTATTGTTTTATTTCCTAAATTGTTTTGGTTTAAGTATTTTCTAGATGCAGGTAGAGGATGTTGATATGCATAACTTAACCCTTTAAGCATGGTCAACGGTTGAGTAATGACCATAGGCATGTTTACCTATACCATCAGCATCAATTACTCTTTTATCATCACCAAGACACAAAGCAATTTTGTTTAGCCTTACGTCATGTCATGTTGTTTAGAAGCAATAATGAGAAGGCTGTTGAGGACGTGGACCATAGAGACCTAAGTCGAGTTGACTCGCATCTTAAGAACTAGATAGAGAATCGATTACTAAAAAATTACTACACTCTTCGAGTAAAGGTTGTAGACAAAATTTTAATCACATAAAAAACATAACAAAGGGGACGTGAGTAGCGCATGAAATGGTAAATGAGGGGTGATGGGGCTGTAAATAAAAGTATACACATTAGCAAGAGGTAAACATAAAAATAAAACACACACAATGAAAAGACTATCAAAGGAAGAGCAGAGAAGCCTAGCCCTAATTAGATTGGAGATCATAGCGAAATTACCATTTGTGACTTCAATGGGAAAGCTAATTAAAATAAATAAGAAATAATACGTTCGTCCCACCACAGGCTGATTACAGAAAGTAACCAGAAGACATATTCTAAAAAGCAAATGAAGTCGTACCAACCAAGAACGAAACCCCTTAAATGAACTAAAATATGTCTCACAAACAAGTAATACAGAAACAGATAACTATCGGTCAAAACATCATCCACTTACTACAATATAACACGACGACGACCATAAATAAAAGAAAGAAAAACATACACAACCCTTAAGAGAAACAATTTACAACCCCTCAAAACAAAACAGCAACTGACTTCATAAACTCTCTGAATAAATCTTCTTCTCGGACGAAAGTATGAGATTCAATCATCTTGCCGAAAGTAAAATGTGAATCAGCGACAGTCCCCGGGTACTTGCCACAAATACACATATCACAAACCGCAAGAATAATCGATACACCTCATTTAATAAACGTTATGAGTACGCGCATTGTTTCCCGACCGAAATCAACAAACACAAACCCATAAATTACCCTCAACTTTCGGTCAAGCTCCCACTTAAACAAGACGTTAACCCAGCCTTAAACACATGTCTAGAAACGTGATCATACCATGAAAAGCCTTTCGACACAAACCAATGAATATGTCAGCCCAGTCCGTAAGGAAAATAAGACAACCTAGTCGGTTATCCTTAAGGTTGCACAAATGACTGACATCTCATAAGAAACACAATAACCCTTAATACATAAACAAATAAAATATTGATGAGTGTTCCGACTATCAGACAAGGACAGAAAGTCATCTGAAGCACAAACACACCCCCTCCACGTCGAGGCCCAAAATACGCGAACCAACTGAAAATTACTGACCCCTCAAAAATTTGTAACATCCTATACTATTACAAGGAGTAGACGTTAGTAGGAAATACTTCCCAAACTACAATCACGTTTCATGACGAACAATGAGAAAAATACGGACAGAAAAATAACACCAATCAAACAAATCAACAACAACAACGGCAATAAACCTAAAATAAATAAAACCCAAACAACAACGCGTTTCCTCTCCACGCTATGTATACAAAGGGGAGGACAATAGACACGCAAGTATAACCAAAAACAATTACAATCTCCAATCTAACTTAAATACCGCAGGAACTAGGGACATACTATCACCAAAGGATGGGAGGACATGACGCTATTTGCTTAACTACATATTACACTTCACTCTTTGATAATAGGTTTCAAGATAAAATATGAAACTTAGCTTTGAATACGACGTTCTGGATGTTCTCGACGATATAACATTTTAATAACAATTCCATTTTCCTGTCCTTTTAGGTTGTGGTATCAATAGCCATAATCCCTTCATGTCTCCTCGATAGTTTCCAAATCCGGTAGATATATTCATAATTAGACAACAGCATCTTTAAACAGACCAAACGGTAGTAGAAGTTATGTCTTCGACCCTCACTTCTTCTCTTTGTCAACATGATTCTCTTGACATAACAATAACTGCAGTCGAGTTCCATAAAGCTAGAGCACAAACTCCACAGCGGGCGCGTTTTATTTACTCCAGAACAGGTTGCGCTTCAAATATGAACCTACAGATGGCAGACTATACAACAACTCGTATCTCATCGGTCCGTTAATAACGTAGTAACGGATCAAATAATGTTCATTGATATTCTTTTCATCTCGTTTTTCATGATGCAATCCTTATAATCTTGAAAGCTTATACGATTTTTGACAATGCCTCTGCTAATACCTTTAATCTTTTTGATTTATTTGCCATTTATGTCTAAAGCATACATTTTAGCTCTAAGTCCAATAAATGCTTTAATAATTTGTTCACAAGCCTCGTCTTTAAATTTTCCCAACGTTTTCTTGTTTGATAAAGAGTAACACACATGATTAGTAGGATAATCTGATGTGTCCAGGTGTTCTAGGAAATTCCAACTTGTCTTGATAAACATCTTGGGTGTTAACCAAATAAATAACGAGTCTGTATCCATATACATCAGTTTAACATTTTCGATCCATAATAGGGTAGCAGGACATCATAGTGGTGGGAATACATGAGAGTTATTGAAATATCCAGTATACACATTCCTATATATATAGGCTTATTGAACACAATGTTACGTTTAGCCGTGTGGAAAGCAGCTAGGTTAGGACCATAAATTGTTCTGTCGATAAATGTTGGCTTTGCTATTAGCTTTTTAGCCTTTTTGCTGTCAGTCACAAGACGTATTGCCCCAGAAAATTGAATTATTCTGGGACAAAATGAGAGTATTTTCCTTCCCCATGATACAATTTAACCAGCAAACATAGATTCTGGAAGTGTGACACAGGAGGGTAGTGTTACAAGCTCGAGGCCGTGGGAGAGCCCGATCACGTGATATATTGCACAATAGATGCTTCTAGAAGGCTAACATTGGCATAGCAACAGTGAGTTTGGAAATTAATATTATAAATATTGTTATAAATTATGCTATTGGATCCCAGCCCAGAGCCAATGAGAAGAGGTCTTATTGAAGACGGGATCAACTTCAACTACATAATTTGGTGAAATTATGTATTTAGACCCTTAGAAGAAGATTTTCTTATTTGGTAATGAAGAGAATATTAAAAGAAATTATGTCTGATACTTTAGAAACCGCAGATCGGTTAATCTACGCAGTAATAAGCATTAGTAATCTACGAGCTAAAATTATGGTGGGAGATTGATATGGCCGCCAACATTTCGACTTGGAGGGGGAGATCCAAGGATCGATGTTCTTATTCCAGCAGTCTTTGAAGAGCGAGGAATTGTTTTTACTGGGTTAACGGAGATCCCAATGCTTTGTCCGAGTGCGACGACTGTCGACTTGTGGAGACGCGAGGATAGCAATGTAGATCGTAGGAGATTGCCGCACTTCCATTTTATGTGAAGTTGTGAGGAACATTGAAATTAGTATATCTCGTATATAATTGAGATTTGAATTCAACTAAGTGAATATATATAAGCCGGTTAAGGCAGATTTTCAAATGTGTTGGAAATAAAGCTGAATATCATTTTAAATTGCAACGTGAGGTTGGCGAACGCACTTCAAGTGAACAGTAGCGGAGAACTTTTAACATTGACGCAACACATGAACATTATCAGAATGACTATCATTATTCTTTAAATGGTTTCATTCAACATAATTAACATTGTTGATATGATGAACTAAATAGTCATGCGCCAGAGACATATTTGATAACAGGAGTTAAGATACAACGATGGAACTTCGTTAGACGACGTATTCTTGAATACAGACGTAGTGTACGGTCCATCTTGTACATTTTCGTCAGTCTACGAACACTAATGTAACATCAATTAGCAATAGAAATATTTCATTCGCCATTTATATTAATATTTCTATAAATTATATTCCAATAATGAGGCTGATACATATTAACGACGGAGAATGAAGATTCTACAGAAGAGAATTGTCAAGATGCTAGGGAAAGGTAGCCCAGCAACCACAGAAGAATTTGCCAGAAGGATGTCGTTCGAGCCCAGGCGAATGTTGGTGAATTCCAGAGAGGGATGTTTCCTATCTCTGAGGTCGCAGATCCGAGGTTCGAATGCAGATCCATCTCAGTATCTTGAACTGAGGAAACATCTTAAGTATTGTGTGAATACTTACATTGATCATCAAGTTTTCGTCCAAATAAGGTAGCGGTGTCTCTTATTTTTAATATAGAGCTTGATTAGTGACATCTGAGCCAACGATCTTACTTCATATTTTCACGTCTCATGTATTACAGTGTTCTCATGTATTTTACACTTCAGATGTGTGCTAAGATTTTTATGCTTCAAAATTATTTAGGAGATGATTGCCTTTCATCTATTTTTCAATTTTATTCTACGGAAACGTTGTGGAACTGACATTAAAATTTTTGTTTGAGGAATCATATTGCCTCGTAGAAGACTAGTCGTTTCGACTCTCGAATTTTAACAATTTTATTTAAACGAAGTATTCTGACATTGTGTCAAAGCTTCAAATTAAATTCTTTCTAAATTTAATTTGAGCACTTTAATGTAACAACATCAAACTTCATGAACAGAAGAAACATCGAATAATATTGTTATATCATTTTTGTACATAAACTGTCGACGATGTAAGAAATACTAGTCGTTTGATAAGACCGAAGTCTTAATCCCTATAAAGATTCTTTGTGTAGAGTGAAAAAACATTACGACGTTGACAAACCTTTTTATTATTTGAAAAGCTGAGAGCTTTGTTCATTTAATATGTTAGAGGAAATACCTTTTGATAGAAGATTATTCAAATCTTTGGCTAGGAATACAAAGCTAGTTTATCCCGGTCAAGATTGAATTCTATTTGACACTATAAATAACATGTGTGTTATTTTACACTATTTGTGTAACATCACGTCATTATGTCGACCTGATATTACAACGATAAACAATTTAAGCTTGATAAGTGAGATGAGACAGGAGTATTATTTTTATTACATGTATTTGCGACAGATGAGTTAGCAGTTAATTATCTTGTTGTGGAGTAAACTTTAGGAGGTCAATCACGACAGTCGAATATCGTTCATTACAATTGGAAGTTTCGTTTGAAGAACTTAAGCATGTATAATTGTAGACCAGTAGTCATGTGCAATGATACTGAGGGTCATGCCATTATTTGAGAGAAGTTCCCACAGAAGAAATGTTAATAACAATTAATCCGTTTTGGTTATTGTTTAACATAGTGGATGATAATTGTTTATGCCATATATACTGTTATATTAGGATTTGTAGAGCTATGAAGAGTGCTCATGCGAAGGAAGTTCCGCATTTTAAGGGAAGTTAAAGTATTATTTTTCTCTGATAAAGAAAGGCATGGATCATGATAAGAACCGTTGTATACAAGTAGTCCAGTTCATATGAAGTAACGTTTTAGCTGTGTTGACAGAATTGTTTTAGCGGAAATACAACTAGAGAACGGTTGTCTACTCATGTCTATAATACAATTATTAAATTTTATTAAACCCGAAGTTATGTAATTACGTACAGTTAACAATGTAATGAAACATATATAAGACGATGTGTAAGCAGTATATATAAACTACGGAGTGATAGAGAATGGTTATGTGGAAAACCAGTGTATACAATTAATTGAGAATTGTATTGTAACCGAGAAGCCAGAATCTCGAATGTAACGTGTTAGCAACATTAAATAGTGTATATTGTTATGAAGAAATTACATGTAAATAATTTTCGGAAATGATTTAATTAGTTAAATAACTTTGGTAGGATTTATTGATCGAATGTTTTGGAATAGCGTGTGTTTTGTGAGCAAATGTTGTTGTATGAATGATTGCACACTGTTAAGAGTAATTGTTGAACCGAATTGGTCATGAACAATTTCGGGGTGCAAATGAAAGAGTGTATACAATTTTTCAGAATGATTGATAAAGAAACATAGCAGTTATGAGCATTTTTTGTAAGATCTGAATGTTAATTTCACGTGTATTATACACGCACACAAAGCAGTCTCAAAGTGGGCTGGCTAGAATGATTCACCGTTAGAGTTGGAGAGTGGTGTGACATAATATGAACAGGTGAAGACTCACCGCCTTGTATAAATTGTATTTAGTTCCGAGTGCAGCGTGGTGCTGGTGTTTCATTGATGAAACAGGCCAGTGCACGTGCGTTCTTCAAACGCGTGCTAGTAAATGGAACCAGTTGCCAGGAATGCCATGAATGTAAGAGCCTTCCTTAAACGTTTTTCTTTTTACGTAAATGTAGGCCTAATCAAGCCAAGATTTTTATGCCCATCATTTTTACACAGCATTGTAATAAGATGTGTAGTAGAAAGGAAGTGTGTATGATTGTATGGTTTTATTTTTCTTTTGTTATTAGATTAGTTTTTTGTTATTTTGTTTATTTAGGTTAGTTTACCATTGTTATTACATTTATTCAGTTCGTAATCTGTCGGTGTTGGCGTGTGATTCATTTTAAATATAAGGAGTAGAGTATTGTGGATGTATTGTAGGCGAAGCTGAATTCCCAGTCCCCGAGAAGGTAAGTAAAGGTAGGTGTGCCCCGTGTAGTTTGTTGTTGATCCACAATATTCTTGTAACTGCTGTATGTAAATCCCTAAAGGCCATGTTGGGAGCGAATTCTAAAGTAGTAATTTGCCGGTGCTGTTAGAAATAGGCGATCCAGCTGGGACAATGGATATTCCAACAGGCTCCTTTCCAGATTTTCGGCTACAGTAGGTCTATTCTTTTACGAATATTTTCCATTGTTTTCCCAAAAATGGCATTGTTAAATAATTTGTACAGATTTTCTCCAAATGATTTTAGCTTGTTTACGAAGGTTGTTATTAAAATCCACGTATGCCTTTAGCCAAGGTCTTTGTTGAAACTTGAACACACGATGATTTTTTTTACCAATTTTAGTCCATGATCTAGAGCCTGTTTAAGTGCCATGTAATGAACAACGTACCGCCTTCAATTTCCAAGATGAGGAATTAGTTTTTTCAGGGGCGAATCCTTAGGTTGTGTACACTCTGGTAGGAAAGGTAAGTCGTTGTGTATATCATGAAGGTCAGATGGGTAATCAATAGAGCTGGGATTTCTATGTAATTACATATTTTACATATTTGTTCATATTTGTGGGTATTCTACTTATTCTTAGTGATATTACATAAAATTACATATTTCATATTTTTTCCTGTTTTTTATATGAAACTAGCTGAAGTACCCGTGCTTCGCTACGTGTCATAAATAAATTAAAATGTGAAGGTGACAGTTAAAACAGGGGATAGGCGAGGTGCTGTGCAGAGGGAGATTAAGGATGGAACATTTTGTCCAACTACACCGCTCGGCGTTGACCGTGTTTTATAGCACAAATTTAGGTTTTACTCGCTAACCGTTGGAGATACCTTTCGGATAGAAAATGTAATTTTAAACCTCGTATATGCCATCAAAAGTTTGCTATTTCTTAGCGTTTTCTTTTTATTTGAAATGGAAATATGAAAGTTTGAAACCAAAGGGTGTAGTGACGTCACTAAAATGGTCGCCATTTTAAATAGTGCAAAGTAATGAAATCAAAAGTAACCTATATGTTAACCAGGTAATCAGCTACTTCCATGTAAAATTCATGTAAATCGGACCAGTGGTACTTGCGTGATTGAGTAATACACAGACACACACCATCTCATTTTTAGCCTCGCTTCGCTCGCGTCATAATCGTGTGATATTGTTATTCAATGAAATGCAGGTTTAACCCCGTTAACACCCCTTTAGAACCTGAATATCCAAAAATCCCTCCTTAGTAGACGATTTCGACACACAACAAACATATCCCCAAAATATCATTCTTCTAACTTTAGGAGTTTCGGTTGGTCGATGAGAGTGAACATCCAAAAATACTTCCTTAGTGGACGTTTTTCTTCCAGAATTTCACCCCTCCCCATAGGGCCCTTAAATTGCATTTAAGAAAAAAACGGTCGAACAACAATTTATTTATTTATTTATTTATTTATTTATTTATTTATTTATTTATTTATTTATTTATTTATTTATTTATTTATTTATTTATTTATTTATTTATTTATTTATTTATTTATTTATTTATTTATTTATTTTTAAGCTGAGTGATTTCCTCCGAGATTCAAACTCCTCGCCTATGTCGTTTAAGAGATACTCGCTCCGTTAGGAATCTTTCATCCCCCACTTTTCGTCCCTTTCACCTCATAGTATACACTACATCGAAAAACGATTAGACATTTGTCAGCTTATTTTTAATGATTAGTTTATATGCCAAGTATCACATCCCCAAATGAAACCACTCGTGAGATATTGTTATTCAATGAAATGCACGTTTACCCCCTTAACACCTCTTTAGAACCTGAATATACAAAACTCTTTCCTTAGTGGACGTTTTCGACATACAATGAACATATCCCCAAAATTTCATGTTTCTAACTTCAATAATTTTGGCTGGGCGATGATGAGTGAGTGAGTCAGTCAGGACATTTTCTTTCATTTATTTTTGATAATTTCACCCCTCCTCATGAACCCCTTAAATTGGATTTATGAAACAAACGGTCGAACACCCATTTACTTATTTAAAGCTGTTTTCCCCCTGATTTTGATGAGTGAGTAAGTGAGTCAGTCAGTTAGGACACTTTCTTTCCTGTTTTTCCCCCCAGAATTTCACCCCTCTCCAAGGGCCCCTTAAATTGGATTTATGAATAAACGGTCGAACACCTATTTATTTTTATTTTAAGCTGGTTTTTTTTCGCCGAATTTCAAACTACTCGCCTATGTCGTTTCAGAGATACACGCTCCGTTAAGAATACCTCAACCCCCAATTTTCACCCCTTTCACCTCATAATATACACCACATCGATAAACCCTTAGATATATGTCTGATTATTTTTAATGATTAGTTTATATACCGAATATCACATCCCCAAAGAAACAACTCATGAGATATCGTTATTCAATGAAATGCACGTTTACCCCCTTAACACCCCTTTAAAACCCGATTAAACAAAAATCATTCCTTAGTTGACGTTTTCGACATACAGTGAACATATTCCCAAAATTTCATGTTTCCAACTTAAATAGTTTTCGCTGGGCGTGATGAGTGGGTGAGTGAGACAAGACATTTTCTTTCAATTATTTTTACCAGAATGTCACCCCTCCCCATGGGCCCCTTGAATTGGATTGATGAAAAAACGCTTGAACACCTATTAACTTATTTTTAAGCTGTCTTTTTCCCCTGAGTTTGATGAGTGAGTGAGTTAGTCAGTCAGTTAGGACACTTTCTCTCCTTTTTTCCCCCAGAATTTCACCACACCCCATTGGCCCCTTAAATTAATTTATAAAAAACGGTCGAACACCAATTTACTTACTTTTTAAGCTGATTTTTTTCCGCTGAGTTTCAAATTTCTCGCCTATGTCGTTTAAGAGATAGGCCTACAGGCTCCGTTAGGAATCCTTCAACCCCCAATTTTCACCTCATAATAATACACCACATCGAAAAACCCTTAGACACATGTCTGCTTATTTTTAATGATTAGTTTATATGCCGAGTATCACATCCACAAATGAAACCACTCGTGAGATATTGTTATTCAATGAAATGCAGGTTTAACCCCCTTAAGATCCCTTTAGAACTTGAATATCCAAAACTCCTCCCTTAGTGTACGGTTTTGACATACAGCGAACATATCCCCGAAATGCCATGTTTCCAACTTCAATATTTTGGCTGGGCGACGATGAGTGAGTGAATGAGTTAGGACATTTTCTCTCAATTTTTTTTTTCTTCAGAATTTCACCCCTCCCGATGAACACCTTCAATTTGATTGATCAAAAAAACTGTCGAAAAGCTATTTACTTACTTAAAAGCAGTTTTCCCCCTGAGTTTGATGAGTGAGTGAGTCAGTCAGTCAATCAGTTAGGACACTTTCTATCCTGTTTCCCCCTTCCCCCCAGAATTTCACCCCTCCCCATGGGCCTCTTAAATTGGATTTATGAAAAAAACTGTGAAATATATATTTACTTAGTTTTTATGCTGATTTTTTTCCGCTGAGTTTCAAACTCCTCGCCTATGTCGTTTAAGAGATACACGCTCCGTTAGGAATCTTTCAATCCCCGCTTTTCACCCCTTTCACCTCATAATATACACCACATCGAAAAACCCTCAGACACGTGTCTTCTTACTTTTTAATGATGAGTTTATATGCCGTGTATCACATCCCCCAATGAAACCAATCAGGAGATATTGTTATTCAATGAAATGCAGGTTTAACCCTCTTAAGACCCCTTCAGAACCTGAATATCCGAAAATCCTCCCTTAGTAGACGGTTTTGACATACAATGAACATATCCCCAAACTGTCATGTTTCTAACTTCAATAATTTTGGCTGGGCGATGATGAGTGAGTGAGTGAGTGAGTCAGGACTTTTTCTTTCAATTTTCTTTTTTCAGAATTTCACCCCTCCCCATGAACCCCTTAAATTTGATTTTTGAAAAAAAACTGTCGAACAGCTATTTATTTACTTCAAAACAATTTTCCCCCCTTGAATTTGATGAGTGAGTCAGTCAGTCAATCAGTTAGGACACTTTCTTTCCTGTCACCCCCCCCCCCCCCCCCAGAATTTCACCCTTCCCCAGAGGCCCCTTAAATTGGATTTATGAAAAAACTGTGAAATACATATTTACTTAGTTTTTATGCTGATTTTTTTCCGCTGAGTTTCCAACTCCTCGCCTATGTCGTTTAAGAGATACACGCTCCGCACAGTGTGTCGAATCCCAATTCTAGGTGGAAAAAATTAATAACTTCGTTAATAGTGCTGTAGTAGAAAGGAAGTGTGTATGATTGTATGGTTTTATTTTTCTTTTGTTATTAGATTAGTTTTTTGTTATTTTGTTTATTTAGGTTAGTTTACCATTGTTATTACATTTATTCAGTTCGTAATCTGTCGGTGTTGGCGTGTGATTCATTTTAAATATAAGGAGTAGAGTATTGTGGATGTATTGTAGGCGAAGCTGAATTCCCAGTCCCCGAGAAGGTAAGTAAAGGTAGGTGTGCCCCGTGTAGTTTGTTGTTGATCCACAATATTCTTGTAACTGCTGTATGTAAATCCCTAAAGGCCATGTTGGGAGCGAATTCTAAAGTAGTAATTTGCCGGTGCTGTTAGAAATAGGCGATCCAGCTGGGACAATGGATATTCCAACAGGCTCCTTTCCAGATTTTCGGCTACAGTAGGTCTATTCTTTTACGAATATTTTCCATTGTTTTCCCAAAAATGGCATTGTTAAATAATTTGTACAGACTTTCTCCAAATGATTTTAGCTTGTTTACGAAGGTTGTTATTAAAATCCACGTATGCCTTTAGCCAAGGTCTTTGTTGAAACTTGAACACACGATGATTTTTTTACCAATTTTAGTCCATGATCTAGAGCCTGTTTAAGTGCCATGTAATGAACAACGTACCGCCTTCAATTTCCAAGATGAGGAATTAGTTTTTTCAGGGGCGAATCCTTAGGTTGTGTACACTCTGGTAGGAAAGGTAAGTCGTTGTGTATATCATGAAGGTCAGATGGGTAATCAATAGAGCTGGGATTTCTATGTAATTACATATTTTACATATTTGTTCATATTTGTGGGTATTCTACATATTCTTAGTGATATTACATAAAATTACATATTTCATATTTTTTCCTGTTTTTTATATGAAACTAGCTGAAGTACCCGTGCTTCGCTACGTGTCATAAATAAATTAAAATGTGAAGGTGACAGTTAAAACAGGGGATAGGCGAGGTGCTGTGCAGAGGGAGATTAAGGATGGAACATTTTGTCCAACTACACCGCTCGGCGTTGACCGTGTTTTATAGCACAAATTTAGGTTTTACTCGCTAACCGTTGGAGATACCTTTCGGATAGAAAATGTAATTTTAAACCTCGTATATGCCATCAAAAGTTTGCTATTTCTTAGCGTTTTCTTTTTATTTGAAATGGAAATATGAAAGTTTGAAACCAAAGGGTGTAGTGACGTCACTAAAATGGTCGCCATTTTAAATAGTGCAAAGTATTGAAATCAAAAGTAACCTATATGTTAACCAGGTAATCAGCTACTTCCATGTAAAATTCATGTAAATCGGACCAGTGGTACTTGCGTGATTGAGTAATACACAGACACACACCATCTCATTTTTAGCCTCGCTTCGCTCGCGTCATAATCGTGTGATATTGTTATTCAATGAAATGCAGGTTTAACCCCGTTAACACCCCTTTAGAACCTGAATATCCAAAAATCCCTCCTTAGTAGACGATTTCGACACACAACAAACATATCCCCAAAATATCATTCTTCTAACTTTAGGAGTTTCGGTTGGTCGATGAGAGTGAACATCCAAAAATACTTCCTTAGTGGACGTTTTTCTTCCAGAATTTCACCCCTCCCCATAGGGCCCTTAAATTGCATTTAAGAAAAAAACGGTCGAACAACAATTTATTTATTTATTTATTTATTTATTTATTTATTTATTTATTTATTTATTTATTTATTTATTTATTTATTTATTTATTTATTTATTTATTTATTTATTTATTTATTTTTAAGCTGAGTGATTTCCTCCGAGATTCAAACTCCTCGCCTATGTCGTTTAAGAGATACTCGCTCCGTTAGGAATCTTTCATCCCCCACTTTTCGTCCCTTTCACCTCATAGTATACACTACATCGAAAAACGATTAGACATTTGTCAGCTTATTTTTAATGATTAGTTTATATGCCAAGTATCACATCCCCAAATGAAACCACTCGTGAGATATTGTTATTCAATGAAATGCACGTTTACCCCCTTAACACCTCTTTAGAACCTGAATATACAAAACTCTTTCCTTAGTGGACGTTTTCGACATACAATGAACATATCCCCAAAATTTCATGTTTCTAACTTCAATAATTTTGGCTGGGCGATGATGAGTGAGTGAGTCAGTCAGGACATTTTCTTTCATTTATTTTTGATAATTTCACCCCTCCTCATGAACCCCTTAAATTGGATTTATGAAACAAACGGTCGAACACCCATTTACTTATTTAAAGCTGTTTTCCCCCTGATTTTGATGAGTGAGTAAGTGAGTCAGTCAGTTAGGACACTTTCTTTCCTGTTTTCCCCCCAGAATTTCACCCCTCTCCAAGGGCCCCTTAAATTGGATTTATGAATAAACGGTCGAACACCTATTTATTTTTATTTTAAGCTGTTTTTTTTTCGCCGAATTTCAAACTACTCGCCTATGTCGTTTCAGAGATACACGCTCCGTTAAGAATACCTCAACCCCCAATTTTCACCCCTTTCACCTCATAATATACACCACATCGATAAACCCTTAGATATATGTCTGATTATTTTTAATGATTAGTTTATATACCGAATATCACATCCCCAAAGAAACAACTCATGAGATATCGTTATTCAATGAAATGCACGTTTACCCCCTTAACACCCCCTTTAAAACCCGAATAAACAAAAATCATTCCTTAGTTGACGTTTTCGACATACAGTGAACATATTCCCAAAATTTCATGTTTCCAACTTAAATAGTTTTCGCTGGGCGTGATGAGTGGGTGAGTGAGACAGGACATTTTCTTTCAATTATTTTTACCAGAATGTCACCCCTCCCCATGGGCCCCTTGAATTGGATTGATGAAAAAACGCTTGAACACCTATTAACTTATTTTTAAGCTGTCTTTTTCCCCTGAGTTTGATGAGTGAGTGAGTTAGTCAGTCAGTTAGGACACTTTCTCTCCTTTTTTCCCCCAGAATTTCACCCCACCCCATTGGCCCCTTAAATTAATTTATAAAAAACGGTCGAACACCAATTTACTTACTTTTTAAGCTGATTTTTTTTCGCTGAGTTTCAAATTTCTCGCCTATGTCGTTTAAGAGATAGGCCTACAGGCTCCGTTAGGAATCCTTCAACCCCCAATTTTCACCTCATAATAATACACCACATCGAAAAACCCTTAGACACATGTCTGCTTATTTTTAATGATTAGTTTATATGCCGAGTATCACATCCACAAATGAAACCACTCGTGAGATATTGTTATTCAATGAAATGCAGGTTTAACCCCCTTAAGATCCCTTTAGAACTTGAATATCCAAAACTCCTCCCTTAGTGTACGGTTTTGACATACAGCGAACATATCCCCGAAATGCCATGTTTCCAACTTCAATATTTTGGCTGGGCGACGATGAGTGAGTGAATGAGTTAGGACATTTTCTTTCAATTTTTTTTTTCTTCAGAATTTCACCCCTCCCGATGAACACCTTCAATTTGATTGATCAAAAAAACTGTCGAAAAGCTATTTACTTACTTAAAAGCAGTTTTCCCCCTGAGTTTGATGAGTGAGTGAGTCAGTCAGTCAATCAGTTAGGACACTTTCTATCCTGTTTCCCCCTACCCCCCAGAATTTCACCCCTCCCCATGGGCCTTTTAAATTGGATTTATGAAAAAAACTGTGAAATATATATTTACTTAGTTTTTATGCTGATTTTTTTCCGCTGTGTTTCAAACTCCTCGCCTATGTCGTTTAAGAGATACACGCTCCGTTAGGAATCTTTCAATCCCCGCTTTTCACCCCTTTCACCTCATAATATACACCACATCGAAAAACCCTCAGACACGTGTCTTCTTACTTTTTAATGATGAGTTTATATGCCGTGTATCACATCCCCCAATGAAACCAATCAGGAGATATTGTTATTCAATGAAATGCAGGTTTAACCCTCTTAAGACCCCTTCAGAACCTGAATATCCGAAAATCCTCCCTTAGTAGATGGTTTTGACATACAATGAACATATCCCCAAACTGTCATGTTTCTAACTTCAATAATTTTGGCTGGGCGATGATGAGTGAGTGAGTGAGTGAGTCAGGACTTTTTCTTTCAATTTTCTTTTTTCAGAATTTCACCCCTCCCCATGAACCCCTTAAATTTGATTTTTGAAAAAAAAACAACTGTCGAACAGCTATTTATTTACTTCAAAACAATTTTCCCCCCTTGAATTTGATGAGTGAGTCAGTCAGTCAATCAGTTAGGACACTTTCTTTCCTGTCACCCCCCCCCCCCAGAATTTCACCCTTCCCCAGAGGCCCCTTAAATTGGATTTATGAAAAAACTGTGAAATACATATTTACTTAGTTTTTATGCTGATTTTTTTCCGCTGAGTTTCCAACTCCTCGCCTATGTCGTTTAAGAGATACACGCTCCGCACAGTGTGTCGAATCCCAATTCTAGGTGGAAAAAATTAATAACTTCGTTAATAGTGCTGGGATTGTATTAAAAGTTGGCAATATACCGTTTTCGAGATCGCTGAATTCATTTCTGGCATCGTCTAAAGTGTACGATCTTCGGGGATAGATGAGTGAGGGGTAAGGTGAGATGTAAAAAATGACCGAAAGCAACACAAGAATCATCCATTTTTGGTAGTAAAAATCACGATTTGGATGTGTATATGATAGTTTATGACAATGGTAAACATACTATTTAAAACTGGATAAAATATGAATAACAATGGGACTTTCAGTCAAGTATTCTTGTTACACCTTATTTGAGGGAATAGACGAAGTCACTGTATGTAAAATCATCCAGATTAAAAACGTATATTAAATTTTTATTTAACATAGAACAACGAAATATGCACATAAAATAATATTTATTTTCTAAAAATAAAAAAAATATTCGTCAAAATCATACAAACAATTTCTTTATAACAAAATGTCATTTTACAGTCCTGTTAATGACTTTTTTTTTAGTAAACATACTTCACACACGAAAACAATATTATTTCTCTAGAAAAGCATTGAAATAAAGACAACATATATTGAATATTAGGCCTATTTCTCCTATTGCAAATAAAAAGAAAATGTCCATTCGTCAAGTTATGTTCTCATTAATCTCACTCCCCTTAACAATAACAAAATGTCTAATGTTCATTCGTTACCTAATTCTTCTGTCGAGTCCAGAGCATCGTAGTCATTGCTACTGGTCATCATCATTTTTGATGTCAAAGTTCCTTGGGGGTCATTAAGTAACTCAATAGCTTCCATAGGTAGATTACCTATGTACGTGGCATTGTTCTTCCTGCACTCTTCCATTTTTGTTAATATTATGGGATATCAACTTAATTTTGTTTCTTAACTCCTGCACCTGAGTGTCACTAAGAGATGTAGGATCAAATTTATTCATAACATATTGAAATATGACGTCTGTACGCCCCTATTTACGACACGACCGCCGCGCGTTGACAAATTCTTCTCGCGGTAATGCCCACATAGTCACTGAAAATAAGAAAATAAACCATCATGCACATTCGTGCGCAACCAAACCACTACAGATCCTGAATCTACATTAAATTTCCTATCGAATGATGTTTAAAGTAAAGTGGCACTATGAGGCACTCATAAAGTAAATTATTTATTTATCGTAGAAAGCTTGTATTGGGCCGATAACCTAGATGTTAGGCCCCTTGAAACAACAATTATCATCATCATCAAAGCTTGTACTGCGCATAAAAGTGCGAACACATACCTGTTTTCACTATTCCATGAGCCGCAGAAGACAACACCTCGTTGAACTCACTAGAATCACTACGTTCGGTTCACTCCGACACCTCCTATCAAATGACCTGATAACTGCCAGGAAGACGTTTCAGCACCTATAACCTCCTTGCTACGCACCAGAGAGCGGTAAGGAAGACCGAGGTCACCATCTGGTTTGTTCACTATCGAATGAGCCAGGTTTCGCTTTCATTTGCGACAGTGAATTTTTTTCACCTAGATATGGGATTCGACACACTGTGCTCCGTTAGGATTCTTTCAATCCCCACTTTTCACCCCTTTCACCTCATAATATACACCACATCGAAAAACCCTCAGACACGTGTCTTCTTATTTTTAAAGATGAGTTTATATGCCGAGTATCACATCCCCCAATGAAACCAATCGGGAGATATTGCTATTCAATGAAATGCAGGTCTACCCCCTTAACACCCCTTTAGAACATGAATATCCAAAAATCCTCTCTTAGCGGGAATTTGCGGCCCTTGAGGAAGCTGCATACCAAATTTCATTCCAATCCGTTCGGTGGTTTTTGAGATTTCGTGATGAATGAATGAGTGAGTGAGTGGTATTAGACAAATATGTAGTAGATAGATAGTGTTAAGTCTTTGACAGTTGACAGTTCTGTGTGAGCAGTTGAGTAACTAACGGGATTTCAAGTAAAGATCCTCATTTTCTAGACCGGTAGTGCAGAGCACAACTCGAATCCAGTCGGCCGTGTCTCGACTTGAGCTATGTTGCCATGGAAACTATCTGCCCTGCCATTCCTTCGTGGGTTTATTTTATGATTTGATTAGCCTGTGCTTGAGTGCAAAAGGGCCGAAATCAGAAGAATGAGAAAGACTATCGAAAATTCATGTAGCCAGCGGTTCCTTCTGGGTCCTAAACTATGTGTGTGCAAAATTTGGTTGAGATTGGTGGAACGGTGTAGATTTGTATACGGAACAGACCCACCCACATACATACAGACAGACTTTCACTTTTATATATATAAGATACTAGCAGTAGTACCCGGCTTCGCCCGGTGGAATGATGATAATATTTCAGTCTCCTTAACTCTCAACGTCATTGATGAGGATGATACTGACGACGACTGCTATTGAACGGGTATAATAAATTTACACTCTTATAGAAATACATATTTTTAAATTACCGGCGAGTAAGACTGTGGTGTTGCCTAGTAGTATAATGGGCGTAACATCTAGGTCATTTTCCCTTTTGATGAGGATGACAATGAAGACTACTACTACTGAACGGGTATATTAAACTTACAAACTGATGGAAATACACATTTTATAAATCACAGGCAATGAAGACTGTGGTGTTGCTTAGTAGTACTGTATAATGGACGAAACATCTAGGTCATTTGCCCTTTTGATGAGGATGATAATGAAGACGACTACTACTGAACGGGTATATCAACCTTACAAATTAATGCAAATACATATTTTTAAAATCACAGGCTAGGTAGACTCCGGTGTTGTTTAGTAGTATAATGGACGTAACATCTAGGTCATTTGCCCTTTTGATGAGGATGATAATGAAGACGACTACTACTGAACGGGTATATCAAACTTACAAACTAATGGAAATACACATTTTAAAATCACAGGCCATGAAGACTGTGGTGTTACTTAGTAGTATAATGGACGTAACATTTAGGCCATTTGCCCTTTTGATGTGTATGATAATGAAAACTACGGTTGAATTGACACGACAAACTTACAAACTACCGTGATAGAAAGAACAAATCCAAATTCACAGGCGATGAAGACTTATTGTGTGTGGTGATTAGTGGTATAATGGGCGTAACATCTAGGTCATTTGCCCTTATGATAATAATAAGGTAATGAAAAATGACTACTAAACGAACATGGTGTAATTTTAAATCTGATATAGGCAATTTAGATTTCTACCTTCGATGTCTTATTAAGTCTGAACGTTATTTTCTGGCTTAGGCCTATACTCGATGTGTGTAGTGAAAGAGCTTATCGAGTACTGCTCGGGTCCAAGCTGCACGAATCGCAGATGATGACGATATATGATGACAGACGTTCGGGGGGATTCCCGGTCCTATTCACATTGACCGGTGAATCACTAATTCTTTCGTAACACTACAGTAGTTTGAGCAAAGACCCTGTATGAACATCAGCATAGTCAGCAATACCAGGTAACACGGCGGGGCCTGGACATTTCTCTCATGTCAACTCGCGATGAATCAGCAAGCTATTCTCACACCTGGCCCCCTCCTCCCCCCTCCACCCACCAGGGTCTCTCAACTTGTGGGACGTGGGTTTGCGACCACGGGACCCCGACTGAGTCCGGCATTGTTTCTACTTACTGGTGCCGGGCTCCTTTCAGTTCTCTTTCCTGTCAGCCTCCCTTGGTCAAACTCTTGTTCTCTTCCGACCCCGATGGTATCAGGGTATCCGAGGCCTAGCGACTCTTTCACTTTCCCGCCTTAATTGGCCCTTGTCTAATCATTCCTGATAGCCTCATTCTTCGAGGTGTCAGCCTTCTTTTTCTTTTCTTAATATCTCATGTCTTCTGCTCAAGACCCTCAAGGAGGCAGGGTGTGTGTAGCCCCACCACTTCTGGTGCACCCTGGATAGTGCTACATCCTCAAGGGCTCATGGCTGGTGAGTTCGGGAGATGGCAACCCTGAGGGTTTCCTGAGCGGGTCCGGTTTTACCCCTTTTTTCCATTGCCTTTGGGACGGACCCTGTCCTCTTTCCGGGAATGGAGTGGTCTGTCCGCAATTTCAAGCAGACAATGTTACTCGCAGGGTACCAAAGGGTAAGTATACAAATTTTGGTTCTGAACGGTGAAACGGTGTAGATTTGTGCCAAAGGGCCTAAATGCAGGGAATGGGGTGATCTGTCCGCAATTTCAAGTGGACAGGGTTACCCGCAGGGTTCGAAAGGGTAAGTATACAAATTTTGGTCCGGATCGGTGAAACGATATAGATTTTTGCCAAAGGGCCTAAATGCAGGAAATGGGGTGGTCTGTCCGAAATTTTAGGTGGACAGTGATATTCACAGAGTTACAAAGGGTAAGTATACACATTTTGGTTCAGATCGGTGAAACGGTGTAGATTTTAGCCAAGGGGCCTAAATGCAGGGAATGGAGT
Organism: Meconema thalassinum; assembly: GCA_946902985.2. Classification (NCBI taxonomy): domain Eukaryota; kingdom Metazoa; phylum Arthropoda; class Insecta; order Orthoptera; family Tettigoniidae; genus Meconema; species Meconema thalassinum. The sequence goes on from OX336395.1 coordinate 343,812,497, forward strand.
GGTCTGTCCGCAATTTCAAGCAAACGGTGTTACTCGCAGGGTACCAAAGGGTAAGTATACAAATTTAGGTTCTGATCGGTGAAACGGTGTAGATTTGGGTCAAAGGGCCTAAATGCAGAGAATGGGGTGGTCTGTCCGAAATTTCAAGTGGACAGGGTTACCCGCAGGGTTGCAAAGGGTAAGTATACAAATTTTGGTTCGGATCGGTCAAACGGTGTAGATGTTTAACAAAGGGCCTAAATGCAGGAAATAGGGTGGTCTGTCCGAAATTTTAAGTGGACAGTGTTATTCACAGGGTTACATAGGGTAAGTATACACATTTTGGTTGAGATCGGTGCAACGGTGTAGATTTGGGCCAAAGGGCCTAAATGCAGGGAATGGGGTGGTCTGTCGGAAATTTCAAGTGGACAGGGTTACCCGCAGGGTTCCGAAGGGTAAGTATACAAATTTTGGTTCAGATCGGTGAAACAGTGTGGATTTGTATACATAACAGACAGACAGACAGACAGACAAACATTGAGCTTTATATATATATAGATAGATATTGCTGAATTGAAGTTTCACACAAATGTGGGGCTGTTGTCTGTCCTCTCAACAGGGGGATTAAGGTAATTATGAGTGACAGGTATTTGAGAGGACGATAGGATGATAAGTGCTGTGCATGGGGAAACTGGTGCAAGTGTACTGAGTAAATTGCAAAAAGTGTTGAAGATAAATCCTGGTTATTCAACATTACACAGTGTGTGTCGAATTCTAAATGGAGATGACGTTGAACCTCTCGAGGACATTTCTCCAGCAAAAATTCCTCTCCTAAAATTTGCCCCAGTTACATCATGTGATGTTGAAAGATCTTTCTCTGCATATAAGAACATCCTAAGTGACGAACACCTTTCTATGACCCCAGAGAACATCGAAAAATACTTAATAGTGCACTGTGCTACAAAATTTAATGAATAAACGTGCTTTGAGTAATGAAAATAATAAGTTTCTATTGAATATGTGTGTGATATATTCATATAATATGACTACGAAGAACATTGAAAAATACTTAATTGTTCACTGTGCTACAAAATGTAATATAAAGCGTGTTTAGTGTGTTGTAACTGACAAAATGGTAAGTTTATATTAATTAGATGTTATTACATATTTTGCCCAATCTACATATTTTGCTACATATTTTGGTGCTTTTTGTTACATATTTATGTACATATTATGCCACTTGATATTACATAAAAATCCCAGCTCTAGTAATCAACATAAACGTCTAGAATGTATCACATTTTCCTTTAACGATTCTAGATCAACAGTATCTGGAGAAACACACTGAAATCCACCATAAGGAAGTGGGGAGTGGCACATAGCCCACCCGTATTGGTTGTTGGCATCATCATAGGTAATAAACTGTGATGGTTTCTCAGAATCATAGGTGTCCATGTATTTATTGTTAGCTTCAGCATACCGATGAGACACCTGACATATGCCTCCACGTATTCCAGACTCTATTAAAAGAATCTGATTGTAATCCTGCAGCAATTCCAGTGTAAAGGAGCATTGCTTCAAAACTTAAACCAGGCGAAGTAAAGAAGTGTGCAGCATCCACTCGGTGTGTTTCTGATGTTTTGTTTCGAAAAGTTTCAAAGCTGTCTGCTAGAAGGGGTACATCTGAAGTTAGGTAGAGGTCACTATATTCCCCTAGAGTTTTAATTTTGAACTGATTCCACACATTTTTAGCATGTTCATAGTCTTCTTTACTAACATCTTTTTGACTTAATTTGTTAAAGAATACCTCTTTTGGAGGTAAACGCGTTTCACTTAAAATTTCCCATGAATCAATGTAATCATCATAACAAAATACACCTTTACGAGTCATGAGCGTTGCATTTTCTTTTCCAAAGCACTTGTCTGTTTCAGGATATGATGTTAAGTTGGTAACTAAGTTCTCCAAACTACTAGGCATTAACCGAAACGTATCCACAAATCGAAGCTTAATATTTCCTACATATTTGGTAAAAGAAATGTGATTTTCTTTAGAGTTAGGGATAACGTCCACTCTCTCAGTAGTTCACCCCAATTCCTTTACAATGAAATTTGCGTCGCATCCACTCATATTATGTAGAAATACAGGAACTGGGTTACGTGTTTTACATCTCAAATTACAGTTATTATGTGCACATCCACGGTATTCCCCTGTAATATGACAATGGTATCGAACTTTCCATTCCTCTTTGGTAAATGGTTTATGACACAAATAACAGGTTTCAGAACATTGTAACTCTGCTTCTTGATGCTCAGTTAAAGCCTTTGGAATATTTAAGCTGTAAAGGCGATCAATTTCATTAGCTATTGAGATTAAACAGTCCATAAACTTTTCTGCAGCGTCAGGTGCTCGATAAATAACAGGTTGGCTTGGAAGGTTTGTCTTTATGTGTTCCAGAGCTGGCGAGGGTTTAACATATTGAACTGAACTCGAATTCAGCCCAGTTTCAGCCATTGACTGAGCCGAGGATCGAACCGACTTGTGAACCCGATGATCTAAGAAATGGAATGTGGTATTGGAAAATTATTTTATTCACATATGTATTTTGGGAAGTGAATAAAAGCATATTGACGACTTTTTGGAAAATTTTGAAAGAATTAAATTTGGGAATATTTCAGTGAATGATAATTTAACCAAGGGAGAGTCAGATCTTTCGACACTGGAATATGACCAAGGCTTCAAGTTAGCAAGCCTAAGACAGGTTTTGGTTGGCCAAGGTGACAATAACAAAATTATGCACACGACACGCTGATAAGAGGCTAGAACAGGGAGTTTTTCATGATAACTCAACAGCCAATCAGATCGGATCATATAATTTTTGTGGGAATCGCTATTATATTAAATTTACTTATATAAAGCGATATTAGCACTTCCACAGATGCAGAAGAGAAAACGAAATATTATTGTCAAAACAAAATTATATATTTAAGGACAGAAGAGAAGATATAACCGAAATTCAATATAATAAGACTCTGTGCGAGGCTCGAAATACATTCTAGTTTGCCACGCGCGCCATTGTCACGAGCACAGATTTCATTCCAACTTAGCAACTTGAAGAGAGCAGACTGCATTGCAGAGCGTCCCAGGAGAGCTGTTATATTGGAAGTACGGCCAGAAGACTAGACTAGACTGGACCGTGAGGAGACACAGCTATCGCCGAGGAAGAGTAGGAGAAGCCGGCAAATCACAAAACGCATTAACTTGCTATTGAAAGCAGCAGTTTATATTACAACGTTTATTGGGGAGGAGACTTCGATTCTACAGCTTAACATTTCTTCAGAACGACGAGTAGCATTGCATTCACAGGCTACTATATTGAAACAGTATTTCTTCTGAACATTCATCAAACATTTACGATGATAATGTCCACGAGTCAGAGTGGACATTCTTATTCGACTCTTATTAAGGAGATTGTCATGAAGCACTAAATTATGGAAGGAGGTTAGTCTACATTATGGAGTGGGAATTCAGAGTGATCTTGACGACCATGGATCGATGATACTACAACTGCACATCAAACATGCAGTATTCTGAATTTACCTTCAACAATAGGATTAACAAATATGCCTCTTAACCATATTGTACTCCTCAAATTCGTCAGTGTTTATTCAATTAAACAACTTTCCAAAATTAGGGATCGGCATTTCTCATAATTTCTACTTTCCACAAATATCTCCGCAAAGTTGCTGTTGAACACGATAGTGTCCAAACACAATCGATGCCGAACACATTGGGCGCCAAATAAACTTCCCCTATATGTGCCCGAATCTTGCATAGCCACCACCTATATCCGCTGAGATGGAAAGGATTGTGAAGGACGTTGATACCCAGCCAGATAAATCAACACTTCCCTACTAGGTAGATAACAAGGAAACACTCGGCACATATCGGTCATGCAATAGCACTACTAATTAGTTACACATTTACTATCAAACAAACATCTATAACATGATGGTAGGGCGAGAATCTCGGATCTCGAGCATGAACGGTGAAGTTGAGACTAAGTGAGTTCTAGTAACTAACCAGCAGTATTACCGCATGTCGATTGCGAAATGAAAAGATGATCAGTTTCTATAAGAAGGGCAGGCAAACTAACCAGTGCCTGCAAGTTTATTAATAAAATAATTTACATGCTGTAAAAATTTCCTAACCTCAATCAAATATTTAAGATCAAAATAAAATAAAAATAACATAAGTAGATAGTCCTTCTATCTAGAAGTTACTTTCCAAGTGAAAGCATTCGTTGAACAAAACTTATTCGCAAATAATAATTACTAAATATTTCTTTTAATAGTCATAATCATAAAATCATAATTTACAACAAATAACAGCCACATCTATCGACTATAAAACATTAACATTAGGTAAAGAATTATTAATTATTTAAATATTTACAAAGGTTGAATTACCATGTCCATCACGATATTCTAACAAACTATATACAAGATCAAGCGTGATCTGACAATCTTACTGCTTTTCCGTCTACAAATCTATTTATTTTAAAACTGTTCACAAACAATGTCTTTACCTGTCTTTGGTGGTTTCTGTCAATATCAATAGAACCTTTGTAACGAACAGTTACGCTAATTACGGTTCTGAAATGTCAACATCAATAAATATTTGCGATACTTGAAGAACGATGCGGGACTAATCTGTTACCTTATAAATTGCGTGGATTTCGGAATTAAACTTTACTGACCTATACAACACAAATAACAACTCAAATGTCAGTTAACTTCTTTGACATACTGTATCAAACAATTTGTTCCAATAGGCAATACACTTATAAACCTTTCTGTACGGTGAACATCTTTACAATAGTGCGTTAACTACACGCAAACATTTCTCCACATATTACTTTCCTTTCGACGATAATATTGCACGGCATTCTTTCATAAAACCCATCTTAATACATTCCAGACATGTATAAGAATTAGAGACCCTACTAGATAATCACTAACCTGTGAAATACCTTTCATGGTGTACTCTAACCACTCTTCTCAACAAACTAATTACCTTCGTGCTTCTTTAAACTTCAACAATATCTCTGTTCACTTTGTTACATTTTTGCAATACATTCCACTGTGCTTTAATTGACAAAATTCCGTTAAAAACCTTCAGAACATAATATTCTCCATGTTACAATAATAATCTCAACATTAATAGATTTCATTCCGCTCGTCTTCGTATTTAATAAAAAATAAAACATTTCATCCCATTCTAGCGTTCCTTAATGAATCAATTACTCATTTACAAATGTATTTCGTTTCCAAATAAACCTCAGGTTGTCTACAAATCACCTGGTTTCTAGTTTCGTAAGCTTCGGTTACTTTAATACAATTGTTTACAACTTTAGGCATCATCTTGACTCTATCTGTCAACGTTATGATCCTATTTTCATTTATTTCTTCGTTATGTTAGTCACCACTGACTATAACACTGTTATATATCAACAATATTCCGCTATTGGAATTGTTATACTTCAAAAAGTATTTGAAAAATATTACACTTATTTCATGACATATTAAATTGTTAATAACAAATACATTAGCATATTTCATTTTTTTAACTAACCTTTTTTTTCGACATACGGGTTCATAGTAAGGATGATTTTGTTTGATACTGTGTGGTAGATATACCCATATTTGGATATCTGGGTGATATGTAGACAATAGAATTGTCTGTCTGTCTTTCTGTGTATCTTTATGTACGCCTATAACTCGTGTTCGGATGCTTGGTGCATCGTAAAATTAGGTATGGTAACCATGAGAGTCAATACAACAATCATTTATAAAAAAAAAACCTCTTTACTGTACTTTTCATACAGCAGAAGGGTGAATATAGGGAAAATCTTCTCAAATTACATGCTGAAATAGGCGAAATATAAAAATTATCCTAGAAGGACGACCAAAGCATATGTTGCGCTTCTCAATGTGAGACACAAAATTCGGGAGTCTATAAAGGGTCTCCAAAAATACATTTTAAGGCCCTTAAATTAACAGTGTGTGTGTTATTCCCAGAAAACTAACTTCGTTCTGACAAACTTATGAAGGAATGACAAACCGCTAACCATTGCAACAGTAGCTCAATTGATAATGTCTGGTGTTAACACCGAACACCGTTCGAAGAACGGGTACTTCTGCTAGTGCTGTATAAATTCGAGTTAAATTCCAGTGTAAAGGAGCATTACCTCAAAACTTAAACCTGACGAAGTAAAGAAGTGCGCAGCATCCACTCGGTGTGTATCTAGTGTTCTGTTTCTAAAAGTTTCAAAGCTGTCTGCAAGGAGTACATTCCCCTAGAGTTTTAATTTTGAACTGATTCCATACATTTTTGGCATGTTCATAGTCTTCTTGACTAACATCTTCCTGACTTAATTTGTTAAAGAATGCATCTTTTGGAGGTAAACACTTTTCACTTAACTATTCCCAAGAATAAATGTAATCATAAGGAAATACACCTTTACGAGTCATAAGCGCTGCACTCTCTTTTCCAAAGTGCTTGTCTGTTTCAGAGTATGACGTTAGTTCGTAACTAAGTTTTCCAAACTACTCGGCATCAACCGAAGCGTATCCACCCACCGAAGCTTACTATTTCCTACATATTTGGTAAAAGAAATGTGATTTTCTTTAGAGTTAGGGATAACGCCCACTCTCTCAGTAGTACACCCCAACTGCTTTAAAATGAAATTTGCATCATATCCACTCATATTATGTAGAAATACAGGAACGGGGTTACGTGTTCTACACTTCAAATTACAGTTATTGTGAGCGCTTTCACGGTATTCACCTGTAATAGGATAATGATCTCTAACTTTCCAGTCCTCGTTAGAAAAATATTTTATGACACAAATAACAGGTTTCAGAAGCCAAGAATCCTGCTTCTTCATCTTTAGTTAAGCCTTTGGGACATTTAAGCTGTAAAGGCGATCAATTTCATTAGATATCGATATCAAACAGTCCATACACTTTTCTGCGGCGTCAGGACCACGATAAATAAAAGGTTTGCTCGGAAGGTTTGTCTTTAAAAAAGGTAGCTTGTAGTTTAACGTGACCGTCAACCTGGAGATCATGAGCCACGGAACCTCCTTTTTATGTGGAATCCGAACCACAGGACATGGCATTTCACTTCGAAAATCTTACATGCATTGACCGGGAATCGAACCCGGACCGCCTTGGTGAGAGGCATACAGCTAGACCGAGGTTTGACTTTATGTGTTCCACAGCTGGCGAGGGTTTAACATATACACCATAGCTCATAGTAACATGATTCTGGTATGGGACTGTATAACTTGCCTCAGGATTAGGTAGACATGTTTGATATGGTAAGAGTGTACTTTCGAAATCTGCATAGAAAACGTAAGGTATTCTAAGCATTTTTCCTTATTTAAGAACTTGAGAATAGGGTTTCTAATAGCCATTTCAACCCTAGCAATATCATGCAGGACACACAAAGCTCTATGTTCTTTTCATTTAACTATCCCTTGTTGCCCATATCAATTATCAAAGTGAATAATACACCGTTTACACGTATATATCTTATGTTCATGGTTGGTGATTTGATGTCCTACTAGTTTATCAAAATGTTTGATAAATACATAGTGGTTCTGACCAGATGAGGAACTCAGCAAACGATGGTCACGGTGGTCTTGTAGCTCTTGATCCACTGCCTTTAGAGGAAACAGTTTGTTGTCTTTTTCCAGTCCAAATACATTGATGGATATACGGTATCGTCTGCTCTTTCAAATTTGGTAATGCCAGCTAGCAATGTAGGGAACGATATATCTGAAAAATCATACTTGTTTTCCAGGTCGTTGTATATACTAACGCGTAGAGCATCCTTTTTTACCAGTTTTCCTAAAATGGCATACATAAAACACCTCTCGTCCTTAAAGTTCTTAGTATTAACGCAAGCTTTTCTTACCTTTACAGCTGCTGGTAATGGAATATATGTGCTAACACTTCTTTATTTTCAATCGTACCCCTTCAACTGCTAACAAAGCCCAATTACTGACTTTTAACTCGGATTCCTCCATTTCCGTAGTTAACTTTTTAACTTGCGTTTCCAAAAAGCCACTTAAGTCTGTTTCCAGAAATACGTCCTGATTACGTGTTTTAAAAGCACGTTCTGTAATTTAATTGGTAGACGTATGAATAAATCTACATTCAGCCACAAGATTAACTTTTATCGACTTGTAGTTTGCTTGTTCTTTCTGTATACCATGAATTGATTGATGTTTAGACTCTTTAAGGTATGAATTTAAATCCTTACACGTATCAAAACGTATAAAATAGGATTTAAGACGACTTTGAAGAGACGTTTCATTTTCAGTAAGTCCATTATTATCAGGAACCATTGAAAGTAGGTAATGTTTTGTAGGCTCAGAATTTTGTCTTTTAGCTGATGATATAATATTACAACATTCTTCATGACGACGTCCGTTGCAGGCATTGTTGAATTTGCATCCACAGGTTTTACACTCATGGAATTCACCACATGATACTTCGTGACGCTTCCTATGGTGGTCCAGAAGGAAAGTTTTTCCGCACTGTTTGCATATACACTGTAGCTTGGAATAGTTTCCTCGATTATAGATGCTGTTTTCTGCTGCTTACTGTGTGTAGAATAGTTGGTTAGACGGTCTTTCACGATGTAATCACCGTGAGAGGTAGAAGTCAACTGAAAATATTCTTGCTAAGGCTCCCTAATATAACCCAGACAAGGCTACACTAAAGCCCTGCGCGGATATCCGAAAAATTTTCGCCACGCCGATATAGTTTCCATGCCCAAGATAGCGGGTTCAAACCCGGCCGAAGCCGTCGGATTTTTTAAGAGCGTTAAAAATCCCTCAGTATGCCTTCCTTCGGAGAGGAAGTAAATCCGGCGGTCCCATGTCATAGATTTATGGCATGTTAAAGAACCTTCCACTAATTACACCTGTGTGAAGCTAAATTGTATAGGTTAAGAATGTAAACAATGCTCTTAGGTTCCTACGTTCGTTGACAAGAGCGGACTGCGGTGGCGTCTAGTAGCTAAGTTCTGCACTAGTCCTAGAAGTCGTTGACGGTGGCGTTTGGCGGCAAAAGTAGGAACTATTTGAAAAATTCAAAGTTGCAGTCCTTACTTAAATTAAAAAACAGATCCACACACTAATACAGCCATCACAGTTAACACCGGTTATCAGACAGATTCTACACACACCCAAAGTACACGGGGCTACATTACCCCGTCGTCGCAGCCCCTAAACTAAGGAACCAACCAACCAACCAACCGCTGTGCGGATAATGTTTCGAGTAAATTTGCGGATAGTTTTTAGAATACAATGTGGAACTAACGATAATATTACCTATTTGATATGCCAATCTGCCAGTTTCATGCTTAAAAGAGAAATACTCCTATAGCCTACTGCGTACGAAATATTCAGGCACGTTTTGCACTTATACACGAGAAGATTATTTTACTCATTATGCTTTCAACTACATTTTATTAAGTACCGTATGTTTGTATAATAGATGGTCTTGACATCTCACTGCCATTATTACTATATGCACGAGATATAATGCTGTCAATAAGCTTGTTAGTTCATCGTGGTGACATCATTAACATTCCTCATGTCAGATACTTCTCCATCTAAGCTATCCTGGAAGATCGGGATCCAGGTTTATCAGTAGATTTATTTCCAACTTGTCACTGAAGCACGTTGGCTGTGATATTGCAACATTCACTATGACATCAACTATGTGAACATGGATGGATCCAGAAGCAGAAGGATGATGACTGACTTGGAATTTCCGGCCAAATGTCAATCCCTTTCTCCAATCGTAAAGAGAAGTTCACTTAGTGAATGTTACCACTACCGTGAGTATGAACATCATTTCACCAACAAGGATAAGCTATCTATTAAAATAAAACAAGGTGAATATGCAACAGCGCGTGAAACAAAGCTCAAGTCAACGATATGGCAGACATTTGGTTACGTTTTCAATGGAAACGAAAAGGTGAACGATTTAGTAGGATGTTTTACCTGTTAAAAAGTGTATTCATAATCAGGACACAAATCAGGCACATCAAACTTATTGAGGCACAAGTCAAAATTAGCCAAAAAAAAGTATAGCTAGTCATTTTGTCTAAAGCGGAGGTCAAGAAACCAGAAGTGTCATCCAACTCGAATTTCCTTGCAATGAAGCAAATTGTCAGGAAGGACTTTCTCCTACACTTGATGCTTTATTTAATAAATGAACAAGAAGTTCCGTGACGAACTAAAGAGCCTACTTTTCATGCCAATGATTATTCTACAGTATATGAACCTATCTAGAATAATGACGAAATGAAGTTGGTAATATCGAAATGTCTTAATTAGGTCGAAATATTCCCGGTATAATGTAGCCTAATAGAGCACTACAGTTGGCAGCCCTGGTGACTGAATATATTCTTAGTTCCATCTCTTAAGGTACAGAATACAAAATTTGGTTGAAGTCCAATGGACGTTACATGCAGTTAGACATTGGATCTATCAGCACGCGTTAAAGCATGTTGGCAACAATGTCATGCGTGTGCTGGTTAGAAATAATCGGAAATATTATGATATCTTTTTGTGCCAATTTTGGGTGAAATCCATTTGTTAGTATAGAAGTTACATGTATTTTAAAATTGGACCTATCAGCAAGCATAGAATCATGTTGGCAGCACTGACTTATATTAATTGCTCCAAATAAATCTAGAATGTTAGGTGCTATACGTGTGCAAAGTATAGAGCTGTTGGCTTGTATACTTTCTGATATACCGTCAACTGGGGTTACTTTACCCAGACCGGGTAACTTTACACACTTTTCGCTATAATCTTTTGAGCACTGTACGTGGTTGGTTTTGGAAGTTTTGAGTAAAATGCCTGTTAATACAAGACGCTGTGGGCTGTACTAGTAAGAAAACCGTGTTTGTGTTATTTGTACTTCACTCCTTTGGGTAATAATTGCAACTTAGTGCACTTGAGTATCTGTACATACGGTAAGTTGTATAGAAACTTGCATTTCTATGTCAGTCATATTTTTATAGATGTTCTAATTTGTGACAAATCAATTTCCTTAAAGACTTGAGAGGCGGATATTAGATGTGGAACATGTTTACTTGTTGAGTAACTTTATTAGGAAGCCTAAAATAACCGAAAGTGCACGACTCGCTCTTGGAGGGGGTAACTTTACACAGGCTATTTGACACAAAAGCCAGTGTTCACTATTTCATATTGGAATCCCAGAGTATTTGAGTGCTGTGGATTAGTAAGAGCCTAGTAATGTGACTCAACAAGGAAACATGTTTCACATCCACCTCCCCCCTCTCTAGTCTTTAGGGAAATTTATTTGTCACAATTTAGAACATCTAGTAAAATATGACCATGTCATGGAAATGAAAGATTCTATACAACTTAACAATGTACAGTGCATTTATAGCTGCAGTTAATATCCAAAGGAGTGAAATATAAAAAAACACAAATACGGGCTTTTACTCGTACAGCTCGCAGCGTCTTGTATTAACAGGCATTTTACTCAAAATTTCCAAAACCAGCTACCTGCAGTCACTGATGTAAATATAGAGTCTATTAACGTGACATTTCTGTTAATGATGCCTTAGGCTCCTGTAAAAACAAAGTTTGGTACCTTTCTACGACTAACACTTCAGCAGCATTGTTTTTATTTTTAGTTTCTACAAACATAAAATTAAACGTTTGACACACGTTTAATTTATTTTATAATGTATTCAGACAATTCAATTAAGCTATGAAAGTATCCTCTTTACTTCAAATGAATGTTATCTTTCCAATGAAAAGTTCCAGGCATGAGTCAAGTAACCCCTTGTGAGGCTGTATAGCCAAACGCCATGATAAGTGCATGTCTGTGTAAAGTAACCCCAAGGGTAGGGTAACTTTACACACGTGTTCATTTATTTTTAAAAGTATCTGAGAGATAGTTTGCACTCACGGTGACGTTATGTTCTTTTGTAAGTACCCTTAAGGAATACATAAACATGTCGCAATCAATTTAACAACCTATCACGACCAATACAATTTAAAAAACACATGAAAAGTGTGTATTGATATTAGGTTTAAAAATATATAGACAGCATTTATTAACAGTTGGCAGCCCTGATTGTTCTTAAGAATACTTATAGTCATATCTGTTATATTACACATAGCACATACAAAATTTGGATGAAATCCAACTGAGTGTATAGAAGTTACATGTATTTAAAAATTGGTCCTATCAGCAGGCTTAGAATCATGTTGGTAGCACTGAAGTATATAAGTTACTCCAAATTAATGGGTGCGTTCAGCGGGCTCAGCAATCTGCTAACCTGCTAGGTGCCTTCTGACTTGTTGCTAGGCTAGCAAGCGTGAGCCCGCCTGAACGCTTTGCTACGAGCTGACGCGGGAACTTTGAGCAATGCACAGAGTTCCTTTGAAGCTACCATACTTATTGGTCTATGATAAATACATTGAAAATAATAACTTTTATGCGACAGAGCTGTAGACAGCCCTGTTAATGCGCGGCGCTAGGCCGTGGAGCCAAGCTATCTGCGGACTCGGGAGACGTGAGTTCAAATCCCACCGTCGGCCGTCATGTAAATGGTTTTCAGTGGTTTCCAATCTTCAGGTCCAGGTAAATACCGGGACAGTAAGTTACCTTCTAATAGGCCACGACCTCTATCTTCCATCTCCTAGTCAAGTTTCATTAATTTCAGTTCTCACGAGGTTGGCGTCAGAAAGGCCATCCGGTGGTATAACCCACCCGCCACATAGACTTTCATCGTATCTCATCCCCGACCCTGTTGGAAACAGGAATAATAAGGGGGTAGACATCCTGACGATAAGAATAACTCTTCTTTTGAAATTCAATTTTATTGTGGGCTAGTCCACTCCTTTAATTGGTCTTATTAATATTAGGCTGATTTCTTATTTAAACATCCGTCAAAATTTGTAAAGAAATATTGAATTAGCCCTTCAGTTATTTAATTCTCCTACGAATTACGCGGGGCAGATGACCTCGCTGTTCCACCCTTTAAAACAATTATCATTAAATACCCTACTATCAAACAAGCCAATTGTTTGGGGCAACATAACCCACAAAATTAACATATATTAATTCCATAAAATCCAATCAAATAAGTTTGTTCATATTACTGTTGCCCATAGTGGTAAAACACAGCATTGTATGTAAATAATTGTAGTGCTAGGCTATTGGCAAGCTATTTTTGCTTTAGCTTAAAATTAATAAAATGAGGGATATCACTTTGTTGCCCCAAGCCGTTCAGTTATTTAATTCCCCCATATATTTCAATAAGGTACCATATCAGATGCGATTAAAAATGTATACAAAAAACTTTTTTTTCTACAAAAATGTGTTGAGTAATAAATAACTTAATTCTTGTAATATTTCTTTAAGGGGGCAGATGACCTCATAGTTCCACCTCTTAAAACAACAATAACTATTTCATTAAGGTTTGGGTGATAAAATATTAATTATTGCTCGTCTCCCAAACTAATTGGACAGGATCATGTTGACTGACTGAAAAGCATTCCGTTCATGAAAATTTAATAGGAAGATTTCACAGCTAGGGGAGACGTTCTCTATTCAGTCAACTAAGACTTCACCAAGTTTTAGAAAAAAAATCCTGAGTGTTGCCTTTGTTATCTAAGAAAGAATCAATTTTCAGTCGCTAAACACAGTAGCCTATGTGCCCAAATAATTTGTCACACTAACTGGAAAGGATAAATTGGCCACATTGCTGTGTTGACTGTCTGGAAATAGATTCTTTTAATATTATAAAACTTGAGGGTAAGTCGATACTCACCATAGAATACTGTAATATTGGAATGCAAGAGAAATATACATGTCCTTGATGATATGGATTCAAAATAAGGTTGAATATTTGGAATAGTTTCCCTATGTTGGCTGACAAATAGACAGAACATATTTACTACAGTAATATTCAATTGTATTGAATTGTGCTCTTACCTGGGAATCTACCCATTCGTTTATCCACATTTTGTAATAAGGGTATAAAATAGGGAGACCAGAAAAAGAATTGAAGTGAACATATTTTTTAAACCATTTATTAACTTAATTCATATTAATTTATTCAAAATTCATTGATATTTTTTCTCTTTTTGGACTTTGGTTCCATCCCACCACCATTTTACCATTTTAATGCAACAGACATTAAAGAACCTCAATTAGAAGAGGAAAAAGTTTTATAATTTTAAATATAAATGATACAGTATGAAATTCACGGGCACTCACACATCCCAAGAGAAAAGATGCGAGTTCCAACACAATTATCATCTTGGCTCTATTATACAACTTCAACAACACTGAAATAACATCTTGATTCGACTCTGATCGAATTCGGGGGCGACAGCCGAGAACACTAGACACTGTTACACGAGGTGAACAAGTTTATTTATAAAGGCCCTCCTCCTTCATGTGGGCTTGTCACCAGCAGGTGGAAGCAATGAAGTACAACCCACAGGCGAAGTTGCCTAACCAAACACTAAACCTAATTACCCTAAATAAATATTGCAAATGGCATTGCTACAAATAGAAAACATAAGTAGGTTGTACAATTTACGGCTAAACCAACATTTCTTTTTCTTCACAAATTACCGGTTAACTAATTTTTCCCATAAAATCATTCCTCTTATGAAAATATTTGTTGCTTTGTTGGGACAGATCATTCCCTCTAGCAACTGCCTGCCATAGGCAGCATAACTTCAACTTCTAAGCTCCAGTGTCAGCAAGGATTTGTCTATGTAGCTCCGTGTTTGGTATACTTGGTCTGCTTCTTAGATCGCTCCTTGAAGAGTTGCTGGGGCAGATTGTGTGGGTGCACAGGCTGCTTCCACTGGTGAGGCATTCTCCCTCACCTTTGTCGATATGGTCAGTCGAGGGTTGAATGTCTCATCGTTGGAAAGAATTGCTTCAAACAACTTGTAAATCTCTCACTGGACTGAATCAGAATATGTTGAGCGACCGGAATCCTGGATTTTTGTAAACGTGACCTCCATATTCCAGAATTACATCCCCATCGGGTGCCTAAATAAGAAAGGAACACATAATTAAAAAAGAAGTGGACTGCCCATACAAAAGGTACTTCAAAATGGAAAATTCTTTTTTGCCCTAGGGGAACAAATTAGAAATAAGGAGTATGGGTATAAGTTTACAAGTATTTTAGTCGAAGCACTGCCCCGGGTTGCTATACCGTACACAGCTGCTTTTGAGACCATGGGGAGTGTCTGTGATGGTGCGATGATGTCCCTGAGAAGAAAAATGTATGTTGTCATGCATGTAATAGAAATAAAAATTGGTCTAGCATGGGAGAGCTGAGCCACAAATACCCTTTTTCTCTCAATAGCAACAGGTGGAATAGCAACTAGGAATTACTCCTAGGATCACTAGCACATTCCAAGGAACTTTTAAATGCAATCCTTTTGGTTGGTAGGCTCCAACACCAAATCCATAATGAATTTATTGCTTAGTATACAGGTACCTTCCAAGGGGAGCATAAGTTTGGAACTCATAATATAGCAGTCTCGAGTCATACTGTTATATGGTCAATGGTAACAGTAACAAGTCGCAGCTGGAGTTTCTAAAGTATTGAAATTAGCCAAAATACCTCTTCAAATGAAAAATAAATCAGGAAATGATGTACCGGTAGTAACTTAATAGGTGTTTACTCTCCTACTGACCATAACCCACCCACCATCCCACGTTTAGATCATGACTTATATAGTAAAATTCCAGCTGTGTCGGCCATTATCAGCGTGGATTATGTAACGTACAGTATTGTCAACCCCAACGTAACCCCATCCATACGGTACTAATCGTATAGGATGTCAAGGGTAGCGTTCTGTGAGGGGTTCAAATGAAAGTATCAGTGGTTTTGACAATGGTTACAGCCTAACACGTCCAATCCATGGGATTTTTGTCAATGGTTACAGCCTAACTTGTCCAGATCAATGGTTACAGCCTAACATGTCATCAACAGTGCCCCGCTTGCGGCACTTCAACCCGACCATTCTAACCTTTGTTTTGTCCAATTCAATGGTATAAGCCTGCGGGCGCGCGTTAACCATGCACACACCCCTGCACTCACAGTGGGGTTGTCGCATACCTAATCTTTAATTAGTGTGGTGTATTTTGTATCCCACATTCTGGCAATAATGTGTGCGCCTTGTTGACTCAACGACATTCATGTGCCCTCGGCACATGGCTGCCGTTGTTAAAAGAGCAATAAATAAAAGCACATATTTATGTAGTTTAGCATATATTTCAGGTGCAGTAGTGACCAGGGTTACTAATTTGAAGATGAAAGCCACAATGACGTCTGATGCAAGTGTAAAAGCCACGTTTTGGTCTCATTCAGAATTAATGTATCATCTTCTGGGTGACATTCCCAATACAAATTACTAACCATGATCACTACTGCACCGGTAATATGCTCTAAATTACGTAAATATGTGTTTCTATTTCTTGATAATTCAACGACAGCAGGCGGATGAGGTCTCTTCAACTGGTACCAAGACTTGCACATGCTGATTTCACTACAGTTACCAACATGTGAGATACAAAATATACCACATAGGTCTGGTCTGGATAAAGATTATTGATGTGCGAGTACCCTACTGTACGTGACAAAAGCCAAAAGCGTATATATGCCTAACGTGGGGGCCGCTCTACCCAATAATTATTGGTCCAGGCAAAACCCATTGGTCTGGATCTAACAAATTTTACTATTACAAAAAACAATTACAGTGAAATATTACACACATTAATAACACAGCAGCCAATAATTATTACACACATCAAATACGCACGTGGTGGACGTTACTCAGTAGCGGCGGAAGTTCCTTTTAGCGGGTGGGAGGATTACAGTACGGTACCGCCTATACACACAGTAGTACCATATTCGTGGGGTTGGCAATACTGCATTTGACAATAATTCACTCATATAATGGGACAGTTGGAATTTTGCTATATTAGTCGTGATTTAGAAAGGGGATGGTGCGTGGGTTATGGACAGCAGAGGAGTAATCATCTATTATCACATCATTTCCTGATTTATTTTCCATTAATAGAAAAGGTATATTGGCTAATTACAATGGTACTTTAGAAAATGTTAATGTATGATGAGCTCTCATTCAGCCTTACTGAGTGGTTCCTCCCACCATTAGGTAGGGTGGCCTTAATATTGCGATAGTACATATTTTGATGAGGGTAGGTGCCTTCGGTTGCATATAGTTCAAAGCAGTGGAAAGGCAGCAGACCACAGCAACATCACCACTGCATATACTGTACATGTAACTACCATCGTGTAAGTTTGAAATAATTTAATGATTTAAAAAAAAAAGTATATTGAACACCCATGGGTCAAATACAATTTGCTGTGACCATCACTAAGGATGATAAAATGATTTCTTCAAAACAAAGCAGACTTTACAACTGTCAAAGATTTTTAGAACACCAATTTTCTACAATAAACCTAAATTCTATTAGAAAAATTAGATGTGTTAAGAAGTGCCCAACTGCCTCTCAAGTTCCCAATTAAGGTTATCTCCTAAAGGACTAAAAACTGACATTGACCAGGGTGCCACCAACCACAGAAGTTAGCCTACGGTACCTACCTTGCCTTCTGGTCAAGTCAGCTCCACCATCGCTGGGAGGCCAATCTTAGCAGAATTTATTTATGTATAGACAAAATGAATGTTACAGTGGTACCAGTATGTAATTGTACTATATATGAACCCTGCTTGCTCTACTATACTGTAATTCAAGACTACCACCGATTCGACAAAAAAGCTTGTAGGCTACACAAAAGGCATAGGCCTAACGGTATCAGAGCTGAAATGTAAATTACTGCAATAAAATTCTACCTCTGGTATCTGATCCATGTGGAAAATGCGCAGCATCTTATCCATGGGAATTCATTGCCGGAGCTACCTCTTCCCACAAGACTTTCTGGTACTTTTGAAAAGATCCTTCCTCTTCCATAGGCCCTACTCATTCGTCCAAATGTCCGCAAATTAACCACTGAATTACCATTAAAGCAAAGTTTAACATGTTCTGCAAATACCATCCCAAGTACAATACGGTACTAGTTTTAAAACTTACCACCAAGAAGTGGGGGCCGATTTTCTCGATTAAACAGCCATCTCCATGTTTCTGCAGTTTTCTTGAATATAATTAGTGGCAAACTCGTGACCTAACATACAAGGAAGAGACATCAAAATGCTCAGAAAGAGAAAGTCAGAATAATTCCATAAATAACTCATCAGTAGCCTACTCACACATAATTTGGCCATGGGAAATCCGAAAGCTGTTTGGTAGCCTATATACACAGTAGGCTACATTTAAAACATCTTTCAGCCCAAAAGTATGGTTAACAGAGTTAAGAAAAGCTTCTGTTCTAAATATCGCGTTCATGTGCTACCGGTACAAAGTGGCATTTAATTTCAACCCGATTTAACAGCTGGAAGACTGTAATAGGTTTAAATCACACACAAAAATAGATTAAAAAATACGAGCCGGATTTCCCTTGGCCAAACCAATTCCTTAATACAACATAAAATAACTATTAAAAGTCATCATCCTTCAAGAAAACAACTAGACCTAGGCCTAGTGAGTTTAAAGTTGAATTTTAGAAGCGTAAAAGGTCCAATTACAACAATTATGCTATTGACAAACATTGTATTATATTACCTGTCGCCATTCTTGAGTGTAGATCTTCGTCTCTAGAATTTAAGAAACCTAATAGCTGAAAGCAACGGGAAACTACAGCCGTAATGCTATTCCCGAGGATATGCACCTCTCTATGCATAATTACATGTGATGATGGCCTCCTCCCTTGTAAAATTTCAATCCGGAGGAAAACTAGTCCCCCGTTCGGATCTCCGGGTGGGGACTACTCGAGAGGGGGTTAACATCACAGAAGTGACAAAGAGGAAATCTGACATTCTACGGATCGGAGCGTGGAATGTTAGAAGTCTGCTAGGAAGTGGAAGGTTAGAAAACTTAGAAAGGGAAATGGATAGGTTGAGGTTGGATTTGGTTGGGATTAGTGAAATGCGCTGGCAGGACGAACAGGACTTTTGGTCAGGAGACTATAGGGTCATTAGCACTAAATCAAACAATGGCCAAGCAGGGGTTGGCCTCATCTTGAGTAGGAAACTTGGACAGCGGGTGGAATATTATGAGCAATATAGTGAACGGATTATTGTAGCAAAAATCAATACTAAACCTACCTGCACCACAGTGGTACAAGTCTATATGCCTACCAGTCAAGCTGATGATGAGGATGTTGAAAAGGTCTACGAAGAAATAGACGAAATTCTGAGGTATATCAAGGGTGATGAAAATGTTATAGTAATGGGAGATTGGAATGCTGTGGTAGGAAAGGGGAGAGAAGGGAAGATAGTAGGAGATTTCGGATTAGGTGAAAGGAATGATCGAGGAAGCAGGCTGATGAAATTCTGCACCGAGCATAAGTTGGTCATAGCTAACACCTTATTCAATAACCACAATAGAAGAATATACACATGGATGAGACCAGGAGATACAGGGCGTTACCAAATCGACTTCATTATGGTCAAGCAGAGGTTTCGAAACCAGATTTTGGATTGTAAAACATATCCTGGTGCTGACATAAACTCTGACCACAATCTGGTTGTAATGAAATGCAGATTAAAGTTGAAGAAACTGAAGAAAAGTCAAAAGCCAAAAAGGTGGGCAATAGACAGACTGAAAGTAAAGGATGTAAACGAAAGATTCAAGAAGAGTATAAAGGAAGGACTAATCAAAACCCCTAAACAAACTTCAATTGCAGACGAATGGGCACTTTTGAAGAATGAAATAACAAAATCCGCAGAAGAAAACATTGGTAGGAAAGAAAGAATAGGTAGAAAACCGTGGATCACTCAGGATATACTAGAATTGATGGATGAAAGGCGGAAACACAAGAATCTAAGAGATGAAAAGGGGAAAGCAGAATACAGACGTCTGAGAAATGAGGTTAACAAGAAGTGCAAGGAAGCGAAAGAAGAATGGTTGAAAGAGAAATGTGCAGGTTTAGAAAATTGTCTGAAATTAGGAAAAGTAGACACAGCTTATCGAAGGATTAAGAATACTTTTGGGGAAAAGAAGACTAAGTGCTGTAATATTAAGGACACAAATGGAAAGCCTCTAACAGATAGGGAAGAAAAGGTTGAGAGATGGAAAGCTTACATAGAGGGCTTGTATAAGGGAAAGGAGATCGAGAATCATGTAATGGAAAGGGAGGAGGAAATTGATGAGGATGCAAAAGGAGATTTAATATTGAGATCAGAATTTGACAGAGCATTAGAGGACTTAGGCAGGAACAAAGCACCAGGCATAGATGATATACCGATTGAGTTGCTACGCTGCATAGGAGATGAAGGTCTGATCAGGTTATTTCACTTGGTGTGTAGGATTTATGAGACAGGTGAGGTACCCCCTGATTTCAAGAAGAATGTTATCATCCCTATACCAAAGAAATTGGGAGCTGACGGATGTGAAGATTACCGTACAATCAGCTTGATTACTCATGCTTCAAAGATCCTGTCTAGAATAATTTACAAGAGGATAGAAAGCCAGATAGAAATGGAGTTGGGTGAAGACCAGTTTGGTTTCAGGAGAAATGTAGGAACAAGGGAAGCTGTACTAAGTCTTAGGCTGATTTTGGAAGGTAGAATAAGGAAAGATAAGAGAACGTTCATGGCATTTGTAGACTTAGAAAAGGCTTTTGATAACGTTGATTGGACTAAATTGTTTGACATTTTGAAATCGATTGGAATAAAGTACAGAGATAGGAGGGTGATCTACAATTTGTACAGAAACCAGACAGCAGTCATTCGAGCTGAAGGGCATGAGAGAGATCCTGGTATTCAGAAAGGTGTAAGGCAAGGCTGCAACTTATCACCCATACTTTTCAATCTTTACATTGAACAAGCAATGAAGGAAATTGGAGAAAAATTTAAAGTGGGAGTGAAGATTCAAGGAGAAATAATTTCAACTCTGAGATTTGCTGATGACATAGTCATCTTGGCCGACAAGCCTGAGGATTTGAATGAGTTTTTGACTGGTATGGATTCCGTCTTACGGAAGGACTTCATCATGATAATTAATAAATGTAAAACAAAAATACTGGAATGCAGCCGAAATAAATCAGAAACCTTTATGGAGATCAAATTGGCAGGTGAAAAGCTGAAGGAAGTAGGAGACTTCTGTTACTTAGGAAGCAGAATAACCAGTGATGGACGAAGCAAAGAGGATATAAAAAGTAGGTTGGCTCAGGCAAGGAAAGCCTTTCTACAAAAAAGGAATCTGTTGACATCGAATATAGATTTAGGTATTAGGAAGTCATTTTTGAAAGCCTTTGTCTGGAGCGTGGCGCTCTATGGAAGTGAAACTTGGACTATTGGTGCAGCAGAAAAGAGGAGAATTGAAGCATTTGAAATATGGTGTTACAGGAGAATGATGAAGATCAGATGGGTCGATAGGGTTACAAACGAAGAGGTATTAACGCGAGTGGGAGAGGAGAGATGTTTCTGGCGACTGCTAATGAAGAGAAGAGATAGGTTGGTAGGACACATACTAAGACACCCAGGAATAGCAAGCTTAGTTATGGAAGGAAGGGTCGAGGATAAGAACTGTAGGGGTAGACCAAGGTTAGAATATGTTAAACAGATTGCCTCGGATGTAGGGTGTGGTAGCTATGTAGAAATGAAACAATTAGCTCAGGACAGGGAGGCATGGAGTGCTGCATCAAACCAGTCAAAAGACTGAAGACTCAAACAACAATAGTTTCATTCGCCGAACGTGCAGAACTTGATCAATTTGATTCCGCCCCATGCGCAGCAAGTCAGCAGAAACAAGCTAGCAAGCTAGCAGAGAAAAAGTTTGCTGGCTCTGCTGAGCCTTTGCTACCTACGTCACATCCGCTAGCAAGCCCGCTGAACGGCAAACTCAGAATCTGCTGACCGTTTGCTGGCCAGCAATGAGCCCGCTGAACGCGCCCAATCAAAAATGTCACGTACTAGGCCTATACGTGTGCATAGTTTAAAGCTGTCGGCTTGCATACTTTCTGATATATGGGTATTTGGATAAAATAAATTGAGAGCATTTATTAACAGTTGGCATCCCTGGTGGCTCTCAAGAATATGCTCAGTCATATCTGTTTATGTACACATAGCACGTACGAAATTTGGTTGAAATCCGATTGATAGAGTAGAAGTTATATGCATTTAAAATGTGGACCTATCAGCAGGCTCAGAATAATTTTGGCAACACTGCCATGTAAGGACTCCTGGAAATTAAACTGCAGTATTATTATCTATACATGTGCCAATTTTGAAATAGCTCCCATTCATACCTTCCAAGATATCCAACATGGAGCTGAAATTTCAATTGCGATTTTTCAGCAGTTGGTAGCACTGACATTTTCAAATATGGCCGTGAGCTATTCAGGTATAGATCTTTACTCCTACCAAATTTTGTTTCGATTGCTGCAGCCGTTTGGGAGATAATAGGGGGACACACACACACACACACACACACAGCCAGACAGAAAGAAGGACAGACAGACAGACAGACAGACAGACAGAAGGACAGGCAGACAGACAGACATTTGCCCGATCTCATAAGTCTACTTTTTCCTCATTTTTGCAAAATGTGAAAAGTAGGCTAAAAATAGTATTGAAATATCAGCGGATTTGGATAAAAGTCATGCGGATGCAGAAGTATTGTTCATCTGCGCAGGGCTACTCACAGCGGGTTTGCTTTGTCGTTTAAAACAAGATTTATCTTGTCGATTGACGTAACAAAAAGTTAAATTGTGCAATTATTGTATGCAAATGTTGCATCAGCTAACATTTAATAACATGCAAGTATCTAACATTCTACGATCACATTAGCGAACAGGTTGTAACTTGTCATCATGATCTTGCACAGTTTCCAGCTACTGGCCAGGTCTGTTTGGAACACAAGCCTCTCCAACGTCTTCTGTCTTCCCACCATCTCTCAGCCTCCACCCTTGCCTCTTCCACCCCCTTCAGCCACCGGTCTCTCGGTCTCTTTCCTTCCCACTTCGTCTCGTGTACTCTCCTGGGTATCATCTTCTCCTCCATTCGTTTTACATGTCCATACCTTCTCTATACCATCCTGTAATGGTTCCTCCTTCATTAATTCTCTGGTCCTCTCATTTCTTATTCTGTCCATCTTTGTAGCTCCAATACTGCTTCTCAAGAACCTCATCTCACTGGCCTGTATTTTGCTCTTCTCCCTTCCTTTCATAACCCAGGTCTCGGAGGCATACGTTAGGATAGGGACATAGTACGTCCGATATATGATCTTTTTGCTGTTCTGAGGGACATCCTTGCTCCATAACATGCTTCTCACACTCCTCCGGAATGCTTCTGCCTGCCTCCCCCGCTCATTTATTTCTCTATCGTTTCTTCCATTATCTTGTATCAGGCTTCCCAGATACTTGAAACTCTCCACTTTCTTCAGCTGTTCCCCACCAATTGTTATTCCCGTTGTGGTTCTTTCCTTCTTCCTTGTTGTGATCACCATCTCACTCTTATTCATCCCATACCCTTGTATTATTCCTTCCCACACGTCCAACTGTTCCTGTACCTCCTCCTCCTTGTTTCCCCAAATCATCAAATCATCTGCAAACACCATTGCTTTCATCTTTCCTTCCCCAATTACTTGTGCCACCTGGGTCATTATGTCATCCATCACCACAATGAAAAGTAACGGTGACAGTGCACTTCCTTGTTTCAGGCCGTTTCTCTGTTCCAACCAGTCTGATCTCTCTCCTCCCACTTTCACACAGCTCACGCTTCCCTTGTACATCTCCTTTATCCTCTTTATAGTCCATTTCTCTACTCCTCTATCCTCCAGGGACTTCCATACTATGTTTCTGCATACACTGTCATATGCTTTCTCAATGTCCAGGAAGGCCATCAGTAGATCTGTTCCATACTCATAGTGCTGTTCTTGTAACTGCCTTACAGCAAAAATCAAATCCACTGTGGACCTTCCTGCTCTGAAGCCATGTTGTTCTTCCCTCATCCCTCCTTCTATCCTTGTCCTAATTCTCTTTTCCAAAACTTTCTCGAAGATCTTTGCACAATGACTCATCAGTGCTATTCCCCGATAGTTTCTGCAATCTGTTCTACTACCTTTCTTGAAGATCGGGACAATGATTCCTTTTTTCCAGTCCTCTGGAGTCTTCCTTTCCTTCCATGCTGTCCTCATCACTTGGTACAACAACTGTATCCCCACCTCTCCTGCTGCTCTCACCATCTCCACACTCAACTCATCCACACCCGGTGCCTTCCCTCCTTTCATCTTGTTCACTGCATCTTCCACTTCTTTCCATGTTAAGTCCTTTTCTGTTTGCAGTTCATCTTCCTCTTCCCCGACTTCTTCCTCCTCACCATCTTTTCCATTTGGGTTCAGAAGTTCTTCAAAATATTCTTTCCACATTTTCTTCAGTTCTTCCCTATTTTCTATCTCTTGTCCCCTTTTGTTCACCATTCTAACATAATCCGTAGGATCCTTCCGCCTCTTATTTTTTACCATCCCATGCAGGACCTTTTTTGTACCTTCACTATCCTCCTCCATCATCTTTGTCCACTCTTCCATCCACTTCCTTCTCTCCTCAGCCACTACTCTCTTCGCCTCCTTCTTTCTTTCCTGGTACTCTTCCCTTGTCTCTACCGTCCTATTTTGATACCACCTCCTAAAGGCTCTATTCTTTTCCCTTACTATATCTTTTGTCTTCTCATTCCACCATGGTGTTTCCTTCCACCTCTTCTTACTACTTGTCCTCCCACATACTGCTTCTGCTGCACCTACTAGTGTCTTCTTAAATCTAGCCCATTCCTCTTCCACCCCTCTTTCTTCATCTGTTGGAATTCCTTCCTTTACCATTTTGAGGTACTCGACCCTTCTATCCCCTTCTTTCAGTTTCCATATCCTTATACGTCTTTCCTGGTTCTCAGTCCCTTTCTTCTCCTTACTCCCTCTCAGGTTCATTACCAGCAATCGATGGTCGCTATCCAGGTTCTCCGATGGTATTACCTTGATGTCCGTGATGTTCTTATTTAGTTCTTTCTCATACAGTATATAGTCGACCACCGACTTCCTGGTCAAGTCATCACTGTACCATGTGATTGTGTGGCTCTCTCTTTTCTTAAACCAGGAGTTTCCAACTAGCAGGCTGTTCCTCTGGCAGAAGTCCAACAGTCTCTTTCCTTCCTTATTTCTTCCGCCCCAACCCTCTGGTCCTAGAACACCCTCATAACCTTGTCTTTCTCTTCCTACATGGGCATTGAGGTCCCCCATAACAATCATATTTCTTCCTACCAGCTGCTTCGGCAATTCCTCTTCAAACTCCTCCTTCTCTTCAGAGGCGCAGCCTACTTGTGGAGCATACACTTGCACTATTTCTACGGTCTCTCCCCTCAGTGCTACTTTCACTTTCATCATCCTATCACTTATTCTCCTCACTTTTTCTTTTAAACCATCTCGTACTACTACTCCCACTCCATTCCTCTTTCCCTCTTCGTTCCCACTCCAGTACAGTCTATAGCCTTTTCTCAGTTCTCTCCCTCCTTCCCCTTTCCACTTTGTTTCTGCCAATCCCAATAAATCCAACTTCCTTCTTTCCATCATATCCACTATCTCCTCCACCTTCCTCGTTCTTAGGTTTAAAGTTCCAAATCTTAGTTCGTGTGTACAGCCGTGTCGTCGTCTATTAAATCCATCATGTCCGAGGCTCGTTCCATTTTTGAAAGCATTTGGTTTCATCCACTACTGGCTTGCTGGGCCTATCGTAGCTTCACCAGAGGCCCGTTAGCCGTCACTTTTCAGGGTTCCTGTAGGACCTTCACAGCTACCGTAACGGTCCCGGGGCACAAGAAGTCCCCGCTGTACTTCGCCCCTACAGGCGATCCCCTACTTTGTGCCGTTGTCCGTCTCCCACGACGTGGACGAGGGGTTGGACTTATGGGAGACAGGTTGTAACTTGTAAGTGTATAAATATTTTAAAAAGCAACGCGTCAAAATTTGTTAAATCAGGCTTTACTTTCAACTGCTACTATTTTTCTACCACTTAAAACTGCCCATTCATATTTGCTCTCACTTTTGCACCCACTTTAAACTATTATTTTTATGACAGAGTTAACTTTACTAGAGATTAGTTCATATAGGTAAGAAATGGGCCATACTAGACTTGCTGCTACCTAGTTTCGGCTACTTTCCATGTCAGACTTTCCCGAGCATTGCCGGAGACTGTCGAAGGTTAACGATTGGATTAGGAGTGGGAAGCGGGTAACAATAGAAACACAATTCAGAAAGTAAGCCATATTTTCAAAGCTAAAAATCTTAAAAAGGTCATATATTAGCTTAAACGAAAGGTCTCTATGTTCTGTATCATTAGAACAAAACATGGGTATTTTTAATATTTTTTCCAGAAAAGTTCAATTTGGAAAGTAGGCTATATTTTCGAAATTAATAATTACAAAAAGTTAAATGTTGGCTCGAATGAATGCCACTACTATAGTGATAATCAGTCTTCCAGTCCTATCATTATAAATTCATTACATCCTCTCTTCTTTCTGTAGCAGGTTTAACCCTGTCGACAACAACCGCGCCCCTTTCTATTACGTCATATGATGTGAGGTTCTCACAATTTGACAAGCGAGTTCATGTTTCGCTGACGTAATCGTAGAATAAACACCTATGTTCCCACGCACACACCGCAGGCAAGTCAGACAATGGTAATGACAAGAGAAAAGAAAGAAGGATGAGGGATTGTTAACATTGGAGATGTAGATCTGGAAGTAGTAAAGCACTTCAAATATTTGGGAAGTGAATTGATGGGAAATGCAAGATTGGTTAATGGAGATCAACAATGTGGGAGTGTGTTCTATCATTAGGTTCGGAGTTTAATTTGGAATAAAGACATACCACAAGACTTACCAATGACGTATGGAGCCAATGACGAGGAGAGATGAAAGTAGAATACACGCAGCCAAAATGAAATTCCTGAGGAGTGTGGTAGGGAAGACTAGGAGAGATACAGTGAATGTACAGAAGCTGAATGATAAGTTGGAGCAGAACAGATTGAGATGGTACGGACATGTGGAAAGGATGAATGATGAAAGAACGCTGAAACAAGTGATGGAGAGATGGATGACTGGAAAGAGGGATGAGGAAGAGTACAGAGGATGGATTTGGTGTGAGAGTGGAGTGGACTTCAGTGGTTGAGGAAGGATGGAGTACAGACAGAGTAAAGTGGAGGGCTGTCATATTAGCTCTGACCCGACCCAAGCTGGTAAACGGAAAATGATGATGATGATGATGAATCAAGGGAAATTAAAACAAAAGGGCAAGATATATTTCATGATGATTGTTTTCCTTCTTGAAAAATTGCACAGAAAATAATTTAAAAAAAATAATCATGTCTTGAAGGCGGACGAGGAATTTCTTCCCAACGGCAGAAAGAGTGGAGGAACCTAGTGGAGTAAACCATGACAAAACAATCATTTTGGACTAACAATCCGATCTTATTTTGGAATTTATTTCCTAACGTGTACAGTCGCAGAATATGAATGATAGCAGGTTAACCAAACAGATTTGTAAATAACTTTCGAAAAAGAAATCGACATCAGCTTGGTTTCAACAAGTAAAGAAAGATTTAGAAAAAAAACTATGTAAGAGAAGAAGATGCACTAGAGAGAGAAATTTTCAAAAAAAAAAAGAGGTATTGTGAATGGAAGGACTCCAAGGAAGGGAATATAAGAAAACAGGCTCAAAATGGTTGGAAGAGAGAAAGAAGACACACAGCCAGAAGATGAAGGAACACTGGAGGAAGAAGAAGAACAAAGGACTAAACATTGAAATTGGTTCGTGGTCCTCAGAAGAGCCTAACGGAGAAAGAACAAGAAGAATCATGCCTCTAATAACACAAAACAACAATTTAAATAAACTCTTTTTTTTTTATTATTTCTTTACAATTTAAAT
Source organism: Meconema thalassinum (assembly GCA_946902985.2). Classification (NCBI taxonomy): domain Eukaryota; kingdom Metazoa; phylum Arthropoda; class Insecta; order Orthoptera; family Tettigoniidae; genus Meconema; species Meconema thalassinum. Next base: position 343,840,631 of record OX336395.1, read on the forward strand.
AGTTACAGGGAAAACTGTGCTATACATCATATAAATGCAATTGTCAGTAAACCATAGTTATAAAAAAAATTACAGTTCATAGATTGTTCCTTTTTTCAAATATGACTGAAAATAAATAATCTTGCTTCCTTCCGTAAGCTTGCAGCAGTTCACATTCTCAACCCAAAACTACCGAATATATTCATTAAAAGAAACATAAAAATATATATAATAATATATAAAAACTTAATACATGGCACACATGTACTTAAAATAAATGAAAAGGGGATATAATATATTATATTGTGCTCTTTGAATTGCCTTCCTTGAGCCTTGCTTCTTCTCATCTAAGATACAATTCAGGTCCCATACAATTTGTAAGTCACTGTATCTTAATTATCGTTGCAGAGGAATATAATAGGAATGTTAAGTTACAGATGGGAAGCACTTTCTGGAATGTATGTTACAATGTTATTCTGTCTTTACTCAACACAGGATGGAATTGTAATACAGAGCTTTCAAATATTGCAATGCTGCCAACCACAGAGACTTCTCGGTGTTCTCGAAGTGTTGCGACTATAAATACCGATAAGGGGGCATCCATTAACCTTTTCACTCCCAAGCCCGAGTTAACTCGGACATCCGAGTGCCTTCCACTGTCCCAACCACGAGTTAACTCTTATTTCAAATGCCCCGCTCTCTCCCGGTCCCGAGTTTAGTCACTATTTCACCCCCAGGTAAGGGTAGTTTTTATTTTGGGGTGGAAATAAGTCTTCCATAGAAAAAGAGGGTTCACCCCGAGTCCTACGATACCCCATATGTTTAAATCCGATTATTGGTTAGCAAATACTAAAAAGCTGATGACCTATTAGTTTTGGGTTCTTTTTATTTTAATAACTCATCTATAAATAATCATTTAAAAAGCCCGCCCTCTTACAAAAGCCCTAATTGCGCATGCTTACAAAAAATCACCATTTCACCCCTGGGTAAGGGTAGTTTTTATTTTAGGGTGGAAATGGGTCATCCATGGGAAAGGGGGTGTTACCCCGAGTCCTACGACATGTCACATGTCAACATCCGACCATGGGTTCAGGAAATATCAACATAAGTGTAGTTAGGCCCCCCAATTATCCCATCATCGTAATCCTCAGGGACTCACCACTTGCTTTACTGCCTAGAAACCCCAACCTATAACCCGGGATGGGACATGCATAAGCAGGAAAGATACTTGGGAGTGAAAAGGTTAAGTACTCTATGCTTATCCAAGTCTGGCTTTTACCTCGAACTCCAGAAAGAATCTACGGTATCTGTTGCCTCGCTCGTCGTGAGGTCTCTGTGGCCAGGATTGTTTCTACCGGAAAACCTTAGAGATAAAGGATAAAGATAAAGGAAATTGTTAGTTTTCACAAAAGTCGCAATTTGAAAAGAGGACAATTTCCAACATTATCATAATTCATTCGATTGTAAACAACATAAGAAACTTATTGTAGTAATATGTATACAGAAAATAAAATATACGTTGTTAGTAATAGCACTGCTCCGTAGGACCAGGATTTGTGTGCATTTTAAACTTGAACCCTAACAATTATCATCAAACAGTTCTCTTACTTGACTGAAATATTAATACTTTTGTGGAGCAGTTCACATTCTTTAACATAAAAAATATATTCATTGCATGTTATACATAGCTGCCTTAGCAGAATGTGCTCAAGATTGCAGGTTCATAATTGGATTTATGAAGGGTAGGCATATGTCATCTAGTTTCTCTTATAGATGGTGGGTAAAAGACAGACATGGAGGCCTTCTCTCCAATTGGCCCACTTAGGACCACGCATATTCAACTGTACGGTCTTGACCTTCGCCCAGTATTGACGCATTTTCTGTCGATGAAACTCCTTTCTTTCAGTAGTCTGGGGGGACCTTTCCTCCGAGGTTTCTCCAGAAAACCATGGACTTCCTTCAAAGCAGTCTATTTATTATTGTATGTTATTTTCTCGATCTTGGCCATCTTAGGACCACATTTGTTTCCTGTCTCATTTCTTGTTCTCTAATAATTTCCATCCTTCTTTACACTCTGCATCCACTGATTACTCTTGGTTTGTTCGTCTGGTGTTATCCATTCTCTTCCTGATCTTATCCGACATTCTTGTATAGGTCTGCCTGCATTCCCTCAGTGTCATCTCCTTATCTTCATTTTTTAAGACCCCTAAATTTTTCTTTTCTTTTTCTCTAGCTCTTCTATTTATTCTGTTCTCGTGGAGAACATACGAGGGCAAATCAATAAAGACTAGTTTACATACTCCATGTCCTCCCTGATGAGGACCATCCAGGATGCCCATACCACCTAAGCCTTCCTTCACGCAGTTTTGCCAGGATTGGTGCGACTCCTAGTTGTTGCTTTTTACTCAATGTAAATAAATAGTATTGACTAGTTGGAGCCAAATTCATATATTTGTATAAATCATTGTAAGTCGATGTGGAAGCATCAAATTAAACAACCAATATGGTTTTCTTTACAGCAAGCTATCCACGTTATTCATGGCATTAGTCCAATGCACCATCGGAGCATTTGCATTTCCATTACATGCAGGACCTGGCCAGCAGTGCTAGTGGGCATACGACGAGTCACACAGATGCGGACATGCGCCATCACTACAAGCGAGGGACAGGACCACGCTCCCTGTATTCCGTCTTCTTGATATTCAGCCCACGTCCAAAATCTCCGAGCCGTTCATTCCTTTCTTGACTTGACCTTGCAGATCTTCACGATAGAACATTTGACAAGAAAATAAAAAATATCAGAATATATTCGCAATGATAACTATTTTAATCTTCTTTTCATACTTGCTAGTCATATTATTTGTTTTGATTTTGAATCAGCTTACAAAATTAAGTAAAGAGTAAAGGACAAAAGAAAATTATCCATTGTATCGAGACAAAGTCAAGAAATTAGACAGTGGCTAGTTTTTGTTTGCAATGATTTCTATTAAAACATATCATCACAGAATATTCACTGCTCTGGTACCGTTTATAGCACCATAATACAAGGTGTCCGGGTTACAGGAATAATAATATAAAATGTAATAACTTGAGAAATAATGGAGATATTTATTGTCAGTTTGTTTCTACAACTAGGGTAACTCAAAATGTTTTCTGTGTTCGCTTGCGGTGGTACCACTTGCGCATGCGCGTGTAACTGCATTGTTCATGAGAAGCGCGTCAGTAGCCATATGGACTCCACAGCAGAAGGTGTTCTGTATGCTTTCGCTCGCGGAGTTATAATCTGTTACACTAGTACAACGTATATTTCGGCGTGAGTATGGACTGTTACCAACGGATGATGTTCCCACTTACATAACAATCAAGAAATAGAATTTCATGAAATAGAATTTCTTGAATCGTGATTGGGAGAGGTAGTCCATCAATTGCTTGGCCCCCTAGAAGCCCAGACATTACGCCACTTGATTTTCTCCTGTGGGGGTTTGTCCAGAATCAAGTGTACCAGACACCAGTTCGTGATCTACCAGATCTGCATCATCGCATTTGTGCAGCTATTGCAAATGTTACAATGCTGCAGAACACTTGGAGAGAAGTGGAATACAGATTACATGTCTTGTCGCGCCACTAATGGTGCACATATCGAGATGTGTTAGGTATGTAAAGAACATTTTGAGTTACCCTATTCCTATCTCCACTACTTCTCAAGTTATTAAATTTTATATTATTATACCTTTAACCCGGACACCTTGTATAGGGCCTTCCGTTTTCCTGCTTATGTCAGATCGGAGCAAATATGACAGCCCTCCATTTTACTCCATCCTTCCTCAACTACTCTCACACTGTCCTTCACGAAATCCATCCTCCGTACTCTAGGTCTTCCTCGTCCTCTCTTTCCAGTCATCCGTCTCTCCATCACTTGTTCCGTCGTATATTCATCCTTTCCACATGTCCACACCATCTCAATCTGTTCTGCTCCAGCTTATCATTCAGCATCTGTACATTCACTCTATCTCTCCTAGTCTTCTGTACCATACTCCTCAGGAATTTCAGTTCTACTTTCGTCATTATTGGTAAGTTTATTTATTTTCTCGTATGGTAATTTATACAATATACAATTATACAAAACAAGGTATAATCAAACTTTAAAGTCCATCCGTCTCAACCATTCGGTTAAGTCGCGCGTGAGACCGAACAAATCGTCAGGAATGCCAGGGTACGAATAAGGAGGACAGCGTTGGACCAGATGTTCGATCGTCTGTTCTTCCAGGTTACACTCACACCTTGGTGAGCTGATCCAGCCCCCACTTGTACCTGAAATAATTGCTGCAACCATGTCCAGTCCTCAGCCTGTTGATGCGGCACCAGAAGTTCCTCGGTGAGTCAAAGCCGTTTGGTTTCTTCGTGGGATCAAGATGGTGGGCACTTGTTCCCAATGTTTTACTGTAGTTGACCACTCATGCTTCCAGCTTTCATTTAGGTCAAATCCAGCAGCAACGAGTTGCCCCGCAGTGACACTTACTGGTCTTCTAGATTGCAGTCGTTGCTGTGATGGATGGCAGAATTCTTGGTGCAATGGTAAAGAGGGTGATGCAAAGATTTTCTTAGCTTCCCTTAGTAGAGCTTGCTTCCTCCTTAAGTGAGGTGGAGGGATGTGTCTCAGCATGGGTAACCAGTGACATGGAGTTGATTTGATGGTCTTGATTATTTGAATCCATTGTGGATTCTTGTAGGTCCGCATTGACAAGATGATAGACGGAGTTTCTTCGACATTTTGTCATTTCAAGTAATAGGTCTTGTGGCATGCCTTTATCCCAAATTAAACTCCGAAACTGTTGATAGAAAACACAGGCTCTTAACGTACGATGCAAGGAAGATATTTGCATCTTTATATCAGTGGATAAAAAAATAAAATACCTATAATCATATCCAAATCCTGATCATACTGATCTGTACATTAATGGTATTCTATAACATATTTTAATAATTAAAATAATATGCCTTATACGTAAATATATTACATTTTTCACGATTTCATTACAATGGACCCGACATCAAACGGGGAAGTCCATGGAGATTAGTTTCATTTAACAAACTATGTACAATGGAGAGAATGTACACAATCCAATCTGACAGCACCAGCCTAACAGTCTTTGTGACCAACTCGGACCTTTTAGTTCTAATAATGACACCTCACAGAAAATTATAACAAAAGAAGAGTTGCTAGGAGTTATCAACAGTATGGGCTTGACTGATCGTCTCAGTTCTTGTTATTTGATAAATCAATGTCATGCTTGTTCATTGTTTCTTTGGCTGTTCTCAAAATGTCCTCCTCTTAAGACACCATCCCCCTCCGAAGGTTGGCGATCCAATTGAGTATGTTTATGAGCGAGGCAGTGGCTTGGATTATACCAAAAATGAATCATTTGAGTTCTACAAATTGAAATATTTCTATAAATGTTCATCCATACCATTGGCCCAAGAATTCCTATGTTTCCCCACAGATCTAAGAGTTGTTCACCTCTTCTGATGTGCCCGATGTTCTTTGATGTGCAACGGAAGCTCTTTACTTTTATTCATATGTAGAGATTTGAAGTTATTCTGCCAGTGTTGCCTTGCCATTTGTATCTCTTCAGTCGGTGAACACGACTGGGCGGGTTACAACATATAAATATGTAAACGCACTCCTGGGAAAAATTACATTTATTAGTTAATTATCCTAAAAAAATCCTAAATTGCCCAATTTGACAGTGACAGTTAACTAATATAGGAGTGTGTTTATATCTCGTACCCTCATGTTGACCGACTGGAGAACTTCCATTGGTCTTCTCCTCTAAGCACGATACTAAGAGCATTCTAAAACTTCCATCCAGTAGATTCGAGTGTCCAGCTTTCAAACCCATACAGAAGAACATCGCAACATCTCAAAACTCCCCTTCCTAAATAAACTTAGATGGTTTGCGCACGTTAAGAGAATGGGAGAGGGAGGAATTCCAAGATGAACTGTAGATCTACGTGACCGTTAATCACGCAATCATCAGCCACAGAACCTCCTTTCTACCTGGAATCCACACCAAGGACATGGCATTTCAGTTTGAAAATCTCACATGCATTGACCAGGTCCATCGTGGTGAGAGGCCAACAGCTTGCACTCAGGCACTTTGACTGAATCAAGACAGTATGATAAGTGGCCTGGATAGAGGAACAGCAAGGTCATCTGCCCATGAGTAAGGGGCATATCAACCAAGCTGGGAAACCGATGTTGATGATCCCTACTTCATAGAAAACTTGGGAGAGTTAACAACTATTTTCTTTCCCACTTGCAGAAATTACGACAAAGAAACTTTTAAGCCGTCAGACAATGAACTTCCACAACAGTTGACAAATGTTGTCAAAATTTGTATGTTTCTGAGTATTTTTTACTGGCCAAATATGGCATTTTTTTAAAACTTTTAAATCAACAAATCTTGAACCTTATGTGGAGACAACCAATTAAGCCCATGTTTAACAACAATCAATACTCAGCAAACACAACCTCATTATGTTTATCAGATTCTTATGTGCTTCAGAAATAATAATCCTTCTTCTAGGCCTCTATGAAAAACCTCTATAAATTCAGGAAGACCGCTGAATGGACAGTTTACTATTACTTTCATTTATGCAAAATGAAGTCGCCAACACACATTAGTACCTTTAAATCATCACTCACGAGATAGAGCTTCAATTATATTGAAAATTTATATAAAAGACATCAAACTCTAAAGTAAAACGCACTTCCATAAAAAGTTAAAGCAACATATCTTTCTCTTACCTCATCGAAAGTAATCTTTCTTTGAGCAGCCATGACTGATCTATTTTTCTTTCTCTCTGTGTGGAATGCTCTAAGGAGGCGACTAAAAGAGAAGGGTGTGTGTAGCCCACCTAACGGTGCATCCATGGTGAGTAATGCCGTGAGCAATTACCGATACTTCCAACTGCAACATTTACCTGCAAGGCGTTGGAGCTAAGGAAAACTGATTAGAACTGAATCTTTCGAGATGCCGTGTATCCTTAGAATATCTTGGAAGGAACAGCATAAGGACTGTTCGTGGGACATTTAGTTACAAGTACAGACTTGAAAAGTAAAATGGTGTAAGGTACAGAAACCTGTGGCCCAGTGGTAACGTTCTCGCCTGCTGTGTCCCAAGCTTCCAAGATTGAAACCAGGCGCAGTCAGCTGGCATTTGAAGGTGCGCAAATGCGAGAGGGCCGTGTCAGTAGATTTACTTCGGGATAAAATTTCGGCACCACAGTGTCTGTAAAAGCCGCAGTAGTTAAAAGGGACGTAATGTAACTCTCCCTAAGGAGCCACGGGACCTTCTTTTCTATTTAATGTGGAATCCGAACCACAGGACTAAGCACGAAGAGAGAGACAGGGTAGAAGTTCCTCAATCGCTGATATAAGGGTTATTAAGTCTGAGGAACAGGGATTCTCACCCTATATTTCCCGAGCCCTGACGCCATCATTCTTTAAGAGATGGGCATTTCTTTTATTATATACGAATTGCAGCCAATGGTCATAGCAACGTATTTTAACTGAATGCCCGTAGACTCCCAACTTCGAGTAGTTTCAAGTTTGGGTACCAGATGCTACTGTCACTGACACCTAGCAGCAAATATTGGAACTTGATAGAGCGTTTCTAACCAGCCAAATATAATCTACAAATTTGGCTACACACTACCAATTGCAGTGGTAGGATCTTTTACATGACGCTTTTAAAAATCCGACAACTTTGGTCGGGTTTGAACCCGCGATCTTGGGCACAGCAGTTCAGCATGCTACCAACTACGCCACCATAGCCGCATTCCTTTTATCCTTATCATTTCCTACACGAGGAAGATAGCAGGCAGCCATTTGGCTCAGTGGCTCAGAATGTGTAAATGAACAGAAACGTACATTACTTGTAATACTACTTGTTTGAGTTGCGAGTCTTATCAGACAGGTTTAGCCCTGGAGAGCACAGCGGTGTAGAGTGGCACGGGGAGATGCCTGAATACTTCCCTTCCTGAGAGCATAGGCGCATATGACAGTAGGTTATTACGCTGCAGTAGTATAGTGCAGAGCTAACTGCCGGTAACTGTACAATAGGAGAAGACTCAGTCATCTGTGGCGACAAACTCTAGCAGCACTCTCTGTTGTTGGCAAACAGTACAATTAATTATTGCTTATCCAGGCCAAATTTAAATACACTAAGTTACTTACAACAATTTCTCTGGCCTTTTGAAACTTCAAATACAAACAGCTTCAACTAAACAGCTTCAATTAAAAGAGATTCCACTGACAAGCTTCCAGCTCGTAGGTTGTATATTGTCCACGCCATTAGGTCGAAGGTAAAGCATCAAACATTTAATGCTCTATCTTCCTCCGCTGAACTATTTGCACAATACAAAGTACAATACCTTTTCTCAGTGTAGCCAAATTAGCACTTGAGTGATAATTTTCATAGAATGCCATAAATGTAACCATTTTGGTAAAGTATGTTCCACATTGACTCTCAATACATATATATATATATTCGTTTATGGCCTTTAAATACCACGTTAGGCAACAATTACACATTATTGGAAGCCTTCTTCGCATTCTTTCTCTGGCAGCCTGGCTTCGTTCTTCAACTTACAATATAATATATTCAATTTGGAGTTTCTTTTTAAATTTCCCACCTTAGACAAAATTCATTTATATTTTAGTTTTTACACGGTGTACATGTTTCAGGCCTAGTCGACGCTTCTTCAGCATCCTACAATATTCATAAACAAACACTCAAACTCAAAACCCACAAAAAATCCTAAAATCCTTTAAAATATAAAAATGCCCCATTATATTCCATGCAACCTCAGTAATTCCGCCTACGTTATCCCAAACAATAGGGTTATCTCATACCAAACATTTCCGCCAGATGTCATCAGTGTTCTATGTGAGACTCCTTTGATTTGCCTTCCGTTAGCATTCTATACATTGAAGAGTGACAAGTTGATCATTCTAAAGCGTTCGTAACAGGCTATTGTGAGTTATTTGAACTAAATAATAAAATGGTCCTATACACAAGGTGGCGACAGACTTTGCTGGACAAATTTCCCTGATATTATTTTAGCGGATAATGTATTAATTAGTATATAATCTTGCTAACGATTCAGATACGAAGCTGGTAGTCAGCGAGGGGAATTGCGCTACGTTTTTCGCTGTGCCAGGTTACAGTTGCAAAATGATTCTCACTCGCTTGATGCAAAATTTGTTGTATTTTAGATTCGTAAATTTCTTTTTAAGTTTCTTCAAACTTCCCTGATATTTTCTACACCTTAGCGAAATTCCCCGACATTTCCTGGTTGTCGCCACCATGTGCGCTAGCTGTTGGCACTAGTTTGGGGCATCCCTATTGCACACGGTTACAAAGTTCAGTTGCACACATATTTAAAACGATTTAAAAGGACCAAAATGTTTTTATTTTTTGAATTGTCCTGCAATTGGCGTTAAGCTATTCTCTATTTATGTCTCTGGTCAAGTCGATCTTAAATGTGTATTGAACTCGTCAATTCTATGTCGTGAAGATTTAAATAATCGTTATATGTCCAGGTGGAAATCATTTCCTATAAAATCAGAACAACTTATTACGGTGTTGTATTTCGATAGAAACAACGTTAAGAATTTGGTGGGAGCTGTGCTATTTTTGCTGTAAATCACCCGATTCGAATACACACGGTTACCCTTAAGCATTAAAATATAAGTCGATGTTGAGTCAACATAGAGTAAATTCAAACAAAGAAATACATAAATAAATTACACGTCTACTTTATCACCGTTATTCAATTCAAGAATACGATAATGCAAAGTAATCGGATGAATTTTATCAACATTCACCATGCAATAAGCAGGTATTATTGACGATTATCCTTCGAAAACTGAAAGAAGTCTGGGTGGAGGTCGTTGGCATTGCACGGTAGTTGACATAGAAACAAAAACACTTGCTGTATCACGACTCTTAAGTAATATTGCACTGAGCACTCAAACAAACCACTCCGCCGTGTTTTTGCTTTGTCGAGTTGTATAGGATGACAGGCACTATGATGAGAAAGAATATAATTCAAATCACTAGTGTACTACAGTATCATCGATTGCCGCAAGCAAACTGTCACTTGGCAAGGGTTCAACACCTTCTATTCCTTCACTGCCCCTATTGTCATCATAACCACAGTAGTCGTCACATGCTGTTGTGTTATGCTAGCTGTCAAACTACAGCCAATAGGAGCTTGCCAACGGCCAATTTATCTCCATCTTGCCAAATGCTTCAGATTTTTTATTTTTGAAATACAGGGTTTAGTAATTGAACCCTTGAATCTTTACACCGTGTGAAAACTGAAAAATAAATCAGAATTGACTAAGGTGGAACATGTAAAATAACTCTCAGACCATCAACAGAAATGTACAATAATAATAATCTATTTCTCAGGTTTAATGTAAAATTTCCCAACAAATTCATGTTGACGAACTGAAGCTTTGCACAACACACGACCCAACAGTTGAAAGCATAGTGGCCATGAAAATCCAATTCTTAGGATAAGATTTATGCTTTTTATTGCAAAGGCAATGTTGGCACAAGCTCGAGCAAAATGTGTCTTTTCACCAACATCTCAGTGGTGCTTACCTCCCACTTTGCCTAGAATGTCGCTTTTATAATGCTACCTGAGGGTTTCAAGGTAACCAATGGCAGTACTTTACGATGAACCAACCAGCCAGACAACATTTAGATATCCTTGTGCCAACATATCCACTATTTTATGCACCACGTTTCCATATAAATGACAAGACTATTACCAACAAAAATTAAAATACACCAAACTTTAGACAGAGAAAATTGCACAGTAAATTTGTTCAACTAAAGATCAATATTGCAAAATAAAACACATATATACTAACTTCTTGTATTGCTCTGATTTGAATGCTAGAACACTGCGGAGACAGTTTTACACCAAGGCTGTAGGATGCTCGCAATCTTCAATAAATGATAGCAGCAGTTTGTTTCTTTGTTTCCACTGCAGTTTGCTCTTCAAAACAAACATGTTGTAGACCTTGTATACAGTACCTGGTTGATTTATAACAATCATGGTGGCGACAGACTCTGCCTGACAAATTTCCCTGATGTTGCCACAAAATTCCCCGATATTAGTTTAGCGGATGATGTATTAATTATGGTACCTCTCCTCTTGCTTAACGATTCATTGAGAGAGAGGGAGAAAAACCCTTGAAAATTTACACGAGACGCCCTAATTCACTTTCCTCATAAAGCGCGCACCACACCATTGGCTAACACAAGATGGAGTATCTCTTGTGGTTAAATATTTTCAAAGCAGACGAGGGAAGGGCAGAACTTGCAGTTGGAAACAAAGCAAACATCCTCCACAACGGTTGCTGGCCATTCAACAGAAACCGTCCCACACAGAGCAGCTAAAAACAAGTCTATCGTTATACTTCGTTTATCTTCACAACCTTCTTCTTTTTATTATCAATGTCGATACTGTCAGTTCCATACCTCTCATTACGAAATGCAACAATTCAAAATAATCAACCGTTAACAAGTTAAGTCTTAAGTCTAACGAGACTGTTTACAGTATTATGTACATCACATATTTACAAGCCACTGTGCAATGCAACCCAGTTGCAAAAATATTGCCATCACATCCCCAAGGAAATGAAATATAATATGTCCACATGTTTCAGTTAAATCACATAAAAAATACAGTATATATGTTATAAATAAATGCAACACTTTATGCAATGGAATGTTATTCAAGAGGAGGACTACTCGTTTCACTTGCTACAAACACTGTTCTGGCTGCTAACACGAAACAAATCATATTTTTTTCTGTTTTGTTGGTCAGCATTGACATTTTGGTAACAATGGAGCACAAAAGAGTGAAGTGGTCATCACAACGAGGAAGAACAGACTGGATATGGGCATAACACTTGGAGGACAGCAGTTGCAGAAAGTAGAATGCTTCAAGTACTTGGGAAGCATAACTGAAGAAAAGGGAGGCAATAGGATGGAAATAAATGAAAGGGGAAGGTGCGCAGATGGATTTTTCAAGAGTGTTAGGGGGATGATATGGAATAAAGATGTACCACAAAAATGTAAAGGAATCATCTACAAGACCTACTTTGTGCCAATTTTGACGTATGGTTCAGAAACATGGGTGATGAAGGAAAGGGACGAGCAGTGGAGATGAAGTTCCAGAGGAGTAACAAGAATGGACAGAGTAAGGAATGAGAGAGTCGGAGAGGAACCAGAGCGGTCTAGGCTACAATGGTATGGACATGTGAGGAGGATACCGAAGATGATGTTTGGAATGGAAATGAAGGGAAGGAGGCCAAGGGGAAGAAGGACAGAAGGAGTTAAGAACAGTGTGGAGGAAAGAGGAGTGAAAGACGAGAGAAACGATGGAGAGGCTTATGTTCCAAGCAGACCCGACCAGCCATCGGAAACTGCTCAAGATGATGATGGAGGAAACCAAATTCCGGAGAAAAACATTCTTAAACTAATGAATTTATCCAAAATACCTGTGGTAAAGATGGGAAAAATAATCTGGAGATGTAGTTTTTATTTATTTACCATATGGCTTTTAGTGCCGGGAGTGTCCGAGGACATGTTCGGCTTGACAGAGTTTGTAGCTTCTGGGGTGAACTACAAGTTCCGTTCAATTTCAAGTACTTCCAAATTTCGCTACCAAATGTCACTGACGTCTAGTGGTGAACGTTGGAACTTTGATAGAGCATTTCAACAAAATCTAACCAAGAAATTTAGCTTCACACAAGTTTAGTTAGTGGAAGGATCTTTTATATGCCATAAATCTATAAGATGTGACCGCCAGCTTAACTTCCCCTCCGAAGGAAGGCATACTGAAGGATCCGACAACTTCGGCCGGGTTTGATCCCCACAATCTTGGGCACAGCAATTAAGCATGCTAGCAACTACACCACCATGTTCACTCCTCTGCAGTCTATAACCCACCCACCGTCCCCTTTTTAGATCACGACTTATATACGCGGGTCACTTACTAAGTCAAGGCTATCGATTGTTCACAACCAATGATGAGGAAGACGACCAATACCATCAGCTGCTCCATTGTCCAATCTGGGGATCTCGCGTTGCACTGCATTGGCTAAGTCTTCTCGTGTATAGAAGCGTCTCCCACACAATTTCGGTATCAAGTCAAAATCGCAAGGTGACAGAACGGGAACTGTTGTCTGAACTAATTATTACCGACATAATAACTTAATAAAGCAGTGTGAAAAATTCAGTTTCAAATCCATTCAAGAACTTTCAAATTCACTCAAGAATTTTTATCCTCATTAACCGAGAATTTTAGCCCCTTTCATTCAAGAATTTTGACAGTCTCTACTATCATTAGGGCCCGGATGTTGATGACATTGTCATCTTTTTACTGAGCTGTCTAAAACAATGCTGAAGAACATAGAAACTCCGGACGGACCACCCCCTCTTCAAATATGTCATTTTTATTTTGTATTTTTTGCTATTTTTCCGTTTTAAGAGCATATTTTTAAGTTTGGTAGATTCTTTTGGTCATATTTTAGAGAAATCGGCCTTTTAAGGTCATTTTTTTCCAATTTAGTCATGTCACAGCTTTATATGAGGGAGTTACGTGTCTCCGACCTTCCTCACTTCAAGTACGCTCCGATCACATCAGTTGATGTTGAACGCAGCTTTTCGAGTTATAAAACTTGTTGGCTGATAACCGCAGATCGTTTACATTTGACAACACCAGAATGACATTCGTAGCGCAGTGCAACTCAGACTAAAGTGAACATAAACCGTTTGTTAAGTGCTAGAAATCTATTTTGATTGACTTTTCAGTTTGAGCTTAAGATGTCATTTTTGAGTTTATTATTATAAGATTCTTGTCTCCATCTTATTGGGCATTTTTCGAATTTTAAGGTCATTTATTACAGTCATTTTTGAAAATGTTACTGCATTTTTTTAAACTTTTTTTTACGGCATCAACATCCGGGCCCTGATCATCATCATCATCATCATCATCATCATCATCATCATGTGTTCGCTCCAGCAAGTCGGGTGCGGTAGTGCAAAGGCATCTTCCAGTTTGTTTTACCAATCCATAGCTGTTCTTCGGATATAGTTTGCCAGTTTACACGTCTCTTCTCTACGTCCTTTGACACTTGTTTCACCCTTAAGTCTCGAGGTCTTTCGCCAGGAACTACCCTTTCAAAATAAACTCTAGGAGTTCTTCCTGGAACCATCCTCTCCATATGGCCATACCGCCGTAGTCTGTAGAGATCCATTAATTCCAAAAGGCTTCTTTCCAATCCAAGCTCTTCTCGGATATTAACAATCCTTGTCTTTTGTAAGCAGGAACTATATTTCAGCAGCCTGAGGACGGAAGTTTGCTTTGCTGCTTCAAGTCCGTATGTTAGAATTGCTACAAAGTAGGTTTTGTATACGGTAATCTCAGAAGCTAGTGGGAATGTTGGATCCCAAAGTAGTGAACGCACAGCTTCTTGTAGGCTGTTGTTGATTTCTCGCTTCATGGTGTTTTCAGAAAAAACAAAACTGCCGTGATATTCAAAGTTGTTAACAATATAGACTTCTTCATTTTTAATTTTAAGATTCACTCTTCCACTATTCCTGCTAATTGCCAAGCCAGCTGACTTGGATTTGCTAATCATTAGCCCCATTTTTTAAACTTCTTCCAGCCACAGATCTAATTTGGCCTGCACTTCCGTGTCTGCCTCTCCGCATACCATAATATCATCAGCAAAGACTGAAGCATTTTGTTGTTTGAGACCTACTAATGACTCTGGGGGACTAAATTAGCTTATCTTAGATTCTGAAGGTGGAATCAGACAAGTTGCGACTCCATCCTTACATTCACGTAAAAGATCTTCTTTACAAGAAGACAGTCCTTCAATGTTAAAAGAAATAATTGTTAAATTGGGCTCTGATAAGAGCCTTTCCCTACTAGAATGAATCATTTCAGATAGTACTTTAATGATGCTTCTGGAATGTAATTTAATTGTTATTTTGAAAGTACCTTTAGTGTGTTTTTTATTTTTTTAAAGTTATCTATGCTAATTTTACATGATGTATTGCTTCTGATACGAATAAATAAAATCCTTACATTTCAGGATCTTGAAAAGTGAGGAGAAGTACAGTGATAATATTCCACAACTGAAACTTCTGAAAAGACAATGAACGTCAAACCCATTGATATTTCTGGATTCAGTTCATTTAACTTAGAAATGGGAAGCTTGCATGGAACCTGCCTTCATGCATTGAATTTTACAACTCGGTGAAACAATGTTACCGGCAAGAGTTTGGTGCTTTGGCTCTCGGATGTTCAAGGGATAAAACTTTAACATTATTGGGAGCTAATATTTTCATACTGATACTTGGCCGCTTT
Organism: Meconema thalassinum; assembly: GCA_946902985.2. Classification (NCBI taxonomy): domain Eukaryota; kingdom Metazoa; phylum Arthropoda; class Insecta; order Orthoptera; family Tettigoniidae; genus Meconema; species Meconema thalassinum. Next base: position 343,856,075 of record OX336395.1, read on the forward strand.
GTTTCTTATTTCCATGCATTATCTTGCACCATTCACTTCTGTTATACTTGGTGTTCTGTGGTTTGAGCTACTGGGATATGTCTTTCAAATTACAGTAGAACCCCAGTCCAGTGACCCTTCTCCATTCATATTAAGTCAGTGACTCTTTGTAATTCCTGGCAATTAGAGTCATATACACCATCAAGAACGTCACTGCGCTGTCACTTGAAACTGCCTATTCCTGTTTGAAGCGAAAATAGTCCCAATACTCACCTATGGACTGGAGATAATCTGGGATAAGCTAAGTCTTAAAGACTTAAGATCAATAGAGAATAAAAAGCGAGATTTCTGAAGGCAACCTTTGGAATCTCAAAATATGTGCCCTCCCGACTTGCATATGCTCTAGCCAGAGAATCTTTCCTTCTGGAAGACCTAAGATTGAAAATGGTCCTTCCATCGACTCCACAATGGGTCCACGTTATGGCAGAGAAGACACATGGCCTGAGTTCTATAGCATGGAAGCAATGATAGACCGAGGATGGACTAAGACACCTGCTAACAAGCTTAGCTGTCCATGGCTACCATCACAAGGTTTGCAGGAAGACACAATATCACACCCATGGTAATGACTGTGGCAAGTTTTGTGACAGGTACCATGTACTTGCATGCCAAAAGCGACTACAGGAATACACTCATTCAAACTGACAGTTCTACGTACTACTCTGCATGTTCATGCGCATTTCCTTTAATAAAAAATTTGTAATTCCTGGAGCAAACTGTATGAAGGGATGAGGAAAATGATGACAATCTGCAAGAGATGGATGCAAGAACGAGTGGTTACAATCAGATGATGCTGAACTTGATCTAACAGACCAAGAAATTGTGGTTCCCTGTTACTGCCGGGGGTTGAAGCAGACAGTAGCAGTTCTGAGAACCAAGTTATAGCAAAGGATAGATTTGGAGGCAAGATTGATTTCAAAATGTTATTAAAATATCATCATCATCATCAAGTTTCCACTCCAGTTTCCCGGGTGTGGCTTACGAGCGCTCTCCATTTTAGTCGATTCCTGTACCACTGCTCCTTCAAGACTTCATCCCAGTTGATTCCCTTGGATGTGATATCTTCCTTCACTTGGTCCAGCCATCTCCCCCTAGGTCTTTCCAGTAATCTCAGTATGTAACTGTAAAGATTCTATCGTCACACATGATGGAAAAGTTCACGATTTGTATGGTCTCAACTTCTGTGCGTTCACGTCGGCTCAGTTAGTTCTGGAAGTCGCCACTAGATGGTAGCAGCTCACGGTTCTGCTATGTTGTTGTTCTTTGACGGACAAGGAGATGATGGAGCGGAAGACGTCGAAATCAAATGAATGTCTTTTGTCTTGACTTGAGGACTAGAGACCGTTGTTGCGAAAGGAGATGATTAGCAAGATGGTCTGAAAAGAAGTCGGACGTGTTCTCTTGTAGTAATCGGAGCTGGATTACTTCTACTGAAATGATATTTATTATTTACCAGATGTTGTTGTGACTTGAGAGTTATCAAAATGGCCTACGGAGAGACTTATTTTACGAAGCTTATGGAATTGTCAGTTAAAATTATTTATCTCAGAATATGTCAACTTGTAGACAGGGCCATGATCATGTGAGTTGTATGAAGATTTAAAACTACGGTTTGGAATGGACACCTCCTGTGGAAATACTTACATGAAGTGTGTTTGTATTGATATTTAAACATCTCTGTTTGACGTAGTATGACCTTCAAGATATATGATCGTGATTATTATTTAGAGGTCAGGTATGATATGGGAAGAAGTATTGTAAGTATTTATGAAGGAATAAGGTGCGACAATTTCTAAAATAAGTAAGTAAATCTTTATATGTTAGCATGGCTTGATTTGGTAATGGCTTTTAACCTTGTTGTCAGATGACTTCTCATACTAGGTGACCTTCAACTTTATGGTGTGGATAAATGTTTTAATGTTTGGGTCGGTTATTTTATTGTCATTTATTCACGGTAGGATATTCGGAAGAATCTGTTTTAAGATATTTATTTATTATTTAATCGTGGGAATTGCTTGTTACCCAATCTTAGTATTCGGCTGTTCGCTCGTGTTTTGTTTTAATTGTAATGGCCTTTGACAATCAGCTGGAAAGAAAAAAAAGAAAGGGGTGTAGCCATATTAGTTTGGAAGTAACGTCGAACCTGAGAGCTTATATTTGGACTTAATTATTATTTTAATGGGTTATTTGTCTTTTAGACATTATGTTTACGATTTAAGCATATCAAACTTTCATGACAATAATAAGGGTCCTCTTACTGTTTTTGAGTACGTCGAATGATTTCCTTAATTGAAACTGATGCTACCTACTCTATTTACCTAACCGGGGAATATGACGATGTCACAACTGTAGAAAATTTATCTAACCCTCATGATATGATGTTTTTGGAAGCCACATCTGTAAGTGTGATACTTTATTGATGCATGTTATCCTGTTGGAATATTGGCTTGTATTTTGATTTTACTTGTTAATAGACGTTAGATGTGTAAAAAGGTAATTCATGTTTCATTTCCTAGTCATAGATATAGTTATCGGCTCCACGTAGACAGTCTTTGGGTGTTTAATCATGGGTCTAGCCGCTGCGCCACAAGGTCTTAAGTGTAGTATTGCTTTTATATAAGAGTGAGGACGTTACAGTAACCATTGTTTTGCAATTCTTCCTTCTATCATACGTTTGACGTGTCCTAGTTATGGTCTCCTTCAGGGACTGATTTATTCCAGCTTGTTCTCTTATCTTCTCATTTCTTATTTTGTCTTTCCTAGATTTTTGAAGCATGCTTCTTAGACACTTTATTTCTGAAGCCTGAAGTCTGCCGTCATCCTGTTTGGTAGATGTGCATGTTTCCAACCCATGAGTCAATATAGGGACCAAGTATGTTTTGATCTTAGTAGCACTTGCTCATTCCAGAGTAGATATCGAACTTGCTGATAGAATTGACTTGATTTCTGAATACGGTTATTTAATTCAAGCTGTATTCTGTTGTCACTTGATATTGGTTTACTGTTTGCAATTGTACACCCTGCAGCATTATATTATCTTTACTTCCCTGTCTGTTAACAGCACTTACTTTCAGTCCATATTTTTTCAAATGATCATTCCAGACGTTGAGCTTTTCCTGGACTTCCAGCTCACCATTTCCCCAGATACCTATATAGTACAGTATATTAAAATACCACATGCTTTAATTAATGAAATTACTGCATATTCAGTTCAGTAGTAACAAAACAAATTGTTTCATTATTTCAGATTGCTTTTGGTTTTGTTGAATCTACACCAGCTGATGTGCGACATGGTTGCACCAATCACTGATTTTATACAATAAGTGACATTATGTAAACATGTTAAAATACATTATGTTCCTTGGCATAGCAGAGTCTATGCATTTTCATTTTGAGATTTACCTTCCGAAAAAATTTACCATGCGTCAACCGAAGTGGCTCCGCCCCCTTTATTTCCGACTGTATCTCAAATGCCACCATTAATACCATAGCAAAACAGCCCTTAAAGGATCCATTAGTATTTTGAGAAATCACCTATATTCGTAAATTACGTGTATTTTAAGGCTGAGTAGCAATCTTAATTATTTATTTTTAGTTGAGGTTTGCCCACTCTTCAGGTCTTTTATTCTAATTGATATGTGTGTCATACATTTCATAGTTCATTAGTCGTATTTGTTAACCTTCTAATTTTTCTTCTTTCACCTCATTATAATTGTTAAGCTTTGTATATTAGCAGCCTTGGAAATCGATGAAGCATAAGAAATGAATGAAATTTCCTTTGAAATTCAATGCACTGTTCATATCCTGGATCTGGATCGTTTGTGTATGGTGATTGCACACACATACTAATCCCAGACAGTCGTGCAGTTTAAAAACATCCCTGTCGGCACGCTGGAAGGCGGAGGTAGATTTCACCGAGCAAACAAAAATGTCGAATTCACTCAATTTGCCTATTGTTGTGTACCTACACAAGTTCAGCAAACTAGAAGCCCCATCTTTTATAATTCAGAAAACAATTTGCTCACCCCTTGCCGTAAGGGTGTCGCATATCAAAAATTCTTTCAGACAAAAGTTTTGGGTAATTTAGAGAACTAATGACCATTTTTAACGGTTTTGATATTGTGCCTATTACAGGTTGTATGGCTCCATTTCCACCACCCCTTTGGTCAATGGTTGGTGCTATCAAAAAACGTTACTGAGATAAGTTTTCGGACCTTATCCGAAGAACAGTACGAGCTTTGATTGATTTGATTTTTCACATACTAACAAAGCCATAGCGATATTTTACATTTTCTAAAAAGCCCCCTCACATTTCTACCCCATTGGTCCGATTTCACCCGTTAAAGAACCTGACCGAGATTATGAATGGTTATATTATTTAATGTATAAATTTGAAGGTCATTGGTGAAAACTGACGGTAGTTATCGTGTCCACAAGAAAGTGATATCCACGTACCCCCTTACATTTGAGAACGTTTAAGAAAAAATATTGGTACATTTGTATGTAGTCCGGAAAATATAATTTCATTGATCAGGTGGAGGAGATTTCTGTCGAATCAGTTCCTTTTGGTCGGCCAAGACCGACTATTGTAGTCGGCAACTCAGCACGCAGGCTAGTGTTTGGAGGCGGGATATTTTGTGCGTGTGGTTAGACATTTGGTGACTCTGGACAGCAAAATGAGACACTACCACAGTGCTTGTATTCATTTCACTTAGTTTATAAATGTAAAATGATTAGAAACACTGAGTGCAGTTACCACCTTCACATGTTGACGAAAAATAAATTAACCCAAAGCAACCTTTCATTTAACATGTCAGCCCGAAAAGTAATAATCGAACTCTGCAAATCGCCGAAAAGTGCATGTTTGTGATGTTTTGTCAACTACAACGGAGAGTACCCCTTAAATTGTATAAACATTTGAACTGAGGTTGGCTTTGGAGTCCACAAGTCGCGACATGCTGCCCATTGTCTAATGAAATTTACCTAATAAAACATACCACAAGATACTTCAAAATCAGGATCTCCCTATTCCTGTTTGTCGCTCAAGGCAGCCCCCTGTGGAGACAGCTACGAGACTATGACATAGTCCAGCAGTGGTCTCATGATTGGAAGACAAGCCATCTGTCACATCTAAAGTACCTGGCTTTGATCTTCCTCGTCGGATATGGTCGAAATTAAACCGGATCGGGAGCAATTCTGGTGTTTGTGCGAACTCTTTGTTCAAGTGGAACAGGTTACCCTGCGGAGCCGATAGACAAACGGTGAAGCACATCATTCAGCACTGTCCTCAAAGCGCCTATGGTGGTGGTAACATATTGGATTTTCTCTCAGTGACTATATTTTGAATTTAGATGTTAAATTATGAGACTACCGTATCTGTTCTCTTTTCCTTTTTTCCATCAATATTTCATCATGATGTATTATGATGTAAGTGTGTACCATACGATAAATAAATACATAAAATACCTAAAACAGGACGAAGATGATTTCTGTCCAACAGCAGCAGCAGCAGCTTGTGATGTGCAGCAAGTGAGACATTGCAATCCTCCACAAAACGTTACAATCTTGGAAACCATATTGATTGCAAACCTGATCTCAAAAGCAGAAATTAACTAAGTAATTAAGAGATAAGTACACAGAAAGGAACTCCCATCACTTTCACAGCACCATTATCTTGCAATCCACACAGTAAAAAAATATTGCCAAACATGTACTTTGTACAACTGTTGTTCCCGAGTGGTCACGGAACGTCCACCAATTGGGAGGAAGGGAGTGAATCTCTGAGGCGGTGGCTAGGATAAGAATCACGTAGCATCAGGTAAAACTAAAATAAGCCAGGCTGGTATCGGTGGCGCCAAATAATTGGCAAAAGTTAAAAATGTTGGCTCTTCTCTGGCTCAGATCGACTGCCTTGCACCGCTGCATCCTGGGTCCAAATCACAGTCGGAGCATGTGAAATTGCGGTTGGGACACGATGAAGGGAAAAAAGCTTTTAGTTTTGACATAACCATTAATATCAAATAATTTGATAAAATGGTCCGGCTAGCTCAAACTATAATTGCCAGCGTTTCGCCGATTAATCTCGTTATTATTTAGCCTTGCAACCTGCTCTTTTAGGTGACGTGACACTTCACACCCGACGAGAGCTATAACACTCCTCAGATGGAGTAAGACACTAGGCTACTATCAAATTAGTAGATTATTATTATTTCAGAGGATTTTCTGGCACGTTAAAGATCCCTCTTGGGCCAAATTCGTGCATACCGGTGGCATCTCTAAAAGCCACAGTAGTAAAAAGGGATGTAAAACCAATAACATTATTCTTCTTTCTTCTCCTCGCGGGTCACTTAGGACCACGCGGAGCCTTCCTACTTGCCCAATAGCTCTTCATATGCATGGATTGTTGTAGTTTCTGTTCCTCCGACCATGCATGTCGTGGTAGTTCAGAGGAAAAAACATTATTAAAAGTAGTCAATTTTTTAAAATCGCATGACCTCGCCCAGAGGGCAGCTTGCATCTCGAATTTTTGTTGTTCCATGGAGCGCTATGAAAGTCAAGGAGGTTAGATATCTAAGCTCCTCGACGCTATAGCACTTTCTAGTAGAGAAATGAGGAACTTTGTGTTGGCGGAAACTCCCGAGATTAATTTTGCCATTATGAACAGAGCCTACTGAATTCAAATGGGTTCTTTAACATGCCAACAACATGCGTACCGAGATTTTTGTCAATACAACATTACAATGGAAATGAGTTTAACAGCTGTGATGAATAAAACCTTTCAGAACTTCCCACCCAGTCAATATGTCTGTGCACTTTATATCATTTAATTAGAAGAAAGCAAGAGCCTCCGAGGCTTAGGCGGCAGCACGCCGGCCTCTCACCGCTGGGTCCGTGGTTCAAATCCCGGTCACTCCATGTAAGATCTGTGCTGGACAGAACGGAGGCAGACAGGTTTTTCTCCGGGTACTCCAGTTTTCCCTGTCAAAAATTTCATTCCAGCAGCACTCTCCACTATCATTTCATTTCATCTGTCATTCATTTAATCATTGCCCCAGAGGAGTGCGGCAGGCTTTGGCAGCCGGCACAGTTCATATCCTCGCCGCTAGATGGGGGCTTCATTCATCCCATTCCTGACCTGGTCGGAGACTGGAAGCAGGCTGTGGATTTTCATTTTTCAATTAGAAGAAAGCACACAAACGTAAATAAGATTAGTACATACAGTAAAACTCAGTTAAGAAGTTCCCGCATAAAACGTTTTTCCGCTTAAGACGTCCGATATTCTCGGTCCCGTGATTCGTCCCATAAGATACATGTATATTTTTCCCGTATAAAGTGTTCGTGCATAAGAGGTTTTCCCGGTTAAATAGTTTAGATTTTGTATTCCCTTAGAGTATAAGACGTTCACTGAGAGACAACTGACTTAGAATCAAAACTCGCCAATCTCCGCGGAAGATACATCCGGTGTTCCGAATGAAAGAATACAAGAGTTCCGAGTGTTTGCGGGTCTCTGACCGGGCCCGGTGTTCCAAATGAAAGAATACAACCGTTCCGAGTGTTCGCGGGTCACTGACCGGGCGAGCATTTCCAGGCTGAATGACGTCACTCTATGACGACACCCGCTCAAGACCGACTACAATATACAGCATCATGCTTTCATTCGTGGCTTTTATCGCTGTTCTGTGTGATCTAACTTGTTAGCCAAGCATTGCCAGACGTAGCATAACATTATTGAGATTGCGAGAATTGCGTCGTCACTGAAGTAAAGTTTTCAAATCATTGTGAAAATGAGTGGTTCTCAGATGAAAGGCATCAAAAGAAAGGCACTTTCTATTAAAGACAAGCTGTCCCGGCATGCGTTGCAATGCCAATCAAAGAAAGTGTTGGCGTTGAAATTCTGTTTCTTGAAGTGCTTTTGGATACACAACATGTTAACTGCCTCTAAGATATCGTAAAATGGATTTTCTAATTTAGAACCATTCGTGGAAGCGTGCACAACAACTTTCAAAAGTTTCATCGCTGTCACTCATTTGTTGAATCTACTCGTACGCTACCTGTTGTGAAATGGATTTACTACGTCGAAACCCTTCCCTGGCGTGTACACAATAACTCATCAATGATTCATCGCAATCGGATGAATTGTATATGCACGTATACGGGGTTTTGTTTAAACGATTCGTGCGCTGTCACTCATTTGTTGAATCTACTCGTGCGCTACCTATTGAGAAATGTATTACTAAGTCGAAGCCCTTCCCTGGCGTGTACACAATAACTCATCAAGGTTTCATCGCAATCGAAGAATGTTATATGAACGCAATAGGGGATTTTGTTGAAACGCTTCGCGTGTCGTCACCCATTTGTTGCATCTACTCTTGCGCTACTTATTGTGAAATGGATTTACTAAGTCCCCTTCCCTGGCGGGTACACAATAACTGATCAATGTTTCATCGCAATCGGATGAATAGTATATGAACGCATACCTGATTTTGTTTAAACGATTCGCGCTCCGTCACTCATTTGTTGAATCTACTCGTGCGCTACCTACTGTAAAATGTATTTACTAAGTTAGAAACCGTCACGTAAGTGTCCACAACATCTCACCCAAGTTTCATCGCTATCGGACTAATGGGATATGAAGACATAGGGGACTGTATTGAAACGCTCCGCATGTCGTCGTTCATTTGTCGAATCTACTCGTGTGCTACCTACTGTGAAATGTATTTACTAAGCCAGAAACCTTCCTTGGAGTGTCCACCATATTTCACCCAAGTTTCACCGCTAACGGCAGAATGGTATATGACCTTATACGGGACTTTGTTGAAACGCTTCGCGCGTCGTCCCTCATTTGTTGAATCAACTTGTGCGCTGCATATTGTATAGTGGATTTACTAAGCCAGAAATTTTCCATGACGTGTACACAACATCTCACCCAAGTTTCATAGCTACGGACGAATGGTACATGAATGCATACGGGACTTGGTTGAAACTCTTCGCGTGTCGTCGCTCATTTGTTGATTCTACTCTTGCGCTACATATTGTAATATGGATGTACTCAGCCAGAAACCTTCCCTGGAGTGTACACAACATCTCACCCAAGTTTCATCGCAATCGGATGAATGGTATGTGAACGTATACGGGACGTTGTCGAAACGCTTCGCGCGTAGTCACTCATTTGTTGAATATAAACGTGCGCTTCGTATTGTAAAATGGATTTACTTAGCCAGGAACCTTTCCTGGAGTGTACACAACAATTCACCAATCATTTATCACTATCAGACGACTGGTATATGACTTTATATGGGACTTTGTTGAAACGCTTCGCGTGTCATCGCTCATTTGTTGAATCTACTGGTGCGATACCTATTGTAAAATGTATGTACTAAGCCAGAAACCTTCCCTGGAGTGTACACAACATCTCACCCAAGTTTCATCGCTATCGGATGAATGGTATATGAAATTATATGGGACTTTGTTGAAACGCTTCGCGCGCCGTTGCTCATTTGTTGATTCTACTCGTGCTCTACCTATTTTTAAAGGGATTTACTAAGCTAGAAACCTTCCCTGGAGTGCACGCAAAATCTCAGCCTAGTTTCATCGCTATCGGACGAATGGTATAGGAACGCAAACGTGACTTTGTTGAAATGCTTCGCACGTCGTAGCTCATTTGTTGAATCTACTCGTGCGCTGCCTATTGTAAAGTGGATGTACTAAGCCAGAAAATTTTCCTGCAGTGTACACAACATTTTACGCAAGTTTCATAGCTATCGGACGAATGGTATATGAATGCATACGGGACTTTGTTGAAACGCATTGAGTGTCGTCGCTCATTTGTTGAATCTACTTGTGCGCTATCTACTGTGAAATGTATTCACTAATTTTGAAACCTTCACGTAAGTGTACACAACATCTCACCCAAGTTTCATCGCTATCGGACGAATGGTATATGAACACATACGGGACTTTGTTGAAATGCTTCGCGCATCATCGCTCATTTGTTGAATCTACGCGTGCGCTACCTATTGTAAAATGGATTTACTAAGTCAGAAACCTTCCTTGGAGTGTACTCAACATCTCACCCAAGTTTCATCGCAATCGGACGAATGGTATATGAACGCATAGGAGACATACCCACAGACAAACTATCACGTTACATTGATTTTTATATATATAGATAAAGTGGACATTATAAGAAAAGTAGAGTCGTCTACTCTTTCACGTGTTGCTCTTGCGAAGGAGCTCGGAATGCCGCCGTCTACTTTGAACGGATCATAGCAAAGAAAGAAGGGATCTTGGCTTCTGCCGGGAATAATTCGGCAAGCTGCAAGAAGATTAAAAATGGGAAATACGAAGACGTAGAACAAGCTCTGCTCGTGTGGTTTAAACAGCAGCGAAGTTTAAACATTCCTTTGAGCGGGATTATCGTGAAGGAGAAAGCCGAAGAAATCGCGTGTCGATTACAAGTGCCTTTTACTGCGTCGAATGGATGGCTGGATCGCTTTAAAAATCGGGCTGGCATAGTTTACAAGACTATTAGTGGCGAAGCTGCGAGTGTAAGTACAGAGGAAACGGAAGCGTGAAAGGAAACACTGCTGCCTATGTACAGTATATTGTAGGATCCTTCACAAACAACAAAAATGTGTGCGTTTCACATGCATTTCAGGCCACTACCCTTTTAAGAAGTTTCCCTGTTAAGAAGTTTTTTTTAATGGTCCCTTGAAAAACTTCTTAACAGAGTTTTATATACAGTGAAGGGATACGTATGCATAAAATACATTATTCTTTGCTATATTCATATAGATTCTTTGCATCTGTTTGTAAAAGTGATATCATTCTCACACTTGGCCGTGCAATTTACATACACGGTCGTCATAATTAAATGATGGAATCCGTGGATAGGTGGCACTCTGTAAATCCTGGTTTGGATAGGTCCATCTTCGGTTGTGTAGAGCTCTGACCTTATTACTTCTCCCTTCTCCTTCTGCTGTTGCAGCTGTAGGGTGTACCTCAAGTATTCTAAGAGAAAACATTCTTTTGCAAGCACATATGCTAGTCTCTATGCCGCACAGTTAGCTATTCCCAGCATTCTTTTCGGAAATTTAGCTTTTACTCTTTCCAGGGTTTCAAAGTCCGACGTTGTAAGATGATACCAGATGAGGGTAAACGTAGGGATGATTCTGTTTTGGGACAGTAGAATTACTGTTCCCAGCGATAGCTTGGCGATCCAATTCAATAATAATCGCTTGCACACGTTCTTTCTTGAGCAAATTGCACCATTAGAAGCCTTTAGAAGAATTAATCCTACATTTCATGATTTATTATTGTTTTGAATTTGAAACTAACTAATCCTTGCGAGTCGATATGGATCCAATTTGACTGAACACGATTCAATTCATGTCCATGTTTCAAGTCTCTTTCAACTGCTGTGGCTTTTGAGATCCTTTGGCTATGTTTGTATTGAACCAGAATGTTGGCACGTGAAATCTCTATTTATTTACGGAACTTGCCTCAGAAACCGTACATACCACCGCGTAGGCTCCAGAGACTGAGCGGCGGAGGGGTTTCAAAAGTTTTACCCAATTAATGGACGTCCCTTGAACGATGCTTGCTACTTGCTCATGGATGTTATTCTCCTAGATATTTACTTTTATGATCAAGACAATCATAAAAAAAAAAATACACCCTTTTTCCAACAATAAAATGGAATTAACGTGTATTATCTTAGATAGTGTCTATTGAGAGAGCCCGAAATTAACTGGCTGGACCTTCAAACTATAGTCAGAGTCATCTTAATTCAGCCACTCCTTATCGGTTATTTATTCCTTGGAGAAAATTTGTCATTTCCATGTCCTTCAACACGTGTTATGTTATGCATTGTTATTGTGAATATTGGCGACCATGCTGCCAACTTAAAGTTACAATACAAGTGCCAGTTCCAACTTTGATACAAGACTGGCAAAAGTGAATATAACCCTGATTTAATCCAATAGAAAGAAATCACCCTGTTTGTAGTGATTGAGGACAAAGTAACTTACGTAAGATGACGCGGACTATGTCTCAACAGGTAAATCGTGATATCTATTACGAATTGTATTGAGCCCTTCCAGAACAATTTCAAACTTACTGTAGCAAATGTTGAAGGTTTTCTCGGATAACTGTCCTGGTCACAAAAGCAAATTTCTAGGATATAAGCAAACATCATTCACACAGAGGAATTAAAGGATAAATTTGTTTTACAGTGTGACGTAACTAATTCTAGCACAAAAGTAGGACAATAGAACGTTCATTACTGTTGGAACACTTACATCTCCAAATCACTTGTAACCAGTTGGCCACACAAAACATATTTACCTCATTATTCTTTAAAAGATATCTAAATAAATCATGAAAGCTGTTCAGTTTCCATTTTCTTTGAAATGTCCTCATTTAAGATATTGATAAACTAGCTCCATTGAACACTGGCACAACAGTTTATGTTCGACTATGTCGAAATGTAAATATTATATGTCAGAAAACTGTACTAGAATGAGGCTCATTATAGAACAAGTTTTCATTATGAGACAGTTTCTCCCACCAATCAGAGCTCAAGAAACAGTTGTTTGACCAATCAGGTGAGGATAGCATCGCACCTGCACTGAGTTCCAAAGCCTTCTAATTTAAATTTCACTGCCTGGCCTAGTGACATAGTAGGGTAATCGAGGAGGCCATGGTCAAATACAAGGTATTCTCTGCGTGCCAAGCGCTCTGTTCAGTACATAAAACTGGCGAAATCTCGACAGATATTTATGAATATTTATGTTCGAACATAAACAGTCGTATGCAACTCGCCTATAATGATAATTAAGACACTCTTATGGAAATTATAAAACTTGCGTACGCTCGTTTTATAAACATACTCGTGTCTTAATTATTGCCATTATAGGCTCGTTGCATAATGTACTATTTCTACACTAGAATCTGTAATTTGCAAAGGGCCGGGATTACATAAATATCTATGAACCAAAGCACACATTTGCCATGAAAGAGCGACTTCTGTGTCTCATGCTGGACATGAACCCTGTGCCATGCAGAATGTACAAACTTGTGTCGTCTCGACAAATTAGTATACGAGGGCTGTTTTTTGAGTAAGGTCCGTTTTTATATTTTTAAATTAACCGAACATTTTATTTTGAAACCACATTTATTTTTAGGTTTTACAAAGCTTCCTCTATTTTTCTACATAGTTGCCTTGTTTATTTAGGCACTTGTAATACCTTAAAACTAAGTTCTGAAATCCCTCTGCATAAAAGTTTGCCGTCTGCTCTGACAACCAAGAATACACGGCTGTTTTCACTCCTTCATCGTCGGCGAAGCGCTTCCCACCAAGATGACGTATCAGTTGTGAAAAGGGGTGGAAATCTGTGATCACAGACCCGAGCGTTCATCGTCATGAACATTTTCACGGCCACTTTTGAACTCGCGTACCCATTTTCGCAGTTTACCTTCTGTCATTGCATTATCACCATACACCTCACAAAGCTGACTTGTTTCTTGCACTCAAAAAGCGTATCACAGTTCGTACCTCACACGCGAAGGGGGAATCAATAATCTTGAACATTGTAAAGATGCACAGTTCAGCGTACAGGTTAGCTACACAGCTGCAACTGACGCCTGCTTGTTCGCAAAGGATGCCGGGAGGAAGCGCGCACCCACTAACTACGGGCTTAAAAAAAACGGTCCTTGTACAACCAAATAACTTTAATAAAGATGACGGTTATCCCGTAAGTAGAACATGGCTGCCCTCTTGGTCTCAGGAGGTCTTCGACACGTCTTCCTATCTTATACCTGTTATCTATGGAGGCTACATGCCATGGTTTACTCCTTCTTTCTTCCATTACAAACCTTGATAAAGGACAAGCAGTTGTCTCGAAACGTCGGTATTTAAAATTTCCACTCCACCCAACAGCCCCAAAGCTATCTCTCTACTTGGTATAAAACAAAGTCGCTGATTCTAGGTTGTCACGGGTAATCTCGAGAACCACTGGATGGATTTTGATGCGGTTTTCACCATTCTGTAAAGGATACCTCGAAGAAGGTTTCTGTAGAAAATTATTTATTTATGATCAAAGGAAACCAGGCAGTAATGATTTCAGTGAAAAAGTTTAAAAAAAAAACCTGGGCAAACAGTTAAAAATATCAATAAACTATGAGTGTAAGAATTGTTCAGCATGATCCTGGAGAGCATATCTCTATGTTCAATACATCGCCCACTATAAGTGATTTTACGTCTTAATTTCTTCCAACAATCTCCATTCAATTACTGAGGCGACAGTTTACGAGCTGGCACGTAATGCATTCAAAACTGTTCCCAGGCGGGTTGCTAGTAATGGATATAATTGGTAGAGTTTGCGTAACAGTATAATATAATTCCTATTCATGCTAGTGAAATACACTTGCGTTAATCGCAGACAACAGAATGAAGTGCTCTGGTGAAAGCCAACATGAATTTGCAGGCTCTCTCCAAATTACGGCTTATCCACTAGTCTACCACAAGAGTCTACCTTAGGCTGCACGCTGCGAAATGTTAGGCTGAGAACAGACTACCTCGAGCGATTCTTGAGCTGGCACTGTATCCTCCTACCCTAGCGACTTTGAGAGAGGTCTCGCTTCTCTTCCCTGCCTTTCGCACTTGGCTCAGTATCCTCTCCTCAGGGGCTCGCAAATTGTGGGACCAGATATCGCTTCCACTCACTTGTGACAGGCCCACCTCACTTGGCCAACTCTTGCTCTCTTCCTACAACTAATTACGTTACAGTTACAATTGTCAAAATAACTCATTCCCGGGTCATTAAAATTCCCGTATAGCTCGACACCCTGTGTTACTATCCCTTTTTACATCATATGTCAGCTTTTCATTAAGTACCTGGGATTTTCAAGACATGATCGATTTCACTATCTGACTATGTATGTGGAAAATATACTCGTACATGTTTCAAGACCTCTTTGGTCCTTCTTCAGCGGGTTGCTTTAACAGTTTTAAGGGTAGTAAATAACCCAACACAGTGCGATCCACAACGGTTTGTGTTCGCCTTGCATCAGTTTATTTTAGGAAATTATTTTGCATTAATTTTTCTTAACATAACCAATTTTCAGAAATAAATTTGCTACAAAATTTATAACTAGCAGACCCGTGCGAAATCTCTCGCATGTGTATAAACCACCCGGCTTTACCATTATGCAGACTCAATGCGACAGAGGCTATTGTCTTGTATATTTCTTAAAACGGACTTTGCAAACAAATATATTTCTGTTAACTTTTCAAGAAATCCAAGATTTCTCCTGCACTACCGAGATGATTTGGAAGATCTTTTACTACCACACCTTGAAGGTTACAGTGTTAGTAACTTATTTAAGGTGACGCGGACTATATCTTACAGTTACGTTAAATTATAGTGGGACACCACTGTTTTAATTGTTAATTTTTGCATATATGTAATAAATTATGAAATAGGCATTAATACGGAATATGGAATGGCTTGAAACACAAATTGACTCGCTATGAATTACCCAAATTGCAACAAAAGTAACCACCAGGGCTGGATAATAGTGTGCTCAACTTTTCAGAAATAAGTATTTATGTGCTTCAAAGAGGAAAATATGAGATTAAGTTTCCAAAATATGCTCTTAAATTTGCTTCATACTGTATTTATGTCCCCCAGTAGTTGAAACGCCCAGCCGCTTGAATAGTCTTGCCTCACTTTCCGAATCCTAAAATACTTACTGCTGATGCAGCAGAAGAAAATGACACTTCAGAAACTTTCATAGCACAGATTGTTTTGTCTTATACTGCTAATTTAGTGTGTAAATATGCTCGCTTGACGAGGAAAATAATTTAAATTTCGCCCCCGTGGACACGTAGACAAATATGCACAATTAAACACCTTTAATCATGAATAGACCTGCTTGCCACGGTGGGTGGGTGGTTATCGTGTCGGGCTACCAACCCCCAAGCTTGCAAGTTCGCTCCTGGCGGTGGTAAGTGATTTTTTTTGAAAGGCGGCAAAAAACAACAGAAATCTTAAACAACAGCGCATGTCATACGATGTTGGCATGTTACAGAACGCATTTTAATTCAGTAGGCCATGTTCATAATGGCAAAAATAATCTCGGGAGTTTCCGCCAACACAAAGTTCCTCATTTCTCTACTAGAAAGTGTTCAAGGAGCTTAGATATCTAACCTCCTTGACTTTCATAGCGTTCCATGGAACGATGAAATTCGACATGGGTGTCAAATAACAAAGCTTGCACCCGGCAACCAAGGCCATACAATATTATTATTATTATTATTATTATGAATAGGCCTCAGATGCTCTAAAATTCACTATTTGATTTTTATACAGAAAGAATACTACAACAGTAATGTCATGTGGAAGACACAGAAAAAATATACACACAAAAATAAACAGAATTTTATAATTTCCAAGTTGAAACATCTACGCAACATAGGAAACACAGGGTGTCACTGGACACTGATTTAAACAAAAGATTGAATTTGTGTTTCATTACAAATACAAACAAAACTTCCTACTGGACGAAGTCTTGCTGTTACTTTTCTAAAGTCACTGGACAGCCATCCTGTATGTATGCCTCAATATGTATTTCTTTACAAAAACGGCAAAAACTAAATTAAATAATTCCTACATTAGGACATCACCCAAAATAAACGTTAATTATGGGAAAATTTCAAAGAACAATGGAAACGAACAATTAAGTTGGCCACAGAACTCCAATACAGAATTACACTTAACTAGCGTATGTACAACCATTCTTAACCCAAACAACATCATCAATATATAAACAAGTGTTATCAATAATACCTGAATTTGTTGCTTTTGATTTTATTATTTTGCTTCCTAAGCCACCAATACTGAATTACCGTATTCTAAAGACTGCCAAGGTTACACTTGCGTCACCAGGTTGGTAAGCTTGTCCAGGTCTTGCTCGATCTGCCTTCTCCTCGAGATCTCCTCGTTTAATGTTTCCATAACTTCCTTCAATGCCTGGGTAAAGCACTGTTTCTGCTCTTCCAAGCACTGTTCAAGTTTTGCTACCTGAAAGATAAAGAGGAAAGACAACCGTCAGAGAAAGAAAGGAAGAACTGGATAGAATTCTCTACATAGTATTGAAACCATACTGACTCGGTTTCATGACCAGAAATTGTAATGCATAGTTTAATGGAAATACCACTTGGCACAGAGCATAACGAGACCAAGGGATTCTCCAGATCGCGTCACCGCACTTTAAAACGCCTTACCTCAGAGATATAAGCGGGAACCACTAGAGCCAAGTGGGCGTGACTTATGATTATATACACCACAAGACTCACACTTTTTCCATGGTCATCATCATCATCATCTTGTACAGTTTCCAGCTCACGGCTGGGTCTGTTTGGAACATAAGCCTCGCCACTTAGTCCTTTCTTCCCACCACCTCTCCTCTGTCACTCTGGTCCAGTCCTTGCCTCTCTTCTTGACACATTCCTCCACTCCTTTCAGCCATCTATCTCTTGGTCGTTTCTTCTGCATCTGCATCTCATGTATACTATTGGGAATCTTCTTCTTTTTAAGTGTCCATACCACCTTAGTCTTGATGTCTCAATCCTACCTTGCAAGGGCTCCTCTTTCACTATTTCCCTGACCTTTCCATTCCTCACCCTGTCTCTTCTTGTTACTCCGATCGTACTTCACAGGAACTTCATTTCACTTGCCTGTATTCTTCATTATCCACATTTCTGAAGCACAGGTCAGTATCGGGATATAGTAGCTTCTGTATAACACTTCTTTGCTTTTTTGTGGGACATCTTTATTCCACACTAAGCTCCTAATGCTTCTGCCTGTCGGCCATGTTCTGTAATCTCTTTGTCATTTCTCCCATTTTCTTCCACTATACTTCCCAAGTACTTGAGACTTTCCACCTTCTTCAGCTGTCCACCTCCAAGTGTTATCCCACTCATTGGTCTGTCCCTTTTCCTGGTCGTTAACAGGATCTCACATTTACTGATGTTCAACTTCCATCCGTACTCTCCCACTGTTTCTTCCCAAGCCTTCCATGGTCATCATCATCTTGCACAGTTTCCAGCCACTGGCCGGGTCTGTTTGGAACACAAGCCTCTCCAACGTCTTCTGTTTTCCCACCATCTCTCAGCCTCCACCCTTGTCCAGTCTTCTCCTCTCTTCCACCCCCTTCAGCCACCTGTCTCTCGGTCTTCCTCTCGGTCTCTTTCCTTCCCACTTCGTCTCGTGTACTCTCCTGGGTATCCTCTTCTCCATTCGTTTTACATGTCCATACCATCTAAGTCTAGACTTCTCTATACCATCCTGTAATGGTTCCTCCTTCATTAATTCTCTGGTCCTCTCATTTCTTATTCTGTCCATCTTTGTAGCTCCAATACTGCTTCTCACTGGCCTGTATTTTGCTCTTCTCCCTTCCTTTCATAACCCAGGTCTCCGAGGCATACGTCAGGATAGGGACATAGTACGTCCGATATATGATCTTTTTGCTGTTCTGAGGGACATCCTTGCTCCATAACATGCTTCTCACACTCCTCCGGAATGCTTCTGCCTGCCTCCCCCGCTCATTTATTTCTCTATCGTTTCTTCCATTATCTTGTATCAGGCTTCCCAGATACTTGAAACTCTCCACTTTCTTCAGCTGTTCCCCACCAATTGTTATTCCCGTTGTGGTTCTTTCCTTCTTCCTTGTTGTGATCACCATCTCACTCTTATTTATGCTAAATTTCATCCCATATCCTTGTATTATTCCTTCCCACACGTCCAACTGTTCTTGTACCTCCTCCTCCTTGTTTCCCCAAATCATCAAATGATCGGCAAACACCATTGCTTTCATCTTTCCTTCCCCAATTACTTGTGCCACTCGGGTCATTATGTCACCCATCACCACAATGAAAAGTAACGGTGACAGTGCACTTCCTTGTTTCAGGCCGTTTCTCTGTTCCAACCAGTCTGATCTCTCTCCTCCCACTTTCACACAGCTCACGCTTCCCTTGTACATCTCCTTTATCCTCCATCTCTCTACTCCTCTATCCTCCAGGGACTTCCATACTTTGTTTCTGCATACACTGTCATATGCTTTCTCAATGTCCAGGAAGGCCATCAGTAGATCTGTTCCATACTCATAGTGCTGTTCTTGTAACTGCCTTACAGCAAAAATCAAATCCACTGTGGACCTTCCTGCTCTGAAGCCATGTTGTTCTTCCCTCATCCCTCCTTCTATCCTTGTCCTAATTCTCTTTTCCAAAACTTTCTCGAAGATCTTTGCACAATGACTCATCAGTGTTATTCCCCGATAGTTTCTGCAATCTGTTCTACTACCTTTCTTGAAGATCGGGACAATTATTCCTTTTTTCCAGTCCTCTGGGGTCTTCCTTTCCTTCCATGCTGTCCTCATCACTCGGTACAACCACTGTATCCCCACCTCTCCTGCTGCTCTCACAATCTCCACACTCAACTCATCCACACCCGGTGCCTTCCCTCCTTTCATCTTCCTCACTGCATCTTCCACTTCTTTCCATGTTAAGTCCTTTTCTGTTTGCAATTCATCTTCTTCCTCCTCACCATCTTTTCCATTGGGGTTCGGAAGTTCTTCAAAATATTCTTTCCTCATTTTCTTCAGTTCTTCCCTATTTTCTATCTCTTGTCCCCTTTTGTTCACCATTCTAACATAATCCGTAGGATCCTTCCGCCTCTTATTTTTTACCATCCCATACAGGACCTTTTTTGTACCTTCACTATCCTCCTTCATCATCTTTGTCCACTCTTCCATCCACTTTCTTCTCTCCTCAGCCACTACTCTCTTCGCCTCCTTCTTTCTTTCCTGGTACTCTTCCCTTGTCTCTACCGTCCTATTTTGATACCACCTCCTAAAGGCTCTATTCTTTTCCCTTACTATATCTTTTGTCTTCTCATTCCAGCATGGTGTTTCCTTCCACCTCTTCTTACTACTTGTCCTCCCACATACTGCTTCTGCTGCGCCTACTAGTGTCTTCTTAAATCTAGCCCATTCCTCTTCCATCCCTCTTTCTTCATCTGTTGGAATTCCTTCCTTTACCATTTTGAGGTACTCGACCTTTCTATCCCCTTCTTTCTGTTTCCATATCCTTATACGTCTTTCCTGGTTCTCAGTCCCTTTCTCCTCCTTACTCCCTCTCAGGTTCATTACCAGCAATCGATGGTCGCTATCCAGGTTCTCCGATGGTATAACCTTGATGTCCGTGATGTTCTTATTTAGTTCTTTCTCATACAGTATATAGTCGACCACCGACTTCCTGGTCAAGTCATCACTGTACCATGTGATTGTGTGGCTCTCTCTTTTCTTAAACCAGGAGTTCACAACTAGCAGGCTGTTCCTCTGGCAGAAGTCCAACAGTCTCTTTCCTTCCTCATTTCTTCCACCCCAACCCTCTGGTCCTAGAACACTCTCATAACCTTGTCTTCCATGGTAACGAGTTAAATAAAAAAAGTGCAGAGAAACACAAATAACACAAAATACATCATCATCATCATCTTGAGCAGTTTCCGACCGCTGGTCGGGGCTGCTCGGAACATAAGCCTGTCCATCCACCATCTCTCGTCTTCCACTGTGTCCCAGCACACTCCTCTTTCCTCCACACTCTTCTTAACTCCTTTTGTCCATCTGTCCCTTGGTCTTCCCCTTGGCCTCCTTCCCTTCATTTCCATTCCAAACATCTTCTTCGGTATCCTCCTCACATGCCCATACCATTGTAGCCTAGACAGCTCTGGTTCCTCTCCGACTCTCTCATTCCTTACTCTGTCCATTCTTGTTACTCCTCTGGAACTTCATCTCCACTGCTCGTCCCTTTCCTTCATCACCCATGTTTCTGAACCATACGTCAAAATTGGCACAAAGTAGGTCTTGTAGATGATTCCTTTACATTTTTGTGGTACATCTTTATTCCATATCATCCCGCTAACACTCTTAAAAAATTCATCTGCGCACCTTCCCCTTCCATTTATTTCCATTCTATTGCCTCCCTTTTCTTCAATTATGCTTCCCAAGTACTTGAAGCATTCTACTTTCTGCAACTGCTGTCCTCCAAGTGTTATGCCCATATCCAGTCTGTTCTTCCTCCTCATTGTGATGACCACTCACTCTTTAGATAACACTACCTTCTCCCACTCACCCAATTGCTCTTGTAAACACAAAATATATAAGCTAATTAATTGGATTAAGATGAAATGATCAAATTAATTGCTGAATACCTTATTCCCACTGCAGGGCCGGATTGAATAGGGAAATTGTCTTTTTAGATCATTAGCGAAAGGACGTACTGTACATTGTTTTACAAATCCGGCAGCACCAATGAAATCTGCTAATCATCTACTTCCAGTAAATGGGGGGGGGTCTCAAAATTTTAAAATGATTCCACGGAAATAAGGGTCAGGAACCACAGCTCATCGAAGGGCTGGCGTTTTAACAGGGCCATACACAGTCCTATGACAATTCCAATCACGCCATTATGAGCGGTAGCTTGCGCTACTCTGACCCAGAATATTTGTGGCAAACGTAATCGTGTAGCCAATCGGAAGTTATCGAAGAACGAAATTGACCAATTTTCCCGCCAAATTTACCGGGGAAGAAAGTTTGTTTGTGAGGCGACCAGATTAGTATTTTTTCCCCAGGTCGTATTTGTATTTTTATGATTGATATGCTGTAGTAAAAATGCAGTAAACATTTCATAGCTTTAGGACTAGAACTTTTTGAGGAAAAAACATTTTAGTAGGAAAAACAAGGTTTTCTTTAGTCCTGTTTAAGAAAGGTAAAACATTCCATCTCCAAAAGTATTAGAGCTAGAGCAGCGACCTTTTTAAATGAAAACCCCTCATATAGATGTCTAATAAGATCATGTAAAACAATGAGGGAAATGCTCTTCCTTTAGGGACAAATGTGTATCAAACAAACTTTAGACCCGTCCCTAAACATTCTGCAAGCACTTCAGTCGTTTGGATTGCTTTATATACTTCATACGGTTCTAATCGTTCTGTGAACAATTCCCTATATTAGAAACTCTCGTTGCAAACCAAAGCTATGCTCTCAGTGCAATGAATTGGAATGGAAATGGAAATGTACGAGAGAGAGATAGGAACAGTATATTGTGTGTTTCCGAATGGTGACCGATCACAGCTTCGTGGTGCTGATTGCTGAACGGTCAGGGCGGACACCTATGGCCTATATCAAATGTGGCTCTTATAATTTCAACACAAATACTTATGGAGCAAATGTTTTAGTGAACTGATGGCATACAACTCAACTTGAGCAAACATGACGTAGGAGAGTTGCCATGCACAAAAAGAGAAGGGATATCCACTTCAAACGCACTATTTTGTGAAGAACTATCCGCTGCGCGCTCCCGATGAGCCTGAAAAGGGGCTAAAGCAATCCGACAGCTACAGAGTGAATATCCATCTGCCCACACCTGTGTCCCTTTCCCTCTTCTCCGGCTCAATGACTGTTTCTATGGATATGTAGGAGAGGCTTACCACGAGGATTGATGGATGTAAGGATTAAGGGGGGAAGCACAGGAGCTATGACGAAGGCACTCACTTTCTTCAATCTGAAAACACAAGCAAACAGAATGGCTGATTGATGCTCACATTTTAGGTGGTGTTGTACTTAAAAATTGCTAACACCCTGGAAGAAGAAGGGAGGGGGGATTTTTAAAAAATTACAGTATAACCTCAATACCAAATTTGCTCGCATATAACTCACACATCTTTGATCGAGATAAGTGTGAACATTTTCGGTGCGTGATATGCACGGAGATTTGTGTGCGAAACACTGCATTAAAAAAAATAAAAATAAAATAAAAATGCATTATTGAAACAAGACAACTGGCATTGTTACTGCCGTCACTGCTGCCATTCTCCGAGCTACTCTCGCGTGCATTGTCCTGACATTTGCGAAGCCTGTCATCAAGAAAGCCTTCATAAAAACATCTGTTATCATAACCCATACAATCCATTCACGCAAAAGTCCAACTGACGGCCTTCTTTATTTTTTCTTCTGTCGGCAGCTTATCGTAATTAACAATACCAGATCTCAACGTGTTCTGACCTAACAATTACTTATTTAGCGTGTGGAGCACCACAAAAATACTGACCATCATACGCCGTGTGTTTTGCCACACCTTACGTGTTTGGTTAGCAATTTCTAGCGCGTCTTTCTGTACATGCCAATAGCGAATATTAAATTCAGTCACATTGAATTCTCGACTGGCAGCTCTAAGAGTACGAGGCTATATTACCATTGTCTTGTGTGTATTTTATCACTAGCCGTATAACTTCAGTGTTTTTATATAATTAGAGATGATTCCACAAGAATACTATCACAATGGAACGTGAAGACAGAATACAGGTACTTGTCGACAATGCAACACACAGGCAACAAAGCACCGCGGACAAGACACAGTGGGTGGGGGTTCGAACTTAAAATTATCTTTATGATAGCTTGCCACGGTGGGTGAGTGGATAGCGTGTCGGTCTACTAACCCCAAGATTGCAGGTTCGCTCCTGGCCGTGGTAAGTGATTTTTGAAAGGCAGCAAAAATTACGACACCATGTCATACGATGCTGGCATGTCAAATAACCCATTTGAATTCAGTAGGCCGTGTTCATAACGGCAAATTAATCTCTGGAGTTTCCGCCAACACAAAGTTCCTCATTTCTCTACTAGAAAGCGCTAGAGTGTTCAAGGAGCTTAGTTATCTAACCTCCTTGACTTTCATAGTGATTCAAGGAACAACGAAATTCGACATTCAAGCTACCCTTTGGTTGTCAAATAACAAAGCTTGCACCCGGCACCGAGGCCATACAATATTATATTTATATCTTTATGATGGCATCAGAAATTGTGATATATATGCGAGGATTTGTTTTTCCTGCAATTTCAAATTAAACAAGTAGTTCCGTGAAGAACTATACAGCCTATTTTCATATATCCTACTTATGTTAATTGCCTCTAACTTCTTCTTCTTCTGCTTTTACGCCTCATTGGACCACTTCAGTCAATCATTTCTTGGTCCTCTTCTTCAGTAAGTTTCCTTTCCGAGTCGCCCAGTAGCTCTTCATTCGCTCTGATCTTCTCAGGCGTTCCTCATCAGTAAATACCCTTTTTACTGTGTTACGTTTGTCTATTTTAGCCTGAAATCTTATTTTTATATCTTTCAGTTTTTTGTTTTGTTTTGCAAGTCATCCAAGGTTATTTCCAATTCTTTCATATCTTCTCTAATTTCCTTAATCCATCCTACTTGTTGTTTCATATTCCAAAGTTTCACTACAGTTTTTCTAGATAACCTGGTTTCTGGTGTCCTCATGATGTGACCAAAAAAAGAAATCCGTTTCTTCCGAATAGCATCAGTGATGGGCTCCAGTTAATTTGGTACTATCCGCCACTGTCCATCTTTCTGATATTTTTTAATTGTGCACGTTCTAGCTATTCTTCTTTCTACTTTTAAAATTTTGTCGATTCTGTTTTTCTGAGTAACTTTAAAAAGAGTTTCACTTCCATACGTCACCTCTGGTTGAACCACCGTCTTGTAATGTTTTAATTTTGTTGCGATTGATAGACATTTTCTTTTATATGTAGACCATGTTAATTTTTGGGCTTTTATCATATTATTAGTTCTTTCTTGCCAAGCAGGTTTCTCATCCAAGTTGTAAGTTATGATTTCTCCTAAGTATTTAAATTGCTTCACTATTTTAACTTTCTTGTTATTTACTGTTATGTGATTGATTACAAGTGGATTTGCTACCATTATCTCTGTCTTTTCAAATGATATCTGAAGTCCAATTTTTTGTGCTATATTTTGTAGGCTTATTATTTGATTTCTGGCTTCTTGAATATTATTAGCCAGTAACGCTAAGTCATCTGCGAATCCCAAGCAATTTAAGTCGATTTGATCTTTCTTGGTTGCAATTCTTATGCTCCTAGGATTTTTCCTGTACCATTCCCTCATTACATATTCCAAAGCACATTTGAGATAAACCATCTCCTTGTCTTAATCCTGTTTTAATCGTAAACGGTTCAGATATTTCTCCTCTGAATTTTACATTAGATTTGGTGTTTGTTAGCGTTAGTTTGATAATTTTTATTAATTTGGGATGAAGTCCGAAATTCCTTAGTATTTTCAGCAATGAAGATCTATGTATACAATCATAAGCTTTTTTGAAGTCTACGAAAGTTATGACTTGCTGTTTTTGTCTACGTTTGTAGTAGTCCATTACTAATTTTAAGGTTATTATCTGTTCAGGGCAGCTTCGCCATGGCCGAAACCCATCTTGATATTCTCCTATTTCCAGTTCTAATTGATCTTTACAACGATAATATAGAATTCGTGACATGATTTTATATGTGATATCCAAAAGGGAAATTCCTCGATAGTTGTCAGGATTTGATTTTTCTCCTTTCTTGTGTAATGGATGTATTATAGCAGTAGTCCAATGGTCTGGCAGTTCTTCTTTGATCCAAATGTTCACTATGCATTGGTGTAATGAAATCTTTACTGGTTCTGCTGCATATTTCCACAATTCTGCAAATGTTTGATCTTCTCCACTCGCTTTGTAATTTTTGAGCTCTCTCAGCGCTTTGTAGACTTCTTGGATTGTGGGTGGATTTATGTTTTCTGATGGTGTTTTAACAGTGGTGTCTGTATTTATTTGAAGCAGTTCTGGTGGATCTTCACAATTTAGCAACTTGTTAAATGTTTATGCTAAAATTTCTGTATTTCTTTTATTACTATGAGCTAACTCGCCTCTATCAATACACAAAATTTCAGTTTGATTGCTGTAATAGATTCGTAGATATTGAGAACCAACTAAATATTGCGGATGGTCGCCATGTTGGATTTTTATATGTAGGTCCTAGAGTTATGTACTGTTACATGAAGATTATTGTGTACGTGTAGCATTCAAACTTCAATCGCATGATTAGGACACAAGAAGTAAAAACGAGATTTTAAAATTTCACACAGCTGCCATCTTGTGGTTATGGAAACAACATCATCATCATCATCATCATCATCATCATCATCATCTTGTACAGTTTCCAGCCCCAGGCTGGGTCTGTTTGAAACATAAGCCTTGCCACTTAGTCCTTTCTTCCCACCACCTCTCCGCTGTCACTCTAGCCCAGTCCTCGCCTCTCTTCTTGACACATTCCTCCACTTCTTTCAGCCATCTATCTCTTGGTCTTCCCCTTGGTCGTTTCTTCTGCATCTGCATCTCATGTATCCTCTTGGGAATCTTCCTCTCATCCATTCTCTTTAAGTGTCCATACCACCTCAGCCTTGATGTCTCAATCCTACCTTGCAAGGGCTCCTCTTTCACCATTTCCCTGACCTTTTCATTCCTCACCCTGTCTCTTCTGGTTACGTCATTTTTTTATTTTTAAATTCACAGTGCAATATGTACATACTAGGCTACACAAGGCCATATACATCAATGTTGTTTTAGTATAATAACCTACATGTTTTTAGTACAATAAGTATTTTTTACACATAGGTATATAACTTAGCAAATTCTGTGATAATATTATTAATTTTAGAATTTTAATGGTTAATCTATCCAGATTTTATCGATGTCTTATGATGTTCAAATGTTAAATTAGGTCACTATAAGGACTGAAGAAGGGACCATACGTTCCCGAAACATGTATCATCATAGTTTTCCATGAACTAAGTCTTTGAATTGTATTGAGTAGGGCGGAATATAATAAACTTGACTGAATTCTTCTTGTTACTCCGTTCCTACTTCGCAGGAACTGCATTTCACCTGCCTGTATTCTGCTTATGTCTCTTTTCTTCATTGTCCAAGTTTCTGAAGCATAGGTCAGTATCGGGATATAGTAGCTTCTGTATAACACTTCCTTGCTTTTTTGTGGGACATCTTTATTCCACACTAAGCTCCTAATGCTTCTCAGCCACGTTCCGTAATCTCTTTGTCATTTCTCCCATTTTCCTCCACTATACTTCCCAAGTACTTGAGACTTTCCACCTTCTTCAGCTGTCCACCTCCAAGTGTTAACCCACTCATTGGTCTGTCCTTTTTCCTGGTCGTTAACAGGATCTCACATTTACTGATGTTGAACTTCCATCCGTACTCTCCCACTGTTTCTTCCCAAGCCTTCAGTTGCTCCTGAATTTCCTCCTCCTTGTTTCCCCAGACCATGAGATCATCTGCAAACACCATTGCTTTCATCTTATCTTCTCCTATCTTTCCTGCTATCCGTGTCATTACCTCGTCCATAACCACAATAAAGAGAAGGGGTGACAGCGCACTACCCTGTTTGAGGCCACTCATTTGTCTGAACCAGCCTGTTCTTTCCCCTCCAACTTTCACACAACTCACACTTCCACAATACATTGAAATAAATTAGATGCCAGTGGATTAACATTCGTATAAGCATACCTGCCAACTTTTGAAAAGGGCTATCAGTAAAACTCACGCGCGACAAAAAAAATCTAACGATTTTCGACATACCCCGGCTTGACGAAAATAATAATACTTCTGGGCTACAAAATACAATAATTCATGCTTTAAACAGGATACTTCAATGAAATCATATCTACTTACATGATTTGTAGATGAACATAACAATCAAGAAGAAATCCATGTTAATCAGCAGCAGGCGTGGTGAATATCGGTTTGGAGCAGACATAACAGGACTTCCTTGATAGATTAAGCTGATATACGATAATTGAAAAAGGCTTTAAACAATAAAGCTTGTTTAACGTAACACAGGCAAGAAATAATATAATACACACTGCAAATCACATGCTAGTTCGACTTTTAAGTCATGGTTGTGGCCTTTTTAGCTTCCTGCAAACAGTCTTGAGAAAATGTTTTGTCATAACAGGGACCAGAACTCCTGGTCTTCAAAATAGAAATAGACTCCAGAGATTCATTGGACATGGATGACCTGAACTGTGTTCTATTTTTCTTCACAAAGCTAAAAAAAACATTCACATTCTGCATAGCTATGGGGTATGGTGAGAATAGAGAGCAATACTCTAAAAATTCGGTTATACTTAAGAAGTCCATCGGCTCCACGAATTCTTGATATTTGTGCCCAACTGGAATCACTTGCAGCATCTTGATGTGCAGCCAAAGAGTCATCTACCTGAAGAGCTGTGAACTGCCTCTGAAGCTCATTCACCACCTCATCTGTAGTTTCATTCTCTTCCTTGCATAACATGATAGGAAACTTTTCCAAGAAAAAACGAATGGAAGATAACTGTGAATCTTCAATTTTGTCTAACCTAGCAACTTGAGCATTCTTTAACACGTCATCCTTGAGTGGAAACTTGTTGATGATGTAGTCACAGGCAGTATAAAAGTAGTTTCTCACTGATGAAAAGAAAAGGAATTTATCTGTATCCGGTCCGTTCTGAAGGCACTTAACAACTTCAGATGATGCATTTTTTGCCATTTTATTTACAATACATGTCGTTTTCGTGCGACCACAACTATATTTCTTTGCAACTTCTGATGTGGGAAACATCTTCTTAAATAAAGCTCCAGCATGATCAGCCGCACTTAAGGGCACATTGTGTTCCACCAAAAAGGAAGTAAACAGACACTCGGCCATAATTACGTCACTGTAAACGTTTCCAGACTTAGCAAAAAAGGTGTTGATTTTCTTGCTATCTTCTTCGATTTAACATAACTAATGTGTTTACCGCACTTCACATGATTACTTAAATCGTTTTTTCCACCATATGCAATATTAATATCACACCCACATACCGTGCAAAAGGCAAATTTTTCTCCCTTTCTTGATTTTAGTATGCACGGAAAATCAACCGAGTATGATTCTTTAAATGTCTGGAAGTACTGTTTCTTGTTGGATTTGTTCATTCTCGATATCTACTAAAACATCGAAAGGAACCTGGATCACTGAACGTCACATAAAATTATAACATAAAACAATTAAGACAGCCAACACTTCATTAAAACATGTCAAAACACACCAACCATTAAATGAACACGACGCCAACCTCGTGAAGATAGAATATGCACATGGTAGAAAAAAATAAACACACACACACGTGGAACGAATGTAATTAGTCCAAGGAATACAGGAAACTGCGAAGCACGAAGTTATAGCCAAAAACTCGAACGCTTCAATAAAATATGCCATAACCTTAAAAGACGAAAACATTCAAGGAACGCCAACTTCGCGAACAATGAACAACTAACGTGGTCAAAGAATATGGTTTAAATCGCAACGAGCGAACGGAGCGGAACAAAGAATATGCGAAGCAGAGCCTGTCAACACCTAAGATTCACATGCAAGAACGGTTATCCCGGCTTGAAATTCAATTACGATGACGACACAACCATCACACGGTTAAAAGTACGAATCATATCAAAGAACGAGTTATCGACTATCGTGGACTTGCCTTCGACCCACGCAAACAATCGATTGTACGGAAGTGGGCGGTATTATCGAATGTAAATTATCGTTTCAAATTTTTGTCCGCGAAATCGTAAAATGACACCGTTCGTCCGTAAAACCGTAAAATGCTGCAATTTCCGTAAATTTTACGGATAAACCGTAAAAGTTGGCAGGTATGTATAAGGATTTACTGTACCAAGTGTGACTGCACTCGGATGGTTAAATTGCCAGAAACGACCATGTGAATATTTATACTTCGCGTCGCCGCCATGTTAGATTTGTGATCACAAGGTTATTCAAAGTCCTATAGGTGAACTTATGTTCATAGCCGCTATGAACATTAAAGAATTCAGTTTGATTGCTGTAATAGCTTCATAGATATTCAGATCCGTCTAAATATTTCGGATGGTTGCCATGTTGGATTGTTAAATGTATAGGCCATAGAGTCATGTACCATTAAAGGAAAATTATTGCGTAGGTTCATTATTCAAACTTTCACTTCGATCGCATGATTACGACACAAGAAATAAAAACTTAATTTTAAAATTCACACATCCGCCATCTTGAGGTTATGTAAACAATTGAACGAAGTTAGATGTCGGTGCATAACAATGTATATAAACATATACTGTACCAAGTTTTATTCCGTCTGGTTGGTTAAATCGCGAGAAACGTCTATTTAAAAGTCGCAACTTCGCTTGGCCGCCATGTTGGTTTTGTAGTTACCAGGTTTTCAAACGTCACATAGGTAAACTTCTAGTAGTTCCCTTTATCACCATAAAATATTCCAGGGTGATATCGGTAATAGTTTCGGAGATATTGAATGCTGGTGAAATATTTTGCACAGCTACCATGTTGGATTGGTGAGACGTAACAAAATTTGAATGGCACGGTCGGGGTCGTCCAGAATAATGCTATGAACTTACTGAGTTTCATTGAATTCGCTCCAGCCGTTTAGAAGTCATTAGGGAGGACACACACCATCACACACGCACACACAGACACACACACGGACAAAAGGTGATCGCATTGGCCTATTTTTTCATAAATGAAAATAGGCTGAAAATGGGGTGCGGGATAGACGCGATGGCGAGCAAATATGGTCATATGAAATCATTGGGACGGAAAAAGAGAACTTGGAAATAGCGGGAACAGAGGGATATCTTCTCTTACCTTCTCCTTCAACTCTAAGTACTGTTTCTGCGGAACCATTCCTCCGGGACTCGAAAGGCTGGTGTTAGTAGCTGGAGACGACAGGACCTCCTGATCGGACGCAGTCAGGTCACTTTTCGTGAGGACCGAACTGGTGAAGGAGTAGGCCGAAGGGCTGATGGCACGTTGATGAGTTGTCGTGGTCGTCGTTACCGTCGTGTGACTTGCTGCCGTGGAAGAGGGCGAGACAGAGGAAGGTTTCAGCAACCCGGGCGACGTCCGAAGGTTGGGAGGTTCCGTCGACGCGGGGCGGGGCAGGTGGTGATCTATGCTCAGGCCCGAGCCGGTCATGGAGAACGGGCGGCTGGGCAGGTGATTTCCATCGCCGCTGAATAAGCTCTGCGCTCTCGTCGGGCCGTGGTGCCTCAGGGTCACGCCTGTGGGGGCCGTCTTATGCAGCGGCGGCTCCGACGGCGGAGTCGACGTGATGTGATCGTTACCGCTCGCAGCTGGCGAAGGGGAGCTGGTTGTGTTCAGAGGACTTGTGAGACGACTCAGACCTAAGAGAAGAAGAAAACACTTCAATTTGGTAACTACCAACTGTGAAAGAAAGCAAACAAAATGCACCAATAATGTTAACACACTGGTTATGTCACATCCCCTGTGGACCGGACAGTTCTCTGCTGAGATAATGATGATGATAATTGTTGTTTTAAGGGGCCTAACATCTAGGTTATCGGCCCCTGATGGGTTGGTTGATCGTGAAGATGAAAATGAAATGCAAACTTAAAACTAACTACAGTGGAATCTCGTTAGCACGTTCTCGGTTACGACGTTTTCCCGTTTAGCGCGATGATTTTCTCAAGTCCCAGTCCCAATTCTACAAAATACATGTTGATATATCCCCTTAATACGTTCTCTATTCCCGCTTACGACGATCAAATTTCCGTTGTACTATTTGTAAGCGAACCTGATTTTATTCTTATTTCATTCTAAAATTCGGCTTCTGGAAAACACGACGCGATATTGTCTCATATTCTCTGATAGTTATTGACAGTGTAGATGATTTCATTGTGTTTGACTGCGTAGAAGCGGCTATAGCTATGACGCAACACAGGTGACGTGTCTCTCTCCCGCTGCCCTTTCTCAAGTCCCTATCCTACTAAATTCATGTTGATATATCCCCTTAATACGTTCTCTATTCCCGCTTACAACGATCAAATTTCCGTTGACTATTTGTTAGTGAACCGTATTTTATTCTTATTTCATTAAAAAATTCGGCTTCTGGGAAACACAACGCGATATTGCCTCATATTCTCTGCTAGTGATTGACAGTGTAGATGATTCATTGTGTTTGACGGCGTAGAAGTGGCTATAGCTATGACGCAACACAGGTAACGTGTCTCTCTCCCGCTGCCCTCCACCCCTTTCCCTTTGTTTATTTCTCACGTAGGCGCATTATTATCTTCGTGTTCCGCACTATTGTCTTCTAGTTCTTAGTGTTCACGTCCAGTTATGACTTATTTTATTGCGTGTTTCATAATGGATAAGAAGAAAGTACGGCAGATAACTAATGATGAGAAGATGAAATACATTCGAGACGTGGACTGCATCCTCACATGAAGCGTGTGGATATAGAGCGAAAGTGGAACATTCCTCCGTCTAC
The DNA here is from genome assembly GCA_946902985.2 of Meconema thalassinum. Lineage (NCBI taxonomy): Eukaryota > Metazoa > Arthropoda > Insecta > Orthoptera > Tettigoniidae > Meconema > Meconema thalassinum. The sequence goes on from OX336395.1 coordinate 343,888,395, forward strand.
ACTGAACACGATTCTCGGCAAAAGGAAGGAAATCGAACGTGCATTTGAAGAAGGAATGAGCGGCAAAAGGAAACGTGTGCGAGAGGGACAGTTTCCTCAACTAGAAAGCGCTTTATTGAAGTGGTTCAAGCAAGCCCGTGCTTCAAACATATGCGTGCGCGGTCGCCGGTAACTGAGCCGTCACTGGTGGAGCGCAAGAGCGAGAATGTCCTTGCTAAGCAGAAATAAAGACCCTGTATTATACTGTAGTGTAGAGGTACAGTAATTCATTTTTATGTTATTTATGTCGTGACTGTAGTAGTGCATACAATCACTTACTAAGGTCGGCGATTTGACGTCCATATATACGCCGCGTTCTTTCTTATACGTTGTAAATGCAGTATGGCGTTTTTCGGTAGTACGTTTTCCCGCATATGACGTCCAAATTTTTCAGTCCCTTGAAAAACGTACTAACGAGATTCCACTGTACTACCCTACATACTAGAAGCAGAAATGGGAAACTAAAGGAGAATAAAGGTCACCACACACAGAAAGCTAAGCTAAGCTACACTAAGCTATGCTATGCTAAGCAATGCCAAGCTATGGTGTGCTATGACACGAACAAAAAGCAAAGCTAAACTAAGCTAGGCAGCAGTTTAAGGATGACTGGCGAGGCGCTTTTATTGGCTGCTGTCATCGGAAATGAAGAAAAAGAAAGAAACAGGAAGAGAAGACGATTCTGGATACGTGAAATTGGGGAGAAGAAAATGTCTTCTTGTAATTGTAGAATGTTGTTCCACTATTTGGTGGGGCTCAAATAAGTACATGTTTTCCATCAAGAGCCCCTATACAATGGGGAAAATTCCACAGATTTTCAAAATCTTTAGCAATCAGTTTCCACTTGTCCTCTGAAGGTATTGGTAGCACTTCGTCCTGTAGTCGATTCCATATCGCTTCACATGCATCATTTACTATAGATGATACAGTTGAGGTCCCCGTCCTGTAACTATATGCTATAATTTTGAATCTGTCCCCAGTTACCAGGTACCTGAAAGATACATTTTTAGGCAATGAACTGAAAAATATGTGGAATAAACTATAGCGTATACCGACTGCCATAGTTTTCTACAGTGAAATACACCCTCAATAATAGAGAGAATTTCGTGAAATTGTTCCTAACTTAGACCAAAGTAACTTTTAAATTCTTCATCGTTTCCATTTAGTTCTTGAATCAAATGATGGAATTCACCATGTATTTTTCTTCTTCTTCTTTTGGCCTGTCACCCATTGTATAAATAAAACGAAGTACGGTACAACCTGAGTCACCACACTACACTCACACGACACGGCTACGCACACAACTCAAAAGTCTGCGACAGCCCGCCAGATCAACTGTTCCGGAATGAAAAGCGCATGCGCCAGGCCAGCTACAGCCAAGGAAATCGCCTGCCTAGCTTAGCTTCGTTTAGTATAGGTTAGCATAGCGGCCTGTGTGTGTCACTGTACTTAAATGCATTGAGAGCGATATTTTTCATAACACCGCGTAGCTTAGCTTAGCCTAGCTTTCTGTGTGTGGTGGCCTTAAGGCAAATAAAGGACAGGAGGAAAAGAAATGCCCTCAACCCTCAAAGAATGTGGAAGGAAGGAGAGCCATGAAAGGCAGATAGGAAAGTGAAAGAGGAGAGGGTCCGCCCCAGAAGTAATGGATAAAAGGGGAAAATGGACCCAGCTCAGGAATCCCTCGGGGTCGCCAACTCCCGAACTCACCAGCCGTGAGCCCCTGAGGGTGTAGCACTATCTAGGGTGCACCAGAAGTGGTGGGGCTACACACACCCGGCCTCCTTGAGGGCCTTGAACAGAAGGCAGGAGATAACATGAAAAGAAAAGAAAGCTGACCCCTCGCAGAAGGAGGGAATCAGAAAAGATGAGACAAGGGCCAATTAAGGCGGGAAAGGAAGAGACTCCCTAGGCCTCGGATACCCTAATACTGTCGGGGTCGGAAGAGAACAAGAGTTGACCAAGTGAGGTCGACAGGAAAGAAGACAGAGAGGAGCCCGAAACAAGTAAGTGGAAGCAATGCCGGACTCAGCTGGGGTCCCGTGGTCTCCAACCCACGTCCCACTAGATGTGAGCCCCTGGGGGATCTCCGCTGAGAATATTCGAGCGAACTTGATTATAAGAACGTCCATAATTGTTGAAATAAGACATATTATCTTTGAAGTTGGTATGTGTATGAACTAGTGGTGCTCAAGAGTATGATGTATTTGGAACCATAACACAATGTACAGTGGCGGTTTACAGAAAGAGCAGACGCAGGATATTTGAGGTTAGATTGGTCAACAATCAAAACGTACGCAATATCACTCTCTCTCATTCAGGTTCCACTAATTCACTATAACTTGCGCCATTTGAATGTTGATGATCATTAGGGCCCGGATGATGATGATAACTAGGGCCCAGATGTTGATGATAACTAGGGCCCGGATGTTGATGATAACTAGGGCCCAGATGTTGATGATGACTAGGGCCCGGATGTTGATGATAACTAGGGCCCGGATGTTGATGATGACTAGGGCCCGGATGTTGATGATAACTAGGGCCCGGATGTTGATGATGACTAGGCCCCGGATGTTGATGATAACTAGGGCCCTGATGTTGATGATGACTAGGGCCCGGATGTTGATGATGACTAGGGCCCGGATGTTGATGATGACTAGGCCCCGGATGTTGATGATGACTAGGCCCCGGATGTTGATGATAACTAGGGCCCGGATGTTGATGATGACTAGGCCCCGGATGTTGATGATAACTAGGGCCCGGATGTTGATGATGACTAGGGCCCGGATGTTGATGACTAGGGCCCGGATGTTGATGATGACTAGGCCCCGGATGTTGATGATAACTAGGGCCCGGATGTTGATGCCGTAAAAAAGGTAAAAAAATGCAGTATAAAATGGAGAAAATGATCTTATAACAATAAACTCACTAATATTTCAAACTCAAACTGAAAAGTCAATCAAAATAGATTTCTAGCACTTAACAAAAGGTTTATGTTCACTTTAGTCCGAGTTGCACTGCACTACGAATGCCATTCTGATGTTGTCAAATGTAAATGATCTGCGGTTATCAACCAACAAGTTTTTATATGTCGAAAAGCTGTGTTCAACATCAACTGATGTGGTCGGAGCGTACTTGAAGTGAGGAAGGTTGTTTGCTGCTAAATCCTCCTCAATCCCATCCATGCAGTAGGTTTCACCAGACAGAATGTCAGATTTTGCATAATGTTTTATACCGGTGTTCTTGTCCAGCACTATTTTCAGTTTTGGTGCAATACCCGCAGCAATTTCGCCACGATTGTTGGTAAGACTAGTTTCCACCCGGTTGATTAAGGAAATGGAATCAATATTTCAATATTTTAAATTATCTTGTATCAGCTACTAGCTTCTTCTTAACTCTGAGAGACGTAACTCCCTCATATAAAGCTGTGATGTACCTAAATTGAAAAAAGATGACCTTAAAAGGCCGATTTCTCTAAAATAAGACCCAAATAATCTACCAAACTTAAGAAAATGCTCTTAAAATGGAAAAATAGCAAAAAATGCAAAAAGATGCAAAATAAAAATGACATATTTGAAGAGGGGGAGGCCCGTCTGGAGTTTCTATGTACTTCAGCATTGTTTCAGACAGTTCAGTAAAAAGATGACAATGTCATCAACATCCGGGCCCTAGTGATCATCATCTTCATCATCTTAATTTCCCCTCTTCTAGCTGACACCGGGTGGGAGCCAATAGGGTTCCTCTCCACTTTGTTCTGTCGTTCCACCATTCCTCTTCCGACGATAAATCTCATCATCTGATTTTGCAAGACCTCCATCTTGTCATTGACTAAACTAGTATAAAAAAAGTCAATGTTTTGAAACTACCGTATTTACTTGGCTATAAGACCCCCTTGCCTATAGTAACCCCCCCCCTATTTTTCAAGAGCCAAAATTCTTGGAAATCGCATACCGTATAGTACCCCTCCTTAATTATTGAGAGTCAAAATACAACATTTTTGGAACTTGACAAATTCATTAAAAAAATAAATATATATATATATCATCATCATCATCATCATTTCCCCTTATCCAGCTCCTGCCGGGTCGGGGTATTTATGGCACTTCTCCACTTTCCTCTTTCCTTCCACAATTCTTCTTCCACGATCTTGTCCCAGTCCAGATTCCTTTTTCTCACGCTGTTCTTCACTGAATCGATCCACCTTGTTCTAGGTCTTCCTCTTGCTCTCTTACCCTTGCACTTCGCCTCCAGCATCTGTCTTGGTATTCTATTTTCCTCCATCCTCTTTACATGTCCAAACCACCTTAGTTTATTCTTCTCAATTTTCTCATTTAGTTTTCCCATCCCAACTTCCTTCCTAACATCTTCATTCCTCACTCTGTCTTTCCTTGTCTTTCCTATCATACTTCGTAGGAATTTCATTTCACTGGCTTGGATTCTACTCTCTTGCCTGCTCGTCAGGGTCCAAGTCTCAGCTGCATAAGTTAATATGGGTACATAGTACACTTTATACATTACCTCCTTGCTTTTCCTTGGTACTTCCTTATCCCAAACAAGTTTTCTTACACTTTGATAGAATGCATTGCTCTGCTGTACCCTCCTGCCAATCTCCATGTCCAACCTACCAGTTTGCATCAATTCACTTCCTAGGTATTTGAACGTGTCCACAATTTCCAAACTCTGACTTCCAATTTTCACAGTGCCCTTTCCTTGTCTTTCCCCTCTTGTCATCACCATGGTCTTGCTTTTCTCTATACTGATTTTCAGGCCATACTTCTGAATATTTTCGTTTAGTGCATCTAGTTGTTTTTGCACTTCTTCGGTGTTCCTTCCCCAGACCACAATATCGTCTGCAAATAATAGTAACTTCATTTCTTTATGTCCATATATATATATATATGAAATTGATCCTCTTATGACAAAAATATTTTTCTTATTACATTACCGGTATTTAGTTTTTCAGACGATATGACCGCCATTTTGTATACACATACGCGATTGGGCAGGATATAGAATTGTGTAGCCAATAGGAGATGCCACACTATTGGCCGAGTAGAAGCGCCAAGTTTAAAATCCGGCCAATGAAAGTTATGGTTTCATATCTTGCCTGCATTCTTTTGTTTTGTATACAAAGATGTAGTGCTCTGTTCGTGGAAGCCTTCTTCTCAGTTTTATTTCAAACACATTTCATTTGTTGCAAAAACCGTCGGCGTTTGTGTGACACGTTATTGGTATATTAATGTGAACTATGTGAATAATAGGTGCTCGGTTGTGTTTACAAATGTTAGTGAGATGTGATCACTCATTCCCTAATTGATGCATTCTCCCTAAAATAAAGTTTGCATTTCCATGTCTGATACTTTGTCCATTTAATTCTATTTCTTTGATACTAAGACTTTTGCTTAACAAGACATAGTAGTGAAAGTCATTGGGGGATAGCCGGTAAAGTGAGGTTATGGTAGTCTCATAATGGGCAGATTAAAGATGTAAACTTTGTTTATTATGATTAAATATATCATATGACAGTATGTAGCATCAAAATAAAATACCGTATTTGCTCGCGTATATCTAGCCCCCGCGTATATCTCGCACCCCATTTTTTTTGTTGAAATTTCAGGGAAAAAAGTACTCGCATATATCTCGCATTCATTTTTGACGCCGTCATATAAATGACCGTAATAACCTTGAGGTATAAACACGTTCGATTTAGAGCACCACAAGTCGTCCTTGAAAAAGACGTTATAAGCTCGTTAAGGATGATTCAAGGCAGAAAAGGAACTCCAGCATTTATATTGGATACGATCGATCATCTTCCATATCGATTCCTCGCTACATGTACGAGCGAGCTCGATCTTACCCGACCGCGGCTGAAGACACAATGTAGGCCTAAAGCGTGCTAACAGTCACGCCGGCGCCGCATCGCATGCTTGCGCGAGGTCTGTCCGAGTTTGTACGTTCGTAGCGGCACTACAGTATAGCGTCAGTTTACACAAGTTTGCATCAGTTCGTGTGTTATGGTTATGCGACATTAAGAACCTATGAAAAAGACGTCATGAGCTCGTTAAGTATGATTCAAGGCAGAATTTAGAGCGCAGATGTGTAGTGATCCATATGATCGATATCTTCCATATCGATTCCTCGCTACATGCCCGAGCGAGCTCGAACTTAGCCGAGCGCGGCTGAAGCGTGCTAACACCCACGCGGCGCCGCTTTATATGCTTGCACACGGCCGAGCTCTGAAGCAACGCAATACGTAAAGACGAAATCATTGAGATTCGAGAAGACTGAACTGCATTTCTCTGCGATGTAACAGTAGGCCTACTTGCGCAATCTTCGAAACATACGAGCATGTTGGTGCGAGTGGTATAGCACAGATTTCCTTATCTTCAAAGCCCAAACAATACAAGAGGAATACAGAAATTCCCCGCGTATATCTCGCACCGACAAATTTCACTCGTATTTTTGGCTCGCGTATATCTCATCTCGCCCCCACGTATATCTCGCACCCCATTTTTTAAGTTGAAATTTCAGGAAAAAAAGTGCGAGATATACGCGAGCAAATACGGTAGCATATTTTTACTCTCTCCCTTTCCCAAAATAATGGATTTTTGCAATGTTTGCGTCTATTCCCCCCCCTCAATTTCGGAACTAAAAATTTAGGAAAAAAGGGGGTCTTATAGCCGGGTAAATATGGTAAATCAAAGAATAAGAGAAGGCCATGAAGAACCAGAAAGTGGCCCATACACATCTATGAGTATTCAACTCAATGTGCTAGTCCGAAATATTTCAATACAGGGTCAGGAGATGATGATTCCCGGCACCTGTGTGTTAAGAAGGAGAACTGTTTATGTTAACACTAATATACAATGACAGGCAATACAAATAAATACTTGATAAACTAAACATTTTTATTTAAATCATAAATATAAACGGTGTAGTGCTTAGTTATAGCATGGAAGTAAGGTTAATTGTTTTCCTGGATGCATGTCATTGTTTCGCTTAATAATAGTGATTCTTTGACATCATCATCTTGCACAGTTTCCAGCCACTGGCCAGGTCTGTTTGGAACACAAGCCTCTCCAACGTCTTCTGTCTTCCCACCATCTCTCAGCCTCCACCCTTGTCCAGTCTTCTCCTCTCTTCTTCACGCTTTCTTCCACCCCCTTCAGCCACCTGTGTCTCGGTCTCTTTCCTTCCCACTTCGTCTTGTGTATCCTCTTCTCCTCCATTCGTTTTACTTGTCCATACAATCTCTATAACATCCTGTAATGGTTTCATTAATTCTCTGGTCCTCTCATTTCTTATTCTGTCCATCTTTGTAGCTCCAATACTGCTTCTCACTGGCCTGTATTTTGCTCTTCTCCCTTCCTTTCATAACCCAGGTCTCCGAGGCATACATCAGGATAGGGAGATAGTACGTCCGATATATGATCTTTTTGCTGTTCTGAGGGACATCCTTGCTCCATAACATGCTTCTCACACTCCTCCGAAATGCTTCTGCCTGCCTCCCCCGCTCATTTATTTCTCTATCGTTTCATCCATTATCTTGTATCAGGCTTCCCAAATATTTGAAACTCTCCACTTTCTTCAGCTGTTCCCCACCAATTGTTATTCCCGTTGATGTTCTTTCCTTCTTCCATGTTGTGATCACCATCTCACTCTTATTTATGCTAAATTTCATCCCATATCCTTGTATTATTCCTTCCCACACGTCCAACTGTTCTTGTACCTCCTCCTCTTTGTTTCTCCAAATCATCAAATCATCTGCAAACACCATTGCTTTCATCTTTCCTTCCCCAATTACTTGTGCCACTCGGGTCATTATGTCATCCATCACCACAATGAAAAGTAACGGTGACAGTGCACTTCCTTGTTTCAGGCCGTTTCTCTGTTCCAACCAGTCTGATCTCTCTCCTCCCACTTTCACACAGCTCACGCTTCCCTTGTACATCTCCTTTATCCTCTTTATAGTCCATTTCTCTACTCCTCTATCCTCCAGGGACTTCCATACTTTGTTTCTGCATACACTGTCATATGCTTTCTCAATGTCCAGGAAGGCCATCAGTAGATCAGTAGATTCTTTGAGATGATGCTGTTTCCCGTACGCCATCGCTATCGTCAACAATGCAATGTGTTATTCTTTTTCTTTTGCCACTTGTTGGCATAGGAATGATCAAGACAGCCATATCCTCAGTTGTCCTTGTGCAATATGCGCTTGAGGCCTGGAGATGTTGCACCAGCCTCAATTAAACAGCACTGACTACAAATCTGCCATATATATATATGCAATAGTGTAATTCATAAACATCGTACATTAGTGAGCAGAAACTGATGATGATCACTTGACGATCGAAATATGTTATCCTATTAACTACCGCCATTTTTTTTCCACATAAAATTGTGTTAATATTTTATTGACATATTTTACGCCCACATTGGAGCAATACATTTGAGTAAATTTCTTCTTTTTCTCCTCCCAGAACTTTCTCATCCTCTCCGACCTGGAAGCCCTTTGTGTGTCCGATATAGTAGGCTATATTGTTTCCGTTCAACTGTTATTAGTTTGAGACTTATGCTTTTGTTCTTCTCTGTCTTTGATTAGTTGCCGAGTTATACCCAATTCTTCCAAATCATCCTGAACTTCTTTGAACCAATTATTATTGATTTTATTTTTCAAAAAGTAATCAAATAGTTGTTTCAATATCCTGGTTTCTGGCAGTCTTGATATGTGACAGAAAAAGGAAATTAGCATTGTAGTTATTATTGATTCACATTCATGATAGACGATGTTGTTAGGCAACAATCTCCACTGTCCATCAACTTGGTGTTTTTTGTTAAGAATTGTTCTAATAATTCTTCTCTCAATTTTCTGTAATTTGTCTGTTGTAGATTTGAATTCAATTTGAATAAATTTTCACTAGCATAAGTTGCCTCTGGTTTAACTATGGAATTATAGTGTTTATCGAAAGAGATTTCTTTTTATAGGTTGGCCAGGTAAGTCTTTGTGCTTGTTTAAATTAGTTGTTCTGTATTCTATTGCTTCTTTTTCATTTGTGTTCCATGTTATTATTTCCCCAAGATATTTGAATTTCTGAACAAATTTAATCTCTTTATTATTGTTCAGTTGAACGACTGGTAGATCAACTTTAAAAGTTGGCATCATTCCTGTTTTTTCAAATGAAATTTGTAATCCCATTTTTTAGGGTATAATTTCTAGTTGTTCAACTTGAAATTTAGCCTCTTCTATTGTATTTGCAAGTAATGCTAAATCGTCCGCAAAAGCAAGACAGTTGAATTTAATATTTCTACTGATGTTGATAGTTGTGATCTTATTTCTTTCGGGTTAGGTGTTTAAATACTTGTTTTGTGCTGATCAACTGTAAAGCTTCTATAATAGAACTAGGCAACACTGAAAAGTGGGTTCTATACTTCAACTAGCAGCAGTGCCCGGCTTCGCCCGGTACATTTAGTTCTTTTATGGATGATAATGAATATTACTATAGCAATGGCACATGATGTTTAAACTAACAGGGAAAGAAAAATGTAACTTTTTAAACATTTAATGCAGCCAAGTGGCCATAGGTTTACAAAAACTTAATTTCTTTTGATTCGCATAATTGTCCTTGTTCTTATTGTACAGATTTCCAAGTGGTCATAGAGATTGCATGTATGTCCGCACAGTTGACACTTGCGTGTAATTGAAGGCTTGTTGTGACAAATGATGTGATGGAAGCCGTGTACTGCCATTCTTGTATAGCCGTGACGCATTTCAAAGTTTGCTTTCGTCCATGATCGATCAATCAGTTGCAAAAAACTCCCGATATACGTCTTCTTGCTTTTGGATAAGTGTTGCCAATAGGTTCTCTGATGTATTTGTGTCCTAAGATCTTCTATGAGGAAGATACTAATCTGGATCTTGTTGTCTTTGAAACTCCAATGGCTTTCTTAATGTATACTGCTTTTAATCTTTCTAAAGCGGAGACGTTTTCCATTGAGAGTTACGGCCAGATAATTCCTAAGCCGTACGTCAATATTGGCTGTATTTTTGCCTTAAATAGAGACATTGCTGTCTCTAATCTGAAAGATCTTATATAACTTATTCCATGCATAGCCATTATTGCATGTGTAGCTTAACTTTTTGTGTTGGTGGTGGTGGTGGGGGCACAGTATAATATACGTAACATTCAGGTCATTTTCCCGTAATGATAATGGGGAAACGGCTATATACTAACTACAGTACTGACACATGTGATTTGCAAATGATGAAGCAGTGTAGATTTTTGCCAAAGGGCCTGAATACAGGGAATGGAGTGGTCTGTCCGAAATGTCATGTAGACGGTGTAACTGTCTGTAAGTAGCCTACACATTATTGAACCTGTTTGGTGAAAGTGTGAAAGTGCGCGCCAACAACCAGCTGAACCGGGTATGCGTGGCCGCGATCTGTGCTAGTCACAGCCGGCTGAGGTTGCTGTGTTTACCGGTGCGCACACACATAATGACCCTGTAGAAGGCTGACGTTCTATGGCCGCCTGGTAAGAATGGACGAAAACGATCTTCTGATGCATCATGGGATTAAAGACCACCTCTAAGTGGGCAGATGAGGTCAAGAGGAATGTAGCAGAAGTTGGAGTTACTCCCGAGATATTCGTGATAGAAGTGAAACCACTACCTGTAACGATCATTGCCGAGGAGGAAAGAATGAAGAGGTTCTGTGAAGAAAAGAGAAGAAAGGCCAAGAAGCTTTAAGTTTCAAGCGGTCCATAGTTAGCCAAATTCGGAGGAAGAAGAAGATGATATTGAACATAATAATTGTTATTTCTAACCAATTTGCTACAAAACTCACAAATTAAAATGTGAAATTATGTTTTTTAATTGAAATGTTAAAAAACACAAACTTTATGAACAGACGAATATACCGCATATAACTCGCCGCCGCGTATATCTCGCATCCCATTTTTAAATTTGAAATTGCAGGAAATAATATTCCTCTCGAATATCTCGCATTAATTTCAGACCCTGTCATACAGATGATCTTGCCGGCAATGTTTTTGCGGCGGTGCTTTCCATTCCTTCAAGGTATTTGTTGTCCATCTGTTGCATTGTCGACAAGTATGCCTAGCCATATTCTGTCCTCGCGATCCATTTTTGTTTTTCCGTTAAGTGCGATTGTTCTCTTGTGGAGGTCGATCTTTGGTATGTAAAAAACGCGGCCGTTATATGGCTGGGTTTAAACTGAAAGTGATAAAATACACAAACGACGATGGTAATAGAGCTCCTGGTCGAGAATTCATTGCAATTGAATTTGATATTCGCTACTGGCGTCAACAGAAAGACGCGCTAGAAACCACTAACTGAACACATAAAGTGGCGATGCAGTACAACAGCAATACGGGGTGTGATCGTCACCTGCTTTGTTGGCCCTCCACACGCTAAATATTGTTGGCCACGATAAGCTGACCACAGAAGACAAAATAGAGAAGGCCGTCAGTTGAACTCTTGCTCGATTGGGTTATGGTGTTGACATAGCTTCTTGAAGACGTGCATCGCAAATGCATTGGACGGACGTTACGATGATGCAGTATGGGATAATGATACACGCGAGAGTAGCTCGGAGATTGGCAGCAGTGAAGGCAGTTGACATTTCCAGTTGTCTTGTTTCAACAATGCAAATTTTATGTCTTTTCGGGAATACGGTATTTCGCACCCAGATCCTCGAATATACAGTATCTTGCACCGAAAACTTTCCCACTTATTTTCGGTCAAAAAAGTGCGAGTTATATGCGAGCAAATACGGTATATTCTCTGTGATTCAATCAGTTCGTGTGTGAACTGACCTGACTCTGGTTGTAGCTTCTCCTTGGGAGAGGGCGTGGGCGTGGTGGGGAGAGGGACCGGCGGACTGGACTGGAGCGGGGTGGGGCTCCGCGGGCTCAGCGAGCTCCTGGCGCCAGGAACCGTCTTCTTGGCTTGGTTCAGCTTCAGCTCCTCCACCCAGGGGGCCCTGTTCTTCTCCCAAAGGCGGCTCCGAACGGGACCCGTGCTCTCCGGCTGGTGGTCATGCGCATCCAGGTCGTTGTGGTGGCCCGCGTCTGCAGTCCCGTTCATCAGCCCCGTCGACACCTCCTGGCAAAATCACACACACCATTAGTATCCACTGTGCAGAGGGCCGATAAGTTCAAATACCTCGGAGAATTATAACAGGAGTAAGGAGGGGATAAAGGAGAGGGTGAAAAGGAAGAGAACATCCTACTGTACATGGGAAGCAATGAGAGCAAAAGCAGTGGCAAGAGTGAAAGCTATGTACGAGGGAAGCAAAAGCTGTGTACATGGTGGCCACTCAAATCGATCAACAATTTTCCAGGAGTTTTCCAGGAATTTTCCAGGGGTAATTCTCATTTTTCCAGATTTAAAAATAAGCGTGAGTCCCGGAGGGGGCGGGGGCTTCATCAATTGCCTACTTCAAGACCAAAATAAAGCAGTTGTGTTTGGTTTACTTATACAGATGTTGACAAAAATTAGTGGTGATTGCATTATTGATACACAAACCTACACAAATGATTTAAATGTTATTTTAAAAAAGCCTTTTGTGACTCAAATATACACTTAAAAAGCAAAGAGAAAAGAATGCCGCCTGCAATTTTATTGCAGTGAAGTTGTCTATACTCAATATGTTTTACAAAAATACTATCGCGTGTTCTCTCCCACAGAAACAGGTAGCCTGAGGAAATTTCTTTCATTAACGATAGAGTGCTCACCCAAAACTGCAGCGGGAGTATGATTTAAGATGGAAAGATTTTTATAATTAATTAACAGTGGCTATTTTCCAGGAGTTTTCAAATTTTTCGTCATTTTCCAGGAGTTTTCCAGACCTAATAAAAATCAAGGACTTTTCCAGTATTTCCAGGTTTTCCAGGAGTAGTGGCCACCATGTGTGTAAAGATGGGAAGGGAGAGAACGGAATGGTTTCAACTGGAGAGTGGTCCGAAACAAGGAAGTGCCCTCTCACTCCTATCATTGATAGTGGTGATGGATGAAATCATACGAAAAGTGGTAAATAGCATTGGGGAAAGGAAAATGAAGGCAATGTTGTTTACTGATGACCTTCTGGTATGGGGAGAGGATGAGGAAGACGTACAAGAGCAATGAGATGAGTGGGAAAAGGTAGTGTTATCATATGGGATGAAGTTCTCAGCACAAAAGAGAGAAGTGGTCATCACAACGAGGAAGAAGAACAGACTGGATATGGGCATAACACTTGGAGGACAGCAGTTGCAGAAAGTAGAATGCTTCAAGTACTTGGGAAGCATAATTGAAGAAAAGGGAGGCAATAGGATGGAAATAAATGAAAGGGGAAGGTGCGCAGATGGATTTTTCAAGAGTGTTAGGGGGATGTTATGGAATAAAGATGTACCACAAAAATGTAAAGGAATCATCTACAAGACCTACTTTGTGCCAATTTTGACGTATGGTTCAGAAACATGGGTGATGAAGGAAAGGGACGAGCAGTGGAGATGAAGTTCCAGAGGAGTAACAAGAATGGACAGAGTAAGGAATGAGAGAGTCGGAGAGGAACCAGAGCTGTCTAGGCTACAATGGTATGGACATGTGAGGAGGATACCGAAGAAGATGTTTGGAATGGAAATGAAGGGAAGGAGGCCAAGGGGAAGACCGAGGGACAGATGGACAAAAGGCGTTAAGAAGAGTGTGGAGGAAAGAGGAGTGTGCTGGGACACAGTGGAAGACGAGAGATGGTGGATGGATAGGCTTATGTTCCAAACAGACCCCACCAGCTCAAGATGATGATGACATGACGACCAGAGATAAAATATATCTAGAGAAGCAAAAAACCGACACTACAAAGCAAGGGTAAGGAATGCTGTCTTGTACGCTGCAGAGACCATGACACTAAGCAGGTATGGAGAAGGGCGAGAGTAAAATACTGGAACTGAAAAGGGGAGGAGAAATATGGGTACGAAGATCAAGAAATGAACGAGACAAAAATACAAGGACTATCTCAGAAGAAGTAAGTGATTTGCTGGGCATGTGATTAGGATGGATATGGGTGACAACAGGGAGGACCAAATGGGTGGTTGAACTGCGGAAGGACCGGACTGAGATGGCGATCAAGGTGCAAGGGACAGAGAACTCGAGAAATAAATATGCACTAACCGATATACCGGAACTGACTGACAGAGAAGGATTGGGAAGACAAGAGAAGAGGAAACTAAGGATTTCCGAGGAAGAACGGGAGAGAAAAACACAGTGGATGAAGAGTTTCAGGGAGGAGGAAAGGAAGCAGACGGAAAACCATGGCAGAGCTGCCCGTGGTCCCACAGAGGCCATAACGAAAGAAGCAGAAGAGGAAGAAGAAGCAGAAGAAGCAGAAGAAGACAAAAATGTCTAAGTTATCTGGAAGACAGAAGGTAACATTAAAAAAAGTAGACCATGACTATGGAGAAAAGGATGTCAGCACTTCGGCATAGAATCTTCAAAAATTGAATTTAATATCATCATTGCTGGGATAACACTTGGTGGTGGACAGCTGAAGAAGCTGGAAAGTCTCAAGTACTTGGGAAGTATAGTGGAGGAAAATGGAGAAATGACAAAGAGATTACGGAATGTGGCAGACAGGCAGAAGCATTAGGAGCTTAGTGTGGAATTAAGATGTCCACCAAAGAAGTGATATACAGAAGCTACTATATCCCGATATACTGACCTATGCATCAGAAACGTGGATAATGAAAAATACAGGCAAGTTAAATGAAGTTCCTGCGAAGTAGGATCAGAGTAACAAGAAGAGACAGGGTGAGAAATGGAAAGGTCAGGGAAATGGTGAAAGAGGAGCCCTTGCAAGGTAGGATTGAGACATCAAGACTGAGGTGGTATGGACACTTAAAGAGAATGGATGAGAAGAAGATTCCCAAGAGGATACATGAGATGCAGATGCAGAAGAAACGACTAAGAGATAGATGGCTGAAAGGAGTGGAGGAATGTGTCAAGAAGAGAGGCAAGGAATTGACCAGAGTGACAGCGGAGAGGTGGTGGGAAGAAAGGACTACGAGGCGAGGCTTATGTTCCAAACAGACCCAGCCTGGGGCTGGAAACTCTACAAGATGATGATAGTGATTGCTGGTATTTACCCACGACTCTTTTAAACCCAGAATTTCATGCTATCTTACCCATGATTTTACTCATTACCCCAGAATAAAAGGCAAAATAGTAAGATACAAGCAGTAGAAATGAAATTTTTAAGAACTTCAGTTAAAAAGACAAGAAGGGATAGAATTCAAAATATTACAATCAAAGAAGAGTTAAATATGGAACCGTTAAATCAGAAGATACAGAAAGCAAGGTTACGATGTAAAAAGAATGGGTAAGGAAAGAGTAGTAAAAAGGGAATTAGAAAGAGAAGTCAAGGGAAAGAGACCAGTTGGAAGACCGAGAAGAAGGTGGTTGGACCAAATTTTGAAGGACATTGGAGAAGCTGGATTGGATATGGCAGATGTGATGGAAGGAAAAATGCAAGGACAGAAAGGAGGCTTGTAAACCACACCCGGGGGACCGGAGTGGGACTTCGATGATAATGATGATGATGATGATAACCCCAGAATTTCCTGGTATTTTACCCAGGATTTTCTCTTAACCCCAGAATTCCCTGGTATTTTACACAGGATTTTCTCTTTACCCCTGTACTATGTACTAATATTGACCTATGCAGCTGAGACTTGGACCCTGACAAGCAGGCAAGAGAGTAGAATCCAAGCCAGTGAAATGAAATTCCTAAGAAGTATCATAGGAAAGACAAGAAAAGACAGAGTGAGGAATCAAGATGTTAGGACGGAAGTTGGGATGGCAAAACTAAATGAGGGAATTGAGAAGAATAAACGAAGGTGGTTTGGACATGTAAAGAGGATGGAGGAAAATAGAATACCAAGACAGATGCTGGAGGCAAAGCGCAAGGGTAAGAGAGCAAGGGAAGGACCTAGAACAAGGTGGATTGATTCAGTGAAGAACAGCGTAAGATAAAGAAATCTGGACTGGGACAAGATCGTGGAAGAAGAATTGTGGAAGGAAAGAGGAAAGTGGAGAAGTGCCATAAATACTCCGACCCGGCAGGAGCTGGATAAGGGGAATGGTGATGATGACTTTCTCTTTACCCCAGAATTTCCTGGTATTTTACCCATGATTTTTCTCATTACCCTAGAATTTCCTAGCAATTCGAAGAATTTACAGTGCTTCTATTTAAGCATGATTGTTACCATCTGCTTGTTGGAGATGGAGGTGGGCAGTCTTCTCCGCGGCGCCTTCGCTCGGGACGCGGTGGGATGGACAAGCATTGCGCTTCTCTCCACGCTGTCGAACTCCAGCACTTCGTCCTTGCTGGCATGGTCGTTCAAATTGTACCGGGCGGCCCGACTGGGACCAGCCCCGTCCACCACATCGGTGTGGTTCATCCTCTGCGGCTTCTTGATCGGAGGCGGGAGAAGCGGCTTCTTGCCAGGGACAGGCGGAACCACAGAGGGAGACTTATCATCTGCAACCAACGACACTTCCCTCACAACTACACAGAAAACAGATCCACATACCATTAGCAAAGCATTTTCAACTACAATAAAAACAATCAGTGGTCAGGAACACGTAAAGCATAGAGACAATCTCCACTGCCATCTTTAAAGATTAGCATTCACACCATTGTCACAACCCTAGCCTAAAAGGGCTGGAACTTCATAAAACCCAAAATATTAATACAATCATACAAGGATTGCATCATCCAGGCAAGCTACAGACATGAAGCAATCAGCGTACACACACAATGCAGAGCAACAAAGCAGGAACCTAAACAAGCTGGTTGAACTTCACAAGAGGGTTTCCTTTGTATAAAATTATTTTAACTACTGAAATTAACAAATTCACCTGAATCAGTCGGGAAAATATCTGGAGATGATGTAGTAGGCTAATAGATGTTAACTCCTCCGCTGTCTGTGACCCAGCCAGCCATCCCAAATAGGATCACTACTTATATAGTTGAAATTGCGACTTTGGCATCAATCTTTTTCAAGGAGTCAGTAATGCCAACCACACGCATTCAGTAATATATCGCATCCAGCAGACCAATGGTTTTGCCTAGACCAATATTTTCGTCCAGACCAATGGTGAATTGATAGCGCAGCCCACGGGCCACGTTAGCTAATAGACAACACCCCTGGTTTTTGTCACGCACAGTGGGGGAAGTCACGCATCAATAATCTTTATCCAGACCAATAGTATTGTCTTTTATTTCATGTCGTGTGGTGTATTTTGAATTGGACATGTTGGCACATTGACAACGGGTATGACGTAGTGTGTGACGTGAATGTAAGATGGAGCGGAATTAACTGTTATCGGTAGTAAAAGTACAGTAATTATTTCCAGTGCTGCAATGCCGATGCAAATCGAAAATGAACTCCCATAAGCTCCCAGAAGGTATGTGAATCACATTATATATATATTTCCAATATTAAGCCTTGTGAAAGTGATATAAGGGAAGGAAACCCTCTCGTAAATAATTAATAACAAGCTTACAACACGGAACAGAATCGCTGATGGTGGCCGCCGGGGGCGTCGACATGACACTCAACATGGAACCACTACACCGCCGAGAAAAGTTGTACTTTGGAATAATCCCGAATCCTGCCTATGCCAAACCCATATAACTCTGTAATCATCTCGTCACATTCAAAGGACATAAACACTAGTACAAATCCTCACTCACTGTTTTCATTACGGAAGGAAGGAGAGCCACGAAAGGCAGATAGGGAAGGGAAAGAGGAGAGGTCCCGCGCCAAAGGCGATGGAAAAAGGGGGGAAAACAGGACCCAGCACCGGAATCCCTCAGGGTTGCCAGCTCCCAAAGCCACAAGCAATGAGCCCCTGAGGGTGTAGCACTATCCAGGGTGGGGCTAGACACACCCTCCCTCCTTGAGGGCCTTGAACAGAAGGCAGGAGATACTGTGAGCCCCTGAGGGTGTAGCACTATCCAGGGTGCACCAGAAGTGGTGGGGATACACACACCCTGCCTCCTTGAGGGCCTTGAGCAGAAGGCAGGAGATACTGTGAGCCCTTGAGGGTGTAGCACTATCCATGGTGCACCAGAAGTGGTGGGGCTACACACACCCTGCCTCCTTGAGGGCCTTGAGCAGAAGGCAGGAGATACTGTGAGCCCCTGAGGGTGTAGCAATATCCAGGGTGCACCAGAACTGATGGGGCTACACACACCGTGCCTCCTTGAGGGCCTAGAGAAGAAGGCAGGAGATACTGTGAGCCCCTGAGGGTGTAGCACTATCCAGGGTGCACCAGAACTGATGGGGCTACACACACCGTGCCTCCTTGAGGGCATTGAGCAGAAGGCAGGAGATACTGTGAGCCCCTGAGGGTGTAGCAATATCCAGGGTGCACCAGAACTGATGGGGCTACACACACCGTGCCTCCTTGAGGGCCTAGAGCAGAAGGCAGGAGATACTGTGAGCCCCTGAGGGTGTAGCACTATCAAGGGTGCACCAGAAGTGGTGGGGCTACACACACCCTTCCTCCTTGAGGGCCTTGTGCAGAAGGCAGGAGATACTGTGAGCCCCTGAGGGTGTAGTACTATCCAGGGTGCACCAGAAGTGGTGGGGCTACACACACCCTCCCTCCTTGAGGGCCTTGAACAGAAGGCAGGAGATACTGTGAGCCCCTGAGGGTGTAGCACTATCCAGGGTGCACCAGAAGTGGTGGGGCTACATACACCCTGCCTCCTTGAGGGCCTTGAGTAGAAGGCAGGAGATACTGTGAGCCCTTGAGGGTGTAGCACTATCCAGGGTGCACCAGAAGTGGTGGGGCTACACACACCCTGCCTCCTTGAGGGCCTTGAACAGAAGGCAGGAGATACTGTGAGCCCCTGAGGGTGTAGCACTATCCAGGGTGCACCAGAAGTGGTGGGGCTAAACACACCCTCCCTCCTTGAGGGCCTTGAACAGAAGGCAGGAGATACTGTGAGCCCCTGAGGGTGTAGCACTATCCAGGGTGCACCAGAAGTGGTGGGGCTACATACACCCTGCCTCCTTGAGGGCCTTGAGTAGAAGGCAGGAGATACTGTGAGCCCTTGAGGGTGTAGCACTATCCAGGGTGAACCAGAAGTGGTGGGGCTACACACACCCTGCCTCCTTGAGGGCCTTGAACAGAAGGCAGGAGATACTGTGAGCCCCTGAGGGTGTAGCACTATCCAGGGTGCACCAGAAGTGGTGGGGCTACACACACCCTGCCTCCTTGAGGGCCTTGAACAGAAGGCAGGAGATACTGTGAGCCCCTGAGGGTGTAGCACTATCCAGGGTGCACCAGAAGTGGTGGGGCTAAACACACCCTCCCTCCTTGAGGGCCTTGAACAGAAGGCAGGAGATACTGTGAGCCCCTGAGGGTGTAGCACTATCCAGGGTGCACCAGAAGTGGTAGGGCTACACACACCCTGCCTCCTTGAGGGCCTTGTGCAGAAGGTAGGAGATACTGTGAGCCCCTGAGGGTGTAGCACTATCCAGGGTGCACCAGAAGTGGTGGGGCTACACACACCCTGCCTCCTTGAGGGCCTTGAGCAGAAGGCAGGAGATACTGTGAGCCCCTGAGGGTGTAGCAATATCCAGGGTGCACCAGAAGTGGTGGGGCTAGACACACCCTCCCTCCTTGAGGGCCTTGAACAGAAGGCAGGAGATACTGTGAGCCCCTGAGGGTGTAGCACTATCCAGGGTGCACCAGAAGTGGTGGGGCTAGATACACCCTCCCTCCTTGAGGGCCTTGAGCAGAAGGCAGGAGATACTGTGAGCCCCTGAGGGTGTAGCACTATCCAGGGAGCACCAGAAATGGTGGGGCTAGATACACCCTCCCTCCTTGAGGGCCTTGAGCAGAAGGCAGGAGATACTGTGAGCCCCTGAGGGTGTAGCACTATCCAGGGTGCACCAGAAGTGGTGGGGCTACATACACCCTGCCTCCTTGAGGGCCTTGAGCAGAAGGCAGGAGATACTGTGAGCCCCTGAGGGTGTAGCACTATCCAGGGAGCACCAGAAATGGTGGGGCTAGACACACCCTCCCTCCATGAGCAGATGGCAGGAGATACTGTGAGCCCCTGAGGGTGTAGCACTATCCAGAGTGCACCAGAAGTGGTGGGGCTACACACACCCTGCCCCCTTGAGGGCCTTGAGCAGAAGGCAGGAGATACTGTGAGCCCCTGAGGGTGTAGCACTATACAGGGTGCACCAGAAGTGGTGGGGCTACACACACCCTGCCTCCTTGAGGGCCTTGAGCAGAAGGCAGGAGATACTGTGAGCCCCTGAGGGTGTAGCACTATACAGGGTGCACCAGAAGTGGTGGGGCTACACACACCCTGCCCCCTTGAGGGCCTTGAGCAGAAGGCAGGAGATACTGTGAGCCC
Organism: Meconema thalassinum; assembly: GCA_946902985.2. NCBI lineage: Eukaryota > Metazoa > Arthropoda > Insecta > Orthoptera > Tettigoniidae > Meconema > Meconema thalassinum. The sequence goes on from OX336395.1 coordinate 343,908,868, forward strand.
CTGAGGGTGTAGCACTATACAGGGTGCACCAGAAGTGGTGGGGCTACACACACCCTGCCCCCTTGAGGGCCTTGAGCAGAAGGCAGGAGATACTGTGAGCCCCTGAGGGTGTAGCACTATACAGGGTGCACCAGAAGTGGTGGGGCTACACACACCCTGCCTCCTTGAGGGCCTTGAGCAGAAGGCAGGAGATACAATGAAAAGAAAAATCTCCACTGTCCATCAACTTGGTGTTTTTGTTAAGAATTGTTCTGCTAATTCTTCTGTCAGTTTTCTGTAATTTGTTTGTTGTAGATTTGAATTCAATTTGAATGAATGAAGTTTCACTAGCATAAGTTGCCTCTGGTTTAACTATGGAATTATAGTGTTTCAGCTTAGCGTTTATCGAAAAAGATTTCTTTTTATAGGTTGGCCAGGTAAGTCTTTGTGCTTGTTTAAATTTAGTTGTTCTGTATTCTATTGCTTCTTTTTAATTTGTGTTCCATGTTATTATTTCCCCAAGATATTTGAAATACTAGAAATATTATGGAAAGTTACCCGTTGAGTGCTTCACCCGCCCATAGACAGTGCACAACGACTTTTTATTTCAATTTTTTATTTCATATTTCCTGTTGCCATAAGAGTGCCGAGTCAATCTCTGCCACCTGTTTGTTGGGCATTATGTAGTACTACTTGAGTTTTGATTTCTGCTTCCGGAAGTAACTAATAGAGCTTTTTGTAGACGTCTGTCCTCCATAGCTGAGATGTAAACAAGCAAGTTCTTCTCGCAGTGTTGTGATCTTGGATGTACTAGTAAGGATCAACAAGCATTACTTGCCTACTCATCATAGGGACATGACAATGGATGGGTTTCGTGGAGAACACTGAACAGGTTGCGAAGTGGGATAGGTAGGTCCAAGGTGAATTTGAAGAAATGGGGATACACTTACGACACCACCATGTGCGAGTGCGGGGAAGAACAAACCATGGATCACCACCTTGTATGCAGATTATCTCCCGCTAAGCGCACGATGGAGGACTTGATGGTGGCAACACCTGAAGCACGTGATGTGGCAAAATACTGGTCACATAGTAACATATAGTAGTATATAGTTAAACTGACTGTTTTGATGAAATTGTATATAGTACCATGTATGATGTACTTTTTCTTGAGACTGATGTTGCTTCTGACACGATTAAATAAATAATCAGTTTTCCAGCTTGGGTCGGGTAGGAGCTAATATGACAGCCCTCCACTTTACACCATCCTTCCTCAACCACACTCACACTGTCCTGCACCAAATCCATCCACCGTACTCTAGGTCTTCCTCGTCCTCTCTTTCCAGTCATCCATCTCTCCATCACTTGTTTCTTTCATCATTCATCCTTTCCACATGTCCACACCATCTCAATCTGTTCTGCTCGAGCTTCTGTACATTCACTGTATCTCTCAGTCTTCTGTACCATACTCCTCATTTTGGCTGCATGTGTTCAACTTTCATATCTCCTCATCATTGGCCAAGTTTCTGCTCCATACGTCATTATTGATAAATATTTATTTTCCGTGTCCAAATCAAATTACATTTTGCCAGTAAGTAGCAACAGTTACACCATTAGTATTTGCAGCCATAATAGTCTTTTGATCATCATCATCATCGGCTTTAACTCGAATCCAAGTATAAATCTTCTTCCTTCAGTCCAGTTTGTGTATGTGTTTACGGTGATTAAAGAGCCTAATCCTGGCATGGAACAAGCGTCCACACAAGTCACATAGTATTGCTGGAGGAGGACGTGGTTGGGCTTGACGCATGTGTGCGTCGATCCCTTTCAAACGTTTTTACAGTATCCGAGATGGTACGGCGCCAAGTTGAGCGGTCTTCAGCCAGCATGTCCCAGGTTTGTGAATCAAGACCTGTCAATTTCAGGGTCTGCTTAAATTGGTCCTTGTAGCGCCTCTTAGGACCACCATGAGGTCTGGTGCCATAGCATTTGACGAGGTAATCTCACATCATCCATCCGATGGACATGACCAATCCATCTAAATTGGTGACCTATTATGGATGATTCTATGCTGTTGATTTGTGCCTTTTCCAGAACAGCAATATTGGTAATGAGGTCTTCCCAATTAATCCTCAGGATTGATGGAAGTTTTTGTAGGTGGAAGCGCTCAAGATTCCTAAGATCACGTCGGTAAAGGATCCACGTTTCACAGCCATACAACAATGTAGAAATGACTACTGCTTTGTAATCATGGACAGATCTTTATTCATGAAGACCCGGTGCGCTAATCGTCCATATGCTGCATGGGCTGCGCCAATTCTCTTATCCACATCCTGCTCACAGGAACAGCTCACAGAAATGGTACTGCCCAGGTATGAGAAGTGGTCTACCTGTTCTAATGGCAAATTTGAGATGGAGATATTGAACTGAGGAAGAGGTGTGCCTGGTGAAGGTTGTGCCAAGACTTTAGTCTTATTGACATTTATGGTGTGGAAAGAGTACTTTGAGGATTTGCTGAATCCAAATGGTCATAGGGAGGAAGACAATGTATTGGAAGATGGAGAAGACAACACAGGAATGGAAAAGGACCTGACTTGGAGAGAACTGGAAATGGCTATAGACAAGATGAAAGGAGGAAGGGCACCAGGTGTGGATGAAGTGAGTGTTGAAATGGTGAAGGCAGCAGGGGAGGTTGGGAAACAGTGGCTGTACCGTGTGATGAGGGTGATATGGAAGGAGAAAAAGACCCCGGAAGATTGGAAGAAAGGATTAATTGTCCCAATATTTAAGAAAGGAAGCAGAAAGGAGTGCAGAAATTACAGGGGAGTCACACTCATACCTCACTGTGCCAAGATATATGAAAAGATATTAGAAAGTAGAATACGAGCCAAAGTGGAGAGAAAATTGAGAGAGGAGCAGTATGGATTCAGACCTGGGAGATCAACAGTGGATCTCATATTTTCAGTGAGACAGCTCCAGGAACACCACTACGAATTTGGAGAGGATCTGTTGATGGCCTTCCTGGACATCGAAAAGGCCTATGATAGTGTGTGTAGGGAGAAGGTTTGGAAAGCAATGGAAAACATGGGAGTGGAAAAAGGGACTGTAGGCAGAGTGAAGGAAATGTATTGTGGAAGTGTGAGTTGTGTGAAAGTTGGAGGGGAAAGAACAGACTGGTTCAGACAAATGAGTGGCCTGAAACAGGGTAGTGCGCTGTCACCCCTTCTCTTTATTGTGGTTATGGACGAGGTAATGACACGGATAGCAGGAAATATAGGAGAAGATAAGATGAAAGCAATGGTGTTTGCAGATGATCTCATGGTCTGGGGAAACAAGGAGGAGGAAATTCAGGAGCAACTGAAGGCTTGGGAAGAAACAGTGGGAGAGTACGGATGGAAGTTCAACATCAGTAAATGTGAGATCCTGTTAACGACCAGGAAAAAGGACAGACCAATGAGTGGGATAACACTTGGAGGTGGACAGCTGAAGAAGGTGGAAAGTCTCAAGTACTTGGGAAGTATAGTGGAGGAAAATGGGAGAAATGACAAAGAGATTACGGAACGTGGCAGACAGGCAGAAGCATTTCTGAGAAGCATTAGGAGCTTAGTGTGGAATAAAGATGTCCCACAAAAAAGCAAGGAAGTGTTATACAGAAGCTACTATATCCCGATACTGACCTATGCTTCAGAAACGTGGACAATGAAGAAAAGAGACATAAGCAGAATACAGGCAGGTGAAATGAAGTTCCTGCGAAGTAGGATCGGAGTAACAAGAAGAGACAGGGTGAGGAATGAAAAGGTCAGGGAAATGGTGAAAGAGGAGCCCTTGCAAGGTAGGATTGAGACATCAAGACTGAGGTGGTATGGACACTTAAAGAGAATGGATGAGAAGAAGATTCCCAAGAGGATACATGAGATGCGGATGCAGAAGAAACGACCAAGGGGAAGACCAAGAGATAGATGGCTGAAAGGAGTGGAGGAATGTGTCAAGAAGAGAGGCGAGGACTGGACCAGAGTGACAGCGGAGAGGTGGTGGGAAGAAAGGACTAAGTGGCGAGGCTTATGTTCCAAACAGACCCAGCCTGGGGCTGGAAACTGTACAAGATGATGATGATGATGACATTTATGGTAAGACCAAAGCGATCACATGCACTTTTGTAACAATCAAGGGGCAGATCAGCAGGTGTTCTGGATCTTGTAACATGCTGCAGTCGCAGACCTCATCCATGTAGACATGTTCCATTTCTTGAGATTAAACCCCCTTCCTCAGCCTGTTCAATGATTTCCAAATTCCATATGGCAAGTTGTGACCAGATGCCTTTTTTTCTGATAGAGGAATAATTGGGTCTTTGATTTCTGTCTTCCATATCTTCACACAAGCAGCTTCTCGTGAGCCATCGAGGGCTGTTACTCCCCTCAAAAAGCTGTTTCTGGACTTAAGTCTCTGTCGGGCTGGTTGTTGCCCGAAAAGTGGATGCCTTGAATTGGTTTCTTGCCGTTTCTTCTCAGATGCTGCTGCTACCATTCTTTGGACATGAGGTGGAGAAATTCCTAAAAGAGCATAGATCTTCTGAAGTGGTGTTGGTTATCCACACACAATCCTGGAAGTCTCATTCAGAGCTATATCCACCCCTTTGGAATGTGGAAGAGAAAGCCAAACTGGTGCTGCATATTCAGCAGCTGAGTAGCTCAGTCCAAGGGCTGAATTGCTGAGAGTGGTGGGGTGAGCATACCATGTCCTTCCTGTTAGGCATCTTAGTATGTTATTTTGGGCAGATACTTTACTTTTGGAGTTCAAGCAATGTTGCTTGAAAGACAGAGTTCGATCGAGGGTGACACCAAGATATTTTGGTGTAAAACAATGGATTGTTTCACCTTGCCACTTAATGTTCAGTGTCCTCTTGGCTTCTTTACTTCGAAGGTGGAAAGCACAAATTTGCGTTTTGGCTGGATTTGGCTTCAAATTATTTCTGTGATAGTATCGACTAAGTTCTTCCAAAGCATAGGACAAAGAAGTTCTACTTCTTCAAAGCTACAACCTTGCACGGATACAGCAGTGTCATCTGCATAGATGAATCGCCTGGTGCCTTCGGTTCTGGGCTGGTCATTGGTGTATAATTTGTAAAGCAGTGGTGCCAAGATGCTACCTTGAGGTAGTCCATTCTTCTGGAGGCGCCAACGACTATTTTTCCCAAGGAGAGACACTTAAAATCTTCTGTTCTCAAGGAAAGTTCTTAGCAGTGAGGTCAGCCTGTAGTCCTTTGCCGGTTCATAAATCTTACGAAGTAGTGTGTTACGATTAACAGTGTCGTAAGCAGCAGTTAAATCTATGAAGGCTACACCAGTAATGCACTTTTCCTCAAATCCATTCTCTATGTGCTGAGCAAGGTTCAGAATTTGCCTGGTCTAAAGCCTGCCTGTTCTAAAGCCTGCCTGTTCAGAAATCAGTTTACTATCGATAGAATCAGATATTCTATTAAGAATCATTCTCTCCAGCAACTTATAGGTGTGACACAGAAGTGAAACTGGCCGAAAGTTCTTTAGGCTATCAGGAGTCTTCCCAGGTTTTAGGATCACAACTATGCGAGCTTTTCTCCATACGTTAGGAATCTTCAGCCTGGATGTACAGTAGTTTATCAATGAAAGTAACCATTGCTGGCCCAAATTGTTTTACTTGCCCCGTTCTGAGATCATCCAACCCAGCTGCCTTGTTCGATTTCAGACCGTCGATTGCTTTCATAAGTTCTTCCATCGTAAACAGGTCCTTAAAGAAATCAGTCTCTTCTTCAATATACCGTCATAGTTCTTGTAAATCACTTCTTTAGCCTGATGATAAGAAACACTCCCACATTGCTGATCTGCATATCCAATCTTGCATTTTCCATCAATTCACTTCCTAAATATTTGAAGTGCTTTACTACTTCCAGATCTACATCTCCAATTTTACCAATCCCTTTTCTCTTTCTTTGTTGCCTACTGATTTTTGGAAATAATTCTATTTTGGGCCCATTACGTGGTATGGAAATGAAGCAAGCTTGGGAACAAAACTTTTAATTTCGATCCGTCTCAAAATGGAAATTAATATAAACCCAGGATTTTGAATTTACATTTAGCTTAATAAAGATCCAAAACCTATAGACATTAAAGCCTCTCCCCCCCTCTGATATGTTGTAAATGACAACTCCTACAATTTTTAAAATACGCAAATGCAAAAACTCGGCACTGAGGTTGCAAATAGGTAACTCCGCACTTAAAAGGTTGAGACAGAATTACAAATTACTATCGAGGATTTATAAAACAAAGCACACAACTAATGGAAAATAGGAAGGGTGAATTCAGACAAACAAACGAGACTGGAGTCCAACAAAACAAACTAAATACTTGGCTAATAGAAAAAACAAAAAGGTCCAATGAAGGCCATGCATTTACTGAAATACAAACAAATAAGTTAATTAAACAAATAAATAAACAAACAAATAAACAAACAAACAAATAAATTATTTAATTAAAGAAACAAATAATTTAATTAAACAAAAAATAAACAAACAAATAATTTAATTAAACAAAAAATAAACAAACAAATAATAATTTTAATTAAACAAGTAAATAATTTAATTAAACAAATAAATAAAAAATTAAAATTAAATTAAACAAACAAATAATTTAATTAAACAAAAAATAAACAAACAAATAAATAATTTAATTAAACAAACAAATAATTTAATTAAACAAAAAATAAACAAAAAATAATTTAATTAAACAAACAAATAATTTAATTAAACAAAAAATAAAAAAATAATTTAATTAAAGAAATAAATAAACAAACAAATAAATAATTTAATTAAACAAATAATTTAATTAAACAAAAATAATTTAATTAAACAAAAAATAATTTAATTAAACAAAACAAAATTAATCAAACAAACAAATAATTTAATTAAACAAAAAATAAACAAACAAATAAATAATTTAAAAAACAAATAAATGCAAGGGAGCCGTGTCAGTACATTTACTGCCACATTAAAGATCCCCTTCGGAGCAAAACTCTGGTGTGTCTAAAAGCCGCAGTGGTTAAAAGGGACGTAAAACCAATAAGATTATTATTATTATCATCTAGTCGAGAGCCTCTGGTGGTTCTGCCTGAAGAAGCTGCCGTGTGTTAGCAAAACTAGTGGTGGGAAATGGACCAAGTAACAATTATGATGTGGTGTACTGAATATTTGCACAAATTACATGGGGGTCTCATAATTCGTATCAAGTAAACAACCGAAATACAATGCAATACCTGGTTTGGGTGGCAGGTCGAGAGACTTGCGCACAGAAGCCTCCGCCGAGACACCCGGGGACACAGATGGTTTTGTGATGGTGTCCCGGATACGATTTGTACTGGTGGCGGACTGACTCTTTACGGGAGGTCGCTCTGGTTTCCTGGGCTGCTGGAAGCAACAAGATCCACACTTACTCTTCCAACCAAACACATTTCACTCATACGTATCAGAGTTGCTGTAACACTGCATTTCATTATTACAATATACACTGTACACATTTTATGAATTTACTTCCAATTCCTACTCATTGGTTTAACCTGTAAACTTTCCAATATGATAAAGACATGTGATTGCTATTTCTTTACAATTGTATAACGGCTTAGTCGAACAACAAGTTCTATTTATATGTTTCATGTACTAAAAATAACGAATACGAGAGAAAATCTGCGTCTGTATAAACTTGTAGGCTCAACTAACTATATTTTCATTTTGTTTCCCCTGAGAAAATGTTTCATAATGCATCTTCAGGTTTGCTTGATTTCCTTTAAATTATTTTTATTTAATTGGGAGAATATTATATAAGAAAAATACAGACAGCAACGTTTTGCTACACTTAGGTTGATATAAAATAGAGTGATTCGCTATAATACAGTCGAACCTGCCCTAACGGACACCCTTATTCAGCGGACACTTGCCTATACGGACATTTTTCCTTGGAACCGATTTTATTTTACGTAAGACATGTGTTAAATTAGCCTCATTTCAGCGGACACCTTGAAGTCCGGACAGCGGACATCGCCATCTGTCCCGTCCACTTGACTTAAGCGGACACTTCACATGCTGCAGGACATTTTTTACACCATACCATGTCATCCTTTCTTTTAAAACCATTCTGCAGACATACGGAAATCCCTCTTGAATGTCTGCACTACACCTATTTCGAGTCAAAGGAGAGAGAGAGTGAAATGCAGGCTACATGGCAACGCTGTAGTAGCCGTAGAGTTAATTCTTCTATACATTCCTGTTTCCAAACCTTTTGTTATGGTGTTCTACCTACTGGTGTACATTCCGAGAATTCTAATTGTCCAGGATTGCTGCCAGTGACTGTTTACTCACGAGTTACCAAGGGATTTTCTTCCCTGCTTGCATCATTCTATTCACAACTCAGATTGCCACCGATAAGGTCGAGCTCAGGTAGTCAACTTGAGAAGGAAAAGACTTGCAGTACATGCGCTAATTAGTGAGACAGAAATACCGTAGCATTTCAGTCGTCGAGTAAACATGAGTAACAAGGGACGAATGTGTTTAGACCTTGAAACAAGAAGAAATGTGATTGTAGAAAGTGACAAGGGACTTTCAGTGAGAAAGCTTGCCAAAAAATTCAAATGCGGGAAAACTCAAATAAACAAATAATCAAAATAAAGATCTGTATGTTTATGTTTAAGGTGGATATACTTTGCCGTTAAAATGTTCGATTATTTTTACAAACTTGTTTCAGCGGACACCTCTCATAACGGACATTTTCCCTCGGAACCGACGGTGTTCGCAGAAGCGCAGAAGGGAGGTTCGATTGTACTTCCGATTTCATGTGCATGATTTACAACTTCCATTTCTATTTCTATCTTTAACAAAAATGTGTTTATATATTTCAAAAGCATACAAATGTTTAATGTTGAAGACCCTTGCTTTGGCATATGTTCTTATAGTCAGATATAATCTTTCATCAAAATTATTCACAGTGTGAGTTTCTGTACTATCAGATAGGCACCTCCTCAGGCAAGAATACCATATGATAGAACTGACAGAACTAGAGCATGGTAGATGTCTCTTATTAATTTGTAATTAATAATATGTTTTAGGTTGTGAAATATATAGATTACAGTAGGGTTCTTATTTAACTTGTAAAGTGATATACACTGGTCCACCTTTCAATACATTATTCCTCTTGTTTCGAATAACCCATTTGGAGGGTACGATGAATTAACGTTGGCTATTGTCCATTGTATTCAATTTCCTTTCTTCATCCTTCTAGAGTCCACTTTCTGCGAGTTGTTTGTTTCTTCCTTTCTTGAAATCTTACCTTTTGAATAGTTTCTCTGAATAGTGATCTGTTAGCTATTGTATCTGTCTGAATTCTGGCGTTTGTCAAATCTTTGCAAATTTCAATGAACCATGTGGGTTTGGATTTGTAACTAGTCAGTAAGTTGAAGAACTGTTTAGTTAGTCTACTATTTTCCTTTCTATAAATGTGCACGAAAAACTATAATTTTCTCTTTCTCATTCCATCAGTTAACTTTTCACATTTCAAATATAACTCTCTATTTGGTCGTAACCTATATTCTGCGTTATTATTTCGTTTAGCTCCCAGTATTTTTTCTGAGAATTCGTCTTTTAGTCTTCTCTAATTTGTCTAAATCACCAAATCTCGTTAATTTAAGTGTTTTCTGCCATATACGGAGTTTCAGGTCTGACCACATCCATTTTTTCCCCCTGGGGGAAGAGTGCGAACTTGAGCCAATCACAGCTTCACTTCATTTTCCTCATCTCTTTTCTTCCCAAAACCTCTTCATTAATTCACTGTTTTTAGCCTATTTTCAATTTTGAAAAAATAGGCTTATGAGATCACCTTTTGTCCGTGTGTGTGTGCGTGTGTGTGTGATTCGTGTGTGTGTCCCCCCCTAATAAAATCTAAACGGCTAAAGCAATTTCAATGAAACTCGGTAAGTTCATAGCACTATTCCGGGCGACCCCGACCGTGCCCTTCAAATTTTGTTACGACTCACCAATCCAACATGGCGGCTGTGCAAAATATTTCACCAGCATTCAATATCTCCGAAACTATTAGCGACATTACCCTGACATTTTGTATGGTGATAAAGGGATCTACTATAAGTTCACTTATGTGACCTTTGAAAACCTGGTAACTACAAAACCAACATGGCGGCCAAGCGAAGTTGCGACTTTTAAATAGACGTTTCTCGCGATTTAACCAACCAAACTCAATGAAACTTGGTAGAGTATATGTTCATATACATTTTAATGCACCGACATCTAACTTCGTTCAATTGTTTACATAACCACAAGATGGCGGATGTGCGAAATATTTCACCGGCATTCTATATCTCTGAAACTATTACTGGTATCTCCCTGAAATTTTGTACGGAGATAAAGGGCACTACTGGAAGTCCATCCATAAGTCTTTCAAAAACCGGTTAACTACAAAACGAACATGGCGGCCAAGCGAATTTGAAAATTTTATATAGTCCTTTCTCGCGATTTAATGTTCCAAACGCACTGAAATCTGGTACAGGAAATATTTATGCACATTATAATGCACTGGTACCTAATTTAGTCCAATTGTTTACATAACCTCAAGATGGCGGCTGTGCGAATTTTAAAATTAAGTTTTTATTTCTTGTGATGTAGTCATGCGATCGAAGTGCAAGTTTGAATAATGAACCTACGTAATAATTTTCCTTTAATGGTACATGACTCTATGGCCTATACATTTAACAATCCAACATGGCGACCATCCGAAATATTTAGACGGCTCTGAATATCTACGAATCTATTATAGCAATCAAACTGAATTTTATAATGTTCATAGGGGCTATGAACTTAAGTTCACCTATAGGACTTTAAATAACCTAGTGATCACAAATCCAACATGGCGGCGACGCGAAGTATAAATATTCACATGGACGTTTCTCGCAATTTAACCATCCGAGTGCAGTGAAACTTCGTGCAGTAAATCCTCATACGAATGGTAATCCACTGGCATCTAATTTATTTCAATTGTTTCCATAACCTCAAGATGGCAGCTGTGCGAAATTTTAAAATCTCCTTGTTACTTCTTGTGTCCTAATTATGCGATTGAAGTTTGAATACTACACGGACACAATAGTCTACATGTAACAGTACATAACTCTAGGACCTTCATATGTAAAATCCAACATGGCGACCATCCGAAATATTTAGTCGGTTGTCAATATCTACGAGTCTATTACAGCACTCAAACTGAAATTGTGTATGTTGATAGTGGCAGTTTACATAAGTAGGATATATGAAAATAGGCTGTATAGTTCTTCACGGAACTACTTGTTTTTCTCCCTTTCCTCTGTCCATTTTGTCCCTATTGTTTCCTTTCTTGAGACTTGTTCAAATTTCTTGTTTCTGATTTTATTTCTGAATTGATTTCTGTCCTTAACATCGTCTTCAGAGGTTGTTAATCGTTCCAGGTCCTCCTGTGTTTCCTCACCCAACTGGTCTTTAATTTACTTGTATTTATGGTGAGCCTGTTTTCATCCATCCTCCACAGTAGGCGTCATTTCCTTTATTTACAATTCTTTTTACTTTTATTTTACCAAATCCAATCATTAAAATAAGCAAAATATAACAAAAATTGCTAAACTATGCATTTATAGGCAAAAACAATTGCTTTAAAAGAGGTCAGGATTTCATTCATTCGCACTTATTTTTCAAATTATGAGTGGAATCAGAATAGGAACTAAGAACAAAGGCATTAAGGTCAATTGTTTAGCTTTTGCTGATGACATGGCCTTACTAGCTGAGACATGGAAAGAAGCCAAGGAACAGATCCTCGGACTCCAGAGGCAAGCGTTAAAAATGGGTCTCAAAGTTTCAGTTGAAAACACCAAAATAATGACAAACATAAAATACCCACCTAAAAGCTTCAAGTGGGCAAACAATACATAGACATCGTCAAAGAATTTAAATTTCTTGAGGAATAGATCGGCTGGAATGCGCTAGAGAAAAAGGCAATGGAATCTAGGAGAAATAAAGTTGAATTGGCCTTCCAATTTACGAAGGACACTTATAACAAGAAGTCTCTCTCCTGGAATACCAAGATAAGACATAACACGGTAATTAAACCAGAAGCCTTATACATGGTCTCTCACCACCCAGGGACCAGGCTGGAGGTCGAGGAAAGAAAGATAATACGTAAAATCTTAGGCCCCAAATTTCATAACAACAAATTAATACATGTCAGGAACGAAACTCCTTACCAAAAGACTGAAAAACTCTCCGACACAATAAAACAAGATGTTCAGTAAAGAACATATAGCCTACTTTCTCCTAAATGCATGGGTATTGTTATAACTCTTTGTCCTTTTCCAGGAGTATGATTGAATGTTGGTTGTAGTAGCTTGTTGAAATACAACGTGCTATAGGGATATTAAACATGAATATGGGGTGCCCTTTGCTAGTGCTACCTCTGTACCAAATTTCGTTCAATTCGCTTTCGCCGTGTTTGAATTGATAGGGGGAATCGATTTGCACACATACTTGGCCACCATCTGCAAAGTATTGGGCTGATGTTCTTGCAGTTTGGTCAGAATATGTTTCCCACATAAAGATATGGTGTTGCAAAATTTGGTAGAGACTAGATTATTAGGTTGGTCGTAATTACATTTTAGCTTTTAACATTTGGGTGGCCGCGATTACGTTTCCGTCAAGATAGCGGTGATATAAAACATGACACTGAGGTGCCTCTTGCTAGTGCTACCTCTGTACCAAATTTCGTTCATTCGGTTCCACCGTGTTCGAATTAATAGGGGGAATCAATTTTGACATAAAGATGGCCGCCATACGCAAACTATTAGGCTAATGACCTATTAGATTGGTCAAAGGATGCACCCTCCATAAAGGTATGTTGTTGCAAAGTTTGGTAGAGATCGAATGGTTATGTTAGTCGTAATTTGATTTAAGCTTTAAACATTTGTGTGGCCGCTATTACGTTTCTGTCAATATGGCGGCGATATTAATCATGACACTGAGATGCCCTTTGCTAGTGCTATCTCTGTACCAAATTTCGTTCCATTCTGTTTCACCGTGTTTGAATTAATAGGGGGAATCGATTCTGACACAAAGATGGCCGCCATCCGCAAACTATTAGGCGAATGACCTATTAGATTGGTCAAAGGATGCTCCCTCCATAAAGGTATGTAGTTGCAAAATTTGGTTGAGATCGGATGATTAGATTAATCGTAATTTGATTTAAGCTTTGAACATTCGTGTGGCCGCCATTACGTTTAAGTCAAGACGGCGGCGATATAAAACATGACACTGAGGTGCCCTTTGCTAGTGCTACCTCTGTACCAAATTTCGTTCTATTAGGTTCCTCCGTGTTCGAATTAATAGGGGGAATCAATTTTGACATAAAGATGGCCGCCATCCGCAAACTATTAGGCTAATAACCTATTAGATTGGTCAAAGGATGCTCCCTCCAAAAAGGTATGTTGTTGCAAAGTTTGGTAGAGATCGGATGGTTATGTTAGTCGTAATTTAACTTAAGCTTTGAACATTTGTGTGGCCGCCATTACGTTTCTGTCAATATGGCGGCGATATAAAACATGACACTGAGGTGCCCTTTGCTAGTGCTACCTCTGTACCAAATTTCGTTCCATTCGGTTTCACCGTGTTTGAATTAATAGGGGAAATTGATTTTCACACAAAGATGGCCGCCATTCGCAAACTATTAGGCTAATGACCTATTCATTTGGTCAAAGGATGCTTCCTCTATAAGGGTATGTTGTTGCAAAATTTGGTAGAGATCGGATGATTAGGTTAATCGTAATTTGATTTAAGCTTTGAACATTTGTGTGGCCGCCATTACGTTTCCGTCAAGATGGCGGCGATATAAAACATGACACTGAGGTGCCTTTTGTTAGTACTACCTCTGTACCAAATTTCGTTCCATTCGGTTGCACCGTGTTCGAATTAATAGGGGGAATCGATTTCCACACAAAGATGGCCGCCATCCGCAAACTATTACTCTGATGACCTATTAGTTTGGTCAAAGGATGCTCCCCCCATAAAGGTATGTTGTTGCAAAATTTGGTAGAGATCGGATGATTAGGTTAGTCGTAATTTGATTTAAGCTTTGAACATTTGTGTGGCCGCCATTACGTTTCCGTCAAGATGGCGGCGATATAAAACATGACACTGAGGTGCCTTTCGTTAGTACTACTTCCGTACCAAATTTCGTTCCATTCGGTTGCACCGTGTTCGAATTAATAGGGGGAATCGATTTTCACTCAAAGATGGCCGCCATCCGTAAACTATTACGCTGATGACCTATTGGTTTGGTCAAAGGATGCTCCCCCCATAAAGGTATGTTGTTGCACAATTTGGTAGAGATCGGATGATTAGGTTAGTCGTAATTTGATTTAAGCTTTGAACATTTGTGAGGCCGCCATTACGTTTCCGTCAAGATGGCGGCGATATAAAACATGACACTGAGGTGTCCTTTGCTAGTGCTACCTTTGTACCAAATTTCGTTCAATTCGCATTCACCGTGTTGGAATTGATAGGGGGGGACAGACATTCAGAGTACACACACACAGACACACACACAGACTCACACACACACATACACACACACAGACAGACACACTTTTTTCGCCCTGTGTTGATCTCATAAGTCTACTTTCATTTTTTGCAAAAATAGAAAGTAGGCTAAAAACGGAGAATTGATTTTTATGGGCACATCCTCCGAATGAATTCAAATAGACTAACCAAAAAGATCTTCGACTACTTTCGTAATAAAAAGCAAAACCTCTTAGGTTTAAGGAAACTGAGAAAGGCCTCGTGGAACTCCAAATTACAGACACCATGCTCATGGACAAGACAGCCAAAACCGTCACCAAGGATAAGAAACAACGATTCCAAGTTAAAATCAAACAAAGCCTACGATCCACTTCTCTGCCGAAGAAAGGGAAGCAAGATCTCAAAGGATGAGAAAATACTGGGCTAAAAGGAAAGCTCAAAACAATGAAAAATGATTGATTTCATGTACCCCAAAGTTGGGGGAAACAACAAGAAAAAATAATTAGTGATGACTAGGGAATGGAAAAATTCGCGATCGCGAATTTCGCGAATTATTAAATGAAGTAATACACAGATAGTAATGTGTTTTAATAACCCTAAAAATGGCGAAAAAAATAGGTTTTGAAGCCGCGAAATTTCGCGAATTTCGCATGAAGACGCGAATTTCGCGAATTATGCATGAATTTCGCACGAAACCGCGAATTTTAGCTTTTTTCGTTTTTTTCTTTACTGTGCACTTCTGATAATTCGCGGCAATCAATGCACGAGTTTCCGCGAATTATCCACAGTAATGTTTTTAAGCCTAGCAAAGAGAAAAATATTGGTTAAAAATATTAAAATGTATTTTATGAACATGCAAAAAAAAACAAAAAACTTTATAACATAGTATTGTAAGACACACTATGTGGGCTTTACCAATATTAAAAACTAAGAAAAATGACTGTCATCACTTTTTGTTTCTTAGGTGGTTTATTTTTTCTAAATTAAGATTGTACAATTCTGAAGAAAACAATATATGAGAACGAAAATTCATCTTGATTTTCTATATAAGAGATGAGTGTGACTATAGACACACTAGCTTGACTGGGGGAACTTTCGTGATTTCCGTTGCATCACTCCTTCACTCGATATGTACTGGATATCAGTTTACCTCACCGACAGTCAAATTCCGTACAATATCCTCATCGCTTTCATGTCTGAAACCATGATTGTCTTTATCGAAGTCTAACTACTGAATGTCACTTTCTTCTGCATCTTGATATTCATCTAGGTTTTACCCTAATGTCATCGTAGTGAAACCACCTTGCCTGTTTAAAATATCGTCACAGAAGCCGACAAACGCTTGTTTTTGTGGGAGTGTAGTACCGGTAATCTTCTCCCATGACTCGACTGCATGGAGAGCATCCAACAAATACGGAAAGATCGGTCACTTAACGGTAGATAGTCGGCCTCGCTTTCTTTATCAATCTGGGTGGTCATCCTGGTAAGTTACTTAGTTATTGTGGTATTAAGGGCCAGAACAGCGAGGTCATCTGCCCCTTCATCCTAGTAACTACTCGCCACGTGGCGTCATATAGTGCGCCTTTCAGACATGAATATCTAGATGGCAAGTATCCAGATCAAAATGTGCCACTGTTTCCGGAACCAGAATTAACCAGACGGTCTTCTTGGTTTCATTCTGTAGTGTGTCTGTCAGAGTACTTGAAAGATATTTTGCAATTTATGAGTGAAGTAGCAGTGACATAACTCTGGTGTTGATTTTCTCAACAATGTTTCACATGACGAAATACTTGAGATTCAAAGAATTTGGCACAGACATCACTGAACTCATCCCCTTATTAGAAGGCCAGTCTTATCAGACTGTTCACCTTCTAGATGGACATCTACAGAGAATTCAGAAAGCCCTTAAACTTGCTGTTTCTGGAAAGTACGTTACCAACATTAAGGAGCAGTTGGAAGGTTGTGGAAATGTGTTAAAAAGAGGGAAAATGCATTCAGTTTTAGTGAATGCTGGGTCGCATGCTCTTGGAAACTTAATCAGCTTGAGATCCGTTGACCCTGGGAACAGGATTTACAAATGTGTGCATTTGATCCAGCAGAAATAGTGCCAATGAACATCAATGAGGAAGCAGATGCATGACAGGACCAAGACAGACATTGTTGGAGTTTTGCAAGGAATGACATTTGTATTTCCAAAGTTCTCAGAATCTGTGTTGAAAACCATTTGGATCCCCTGTTCAAACGCTGTGAACTTTTGTTTTTCAGCTTACACTAGCACGTTAAGTGATATGCGTCACCGTTAGTCACAAGGCAATTTGGATCTCTTCACTGAAGTATACTTTGAAGGATGACTGTAATATGTTATGTTATCCATGATATTTAAAAAATCCCGCCTAAAATTCATGAGTTTGAAAGTACCGAAAAGTGCACTTGAAACCACCGAATTTGACACTTTAAAATACTGCTTTCTTCACTCTGAAATAACCGAAAAATTCGAATCTCTAGTGATGACTAAACATTTCACCTGAATTGAACTACCACAAATATCTTCAAAATGAAATCCATTCACACAACATAATTTGTACATGCAAAGGACGGCTTCTCAACTGTCACCCACAATATACATGATGGCATGACAGGTCAGGTTTGCCATGAGAATAAGATGTCCGATGAATTTTCTATACCCATGGACTGAAACAAGGATGTGTACTGGCTCCAAGGCTTTTCGTGCTGTACTTGGCTGCAATGCTTTATGATTCACCCACAAACATCCCAGGTGTGGAGGTCAAGTATCGTTTTGATGGGGGGCTCTCACTGATCTCTATACATGGATGGCTGGTAGCTAAGGCAGCAGTAAGCCGAGTAGACGATGACAGGAGGTATAGCAAGATGGCAGCGAGCGCATGGTGCAATATTGCTCGTAGACCACGTGGTCCGTAGAGCGCTCTTGTCTTACTCAGTGACGCCATGCCCAGTGGCCAGGCCTCTTGATTGTAGTTCCACGAGTGTTCTGTGTTGTGTTAATGCAAAAGAAGTAGTAGTGTATTTTGCGAATTTAGGTTCGATGTCTAGTAGTATACTTGTAAATTACAAGATTCAATTTCAATGTGTACTATGTGTTCATGTGAATTCTGAATGAGGTTTCAACATGCCGCAGTGTTCAGCATATGGATATACAAACAGAACCGAACAGCAGAAGGAGAAATCGTTTCATCGGTGAGTTTTATACTATAATAAAAATTAATATTTCGAGGGTAGTGTTTTGAGTTTTATTATATTTATTTATATTTCGCATATTCTGGGAGGAAAATGGCAATTCAGTTTTGTAGGTTTCCTTTCTCGAGACCCGAACTTCTAAGATCATGGATTAGGATCAGGCGGGAGAATTGGGAGCCTTCGAAAACAGCTGTTCTCTGTTAACTTTTATGTGGAGCTGAGGAGCGAAATTGGTTTGGCTTAAAGTGCAGTTTGGCCTAGATCTACGTCCCTTTATTATTAAGTTTATTGTGCTGCTAGCGTGATTAAAAGCTGTATGTAGAGTGCTGGGATTAGTAATTAAGCCCTGTAATCCTCCACCATGTCTTTCCGATTTCGCACCCTGATAATTATATAGGCTACCGGTATATTTATTTTTGTGTAATTTTTACTGTGGCAATTAAGCTGCTGGTTATGTGGCATTGTACGTACAATATGCTTAAATGATATTTTCATTTTATAAATTAAACTGCGCGTTATTTCATGGAAACAGAAATTCATTACCAAGAACCGATTACGATATGTCGAGTGTATAGTGAGCTACGTTTATAGGTACATCATTTGAAGAATGCATCATTTCGTGGC
This sequence comes from Meconema thalassinum, assembly GCA_946902985.2. Taxonomy (NCBI): domain Eukaryota; kingdom Metazoa; phylum Arthropoda; class Insecta; order Orthoptera; family Tettigoniidae; genus Meconema; species Meconema thalassinum. The sequence continues at coordinate 343,927,304 of OX336395.1, forward strand.
ATATATATTTATACAATTTACAAGAATGTTTCCAGAAATTGTTTTTCATTCGTTACTCTGTTACTGATCGCTAATTGCGTGTACTCAGCACCTAAGTTGATGTTTGTCAGCCGTTATACATTCATTTGTATTGCTATTCCGGAGATTTACTGACCTCGGAATGACGTGTCAGTGATCCCAATGCCCTTATGCTATGAGTGAACATATCTCTATATTTTTATTTGTTCCAAAGCACCATTAATTACGATTTAAAATTGACTAGATTAGCATTGCTTCCCCATAAGGATGGCTCGAGAATGGGCACACCAACATGGCGGACCGCGCGCTCAACCTGGCGTACTTTCTCGTGCAGCGGAGAGCTGCCATCAGCGATCCATGTATAGAGATCAGTGGGGGCTCTTCAACCTAACTCGTCTCCGCTCCTTGAGGAAAACTCAGGTTACTAAGGTTACCAATATGTTGTATGCAGATGATGCTGCGTCGTCAACTCTCACACCAGAAGAACTGCAAGAGTCAGTTAATTGTTACAAAAGTGCACGTGACCGCTTTGGTCTTACCATAAATGTCAATAAGACTAAAGTCTTGGCACAACCTTCACCAGGCACACCTCTTCCTCAGTTCAATATCTCCATCTCAAATTTGCCATTAGAACAGGTAGACCACTTCTCATACCTGGGCAGTACCATTTCTGTGAGCTGTTCCTGTGAGCAGGATGTGGATAAGAGAATTGGCGCAGCCCATGCAGCATATGGACGATTAGCGCACCGGGTCTTCATGAATAAACATCTGTCCATGAGTACAAAGCAGTAGTCATTTCTACATTGTTGTATGGCTGTGAAACGTGGACCCTTTACCGACGTGATCTCAGGAAGCTTGAGCGTTTCCACCTACAAAAACTTCGATCAATCCTGAGGATTAAATGGGAAGACCGCATTACCAATATTGCTGTTCTGGAAAAGGTTCAAATCAACAGCATAGAATCATCCATAATAGGTCACCAATTTAAATGGATTGGTCATGTCCATCGGATGGATGATGTGAGATTACCTCATCAAATCACGACACTCATGTCATACGTTATTGGCATGTTAAAGAACCCATTTGAATTCAGTAGGCCGTGTTCAATGGCAAAATTAATCTCGGGATTTTCCGCCAACACAAAGTTCCTCCATTCTCTACTTGAAAGCGCTGTAGTGTCAAGGAGTTTAGATATCTAACCTCCTTGACTTTCATAGCGTTCAAAGGAACGACGAAATTCGACATGCAAGCTACCCTCTGGGTGTCAATTAACTAAGCTTGCACCAGGCACCCGAGGCCATACGATATTATTATACCTCATGCTATGGCACCAGACCTCATGGTGGTCCTAAGAGGAGCTACAAGGACCAATTTAAGCAGAGCCTGAAATTGACAGGTCTTGATTCACAAACCTGGGACATGCTGGCTGAAGACCACTCAACTTGGCACCGTACCATCTCGGATACTGTAAAGACGTTTGAAAGGGATCGACGCACACGTGAAGAGGCCAAGCGTCAAGCTAGGAAACTTGGAGCAGCCCAACCACGTCCTCCTCCAGCAATACTACGTGACTTGTGTGGTCGCTTGTTCCATGCCAGGATTGGACTCTTTAGTCACCGTAAACACATACACAAACTGGACTGAAGGAAGAAGATTTATACTCGGATTCGAGTCAAAGCCGATGATGACGATGACAGGATGTTAATGAAGTATCCAATATTTTAGAAGGTAGAAGGCTGAGGTGGAAATTGAACCCACTCCTCTCATTTTGACCTCACGAGGCCATGAACATAGAAAAAGAATAAATTGTCTGATAAACCTGGATTCTACTGCGCCTACTATCTGAGATATGAACACTTGTTCATAGGAGGTGCAGATCATCGTTGACCTGTATTAACACAAGAACTGTGCGTTTTAAAATACTGTACACAACAAACGGACAAAAATTACCCAGATAACAGAAGAATTCAACACATGACAAAATCATGTTTTCTTCTTCTTTTTCCTATCATTTGTCCCGCGCACAGGCAGGGTCTGCTATTCTGGCTCTCTGTCGCCATTTTATACAATCGTAGGCCATATGGGGATGGAGTCCAGCAATTTTAAGGTCTTCATGTAGAGTGTCAACCCATCGCTGTCTAGGACGTCCAACTGGTCGCTTCGCATCTACAAGCAAAGTCAATCCAGTGCTTGCAACTCTTGTTTTGTCCACTCGAAGCACATGACCATACCAGCGCAGTCGGCTTGCCCTCATGTTCTCAATGACTCCATATCGCCTATGGATGTCATCATTGGTGACTTGATTGTCAAGTGTCAGTCCAGATATCCACCGAAGCATCATCGTTTCCATGATAGCAAGTCTTCGTTCTTCCTTTGTATTGGGCAAGCTTTCTGCGCCATATAGGGCGACTGGTCGCACTACGGACCGATATATTTTCGACTTGAGGCGGTCTGGAATCTTCTTATCGCAGAGAACACCAGTCATTGTCCGCCATTTAAGCCATGTGCTGCTCACACAGTGAGCAATCTCAAGCCTGAAGGTTCCATCCGCAGCAATAGTTGAGCCGAGGTACTTGAATGATATTGCCTTCGGTAGATCGACACCATTGATTTTAATTGCGCCTTGTTCAATTTGATCTGTTGTTAGGTATTCTGTCTTATTAACATTGAGCCGTAATCCAAATTTTCCTAGGCGGTCACTTCATGCTTGCACTTTTTGTCGAAGATCCAACTTATCATCGGAGGCCAGAAGCACATCATCAGCATAATGCAAGGTCCAAGGGCGAGATTTCTGTAAGTCCCTGGTGACTGTGTCCATGACAATGATGAATAGGAGAGGTGAAAGAGCAGTCACGAAGAACAAGCCAAATCAAGAACGCGATCGAATGATTTTTCTAGGTCTAGGAATGCAAGATGGAGATGCTTTGACTTTTCGCAAAAAAATCACGCTTTAACTTTAAAAAATTAGCACAAGAATTTTTGAACAAGATGTGTCACATGTTTGTTGAGTAACGAGCATTGTTATAATTTTTTTTAAACATTCGTTTCCAACAGAGAAATTTTTGACCAAAAAATAGAACATGTTAACTTACTTGAACAAATTGATTCTAACAAAAAGTATAAATAGAAAACAAATAATGAAATATCTTTTAATGCGCGAAAAAGAAATTTATGTCAAACAGAATCGCGCATAAAAATCTTAAATGGTCAATGCTGAGGATAACCAAATATTCAGCCGATACAAATCACATGGTTACAGTGGTAGAAATGAAGAAGGGAGAAATCTGCTGGATTTCTGCCTGAGGAAGGAAGAAACAGTTATGTGAATAATTTTCAGGTGCCGCAGCTAATAATCAGGAGATTACCGAAGATCAAAGTGTGGGAGCTCTGTGATAAGGATAAGAGGGTACGGTCGGCGGTGGCCGATACTAGTATCCGAGTTAACATTTTTCGCCTGCAGTTCAATAATCCTGAGTCCAGACGACGAAGATGGCGCTGATGGCTTATCACACCAATTCTTGGATAAAACATGCAACCGATGGAGGGTGCAGGACGTGATAGTGTTTGACGTATCTTCTTCCTCTGGCGGATTTCCACCTCCTGTCTTCGACGTTCCTGCTCAAACTGTGCAACTGCAGCTGAGATGGTAGCTCGCCAGCGAGGGCGATCCAGTGCAAAAAGTGTGCCAAGTATTTGGGTTTATCTCTACTCTTCTCATGATCTTTATCAACACAGGATAAAAAGACAGCTACCAACTGACGAAGTGAAGAATGCAGAAGGGGAAAGAAACAGATTGAAAGACACCCTGGTGAAGGAAGCTATAGAGGTGTGTGGAAAGACTAGCGCAAAGATGAAAGACAAAGAAACACCCTGGGTGAACAAAAAAAAAATAGCCATAAAGGATAGAAACAGGGAGGCAGGAAGAGAAAAAGATAAAGAGATACTCAACCCAGTAGAGATGCGAGATGAGAATATGAGAGACCTTATGGAAGAAATTGGGAGGTGAAGAGCATAATTACAGAAGAGAAGACAAAGTGATGGAAGAGTTCACTGACGAGGATAGTAAAGGAAACAAAAGAAGGAAGGAAGCTTGTAGTTTAACGTGACCGTTAATCTCGCGATCATGAGCCACGGGACCTCCTTTTTACGTGGAATCCGAACCACAGGACATGGCATTTCACATCGAAAATCTCACATGCATTGACTGGGAATCGAACCCGGTCCGCCTTGGTGAGAGGCATACAGCTTGACCGCTGCGCCACCACGCCCCCAAGTAAAGGAAACAAGAAATTGCTTTATGCAGTGATAAAAACAAGAGGAATCCTAGAAAGACTATAAAAGCACTTGAAGATAGCAATTTCTTCAGGAACGAAACGAAGGAGATATCAGAGAGATTTTCAAGGAATACTTCAATGATTTGTTGAATGTTTAAGTGAATGAACCAAGCGGTATGGGACGACCAGGATTGCATGATATGGATGAGCCTCCAATAACATGAACTGAAACAGAGACAGCCCTAAAGACACTTCAGGAAAGGATGAGGTCAGTGCAGATATGAATCAGGGACTACAATGGCTACACAGAGTGCTCAATGCTGTATGGAAAGACAATAAGGTATCTACAGACTGGAGCAGTGGTGTTTTTGTATCATCGCTTAAGAAAGGAAATAGACTACTACAATGCACTAATTACAGAGAAATCACTCCCTCATCCCATGGACTAAACATTCCTGAGAAGATCATGGAGCAGCGGTTGAGGAAATCTTAGAGGAACAGTTTGAAGAACAGTATGGCTTTAGAGCAAACAGCATCCGAATGTTAATGGAAAAATTCTGGGAAAAAGGCAAGGATCTCTACATGGTTGTCTTGGACATGAGAGTATGGCACGAGAGAAGATCTGCGAAATGTGTCGGAAGGACTGGTGCAGAAAGTGCAGATGCGGTTCCAGACCAAGAGAGGAGTGCAACAAGGCAGTGCACCATCGCCGTTATTGTTTATCACTGTGAAGGATGACATAATGAAGTCCATGAAAGAAACATCAGGCGACCTTAAAGCCATGGCCTTCGCAGATGATATGAGGGGAATCGGAAGATGAAGTACGGAGTAGACCAAGTAAATCTACTGTCACAACTCTCTCGGATTTGTGCACCCTCAAATGCCAAGCGACTGTGCCAGGATCCGATCTTGCAACACTGGGCACAGCAAGCGAGAACGTTATCCCTGAGCCACGCAGCCAGCCACACGTTTTAACTTAATGAACTGGAAGAAATAACACGGGTTATCAAACAAATTCTACACCCACCAAGATACACGGGGCTAAATGACAACAATGTCCAAGCTCCTCAAATAAAACAACGAAAAAATAACTTGCTTCTGATTGGTTCAAGTCAGATGGCTCCAAATATATCTTAAAATACTCCAAAGGTCCGGGTTTGATTCCCGGCCCTGCCGAGAAAGTTTAATTGTGGTGCGAGGGTTGGAACGGGACACACTCAGCCTCATGAAGCAAAACTGAAAAGAGGCGGGTTTGATTCGGACCTCAGCCATCGTGGAAGTGGTTTTGTGTGGTTTCCAATGTCTACTCCAGGCAAATGTTGGGCCATGGTTGCCTCCTTCCCAATCCTATCTCCAATTTAAAATACAAAAAGAAACAAAAGCTTTTACGCAACTGTTAAGCTTGCAATCATGAGCCACAGGACCTCCCCTTTAAGTGGAATCCGAACCACAGGACATAGCATTTCACTTCGAAAATCTCACATGCATTGACCGGGTATCAAACCCGGTCCACCTTGGAGAGAGGTCAACAGCTTGACCGCTGAACCACCACACACTAGTACAGCCATCACAATAACACAGGTTATCACACACCCACAGACTCTACAAGGACGATTGAAGGCTAACATGACTCTTGTTTCTTTGCTAATATCAACTGGGTTCTCGCTCACGTGTTGGACCAACTCATAAAAGTGTCACCTACATTCCTACCGAAAGCCCACGGACACTTGTAAGGGTCCGATACTCTGGCTACGATCCCGTACCACACACGCGCCACGCAGTAGCTGCAGCCTCTCTTACAGGCACCAGCGGCACGTTGGAGATGAACCCTCTCCATTTCCGCTGCCAGCTGTCTGCCGGTATCAACACTTCCTCCTCGCTGGCTATCACAAGGCCAGGCCTGGACTGACTCACAGATAACACAACTAATGGGCCGGACTTTAAAGGGAACTTGATAAGCAATACACAGTACTGACTTCTTGTTGTTTAGACATCACAGCCATTTAACCCTGTGTATTAACTAAGGACTAATATGTCTACTGTATTTATGTAATAATATTAGGGGGACTGTTATCTCGGTAACTGAATGGAGATTGTTGGAAGAAATGAAAACCCTTATAGTGGGCGATGTATTGAAGATAGAGATATGCTCTCGCGGATTTTTCTGTAGAATTCTTCATGCTGAACAATTCTTACACTCATAGTATAGAGATTCTTTTAACAGTTTGCCCAGCGTAGGCTTAAAAAGAGCACGGACGCCTGTGTTTTTATTTACTTTTACACTGAAATCATTACCGCTCGGCTTCCTTTCATCATAAATAAATAATTTTATACAGAAATCTTCCTCAAAATATCCTTTACACAATAATGAAAACAGCATCAAAATCCATCCAGTAGTTCTCGAGATTACCCGTAACATCCAACAATCGGGGACTTTGTTTTATACTAAGTGGAGATTACATTAAAAAAAGAAAGTTAATTTAATTATTACGTAAAGGATATTCAAAGGGCGGCTTCGGTGGCGTAGTTGGTAGCAGGCTGACCTATGCCCAAGGTCGTAGGTTCAAACCCAGCCGAACTCTCCGGATTTTTTAAGAGCGTTAAAAATCCCTTAGTATGCCTTCCTTCGGAGGGGAAGTAAAGGTGGCGGTCCCATGTCATAGATTTATGGCATGTAAAAGAACCTTCCACTAATTACATCTGTGTGAAGCTAAATTATAGGTTAGATTTGACTAACGCTCCTAGGTTCCAACGTATGTCGCCAGGAGATGATTACGGTGGCATCTAGTAACCAAGTTCAGAACTAGTTGTCTCGACGGGGGCGTTTGGTAGCAAAAGTAGGAACGACTTGAAAATCGAATGTCTACAGTCCTTACTTGAATTAAAAACAGATACACACACTAATACAGTCATCACAATTAACACCGGTTATCAGACAGATTCTTCACACACTCAAAGTACACGGGGATACATGACGCGTTGTCGCAGCCCCTAAACTGAGGAACCAACCAACCAGATATACAGAGTTAGCACAAATGACTTAAGCGATTACATGCACATGCATTATTGAAAGTATACAGCTTACAGCATTGACCAATTAAAAGAGAAACTCATCAAGTTTTTTGAGTCTGCTTGCTACAAATTCTTGATGTGCCCTCCTTCCATCACATGGCAAATATTGACACGGTAGTTCAATTTTAGCTACAGCCGCATGGATCCTCAGTTCAACAAGTGCAAAACTGATAGCGTCGATTATTGTCATCTTGCGACAGGTGCAGATCGGTGTCTTACGCACTGGCCTCCCCAGTCGCCTGATCTGATCTGGGGGTTTATCACAGATGAAGTTTATGTACCACCCTTGCCAGGTAATCTTGTTGTTGAACTGAGGAATCGGATCCATGAGGCTGTAGCTAAAATTGGCCAGCATATGCTCCAACCAGTGCCGGATTAAGGCACAAGTCCCTCAGATTTTTGGGGCCCCTTTATTTTTTTTCAAATAATTTTTATTTTTAGCACCTGTACATTTAATAAAGTATATACAAGATTTTTTTTTCTCAAGATGAATAATACACTTTTTATTAAATCATATATACATACATTTCAATTGAAACGATCATCGTTATTTGAAAACATTTCAGATGATTTGATGAACAATTTAACAAATCATACTATTTTTTGCTTCTGTAAAATGTAATCAAAAATTTTTTTTTCTGTTTTTTTTTTTTTTTGGTCAATGAAATCTACAATGTCATCAAAATCAATTTCCCGCAGAACATCTGACTCGATATACATTAAACTTAGCATGTCTAATCGTTCTTGTGACATGATACTTATTAGCGCACTTTTCATCCGTTTCAATTTTGAAAACGAGCGCTCCGCAGAACAATTCGTTATCATGAGGGCCAGGAAAATTTGAAAAGCAATTTCAATGTTCGTAAAAACAGACTCAAGCTTGTCATCATTCATCATCTTCTTTGCATTTTCCCACTTATGTGGGGTCTGCCTTCCTGCAATGTTTCCTCCACTTCAATCGATCCATAGCGTCTCGGGGGCGGAGCTTAGTGAGCCGCATGTCATCTCTCACCCTATCCAACCAGCGTGTTTGAGGTCGCCCTCGAGGTCGACGACCCTCCACATTTAGTTGAAGGGCAGTCTTAGCAACTGAGGTTTCACTGCTACGGAGCACATGTCCATACCACCGCAGACGTGATTCACGCATTTTCTCTGTGATTGGGGCAACCTTGAAATCCTTCCGCACGGCATCATTCCTAATATGGTCCAGTCGAGTCATACCATTGGACCACCGCAACATCTTCATTTCCATTACATGAAGTGCCTGTTCGTGCTTCGATGTTGTAGGCCAGCATTCAGATCCATGAAGGGCCACCGGTCTAATCACTGTGCGATATACCTTAGATTTTAAATGTAATGGAATTTTCTTATCGCATAGGACTCCAGTAACTTGGCGCCATTTCATCCATGCGGCAGTGACTCTTGTTTTGACATCAGGAATCGTGCTGCAGTCTGAGGTGATGCATGACCCAAGGTATTTGAATTGGGTCACTTTATTAAGTTGAACCTCACCAACAGTGATCGTGCCATCAGTTTGGTCACCGCATTCCAGGTATTCCGTTTTCTTCAGGTTCAATTTCATCCCAAATTCTTCAAGACGCTTCTTCCACTCTTGTACTTGCTGTTCGAGGTGCCCACGGGTCTCATTAGCTATCATGACATCATCCGCATATAATAATGTCCATGGATGCCTGGTTTGGATGTCATTTGTGATGGCGTTCATACAGAGTATGAAGAGCAAGGGGGATAAGGCTGATCCTTGATGGACACCAACAGTGATTTGGAAGGTATCGGACATTCCTGCTGCACACCGCACTGAGCTTGTTGTCTTTCGGTACAGAAGTTTCACCCAGTTTACATAGGCTTCTGGTACACCGTGTAGCCTCAGTGCCAGCCAGATGAGATCATGTGGTACTCTATCGAACGCCTTTTCCAAATCAAGAAAGGCTAAGTGAACTGTCTTCCTTTTCTCATGGTGTCGTTCCATCAATAGACGAAGTGCATGGAGAGCGTCTGTTGTTCCACTGTTTTTAACAAAGCCACACTGGTTAGATGAAACAGTGATGATGTTTCGTAACCTCGCATCAAGAACACGTTCAAAAATTTTCATAGTATGGGATAGGAGGCGGATTGGCCTATAATTTGAGCATTCCAGTATATCTCCTTTTCCTTTCCAAATAGGAATTGTGATACTGGTTATCCAGGCCTCTGGTACTGTGTCTTCCATAATAATTTTGTTGAAGAAGTCAGTAAGCCATACTACACCTTGTTCCTCCAGGAGATTCCATACTTCGGCTGGTATATCATCTGCACCAGGCGCTTTCCCCGACTTCATTTTGCTGATGGCAGTGGACACTTCTTCTGTAGTGATAATGGGCACAGGGCCGTGGATAGGGTCAGCTGTCGGTAGAGGTGGATGAGGGAACTCCGTATTGCATATATCCTCAAAATACTCCTTCCAGCGACATAGTATGTCATGTCTCTTTTGTAGGAGGAGCCCATTTCTGTCTTTGATGTTGATAACATGACCGAGATCGTGTGAGGCACGCTCGCGAGCGCGCGCAAGTTTGTAGATTCTATTTGTGCTACCAGGTTTATCCAGTTCGTCGTAGATGGTTTTGTAATGTGCTGCTTTTGCGATTGCAACAGCTCGTTTTGCACTGGACTTGAGAGCCCGGTACCTATCTAAATCCTCCAAGCTGCGTGTCTGGTGCCACGTCTTGTAAGCAGCTTTCTTCTCCCTGGTTACCTGCTGCACATCATCATTCCACCACCAGGTCTGTTTGTCAATAAGGCGTCGATTTGGTTTGGTGACACCTAGAGTGGATGTGGCATATGTCTTAATGGATTCGGACAGTGTGTTCCAGCCATCTTCTGCTGATGACGTTGTAGAATTTGAAAGCGATGGTATCAATGCTTCTTTGATGGTAGCTTGATGTTCTAATAGTCTCCACCATTTAATACGTTCAATCTTCGTGCTTGGCCTCACAGATACATAATCTATATGGACTGCGGCATCTAGTACAAGTATTCGGTGTTGAGGAGCAACGCTGTCACATGGGATCACTTTTGTATCCTTGATCATTGCGAGGTCTCTTCGTCGCGTCATCCAGTAGTCAATTTGGGATGTATGACTTCCACTATAGTAGGTGATAAGGTGTGAATCCCGCTTTCTAAAAAAGGTGTTAGTTACAGACAAATCCCACGCTTCCGCAAATTCTAGGATTCGAATACCATCATTGTTACGGCAACCATAACCATGGCCTCCATGATTTCGTTCAAATCCATCTCTTTCATGACCAACATGTCCATTTAAGTCTCCACCAATGAAAAGAATTTCGCTATCATCAACATCTTGAATGTGTCCCTCTAGATCGTTCCAAAACTTGTCTTTCTCTTCTTCAAGGCAACCAGTCTGTGGAGCATAGCATGACACAACTCGGTTTAAACTGGTCCCCAAGGTTATCTGTATTGACATCAGGCGGTCGCTGATGCGTGCTACTTCAGAGACGGTGTCGCGAATCCACTGGTTTACAATGACACCGACTCCATTTGCACTTTTCTTACCATTATAGATTAGCTTGTAGCCTTCTCCGATATCACTTGATTTTGCACCTGCCTATCGGGTTTCTTGAACGCAAGCTATGTCCACATTCCGGTGCTTCAAAGAGGCGGCCAGTTCTCGGCTTCGGCCTGTCATTGTTCCAATGTTGACAGTGGCTAGCCTGATACGATTTGATTTATGTTGGTCTAGCTTCTTTAGCCGACGTCGACGATGCGTCGGTAGCCCTCGTCCATCTTCCACATCGTTCGGGCGAAAACAGTGCGCGCCGCTTAGAGGGGACGCCCTAGCATTTATATCTGAATGAAGAGGAGTCAACTGCATGTTGGATACGACAAAAATTCCTCAACCGACGTGTCGCTACGCCTGTCGTCAAGGGCATTTTATACCTACTGCCAGGTATTCATGAGGCCGCCCCTAACATGGAGAACAGACGCCTTTTGCAGCCGCTCCTAACATGGAGAACAGACGCTGCATTTGATATATGCCCCAATTTGTGCATATACCTTTTACTCAATTATCCCGAGCACTAGGATGCCTCTTCCGCCATCAACACTGTACCGAAGAATATCTTCTCCACTGTAGCTGCCGTTGAGGTCTTCACCGTAACCCTGGCAAGGGACCCTTACAAGGTACTACCAGCCGGGTCAGCTGGCCCAAATTTTTTTTTGAGAGGTGTTACTCCTCTATCACTCACCCTTTGTCCTGACTTGTGACAGGCAGAGCCTGGCTCCACAATAATGGGTCCAGGTTGGTGGGGTAGACTCAAGCTTGTCTCGAATAAGAATTTCATAAAGTTCAGAATGAGTGAACTCAGTTTTTAAAGGACATTGTAAATTAATATACCGTATATACTCGAATCCCGTGGGGGTTTGCCTGTTCCTCTATCGGGCGCGTCCCAGGTGGCGGATAGGGGGGCTCGCCGGACTTGTCCGGAGGGTTTGAGGGAAATAAAATACCTCTCGCGGACCAAAAACAGGCCCCTCGCCAGGGTTATGGTGAAGCTACGTTAGGCCTAGCAAGCCAGTAGTGGATATGAAACTGCTTTTAAAACGGGAACGGGCCTCGGAAAGGACAGATCTAAAGGAAGCAGACCTGGCTATGGAAATGGACTACGAATCGGGACTTTGAATATAACTTCATTGACGGGAAGAGTGGAGGAGGTTGTGGATATGATGGAGAGGAGAAAACTGGATGTACTCGGACTGGCAGAGACCAGATGGAGAGGGGAAGGAAGAAAAGAACTGAGAAATGGCTTGCAGCTATACTGGATAGGAAATGAGGAGGGGAAGAGAAATGGAGTGGGAATGGTGGTGAGAGAAGGGCTGAGGGAGGAAGTAAAGAGGGTAAGTGATAGAATAATTAGAGCCAGAATCACTGTGAAAGGTAGAAACCTGGACATTCTGCAAGTCTATGCACCACAGGTGGGATGCACAGAGGGCGAGAAAGACGAGTTTGAAGAGGAGTTGCAGAAGCAGTTAGTGGGGAGAGACCTGATAGTCTTGGGAGACCTAAATGCCCATGTCGGAACTGATAGAAGAGGTTTTGAGGAAGTGATTGGTGGTGAAGGATGGGGAAACAGGAATAAGGAAGGAGAGAGATTGTTGGAACTGTGCAAGATAAATGGGCTAATGGTTGGAAACACATGGTACAAGAAGAGAGAGAGCCATAAAATTACTTGGTACAGCAGGGATTTGACTAGGAAATCAGTGGTGGACTATATTCTATGCGGGAAGGAGACAAAGAAGAGTATCACGGATATAAGGGTAATACCTTCAGAAGCCCTGGACAGTGACCACCGTCTGCTGGTCGCCAAGGTGAGAGGACTGAAGGAAAAGAGGAGAACTGAGAACCAAGAAAGAAGAATAAGGACATGGAAGCTGAAGGAGGATGGAAATAAGGAGAAGTTCCAGATATTAGTGAGGAACAAATTACCGAAGGATGATCCGAAAACAGGTGAAGAAGAATGGAATAGGTTCAAGGACGTGTTGGTAGAAGCAGCGGAAGTCGTGTGTGGCAGAACTAGTGGAAAGAAAAGGTGGAAGGAAACACCATGGTGGAACCCCAGAACTAAGGAAGCAGTGAAAAAGAAAAATGAAGCATTCAGGAAATGGTTCCAACAGAGGACAGACAGAACAAGAGAAGAATACCAAGAGCGGAAGAAAGAAGCAAGAGAAGTAGTGAAGGAAGAGAAAAAGAAATGGCTGGAGAAATGGACAGAAATGATGGAGGAGGACTGTGATGGCAGTAAGAAAGTGTTGTATGGAATGATAAAGGCAAAGAGAAGAGATACAGGGGAAAATGTCAGAATGGTGGACAGGAATGGAAAGGAGGTCGAAAATATGGAAGAAGTAAAGGTTATCTGGAGAGAATACTTCAAGGAACTCCTAAATCCAACTAAAACCAGCGTAGTGGACATTGTGGAGGAAGAAACAGACAGTGACCAAGACATTTCAGAGAAGGAATTGACATGGAAAGAAGTGGAGGAAGCATTAAAGAAGATGAAAGGGGGAAAGGCGCCGGGAATAGACGAAGTGAGTGTGGAGATGGTGAGAGCAGCAGGGGTGATAGGAACACAGTGGCTCTTTCGAGTAATGAAAGTGATATGGAGAAGAAAATACCAGAGGACTGGAAAAGAGGGATAATAATACCCATATTTAAAAAGGGAAGTAGGAAGGAATGCAAGAACTACAGGGGAATTACACTCATGTGCCACTGCGCCAAAATATTTGAGAAGGTACTGGAGAGAAGAATTCGGACAGAAGTTGAAGATGGGCTGAGGGAAGAACAGTATGGATTCAGGCCAGGAAGGTCAACAGTTGACCTCATCTTTGCAGTAAGACAGCTACAAGAACACCATTATGAATATGGGAAAGATCTGGTGATGACCTTCTTGGATATTGAGAAAGCATATGATAGTATTAATAGAAACAAGGTATGGGAAGCAATGAGAGCAAAAGCAGTGAACAAGGAGACAGTGGCAAGAGTGAAAGCAATGTACGAGGGAAGCAAAAGCTGTGTAAAGGTGGGAAGAGAGAGAACGGAATGGTTTCAACTGGAGAGTGGTCTGAAACAGGGAAGTGCCCTCTCACCCCTGTTATTTATAGTGGTGATGGATGAAATCATACGAAAAGTGGTAAATAGCATTGGGGAAAGGAAAATGAAGGCAATGTTGTTTGCTGATGACCTTCTGGTATGGGGAGAGGATGAGGAAGAAGTACAAGAGCAATTAGATGAGTGGGAGAAGGTAGTGTTATCATATGGGATGAAGTTCTCAGCACAAAAGAGTGAAGTGGTCATCACAACGAGGAAGAAGAACAGACTGGATATGGGCATAACACTTGGAGGACAGCAGTTGCAGAAAGTAGAATGCTTCAAGTACTTGGGAAGCATAATTGAAGAAAAGGGAGGCAATAGGATGGAAATAAATGAGAGGGGAAGGTGCGCAGATGGATTTTTCAAGAGTGTTAGGGGGATGATATGGAATAAAGATGTACCACAAAAATGTAAAGGAATCATCTACAAGACCTACTTTGTGCCAATTTTGACATATGGTTCAGAAACATGGGTGATGAAGGAAAGGGACAAGAATAAAATACGAGCAGTGGAGATGAAGTTCCAGAGGAGTAGGGTAGGAGTGACAAGAATGGACAGAGTAAGGAATGAGAGAGTCAGGGAGATGGTAAGAGAGGAACCATTGCAAAATAGAATAGAGCGATCTAGGCTACAATGGTATGGACATGTGAGGAGGATGCAAGAGGAGAGGATACCGAAGAAGATGTTTGGAATGGAAATGACGGGAAGGAGGCCAAGGGGAAGACCAAGGGACAGATGGACAAAAGGAGTTAAGAAGAGTGTGGAGGAAAGAGGAGTGTGCTGGGACACAGTAAATGACGAGAGATGGTGGATGGACAGGAAACGATGGAGAGGCTTCTGTTCCAAGCAGACCCGACCAGCGGTTGGAAACTGCTCAAGATGATGATGATGATGATATACTCGAATACCACCCGCACATTTTTAAACAAAATCGGACGTGAAAAATTGGGGTGCGGGTCTTATTTGAGTCATCCTGATTTTAAAGATTTAAATTGCCCGCCACGCGCGATATCGGGTGTTGCGAGTATCCGCTAGATGGTGCTAGCCTTCTTCCGGCTATCACTTTGTTTTACCGTAAGCAGGCGGCGTCATACGGTCTCGCGCACGTGTCGCGCACGTTTTCCGAGTGTAAACATGAGTTGTACGAAGCGTTTGGGGTCGTTCAACGTGAGTGAGAAGCTGGAAGCTGAAGTTATTGGAAATCGTGCCCGGTAGGAAATATGATATTGACGGGTCATGTATTCGTGATTGAGCGGGATGACGTCTATACTACAACCACTGGATGTCTGCGTGAACCGCCCGTTCAAAGCAGCCTTGAAACAGCTGTATACGGAGCAGATGGCGGCCGATAAGCACACACTGACTCCAACTGGTCGTATTCAGCGCCCGGAAGTTCAGCTGCTATGTTCGTGCATTTTGACGGCATGGAATCGTATCTCAGGAGATCTCATACGGAAGAGCTTCAAGAAATGTAGTATTTCGAATGCTATGGATGTCAGTGATGACGACATTTAGTGGGATGGTGTTAAAAGTTCCGAAGTTGGTACTTCTGATGACGATGAATGAAGTGTTTGTGTACTTTTATTTGTATTTTTAATCGTTTGATGTGTGTTATTTTAGGACGACTTCAATACTGTTGGAAACTATTTTGGATAAATGCTATTCTGTTTATTTAGTTAAGATTGTACATAATTTTGAGTAATTTTTTTTTTTTTTAATTTTGTTCTTCAAAATCAGGTTGCGGGTCTTATTCGGGGGCGGGTCGTATTCGAGTAAATACGGTAATGCTGAAAACGTCTCAGTTCTGGATAATTTTTTTCTAAATCTTCGGAATAAAATTTTTGGGGCCCCAGATAATTGGGGGCCCTAGGCCTGGGCCTAATGGATAATCCAGCACTGGCTCCAGTGTGTGGGGTTGAAGTTGGACTACCGTATCGATATTTGCCGTGTGACACGAGGAGGGCATATCGAGCATGTGTAACAAACAGACTCAAAAATCTTGATGAGTTTCTCCTTTAATTCGTATGTGTGTCAATGCTGTATAAGGCATCTACTTTCAATAATGCATGTGTAAGAAAGCCCTTAAATCATTTGTCCTAACCCTGTATTAGACATGATATTACTTGAAGATTCCTCATTTTATTCATTATATTTTTACCTCTGTGGGTTGGGGCTGTAGAATAGACCCACGGTATTCCCTGCCTGTCGTAAAAGGCGACTAAAAGGGGACCGAGTAGCCGCCGGTATAAGTGGCTCCCCTCTTTCGCAAATTGCAGATAGGGTCAGGGCACTCTTTTGTCCTTGGAGTGAGAAATCGCTCCTTAAGTTGGATGAACCAGCAGGATTTGGTCAACAGCATAAGAATGGAGAAGGCAATGGGAAACCACTCCATTAAAGACCTTTATGTGTATCCCAAGAAAACCTATGATGAGTCCAAAGACAAATGTTAGTGAAGTTGGCAACTGCGGGATCACACCTCAAAGGAATGATGTCAGGCCCGGCAGGAGAGGAAATGGGGCCTCTCAGGTCGTTATCCGGAGAAATCCCTATTTTAAAATTGGAACATGGTATGTTCGAACTATGTTACAAGCTGGGAAACTAGAGAACTTGAAAAGAGAAATAGACCGACATAAATTAGATATTTTAGGATTAGCTGAAACACGTTGGAGAGAAGAAGGAGAGTTCACAAGCGGAGACTACAAAGTCTTGCACTCCGGAAGTGAGAATGGTCAAGGCGGTGTAGGTTTGGTACTAAATGCTAACTCTTCAAGAGCCCTACTGGATGTTGAAGCTATTGGAAACAGAATTATCATAGCACGTTTTCTGGCAACACCCGTAAATTTAGTTGTGGTGCAGGTATATATGCCTACGTCCAGCAGTGATGATGATGAGGTTGAAGAAATGTATGAGAAGCTGGAAGAATTACTGCGTAAGACAAAGGCTAGCGAGAACATTATTATAATGGGAGACTGGAATGCAGTGATTGGTGAGGGAAAAGAAGGATTTGCAGTAGGAGGGTATGGTCTTGGTAGAAGAAATTCACGTGGTCAACGTCTTCTCGAATTCTGTGAACAAGAGAGGTTTGTTATAAGTAACACTTGGTTCACCTCACCAAAGAGGCGGAGATATACTTGGAAAAAGCCAGGTGATGATCAACGTTACCAGATTGACTATATTCTTGTCAAGGAAAGATACAAAAATCAAGTGAAGAAATCCATGGCATATCCGGGCGCTGACATCTGTTCTGATCATTCTCTACTAGTAATGAGTACGGAACTGAAATTTAAACGCAGGATTCAGGGAAAACCAACAAAGAAGTGGAATCTTGAAGCATTTAAAGGTGAGCGGACTAAAAAGCAATATCAGGAAGCCACTGATGACAACATATCATCGTATGCAAACAACTCACAAACTATTGATCATTTATGGTCAAAAGCCAAATTCTCCATCGAAAAGGCTGCTGAAGACTATGTGGGATTTGTGGAAAGAGTGAATCGCAAACCATGGATCACACAGGACATTCTCTTAAAGATGGATGAAAGAAGAAAATTTAAAAACGACTCTTCAGAAGTAGGCAGAAATAACTACCGAATGCTAAAGAACCAGATTGATCGACTCTGTCGGGAGAAGAAAATGGAGTGGTGGCAGTCAAAATGCGAAGAGATCGAATTTCTGCAAAAACAAGGAAGAACAGATTTAGCCTACCAAAAGATCAGGGAAACTACTAAGAAACAAAAAGGATTCCGCACTAGACAGTTCCGTGATACACATGGGAATCCTATATCAGACCTGAATTACAAGAAGGAACACTGGAGGATGTATGTTGAAGATCTATACGCAGAACCAATTCCATACCTTTTGCCAACACGTGGCGAGGAAGACAGGCCAATTGCAGAAGATAGAATTATTAGATCAGAGTTCGATGAAGCTCTAAAATCAATATCCATGGGTAAAACACCAGGTATTGACAATGTTCCTGCCGAACTAATCAAGAATAGTGGGGATGTTGTTGTTGTTTGAGTCTTCAGTCTTTTGACTGGTTTGATGCAGCTCTCCATGCCTCCCTGTCCTGAGCTAATCGTTTCATCTCTACATAGCTCCGACACCCTACATCCGAGGCAATCTGTTTAACATATTCTAACCTTGGTCTACCCCTACAGTTTTTGTCCTCGACCCTTCCTTCCATAACTAAGCTTGCTATTCCTGGGTGTCTTAGTATGTGTCCTACCAACCTATCTCTTCTCTTCATTAGCAGTCGCCAGAAACATCTCTCCTCTCCCACTCTTCTTAATACCTCTTTGTTTGTAACCCTATCTACCCATCTGATCTTCATCATTCTCCTGTAACACCACATTTCAAATGCTTCAATTCTCCTCTTTTCTGCTGCACCAATAGTCCAAGTTTCACTTCCATAGAGCGCCACGCTCCAGACAAAGGCTTTCAAAAATGACTTCCTAATACCTAAATCTATATTCGATGTCAGCAGATTCCTTTTTTGTAGAAATGCTTTCTTTGCCTGAGCCAACCTACTTTTAATATCCTCTTTGCTTCGTCCATCACTGGTTATTCTGCTTCCTAAGTAACAGAAGTCTCCTACTTCCTTCAGCTTTTCACCTGCCAATTTGATCTCCATAGAGGTTTTTGATTTATTTCGGCTGCATTCCAGTATTTTTGTTTTACATTTATTTATTTTCATCATGAATTCTTTCCGTAAGACGGAGTCCATACCATTCAAAAACTCATTCAAATATTCAGGCTTGTCGGCCAAGATGACGATGTCATCAGCAAATCTCAGAGTTGAAATTATTTCTCCTTGAATCTTCACTCCCACTTTAAATTTTTCTCTAATTTCCTTCATTGCTTGTTCAATGTAAAGATTGAAAAGTATGGGTGATAAGTTGCAGCCTTGCCTTACACCTTTCTGAATACCAGCTTCTCTCTCATGTCCTTCAACTCGAATGACTGCTGTCTGGTTTCTGTACAGATTGTATATCACCCTCCTATCCCTGTACTTTATTCCAATAGATTTCAAAATGTCAAACAATTTAGTCCAATCAACGTTATCAAAAGCCTTTTCTAAGTCTACAAAAGCCATGAACGTTCTCTTATCTTTCCTTATTCTACCTTCTAAAATCAGCCTAAGACTTAGTACAGCTTCCCTTGTTCCTACATTTCTCCTGAAACCAAACTGGTCTTCACCCAACTCCGTTTCTATCTGGCTTTCAATCCTCTTGTAAATTATTCTAGACAGGATCTTTGAAGCATGAGTAATCAAGCTGATTGTACGGTAATCTTCACATCTGTCAGCTCCCACTTTCTTTGGTATAGGGATGATTACATTCTTCTTGAAATCAGGGGGTACCTCACCTGTCTCATAAATCCTACACACCAAGTGATATAACCTGATCAGACCTTCATCTCCTATGCAGCGTAGCAACTCAATCGGTATATCATCTATGCCTGGTGCTTTGTTCCTGCTTAAGTCTTCCAAAGCTCTATCAAATTCTGATCTCAATATTAAATCTCCTTTCGCATCCTCATCAATTTCCTCCTCCCTTTCCATTACATGATTCTCAATCTCCTTTCCCTTATACAAACTCCCTATGTAAGCTTTCCATCTCTCAACCTTTTCTTCCCTATCTGTTAGAGGCTTTCCATTTGTGTCCCTAATATTACAGCACTTAGTCTTCTTTTCCCCAAAAGTATTCTTAATCCTTCGATAAGCTGTGTCTACTTTTCCTAATTTCAGACAATTTTCTATACCTGCACATTTCTCTTTCAACCATTCTTCTTTCGCTTCCTTGCACTTCTTGTTAACCTCATTTCTCAGACGTCTGTATTCTGCTTTCCCCTTTTCATCTCTTAGATTCTTGTGTTTCCGCCTTTCATCCATCAATTCTAGTATATCCTGAGTGATCCACGGTTTTCTACCTATTCTTTCTTTCCTACCAATGATTTCTTCTGCGGATTTTGTTATTTCATTCTTCAAAAGTGTCCATTCATCTGTAATTGAATTTTGTTTAGGGTTTTTCATTAGTCCTTCCTTTATACTCTTCTTGAATCTTTCGTTTACATCCTTCTCTTTCAGTCTGTCTATTGCCCACCTTTTTGGCTTTTGACTTTTCTTCAGTTTCTTCAACTTTAATCTGCATTTCATTACAACCAGATTGTGATCAGAGTTTATGTCAGCACCAGGATATGTTTTACAATCCAAAATCTGGTTTCGAAACCTCTGCTTGACCATAATGAAGTCGATTTGGTAACGCCCTGTATCTCCTGGTCTCATCCATGTGTATATTCTTCTATTGTGGTTATTGAATAAGGTGTTAGCTATGACCAACTCATGCTCGGTGCAGAATTCTACCAGCCTGCTTCCTCGATCATTCCTTTCACCTAATCCGAAATCTCCTACTATCTTCCCTTCTCTCCCATTTCCTACCACAGCATTCCAATCTCCCATTACTATAACATTTTCATCACCCTTGATATACCTCAGAATTTCGTCTATTTCTTCGTAGACCTTTTCAACATCCTCATCATCAGCTTGACTGGTAGGCATATAGACTTGTACCACTGTGGTGCAGGTAGGTTTAGTATTGATTTTTGCTACAATAATCCGTTCACTATATTGCTCATAATATTCCACCCGCTGTCCAAGTTTCCTACTCAATATGAGGCCAACCCCTGCTTGGCCATTGTTTGATTTAGTGCTAATGACCCTATAGTCTCCTGACCAAAAGTCCTGTTCTTCCTGCCAGCGCATTTCACTAATCCCAACCAAATCCAACCTCAACCTATCCATTTCCCTTTCTAAGTTTTCTAACCTTCCACTTCCTAGCAGACTTCTAACATTCCACGCTCCGATCCGTAGAATGTCAGATTTCCTCTTTGTCACTTCTGTGATGTTAACCCCCTCTCGAGTAGTCCCCACCCGGAGATCCGAACGGGGGACTAGTTTACCTCCGGATTGAAATTTTACAAGGGAGGAGGCCATCATCACATGTAATTATGCATAGAGAGGTGCATATCCTCGGGAATAGCATACGGCTGTAGTTTCCCGTTGCTTTCAGCCGTGCAGCAGGACCCAGTGTAGCCATTATTTGGCTTATATTATCAATATCTTAACCGTCTATAAGACTAGTAAATAATTGATTTATTCTGAAAGGCTGCTACTCCCTTTCAGAATAAGTAAAGAGCAATTCTACTAACAAAAATACTAACCTTCTACCGTACTAACAATTAAATACCAAAATTCTACAAACAAAAAACTTAAGTTCCACCAACAACAAATACTACCACTAAAACAGTCTGTCACCAGGCACACTCACATGCACCCTCACACATCACAGTCTACTGAAACAATGAACTATAACTAATAAACAATGCAACTGCTACCAGACACACTCACACACCACAGTCTAATAGAACAATGACATATATCTAATAGAGAAACTAACTACCTACTTACAACTAAAACTAACTACATACTTACTGTACTGTTATTTGAATTGACAATATTTACAAAATGCAATTTAGATAGAAAATACTTACAAAATGTAATTTAGATTCAAAATTGTCACAAAATGCAATTTAAGGGGGACGTATGCAAAATTGCACTAAGTGAGAAATGGTTTCATTTCGGCTGTATTAAGGTAAAGAACTGATTTTACTTTTATTGATAACTCCCCCACCCTACTCACTGCATAACATCTCTGTATATGTAATTTACAGTTGGTAAAAAGACACAGTACACTTGAATGGATATTCAAATTGGTAGCAAGAATTTTCGAAGAAGGTAAATGGCCTCAGGAGTTTTACACCAGCATCATCATTCCAATTCCAAAGAAGACTGAACCAGTTGAATGTAGTGACTATCGGACCATTAGTCTCATCCCTCATGCATCAAAGATACTTCTGCAGATTTTAAGGAAAAGGATGGAAATATACATCGAACAGTATCTAGACAACTCTCAATTTGGCTTTCGAAAAAATATGTCTACACGTGATGCTATCGGGTCCTTGCGATGTCTTGGAGAAAAGATGTTAAGTGTAAACAGAAACCTTTACGTGTGCTTTGTGGACTTTGAAAAAGCATTTGATAAAGTCAGCTGGCACAAGCTGTTTCCTCTTCTGAATCAAATAGGTTGTCCCCATCGATTAATCAGATTAATATTTGATCTGTATATAAATCAAACGGCTGTTGTTCGGCTTGGAAATGACGTATCAGAACCCGCTAAGATCCGCAAAGGTGTGCGACAAGGGTGTTTGCTGTCCCCTGGACTGTTCAATGGCTTCGCTGAAGCTATAACTAAGTGGGCTTTTAAAGGTTCTAATATGGGAGTGAAAGTTGGTGGAAGACTTATCCAGAATATTAAATTTGCTGATGATCTGGCATTACTTGCAGTAAATCCACATACATTAACAAACATGTTGCAATGTTTAAATGATACAGCTACAGAATATGGAATGAAAATCAATTTTAAGAAGACCAAGATTCTGGTGATAAGTAAGTATCAACACGAACTAAATATTACCATAAATAAAGAACCAGTACAACAGGTCAATCGTTTTAAATACCTTGGCCAGATCTTCACAGAAGACCTACGATGTGAAGTTGAAATCAGGAGCCGTATAGCCATGGCCAAGCAGGCATTCCGTGAAAAGCATTCTCTAATTTGTCAACGCTCGATGTCCCTCAGCCTTAGATAACAACTGGTTAAGACCTACATATGGCCAGTTGCAATGTACTGCAGTGAGACCTGGTCAATGAATAGAGGTGACATTAAACGACTAGAAGCGTTTGAGATATGGTGTTGGCGCCGAATGGAAAAGATCAGCTGGGTAGAGAAAATGACCAACATAACGGTGCTGGATCGAATAAAGGAAAAACTGCAAATGATCCGCCAGATATATAGAAGGAGATCCACCTGGCTTGGCCACAGGTTACGACATGGTGGCCTGATGATCGACATTCTAGAAGGCAAAATACCCGGAAAACGCCCTCGCGGGAGGCCACGGAACACTTTCTTGAGATCTTTCCTACATAGCTCTGGCCTAAGAAATTATGAAATGGTCAAAAGGACAGCACAAGACCGAACAACGTGGAGAAGACTCATTGTAGGGGCAGACCAGTCGCTTGACAGAAAAACATGATGATGATGATGATATTTTTACGAGTGTGATACAATAATTAATTAAGCATGTCCATCATAATCGTTTCTTCACTCCAGCAAGCCGGGTGCTGTTATATATGAGCCGTCTCCAATTTGTCCTGTCCATCCATAACTGTTGTTCTCTCTAGCTTAAAGGTCCTTGTAAATTTGCTTCTCCCACACATCGCAAGGTTTTCCTCTTGGTCTCTTCCCGGGGACACTCTGGCCAAAGTACACTCGAGGGATCCTGTGGGGAGCCATCCTCTTCATATGACCAAAGCATCTTAATCTCTTGAGTACGAGTGTCTCCAGCAGGCTCCTTTCCAATCCGAGTGCTTGTTGGATATCATCATCTTGCCCAGTTTCCAGCCACTGGCCGGGTCTGTTTGGAACACAAGCTTCTGTCTTCCCACCATCTCTCAGCCTCCACCCCTGTCCAGTCATCTCCTCTCTTCTTCACGCTTTCTTCCACCCCCTTCAGCCACCTGTCTCTCGGTCTCTTTCCTTCCCACTTCGTCTCGTGTATCCTCCTGGGTATCCTCTTCTCCCCCATTCGTTTTACATGTCCATACCATCTAAGTCTAGATTTGTCTATACCATCCTGTAATGGTTCCTCCTTCATTAATTCTCTGGTCCTCTCATTTATTATTCTGTCCCTCTTTGTAGCTCCAATACTGCTTCTCAAGAACCTCATCTCACTGGCCTGTATTTTGTTTGCTCTTCTCCCTTCCTTTCATAACCCAGGTCTCCGAGGCATATGTCAGGATAGGGACATAGTACGTCCGATATATGAGCTTTTTGCTGTTCTGAGGGACATCCTTGCTCCATAACATGCTTCTCACACTCCTCCGGAATGCTTCTGCCTGTCTCCCCCGCTCATTTATTTCTCTATCGTTTCTTCCATTCTCTTGTATCAGGCTTCCCAGATACTTGAAACTCTCCACTTTCTTCAGCTGTTCCCCACGAATTGTTATTCCTATTGTGGTTCTTTCCTTCTTCCTTGTTGTGTTCACCATCTCACTCTTATTTATGCTAAATTTCATCCCATACCCTTGTATTATTCCTTCCCACACGTCCAACTGTTCCTGTACCTCCTCCTCCTTGTTTCCCCAAATCATCTGCAAACACCATTGCTTTCATCTTTCCTTCCCCAATTACTTGTGCCACTCGGGTCATTATGTCATCCATCACCACAATGAAAAGTAACTGTGACAATGCACTTCCTTGTTTCAGGCCGTTTCTCTGTTCCAACCAGTCTGATCTATCTCCTCCCACTTTCACACAGCTCACGCTTCCCATGTACATCTCCTTTATCCTCTTTATAGTCCATCTCTCTACTCCTCTATCCTCCAGGGACTTCCATACTTTGTTTCTGCATACACTGTCATATGCTTTCTCAATGTCCAGGAAGGCCATCAGTAGATCTGTTCCATACTCATAGTGCTGTTCTTGTAACTGCCTTAAGCAAAAATCAAATCCACTGTGGACCTTCATGCTCTGAAGCCATGTTGTTCTTCCCTCATCCCTCCTTCTATCCTTGTTCTAATTCTCCTTTCCAAAACTTTCTCAAACATCTTTGCACAATGACTCATCAGTGTTATTCCCCGATAGTTTCTGCATTCTGTTCTACTACCTTTCTTGAAGATCTGGACAATTATTCCTTTTTTCCAGTCCTCTGGGGTCTTCCTTTCCTTCCATGCTGTCCTCATCACTCGGTACAACCACTGTACCTCTCCTGCTGCTCTCACCATCTCCACACTCAACTCATCCCCACCCAATGCCTTCCCCCCTTTCATCTTCCTCACTGCATCTTCCACTTCTTTCCATGTTAAGTCCTTTTCTGTTTGCAGTTATCTTCCTCTTCCCCGATGTCTTCCTCCTCGCCGTGGTTTCCATTTGGGTTCAGGAGTTCTTCAAAATATTCTTTCCACATTTTCTTCAGTTCATCCCTATTTTCTATCTCTTGACCCCTTTTGTTCACCATTCTAACATAATCCGTAGGATCCTTCCGCCTCTTATTCTTTACCATCCCATACAGCACCTTTTTTGTACCTTCACTATTCTCCTCCATCATCTTTGTCCACTCTTCCATCCACGTTCTTCTCTCCTCAGCCACTACTCTCTTTGCCTCCTCCTTTCTTTCCTGGTACTCTTCCCTTGTCTCTACCGTCCTATTTTGATACCACTTCCTAAAGGCTCTATTCTTTTCCCTTACTATTTCTTTTGTCTTCTCATTCCACCATGGTGTTTCCTTCCACCTCTTCTTACTACTTGTCCTCCCACATACTGCTTCTGCTGCACCTACTAGTGTCTTCTTAAATCTAGCCCATTCCTCTACCACCCCTCTTTCTTCATCTGTTGGAATTCCTTCCTTTACCATTTTGAGGTACTCGACCCTTCTATCTCCTTCTTTCAGTTTCCATATCCTTATACGTCTTTCCTGTTTCTCAGTCCCCATTCCTTATTTTATCCATTATCATCTTTTGAAGGAAAGAACGGAGGAAATACAGTACTCCCTCTGTAATCCGGCATCTCAGCTCTCCAGCACTCCCGGTAATCTGGGTTTTGTATTCGAGTACGAGCTCAACACTTGATTTGATAATGCGTCCCCAATACTGTACAATGTTTCTCACGCAGCGACAAGACTAGTGTTTGAGTAAACAATGCATTGGCGCCAACAGCGATGACTCACGCACACCCCCCTCAGGTGCTTAGTGTAGGATAGCTGTACTGTAGTAGTGTTGTGTTCAAGATGGCATACGTGCAGAAAAAACTTAAACATAAAACTCTATCTTTGTTAGATAAACATGAAATCATAAAGCGGCTTGAAAAGGGCGAAACGTCAACTAGTGTTGCTAACGAATACGGTGTTGGTCGAGCTACAGTTCATGACATAAAAAAAACCAGTGATAAAATAGTCGTTTTTTAAGATGAATGAAAATTTAAAAAGTAAATGACAGACATTGGAAACTGGTGAAAATCCTAAAGTTGACGATAGCCTCTATGCTTGGTTTTTACAAGAACGTGCTAAGCAAAAGGCAATCGCTGCATATTTCCAGCCGTCTACTTCCAAGGAACAACGTGAGTTATGTGATGTATTTTCATACTTTTTTACTTTGTATAGTACATCATCATCATCATCATCATCATTTCCCCTTATCCAGCTCCTGCCGGGTCGGGGTATTTATGGCACTTCTCCACTTTCCTCTTTCCTTCCACCATTCTTCTTCCACGATCTTGTCCCAGTCCAGATTTCTTTTTCTTACGCCGTTCTTCACTGAATCCATCCACCTTGTTCTAGGTCTTCCTCTTGGTCTCTTACCCTTGCACTTCGCCTCCAGCATCTGTCTTGGTATTCTATTTTCCTCCATCCTCTTTACATGTCCAAACCACCTTAGTTTATTCTTCTCAATTCTCTCATTTAGTTTTCCCATCCCAACTTCCTTCCTAACATCTTCATTCCTCACTCTGTCTCTCCTTGTCTTTCCTATCATACTTCTTAGGAATTTCATTTCACTGGCTTGGATTCTACTCTCTTGCCTGCTTGTCAGGGTCCAAGTCTCAGCTGCATAAGTTAATATGGGTACATAATACACTTTATACATTACCTCCTTGCTTTTCCTTGGTACTTCCTTATCCCAAACAAGTTTTCTTACACTTTGATAGAATGCATTGCTCTGCTGTACCCTCCTGCCAATCTCCATGTCCAACCTACCAGTTTGCATCAATTCACTTCCTAGGTATTTGAACGTGTCCACAATTTCCAAACTCTGACTTCCAATTTTCACAGTGCCCTTTCCTTGTCTTTCCCCTCTTGTCATCACCATGGTCTTGCTTTTCTCTATACTGATTTTCAGGCCATACTTCTGAATATTTTCGTTCAGTGCATCTAGTTGTTTTTGCACTTCTTCGGTGTTCCTTCCCCAGACCACAATATCATCTGCAAATAACAGTAACTTCATTTCTTTATGTTCATATGCTTCCTTTGTTTCCTTTACTATTTCATCCATCACCATTATGAACAAGAGAGGTGACAGCACACTCCCCTGTCTTAGTCCAGTCTTGTTCGTAAACCAATCTGTCTTTCCAACTGGGGTCAGTACCCTGCTAACACAGTTGTTGTACATTGCTTGCACCATTTCCAACATTTCTCTTCCCAGTCTCTTCTTAACCATGGTTTCCCATACCTTCTCTCTGGGGACACTATCATATGCCTTTTCTAGATCTATGAAAGTCATGATCAAATCCTCTCCATATTCCCAGTTCTTTTCCATCACCTGCCTCAAGCTAAAGATTGGGTCCACTGCGGATCTTCCACTCCTGAAGCCATACTGTTCCTCTTGCAACTCTCCTTCCACCTTTCTTCTCATTCTTCTTTCTAATATAGTATAGTACAATGTAATTAAAACTGATTTTCAAATGATATCAGAGTTTTTCTCGATATTATCTGGTCCGATATCTGCCGGATTACCTTGCCTGTTTGTTAGTCCAGTCCATATTATAGCAAATTTAAATAAATTCCATTATTACAAGAAAATTCGAACTGACTCAAGAATAAGTTGTTTGCGGGGTGGGAGGAAATATAGCAGCCTCAGCCACTCACTGGACAACTGAGCTGAGTCTCCGGCAGGGTGCCCATCCCCATCTACCCTGGCCCTTCCTCAGCAGCTTATGAATTGCGTGGAAAATCCGTTTCATGTACCCGAGATTCTAGTGAACAGACTGCTTTGAATTACCGCATATTTCACTTGAAAAAAAAAAAAACTTTTCTTTTTACAGTGAGAGACAGAATATGTGTAATTTTCATTAAAAAAAAAAAAGTAAAAGTATGTAAAAGAAATATGATTGTTTGTATTTTCCCTTTATGTGGGGTCTGCCTTCCTGGAAGTGTAAGGTTCTAATTCATGCACATTTATCATTTTTAGTTATGTATAAACAAAGGGAAAGACTATGTAGATTCATAAAAATCCTAGCCTTAGTAATGAGCTTTGAAAAAGACCATTTTGGACTTTTTTTTTTTTTTTGTAGAATTGCCCTTTAGACTTGCATTGAATTATTTACACAACATATAAGATACATAACGATTTTACTGTGTCTTAGAACAGTATGGACACTTGAGGAAAGAATTCATGATGAGTGTCCCGGCTGAAACCCCTAGATAAACCCAGGTAATCTCAAACGGACCAGCGCCCCTTCCCCTAAAAATACCAATCGTTATTCAACACTATAGTTTCTTTAGGGCAAAGGACATGGAGACTAGCTCCTTAAGTAGAAGAGGACCGCGCGCCCAGAACCGGGTCACTTCTCCACCGCTCGTACGGGTGATCTTCCAACACCTACCTTTAACCAAATAAAAACTCAATTCAACGATGGTAATAATTCTTAGAACAGCGGCTTCGGTGGCGTAGTTGGTAGCATGCTGAGCTTCTATGCCCAAGATAGCGGGTTCAAACCCGGCCGAAGCCGTCGGATTTTTTAAGAGCGTTAAAAATCCCTCAGTATGCCTTCCTTCGGAGGGGAAGTAAAGCCGGCGGTCCCATGTCATAGATTGATGGCATGTTAAAGATCTTTCCACTAATTACACCTGTGTGAAACTAAATTGGATAGGTTAAGAATGTAAACAACGCTCTTAGGTTGCTACGTTCGTTGCCAAGAGCCGACTGCGGTGGCGTCTAGTAGCTAGTTCTGAACTAGGCCTAGTAGTCGTTGACGGTGGCGTTTGGCGGCAAAAGTAGGAACTATTTGAAAATTCAAAGTTGCAGTCCCTACTTGAATTAAAAAAAACAGATACAAACACTAATACAGTCATCACAATTAACACCGGTTATCAGACAGATTCTACACACACCCAAAGTACACGGGGCTACATGACCGCGTTGTCGCAGCCCCTAAACTAAGGAACCAACCAACCAACCAATTCTTAGAACCACAGGAAATTTAATATTGAAAATCTATATAACAATATGAACATACCGGTACATCATAAAATCAGTTTTCCTTATATTTGCTCTAGAACGATGTGCGGTTACATGATCGAACTCTAATATAATTTCCATTTACATAGTGAAGCATCTCAAAATAATTCTCAATATGTGTAAGGATGGACGAGGACATACATTTTAATCATATTACTTCTTCTAGACTTCCCATTCACAATCTACTACAATCTGAGAACAAGATTTTTCATCACAGAGATCATCATCATCATCTTGTACAGTTTCCAGCCCCAGGCTGGGTCTGTTTGGAACATAAGCCTCGCCACTTAGTTCTTTCTTCCCACCACCTCTCCGCTGTCACTCTGGTCCAGTCCTCGCCTCTCTTCTTGACACATTCCTCCACTCCCTTCAGCCATCTTTCTCTTGGTCTCCCCTAGGTCGTTTCTTCTGCATCTGCATCTCATGTATCCTCTTGGGAATCTTCTTCTCATCCATTCTCTTTAAGTGTCCATACCACCTCAGTCTTGATGTCTCAATCCTACCTTGCAAGGGCTCCTCTTTCACCATTTCCCTGACCTTTTCATTCCTCACCCTGTCTCTTCTTGTTACTCCGATCCTACTTCGCAGGAACTTCATTTCACCTGCCTGTATTCTGCTTATGTCTCTTTTCTTCATTGTCCACGTTTCTGAAGCATAGGTCAGTATCGGGATATAGTAGCTTCTGTATAACACTTCCTTGCTTTTTTGTGGGACATCTTTATTCCACACTAAGCTCCTAATACTTCTCAGAAATGCTTCTGCCTGTCTGCCACGTTCCGTAATCTCTTTGTCATTTCTCCCGTTTTCCTCCACTATACTTCCCAAGTACTTGAGACTTACCACCTTCTTCAGCTGTCCACCTCCAAGTGTTATCCCACTCATTGGTCTGTCCTTTTTCCTGGTCGTTAACAGCATCTCACATTTACTGATGTTGAATTTCTATCCTTACTCTCCCACTGTTTCTTCCCAAGCCTTCAGTTGCTCCTGAATTTCCTCCTCCTTGTTTCCCCAGACCATGAGATCATCTGCAAACACCATTGCTTTCATCTTATCTTCTCCTATCTTTCCTGCTATCCGTGTCATTACCTCGTCCATAACCACAATAAAGAGAAGGGGTGACAGCGCACTACCCTGTTTCAGGCCACTCATTTGTCTGAACCAGTCTGTTCTTTCCCCTCCAACTTTCACACAACTCACACTTCCACAATACATCTCCTTCACTCTGCCTACAGTCTCTTTTTCCACTCCCATGTTTTCCATTGCTTTCCAAACCTTCTCCCTACACACACTATCATAGGCCTTTTCGATGTCCAGGAAGGCCATCAACAGATCCTCTCCAAATTCGTAGTGGTGTTCCTGGAGTGTCTCACTGAAAATATGAGATCCACTGATGATCTCCCAGGTCTGAATCCATACTGCTCCTCTCTCAAATTTCTCTCCACTTTGGCTCGTATTCTACTTTCTAATATCTTTTCATATATCTTGGCACAGTGAGATATGAGTGTGACTCCCCTGTAATTTCTGCACTCCTTTCTGCTTCCTTTCTTAAATATTGGGACAATTAATCCTTTCTTCCAATCTTCTGGGGTCTTTTTCTCCTTCCATATTACCCTCATCACATGGTACAGCCACTGTTTCCCAACCTCCCCTGATGCGTTCACCATTTCAACACTCACTTCATCCACACCCGGTGCCCTTCCTCCTTTCATCTTGTCTATAGCCATTTCCAGTTCTCTCCAAGTCAGGTCCTTTTCCATTCCTGTGTTGTCTTCTCCATCTTCCAATACATTGTCTTCCTCCCTATGACCATTTGGATTCAGCAAATCCTCAAAGTACTCTTTCCACACTGTCTTGAGTGTCTCTTTGTTGTGTACCTCATTTCCGTTTTTGTCCATCATTACCACATCCTCTCGCAGACCTCTTCTCTTACTTTTGACCATCCCATAAAGTACTTTCTTATTTCCTCTGCTGTCTTCCTCCATCATCTCTGTCCACTTTACCATCCACTTCTTCCTCTCCTCTGTGACAATCTTGTTTGCTTCTTTCTTCTTTATCTTATAATCTTCCCTTGCCAGATCAGTTCTTTCCTGGAACCACACTCTGAAAGCCTTGTTCTTCCTTCCCACAGCTTCTTTTACTCTCTTATTCCACCATGGTGTCTCTTTACACCGCTTTCTGTTGCTTGTTCTTCCACATACTGCCACTGCAGCTTCCACCATTGTGTTTTTGAATTGCTTCCATTCCTCTTCCCCTGTTTTAGGATTGTCTGTTGGCATCCTTTCCCTTATTATCTTCTGGAATTCTTCCTCGACTTCCTTTTCCTTGAGTTTCCATACTTTGATTCTCCTTTCCTGGTACTCTGTCCTCTTGCTATCCTTAACAACTCCCAGGTTCATTACAAGTATTCTGTGGTCACTATCTAAGGCCTCTGATGGTATTACCTTTATATCTCTGACACTTCTCTTCATTTCCCAGTCGTACAGCATGTAATCTACCAAAGATTTCTTTGTTAAATCACTGCTGTACCACGTTACCTTGTGGCTTTCTTTCTTCCGGAACCAGGAGTTGCCTACCACTAAACCGTTTCTCTTGCAAAAATCCAGCAACTTTCTCCCTTCTTCATTCCTGCTGCCCCATCCTTCTGCTCCCAATACATTTTCATATCCTTGCCTTTCACTTCCTACATGTGCATTCAAATCTCCCATGACAATGATGCTCTGACCATTCAACTGCTGTTGTAGCTCCTCCTCAAAGTCTTCCTTCTCTTGAGCTGTACATCCAACTTGAGGGGCATATACCTGGGCTATCTCCAGGCTTCTTCCCTTTACAGTTACTCTGATCTTCATGATCCTGTCACTTATTCCCTTTACCTCTTCCTTCATTCCATCTCTCACAACTACTCCTACTCCGCTGCTCCTTCCTTCACTGTTCCCACTCCAGTACAACCGGTACCCTTTCCTCAGTTCTCTGCGACCTTCTCCTTTCCATCTTGTTTCTGCCAAGCCCAGTACATCCAGTTTTCTTCTCTCCATCACATCTACAATCTCCTCCACTTTTCCTGTCAGTGTCTGTATGTTTAATGTCCCAACTCGTAGTCCATTAGCATATCCGGGTCGTCGTCGTTTGCATCCGTCCTTTCAGAGGCCTGTTCCTGGTTTGAAAGCAAATATGATTTCCACTACTGGCTTGCTAGGCCTATCGTAGCTTCACCAGAGCCCTGTCAGCCATCACTTTTCAGGGTTCCCATAGAGCCTTCACAGTTACCGTACCGGTCCCGGGGCACACAAAGTCCCCCCTACAGGCAATCCCCTACTTCATGCCGTTGCCCGTCTCCCACCACGTGGAGGAGGGGTTGGACTTGTGGGAGACCACAGAGATATCAATAATAAAATAAAACAGTTGACAATCAAAAAAATCCCAAAGATAAAGATATGTAACTGCACCGTCTGAATGTTTGACCTATCCCAATACGGCCGTCATCATCGGCTCAGTTAATATCGGGACACTCAAACCAAATAAGGTTTTGAATATTCCCAAAGGGAATATGATGTAGTTTCCATTTGAGCGGATGAATTATCAATAAATGATAAAAATGGTCCGGTTAGCTCAAACAATGCCAGCGTTTCGCCCCAGTGTGCCGTTGGGCTCGTCAGTTGGTACAGACACACCTACCAATACGCGTGGCTAGCACATGCTGAGAAGGCCATGCAAGACACAAAATACAAGCAGTATTGACGTCACGAGCATGCCAATGTGCTACGGGAGTCAAACTCCCTTTCTTAAAAACAAAAGCCTTACCTTGGCAATCCAAATAAGGTTTTGAATATTCCCAAAGGGAATGGCCTTCTCAGCATGTGCTAGCCACGCGTATTGGTAGGTGTGTCTGTACCAACTGACGAGCCCAATGGCACACTGGGGCGAAACGCTGGCATTGTTTGAGCTAACCGGACCATTTTTATCATTTATTGATAACACTCAAACCAAGCGAAAAGAATACAACTAATTACAATATTACATTGTTCCGTTACAGATCATTTCTCTCTCTTCCACATGTTCGTTAATTACTCATTCTGTAGGTGCAGAGACGATCGATGTCAAATATGGTATTGTCCACGAAGAATAAACGGAGTGTGTATGAAGTGTGTCAGTGCAACTGGCACAATGAAAATCAATAAATGTAAAACAAAAACAATGCAATGTGACCGAATGTAATCAGAAACCTCTATTGACGTCAAACTGGCAGGTGAACAGCTAAAGGAAGTAGGAGACTTAGGGCCGTATCACACGACACTCGCTGCCAAGGAAGCTGTTGTGATCGCTGTAAGATTCTGTTCGTCCTCGTTAGTACACCTGCTTTTATGACCGAAGTGTATCACATGCTAGCCTTTCGTGAGCCAAGTTGTAAGAAATAAAACATAGAGGACGTTTGTCGTTTGGGGGTAAAATTTACAGTGGATTTGCATTATTAACGCAAAGCGGTCGTAAAACTTGCTTTAAGTACATTTGAAAACATGTCAGGAACTGAATGAATGCATTCCAATCAGTATTTAAGATCTAATTGTAATAATTGGATATTTAACCACACGCGTCAATAAGAAGCGCAACAAAAAGCTACGGAGTTTGTTGGAAAAGTTTGCGAGTAGTAACGTGCCCACTCGCTGTTTTGAAGATCCCGGGTTCAAGGCTATCCACCGGCGAGAACTTTTACTTCTTTATAATTATTTTATTACATCCTCCCTACATCGTGAAGAACTTAGTTTCGTGGACATGATCTATGAGGACGACAGTAAAGTTCTTTTCTCTAATTTAAAATTCTATTTTCCTTAAATACTGTTCAAAACCATGGATGGATACTATTCGTGACAACTAGGGCCCGGATGTTGATGTCGTTAAAAAGTTTAGCAATTAATATTTTCAAAAATGACTGTATTAAAGGACCTATAAATTCGAAAAATGCACTATAAAATGGAGAAAATGATCTTTTAGTCTAATAATAAACTCACCAATATTTCAAAAATGAATGTCTTGAGATTTTGCATAATGTTTTATACCCTGAGTTTTTGTCCAGCACTTTTTACAGTTTTGATGCAATACCCGCAGCAATGTCGCTAAGACTAGTTTCCACCCGGTTGATTACGGAAATGGAATCAACCATTTCTTCGCCCATTATGTCCAACGATGTGACTGTTGCTGTCAATAGCGCTACTAGCTTCCTCTTAACTCGGAGACACGTAACTCCCTCATATAAAGCTGTGACATGACTACATTGGATAAAAATGACCTTAAAAGGCCGATTTCTCTAAAATATGACCAAAAAAATCTACCAAACTTAAAAAATGCTCTTAAAATGGAAGAATAGCAAATAATGCGAAAAGACAAAAAATGAAAAACACATATTTGAAGAGGGGGTGGCCCATGTACTTCAGCATTGTTTTAGACAGCTCAGTAAAAAGATGACAAGTCATCAATATCCGGGCCCTAGTGTTAACTAATAGAATTTTAATAGTAGAATATTTATCCCATGACACATTGTGTTTACTGTATACAGCAAGCTCTTTTCACACAGAGACTGTTTATAGAAAATATAGTTTCATTCTGTGGGCTCACCCACATAACAAATCTATTTGTTTATTTTGCCCCTAGGATCTCTACCAGAACAAGAAAAGCAATCCGATTGGTTGTCGTACTCAAACTTCCATGAAAACTGCCAGGAAAAATGGCACCTGCTCAATTTCGTGAGTTGTATGGAAGCTAGCATGGAAGGCAGAACATAGCACACAGTGCTAGACGCGTCTACACGAGCATGTATACCCGTACATGTTAACGAGTGTCGTGTGATATGGACCTTAGGAAGCAAAATAACCAGTGATGGACGAAGCAAAGAGGATATTAAAAATTCCCTCTCGGTACTCTGGAAGGCGGAGGTAGATTGCACCAGGCAAACTATAAGGAGATTTTCGTAGATTGACCGGACCTCATTTTATACCAGTCATTATGAGAAAGTATTTTACAATTGGAGCTTAAATAACTTTGTTTTTTGGGTTTTATTTATTTATTTACATATTTTACGCCCCCATTGAAGCAATACATTTGAGTAAATTTTTTCTTTTTCTCCTCCCAAAACTTTCCATGCTATCCGACCTGGAAGTCCTTTGTGCGTCCAATATTCAAGAAGAGTATTTATTTATTTATTTATTTACATAGGTCCCAATGAGCCTGAGCTCGTGTTAGGGACAATCAAGTAACATAGTTACAGCATGGCATATATATAATTTTTGTAACATTATTGTTTAGTTTAATAGTAACTTAGATTGCTAGGGACTAACTTTACAGAGATAATACGGTATGATACATTGCATTGCTTAAGGCTATTGTACATTGGCTATTCATTCCTTAATAGGAATGTTTTTATAGAGAAACTTTCCCTTATGCCTAATGGTAGCGAGTTGTATTCTTTTATTATAGAGGACATAATTCCTTTAGTTCCAAATTTAATGGATTGGGAATGGCTGGTGAATATTTCATTTACTCCTCTTGTTGCATAGTGATGAATGTCATTTGCATGGGTAAAATGGATGTGTGTGTGTATCAATTTGTTTTCTAATTTGTATACAAATACTGTTGCTGACATAGCTATTTGTTTTTGCAGTGGCATAATGTTAGTTCCTGAGTACAATTCATTTGAGGGTGTGAGCCAAGGTATTGTTTCCGTTCAACTGTTATTAGTTTGAGACTTATGCTTTTGTTCTCCAAAATCCTCTTCTCTTCTCTCCGATGGCTCTTCCTTCATCAATGTCGCATTTTCTTATAATTCTGGAAACATTTTGCTAATCTCTTGGCGTATTGGTGGGTCATATTTAAAATTATTTCAGATAAATGTTTTAGGTAATAATTAGAGGAGTATTGACCATTTTATACGGTTTTGATATTGTGTCAATTAAGAGAGATATGACTTTTGTTTCTCTAAAAAAAAAATTTTTTTTTTAACTTTTTCCCACCCCTTTGGTCAATGGTTGGGCTTATTAAAAAAATGACAGACACAAATTTTCGGTCCTTATCCAAAAAATATATTTCACATACTAAGAGAGTAATAGCAATATTTCACTTTTTCAAAAAAGGCCCCCCATTTTCACCCCATTTGTCCAATTTTGACCATTAATGAACTTGACCAAGATTTTAAAGGGATATTATGTATAAAATTCAAAGTGATTGGTGCAAAATTGTGGTACCGGTAGTTATACAGTAGTGTCCACAAGAAAGTGATATAGATACATACTGGTACATACATCAATTATACATAAACTTTTGAACTGACGGTGGTTTTGGGGTCTGGGGGATGTGAAGCGCGAAGGAAGTCGCAACATGTCACACTTTGCAATATCTAATGAAACCTACCTAAAAGTAGGTTGGCTCAGACAAGGAAAGCATTTCTATAGAAAAGGAATCTGTTGACATCAAATATAGATTTAGGTATTAGGAAGTCATTTTTGAAAGCCATTGTCTGGAGCGTGGTGCTCTATGGAAGTGAAACTTGGACTGTCGGTGCATCAGAAAAGAGGAGAATAGAAATGTGGTGTTACAGCAGAATGATGAAGACCACATGGGTAGGTAGGGTTACAAGTGAAGAGGTATTAAGACGACTGGGAGAGGAGAGATGTTTCTGGCGACTGCTAATGAAGAGAAGAGAGATAGGTTGGTAGGACACATACTAAGACACCCAGGAATAGCAAACTTAGTTATGGAAGGAAGGGTCGAGGACTACAACAGTAAGGGAGTTGGAAAATGCGGTGTCAACCAAAATGTGTCAATTAAAGGCATTACAGATCGCAAAGAAACTTTCTACGGTAGGGTTTAAAGCAAAATGTTTATAAAGAAATGGGTTGAGCATACGAAGGCGTACCTCAATTTCACAAATTCAGTTGCAAAAGGGAAATTCGTATTTGCGTTTCCAAATTGGTAATGCAGATCAGACGCCAGTCCACTTTGAAATGCCACTGAACAGTACTGTGAGGGTTAGGGGTTCTAAAAGTGTTACTATCAGAACAGGTGTATACTCGCTGATGGAACCAAACTTCCGCCGTACGTTGTTCTCAAGCGAAAGACCCTTCCGAAAAATATACCCGCTGGTGTTATTGTCAGAACTTAGGACTCTGGTTGGATGGACAGTTCACTAGTGGAAGACTGGTTAAAGTGTGTCTGGCAACGTCGCCCTGGTGATTGGAGCTTGCTTGTTCTGGACAGTTACCGCAGCCATACAACAGACACTGTGAAGAAATTCATTAAGGATGGGAAAACCAACCTAGCAACGACGTCTATGCTACAACCACTGGATGTCTGTGTGAACCGACCGTTCAAAGCAGCCTTGAAACCGTTGTATACCAAGTGGATGGCAGCAGATAATCACACACCAACTCCAACTGGTCGCATTCAGCGCCCGGAAGCTCAGCTGCTCTGTTCGTGGATTTTGACGGCAAACAATCGTATCTCTGGAGATCTCATACGGAAGAGCTTCAAGAAATGCAGTATTTCTAATGCTATGGATGGCAGCGATGACGACATTTTGTGGGAAAGTGATGGTGATAAAGTTCCGAAGTTGGTACTTCTGATGACGATGATGAATGAAGTATTTGAGTACTTTTATTTGTATTTTTTATCGTTTGATGTGTGTTATTTTAGGACGACTTCAAAACTGTTGGAAACTATTTTGGAGAAATGCTATTCTGTTTATTTAGTAAAGATTGTTAATAATTTTGAGTAAACTTTTTTTTTTTTAATTTTGTTCTTCAAAATAAGGGTGCGGGTCTTATTCAGGGGCGGATGGTGCTCGAGTATATATGGTAAACAGATCTTCAACTTAACTGACTAGTTACAAATCCAAACCCACATGGTTCATTGAAATTGACAAAGATTAGACAAACGCCAGAAATCAGACACACACAATCAGTGGCGTAGCCAGGGGGGTGTTACTGGGGGGTTAGAACCCCTCCCCCTCCCCCCTTTTTTGGAATTTTTACGAAAAATAAAACAGGAAATAAAAATAAAAATAAGCAAAACGCATTTTTAAATTAAATAATTATATGATTCTGATGAATCTATAACTCCTACTATGTACTGCTGTCGCCTTTCGGCCCGGCTCATCATTTGAGGCTACACACGTCTTCATGACAAGGTACTCTCACGGTTGCCAATCTAGCTTATATTCCCGCTAAATATAGCTTATTTCAAGGCGAGCCTAGCGCCAAATAATTTTAAATACCACCTAGTGGGACATTTTTTTTTCCCCCTTACAAAGCGGGAGGGAAATTCCTAAAAAAATAATTTAGTTTCAATTAAAAATAAGATGTTTCAATAAATAGCTAGAAAGTTCTATGTCAATTAACAGTAATTTGAATGATTTGTTGTTGTTGTTGTTTTAAGGGGTGGGACAGCCAGATCATCTGCCCCTACTCATTTGGAGTTCGTTAACTTCTTGAATGTGATATAGCCGAGTTGCTCCATATACCAGATATCCAGCAATTCCCCGATTTACAATTAACCCGCAGTTGTTATAACCCCTCTCATTGGTCGATCTTGGCTACGCTACTGGCACAATAGCAAACAGAAGCTATTCAAAAGGCAGAATTTCAAGAAAGGAAGAAACTAACAACTCGCAGAAAGTGGACTCAACAGGAGAAAGATCGACACTCTAGAAGGATGAAGGACATTTGGAAACAACGGAAATTGAATACAATGGACAATAGCCAATGTTGATTCATCGTACCTTCCAAATGGGTTATTCGAAAGCAGAATTAGAAGAAGAACTAAAGATAACAAAGATTAATTTTTGGTTTCAGCTGACATTTGTGGTTCGTAGTAGCCTATACCTGAAATAAATAATACACTCACCGGCAAAAAAAAAAAAAAAACGCAACACTTGATTTTTTAAATTAAAATTTACAACAGCAATGGCAAGCCGTTCTCTTCACAGATGAGAACATATTCGGTCTCAGATCGCCTGTCGGAAGAGAAAGAGAGTGGAGGAGGGTCGGAGAAAGGTTTTCTCCTGTAACTTTATCCTCCAGGACTGCATTCGACGGGGGTTCTGTCATGGCGTGGGCCGGGGTCAGTACGGATGCCAGGACTGAACTGTACCTAATTGAGAATGGGACTCTCACAGCTGACCGGTGCATCATGGAAGTCCATCAAAACCATGTTGTACCATTTGCTCCATTTGTCGGGGATGAATTTCGCCTGATGCACGACAACACACAAGCACACACTGCCCGATGTGTCCAGCAGTACCTGCATGTGGTTGGACTGGCCAGCTAGGAGCCCTGACCTCAATCCAATTGAACATGTTCGGCAACGTGCTCCTGAGACTCTTCAGGAATTTCGGGTGATGCTGCATGAGGAGTGGAAATGCATCCCACAGGAAAACATTTCACAAATCATCGCAAGTATGGCAGAGAGGTTACGTGAGGCGATTCGTGCTAGGGGTGGAAATACCGGTTCTTAAGTGTTCAGTTCTTGCGTGCGAACCCAAAGGAATGGATTAATTCTGTAAAGATAACTTTTGGAACTCAAGATTAACATTTTTAAACGACTTTGTAATTTACTCAACATTTAAGACATTTTCACTTTCACTCTAATTCTTATTCTAGATTTTTTATTTGAAGCATTTTTTTGTATGTGAAGTGGTTTTCAAATGTTTAAAAAACAATTAATTATGCATAATTTTTACATAAGAATAATTTCAGTGCAATAAATTATGAGAATAAATAACAAATAAAAGTGTTGCATTTATTTTTTTGCCGGTGAGTGTATTTAAGAAATAACTGAATTTAGTAATTTATTTAAGGATAATGCTTTGGAGTGAATATCTATCCCGTGCAACCATATGTTAGTCAGAAAAAGAGAGGCTAATGCAGGGTTAGGCTATATCTCCCCTGTTCCACCTGCTGTATTGTGTGCCGAACTCACCTCTTCCTGCTGAACGACCTCAACAAAGTTGTCCGGGAACACTCCAACTTTCCCCCGGAGCTCTCCTCGCCACCAGCCTTTATCCGCACCCTCTCTGCTGACCAGCGTGACCAAGTCGCCTTCCTTGAGCGTCAGTTCGTCTTCATTGACGGCCTCGTAAGCGAATAGGACGCGGCACACTTCCTTGACTGAAACAACATCTGACCCTCGTAAAACAGTTCAAACTCTACTTCATGAAGTGACGGGCTGGAATTCCCGTCAGAAAATTTACAAAAAGAATTACACTATGTGACAGCAAAATTTAGTTACTTGATGAAACCATTCGTCAGATAGTGCAACTATCACTTTTTACATCATATGCCGGCTTTTGTGGACATGTTCAAATACCAAGGAAGTGAGTTAATTCAAAACGGTAGGTTGGACATGGAGATTAACAGGAGGGTACAGCAGAGCAATGCTTTCTACCAAAGTGTAAGAAAACTTGTTTGGAATAAGGAAGTACCAAGGAAAAGCAAGGAGGTAATGTATAAAGTGTACTATGTTCCCATATTAACTTGGACCCTGACAAGTAGGCAAGAGAGTAGAATCCAAGCCAGTGAAATGAAATTCCTAAGAAATATGATAGGAAAGACTAGGAAAGACAGAGTGAGGAATGAAGATGTTAGGAAGGAAGTTGGGATGGGAAAACTAAATGAGAGAATTGAGAAGAATAAACTAAGGTGGTTTGGACATGTAAAGAGGATGGAGGAAAATAGAATACCAAGACAGATGCTGGAGGCAAAGCGCAAGGGTAAGAGAGCAAGAGAAGGACCTAGAACAAGGTGGATCGATTCGGTGAAGAACAGCATAAGAAAAAGAAATCTGGACTGGGAAAAGATCGTGGAAGAGGAATGGTGGAAAGAAAGAGGAAAGTGGAGAAGTGCCATAAATACCCCCGACCTGGCAGGAGCTGGATAAGGGGAAATGATGATGATGATGCCGGCTATTCATGAAATGACAGATGTCTCTATCTGGCTATGACATATATTCGTAGATAGCCCGACTGTAAAGAAACCGAAGATGATCGCTTAACGATCAAAACTGATCATACAAAACAATTGTGATCGGCAATTCTGGGATTACTAGAATCCATTTTTGATCCGTATTGACAATATTATCTGATAAATCAGACAATGTTACTTGAAAACTTTTCCGCCAATCAATACGTTTCATATAGTGGACTTAGGTCTACATTGTTCTTTGCAGGTTCATGTTTCAGTGCTCAAAGGCTCCTTTCCTTACCTACAACACATCATATAGTTAACATTTATAAGACACACATTAAAAAGCACTCACTATTGATAAAAACTTCAAAATTAATAATTACTTGTTCTTCTTTGCCTTCTGAGACCACAAAGGATCACTTTAACCAACCATTAGTTCGTCGACTTGTAGGAACTGTACGAGCCTTGCGGTCTTCCCAGTACTTCTTCATGCGTATTGATTTTCTTGCCCTTTCGTGCCGTGCCCTTTTGTTGGAATTTTCTATTTTATGAGTGGAAAATGAAAAGTCATATTTTTAAGTGCGTAGTACTTTTCTTATTTGCAGCATCTTCTGTTGTTAGGCCAATTTCTTTTAAGTCCTCTCTGATTTCTTTTAACCAATCGGCATCCAGTTGTGATTCCTGAAGCAAGACTGTACTGTACTAGTTGTTTTAGAAGACGTGAATCTGGCATTCTAATGATGTGCCCAAAGAATCCTAGTCTCATGGTATCAGTAAAGAGTTCTAGGTTGTTATAGACCATATTGTTAGGTATTATTCGCCACTGCCCATCTTTTTTATAACTTTTATTGATACAACTTCTTCCTATTCGCCTTTCGATCTTCTGTAATCTGCCGCTTTTAGAATGTTCATTTAGATGGAATAATGTTTCTGCTGGATATGTGGCTTCCAGTTTTATGACGTGAGTTGTAATATTCAATTTTTGCACTAATTGATAAGCATTTCTTTTTGTAAGTTTCCCATGTTAATTTGTGCCCTAGATAACTTGTTGGTTCTTATTTGAATCGATGCTTTCTCATTTAAGTTGTTTCTCATTAACTCTCGTAGATATTTGAATCGTGTTGCA
Source organism: Meconema thalassinum (assembly GCA_946902985.2). NCBI lineage: Eukaryota > Metazoa > Arthropoda > Insecta > Orthoptera > Tettigoniidae > Meconema > Meconema thalassinum. Next base: position 343,969,521 of record OX336395.1, read on the forward strand.
ATTTTAATTACATATTATTACTAAAACACACACATTTTCAACCGAGGAAACGTCTTAAGAAGTAGGCTACTGGGAGAAACGCAAGGCCCGAACAATCCCTTCAAAGAAGATCTGACTACAGTGATCCTATGCGGTTATAAAAGAAGAAGAAGAAAACAAACATTTTTTTATATTGCTCTATTGTTCTTGTTGAATAAAATAAACTTGTTAGATTGTTTATTTGTGGAAAAGCACCTGTCTAATTTCTATATCTTTTATCTTTCTGTTTTATGCCACCAATTTACCAATAGGAATTAGACAGGTGCTATAAGAAAGGGCTCAATGCCAACAAGTTAAAACTTACAGGAGAGTGAAAAGAACTTTTTTCTCTTACTAGGTAATACTTATCAATTTACTTATTCTCTAAATGGTTGTACTGGAGGGATCTAATATTTCTGATGTGTAACCTTTCATTATATTTTACAGTGTACTCCCGATAATTCGTTTTACATTTAATTCACAGGTCTCCGAGAGTATATTTTAAAATAGAAATTCTCACAGCAACTAATCATCACGCGAAGTAAAGCAATCTCTCCGTCATTTAAAAGAATTTTGATGTGACGCAATGCGTAAAGACAAAATCATTGAGACTCAAGAAGACTGAACTGCGTTTCTCTGCGATATAACAGTAGGCCTACTTGCGCAATCTTCGAAACATACGAGCATGTTGGCGCGAGTGGTATAGCACAGATTTCCTTTATCTTCGAAGCCCAAACAATACAAGAGGAATATACTTTCACTCGGAACCTACCCTCCCTTTGCCAACAGCCACACTCCAAGGTCGCTGATCTGTGAGTTGTGAAGGGTGGATGTGCAGACAGGAATTATTGCCTAATGGCGCACACTTGCGTGACCCCGAGAGCGTGTTTGTTGGATGCTCTTCGTGCAATCAACAAGTCATGGGAGAACAATACCGCCACTAAGCTAGTACAAAAGCAAGCGCTGGCCGACTTCTGTGACGACGATATTTCGAACGGGCAAGTTACACGTCGATAAAGACGATTATGATTTAAGACATGAAAGCAAAGAAGAAATAGCAGAGAATTTGACTGTTGGTGAGGAAAACGGAGATCCAGTCGATATCGAGTGCGGGAGTGATGCAACGGAAATCCCGAAAGTTTCCCACAGTCTCTAGTCACACTTATCTCTTATATAGAAAAACGAGATGAATTTTCGTTCTCATATACCGTAATGTTTTCTTCGGAAATGTGCAATCGAAAATTAGAATAAACGATCTAAGAAACAAAAAGTGATGACTGACTTTTTTTTTATTAACCCTCTTAGTGCCAAGCCATTTCCTGAAATACTTGCCAAGAATGCCAAGTCATTTTCAATGGTCATCCTGACTATTTGAAAAAAAATCATAAATACCACATTTCCAATGATAGAATCATTATTTTTGCTTTGCATTATAACCAATACCTCATTCTTTCATACATTATGCTCATAAAAGTAAATATGCCATCTAAACCTTTTTAATTGAGGTTATTCTGATAATTGTTCAATGTCTCAATTTTGTGTGTGTAAAAAATCAGTTTTGAGCCTAAATTAAGGTCACCTAAGAGTCATATTCGAAGAAAGCCTACGTTTCCAGCTGTAGAAAGTTCTTAGATACATCTGTAGGCAGAAAACATGAACAAGAAGAAAACAACTGCACCGCAATTTTGGCGGGTACGTGCGTAATTGAGGGAGGGCGTGAATACAAACTCAAACCTATCGCGTAACGGACTTCGAAGGAAAAAAGTAAACCTTGCACAGGCAAGCTTGCAACCTCACCTTTCTAACTGTATGAAATAATCACGGACATATGCCTACAGAAACCTACAAATATAAGACAAACAGCACGCCGATTCAATCGGCTTTGGCACTTTTGGCGCGAGCAGCGAGAGCCGATCTGATCGACTCGTGGCAATGAGAGGGTTAAATATTAATGTAGGCATAATCTACCCTAGTATGTCTTACAATCAAGTGTTGTATTATTTTGCGTGTTCAAGCCTATTTCAATATTTTAACCAATAGTTTTATTTTTACTGGGCTTAACAAAAATAACTGCGGATAATTGGCCGTTTTCGATAATTGGCAGAAGTTTGTGCATTAATTGCCGTGAATTAATGAGAGTGCACTGTATTAAATACGTTGGTTGGTTCCTCAGTTTAGGGGCTGCGACAACGCTCCGTGTACTTTGGGTGTGTGTAGAATCTGTCTGATAACCGATGTTAATTGTGATGGCTGTATTAGTGTGTGTTCATCATCATCATCATCTTGAGCAGTTTCCAACCGCTGGTCGGGTCTGCTTGGAACATAAGCCTCTCCATCGTTTCCTGTCCATCCACCATCTCTCGTCATTTACTGTGTCCCAGCACACTCCTCTTTCCTCCACACTCTTAACTCCTTTTGTCCATCTGTCCCTTGGTCTTCCCCTTGGCCTCCTTCCCATCATTTCCATTCCAAACATCTTCTTCGGTATCCTCTCCTCTCGCATCCTCCTCACATGTCCATACCATTGTAGCCTAGATAGCTATATTCTATTTTGCAATGGTTCCTCTCTTACCATCTCTCTGACTCTCTCATTCCTTACTCTGTCCATTCTTGTCACTCCTACCCTACTCCTCTGGAACTTCATCTCCACAGCTCGTATTTTATTCTTGTCCCTTTCCTTCATCACCCATGTTTCTGAACCATGCGTCAAAATTGGCACAAAGTAGGTCTTGTAGATGATTCCTTTACATTTTTGTGGTACATCTTTATTCCATATCATCCCCCTAACACTCTTTATAAATCCATTCTCCTTTCATTTATTTCCATCCTATTGCCTCCCTCTTCTTCAATTATGCTTCCCAAGTACTTGAAGCATTCTACTTTCTGCAACTGCTGTCCTCCAAGTGTTATGCCCATATCCAGTCTGTTCTTCCTCATCATTGTGATAACCACTTCACTCTTTGGTGCTGAGAACTTCATCCCATATGATAACACTACTTTCTCCCACTCATCTAATTGCTCTTGTACTTCTTCCTCATCCTCTCCCCATACCAGAAGGTCATCAGCAAACAACATTGCCTTCATTTTCCTTTCCCCAATGCTATTTACCACTTTTCGTATGATTTCATCCATCACCACTATAAATAACAGGGGGTTCCGACCACTCTCCAGTTGAAACCATTCCGTTCTCTCTCTTCCCACCTTTACACAGCTTTTGCTTGCCTCGTACATTGCTTTCACTCTTGCCACTGTCTCCTTGTTCACTGCTTTTGCTCTCATTGCTTCCCATACCTTGTTTCTATTAATACTATCATATGCTTTCTCAATATCCAAGAAGGTCATCACCAGATCTTTCCCATATTCATAATGGTGTTCTTGTAACTGTCTTACTGCAAAGATGAGGTCAACTGTTGACCTTCCTGGCCTGAATCCATACTGTTCTTCCCTCAGCCCATCTTCAACTTCTGTCCGAATTCTTCTCTCCAGTACCTTCTCAAATATTTTGGCGCAGTGGCACACGAGTGTAATTCCCCTGTAGTTCTTGCATTCCTTCCTACTTCCCTTTTTAAATATGGGTATTATTATCCCTCTTTTCCAGTCCTCTGGTATTTTCTTCTCCCTCCATATCACTTTCATTACTCTAAAGAGCCACTGTGTTCCGATCACCCCTGCTGCTCTCACCATCTCCACACTCACTTCGTCTATTCCCGGTGCCTTTCCCCCTTTCATCTTCTTTAATTCTTCCTCCACTTCTTTCCCTGTCAATTCCTTCTCTGAAATGTCTTGGTCACTGTCTGTTTCTTCCTCCACAATGTCCACTACGCTGGTTTTAGTTGGATTTAGGAGTTCCTTAAGTATTCTCTCCAGATAACCTTTACTTCTTCCATATTTTCGACCTCCTTTCCATTCCTGTCCACCATTCTGACATTTTCCCCTGTATCTCTTCTCCTTGCCTTTATCATTCCATACAACACTTTCTTACTGCCATCACAGTCCTCCTCCATCATTTCTGTCCATTTCTCCAGCCATTTCTTTTTCTCTTCCTTCACTACTTCTCCTGCTTCTTTCTTCCGCTCTTGGTATTCTTCTCTTGTCCTGTCTGTCCTCTGTTGGAACCATTTCCTGAATGCTTCATTTTTCTTTTTCACTGCTTCCTTAGTTCTGGGGTTCCACCATGGTGTTTCCTTCCACCTTTTTTTTCCACTAGTTCTGCCACACACGACTTCCGCTGCTTCTACCAACACGTCCTTGAACCTATTCCATTCTTCTTCACCTGTTTTCGGATCATCCTTCGGTAATTTGTTCCTCTAGTGATAGAATAATTAGAGCCAGAATCACTGTGAAAGGTAGAAACCTGGACATTCTGCAAGTCTATGCACCACAGGTGGGGTGCACAGAAGGCGAGAAGGACGAGTTTGAAGAGGAGTTGCAGAAGCAGTTAGTGGGGAGAGACCTGATAGTCATGGGAGACCTAAATGCCCATGTCGGAACTGATAGAAGAGGTTTTGAGGAAGTGATTGGTGGTGAAGGATGGGGAAACAGGAATAAGGAAGGAAAGAGATTGTTGGAACTGTGCAAGATAAATGGGCTAATGGTTGGAAACACATGGTAAAAGAAGAGAGAGAGCCATAAAATTACTTGGTACAGCAGGGATTTGACTAGGAAATCAGTGGTGGACTACATTCTATGCGGGAAGGAGACAAAGAAGAGTATCACGGATATACGGGTAATACCTTCAGAAGCCCTGGCCAGTGACCACCGTCTGCTGGTCGCCAAGGTGAGAGGACTGAAGGAAAAGAGGAGAACTGAGAACCAAGAAAGAAGAATTAGGACATGGAAGCTGAAGGAGGATGGAAATAAGGAGAAGTTCCAGATATTAGTCCCGTGGGGGTTTGCCTGTTCCTCTATCGGGCGCGTCCCAGGTGGCGGATAGGGGGGCTCGCCGGACTTGTCTGGAGGGTTTGAGGGAAATAAAATACCTCTCGCGGACCAAAAACAGGCCCCTTGCCAGGGTTATGGTGAAGCTACGTTAGGCCTAGCAAGCCAGTAGTGGATATGAAACTGCTTTTAAAACGGGAACGGGCCTAGTGTGTGTTAACTGTTTTTAATTCAAGTAAGGACTGCAGACAGTAATTTCAAGTATTTCCTACTTTTGCAACCAAATGCTACCGTCCACGACATCTAGCTTGCGGACTTGCTTACCAGATGGCATCATAGTCAGCACCTGGCGGCGAATGTTGGAACTAATAGAGCGTTATCAATTCTAACCTGCAAATTTAGCTTCCACAAGTGGTTCTTTTTCATGCCATAAATCTATGACATGGGACCGCCGGCTTTACTTCCCCTCTGAAGGAAGGCATACTTAGTGATTTTTAACGCTCTTAAAAAGTCCAACGACTTCAGCCGTATTAAAAACAGAGAATTTTAACGTGAATATCATGGAGTTAAGCCCTTTCAAAAGTGACTAAACTGAAATGTAACATGATAGGTATTGTGTATATTAAGGCTTTCACGGCCCGGATTATATAAATAATTCATATTTTTGGGCTAATGCCATGTGCATTTAGATTACAACCACACGTTTCGGAGAAACCTTGCCTCCTTTTTCAATGGAAATCAAACAATGTGGCCAAAGAAAATATATCAATGAGATTACAAAAATTATAAAAAATATAGATAAATTCCTCTGTTCGTCACCAGAGAGCAGCTGCCAGAAATTACTGTATGGACCATGGTAGAACGGCGGACAGAGAAGTAAGTAAGGAGAAGGTAAAGAGGGCGGGGTGAAAATGTAGAGACTCCTCGAAGAATGTGGATGTCTAAAAGAGGGGGAGGGAGGGTTAGATGGATATAAGGAGACAGAAACAAAAGGGAAGTGTATCTGGACGAAACCTAACGTCATACAGGCAACGGCGAATGTTAACTCCTCCAGTGATGAACAAAGGAGATCAAATCCAGACTCTGTAGCCATAGAGGAAAAAAGTACAAATTGAAATAGGTGAAGAACAGAGAGACTGCGAGGAACTATCTCCCTAGATCCTTAATAACTGGTAGCCAAGTGTCACTTAGCTGATATCCAATGTCTCTGTTAAAATTATTGGGATTTTTACGAATTTCAACTGCCTCCCTTATAATTCTAGACCGGTTCTAATCTAAATGCACACGGCATTAGCCCAAAAACACGAATTATTTATATGATAGGTATTGTTTTGGTGGGTGTTAAATAAAAATACATCAAAATTCGTTCAAAACATCCAACAAAATAATTGTATCATTGAATTAACCTCAATGCATATTCTTCAATGGGTTCACCCATGAGACTCCCCAATGCAGCCTTTGTGCTCTTCTGGGTATAGTACATAAGTCACTTCAAATCTTCAATCATTTTGCAATTAAGTTTAGTTTAGAAACGTCTCCACTCCAGGAATTGAGCCGTTTCAAGAATGAACGCCATAAGAGTCTCCTTGATTCTCCAGTACAACATTGTGGATTTGAGCCCATTTCATAGTGAATAGTTGGGTCTACCATGTAGGAACATACATATACACAGAACTCATTTTTGAAAAAGAAAAAAAAATAGAATTGAGCCCTTTCTTAAATCACTGCTTCAAATAAATAATCTCATACTGGACAACAAGAATAATAGAGCATATTTTTATTAAAAAATTTGAATGTCTTTTTAATCATAAGTAATTATTAATTAATTTTAACTTCTTTTGAAGTTTTTATCAATAGTGAGAGCTTTTTAATGGGTGTCTTATAAATGTTAACTATATGACGTGTCATAGATAGGCTGAAGGGAAACGTGAACCTGCAAAGAACAATGTAGATCTAAGTCCACTATATAAAACGTATTCATTGGCGGAAAAGCTTTCAAGTAACATTGTCTTAAATTATCAGGTAACTAAGGCAACACTATAATAATAATAATAACAATAATATTGTATGGCCTCGGGTGCCGGGTGCAAGCTTTGTTATTTACACCCAGAGGGTAGCTTGCATGTCGAATTTCGTTGCTCCTTGACTAGGAAAGTCAAGGAGGTTAGATGTTAGATATCTAAGCTCCTTGAACACCATAGCACTTTCTAGTAGAGAACTGAGGAACTTTGTGTTGGCGGAAACTCCCGAGATTAATTTTGCCATTATGAACTTGGCCTACTGAATTCAAATGGGTTCTTTGACATTCCAACATCGCATTACATGTGTGTCGTATTTTTGCCGCCTTTCAAAAAATCACTTACCACGGCCAGGAGCTAACCTGCAATCTTGGGGTTGGTAGACCGACACGATATCCACTCACCCACCGTAGCATTTAAGGCAACACTGAATTTGGAATAATGAATTTGATTTTACTGAGCTTTACGTTAATAAATGGACCACATCTGGAGGACTCACTCTACCCCAGCATTCACTTGGACATTTACTCCTGTATTACTGTGATGGCTGTATTCCTGAAGTTGTAACAGTGCAGCTCTTGTAAACCTGACTGAATATTGTCACCAGCCTGACCCACATGTGGACAGATAAGATAGCCGTGTTGTTCCACAAAACAAATGCCAGGTGGGTAGGCAAGGTTACTTCTTTCTGTTATTTTCAAAAGAATTAAATAACACTTCAGGAGCGTCGAACCTATGATAAAATTTGCTAATCTACTGAAATCAGCCAAAATACCTTCTGTAATGATGCAGATTAAATCTGGAAATGATGTAGTAATAACCCACTCTCCATCCCCTTTTAAATGACGACTTATAAAGTAAAATTCCAGTTGTGTCCGCCATATCCCAGGTGAATTAGGGGACAAACACAATATTGCCAACCTTGTGCATACGGTACTACTCATCAATAATCTTTATTCAAACGAATCGTTTTGCCAATTACTGTATTTACTCAAGTAATAAATTATCTGAAAAGTAATTATCCCCCCTCCCACACACATTTTTTAAAACTTTCTTTCAACCTCAAAAACAGGGAGAGGAAAATTATGCAATTTTAAATTAAAAACTAGTTGAAACCCGTCAAAACATGACGGTCGATAGAAAAATATTTACTGAAGAATTTTCTTATATAGGCCTACTGTACATTCTTTGTACGATTATTTTTTGACTCTATTGAAACTATGAGGGCGTCAAAAGATTGCACTCTCAACATTGCAAAATACTGCTGGCCATGACTGAAAAATTGTTGGGGCAAATTGAGGCCTATACGTTCCAGAGTTTCCCCTTGAGCTTTATTGATTGTGATAAAGTATGCCAAATGAATTGGAAAATATTGCCTCTTAAAAGAAAATGATAGTGTTTTATCGGATGGTGTTAAATCAAGTCGAAGGATTAGACATCTCTGCCTAATTTTAACTGCACCTATTATTTCCTAATCCAAGCAATATGGTTGCATTTAGGAGTCCTTGGGAACCGTTCAGATTTCTAAGCAGCATAACGGGCCAAGCGTTTGGAGTATGTGGCGGCCAGTCGTTTAGTTCCAAGGGATTCAAGAACTCTGATGAGTCTAATACAACTGGCCGCAAACCATCGCTTATATTCCATACATTTTAAAACAATGTGGACCGTGTGCGTGTGGCACAGTAACATTGGCACCAAATGAAACGAAGGAAGGAAGGAAGCTTGCAGTTTAACGTGACCGTTAATCTCGCGATCATAAGCCACGGGACCTCCGTTTAACGTGGAATCCGAACCACAGGACATGGCCTTTCACATCAAGAATCTCACATGCATTGACCGGGAATCGAACCCGATCCGCCTTGGTGAGAGGCATACAGCTTGACCGCTGCGCCATGAAACGAAGGACATAGCATTGTACTGCCGATTAGTCCCTCTGGAATTCCTTGAGATATCATCTCCAGTGAAAAATAATTGTTAAAGCCTGTCAAATATTTTATATTTATTCAGATTAATTTTACCATTACAACAGCAAAGGTCAAAGTAACCAAGTGTAGATTTCTCGCAAGAGAAATACAGTGCAGAACAATGTTTACATTTGTTCGTCAAGGACCCTAAACTGTAACGGCATAGTATCTGGAATTGTTTCTGAAATGCCATATTTATATTGGATTTTAAAAGTGGCTTCGTATTTTTCTCCGATTTCCCACTTTTTTGCGGCTAATGTTCTATTTCGTCAAATGGGTTTATTTATAGCAGCATTTCTGCCCAAATTAACGTCATTTTATATAAAACTATAGTGGCCTGCATCAACGTAGCCGCCAAATATTAAATGGCAAATAATAACTTACTTCCATTGCCAAAATCAACTGCGTGGTTAGACCCATTGTTATGCACTCTAAACAAATAAACAATAAACAATAATATTCACATATACAATGAATACTTCCATTCTCAAGTTGGTTGCTGATGAGAATGCGATGAGATTGATCGCCAATAATAAAATCCTTGCAATTTTTGCAATTTGCTTGCAAACGCAACTCAGGATGACGATCTTCATTTTGAAATAAACAGAATGAAATTGCTGTAAATAATGAATTTCCATCACCTGTTGAAGGTACAATACTTTGTATTTCCATGAGAGTAAATTATGCAAGGGAGCATAGAATCACTTCGCCACTACTGGAATGAGCATAGACTCACTTCGCCAGCCACAGTAATGGAGGGAGTTTTAGAATTATATGTTCAGTGCTTGTCAAAGATCGTATTAACACAGGGAAGCCCATTCTTAAGGCTACATTCTGAGCTATTGCCCCGGATTCCAGGTTCGATCCCCGCTCTGCCAAGAAATTTAATTCTGGTCTGAGGACTGGAACGGGGCGCACTCGTGAGGCAAAACTAAGAAGAGCAAAGTTTGATTCCCATCTCAACAATCTTGGATTTGGTTTTCCGTGGTTTCCCACTTCCACTCCAGGCAAATACCGGGATAGTTCCTAACTTAAAGCCTCGGTCGTTAACTCCCCATTCCCCACATTAATTACAAATGCACACATCAACACAGCCATCACATTAACACAGGTTATCAGAGAAAAGTTTACACTCGCACACCTGTTCGCCAATATGTTAACGCTGATGTATGTGTTTGAACTACTGGATATAAGTTCAATGTTCCCCATCTCTTGATGAATACAGTACTTTTGCATTTGTCAGTTGGCACAGGCTAGAGTAAAAGGTGGCTTTTCACCGATGTCTCAGTCTCACTCATGGCTGTGATTATATGGAAGCTACTGAGGTATGGGTGGTGCTTAGTAATGGCATTCGGGGCACAGTCAGTGCCTGTGATGGCTGTGAAAGGTTCAACTCATAGGGTTAGGACTACTGTTCTGACTCAGTGAGGAAAGCAATGGCAAACTACCTCACTCCTCTTCTTGCCTAGAACGCCTCAAAATAGCGCTGCCTTGGGTTTTTGTGGGTATCTACTCACATAACGTAACGGCGGTACTTTTTGAGGATCCAACCAGCCTTCGGGCTGACTACCTAACAGACAGACAGACTTTAAAATTAATATCATTGCATTGTTGCAGCTTGGCAAATATTTTATATTTCAGCAGATCAATTTTACCATCACAACAGTAAAGGCCAAAGTAACCGCGCGGAGATTTTACGCAAGAGAAATACAATGTAGAACAATGTTTACATTTGATCGTCAAAGACCTTTCACTGTACTGCATAACATCTGGAATTGTTTCTGAAATGGCCTATTTATATTGGATTTTAAATGTGGCTTCGTATTATTCGATAACACTATAGTGACCTGCAATATCGGAGCCGCTAAATATTAAATGGCAAAAAATACTTCCATTGCCGAAATCAACTGCGTAGTTAGATTCAGTACTCTAAACAAATAATCATTACACAACTGTATTATACAATGAAGTTCAACATGACCGTCCAGAGACTCTCATACTCAAGTTGGTTGGTGAGGAGAATGCGATGAGACTGATCGCTTACAATAAATTCCTTATAATTGTTCCTGCCAGCGAAATGTTTGGCAATAGCTTGAAAACGCAGCGCAGAATGACGTTCTTCATTTTGATATAAACAGTACAAAACTGCTCTAAATAAGCTATTTCCATCACCTGTTATAGTTTATGGCAGTACATTTTGCAGGGGAACATAGAATAACTTCGCCAACTACTGGAATGAGCTTAGGCATATACTCAATACTCACTTCGGCAGTCACCCTAATGGAGGCTGTTTTAGAATTCTATGTCCCGTGCATGTCAAAAATCGTATTAACACATGGAAGCCCACCCATTCTTGGCTATCGCCTCGGAGACCCGGGTTACATTTCCTGCTCTGCCAAGAAATTTAATTCTGGTCTGAGGGCAAAAACGGGGCACATTCAGTCTCTAGAGGTATAACTAAGAAGAGGAAGGTTTGATTCCCACCTCGACAATCTTAGATGTGGTTTTCCGTGGTTTCCCACTTCCACTCAAGGCAAATACCGGGATGGTTCCTAACTTAAGGCCTCGGCCGTCACCTTGCCATTTCCCACCTTAATTACAAATACACAAAGTAATGCAGCTATCACAATAATACGGGTTATCAGAGAAAATTTTACACTTACACACCAAAGTACATGGGGCTGAGTGACAACGATGTCGGAGCCCTTCAAACGAATTATGTTTGCCAAGTGTCTCTCATGGCGAAAGCAATTGTGGACACGCGCTAGGGCCTGGAAAACTACCTTTTCACTAATAATTTAAGAGTATATCGACGATGCATAATTTATAACTTTTAGTCTAGGATGCTACCAACTTGACCACCGAAGCATTGGGAAGAAATTGCAATATTAAAGTACATAAACAACATAGCCTACACACTCAACTGTCAGTTAATGTTCTTCAACGTTTCCCTTCTTAAAAATTCCCCTCTATAACTCTCCATCACTTGAAAACGCGCCATGTTTTGTGTTTTAAATATATCGATGCAATGGTGCTGCCATCTGTTGTTAGTTACTGAAACTATATGGGCGAGGTACTGCCATCTGTTGTCAGTTACTGCAATTGATGGCAGATATTAGCTCTTTTGACCACATGCTGTAATGCAATGGTAAAACGGAAATAAAACTTATTGAGAGGGAATGTAGGAATCTTTAACTGACATAAAACGTTACTAATAATCCTTGATAAAACAATATTTAACTATCACGCGAAAACTCGCCATCAAGGCCATGCCTTGTGTTTTAAATATATCGACGCAATCTGCTCTCAGTTACTGGAACTATATTGGCGAGGTACTGCCATCTGTTGTCAGTTACTGGAACTGATTGCAGATATTCAAACGACGTATTGAGGACATGCTGTAATGCAATGGTAAAACGGAAATAAAACGTGTTGAGAAAATGTGTAGAAATATGTATCTTTAACTGACATAAAACCTTACTAATACTCCTTGATAAAACAATATTTCAGTGGCAAAAAAAAAAAAAAAAATATACTGGCGAGAGTTGGGATCGAACCTGCGATCCTTGGATCCACAGTCAATCGCCTTAACCAAATAGCTACTCGCGCACTCACACCTATGTGCAGACGCAACCATTCACTATCTTCAAAAGCCGCTATCTGAATAAAATAATCCAATTCATTATCAATAAAATCAATATACATTCGTATATGTTCATACTGTTATTATATTGTATTGTCAGAACTTGGTTAATGTATGTTTTCAATTACATGAAAGCTTATTAAATAACTTACATTTTAATGGACTTCTCACCGCCATTTTGTCATGAGCCCAGGCGGATTGTGCGCATGCGCGAGGGGCCAGAATTCTGCTATTTTCTATATTTATTTAAAAATATACCGTCTTATATTTGTTTATTTTAGAGACACTCTGCAAATCTACAGGCCAAGAGCTTTCGTTAGAGTGCTCTACGAAGTAAATTGGTTCTGTCGTTCTCTCTATCTCGTGATAACAAAAATCACCTTACTGTTTTAAATATATAGATGGAAATCAAAAAGTCAAACATAATGATATTACTCAAGTTACACAATTTATTTAGGCCTAAATAGTACAAAATAATCAAAAATATGTATAACACAATTAATTTATATTTAAAAAAATCAAGGGCAATAATATGTTCCCTAGCAATAATTATATGGAAACCATAGACGTTTAATGTCACGCGAGAATTCGTACAAGATAGGAGCCAGATACCGGAAATAAATTAGAATACTGTCATCATCATCATTTCCCCTTATCCAGCTCCTGCCGGGTCGGGGTATTTATGGCACTTCTCCACTTTCCTCTTTCCTTCCACCATTCTTCTTCCACGATCTTGTCCCAGTCCAGATTTCTTTTTCTTACGCTGTTCTTCACTGAATCAATCCACCTTGTTCTAGGTCTTCCTCTTGCTCTCTTACCCTTGCACTTCGCCTCCAGCATCTGTCTTGGTATTCTATTTTCCTCCATCCTCTTTACATGTCCAAACCACCTTAGTTTATTCTTCTCAATTCTCTCATTTAGTTTTCCCATCCCAACTTCCTTCCTAACATCTTCATTCCTCACTCTGTCTTTCCTTGTCTTTCCTATCATACTTCTTAGGAATTTCATTTCACTGGCTTGGATTCTACTCTCTTGCCTGCTTGTCAGGGTCCAAGTCTCAGCTGCATAAGTTAATATGGGAACATAGTACACTTTATACATTACCTCCTTGCTTTTCCTTGGTACTTCCTTATCCCAAACAAGTTTTCTTACACTTTGATAGAATGCATTACTCTGCTGTACCCTCCTGCCAATCTCCATGTCCAACCTACCAGTTTGCATCAATTCACTTCCTAGGTATTTGAACTCTGACTTCCAATTTTCACAGTGCCCTTTCCTTGTCTTTCCCCTCTTGTCATCACCATGGTCTTGCTTTTCTCTATACTGATTTTCAGGCCGTACTTCTGAATATTTTCGTTCAGTGCATCTAGTTGTTTTTCAACTTCTTTGGTGTTCCTTCCCCAGACCACAATATCATCTGCAAATAACAGTAACTTCATTTCTTTATGTCCATATGCTTCCTTTGTTTCCTTTACAATTTCATCCATCACCATTATGAACAAGAGAGGTGACAGCACACTCCCCTGTCTTAGTCCAGTCTTGTTCCTAAACCAATCTGTCTTTCCAACTGGGGTCAGTACCCTGCTAACACAGTTGTTGTACATTGCTTGCACCATTTCCAACATTTCTCTTCCCAGTCTCTTCTTAACCATGGTTTCCCATACCTTCTCTCTGGGGACACTATCATATGCCTTTTCTAAATCTATGGAAGTCATGATCAAATCCTCTCCATATTCCCAGTTCTTTTCCATCACCTGCCTCAAGTTAAAGATTGGGTCCACTGCGGATCTTCCACTCCTGAAGCCATACTGTTCCTCTTGCAACTCTCCTTCCACCTTTCTTCTCATTCTTCTTTCTAATATCCTTTCCAGTATTTTTAGCCTACTTTTCACATTTTGCAAAAATGAGGAAAAAGTAGACTTATGAGATCGATCCGGGAAAATGTGTGTCTGTCTGTCTGGCTGTGTGTGTGTCCCCCTCTATCAACTCCTAAACGGCTGCAGCAATCAAAACCAAATTTAGTATGAGTAAAGATGTGCACCGGAATATCTCACGTCCATATTTGAAAATGATGTCAGTGCTACCAACTGCTGAAAAAACGCACTAGAAATTTGAGCTCCATGTTGGATATCTTGCAAGGTATGCATGGGAGCTATTCCAAAATTGGCACACATGTAGATAAGACTATTTCAGTTTAATTTCCAGGAGTCCAACCATGACAGTGTTGCCAAAATAATTTTAAGCCTTCTGATAAGTCCAATGTTTAAATGCATATAACTTCTACACTATCAATTGGATTTCAACCAAATTTTGTATGTAATATCTGTACATAAACAGATATGACTGCGCGTATTCTTAAGAGCCACCAGGGCTGCCAACTGTTAATAATTGCTCTCTCTATTTATTTATTTTATCCAAATACCAATATATCAGAAAGTATGCAAGCCAACAGCTTTAAACTATGCACAAGTATATTCTGACATTTTAGATTAATTTGGAGTAACTTATATACGTCAGTTCTACCAACATGATTATAAGCCTGCTGATAGTACCAATTTTTAAACACATGTAACTTCTATACTATCAGTTGGATTTCAACCAAATTTCGTATGTGCTATGTGTACCATAACAGATATGACTATCAGGGCTGCCAACTGTTAATAAATGCTGTCTCTATTTTTTTTACCCTAATATCAATATATCAGAAAGTATGCAAGCCAACAGCTCTATACTTTGCACACGTATAGCACCTGACATTCTAGATTAATTTGGAGTAATTAATACAAGGCAGTGCTGCCAACATGATTCTATGCCTGCTGATATGTCCAATTTTAAAATACATGTAACTTCTATACTAACAAATGGATTTCATCCAAAATTGGCACAACAAGATATCATAATATTTCAGATTATTTCTGACCAGCACACGCATGACATTGTTGGCAACATGCTTTTATGCGTGCTGATAGATCCAGTGTCTAACTGCATGTAACGTCCATTGAACTTCAACCAAATTTTGTATTCTGTACCTTAAGAAATGGAACTAAGAATATATTCAGTCACCAGAGCTGCCAACTGTAGTGCTCTATTAGGCTACATTATACCAGGTATATTTTGAACTAATTAGATATTTCGATATTACCAACTTAATTTCGTCATTATTCTATATAGGTTCATATTCTGTAGAATAATCATTGGCATGAAAAGTAGGCTGTATAGTTCTTCACGGAACTTCTTGTTACTATCTGTGATATGAGGGTGATCCCTCTTAAACACTGGTATTATTAGCCCTTTCTCCCAGTCTTCTGGTACACATTTCCGTTTCCACACACACTTTAGCAGTCGATACAGCCATTGCATACCAACAGGTCCAGCAGCCTTTATCATTTCTACACTGATTTCATCCACCCCTGTTGCTTTTCCCACCTTCATTTTCAGTACTGCTAATTCCACCTCCAGCATTGTTATATCATCTTCTGTTATAGAGTCGTCAGGTTGTGTCACTTCCATCTCACCAGTACAATTGCTCACATTCAATAGCTTATCGAAATACTCCTTCCATCGTCCCTTTATCTCTTCTTGGTGTGTTAACAACTCTCCATCTTCCTTTTTCACTAGCTTTGTAGTAACTCTTTCTTTCCTCTTACTTCTTAGAAGCCTTCCAGATAGCATTGGAGAAAAACGAATAGAAATATGTCAGAGGAGGACTGTTTCTCACAGGGCAATTTCGTATACCTGCGTTTCGATCCTTTAACTTCTCTGGAAGGTAGGCTCTTGTCCACTTCGGTTCTATTTGATCAACTGCATTACCGTCATTATCATTATCATCATCAGTGACCACATCATCGTCATTATCAGTGTCGAAATCACTTAGTCTAGGCTCATGTAACTCACTATTACCTGTCAAATTATTGTCAAAATCATGGTCACTTCCTTCTAAAACAACGTCACTATCATCATCGCCATCCACATCAAACAAACTATCACGAATTTCACTGCTTCACTCATTTTGCACCACGAAAGATAATGAACATCAAACAACCACAGCAAACACAACAGAATGGACCGTCTGCAAAGCACTCTTGTTTTTCACGTGTATATCAAGCTTCTGTCTCATACTAAACTATTTCAGAATTATGCTGTATTTGCAGAACAGAGTTTCCTCTTCAACATGATGCAAGATATGTCATAATGATCCTGAATGTCAATAAGCTATCAAGGCATTAGTCAGCGCTAACGAAACGCATCTCGTTAGCGACTCTGTTGGTTGAGTGACAAGGAAATGAGTTCGCGATTGCGACGATTGCCGGTTCCAGGGTTAATTCGCCTGGATAATGGTGGAAACAGCTGAAATTTTACTATATCAGTTGTGATCTAAAAAGGGACAGTGGGTGGCTGTTTTGTTGTTGCATGTGCTGTTGGTGAGAGCTTTAGACAACTTGTTTACCATTATGCCATGTTCCTAAGAAGTATGATAGGAAACACAAGGAAAGACAGAGTGAGGAATAAGATGTTAGGAAGGAAGTTGGGATGGGAAAACTAAAATGAGAGAATTAATAATAATATCGTATGGCCTCGGGTGCCGGGTGCAAGCTTTGTAAGTTGACACCCAGAGGGTAGCTTGCATGTCGAATTTCATTGTTCCTTGACCATGAAAGTCAAGGAGGTTAGATGTTAGATATCTAAGCTCCTTGAACACTATAGCGCTTTCTAGTAGAGAAATGAGGAACTTTGTGATGGCAGAAACTCCCGAGAATAATTTTGCCATTATGAACACTGCCTACTGAATTCAAATGGGTTCTTTGACATGCCAACAACGTATGACATGCGTATCGTATTTTTGCCGCCTTTCAAAAATCACTTACTACGGCCAGGAGCGAACCTGCAAACTTGGGGTTAGTAGACCGGCACGCTATCCACTCACCCACCGTGGCAAGCTAATGAGAGAATTGAGAAGAACAAACTAAGGTGGTTTGGACATGTAAAGAGGATGAAGGAAAAGAGAATACCAAGACAGATGCTGGAGGCAAAGTGCAAGGGTAAGAAAGCAAGAAGAAGACCTAGAACAAGGTGGATCGATTCAGTGGAGACCAGCGTAAGAAAAAGAAATCTGGACTGGGACAAGATCGTGGAAGAAGAATTGCGGAAGGAAAGAGGAAAGTGGAGAAGTGCCATAAATACCCCGACCCGGCAGGAGCTGGATAAGGGGAAATGATGATGATGATGATGATGAAGGTTAAGTTATATGTTATAATTTCTCATGAATATTTAAACATGTCTACAATTTTGATCTGTACAGTAAATATTACTCTACTTTTTCTAAATCATTGTTTTTAAGTTACCTCCGAAGAAAACTTCAATTTTTTGAAGATAAGAATGATCCACCTAAATAGTGGTTTAATATTGCTAAGTGATAGACCAAAGAAGATATTCATTGTTTACAACAGTACTGACTCAGATAACAATTAGAAAACTCAATACAGTGGAATCCTTTGAATTATAACTGGAAAGGAAAATTAAAAACAAATCGAATAATCCAAACGCTACCGTACTCGAAGCAATTTTGAAGAATGAGATAAATTCTTCTTCATCTTGCACAGTTTCCAGCCACTGGCCGGGTCTGTTTGGAACACAAGCCTCTCCAACGTCTTCTGTCTTCCCACCATCTCTCAGCCTCCACCCTTGTCCAGTCTTCTCCTCTCTTCTTCACGCTTTCTTCCACCCCCTTCAGCCACCTGTCTCTCGGTCTTCCTCTCGGTCTCTTTCCTTCCCACTTCGTCTCGTGTGCTCTCCTGGGTATCCTCTTCCCCTCCATTCGTTTTGCATGTCCATACCATCTAAGTCTAGATTTCTATATACCATCCTGTAATGGTTCCTCCTTCATTAATTCTCTGGTCCTCTCATTTCTTATTCTGTCCATCTTTGTAGCTCCAATACTGCTTCTCAAGAACCTCATCTCACTGGCCTGTATTTTACTCTTCTCTCTTCCTTTCATAACCCAGGTATCCGAGGCATACGTCAGAATAGGGAGATAGTACGTCCGATATATGATCTTTTTGCTGTTCTGAGGGACATCCTTGCTCCATAACATGCTTCTCACACTCCTCCGAAATGCTTCTGCCTGCCTCCCCCGATCATTTATTTCTCTATCGTTTCTTCCATTATCTTGTATTAGGCTTCCCAGATACTTGAAACTCTCCACTTTCTTCAGCTGTTCCCCACCAATTGTTATTCCCGTTGTGGTTCTTTCCTTCTTCCATGTTGTGATCACCATCTCACTCTTATTTATGCTAAATTTCATCCCATATCCTTGTATTATTCCTTCCCACACGTCCAACTGTTCCTGTACCTCCTCCTCTTTGTTTCTCCAAATCATCAAATCATCTGCAAACACCATTGCTTTCATCTTTCCTTCCCCAATTACTTGTGCCACTCGGGTCATTATGTCATCCATCACCACAATGAAAAGTAACGGTGACAGTGCACTTCCTTGTTTCAGGCCGTTTCTCTGTTCCAACCAGTCTGATCTCTCTCCTACCACTTTCACACAGCTCACGCTTCCCTTGTACATCTCCTTTATCCTCTTTATAGTCCATTTCTCTACTCCTCTATCCTCCAGGGACTTCCATACTTTGTTTCCTGTCATATGCTTTCTCAATGTCCAGGAAGGCCATCAGTAGATCTGTTCCATACCCATAGTGCTGTTCTTGTGACTGCCTTACAGCAAAAATCAAATCCACTGTGGACCTTCCTGCTCTGAAGCCATATTGTTCTTCCCTCATCCCTCCTTCTATCCTAGTACTAATTCTCTTTTCAAAAACTTTCTCGAAGATCTTTGCGCAATGACTCATCAGTGTTATTCCCCGATAGTTTCTGCAATCTGTTCTACTACCTTTCTTGAAGATCGGGACAATGATTCCTTTTTTCCAGTCCTCTGGGGTCTTCCTTTCCTTCCATGCTGTCCTCATCACTCGGTACAACCACTGTATCCCCACCTCTCCTGCAGCTCTCACCATCTCCACACTCAACTCATCCACACCCGGTGCCTTCCCTCCTTTCATCTTGTACACTGCATCTTCCACTTCTTTCCATGTTAAGTCCTTTTCTGTTTGCAGTTCATCTTCCTCTTCCCCGATTTCTTCCTCCTCGCCATCTTTTCCATTGGGGTTCAGAAGTTCTTCAAAATATTCTTTCCACATTTTCCTCAGTTCTTCCCCATTTTCTATCTCTTGTCCCCTTTTGTTCACCATTCTAACATAATCCGTAGGATCCTTCCGCCTCTTATTTTTTACCATCCCATACAGGACCTTTTTTGTACCTTCACTATCCTCCATCATCTTTGTCCACTCTTCCATCCACTTTCTTCTCTCCTCAGCCACTACTCTCTTCGCCTCCTTCTTTCTTTCCTGGTACTCCTCCCTTGTCTCTACCGTCCTATTTTGATACCACCTCCTAAAGGCTCTATTCTTTTCCCTTACTATATCTTTTGTCTTCTCATTCCACCATGGTGTTTCCTTCCACCTCTTCTTACTACTTGTCCTCCCACATACTGCATCTGCTGCACCTACTAGTGTCTTCTTAAATCTAGCCCATTCCTCTTCCATCCCTCTTTCTTCATCTGTTGGAATTCCTTCCTTTACCATTTTGAGGTACTCGACCCTTCTATCCCCTTCTTTCAGTTTCCATATCCTTATACGTCTTTCCTGGTTCTCAGTCCCTTTCTTCTCCTTACTTCCTCTCAGGTTCATTACCAGCAATCGATGGTCGCTATCCAGGTTCTCCGATGGTATAACCTTGATGTCCGTAATGTTCTTATTTAGTTCTTTCTCATACAGTATATAGTCGACCACCGACTTCCTGGTCAAGTCATCACTGTACCATGTGATTGTGTGGCTCTCTCTTTTCTTAAACCAGGAGTTCACAACTAGCAGGCTGTTCCCCTGGCAGAAGTCCAACAGTCTCTTTCCTTCCTCATTTCTTCCGCCCCAACCCTCTGGTCCTAGAACACTCTCATAACCTTGTCTCTCTCTTCCTACATGGGCATTGAGATCCCCCATAACAATCATATTTCTTCCTACCAGCTGCTTCTGCAATTCCTCTTCGAACTCCTCCTTCTCTTCAGAGGCGCAGCCTACTTGTGGAGCATACACTTGCACTATTTCTACGGTCTCTCCCCTCAGTGCTACTTTCACTTTCATCATCCTATCACTTATTCTCCTCACTTCTTCTTTTAAACCATCTCGT
Organism: Meconema thalassinum; assembly: GCA_946902985.2. NCBI lineage: Eukaryota > Metazoa > Arthropoda > Insecta > Orthoptera > Tettigoniidae > Meconema > Meconema thalassinum. The sequence goes on from OX336395.1 coordinate 343,990,286, forward strand.
ACTACTACTCCCACTCCATTCCCCTTTCCCTCTTCGTTCCCACTCCAGTACAGTCTATAGCCTTTTCTCAGTTCTCTCCTTCCTTCCCCTTTCCACTTTGTTTCTGCCAATCCTAATAAATCCAACTTCCTTCTTTCCATCATATCCACTATCTCCTCCACCTTCCCCGTCAGCGTTCTTAGGTTTAAAGTTCCAAATCTTAGTCCGTGTGTACAGCCGTGTCGTGGTCTATTAAATCCATCATGTCCGAGGCTCGTTCCATTTTTGAAAGCATTTGGTTTCATCCACTACTGGCTTGCTGGGCCTATCGTAGCTTCACCAGAGCCCCGTTAGCCGTCACTTTTCAGGGTTCCTGTAGGATCTTCAAAGCTACCGTAACGGTCCCGGGCCACACGAAGTCCCCACTGTACTTCGCCCCTACTGGCGATCCCCTACTTTGTGCCGTTGCCCGTCTCCCACGATGTGGACGAGGGGTTGGACTTATGGGAGACATAATATAAATTACTTGTCATAAATTATTTACAAGAAGTGACCTAATCATCATTATCTTGCACAGTTTCCAACCACTGGCCGGGTCTGTTTGGAAAGCCTCTCGAACGTCTTCTGTCTTCCCACCATCTCTCAGCCTCCACCCTTGTACAGTCTTCTCCTCTCTTCTTCACGCTTTCTTCCACCCCCTTCAGCCACCGCTCTCTCGGTCTCTTTCCTTCCCACTTCGTCCTGGGTATCCTATTCTCCTCCATTCGTTTTACATGTCCATACCATCTAAGTCTAGATTTCTCTACACCATCCTGTAATAGTTCCTCTTTCATTAATTCTCTGCTCCTCTCATTTCTTATTCTGTCCATCTTTGTAGCTCCAATACTGCTTCTCGCTGGCCTGTATTTTGCTCTTATCCCTTCCTTTCATAACCCAGGTCTCCAACGCTTACGACAGGATAGGGACATAGTACGTCTGAGGGACATCCTTGCTCCATAACATGCTTCTCACACTCCAATACTGCTTCTCAAGAACCTCATCTCACTGGCCTGTATTTTGCTCTTCTCCCTTCCTTTCATAACCCAGGTCTCCGAGGCATACGTCAGGATAGGGACATAGTACGTCTGAGGGACATCCTTGCTCCATAACATGCTTCTCACACTCCTCCGGAATGCTTGTGCCTGTCTCCCCCGCTCATTTATTTCTCTATAGTTTCTTCCATTATCTTGTATCAGGCTTCCCAGATACTTGAAACTCTCCACTTTCTTCAGCTGTTCCCCACCAATTGTTATTCCCGTTGTGGTTCTTTCCAAATAATTCTGGTAAATATGAACAGGAAAAAACTGTACATGATTAACAGTCCAATAGGATTGCTATCAATCGTTATTCCAGCTCTTGCTTTGATAAGCAGTCTTAATAATGTCCATAAGTCTCCCATAAGTCCAACCCCTCGTCCACGCCGTGGGAGACGGGCAACGGCACAAAGTAGGGGATCGCCAGTAGGGGCGAAGTACAGTGGGGACTTCGTGTGCCCCGGGACCGTTACGGTAGCTGTGAAGGTCCTACAGGAACCCTGAAAAGTGACGGCTAACGGGGCTCTGGTGAAGCTACGATAGGCCCAGCAAGCCAGTAGTGGATGAAACCAAATGCTTTCAAAAATGGAACGAGCCTTGGACATGATGGATTTAATAGACGACGTCACGGCTGTACACACGGACTAAGATTTGGAACTTTAAACCTAAGAACGCTGACGGGGAAGGTGGAGGAGATAGTGGATATGATGGAAAGAAGGAAGTTGGATTTATTGGGATTGGCAGAAACAAAGTGGAAAGGGGAAGGAAGGAGAGAACTGAGAAAAGGCTATAGACTGTACTGGAGTGGGAACGAAGAGGGAAAGAGGAATGGAGTGGGAGTAGTAGTACAAGATGGTTTAAAAGAAGAAGTGAGGAGAATAAGTGATAGGATGATGAAAGTGAAAGTAGCACTGAGGGGAGAGACCGTAGAAATAGTGCAAGTGTATGCTCCACAAGTACGCTCCGCCTCTGAAGAGAAGGAGGAGTTTGAAGAGGAATTGCAGAAGCAGCTGGTAGGAAGAAATATGATTGTTATGGGGGATCTGAATGCCCATGTAGGAAGAGAAAGACAAGGTTATGAGAGTGTTCTAGGACCAGAGGGTTGGGGCGGAAGAAATGAGGAAGGAAAGAGACTGTTGGACTTCTGCCAGAGGAACAGCCTGCTAGTTGTGAACTCCTGGTTTAAGAAAAGAGAGAGCCACACAATCACATGGTACAGTGATGATTTGACCAGGAAGTCGGTGGTCGACTATATACTGTATGAGAAAGAACTAAATAAGAACATCACGGATATCAAGGTTATACCATCGGAGAACCTGGATAGCGACCATCGATTGCTGGTAATGAACCTGAGAGGGAGTAAGGAGAAGAAAGGGACTGAGAATCAGGGAAGACGTATAAGGATATGGAAACAGAAAGAAGGGGATAGAAAGGTCGAGTACCTCAAAATGGTAAAGGAAGGAATTCCAACAGATGAAGAAAGAGGGGTGGAAGAGGAATGGGCTAGATTTAAGAAGACACTAGTAGGTGCAGCAGATGCAGTATGTGGGAGGACAAGTAGTAAGAAGAGGTGGAAGGAAACACCATGGTGGAATGAGAAGACAAAAGATATAGTAAGGGAAAAGAATAGAGCCTTTAGGAGGTGGTATCAAAATAGGACGGTAGAGACAAGGGAAGAGTACCAGGAAAGAAAGAAGGAGGCGAAGAGAGTAGTGGCTGAGGAGAGAAGAAAGTGGATGGAAAAGTGGACAAAGATGATGAAGGAGGATAGTGAAGGTACAAAAAAGGTGCTGTATGGGATGGTAAAAAATAAGAGGCGGAAGGATCCTACGGATTATGTTAGAATGGTGAACAAAAGGGGACAAGAGATAGAAAATGGGGATGAACTGAAGAAAATGTGGAAAGAATATTTTGAAGAACTTCTGAACCCCAATGGAAAAGATGGCGAGGAGGAAGAAATCGGGGAAGAGGAAGATGAACTGCAAACAGAAAAGGACTTAACATGGAAAGAAGTGGAAGATGCAGTGAACAAGATGAAAGGAGGGAAGGCACCGGGTGTGGATGAGTTGAGTGTGGAGATGGTGACAGCTGCAGGAGAGGTGGGGATACAGTGGTTGTACCGAGTGATGAGGACAGCATGGAAGGAAAGGAAGACCCCAGAGGACTGGAAAAAAGGAATAATTGTCCCGATCTGCAAGAAAGGTAGTAGAACAGAATGCAGAAACTATCGGGGAATAACACTGATGAGCCATTGTGCAAAGATGTTTAAGAAAGTTTTGGAAAGGAGAATTAGGACAAGGATAGAAGGAGGGATGAGGGAAGAACAACATGGCTTCAGAGCAGGAAGGTCCACAGTGGATTTGATTTTTGCTGTAAGGCAGTTACAAGAACAGCACTATGAGTATGGAACAGATCTACTGATGGCCTTCCTGGACATTGAGAAAGCATATGACAGTGTATGCAGAAACAAAGTATGGAAGTCCCTGGAGGATAGAGGAGTAGAGAAATGGACTATAAAGAGGATAAAGGAGATGTACAAGGGAAGCGTGTGCTGTGTGAAAATGGGAGGAGAGAGATAAGCAATGGTGTTTGCAGATGATTTGATGATTTGGGGAAACAAGGAGGAGGAGGTACAGGAACAGTTGGACGTGTGGGAATAAGAGTGAGATGGTGATCACAACACGGAAGAAGGAAAGAACCACAACGGGAATAACAATTGGAGGGGAACAGCTGAAGAAAGTGGAGAATTTCAAGTATCTGGGAAGCCTGATACAAGATAATGGAAGAAACTATAGAGAAATAAATGAGCGGGGGAGGCAGGCAGAAGCATTTCGAAGGAGTGTGAGAAGGAAGTTATGGAGCAAGGATGTCCCTCAGAACAGCAAAAAGATCATATATCGGACGTACTATGTCCCTATCCTGACGTATGCCTCCGAGACCTGGGTTATGAAAGGAAGGGAGAAGAGCAAAATACAGGCCAGTGAGAAGCAGTATTGGAGCTACAAAGATGGACAGAATAAGAAATGAGAGGACCAGAGAATTAATGAAGGAGGAACCATTACAGGATGGTATAGAGAAATGTAGACTTAGATGGTATGGACATGTAAAACGAATGGAGGAGAAGAGTATACCCAGGACGAAGTGGGAAGGAAAGAGACCGAGAGAGCGGTGGCTGAAGGGGGTGGAAGAAAGCGTGAAGAAGAGAGGAGAAGACTGGACAAGGGTGGAGGCTGAGAGATGGTGGGAAGACAGAAGACGTTGGAGAGGCTTGTGTTCCAAACAGACCCGGCCAGTGGCTGGAAAGTGAGCAAGATGTGAATGATGATGAGTAATGTCCAAAAGACATACTGATTGGACGAAATACTGGTGTAAACTTCTTTCTTCTTATGAGAACAACGAGATGTAGAGCACTTTGTAGAACTGTAGTTGGTATTCAAACAATTCCGGTGAAAAGACTAGCAGTTGAGTGATAAATCAATAAAGAAAACTATTTCACACGCATATCCTCCAGTAGGGTTGCCAGACGTTACATTTTTACTTGTTTTGTTCCGTGTTCTGTTTTAATCTTTAACGGAACGCCAAATATTCAGTTTTTTGTTGTTAATTTGATAATATATTCAATTTCGCACCAATTTTCAAATGTCCCGCTTCAGAATTGATTGTAATATGTAGCTTGATTTCTGGTCGTACAGGAGCAGGTTTGAAAGAGCAAATGATTTCTATGTCTGTGTCAGGTAGATGGGCCATGTTATAGATTTATTAGGGGCGACACAATTAAGGAATATCTTAGTCCTTGTGAAGTTTCCCCTCCAATGCTTTTACGGAGAGAGTTTTTCTGTCATGAATATCAAATGGAGAGATGATAGAAACAGAAGCTCCATTAGTTTGATAAAAAAAGAATTGTTCACATATTACAATTATGATGAAAATTGCAGTGAATTTTATCAGAAGGTTCTTAGAAATACAAAATCCTTACAAAGTGTTGTTCAAATGAAAAGCATTTGTAAGTTGCTGGTGTCATAGGCCTATATGATATGTCGCCAATATATAGTTTAATTTCGTGTATTTGATTATGTGTTATTTATTACAACATTTAACAACCTCAATTTAAACAAAAAAAACATGTTTTGGTACGTGTGTTCCGTTTTTCCATTCTTGAAATCTGGGAACCCTACCTCCAGCACACTCGGTCACCTTTTATTTCTTGTAATGCCTGAGGTTGTTGACTATGTGCATATTGCTTAACTGAACAAGAGATACACAACGTACCCAAGTTATTAATGCAACTGTATTCATTGGGCGGAAATAAGGAGTAGGGGGAGGTTGGGGGAATTCCGCCATCTTGGGTAATTCTGCCACGCCTTAAATTCGAATAACTGCGCGACTTATATGCGCACGAATAAGCATGACCTCTAGCGAATGACTAACTAAATACTATCAGGTGTGTCAATTGCTGTTGTGGAAGCGTGTGTTTGCTCGGGAATTAGAAATCTCCAATCATCCTTTGTGATCTAATATTGTACCATCAAATGAATAAAGTTCAGGGTAATTTAATTAAGTGATTACCTAATTTTGGTTATGATATATGAAAGTACGATTATTTCTGATCATTTTATGCTATTCGTTCATGTTGTTCAATTTGTTGGTTATGTAGCATTTTGTGCCTAAACACTCAATGTGGCGGTATTCCCCCATTAACTTTTCAATGGTAGAAAATGCTTGCTTGTATTTGCTGATGCGTCGAAATAGAGGGAGAAGAACAGAAAAGGCGAAATGGACTGCGGACGATCTAAAGAAAGCTGTTGAAGTTGTGAATGATGGTAGCTCTGTTAAACGTGTTTCCAAGTTGTTTAATATTCCAAGAACAACACTAGGCTACGTGATAGGTTCAAAAACAGTAAGTTAGACAAACCTACATTAGGGCGTAAACCACTGTTTTCTGAAGAGCAAGAGAATGACATTCGTGACCATCTTTTGTTATTATCAAAAATGAACCAAGGTACAGATGCACCAAGTGCTCAAAGTGGGCCCATTCTGAATGTAGCGGCCACGATTCTCCGAAAAACTAGGTTCGTGACGTCTGTCTGTGTGTTTAATAAATACCGTAAATGGCACTGTATGTATAGTACCGGTAATCGTTTTGTAGTTGTTTGCATAGGCCTATATCCATTAAGTTTAAATATGGAGGTATTGCCCTCACTGGTCAAGGAGAATTAAAATATCACCTAGAAGTTACTTGATAAGAGTAATGATACTAAGTAGTATTGAAGCCAATATAATAAGGGGCTGTATTTCCTATTTCTTTCTTTTCTACAAGAAACTGTATCAGCACAGGGCAACATCTCCCTTAAGGTGGCACCATTCCCCCATCTTCCCCTAGTTATAAATTTGTTAGATCAATACGGACCTAACATGAATTAAACCAAACCCGGAGAAATACAGACCTTTGCATACAAATCCCCCGCATGTATAACGCACCAAAAGTTTTCACACTTATTTTGGGTCAAAAAGTGTGAGTTATATGCGCCCAATGGGGTGAAACACTGGCAACTAGACTGAAAAGCATTAATTGCTCTGAATATGAGACAGTACCTGGTTTTGGGGGTAACATTGGAGCATCGGCATCGGGGTCTGACTTGTCGAGCAGCTGACTCGAGTCTGGACTAGAAACCGATGTGGAAAACTCGCCATCGCTCTCGCCTGGAAACAGATTATTTTGTCACACTTAAAGATGAAGGAGGATTACAGTATATAAAAATGTCATTTTTAGTTACTTTCTAATCATCATAAATATTATTTCAGTAGTATAGAACCCTCCTACGGCACTCACAAGCGACCGATTGTGACAAATGAGGAATTAAATGAAAGAGAATTAGACATTAGCACTGACGAATTGCACTCAAACTTCATAAATATCTATAAATTCTTTAAAAAATGACTTTAAAAAAAATGTACAAATGTGTGATTTACATATACTGTTGCTGTAGGAAAATATGCTCCATAATTGCTGTCCACTTGACATTTTGGCTGCTGTGACGCCTGTTTCATGTCATTTTAACATCCTGAGGTCTTTATCATTTTTAGGGACACTCTAATTTCGCGACTCGCGAAATTCGCGACTCGCGAAATTCGCGAAATTTTCAAAAATGTTAAATATGATGGGAGAAAGGCATATAGGATATGTGTTACGAATTTAAATGTAATTTGGAACACTTATCTACTCGCGAAATTTTGGCATTTCGGCTCCATATACGAATTTTCAGGTTTACTCGCGAAATTTATTGCAACTAGAGAAATAATGCATTAAACCGTTATCCGACTTTTATTACAACCTTTTCAAGGCGTGGATGTGTAACATCAGTCGTATGTGCGGCATCCTACACCTAATTTACCTCTTGTAAAATGTTCAACTATTATGTTAATACATTTTAATTACCGTATATACCCGAATACCTGCCCCCTCATTTTTGAATGGAAATTTTAAAAAAAACTTTTATTTTTATTTTTGTCACTTTTAAACAAATGTATACTATTAATACTCTACTACATATAATTAAATAAAACACAAGAAGGAACACAATCATTTCTTAATAACCAAAATCTATAGTATACATTTTAGCTGGATGCCATGCTACCGTATCACGCAACTCACGAAACTGTAAAACCCGCGCTTCTGCCTGAAACACCTGTTGACCTCGACAAAAAAGGCTACTCTCTCCCCCTACCGCCTCGCTTACGAGTTCCGTGCCTCGCGTACCGCACGGTGGTGCGTAAGAAGCGTGCAGTAGACAACGACTGAAAATGAGAAAAGAATAAGTTTTACGGCATCCTTCAAGTTCAAAGTGCTAGAATATGCCGCAGAAAATGGAGTGAAAGCGGTGAGTCGTAAATATGAAGTGCAGCCGTGTATGATTCGTTATTGGCGTAACCAGAAGGATAAATTATTGGGAACAAAGAAAACTTGTAAGCCCTTCCGCGGTGTGTAAAAAGGAAAGTACGATAATGTGGACATAAAAGTTCTGGAGTGGGTTCGAGAAACAAGGGACAACGGTCACGCTGTAAATCACGAAATGATGCAGCGTAACATGCAACACTGCGTAACCTTGAACTCGGCTCTCGCACTGCTGTCCTACTACACTGTAACCAGTCTGCTTTTAGAATGTTGCAAGAACACTTCCCAACTCGATAGTTCTAGACCATTTGTCGAGGTCTTCGCCGCACGAAAATTTATCAGGATAGTTCACCATGCCACCGAAAGTGTGCTTAGATGAACGAATAAAACAGTTCTCGCAGGACGGAATGAAGAGGTCTGGAGAAGTAATGCTCTGTAGCTTTTGCAATAAAAGAATACCTTGGGAAACTTCTGATGCCGTAAAAAAGCACATTTCTAGCCGCCACCACGTGGAAGCAGCAAAGACACGCAAGCGGCAGACAACAATGTTCGAGGCAGCTGAATGTTCAAAAGGAGCAAAGGTACGTAACATTCAATTGTTATATTCTTGTGAATACTTTTATTTTGTTGCGGGTGACGTAATAACCGTGATCTGTTAAGGTACTTCCACACCAAGATGTTTTCGTCAACTTTGTTAATCATCATCATCTTGCACAGTTTCCAGCCACTGGCCGGGTCTGTTTGGAACACAAGCCTCTCCAACGTCTTCTGTCTTCCCACCATCTCTCAGCCTCCACCCTTGTCCAGTCTTCTCCTCTCTTCTTCACGCTTTCTTCCACCCCCTTCAGCCACCTGTCTCTCGGTCTTCCCCTCGGTCTCTTTCCTTCCCACTTCGTCTCATGTACTCTCCTGGGTATCCTCTTCTCCTCCATTCGTTTTACATGTCCATACCATCTAAGTCTAGATTTCTCTATACCATCCTGTAATGGTTCCTCCTTCATTAATTCTCTGGTCCTCTCATTTCATATTCTGTCCATCTTTGTAGCTCCAATACTGCTTCTCAAGAACCTCATCTCACTGGCCTGTATTTTGCTCTTCTCCCTTCCTTTCATAACCCAGGTCTCCGAGGCATACGTCAGGATAGGGACATAGTACGTCCGATATATGATCTTTTTGCTGTTCTGAGGGACATCCTTGCTCCATAACATGCTTCTCACACTCCTCCGAAATGCTTCTGCCTGCCTCCCCCGCTCATTTATTTCTCTATCGTTTCTTTCGTTTCTTCCATTATCTTGTATCAGGCTTCCCAGATACTTAAAACTCTCCACTTTCTTCAGCTGTTCCCCACCAATTGTTATTCCCGTTGTGGTTCTTTCCTTCTTCCTTGTTGTGATCACCATCTCACTCTTATTTATGCTAAATTTCATCCCATATCCTTGTATTATTCCTTCCCACACGTCCAACTGTTCCTGTACCTCCTCCTCGTTTCCCCAAATCATCAAATCATCTGCAAACACCATTGCTTTCATCTTTCCGTCCCCAATTACTTGTGCCACTCGGGTCATTATGTCATCCATCACCACAATGAAAAGTAACGGTGACAGTGCACTTCCTTGTTTCAGGCCGTTTCTTTGTTCCAACCAGTCAGATCTCTCTCCTCCCACTTTCACACAGCTCACGCTTCCCTTGTACATCTCCTTTATCCTCTTTATAGTCCATTTCTCTACTCCTCTATCCTCCAGGGACTTCCATACTTTGTTTCTGCATACACTGTCATATGCTTTCTCAATGTCCAGGAAGGCCATCAGTAGATCTGTTCCATACTCATAGTGCTGTTCTTGTAACTGCTTTACAGCAAAAATCAAATCCACTGTGGACCTTCCTGCTCTGAAGCCATGTTGTTCTTCCCTCATCCCTCCTTCTATCCTTGTCCTAATTCTCTTTTCCAAAACTTTATCGAAGATCTTTGCACAATGACTCATCAGTGTTATTCCCCGATAGTTTCTGCAATCTGTTCTACTACCTTTCTTGAAGATCGGGACAATGATTCCTTTTTTCCAGTAGAAGGAACATTTTTGACTGTTAATAAATAAAATAGCGTGCTCATTAACTTTTCGAGCATGTTGATAAACAAAATATCTTTAACTTTTGTGAATGAAACTTTCCATTAACTTTTCGTGTTTTCGTTAACATTTCGGTTCGCACATGCGCACGGACGCAATTAGAACACGCAAATTCGTAGTGCGGAATATGATGCTTTCTTTTTTTTTTTTTTTTTTTTTCAAATTGACTCCAATCGCAAGCGGAAGTTCTAAATACAGTATTTTTAATTCTGTATGATATTCTTCTCCTTCTTTTCCTTCCGCTTTTCCCACACCTGTAGGGTCGCGGGTGCGAACTGTAACGCACAAGTGGATTAGGCTCTTGTTTCACAGGCAGATGCCCTTCCCACCGCCAAGCCCCTTTGTGGAGGGATGCATTCACTATTTTATGTTATGTATCTGTGGTGGTTGGTTGTAATGCATGAATTGTTGATAATTTAATTGCACAAACTAATTATTTGATTTTTTCTGACTTTATTAGGCTGCCAAACTGGATTTTGTCTCTTCGACCATAGAGATGATGGTATCAGTTAACATTCCCTTGGAAAAGGCAGATCACCCAGCTTTCAAGGAATGGGTGAAGAAGAACGTTGTAGGCGGTGGAGACCTTCCAGGAAGTAATGTTCTTCGTAGGGATTATTTGCCTCTCTTGGCAAAATCGAGGAAGGAAAAGGTTGTTATGGCCGTACATAACAAACAAGTTGCTGTCATGTGTGATGAAACAACCGACAAGCTGGGCAGGGCAATTTTCGTTGTTCTGCTGTCTACAGTGGAGCCTTCCGCATCACAGGACCAGTATGTGGCGGCAGTGAATGGACGGACATGTGCTCGAACGATTACAGATGCACTGCGCGACACGAAAGTGAACTATGACCAAGTTGTGGCCTTAGTAACTGACTCGGCCAAATACATGACCTAGTGTTTTAGTGGGTTGTCACTCCTCTTGCCAGAAGACTCTCTTCACATTCAATGCTGGGCACATAAGGTCAATCTGGTTGGTGTTGTGGTGAAAGAATGTCTGTCGTCCCTGAACAAATTAGTTGTTTCCGTTAAGCAAACATTTCTACATGCCAGAAAGAAACGACACGCCTTCCGACAGTTCCTGCAGGAGAAAGAATCGGGGGCTGGGATGTTTCCAATTCCTGTTGCCACAAGGTGGAATTCCTGGCTGGAAGCAGTTGAGTGGCTGGCAGATAACTGGACCATTCTTTTCGAGTTTTTCCAAACCAATGATGGAAAAGAATCATTCACCGCTGCATCTTCGCATCTGCAGAATATAACAGAATCGGAGTTACAAGTGCTTTATGTGCAAGCTCTTTTCGTTAAATCTGTAGCATCAGTGATGAAACCTCTACTGCTCAGACTGGAGACGAATTCCAAACCAATTGCTGCAGAAGTGTATCCCAAACTTCAGAATTTGAAGAAGCGTTTACAAGTGGTTGCTGCAGGAATGTTCAGCAACAAGGTCCAGGAAGAGCTGGATGCCCTGAAAGGTAATCTTAGGGGCAGAGCGATGGAGGAAATAAAGAAGACGTCAGGCCATATGCATACGAAGTTGGACAACCTGATGTTGGGGGACCCAGCCCGTACATTTTTGGAGCCAGTGTCTGAGCTCTTCTACAGGCAGAATGTCTTGTCGCAGTCTACAGCAGGAGACAAACTGAAGGCCCTATTCAGCAAAATACCGTCACTGAAGGGTATTCCCGTTGATGAAGGAGTGCTCGCATATAGGGATCTTCAGGATATTCTGAAGAAGAATGCAGAAATAGCGGTGGAAGATGCTCTTCAGGCAATGCGAGAGGATCATCAACCCTTTGTTGATGGTGCATTAAGGGCACTGTGGGTTCCAGTGTCAAATGTAAATTGTGAAAGATTCTTTTCAAAATTTTCTTTTGTGTTTACGGGTTTCAGAACTAATCTAACAATGACAAATTTGGAATTGCTGTCATCCTACAATTATGAATGTAAAACATGAAATGAAGAAGGGAGGTAAAGTTTGTAAATATCTTTTTTGTTTTTAATGTTTGCGATTTCTTTCTTTTGTACCAATAATTTTGAAGTTACAATATAAATATTTGAAAGTACTGACTGCATTTCTATTTCCCTAAGATCTATATTATCTAAGAATTTGTCTTTTCTACCCTAGAATTTTTGTTTTCTACTCAAGAATTTTAATTACCTACCCAAGAATTTTCCCTCGTTACTCAATAATTTTTTCTCTTTTTACTCAAGAATTCAGCACCATTTCATTCAAGAAATTAGAGTGTCCCTAATCATTTTGCATGTATTTCAGAAACAGTAAATCAAAGGAATGAGTGCTCAAATCGTATAATTTCATAAATATCGAATAACCGCTGAGTGTTATGATGATTCAATTTTTAGTGATTGCCTTCTTAAGTTAGGGAACGTAGAACTTGGAATTCTCACTGAAACGTAAATAGTGTTCTATAATCATTTGGTTCAAATAAAAACATAACCTTTGTTCTTAAGTCTCTCATTATAAACCTATTGGGGAAAGTGTGGTTTATGAACCACGGGTCCGCTAGTTTACCTTAATTTGATTAACAAATAACTCCACAGGGCAGTTAATAAATATCACGTAGCTTATGCCCACTTCAATCTCAAAGAAAATGATATTACAACTTTTCAGCCACTGAACAGAATATAATCCCGATCACTGGGTCACCGTATTTACTCGGCTAGAGGACCCCCTCACCTATACTCCCCCCTCCTCATTTTAGAGTACCATAATAGAAAATTCTTGGAAATCGCTTATAGTCATCATCATCATCATCATCCTCGAAGTCCCACTTCAGTCCCCCGGGTGTGGTTTACAAGCCTCCTCCACTCCTTTCTGTCCTTCCATTTTTCCTGTTCCATCACTTCTGCCACATCCAATCCAGCTTCTCCAATGTCCTTCAAAATATGGTCCAACCACCTTCGTCTCGGTCTTACAACGGGTCTCTTTCTAATTCCCTTCTTGCTACTCTTTCCTTACCCATTCTTTTTACATCATAACCTTGCTTTCTGTATCTTCTGATTTAAATGTTCCATATATAACTCTTCTCTGAATTTTATATTTTGAATTCTATCCCTTGTTGTCTTTTTAAACGAAGTTGTTAAAAATTTCTTTTCTACTGCTCGTATCTTACTATTTTGCCTTTTATTCGTTACCAGTGTTTCCAGTCCGTATGTCACAATTGGTATGAAATACTGTTTATATAGGTACTTTGGTACTTTGTCATACCATAAAAGTTCTCTGACTTGATGATAAAATGTGGTACCTTTACTTAGTCCGTTATTCTGATATCATTATTTCCATTGATAGTGCTACCTGGATATGTGAACTGTTCTACATTCTCTAACTGTATGCTATCTATGTTCACTTGACTTTTCTTTTTCTCTATTCCACAGTACATGATTACAGTTTTCTTTTTACTAATTACCATTCCAAACTCCTTCAGATTTACATTCCAAATGTCCAGTCTCTTTTGTATTCAAAGTACCCCTCTTTAATTATTGTGGGTCCTGTCCATTATTGTCTAGCAACGAGTGCGGCGCGAGCAGCTCAGTGCGGCCGGCGATTGGTCAGGCAAAACAATCGCAGAGAAAGTGTGATCTTTTCAGAGGTGGTTGGCAATAATCATGGAATATACTTGTTGGCTGTTTGGGTCACCTGACTTGCTAACAAGGCATGACCTTGTTTGAAGAAAGAAGTCTCTGTGCATACGGGCTATAACTCACGCTATGCAACAGGTGGCCGGCCGGTCAGCATACGCACGCTATGAGAGAGGCGGCGTAAGGACGAGACGCTAGGTGCCGGCCAACATATGCATGCATATGTAGTTTCATCATCATCTTGCACAGTTTCCAGCCACTGGCCGGGTCTATTTGGAACACAAGCCTCTCCAACGTCTTCTGTCTTCCCACCATCTCTCAGCCTCCACCCTTGTCCAGTCTTCTCCTCTCTTCTTCACGCTTTCTTCCACCCCCTTCAGCCACCTGCCTCTTGGTCTCTTTCCTTCCCACTTCGTCTCGTGTACTCTCCTGGGTATCCTCTTCTCCTCCATTCGTTTTACATGTCCATACCATCTAAGTCTAGATTTCTCTATACCATCCTGTAATGGTTCCTCCTTCATTAATTCTCTGGTCCTCTCATTTCTTATTCTGTCCATCTTTGTAGCTCCAATACTGCTTCTCAAGAACCTCATCTCACTGGCCTGTATTTTGTTTGCTCTTCTCCCTTCCTTTCATAACCCAGGTCTCCGAGGCATATGTCAGGATAGGGACATAGTACGTCCGATATATGATCTTTTTGCTGTTCTGAGGGACATCCTTGCTCCATAACTTACTTCTCACACTCCTCCAGAACGCTTCTGCCTGTCTCGCCCGCTCATTTATTTCTCTATCGTTTCTTCCATTATCTTGTATCAGGCTTCCCAGATACTTGAAACTCTCCACTTTCTTCAGCTATTCCCCACCAATTGTTATTCCCGTTGTGGTTCTTTCCTTCTTCCTTGTTGTGATCACCATCTTACTCTTATTTATGCTAAATTTCATCCCATATCCTTGTATTATTCCTTCCCACATGTCCAACTATTCCTGTACCTCCTCCTCCTTGTTTCCCCAAATCATCAAATCATCTGCAAACACCATAGTTTATTTTGATTAAATATACTGTATGTAGCATCGAAATAAAATAGCTTATTTTTACTCTCTCCCTTTCCCAAAATATAGGATTTTTGCGAAGTTCACGTCTATAGTACTCTCTCCCCAATTTCAGAAATAAAAATTTCGGGAAAAAGGGGGTCCTATAGCCGAGAAAAATACAGCATTCGTAATGCACCGTCTTATAAGAGAAACAGCAGCAATCTGCTTGACAATTGATCAACAACATCCATTTTCCAGCCTGTCCGCCATCCTTCCTCTTGACATGTCCACACCATCTCAATCTGTACATCCACTCTATCTCTCCCAGTCTTCCCAACCATACTCCTAATTTTGGCTGCCTGTATTCTACTTTCATTTCTCCTGGTTTCTGCTCCATACGTCGTTGTTTCCTGCATACTATGATCCATAAGACCAGGAAAGACAAAATCAGAGAAGACGTGACAGTAGAAGACCCTATTATTATTATTAACTTTACTGGCCATATTGGATCACTTGAGTCTTCCGAAGGTTGTGTTGTTTGATTCTTCTTATCTGCCCAGTACTTCTTCATTCGTTCTTATCGCAATGTTCGTAATTCGTCTGAAATCTCTGCAGGCCGCCTGTGCATCATTTCTGCTGAAAATTTGTGATTCTTAAGAAGGGTGGTAATTTATTCTTGTTCTCTGCATCTGTAATTTCGAGTCCAACTGTTTTGAGATCCTCTTGAATTTATTTGATCCAATGCCATCCCGTCTTCTTTCCCAGATTTCTCATCACTAGTTGTCGTAAAATCCTGTTTTCTGGTAATCGTAGGATGTGAAAGAAATAAGAGATTCTTTTCTTCTTCATCGTGCTGGTAACTGGGGCAATCTCTCTATAGACTGTTTCATTGGAGAGGATTCTCCAGACTCCTTCAACCTGGAGGTTCTGATAATTCTTCTTTCAGATTTGAGGAGCTGATCAGTTCTTCTTTTATTTTTAATTTGGAACAAGGTTTCGCAAGCATAAGTGGCTTCGGGCAAAGTTACAGTTTTGTAGTGTTGGAACTGAGACCCTATACTACAAAAGATCCAGAAGACTACAATGAAGTGGTTCGGCCACGAGAAGAGAATGAGTGCAAATAAAACTGCAAGAAGGGAGTATGAGAGAGACCTACGAGTGAGGAGACCAGTTGGCAGATCCGGTGAAGAAGGATGTACAGGATTGGGAGAGGATCGTGAATGAAGAATGGTTCATGGATCAACAGAGATGGAGGTGGCTCATACCACACCCGGGAAACTGGAGGAGGTCAACGATGCTGATGACGTCATTGTTAGTAAGTAAACAGAGAAACGGCCTGAAACAAGGAAGTGCACTGTCACCGTTACTTTTCATTGTGGTGATGGATGACATAATGACCCGAGTGGCACAAGTAATTGGGGACGGAAAGATGAAAGCAATGGTGTTTGCAGATGATTTGGGGAAACAAGGAGGAGGAGGAGGTACAGGAGCAGTTGGACGTGTGGGAAGGAATAATACAAGGATATGGGATGAAATTTAGCATAAATAAGAGTGAGATGGTGATCACAACAAGGAAGAAGGAAAGAACCACAACGGGAATAACAATTGGTGGGGAACAGCTGAAGAAAGTGGAGAGTTTCAAGTATCTGGGAAGCCTGATACAGGATAATGGAAGGAACGATAGAGAAATAAATGAGCGGGGGAGACAGGCAGAAGCACGATATGGAGCAAGGATGTCCCTCAGACGTACTATGTCCCTACTCTGACTTATGCCTCGGAGACCTGGGTTATGAGAGGAAGGGAGGAGAGCAATATACAGGCCAGTGAGATAAGGTTCTTGAGAACCAGTATCAGAGCTACAAAGATGGACAGAATAAGAAATGCGAGGACCAGAGAATTAATGAAGGAGGAACCATTACAGGATGCAATGGGAAGACAAGTTGCCACTGTTTGGTCCGTATTGACAAATATGAATTATTTAATCAGTTTGCAGCTTTCCGACAAATCAATACAAATTGTGTTTGCGTTGTCAACAACGCGTCTGATTTGGCGGAAAGCTGCAAACTGATTAAATTACAGGATGGTATAGGGAAATCTAGACTTAGATGGAATGGACATGTAAAACGAATGGAGGAGAAGAGGATACACGAGACGAAGTGGGAAGGAAAGAGACCGAGAGACAGGTGGCTGAAGGGGGTGGATAAAGCGTGAAGAAGAGAGGAGAAGACTGGAGAAGGGTGGAGGCTGAGATGGTGGGAAGACAGAAGACGTTGGAGAGGCTTGTGTTCCAAACAGACCCGGCCAGTGGCTGGAAACTGTGCAAGATAATGATGATGATGAATAGGTCTTGTACTTCACTTCAGTGGTATCCCAAATTAAACTCCGAACCTGATGATAGAACACACTCACACATTATCTCCATAACCAATCTTGCATTTCCCATCAATTCACTTCCCAAATATTTGAAGTGCTTTACTACTTCCAGATCTACATCTCCAATTTTAACAATCCCTTTTCCTCTTGTCATCACCATTGTCTTACTTTCCTCTACGCTCAGTTTCATTTGCCATTTCTCAATATTTTCTTTGTAGATTCTGTAGATTGTAATTTTAGTACCAGTGTTGCATATTGTAGTGTTGTGTAACTCTGCTCACAGACCACACATTTCTGCGCTCCTCGAGTAGATCTTCCACCTTCTTTCTCAAGTTCTCTATACAATGTTGTGAAATCTGGTCCAGTTGTGCCACCTACTGTTCCAAGTTCTTTGAGAGACTGTGTTCTGAACAATTAATAATTTTTTATTAATGCAGCCAATGGCCATGTATTTTTCTTCATGGTGGCCACTCAAATCGGTCAACGAATTTCCAGGAGTTTTCCAGGAATTTTCCAGAAGTTATTGTTATTTTTCCAGTTTTAAAAATAAGCGCGAGTGCGGGGGTGCTTTATCGGTTGCCTACTTCAAGACCAAAATAAAGCAGTTGTGTTTGGTTTACTTCTACAGACTAGTGGTGATTGTGTTATTAATACACAAATGATTTAATTGTTGTTTTAAGAAAGCCTTTGTGACTCAAATATAGGCTTAAAAAAGAGAGAAAAGAATGCCGCCTGCAATTTTATTGCGGTGAAGTTGTCTATACTCAATATGTTTTACAAAAATACTATCGTGTGTTCTCCCACACAGGAACAGGTAGCCTGAGGAAATTTCCTTCATTAACGATAGAGTGCTCACCCAAAACCGCAGCGGGAGTATGATTTAAGATGGAAAGATTTTTATAATTAATTAACAGTGGCTATTTTCCAGGAGTTTTCAAATTTTTTATCATTTTCCAGGAGTTTTCCAGGATTTCCATGTTTCTTATCAGGACAGGTCAGGGAAGGGATTATGAAAAGAAATCGGCCGTGTACCTATTGGAAGGAACCGTCCCGGCATTTGCCTGGTAGTGAAAATGGGAAACCACGAAAACCATTTTGAAGACAGCCGAGGTGGGATTCGAACCCACGCTCTTCTGATGCCGGCGTGACACGAGGTAGCGCTTTAGAATTATTTATGAATACTCACTAGCATCCTCTCTGCTGCTACTTCTGGACTTCTGGCTGGAGGTCATTCCCCCTGGAGAATGGTTCTCTTCAAGAGGATGCTCTTTCACTTCCATGACGAAGTTGGAAGGGAACACGCCCACCTGTAACCACAACAAGTTCATCTTCAACTCTACATTATATTTTAGAAGAAGTATAACACAATTTTCACTCGCCAAATCAATACTTTACTTTACTAAAAATACTATAGGTACATGTTTCGGAAACTTGATATGTTTCCTTCTTCAGCCCATATGTTGGTGTGAAACATCATATGACATCGAAATCCTAACCAAAAATAAAAATACAGTTCGTACTTTCTCTCTTGTTCTTCATTTGTTGAGCCTGTGTCATTAGACATATTAATGTCAACCATGGAATAAGCACTTATTATTTGAAGTGATGAATGAGTTACGTGGAAACGTTAAATATTTATTCCTTGTAAGGATGATTGGGTGTGGCGTCAAGAAATTTTGATCAAGTCAGGACATATGTAGGAATTAATCTATTACGGCGGGGGTTGAGGAAGCAGTTTTCTTTTTTTGTTATTTAAATGATCTGCTAATGTATCAAATAATACGTTGGTCTCAAAGTTAATCTCGTTCAGATTATTGCATTCATTAGATCTCTGATAAGTGTTGATATGAATATTTTCCAAAACATTCATATAGCTGCCTTTCGATGCATAATGCAAAATTTTGACATCATTATTTATAAATAAATAAATAAATATGTCCGTGAACGTATGTCCCGTTTCTTCCATATGTACCACCATGGCTGAGAACTTCCTGTGCTTTTTATACTTCTTGTAAACATGATCAATACGGAACCTGGAACGAGTGCGGTTTATAATTATATTTTAGATATCTCACACACACACATTGCAACACCTTCTTAACTGCTTTTGATTTTCAAGTAACCCCTAGCTATCTGTTTTGTTGTTAATTCATTGGAGGGACTTGGGACACCTTGGTCATCCGTCCCATGCAGTTCGGTGTGTGTGTGTTGAATGTGCCTGATAATCTGTTTTAGTATGTGTAACTGAATTAGGGATGAGGTTTGGGAAGCAATGGAAAACATGAGAGTGGAGAAACAAGGAGGAGGAAATTCAGGAGCAACTGAAGGCTTGGGAAGAAACAGTGGGAGAGTACGGATGATCAGTAAATGTAAGATCCTGTTAACGAACAGGAAAAACGACAGACCAATGAGTGGGATAACACTTGGAGGTGGGGGTGGAAAGTCTCAAGTACTTGGGAAGTATAGTGGAGGAAAATGGGAGAAATGACAAAGAGATTACGGAACATGGCAGACAGGCAGAAGCATTAGGAGCTTAGTGTGGAATAAAGATGTCCCACAAAAAAGCAAAGAAGTCTTATACAGAAGCTACTATATCCCGATACTGACCTATGACTCAGAAACGTGGATAATGAAGAATACAGGCAAGTGAAATGAAGTTCCTGTGAAGTAGGATTGGAGTAACAAGAAGAGACAGGGTGAGGAATGAAAAGGTCAGGGAAATAGTGAAAGAGGAGCCCTTGCAAGGTAGAATTGAGACATCAAGACAGAGGTGGTATGGACACTTAAAGAGAAGAAGATTCCCAAGAGGATACATGAGATGCAGAGGACTGGACTAGAGTGACAGCGGAGAGGTGGTGGGAAGAAAGGACTAAGTGGCGAGACTTATGTTCCAAACAGACCCAGCTTGGGGCTGGAAACTGTACAAGATGAAGATGATGATTAACTGTATTAGGGATGAGGTAGTTGCCGCAGGAATTAAAGTAAGGTACTCTCCTGGCATTTGCCTGGAGGGAGTGTGGAAAACCACACTCAGGCTAGCCACTGTCAGCACCGGGATTCAAACTTGTGACTCCCGGATTGAACTTTAAGACAAGGAAGTTTAGGTAACAACCAAAGATTTTGAGTTGAACAACTATTTCTTATGATGATAATTGTTGATTTTTAAGGGGCTAACATCTAGGTTATCAGCCCCTAATGGTTTGGATAATGAATTATGAACTAAAACTAACTTAAAACTAAAAGAAGAAAAGGACAAAAAAAAAATGGTAACAAAGGACGGGGAAAATAAATTTCCTAACCCTCCAAGAATGAAAACTGCTGGACCTCAGAGTCGTGAAAGGTAGATAGGAAAGCGAAAGAGGTCCAAACATAATGGAAAAAAAGAAAACAGAGCTCAGGAATTCTGCGAGTCACCAACTTCCAAGATCACCAGCAGTGATCTCTTGAAGGTAGGACATCACACACCCTGCCTCTTTTAGGACCTTGAGCAGAAGGCAGGAGATGATGATGATGATAATTGTTTTAAGGGGCCTAACATCTAGGTTATCGGCCCCTAATGGTTTGGATGATCGTGAAGATGAAAATGAAATGTAAACTAGAACTAAAACTAACTTATATCGGGGCGTGGTGGCGCAGCGGTCAAGCTGTATGCCTCTCACCAAGGCGGACCGGGTTCGATTCCCGGTCACTGCACGTGAGATTTTCGATGTGAAATGCCATGTCCTGTGGTTCGGATTCCACGTAAAACGGCGGTCCCGTGGCTTATGATCGCGAGATTAACGGTCACGTTAAACTATAAGCTTCCTTTTTTTAACTTATATACTAGAAGAAGAAATGGAAAACAAAAGGAGAATAAGGCAAATAAAGAACAGGATGAAAAGAAATGTCCTCAACCCTCGAAGAATGCGGATTGAGGGTCTTGGGAGGAAGGAGAGCCATGAAAGGCAGATAGGAAAGTGAAAGAGGAGAGGGTCGCCCCACAGGTAAGGAACAAAAAAGGGGGAAACCAGACCCAGCTCAGGAATCCCTCGGGGTCGCCAACTCCCGAACTCACCAGCCGTGAGCCCCTGAGGGTGTAGCAATATCCAGGGTGCACCAGAAGTGGTGGGGCTACACACACCCTGCCTCCTTGAGGGTCTTGAGCAGAAGGCAGGAGATAACAGGAAAAGAAAAAGAAGGCTGACCCCTCGCAGAAGGAGGGTATCAGAAAAGATGAGACAAGGGCCAATTAAGGCAGGAAAGGAAGAGACTCCCTAGGCCTCAGATATCCTAATACCGTCGGAGTCGGAAGAGAACAAGAGTTGACCAAGTGAGGTCGACAGGAGAGAAGACGGAGAGGAGCCCGGCACAAGCAAGTAAGTGGAAGCAATGCCGGGACTCAGCTGGGGTCCCATGGTTGCCAACCCACGTCCCACTAGATGTGAGCCCCTGGAGGAGAAGGCAGGAGAAAGCGGGTATCAGGGAAGATGAGACAAAGGAGCAATTAAGGCGGGAAATGAATGACACCCAAGGCCCCAGATACTCCAACACTGTTTAGGTCAGAAGAAAATAACAGTTGGCCAAGGCAGGTCGACAGATAGGATGACACAGAGAAACCTGGCACAAGTAAGTGTAGGCTAGAATCCCAAGGGGACATAATACGCACATTCTCCCGTAGTTTCCCCTTCCACCAGCCTTCCTCCACTTCGCCAATGACCTCGATGACATCATTCACTTGGAGCGCCAGCTCGTCGTCATTGACCGGCTGGTAACTGAAGAGCACCTTACATCTCCGCCCACTGGCTGCAAGCAAAAATATCACAGATATGTAATATCTCTCTATTTTGACATACAGTTGAATTCTGTTATAACAACACCGGTTTCAGCGACAACTCGCCTATAACAACACAGTACGCACGTATTCGTCATAAGCAGGGCTCGGATGTTTAAGCCCGAATATGCAAGCAAATGACCTTAACAATGACGAAAAATGACCTGAAAATGACCGATTTAAATATGGCGGTTTCTTTTTTTAACCTCTTAACTGGGTATTTTTGAGCGCTTGGTGTAGCCTGCCATGTGTATTGTTACTGTAATAGGTTTCTTATGCTTAATCTAAGTAGATAACATCCGGGAGGGCACCAATTCATAGATAGAATAGCCTACTATGAATGAATATTCTTTTAATAGAGACACGAGAACTCATTCATCTCAGGAATGGTGTGTTTATAATACCAACCAGGACACTACAGTAAACAAGGCAGCTTAACAATAAATGCTACTTACTATTTAGTGGTCTTTAGGGATGTAATGTAGTCACAATGATATAATTTCCAACTTATATCATTTGTCCTTTATATCCTTTATTAAATTTTACTCCCGTAAAAGAGCTGATACGACGTATTAAATAAGACAGATTAATCCAGTATATTCTCCTTCGCGTCTTTTTTTCATACAATTACTTTTCTTTTATAATCTCCAATAACCTCCAATCACTTTTTATTTATCCCTCTTCAACTCACGTTGTCTAGACTCATCTCTGCTATTGTCAGAGTAGACTCTCTCGTTTCACTAGTTCATGTTTCCTCCACTCGAGTGCACCAACGCCACCTCCAAAGAACACTAATCATTCCATAGATAAACATATCACGGCCTACATGGTCTCAGTAAACGTTACATTACCACAGTATAGGCGGGAAGGTTAGCAATAATAATGTCGTGTTATAGTATAATAAGGAAATTTCAATGTATTAAGTCATTTACCTGATTAGAACTTGAGAGTTTTGTCCGTATGACCAAAACTGTTCATTTCCGCACATTGAGAGGTGCAAATAAAACGTGTCAAATGCTATCGACATCCGATTGTCTTGTATTGCTCCCCGCACAAAGCAAAACAGAAAGCAAAAAGCAGAATTCAAAAACAAAAGCAAAAAAGAAACACAAGAACACAAGACAAAAACAAAAGGAAATACCGAAAACAAACACAAAAATAACACAAAGCAAAAACAATAATTTATATAAAAAAAGAAAAAGCAGACAACGGACACAAAATCAAATACAAAAACAAAAAATCAACCAAGATACAGGAGGTGGGAAATGTCGTAACTGCTGCCAAGACATCAATTTTCTCGAAGACATTAACCATGCTGTGAAAGCTCGACACACCCAGGAGGCATTAAGATGGAGTACGTATATATTCGTCATGCCCATACAACATACGTCATACCCAGTTAAGAGCTGAAATATAAACCCAACCAACAATCCCTTCCAGATTAAATTGTTAATTAAATTCTTTATTCCTATGTTCATATTAATGTTCTGAGTATTCATGTTTAAGTGGTTATTTACAGTGTATAAACACTAGTTCCCGTTCGGTGAGTTGAGGATCATTGTACACCTACAGCTGCCGTCAAACTACCCAAATATCACGTTCTTACCACAAATGCTCAAAATATGACCTAATGGTAAAAAATGTTCGAAATATGCATTTATATGACAAATATAAACCACTGTATTGTGATGATAATCACTTGATTTGCATCAGAAACCAATCAGGGATGAAAATAGAGGCAAAGAATAAAATATGATTTTTCCTAAACATCCGAGCCCAAGTAATAAGCAATATGTTTCTCAGCCTTGCTGTATTTTTGGCAATAGCGATATGTGCAAACTTTTTTCATATCTTCTTTCTTGCCTATATATGACCTTCTTCTTCTGCACGAATGGGTCTCCTAGGACCACGCGGAATCAACACTTATTGGGCTTGATGTTGGCCCAGTAACTCTTCATGCGCAACGATTGAGCGAGTCTTCGTTGCTATGTCTCTTCTGCCTCAAAACCTCGTGTATGAGTATTTTTCCTAATTTCCTCCCAATCCTTGAGATTGGGAAAACCTAATTCAGCCAAGTCCTTTTCCGCCTGTTTGTACCAATTGGACCTTGCTCCCTTTTTCTGCAAAAACATATAGATTTTATTTGTTAACCTAGTTGGGTCCATTTTGTCCAAATGTCCCTTGAATTGGATCCTTCTCATACGGATTGTACCTTCTAGGTACTTCATCATCTTGCACAGTCTCCAGCCACTGGCCGGGTCTGTTTGGAACACAAGCCTCTCCAACGTCTTCTGTCTTCCCACCATCTCTCAGCCTCCACCCTTGTCCAGTCTTCTCCTCTCTTCTTCACGCTTTCTTCCACCCCCTTCAGCCACCTGTGTCTCGGTCTCTTTCCTTCCCACTTCGTCTCGTGTATCCTCTTCTCCTCCATTCGTTTTACATGCCCATACCATCTAAGTCTAGATTTGTCTATACCATCCTGTAATGGTTCCTCCTTCATTAATTCTCTGGTCCTCTCATTTCTTATTCTGTCCATCTTTGTAGCTCCAATACTGCTTCTCACTGGCCTGTATTTTGCTCTTCTCCCTTCCTTTCATAACCCAGGTCTCCGAGGCATACGTCAGGATAGGGACATAGTACGTCTGAGGGATATCCTTGCTCCATAACATGCTTCTCACACTCCTCCGGAATGCTTCTGGCTGTCTCCCCCGCTCATTTATTTCTCTATCGTTTCTTCCATTATCTTGTATCAGGCTTCCCAGATACTTGAACTCTCCACTTTCTTCAGCTGTTCCCCACCAATTGTTATTCCCGTTGTGGTTCTTTCCTTCTTCCTTGTTGTGATCACCATCTCACTCTTATTTATGCTAAATTTCATCCCATATCCTTGTATTATTCCTTCCCACACGTCCAACTGTTCCTGTACCTCCTCCTCGTTTCCCCAAATCATCAAATCATCTGCAAACACCATTGCTTTCATCTTTCCTTCCCCAATTACTTGTGCCACTCGGGTCATTATGTCATCCATCACCACAATGAAAAGTAACGGTGACAGTGCACTTCCTTGTTTCAGGCCGTTTCTCTGTTCCAACCAGTCTGATCTCTCTCCTCCCACTTTCACACAGCTCACGCTTCCCTTGTACATCTCTTTATCCTCCTTATAGTCCATTTTTCTATCATATGCTTTCTCAATGTCCAGTAGATCTGTTCCATACTCATAGTGCTGTACAGCAAAAATCAAATCCACTGTGGACCTTCCTGCTCTGAAGCCATGTTGTTCTTCCCTCATCCCTCCGAAATCAACAGTTTTATTTCACCAAAAAAAAAAAAAAAAAAAAAGGCCCTTGCTTATAAGCAAGCCCAGATTCTTAGGTTCTAACCTATTGTTTTCCTGACCAAATCTTAGTTTGTTACAATGTTTTAGGAACCAACGAGTAACTTATAGAGCCTGAATTGACCTCATTTTACGTTAGGACCTAATAAGGCCAAGACCTAGAACCTAAAAATAGGCTACCTAATGAAGTGCGCACCTCTAACCTCATGTGACGTGGAACACAGTTTCTCCACTTTCAACGGGAGACTAACGAGGGTTTTCACCAGAGAATCTTTCAAAGTTCCAACATTCGCCACTGGGTGTCAGTGACAGTGCCGTCTGGTAGCTAAAGTTGAACTTGCCCAGTTTCATTCATTTCATCAGGCGTCAGGAAGGGTATCCGACCGTAAAAACCATCCGCCACATAGAATTTCATCCCCTACCGTGTTGGAAATGCGATTAATAAGGGGTAGACATACGATTTATATTATTGGTTCATCAAAAGGGATCATAAACACTACCGGGAAAAATGTTGTTGTTTGAGTCTTACCGGTTTGATGCAGCTGTCCATGTCTCCCTGTACTGAGCTAATCGTTGCATCTCTACATAGTTACCATGCCCTACATCCGAGGCAACATATTCTATCCTTGGTCGACCCGTACAGTTCTTGTCCTCGACCCTTCCTTCCATAACTAAGCTTGCTATTCCTGGGTGTCTTAGTATGTGTCCTACCCACCTATCTCTTCACTTCATTAGCAGTTGCCAGAAACATCTCTCCTCTCCCACTAGTCTTAACACCTCTTTATTCGTAACCCTATCTACCCATCTGATCATCATTCTCCTGTAACACCACATTTCAAATGCTTCAATTCTCCTCTTTTCTGCTGCTCCAACAATCCAAGTTTCACTTCCATAGAGCGCCACGCTCCAGACAGCCTTTGACATAGAATTTCAAAAATTACTTTTTTCATACCTAAATCTATATTTAATGACAACAGATTTCCTTTTCTGTAGAAATGCTTTCCTTGCCTGAGCCAACCTACTCTTTATATCCTCTTTGCTTCGTCCATCACTGGTCATTTTGTCTTCTAAGTAGTTAATTTTTAATATCGTATGGCCTCTGGTGCAAGCTTTGTTATTTGTCGCCCAGAAGTCAGCTTCAATGTCAGATTTTGTTGTTCCTTGGAACGCTATGGAAGGCAAGGAGGTTAGATATCTAAGCTCTTTGAATACTATAGCGCTTTCTAGTCGAGAAATGAGGAACTTTGTGTTGGAGGAAAATCCCGAGATTAATTTTGCCATTATGAACACTGCCTACTGAATTCAAATGGGTTCTTTAACATGCAAACAACGTACGACATGAATGTCATGATTTTTGTCACCTTCCAAAAATCACTTACCACGGCCCGGAGCGAACCTGCAATCTTGGGGTTGGTAGTCCGACACATTAACCACTCACCCACCATGGCAAGCATCTAAATAGTAAAAGTCTCCTACTTCCTTTAGCTTTCACCTGCCAATTTGACTTCAATGTAAGTGACAGACGTGTTATGGACAGAATCCAGAGACTAGTTACAATACTAGATGGGTATGTTGTGCAAATTACCTGGTCGTAAGGGCACTGCTTCCGGAAACGAGTCTCTTTTGCTGGGCGTTTCATTTAAAACCTGCAATCATAAACATCACTAATATAAGTAAAGGGCAACACGCATAGTATTTATAAATCGGGGTAAATACCCAGGGTATATACACTCGGGTAAATACCTGGGTATTTTAGATTTTTCATTAAAAATCCTGTGTCGTGGTAAGTTGAAACTTGAGAAAGGGCACCGGTGTGCAAACTATTCTACATTAACTTTTTAGAAATGTAACAACATTAGATACAGTAGTTAATAAAATTTAATTTCATTAGAATTGGGACTTAAAGAACAGAATTAGAAATGGGAATTAGATCAGGAGATAAAATTCAATAGTTGTAACCTGAAAAACTCAGGGTTATAATTGAACTAGGCCTTTTTGCAAACATTGAGATAAAAGTTGGGGGAAATTTATTCAGAGCATTGGTCAAGTTCTATAAAAGGTGCAATATACAGTTTTCAACACTGTGTATTTGTATTTCAGAACAGTTTGTAATAACATTTATATATAAAATAAATAATCAAATATCCAAAAAGACCAGTAAATAGAAAATTATCACTTAAGACTAAAAACGTCCTAAAATAGAGGCCTTACTTTATTTAGGTTTAATGAAGCTTAACAAATTTATTAGGCCATTCATCAATAATGAATCTCTTTAGGCTTAGGCCTATATTCCAATGTACAATTCAAAATATCAATTGAGTAGTACAAGTACAACTTGGGTCAAATCAAATTGAAATTTTGTTTATTATAGTTTTTTTTTAATTTACAAAAGAAATTCAAAGTACATCACAAGAAATACAACATCTTTTGATGTAAAAAGTATATATATCACAAAGTAATAAAATTTTCTAATCGAGTTTTGAAGGATCAATATTGTTCCTGATTTCAATTTAAGGCATCAAATACCTGTGTTTCAGTCCTTGTTTGTCCAACAGTTCGTCAACACATCTAAAAGTGTTGTACAAAGCTCAAAAATCTGAAAATACCCTAATTTTGGGTATTTAAATGACCACTGGGTATTTATCCGGCCCACATCACTAAACAAGCATGTGGATAATGCTACACAATATGTTGCATTATCCGCAGCTTATCCACACAGACATGCAAACTATATCCACACAGGGTTTAACTGTATCCTAGTTCTATGGCACTGTATTGGCTCATGAGGAATTTGTTTCATCAGCCTCGGAATTGCAGCTCCCTAGTACACTATGCTTTGTTTTTAACTGATGCAACTTGTAATATAGACATATTCCAATGTATGGGGTATGTCACATTATTTGCATTTTGTGTCAGTGTTTTCTTTTTCTGTTTGGAGGTCTTTGAGATGGGTAACCACGGTAACGGATATTGATGTGAACCACTGCCAGCTGGATCGCATCCCTCCTGGCTGCTTTAGATTGCCTGCCCATTCAACGCTCAAGAGGCGTACAAGATAGGTTGCAGCACCAACCACTGTGATCACCGCGGCTTTCACTGCCAGCTTCATCGCGTCCCTCCTGGCTGCTTTAGACTGCCTGCCCATTCAACACTTGGAGGCGTACAAGATATATATTAATTGCACATTTCATTTCTTATTTACAAAAGAGCACGCAGCAGTACGGCATTCTAAAATCCAAAGCACAACTTCGCGGAAAACAAACAACAAACGGTTGAACATCGTAATTCAGCGAGGCTCCAAAGCCTTTCACACTCAAAGCAATGGCTTCTTACCAAGGAAGTCAGACCGTACCTAACCTTACCGACAGTTCTACCCACAATGTACCCAAGAAATCCCAGAAAAGTTATGCTTCTGCAATACAGTTAACACCGAATAAAGAACAGGCTATTATTATTGACGCCATTAACATCAATACAAAACAAATGTCTGCAACAGTGACTTGAAAAAGTGGCGATCACAGAGGGTTGGTGCTGCTCTTAGCGCCTATACTTGGAAACGAGGTTGTACGCATAAACCAATGCTGTAATCGTTGAAAGGGCAGGCAGTCTAAAGCAGCCAGGAGGGATGCGATCCAGCTGGCAGTGTGTGAACAGTCGGCCAAGTTTGGATTTTATGGATGTAAGAAAGGAGAGTATCATTGGAAAATAAAAGTTAATCATACCCTTTACCTCTTATAGTTTCAGTCAAAAGTTAGTAGCTATGATCAGTCTCATGACTCTGAGAGAAAGAAGAAATTTCGTTGCTCTGTATATTATTTGGTAACAGTAAGTTTCTCGGTGCCCTGGGTATATTACAAACTCTCGAGCAGATATTACTCAGAAGTTGTGATGAGAATGATGATCATGCACAGCAGTAAGAAATGTGTCGTGCAAATAATACTATAGGAAATAATACTAATGATAAACCACCCGAGTGGACATAACAATACTTTATTTCTGAAACAAAAATTCCCACTTGTGGGTGAAGGTGGTTCATCTAACATTACTGAATACTTTGATGGTTTCTTTATTTTTTTAATGAACTGTTGCAAGGTTTGAGCCAGTATGAAAAGTTGTGCTGGGTTTCTTTTTTTAATTTACCACTGCTGTGGGCAAAGTTACAATGTCTGACATAAAAATTAACATATGAAAAAACACACACATATACACACATCAAAAAAAGTTTTGCATCACCTCGGTTCCCAGATCTCCGGCATATAGACGTTGACTGTGTATATTGTATCCAAGATACAGTCCCTTTGACTGTTCATAGATGTCACTAAAACTGCTCAAAGATGTAAACAACCATGCATGAGCAGGGCCTATTAGACGGAGGGGGTACGACAGCCGATCAGTTCCAGTCATTCCACCAGGACGAAGGTACGCTGCTCATGTTGTCTGTAGTTCTACCATGCCTAGAAGGTCAATACCGCAGTTCGATCGCGTCCGCATTGTTACTTTGTGTCAAGAAGGGCTCTCAACAAGGGAAGTTTCCAGGCGTCTCAGAGTGAACCAAAGCGATGTTGTTCGGACATGGAGGAGGTACAGAGATACAGGAACTGTCGATGACAGGCCTCGCTCAGGCCGCCCAAGGGCTACTACTGTAGTGGATGACCGCTACTTACGGATTGCCGCTCGGAGGAACCCTGACAGCAATGCCACCATGTTGAATAATGCGTTTCGTTCAGCCACAGGACGTCGTGTTTCAACTCAAACTGTGCGCAATAGGCTGCATGATGCGCAACGTCACTCCCGACGTCCATGGCGAGGTCCAGCTTTGCAACCCCGACACCATGCAGCGCGGTACAGATGGGCCCAACAACATGCTGAATGGACCCCACGGAATTGGCATCACGTTCTCTTCACCGATGAGTGTCGCATATGCCTTCAACCAGACAATCGTCGGAGATGTGTTTGGAGGCACCCTGGTCAGGCTGAACGTCTTAGACACACTGTCCAGCGAGTGCAGCAAGGTGGTGGTTCCCTGATGTTTTGGGGTGGCATTATGTGGGGCCGACGTACGCCACTGGTGGTCATGGAAGGCTCCGAAACGGCTTTACGATACCTGAATGACATCCTCCGACCCATAGTGCAACCATATCGGCAGAATATTGGAGAGGCATTTGTCTTCATGGACGACAATTCTCGACCTCATCGTGCACATCTTGTGAATGCGTTCCTTCAAGATAACGACATCGCTCGACTACAGTGGCCAGCATGTTCGCCAGACATGAACCCTATCGAACATGCCTGGGATATGTTGAAAAGGGCTGTTTATGGACGTCTTGACCCACCAACCACTCTGAGAGATTTACGCCGAATTGTCGTTGAGGAGTGGGACAATTTGGACCAACAGTGTCTTGATGAACTTGTGGATAGTATGCCACGGCGAATACAGGCATGCATCAATGCAAGAGGACGTGCTACTGGGTATTAGAGGTAGTGGTGTGTACTGCAATCTGGACCACAAATGCTGAAAGTCTAGCTGTATGATGGTACAACATGCAATGTGTGGGTCTCATGAGCAATAAAACGAGCTGAAATGTTGTTTGTGTTGATTCCCTTTGTATTTAACGGTTCCGGAACTCTTGGAACCGAGGTGATGCAAAACTTTTTTTGATGTGTGTATTATGATGATAGCCCTATGTGTTTTCATTAATTATTTTTTTGTGCACCCAATGATTAATATTTTTGCTGTGAACTCTACTGTTTAACAGCTAAGTAATGTTTACAGAAATTGGTTAGCCTAATCAGTACAAGAACTGAACATAGCTCATCAGCAATACCACAGATAACAAGTAAAAACATCATTGAGCAATGAAACATGGTGATCCAAAGAGTCTTGAAGATTTAAAAACGAAAAATATTGGAGTAAAAACACTTTGATGGAGTCTTGAATGAAACAAGGCTCTTCAGCAAACCTGAGCTGTTGAAATGATTAGAACTAGGTGCTATGTTGACACATGAACAACAGATAATTCTATGAAGAGGTTTCTCTAATTTTAAGAGGAGATGATGATGATAATGATTGTTGTTTTAAGGGGCCTAAAATCTAGGTTTTATTTATTTATTTATTTATTTATTTATCGAATGGCTTTTGGTGCTGGGAGTGTCCGAGGACATGTACGGCTCGCCTGAGTCTGTAGCTACTTCCAGCGGACACCCTAAAGGGTGAGCTACAAGTTCCGTTCAATTTCAAGTAGTTCCAACTTTCACCACCAGATATCAATGATACCTAGTGGTGAACGTTGGAACTTTGATAGGGCGTTCTGACGAAATCTAACCTAACAATTTTGCTTTACACAAGTTTAGTCTGTGAAAGGATCCTTTACATGCCATAAATCTATGACATGGGACCACTGGCTTTACTTCCCCTCCGAAGGAAGGCATACTGAAGGATTTTTAACGGTCTTAAAAAATCCGACGACTTCGGCCGGGTTTGAAGCCGCTATCTTGGGCACAGCAGTTCAGCATGCTAACAACTACGCCACCGAAGCCGTTAACATCTAGGTCATCGGCCCCTAATGCTCTGGGTGATAGCGAATATTACAATGAACTGGAAAATATAACGGAAACCAAGTTAGACTGAAAATACTCAGATTGAATAGACTCACAAAATGTAGAGTGGAAATACTTGTAATTTAGATGGAAAAATATGCACAAAATGTAGTTTAGCTTCAAAATGCTTACAAAAAGCTATGTACATTCGAAATACTCACAAAATGCAATTGCAAATATTTACAAAATGCAATTTAGATTCAAAATAATTACAAATTGCAATTTAGATTGAAAATACAAAATGCAATTGAAATTGAAAATAATTACAAAATGTAATTTGGATGGGAAAAGAAAGGAAGCTTGTAGTTTAACGTGACCGTTAATCTCGAGATCATGAGCCACGGGACCTCCTTTTTACGTGGAATCCGAACCACAGGACATGGCATTTCACTTCGAAAATCTCACATGCATTGACCGGGAATCGAGGATGAGGAGGTGAGAGGATGGGAAAAGACTGACAATATGTAATTTAGAGATACGGGGAGCCAATTCACAAAACAGTGCGGTAATCCTAAAGAGAAAAGGAAATATAATGAAAAAAAAGTAGGCAGATTCCTCGAAGAATGAGGGATCAGGAAAGATGAGAGAAAGGCCAATTAAGTAGGGAAAGGAAGAGACTTCGGCCTCGGATACCCTAACACCGTCGGGGTCGGAAGAGAACAAGAGTTGACCAAGGGAGGTCCACAGGAAAGAAGACAGAGAGGAGCCCGGCACAGGTAAGTGGAAGCAATGCGGACTCAACTGGGGTCCCGTGGTCGCCATCCCACGTCCCACTAGATAAGAGCCCCTGGGGGGAATTTTAAGGCATTTGATAACAGAAGGAATTGAGTATGATATACCACAATAAGGAATTGAGAAGTCAGGGCAGGTGCCTTTGATTTGGAAAAGCAAAATATGGATCTGAGAAGTCAGGGCAGGTGCCTTTGCTTTGGAAAAGTAAAATATGGATCTGAGAAGTCAGGGCAAGTGCCTTTGATTTGGAAAAGTAAAATATGGATCTGAGAAGTCAGGGCAAGTGCCTTTGATTTGGAAAAGTAAAATATGGATCTGACAAGTCAGGGCAAGTGCCTTTGATTTGGAAAAGTAAAATATGGATCTGAGAAGTCAGGGCAGGTGCCTTTGATTTGGAAAAGTAAAATATGGATCTGAGAAGTCAGGGCAGGTGCCTTTGCTTTGGAAAAGTAAAATATGGATCTGAGAAGTCAGGGCAGGTGCCTTTGCTTTGGAAAAGTAAAATATGGATCTGAGAAGTCAGGGCAGGTGCCTTTGCTTTGGAAAAGTAAAATATGGATCTGAGAAGTCAGGGCAAGTGCCTTTGATTTGGAAAAGTAAAATATGGATCTGACAAGTCAGGGCAAGTGCCTTTGATTTGGAAAAGTAAAATATGGAACTGAGAAGTCAGGGCAAGTGCCTTTGATTTGGAAAAGTAAAATATGGATCTGACAAGTCAGGGCAGGAGCCTTTGCTTTGGAAAAGTCTGAGAAGTCAGGGCAGAAGCCTTTGATTTGGAACTAATGTGAGAACAGGTACGAGATGTGAATACACCTGAAGAAAGTAGGTGGCTTTGGATGAACTTCGGAAAGGAGTAAAAATGAAAGAAAAGTGAAGTGAGGACAGGTCTTAACAGAACATTGTAATGTCAAGCCACAGCAGTGAACACTATTTCACCAACATTACCATATGCACTAGTGTCCATCCGTAAGTTAAGCATAGTCACTAAACGAGGCCACACCGCCTGATCGGATTGCTGAATCACACACCATGTGTCACACAACTTGTCCAAAAAGCAGTGTCAGAAAGATTCTGATAGCTAAGGAAAACAACTAACAAAACATGGCAACGTCTTCCACAACAAAATATGCTGTTAATTGGGTGTATGATTACCCTTAACGGCCACACATGCTCTCTATCTGATGGTCCAAGAGCGCTTGAGGCAGTCAATCCCATTCCTCCGAAAGGGTCCTTGGTGGAGGCTGACGGGATGCATCCCAGGATTTTCCATAGGATTCAGTTCCGCATACCTCACTGGCCAGTCCATGCGATCAATGTCTTCCCCAGCGAGAAATTCATCCACCAGAGAAGCGCGGTGCGGTCGGGCATTATTGTCCATTATGTGGAGTCGAACATGTGGTCTCAGTACCTCATCCCTCTTTCAACGAGCGTTCACAGTGTTCCTCGGACCACCCATGAATGGTCCGTACGGTCATTCAACATGATGCCGCCCAACACCATGACGCCACCACCACCATACTGGTCCCGTTCCACGATGTTCCTGTGGTTGTATCGGCTACCCGTTTCTCTCCAGATTAATGTGCGACGGGAATCGTTCTGCAAACTGAAGTGGGAGTCATCTGTGAAGAGCAAATACCTCCATTCATTCATGGTCCAGTTTCGTCGTTGACGACTCCACTCTGTCCTGGAGTGAGCGGGACGCACACCGCTGGATGTCAGGCAAACAGCCCCGCAGTTCTGAGCCTCCGATACACAGTTTGCCGGGAGACGGTAACACCCGAGACGGCTGCAAGCTCCGCCGACAATTATTGTCTTGCAGGTGCTTTCCGATTTCGTTGGGCGGTTAAGGCGAGATATCGGTCCTGCACTGGGGTGGTTACTCTTGGTCGACCTGGTACTGGTCTACGACTAATATCTCATGTGTCTCAAAATTGTCTCCAAACCCTGGAAATGACACTTTGTGGCACATTTAAGGCTACGGCGACTTCAGTCTGAGTCTGGCCTGCTTCCATGCGGCCTAGTATTCTACCCTGCAAACCGGGGTCCAAATGGCGTCGTTGTACCATTAAGTTGTCACGTTCACCACAAGACTACACTCTGCACACTATAACAGGGCTATAACGACTGAGGGAACATGGGGCGCAGGCACTGACTGAGTTTACCTTGCGGTTACGCCGCTAGTCAAAGCAGGGAATGCTCCTTTCCTATATAGAGCGAACACGTAAGGTTGGTAGGTGCATTATGTCGTGCGAATTGCTGTCTATTTCCTGTTGGCAGGGTTGGCATGTTTAAAACAAACAGCATGTTTAAAACTGTTTAAAACAAAAAAAGAACACGTTTTAATGTGTTTTTTTACTGTTATTTTGCCAACCCTGCCTGTTGCCCTGCTTATTCGTAACTTATGCTTAGCTTTTGGACACTAGTGTACGTTAAATTACTTCATCGACCTAGTAAGGGTAATTTTAAAGAGTTTAGAAGTAATAGAGATTTATTTTTTCTAAAAAAAAAAAAAACTCAAAAGTGTTATTACTTCAAAATTTTTCGTATTTAATTCATCGAGTCATTTTAGAACAACTTGGACCCTTCCCCCCCCCCCCCCCCACTGTTATATATGTTTGTTGTCAGTGGTATTGGCGATGAACAAGACATTTCAGTCCAAATAATGATTAACTTTTGTTTTTCTCTTGTATTGTTAACAGGGCTGATATTTTGATATTTCTAAATATATTCATTTAACCAGTTAACACAGAACCGATACTCAATTTAACAGGGTGGGTTGGTTCCTCAGTTTAGAGGCTGCGACAATGTGGCCCCGTGTACTTTGTGTGTGTGTAGAATCTGTCTGATAACCAGTGTTAATTGTGATGGCTGTATTAGTGTGTTTTATCTGTTTTTAATTCAAGTAAGAAATGCATACATTCGATTTTTCAAGTAGTTCCAACTTTTGCTACCAAATGCTACCGGCAACGACCAATTAGTTCTGCACTTTGTTACTAGAAGCCACCGCAGACTGCACCTGGCGACGAACGTTGGAACCTAAGAGCATTAGTCAAAGATAACCTACAATTTAGCTTCGCACAGGTGTGATTAGTTACGTTCTTTAACATGCCATAAATCTATGACATGAGACCGCCAGCTTTACTTCCCCTCCGAAGGAAGGCATACAGAAGGATTTTTAACGCTCTTAAAAAATCCGATGACTTCGGCCGGGTTTGAACCCGCTATCTTGGGCATAGAGGCTCAGCAAGTTGCCAACTACGCCACCGAAGCCACTTATAATTATAATAATGTTATTGGTTTTATGTTCCTGATAACTTAAGGGCAGATGACCTCGCTGTTGCGTCCCTTAAAACTACAATAACTAACTACTGAGGCTTTTAGACATTCTGGGGAGCCAAAATTTGGCCCCAACGGAGGGGATATTTAACGTGCCAGTACTACTAGCATGGCGCCCTCGCATTTGAGTACCTTCAAATGCCAGCTGACTGTGCCAGGATTCGATCCGGCAACCTTGGGCACAGCAAGCAAGTATGTTACTGCTGCACCACATTGACAAAATAAATGCCAAAAAAAGTATTCTTAAGTCTTGACCCAAGAACCTTGAAGCGGCATAGGAAAGATTTAAGACAGCCTTCTGTTTAAGCCAGAAGCCACTGCTACATGTAGTGCGATCAGAGGAGAAAAGCATTAAGTCAATGGCATGCTGCCTTTCAGCGCCATATTCTGTAATGTTGGCTGCACTGCAAGATTCCCGCGTGTTACAGTGCCATTGTAAATTACATTTGTACAGGGTTTAGGTCGTTTCTATGTTACAAATCCATTTTTAAATAAAATATCCTGTGAAATATTCAATTGTGGTTGGCTTTAGGCTCTGCTAAACTGACCACGGAGCTGAAAGGCATTAAGTCACGTTTCCAAAATTGATTTGAAAAATATGTTGATTAAATTACAATTGGTATTCCCCCAACCTGAATAGTTGCTTCACAACATAGATGACTAATACAGTTCTGTCCCCTGAAAAGTGGTGAAACCTGACTCCAACCGATTCAATTGAGATGCAAACCTCAGATGTCCAAAAACCAGTCTGCAATGGTCGTGTGTCTCAAGAGAAATGTACCAGCAGACTGTTTCCTAGCGAGTCAGGCGTAGATCTTACACTGCTCTAACTGTCACTACCACGATGATCCCAGATAACCCTTCAGCATTCCAGCTTGGGATATACGAGACAGTTATGGTCTCCCAGTCCAAATGAGGAGGCTGGAGAATTTGATAAGCTTATGCTATGGCTTGCAAATATGTGGGATGAATGACAGCTCTTTGACTGCAAGCTGCCCAATCCCAGCCTGTGGTTTCATTTAGAGGCAGTCATCTCAGCCTCATGTATTGAACTTGTGTGATAACCTAACTACGGTAATTAACTTTTCACTGATGTTTTAGTTCCAATCATGTCTGTGATTATATGGAAGCTATTAAGGTAATAATAATATCGTATGGCCTCGGAGGCCTGGTGCAAGCTTTGTAATTTGACACCCAGAGGGTAGCTTGCATGTCGAATTTCGTTGTTCCTTGAATCACTATGAAAGTCAAGGAGGTTAGATAATAGATATCTAAGCTCCTTGAACATTATAGTGCTTTCTAGTAGAGAAATGAGGAACTTTGTGTTGGCGGAAACTCCCGAGATTAATTTTGCCATTATGAACATGGCCTACTGAATTCAAATGGGTTCTTTGACATGCCAACATCGTATGACATGCGTGTTGTATTTTTGCCGCCTTTCAAAAATCACTTACTACAGGCAGAAGCGAACCTGCAATCTTGGGGTTCGTAGGCCAACACGCTCAGCACTCGCCCACCGTGGCAAGCTTATTGAGATATGAGTGGTGCCGAGTAATGACCCCAAGGCACAACTAGTGCCTGTGTTTATTGTGAAAACTGCTGAGTTTCTATTTGTTACTAAGCAGTTTTGATCACAACAAGAGTCGATCTCATCCAGTGCCTAATGGGGCAATGTTTCATATCACATTTGTGACTTTCCAAAAGCAGCAATATTCATGTTATTTATTTATTTATTTATTTACATAGTTTACGCCCACATTGGAGCACTTAAATCAATCCATATACACTACAGTCTTTACAATATTAGAGTTGTAATGGCTTCTCAACTTCCTCTTCTCCCAGAGCTTCTTTAATCTCTCCGACCTGGCCGCCCTCTCTTCATTTGTAATGGTGTACTGTTTTCGTTTGACTGTTTTTAATTTCAATCTTGTATCCCTACTTCTCAGAATCCTCTTCTCTTTTCTCTCTGCAATTTGTTCCATTGTAATATTTAGCTCGTCTAAATCATTCTGGACCTCAACGAACCAGTTGTTCTTGGTTTTACTTTTCCAAAAGAAATTGAATAATTGTTTCAGTAGTCTGGTGTCTGGTAGTCTTACTATGTGGCTGAAAAAAGCAAGTCTCCTTTTTCGCATTGTATCCACAATTGATTCATTTTCCCGATAGACTATTTCATTAGGCAGCAGTCTCCATTGTCCATTTACTTGATGTTTTTTATTGATAATTGTCCTGATGATCCTTCTGTCTATTTTTTGGATTTTATCTGTTGTTGCTTTGGTATTCATCTTAAACAGGGTTTCACTTGCATAAGTTGCTTCAGGTTTAACTACTGAACCATAATGTTTGAATTTGGCATTCATCGAGAGAGATTTCTTCTTATAAGTTGACCATGTGACTCGTTGTGCTTGTCTCAGTTTTGTTGTTCTGTACTCTATTGCGGCTTTCTCATTTAGGTTCCAAGTTATAGTTTCCCCAAGATACTTGAACTTTTTTACAACCTTAATTTGTTTATTATCATTTAGTTGAAGGACAGGAGTGTCCACCTCGAAGGTTGGCATAATCTCTGTCTTTTCAAATGAAATTTGTAATCCCACTTTTTCTGCAATGTTTTCCAGTTGTTCAATTTGGACTTTAGCCTCTTCCACACCATTTGCCAGTAGTGCAAGATCGTCTGCAAATGCCAGGCAGTTTAGTTTAATATTTCTACCAATCTTGATGTTTGGTTGGCATTTCTTTCTCCATTCTCTCATGACCTTCTCCAGTACACAATTAAACAAAATAGGTGAGAGACCATCCCCCTGCCGAAGGCCGGTTGTGATTGTAAATGGTTTTGACAATTCTCCTCTAAATTTAACTTTTGCTTTAGTGTTCTTGAGAGTCATTCCAATAAGGTTGATCAATTTCCTGTGAACACCAAATTCTTGAAGAGTATTTAGTAATGACTTCCGATGAATACTGTCATAAGCTTTTTTGAAGTCAACAAAAGTGATGACTAGGTTCTTACTTCGAGCTCTGTGATGCTTCATAATCCATTTAAGACTGATGATTTGATCTGGACAACTTCTGCCTGGCCGAAATCCTCCTTGGTACTCTCCAAGTTCTTGGTCCAGTTGTTCCTGTATTCTTGAGTGAAGAATTTTTGAAAAGATCTTATATGTGACATCAACAAGGGATATTCCTCTATAATTATTGGGATCTGACCTATCACCTTTCTTGTGTAGGGGGTGGATTATTGCAGTGTTCCATTCCTCTGGCATTTTTTCAGAGTTCCATATGTCAATAATACGTTTATGTAGGTTTCGTAGAGTTTGATCATTTGCATTCTTCCATAATTCTGCAACCAACTGATTTTCTCCTGCTGCTTTATAGTTCTTGAGCAAGTTAACGGCTTTGATCACTTCCTCATATGTTGGTGGAATAACCTTTTCTAGTGGTGTTTTGTTTTTAGGTTTGGGGTCAAATTCCAGATTTTCTCTTGGGTCTTCGCAGTTGAGTAATTTTTTGAAGTAGACTGCCAAGATATTTGCATTGTCTTGGTTGTTATGTGCCATTTTCCCATTTTCATTTCTCAGCATAAGTGTAGGTGGGGTATACTTAGACTGATACTGTTTAAACGACTTGTAATAATCCCTTGTTTTATGTTGCTTGAATGATTCATCTATTGTTCTGAGCATTTCATTCTGATGATTCCTTTTAATTCTTCGAATTTCTTTAGCTGCTTGTCTTCTAGCATTAGTTAGTTCTGTTCTGGATTCGTCGGTTTTCCTTTGTTGATCATTTAACCATGCTTTGTGCCTCGTTTGAATTGCTTTATCGCGTTCCTCGTTCCACCAAGCATGTTTCTTCCTCCTTTTAATGGGAGCAAGTTCTTCAGCTACTGATTTCAATTTATTAATTATCACCTCTAAGTCATCACTTAGTTGTGTTTTAGATCTCTCCAAGTATACTTTATTGTTCATTAAATAAGTGGGGTCATAATTTTTCTTCCTATTGGATTGGGCAGGCTTACGCTTTCTCTTAGGTGTTAGCTTTATTTTTATTTTGGATATGTAATGATCTGAATCGATGTCCACTCCACGGAGAACTTTGACATTATAAATTTCCTTATGATAATTTTTATCCATGGCAACATGATCGATTTGGAATTCCCCCAATTTTATGTTAGGACATTTCCAGGTCATTAATTTGTGTGGTCGCCTCTTAAATCTGGTAGTTTCCAAAATAAATCCATGGTCTGTACAAAGTTCAATTAACCTTTGACCATTCCTGTTTGTTAATTTATGAGCTGGCCATTTTCCTACTACTGGGCGGTATCGCCTTTCTCGTCCTATTTTTGCATTAAAATCCCCAAGCAAGATTTTAACATGTGCATCAGGGATGCTTGATATCATATGGTCGAGTTCCTCCCAAAATTTGTCCACTTCTTCTCTATCCTTTCTGTTTTTATCATTTGTTGGTGCGTGTACATTTATCAAGGTGTAGGTTTTGTTTTCAACTTTAATTGTTAAGGTTGCTGTCCTCGCCGTGCTCGAGAAGAAGTCCTCTATTGAGTCTATTATACTAATATGAACCAGAAATCCCACTCCGAATTGCGGGACATTCTTCATTACCCTTTTCCCTGGGGGTCCTTTATATAGACGATATCCTCCTGATTCAATTGGATCCTGATCTGTATTTCGAAGTTCTTGAAGCGCTGTTATTAAGATTTTATGTTGATCCATTATATCTGTTAAGTGTTTCAACTTACCAAGTTTCAGTAGTGAGTTAATATTTAATGTCGCAAAGTATGAAAACTTTCCTTTCTTGTTGAATTTAAGTTTCTTCTGTTGGGCTTTCAGGCGCTCCGACTCGCCTTGATCTTCTACGTGGCACCCCACCGTATTCCGAATGGTGCCTTGCTTGGATCTTCGATGTTGCATGTCCAAGCCGGTGGATTTATTCGTTAGAAGACTCTTCATGTTTGATTGATTGTCTGATCTTGACGATCGAAACAGTTCTGACCGAGGCCAGGGTTTACAATTCCAGATGTGATCTGGAAAGGGTGATTGGTGAGATATGGATTGGTGATTAATGAGATTGTGAAGTTTGTGTTTGGTCCGCGAGAGCTATTTTATTTCACTCAAGTCCGCCGGTATGCCGGTGAGGACCCCCCTATCCGCCACCTGGGACGCGCCACGTCGGAGTATCACCTCTCCGCCTGCTACGACAGCGTAGTAGGTTCGTGGAATATTCATGTTATAATACAATTTTTATTGTGTAGATTCTATGAATGTTTTAGACTTTTAGGCAACTTCAGCTTGACAAGGTTTTGTTTTAAATGGTTTGGTTTTTTTTCCTCTCATACTATTATTGATTCGGCATGAAGTGTTTTCCACCAGGTTTTAGGTAGAATGTATAGCAATAAGTCAGGTTCTGAGACATTAACACGGTGTTTCATATGGATGTTATCACTTTCACAATGTACACTGTCTGAAGTCAGGCAGAATTAATGTCCCCAGAAACATGTCCCTAATTAAAGTTTAATTATTTGAACACACATTTGTATTGATTGGGCGCAAATTACAAAATTGTTTTAATTTAATTAATTGTCAATACTCGGAACAGCAAAAATCTCATATCAGACGAACTACGTACCTATCCTGACGTATGCCTCGGAGACCTGGGTTATGAAAGGAACGGAGAAGAGCAAAATACAGGCCAGTGAGATGAGGTTCTTGAGAAGCAGTATCGGAGCTACAAAGAGGGACAGAATAAGAAATGAGAGGACCAGAGAATTAATGAAGGAGGAACCATTACAGGATGGTATAGAGAAATCTAGACTTAGATGGTATGGACATGTAAAACGAATGGAGGAGAAAAGGATACCCAGGAGGATACACGAGACGAAGTGGGAAGGAAAGAGACCGAGAGACAGGTGGCTGAAGGGGGTGGAAGAAAGCGTGAAGAAGAGAGGAGAAGACTGGACAAGGGTGGAGGCTGAGAGATGGTGGGAAGACAGAAGCTTGTGTTCCAAACAGACCCGGCCAGTGGCTGGAAACTGTGCAACATGATGATGACTATGGATATTAGTAGTCACGGTCCTGTCCACTACGAATAACTGAGGCTCTATTGTACCGTGATACGTACGTATCTAGGGAAACCTTTTAGTGTAGTTGGGGAGGATGTTGATGGTGTCAGCTGTATGAGGTTTCAGACAGTGCGTTGTTACATGCCGATATGTGTTAGTGTGCTGGTGAGTTACGAATGCTTACAACTTACTTTCAGTTAAAACTCGGCAATTTTTCTAGGTTTGTGCCGTGTCTTTTGTGGGGTTTCGCCTAGGACACCAAGCTGGCTCATCAGCTGACTCTTGGTGTCCCCGCCAGCTTGGTGTCCTAGGCGAAACTCCACACAAGACACGGAACAAATCTAGAAAAATTGCAGAGTTTTAATTCACTGGCCGTGAAATCCAATATACCATTACTTTTACTTGTTCAATCCAAGTGAGAAGTTGCACTGTTGCCTACTCTTCTGAAGCCATGGTGACACAAAGCCACTGTCTGGATGAAACCATTGGTCGCTACTAGGTTAGACCACTGTAGGGGCCAAAATTACTGCTTGCAACACAGACGAGGGGTTCTGGGGCATAAGACCCGTGTGAGCATGTTGAAATTGTCCGATAACCTGTGGCATTGTGGTGTTTGTAATAATTAGGGCTCGGATTTTTAGGTGCTAAAAATCAGGAAAATATTTATTTTTTATGTATTATAAATACCTGAAATATGTGACAAAAAGGTAAAAATATGTAATTATAATTCAGTTTATTAATGTGAATATAAACAATATGCAGCACTCACGAATGCAATTTATTCAATGTCTCACTGACTGCTGAAGCATTACAATACACAACGAGATGCATCCTCAGGTTGTCCATCACAAATGACCGACGATTATAGCAAAACACTTCTTCTGAAGGCGCGAAACTGCAGCAATATGTTTGTTGCCCTTGAGATGTTGTGTAACTTGAGATCGCTGTTCAGCCTTGATTGCTTTCCCTACATGGTTGACAGAACAGAACACCCCCATCAGAAGTAAAATAACTATCCTAAATTCTGCAACATATTGCTGCAGACGACAACCTGTAGTTGCTTTTACTTTAGGAATCGTAGAACTGCCCTACAGTTCACAGTGCCAGAAATGTGAGTGACACTGGTTCCAGGTAGATGGGGGAGGAGGAAGGTCTAGCATGTGGTGCTGTATGGCTATGGACAAGGAACTCACCAGCTTCCACAGTGAGTGGGATGGGGCGACAAGATAAGAAAAACACAGCTGCAAGCTGACACGCTCTGCATGAAGATTAGATAGCCCACAGGTTCTTCTCTGTTAAATTAACAGAACAAAAATGCAATGAACTGAAAGATCTAGCATACTGATTTAAAAATATGTAAATATTATATCGTTTTATGTGCTAATAAGTGAAAAGCATGAATTTATGTATTTATAGATAAAATGTTTAAAATAATTATGTATTTACATAAAAAAATATTTATTTACCTAAAAATCCGAGCCCTAGTAATAATGTGTGTAACTTATTAGTAATTCAGGAACCGGTAATATTACCAAGAGTAAGGAGTAGGTCAGTTTAACAGTAGGGCTGTTTGTGCAATTGTTCAGTAGTGCCAATATGATTGTGTCTAGCATGAGACTGTATCTGCAGTGTGCAGTGTGAACCAAGGAGTAGCTTCTAGTGCAAGAAGTGTGATGCAAGGTGGAGTTTGCCGAATCAGTGTTGGAAATGCGGTCTTAAGGCTTTGCATGCAAGAGACTAGTGTTTATGACCCTTTGCTTGTAGGACAAACAGTAATTT
This sequence comes from Meconema thalassinum, assembly GCA_946902985.2. Lineage (NCBI taxonomy): Eukaryota > Metazoa > Arthropoda > Insecta > Orthoptera > Tettigoniidae > Meconema > Meconema thalassinum. The sequence goes on from OX336395.1 coordinate 344,034,010, forward strand.
TGTGGTCTGACCCAGGAGTGACCAATGGTTTCATCTTTGACAGTGGCTTCAAGGGAATTGCAGACTGACTTCTGGGGAGTGTGATGAAGTCAAGTTGGCAGAGTTGCTTTGCCTTGACTTATCCAAAATGATGACTAATGCTTTCGTCAGGTTACTATTGCAAAACTAAAACTTTCATTATTTCCTTATTAAAACGTGAATGTGGTGTTTTCTAAATTCACATAGTCAGAACAACTGTGGCCAGTCGAAATTACAAAATTCTATGAACACATCCTGTTTACTATACAAGAACCACAAAAACAAACCTAACCTGGGACCAATGTGCACCACACACTGTTTTACACCTCATACCAACATTTTCAAACATACACCAGAGTTACGAGGGCTCTCTCTTTTCACAACCTCTGATCATGCATCTAATTAAACAAGAGATAAGCGGGAGCCAAGTGAGTGCTACGTCCCGTCCACAACCTGTGTCATTGTTGGCTCCAATGCGCCAGTCATAGCCTAGCTACAAGCAATTGAACATGAGTGTTACAATCAATACTCCCGCCATGTGGGAGATGCAGAGTCTGACAAGTTTTCTCCAAGCAGAGCAATTCAAAGCAAACTAAGAAATATGCTCTTGTCCAGAGTGGTTTTGATCCATGACCATGCACGACCGCACTGTCTCAACGTGACGAAAGACCTTCTTAAAGAATTCAAGTGGGAAGTTTTCGGCCATCCGCTGTTTAGTCCAAACCTAGCACTGAGTGATTTTCAAATTTTTCGAGAATTGAAGGTACAGTTGGGCAGAAACACTTTGCCAAAAACAAAGAACATCAGGTGACTGTCCAGACGTACCCACCTCACTGGCGGCAGAATTGTTGGCCGAGGGCATTGGAAAGCTGGCGTCACGATACGACAAATATTTCAATCGTTTTGGCGATTATGTTGAAAAATAAGTAAACTTCTAGTAACTTAATGAAGTCATTTTGTTATGACAATCTGTCATTTTTATGTAGCCAATAGGAGGATGAAGAAAGAACAGCCCTCGAGCATAGGAGCAAATAAACAAACATCAACGTCTGTACGTCTTCCGTGGCATCATCGACTCATCATCATCATCTTGAGCAGTTTCCAACCGCTGGTCGGGTCTGCTTGGAACATAAGCCTCTCCATCGTTTCCTGTCCATCCACCATCTCTCGTCATTTACTGTGTCCCAGCACACTCCTCTTTCCTCCACACTCTTCTTAACTCCTTTTGTCCATCTGTCCCTTGGTCTTCCCCTTGGCCTCCTTCCCGTCATTTCCATTCCAAACATCTTCTTCGGTATCCTCTCCTCTTGCATCCTCCTCACATGTCCATACCATTGTAGCCTAGATCGCAATCTATTCTATTTTGCAATGGTTCCTCTCTTACCATCTCCCTGACTCTCTCATTCCTTGCTCTGTCCATTCTTGTCACTCCTACCCTACTCCTCTGGAACTTCATCTCCACTGCTCGTATTTTATTCTTGTCCCTTTCCTTCATCACCCATGTTTCTGAACCATATGTCAAAATTGGCACAAAGTAGGTCTTGTAGATGATTCCTTTACATTTTTGTGGTACATCTTTATTCCATATCATCCCCCTAACACTCTTGAAAAATCCATCTGCACACCTTCCCCTCTCATTTATTTCCATCCTATTGCCTCCCTTTTCTTCAATTATGCTTCCCAAGTACTTGAAGCATTCTACTTTCTGCAACTGCTGTCCTCCAAGTGTTATGCCCATATCCAGTCTGTTCTTCTTCCTCGTTGTGATGACCACTTCACTCTTTTGTGCTGAGAACTTCATCCCATATGATAACACTACCTTCTCCCACTCATCTAATTGCTCTTGTACTTCTTCCTCATCCTCTCCCCATACCAGAAAGTCATCAGCAAACAACATTGCCTTCATTTTCCTTTCCCCAATGCTATTTACCACTTTTCGTACGATTTCATCCATCACCACTATAAATAACAGGGGTTTCAGACCACTCTCCAGTTGAAACCATTCCGTTCTCTCTCTTCCCACCTTTACACAGCTTTTGCTTCCCTCGTACATTGCTTTCACTCTTGCCACTGTCTCCTTGTTCACTGCTTTTGCTCTCATTGATTCCCATACCTTGTTTCTATTAATACTATCATATGCTTTCTCAATATCCAAGAAGGTCATCACCAGATCTTTCCCATATTCATAATGGTGTTCTTGTAGCTGTCTTACTGCAAAGATGAGGTCAACTGTTGACCTTCCTGGCCTGAATCCATACTGTTCTTCCCTCAGCCCATCTTCAACTTCTGTCCGAATTCTTCTCTCCAGTACCTTCTCAAATATTTTGGCGCAGTGGCACATGAGTGTAATTCCCCTGTAGTTCTTGCATTCCTTCCTACTTCCCTTTTTAAATATGGGTATTATTATCCCTCTTTTCCAGTCCTCTGGTATTTTCTTCTCCCTCCATATCACTTTCATTACTCGAAAGAGCCACTGTGTTCCTATCACCCCTGCTGCTCTCACCATCTCCACACTCACTTCGTCTATTCCCGGTGCCTTTCCCCCTTTCATCTTCTTTAATGCTTCCTCCACTTCTTTCCATGTCAATTCCTTCTCTGAAATGTCTTGGTCACTGTCTGTTTCTTCCTCCACAATGTCCACTACGCTGGTTTTAGTTGGATTTAGGAGTTCCTTGAAGTATTCTCTCCAGATAACCTTTACTTCTTCCATATTTTCGACCTCCTTTCCATTCCTGTCCACCATTCTGACATTTTCCCCTGTATCTCTTCTCTTTGCCTTTATCATTCCATACAACACTTTCTTACTGCCATCACAGTCCTCCTCCATCATTTCTGTCCATTTCTCCAGCCATTTCTTTTTCTCTTCCTTCACTACTTCTCCTGCTTCTTTCTTCCGCTCTTGGTATTCTTCTCTTGTTCTGTCTGTCCTCTGTTGGAACCATTTCCTGAATGCTTCATTTTTCTTTTTCACTGCTTCCTTAGTTCTGGGGTTCCACCATGGTGTTTCCTTCCACCTTTTCTTTCCACTAGTTCTGCCACACACGACTTCCGCTGCTTCTACCAACACGTCCTTGAACCTATTCCATTCTTCTTCACCTGTTTTCGGATCATCCTTCGGTAATTTGTTCCTCACTAATATCTGGAACTTCTCCTTATTTCCATCCTCCTTCAGCTTCCATGTCCTTATTCTTCTTTCTTGGTTCTCAGTTCTCCTCTTCTCCTTCAGTCCTCTCACCTTGGCGACCAGCAGACGGTGGTCACTGTCCAGGGCTTCTGAAGGTATTACCCTTATATCCGTGATACTCTTCTTTGTCTCCTTCCCGCATAGAATATAGTCCACCACTGATTTTCTAGTCAAATCCCTGCTGTACCAAGTAATTTTATGGCTCTCTCTCTTCTTGTACCATGTGTTTCCAACCATTAGCCCATTTATCTTGCACAGTTCCAACAATCTCCTTATTCCTTATTCCTGTTTCCCCATCCTTCACCACCAATCACTTCCTCAAAACCTCTTCTATCAGTTCCGACATGGGCATTTAGGTCTCCCATGACTACACTAAAATAAAAATCCCCCTAGGCACATACAAATCCCACTATAAACCTATACTTGACACAAGAAACTCAGCTACAATATTAAGCATATTACCCATGATCGGTAGGAGCAGGTTAAATTGGTTTGGACATGTCAAACGAATGGAAGAATACCGAAACACATGTTGAAGGATACAGGGGAAGGAAAAAGAGCAACAGGAAGACCCCGAGCACGATAAGACTAGTATAAGTACAGAGAGTCCAGTTTGTATGTATCGGAGACCCTTGCTAGCCCGCTCGCCCACGTTGTGCGCCTGTCTCCCGCCAGGCACTTTGCCGTTTTGCGGCGCTCGCGCGGCACTGAGTCATTGAGTAAAGGAATTTGTACTCAAATTTGTACTTCAATGTGATCCTTGACCAACATTTTTGACGAACTGACTTATGGAGAGCGATTGTCAACTTATTTTCAACAAGATTCTGCCACTGCTCGCACTGCCGAAGCATCCATGACAGAATTGCGTCGCATGATTGTAAGTCGGAACGTGTGACCCCCGCGAAGCCCAGACTTATCACTAGGGCTCGGATTCAAGCATATTTGCATATTTTTTTTCCTGAATAGTACACATTGAAAGAAGCCTTTCGGTGGTATTTTCACCTCTCTGGGACCAACAGAATTGAAATTTACCGAGCATATAAATGCATAAAACTGTGGTTTTCAGAATAGAAGCATATAAATGCATATTCTTGTGGTTTTCATCTAAATAGTTTGTTTTCCTTCGAATTCTCCCCCGAATTCGGGCCCTGATAATCCTTAAGGTTCGAAAACAGAAATCATTATTGAAAAGCCTATCTGGTGCGAATAATAGAACCGCAGGCGTTTAACCTTTTGTGAGGTCGTTCTCGTCATTGAAACTTTTATTGACTGATTTAGCAAAATCATTCAAAACTGAAAACATAGAAAATTTCTTGTTGTACAGACCAATGCAGATCCTCTTCACTGACTCGCCTAATTCTGAACATTTTGTAAATGAACTTTTAAACTGTATCTTTTATAAGAGCACTTCTCTTATATATACTTGTAAAACTTGAATGCGAGTATATTCCAGTGTATCATACATACAATTAGAAAATAAAGCTCGTATTTAAAGGTATGTTATTGGTTTTTTCATTTCACTTTCCTTTCTATAGTTTTTAACGATGTTTTTCGAGCATATTCTGCATATTTAACCGCATATAATGGGGTTTCGAGCATATAATGGGTTTATAATGGGTTTTTTGAGCATATAATGGGTTTTTCGAGCATATCTATAGAGCATAAAACACATGGTTTTCGAGCATATATGGAGATTTTATCGAGCATATCGATCCGAGCCCTACTTATCACCATGTGACTTTTATTTGTGGGGGACGCTTAAAAATAGAGTGTATACGAGAAACCCTCACACTATAAATGAGCTTAAAGACTATATTACAGCTGAAATACAGCCAATCGGTGCTGAGGAACTTCAGAGAGTAAATACCAGGTTCATAAAAAGGTGCCAGCGATGTGTAGCAGTGCATGACGAACATTTTCAGCACCAGCTGTGAACTAGGTAAGTACAAATTCCTATATTCAATGACTCAGTGCCGCGAGGGTGCCGCATAACGACAAAGTGCGTGGTGGGAGGCAGGCTCGCGCCATGGGCGAGCGGGCTAGCGAGGGTCTCCGATACATCCAAACTAAACTCTCTGTAGATGGTATGGACTGGAACAAGGACAGGAGGAGTGGCCCGGCTTTAAATTGGATAAGGGGGGAGGATGATGATTAGCCGTTTTGTTTCACTGCAGGGGTTGGAAGTACTTTTCTCATACCTACAAAGGAAAATACTTAGTATTTTTAATTTTTTATAATAACATTGTGGCCTCTTTAGACCATGTTTCATTTTAGTCTCCAACTATGTTCGCATAGGTTCTAGTATATGCCGCGATTCCTACATGTCTAGGGGCAAGATTTTGATTATTGAATCACAGACGACGTATGGACGTTGATGTTGTGCCTTGAATTGCCACCACATTACCCTGCTGTATGAGGTTCCAAACAGTGCGTTTTGCTGTGTGAGGTTTGGTCACGAGTTATGAATGTTCATAAATTACTTTTAGTTGTTCAATTTGATTGAAAATTTGCCCTGAACTGTTCTAAAGTCATGGTAAGACAAAACCATTAGTCCCTACTGGGTTCGAAGACTGGTTGAAAACATTGGTTGCTACTAGGTTAGACAATGGTCTGGACGAAAACGTTGACCACTATTAGGTTACACCACTGTCACTGCAAGCGAGAGGGTCTGGGGAATAACCCCCGGGTTAGGTTTGTGTTGGTATGCAAAGCCTTATTAACACATAGAATTTAACAGGTATCATTTAAACCTTTAGTGTCATGCATGATGTCATGGACCTGACTAGGAGAATTTTGTAGTGTAATGAATCGCAATCTCTCAATTACTCCCATTCGCATATCCTTGTCAGGTGAGTGTGTTTCTTCTTTCCTCATTTCTTACTGCTTATTGAGAATGAATTTTTAGCCATATATAGCAACTTGGAAATTATACAGGGTCTTTATATTTGCTTGGCAAGGACATTCCCGCTCACGCACTCCGCCAGTGACAGCTCAGTTCCCGGCTGCCGGGCGCGCATATTTACGGCAGAATACAGTGCTTAAAATCAGTATCATGCATTTTCACTCACCATATTTACAGTAGATGCTGAAAATGTTCCCCATCCGCTGCCAACATAATCGGCATCTCCTTATGAAGCTTCCGGTTACCCCGGTTAATTTAGCTTCAGTAAGGAAATAGGCCTAATGACCTTAACATCTATTTTTATTGTTTACTGAACCTGTACGTGTGAATCAATTAGCCATTTGTTTTATTGTCCAATTTATAGGAATAGGTCTCCCTGGAAGTTTCACTCGAAACTTTTTTCCTGCACTTTATGTACGTATTGTGCAGATATACACGTTCAAGTAACGAATATTTCTCATCAAGCATTACAGCACTACACAATCACAATAAAACAACTGGCTAAGAGGTTCACACGTACAGGTTCAGTAAACAATAAACATAAACGGTAAAGGTCGTTATTTCCTTACTGAAGCTAAATTAACCGGACTAACCAGAAGCTTCATAAGCAGATGCCGATTATGTTTGGCAGCAGATGGGGAACATTTTCAGCATCTACTGTAAAAATGGTGAGTAAAAATGGATGATACTGATTTTAAGCCCGGTATTTTGCCGTATATACGCGCGCCCGGCAGCCAGGAACTGGCGGAGCGCGTGAACGAGAATGTCCTTGCCAAGCAAATATAAAGACCCCGTAGCATGAAATAGCCACACTGTACACCATCTCACTTTGGTCCAGGGTGTACACTCAATGTAAAACATGATTAATTAGTTGAGTCATTATAAGAAGAAAACATCTTGAATAAAACATTAACAAGCATTTTATAAACAAGTCGGAATCGGGAGTGCAATGGAAGTTCTAAAGCTTGCATGTGCATTGTAAAAGCTACAGACATAATCTAAATTCTGCCGTCGGCACTGTGAACGTTTCTCCATATTTTCTATTATATATGAAATGTGCCCCAACCCCACTGTAGGTATTAAAAATCCTATTTCTAAATATATTATTTTATAAAATGGGGGTCACCAGCCCTATCAATACAACTCGTTAAAATACACAAGTAGCCTATTAACAGGACTTGTAACCCCCATTTTATATTTATATAGAACATTTTGAATTACTACCTATGTCAATACAGAAAAAAAAAAAAACATGGTTTCAATCATGAGGAACTCCTCACTGTGGCTGTGACTTGGGAATGTTAGGCCCATTAATGAACATAATGCAATGATAATTATAGCTTAATACCTCAAAGCCTGGCCTGTTTGCCATCTCTTGATGAATACAGTACATTTGCATTTGTCAGTTGGCACAGGCTAGAGTAAAAGGTGGCTTTTCACCGATGTCTCAGTCTCACTCATGGCTGTGATTATATGGAAGCTACTGAGGTATGGGTGGTGCTTAGTAATGGCATTCGGGGCACAGTCAGTGCCTGTGAATGCTGTGAAAGGTTCTACTCATAGGGTTAGGACTACTGTTCTGACTCAGTGAGGAAAGCAATGGCAAACTACCTCACTCCTCTTGCCTAGAACGCCTCAAAATAGCGCTGCCTTGGGTTTCTGTGGGTATTTACTCGCATAACGTAACGGCGGTACTTTTTGAGGATCCAACCAGCCTTTGGGCTGACTACCTAACAGACAGACCTCAAAGCCCCCAATTTACCACACCTTAGTTCATCACCCAGCAGTTATCTGAGACAATATCCATGTTATAAGACTCACACAAAGTAAAATGGAGAAAGGAAAAGAAGAAAGTTTGTTCATCCAAGCATTCAGAGAAATCACAGTCAAGTGTATTACTAATGTTTATTAGGTTTTAAAATGTATGATCAGTTAACTCTGTACAGCAAGAAGAATGCACAACATTCTTTGCTTATCTGTCATCAAACCAGGTGTTATCAGTCAATCACACCCTAACCTTGCCAACATGCAAAGCATTCCAAACATAATGCAGGAAAACCATGCTATTAAGGTTATTCGATACTTACGTTAACAAAATTATCAGGAAACATGCCTCTTTTCCCCGCCAAAGTACCTTCCCACCATCCTCCAGGTTGCATGCGAATGTCAGTAATGATATCGCCCTTATGAAGTGTTAATTCATCACTTTCTTGTGCTACATAGTCGAATTCTACAACGGCCTCAGTTCTGTTTGGTTCCACTAAAACAATATTCAAAACCATATGAGAAATGTGAACACAAAGCACTTTCTAAACTAGTGTGCTAATTCTGCCCATAACAAATCCCTTCGTGCCATATATTTCTTTAAAAATCAACATGATAACAAGGCATAAAATACGAATACCAACCCATATTGTTATAAATTAAAACTACGTCAAAATAACACTACGTTGCTGTTGATAATTCACTTCCACTTGCTGTGAATTACATTACGATGGGTGAACTGATGTGCCCTGCCCTGATGATATCATACGTAAACATACGTAAACAACTGTGCTATATTCGCCATGTACACAAACGGGCGCATTTCTATGCACCAGCGATGAGAGAAACGGAGCGCATAGTAATTAACAGAGTGTAAATATTTATAACACCGCTTCATTGCACAATTCAATAAGCTTTCACATGTTTACTCTTCCAAAGTTCTATTAAAAGAAAGAAATGAAAGTTATACATCTAATGAATAGGAATTGAAGATTTTTTTAAATGCAATATGGATCACATTTATGCATTTGTATGTTTTACAGCATTTTAAAGTTGGTGTTCGAAGTATCTAAATTTCACTGTGTTAAATAATGCAAGCAAGGGAGTATACTCGTTAATGGGGATTTTACACCTCGGGCATATCCAACAAATGGCAAAAGGAAGATTTCTTGTCCTTTTATAAATGACGCGAAGAAATAAACATCTTAATATTATTTCGAGTCGCCTCCTTTGCATAGTGGTTCCCTGATTAGCTGCCACTCCGGAGGTCCGCGGTTCGATTCCCGGCTCTGCCACGAAATTTGAAAAGTGGTATGAGGACTCTAACGGGGTGTCCAAATGAGTAGCGGGGGTTCGATACCCATCTCAGCCATCCTCTAAATGGTTTTCCGTGGTTTCCCACTTCGTCTTCAGCAAATGCCGGCTACCGTAAGGCCACAGCCGCCTCCTCCCCACTTCCTTGCCTAACCCTCCACTCTTCCCATCCCTTCATCAGGCCCCTGTTCGGCTGGGCGCAGTGCTGGTCACACACGCCAGTTGTATCCCAGACCCAGAGTTTCAAACCCCAGGACACTGCCCTCAGTGGCGGTAAATGTGGGATCCCTCCCTTAGTCCGTGGGAAAAGCCACCCCAGGAGGGTAAAACGCTGGCGAATATTATTTCGAATGTATTACCTAGGGGGGAGGGGGCAGGCATACCCTAATTATTTATTTATTTATTTGTTTATTTTTCTTCCTGTCTATTTATGTGTATGGGACTTGTCCTTTCCCCCTGGCCTTCTATAAATTCTTTTAAGGTTTATGGTAAATTAATAATGAATGAAATTATTTAATTATTGCCAAAAGCAGTCCACCGTTAAACAATGTTAACTTATAATTCACTCAAATTTGTGGCATGTTAAAGAACCTTCCACTAATTACACCTGTGTGAAGCTAAATTAGGTTATGTTAAACATTTGACAAACGCTCTTAGGTTTCGACGTTCGTCGCCGGGAGCCGACTGCTGTGGCGTCTGGTAACCAGGTTCTGAACTAGGAGTCGCTGACGGTGGCGTTTGGCAGCAAAAGTAGGAACTACTTGAAAAAAATAATGTCTGCAGTCCTTACTTGAATTGAAAACAGATAACACACACCAATACAGTCATCACAATTAACACCGGTTATCAGACAGATTCTACACACACCTAAAGTACACGGGGCTACATGACCGCGTTATCGCAGCCCCTAAACTGAGGAACCAACTAACCATCACTCAAATTTACGGAAAATAATTACGTTCGGTAATTTCAAGATACGAGCGCCGCTGAGTCAGCGTCTCAGCGTTCGTTGTTTATAGCAGCAGGATCCTTGCAGAACGATATGAAGAACACAGCGATGACGGAGTGCCGTCTGCATCATTGGGCGCGCTACTTGTGTTAGACAGAATTTGTACTGTGAATTGTGAACAGAACGATTGGTTCCTCAGTTTAGGGGCTGCGACAACGCGGTCATGTAGCCCCGTGTAATTTGGGTGTGTGTAGATTCCGTCTGGTAACTGGTGTTAATTGTGATGGCTGTATTAGTGTGTGTTATTGTAATTCAGGTAAGGACTGCAGACGATAAATTTCAGGTGGTTCCTACTTTTGCTACCAAATGCTACCGTCAACGACACCGAGCTGTGAACTTGGCTACTAGATGCCACCACAAACGGCACCTGGCGGTGAACGTTGGAAATTATAGAGCGTTAACCAAAATAACCAACAAATTTAGCTTCACACAATTGTAGTCAGTGGAAGGTTCTTTTACATGCCATAAACATATATATATGACATCTCAGTATGCCTACCTTCGGAGGGGAAGTAAAGCCGGCAGTCCATGTCATAGATGTATGGCTTGTTAAAGAACCTTCCACTAATCACACCTGTGTGGAGCTAAATTATTATATAGGTTAAACATTTGACTAACGTTCTTAGGTTCCTACGTTCGTCGTCAATAGCCTACTGCGGTGGCATCTGGTAACTAAGTTCTGAACTAGTTGGACGTTGACGGTGGCGTTTGGCGGCAAAAGTAGGAACTTCTAGAAAAAATTAAATGTATGCAATCCTTACTTGAATTAAAACAGATAACACACACTAATGCAGTCATCACAATTAACACCGGTTATCAGACAGAGTCTACACACACCCAAAGTACAAGGGGCTACATGACTGCGTTGTCGCAGCCCCTAAACTGAGGAACCAACCAATAAATCTATGACATGGGACCGCCGGCTTTACTTCCCCTCCGAAGGAAGGCTTACTGAGGGATTTTTAACGCTCTTAAAAAATCCGACGACTTCGGCCTGGTTTGAACCCGTGATCTTGGGCATGGAAGCTCAGCATGCTACCAACTGCGCCACCGAAGCCGCCTGTGAACAGAATAATTACGAGCCTTACGGTAGTCGCATATGATGTGTAACATGTGACATGTTATCCCTTGTTAACAGTGAACTCTGTTGGTCATTGAAATAACTACTTGTAAAACTCCAGTGTCAAATCCACGTCAAATCCTTTCAGCAAATATGATATATTGAATATTTTCACACCAAAGAACGACAACTTGAAGATGATTTATTGTAGGAATATCTTTAATGGGGCCTCAAAACCTTGAAGTAATGTTGTATGCGATATAGATTCCACATAGCCACATGACCGACAGTACCTCGAGTGCTTACATTAAATAAGAATACAGCAAAAGTATGAAGATTTAATAAATAATAATTGTTTTCAGCAAATATGATATAATGAATATGTTCACACCAAAGAACGACAATTTGAAGATGGTTTATTTTAGGAATATCTTTAATGTGGCCTCCAAACCTTGAAGTAAACCGTATTCGATATACATTCCACATAGCCACATGACCGACTGTACGTCGTTGTACCAATCTCCGCCACCGCGCGCGCTCATAGTTTCCGTCCCAATTCCGTCCCTTTTCCAAAATCACCCCCACAAAAAGAAATACAGTATATGGAAAGATGTTACACATCAATGATGCACGAATTAAGAATTGTGTGTTTCTAATTGCTCCGCATCAGTCTGCTAAACGTAACGAGAGAGAGGAGAACTACTGTAGCTGAGTCATATGCTACCCGCGCGACTGCACCTGTCCACCAAGCAGCTTGACATCGTGACACAAGTAAGCAAACAAAAGTTTCCACTGCGACAATCTGTGGATGACTGCCTACAAGAGAAAGGAAAAGACTGGACCAAGGTGCAGATGGTGGGAATGCAGAAGACGATGGAGAGGCTTATGTTCCCAACAGGAGTGGCTCCTGATTAAAATTTTAGGGTGGGCCAGATGATATTATTGTTCTCTCATATTAAATATTGTTTTATACTTGACATTCATTGTTTAATATTGCTATTAATCATTCCACACAACGCAACATTTGAAACGAGTTTTAATAAATTGTTCATGCATTATAAACTGGACTCACATGGCTCCTTTATTCGTAAATATTTTCTCCACTCACGTGCTTCGATGAAGCAAATTTATGTATCAGCTTGGTTCATGAGGTCCTATTTTTTAATTTCTAATTTTTTGTTATGTGGTATAGAAGAAAATGGATGTGCAAATAAAAATTCCACTTTCATTTTCCTATTTCGCACACAATCAGCATATTAAACAACTACGTACCGTAACACAAATGTTAAAAACACATTCATTTATAGAAATTAATTTCATCCACAGAACTCAGTATGTATGTATGTATGTATGTATGTATGTCTACCACTTATTATTCCCGTTTTCCAACGGGGTCGGGGATGAGATGCGATTGAAGTCTTTGTGGCGATGATTTTTACGGCCGGATGCCCTTCCTGACGCCAACCTCATGAGAGGAGTTAATGAGAGATGAAATGAATGATGGTGAATGAAACTGGGCAAGGATGTGGAAGGAAGCGGCCGTGGCCTGTCAGAAGGTACCGTCCCAGCATTTTCCTGGTGTTGAAAATGGGAAACCACGGAAAACCATTTCAAGGACGGCCGACGGTGGGGCTTGAACCCACGCGTCTACCGAGTCAGCAGAGAGCTTGACCCCATGACCTAATGCTGAGCTTTAGCCAGCGTAGCCACTACATCTACAGAACTCAGTAAGACTCTTATATTATACTTGGAACACCAGACAACTGAAAATGTATAAATATATTTTTGTCTAATGCCATCCAGCTGTGAACAATGGCTGAATACCTGTTTCAGGGCGTGGGATGGGGTGGACCCTTCTCCCGTAATCGGGTTTGACCCTCAGGAAGTGAAATGCAGGAAGCAATGCTATGGGCCAATTCCCCCAGGCCCTTGAAGAGAATGTGAAATCCCTTCATAGCACAGAAGAATTCGCGTGTAACACTGTGCTATGTCGACTGTTTCCTCACCCGGCCCATCAAGCCATATACTTTACATGGGAGTTTCTGTGCAGCGGCCCTCGCTATGACAATGAGACTGTCAGGATCTTGGGTTAGGGATGAGTAGTGTATACTGAACTCGTTTTAGAGATTCTAGAAGGGAAAATCTGTAATTAAAGGTATTTTTTAAAGATATCAATGCAACAAATTGTTTTGCAATACGGCCCTGGGTGGGCGAGGCCCTTTCGGCCCTTAATAACGCACCGCCCCTGGTTCCAAATATACCCGGCCTGTGGCTGGAAGCTGTGCAAGATGATGATGATGATGACAGTGCAACCCCGTAACCTACGAATAAGAGAGCATACTGTTTGATAATAGTACATTATGCAACGAGCCTATAATGGCAATAATTAAGACACGAGTATGTTTATAAATCGAGCGTATGCGAGTTTAATAATTTCCATAAGAGTGTCTTAATTACCATTATAGGCGAGTTGCATACGACTGTTTATATTCGACGATAATTATTATAACTATTTTATGTTCGAACATAAATATTCATAAATATCTATCGAGATTTCGCCAGTTTTATGTACTGAACAGAGCGCAATTGACCATGGCCTCCTCGATTACTCCACTATGACACTAGGCCACGCAGTGAAATTTAAATAAGAAGGTCGTGGAAGTCAGCGCAGGTGCGAACTATCCTTACCTAATTGGTCACAAAACTGTTTCTTGAGCTCTGATTGGTGGGAGAAACTGTTTCATAATGAAAAAGAAAATAGTGTTATAATGAGCCTCATCGTAGTACAGTTTTCTGACATATAATAGTCAGGGTCGAACATAAACTGAATTATATGGTACTTAAGAACACTTTACGATTAGTTCATATCTCTTTTACAAAACAATCTACAGTGTATTAACAGTGACAGCGGGGGTAGGCAAATCATCAGTGTATGGGGGGGATCCACCCAACTCAATTGTGTGGCGATGTCCATCACTTGGAAGACATTCCCCACGGGCAAGGTTGCGATATCAGAAGGCTAATGATTCAGAAACCTTGAGCTTACCGTCACCCAGGAACTTTCCTCTCATTCCAACTGTGTGGAGACACTAATTCCTGATTCCTCTCTCATAATGATGATGTTATTGGTTATACACCTCTTTTAACTACTGCGGCTTTCTGAGACGCCGGGATGCCGGAATTTCGCATCGAAGGGGATCTTTAACGTACCAGTAAATCTACTGACACGGCTCCCTCGCATGCCAGCTAACTGCAGCAGGATTTGATCCTGAAACCTTGGACACAGCAGGCGAGAACGTTACCGCTGAGCCACGTAGCCAGTGTTCAGGTAGTTATTATACGATTGGAATAAAGTACAAGGACAGGAGGGCGCTCTACAGTCTATACAGAAACCAGACAGCAGTCATTCGAGCTGAAGGACATGAGAGAGAAGCTGGTATTCATAACGGTTTTTTTTTTCGTGTAGCCTCCTGAGAGGCCGAGTGCAGGTCTTTCTAGTCGACGCCCGTGGGTGACCTGCGCGTCGGGATGAGAGATGGAAAGGATGAAGATGAATGAAACTGGGCAAGGATGTGGAAGGAAGCGGCCGTGGCCTGTCAGAAGGTACTGTCCCAGCATTTGCCTGGTGTTGAAAATGGGAAACCACGGAAAACCATTTCAAGGACAGCCGACGGTGGGGCTCGAACCCACGCGTCTACCGAGAGCTCGCGTAGCCACTACTGTCGGTTATTCATAACGGTGTAAGGCAAGGCTGCAACTTATCACCCATACTTTTCAATCTTTACATTGAACAGGCAATGAAGGAAATTGGAGAAAAATTCAAAGTGGGAGTGAAGATTCAAGGAGAAATAATTTCAACTCTGAGATTTGCCGATGGCATCGTCATCTTGGCCGACACACCTGAGGATTTGAAAGAGTTTTTGAATGGTATAAACACCGTCTTGAGGAAAGAATTCATGATGAAAATTAATAAATGTAAAACAAAAATATTGGAATGCAGTCGAAATAAATCAAATTGCCAGGTGGAAAACTAAAGGAAGTAGGAGACTTCTGTTACTTAGGAAGCAAAATAACCAGTGATGGACGAAGCAAAGAGGATATAAAAAGTAGGTTGGCTCAGGCAATGAAAGCATTTCTACAGAAAAGGAATCTGTTGACATCGAATATAGATTTAATTATTAGGAAGACATTTTTGAAAACCTTTGTCTGGAGTGTGGCGCTCTATGGAAGTGAAACTTGGACTGTTGGAGCAGCAGAAAAGAGGAGAATTGAAGCATTTGAGATGTGGTGTTACAGGAGAATGCTGAAGATCAGATGGGTAGATAGGGTTACAAACGAAGAGGTATTAAGACGAGTGGGAGAGGAGAGATGTTTCTGGCGACTGCTAATGAAGAGAAGAGATAGGTTGGTAGGACACAACTAAGACACCCTGGAATAGCAAGCTTAGTTATGGAAGGTGGGTCGAGGATAAGAACTGTAGGGGTAGACCAAGGTTAGAATATGTTAAACAGATTGCCTCGGATGTAGGGTGTGGTAGCTATGTAGAGATGAAACGATTAGCTCAGGACAGGGAGGCGTGGAAAGCTGCATCAAACCAGTCAAAAGACTGAAGACTCAAACAACATATTCCATTTAAGGAGAATATCCCGTGGCGTAGCTGCTACAGGTCTGGTGGTTTGAATCCCAGCATCGCTAACGGCGACCAACTTGAGTGCCAATATTTCCACATTCCTTCCGGACAATTGCCGGGTTGGTACTTCAGCCTAAACCCTGAATACAGTAACATCACACTATTGGTCACCTCAAAAACACAGGTTATCAGTCATCTCCACCACACACCATAGTACACGGAGCTAGTGACCCAACGGCAGCTCGTCCAAATGCGACTGGAGGTTCTAAAGTATAGCAGCTAGCATTATTGGCTGTCACCCCGGAGGTCCAGGTTCGATCCCCGGCTCTGTCAAGGAATACATTCTAGTCTGAGGGCTGAAATGGGATACACTCAGCCTCGTGAGGAAAAATGAGAGGAGGTGGGTTCGATTCTCACCTCAGCCATCCTGGAAATGGTTTTCCGTGGTTTCCCAATTCTACTTCAGACAAAATGTCAGGATGGTTCCTAAATTAAGGTCACGGTCGAATACTTTCCAATCCTCGCATCAATTACAAATTCACAAACACAAAACACAGGTTATCAAATTATATACCCTGTAACATTTCTATGTGATTCGGGGGTGGCGGTAATTAATTACCTAGAGAGATTCTTTTCTATAAATATATATTTACTTCTCGTTCTCTTCACTTTTCATATCACAATAAACATCCACTTCCATATTCTAAATGCATTAAACTAATCCCCTTCTTCTTTTTCTATATCCAAACCTCCTTCCCACATAAGCAACTTTCTACTTCATTTCACAACCAACTCCTTAGCCAATATTATTTACCTTTTTCAAACAATAATCAGACCTAACACTGTCTAACCAAGTCATCTAATAACAAAAAATCAACAGACAATAGGAAAAGGAACATCTATGTCAATGAGGAACTCAAATTAGCATGGCCCCCTCCCACCTCACTACTAGATCATTACAAGGAATACAATAGGTCTATGCTCAATACTCCTTGCAATGATCTATCAGCAAAAAGCTTCGAAGGTAGCCATGCTATAACCTCAGACCTATAAATGAACAGTTACAACCCTGCGGCATGACCGTGCACCACGGCCGCGGGGATCCGGACATCACAGGTTCTAATCTCGGCGCTGATAGCGGCTATCCTGATTTGGGTGTTTCCATACTTCCATCAGGTTAGTACCTTATTTCAAGTCCCGAGGCGCCTACCCTACCCCTGTTCCTAATACAGACAAGTTCAGCACACACCCAACTACATGGGACTGATGACCATGATGTCCCAAGCCTCTCAAATGAATTAACAACAAAATAATCTTCACACGTAAAACTACAAACTTCCTTTTGTGTTTCCTTATTATTGAACGAGGTCGGGGATGAAAGTCTATGTGGTGGGTGGTTTTTACAGCCCGATGCACTTCCAGACGACAACCTCAGGAGAGGAGTTAATGAGATGTGAAATCTCTACTTAGTATAAAACAAAGTCCCCGATTCTTGGATGTCACGGGTAATCTCGAGAACCACTGGATGGATTTTGATGCGGTTTTCACCATTCTGTAAAGGATTTATCCAGGAAGGTTTCTGTAGAAAATAATTTATTTATGATCAAAGGAAGCCAAGCAGTAACGATTTCAGTGAAAACGTCGAAAAAAACTGGCGTCCGTGCGCTTTTAAGCTTACGCTGAGCAAACCGTTAAAAATATCAATATACTATGAGTGTAAGAATTGTTCAGCATGAAAAGTTCTACAAAAAAGTCCGTGAGAGCATATGTCTACCTTCGATACATTGGACGGAAGGGGAATGTGCTTCATGCACCTCGCCATTCTTAAATTACGTCTGACAAGAATTCGTTGCACATGCATAGCTATGATAATATAATTAATAGTCCAGTCAGTGTATTTAACCCATCATGCCTAGCGCTTATCACGTAATGCATTCATAACTGTTACCGGGCGAAGCCGGGGCGGGTTGGTAGTGAATGAAATGAATGCGGAAGGAAGCGGCCGTGGCCTGTCAGAAGGTACCATCCCAGCGTTTGCATGGAGTTGGGGCTGAATGCACCGAGGGTTTGTAGCGCTCAGATACGAGCAGAGTCAAATCTGTGTTTGTTGTTTTCTACAGTACTTTTCATTTGGCATTGTGTTTCTTTTCTGCCTTTACTTTTGGCTTTCTACTTTTTTCTCGAATTTTGCTTTTTGCTTTCTGTTTTTTTTTTTGTTTATTTGTTTTGTAGGCCTATTTCCTTTCTGTTTTCTGCTTTTGCTTTTGTTCTCAAATTTTGCATTTTTCTTCCTGATTTTTTATCATTTCAAATGATCTTGTCGACTTCATCGTTATGCGTTACGGTTACGGCGTGTATGACGTCATCATGTTGTTCAGTGCATATGCACCGAGTCTGAGTGTACTCCTGGGGTCTGCGATAGGGAGACGGCGAGTGCTTGACGTCACGCAGCAGAGTGCACCTCCCGCTCTCCGTTCCCCGCGCGGGAAGCCTAAGTTAATGGGTAATGGAGTCTGTTGAAAGAGTCCTGAGCGAAGCGAGAAGCCCTCCTCAGACTTTCTAACATGTGTAGCATTTGTAGCATGGGTCATTTGAAATGATATAAAGTCTAGTCTCTCAGACTGACTGTATCTTCTTCTTCGTCGCGAATGGGTCTCTTAGGACCACGCGGAATCAACAATGGTTAGCCTTTCTTGCAGCCCAGTACTCCTTCATACGCAACGAATGGGTTTGCTTCCGTTGTGCAGACCAGATATGGTGGTATGGCCGTCTTTCTTCCTCCTCGAAACCCCGTGTGAGTGCAAGTGTTCTAATGACATTTCGGTCTAGGAGATTTGGCGATCCTAATTCTTGCAAGTCTTTTTCAGTCTGTTTGTACCAATTTGATCTAGTTGTTTTGTTTTTCAAGTATGTGTGAATTTTGTGAGTTAGTCTATTTGGGTCCATTCTTTCCAGGTGCCCCAAGAATTGGATTCGTCGCATACGCATTTTGTCTGTGATTTTGGAGATGGTTTTATATATTTCAGCATTTGGCTTTGGAAGATGAACACCATCTTTGATTCTCGGCCCTAAGATTTTCCTCATTATTTTACGTTCCTTCACTTCCAACTGATCTCGAAGTGTTCTATGTTGAAGAGTGAGAGTTTCTGAAGCGTAGAGAGCTTCGGGCCCGAGCACTGTTGTATAATGTTGAATTTTGCATTTCCAGGAAAGACTCTTTTTGTTGTAAGTATTTTTCGTTAACTGAAAAGCAGTTTCCATTTTTTGAATTCTTGTTGTAATGGACCTCTTCTCATTACAATTGTCGGTAATCCATTCACCCAAATATTTAAATTCCTTCACACGAGATATATGGTCAGTACCAATTTCAATTTCAGATGGGGCATTCTTTATATCTGTCATAAATTTTGTTTTATCAAATGAGATTTGCAATCCAATTTTCTTTGCTTGTTCTTGTAGAAGTTCAAGTTGGTATTGCGCATCAGAGATGTTTTGGGCAATTAATGCCATGTCATCAGCAAATGCCAAACAGTCTAATTCTATGCCTTTAAGTTTTGGTCCTATCCTATGCGTCGGTGCACCTGCTTTTCGCCATTCTCGTACAACCTTCTCTAGTGCACAATTAAAAAGCAACGGGGACAATCCATCTCCTTGTCGGACTCCTGTGTCAATGGGGAATTCTCTGCTCAGTTCTCCCATAAATTTAACCTTAGATTTGGTTTCCATGAGTGTTTCCTTAATAATATTTGTTGTCTTTTGATCTAATCCAAATTCTTTGAGTATTTCGAAAAGGGATTCACGGTCGATGCTATCATACGCCTTTTGGAAGTCAACAAATGTAATGACATAGTGTTTGTTCGATGTATTGCGGAAATATTTCATTGAGTTTTTTAAATTGATAATTTGTTCCACACACGACCTGCCTTTCCTGAAACCACCTTGGTATTCACCGATTACTGGATCCAATTGAATTTCTGCACGATTCAGGAGAGCTTTAGACAAAACTTTGTATGTTATGGATAGTAATGAAATTCCACGATAATTGTTGGGATCCGTCCGATTTCCTTTTTTGTGCAAGGGATGTATGAGTGCCATCTTCCAGTCAGCGGGTATTTTTTCAGTTCGCCAAACTTCTTCTAAAATTTCTTGGAGTTTTACGATGAGATTTTCTCCTGCATTTTTCCACAACTCTGCAACAATTTGGTCTTCCCCCGACGCTTTGTTGTTTTTCAATGATTTAATAATCTCTCTTATTTCCTGAACGTTGGGTGGATGAGAATCTTGGTTTTGTTGCGTGTGGATAAATGTGAATGTTTCTTGAGGTTTCTCACAATTGAGCAATACCGAAAAGTAGTTTGCAAGGATTTCACAGTTTTCTGTGTTACTATGAGCAATATCCCCATGTTCATTTTTGAATTGAAGTGATGGAGGGGAATATTTAGTGAGCTTCTGGCGAAAAGTTCTATAGTAGTTTCTAGAATTATGTTGTTTGAAGTCAGCTTCTATTTCTTGTAATATTTTGTTGTCATTCTGCTTGCGAATTCTTCGTATTGATTTTGTGACTGTTCTTCTGACATCCTTCAGATCTTGCAGAGTCTTAGGAGTTTTGTTGCAAGACCAATTGTGCCATGCCTGTTGCCTGAGCCTTACAAGGTCATCACATTCGGCTGTCCACCACGGATGTTTGCGTGTTCTCATGTGTGGTGCTATTTTCTCGGCTGTTTTTATTAATCCTGCTTGGAGCTGTTGCCAGTTTTGTGGATTCAATTGTTGAGTCTCGTTTTTAAATTTATCATTTGAATATTTTGAACATCATATTTACGGGGTGGGATTTTCTGAGAGAATCGCCTTTTCTCTGGAATAATATTTAATGAAAATTTTGTAGGGTAATGGTCAGAATCCAAAGCTAACCCCTTAAGGACTTGAAGTTTCATTATTTCGAGAGTATTTACTCTGGAGATCAGCACATGGTCCAGTTGATATTCTCCTAACAGTGGGTTAGGTGACACCCACGTCTTGGACTGAGAGGTTTTCTTTTTGAAAAATGTTGATTTGAAGAATAAGTCATGGTTCTTGCAGATTTCAAGAAGACGCATACCATTCCGATTGGTCTGATAATGTCCTGACCATTTACCTACCCAATATCTATATTTTTTTTCTTTGCCAATTTGGGCATTAAAATCACCCATAAGTATTTTAACATGATTCCTCGGGATTCTTTGAAGTATATCATCTAATTGGTTCCAAAATTCTTGGACTTTTCCTACAGCCTTTCTGTTGGCGATATTAGTTGGGGCATGTCCATTAATGAGAGGGTAAAATTTGTTTGCTGATTTTATTGTCATGGTGGAGAGACGACCGGAGGGAGAGTGGAAGGTTGTAACTGAATCAAGTAAGGAATGATGGACTATAAATCCAGTACCAAATTGTGGGCAATTTTTCATAGCTCGTTCTCCTGGCTTCCCTTTGTAAATCCTGTAACCTTCAGAATTGAAAGGATATTCATCTGTAAATCTAGATTCTTGAAAAGCAATAATCTTGATTTTACGTTCTCGTGATTTGTCTAAAATGGATTTGAGTTTCCCCATCTTCAAGAGAGAATTTTCGTTAAATGTCATTAGCCAAATCTTTGACTTAGGTTTAATTTTCCTACGGGGTGTCGAGGCACTCCGACTTACCTCATCGTACACGTCTGTGGTCTCCCCAGAATCCGAATAGACCACTTGCGGTTTTTCAACCGTGGGATTTGACCCACTGGGGTAAGTTGTTTTTGAACGTGCTACATCCATGTTGATTAACTTGGATTAGGGATTTGACTAGAATTGAGGTTCTAGTCGGGTTAAGCTCAGAGTTCCACTTCTGAGTGTTATTAATCAGCCGCCACTAACATGTGGAACAGACGCTGTCGGAGTATCGCCACTAACATGTGGAACCGTCATACCCCTAAGACTGATATATGACCTCCACATACCTTTTACTCATTAACCCGAGCACTGGGTTGCCCCTTCCGCCAATTATGCTGTACCGAAAGTTACCTTCTCCACCATAAATGCCGTTGAGGTCTTCACCGTTACCCTGGTAAGGGGCCCTTACATGGTACTACCAGTCGGGCCAACTGGACCATGGTTTTTTTAAGAGGTGTTACTCCTCTATCACTCACCTTTTGTCCTGGCTTGTGACAGGCAGAACCTGGCTTCCCAAACAATGGGTCCAGGTTGGCAGGTTTACTGACTGTATCATTTTTATTTTTATTTCGTTTTGTGTTTCTTTTC
Organism: Meconema thalassinum; assembly: GCA_946902985.2. Taxonomy (NCBI): domain Eukaryota; kingdom Metazoa; phylum Arthropoda; class Insecta; order Orthoptera; family Tettigoniidae; genus Meconema; species Meconema thalassinum. The sequence goes on from OX336395.1 coordinate 344,056,163, forward strand.
TGCTTTTGTTTTCAAATTTTGCTTTCTGTTTTTGTCATGTGTTTGTTTTCGCTTTTTGCTTTGTGCGGGGGACAAAATTAGACAATCAAAGAAACCAAATCTACACGTGTTCATATTTGATCTCGATAGCATGTGCACCCCTCAATGTGCTTACACAAGTAAAGATAAATGTTCTCAAATATAAACGTGCATAATCCAGACGTTTGTCATCAAACCAATTTCTTTTAAATTCCAGTCATTCAGAAAGACTAGACGTTATATCATTTCAAATGACGCATGCTACAAATGCTATACATGTTAGAAATGCTCAGGAGGGCTCTTTCAACAGACTCCATTACCCATTAACTTAGGCTTCCCGCGCGGGCACCTCTTTAAGGGTCACCCTGTATTTGATTGAATCTAACATAATGTACATCTCGTTAAGTGTCACCCTGTATTTTGCTCTGACATCTTGTACACCTCTTTAGGAGGCACCCTGTATTCTTATCTGGCATCTTGTATATCTCTTTAGAAGTTGGAAAAGGGTGTACCTAATGGATGTGGTACATCCTAAGGGATTTAGATAGAATGAGGTTTCGGGCACAAGAGGTGATAATGAAGGACAGTGCGGGAAAATACCAAAATGTTAAGATTTAGATTTAACTGATATTTATTTAATATAAAGCAAATATATTGCAAGGAATGAATAGTTTCAAGGAGATTACTTTAAAATTGACAATAAAAAATAGTAACCATTAAAAATTACTCGTTTCTCCAGGAAACGTAAATTGAGCTGTAACTAACTTTAAAGGATTAAATATAAAATTACTGAATAAAAGAAGCATAATAATTTAAATTCATCCCAGAGTAGAATTAAAACAGAATACTCTTCTGACGGAAAGAATCCGGACAGAGTGTAAGAAGTGAAAGGGTTACCACCTCTTCTAATGTATGATACAGGAAGTATCAGATCTCCTTGACCATCTTCCGAAGGTAGGCCGGCTGCCGGAGGTCATCAGTAGCTGGCGGTAATTTAGTGCGCCCGCTCGGGCTTGTGCGAGGTCAGTCAGGCATACTCCAGGGTTCCGGGTTCGGAACTAGAGTTGATGATGGTAGATTCTCCTTAAAAAAGCGACCAGCATAGAGAGGCTCTTGGTAGTACCTCCCGCGGCTGGTGAAGTGATGTCCTTAGAATCAAGATTTGCAGAGTAGATCCGTGTTGAAGATTTTGGTTGAAGTGCAGGCTGATGAATTTAGACTGCCCGGCCAGGCAGCCAGGTCCAGCAGAGAGATTATGCCGGCGGAGAAGAGACTCCGGCAGCAAGAGGTACCCCGAGAGGGCAGTAACCCCAGCAGGTATGACGTGAGCAGGTGTGATCAGTTGAGAAGAGTGGACGAGAGTAGACACTGTAGGCCGGGAGACTTAAGGCTATATAGCGGTAGTGACGTCAGCGCGCCGAACCTTCTAGCATGAAGGTGTGGCGAGAGAGCAGCCAATCACAGCACAGCCCCATGCACATTGCGAGCGTTACCGCTGGAGAGAGCTCAGTACTCGTGAGAAAATGTGACGGTATGGTACGTCTAGAAAGACACTACAGAAAAAAGGTGAGTTGACATGAATATTACAGAAAAGCAATTAAATTGAAACACCAATATTAAACAAATCAGAACACCGCGTTCAGACTGCAATTCACGAAATTAAAAATAATGGGGCAGAAAAATTGAACGTGTGTTTCACACCGTAAGGGAAACATAGCCAACAAAAAACATTCGCCAAGCGAACAGAAGTCACCTTGTATTCTTGTGAGACATCTTGTACACCTCTTTAGGAGTCACCCTGTATTCTTGTCTGACATCTTGTGAACCTCTTTAGGCGTCACCTTGTATTCTTCTCTGCCATCTTGTACACCTCTTTAAGAGTCACCTTGTATTCTTCTCTGCCATCTTGTACACCTCTTTAAGAGTCACCCTGTATTCTTTTCGCTTCGCTCGAAGCCCCGGGTCGCTCGACGGCCCAGGAATCTTTCAACAGACTCCATTAACCATTAACTAAGGCTTCCCGCGCGGCAGCTTGACGTCACCGTCTCCGTCTCCGTAACGCATAACTTTTGACTCAAGCATAACGATGAAATCGACAAGATCATTTGAAATGATAATAAAAATGTCATCAAATTACGTTTTTTTAAATTATTTGGCTCTGGGGTGGGGGCTTGACCCCTCTAGTTACGCCACTGCCCAGAGATGCTCTATTACAAGGTGAGAAAACGCTTGACGAACGAAACTAGACATCTAATTTAGCCGCCCCCTTCCCGCCTTCCTTCGCCCCCCCCCCCTCCCTCACCCAATTCAGCTGACAAGTGTATGCATAATTCATGTAATTTATTTCAGGCACTAGGAAATTAATTGCTGTTCCTCCCTCAATCTATAAGGTGCGTTCAAAAAGTAACGAGCCGGAGGCTGTAATGTGCAAACCGCTGACGACATCGGCTAATCGTGGCGTGTGTAACGAGATGTGGTTCCGACCAGCGCGTGGAAGGTCACAGCCCGTCGCTAGAGGGCGCGCGTGCACATCACGTGACGATACAAAGCGAGCAGCAGCATGCATCAATCGTCCAACGCTGCCAGTCCATTGCAAACAGTGACATGGAGGCGTCAAACGAAGAGCAAAGATGTGTTGTTCGGTTTCTGACAGCGAAAGGAGTAGGAGGAACGGACATTCATCTTCGAATGTCACAAGTGTACGGCGAACACTGCATGTCCCTTGCAAGGGTCAAGGCGTGGCTCAAGCGCTTCAGGGAATGACGGGTGTCGTTAGCCGATGATGCCCGGTCTGGGGCATCCCCCTGCATTACCAATGACAACGTCCAGCTGGTTGACGCACTCATTACCCAGGACCGCCGAGTGACAGTGAACGCCATAGCCGCCGTGGTCTGATTGAGGGTCGGAAGTGTGCACACCATCGTGAAGGAACGACTGCACTTGCGGAAAGTGTGTGCCCAATGGGTGTCCGACAGTCTTCAACCACACCAGGAAGCATGTCGAACGGCCCACTGTCTTGGTCTTATTTCATTGTAAATATACATGTTTTAATTGTGAGGCATTTAAAGAGTAAGTGAGTGCGTTATGCTGAACCTGTAGGTACCCCATATGTGTAGGTTGGTGTTAATGGGACCATATTTTCGGTACAAAACTGGAATGGGATCTTAGCAGAATAATATAGGGACGGTTTAGGCTGTGTAATGTGCATTAAAATGTGGAAATGTACATATTCTGTAGAATTTAAAAGTTTTTTTTTCATAATGACAATGACTTGTGTTATTGAAACTGAAACCAATAAACCATTCTAATAATGAATTTCTTGTAGAATTATAAATTCTGGTGGTTGATGTTATGTGTAGTGTGTGTAGATTAAATACAAATTTAGTAATTTTATTACATATTTTCTCTAGCTACTCTGAAATCCTAGAGTGCCCCTTCCGAGGTGAACTTCTGGATCCTCTACTGCTTGGACATCGCGGTCATTTTGACCCGTGTACTTGGGTGTGTGGAGAATTGTTCTGATAACTTGTGGTGTTTGTTGTAGTCTTTCTTAGGGGCCCTAAGAAACTGGCTCTAAGTACAGATATATAGGTCACAATGCCGTAATGAAAGCATTGAGAAATACAGTGTGTACAAAATATACAAAAATTGGATTGGAATTGTCCCTCAGAAAAAATCTAGAATCAAGAAATTAAAACAATAAAAACGAAATGAAGGCAAAGAAAGACGGTGTACATTATCACAGCCACTAGAAATAAGACGAAGTTGTGGTGTTGGAGAATCAAAGCATAGAATCATGAATATTTGTTTATTCGTATTGTAAGTATCGCGCACGCTTCAATGCGTATGAACTTAGTGCGTTTGCACTTGTTGCCATGGTAACTGCGTATTAGAAACCTGTTCAAGCTAATTATTTCCATAAAGACCCCCAGCCAAAAAAAAACCAACAACAACAAGTAGTTCATATATCCTACTTATGTTAATTGCCACTATCAACATACAAAATTTCAGTTTGATTGCTGTAATAGATTCGTAGATATTGAGAACCGACTAAATATTGCGGATGGTTGCCATGTTGGATTTTTATATATGTATGTGTACGTGTCGTATTCAAACTTCAATCGCATGAGTAGGACACAAGAAGTAAAAACGAGATTTTAAAATTTCGCACAGCTTCCATCTTGTGGTTATGGAAACAATTGAAATAAATTAGATACCAGTGGACTAACATTTGTATAAGGATTTACTGTACCAAGTTTCACTGCACTCGCATGGTTAAATTGCGAGACACGTTCATGTGAATATTTATACTTCGCGTCGCCGCCATATTGGATTTGTGATCACCAGGTTATTGAAAGTCCTATAGGTGAACTTATGTTCATAGCCCCTATGAACATAAAAAAACTCAGTTTGATTGCTGTAATAGATACGTAGATATTGAGAACCGTCAAAATATTTCGGATGGTCGCCATGTTGGATTGTTATATGTATAGGCCATAGAGTCATGTATCATTAAAGGAAAATTATTGCGTAGGTTCATTATTCAAACTTTCACTACGATCGTATGATTACGACACAAGAAAAAAACTTAATTTTAAAATTCGCGCAGCCGCCATCTTGAGGTTATGTTAACAATTGAACTAAATTAGATACCTGTGCATTTCATGTGTATAAACATTTACTGAACCAAGTTTCATTGCGTTTGGATAATTAAATCACGAGAAAAGTCTATTTAAAACTTTCAACTTTTATCTCCGTACAAAATTTCAGGGTGATGCCAGTAATAGTTTCAGAGATATAGAATGCCGGTGAAATATTTCGCACAGTCGCCATCTTGAGGTTAGATTAGATTAGATTAGATTTTTACTTATCCATTTGATCAATTACACGTATGCAATACATTTTTGATATAGGACACATCAGAATTTACATCTATAAAATAAAAGTACTAATAGGTATATAATACTAATACTATAACTATTTATAACTTATTATAATAACAGATCTTAAGAGATACAACCTTATTGGACAACTATTTATACCTTACTCTATTATCACAATATGAAAACTTAATTCTATACATCCAACAACTTACAGCTAGGTATTACAATTAAGATAGAAAAGTAAAATATAATTATAGATTTCATCGCTCCTGCATGCTAAGATATTCAACTACAGAGTAAAAACAATGGCACTGAAGATAAGCTTTCAACATTCTTTCAAAGGTTTTTATTTTTGGGGCAAATTTTATATACTGGGGTAGTTTATTGTATAATTTAACTCCTGTGTGAAAAGTTCCTTTTTGATATATGCTTGTGTGTGTGGTGGAAATAATATGAATGTTTTGATTTTGGCTTGTGTTATGGCTATGAACGTCATTGTTTGTTTTAAGAAAAACGTCTTTATTCATTAAATTCCTTTTAAAAAACATAATACTTTCAAAGATATGAATGCAGGGCAGTGGGAGTATGTTTAAACGTTTAAACAGAGGTCTACATGATTCTCTAGTGTTTACATTTGCCATAATTCTAAACGCCCTCTTTTGTATCCTAAACGTGCTTAGTACATCTTAGTATGAATGGAAATAAGCAAAATAAGTATTTCTTAATGTGTGCATGCTAGTGCAGGTTTTCAAAATACGTAACGCAAAGCACATCGAGTTCAGTTTAGTATTCAGATATTGTATATGTTTATTCCATTTCAAGTCATGTTGTATCCATAGTCCTAAAATCTTTGTTTCTGATTTATTTTCTATTTCATGACCATTTAATGTTATATTGGGCGTCGCAGGATTCCTATTCTGTATAGTGTGAAAATTTAGACATACTGTTTTTTTATAGTTTATTATGAGGCGATTATCTTGTGACCATTTGGTTAACTCTTCTGTAACAGAGTCAGCAGACTGCTGTAAGACCTGCTTAGTTTCACCTTTTATTACGAGTGTTGTATCGTCCGCAAACAAAATTTCCTTATGAGAATCAACGTTCTGTGGTACATCATTGATATAGAAGAAAGAGTAGTGGGCCCAAAACCGATCCCCGGGGTATTCCAAATTTTATAATACCCTCATTGGACAATGTTTCATTAAGTAATCTGGTTCCATCATCCTTGTGTCTCAAGCTTACTATTTGTTTACGTCTTGTTGTTGTTGTTGTTGTTTGAGTCTTCAGTCTTTTGACTGGTTTGATGCAGCTCTCCATGCCTCCCTGTCCTGAGCTAATCGTTTCATCTCTACATAGCTACCACACCCTACATCCGAGGCAATCTGTTTAACATATTCTAACCTTGGTCTACCCCTACAGTTCTTGTCCTCGACCCTTCCTTCCATAACTAAGCTTGCTATTCCTGGGTGTCTTAGTATGTGTCCTACCAACCTATCTCTTCTCTTCATTAGCAGTCGCCAGAAACATCTCTCCTCTCCCACTCGTCTTAATACCTCTTTGTTTGTAACCCTATCTACCCATCTGATCTTCATCATTCTCCTGTAGCACCACATTTCAAATGCTTCAATTCTCCTCTTTTCTGCTGCACCAATAGTCCAAGTTTCACTTCCATAGAGCGCCACGCTCCAGACAAAGGCTTTCAAAAATGACTTCCTAATACCTAAATCTATATTCGATGTCAGCAGATTCCTTTTTTGTAGAAATGCTTTTCTTGCCTGAGCCAACCTACTTTTTATATCCTCTTTGCTTCGTCCATCACTGGTTATTCTGCTTCCTAAGTAACAGAAATCTCCTACTTCCTTCAGCTTTTCACCTGCCAATTTGATCTCCATAGAGGTTTCTGATTTATTTCGGCTGCATTCCAGTATTTTTGTTTTACATTTATTAATTTTCATCATGAATTCTTTCCGTAAGACGGAGTCCATACCATTCGAAAACTCATTCAAATCCTCAGGCTTGTTGGCCAAGATGACGATGTCATCAGCAAATCTCAGAGTTGAAATTATTTCTCCTTGAATCTTCACTCCCACTTTAAATTTTTCTCTAATTTCCTTCATTGCTTGTTCAATGTAAAGATTGAAAAGTATGGGTGATAAGTTGCAGCCTTGCCTTACACCTTTCTGAATACCAGCTTCTCTCTCATGTCCTTCAACTCGAATGACTGCAGCCTGGTTTCTGTATAGATTGTATATCACCCTCCTATCCCTGTACTTTATTCCAATCGATTTCAAAATGTCAAACAATTTAGTCCAATCAACGTTATCAAAAGCCTTTTCTAAGTCTACAAAAGCCATGAACGTTCTCTTATCTTTCCTTATTCTACCTTCCAAAATCAGCCTAAGACTTAGTACAGCTTCCCTTGTTCCTACATTTCTCCTGAAACCAAACTGGTCTTCACCCAACTCCGTTTCTATCTGGCTCTCAATCCTCTTGTAAATTATTCTAGACAGGATCTTTGAAGCATGAGTAATCAAGCTGATTGTACGATAATCTTCACATCTGTCAGCTCCCACTTTCTTTGGTATAGGGATGATTACATTCTTCTTGAAATCAGGGGGTACCTCACCTGTCTCATAAATCCTACACACCAAGTGAAATAACCTGATCAGACCTTCCTCTCCTATGCAGCGTAGCAACTCAATCGGTATATCATCTATGCCTGGTGCTTTGTTCCTGCTTAAGTCTTCCAAAGCTCTATCAAATTCTGATCTCAATATTAAATCTCCTTTCGCATCCTCATCAATTTCCTCCTCCCTTTCCATTACATGATTCTCAATCTCCTTTCCCTTATACAAACTCTCTATGTAAGCTTTCCATCTCTCAACCTTTTCTTCCCTATCTGTTAGAGGCTTTCCATTTGTGTCCTTAATATTACAGCACTTAGTCTTCTTTTCCACAAAAATATTCTTAATCCTTCGATAAGCTGTGTCTACTTTTCCTAATTTCAGACAATTTTCTATACCAGCACATTTCTCTTTCAACCATTCTTCTTTCGCTTCCTTGCACTTCTTGTTAACCTCATTTCTCAGACGTCTGTATTCTGCTTTCCCCTTTTCATCTCTTACATTCTTGTGCTTCCGCCTTTCATCCATCAATTCGAGTATATCCTCAGTGATCCACGGTTTTCTACCTATTCTCTCCTTCCTACCAATGTTTTCTTCTGCGGATTTTGTTATTTCATTCCTCAAAAGTGCCCATTCGTCTGCAATTGAAGTTTGTTTAGGGTTTTTCATTAGTCCTTCCTTTATACTCTTCTTGAATCTTTCGTTTACATCCTTCTCTTTCAGTCTGTCTATTGCCCACCTTTTTGGCTTTTGACTTTTCTTCAGTTTCTTCAACTTTAATCTGCATTTCATTACAACCAGATTGTGGTCAGAGTTTATGTCAGCACCAGGATATGTTTTACAATCCAAAATCTGGTTTCGAAACCTCTGCTTGACCATAATGAAGTCGATTTGGTAACGCCCTGTATCTCCTGGTCTCATCCATGTGTATATTCTTCTATTGTGGTTATTGAATAAGGTGTTAGCTATGACCAACTCATGCTCAGTGCAGAATTCTACCAGCCTGCTTCCTCGATCATTCCTTTCACCTAATCCGAAATCTCCTACTATCTTCCCTTCTCTCCCTTTTCCTACCACAGCATTCCAATCTCCCATTACTATAACATTTTCATCACCCTTGATATACCTCAGAATTTCGTCTATTTCTTCGTAGACCTTTTCAACATCCTCATCATCAGCTTGACTGGTAGGCATATAGACTTGTATCACTGTGGTGCAGGTAGGTTTAGTATTTATTTTTGCTACAATAATCCGTTCACTATATTGCTCATAATATTCCACCCGCTGTCCAAGTTTCCTACTCAATATGAGGCCAACCCCTGCTTGGCCATTGTTTGATTTAGTGCTAATGACCCTATAGTCTCCTGACCAAAAGTCCTGTTCTTCCTGCCAGCGCATTTCACTAATCCCAACCAAATCCAACCTCAACCTATCCATTTCCCTTTCTAAGTTTTCTAACCTTCCATTTCCTAGCAGACTTCTAACATTCCACGCTCCGATCCGTAGAATGTCAGAGTTCCTCTTTGTCACTTCTGTGATGTTAACCCCCTCTCGAGTAGTCCCCACCCGGAGATCCGAACGGGGGACTAGTTTACCTCCGGATTGAAATTTTACAAGGGAGGAGGCCATCATCACATGTATTTATGCATAGAGAGGTGCATATCCTCGGGAATAGCAAACGGCTGTAGTTTCCCCTTGCTTTCAGCCGTGCAGCAGGACGCAGTGTAGCCATTATTTGGCTTATATTATCAATATCTTAACCGTCTATAAGACTAGTAAAGAATTGATTTATTCTGAAAGGCTGCTACTCCCTTTCAGAATAAGTAAAGAGCAATTCTACTAACAAAAATACTAACCTTCTACTGTACTAACAATTAAATACCAAAATTCTACTAACGAAAAAATACTAAATTTCCACCAACAACAAATACTACCACTAAAACAGTCTGTCACCAGCGACACTCACATGCAATCACACATCACAGTCTACTGAAACAATGAACTATAACTAATAAACAATGCAACTGTTACCAGACACACTCACACACCACAGTCTAATAGAACAATGACATATATCTAATAGACAAACTAACTACCTACTTACAACTACAACTAACTACATACTTACTGTACTGTTATTTGAATTGACAATATTTACAAAATGCAATTTAGATAGAAAATACTTACAGGAAGAGAGCAAAGATAATGCCAATGGTTATCCTTCGTATAAAGCATATTACGTCGTAATTCACAGGACCATGATATATATTGGTAATGGGAAGTTCTCCTGTGAATAAAGGTTTCGTAGAGGGCAGGTTTCACTGAAGTAATTCAGACTACAGTAAGAGAGCGGATTGGCTTCCAAGAAGTCAAGTGTTTCTGAGAAAGATGGAAAACGCGACCTTTGCCACCTACAAGGCTTACAGTGCTATTCGATTCAAATGTATTACGGTCACTTATTTTGTTCATGACACACATACTCCGTCAGGCCGCATTAGTTAGTAATTTAGATCGAAAAAACTTTCAAAATGCAACGTAGATCAAAAATGCCTTAAAAAATCGCTAAAAGGGAATTTAGATACACGGTGAACCAAGTAACAAAAACAGGGCGGGAATTTTAAAGAGAAAAGGAAATATAAGGAAAAGAGGAGAGGAGAGGGCAGAGAGGAATGTGTCCGCCCCAAAGGTAAGGGACAAAAGGAGAAAACGGACCCAGCTCAGGAATCCCTCGGGGTCGCCAACTCCCGAACTCACCAGCCGTGAGCCCCTGAGGGTGTAGCATTATCTAGGGCGCACCAGAAGTCTTGTTAAGTAAGACTTTAACCATTTATTAGCTAGACCTCTAGTACCATATTGATTTAGTTTTGTAAGGAGGATTTTATGGTCAACAACATCAAATGCTTTCGATAAATCCGAGAATAGGCCAGTTATTGTTCCTTATTGTCAATTAATTTCAGTATACTATTAATACATTCATAAATTGCTGTATGTGCAGATTCTTCCGTTCTGAATCATTGTTGTGAGTTTGATAGTATTTTATTTTTTACTATAAAACTTATCAGTCTCTTATACATGATTTTTCCACAATTTTTGCAATACCAGTTGGTAAGGTAATAGGACGATAGTTATCTTATTCATATTTTGAACCGTTTTTGTGCACTGGAATTACTTTTGATAACTTCAAAATATCCGGGTAAGTTCCTGAGAGAATTGAACTGTTTATTAAGTGCGTATGTGGATTTATTATATTTTCTGCACATTCCTTAAAATTGCATCAGGGATGCCATCAATACCAGCACAGAATTTATTTTTAGCTCTTTTATAACACTATTCTTACCTCTTCACTTGTGACATGATTTATTAATAAAGAATCACTGCATATATTTATTTTATTATTAGAATTTAGTGTATTTACCTGTGATTTATTTAATAATTTTTGTGGAATTTCCAGAAAATAGTCATTAAAAGTGTTTGCTAATTCTTCTGGATTATTAATCACTTTATTATTGTAGGTCAGTGTAATGTTCCTTTGTATTTTAGTAGATTTTCCAGTTTCGTTCTATATCACGGACCACATAGCCCTATTTTTATTAGATGATTGGGATATAAAATTATCATTATGCATTTTCTTTGCTAGTCTTATTACCTTACTTAATATGCTAGTGTATTTGTTGCAGTATAAATTGAATTCAGGTGTTGTGTGGTATTGTTTATATAGCCTAATTTGTGTAGAAATTTCCTTCTTGTTATCCAATTGCTAGCTTTGTTATTTTGAATAGTTCTTTGTTTAAAGGGGAATGCTGTTTTCTTACTTAATAAGTCATTGAAATATGTAACATTTGTTTCAGTGAATGACCTGCACTTTGATTTTATTCCATTTTCATTATTATTGATTGTTTCGGGTACTTCAAAACTCAGTATTTGTCCATGTTGGTCACTAAAACCCGGGAAATAGACTTCTATTGAATGGTGATATTTATCTCTATTTATAAAAATTTGATCAGGAGTGGTTTTACTAAATTTTGTTATTCTTGTTGGGGTTTTTATTGTAGGTTTCAGTCCATAGGAAATTAGGAACTGTGTTAATAATTCACAATTTCTATCACTTTTTAAGAAATCCACATTTACATCCCTACAAATTATTATATTGAAATTAACTTTGCTCATGTTATTAAGTAACAATTCTAATTTATCTATAAAGAAACGAAAATTTCCTGACGGAGAACGGTATACGCATACAATTATTAACTTAAACTGACGTATTTTTACGGCAGAGAATTCAAAATCCTGTTCCATAATTAGATAATCATAAGCTGTTAACTGTTCATGATCTAAATTATTTCTTAAGAAGACGCAAGTACCACCATGGCTAATATTTATTATGAGTATTTACTAGCTCGTATAAACCCTGGGAATTGAATTAATTCGAGTTGTTCATCTTCTAGCCAATGTTCTGAAATACATAGTGCTGAGATATATTTAAGTTCATTTTTAAGCATTAGATTTATGTAATCAATTTTATTAGAGAGGGCCATGAGCCCTAACTTCGCCACTACCGAAGACATAAAATAAATAGAGAGACTGAACATTCTGGTGGTAAATTTTAAATTCGTTACTTTTGCAAGCTTGCGTTGGTGATTTATTTACATTGATGATAGCAAACACTCGTCTCGAGTAGGTTGGCCTTCCAATACTGAATGACTCTTCATCGATGAGTCCGGAGGTGACTAAAAAGCCCAATGCGGGAGAGACACAGTTTCCCGCAGTGATGACAGGTAGTATCAGGGTCAGGTGAGACATCCGCATTCATTCCCTGTCTTCTAATGAACACTCTGTTCTTTCTGCGTTGCCTCCGATCTTCTATCATACGTCGGCGGTTTTCTTCAAAAAGTATCGCACCACGATGAACAATTGATCTCCAGGATGAGCGATCAAGAGCTAAGGTCTCCCAGTTGTTGATATTAATATGGCACATTTGCATATTAGCCTTTAGTACGTCTTTGAATCGCTTAATTTACATTATTATCATAATTGTTATTATTATTGTTGCTAGACAAATCCAAAATACCATTGTTGTACTCAGTTAAATTTGACATCAAAAGATACTCATCTGAACGCCAAACCTCACGTTTGGCTTCTTTTACCAGTTTCCCTGCTTCCCCTCTAAAGATATTACTGTTTCGCTATTCTTACCATTTGAATTTACAATTTTGCAGATTTCATCACTAAGATACTCTTTTCCTAACCTATTTAAGTGTAGGCCTTGCCGAGTGTGGAATTTCCTGACTAATTTACTTACATCTATAATTTTGATATTTGGAAAACTCTTACACATTTTATTAATTTTTCCATTTGTAGCCTCTACTTCTACATTTGCACATGATTTGGGAATTAAGTCATATCTATGCGGAATGTTTACAATAATGACATTTGTGTTATGCATGGATGGCAATGTACAGGTACCCTTTAAATCTTTGATTACCGGTACCTTTTTACTCTCGTTTCTGTAGACGTCGTTTGCTCCTGCGATGATAACTGTATAATCCTTTGAAGTTAGGGACGTACAATCTCCTACCATCCCGTCCGTGACCGCTGCAATTGGAGCTCCTGGTTTTACTGTCGAATTGACCTCCTTTTTCCGCTTCTCTCCAGAACGTTTGCTGCTATATCTCGCCCGTGACTATCCGCAAATATCCGCATTTTCCTGGATTTTCTCTTTACCACATTCCTCTTTTCTTCTTTAAGAAAGTCATCATTTTCTTCGACGAGCACTCCAAATGAATTTGACAGGGGAATTTCAGTTACTCCATTTTTAGGCCTAGGCTTATTCCATCTTACACTACCAGCAACCAATGTTGACCAACTTTCCTTGCTTTCTTCTCTGTTTCCTTTTAATGCATTCAACTCTTTTCCATTAACTTTGCAATATATTCCTCTAGCAGCTTTATAATTCATTTTTTGAGGACAGTTCGTTTCTCTGGTTATGCCATTCGCAGGACGGTACGGTACATTACGACAATCGGTTTCACTTTTCTCCTCATTCAATTTTACCTGAGAACTTGTGATGATTTTATTTGCATTTTTAACTTTTATTTTGCACTACGAGCATAAATCCGTAACGGTTACACTACCTGAAGAGACACTAACACTGTTTACTGACGCCATAGTTAGTTATTATTGTTTTAAGGGGCGGAAACTGACGCCATACTAGAGATCTAAGTTAACCTAGATGTTTACACCAAATTACACTAAATTTATTTTATTTATTACTACCTAAATGAATTAATCTAATTGCCTACTAATAAATAATAATGTGAAACACGTATATCCTCCAATTGGGTGAAATCTCGTAAAAGCACCACTGCTCTGCTTCGTTCAAACAGTGATTGAAGAAGTCACCGAATCTTTGGATACATGTTCTCACAACTTAGTTTAAGTTTATTAAATTATCGATAAGAATTTCTACATACTATCAATATTCCGTATTTCACTTGACCTAAGGAAAGTGACTTTATAGATTTTAAACCTCTGTTGTAATATTTTACCACTTTTATCACATATTTACACTAGCTGCTATTTCACTACACTTTCACTGTTACACCATCTTGCCGCAGGCCAAACTGGGCGATGTAAACAATTGAACGAAGTTAGATGTCGGTACATTACAATGAGTATAAACTTATACTGTACCAAGTTTCATCGCGTTTGGTTGGTAATAATAATAATATCGTATGGCATCGGGTGCCTGGTGCAAGCTTTGTTAATTGACACCCAGAGGGTAGCTTGCATGTCGAATTTCGTCGTTCCTTTGAACGCTATGAAAGTCAAGGAGGTTAGATATCTAAACTCCTTGACACTACAGCGCTTTCAAGTAGAGAATGGAAGAACTTTGTGTTGGCGGAAAATCCCGAGATTAATTTTGCCATTGAACACGGCCTACTGAATTCAAATGGGTTCTTAACATGCCAACAACGTATGACATGAGTATCGTGATTTTTGTCGCCATCAAAAATCACTTACCATGGCCAGGGGCGAACCTGCAACCTTCGGGTTGGTAGTCCGACACTATAACCACTCACCCACCGTGGTTGGTGAAATCGCGAGAAACATCTATTTAAAAGTCGCAACTTCGCTTGGCCACCATGATGGTTTTGTAGTTACCAGGTTTTTGAAAGTCTCATAGGTGAACTTCTAGTAGCGCGCTTTATCACCGTACAAAATGTCAGGGTGATACCGGCAATAGTTTCGGAGATATTGAATGCTGATTATACATTTCGCACAGCTGCCATGTTGGATTGGTAAGACGTAACAAAATTCAAAGGGCACGGTCGGGCTCGTCCAGAATAGTGCTATGAACTCACTGAGATTCATTGAAATCGCTCCAGCCGTTTAGATTTTATTATGGGGACACACACACACACGAATCACACACATAAAGACCTTAGCCTCCAATAGTATAAAGCCTACTCAATCGTGGCGTTCTCTGCATCAATACTGTCCTCCTAGCAGTGCGCGTATTGATCACTACAGCGCTGAGTACCCACCTAACATTTACATGCAATAGCATAGCTATCGCAAGCTAACACCAGCAAAAATATAACTACACACTATATTTACAGTACATGAACACACATTGTTGAGTAGAATGAAGTAAAATATAAGATATGTTCATCTTTTGCTACTAGGAGTTCGTTTCCACTGCGGATATCCCTTATTAGAGAGCACGCACAACTGTCTGGTATGTAGCCCTACAAGAGTAAGGTACGGTTCTGTCAGTAGATGGTTGCACTGAATATTTCACCAGTGTACCATAGAGTTTCAGTGAACAGGAACGACTCTTCTTAATTTTTGTGATTCTTTTCATAATTTGTTTTTCTTCTAAAGACGAAGCCTCGTGCATTAGTGTAGTTAGTGACAGATGGGAGCGGAAACATTTGCAATTTTATCCGGGTCAGTTCCTCAGGATGATCACTTACTCCACACTGTAGAATATGATTTTTAGCAACATGTGGCAACAGTATTCTAGTAAAATGTTCATGCTATTCATGGACTGCTCAGCGTAACCGATAGCCTATCATTTCGGCCTGTTAGTTTTAATGTAAATCTTTATTTATCAAGTGAGAAATACAATACAAAATACAGATCATCTTTTGAGACGCTTGTCACATGTCACGCGAACACGCACAGACTTTGCATTGACTCGTCTTTTGTTCTCTTCTTTATTGTACATGTCTATTTCACCAGGTGGCGCTACTGTGCTATTTTTCATTCAAATATTAACACTTCCTCCAAAGAAAAATCAAATACAAATAAAAGATAAACAAGATGAACTATTGAACACTTTTCAGCCTCTAAGATGTCATCTTCTGCACGCCAATCCTCTCACGCTGCATCTCGAATCTGACCCTCTCCAGAGGTTTAGTTAGAAGATCAGCTAATTGATTGGTCCCGTCGATGTGCTCCAGCTCAAGGTCTCCGTCCAAAAATCTTTCCCCCACATAGAATTGACGTACCTCAATATGCTTGGATTTTCGATGGTACTCCGGATTCTTAGCCAATTTAACTGCACCAGCATTGTCGATGTAAAGCTTAGGAGGTTTGTCAGCAGTTCCCAGTAATTCAGAAAACAGTCTTTTCTGCCCAATCAACTCCTTTGCTCCTTCACTTGCAGACACAATTTCAGCTTCAGTTGTCGATGTTGACACAGACTTCTGTAACTGACTTCTCCACGATACAGCTCCATGATTGTAGGTCGAAATGACACCCGTCGTTGAACGTCTCGTCTTCTTGTCACCGGCGTAGTCAGCATCACTGTAGACCTTCAAAACGTCCTCTTTCCTATAGACGATTCCATGGTTCACTGTGCTCTTTAAATATCGAAATATCTGTTTCACTTGACTCCAGTCTTGAACTGTAGGATTCTCCGTGGCTCGAGCAGCTTTGTTGACCGCGAATGCGATATCTGGACGTGTAGCTGTAGTCAGGTATATCAAGGATCCCACCGCCTCACGATAAGGAACCCTGGCCGAAACCTTTTCTCCGTCTTCACATTCTTCGCGTCCAACTGGGGTAGACACTTCATTTGACTCGGCCATCCCAAATTATTCTAGGATTTTCCTCGTATAATCCTCTTGACTGTTTGCAATTGATCCATCATGGTTTTGTTGTATCTTCATGCCCAGGAAATTGTTGAGAGATCCTCTGGCCGTGTGAAATTTCTGCTGACGTTTTTCCATGAACTGCTCGATGTCTTCTTCGTTGCCAATTACCAGACCATCATCCACAAAGATTACAACAGCCAACCACTTTCCATTTTTGTTGCTGTAAAAGAGACAAGGATCAGCTTTGCTGATTTTGAATCCAGCTTTCTCCATGAATTTCTTTAAACGCTTGTTCCAGCAGCGTGGAGCCTGTTTTAAACCATATAAGCTTCTTTTTAGATGACACACTGGGCCAGTACCGTCCTGATGACCTTCTGGCTGTTCCATGAACTCAACTTCTTCAAGCTCGCCGTTGAAGAAGGCCGTCTTGACATCAAATTGACCAAGTTTCATCTCCTTTTCAACAGCCACTGCCAACAGAGCTCGAATGGTATCATACCATGCAACAGGGCTGAATGTTTCTTCATAATCGATTCCTTGCTGTTGCACATAGCCTTTGGCTACCAATCGTGCCTTGAAGCAAACTTCTCCACTGTCCGTTGTCTTCTGTCGAAGAACCCACCGATCTTTCAGGACCCGTGCACCATTTGGACGCTCAACCAATTTCCAGGTATCATTTTCCTTTAAGGACTCCAATTCTTCATTAATTGCTTTCAGCCACTGATTTTTATCACTAGACTGCAGCGCTTCAGAGTATGAGTCAGGATTCTTTTCAACGATGGATGGTCCAGCCATGTGCATGTAATTTCCACTGATCATCCACGATGGCTTCTTACTTTCACGTTTGCTTTTCCTTCTTTCTTCAGTCACTCCTTCTTTCTCATCTTCGCTTCCTCCGGGACTGGACGCCGAAGCAAAATCTTCAATTTCGCTTAAGTTCTCATCTGAATCTGACCTCCTCTGTAGGCCTACATCAGACGATGAATTAGACCGATTCCTCTCCACACGTTCTTCAAGCGTGACTTCAACCTTTCCGGCGTTGGCGCGCAGATTGCAGACAACTTCAGGTTTGAATTTCACATCATGGCTTAGAACAACCTTTCCCTGAGTTGGAATCCAGATTCTAAATCCATCCCTGTCGTTCACGTACCCAACCAGATGTCCAAAATCAGCTTTGTCGTCGAACTTTGAACGAAAATTCTTGTCGATATGCACGTAGCATTCTGTTCCGAAGATCTTCAGATGACTGAGACTTCCCACTGGTCGTCCATACCACAATTGATAGGGAGATTTGTTTTCAATGGATGACTTCCCAGTGCGATTCAGTAGGTACACCGCAGTGTTGCAGGCTTCAGCCCAAAGTTGTTTCGTTAACTTGCTGGGATTCAGCATAGATTTTGTGCACTCCACAATCGTCCGATTTTCACGTTCCGCAACTCCGTTTTGTTGTGGTGTGTACGGCGTAGTAATGCTGTGTTCTATGCCTCTGCTTGCGAGTAGTTCAAAAACCTTCTTGTTATCAAATTCCTTTCCTCCATCACACCTGAACAGCCTCACGACGTGTCCATTTGTTTTGGCTTCATTCAGGAACTGTTCGAGAACGGTGTACACCTCACTTTTGTGCTTTAAAAAGAAAACTCGTCGAAACTTGCTGAAATCATCCTTGAAACATACGTAGTAGCGTGCATTTCCAAGAGATTCAGTAGACATTGTTCCATTCACATCGGCGTGGATTTGTTCACTGGTGGCTGTTGGTCGATTCATTCGTGTCTTGAATGACAGTCGATGCATTTTTCCCAGTGCACATCCATCGCAGAAATCCTCTTTACACATGTCTACATTGATGTTCATTTGCTTCAGTACATTCTTGACATGCGCTTTGTGTTGATAACCAAATCGTTCATGGTAGATCTGCAGTTTGTCCGACGATGTAGCTAAATTCACTTGAATGGGTTGCGCCGGTTTCACGACGCGCATGTCAAGTACATACAGACCATGACTCACACGTCTAGCCATCATCGCCTTTCCAGTAACCTTGTCTTCAATTCTAACAGTTAGGTCGTCAAGTCTTGCACAAAAACCTTTCCTTGCAGCAGCTTTCACAGAAAACAGATGAGCCATTGCATCGGGAACATACAAAACTTCAGTCATCTCAGCACTCAACCAAGCGTTGTTCAGCCGCACTTGAACGTTTACAGTTCCTTTGCCGTAAGCTAGCATGCTCACACCTCGTTTTCCTAGCAAAATCTTCTCTGGAGCAGCAAACTTGACGTATGTTGTAAAATACTGTTTGTTCGCGGTGATGTGATTTGTGGCGCCACTGTCGCAGTACCACTCGTCGGCTTGAACAAAGTCGCCGTCTAACGCACTCATAGCATGTGTCAGAAACGAAGCATTGTTCTCCTTATTTTTGTTTCTAGTGTCACCCTCTTTCTTCTTCACTGGACATTCATTTGCCCAATGGCCCAATTCCTTACATTTGAAACATGGAAACTTCTGCTTTACTCGATGAACATTTTTCTTCGACTTGTCATCAGCGCTGCCTTTGCCACTGCTATACTGGGAATGCTTCTTGGGAGCACTACGTACCACAAACGCAGTCGAGTCCACGTTTCCTTGGTCACGCAGTTCAACCGTGCACAATTTTTCAATCAACAAGTTCACAGTTATATTTTCCGTCTGAATCGTGTCCCACGCATCTTTGAAATTATCATATTCTTTTCCCAGCGTGGATAAAATTCGACCGTTCAAAATCCTTTCAGATAATGTGTTTTCGTTGTGCTTTTGGAGTTCGTCGTTCAGATCCTGATAAAGCTTCTGTAACTTCGCGACATGGGTGCTGATGTCCTCCTTGTCGTCACGTGTCACTCGGAAGAATGACTCGATCAACATGTTCAGTCGCGGCGTACTGCTTCGTTCGAACCGTGCGCTCAATTTTGTCCAAATTTCACTGGCATTGGTGCACGTCAACACGAGCTCGGCTACAGATTTTCCTAGCGCACCTGCTAGCAAACGGGCCGCTTTCGCGTCTTCTTTGAACCATTGCTTATATGCCGCTTTTCGTTGCGCAGTTGCATCTGCCGGTAACACAGGACACTTTTTCGAACCATCAACAATATTTTCCAGTTCATACGACCGCAAAACCATCAACACATGCCATTTCCACTTTGCCCAGTCTTCAGGTCCTTCAAGTTTATCCACTTGAACTTTGTAGTCACTGCCGGTTGGCATTTTGAGGTTATCCTTAACTCACAAAAAATACAGCACGTGTTCCACAGGCGCTCAGCTTCGGATCCACTCACGAGATAATACCATTTACACGTGGCCTGGGTCCATAACCTGTTAGTTTTAATGTAAATCTTTATTTATCAAGTGAGAAAATGAGAAATACAATACAAAGTACAAATCATCTTTTGAGACGCTTGTCACATGTCACGCGAACACGCACAGACTTTGCACTGACTCGTCTTTTGTTCTCTTCTTTATTGTACATGTCTATTTCACCAGGTGGCGCTATTGTGCTATTTTTCTTTCAAATATTAACACGGCCGTTACTTCTTCCAGGGAAACAAACCCTGGCTTACGATACTGGAGACCACCTCTCCCTCTGTCTTTGAATTTTAAACTAGTGATATTACTGGATATGGACTCTTTATACCGTGGGGTAGTTGACCTCGCTGTTCCGTCCCTTAAAACAATAACTAACTCGGGATGCTACTTATTTTATCAAACACTCTTGACATGATATAGGTAGGTTATGGTTTCAGCTCGTTGTCATTGTTGTTGTTTCTTTAGGGGCGTTGCAACATCGTGGTTATGTAGCCCCGTGTTTTTGGGTGTGGGTGTAATTTGGCTGATAACTTGTGTCACTGTAATGTCTGTAATTGTGAGTGTATTTGTAATTGAGGTAACATTTGGCTAGGAAGCGGCCGGGCCTTAAATTAGATATCGGTACCATCCCGGCATTTGCCTAGCGTAGGAGTGGGAAACACTTCCAGAATAGCTGAGGTAGGAATCGAACCCGTCTCTTCTTAGGTTTGCCTAATGAGGCACTAGAGCTCAGAACCAGGAATAGAACTCGGCCCTCTGCTGTAACAGCCAAGAATGCTAGCCACTACGTAACGAGGCGGACTCGACAGCTCGTAGCAAATACTCTCCAATATAAGCTATTGCAGCTCTCGTCATAAAAACGTGGTCATTTTTCCCGTATCTGCTACCCGGTGTCATTGCGGCGTGTGCATTTGTAATTCCGGTGACGATTTAGAAGGTGACCTTAAGTTAGGAACCATCCCGGCATTTGCCTGGAGTAGAAGTGGGAAACTACGGAAAACCTGTCCAGGCAGGATGAGATGGGAATCTAACCCACCCCTTCTCAGTTTTACCTCATGAAGCTGAGTGTACCCCGTTCCAGCCCAGAATTACATTTCTTGTCAGAGCCTGGAATCTAACATGGATCTCTGGGGGCGACAACCAAGACTGCTAGCCACTACACGACGAGGTCAGGTATCATCATCATAAGAACTGGAGCAATAATACAAGATCACCTAATCTTCAGTCGCATGGTCAGCGTAGGCTACATACCTTGCCTTATTGCTTTAATCCATAATTCGCTAATTGGCTCTGGACTAAGAAATTCATAAAAGCTAGTTCCAAGAACATTATTTCTAGAGTATTTTTTTACAAAACGGCACGCAACAGTATACCATCGTAATACAAAGGCCTTATTTCAGTAACATAACTTGATTCGTGCGTACACAATGTGTATAAATACCGCCAACTGAACTGAACTGAACTAAGCGTTGACGGTCTTATGAGGACGCCCCGGCACCTTTAATACTGCCGCTAAGGTGCCGGGACGTCCTCATAAGACCGTCAACGCTTAGTTCGAATGGGTTATGCTCCACGCGTGGCGAGGGCTAATCCACGGTCTTTAATAGTTGTAGACCCACCTCATTCAATAACATACATCTTATCTAGGTTGGCAACACCTCACATAAACACATCGCTATCACTCCCCACAGCACGTAGGGGCAGGGGGGAGAAAGCAGGGAAAAACCAGTCTTTAAGATAACCACCGCAGTCGACCGCACAGTGAGTTCCAGTGAGCACGAAAACTGCGAGTAGCTGTTGTACGGAAGACAATCAGATAAGTAGTTAGCCAAAAATTTTATAGTTTAACCATAGTTTACAACCATATAATCTCTCTAAAGTACAATCTATGGATAGCTATCACCATTTAGCATTTCACCTAACATATATACTGCATTTAGCATACACTGACAGTTGCAGTACCAATACTGCAACTAAATAATTGTACATATTGTAAATATTTTCACCTGTATTTCAAACATAGATTTTGTAGCCTAAGTGTAATGGATCTGATGATGATCGCTTGACGATCGAAACTGGTCATCCTAGTGTTTTATTAATCACATGTAATTTATTTCAGGATTAGGGCATAACTCATCTCTTTTGGGTAGATTCGTGTTGACCGACTGAAAACTACTAAACTCTTGTTTACTAAGGCAACACTGAAAATATGGCTTCAAACACCACAACAGTGAGCAAACTCAAATATATATTTTAATCGTAACAGCGCCATGACTCGAACTGCACAAAAACAAATACCAGCAGACAACCGATGCTTGATAATATGCAATCTATATATTTAAAACAGTAAGGTGATTTTTGTTACCACGAGATTGAGAGAACGACAGAACCGATTTACTTCGTAGAGCACTCTAATGAAAGCTCTTGGCCTCTAGATTTGCAGAGTGTCTATAAAATAAACAAATATATTACGGTATATTTTTGAATTAATATAGAAAATAGCAGAATTCTTGTCCCTCACGCATGCGCACAATCCGCCTGGGGTCATGACAAAATGGCGGTGAGAAGTCCATTAAAATGTAAGTTATTTAATAAGCTTCCATGTAATTTAAAACATACTTTAACCAAGTTCTGACAATAAAATATAATAGCAGTATGAACGTATACGAATGTGCAACATTGATTTATTTGGATAATGAAATGGATTATTTCCTTCAGACAGCGGCTTTTGAAGATAATGAATGGCTGCGTCTGCTGCAGAACAAGAGTGCGCGAGTAGCTATGTGGGTAAGGCGACTGACTGTGGTTCCATGGTTCACCGGTTCGATCCCAGGCCTCGCCATTTTTTTTTACCACTGAAATATTGTTTAATCAAGGAGTATTAGTAAGGTTTTATGTCTGTTAAAGATACATATTTCTACATTCCCTCTCAATACTTTTATTTCCGTTTTACCATTGCATTACAGCATGTGATCAAAAGAGCAAACTGTTGTCCTCAGTACGCCGTTTAAATATCTGCAATCAGTTCCTATAACTGACAACAGATGGCAGTACATCGCCCTTATAGTTCCAGTTACTGACTGCAGATGGCAGCACCATTGCATCGATATTTAAAACACAGGACATGGCACGTTTTCACGTGATGGAGAATTATAAAGGAGGGGAATATTTAAGAAGGGAAATTTTGAGGAACATTAACCAACAGTTGAATGTGTAGGCTAGGTTGTTTATGTACCTTAATATTGCAATTTCTTCCCAATGCTTCGGTGGTCAAGTTATTAGCGTCCTAGACAAAAAGTTATAATTATGCATCGCCGATATACTCTTAAATTATTAAAGAAAAAAGTAGTTTTCCAGGCACTCGCGCGTGTCCACAATTGCTTTCGCCATGAGAGACACTTGGCAAACATAATTCGTTTGAAGGGCTCCGACATCGTGGTCACTCAGCCCCGTGTACTTGGGTGTGTATGTGTGAAATTTTCTATCATAACCTGTGTTATTGTGATGGCTGCATTACTGTGTGTATTTGTAATTAAGGTGGTAAATGGCAAGGAGACGGCCAAGGCCTTAAGTTAGGAACCATCCCGGTATTTGCCTTAAGTGGAAGTGGGAAACCAAGGAAAACCATATCCAAGATTGTCGAGGTGGGAATCAAACCTTCCTCTTCTTAGTTATACCTCAAGAGACTGAATGTGCCCCGTTTTCGCCCTCAGACCAGAATTAAATTTCTTGGCAGAGCAGGAAATGTAACCCGGGTCTCCGGGGCGATAGACAAGAATAGGTGGGCCTCCATGTGTTAATACGATTTTTGACATGCACGGGACATAGAATTCAAAAACTGCCTCCATTAGGGTGACTGCCGAAGTGAGTATTGAGTATAGGCCTATGGTCGTTCCAGTAGTTGGCGAAGTGAATCTATGTTCCCCTGCAAAATGTACTGCCATAACCTATAACAGGTGATGGAAATTGCTTATTTAGAGCAGTTTCGTACTGTTTATAACAAAATGAAGAACGTCATTCTGAGCTGCGTTTTCAAGCTATTGCAATAAATTTCGCTGGCAGGAACAATTATAAGGAATTTATTTTAAGCGATCAGTCTCATCGCATTCTCCTCACCAACCAACTTGAGTATGAAAGTCTCTGAACGGTCATGTTGAACTTCATTGTATAAGACAATTGTTTAATGATTATTTGTTTAGAGTACTGAGTCTAACTACGCAGTTGATTTCGGCAATGGAAGTATTATTTGCCATTTAATATTTAGCGGCTCCGTTATTGCAGGACACTATAGTGTTATCGAATAATACGAAGCCACATTTAAAATCCAATATAACTAGGCCATTTCAGAAACAATTCCAGATATTATGCAGTACAGTGTACTGTAAGGTCTTTGACGATCAAATGTAAACATTGTTCTACATTGTATTTCTCTTGCGTAAAATCTATGCGTGGTTACTTTGGTCTTGACTGTTGTGAGGGTAAAATTGATCTGTTGGAATATAACATATTTGACAAGCTGCAACAATGTAATGATATTAATTTAAAAGTAATTGAACTTATATCCAGTAGTTCAAACACATACATCAGCGTTAACAGATTGGATACTGAAGATGAAAGCCAGCTACTTCATTTCCCTATTATTGAATTTTTCAATTCCTTGGAATTAAGTGATTCGCCTCCACATACTCCGAACGTTTGAGCCATAGTTATGCTCCTTAGAAATCTGAACGTTTCTCAAGGACTCATATATGGTAATATATTAATTGTAAGAAATATGTAAGAAATTGCTTGGATTCGGATATAATAGGTGCAGTAATATTAGGCAGAGAGCTCAAATCCTACGACATGATTTAACACCTTCCGATAAAACACTTGCAGGTACAGTACATTTTCTTTTAATAGGCAACAATGTCCTATTCGCTCGGCCTACTTTATCACAATCAATCAAGCTCAAGGAGAAACTCTTGAACGTATTGGGCTATTTACCTCATCACGTTTTAAGTCATGACCAGCAGGATAGTGAAGGTACAAAAAGGTCCTGTATGCGATGGTAAAGAATAAGAGGCGAAAGGATCCTACGGATTATGTTAGAATGGTGAACAAAGGGGGACAAGAGAAAGAAAATAGGGAAGAACTGAAGAAAATGTGGAAAGAATATTTTGAACAAACTCCTGAACCTAAATGGAAACCACGGCGAGGAGAAAGAAATCGGGGAAGAGGAAGATGAACTGCAAACAGAAAAGGACTTAACATGGAAAGAAGTGGAAGATGCAGTGAGGAAGATGAAAGGAGGGAAGGCACCGGGTGTGGATGAGTTGAGTGTGGAGATGGTGAGAGCAGCAGGAGAGGTGGGGATACAATGGTTGTACCGAGTGATGAAGACAGCATGGAAGGAAAGGAAGACCCCAGAGGACTGGAAAAAAGGAATAATTGTCCCGATCTGCAAGAAAGGTAGTAAAACAGAATGCAGAAACTATCGGGGAATAACACTGATGAGTCATTGTGCAAAGATGTTTAAGAAAGTTTTGGAAAGGAGAGTTAGGACAAGGATAGAAGGAGGGATGAGGGAAGAACAACATGGCTTCAGAGCAGGAAGGTCCACAGTGGATTTGATTTTTGCTGTAAGGCAGTTACAAGAACAGCACTATGAGTATGGAACAGATCTACTGATGGCCTTCCTGGACATTGAGAAAGCATATGACAGTGTATGCAGAAACAATGTATGGAAGTCCCTGGAGGATAGAGGAATAGAAAAATGGACTATAAGGAGGATAAAGGAGATGTACAAGGGAAGCGTGAGCTGTGTGAAAGTGGGAGGAGAGAGATCAGACTGGTTGGAACAGAGAAACGGCCTGAAACAAGAAAGTGCACTGTCACCGTTACTTTTCATTGTGGTGATGGATGACATAATGACCCGAGTGGCACAAGTAATTGGGGAAGGAAAGATGAAAGCAATGGAGCTTGCAGATGATTTGATGATTTGGGGAGGTACAGGAACAGTTGGACGTGTGGGAAGGAATAATACAAGGTTATGGGATGAAATTTAGCATAAATAAGAGTGAGATGGTGATCACAACAAGGAAGAAGGAAAGAACCACAACAGGAATAACAATTGGTGGGGAACAGCTGAAGAAAGTATCTGGGAAGCCTGATACAAGAGAATGGAAGAAACGATAGAGAAATAAATGAGCGGAGGAGACAGGCAGAAGCATTCCGGAGGAGTGTAAGAAGCATGTTATGGAGCAAGGATGTCCCTCAGAACAGCAAAAAGATCATATATCGGACGTACTATGTCCCTATCCAGACGTATGCCTCGGAGACCTGCGTTATGAAAGGAAGGGAGAAGAGCAAAATACAGGCCAGTGAGATGAGGTTCTTGAGAAGCAGTATTGGAGCTACAAAGAGGGACAGAATAAGAAATGAGAGGACCAGAGAATTAATGAAGGAGGAACCATTACAGGATGGTATAGAGAAATCTAGACTTAGATGGTATGGACATGTAAAACGAATGGAGGAGAAGAGGATACCCAGGAGGATACACGAGACGAAGTGGGAAGGAAAGAGACCAAGAGGGAGACCGATGGCTGAAGGGGGTGGAAGAAAGCGTGACGAAGAGAGGAGAAGACTGGACAAGGGTGGAGGCTGAGAGATGGTGGGAAGACAGAAGACGTTGGAGAGGCTTGTGTTCCAAACAGACCCGGCCAGTGGCTGGAAACTGTGCAAGATGATGATGACCTCATCACGTTTTCAGTCATGACCAGCAATATGTTGCAATGCTGAGAGTGCTATCTTTTGACGCCCTTAAAGTTGCAATAGTGCTAAAAAGTAATCGTACAAAGAATGTAACTTATATAAGAAGCTTCTTCAGTAAATTTGTTTTCCATTGTCCGTCATGTTTTGACGGGATTCATCTAGTTGACACATCAAATCCAGTGGAACACACAAATTGGATCACGTGTATCGCAGTTACACATATATACAATTGAAAATAAAACTGTCATTATTTTAGGGACCACATTTACTGATTATACTGAAAAATAAAAAGTGTTCCATATCAAACGCGTGTTATTGAGTATTATTCTACCCTACTTATTCAGACCGACCGCAGCGCCCCAAGTGTTAGTTTGAGTTGCCAATTGCTATACTTCTAACAAAGCCTTTTTTTTTTTCATAAATGAAAATAGGCTAAAAAGGATATCCATGTTAAAAGAAATTTATTCAACAGATCCTACACACATGCAAGCAAGTTACGTTGATGGTTACGGATGTTAGAAATATGTAACCCAACAGCTGATCCATGGTTTAAATACAGCGCCAGGAAGCGCAACGCCATTGGTGGCGGTTCTAGTTACGAGAATGTTCTCGTTGATTCTTTTGTCTGTTTTTGTATATATACGCCTGCATGTAACCTTGTCGGTCAGTTCGTATTAAACATGTATACTGCATATACGCCTAGACGTCTTTCTCCTGCCATAAACTCCTACAGGTTATGGGCCCAGTTTTACGGCAGTTCCAACAGAACGGTTTCTTGGGTTTAGTATTCTTGAATCCACTCCTGTTGGTGTAGAGTGCTGTTTCTTTGCTAGAGCTGCGTTTGTCTTCCTGTAGCAGTTTACATTTCACAAAGTCACTAGTCAACTCTGCGCCTGAATTTTCCAATGCCATAATCATAGGTTCATAGTCATCAGGTAGTCCCTGCAAGAGCAAGGCACCTAGAAATTCATCATCAAGTGGTTTTTAACTGCTGCTAGCCGCTGGGAGAGCCCCAAAACTGTGGTGACATATTCTTCCATAGTCTTGAATTGTTCAAGCTTGGTGGAACACAGTTGGCGAAGAATTCTTGTGTGCCTGTTGGCGCCTTTATCTTCATATGCCATCTCTAGCGAATTCCATGCCGCTTTCGCCGTTTTTGCTTCCATGACGTACGGAAAAACACTCTTTTCCACCATAAGGTTAATCTTGCACAAAGCACGTTCGTCGCGCCGTACCTTAACCTCTGCGCTCGTTTTATCATCTTCTGCATAACCAGATATGCACTTCCAAAGATCATCGTGCATAAGATAATTCTTCATCTGGAAACGCCAGTCAATGTAGTTTTCTCTCCCCTTCAGTTTCTCGTTATAAAGAGAACCGGTCAAATGGACTTTATATCTTAAATAACTCAGGTTCTGTAAGTGCAAATGCATCAGCAGTGTCTTGTTTAAGTGATGCTAAAAGTGTTTGTTCAAAAAGTTCTAATTCCAGAGAATTGTGGCACAAAAGGTTAGGCCATCTCAATCACGTGGGGATGGACTTGTTAAAAAATGGTTTGGCTACTGGTATTGATTTTTCGGGTGAAAAGCAGCTCTGTGTTCCATGTATAGAAGGGAAACAAGCTCGACAGCCCTTCAAGACCACCAAGCATCGTGCCAAGAACCGACTGGACCTGTTGCACAGTGACCTGTGTGGACCGATGCCTGAGGAATCCTGGGGAGGAGCCAGATATTTTCTCACCTTCATCGATGACCATACGAGGAAGGTTTTTGTCTTTTTTCTAAAAAGGAAAAGTGAGGTAAGAGAAATCTTTGAACAATTTGCTAATTCTGTTGAAATTGAGTGTGAAAGGAAAATCAAGGTCATACGCTCTGACAGTGGTGGGGAGTATTGTAATAAAGCTATGGATGAGTTTTTCAAACAGCGTGGCATCCAGCATCAGCTAACAGTGAGGTACACACCAGAGCAAAATGGAACTGCAGAACGCATGAACAGGACTCTGAATGAAAGAGCACTCGCTATGATGCAAGGTGCAGCTTGTGACAAACGCATGTGGGCAGAAGCTGTCAATACAGCTGCATATCTTGTCAACAGGTCTCCTGCACGGAAAACACCAAATTCAACACCAGAACAAATGTGGACTGGAGAGAAAGTAGACCTGACGCACTTAAAAGTGTTTGGATGTAATGCCTACGTTCATATTCCAGATCAGCTGAGAAGAAAATTTGATCCTAAGACTGAGAGAATGGTATTTGTTGGGTACTCGGATGAGAAAAAGGCGTACCGGCTCCTGCATCCAGTAACCCATGAATTAATCACAGCGAGAGATGTGATTTTTGATGAGATGTCTTTCTCTGCTCTAACAGATCCTCCAGTGGGACCAGGGAATACAATAATACCCCTAACCACTGAAAACAGTAAACCACTATTGACTGCATGTGATAGGGATGTTCCAGATCCAGCTCCACAGCATAATGAAGAAGTGGAAGTTGAGCCTGATCATCAAGATAATCCATCACAGCACAATGAGGAAGCGTGTCGCTACCCCCAGCGAGAAAGAAGACCAAGACAATATCCTGATTACATTCTGCATTACACTCATTGTTCTGATCAAAGTGAACCATGTACAGTAAGTGAAGCCTTGTCATCACCTTACTCTAAGGAATGGCATAAAGCCATGAAGTGCGAAATGGATTCCATGATGGTTAATAAGGCGTGGGTTTTAGTTCCTAAACCAGAAGGTGAAAACATTGTACAGAATAAGTGGGTGTTTAAAGCTAAGCGTAATACAAATGGTGATGTTGTAAAATATAAAGCAAGATTGGTTGCAAAGGGTTTTTCACAGCAATTTGGCATTGACTTTGTTGAGACATTCTCACCAGTTGTGCGGCATGGCACACTCAGAATGTTGTTTGCTTTAACGGTTGAATTAAATTTACAGATTGATCATCTAGACATTGAGACTGCTTTTCTCAACGGTGAGTTACAGGAGGAAATATTTATGTGTCAGCCAGAGGGCTTCCAGGTGAAGGGAAAGGAAGACCAGGTTTGTTTGCTCAAAAAGGCCATTTATGGACTAAAGCAGGCTGCACATATGTGGCACAGAAAGGCTCATACAGTTCTGTCTGCTTCGGGCTACACAAACAGTCATAATGAGGCATGTGTTTACAGAAAGAGTATCGGTAATACTGTAATTCTTGTTGCTCTGTATGTTGATGATTTCTTTGTGTTCCACAATAATCCACAGGAAGTTAGTAAACTAAAAGATGTCTTAAAACAAAATTTCATGATGAAAGATCTTGGACCTGCTGCTCAGGTTCTTGGAATGCAAATAGAAAGGGACACAGATAACAATATACTCAAAATTTCTCAGACGCAGTTCATAAAAAATCTGCTCAATAAGTTTGAGATGACTGATGTTAATCCCATCGGTACTCCTATGGAAGTAAATATGAAATTGTCTAAAGCCAAAAGCGTGGACGATAAACCTTATCAGCAGCTGATAGGTTCACTCATGTATTTGGGTGTGTGTACTAGACCAGATATTGCCTATGCATTGTCATATTTAAGTCAGTTTAATTCTTGCCACAGTGAGGAGCATTGGCTTGCAGCCAAAAGGGTACTTAGGTATCTTAAAGGTACGATAAACCAAATACTCATTTTTAAGAGCACTGGTTTAGATTTGGTAGGGTTTGCAGATGCCAGTTTTTCCACAGATAGTGATAGTAAGTCCTATACTGGTTATCGTTTCAAGCTTGCTAATGCTGCCATATCATGGGAAGCTCATAAGCAGAGCTCAGTTGCTACCTCATCGACAGAGGCTGAGTATGTAGCTTTGTCAGAGGCTGCAAAGGAAGCAGTTTATCTTAAGTATCTGATGTTTGATTTGATTGGTTCTAATCAAGGTCCAATTAAAATTGAATTTGTTAAAGGTGAATGTGATTTGCAGTGTGTTCAAGAGAGAATCATTTCATTGCACTATTTGTCCACACAAGAAATGATTGCAGACATTCTCACCAAACCTTTACCTAAACCAAAACATGTGTATTGTACCCAAGGAATGGGATTGAACTGTTAATTAGTATTTTAAGTATAACATACATTGTGTTCAAGAAAAATGTTTTCAGTAATTGTATTATGTTTATGTAGGGTACTCTATGATTGAAGTCTGATGACAACTGTCTATTGCATTCTAGATCAGCTATTGGTTTAAGTGGGTGTGTTAGAAATATGTAACCCAACAGCTGATCCATGGTTTAAATACAGCGCCAGGAAGCGCAACGCCATTGGTGGCGGTTCTAGTTACGAGAATGTTCTCGTTGATTCTTTTGTCTGTTTTTGTATATATACGCCTGCATGTAACCTTGTCGGTCAGTTCGTATTAAACATGTATACTGCATATACGCCTAGACGTCTTTCTCCTGCCATAAACTCCTACAACGGATACATTTGTCATGTTATGTGATCTGTATAAAATATACTGAGCACGTTCGTCGGCAGCGTTTCTCAAGGGTGGGTGGGGAATAAACGTTTTCTGGCGAGGGAAAGGCTAGTTGACATGGCAGAAGGGTAGACAAGAAAAGAATCCATTCTAAAGACAAGGAACGCTTTATTTATGAAAGATATATTTTGTGCCTTATACAACATGGATGACATACTTTTCATACCATCCAGGATTGAATCGTTGGCAAAGCTGATAATGTATCGTAAAATTAATTATTTTAAATCTGGAATTACTTCTATTTTCCGATTTGCCTTTCGCTGACTTTAGTTGACGCAAGGGACTTTTTCTTCATTAGTTCTTTTGGTGGCAACATTGATTTATTTGTGTCAAAACAATTCTATTTCATCGTAACTTGAAAGGTTACTCATTGAATATTCTTTGGATCATGTCATGTCGCATTGTATTTGTCTCGAGTGAAGTGTAAAAATCACTACTTAGTTTTTATAACTGAAGTGTGTGAATTTTGTTATTAAATCCAGTATCACTGGAGCTCGTGCAGCACTCTAGAATTTTGCAACATATCGAAGGAGTTTTTGCTCGGGAAAGACTGCGATTTGCATACTATTTTTTTTGAGGTTAGGTTAGAACATTATACATTTTACTTCCGAGGTTGGTTGTGGACATTCGTCCAATATCCCCGAAGTTTTAAAAATGGCAAAAGCTGTTGATCTGGAGTTGAAGAGGGCCTTCGCTGAACTGCAGCAGAAAATGTTGGAGACTACACAGAAACTCAAACTTGCAGATGTGCAAATTGATTCTCTCAAGCGCAGCATGCAGCATTCCCAGCTTACAGCAAAAGAAATCGCAGCCCTACCGTCCGAAACAAAGACTTACGAAAGTGTAGGACGAATGTTTTTATTGGCAGACATATCCGAAGTTGGCCAGAATTTACAGAAAAAAACGGCAAATTGCAGCGATCGAATCAAAACTCTTGAGAACAACAAACAATACTTGGAACGAAGTTTGAAGGACAGTGAGAACAATCTACGTGAAATGGTGCAGCAAAAGAAAGATATGACTCAGTTTACTACGTAGCTTATGAACTATCCTAGATTATGTCCTGGTGTGTTATTGTACTAATACCCTAATTTGCCTATACGGTACTGTATTAAGAAACTGCAATGTTCTAATTTCAATTTTGATACACTCCATTAATGTTAATGGTGAGGAAGATTGAATGCTGTATTGCAGAATATTAATTTTTAAGTTATCGTGCTTCAACTAGAAATAGGCCTACTGAGAAACTTGGACCTTCCTGCACATGCTTCTGATTTGTGATATCAGATTACTTGAGTTCATAAATTAGTGCCGAGATCACTTTGCAGTGTAACTAATTCTTAATCATATTGAAGTTAATCTTCGAGGCTTATAATTTACTAACTTTCTTTGTGTCCATACCTATTGAAGTTGCATCTGTGATGATATCTTTTACCGTACAAGATCTATCCCATAATCGGTAAAAGACCAATCATAGTTTATGCCAGTGTAAACTGTTCTTAAAATTTTGGATTTTCTTGAATGATTATAATTTTATTCTGTGTATAACAAATGTTTTTATCTTTAATTTTCTGTATTTTTTTAAATAATTGAATGCCATGATAATCTGTTGTAGAGGCAAAACAGAATGTGCCGAGTAAATTGAGATTCCTTAACTACAGGTGAGGTGATTTCCTTTAAGTGTTCTATTACTTACCATTTTATTATTTATTTGTAGTTTAGACTCGAATCAAAGTGACTTGTGCAAATAGGCCGACACAAATTGCAATATTTCACAGTGAAATGCGTTGTTTACCGCTGCTTGCTCATTTAATGTTCTTTTAAACTTGGGTGAGAGTGGTGATTGTGGTTACATTTGCAAATGCCCATGGGAAAAAAACACTCAGGATGGCGCAGAGATTTGATTTTGTATCTTTGAGCGCCAACTAACAAATCTTGGAACTTCTGCTCTCATTGCTTGTACGATATTATCTCTCAATAATTTGTAATTTTGTTCATGGTGGGGTCACATCCTAACAGTTGAGATACCAGTTACTATGGACTAGGAGTGGGCTTCTTGGGCTCAGGCAACTAGGACTAGACTACCCAACTCTTGAGGTGAAACTCAGGGCCCTTGTGTAAGTGGTACAACTTCCCTTGACCAGAATCAAAGTAAAAAATTCTTAAAACTACTGAAATTAGCCAAAAAGCTGTAGTAATGGTAGGGGAAAAACATCTGGACATAATAGTTTTTTTATTTATTTATCGTATGGCCAAGGACATGTTCGGCTCGCCTGAGTCTGTAGCTACTTCCAGCGGACACCCTTAAGGTGAGCTACAAGTTCCGTTCAATTTCAAGTAGTTCAAACTTTCGCTACCAGATATCAATGATACCTAGTGGTGAACGTTGGAACTTTGATAGAGCGTTCCAACGAAATCTAACCTAACAATTTAGCTTCACGCAAGTTTAGTCTGTGAAGGATCTTTTACTTACCATAAATCTATGACATGGGACCGCCGGCTTTACTTCCCCTCCGAAGGAAGGCCTACTGAAGGACTTTTAACGCTCTTAAAAAATCCGACGACTTCGCCCGGATTTGGGCACAGCAGTTAAGCATTCTACCAACTACGCCACCGAAGCGATAATATAGTAATAGATGTTTATTCCTCCGCTTTATATAAACCACCCGCCGTCCCAAATTTGATCAGGTCTTATATAAGTTAACCCTCAATTGGTCGCGCCACGGTCGTTTAGACTGGGCCTATTGTTTATTTCTTCTGTGTGTACTCAGTTTTGCGCCAAGTCTTTCCACTTCCTAGTACCTTTCCCCTGCCCCTCACCACGCATCTCTTATCAGTTTCACTCCATGCGCTCCATTGTTACAAGCAAAAGCTTCGCCACCCGGTCTAAAGTTCCGATGCACGACCAAGTGTGTGTGTCACTTTTACAGTGTAATCATGGTGGCCACTACTCCTGGAAATCCTGGAAAACTCCTGGATTTTTATTAGGTCTGGAAAATGATGAAAAATTTGAGAACTGGAAAATAGCCACTCTTCATTATTTATAAAATTCTTTCCATCTTAAATCATACTCCCGCTGCGGTTTTGGGTGAGCATTCTATCGTTAATGAAAGAAATTTCCTCAGGCTACCTGTTTCTGTGTGGGAGAACACGCGATAGTATTTCTGTAAAACATATTGAGTATAGACATTGGAGCTACAAAGAGGGACAGAATTAGAAATGAGAGGACCAGAGAATTAATGAAGGAGGAACCATTACAGGATGGTATAGAGAAATCTAGACTTAGATGGTATGGACATGTAAAACGAATGGAGGAGAAGGGGATACCCAGGAGGATTCACGAGATGAAGTGGGAAGGAAAGAGACCGAGAGACAGGTGGCTGATGGGGGTGGAAGAAAGCGTGAAGAAGAGAGGAGAAGACTGGACAAGGGTGGAGGCTGAGAGATGGTGGGAAGACAGAAGATGTTGGAGAGGCTTGTGTTCCAAACAGACCCGGCCAGTGGCTGGAAACTGTGCAAGATGATGATGATGATTGAGTATAGACAACTTCACTGCAATAAAATTGCAGGCGGCATTCTTTTCTCTTTTTCTTAAAGCGGATATTTGAGTCACAAAGGCTTTTTTAAAACAACAATTAAATCATTTGTGTGTAGGATTGCGTATCAATAACGCAATCACCACTAATTTTTGTCAACATCTGTATAAGTAAACCAAACAAAAGTGCTTATTTTGGTCTTGAAGTAGGCAACCGATTGTGTCTCCCCCCCCCCCCCCCCTCCCTCCGGACTTGCGCTTATTTTTAAGTCTGGAAAAATGAGAATTACTCCTGGAAAATTCCTGGAAAACTCTTGGAAAATTGTTGACCGATTTGAGTGGCCACCATGTTCCGAGCGTGACTAATTAAGATTGTATAATTTGTGTGCAGTTTTGTATTTGTTTGCATCTTTTGACTATTATTTGTGGTAAAATGGACAAGAGAGAAGAAGAGTGGAATCTCATTCAGACCACGAACATTCTGCTGAAGACAGTGATGGTGGAGATGGAGCCAAGGTAGGAGTAAGTGATCATAATACAGATACTGAACAGTCAGAACATACTTTCCCTATATATGACGTAAACAATCGATCCAATTTTATTTGGGCAAAGATCATCATCATCATTTCCCCTTATCCAGCTCCTGCCGGGTCGGGGTATTTATGGCACTTCTCCACTTTCCTCTTTCCTTCCACGATCTTGTCCCAGTCCAGATTTCTTTTTCTCAAGCTGTTTTTCACTGAATCGCTCCACCTTGTTCTAGGTCTTCCCCTTGCTCTCTTACCCTTACACTTGGCCTCCAGCATCTGTCTTGGTATTCTATTTTCCTCCATCCTCTTTACATGTCCAAACCACCTTAGTTTATTCTTCTCAATTCTCTCATTTAGTTTTCCCATCCCAACTTCCTTCCTAACATCTTCATTCCTCACTCTGTCTTTCCTTGTCTTACCTATCATACTTCTTAGGAATTTAATTTCACTGGCTTGGATTCTACTCTCTTGCCTGCTCGTCAGGGTCCAAGTCTCAGCTGCATACGTTAATATGGGTACATAGTACATTTTATACATTACCTCCTTGCTTTTCCTTGGTACTTCCTTATCCCAAACGAGTTTTCTTACACTTTGATAGAATGCATTGCTCTGCTGTACCCTCCTGCCAATCTCCATGTCCAACCTACCAGTTTGCATCAATTCACTTCCTAGGTATTTGAACGTGTCCACAATTTCCAAACTCTGACTTCCAATTTTCACAGTGCCCTTTCCTTGTCTTTCCCCTCTTGTCATCACCATGGTCTTGCTTTTCTCTATACTGATTTTCAGGCCATACTTCTGAATATTTCCGTTGAGTGCATCTAGTTGTTTTTGCACTTCTTCGGTGTTCCTTCCCCAGACCACAATATCATCTGCAAATAACAGTAACTTCATTTCTTTATGTCCATATGCTTCATTTGTTTCCTTTACAATTTCATCCATCACCATTATGAACAAGAGAGGTGACAGCACACTCACCTGTCTTAGTCCAGTCTTGTTCCTAAACCAATCTGTCTTTCCAACTGGGGTCAGTACCCTGCTAACACAGTTGTTGTACATTGCTTGCACCATTTCCAACATTTCTCTTCCCAGTCTCTTCTTAACCATGGTTTCCCATACCTTCTCTCTGGGGACACTATCATATGCCTTTTCTATATCTATGAAAGTCATGATCAAATCCTCTCCATATTCCCAGTTCTTTTCCATCACCTGCCTCAAGCTAAAGATTAGGTCCACTGTGGATCTTCCACTCCTGAAGCCATACTGTTCCTCTTGCAACTCTCCTTCCACCTTTCTTCTGATTCTTCTTTCTAATATCCTTTCCAGTATTTTTACTATCTGTGATATGAGATAATGAAACTAAATGGTATTTCTGCTCTCCCCCTCAAGTTGTGAGACTCCCCCCAGGGGTCACATCTAGTGGGACGTGGGTTGGACCACAGGACCTCAGCTGATTCCGGCATTGCTTCCACTTACTTGTGACGGGCTCCTCTTTGTCTTCTTTCCAGTCGACCTCCCTTGGTCAACTCTTGTTCTCTTCCGACCCCGACGGTATTGGGGTATCCGAGGCCTAGGGAGTCTTTAACTTTCCCACCTTAATTGGCCCTTGTCTCATCTTTCCTGATCCCTCCTTCTTCGAGGGGTCAGACCTCCTGTTTTTGTTAATTGGACCCCCGTGAATCTAAATTCCATTTAGCGATTATTTAAAAAAAAAAAAAATTTTTTTTGCATCTACACTCTATTTTGTAGGGGTTTTCAATCTCCGTTGCATTTTGTAAGACTTTTCGATCTATATTGCATTTTGTGATTGATTTCAACCTCAATTGCATTTTGTAAGGATTGACAATCTAAATTTCTTTTTAGTAAGTCTTTCAATATCCGGAGCGGACCTTTTTTGAGTATTTTGAATTTCAATTGCATTTTGTATTTTCAACCTAAACCTCTTTTTGCAAGTATTTTCAATCTAAATTGCATTTTGTACGATGCACATTTTGCAAGTATTTTCAATCTAAATTGCATTTTGTACGATGCACATTTTGCAAGTATTTTCAATCTAAATTGCATTTTGTAAGTATTTTCAATCTCATTTGCATTTTGTAAGTATTTCGACTGTACATTTTACTTTGTATGTATTTTGAACTTCACCTATATTTTGTGTGTATTTTTCACTCTATTCCTTTTGTGAGTATTTTTGTTCGAAATTCCCTTTTGTAAATATTACCGCTCTCCATTTTGTGAGTAGTTTCAATCTGAGTTCCTTTTTGTAAGTATTTTCCTTCTCACTTAATTTTCATTCCGGTTTTCACTTCATTGACATTTTTGCTATCACCAAGACCATCAGGGGCCGATAACCAAGATGTTAGGCCCCTTAAAACAACAATCATCATCATCAAGTTGTGAGGCGTCCGCCACATACAGGAATATTTTACGCATGCATTTACCAGGTGTTCGAGGACCAGTAAAAAGTGTACTTCAGGTTTTGGGGTGTTGGAATTTATTTTATCATTTCGAATGATCTTGTCGACTTCGTCGTTATGGTTGAGTCCAACGTTATGCATGACGGAGACGAAAGTGACGTCATGCAGCCACGCGGGAAGCAGAAGCTAATGGTTATTGGAGTCTGTTGAAAGAGTCTTGGGGCGTCGAGTGAAGCGAACACAAGAATACAGGGTGACTCCTAAAGAGATATACAAGATGCCAGATAAGAATACATGGTGCCTCCTAAAGAGGTCTGCAGGATGTCGGAGCAAATTACAGGGTGACCCTTAAAGAGGTGCCCGCGCGGAAAGCCTAAGTTAATGGGTAATGGAGTCTGTTGAAAGAGTCTTGGGGCTTCGAGCGAAGTGAGAAGTCATCCTGAGCCTTTCTAACATTTGTAGCATGCGTCATTTCAAATGATATAACGTCTAGTCTTTCAGACTGACTGTAATTTTTTTTACGAAGCAAATGATTGACGAAATCATTCTATGTACGAATATAAATATTGCAGAGATTAGGAGCCGGTATGTTTGAGAGAGAGATGCCAAAGACACCAACTTCGCAGAAATGAAGGCATTTTTCGGACTTTTGTACAGGGCATGTGTCCTTAAATCGTCTCACCTAAATCTTGAAGATCTATACCAAACTGATTTCACAGGAGTAGAGTATTTCAAGACGACGATGTCTCAACGGAGGATGAGGTTCCTACTGAGGTGCGTTAGATTTGACAACATAAACACAAGAAATGACCGGCGCCAATATGATAAATTAGCACCAATTCGTGAAGTGTTTGAACAATTTAATAATAACTGTAAACAGCATTACTCTATTGGTGAGTATGGAACAGTTGATGAAATGCTGGAGCCGTTTCGAGGACATTGCCCTTTCCGACAGTACGTGAAATCGAAACTGGCTAAATATGGTAGAAAGGGGTACTGTTTGGATGATGCAAAAATGTTTTACGCCTCAAATATGGAAGTTTACTGTGGGAAGCAACCTACAGAGCCATACCAACTTGGTAATTCTGCTGGAGCAGTTGATCCTATTTCTGGCTCGGGAAGAGGGATTACGGTAGACAATTTTTTTTCTTTCAGTACCGTTAGCTAATAATAATGATAATGTCGTATGGCCTCGGATGCCGGTTGCAAGCTTTGTTATTTGACACCCAGAGGGTAGCTTGCATGTCGAATTTCGTTGTTCCTTGAAGCACTATGAAAGTCAAGGAGGTTAGATATCTAAGCTCCTTGAACACTATAGCGCTTTCTAGTAGAGAGATGAGGAACTTTGTGTTGGCGGAAACTCCCGAGATTAGGTTTGCCATTATGAACACGGCCTACTGAATTCAAATGGGTTCTTTGACATACCAACATCGTATGACATGGTGTCGTAATTTTTGCCGCCTTTCAAAAATCACTTACCACGGCCAGGAGCGAACCTGGGGTTAGTAGACCGACACTTTGACCACTCACCCACCGTGGCAAGCTGTTAGCATAAACTGTCCATAGTAGGAACTTGGAAAAAAAAAAAAACAAGAGAGAAATCCCTCCAATGTTAGTGTACACTGAGCATAAGGAACGGCAATTATACAGCAGTTTGTTTGTTTATGGTTGTATCATACAAGTCCAAAACAAATAAAGTGGTTTTGTTGCTGTTGACCAAACACCGTTCTGATTCCATTGACAAAGAAAGTGGTGATGAAAGCAAACCCATAATTCTAACACATTATAATGGGCCTAAAGGTGGCGTAGACACCTTAGATAAATTGAAGGAAACCTACATTGTCACAAGAAAATGAACACGTGGTCTCTTTCCTTATTTTTTGCTTTGATGAATATTGCTGGAGTGAACTCATACAATGTTTATCTTGGAAATTCCTCAAAGCTCTCTCAAGAGAACTGTGCATGGATTATTTAA
Organism: Meconema thalassinum; assembly: GCA_946902985.2. Taxonomy (NCBI): domain Eukaryota; kingdom Metazoa; phylum Arthropoda; class Insecta; order Orthoptera; family Tettigoniidae; genus Meconema; species Meconema thalassinum. The sequence continues at coordinate 344,095,830 of OX336395.1, forward strand.
TATACAGGTCAACTCTTGAAAACCTACCACGTCAACTAAAAGTCAAAATAAGACAGCTGGCTGGAATCGAAGAGGATCAACGACCCCGTGCTCCAGGTGCTGCTGGCCGAGTCATGGCGGCACTTCATGTCCTAGGTATATTTGTAAAGAGCACACGACAAACATCTGTAACAAATGTGTTGCAGAAAACAGTGATGTAGATGTGTGATTCAGCAAACCTGCCTTTGTTTCTCCAATCAAGTGTGAGACTCATTGTTTTACTTACTTACTTAATTCCTGCCGCTCCTTCCGGAGCATAGGGCCTTGGCGAAATTTCTCCACGCAGTACGGTTCCTGACCATTCTCTTCACTTGACTCCAGTTCTTGTCCACCTCTGCAATTTCAATTACGATCGTCCTCTTCCAGGTCTTCTTAGGTCGACCTCGCTTCCTGGCGCCTTGAGGATTCCAGTCTAGCGCCGCCCTCTCAACAGCTCCGTCCGGCTTCCTTAGTGTGTGACCGATCCAGCGCCATTTCCTCTCCTTGATCTGGATGCTAATTGGTTGTTGATTGGTGATGGTCCAAAGATCTTCATTTGAGATTATGTCTGGCCACCTCACATTCATGACGCGACACAGACATCTGTTAATGAACACCTGTAGCTGGTTGTTGATCGGTTTTGTGACTTTCCATGTTTCACAGCCGTAGAGAAGAATCGACTTTACGTTGCTATTGAATAGGCGGAGCTTGGTCTTCCTGGAAATGTTTCTATTTCTCCAGATGGGGTAGAGCTGGACAAAGGCACCATTTGCCTTCCTGATACGGCTTCAAACATCTTCCTCTGCTCCCCCATCATTTGTGACTATACTTCCAAGGTAGAGGAAGGACTCAACTCGCTCAATGTCCTTTCCGTTGACTGTCAAACTAGTCGTGATGTCAGGATTTATCCTCATCTCTTTGGTCTTGTTGGTGTTGATCATCAGTCCTGCACGTTCTGTTTCTCTCTGCAACCTCCCCAGCTTATCTTCTATGTCTCGGTACCGTTGTGCCATAAGACAAATGTAGTCTGCGAAATCCAGATCTTCAAGCCTGTCATTTATACCCCATTGAATACCCCTCTTCCGTCCTCCCATTACCTTCCTCATCACACTATCCAGCACCAACAGGAACAGAGTGGGGGAAAGGACACACCCCTGTCTCACTCCGGAACAGACTTTTATCTTTTCTGTTAATTTGCCTTCGTGAAGAACCTGGCACTCATTCCCTTCGTACATCTCTTCCATGATTCTGATGATCTTTGTTGGAATTTTATATTCCTCGAGGGTCTTCCACATGATTCTTTGATTTACGGAGTCGAAGGCTTTCTCGAAGTCAACAAATGTGAGGTAAAGGGTATTCCGCCACTCCACACTCTGCTCCAGGATGATTCGGAGGGTGTTGATGAGATCCACACAGCTGCGATGTTGTCGAAATCCAGCCTGTTCCTTCCGAAGCCTTTTTTCCACGCAGTCTTTTATACGATTCAGGATGACTCTCGCCAGCACTTTGCTTGGAATGGACAGCAAGGTGATACCCCTCCAGTTGTTACAGTTTGTGGTGTCCCCTTTCTTTGGCAACTTGACTATCAATGAGACTCATTGTAATTAAATAGTTATTTTTTGGATGGTTAAATGTAAACAGATGAAACTAGCTGTTACTCTCTAATTGTCACATAATTTTATATGTAGTAGTTTAAGTTTTAGATGGGAACATTATTTCATTGCATTATCTATTTAAAACAAAATAAGTGATTTCTTTTCCATAAATGTCTATCATAACTCATTTGTTATTATGTGGTCAACCATGGCTAAAAAGTAAGATTCAGTAACTCCATCCTGCTTTTAATGATGCCCGGTCATTTTGATCGTGCGCGACCAAATAAGTTTCATTTTTCACGCGACCAAACAAGGGTTAATAAAAATTCCAGCTGTGTCGGCCATTTATTATGCATAAGTACAGTATTGCCAACCCCACGCATTCGGTACTTTCTTATCTGGTATTGTAAAACAAAACTGTGCCGTCAAGTTAATGTGAAAGTGTGCCAAGTTTCATTACAGTGGTAAATACTGTTCTACGTACAAAACAAACCTAACCTGGGGCTTATGTCCCAGACCCCCTTGCTTGTAGTGCAATCGGTAATTTTTGTCCAGACTGTCTTCTAACCAACTAGCGACCAATGACTTCGTCCAGACAGTCTTCTAACCAAGTAGCGACCAATGACTTCGTCCAGACTGTCTTCTAACCAAGTAGCGACCAATGACTTCGTGTAGACAGTCTTCTAACCAACTAGCGACCAATGACTTCGTCCAGACAGTCTTCTAACCAAGTAGCGACCAATGACTTCGTGTAGACAGTCTTCTAACCAACTAGCGACCAATGACTTCGTCCAGACAGTCTTCTAACCAAGTAGCGACCAATGACTTCGTGTAGACAGTCTTCTAACCAACTAGCGACCAATGACTTCGTCCAGACAGTCTTCTAACTAAGTAGCGACCAATGACTTAGTGTAGACAGTCTTCTAACCAACTAGCGACCAATGACTTCGTCCAGACAGTCTTCTAACCAACTAGCGACCAATGACTTCGTCCAGACAGTCTTCTAACCAAGTAGCGACCAATGACTTCGTCCAGACTGTCTTCTAACCAAGTAGCGACCAATGACTTCGTCCAGACAGTCTTCTAACCAACTAGCGACCAATGACTTCGTCCAGACAGTCTTCTAACCAACTAGCGACCAATGACTTCGTCCAGACAGTCTTCTAACCAACTAGCGACCAATGACTTCGTCCAGACAGTCTTCTAACCAACTAGCGACCAATGACTTCGTCCAGACAGTCTTCTAACCAACTAGCGACCAATGACTTCGTCCAGACAGTCTTCTTACCAAGTAGCGACCAATGACTTCGTCCAGACTGTCTTCTAACCAAGTAGCGACCAATGACTTCGTCCAGACAGTCTTCTAACCAACTAGCGACCAATGACTTCGTCCAGACAGTCTTCTAACCAAGTAGCGACCAATGACTTCGTCCAGACAGTCTTCTAACCAACTAGCGACCAATGACTTCGTCCAGACAGTCTTCTAACCAAGTAGCGACCAATGACTTCGTCCAGACAGTCTTCTAACCAACTAGCGACCAATGACTTCGTCCAGACAGTCTTCTAACCAACTAGCGACCAATGACTTCGTCCAGACAGTCTTCTAACCAAGTAGCGACCAATGACTTCGTCCAGACTGTCTTCTAACCAAGTAGCGACCAATGACTTCGTCCAGACAGTCTTCTAACCAACTAGCGACCAATGACTCCGTCCAGACAGTCTTCTAACCAACTAGCGACCAATGACTTCGTCCAGACAGTCTTCTAACCAACTAGCGACCAATGACTTCGTCCAGACAGTCTTCTAACCAACTAGCGACCAATGACTTCGTCCAGACAGTCTTCTAACCAACTAGCGACCAATGACTTCGTCCAGACAGTCTTCTAACCAAGTAGCGACCAATGACTTCGTCCAAACTGTCTTCTAACCAAGCAGCGACCAATGACTTCGTCCAGAGAGTCGTCTAACCAAGTGAGAGAGTCCCACTCCCATCCGACAGATCAGGGACGCCTTGGAAACGAACAGACATTCGATGGGGTTAAGGAAGGTAGAAAGGAGCACTAGCTGAGTCAAAAAGTAGGATGAGATTGGATATTCTAGGGATTAGTGAAGTTCAGATAAAGGGAGATATAGTGGACTCGATTATCCATGGTAATCGTGGGGTCGAGAACTGTGGGTATAATTCACAACTTAGAATATAATAATGATTCAGAATCCATTTGCTACATTGAAACATTTAGTTAAACCAAATGATTTGAACACATTTAGATTATCTACCTGGGTGTTCCTACATTGCCTTTGTGTTACAGAACATTTACATAGTTTTTAGTTTTGATACAACCCCATTGAATATATACAAGTGACTACAGATCTTACTTTGCTAGAAGAGGCCTGCAAGAAAGACTCTTCACCACAAGATCTAAAACAACTGGCCCTCTGTACAATAGAAGAAAGATATCCGTCTAATCAATGGCTAAAAATATTTACAGATGGCTCACTAGACAAAGAAAATGGAACTGGAGCAGGAATACATTCATCTCTCTTCTCACTCTACTTCTGGGGGGCGTGGTGGCTCAGCGGTCTAGCTGTATGCCTCTCACCAAGGCGGTCCGGGTTCGATTCCCGGTCAATGCATGTGAGATTTTCGAAGTGAAATGCCATGTCCTGTGGTTCGGATTCCACGTAAAAAGGAGGTCCCGTGGCTCATGATCTCAAGATTAACGGTCACGTTAAACTATAAGCTTCCTTTTCAATCTACTTCCCAGTTGGCCAAAGCAAACTTTGATGCTGAGATAAGAGCAATTTCACATGCACTCCAACAGTTATTAGGCAGAAACATTGATTATCAAAAAATGTGTTATCATTACTGATTCAAAAGCAGCCATCCAAGCCGTCTCGTCAAATTATAAGCCTCAAAATAAAGAACTGAAAGAAATTTTTTGTATGATAAAAACCCTTCAAAGACTGTGTAAACAGATCTCATTTCAGTGGATCCCTTCTCATGTTGGAATAGCAGGAAATGAAGAGGCAGACAGTTTAGCAAAAAAAAGGTACCACACTACAACAACCTGTCAGTCAGACTGATTTTATGTCAGCAACAAGGATCTTGAAAAATACTATCAAAAACAGGTATGAAGAAATGGCAAAGAAAACAGCAGAAACCAAATTATGGAAGGACATTGATGCTAAATGGGATCAATATAAATTAACACCAAGAAGAGGAGCAGACTTAACACTGGCCATGACTGCCTTGCAGCTCATCTGAAACGAATCAACATCCTGAGATCTGAAGAATGCACACTTTGTCACGAACCTGGAAGTAAAATGGATAAGGGGCACCTGCTACTTGATGTGACTGGAAACCTCACACAACTCTATTGGAACGCAAGAAAGCTGATGGATTGGAATCCGGGCTAGCCATAAGAAACAACAACCACAACTATTGGATGAGTCGGAACTGCTGGGAAAATTGGCTTTGTTCTTTCGGATATGCCAGATTGTTCCAAAAACTTCACCAGACTCAATGTTTTGGATTTTTTTCTGGCATTGTATTACACATTCAGGTTGGTTGGTTCCTCAGTTTAGGGGCTGCGACAACGCAGTCATGTAGCCCCGTGTACTTTGGGTGAGTGTAGAATCTGTCTGATAACCGGTGTTAATTGTGATGACTATTAGTGCGTGTTATCTGTAATTCAGGTAAGGACTGCAGACAATCAATTTCAAGTAGTTCCTACTTTTGCTACCAAATGCTACCGTCAATGACACCTAGCTGTGAACTTGGCTACTATACTCTGTATTACCAATAATGAATGCTGACTTCTGTCAATGCTGTGTTGCCACATTCCAAGAGGCTTCCAGGAATACACAAATACTGTCAGCCATATTCGTGTGGAAGGGCACAATCGATGTAACACAATGGTAGTAATAATAATCATAATAAAGAATGTAACTTACCTAATCGCTCTTGCTGCTACCAATTATGGGTTCTATTCCTGTCATAGGCCGGCCCCGTGGTGTTGGGGTAGGGCGCCTGCCTCTCACCCGGAGGCCTCGGGTTCGATTCCCGGCTCAGTCAGGGATTTTAGAAACTGATGTGAGGGTTGGAACGGGCTGCACTCAGCCTCGTGAGGACAATTGAATAGCTGTCTGCCAGTGAGGCAGCGCCCCGATCACGAATACCAAGATTAACGGCCGAGGGGGCCCGATGCGCTGACCATGCGTCTCCCCAATATCTGCAGGCCAAATGGCTGGGCAGCGGTCGCTTGGTCGGCCTAGGCCCTTCATGGGCTGTAGTGCCCTTTCATAGCCCCCTCTTAGTCACTTGTGTCTGAATCGGTTCCGGAATTGCTTCCCAGGGAAATGATGAACTGATCTACGCCATCATCGAGTACACATTCACGTTTCGTGGCCTCGTCCAGTTCTCGTTGCACTACTCGCCTCCAGTTTTCTGAAGTCACTTCCCTAATAACCTCAACGATAAGCTTCTCAACCTCTCTGAGTCTGAAATTTTTATTATGCTTTGCTATGTAACCCTTCACTTGACCCTATATCATTTCTATTGGATTGAAGTGGCAATGATATGGGAGCAGCCTCTCGCCAGTTCATCCTGGGGTACCTGGGTTTAGGCTTGTGCTGCCGTATAAGGTTGAGAAGGATTCCTTTCGTCATAGAGCTGTCGCATGGTCAGAGGTGCCAACTTCTACGGATTGTCCGTAATTATTACGGATTTCACCTCACGATTACGCCATTACCGTCAAAGGGGAAATTATTACGGAAAAGTGACATTATCACGAGTAAAGTACATTTCTATGGAAAAAGAAGGAACGTTACAGGGTGTCTACCGGTAACGATAGTAGAAAAGTAGCTAATTTTTATGTCTGGATAGTTTGAGGTAACGAAAATTCGCAGAGGTCGGTTTAAATCATTTAAACTTGCGACGCTAGGCTCACAGATTGCGATGGAGTAAGTTTTACGCAAGTGGCACCGATTGTGTAAGCTATATTTCCCCGTAACCGACCTCAAGGAAATGCATACTGAGGATGCCTTGAGTGATATACATCGGTTCAATGTTCAACAGGGGGAAGTTTGTTAAAAGAAAACTTTCACGGAAGAGTAGCTATTGGGGCAAAACAAGCTACAAGGATTTTTTAAAATCACAGAAATACCAGGTACTGTGCAAATTTTATTGCGTAATATGATATTCTTTATTATAGGTTGCTTCTGGGTAAGGTAAAGATGCCCGGCCGAAGCCGTCGGATTTTTTAGGAGCCGGCGGTCCCATGTCATAGATTTATGGTATGTAAAAGAAACTTCCACTAATTGCACCTGTGTGAAGCTAAATTGGTAGATAGATATGGTAGATAGATATTTTATTCAATTAATTCCAAAGAGCCATAGGTTCGTACAGAGGAATTGTACAGTAATATGTGTGTTTACACACCAAGGAAGAAAATTCTGAAGGTAACACAAATTGATGAATAAGGACATAGGCCTATTATAAGGTTGATACCATATCTAAGATTGTTTAGACCAAGGTCCCTTAAAATGATAAGCACTTAGGATTTTTAATCTTATACATAACTTAACTTATTTGATGTATTAAGATGCATCGAATTTTTCCCACAACACTTCCATAGTTTTCCTCTTAAATACCGACAAAGTTGGTGCACTTTTTACTTCATCAGGAAGTTTATTATATGACTGTGATGCAGAGAACTTGAAACTATTTCTACCATATTTAGAAGAGTGAAGGCTACGTCCTTCGCATGCCTAGTTCCATAAGAATGATTGTCTGAGTTCAAGATGTAGGGAGAGCTATAGAGTATTGTGTTGTGTTTAATCTTGTATATTAGCATAGCTGCTCGGAGTTCTGCACTTATGCTGAGGGGTAGAATTTTACTTTTGATGTACAGATCTTTTACTGGAGTGCAGTAAGGAAGGTTAAATATGTTTCTAATAGCCCTATTCTGAATAGTCATTAAATCATTCAGTGTGGATTTCCTGCAGTGAGCCCAAATAACATTTAAATATTGGAGCTTGCTATGTACAAGTGAATAGTAGATTTGTTTTACAAGGTTTAGGGGAATAAGATACCGAAGTTTCCTTAGGATCCCCACTACAGGTGAGAGTTTCTTAGCAATTCGTTCAACGTGGATAGGTTAAGAATGTAAACAACGCTCTTAGGTTTCTACGTTCGTTGCCAAGAGCCGACTGCGGTGGCGTCTAGTAACTAAGTTCTGAACTAGGCCCAGTAGTTGTTGACGGTGGCGTTTGATGGCAAAAGTAGGAACTATTTGAAAAATTCTAAGTTGCAGACACACTAATACAGCCAACACAATTAACACCGTTTATCAGACAGATTCTACACAAACCCAAAGTACACGGGGCTACATGACCGCGTTGTTGCAGCCCCTAAACTTAAGAACCAACCAAGGTAAAGATGGTGTAATTATCGAGAAGGCAGGAGTAGGCTTTGGATTTGGACGTGAAAATTTTTGAGTGGGAGGGGCAATATAAGGGATTACTGATAACCCACTTCATAGGTTGGCACCTCTGCATGGTACACTATGGCGGCCGAGCCATTCCAACATTCGCAGCTTCGTACTTGAAGTTGTTGGAGCTTTGTCTATCTGCAATGTGTGGTACGAAGCATTATCCGTTACAATAACACTGTGTTCAGGGATGTTGGGTAACAATTGTTCCTGGAACCATTTTAAAAACCAGTTGTGGTCCATGTCTTCATGGTAATCACCAGTTCTTTTCGACCTGAAGAGCAAAAGCGTATTATTAACGAAGCCATGTGATGACCCGGCGTGAAGAATAATAAATCGTCCCCCTCTGCCTTCATTGTCCCCTGAACTGATTCGTCACTCCAACTCTTAGACACTGTGCGACCAGCATTGACCCACGTTTCATCTAACCACACAATATCCATAACATTTTTAGTCTACTTTTCACATTTTGCAAAAATTAGGAAAAAGTAGACTTATGAGATCGATCCGGGAAAATGTCTGTGTGTGTGTCCGGGGGGGGGGACAATTCCTAAACGGCTGCATCAATCAAAACCATATTCAGTATGAGCCAAGATCTATATCTGAATATCTCAAGCCCATATTTGAAAATGATGTCAGTGCTACGATCTGCTGAAAAAACGCACTTGAAATTTGATCTCTATGTTGGATATCTTGGAAGGTATGCATGGGAGCTATTCCAAAATTGGCACACATATAGACAATAATATTTCAGTTTAATTTCCAGGAGGCCATACATGGCAGTGTTGCCAAAATTATTCTAAGCCTGCTGATAGGTCCAATTCTTAAATGCATATACCTTCTACACTATCAATTGTATGTCAACCAAATTTCGTGTGTAATATGTGTATATAAACAGAACCTACTACGGTGTCGTAGTAGGCGGAGAGGTGATACTCCGATGTGGCGCGTCCCAGGCGGCGGATAGGGGGGTCCTCACCGGCTTGCCGGCGGACTTGAGCAAAATAAAATAGCTCTCGCGGACCAAACACACAACAACCTCTACGGTTAACAACCGCAGTTGTAACTCGGAGTTTGCTCCATACAAGGTTGACTACCTTTGAAAGTCAAACATGGAAGGAAATCTTTTAAGGAATAATCCACCTAGACTGCATTCGGATACGGTGGGCAGTCACCTGAAAGATACCCTAGATGAATCGGAGCATCTAAAAATACCCCCCGACAGATAGAAAAACCAAATTTAGACTGAAGATAGGACAGATAAACTATATAGCAACACACAATATAAATTCCATCATACAGCCAGGAAAACTCAAAATTTTGACAGACGAAATGGATCGCAAAGGGATTATAATAACCGGGCTTCAAGAAATGAGAAATACCGCTCAGGAACCAATAGAATCACAAGGGTATAGAATTTACAAGGGAATACCAGGAAAAAGAGTAATGAAGCAATGTCCACAATTCGGAACAGGATTTGTAGTCAATCTCAAAATAATTGAATCCATCATAGAATTTAAAGAATTATCCCCTAGGCTCTCGACACTAACTCTAAAAGCTGCAAATAGAACATATACCACAAGTGCACCACAAGTCCAACCCCTCCTCCACGTGGTGGGAGACGGGCAACGGCATGAAGTAGGGGATTGCCTGTAGGGGTGAAGTACAGTGGGGACTTTGTGTGCCCCGCGACCGCTACGGTAGCTGTGAAGGCTCTATGGGAACCCTGAAAAGTGACGGCTGACGGGGCTCTGGTGAAGCTACGATAGGCCTAGCAAGCCAGTAGTGGATATAATACTTGCTTTCAAACCAGGAACAGGCCTCGGAAAGGACGGATGCAAACGACGACGACCCGGATATGCTAATGGACTACGAGTTGGGACATTAAACATACAGACACTGACAGGAAAAGTGGAGGAGATTGTAGATGTGATGGAGAGAAGAAAACTGGATGTACTGGGCTTGGCAGAAACAAGATGGAAAGGAGAAGGTCGCAGAGAACTGAGGAAAGGGTACCGGTTGTACTGGAGTGGGAACAGTGAAGGAAGGAGCAGAGGAGTAGGAGTAGTTGTAAGAGATGGAATGAAGGAAGAGGTAAAGGGAATAAGTGACAGGATCATGAAGATCAGAGTAACTGTAAAGGGAAGAAGCCTGGAGATAGCCCAGCTATATGCCCCTCAAGTTGGATGTACAGCTCAAGAGAAGGAAGACTTTGAGGAGGAGCTACAACAGCAGTTGAATGGGCAGAGCATCATTGTCATGGGAGATTTGAATGCACATGTAGGAAGTGAAAGGCAAGGATATGAAAATGTATTGGGAGCAGAAGGATGGGGCAGCAGGAATGAAGAAGGGAGAAAGTTGCTGGATTTTTGCAAGAGAAACGGTTTAGTGGTAGGCAACTCCTGGTTCCGGAAGAATGAAAGCCACAAGGTAACGTGGTACAGCAGTGATTTAACAAAGAAATCTTCGGTAGATTACATGCTGTACGACTGGGAAATGAAGAGAAGTGTCAGAGATATAAAGGTAATACCATCAGAGGCCTTAGATAGCGACCACAGAATACTTGTAATGAACCTGGGAGTTGTTAAGGATAGCAAGAGGACAGAGTACCAGGAAAGGAGGATCAAAGTATGGAAACTCAAGGAAAAGGAAGTCAAGGAAGAATTCCAGAAGATAATAAGGGAAAGGATGCCAACAGACAATCCTAAAACAGGGGAAGAGGAATGGAAGCAATTCAAAAACACAATGGTGGAAGCTGCAGTGGTAGTATGTGGAAGAACAAGCAACAGAAAGCGATGTAAAGAGAACCCATGGTGGAATGAAAGAGTAAAAGAAGCTGTGGGAAGGAAGAACAAGGCTTTCAGAGTGTGGTTCCAGGAAAGAACTGATCTGGCAAGGGAAGATTATAAGATAAAGAAGAAAGAAGCAAACAAGATTGTCGCAGAGGAGAGGAAGAAGTGGATGGTAAAGTGGACAGAGATGATGGAGGAAGATAGCAGAGGAAATAAGAAAGTACTTTATGGGATGGTTAAAAGTAAGAGAAGAGGACTGCGAGAGGATGTGGTAATGATGGACAAAAACGGAAATGAGGTAGGCTACACAACAAAGAGACACTCAAGACGGTGTGGAAAGAGTACTTTGAGGATTTGCTGAATACGAATGGTCATAGGGAGGAAACAATGTATTGGAAGATGGAGAAGATAACACAGGAATGGAAAAGGACCTGACTTGGAGAGAACTGGAAATGGCTATAGACAAGATGAAAGGAGGAAGGGCACCGGGTGTGGATGAAGTGAGTGTTGAAATGGTGAAGGCATCCGGGGAGGTTGGGAAACAGTGGCTGTACCATGTGATGAGGGTGATATGGAAGGAGAAAAAGACCCCAGAAGATTGGAAGAAAGGATTAATTGTCCCAATATTTAAGAAAGGAAGCGGAAAGGAGTGCAGAAATTACAGGGGAGTCACATACCTCACTGTGCCAAGATATATGAAAAGATATTAGAAAGTAGAATACGAGCCAAAGTGGAGAGAAAATTGAGAGAGGAGCAGTATGGATTCAGACCTGGGAGATCAACAGTGGATCTCATATTTTCAGTGAGACAGCTCCAGGAACACCACTACGAATTTGGAGAGGATCTGCTGATGGCCTTCCTGGACATCGAAAAGGCCTATGATAGTGTGTGTAGGAAGAAGGTTTGGAAAGCAATGGAAAACATGGGAGTGGAAAAAGAGACTGTAGGCAGAGTGAAGGAGATGTATTGTGTGAGTTGTGTGAAAGTTGGAGGGGAAAGAACAGACTGGTTCAGACAAATGAGTGGCCTGAAACAGGGTAGTGCGCTGTCACCCCTTCTCTTTATTGTGGTTATGGACGAGGTAATGACAGGGATAGCAGGAAAGATAGGAGAAGATAAGATGAAAGCAATGGTGTTTGCAGATGATCTCATGGTCTGGGGAAACAAGGAGGAGGAAATTCAGGAGCAACTGAAGGCTTGGGAAGAAACAGTGGGAGAGTATGGATGGAAGTTCAACATCAGTAAATGTGAGTTCCTGTTAACGACCCGGAAAAAGGACAGACCAATGAGTGGGATAACACTTGGAGGTGGACAGCTGAAGAAGGTGGAAAGTCTCAAGTACTTGGGAAGTATAGTGGAGGAAAATGGGAGAAATGACAAAGAGATTACGGAACGTGGCAGACAGGCAGAAGCATTTCTGAGAAGCATTAGGAGCTTAGTGTGGAATAAAGATGTCCCACAAAAAAGCAAGGAAGTGTTATACAGAAGCTACTGACCTATGCTTCAGAAACGTGGACAATGAAGAAAAGAGACATAAGCAGAATACAGGCAGGTGAAATGAAGTTCCTGCGAAGTAGGATCGGAGTAACAAGAAGAGACAGGGTGAGGAATGAAAAGGTCAGGGAAATGGTGAAAGAGGAGCCCTTGCAAGGTAGGATTGAGACATCAAGACTGTGGTGGTATGGACACTTAAAAAGAATGGATGAGAAGAAGATTCCCAAGAGGATACATGAGATGCAGTTGCAGAAGAAACGACCAAGGGGAAGACCAAGAGATAGATGGCTGTAAGGCGTGGAGGAATGTGTCAAGAAGAGAGGCGAGGACTGGACCAGAGTGACAGCGGAGAGGTGGTGGGAAGAAAGAACTAAGTGGCGAGGCTTATGTTCCAAACAGACCCAGCCTGGGGCTGGAAACTGTACAAGATGATGATGATGATGATGATGGTGACCATTCTAAATGCCCATGCCCCAACTAATGATAAAAATAAGAAAGAACACAAAGATGATGTGGAGGGATTTTGGGAGCTTTTAGATCAGACAGCAACAAACATAAATAAAAGTCAGACCAAAATTTTTATTGGAGACTTTAATGCCCAGTTAGGAAAGGAAAAAAGATATAGAGACATAATAGGAAAATGGCCAGCACAGAGAAGAACAAACAGGAATGGTATAAGACTGGTGGAATTTTGCAGGAAACATGATATGATCTCCAAATCAACTTACTTCAAGAGAAGACCAAATAAACTCAAAACTTGGAAACATCCAGATTGGAAAAAAGGTGAATGGCAACTAGGTCATGTTTGTATGGATAAAAACTATCACAGGGAGATCTACAATGTGAAAGTTCTGAGAGGAACAGATACTGGATCGGATCATTACATGATAAAGATTAAAATTAAATTTACTCCGTTGTCAAAGAAAAAAACTCACCTAAAAAAGAGGAGAACATACGACCCTCATAAACTAATAAATAACAAGGGATACAAAGAACGAACTAGATATATTAAAATAACAGATGATCTAGAGGAAATAGTTCTCGAATTAAAACAAATAGCTGAACAAGTAGCCCCAATAAATCCAAGGAAGAAACACCAATGGTGGAACGATGAGTGTGATAATACAGTGGAAGATAGACATCAAGCCTGGTTACGGTATCAGAGTCAAAAAACAGATGAATCACACTTGGATCTCATAAAACAAAGGAAGATAACTCAAAAAATAATACGAGGGGTTAAACGGCTATACCAAAAGGATATACTTCTGATGATCGAAACAAATAGCGCGAAAACAAGCTCAAGAGATTACTACAAAATTTTTAGCAAACAACTACAAAGATATGAACCTCCAACATTAATGTTAAAAGACAAAAATGGCGAGTTAGCTCATAGTAATAAAATAAATACAGAAATTTTAGCAGAAACATTTAACAAGTTGCTAAATTGTGAAGATCCACCAGAACTGCTTCAAATAAATACAGACACCACTATTAAAACACCATCAGAAAACATAAATCCACCCACAATCCAAGAAGTCTACAAAGCGCTGAGAGAGCTCAAAAATTACAAAGCGAGTGGAGAAGATCAAACATTTGCAGAATTGTGGAAATGTGCAGCAGAACCAGTAAAGATTTCATTACACCAATGCATAGTGAACATTTGGATCAAAGAAGAACTGCCAGACCATTGGACTACTGCTATAATACATCCATTACACAAGAAAGGAGAAAAATCAAATCCTGACAACTATCGAGGAATTTCCCTTTTGGATATCACTTATAAAATCATGTCACGAATTCTATATAATCGTTGTAGAGATCAATTAGAACTGGAAATAGGGGAATATCAAGGTGGATTTCGGCCATGGCGAAGCTGCCCTGAACAGATAATCACCTTAAAATTAGTAATGGACTACTACAAACGTAGACAAAAACAGCAAGTCATAACCTTCGTAGACTTCAAAAAAGCTTATGATTGTTTACATAGATCTTCATTGCTGAAAATACTAAGGAATTTCGGACTTCATCCCAAATTAATAAAAATTATAAAACTAACTCTAACAAACACCAAATCTAAAGTAAAATTCAGAGGAGAAATATCTGAACCGTTTACGATTAAAACGGGATTAAGACAAGAATATGGTTTATCGCCTCTACTTTTCAATTGTGCTTTGGAATATGTAATGAGGGAATGGTACAGGGAAAATCCTAGGAGCATAAGAATTGGAACCAAGAAAGATCAAATAGACTTAAATTGCTTGGGATTCGCAGATGACTTAGCGTTACTGGCTAATAATATTCAAGAAGCCAGAAATCAAATAATAAGCCTACAAAATATAGCACAAAAAATTGGACTTCAGATATCATTTGAAAAGACAGAGATAATGGTAGCAAATCCACTTGTAATCAATCACATAACAGTAAATAACAAGAAAGTTAAAATAGTGAAGCAATTTAAATACTTAGGAGAAATCATAACTTACAACTTGGATGAGAAACCTGCTTGGCAAGAAAGAACTAATAAAATGATAAAAGCCCAAAAATTAACATGGTCTACATATAAAAGAAAATGTCTATCAATCGCAACAAAATTAAAACATTACAGGACGGTGGTTCAACCAGAGGTGACGTATGGAAGTGAAACTCTTTTTAAAGTTACTCAGAAAAACAGAATCGACAAAATTTTAAAAGTAGAAAGAAGAATAGCTAGAACATGCATAAATAAAAAATATCAGAGAGATGGACAGTGGCGGATAGTACGAAACGAAGAGGTATACAGAGAACTGGAGCCCATCACTGATACTATTCGGAAGAAACGGCTTTCTTTCTTTGGTCACATCAAGAGGACACCAGAAACCAGGTTATCTAGAAAAATTGTAGTGAAACTTTGGAATATGAAACAACAAGTAGGATGGATTAAGGAAATTAGAGAAGATATGAAGGAATTAGAAATAACCTTGGATGACTTGCAAAACAAAACAAAAAAAAGTAAAAAAACTGAGAGATATAAAAATAAGATTTCAGGCTAAAATAGACAAACGTAACACAGTAAAAAGGGTATTTACAGATGAGGAACGCCTGAGAAAATCAGAGCGAATGAAAAGCTACTGGGCGACTCGGAAAGGAAACTTACTGAAGAAGAGGACCAAGAAATGATTGACTGAAGTGGTCCAATGAGGCTGTAAAAGCAGAAGAAGAAGAAACAGATATGAGTGAGCGTATTCTTAAGAGCATCCAGGGCTGCCAACTGTTAATAAATCCTGTTTCTATTTATTTACCCTAATATCAATATACCCACAAAGTATACAACCAACAGCTCTAAACATTACACACGTATAGTACCTGACATTCTAGATTATTTTGGATTAACTAATATACATCAGTGCTGCCAACATGATTCTAAGCCTGTTGATAGGTCCAATTTTGAAATATATGCAACTTCTGTACTAAAGAATGGATTTCATCCAAATTTGGCACAACAAGAGATCATAATATTTCAGATTATTTGTGATGAACAAATGCATGACATTGTTGCCAACATGATTTTACGCGCGCTAATAGATCCAATGTCTAACTGCATGTAACATGCATGCTATCCATTGGACTTCAACCAAATTTTGTATTCTGTACCTTAAGAGACGGGACCAAGAATATAGCCTATTCAGTCACCAGGGCTGCCAACTGTAGCGCTCTATTAAGCTACATTATACGAGGTATATTTCGAACTAATTAGAAATGTCGATATTACCAGCTTAATTTCGTCATGATTCTAGATAGGTCCATATAGATTAATCACTGGCATGAATCTTAATTTTGAGAAAAGTAGGCTCATTAGTTCGTCACGGAACTTCTTGTTGTCCTTAATTTCCCTTAGAAACTGACACCTCAAAGCCTCTCCACGATCACGTTCCTGTCATTAATTTTCTTATATTTAAATCCCAGGTCATGCAACACTTAATTTAGTGGAGAAAGGCTTCCTTGGAATAATTATGTCTCTCCATAAATATGCCGTCTAACAGCATCTTGTTGAAAGCCATCTAAATTAGTGACCACCCCTTCCCTCGGCCTCTTAGACGGGCCAGCATCATCAGACGGAAACTTCTCTTTCCTCAATCGGTAATAATAAAATCGTATGGCCTCGGGTGCCTGGTGCAAGCTTTGTTAATTGACACCCAGAGGGTAGCTTGCATGTCGAATTTCGTCGTTCCTTTGAACGCTATGAAAGTCAAGGAGGTTAGATATCTAAACTCCTTGACACTACAGCGCTTTCAAGTAGAGAATGGAGGAACTTTGTGTTGGCGGAAAATCCCGAGATTAATTTTGCCATTGAACACGGCCTACTGAATTCAAATGGGTTCTTTAACATGCCAACAACGGATGACATGAGTATCGTGATTTTTGTCGTCTTCAAAAATCACTTACCATGGCCAGGGGCGAACCTGCAATCTTCGGGTTGGTAGTCCGACACTATAACCACTCACCCACTCGGGACAGTGGTTTCACTCCATGGTGGCCACTACTCCTGGAAAACCTGGAAATCCTGGAAAACTCCTGGAAAATCGTTGACCGATTTGAGTGGCCACCATGCAGTGACTCACACCATGAGCCTTAGCAGTTCTTTTCCTCACCTGAACAAATGGAATCAGAGGTTCCTTCCGTAAGCACATACTTTCCTCTCTCCATAAAACTCCTCACAGCACATAACATCTCCCTTACTTGGCTATGGGGAGTCACATCACGGCCTGAAGTTGGATCCTTGGCCATCTGCGGGAACGTACCGATGCCATTTTTACGCAACTAAAAGAGAAACTATGATGTGAATACACTCAAAATCTGTATATACAAGGTAATTCCAAAAGTAAGGTCCAATTCGCCGTAAATATTTGAAAGCGGCGCCAAGGGCAAAACACGCATGCGCGCCGACTCCTGGCATGCGTTGTTACTGTTGCTGTGTGCTGTTGATAGTGTCAGTTCACAAGGTTTAAGACAATTAATCAGCAGGGCAGTGATACGGTTTCTGTCTGCAAGAAACATTTCTGTGGCAGATTACTGAAGTGTACGGTCCTAACATAATGAGTGACAGTTAAGTGCCCAAGTGGGTGCGAGCCTTTAATGAAGGACGGGAAAATGTGCACGATGAACCCCGCTCTGGCAGACCATCAGTGATTTCAGACGAGTTGGTTCATGCGGTTGACGACAAAATTCGTGAAGATCGAAGATTCACTATTTCAGGGACAACTATCAATAAAGCCGCCTACTGCGCTACCCTGACTAAACTTTGAGGTGCAATCCAGAATAAGCGGCGTGGTCTTTTGTCGTCTGGAGTGTTGTTGTTGCATGACAATGCCAGACCCCATACTGTGAATGACACGCAAACTCTAATCAAGACATTTGGATGGGAACAGATGGACCACCCACCGTACAGTCCGGACTTGGCGCCAAGTGATTTCCACCTGTTCTGCTACCTAAAGGAGTTTCTTGGAGGCAAGAGCTTCGACACAGATGATGAAGTGAAAGAAGCTGTTAAAGACTGGTTAGCTTCGCAGGCGGCCGAGTTCTACGACTTAGGCATTCAAAAGCTTGTGAAACGATGTGACAAATGTGTAAATAAGTATGGAAATTATGTAGAAAAATAGAGAAAGACATAAGGAATGTCAATAAAACATTTTTTTTTTTAACCGGACCTTAGTTTTGGAATAGCCCTCGTAAGTTAGCAACGTCTGTGGTGAACACCTCCAACAAACACAGAACGTTAACGCTTACTGTAGCCTTGGAAAGAATAAGCAAATGCACTTCAATAGATACACGGGATAATACTAGAGCTCGCGTCAGGTGGCCGTCTCTCTGGGAACTGCGCAGAGAGAGACAGAGATACAGGTCCACCATGTCCGAGTGCCCACACCGCAGGCTGCTGCCATGAGTTCCTCGTCGAACCTGTCTCTTTCATGCAGCTTTACGCTTTAAAACTATTCGTCAAAGATTCAATCCCTCACACAACATCAACGAAATTAATTTCGATTGCAACATTTTATTTGACACCCTAATAGGATTAATATATGACAATAGATAATTCCACTATAGGTCAATTATCCATAGCACAGGACCATAATTAGGAATTTTAACGTCTCAATGCTCTCGGCAATTACCACCGCACTCCTACCCCACCCCCTCCCCCTCCCATCAGCGCCCCCTCCCCTCTCCCTCTGACGTGTCCTTCCCCGCACGCCACACGACAGAGCTCCAAACTTAAACCACAGTAAGCGGAGAGGCTTCAGCTAAGGCACATACACACGCAAGGTAAGATGCGCATTTGATTGACAAGAAACCTCATTTTCAAGTTCTTGTTATCTATCCTACCACCATATAAGTTATTTTTGCTAATATTCAAAAATTTATTTTTCTTTATGCACAGTTTCTCTTCTCCAACAAATCTACGTCTCAATCCTTCGAATCAACAGAATTGGATGCCGCATTTTCAATTTTCTATGAGTAAGTCAGTCAGTGTATTTTCCGTCTTTCTTCACCTACATTTCTTCGGAGAATAACGACCTGAAATAGCTTTTCTTTTCTTTTTTCATTCTTTCAGAACACAATATTCATCATATATACGCTCACTATCGGCACCGTGTCGCATGTGAATTGAACAACATCCACGCCAATCGCCAATGGTTAAAAAGGGGCCAGCGTATAATGGAGAACACCATTCCGAGAAGAACTCACAGTTCAGAACTATTTTACATTGCAGAATCAACGGACATATAGCAGTCCCAAACAAAAGTTTTACAATTTAATACTGTGTTATTTTTAATCTCGTTTTTTAACATGTCTTCTTGTTTTTTAAATTCAAAGTGCACCATGTACACTATTAGGCTACACAAGGCCATATATTTTCAATGTAGTCTTTAGCATAATAACCCACATGTTTTTTAGTAGAATAAGTATTTGCATGCACAGGCATATACCTTAGTGAATCCTGTGTTTTTATTACTTTTAGAATTTTAAAGATTATTATATCCATGTCATCGATGTCTTATGATGTTTTCTAAAGTTTAAATCAAGTCACTACAAGGACTGAAGAAGGGACCAAATGGTCTTGAAACATGTATCATAATTTTCTATGAACAAAGTTGTGAATTGTATTGAATAGGGCGGAATAAATAGTAACTTTACTGTATTAAAACTATTCGTCGTCATCATCATCATCTTCATTTCCCCTTTTCCAGCTGACACTGGGTGGGGGAAATATGGTTCCTCTCCACTTTGTTCTGTCCTTCCACCATTCCTCTTCCAACACAGGTTCCGTTTTCTAATGCTATTCTCCACCGAGTCCATCCAACGCATTCTTCGTCTTCCTCGTCCCTGTCATACGTCGTTCCAGTGCTCGTCTTGGTAGCCTTACTTCATTCATCAGTTTGTCATGTCCAAACCATCTCAATCTGTTTTGCTCCAGTTTGTCATTTAGTTTCTGTACTCCCAGTTCTTTCCGTATATCTTCATTTCTCACTCTGTCCCTCCTCGTTTTCTGGACCATACTTCTCAGGAATCTCATCCCTCTTATTCATTGTCCAAGTTTCTGCTGCATATGTCATTATAGGAACATAATATACTTTGTACATCACTTCTTTCGTGCACTTTGCAAACTATTTCTCGGGTTTGCCTGTGCTCAACCTTTGTTACTTTCCTCTGCTTCCATAGCACTCGAAATGTACACAATCGCTTCCACTGAATCTTTAAATATTACGATATAGCCTAATCACTTCACTTTTCTGACAACACACTAGCTCAGATTCTCAAGACAGATTGACTGTGATTGGTGGGATAGAAGTGAGGCATCACGTAATGGTAGCGTTGCGAACCGCCTTCCCGGCTGACTCGAGCTCTAATGACAGTGACGAGTCAAGGCACAGTAGAACACTGCGTCAAACCATGTGCTCACTGCTGTGTCGGCATACATTGCAACACTGCTCGCTGTTGCTATGGAGACCGTTACCCCTCTCGTCTCCTCACCTCACCCTTCAAGCGGATGACAGCCTTCACCGTTCATCTTTTGTAAATCAGAGTATAGATGCCACTGCAATGGGCACCTGGTAGCGAATGTTGGAACTTAATAGAGCGTTAATCAAATCTAACCTACAAATTTTAGCTTCACATAATTGTAGTTAGTGGAAGTTTTTTTTTACATGACATAAATCTATGACCCGCCAGCTTTTCTTCCCCTCCGAAGGAAGGCTTACTGAGGTATTTTTAACGCTCTTAAAAAATCCGACTTCGGCCGGGTGTGAACCCTAGATCTCAGCATGCTACCGAGGCTCCTTACACACACAATTCTACCTGTACCTTCAATTGAAGAACAATATTTTTAAACTCCAGTGGAAGTATTCTGGAAGTGCTAGGAGTAATAAATGTTCGGAGATAATACTTGAGTCATTTTCCACACATTGCTTTCACAAGAGATGTTGAAAGTGACCACCATTTTCTTGCAGACACAAATTTACACGCTGACACAAGCTTTGCAACACATTTTTCAAAGTTGCTGGTGTTATTTCCTTCATACAATTAGAAATTGTTTCTTCACGTTCATGTAAGGAATGCGGATTATCTCTGTATATTCTGGCGAATAAGGAGACCATCAATTCCTTGAGATTACTCTATTTCTGTAACATCAGATTTGCACCAGCCGCTACCATGGACACTTCTCTATGCAGATGATGTCATGTTGGCTGCTGAGAGGAAACTTATCTCCAACGTCAAACACAAGAGTGGTACAATCGACTTGCGCAATATGGTCTGCACCTCTACAAAGAGAAGATGGAGTACATGACGTCCGATACACAGGAAGTTGGGACCATTACCGTTGATGGAGAAGATCTACCAAGTGTAGCGAAATTTAAGTAACTTAACTCCACTACCTCTGATGATAGGTGACATAGACCTCTCGTCCATTGGGAGCGGAAAGCTCCGAAAAGGTGCAAAATCGAAGTCGCACGAAGGATCCAAAGTCGTGGCTTGGTTAGGGATCGCGTCCACAGAGCCCATATTGTTCGTCAGTGCGAACCGATCCCGTTCTGTTGGGATTTTAGTTGCGAACGAGTGTGAAGAGCGCACTAATAAATGGATTGTGAAATGTTAATTTTGCTTATTCATGAAAGGAAATATCTAAAATTACTGAATTTCTTGAGCTTAGATGAAATGTAGCCAAGAATGTAGCAAAATGTGTCCTTTCTCATTCGAAAATAGGAAATGTGGTGGTCTTCTTCAGCTTGAAGATCATGCCACAAATGAGAAAATTCACCGATCTCCTTTCTTTTTACGTAAGTGTGATTCACCCACATTTCCCGTCTCCGTCAATATCGCCTGTGCGTGATATGTCGAATCAAAGGTGATAATTCCAAACCGAAAAATTCTTCATTGGAATCATCTGGAAAACCGTTCCAGAGTGCCATCTCGTCTATGAATCCGGACGAATATTGAGACAATGGGCGATAGGCATTCGCACGATTTCGTACGAACGGTATTTGCCCGAATTCGTTGCTTCGCTGTTCGCAGCTTTCCGCTCCCAATGGACGAGAGGCCTTACGGACGAGATCAACACAAGGATACACGCAGCCTGAATGACAACTGGCGTCACCTGTGACCGTAGGATGAGTGACCATCTGGAATCTAAGATCTACGGAATGTCATTCGTCCTGTCGCTCTCTACGGCACAGAGTGTTGGCCAGCTACTAAGGAAGCAGAACGTCGCCTGTGTGTCATGGGGACGAAGATGCTTAGATGGTCAGCAGGTTTCACTAGACTGAATGCTTGCCACGCTGAGTGAGTGGTTAACGTGTCGGTCTACCAACTCCAAGCTTGCAGGTTCGCTCCTGGCCGTGGTAAGTGATTTTTGAAAGGTGGCAAAAATTTACGGCACACATGTCATATGATGTTGGTATGTCAAAGAACCCATTTGAATTCAGTAGGTCGTGTTCATAACGGCATAATTAATCTCGGGAGTTTCTGTCAACACAAAGTTCCTCATTTCTCTACTAGAAAGCGCTATAGTGTTCAAGGAGCTTAGATATCTAACCTCCTTGACTTTCACAGTGCTTCAAGGAACAACGAAATTCAACATGCAAGCTACCCTCTGGGTGTCAAATAACAAAGCTTGCAACTGGCACCCGAGGCCATACGATATTATTATTATTATTACTAGACTGAATCATATTTCAAAGGATGGGTGTTGCACCAATCCAGAAGACAATGCAGGAAAACCGTCAGAGATGGTTTGGACATGTGCTGCGGGCAGAGGACAGCTTACACACTAGATGTGGCTGGAAATAGGCCGAGGGGTGACCAAGGCAGCGGTGGGCCGGTACTCTGCACAACGACCTAAAGGCTGTAAATCTGCATCCAGGCATGACCCAAGACCTAAGGAAATGGAGACTAGATGGTGAACCCTGCCACTAGGTGGGACAAACGCTAAAGAAAAAGAAGAAAACGCCATGGTCGCGTAAGCAGTACCGGTATGACAAGTGGCATCTTGTTGTACAATGTTCCTGTATAAGACACCATCAACTGTTGTGTCGTAAAACAGTGGTCTAACGATCCTCTTTTGCGAACCAGATGCCGATATTTTGAGAATGAAGGAAAAAGAAAAAATACTGACTGGGAGTTTTGCTCAAGAAGAAAAATATCTACCACCGCCTATTGGTAGGGGCAAATGACCTCGCTGGTCTGCCCCTTAAAAAAACAATAAGTAAAAACCTGTACATAAGAGTCTTGTTCTGAAGCTCTTCGTACAGAAACACAGCCGACAGACAGATAATACCACAACCATCAGCAGAGAAGACGAATGGATGTGGAAGGTGGAAGAAAAAGGGGTGTGATAAAGGAATCGGAGGAGGGGGACTGGTGCAGACCCACCTAAAGGGTTTCTTCAGGGTAAGATGTTTGAAGGTTGATGTACAATTTGATTCATCGGCAACAGTTAAATAACATTTTTTCAAACTTCTCAAATTAACCTATAGTACATGATGCAACGAGCCTATAATGGCATTAATTAAGACACGAGTATGTTTATAAAACGAGCGTAAGCTAGTTTTATAATTTCCATACGAGTGTCTTAATTACCATTATAGGCGAGTTGCATACGACTGTTTATGTTTGACGATAATTATAACTTTATTATATGTTTTAACATTAATATTCATAAATATCTGTTGAGATTCAGTCACTAGAATGTTGTGATCGGAGTGAGAGCGCTGGGTAGAATATCTCTGTTTTCCAAGCTCTGTGACCGACCGACGCATGCGCTCTGTGTGCTTGGCAGTTTATTTACGCAAACATATGGACGGTGCACTTTCGGTAATTTATATAGAAATGTTGGATTTTGAGCGCATGCGCGAAGGTATGGTCACGCAACTGTTTCTTGAGCTCTGATTGGTGGGAGAAACTGTTTCATAATGAAAAATAGTGTTATAATGAGCCTCATTATGATCCAGTTTTCTGACACGTAATGTTTACATAAAATAGTCGGTAGAGGCGCTGAGCTTCTAACTGAAAGAGAGTGGGTTCGATCCCCACCCAGGTAGTGGATTTTAGAAACACAACTACCACTTTCGGAAACGCAAATAGCCCTGGGGTTCACTCAGCCTACACCGGAAATGAGTACCAGGGTAATTCCTGGGAGCAAAGGCGGCCGGGCGTGGAGCTGACAACTCCATCCCATCTAATGCCGATGTCAGAAAAAGTGGAAGCCTCTACCTTCCACTACTCCCAAGGCCTGTTCGGAGTTGGCTTTGCTTTTTTACTTACTTAATTCCTGTTGTCCCTCGTGGAACATAGCGTATTATCAAAGCATCTCTAGATCCTCCCTTCTTCCAGTGCCCCGGGGTGGACTTATCTTCTCCACGAGGGTCTGGATCTCCCGTTCTCGAGGCGATAATTTCCCTTCCTCAGGGTATTCTTCCATTTCTGCAACTTCATCATCATTTCATCATTATCAGTAGGGCCATAGCCGCCGTGGTCGGATTGAGCGTCGGAAGTGTGCACACCATCATGAAGGAACGACTGCATTTGCGGAAAGTGTGTGCCCAATGGGTGCCCCACAGTCTTCAACCACACCAGGAAGCATGTCGAATGGCCTACTGTCTTGGTCTTGGTTGGACGATTGATGCATGCTGCTGCTCGCTTTGTATCGTGACGTGCACGCGTGCCCTCTAGCGACGGGCTGTGACCTTCCACGCTCTGGTCGGAACCACACCTCGTTACACACGCCACGGTTAGCCGATGTCGTCACCGGTTTGCGCATTACAGCCTCTGGCTCGTTACTTTTTGAACGCACCTTATAAATATCTCTACATCTTCCATTCTTGTCATAAGATCATGGTTAGAAATCAGTTCTGGCTGGCCAGTTGATGTTCAACATATTTTGCAAAACAGCTGTTGACAAAAGTTTGCAGCTTGGAGGTGATAACGTTTCTGACCCATACCTACCGTAATGATGTTAATTCTGGAAATGATCCAGTATTAGATATTTGCTCCTCCACCATTCCTTTTTAGTTACTAAATACAACTCCCACTTTCCAATAGAAAATTCTCACAGAACAACATGTAGAAAACAAGTAGTTCAGTAAATAACATATAGCCTACTTTCTCCTAAATGCATGGGTATTGTTATAACTCTTTGTCCTCTTCAAGGAGTATAATTGAATGTTGGTTGTAGTAGCTTGTTGAAATACAACGTGCTATACGGATATTAAACATGAATAGGAGGTGCCCTTTGCTAGTGCTACCTCTGTACAAAATTTCATTCAATTCGGTTTCACCGTGTTTGAATTCATATGGTGAATCGATTTGCACACATATATGGCCGCTATCTGCAAACTATTGGACTGATGACCTTGTCGTTTGGTCAAAAGATGCTTATTACATAAAGGTATATTGTTGCAAAATTTAGTAGAGATCAGATGATTAGGTTGGTCGTAATTTGATTTAAGCTTTTAACATTTAGGTGGCCGCCATTACGTTTCCGTCAAGATGGCGGCAATATAAAACATGACACTGAGGTGCCCTTTGCTAGTGCTACCTCTGTACCAAATTTCATTCAATTCGGTTTGACCGTGTTTGAATTGATAGGGGGAATTGATTTGTACACATACATGGCTGCCATCCGCAAATTATTGGGCTGATGACTTTGTAGTTCGGTCAAAAGATTCTTCGTATATAAAGGTATAATGTTGTAAAATGTGGTAGAGATCAGATGATTAGGTTGGTCGTAATTTGATTTAAGCTTTTAACATTTGGGTGGCCGCCATTACATTTTCGTCAAGATGGTGGTGATATAAAACATGACACTGAGGTGCACTTTGCTAGTACTACCTTTGTACCAAATTTCGTTCATTTTGGTTTCACCATGTTCGAATTGATAGGGGGGGACAGACATTCAGAGTACACACACAGACAGACACACAATTTTTCGCCCTGTGTTGATCTCATAAGTCTACTTTCATTTTTCGCAAAAATCGAAAGTAGGCTAAAAATGGATTAAGGACAACAAGAATTGATACCTGCCAGTTATCTGAACGCGAGGGTGAGTGGATGAAAGAAGGATACACGTTTGGAAGGTTGTTTTCACGCATTTTCTAATGGGATTATTTGTCTGAGCCATGAAATAATAGTTTTAGAAGAAACAAAGCATTAAGTATTTTGTATTGAAAAGTGGGAGTTCACTACGCGCCAAATACAATAACTATGACGAAAGTCGTAGACATACATTCCTTTTTAGATCACAACAACATTAGTTCCATCCCCTCCTATTATTGGCGTGGATTATGGGAAAACAACAACCCCGCAGTGATGTATGGGGATAACAGCTTGCTTCACATCGTAATAGACCAATAGTTTTGGTATCCACCAGACCTAATGTCTTGAACCCGTCAGGATGCGCGCTCTGTATGGGCGGGCGCTGGGTACATTTTACCCAACAGTTTATCGTTTATCCTCTCTTTTCAAGAATCAAAAGCAATTGAATTGGTCGGAACTGAAAAGCATCAAGTGAAAAATGATCATTTTTTAAAGAATTAGTATTGTGAAGTATTGACCCAAGGATCTTGGAACGGCTTAGTGTGCTTGTAGTGTGCTCAGAGGAGAAAGTGCCGTATTCCTTATTTAAGGTTGGCCGCACTGCAAGATTCCCACGAGTTACAGTGTTCAATTACATTTGTACAGGGTTTAGGTGGTTTTATTTTAAATGATTATGTCGACTTTATCTGGGGCCTGGCGTTACGTCAACTAGAGCTTGGAGCACAAGCCTGTCCATCCACCACTTCTCTTCTGTCACTGTTGTCCAATTAACTCCTTTTCTCTCGACACTTTTCTTCACCCCCTTTATCCACCTATCCCTTGGTCTTCCTCTAGCTCTCTTTTTCTTCCACTCCATTTCCAATATTTTCCGTGGTATTCTCTCTTCTCCCATTCTTTTCACATGTCCATACCATTGTAGCCTTGATTTTTCAATCCTATCTTGTAGGGGTTCTTCCTTTAATATTTCTCTGACTCTGTCCATTCTCGTTACACCTATACGACTCCTCTGAAACTTCATTTCCACTGCTTGTGCGTCTCTCCCTCATCACCCAAGTTTCTGATCCATACGTTAGGATCCCTTTCCATTTCTGTGGCACATCCTTGCTCCATATCAGGCCTCTAACACTCTTGAAGAGTGACAGGACGAAATGTACCGAGAATGCACTGACGTGTGTGACGTCATAGTACTGCTTGCCTTCCTAATTTCCCCGCGCTCCGGTGAGCGTGACGTCATCCTTTGACCTTGGTGTGCACTTGCTAACGGACTTTGAGTTCACGCAGCATTTGTAGCATTTAAAATGTCTTTCGAAATGACTATGCGTGTCTTTTTATGTTACAAATCCATTTTAAAAGAACATATCATGTAAAAATTTCATTTTGGATGGCTTTATTCTTCACTAAACTGACCACGGAGCTGAAAGGCATTAAGTCACATTTCCAAAATTGATTTGAAAAATATATTTATTAAATTAAAATTGATATTCCGCTTTAGACCCATTATGTTCCAAGCAGACCCGACCAGCGGTCGGAAACTGCTCAAGATGATGATGATGATGATGATATTCCGCTAACACAAATATAACCTGAATAGTTGCTTAATAATATACATGACTGATATAGTGTGTTTGTTAAGTTCTGTTCTGTCAATGACGTTTTATCTGTCACCTGAAACGTCGTGTAAACTGACTTAACTTAATACTTTCCAGCTGCGGCCGATTCAAGTATTATATCATCAGCCCCTCAACAATCGACGGCGATCTTCGCATTTCGAGCTTCTCCTTTGTGTCCTGGTAGACAAATAATTATATATACTGTAGCGCTCTGGGGAATGATACTTTTGTACCACCTGGTACCATCCTTCCCCTTATAAACATCAAGTGTCATACCTAACGGTATATTATCCTCATCAACTTCAAATTCACTGGAAGAAGTAGCCTCTCTTCATGTTCTGATGCTCACAAGGGGAGGATACGATGCATGGGTCACCGATTCGAACCAGCGATCCTGCACTTACGAAGCAGGGTTCTTACCGCTGCACCATGCACTCGTTGGCTTCTTGCTAGCGTACAACGCACATAGGCGCAGCACTGTAATTGCAATTAATTAATTTCTCGTAAACGGCTAAGAAGCGCACCTTACACGTGTACTAAAGATGGTTCGAATCGGTGACCCATCGATCATATCCTCCCCCTGTCAGCTGTCCTGCTCGCTATCGCTGCCATCATTACTTTCGTGAACTAAGTTTACCGTATATTTGGATTGTCTAATCACTTATATCCTTATTGGCTAGTCTGTCCATTGTGAAACTTCTGCCAGACCACGAGAAAATTAGATGGCACTGTAAACTTATGCAAGCACGTGCAAGGCTGACATTAGCATACAAACATGTCAACAGCTTGAACAACACCAGCAAGCAATAAGGACAGCATGGGAGCAGTGTTGCCAATTTGGTGTCTTTAGCACCAGATCTGGTGTTTCTGAAGTTCATCTGGTGACAGAAATGTTGTAATAGTGCCATAGCGAAATACTGGTGTTATTTCAATAAAACCAGTGCCAAATGTGGTGCTTAACGGATTTTTCCATGAAATTGTCTCCTGTGACTAATAAGTAAATCCTGAAAGCCATGTAATAATTTCAATAAAGTTAATAAATAAAGATAGGCAAAATTCAGCCTTACACGTGAAATTCTCATTCTCGTGCATAATTGCTGAGTAAGCCCAACATGCAGGGCTCAGTGCAAGTGCACTTGTACAAAGAATCTACCTATCCTCTATTTTCTTCCCAGCTGCCAGGGGATTTCCCAGTTTCATGCGAAGGCTCCTACGCAACCACGATTAGTATTGTAAATCTATCTCAAACCCACGGTCGCTGTATGTTCGTTGCCTTGTAGGCTGTGGGATATATTGGCCAAAATTGGAAGTATGCAGAGATACAGCTTCCTGCTCTAAAGATGTGAAGATTTTTAGCCTACTTTTCACATTTTGTAAAAATGAGGAAAAAGTAGACTTATGAGATCGATCTGGGCAAATGTCTGTCTGTCGCCCCCCTATCAACTCATAAACGGCTCCAGCTATCGAAACCAAATTTAGAATGAGTAATGATCTATATCTGAATATCTCAAGGCCATATTTGAAAATGACGTCAGTGCTACCAACTGCTGAAAAATCACAATTGAAATTTCAGCTCCATGTTGGATATCTTGGAAGGTACGCATGGGAGCTATTCCAAAATTGGCACACATATAGATAATAATATTTCAGTTTAATTTCCAGGGGGCCAAACATGGCAGTGTTGCCAACATGATTCTAAGCCTGCTGATAGGTCCAATTTGTAATGTATGTAACTTCTACACTATCAATTGGATTTCAACCAATTTTCGTATGTACTATCTGTACAATAACAGATATGACTTTGCCACCAGGGCTGCCAACTCTTAATAAATGCTATCTCTTTTTTTATCCTTTATTTATTTATTTGTGTCAGAAGTACAAAGTATGTGTTAAACAGACGACTTCAAACAGTTTCTGCCCAGAACTTAGCCACTTCGATAGCACTTGAATTAGCTTCAGTCAAGTCATTCATTGTGCAGCTGTACGGGCACAATGGACAGGAGAAGAGGTGTTGTGTTGTCTAGGTTGCGCCACAATCACACAGGACTGTCTTGGTCGGAAAATGCCACTTATATAAGTTGTCCCTGGATCTTGCAACTTCCACCCTCAGTCTGTTCAGGGACTTCCAGATTAGCCAGTTCTCTGTGTGTCCAGGAGGTAGAGATTCCTTTGGTTCCATCCATTCAGACAGATTGCTGGTCCTCTCCTTCCACACGGCCACTCGAGCTGTTGCTGCTGTTCCTTGTAATGGTTGAGTAGTTGTTAGGAAGCTCTTTCTCGATTTTAATCTCCTCTCAGCAGGTTGATATCCGAAGAGTGGGTGTGAGGTCATAACAGATGATTTACTTCTTTCGTTGTTTGCAGCCACTTCTCTTCTGATGTCAGGTGGAGCAATCCCTGCAAGATAGTGCACTTTACTGATGAGAGTTGGCCTCAAGCAACCTGTAATAATCCTGCAGCTCTCATTTAAGGCTACATCCACCTGCTTTGCATGGGCTGACTTGTACCACACAGGACTGGCATATTCTCCTGCTGAATAGCATAAGGCCATTGCTGTTGTTCTTAACGTTTGGGGATGGGGTGCCCCAGTTAGTCCCTGCCAGTCTACGGAGGAGGCTGTTCCTCGAAGAGATCTTCTGTTTTAGCTTAAAGCGCTGCTCCTTGAATGTGAGTGTACGGTCCAAGGTGACACCTAGATATTTGGGATGGAAACAATGATCCTATAACATACCATTCCAGAATACTTCAAGTTTCCGACTAGATTCTTTATGTTTCAGGTTGTAACGTGTTTTTCGAGGGGTTTTATGCAACTGGCATAAGTCAGTAGGAAGCCATTCTATATTTATTTACGCTGCAAATTGTTCAGCCAAGAGAATTTTTCATGTTAATTTATTATTATTATTATTAATTTATTATAATTATTATTTAGGTATTTTCGGAGCATTTTATAAAAATTATTAGCATTCAGATAGGTTTTCTATGTCTTAGAAAACGCTATCCAGCAAATTATTACGAACGACGATATCATAGAAAATTATCTGATTACGGAATTTTACGGAGTTTTCGTCAGTTAGGGTATATCGAGAGACGTGACTCACTGGGATTTCAAGTACACGCTTAATCTTGTCGAGAAGCATGACGCAATCTTGGGTCGCAAGGTCTAGAAAAGGCGAATTGTTGCGACGGAAATCGACTTCTCCCTCTCGCGCGCCGAGTGTAAAGAAACCAGAGGAGGGGAACTAGCGGTGGGTCAACCAATCAGTGAGGACCACGCAAGCTGAAGCCGGCTGAAGAGTGGGGGAGCCAACGTGTGCATATATCGTTCGACGCGCCGTGAAACAAGGACTATCTGTATAGTTCTTGCCGAGTGTGGATATACGCGGGAGTCGCTCCGATGTTCCGTGGGACGAGGACTATCTGTGTAGAACTTGCGGAGTACGGTTGCAAGTGCGTGTCGCTCCGATGTTCAGTGGAGTTGAAGACTAACTTTTGCAAAACTTAACCAGTGCGGTTGTACGAGTGTTTGGGTCCGAGGTACGGACCATAGAATTATCTAATCTACCAGAATATCATCAAATTTCGACGGAGATGACGACGTCCAGGAGACTGTGGGAAGCTCACAGCATCAGCAAGTACGAGGGAAATGCCTTGGCAATTTCCAATGGTAAGCGCAAATGACGCAGAAATACGCAATCTCTCATTTTTCTTTGTTTTACATTTCAAATTTCAGTAACTTCATAGCTTGGAAATAAGAGTAAAATCAATTTATCAGACTCCGTTTTCACGTAATTTTCTATCGGTAATATTCAAATCACAACGCTCCAATTTAAATTTTATACTTATTATTATTATTAATTTTGCTATACTTGTTTTATATAATAAATTCATTTCTTTTACAATGCAATCTTTGCTTTCAGTAGGTAGCATTAGATATAGACCAATTCCTTCTCCTGATACAATTGTTTGTTGGGTTAATGATCAAATCATACCACGATCTGAGTGAATAGGGTCTTGAAGGTGTTCTGCCAGAGCTAGACGTTGTTAAATACAAATTTAGATTTCAACATTGCATTGAGGTCTTGGCGCCCATTAAAACAACATAGCTTAGGCAAAGGTAAACAGTTACATTTATCTCCCAACAGTGTGGGCTAGCCAAACTGCCACATTGTACGCTCAACGTTCGGGGCTAGCAAAACGTTACACTTGTCGCTCAACGTGAGGGCGAAAGAAACCATTACATTTGTCGCTACCAACATGGGGCACTAACTAATTAACGTTACAAGGTGGAAGGCACATACTTGAGTCTTATTAGGATTGGGCATGAGTTGGTTCCTTTCATAGTAAGTACCCAGCTGTTTGAGAGCACGAGTGAGTGTATGCTCTACAACTTCAAACTGTTCTGATTGTGCAGAAAGAGCAAGATCATCAGCGTAAATGAAGCTTTTACACCCTTGAGGATGTGGTTGATCATTGGTGTACACATTAAATAAAATAGGAGACAATACACTTCCCTGGGGCAATCCATTCTTCTGAGTTCTCCAACGGCTGCGATGTCCTTGGAAGTCAACGAAGAACCGGTGATCCTGAAGATGTGTAGCTATCATGTTAGTGAATCCATAGTTGTTCGTTAGGTTGTAGAGTTTATGTAACAGTATTCTGTGGTTTACGGTGTCATATGCAGCAGAGAGATCAACAAAAGCTACACCTGTGATCTCTTTCCTTTCAAAACCATCTTCTATGAACTGAGTAAGGTGTAGGACTTGAGAAGTGCAATTTTTGCCTGGTCTGAACCCAGCTGAATCCAATAACATACCATTCCAGAATACTTCAAGTTTCCGACTAGATTGTTTATGTTTCAGGTGGAAGGCACATACTTGAGTCTTATTTTTATCCTAATACCAATATATAAGAAAGTATGCAAACCAAGAGCTCAAAACTTAGCACACGTATAGTACATGCCCTTCTACATTAATTTGGAGTACCTAGTATACATCAGTACTGCCAACATGATTCTAAGCTTGTTGATAGGTCCAAATTTCAAATGCAGGTAACTTCTATACTAACAAATGGATTTCAACTCAATTTCATATGTGATTTGAGTACCATAACTGATATGGATATGCATATTCTTAAGAGCCAACAGGGCTGCCAACTATAAATAAATGATCTCTCTATTTTTACCCTGATATCTATAAATCAGAAAATATGCAAGCCAACAGCTCTAAACTTTGCATACATATAGTACCTAACATTCTAAATTAATTTGGAGCAACTAATATACGTCAGTGCTGCCAACATGATTTAAGCCTGCTGATAAGTACAAATTTTAAATGTATGTAACTTCTAGACTAACAAATGGATTTCATCCAAAATTGGCACAATAATAGTTCATAATATTTGAGATTAATTCTTAAATTGTAAGAAAAATAGGCTCTTTAGTTTGTCAGGGAACTATTTGTTAATGAAAGATATGCGAGTCAAAAGAAAATCAGTTTATATGCTTATATATTTTTGGTGTTTTTCTAGTGCAGACTCTTTTTGGTAGTTTCTCCTTACTTATTCGGTTTACATGTCGGAACCATTTCAGCCTATTTCTCTCCCATTGTTTCTTTTAGGGGGACCTGTCCCTTCTTGTCTTGCCCAGGATCCCTCT
Source organism: Meconema thalassinum (assembly GCA_946902985.2). Taxonomy (NCBI): domain Eukaryota; kingdom Metazoa; phylum Arthropoda; class Insecta; order Orthoptera; family Tettigoniidae; genus Meconema; species Meconema thalassinum. The sequence continues at coordinate 344,129,046 of OX336395.1, forward strand.
TAGAAAACACATCTCTGTCTCTTGCAGTCTACTCAGGTCCAACATTCTGATTCCCAGGTCAATTCCTAATTACACAAAGAAACAGATGCTTACAAATACCTAGGAAGTAAACTAAACAGGAAAGGTAACACGCTATAATAAAATGTTGAGTAATTTTCTATCCTCGTCGAAATTTCTTCTTTGATGTTACCTTTCCTGTTTAGTTTACTTCCTAGGTATTTGTAAGCAGAGTGAGATGGTGATCACAACAAGGAAGAAGGAAAGAACCACAACGGGAATAACAATTGGTGGGGAACAGCTGAAGAAAGTGGAGAGTTTCAAGTATCTGGGATGCCAGAAACGATAGAGAAATAAATGAGCGGGGGAGACAGGCAGAAGCATTCCGGAGGAGTGTGAGAAGCATGTTATGGAGCAAGGATGTCCCTCAGAACAGCAAGTACTATGTCCCTATCCTGACGTATGCCTCGGAGACCTGGGTTATGAAAGGAAGGGAGAAGAGCAAAATACAGGCCAGTGAGAAGCAGTATTTGAGCTACAAAGATGGACAGAATAAGAAATGAGAGGACCAGAGAATTAATGAAGGAAGAACCATTACAGGATGGTATAGAGAAATCTAGACTTGGATGGTATGGACATGTAAAACGAATGAAGGAGAAGAGGATACCCAGGACGAAGTGGGAAGGAAAGAGACCGAGAGACAGGTGGCTGAAGGGGGTGGAAGAAAGCGTGAGGAAGAGAGGAGAAGAATGGACAAGGGTGGAGGCTGAGAGATGGTGGGAAGACAGAAGACGTTGGAGAGGCTTGTGTTCCAAACAGACCCGGCCAGTGGCTGGAAAATGTGCAAGATAATGATGATTAGTTTTTTTGAGAATCTTCCCATTACAACTAACATCCTTCATCTTTCCATTTTCTGTGCTGAGTTTCATAATTTTAGTTTTAGGGAAGGTAACTTCAGCAATTACCCGTTGCCATGTATTGAGTTGCTCATTGTCTTCTCATAGCATCACATCGTCTGCATATGCAATACTGTTGACCCTTGATGAACTTTCCGTATGATGTTGTCCATAACTGCGGAGAGGACACTTCCTTGTCAAACCCCTCTATCTGTTCGAAACCATTCCAGCTATGGTAACACAATTCAGGTCCTTCATCGTCATCTTAAACAGCTCCAGTCACCCGGGTGCTGTGAACGAGTCTTCTCCATGAGTGCTCTCCCAATCCAGCCCTTTGTCTGCCAAGTCACCCTTAATGTGGTCTATCCATTTCCTTTTAGGTCTTCCAACACATCTTCTTCCTTTGATGTTCAGATTGAAGTATGCCTTTGCCTTTTGTTCATCTTTCATCCTTGGATATGTCCATACCACCTCAGACAGTGGTGTTAATACCTGCTTCTGCACGATTTATTTCATTTCTTACTTTATCCAGGCGGCTTCGGTGGTGTAGTTGGTAGCATGCTAAGCTTCTATGCCCAAGATCGCGGGTTCAAATCCGGCCGAAGTCGTCGGATTTTTAAGAGCGTTAAAAAATCCTTCAGTATGCCTTCCTTCGGAGGGGAAGTAAAGCTGGCGGTCCCATGTCATAGATTTATGGCATGTTAAAGAACATTCCACTAATTACACCTGTGTGAAGCTAAATTGGATAGATTAAGAATGTAAACAACACTCTTAGATTCCTACGTTCATTGCCAAGAGCCGACTGCGGTGACGTCTAGTAGCTAAGTTCTGAACTAGTAGTCGTTGACGGTGGCGTTTGGCCGCAAAAGTAGGAATTACTTGAAAATTGATTGTCTGCAGTCCTTACTTGAATTAAAACAGATACACACACTAATACAGCCATCACAATTAACACCGGTTATCAGACAGATTCTACACACACCCAAAGTACACGGGGCTTCATGACCGCGTTGTCGCAGCCCCTAAACTTAAGAACCAACCTTATTTTATCCTTTCTTGTCCTCTGAACTTCATTTCGGATGCCTGAAGTCTACTGTTTTCTCTTTTAGAAAGGTTACATGTTTCAAGTGGGTAAGTCAGTATGTTTACACCGTTATCCCACAGTAGTATTCTGACTTGGTTGTAGAATGTGAGATCTCACATTTACTGCTATTGTCCAAACTCAGTGCTGCCAACATATTTGAAGTAGATGGTTGTTCAGGTAGATGCTTGTTCTAGTACACCCTGATCCTTTTGCCCTAGCCACAGCCTTATTCTGACAAATTTTAAGCCCATTTCCTCAAAGAACTTGTTCAGGTCCTTATGGGTTAAAATTGATTTAATTTCAGAGTCAATACGGATCCAGAAGATCTACATAAAAACCATACAAAATATTGTGGTGTATTATCATAAGTTAGCGGCTTAAATGGGTCGGTCATGTCCGACGTATGATTGACAACAGACTCCCTCGGCAAATCCTGTACAGCGAGCTCAGCTGGGCAAGAGACCTCTAGGTGCACCTCTGAAGATCAGCTCAATCGAACCTTGACGAGTGTAGCCATTAGTTCAGGTACCTCAGCTGTTGAACAAGAACACCGAAGGCAGGAAATGGAAACTACACCAAATAATGCTATGTCCTCCACCTTCAATCAGATGCAACGTGTGCGGCCACATGTTCTAATGTGTCGAGTCACCAACGATGTCTCCTAAATATCTGTAAATATTATCATTTTTCAGTATTGATGTATTAATTGACTATAAATTACCCACTTTTCAATCATACTTACTTTGTTAACTTGAGTTCTCATGTGGTCCATGTTTCGGTTTTTTGACTCTCAAGAGTCTATAACACCGTTGGGTGCGATTCAATCAAATAAAAACACAATAATGAGTTATGTAAAAGTTTTAAAATTGTTGCTGTTGCTTGCAGACAGCTTGACGTCACAATTACACCATTTCTCACATATTTCAAAACAATTGGAAGAATTCCAATAATTGGTACTCAAGATTCACAATTAAGTGTAATTGGAAACAAATTAAAACGAACATAGCATCTACCAATAATTTATGAAGTTCAACGAAATGTGTTCAGTGAAATGCAGGAAGGACAAGGAATAATTTTACGCAGCAATTTTTAAACATTTTGATAGTACATTATGCAACGAGCCTATAATGGCAATAATTAAGACACGAGTATGTTGATAATTTCCATACGAGTGTCTTAATTACCATTATAGGCGAGTTGCATACGACTGTTTATGTTCGACAATAATTATTATAACTATTTTATGTTCGAACATATATATTCATAAATATCTGTCGAGATTTCGCCAGTTTTATGTACTGAAGAGAGCACATGAGACGCAGAGAATGCCTTGTATTTGACCATGGCCTCCTCGATTACCCTACTATGACACTAGGCCAGGCAGTGAAATTTCAATTAAAAGGCCGTGGAACTCAGTACATCGAATTATCTAATTCGTCAAACAACTGTTTCTTGAGCTCTTGTTGGTGGGAGAAACTGTTTCATAATGAAAAATAGTGTTATAATGAGCCTCATTATGATACAGTTTTCTGACATATAATAGTCAGGGTCGAACATAAATAACTTTTAAATCTTGTACGAGGGTAATTCCAAAAGTAAGGTCCGATTCACCATAAATATTTGAAAGCGGCGCCAAGGGCAAAACACGAATGCCCGCCGACTCCTGGCATGCCTTGCACGGCAAAAGCCGCCAGTAGCGTTGTTACTGTTACTGTTGCTGTTGATAGTGTCAGTTCACAAGGTTTAAGACAATTAATCAGCAGGGCAGTGATACAGTTTCTGTCTGCAAGAAACATTTCTGTGGCAGATTACTGAAGTGTACGGTCCTAACATAATGAGTGACAGTAAAGTGCGCAAGTGGGTGCGAGCCTTTAATGAAGGACGGGAAAATGTGCACGATGAACCCCGCTCAGGCAGACCATCAGTGATTTCAGACGAGTTGGTTCATGCGGTTGACGACAAAATTCGTGAAGATCGATGATTCACTATTTCAGGGACAACGATCAATAAAGCCGCCTACTGCGCTACGCTGACTAAACTTCGACGTGCAATCCAGAATAAGCGACATGGTCTTTTGTCGTCTGGAGTGTTGTTGTTGCATGACAATGCTTGACCCCATACTGTGAATGACACGCAAATTCTAATCAAGACATTTGGATGGGAACAGATGGACCACCCACCGTACAGTCCGGACTTAGCGCCAAGTGATTTCCACCTGTTCCGCTGCCTAAAGGAGTTTCTTGGAGGCAAGCGCTTCGACACAGATGATGAAGTGAAAGAAGCTGTTAAAGACTGGTTAGCTTCGCAGGCGGCCGAGTTCTACGACTTAGGCATTCAAAAGCTTGTGGAATGATGTGACAAATGTGTAAATAAGTATGGAAATTATGTAGAAAAATGGAGAAAGACGTAAGGAATGTCAATAAAACAATTGTTTTGGAAACAATTTTGATTTTGGATGTTCTTTTTAACCGGTCCTTAGTTTTGGAATAGCCCTCGTAAGTAACTCATCTCAGTGACATCATCCTCCTCTATTGACTCGCACAAAAACAAAACATGTACCAAGTGGAAAATGTATAATCAATTACTGATATCTCCAGCGAGTGGAAGAAACGTACACTTGGCCGACTTAGATCAGCATTGTGTATCCCATATGTTGGCAACTGTGATGTGAAGTCTCATTCTACAGTGAAGGCCTCGCTTTGTAGGGGCCAGGTCTCAATGTGTCACCGTGACGCCCTGCATGCTGTCATAGCATTTGCCGCTGGCAAGGTACCTTAAGACTTGCTGTCAAGTAGTCCAGACGAAATAGACATTCACCCTAGCATAAATTCCCAAGAAGCTGAATTTTTGCATGAACGTTAGGGATACCATTATAATGAAATTGTGAAAAGTCCCCATCGATCCCATGTGTGCAAAACTTTTTAAGCAAGGTCAAAGTTCGCAAAAATGGGTATTTTGGATTTTATCAAATTTCATTGTGAATTTGTTTATGTACATAACTCAATCGGACAATTAACATCCTGTTTCCTTCGGGAACAGCTATTTCCAAGTTGGAACTTAGAGCGTTAATTAAATCTAAGCTACAAATTTTAGCTGGAGATAAGATAGTAGTGGGAATAAAGACTAGTAGACTGGGTTGTTGGGACATGTAGAAAGAATGGTAAGGAAGGACTTTGACGGGAAGCCAGGAGGACATCGTGTGAGGGGAAGACGTGGAGGAGGATCTGCGAAAGGTGGGTTGGTTCCTCAGTTTTGCGGCTGCGACAACGCGCTCATGTAGCCTCGTGTACTTTGGGTGCGTGTAGAATCTGCTGATAACCTGTGTTATCTGTTTTTAATTCGAGTAAGGACTGCATACATTCGATTTTCAAGTAGTTCCAACTTTTGCTACCAAACGCCACCGTCAACGACCAACTAGTTCTGCACTTTGTTACTAGATGCCACCGCAGTCAGCTCCTGGCAACGAACGTTGGAACCTAGGAGCGTTACTCAAAGATAACCTATAATTTAGCTTCTCACAGGAGTAATTAGTGGAAGGTTCTTTATCATACCATAAATCTATGGTTACTTCCCCTCTGAAGGAAGGCATCTTTAATGCTCTTAAAAAATCTGACGACTTTGGCCGGGTTAGAAGCTCAGCATGCTACCAACTAAGCCGCCGATCTGAGCAAGATGGAGAACCGAAGCAGTCAGTCAACAGGGAAGAATAGCTGGAGATTGTCCGGGCTGTAGCACCAAGGATTGCGCCCCCCGGAATATGAACCACACAAGAACATGTACCGCAAGTGTTCCTCAGCAATTATAGTAGAGCCATCATTACTTCCAACTTGACGTTTCAGTGCTAAGGTAGAGTTTTGTTCGCTAAATCGCAACATCGCGAACGAAACTAGATTTGTCATGATATATAGATATACTTTTCCTCACTATCATGGATGGAATCCATAAACGAGTGAAACTGAAAATGGGAAGTAAAAGGACAAAGGCCGTACTCTTCGCTGATGACATAGTGATATGGGGGGGGACGGACGATGAATTGGAAGTCCAAGAACAAGTAAATGTTTGGAACCAGGAGATAGAAGAGCTTAGAATGAAAATCAGTGTGGAGAAGAGTCAGACAATGGTGATGACAAGAAATGTGCGAGATGGTAGGGGGGGGGATATTACAGTAGATGGAAAACCATTACAAGTTGTGAAAAGCTTCAAATACTTAGGGAGTGTCCTAACAGAAGGATAAGTGAGGAAGTTGGTAAGAGAATCCAACAAGCAAATGGGTTTTACCAGAGTGTGAGGGGTCTGGTGTGGAACCAGGAAGTTCCCGAGAAATGTAAAAGATCTTTTATTCAACATATTACACACCTATAATGACGTATGCAGCAGGCACGAGGACAACAACTCAACGGGAGGAAAGTAGAATCCAGGCAGCAGAGATGAAGTTCCTTAGAGATATAATTGAAAGACACGCAGAGACAAAATCAGAAACAAGGAAATTAGGGAGAAAACATGATTCCCAAAGTACAAGAGATCAGTGAGCTAAAATGGTTTGGACATTTATGATGTGAATAGGAGAAGCGATTATTTACCGAGAAAGTCACGGGAAGGCCGAGGATGAGGTGGATGGATACAGTGAGGGAGAGCGAGGAGAATAGAGGAGTGAGAGTGGAGGATGTACTGGAAGAGGGACGAGAGTGGTGGAGAGTATGGAGGTCCTTGATTCACACCCCAACCCAGATCACTGGGACCGGTAAAATGAAGAAGATATAGATTTGAATGGGTGCCTGTGATGGGCTAGTTAAAGTGACATCACTTCTGACTGCTAGATAATTCTAGGGTAACACCGAAACATCAAATCGGAAGTAATGATGGCTTTACTATAAACATTCAGTCATTTGTAATTGGGGTGTGCAAATTGGATATACATAACAAATACATAATTATACATAAATGTACTATGAAATATACGAATAAGGAGCCAAGTGCCCCACCAATAAAACCCTGGATCACACAAGATCTTTTAGCACTAATACACAGGAAAGATAAGATATATACAAAAACCAAAGTTAAAAATCCATCTGCAGAAATTTTAGAAGAATATAAAATTATTAGCAACCAAGTTACAAAACTTAAGAGAAACCTACAAAGAAACTACTTTGACCAAAAAATTCAAAATGCAAATAATCAGAGGGAAGTGTGGAGTGTTGTTAATGAGATGTTAAATAGGCCAAAGAAGGGGAAAAATGAAATTGTCAAACTTATAGTCGATGGCACAAATGTCGAAAAAAAGGAAAATATATGTGATGAAATTAATAAATATTATGTCAATATTGCTAACAGTATATGGGAAAATCAAGGAAACGGTTCTACCTCGGGCATTACAAGCTATAAAAATACTACTAGCACTAAGACAATCTTTATGTTACCTACTGATGCTAATGAAATACAATCAATTATAAACTCCCTAAAACACAAAAACAATATAAGCGAGGACAACACTAGTAATGTCATGCTACAATTGTGTCTTGAGGGCCTTACACCATATCTTGTCAAAATAATAAATCTTTCACTGATGACTGGTATATTCCCCGATGCCTGTAAAGTCTCTAGGGTGGTCCCGATCTACAAAAAAGGGGACAAAACCCACCCATCAAATTACAGACCCATTAATATTATATCTGCAATCAGCAAGGTTCTAGAAAGCATTGTTAAACGAAGACTTATGAATTTCTTCATGAAAAATGATTACTTTGCAAACTGCCAATATGGGTTTATTCCAAATAGAGGAGCTGATAGTGCTATATTTGAAGTAGTAACTGATGTAGAAAAGGCATTAGATGAAAACAAACTAGCTGCTGGTGTACTAATTGACCTTCAAAAAGCCTTCGATCTGGTTAACCATAAGATTCTCCTTAATAAACTAGAATTTGCAGGCATCAGAGGAGTGGCACATGATTGGTTCAAGAACTACCTCACTAACAGAAAACAATATGTTGCAATCGATAATGTAAAAGGATCTCAAATGAGAATTGACACAGGAGTACCTCAAGGTTCTGTCTTAGGACCAATTCTTTTCTTGGCCTATATTAATGATATAGTATTATTAGAATTGAAAGGCAAGCTTAAACTATTTGCAGATGATATTTTTATACTCTATCTGGGAACATCTGAACAGGAAATTATGCTAAATATTAATTATGATCTCAATAAGCTGGTGGATTGGTTGAGAGCACACAAAATGGTTATCAATATCACTAAAACAAAATATTTGTTCTTCCATAAACCATCATACAAGATTGAGACCACAAACATAGTCAACATAGCCAACAAAGAAATAGAAAGGGTTAAATCGGCAACATACTTGGGTATCACACTAGATAGTACACTAACCTGGGAAAATCATGTAGAAAATGTAAAACATAAAATCAGCCCTTTAATTGGTATTATTTTCAGATTAAGATATAGCTGTCTTACTAGCCAACAATTGAAAAATATATACTTTGCTCTGATACATTCACATCTAATCAGCCGCGGCTCGTGGTGTTGGAGCTGGGGAAGGCTCAGCACGTAGTGGCAAAATGCTGGTATAACGCATTATACGACACCCACATACACGGCTGCAGGATTTTTAGTTTCACGGTGAAAGGTGGGGGAGCTCAGAACAGACTTACAGATTGGCACCATTATGTTATTTTATAAAGCATTTTTTTTCCCTAATTAAAATGAATGTACTTACCTAGTTTCAACATTCAGGAAGAGGCAATGCATTCCGTTTCTAATTTAACCTACTCCCCATTCTAATTAGTCCCGATCAGAGGAGTCTGTTTCACGGTTGTACACTACCAAACAATCGCAATTTACTTAGAAAATACTGTGTTTACCAGCTAGAACTGTAAGGGAATTGATTTGTAACATAGTCCGAAAGTGAACCCGATCTTGAGGGATAAATGGAAACAAATAAATAAACACAATTGTAGATATTAAGAGCAGTGAAGCTAATTGCTATTACTTTATATAAACACATGACCTTTAATTCATAGGTTTGTAAGTGAAGTCTGCCCTCCTCTCCTTTAGAGCTGCAAAGTGGTCAATGACAAGCTCATTGAAGTTCGGTGACTCCAACAATTCCTTTTCTGTGGAACACATTGCAAGTGCACAGTCGGCCTTCCTTCATTGTGTTTCGTAAAAATGTTTTCACTCGTTTTAGGATATAGAAACACCGCTATACCTCTCCTGTGACCCTTCACAATCAGCCTAGTTTCGTGGTCGAGATTTTTGCCCGATACGCTACTAACTGAATTCATTGTCTTGTTGACATACACTTACCACTACTGTAGCTGGGGCTGCCAGACGTTCCGTTTTACCCGGAACAATTCCGTTGTTTCTTGTTTTGTTCCGCGTTCTGTTTTAATCTTTAACGGAACGCCAAATGTTCCGTTTTTTTTGGTTCATTTGATAGTATATTCAATTTTGCACCAATTTTCAAATGTCCCGCTTCAGAATTGATTGTAATATCTAGCTTGTTTTCTGGTGATACAGGTGCAAGTTTGAAAGAGAAAATGACTTCTATGTCTGTGTTAGATATATGGATACATGTTATAGATATATTAGGGGCAACAACATTAAGGAGTTTCGTAGTCCTTGTGAAGTTAATACTCAGCATTTCCCCCTCCAATGCATTTACGGAGAGAATATCAATTGGAGAGATTATACAAACAAACTCCATTGTTCACATATTACAATTATGACGAAAATTGTAGTGAATTTTATCAGAAGGTACTTACAAATAAAAGATGTTTGCAAAGGTTTGTTCAAATGAAAAGCATTTGTAAGTTGCTGGTGCCATAGGCCTATATGATATGTGTATTTTATTATGCAATGCTTATGAAAATGAAAATCCACAGCCTGCTTCCAGTCTCCGACCGGGTCAGGAATGGAATGAATGAAGCCCCCCCATCGGTAGGATATAGACTGTGCCGGCTGCCGAGGCCTGACGCACTCCTCGGGGCAATGATGAAATGAATGACAGATGAAATGAAATGATAGTGGAGAGTGTTGCTGGAATGAAATTTAGACAGGGAAAACCGGAGTATCCGGAGAAAAATCTGTCTGCCTCCGTTTTGTCCAGCACAGAGCTCACATGGAGTGACCGGGATTTGAACCACGGACTCAGCGGTAAGAGGCCGTTGTGCTGCCGCCTAGGCCACGGAGGCTTGCTTTGTGTGTATTATTTATTACAACGTTTGACGACCTTGATTTAAAAAAATGCAATGGCAACCCTAACTGTAGTCCATAACACGCAAATTAAGACTTGCCACTGACAAACAACATAATTAATGAACTAATTAAGTTACACCAACGATTTTAACGCGCGAACACTTGTTTAAGAATACGCAGCATGGGCGGTGGCATACTTTAATCAGAATACTTTCCTTAAGTCTCGGTAGATGGCTCTGCTAACCCTTGCCACCTCATGGTGCTATCTGGCGGAAATATTTTAGTTATTATACATTAAGGGATACCATTTGAGTTCTCAATAATGATTATCACTTATTAGTCATATCTAACTGTTTCTGGTAACTTGTCATTATTAATCGTTCGGAGAGTGAAAGAGGGAAAAGATAAACTTTCATGAGAGTGGTTTCAGTCTCCTTGAACAACTTTGAATGCATTCCACAGAATAAGAATATCTTGTCGTCGTTGGCAAGCCTGGCTTAGGCTGTAGTCGCCTGAGCCTTAGCGATACAATTGAAACGAATGGAGCTTTCATAACCACGCCTCCCGTCCCTGTTACATAGGAAGGAATGGGACGTCGAAGGCGCAGCCTAACGGCGCTACTATCCATCTGAAAAACATTCTTTATCAACAGTTCCAAATATATTGACTCGTGACTGAATGAATTGAGTGAAATTTATAAATGTTTCCAATCAATATAAATTATAAATTCCTCAATTAAATACGGTATGTATATTTATAGAATCTTTCAGGAGAGGCTCCGCCTAAGAGCCTTTAATGACCAGCCGCGCCTGCATCTAATGTACATGAATTTCATATGGGGATATTGTAAGAAGGAGCTGATAAAAGAACTTGAGATACTCCAGAAACGTGCTATAAAATCTATCTTTGGATTACCTTGGCTCACACCCTCAAATGAATTGTACTCGGGAACTAAAATTATGCCACTGCAAAAACAAATAGCTATGTCAGCAACAGTATTTGTATACAAATTAGAAAACAAATTGATACACATACACATCCATTTTACCCATGCAAATGACATTCATCACTATGCAACAAGAGGAGTAAATCAAATATTCACCAGCCATTCCCAATCCATTAAATTTGGAACTAAAGGAATTATGTCCTCTATAATAAAAGAATACAACTCGCTACCATTAGGCATAAGGGAAAGTTTCTCTATAAAAACATTTAAGAGGAAAACAAAAGACTTCCTATTAAGGAATGAATAGCCCATGTACAATAGCCTTAAGCAATGCAATGTATCATACCGTATTATCTCTGTAAAGTTAGTCCCTAGCAATCTAAGTTACTATTAAACTAAACAATAATGTTACAAAAATTATATATATGCCATGCTGTAACTATGTTACTTGATTGTCCCTAACACGAGCTCAGGCTCATTGGGACCTATGTAAATAAATAAATAAATAACAATTCGATAACAATTAAACTGGAGTACACAAATAGTCAGTCTTTTCGTAAACACACGTACACACATCAAAAAAAGTTTTGCATCACCTCGGTTCCAAGAGTTCCGGAACCGTTAAATACAAAGGGAATAGAGATCAACACAAACAACATTTCAGCTCGTTTTATTGCTCATGAGACCCACACATTGCATGTTGTACCATCATACAGCTAGACTTTCAGCATTTGTGGTCCAGATTGCAGTACACACCACTACCTCTAATACCCAGTAGCACGTCCTCTTGCATTGATGCATGCCTGTATTCGCCGTGGCATACTATCCACAAGTTCATCAAGACACTGTTGGTCCAAATTGTCCCACTCCTCAACGACAATTCGGCGTAAATCTCTCAGAGTGGTTGGTGGGTCAAGACGTCCATAAACAGCCCTTTTCAACATATCCCAGGCATGTTCGATAGGGCTCATGTCTGGCGAACATGCTGGCCACTGTAGTCGAGCGATGTCGTTATCTTGAAGGAACGCATTCACAAGATGTGCACGATGAGGTCGAGAATTGTCGTCCATGAAGACAAATGCCTCTCCAATATTCTGCCGATATGGTTGCACTATGGGTCGGAGGATGTCATTCAGGTATCGTAAAGCCGTTTCGGAGCCTTCCATGACCACCAGTGGCGTACGTCGGCCCCACATAATGCCACCCCAAAACATCAGGGAACCACCACCTTGCTGCACTCGCTGGACAGTGTGTCTAAGACGTTCAGCCTGACCAGGGTGCCTCCAAACACGTCTCCGACGATTGTCTGGTTGAAGGCATATGCGACACTCATCGGTGAAGAGAACGTGATGCCAATTCCGTGGGGTCCATTCAGCATGTTGTTGGGCCCATCTGTACCGCGCTGCATGGTGTCGGGGTTGCAAAGCTGGACCTCGCCATGGACGTCGGGAGTGAAGTTGCGCATCATGCAGCCTATTGCGCACAGTTTGAGTTGAAACACGACGTCCTGTGGCTGAACGAAACGCATTATTCAACATGGTGGCATTGCTGTCAGGGTTCCTCCGAGCGGCAATCCGTAAGTAGCGGTCATCCACTACAGTAGTAGCCCTTGGGCGGCCTGAGCGAGGCCTGTCATCGACAGTTCCTGTATCTCTGTACCTCCTCCATGTCCGAACAACATCGCTTTGGTTCACTCTGAGACGCCTGGAAACTTCCCTTGTTGAGAGCCCTTCTTGACACAAAGTAACAATGCGGACGCGATCGAACTGCGGTATTGACCTTCTAGGCATGGTAGAACTACAGACAACATGAGCAGCGTACCTTCGTCCTGGTGGAATGACTGGAACTGATCAGCTGTCGTACCCCCTCCGTCTAATAGGCCCTGCTCATGCATGGTTGTTTACATCTTTGAGCAGTTTTAGTGACATCTATGAACAGTCAAAGGGATTGTATCTTGGATACAATATACACAGTCAACGTCTATATGCCGGAGATCTGGGAACCGAGGTGATGCAAAACTTTTTTTGATGTGTGTATATGTTTGGGAAAAGGCTCTAAGACTGCAGCAGGTAGAGAGTTCCAGTTATCAATGGCACGGTTTACAAATGAATATTTACCATAATTTGTACGCTGTGGAAGGGTCTTAACTTTGATAGGATGATCACTCCTGCTCATCTAAGTGGGCTTTCCCATACGTTTGCTAAGCTCAGCCCATGCTGGTTGATTTGTATACGTGTTGTACATAGGGCAGAGTCTAGATTTCATCCTCCTAGCCTCAAGTGATTCCCACCCAAGTTTCTTTAACATACGGCTCACACTGCTCCTGGGATTAAAGTCACTGAGCACAATCTAGCGGCCTTTCTTTGAACCATTTCCAACTCATTGATGAGGCCTACTTGATATGGATCCCAAACCGCCGAGGAGTATTCCAGAATAGGTCTTACAAGTGACAAATATCCTAATTCTTCAGCAGAGGTACTACTTCCTCATCAAAAGTGGAATGTTAATTATGGGAGTATATTTCCTGGCATAATCGTCGCATATTTTTAGCCTAAAATACGTAGAAGGAAAGTAGGATGCAACATGTCAAAGAGCCAGGGAATGGGATGTGTGGATTGAGTTCATAATAAGTGAATAATGATAGGAAAGGGAAATTCACGAGATCATAAAATCAACATTTATTTACAAAACTAGACGAGGAATGTACACTTGTTTACGTTTCATCATCCGGCATGAAGTCCACTGTACTCTTCTTTGAAGTGTGGTGAGTTGGCGCTGCAAATAGAAAATCACAAAACCATCAGATTGTCAATTTCCATTCTCTCTTCAAAACCAAATGAACCCTTTGCAAACTATTTTTTTATGTGATCCTGTGCCAGTCATATTTTTCTTCTCTCTCAAAAAGTTCTATTCTATTATTTAAATTACTTTCCATGATGGTTCTGAATTGACGTACTAAATAGTTTTTACCAACAATTATTGCTTTTATCCCTGAAACATGTACCAGGAGCAAATCTAATTATATTTCCTTTCGTTTATGTATTGACTATGGTGGATGTATAATTGTTGTTAAAAACCAAAAAGTTCTATGTTTACAGTGCACAGTGGGTCAAAATCGAAATCTAGGAGGACAAAATTATTTATTTTCATAATTAAAAAATCAAAATGTATTACTTGTACAGCATTCTCATATAATTGCTGCTCACTATTCTGGGATATAAACGTATCTCAGTGTAAATCTGTCACCACTGTTCGAGCAGTCTGAATTGGAGGGTGAATGTAAGTGGCTGTGGTTTGGTTGTCTTTGTGGTTAGTGCGATGCTTTAAGATGGAACTTGCAGCTGAAGGTATGATCTTTGTAACGTGTTTCAGTTATTAATGGGCGTAATTGTTACGTAATTTTAGCACTATTTGCATTATATAACATTTAACTATTATTAGCCTACTTTCGATTATTGCAGAAAATGAAAGTAGACTTATGAGATCACTACAGGGCCTAAAATTGTGTGTCGGTCTGTGTGTGTGTGTGAGTGTGTGTACTCTGAATGTCTGTCCCCCTCTATCAATTCGAACACGGTGAAACCGAATTGAACGAAATTTGGTACAGTGGTAGCACTGGCAAAGGGCACCTCAGTGTCATGTTTTATATTGCCACCATCTTTACCAAAACTTAATGGCAGCCACTCAAATGGTCAAAACGTAATAATGCATTACGACCAAACTAATAATCGGATCTTTACCAAATTTGGTAACATTGTTCCTTCATATGAGACGCGTCTTGTGCCCAAACTACGAGGTCATCAACCGTACCATTTCAGGATGGCGGCCGTGTGAATTATGCAAACTTTATAATCCATAACATGGGACCCACCAGTTCCGACTATCGAACCAAGAATCGTTTAATCTGTTCGAAACGACGTGGCCCGTTTGAAATTAAAAGTTTATATTGTAATATTATAGTCTAGAAGTGATTTTAAAAAGCTGAGTCGTCTCGGTTATTTGACAAGATGGCAGCTGATCTCTCGTTCTGACCTATATTTTATTAATTTCAGTATGTAGCATGCAATATAGCCTAGTGGTAACAAATATATGAACTTTCTATGATATGAACTCTGTTTAAAATATACTCCAGTGAAGAAAACGTTTAGTCCAAATCATGATTTGCTATAAAATTGTATATATATTTGTTCCTAATGATCAATTAAGAGTGTGCGAGATTGGCTGAGTGATCAGGGCGTTGTGGTCTTTCATCAGGCTGGCCGTGGTTCAAATCCTATCAGAGTTGGACTTTTTTGCTTGAATTTTTTAATATTTATTATTTCTTGAGTACTGAGACGTTATAAAATAAAGTATTTTGAAATGGAAAATATATATTTAATTAAAACAACATTCACCACCGGAGTGACATCTAAGAGTAATTACTTGAACTATTTTATAGCTAACCACAGCCTTCTAGATGCGAGCTGTGCTCTCTACCGGCCAGTTAGTGAACCCATGTCTACAGTATAATTGATAATTGCCGATAGAGGGTACACATCCCCAGAATGACTGGCTCTGGTGAGTTTTCGTGACGTCAGCAATGTAGTTCTGTTGCACCACTGCCTGGTCTTCGTTTTACTGTCGGTGTGGTACCTAGTCATCTTGTCTACATCATTGAACCTGTATAAACGTTGGTATTCATTTATCACTTGTCTTCATAGAAGGTATTGATACAAGTCGTTAGTCGGTGGGTAGTGTATTCCGCAGATCTCTTCTATAAACGAATTAATTTATGTTCCGCCCCTTGAAACAACAATAAGTTAATGATATCTATACTGTGCTGCAAGATTCTTTGATCTAATTATACTCATGTGCACATAATTTAACTCACAACGAAGGTCACAGACTCTACAACTCAACTTACTGTAGCCTGCTCGTTGCAGCTATTAAAGACACAACGAACCCTTGAATACTAGTTCGCGTGGATTTTTGTAAGGAGTAACTTCAACAAGCGTAGTTTTGCAAACCTATACAGTATAATTTATCGTGTTTGAAAACACACGGAACATCTAAACTGCGTCCATTTCATGAAGATTGATATAAAATATTGCATTTCTGCTGCTTATGAGTTGCTCTCGACTTCAATGTACAAGCACCATCAAGCAGTACCGGTACATTGCCTACGTCACAGAAGGGTTTGGTTTACGCGCCATGGCCTGTCTTTCTCGTTAGCCGTGCACGATTACAAATTAGCTGCGTAATAGGTATATTAAATATGTTTCTCCCAGTGATACGTTTAGAGCAACGAAGTTTAAATTATTGTAAGTAGTCGGTGTTAATATACTGAATACCTACGTTGTTTGGGAGTGTTTGCTGATGAAATTGCAAAATGCTGGGGTAAATTATTTGAATGCCACTCCTCAAATCCAGTGTGCCAATTTGCTCTTCGAATTGGAAGAAATTAGGAGGTGATAAAGACAAAGAGTTATAACTATACCCATACATTTAGGAGAAAGTAGGCTATATGTTCTTTCCTGAACATCTTGTTTTTAAAATTATATTTTCACTTAGATTTTTAGTATGTCACGTCACTCTGCGTCACTTTCTATTTATTGTTAAAATGTAGATAAAGTCTTGTAGTTTACGCCTGTTATAAGATTTTTTGTATCTTTTTGCAACTTAGTTATTTTATTTGCATATTAAGGCTTTCACGGCCCGATGGAAAAAGGAGGCAAGGTTTCTCCGAAACGTATGGTTTAAATTAAAAATACACACGGCATTAGCCCAAAAGCATGAATTGTTTATATAGTTATTTTATGTTTTAGAAGATAGCGCGCAACCAGTTCTCACACGTTTACAACTATTTGAAGCACTGGGTTCGACGATTCTGTCAAAAGTGGAACTTTGTGACTTTGTTAAAAGTAAATTAGGGGTAGAAAATTGTTCCGAAGAGATAATTGAATGCTCTATCCAACTCCTAGTCATAGACAATTTCTTGCATGTGTAGACGTAGCTTAAAAAAGGTCTTAACTGATGTTTATTATGAAGTAAACAAATTATATACGTTGCTTTCACTCTAAATTCATCATTAAAATGTAAAAATAATTTTGTCCCCCTAGATTTCGATTTCGACCCACTGTGCAGTGAAGGCGAAAAGAAGATGCTAAGTCTGATTTACTACAGTATGAATTAGGGTAAGTTGAACATTATAATTGTTGTTTTAAGGGGCCTAACGTCTGGGTTTATCAGCGCCTAATGGTTTGGGTGATGGCAAAAATTACAATGAGACGGAAACCATTAACGGAGATTGAAAATACTGACAAAGGCTGGAAAACACTCACAAAATGGAATTGAGATGGAAAATGCTCAACAAATAATTTAGATTGAAAATATGAACAAAATGCAGGTTGGAGTAAGAAAAAATAAAAAAAATAAAAAAAAATTGACAAAGTGCAATTTAGATTCAAAATACTCACAAAATAATATTTGGATTGACAAGGCTTAGAAAATGGAATGTGGATTGAAAATACTTACAAAATGTAATTGAGATTCAAAATACCCACAAAATACAATTGAGATTCAAATTACTTACAAAATGCCTAATGTCAAAATGCGATTTAGATTGAAAATACTTGCAAAATGTGGTTTAGATTGAAAATACTTACAAAATGTAATTTAGATTCAAAACACTCACAATATGACAGCCTCCGCTCCAAAAGACTTACAAAATGTAATTTAGATTCAAAACACTCACAATATGACAGCCTCCGCTCCAAAAGACTTACAAAATGTAATTTAGATTCAAAACACTCACAATATGACAGCCTCCGCTCCAAAAGACTTACAAAATGTAATTTAGATTCAAAACACTCACAATATGACAGCCTCCGCTCCAAAAGACTTACAAAATGTAATTTAGATTCAAAACACTCACAATATGACAGCCTCCGCTCCAAAAGACTTACAAAATGTAATTTAGATTCAAAACACTCACAATATGACAGCCTCCGCTCCAAAAGACTTACAAAATGTAATTTAGATTCAAAACACTCACAATATGACAGCCTCTGCTCCAAAAGACTTACAAAATGTAATTTAGATTCAAAACACTCACAATATGACAGCCTCTGCTCCAAAAGACTTACAAAATGTAATTTAGATTCAAAACACTCACAATATGACAGCCTCCACTCCAAAAGACTTACAAAATGTAATTTAGATTCAAAACACTCACAATTTGACAGCCTCCACTCCAAAAGACTTACAAAATGTAATTTAGATTCAAAACACTCACAATATGACAGCCTCCGCTCCAAAAGACTTACAAAATGTAATTTAGATTCAAAACACTCACAATATGACAGCCTCTGCTCCAAAAGACTTACAAAATGTAATTTAGATTCAAAACACTCGCAATATGACAGCCTCCGCTCCAAAAGACTTACAAAATGTAATTTAGATTCAAAACACTCCCAATATGACAGCCTCCGCTCCAAAAGACTTACAAAATGTAATTTAGATTCAAAACTCTCACAATATGACAGCCTCCGCTCCAAAAGACTTACAAAATGTAATTTAGATTCAAAACACTCACAATATGACAGCCTCCGCTCCAAAAGACTTACAAAATGTAATTTACATTCAAAACACTCACAATAGGACAGCCTCTGCTCCAAAAGACTTACAAAATGTAATTTAGATTCAAAACACTCACAATATGACAGCCTCTGCTCCAAAAGACTTACAAAATGTAATTTAGATTCAAAACACTCACAATATGACAGCCTCCGCTCCAAAAGACTTACAAAATGTAATTTAGATTCAAAACACTCACAATATGACAGCCTCTGCTCCAAAAGACTTACAAAATGTAATTTAGATTCAAAACACTCACAATATGACAGCCTCCGCTCCAAAAGACTTACAAAATGTAATTTAGATTCAAAACACTCGCAATATGACAGCCTCTGCTCCAAAAGACTTACAAAATGTAATTTAGATTCAAAACACTCACAATATGACAGCCTCCGCTCCAAAAGACTTACAAAATGTAATTTAGATTCAAAACACTCACAATATGACAGCCTCCGCTCCAAAAGACTTACAAAATGTAATTTAGATTCAAAACACTCACAATATGACAGCCTCCGCTCCAAAAGACTTACAAAATGTAATTTAGATTCAAAACACTCACAATATGACAGCCTCTGCTCCAAAAGACTTACAAAATGTAATTTAGATTCAAAACACTCACAATTTGACAGCCTCCGCTCCAAAAGACTTACAAAATGTAATTTAGATTCAAAACACTCACAATATGACAGCCTCCGCTCCAAAAGACTTACAAAATGTAATTTAGGTTCAAAACACTCACAATATGACAGCCTCCGCTCCAAAAGACTTACAAAATGTAATTTAGATTCAAAACACTCACAATATGACAGCCTCCATTCCAAAAGACTTACAAAGTGTAATTTAGATTCAAAACACTCACAATATGACAGCCTCTGCTCCAAAAGACTTACAAAATGTAATTTAGATTCAAAACACTCACAATATGACAGCCTCCGCTCCAAAAGACTTACAAAATGTAATTTAGATTCAAAACACTCACAATATGACAGCCTCTGCTCCAAAAGACTTACAAAATGTAATTTAGATTCAAAACACTCACAATATGACAGCCTCCGCTCCAAAAGACTTACAAAATGTAATTTAGATTCAAAACACTCACAATATGACAGCCTCCGCTCCAAAAGACTTACAAAATGTAATTTAGATTCAAAACACTCACAATATGACAGCCTCCACTCCAAAAGACTTACAAAATGTAATTTAGATTCAAAACACTCACAATATGACAGCCTCCGCTCCAAAAGACTTACAAAATGTAATTTAGATTCAAAACACTCGCAATATGACAGCCTCTGCTCCAAAAGACTTACAAAATGTAATTTAGATTCAAAACACTCACAATATGACAGCCTCCGCTCCAAAAGACTTACAAAATGTAATTTAGATTCAAAACACTCACAATATGACAGCCTCCGCTCCAAAAGACTTACAAAATGTAATTTAGATTCAAAACACTCACAATATGACAGCCTCCGCTCCAAAAGACTTACAAAATGTAATTTAGATTCAAAACACTCACAATATGACAGCCTCTGCTCCAAAAGACTTACAAAATGTAATTTAGATTCAAAACACTCACAATTTGACAGCCTCCGCTCCAAAAGACTTACAAAATGTAATTTAGATTCAAAACACTCACAATATGACAGCCTCCGCTCCAAAAGACTTACAAAATGTAATTTAGGTTCAAAACACTCACAATATGACAGCCTCCGCTCCAAAAGACTTACAAAATGTAATTTAGATTCAAAACACTCACAATATGACAGCCTCCATTCCAAAAGACTTACAAAGTGTAATTTAGATTCAAAACACTCACAATATGACAGCCTCTGCTCCAAAAGACTTACAAAATGTAATTTAGATTCAAAACACTCACAATATGACAGCCTCCACTCCAAAAGACTTACAAAATGTAATTTAGACTCAAAACACTCACAATATGACAGCCTCTGCTCCAAAAGACTTACAAAATGTAATTTAGATTCAAAACACTCACAATATGACAGCCTCCACTCCAAAAGACTTACAAAATGTAATTTAGATTCAAAACACGCACAATATGACAGCCTCCGCTCCAAAAGACTTACAAAATGTAATTTAGATTCAAAACACTCACAATATGACAGCCTCCGCTCCAAAAGACTTACAAAATGTAATTTAGATTCAAAACACTCACAATATGACAGCCTCTGCTCCAAAAGACTTACAAAATGTAATTTAGATTCAAAACACTCACAATTTGACAGCCTCCGCTCCAAAAGACTTACAAAATGTAATTTAGATTCAAAACACTCACAATATGACAGCCTCCGCTCCAAAAGACTTACAAAATGTAATTTAGGTTCAAAACACTCACAATATGACAGCCTCCGCTCCAAAAGACTTACAAAATGTAATTTAGATTCAAAACACTCACAATATGACAGCCTCCATTCCAAAAGACTTACAAAGTGTAATTTAGATTCAAAACACTCACAATATGACAGCCTCTGCTCCAAAAGACTTACAAAATGTAATTTAGATTCAAAACACTCACAATATGACAGCCTCCGCTCCAAAAGACTTACAAAATGTAATTTAGATTCAAAACACTCACAATATGACAGCCTCTGCTCCAAAAGACTTACAAAATTTAATTTAGATTCAAAACACTCACAATATGACAGCCTCCGCTCCAAAAGACTTACAAAATGTAATTTAGATTCAAAACACTCACAATATGACAGCCTCCGCTCCAAAAGACTTACAAAATGTAATTTAGATTCAAAACACTCACAATATGACAGCCTCCACTCCAAAAGACTTACAAAATGTAATTTAGACTCAAAACACTCACAATATGACAGCCTCTGCTCCAAAAGACTTACAAAATGTAATTTAGATTCAAAACACTCACAATATGACAGCCTCCACTCCAAAAGACTTACAAAATGTAATTTAGATTCAAAACACTCACAATATGACAGCCTCTGCTCCAAAAGACTTACAAAATGTAATTTAGATTCAAAACACTCACAATATGACAGCCTCCGCTCCAAAAGACTTACAAAATGTAATTTAGATTCAAAACACTCACAATATGACAGCCTCTGCTCCAAAAGACTTACAAAATGTAATTTAGATTCAAAACACTCACAATATGACAGCCTCCGCTCCAAAAGACTTACAAAATGTAATTTAGATTCAAAACACTCACAATATGACAGCCTCCGCTCCAAAAGACTTACAAAATGTAATTTAGATTCAAAACACTCACAATATGACAGCCTCCGCTCCAAAAGACTTACAAAATGCAATTGAGGTTGAAAATACTTACAAAATGGAGTGTAGATTCAAGAAATTCACTAAATGTAATTTAGTTACACGGGGAGCCAATTCACAAAAGAGTGCGGGAATCTTAAAGAGAAAAAGAAATAGGCCATAATGAAAAGAAAAAGAAGGCTGATGCCTAGAAGAATGAGAGATCAGGAAAGATGAGCGAAGGGCCAATTAAGGCGGGAAAGGAAGAGACTCCCTAGGCCTCGGATACCCTGTAATATCGTCGGGGTTAGTAGAGAACAACAGTTGACCAAGGGAGGTCGACAGGAAAAAAGACGGAGAGGAGCACGGCACAAGTAAGTGGAAGGAATGCCGGACCCAGCTGGGGACCCGTGGTCGCCAACCCACGTCTCACAATTCCCCTGGTGGGAATTAGGCAATTTGTGCCTTTCTTATTTATATTTCTTGTCCATGTGGTACTTTTGACATCCAGTTTCACTTCCAAACACGGTAAACTCTCACTAAAGGGGCGAGGTCTAGTCCAAGTTATCTGAAGCTATAGGAAAGCAAAATGAAGCATGTTTCATTCCAATTCTAGCTTGCCACGGTGGGTGAGTGGTTATCGTGTAGGTCTACCAACCCCAAGCTTGCAGGTTCGCTCCTGGCCGCGGTAAGTGATTTTTGAAAGGTAGCAAAACTCACGGCACGCATGTCATACGTTGTGGGCTTGTTAAAAAACCCATTTGAATTCAGTAGGCCGAGTTCATAATGGCAAAATTAATCTCGGGAGTTTCCGCCAACACAAAGTTCCTCATTTCTCTACTAGAAAGCGCTATAGTGTTCAAGGGAGCTTAGATATCTAACCTCCTTGACTTTCATAGTGCTTCAAGGAACAATGAAATTCGACATGCAAGCTACCCTCTGGGTGTCAAATAACAAAGCTTGTACCCGGCACCCGAGGCCATACGATATCCCTCCCTATATTATTCTGCTAAGGTCCCATTCCAGTTTTGTACCGAAAATAAGGTCCCATTAACACCAACCTACACATATGGGGTACCTACAGGTTCAACATAACGCACTCACTTACTCTTTAACACATTGCTGACCGGATGCCTGGACATGTCACATCCTCTGTGGACCGGACATTTTGCTACTGAGAATATTCCAGTGCACTAGTTTATAAAAAGTACATAATTGTGGAAATAACCCAGATATTATATTTCTAGTTGATATGAGTATACACATACCCCTAGTAGTGCTCAAGGGGGTGATGTATTTGGAAACATGACACAATGTGCAATGGCGGCTTACAGAAAGAGCAGATAGAGTATATTTGAGGTTAGATTGGTCAACAATCAAAGTACGGTATGTACTTTGTTTGTTATTACGTCGCCTAGAGACCTGAATATCACTCTCTCATTCAGTTTCCACTAATTCAATATAACCTGTGCCATTTGAACGATAATATAAACGATAAAACTTATCATCTGATTATACAAGTCCTCCATCTTGTCATTGATTGAACCAACAGAAGGAAGTTCGATGTTTCGAAACAAAATCAAAGAATAAAAGAAGGCCATGAATAGAAGGAAGATGGCACATATACATCTACAAATACCCTTCTCAATGTGCTAGACCGAAATAGTTCAATACATGGTCAAGAGATGTCGTAGGAAGACCGAAAACAATGACGTGTATAAAACTGAGATTTCTCGGGGCCCGTCATCTACCGCTGGCGAGCGTACTACGAGATTTCTCGGGGCCCGTCTTCCATGTGTTAAATGCCTCACAATTAACCCGCCATCGGTATCGTTGTTAGGTTGCTCCTTACAAAAACATTCCTTATTAAGAAAAGTTTTTTGTTTCAAGACTCAACCTTTTCAAACTCCAGGTATTCTCAAATGAGTATATGAGTCACATGTTTTGCTTTGTCATGCGATGATTCATGCACACGTGTCACGTGTGGGAAGGGGGTAAGTGCATACCGGTTGCGTCGCAGGCAGTGTTAGGTGGCTTCTAGCCTCAATACCTTTGGCGTTACATTTTTTGCGCATTTCGTGCTGGTGTAATATTTTTGTGAGAAGTGTCAAAGTGAAGTTTTAAAGGCTAATAGGCCTAGTGAATCTGTTCTTTTGAGCTGGGTTGAAGAAGAGGTGGACGTTTTACAGATGTTGACGACCAAGACTGTGCTTCTGACTGTCTAAGTGATGCTCCTATTGAACATTCCATGCATCAAACTGATACTGACCAATCTAACGATTCAGATAGTTTTTTTTAGCAAATAGCTTTTAGTGCCGGGAGTGTTCGGCTCCCCGGAAATAGTAGCAGCTTCTAGCGGACACCCATGGGGTGAGCTACAAGTACAGTCGCGTGTTGAGTGTTGTCTGAGGAAAATGTGAATGTAAGGACTAGGAATTGGAAGATATTGGCTGTGGCCTATAGTTAGGGACCAACCCCGGCATTTGCCTGGAAGGAAGATGGGAAATCACACAAGACAATCTTCAAGGTTGCCGGCTGGGGGATTCGAACCTCCTCGCCTCCCGGATGTGAGCGACTGCCCGCAGCCACGCCGTAACAACCACGGCTAACTCACCCGGTATTCAGATAGTAAAATTAGTGAACAGGACAATGATAGAAAATAATGTGGTTGACAAATCATGATCAAATTTGTCGTTTAGCAATGTAATGCCAAGGTTTTGTGTTCCTTTTTATAATATTTAGTAATGTTTATGTAGATTTATGTGTATATAAAGGGGTAACTTAAAACGAGTCTAATAAAACAAAATTATAATAACTTCTAAAAGAACGAAAATAATGTACGAGTCAAAATTGTAGTGGTTAATTTTTAGGTAATTAACTATTGTGGATATGTAAGTACTGTATATACTTACCTAGATATATTAATAAATAACCAAAGGCTAGTATAATGTATTCTAAATGCCAAGAAGAGCCCGTATAAGCACTAAATCATATACCAAGCTGATGTTAGGGAGCGCCTATACACACTACCTCTCGCGTAAGTGAGGACAACGATACCGATGGCGGGTTAAATAAATACCTTAAAACGTGTATATTTACAATGAAATAATGAAAGAAAGCAACACGGTAACCATGGTAACAGAATAAGACGCAATGCAATTCCAATTATTACATTACTGTGAAAGTTTCCTGACGGTTATAAGGTTATCACTGAACCAAATTCATCAATACATACAGTATAATGCGCTTAAGGGGGTCAAGGGGCACTCACCCGACTATAAAGGGGCTCCGAAAACCACATTTAAAGGCCCTTAAATTAACAGTGTCTGTGATATTCCCAGAAAACTAACTTTGCTCTGATATACATATGAAGGAATGACCATTGCACCAGTAGCTGAATTGATAAAGTCTGATTATTCATCATCATCATCTTTTACAGTTTCCAGCCCCAGGCTGGGTCTGTTTGGAACATAAGCCTCGCCACTTAGTCCTTTCTTCCCACCACCTCTCCGCTGTCACTCTGGTCCACTCCTCGCCTCTCTTCTTGACACATTCCTCCACTCCTTTCAGCCATCTATCTCTTGGTCTTGCCCTTGGTCGTTTCTTTTGCATCTGCATCTCATGTATCCTCTTGGGAATCTTCTTCTCATCCATTCTCTTTAAGTGTCCATACCACCTCAGTCTTGATGTCTCAATCCTGCCTTGCAAGGGCTCCTCTTTCACCATTTCCCTGACCTTTTCATTCCTCGCCCTGTCTCTTCTTGTTACTCCGATCCTACTTTGCAGGAACTTCATTTCACCTGCCTGTATTCTGCTTATGTCTCTTTTCTTCATTGTCCACGTTTCTGAAGCATAGGTCAGTATCGGGATATAGTAGCTTCTGTATAACACTTCCTTGCTTTTTTGTGGGACATCTTTATTCCACACTAAGCTCCTAATACTTCTCAGAAATGCTTCTGCCTGTCTGCCACGTTCCGTAATCTCTTTGTCATTTCTCCCATTTTCCTCCACTATACTTCCCAAGTACTTGAGACTTTCCACCTTCTTCAGCTGTCCACCTCCAAGTGTTCAGTCATAGCATTCATGATTGAGATTTTGCTAAGTGTACTCTTTACAACTAGAATATTCGCGGGCGAAGCCGCGACGAGTAATGCTAGTTGTTATTATTCCAATTCTCACCTATGGAATTGAAACATGTACCCTACTCAACAAGGCCAATAGTAAAATCCAGGCGACAGAAATGAAATTCATCAGAATAATGAACCAGAGGACCAGGAACGATAACATTAGGAATGCAGGAAGTTGGTATCAAAATACCTGTCACTGAACTCGTAGGAAGACGCACATTACAGTGGTTCGGACACGTCATGAGAATGGACACAAATAGAACACCAAGAAATTATTTCGACAGAGTAGTGAGACGGAGGAGACACAGTGAAGTCTGAGGTCAACAAACGGAATGTGAAATGGGGAGACGTAGAAGAACAGCAACTCTACTCTGAGAGAAAGAACTGGCGAGCGCTTGTATACCACAGCCGGGAAACTGGAGCTAGCAAATGATGATGATGAGCATGCAATTGTTAAACAAAGACTAAATGAACACCATACATACTGTAATCTTTTTGACTCATAGAGTCACCATTTCTTCATATTGACTTGCTATAATACTAGAATAGAACGAAATACAGACCACCCTAGAAATAGTCCATAATAGTTGATTGTTTTTGCAACGTACCATACCCCTCCCCCACACACCCCCTAACATTTGTTCTTGCCGCACCATAGGCCATAGTTAGCTAACCCAACTCCTTTAGTTTATCCCTCACTTCCCCTACCTCGTACAGTCTCGCTTGCTACTTCCTGCGCTGGCATACCAACTCAGTGTAGCACAGTCTCCATCTAGCACAACACGGCTCTGTTCGACTCTTACCGCAAATTACGTTAGTTTTGCAAATAAGGATACTTTTCCAAATTCTTTTCATTCTATTATTCAAATTTTCTTACTCCTAGCGTCATTTCTTTCCAGTTGGGAATGGAAATCCTTGACCAGAAATTTCGGAGATAACATCAGGAACTGAATTTTGAAAACCTCAAGAAAAAAATGAAAACCTTCAAGTCTTTTGTAACGAGTGTCTACCATATTTTTAAAAACGTTCAAATGTTTTTAAAAAGATTTAGTGTATAAGTGATTTGAGTTTGTTTTTATGTTAACATTTTACCATATCCAATGCACAAAGTGAATTTCTTTAAGTGCTGCCAATACATTGAAAGGCCAATGCAAATAGGCATCGAAACATGTACTGATGTAAATTAAGTGACATGTGATTATATCACGAAAATTTGAATAAATTGTATTAACGAGGCGGAACTAAAGAAATTTTTTGATTACTATACATAATTATAATTATAGTTACAATACATATTCAAAGGCAGTATATGTATCCCTCTACATGTGAGTCCCGATAAACACGGCAAGCTAAGCCGGCTGTGACTGGGTGTGCATACACGGTCGGCGCGCACTTTCACCAAACATGTTCAATAATGTGTACTTACAGTGCTCATAGCGCTTCCTCTATTGTAACACACACCTGACATCTTCTGTCAACTCTTTTATTATTTACGGAGCCTGTTTCCTTGAATCGTTTAGCGAGCCTCCTAATAGGCACAGGTCTTCCTGGAAACTTGATTCGAAATTTTAGTCTCGTTTCAGAACAAGATTTTCTGCTTTCCATATAGGAATTATGGATATAGACACGTTCGCACAATGTGAATTGGTGTCTGGCCACAGTAACCACAATACTCACTAAACGTGCAACACTAACGTCTGAGCTTTGCAGATACACGTCCATATGAATGACAAAACACATGTGATCTAATGGTAAGAGTCAGCAGAGCGTGCCCGCGATCTGCGCCAGTCACAGCTGGCTTAGCTTGCCGTGTTTATTGGCGAGCACATACGGTAGATAATGATCCTGTACATCTCTATATATATAAAAATGAAAGTTTGTCTGTTTTTTCTGAATTTCCACGGAAATTTGCGTTATTTGCGCGTTTCAGACTGATTTATGACGGATGCGCACAAAAATAAAATTTTTCGTCTGTCTGTCAGTCTGTTTGTTTGTCTGTGGACCACTTTGAGTCCTTATAACTTGAGAATGGCTCGGTGGATCAACGTAAAATTTGATACAGATATCCATCAGAAGCATCACACCAATCATTGATGTAACTCTTCTCCGTACCTTCCATAAAAGGGGGCCTACCCCCTTAAAATTCATGCTGAAATAGGCGTAAAAGGACGAGACAAAGCTTATTTTTCAACCCCTCGATGTGAGAAACAAAACTCGGGGGCCCTAAAAACCACATTTTAAGGCCCTAAAACCAACAGTTTTTGAGATATTCCCAGAAAACGAATTTCATTTAATAATCTAATGAAAGAATGCAATCTGGTAACCATGGCAACAAAATCTCCGAGGACCATCTATTTCTGTAAGACGCAATGCAATTCCATTTATTACATTACTGTGAAGTTTGCAAACAGCTATAAGGTTATCACAGAACCAAATTAAGCTGTAAAATTCATCAATACGTATAATGAGCTTAAGGGGGTCAAGGGGTACACTAGAATTTTGTCACACGATTTTCACGTGCAGATGTGGTACGGAAGGTCTTTCATATCCCTATCCCTATATTGTATTTATTATATTATTATTATTATTATATTTTGGCATACAACGACGAGACAAAGCTCATTATTAGCCCCTCGGTGGCAGAAACAAAACTCAAGGGTTCCCGAAAACTACATTTTAAAAGGTTCTAAAACCAACAGTTTCTGAGATATTCCCAGAAAACTAATTGAATTTAATAAACTAATGAAGGAATGCAAGCCAGCAACCATGACATCAGGTTCTCAAGACAAGACATCCAACGTTCCATCTATTTCTGTACAAGTCAATGCCACTCCACTTATTACATTTCTGTGAAAGTTTGCAAATGGCTATAAGGTTATCACGGAACCAACTTAGACTGTAAAATTCATCAATGTGCATAAGGGGGTCAAGGGGTACCCTAGAATTTTTTCACGTGATTTACACGTGTGATATGTCGTACAGAATTATATCTCCAAACAGCAACATTATTTTCAAAAAATACTCAGTTGAAATAGTATTTTTTGCGGCTATTAGGAATTTGCGCCATTGGTGGCTAAAAAACCTGAATATCCATGCACCACAAGCCTTTATAATTTGTTAAAGGTGTCTTCCTGTGGATGGGGACTTTACACAACGGTGAGGGTCAGTCTTTATGTGAGGTGTATTGCGTTTCGTCTACCAGGTTTTCAATTTTATTTTCATGTCAGGAAGTACACGTTAGGTGAATTTAGATTGAGCACATTCTATCTTTTTTTTTTTTCGACAAACGGGTTCATCGTAAGGATGATTTTGTTTGAAACCGTGTGGTTGATATATCCATATTCGGACTTCTGGGTAATATGTTGTAGGTTGGTTGGTTGGTTCCTCAGTTTAGAAGCTGCACCAACGTGTTCACGTAGCCTCGTGTGTGTAGAATCTGTCTGCTAACCGGTGTTAATTGTGATGGCTGTATTAGTGTGTGTTATCTGTATTTCAGGTAGGGACTGCAGACGATCAATTTCCAGTAGTTCCTACTTTTGCTACCAAATGTTACCGTCAACTACACCTAGCTGTGACTTGGCTACTAGATGCCACCGCAACCGGCAAACTTTGGAACTAATAGAGCGTTAATCAAATCTAACCTACAAATTTAGCTTCACACAATTGTAGTTAGTGGAAGGTTCTATTACATGCCATAAAATCTCCGGCTTTACTTCCCCTCCGAATAAGGCATACTTAGGGATTTTCGGCCTTTCTGTGTATCTTTATGTACGCCTATAACTTGTGTTCGAATGTTTGGAGCATTGTAAAATTAGGTATCCATGAGAGTCAATACACCAATTATTTATAAAACTCTTCATCGTACTTCTCATTGAAGGATTGGTATAGGAAGAAACTTTTCAAATACATGCTAAAATAGGCGAAATATAAAAATTATCCTGGAAGGACGACCAAAGCATATGTTGCGCTTCTCAATGTGGGACACAAAATTCGTGAGTCTATAATGAGTGTCTGAAAAACACATTTTAAGGCCCTTAAATTAACAGTGTGTGTGATATTCCCAGAAAACTAACTTCGCTCTGATAAACATATGAAGGAATAACAAGCCCCTAACCATTGCAACAGTAGCTCAATTGATAACGTCTGGTTATTAATACCGAAGACCTTCGAAGAGCGGGTACTTCTGCTAGTTTACCCCTAACACTCATCTTAGTTACAACAGTACGACACTTCTAAGCAATCATAGAGATAGAGTTAGCTTCACTGAGCAGACACTGCCTTTGTTGTGTGCTTGTGACCAATACGGTGCTTATTATTGGCTGCAAGTGGAGTGAACGGGAAGGGTCTTGGTGTGGATGATGTCTGGTGCAGAACTGTGGCGATGAAAACCTGTCCGAAATAGCAAGGGGTCACTGTACCCACTTTGTTACAACTGTCATATTCACTGTCTGTAACAAGATAATTCATCATCGATGCTGTCAATTTTGTCCAAAAATCTAAGTTACATGACAAGAAGTAGCACTATCCAGTCTGCAAGCCTCCATGATCCCCTACCAGCAGTTAGCATTGCTTCTACACCTCTCACTTTGAAATAGCTCAACACTGAATCTAACCATCGCCTCATAACTTAGGTAATCTCTCCTCTCCCACATGACCCCACCATCTGAGTGGGCTTCATCTAGAGTGTTCTTTTAACTTAGCCTTTATCTCTTCATTACGAGCACCTTCCTGCCATTGCTCTCATCTATTTGTCCTATCTACCCTCCAGCTCTCATTTCCATACAGAATACTGCGTTAGGAACTGAGAACTCACTGCATTGGCTTTTCTACTGCTTGTATCTTTATTTGTTACCAGTGTTTCCATTCCATTTGTTACAATTGGTATGAAATACTGTTTATATAGTGTACTTGGGTACTTTGTCATCCCATAAAAGTTCTCTGACTTGGTGATAAAATGTGGTACCTTTACTTAGTCCGTTATTCTGATATCATTACTTCCATTTATAGCTACCTGGATATGTTAACTGTTCTACATTCTCTAACCGTACGCCATCTGTGTTCACTTGTCTTTTCTTTTTCTCTTTTCCACAGTACATGACTACAGTTTTATTTTTACTAATTACCAATCCAAACTCCTTCAAATACTTTTATTAATTATGATCACTGTGTGGTCATTAGTTTAACATGTTTCTTAATTAAGCACATTTTATAAGCACCTATTTTAATGAGTTATTTACATGAACACATCCTGCCATTTAACCCCCCCCTATTTTCGCTACACTTCCCAAATTATCTTCACATTTGCACATGTCTTCCTGTTAGAGAATCTCTTTTGCTAATACCATACGTTAGCACACCAGTCCTATTCTAAAGCTTTAACCAGAACTAACACTCCCATGAATTTAATTTAATACAGTTATATATCGGGCGAATGAGCTCTGCTGTACCCATAAATTTGACAATATTATTTAAAATAAAAGACAAATCAGAGCCGACATACCATACAATTTAACCTCTCGCAATTTGCCAATTTAGTAAGTTATGTTATTAATCGTTGCTCAAACCTGGTAATTTTCTTGTTACTGGTTATGAAGTTTATAAGTGGCCTTCACCTACTCATTTCTCCCTTAGCAATTGACTAATTGTTCTCCATAATTTTTTTCTTTTTAGACGGATTAGAGGCCAATCTCTGCCATTGCAAGTGTTGAAGTTATGCACATCATAACCTTTATATTTGGCAAGATATAATTTCAGCGCAGTGACTTCATTAATTCTATTATCTTTTTATATTTCTACATTGCTGGTGAAGTATTGAGGAATAAGTGTTCCATCATTACTGCTGATTCCAACATGTTTTCATGATGTTCTGAACTGTTGCTAATGTACCGAACCGGTACATTTGTGTTTTCAATAGCTTCTAAAGACCACAGTGAGGCGTGTATTGAAAGTGTTTATAGGCCTAGTTCACAAGACTTTTGACACCACCCATATTAGGCGTAGTGTTTCAATCTCTCTTTATGGTGCACCAAACAAGATTCAATTTTAAGGTAATTTTAAGCGTTACACAAAAAATAATCTTGTATCGTTCTCTGTCGTATCAGCTGATGAAGGGGCCAAAACAATTAATTAGGCCTCGAAACATGTCCCACCCAGTGATCATATTTAATAAAAGTATTGATCAGACGGAACCTTTAACCTGTTTATACTAAATAGACAAGGAGGCCACATCAAATAAATGTATGCATTCAGTTCCAACATTATTATGCTAGATGGGAAAATAGGGGCTTTCTGGTGTTAATAAACGATAGTACAAGCACAGTACTAATTCATCGTTATACGTCTGACGTTCATTCTTGGCCGGTGGCCGTGAAATCCGCGCATCCAATGTGGTAACCGTTCAATCTCCTTCCTTCTTTCCTTCGTTCCTTCTGATTGCGCATGCGTGTATGCAGTTGCTACTGCGCATGCTCACAATAAGAAGGCTTCCTAGCTGGTCGGAGACCTCTACGCAACAAGCAAGCACCGGCCAAAAATAAACGTCAGACCTGTAGAGGTGGTGATTTATAGCATTCTGAAATCAGAAACTTAGCATGTTGAGTTAAACATTTGCAATTTCGTAGCATTTTGGAGAAAATAAAGGGTTAAAACGAATAAACGAGTAATGTATTTTGAAATGGCATTAATGAGATATTAAAAAAGTGAGATAAAAATACATGAAGTGAATTGTATACTTAATTCCAATTAATTACTCCCAGGGGCTCACAAATTGTAGGACATGGGTTGGCGACCACGGGACCCCAGCTGAGTCTGGCATTGCTTCCAGTTACTAGTGCCAGAGTCCTTTCCTGTCGGCCTCCCTCGGCCAACACTTGTTCTATTCCGGCCGTATTAGGGTATCCGAGGCCTAGGGAGTGTTTCAATTTCCCGCCTTAATTGGCCCTTGTCTACCTTTGGTGTGGCGAACCCATCGTACTAAATATGATAGTGTGTGAGGCAAGGCCTCAGATGGAGGTCCTTGGTTCAGGCCCCGACTCAGATCACTGCAGCATTTTGAGCAAAGGATATCCAGTAAAGTAACACTGAAGAAATTCCGGCCTACTGGCTGCCGGGATGGTCAAAGGAATGTCCCACCCCAATCCCTTCTTGAAATAGCCAGGCTTAAAATACTGTTATCTCGTTACCTGTTGCTTACAAGGGATGTCCAACACGCAGGCGAAACCAATTTTTGTTCCAGATGTTTTAAATATAAATGCTAAAATATACTGTTATGTTCAGGATATAGAATAAATCCAATAAACCTATAAAATATGCGTCCCTACTGATAACCAGTGTAATTGTAATTGCTGTAATAATGTGTGGTGTGTATTTGTAATTAGTTTTGGAGGTAGATGTGGCTACCATCCCAGCATTTGCCTGGGGTAGAAGCAGGTATCCTGAGATCATCTCTTGGCCGAGCCGGGAATCGATAACACTACTAAACACCAAATGTGTGTTCGACTCACCTGGTGAAAAGTGATCGGCTGTTCTCTTCCTGATGTCATCGACGCTCTCCTCGGTGACGGCCCACTCGAGCACCAGACGTCGACCGTACAGATGAGTGCTCTGACACAAGGCTTCAAAGGCTCGCTGGAAGATGAGACAAACGTTTGTAGCTAATTTGTTACAAATGAGGATTCTGTGCAATATTATAGGTCTAAAGTATCATAGTTCAACTAACGGACCCGTGCGAGAAATCTCGCATGTTCATAAACCACACTTTCCCCAATAGGTTTATAATGAGAGACTTAAGGAGAAAGGTTGTTATGTTTTTATTTGAACCAAATGATTATAGAACACTATTTACACTTCAGTTAGAATTCCAAGTTCTACGTTCCCAAACTTAAGAAGGCAATCACTGAAAATTGGATCATCATAACACTCAGCGGTTATTCGATATTTATGAAATTATACGATTTGAGTACCGTGTTCATTCCTTTGATTTACTGTTTCTGAAATACATGCAAAATGATAAAGACCAAACAACAGAATATTAAAATGACATGAAACAGGCGTCACAGCGGCCAAAATATGAAGTGGACGGCAATTATGGAGCGTATTTTCCTACAGCAACAGTATCCTGAAATCACACACTTTTTTAAATCATTTTTTAAAGATATTATAGATATACATGAAATTAGAGTGCAATTCATCACTGCTAATGTCTATTCTCTTTCATTTGAATGCTCATTTGTGACGATCGGTCGCTTGTGAGCGCCGCAGGAGGGATCTATACTACTGAAATAATATATATGATGATGACGATAACATAACATTGCTCATATTAGCTGGGATATATCTTGAACCCCATTTGTAGCCAATTTACATTTATAAAAAAAAATAGGCTTATGAGATCACCTTTTGTGTATCCCCCCCCAAATGAAATCTAAACAGCTGGAGCGATTTCAATGAACTCGGTAAGGACTATTTTGTCCGACCCCGACCGTGTCCTTCAAAGTTTAATATGTCTCACCAATCCAACATGGCGGCTGTGCAAAATATTTCACTAGCATTATATATCTCCAAAACTACTATCATATCGGAAATTAAATTTTGAACAGTAATAAAAGGCACTACTAGACGTTCACCTATGTGACTTTCAAAAACCTGTTAACTACAAAACGAACATGGCAGCCAAGCCAAGTTGAAACATTTAAATAGACGTTTCTCGCGATTTAACCATCGGAGCGCAGTGAAACTTGGTACTTTTTCTTTTTTGACTCACAGACTTGGTACAGCAAATGTTCATACACATTTTACTGCACTCCCATCTAATTTAGTTCAATTGTCTACATAACCTCAAAATGGTGGCTGTGCAAAATTTTAAAATTAAGTTTCTATTTCTTGTGTCCTAATCATGCGATCGAAGTCAATGTTTGAATAATAATAATAATAATAATAATAATAATAATAATAATAATAATAATAATAATAATAATATTGTATGGCCTCGGGTGCCGGCTGCCAGCTTTGTTATTTGACACCCAGAGGGTAGCTTGCATGTCGAATTTCATTGTTCCTTGAAGCACTGTGAAAGTCAAGGAGGTTAGATATCTAAGCTCCTTGAACACTACAGCTCTTTCTAGTAGAGAAATGAGGAACTTTGTGTTGGCGGAAACTCCCGAGATTAATTTTGCCATTATGAACACGGCCTATGCAATAATCGTCATCTAACAGTACATAACTCTATAGCCTACATATATAAAAATCCAACATTGCGACCATGCAATGGTTCTCAACATCTACGAATCAAACTGAAATTCAGTATGTTGATAGAGGCAATTAACATACAGTAAGTAGGATGTATGAAAATAGGCTATTTACTTCTTCACGCAACTACCGTACTTGTTAAATTTGAAATTTCAGGGGGGATTCTTGCATTAATTTCTGACACAGTCATAAAGATGAAGTAAGAACCCCAGCCACTGGACATCACACCGTCTTGCCAGTGGAGAAGGTTGTTGTGAGGAGCTTCTTGAAGAAGGGCATCGCAGATGCGTTGGACGGAAGTCAGTATGATGCACGCGAGAGTAGCTCGAAGATTGGCAGCAGTGAGGGCAATCACAATGCCAGTTGTCTTGTTTCGATAATGGAAATTTACGTTTTTTTGGGAATGTGCACTTTTGCACATAAATTCCCACATATATCATGTACCGAAAATTTTCACTCTTATTTTTGGTCAAAAATGTGTATGTTATATGCGAACAATTACGGTATTATTTAAAAATATCTTACAGAAAACTAACGCCATGATTGTACAGTCATCATCATCTTGAGCTGGTCGGGTCTGCTTGGAACATAAGCCTCTCCATCCACCATCTCTCGTCTTTCACTCCTCTTTCCTCCACACTCTTCTTAACTACCTTCGTCCATCTGTCCCTTGGTCTTCCCCTTGGCCTCCTTCCTTTCATTTCCATTCCAAACATCATCTTCGGTATCCTCCTCACATGTCCATACCATTGTAGCCTAGATGATGATGATGATGATGATAATTGTTGTTTTAAGGGGCCTAGACCGCTCTATTCTATTTTGCAATGGTTCCTCTCTCACCATCTCTCTGACTCTCTCATTCCTTACTCTGTCCATTCTTGTTACTCCTCTGGAACTTCATCTCCACTGCTCGTCCCTTTCCTTCATCACCCATGTTTCTGAACCATGCGTCAAAATTGGCACAAAGTAGGTCTTGTAGATGATTCCTTTACATTTTTGTGGTACATCTTTATTCCATATCATCCCCCTAACACTCTTTATAAATCCATTCTCCTATCATTTATTTCCATCCTATTGCCTCCCTTTTCTTCAATTATGCTTCCCAAGTACTTGAAGCATTCTACTTTCTGCAACTGCTGTCCTCCAAGTGTTATGCCCATATCCAGTCTGTTCTTCTTCCTCGTTGTGATAACCACTTCACTCTTTGGTGCTGAGAACTTCATCCCATATGATAACACTACTTTCTCCCACTCATCTAATTGCTCTTGTACTTCTTCCTCATCCTCTCCCCATACCAGAAGGTCATCAGCAAACAACATTGCCTTCATTTTCCTTTCCCCATTGCTATTTACCACTTTTCGTATGATTTCATCCATCACCACTATAAATAACAGGGGTTTCAGACCACTCTCCAGTTGAAACCATTCCGTTCTCTCCCTTCCCACCTTTACACAGCTTTTGCTTCCCTCGTACATTGCTTTCACTCTTGCCACTGTCTCCTTGTTCAATGCTTTTGCTCTCATTGCTTCCCATACCTTGTTTCTATTAATACTATCATATGCTTTCTCAATATCCAAGAAGGTCATCACCAGATCTTTCCCATATTCATAATGGTGTTCCTGTAGCTGTCTTACTGCAAAGATGAGGTCAACTGTTGACCTTCCTGGCCTGAATCAATACTGTTCTTCCCTCAGCCCATCTTCAACTTCTGTCCGAATTCTTCTCTCCAGTACCTTCTCAAATATTTTGGCGCAGTGGCACATGAGTGTAATTCCCCTGTAGTTCTTGCATTCCTTCCTACTTCCCTTTTTAAATATGGGTATTATTATCCCTCTTTTCCAGTCCTCTGGTATTTTCTTCTCCCTCCATATCACTTTCATTACTCGAAAGAGCCACTGTGTTCCCATCACCCCTGCTGCTCTCACCATCTCCACACTCACTTCGTCTATTCCCGGTGCTTTTCCCCCTTTCATCTTCTTTTATGCTTCCTCCACTTCTTTCTATGTCAATTCCTTCTCTGAAATGTCTTGGTCACTGTCTGTTTCTTCCTCCACAATGTCCACTACGCTGGTTTTAGTTGGATTTAGGAGTTCCTTGAAGTATTCTCTCCAGATAACCTTTACTTCTTCCATATTTTCGACCTCCTTTCCATTCCTGTCCACCATTCTGACATTTTCCCCTGTATCTCTTCTCTTTGCCTTTATCATTCCATACAACACTTTCTTACTGCCATCACAGTCCTCCTCCATCATTTCTGTCCATTTCTCCAGCCATTTCTTTTTCTCTTCCTTCAGTACTTCTCCTGCTTCTTTCTTCCGCTCTTGGTATTCTTCTCTTGTCCTGTCTGTCCTCTGTTGGAACCATTTCCTGAATGCTTCATTTTTCTTTTTCACTGCTTCCTTAGTTCTGGGGTTCCTCCATGGTGTTTCCTCCAATAATTCCAATAATTCACGGTAATTAGAGTAATGCACGAACTTCCACGAATTATCCACAGTTATGTTTTTGAGCCTAACTGCATTAGTGTGTGTTATCTGTAATTCAGGTAAGGACTGCAGACGATCAATTTCCAGTAGTTCCTACTTTTGCTACCAAATGCTACCCTCAATGACACCTAGCTGTGAACTTGGCTAATAGATGCCACCGCAGTCGGCTCCTGGCGTCGAACATTGTAATTTAAGAGCGTTACTCAAAGATAACCATTAATTTAGCTTCACACAGGTGTAATTAGTGAAAGGTTCTTTATCATGCCATAACTCTATAACATGGGACCACTAGCTTTACTTCCCCTCCGAAGGAAGGCATACTGAGGGATTTTTAATGCTCTTAAAAAATCTGCTGACTTTGGCCGGGTTTGAACTTATGACGTTGGGCATAGAAGCTCATCACTCTTTGTTTCTTGGATCGTTCGTTTTACATTGTACAGTACATTTATGGAAAAAAATAAATTAAAAAACATAAAAAATACAACAACAAAAAACAAGAAAAAAAAATCAACTCAATATATTAGAATGAAATTTCACCTCCTTTTTCTAAATAAGAGATGGACACACTAGCTTGTCTGTGTGAACTTTTGGGATTTCCATTGCATCACTCCCTCAATCGATACCTACTGAATCTCCATTTTCCTCACCGACAGCCAAATTCCGTACAATATCCTCGCTTTCATGTCTTAAACCATAATCGTCTTTATCGACGTCTAACTACTGAATGTCACTTCGACTGCATCTTGGCATTCATCCAGTGGGACCACCTTGCCCGATCGAAATATCGTCCACACCGAAGCCAGAAAACGCTTGCTTTTGTGCGGGTGTAGTAGTGGTAATTTTCTACCATTTCTGAGCATTTCTGAGAAGCATTAGGAGCTTAGTGTGGAATAAAGATGTCCCACAAGAAAGCAAGGAAGTGTTATACAGAAGCTACTACATCCCGATACTGACCTATGCTTCACAAACGTGGATAATGAAGAATGCAGGCAAGTGAAATGAAGTTCCTGCGGAGTAGGATTGGAGTAACAAGAAGAGACAGGGTGAGGAATGGAAAGGTCAGGCAAATAGTGAAAGAGGAGCCATTGCAAGGTAGGATTGAGACAGGATTGAGACATCAAGACTGAGGTGGTACGGACACTTAAAGAGAATGGATGAGAGGAGGATTCCCAAGAGGATATATGAGATGCAGAAGAAACGACCAAGGGGAAGACCAAGAGATAGATGGCTGAAAGGAGTGAAGGAATGTGTCAAGAAGAGAGGCGCGGAGTGGACCAGAGTGACAGCGGAGAGGTGGTGGGAAGAAAGGACTAAGTGGCGAGGCTTATGATCCAAACAGACCCAGCCTGGGGCTGGAAACTGTACAAGATGATGATGATGATGATGACTTGTTGACTGCATGAAGAACAGCCAACAAACACGCTCTTAGCGTTGCGCTGGTTTGCGCCATAGGGCAATAATCGCTCTTTACTATACGATCTACCTTTGCGCAACCTTGGGGAAGGTTTAGAGTGAAAGTGTATTCCTCTTTGTACTGTATCGGCATTGAAGATAAAAGAATATCCGTGCTATTCCCCGTTCGGCGACATGCTCGTATGTTTATAAGATTGCGGCATTCTGGTAGCAGTGCACAAGTAAGCCTAATTTTACAGCTCTAAGAAATGCGGTTAGTCTTCTCAAATCACAATGATTTCATCTCCATGCATCGTATCGCATTAAAATTCTTTTAAACGAGGGAGAGTTTATTTTATTTAGCGGGATGATTAGTTGCTGTGAGAATTACTGCCTAAAAAATTTATAAAAAAAACCAGTTTTGAAGACCCGCAAATTAACTGCACGCGAATTATCGGGAGCACACTGCAAACATTAGCATTAGGAAAGATTTTGCATTTTGTTTGTTGACCATGAAAGATATGTAAAATAATGTCTCTTACCTTAGCGTCATGCTTGGTGTAGTA
The DNA here is from genome assembly GCA_946902985.2 of Meconema thalassinum. Taxonomy (NCBI): domain Eukaryota; kingdom Metazoa; phylum Arthropoda; class Insecta; order Orthoptera; family Tettigoniidae; genus Meconema; species Meconema thalassinum. Next base: position 344,168,848 of record OX336395.1, read on the forward strand.
CTCGATGAAAGCAAAGCCCCTGTGGGGACCCGTTCCAACCATTTTCTTCGGCAATCGCAGAGCTTTCAGCTTCCCAAACGTCCTGCAAAGGAAAGATACTTTTAGATTCTTCCAGATCATCTGGCCAAACACCAGGACAAACAAGTTCTAGGAAGCAGTTTATGGGAAGCACACTGAATACTAATGAAATGAAAATCCACAGCCTGCTTCCAGTCTCCGACCGGGTCAGGAAACTGAATACTAATAACAACTTGAAATCATTGAGACTTACTTGAATAGATCTTCAATTTCCTTCTTGTTGGCTTGGAAAGGAATATTTCTCACCAGTATTTTGCTACCGGTCTGTTTCCCGACTTTTGTTTTCTTCCGAGCAGTTGCGACTTCCGACCTACAGATGAAAAGGCAACATCATTTACTGTCCTCAACAGAGAATATACATTACAAAAGATATTCCATGACACAACAATGATAATAATAATAATAATGTTATTGGTTTTACGTCCCTTTTAACTACCCTGGCTTTTAGAGACGCCGGGGTGCCGGAATTTCGCCCCGAAGGGGATCTTTAACGTGCCAGTAAATGTACTGACACGGATCCCTCGCATTTGCGCACCCTCAAATGCCAGCTGACTGTCACACACAACAATGAAGAATAAAATGCAAACAGAGGTTCAATCACAGATGAGAGGTACGTTTCTGTTTATCGTAGATGCTGTTCCACCTCCTTGTAGCAGTAGCATCACCAAGGAAAGCTCTATCTCTCCACCTAATCCTCGGACGGCCTAACAACATGCCCTAGCCACTGATGTCATCATCCTTTGATGATTTTACCAATATTTGCATTTTTAAATAGTTGGTAGAGATATTCCTTCTGCCTCCTTTCCCCACCTTCCTTGATCCACATTGACTACGAGCCCGTATATCTTCCTCAACACTTTCAAAGGCACACATGCGTTCTTCAATAGTTTGAGTTGTCGCCCATGTCTCGCACCCATACAATAGTAAGTACGTTTACATGGCCAACTCGAATTGATTCGAGTACACTTAGCGAATTGAATACCGTCATGTAAACGGGACTCAGATCGTATTGAGTTTCAAGGTCGATACGGAGAGATTGTGGGATCGTATCATATCCAAACTGGTGTTCAGAACATTTAAACGCGTATCGTAATGAATTAGGTTTCAAATATTCCTGAAGGAAATATGATGTTAGTTTCCATTTGAGTGGATGTACCGCATTTCCTCGTATAATAGTCGCACTTTTTGAGCCTAAAATTCGTGGGAAAAAGCAGGATGCGACGATTATGCAAAGAATATTTAAGTTCAAGGAATATACTGTATAATTATTTGCTGCATGGGCCAGTCATTCGCGTAGCGTGAGTCTGGCGTGAGTCATAGCCTGCAGTCAGAGACAGGCTTCTTACTTCTAACAAGGTCATGACAGGTTAAAGCTCACGGAATGTGCTGACGAAGCTGGCCGTTCGCGTCACAGTGCATAGCCCGCAGGCATAAAGACGAGATTACTTTCTGCTGACAAAATCACGCCAGATTATAAGCTCGCGGAATGTGCACTGGCCGTTCACGTCGTGGTCCATAGCCCGCAGGCATCAAGACGAGATTACTTTCTCCTGACAAGATCACACCAGATTAGGCCTATAAGCTCGCGGAATGTGCGCTGGCCGTTCACGTCGCGGTTCATAGCCCACAGGCATGAAGACGAGATTACTTTCTCCTGACAAGATCACGCCAGATTAGGCCTATAAGCTCGTGGAATATGCGCTGGCCGTTCGCGTCACAGATCATAGCCCACAGGTATAAAGACAAGATTACGTTCTCCTAACAAGATCACGCCAGATTAAGCCTATAAGCTCGCGGAATGTGCGCTGGCCTTTCGCGTCACAGTTCATAGCCCGCAGGCATAAAGATGAGATTACTTTCTCCTGACAAGATCACGCCAGATTATACAGTCGCGGAATGTGCTAAGTGGCGAAGCTTGCCGCTCGCATCACAGTTCATACCTGCAAGCATAAAGACGAGATATTTTTCTTTTGACAACGTCGCGCCGGTTATAAAGTCGCGGCAGCATGTGCAACTGATTGGCGCACAAATACGAATATGCTATGCGACGATTATGTGAGGAAATTTTATAAACCTATTTTAGTGTTTGAAAAGTGGGGTGCGACGATTACGCGAGGAAATACGGTAATATCAAATAATATTATTTGATATTGTATTGAAAGTGCGCGCTCTTGAGTTACATTTTTTAAACTAATCTAGGCCTACTCTCTTCTGTTGCCCGACTCATGAATTGCTAGTTTTACTTTCTGCCCATATTTTTCGTTACTGTCTGTGTTCCTGTCATGGTTGATAAGCGTAGTTTGCTTGCATGCATTTTTATCGTTAATGTATTTTTGTCCATTTTACCTTTAAAGTCTGGTGTATCCGTACGTAAAATGGGGTCAACAGAAAAAGTGAAAATACACCGCCTCACTTTGCCACTTAATCCGTCCCTTTTCCCATTTGTCCACAGATTAAATAACTTGAAGATACACTGGCTGGGTGGCGCAGAGGTAACTTTCTCGCCTGCTTTGACCAAGGTAGCAGGATCGAATCCTGGCGCAGTGCACGTTAAAGATTTCATTCGGGGCAACATTCCGGCAGCCCGGCATCTCTAAAAGCTGCAGTAATTAAAAGGGACGTAAAACCAATAACATTTTATCATTATTAAGCTGAACATAAACTTGTTAAGAACAAACAACATCAAAACTTCCTCGCATCCATTTTTCATGTTTACAAACAACGCGTCAAATCAAAACGTCGGATGATAATTATGGGTCTTTTAAGGGGTTAGCCAACATTACTGCAGTTTGGCCACCATAAATTATATACCGTATTGAAATCGATTTCTATACGAACTGATAACAGGATCGTATCCAAATCGATTTTAGTTTGCCATGTAAATGTACTAAGTACTGGTTTTACTAGAGCCATAATAAAGATCGATTTTGCTATTCTGTGAAATGAGAAGTGACTTAAATAGATTGTCAAGACTATAAACGACACCATTTGCATTCATAATCCTCTGTTGGAGAGGCAACAATTAACCTTTTAACTGCTATGTGTTTCCAGATGAAGAAACATCCATGTGATGAGTTATTTCACACATCTTAGCCACATTCTCACTTCTCCTATTGGTTCCATATATTACATTTTACATATGAAAGAATAAATCAAAACAGTTAGTTATTTACGGTTTAAGGGGAGTAAGAGTGAGGTCATGTGCCTCGAATCAAAACAGTAATGTTCATTCTTCCTAACTACGAGGGCTATTCCAAAACTAAGGTCTGGTAAAAAAAACCCATCCAAAATCAAAATTGTTTCCAAAACAATTGTTTTATTGACATTCCTTACGTCTTTCTCCATTTTCTACATAATTTCCATACTTATTTACACATTTGTCACATCGTTTCACAAGCTTTTGAATGCCTAAGTCGTAGAACTCGGCCGCCTGCGAAGCTAACCAGTCTTAAACAGCTTCTTTCACTTCATCATCTGTGTCGAAGCGCTTGCCGCCAAGAAACTCCTTTAGGCAGCGGAACAGGTGGAAATCACTTGGCGCGAAGTCCGGACTGTACGGTGGGTGGTCCATCTGTTCCCATCAAAATTTCTTGATTAGAGTTTGCGTGTCATTCACAGTATGGGGTCTGGCATTGTCATGCAACAACAACACTCCAGACGACAAAAGACCACGTCGCTTATTCTGGTTTGCACGTCGAAGTTTAGTCAGGGTAGCGCAGTAGGCAACTTTATTGATCGTTGTCCCTGAAATAGTGAATCTTCGATCTTCGCGAATTTTGTCGTCAACCGCATGAACCAACTCGTCTGAAATCACTGATGGTCTGCCAGAGCGGGGTTCATCGTGCACATTTTCCCGTCCTTCATTAAAGGCTCGCACTCACTTGCGCACTTTACTGTCACTCATTATGTTAGGACCGTACACTTCAGTAATCTGCCGATTAATTTCTGCCGCAGAAATGTTTCTTGCAGACAGGAACCGTATCACTGCCCTTACTTCACAATTGTCTGTCTGTTAGGTAGTCAGCCCGAAGGCTGGTTGGATCCTCAAAAAGTACCGCCGTTACGTTATGTGAGTAGATACCCACAAAAACCCAAGGCAGCGCTATTTTGAGGCGTTCTAGGCAAGAAGAGGAGTGAGGTAGTTTGCCATTGCTTTCCTCACTGAGTCAGAACAGTAGTCCTAACCCTATGAGTAGAACCTTTCACAGCATTCACAGGCACTGACTGTGCCCTGAATGCCATTACTAAGCACCACCCATACCTCAGTAGCTTCCATATAATCACAGCCATGAGTGAGACTGAGACATCGGTGAAAAGCCACCTTTTACTCTAGCCTGTGCCAACTGACAAATGCAAATGTACTGTATTCATCAAGAGATGGCAAACAGGCCACAATTAATTATCTTAAACTTTGTGAACAGCACACAGCAACAATAACAATGCTACTGGCGGCTTTTGCCGCGCAAGGCATGCCAGGAATCGGCACGCATGCGTGTTTTGCCCTTGGCGCCGCTTTCAAATATTTACGTCGAATCGGACCTTACTTTTGGAATTACCCTCGTAAATACTATATAGATGATTGTATTAATAAAGAGTAACAAAATTACCTTCGTTGTGTTTGGCGTTAACCAAACATAAAACATCACAACAAATTGGTTGAGGAAGTGATGCCCGAGAGCCTTAAAACTCAGCATTTTGCACCAAATTATACAAAACTTTCCCGGGGAAGAACCCCGGACCTCCTTTTCCTCGAGATGGACCCCCCTATGCATGGTGCAGGTATCTGTCTATACTTACTGTAGAGTTCTGTTGGAACGCTTCAGCTCGAGGGTGTGTCCTTCCAACACCGAGTGCTGCAGTGTCTTCAGAGCCTTCTCCATGCTTGCTTTCTTCTTGAACTGGATGAAGCCGTAGCCCATCGAGAGCATCTCGCCAGGCTTGCTGGGGTCCTTCTTCAAGGCTATCGTCACATAGTGGATGGGACCACACTTCCTGAAGTGCTACAATGTAAGGTATCAAAATAACTGTCACTGAGGAAGATGCAGATTACAGTGGTCATGAGAATGGACACAAATACAACACCAAGAAATTACCGTATTTGCTTGTGTATATCTCGCACTTTTTTGACTGAAAATATGTGTGAAAATCTTCAGTGCGAGATATAAGCGGGGAATGACCGTATTCCCGAAAAAACACATAATTTGCATTATTGAAACAAGGCAACTGGCATACAGTATTCGCCCCATTCATTGTCACTGCCGTCACTTCTGCCAATCTCCGAGGTACTCTCGCGTGCATCATTATGGTCATTATCCCATACTGCTTCATCCTGACTTCCGTCCAATGCACTTGCGATGCAAGCTCTTCACAACAATGTCCGTCGACACCATTTATTTCTATTCGTTATGGTTATGCGACATTAAGAACCTATGAAAAAGACGTCATAAGCGGAAAAGGAATTTAGAGCGCAGACGCTTAGCCAAGCTTAGCGATTGATACGATCGATCATCTTCAATATCAATTCCTCGCTACATATACAAGCGAGCTCGAACTTGCTGACCGCGGCCGAAGACTAACGATGTACTGTGTGCTATAGCACTCACGCCGCACCTCATGTTTGCACGTTCTTGCACGCGGCCGAGCTCTGATGCGACGCTATGCGTAAAAGACAAAATCACTGAGATTCGAGAAGATTGAACTGCATTTCTCTGCGATGTAACAGTAGGCCCACTTGCGCATACGAGCATGTTGGCGCGAGTGGTATAGCAGATTTCCTTTATCTTCGAAGCCAGAGTAACGGTACTGATGTCTACAAGGCAACTGACGGACAACAAGAAAGGAAACCTCTGTCACCAAAACGAACGATAACATTGCGTATTGATGACTGTTGTGGCGCACTAATCGCGCTAAGGTATCGCTTCGGGTAAGTTCCTGGACAATGACGACTGTTGTGGCGCACTAAATCAAACGGTTTCGACCTCAAGGTTACTACGGTCATTTATATGACGGCGTCAGAGAATGCGAGTTTTTCCCCCTGAAAGTTCAAATAAAAAATGGGGTGCGAAATATATGCGGGGGCGAGATATACGCGAGCAAATACGGTATTTCGACAGAGTAGTAAGAGGGAAGAGACCGATAGGAAGGCAAGAAATTGATGGATAGACACAGTGAAGTCTGAGGTCAACAAACACTACTACGAACGAAAGCGCTTATATACCACACCCGGGAAACCGGAGCAGGGAAATGATCATGTTGATGATGATTAAAGAAATTAAAAACCTACTCATTGAAGAATTTGTTAACCAAATGTTCGAATGAAACCCTTTTAAAAGTTGAGTTGTCGATAAAATTTCAATTGATATTTACTTATTTATCGTATGGCTTGTAGTGCCGGGAGTGTTCGAGGCTGTATCTGCCTTGAGCGGACACCCATAGGGAGAGCTACAAGTTCCGTTCAATTTCAAGTAGTTCCAACTTTCACTGACACCAAGTGGTGAACGTTGGAACTTTCATAGACCGGTTCCAACAAAATCTAACCTAGAAATTTAGCTTCACACAAGTTTAGTCTGTGGAAGAATCTTTTACATGCCATAAATCTATGACATGGGACCGCCGGCTTTACTTCCCCTCCGAAGGAAGGCATACTGAACGATTTTAACGCTCTTAAAAAAAAAAAAGAAAATCCAACGACTTCGGCTTGGTTTGAACCCGCTATTTTGGGCACAACAGTTCAGCATGCTACCGTCTCATTGATTCAGTTCAATTGTAGTATAAAAATGTCTTAGGAAATATCGACTCCGTCTTAAGGAAAGAATTCATGATGAAATTTAACAAATGTAAAACAAAAACAATGCAATCAGGAACCACTATTGACAAGTGAAAAGCTTAAGGCGTCGGTGGCATAGTGGGTAGCATGCTGAACTTCCATGCCCAAGATCGCAGGTTCAAACCTGGTCCAAGTCGTCGGATTTTTAAGAGCTTAAAATCCTTCAGTATGTCTCCCTTCGGAGTGGAAGTCAAGCCAGCGGGTCCATGACATAGATTTTGGTAGGACACATACTAAGACACCCCGGAATAGCAAACATAGTTACGGAAGGGAGGGTCGAGGACAAGAACTGTAGGGGTAGACCAAGGTTAGAATATGTCTCGGATATAAGGTGTGGTAGCTATGTAGAGATGATAAGGGGCCTAACATTGGCCCCTAATGGTTTGGATGATAGTGGAAGATGAGATGAAGATGAAAACTATAACTAATACTAACTCCAAACTACTACAGACTAGAAGAAGAAATGGTAAACTAATAAAGGTTAAGGCAAAGGACAGGAAAAAAAGAAAATCCCTCAACCCTCGAAGAATGCGGTTTGAGGGACTTGGAAGGAAGGAGAGCCATAAAAGGCAGATAGGAAAGGGGAAAGAGGAGAGGGCCTGCCTCATAGTCAGAGGAAAAAACGGACCCAGCTCAGGAATCCCTCGGGATTGCGAACTCCCGAACTCACCAGCCGTGAGCCCTGAGGGTGTAGCAATATCCAGGGTGCACCAGAAGTGGTGAGGCTACATACACCCTGCCTCCTTGAGGGCCTTGAGCAGAAGGCAGGAGATACTGTGAGCCCCTGAGGGTGTAGCACAATCCAGGGTGCACCAGAAGTGGTGGGGCTACACACACCCTGCCTCCTTGAGGGCCTTGAGCAGAAGGCAGGAGATACTGTGAGCCCCTGAGGGTGTAGCACAATCCAGGGTGCACCAGAAGTGGTGGGGCTACATACACCCTGCCTCCTTGAGGGCCTTGAGCAGAAGGCAGGATATACTGTGAGCCCCTGAGGGTGTAGCACAATCCAGGGTGCACCAGAAGTGGTGGGGCTGCCTTGAGTAGAAGGCAGGAGATACTGTGAGCCCCTGAGGGTGTAGCAATATCCAGGGTGCACCAGAAGTGGTGGGGCTACATACACCCTGCCTCCTTGAGGGCCTTGAGCAGAAGACAGGAGATAACAGGAAAAGAAAAAGAATGCTGACCCCTTGAAGAATGACAGTATCAGAATAGATGAGACAAGGGCCAATTAGGGCGGGAATTACGGGAATTAAGGCCTCGGATATCTTAATACTATCGTAGTCGAAGGAGAACAAGAGTTGACCAAGTGAGGTCGACAGGAAAGAAGACAGAGAGGAGCCCGGCTTAAGTAAGTGGAAGCAATGCCGGACTCAGCTGGGGTCCCGTGGTCGCCAACCCACATGTAGAGATGAAACGATTAGCTTGGGTCAGGGAGCCATGGAGGGCTGCATCATCTCACCTCTCTGACTGCATCCTCCCTGGTGTTGAAGTTGACGTTCTTGATGAACAACGTAGTATCCGGTTCTGGTTCCTCCTCCTCCTCTTCTTCAGATGTTTCATCAGCAACGTCTTCAGTTGTGGCTGGCTCCTTCCCCTCTGTACCAAAAATATGGACGCTTGTTATCTCACATTCCAGACACGAGGCCGCTCACCCACGTGTTAATAAAATGTTACATAATTTCCTTATTACAGTGATATCTTACCATCCTCATTTGTCTGTTCCTCTTTACTCTTATCCTTCTTTGGCTCTTTGGTGAAAGCGGACGTGAACGTATCCGAGGGAGCCCATTCCAAATACAAGGGTAGGTTCTTGAATCTGGAGTAAGCCAGTTTCATGAAAGCATTTCTTGCTTCTGATGGTTCCAGGAATTCAATTATTGCTGAAACAGACAGAACAGTTCTTACGACTGCCAGAAGATAGGATTTGACGGCAACTAGTGACGAGAAGACAGGAGTAAAATGGAGTCAAGAGATCCAACAGGATCTCGATATAACAGATGCAAAATACACATCCTTTATAATAGCTATTTTGTCCCCAGAACAACATATGGACAGCTAAAGAAGGTGGAAAGTCTCAAGTACTTGGGAAGTATAGTGGAGGAAAATGGGAGAAATGACAAAGAGATTATGGAATGTGGCAGACAGGCAGAAGCATTAGGAGCTTAGTGTGGAATAATGATGTCTCACAAAAATACAAGGAAGTGTTATACAGAAGCTACTACATCCCGATACTGACCTATGCTTCAGAAACGTGGATAATGAAGAATGCAGGCAAGTGAAATGAAGTTCCTGCGGAGTAGGATTGGAGTAACAAGAAGAGACAGGGTGAAGAATGGAAAGGTCAGGGAAATAGTGAAAGAGGAGCCCTTGCAAGGTAGGATTGAGACATCAAGACTGAGGTGGTATGGAAGAGAAGAAGATTCCCAAGAGGATACATGAGATGCAGATGAAACGACCAAGAGATAGATGGCTGAAAGGAGTGGAGGAATGTGTCAAGAAGAGAGGCGAGGACTGGACCAGAGTGACAGCGGAGAGGTGGTGGGAAGAAAGGACTAAGTGGCGAGGCTTATGTTCCAACCAGACCCAGCCTGGGGCTGGAAACTCTACAAGATGATGATGATGAACAACATATGGACTTGAGACCTGCACAATCTGGAACAAGTAGACTGCAAAGTGCACAAATGAAAGCTCTAAGGACAATGGTCCAGAAAACAAGAAGGGACAAGGTCAGAAATGAAAGTATAAGGGAAGCAAACCAGGAACAGGAATCTCTTCTAGGAGCAATTGAAAGTTCAAGGTTGAGGTGGTTTGGACATGTAAAAAGAATGGCACAGCAAAAGTATGGCTGGAGAAAACAGTTAAAGGCACTCGACCCAGAGGAAGACCTAGAAGTAGATGGCTTGCAAACATAACTAGTAGAGGAATGGATTGAGAAGACTAAGTAAGATCTATCTGGACCGACTAGGCTCATAAACCATTCCCGGGAAACTCGGGTTCAGCAGCTTCGGTGGCGTAGTTGGTAGAATGCTGAGCTTCTATGTCCAAGATCGTGGGTTCAAACCTGGCCGAAGTCGTCGGATTTTTTAAGAGCATTAAAAATTCCTCAGTATGCCTTCCTTTGGAGGAGAAATAAATCCGGCGGTCCCATGTCATAGATTTATGGCATGAAAAAGAACCTCCCACTAACTACACTTGTGGAAGCTAAAATTTGAAAGTTAGTTTGATAACGCTATATTAGTTCCAACGTCGCCAGGTGCAGACTGCGATGGCATTTAGTAGCCACGTCCACAGCTAGATGTCGTGGATGGTAGCTTTTGGTAGTAAAAGTAGGAACTACTTGAAAAAAAAAATAAAAAAATCGTCTGCAGTCCTTCTTCCTGAATCACAGATAACACACACTAATACACAGGTTATCAGACAGATTGTACACAGCCCCTAAACTGAGGAGTTGGTCTACAACGATGATGCAGATGACCTAGTGATCTGGTGAGCCACTCGAGGCCTTACATGACAAGGTTGGTTGGTTCCTCAGTTTAGGGGCTGCGACAACGCGGTCATGTAGCCCCGTGTACTTTGGCTGTGTGTAGAATCTGTGTTAATTGTGATGACTGTATTAGTGAGTGTTACCTGTTTTAATTCAAGTAAGGATTGCAGACATTGAATTTTTGCAAGTAGTTCCTACTTTTGCCGCCAAACGTTACCATCAACGACCAACTAGTTCAGAACTTAGTTACCAGATGCCACCGCAGTCGGCTCTTGACATCGAACGTAGGAACCTAAGAACATTAGTCAAATGTTTAACCTATATATAATTTAGCTTCACACAGGTGTAATTAGACTTCGGCCGGGTTTGAACCCGCAATCTTGGGCATAGAATCTCAGCATGCTGCCAACTATGCCATTGAAGATGCTAATAAGAGCAAAACAGAGGTGATGACAAGAGGAGAATATGAAGAGAAAGAATTTGTTAATATCAGGAGCCAAAACCGTGAAGTGATGTAAGTTTGGATAAAGAGATGAGCAGAAGGGTGCGTAAGTAACAGTGAAGTCCCTGCGGAAGACAGAGTAGGAAATGATGAGGTCACAAAAGAAATAGGAGTAGAGAATGTGAAGGATAGGATGGAGAAGGATAAACTGAGATGGTACGGACATGCTAGGAGGACAAGGGGAAGGCCCAAAGCTCGATGTCAAGAACAGTATAAGGAATAGAAGACTAGACTGGAATACAATTACTGAAGAGGAATGGAGGAAGGAGAAGCAGGAGCTGGACAAGGGGAATTGAAGATGATAACAGATGCAGTGTGTGAGAGGTTTAGTATGGAACCAGGAAGTCCCAGAGAAATGCAACAAAGTTCTATTCATGACGTATTACACACCAATTTTAACATATGCAGCAGGTACTTGGACCACAACAAACGCGATGAAAGCCGAATCCAAGCAGCCGAGATGAAGTTCCTTAGAGGAATAATTGGGAAGACACGGAGGGATAAGTGGACATTAGGGAGAGAACTGGGTTCCCAAAACTGCAGACAAGATAGAGACCAGTAAGCTGAAGTGGTACGGACATGTGATGAGAATGGAAGAATATAGAGTACCGGTACCAAAAATAATATTTATGGAGAAAATACCAGGAAGAAGACCACGAGGAAGGCCCAGAAAGAGGTGGATAGATACGGTGAAGGAAAGCATAGAGAAAAGAGGAGTAAAAGAAAAAGACGTATTGAAAGAAGGCAATGAATGGTGGAGGGACAGACAACTGTGGAGGTCCTTGATTCGTAACCCGACCCAGGGAACTGGAAACGGGAAATGAAGAAGAAGAAAGAGGAGTTGAAGAACAGATGCAGAGAACTAAGATAAGATGAACTCCCTTCTTCAGGGGAAACGACACAGAGGACCTAATTGAGGAGACTGGGCAGATCGCAACGAACATGAGGTCCAATGTGACCGATATGACTCACCAGTCACACCGCTAGGAGGCATGACGACTCGCCCAATCATACCGTGCTTTACGAACACCTCCTGGATTTCATCCACGGTTGTTTTAGCCGGTAGATTCTTGGCCAGGATAATTGTCTTCGATCTCTGTTTAGGAGCCTGAAAGAATAAGAAGATTGGGCTTAGCTTCCACCTCTAGGTTATTGGCCTCTAATGTGCACGAGGTCTGTTAGGAAAGTATTCAACCTTATTTCTTTTTTTTGCGAAAACCTGATGGATTTGAATCAAGCGCGCTTCCACAAGCTGACCTTGAACCTTCGTGCGCATGCATGAAACTTTTCCCGCCTGTCGATAGCGTCTGTTGCTGGCAGACAGCATTTGAGTGAGGTAGTGGGTAGTGTTCTCGTCAGTTTTTCATTGCAAGGAAAATGACAGAACAAAATCATTCAGAAGATTCAGACGGCTTTGGTGACGATGCTATGGGCATCACGCAAATTAAGGACTGGTGCAAACGGGCGCACATCGGTACAGAGCGAGCCACGCTCCGGTCGGCCGTCAACATGCCGAAATGACCGGCTCATTGCCTGAGTGAACGCTGTGGTGATGCAGGACCATCGTGCGACTATCCGAGAAACTCACAAGCCATTGAAAGGAACGCGATTTCAGACACGAAAGAACATTATGGCAGCAACAACAGCGAAGCTAAACTCCATTTTGAAAGAGACTTTCTAGGAAGCGAGATTGCAATTTTAGTTCACTTTTAGCATTGGAGAAGGACACAGCTTCCTGATTGGCTATTCTGACGAAAGACGTCTGCCTCAAAGGATGTGATTAGTCAGCGTAGTTATAGGGTGGAACCTATCAGCGATGTCGTTCCTGGTTTGAAAAAACATATAGAACTCCCGCTGTTTCAACTTCGTAATTTCTTGGTACCCGTATACATTGTAATGCCCCTTGAAATAGTTGCATGATCATTGTTCCTAGGCCATACGTGTTTCCATATCTTCTTTAAACAAGAAGAATCATTACCAGAATGTTTTTCATCGATTGTAGCTTACCATTTGGGTGATTCTACAAATAGGGAATACTTTATGGTCCTATGGCTGTATAGAGTTTATTATTCTATGAAAAATGTATACATGAATATCTTACAATTAGACTAGATTTAGGTAAAATGTTGTGAATTGAACAATACAAGAATTTGTCATTATCAGGGATGTCCCTAGTCATCACTTCCTAAGTGTTTGCTATTGCATTTATTGAAGTATGAGGTTTCTTTTCGTTATGAATGCATAGCATATAAACCGTAACTTAATGGAACGACATCGCTGATAGATTCCACACTACAGTAAAACTTCTTTTATACGATTCACACTTATACGTTTTCTACACTTATACGATTTTTTTCTTGGTCCCGGCAAAATCCCTATACTTTTCATGTTAATTTATTTCCGATATACGTTTTACATTTATTCGTTTTTCACGCTTATACGATCATATCTTACGTCCCGAGAGAAAAATGCGTCGTTTATACGTTTACAACGGTTTCCCTACCTAAAATCTCTAAAAATATTGGAGCCAGAAACTTATGACACGCACTGTACGTTTCTCGGAAACCATCCCTCGCGCGGCGCTATGTTGTGGCGAGAGTGACCTTGAAGCTACGTTCAGCCGGAGTTGCGTGTGTTGCGAAATACAACATCACTTGCTTCAGTCATTGTTCTGCCTTGTTCGGTGCTTCAGTTGTGGTTAACCTTGATAGCAGTGAACATGGGTGAAAGGAAGAGGAAGTGCATTACGATTGCTGAAAAATTACGTATTTTGAATGTAGTGAAGGAAAGTGGCAACATGAAACGCACTGAAATCGCTAAGAAATTGGTGATTGCTCCGTCCACCTTAAACACAATTGTAGCTATACTCTGCGAGCTGTCAGAATAGGATTGACAGTTCTCTTATCGCCATGTGGTCTGAGAACGAGATTGCCAAACCGTACAAGCCAGAGGTAGAGCTGACCAGGCACTGAAGCACGTGGGCTGTAATATTGCAACGCAGAGTATTATGACATCAACTATGCGAACATGCAATTGGTCAAGAGGCAGAGGGGTGATGACTGACGTGGAATTTCCGGCGAAATGTCAATCCTATTCAGGCAGCTCACAGAGTATAAGGCAGCGGAAATTGAAGAAGGCGCACGTGTTTTAGGTGTTTCTACAAAAAAGCGATCTCGCATTCAGGGCGGAAAATACGAATGTTTGGAAGATTGTTTGTTACAGTGGTTCAGGCAACATAGGGCAGAAGGCATTCCAATCAGCGGACCAATGCTTTGCGAAAAAGCAAGTGAACTGGCAGTCAGACTTGGTGTAGATTTTAGTGCTTCATCAGGCTGGCTACACAAATTTAAGGCTAGGCACGGCATCAGTAGTCACAATGTGTGTGGGGAGAGCAGAAGTGTTGATGCCGAGACTGTACTAGATTGGAAGGAAAACCGTTTGAAAGAACTGACATCCCGATTCGCTCCTCAGGACATTTTCAACGCAGACGAGACAGGCCTCTTTTTTAATTTAATGCCTGATCGAACAATGGCAATGAAAGGGGAAAACTGTCACGGCGGAAAACAAAGCAAACAACGTGTAACAGTACTGTTGTGCGCCAACAGTGACGGATCTGAAAAGCTGCCTCCACTGACAATCGGCAAATTTTCAAAGCCGCGTTGTTTTAAAAACGTTGCTACGCTCCCTACAAAATACACCAATAACAATAAATCTTGGGTCACGACGAAAGTTTTTGAAGCCTGGCTTCGAAGTGTAGATGCCAAAATGGGAGCGAAAGGTCGTAAGATTTTATTATTCGTGGACCGATGCCCTGCTCATCTCCGATTACTTCTTATTTGAGGAACGTGACTGTGGAATTTTTACCAGCGAACTGCACGAGCGAGCTGCAGCCGCTCGATCTCGGAGTGATACGCAACTTAAAGTTGCATTATCGTAAGATGCTGGTGCAACACGCGATCAGATGTGTAGACATCGGAAAAAAGGACGAAATGAAAATCAACTTGTTACAGGTAAGATTTCCAGTACTGTATTTATTTCCTCTTTTGTAATTTTTATTCGTGTTCTTTTTGGGGAGTTCTCGTCAAACCATTAAAATTACGCGATTGAATCTGTGTTATAATAATCTTGCGTCTTCAGACAAATTAAAATCGATAAATTAATTAACACTATTTTATTTTCTTCTGGTAGGCAATGCATTACATCGCAGCATCATGGCACCGTGTCTCAGCACTTACAATTCGGAACTGTTTTCGAAAAGCCGGATTTGATGTTAGCGGTAGTTGTACTGGTGATATTATTGATGATGATGTTCCTGATAATGACTGCGAATGGAGGAAACTGGAAGAGGAGGCATCATTCGATGACTACGTAAATGTTGACGCCAACCTGGTCACTGCAGAAGCCATGACTATCTCCGAGATAGTTGAAGACTCGCAACGGGATCTGAGCGAGGACCGTATTAATGACGATGACGACGATGATACTGAGGATCCGCAGCATAATACAGTGGATTTTAATGATGCTGTCAATGCTCTATGGACTATCAAACATTTTGTGACGCGCCATAACGTTTCTGAGGAAATAATGGCCGAATTGTATCGGTTTGAAAATACTGTTCATTCCGTGGCCGCAGCCCACAAAAAACAAGCCAAGATAACAGACTACTTCGTAAAGTGACTTGTTTTGTTGTTTCTTTCTTTATCTGGGTGCATTTCTCTTGTATTTGTATTGTTACATATTGCCGATTATAGTTAAACAATCGTATTATTATTTCCTGTTGTTCACTTCTTAACGGGGACCATCGCTCGCCGCTCGCCCGCGCTGCGGGCCTGTCTCCCGCCAGGCACTTTGCCGTAATGCTTAGCTCGCGCGGCCTATAGCCTATACTGTAGTTCACAGCTGCTGCTGAAAATGTTCGCCATTCACTGCTACACATCGCTGGCACCTCTTTATGAAATTGTCATTTACGTTCTGAAGTTCCTCCCCACCAATTGACTTGTATTTCAACTGTAATATAGTCTTTAAGCTCATTTTCGCGAAAGATTTCCTGTACTTTATGAAGGTATTTACACACGTTCACGTAATGAAAATCGCATTGGAACATCACACTGAGTACTAAAGACGTGAACAATTGACTAAACTGAACCCCACACTGCTAAAGCACACTGCAAAGGAGGGAAACTTGTGGCGCCAAGAAGCGCATTACGGCAAAGTGCTTGACGGGGGACCGGCTTGCGGCGGACGCGAGCGAGGGTACGCGTCGCATATAACTAGTCCCTGTATAGCCCATAATGTCACACACATTTTGCAGTTTTTATTTAGCGACTTTCATTTACGCGTTTTTCACGCTTATACGTTTTTTTCATTTGGTCCCTTGAAAATCGTATAAGTGAAGTTTTACTGTATATCCACGCTGACTAATCACATCCTTTGCTGCAGTCGTGTTCAATCAGAATAGCCAATCAGGAAGCCGTATCGCTCTCCAATGCTAAAAGTGCTTCTCATAATGCTTCCAAAAATGGCAGCACCATTGGGAGAAGTGTGTGGAGTCACAAGGAAACTACTTTGAGGGCGATTAAGTTTCCAACACTTCAGATATGCTAGTTTTTCCCCCAGCCAAAGGTCGGATACTTTTCTAACAGGCCTTGTACATGCGTCCGTATTGATTGAGCACAATACTTTCACAATGTTATTGGTACATGTTTCGGTCCATATTTGACCATCCTCAGCCAAAATGCAGCAATCTCTCAAATATAATTAGATTTGGAGAACACTTTTTTGGCACCATAATGCATCACTTCAATTAAAACACCTTGATTTAAAATTCCTTAACCCTGGAACCGGCAAGCGTCGACGGTTTGACGGTTTTCCCATTTCTGTAGCGACAAGAGTCGATTCTTCATCATTTAGCAGCTCTGTTCCGCGTGACACGCCTTGTCTTGCGTTCCTAGGAGGTTACAGATGCTTCTTACTCATTTTCATCCATAGAAACAATCTCCTTGGAAACAAATGAGGGACTCGTTGCCAACCAAATGGCGCTGTATATGTTATCGCTATCTCTCTTATTTTGAGGCTGTAATTATTATGTATTAGGGAGTTTTAAAAGTGCACCTTTGTTGTTATAATTTCCATCTACAATATTTATGTTTCAGTTGGCTTGTGTGTGGCATAGCAGCTGTAATATCATTTACAATAACGTAAGTTCGTTGACGCACTTGGGTTACAGGCCTAAAATGGTTCATGGAAGATATATTTTCTGTTATCAATCAAACAAATATTACTGAATAGACTTGAAACTTTCACACATATTATGTACATACATGTGCATCATTTTGTATATCTACATGTTTCATCTCGTATTTTAGGTTGTTTCAATTTTGATTTTGCTCATGAAATAATAATTCCATCATTTTCAATTCTCAATTTCTATTTTTTTTATCAAGCTTCACAGAAAATTTAACATTACCATCTGAATCCATGATTTATTAGCTGTTCAAAGATATGCAACAGTGCCATGGATCATTGTTCACAATAGGTTGAAAATAAGAATCCACTTGGTAGGAAAATATCACACAAATTGGCTGCCGGTACAGAATTTCACATTAATTTCAAATTAAAAATTAAGAAGTTCCTGGATAAAGTTTTTCTTCCGTGTCTAAAACAGTTTTGCTTTTATTTCTTAAGTTGTGTGTATTAAAATTGTTTTTTATATGCCTCAAATCGAGGTCTTGGATTTTCAATGTTACTAAGATGCATGTTATGTACTAATAGGTTGTGATCGTAGAACGGTCAAGATGGACCGGGTATGATTTCCGGTCAATGCATGAGAGATTTTCGAAGAAAAATGCCATGTCCTGTGGTTCGGATTGCACGCAAAGATGTGGTCCCGTGGCTCATGATCCCAAGATTAACGGTCACGTAAAACTACCAACTTCCTTCCATATGCACTAATAGGAGTATTATTCTCCATATTAGGTCCGTATTCAATATTCTACTAACTTTCACTATACTTTTTCCGTCTTTTCAATACAATTTGTTATTATTTTATTTTAAACTATAAAGCAGTGTTTTACAAAGAATTCCAAGTCATCATGTCAAAATCCTTATGGGCGACTTTAATGCCCAAATAGGAAAGGAGAAGAAATATCGATACTGGGTTGGGAAATGGTCTGGCCACGCACAAACCAATAAGAACGGCATACGACTCATTGAGTTATGCATCAGCCATGACTTGTTTTTTAAATCTACCTTTTTCAAGAAAAGCCCTACTAAAACTAAGACTTGGGTCGCACCTAATCCCTTATTAGGTGAATATCAACTGGATCATGAGCTGATTTCCCGCCTGCATACATCTGAAATCATGAAACTCAAAGTTCTGAAAGGACTGGATTTAGACTCTGATCATTATCCAACAAAATTTTCCCTTTATGAAGCGAGCTCCACAACGAAAGTACGATACAGCAGGTATTAAAAGCAATGAAGACTTTAAGAAAGGTACAGAACAGTTAGATCCACAAAATTGGACACAAATTAAAACAGGACTCTTACACACTGCCGAAACTACAGCACCACTCAGAAGAACAAGAAAACACCCTTGGTGGACAGATGAATGCGACGAGTTAATACAACTTCGACAAAAAACTTGGCATAATTGGTCACGCAATAAAACTCCAGCCACTTTTCAAGAACTTCAAAATGTTAGAAAGGTTGTTACTAAATCAATAAGGAAAATTCGTAAACTGAGTGAGGATATGAAATTACAGTCTATAGAAGATGACTTTAAACAACATAATTCAAGGAACTATTATAGAACTTTCAAACAAAAGTTAACCAAATATTCTCCTCCATCACTCCATTTTGTCAATCATAAGGGAGAAATGCAAAGTCCTCGCAGCATACTTTTCTAAATTACTTAATAGTGAAAGCCCTCTGGAAAAGTTTCAGTTCACTTCTAACCGAATTAATCAAGATTCAGCCCCACCAACAGTTCAGGAAATTAGAAAAACAACTCAATCACTAAAAAATAACACGGCCACAGGAGAAGATCAAATAACTGCAGAACTTTGGAAAAATGCAGGGGAAAATTTCATCAAAAAACTTCACGACATTATGCTGGACATCTGGCAAACTGAAAAAATACCAAAGGATTGGAAGATGGCAATAATACACCCCATACATAAAAAAGGAAGCAGGTCTGATCCAAACAATTATAGAGGTGTTTCCCTTCTTCAAGTCACATATAAAATTCTCTCAAAATTTCTACTCAACCGTGCAGAGAGTCAACTTGACCAAAGAATTGGTGAATACCAAGGTGGATTCAGAAAGGGGAGATCCTGTGCTGAGCAAATTCTGAACCTGAAGAATACTATATCATATTTTCGGAACACAACAAACAAAAATTATGTCATCACATTTGTCGATTTCAAAAAGGCCTAGGATAGTATAGATCACATGTCACTTGTTAATGTTTTAACAGAATTTGGACTTGATAACAAAACAAGAAACATTATTAAAGATGCACTAACTCAAACGAAGGCTAAAGTTAAATTTATGGGAGGTTGTTGTGATGAGTTTGAAATAAACACAGGTGTCCGTCAAGGGGATGGGCTCTGCCCTTTACTTTTCAATTGTTGTCAGAGAATGGAGGAAAGCAGGTGCATCATCTCACCGCCTGGGCCCTAAGATTAAGGGGATTGTCTAGCGTTTGCTGACGATTTAGCACTAATTGCCAAAAGCGTCGCTGATGCACAGAAACAGCTTGTTATACTGGAGGAGCAAGCAGCCAAAATAGGACTAAAAATCTCCTATGAAAAAAACTAAATTTATGACAAATATTAAGAATGGTCCACCTGAAATTGTCATTGGTATCAATAAGATTGCAAGAGTGAAAGAATTTAAATACTTAGGTGAATGGATCACTGAAAATGGCAATGAAAATAAATCTGTAGCATCACAAATTCAGAAAATGGAAATTGCTTTTCAACACACAAAGAATGTTTATAACAAAAAAAGCTTGTCCTGGAACAACAAAATTCGTCATTACTGTACAGTGATTAAATCTGAAGCTCTATATGCTTCAGAAACGCTCAGTTTACATCGTAAGACCTTAAAGGAAAAATTAGAGATTAAAGAAAGGAAAATCATGAGGAAAATCTTAGGGCCCAGAATTGTAAATGGCATACTCTACCCCAAACCCAACTCTGAAATTTATAAAAGAGTTTCTAAAGTAACTGATACAATGAGATTGCGACGAATTCAGTTTCTAAGCCATTTGGAAAGAATGAATCCAACCAGACTCACTTATCGAATCCACAAATTTCTGCAAATCAAACGCACAAGACCAAAATGGTATAAACAAGTAGAGAAAGACCTTAATGAATTGGGTTCACCAAATTTACAAGATAGAAATATGATCCGGAAAATTGTTCACACAAGGGGATTTGAGGAAGATGAGAAGAAACCACAGGGACGTACCTGGTCGGAGGATCAGAATTACACCAATCAGTGAAAATGAAGAACTATTGGGCAAGGAGGAAAGCTCAGAAAATGTTGATTCCGCGTGGTCCTAAGTGACCCATTCGCGAAGAAGAAGAAGAAGAAAGCAGTTTTATTAAAGAAGAATTCTCTGCATCACTAATTACAGTTTCCGTCTTATCAAAACAGCAACAAAAAAGAATATTCGCAAATTTTAACAATTTTCAAATCAACAAGAAAGAAGTGCCTTAGGACACAGCAGATCATCAGATATGAACCAATGGACAAATGGTTCAAGTTTTCAACATGTTTTTAAGTGCATATTTGAATATTTAGCAAGTTATTTTCAACAATGTCAATATTAATAATAATAATTAAGTTAGTGTCAATTTTATATCAAGGCTCATGGACTGTGTGTGTTTATAAGTGTTTTATCCATGCTCTATTTAATTTTACAAGGGCTGAAGAAGAACGGAGTTGACAGTTCAAAACATGTACCAATTTTAAAATAAAATAATAATAACAAATTGTCTTTTTGACTCATAGAGTCACCCATTTTTCCGTATTGACTTGCTATAATAATCAAAAGATTTCTTTAGTTCCGCCTCGTCAATACAATTTATTCAAATGTTTGTGATATAATCAGCCAGCGTAGAAAGTAGCAAGCGAGACTGTACAAGGTAGGGGAAGTGAGGGGTAAACTAAACCTTTGGTGTAGCACAGTCTCCATCTAGCACAACACGGCTCTGTTCGACTCTTACCGCATATTACGTAAGTTTTGCAAATAAGTAAGGATACTTTTCCAAATTCTTTTCATTCTATTATTCAAATTTTCTTACTCCTAGCATCATTTCTTTCCAGTTGGGAATGGAAATCCTTGTCCAGAAATTTCGGAGATAACATCAGGAACTAATTTTGAAAACCTTAAGAAAGAAAAGAAAAACCTTCAAGGCTTTTGTAATGAGTGTGTACCAGATTTTTAAAGTGATTTAGTGTATAAGTGATTTGAGTGGGTTTTTATGTTAACATTTTATCACATCCAATGTACAAAGTGCTGCAAATACATTGAAAGGCTGTTGATGATGCCAATGCAAATAGGCATCGAAACATGTACCGATGTAAATTAAGTGACATGTGATTATATCACGAAAATTTGAATAAATTGTATTGAAAAGTATAGTGAAAGTTAGTATGTACCAATAGCCGAAGAGAGTTAATGTTAATGGTTCTTGGACATTCTCAATTACTCTTGACTTCTGTTTTGCTAGAGAAACCGCACAGCCACTGCACTACCTGCGATTTAATTGATTGCGTCTCTTAACACCAAACATGATACAAATCAACACCGTACGACGCAAGAGTGCTGAGGATTTTTGCCACCCTCTAAGAATAGAGCCGACAATCTTGGGATCATGAAGCAGACTCTACATTTCAGGATCATATCAATACACTCACCTGGTTGAAAGCATCAAGGCTAACCCCATTCTTGACCAGGAACTCCCGGGTCTCCATGACTATCTGAGTTTCACCCAGAGCCAGACGCACGGCTATACTCTCCTTGCCTCGAGCATCCAGCACCTGGAACAGCAACGTCACTAATTAGGGAAGACATCACAAAAAGAGCTTTCAAGCCATTTCTAGTGTTGCCATGGGTCAGCACAATAATATACCATTACTGGCAAATAAGTAAAAACTCTTGTGATTTAACCCTCCCTACCAAGCCCGTACATTGTACGGGCCTTAATTCTTTCGAAGATCGCCTAGCCCGTAGTTTTTACGGGATCGGTCATTCAAATAAATGCAAATTCCCTTCCCGGCGTTTCTACGGGCCTGGTTAGCGGAATCTCGTCCTTGTACCATTGGTAGCAACTTTCCTTCACAGATGGCTTCCTATGTCTCTTTTACTGCGATTGTTCTCAAGGTCGCAGTTGCATCATGTCAATCAAAATTTTTCACACAAAGAAGCAATTTGATTAACAGTAAATGGGTGTTCAAGATATATCAAATAGGTGAAAAATTCATTACAAACACATTTCACAGTGAAGATCAATTAATTTGAAAAGGATTGTAAACATTGAATATTTGTTTAACTTTTCTTTTTATAATTTTTCTATGTCTATAAGAAATGTAATATCAGGAGTATTCAATAAGTATGGTATGTACATTATTGTAGAAAGATAGATCTATAAAATAAAATTAATTTCATCAAATTATGTCTTTTGGTGCAAGAACAAGTTGTGTGGGAATGCTGACTACTGAAGAGCGTGTGTTTTTAGTGGAAGAGGTTTCCTGTGCTGGTGGAAACTTTACGGAGCACGTGAGGTGGCAATTTAGTTTAGGTTTTCCTGCTTCGAGGTGTCCACATCGTGACGCTGTACGCGACAGGCTTCGGCAGCCAGCACAGTCCATATCCTCGCCGCTAGATGGGGGCTTCATTCATTCGGTCGGTTGACTGGAAGCAGGCTGTGGATTTTCATTCATTTATGACAGTTTTACTGATAATATTAGATTGCAAGTAAACATGGCATCGCCTTCATCTTCGCTTACGGAACTGGATATTTTAGAACAGTGATAGTGACGATGATCAACCAACAACTGACGTGGAAATATAACATAATTATATTTTGTGTTAGAATGTTTTGCAGTGCTCACTTCCTACTGCTGTTCATAGTGCAGAAATTAATTAGGAGTGGTGCTAATGGTAATGGAGTTCAAAATATTAATGTCAGGAAACTTTGTCGGCTTTGGCAAAGCCAACAACAGATATTTACTTTCATTAACATCGAAATAGACGTGCAAGAACAAGTTACTGTATGGAATCAAGAGATAGAGAAATATGGAATGAAAATAAGTGTGGAGAAGAGTAAGACTGTAGTGATGACAAGAAACAAGAGAGAAGGAAGACAGAATATTGAAGTCAATGGAAAATCATTGGAAATGGTAAAAAGCTTTTAAGTATTTGGGGAGCAAACTCACAGAAGATGTTACAATAAATGAAGAAATTGGGAAGAGATTCCAACAAGTTTTACCAGAGTGTGAGAGGTTTAGTATGGAACCAGCAAGAAAGTTCTATTCTCAACGTATTACACAGCAATTTTAACATATGCAGCAGGTACTTGGACCACAACAAACGTGATGGAAGCCGAATCCAAGCAGCCGAGATGAAGTTCCTTAGAGGAATAATTGGGAAGACACGGAGGGATAAGTGGACATTAGGGAGAGAACTGGGTTCCCAAAACTGCAGACAAGATAGAGACGAGTAAACTGAAGTGGTACGGACATGTGATGAGAATGGATGAATATAGAGTACCAAAAAGCATATTTATGGAGAAAATACCAGGAAGAAGACCACGAGGAAGGCCCAGAAAGAGCTGGATAGATACGGTGAAGGAAAGCAGAGGGAAAAGAGGACTAAAAGAAAAAGAAGTATTGAAAGAAGGAAATGAATGGTGGAGGTCCTTGATTCGCAACCCGACCCAGGGAACTGGAAATGAAGAAGAAGAACATCGAAATATCACGTTGAAATTGGTCAAATAAAGATGGCATAATCTTGTGTTAGCCGTATACAATAATACTCGGTACTGTACCTTCTCTTTGGTGGTGTTGTAGGTATCGGCGATGATATCAGCTATGGCGTTGTGTCCCAGGAACAAGGAGTTCCAATTGTGAGCAGACTTGGCCTCAGCTTTCTCCTTCAGAAGCTTCTTCTGTTTGAATGACAGGTTCTCTGGCAAGACACAAGCAATACAGACACTCCAGAGTGCAAAATATATTCTCAATAGAAGAGAACTAGAATGGGAGAATACAGAAACTTTAAAAGAACACTGCGAAAAACCAGTGATGTGGGAGAGGTTTCACCTTTTATGGACATGTCTCCAGAATCCTTCTCACCTACTGGGGATGAACAAATGGAGAAAGAAGGAAGGGAGGAACACAGAAGGGTGGGAGGAAGGAGGAAGGGCCGAAGGAATGGGGGGAACGATGTCGGGAGGAAGCGACATAGGGAAAGGAAGGGAGGAAGAATGAAGGGAGGGATGAAGGGAGGAGGGGAAGGAGGAAGCAGGGAAGGGATGAAGGGAGGAGGGGAAGGAGGAAGCAGGGAAGGGTTGAAGGGAGGAGGGGAAGGAGGAAGCAGGGAAGGGATGAAGGGAGGAGGGGAAGGAGGAAGCAGGGAAGGGATGAAGGGAGGCAAGCAAGCAAGCAAGCTTGTAGTTTAACGTGACCGTTAATCGCGAGATCATGAGCCACGGGACCTCCTTTTTACGTGGAATCCGAACCACAGGACATGGCATTTCACTTCGAAAATCTCACATGCATTGACCGGGAATCGAACCCGGACCGCCTTGGTGAGAGGCATACAGCTAGACCGCTGAGCCACCACGCCCCCCGGATGAAGGGAGGAGGGAAGCGACATAGGGAAAGGAAGGGAGGGATGAAGGGAGGAGGGGAAGGAGGAAGCAGGGAAGGGATGAAGGGAGGAGGGGAAGGAGGAAGCAGGGAAGGGATGAAGGGAGGAGGGGAAGGAGGAAGCAGGGAAGGGATGAAGGGAGGAGGGGAAGGAGGAAGCAGGGAAGGGATGAAGGGAGGAGGGGAAGGAGGAAGCAGGGAAGAGATGAAGGGAGGAGGGGAAGAGGAAGCAGGGAAGGGATGAAGGGAGGAGGGGAAGGAGTAAGCAGGGAAGGGATGAAGGGAGGAGGAGAAGGAGGAAGCAGGGAAGGGATGAAGGGAGGAGGGGAAGGAGGAAGCAGGGAAGGGATGGAGGGAGGAGGGGAAGGAGGAAGCAGGGAAGGGATGAAGGGAGGAGGGGAAGGAGGAAGCAGGGAAGGGATGAAGGGAGGAGGGGAAGGAGGAAGCAGGGAAGGGATGAAGGGAGGAGGGGAAGGAGGAAGCAGGGAAGGGATGAAGGGAGGAGGGGAAGGAGCAAATCAAGACTAATAAAGTGATTGATGACTTTCAGATGGTGAACACAAATTAATGGATGTTTGATAACAGTCTTCGCTAAAGTGTTTTCCCTCTTCTCATTTCGTGAAGACGCAGTTGATTTCGTTTGGTTTTGGAATTCACTGTCCACCTTTACCAACTCGGCAGTTTTGTTTATGTTATCTACTGTGACAGTAACACTTCTACCAAAATTAAACCCTCCTTAACCTGACAGCGAGGAGTGACGAGTGTAACACACTTCTATCTAGTGGCCAGTTCCAAAACTATTACAAATCTAGCGACATACATTTGTGGACAAAATATCCATCGTTCAATAGATGGTATATAACGTATATTACGTATGATATAATATCGTCGGGTTACTGGCAAAAGTTGGTAAGTCTACTTAAAAAAAGAAAGAGTTAGCGACATATGTTGGGAAGGTAAAATTTCCCAAATTTTCCACCTAATCAACACAATTTTAATATTATTTTAGCTTCTTAAGGGTACATGTTTCGGAATTTTTACAATAATTATTTCTTCAGCCCATGATACTTAATGCTAGGAATCATCAATAACAGACAACCTTGAACTCATCATCAATGTCAAAAACACATATTTGCACTAACATTAAAAACACTTAAAAATTACTAAAATCTAAAAATAATGACATGCATTTTTGAACATATGAAACACTCTTACTTCTTACAGTAAATTACTATATTACTGCTGTAATGACAAACATTGTGCTGCTTGGTATGTAATGATTAACGGGCCACAGTTATGAAAACTGAAAGTAGAAAATTCTGGAAACATTTTGGTATTATATCTGAAGTACTGTTCGTGTCCTTGAACAGGTCAAATTCTTGAACTTGTAGTACTGACGGATAAAATAATGATGGGGCAGGGCCCTTTAAGTTTCCGGAAATTTTTAAGCATTGTCTAAAAGTGCTGATGGTTGAGGTCTATGAATGTATTGCTGAGCACATTATCCATGGAAGCTAATTTGAAGTTTGAGATGACACATTTAGATGTTTGTTTTAAAAAATATTGTTCTTTCTGCTTCACGGACCTGAAATGAACTCGTTATATAGCTAGGACTTGAAACAAAATGGAAAAGTAACCAAACTGGTCTTAAGGACTGCCTTAAAAAATGAACTTACATTGGTTAAAATTTGAGTAGAATGCGCCTGTTGACAAAATTCAGTGTGAAAAGATTGGCTCAAACACCTGAAGAAGAAATGAGAATAATGAAAAATATAGTATGTTAATGTGATACCGTTACTGGAATATATTACTCGGGACGTAAAACTTAAAATTGAACTACTTACCTACGTCAGTGCGAGACAACACGCCGTGGTTCATAGGGAGGTCAAGCTCCATGTTTGGTGTAGGCTGGAGTGAGCTCAACTGACCTGCTTGCTCTGTGAGTAGAACAAGCTGCCAGCTTTGGAGGGGAGTGGGGAGTGTGGGTGGGCGGAGGAGAAGGGGGGAGGGGGGGATCAGCAAAGTGTTGGAAGTAAACAGAGCGGCTGGGGGTGGGGCGGGAATGCCTGTGTCAATAAACACTTCTATTGCCTATGGTGGTTTTAATTTTTTGGATACTTCTTCGAATAGACATACGGTATGTTACGTCTGTGGGATCATTTCTTTCACTGGTAAAAGTTTGTAACTCCCAAAATACCATTTATTTATTTATTTATTTATTTTGCTTTATGTTTTATGACCAACATTGGACACCGAGGAGTGTCCATGTATTTTCTAATTTTCACAACATTTCCTTATTCATCATCATCATCTTGCACAGTTTCCAGCCACTGGCCGAGTCTGTTTGGAACACAAGCCTCTCTAACGTCTTCTGTCTTCCCACCATCTCTCAGCCTCCACCCTTGTCCAGTCTTCTCCTCTCTTGTTCACGCTTTCTTCCAGCCCCTTCAGCCACCTGTCTCTCGGTCTCTTTCCTTCCCACTTCGCCTCGTGTATCCTCCTCTTCTCCTCCATTCGTTTTACATGTCCATACCACCTAGGTCAAGATTTCTCTATACCATCCTCTAATGGTTCCTCCTTCATTAATTCTGTGGCCCTCTTATTTCTTATTCTGTCCATCTTTGTAGCTCCAATACTGCTTCTCACTGGCCTGTATTTTGCTCTTCTCCCTTCCTTTCGTAACCCAGGTCTCCGAGGCATACGTCGGGATAAGGACATAGTACTTGCTGTTCTGCTCCATAACATGCTTCTCACACTCCTCCGGAATGCTTCTGCCTGTCTCCCCCGCTCATTTATTTCTCTATCGTTTCTTCCATTATCTTGTATCAGGCTTCCCAGATACTTGAAACTCTCCACTTTCTTCAGCTGTTCCCCTCCAATTGTTATTCCCGTTGTGGTTCTTTCCTTCTTCCTTGTTGTGATCACCATCTCACTCTTATTCATCCCATATCCTTGTATTATTCCTTCCCACACGTCCAACTGTTCCTGTACCTCCTCCTCCTTGTTTCCCCAAATCATCAAATCATCTGCAAACACCATTGCTTTCATCTTTCCTTCCCCAATTACTTGTGCCACTCGGGTCATTATGTCATCCATCACCACAATGAAAAGTAACGGTGACAGTGCACTTCCTTGTTTCAGGCCGTTTCTCTGTTCCAACCAGTCCGATCTCTCTCCTCCCACTTTCACACAGCTCACGCTTCCCTTGTACATCTCCTTAATATCATTTCCTTAATATCATCCCTAATTTCTGTGACCCATTCAATCCTGGTATTACTATTGCCCGTTCCCTTCTTGAAAGCACGTGGAAAAGAGAATTCGGGCACAATTAGACGGAAAGATGAGAGAAGAACAACATGGCTTCAGAGCAGGAAGGTCCACAGTAGATCTAATTTTTGCTGTAAGACAGTTGCAGGACAAACACTATGAATATGGAATAGACCTATTGATGGCCTTCCTGGACATTGAAAAAGCACATAGAAGTGAGGTATTGAAGGCTTTGGAGAAGAGAGGAGTAGGAAAGCAGACTATATGGAGGATAAGCTGTGTGAAAGTAGGAGAGAGATCAGATTGGCTTGAGGCAAGGAAGTGCACTTTCACCGCTACTCTTCATTGTAGTGATGGACCAGAGAGGTGGAAGTGATTGGCGAAAGAAGGATGAAAGTAATGGCGTTTGATGATCTGGGGAAACAAGGAGGAGGAAGTACAGGAGCAGTTGGACGTGTGGGAGGAAATAGTACATGGATGAAGTTTAGCACAAGCAAAAGCGAGTGGATGATCACAACCAGGAAGAAGGAGAGAGTCACAGCGGGAATAACAATTGGTGGGGAAGAATTGAGGAAAGTAGAGAGTTTCAAGTATCTGGGAAGAGAGATACAAGAAAATGGAAGAAACAACAGAAATAAATGAGCTGGGGAGGCAGACAGAATTATTCAGGAAAAGTGTTAGGAGCTTCATATGGAGTAAGGATGTCCCTCAAAACAGCAAAAGGGTTATATATAAGACGTGCTGACGTCTGCCTCAGAGACCTGGGTTATGAAAGGAAGGGAGCGAAACAGATTACAGGCTAGCGAGATGACATTCTTGAGAAGCAGTATTGGAGTGACAAAGGTGGACAGGTTAAGAAGATCAGAGAATTAGTCAAGGAGGGAGCATTACAGGATAGGTTAGAGGAATCAGGTATGGGCATGTTAAGCAAATGGATGGGAAGATACACCAGATGATGAAAATAGAGGGAAGAAGACCAAGAGATAAGTGGCTGAAGGGTGATGAGGACTGTGTGCAAAAGAAAGGAGAAGACTGGACCAAGGTGGTGATGGAGAGATGGTGGGAAGACAGAAGACGGTGGAGAGGCTTATGTTCCTAACAGACCCGGCCAGTGGCTGGAAACTGTTCACGGTGATGATGATTGCTATTGCATAATTTTTCTACTACGGTAATTTTAGTTTCTGGTGTTCGAAGAAGATGTCCAAGAAATTAGATCCGTTCCTTTCTAATTGTACTCAATTTCCTTACACACTGTAATATTCCCCAATGACCATTAACTTGATATTGCTCATTTATGCATGTCCTAATTATTCTTCGTTCTGTTTGAAGTATTTTATCTAGTTCAGCTGTATTCGTAGTTTATAAAATACACACATCAAAAAAAGTTTTGCATCACCTCGGTTCCAAGAGTTCCGGAACCTTTAAATACAAAGGGAATAGAGATCAACACAAACAACATTTCAGCTCGTTTTATTGCTCATGAGACCCACACATTGCATGTTGTACCATCATACAGCTAGACTTTCAGCATTTGTGGTCCAGATTGCAGTACACACCACTACTTCTAATACCCAGTAGCACGTCCTCTTGCATTGATGCATGCCTGTATTCGTCGTGGCATACTATCCACAAGTTCATCAAGACACTGTTGGTCCAAATTGTCCCACTCCTCAACGACAATTCGGCGTAAATCTCTCAGAGTGGTTGGTGGGTCAAGACGTCCATAAACAGCCCTTTTCAACATATCCCAGGCATGTTCGATAGGGTTCATGTCTGGCGGACATGCTGGCCACTGTAGTCGAGCGATGTCGTTATCTTGAAGGAACGCATTCACAAGATGTGCACGATGAGGTCGAGAATTGTCGTCCATGAAGACAAATGCCTCTCCAATATTCTGCCGATATGGGTGCACTATGGGTCGGAGGATGTCATTCAGGTATCGTAAAGCCGTTTCGGAGCCTTCCATGACCACCAGTGGCGTACGTCGGCCCCACATAATGCCACCCCAAAACATCAGGGAACCACCACCTTGCTGCACTCGCTGGACAGTGTGTCTAAGACGTTCAGCCTGACCAGGGTGCCTCCAAACACGTCTCCGACGATTGTCTGGTTGGAGGCATATGCGACACTCATCGGTGAAGAGAACGTGATGCCAATTCTGTGGGGTCCATTCAGCATGTTGTTGGGCCCATCTGTACCGCGCTGCATGGTGTCGGGGTTGCAAAGCTGGACCTCGCCATGGACGTCGGGAGTGAAGTTGCGCATCATGCAGCCTATTGCGCACAGTTTGAGTTGAAACACGACGTCCTGTGGCTGAACGAAACGCATTATTCAACATGGTGGCATTGCTGTCAGGGTTCCTCCGAGCGGCAATCCGTAAGTAGCGGTCATCCACTACAGTAGTAGCCCTTGGGCGGCCTGAGCGAGGCCTGTCATCGACAGTTCCTGTATCTCTGTACCTCCTCCATGTCCGAACAACATCGCTTTGGTTCACTCTGAGACGCCTGGAAACTTCCCTTGTTGAGAGCCCTTCTTGACACAAAGTAACAATGCGGACGCGATCGAACTGCGGTATTGACCTTCTAGGCATGGTAGAACTACAGACAACATGAGCAGCGTACCTTCGTCCTGGTGGAATGACTGGAACTGATCGGCTGTCGTACCCCCTCCGTCTAATAGGCCCTGCTCATGCATGGTTGTTTACATCTTTGAGCAGTTTTAGTGACATCTATGAACAGTCAAAGGGACTGTATCTTTGATACAATATACACAGTCAACGTCTATATGCCGGAGATCTGGGAACCGAGGTGATGCAAAACTTTTTTTGATGTGTGTAGTTTCACTAGCTCTGGCTGTGTAACTGTTTTGCTGCATTCGATAAGTTGTTGTTGTTGTATGTATTTTTGCCAGGTTGGTTTTTCTTTTAGATTCATCATCATCTTCATTTCCCTTTTCCAGCTGACACTAGGTGGGGGCAAATATGGTTCCTCTCCACTTTGTTCTGTCGTTCCACCTTTCCTCTTCCGACACAGTGTTCCAAACCAGGTTCCGTTTACAAATACTATTCTCCACCGAGTCCATCCAACGCATTCTTGGTCTTCCTCGTCCTCTCTTCCCTGTCATCCGTCGTTCCAGTGCTCGTCTTCGTAGCCTTACTTCATTCATCCGTTTGTCATGTCCAAACCATCTCAATCTGTTTTGCTCCAGTTTGTCATTTAGTTTCTGTACTCCCAGTTCTTTCCGTATATCTTCATTTCTCACTCTGTCCCTTCTCGTTTTCTGGACCATACATCTCAGGAATCTCATCTCAGCTCTCATCCCTCTTAGTCATTGCCCAAGTTTCTGCTGCACATGTCATTATAGGAACATAATATGCTTTGTACTTAACTTCTTTAGCCTTGTTCCATACTAGTCCTCGTACCTGTTGGTAGAAAGCACTTCAGAGTTGTATTCTTCTGCTAATTTCCAAATCTAGTCTTCCAACTTCAGTCAGTTCACTTCCCAAGTATTTGAAGTGTTTCACCACTTTTAATTCCTTATCTCCAACTTTGATTACTCCTTTTCCTTCTTTCTTACCTCTACTCATCGCCACTGTTTTACTCTTCTCCACATTTATCTTGAATCCCCATTGCTCAATCTTTTCATTTATTACGTCTAACTGTTCTTGTACCTCCATCCCATCCTCGCCCCAGATCACAACATCGTCTGCAAACAACATTACCTTCATCTTTGCCCTACTATAGTCTTTCATTGCTGCCTTCATGATGTCATCCATCACCATTACGAACAATAATGGTGACAACACACTTCCTTGCTTTAGTCCAGTGTCAACTTTAAACCATTCCGATGTCCCGACTCTAGTCTTCACACTACTGTAGCAATCCATGAACATTCCATTTATCATGTCTCTCAGTTCTTTGCCTATCCCCCTATTTGTTAAGCATTCCCAAACCTATGTTCTAGGGATGCTATCATAGGCCTTTTCTTGATCAATAAAAGTCATTACCATATCCTTCCCACATTCCCAACTCTTTTCAATGTTCTGTCTCAGAATGAAAATGGGTTCCACTGTTGACCCGCCCCCGCTAAATACAAACTGCTCCTCCTCTATTTGGCTTTCTACTTAAACTCTAATTCTTTTTTCTAGGATTCTTTCCATTGGCAACATGCGAGATGATGGTGATTCCTCGGTAGTTACCACACACCTTCCTTGAATATTGGCAATATTATTCCCTTTTACCAGTCTTCAAGAACTTTCTTCTCTCTCCACACACTCCTGAGAAGTCTGTATGTCCCACTGGTCCTGCTCCCTTGATCATTTCTATTGCCACTTCGTCGATTCCCACAGCTTTCCCGATCTTCATCTTCCTAACTGCCCATTCCACTTCTGCCATAGTAATGTCTGGTTCTTCTTATATTTCTTCCTCCACCGTTTTGGCTGTTTGCGTAACTTCTCCGCATGTCGGGCGTCTCACCTTCAACAGCTCGCTGAAATATTCTTTTAGATTATAGATGATAATTTTTATTTCGTATTCATCAATATAAATTATATTTTCGAGTGGTGGATCAGTCAGCATGATTTCAGTTTCTTCAAAAGAAATTCAAAATACCATTTAATAATATTTTCCAACAGTTTGTCTCCCTGGTAAGTCCTCAGTGAGTATTTTATATACAAAGGAATGATGGTAAGTTATCTTACAAAGGTTTGCTCTGAACTGAGTTCAACGCCATCTATTAATAAAACTAAGAGTTGTGTGCCGTTGGGCTCGTCAGTTGGTACAGACACACCTCACCAATACGCGTGGCTAGCACATACTGAGAAGGCCATCACAAGACACAAAATACAAGTAGTATTGACGTCATGAGTGATTTTATGTTTGATCTGGCCGGACCAATTTTATCATCTTCTTCTTCATTTCCCGGTTCCAGTGATCTGGGTCGGGGTGTGAATGAAGGACCTCCATACTCTTCTGTCTCTCCACCACTCTCGTCCCTCTTCCACTTTCACTCCTCTTTTCTCAATGCTCTCCCTCACTGCATTCATCTACCTCATCCTCGGCCTTCCCCTTTGGCGCCTTCCTGTGACTTTCTGAGCAAATAATCGCTTCGGGACTCTTTTATCATATCAATTGATAATTTATCTGATCAAACGGAAATTACATCATATTCCCATTTGGGAATATTCATAACCTATTTGGATTGCCAAGGTAAGGTTTTTGTTTTATGAAAGGGAGCTTGACTTTCGTAGCACATGGGCATCATTCGTGACGTCAATACTATTTGTATTTTGTGTCTTGTCAAGGCCTTCTCAGTATGTGGTAGCCATGCGTATTGGTGAGGTGTGTCTGTACCAACTGACGAGCCCAACAGCACACTGGGGCGAAACGCTGGCTGGCATTTTATGTTTGATCTGGCCGGACCAATTTTATCATATTAATTACGAATCTTTGCCAGTAACCCGATCATATATCATCTGAAAGAGCGACATGGTTCTGATGTAGACGTGGATGCCAAAACGTGTGTTTTGATCGCAGATTCAAAACTTAGCCTAGTGATGTTTTAACGCATGATGTTATGGAAAGTTTTGTCTTGTTGGACAAGGACATGGATTTAGACTGTGGGAGTGAAAGCAATGATGTGCTGTAATGTTCACAGCAGAATATAAGCCTCGTATCTTAATGCTATTTGTGTGTTTACTTGTTAACAAACCCTTTGAAATGTTTGTCTATTATGCCTCATCGACTTTGCATTATCCGCCCCAGGTTAAGGTCCTCCAATGCTGAGATGGAAGTGATCTAACTACAGTAAACTCTCACTAATGGGGGAGTGTTCTACAGGGCTTCCATCCTCTCACTCATCCAAAAATAGTGAAATAGTGAGTGGTTTTATTTCAAAAAAGTGAAAAAAAAAAAGGTGAGTTTTTGTATGAAAAACTGAGTAAATAGTGAGTAAATTCATGGTATTATTCGGATTTATGGCCGTAGGCCTATATCTGGTTCATAATTTTAACTTTTGTTGATATCTGTAGGCGCAATTAGGGGGGGTCTTGGGTGGCTAAGCTCCCCAAAACAAAACCATAGCCCCCCAAAAATGTGACAAAAGTGTATTGAAATAGACAAAATTTTTAAGAATGTGTATCAGAAAAACAAATTAGCCCCCCCAAAATGTCAACCAAATTGCACCTATGTTAATAATATTTCTGAGTACTGTTTGTGATTTTTTCGTCGATCGCTGCACGGCACCGGCTGTGGTATTGCACCATGGAAGCTTTTTATGCTTTCTGGCCGCCTGACTCACTGGCGGTAGCAGAAAAACGAACTACCCATTCATGGGTATATTTTGGGTCATTTCTAACCATCTGATTGTGCATGAGTCCATTTTTAACGCAGAATGTGACCAGTTTTGAAAAAAAGTGACAATAGTGAGTAATTTTATCAAGAGATAGATGGCTGAAAGGAGTGGAGGAATGTGTCAAGAAGAGAGGCAAGGACTGGACCAGAGTGACAGCGGAGAGGTGGTGGGAAGAAAGAACTAAGTGGCGAGGCTTATGTTCCAAACAGACCCAGCCTGGGGCTGGAAACTGTACAAGATGATGATGATGATGAGTGAGAAAAGTGAGTCGCTGGAAGCCCTGGTGTTCTAGTCCAAACTCTCTGAGGGACGTGAAGTTCCCGTGTCGATCTCTCAATCCTCTTCCATCCTTCTCAATATTGAACCCACTCTTCCCAGCTATCAATTTGGCATACCTTGTTGATCTCCTTCTTCCAGGTGCTTCGGAGTCTAGTCTTCCTGAAGGTGTTTTGCCATTAAGAGATCCCTTGTATGCCCATTATACTGTAGTGTGGAGCTCTCTTCTGCCAGCGTTGGGAGATAGGATCGAACACTTGTAATTGCTCCAGGTCACAGAAGTACTGGCCAAATGATTGTATTGTAGGTAATCCATTTTGCACTCCATGTTAAAAACTAATGTAAGGCTCATAGAGTAAAATGAAGCTTTTAAGACATACATGGGGAACGGTTACAGATTACATATCCAGGTAGCACATTTTATCATCAAGTCAGAGAACTTTTATAGGATGACAAAGTAGACTACCCAAGAGAACGAAATTAACACTCAGTATTTCATACCAATTGTAACATATGGACTGAAAACACTTGTAACGAAAGTAAGATACAAGCAGTAGAAATGAAATTTTTAAGAACTTTAGTTAAAAAGACAAGAAGGGATAGAATTCAAAATATAAAAATCAGAGAAGAGTTAAATATGGAACCGTTAAATCAGAAGATACAGAAAGCAAGGTTACGTTGGTTCGGACATGTAAAAAGAATGAGTAAGGAAAGAGTAGCAAGAAGGGAATTAGAAAGAGACCAGTTGGAAGACCGAGAAGAAGGTGGTTGGACTAAATTTTGAAGGACATTAGAGAAGCTGGATTGGATGTGGTAGAAGTGATGGAACGGGAAAAATGGAAGGACAGAAAGGAGTGGAGGAGACTTGTAAACCACACCCGGGGGACTGGAGGGGGACTTCGATGATGATGACAAAATAAAAAATGATGAGATATGCCATCTTGTTCAAGTAGAACAATCTCTTAATGAGATCTGTGTTGAAGCCGAACTGAAATGGTTCGGTCAACTCAAAAGAATGGACACACAAAGAACAGCTAGAGTGTGGCGTGAGAAAGAACTGAAAGGTAAGAGATGGATCGACCAGGTTAGGAATGATCTTGCAGGGAGAGGTCTGGATGTGCAGCAGGTCGTGGAGGGAGACATTCTTGGAGAGAACGAAATGGAGAGCGCTCATTCACGGCACCCGGGAAACTGGAGCCGTTTCATGATGATGATGATGATGGTAAATTGCCTTATTTGCATTCTTAATCCTAGCTTGGTGTTCCTGTTGCCTGTGGGTTTGATCATCAATTGCTGAACATTCTCCCTTGCTGTGCCCAAGGTTGCAGGATCAAAATCTGGCATTTGAGGGTGCGCAAAGGCGAGGGAGCCGTGTCAGTACACTTACTGGCACGTTACAGATCCTGCAGTTGTTAAAAGGGACGTAAAACTAATAACATTATTATTGAAATGATTAATTTAAACTCCTCTGTGCTTTTAACCCTTTGGATGCCGACCCCGAATAGGTCATCATATGCATAGAATGCCAGGCATGTTTCAATGGATTGTGCATCACTGCATAAAAAAATTAATAAGAGCCTCAGTTTAAAAGATATGGAAATACAATTTGGTATGTTAGCTTGATATATGTATATATATGTTAGCTTGACTATAAACATGTGACTTACATTTGACAAAAAATATTTCATGGAATACTGTGCACAAAATTATAATATTTTTTTTATAAAAAATAAAAAAGTTATGATTTGAAATGAATTAGCCCATTGTACACTAAATCAAAAGTGTATAAGTGAAGATAATTAATGTTAACTCATATTTAGGATCATATATACCAATTTAAACTGTTATAGTAGGCCTACTTTGCAATTTCTTCACCCGAAATAGGCCTACGTGATGGCATGGCTTCTTGCGACAACTTTACTAAGTCCTAGATAAATTGCTACAGTAGAAATAATAATAGACTTAATATATCACGACAAATAACTCAAATGCGTCAGTTCGAGCGTAAAAGGATCAAAAATAAATCACAACATGCGGACATAAACAAACAAGGTGGCTGCCATATTGGATCATAGACGTCAAGCGCGCGCAGACTATACACTCATAATGTATGAGTAAACAAGCAAATAATAAGCTATGTCAGTGCCATCTGATGACATACGAAGGAATTACAAACATTCTACCTTCTTACTACGTGATGTGTAGAGCAATCTAGCACCACACCGCATAACTACAACACATAGAAGAGCGTGCCGATCGAATCGGCATCTTGGCATTTTTCGTACGGAACTTAAGTGCCGATGCATCGGCATCTTGGCACTGTAAGGGTTAAATATATATTTCCCAATCCTCAAAGGCAATCCGTCAACCTCAAATTAAATATTGTACTGAGCCAATTCTTGACTCTCTTCGAAGCTTCAGGTATGAAAAGTGATCCGCGAGAATATGCTACAGTACACTGATTTCATGGTTTACAGTTAGGTAGCAGCATTTGTGCTAGTATTGGAGTTATGAGTGTAAGATTTGAAATGTAGCCGCCAGAGTGCAGTTAATATGCATTCTATTCGTGTGTTGAAATTGTTTATTTCTGGACTTCTTTGACTTTGACTATCTTCTAAGTATGTGTTCTTGATAGTAAGAAAGATGGTTTATTTGGGAACTGTCATTTCTGTCGGAAGAGAAATGTTGATGTCTTAGAAGTAGTAATATTGTACCTTTGGCCACTGACAGTTTTGATATGTGGTAGGCCTATGAGATTGTACGTGACCTGCAAGTAATGACATTATGGATCTAGAGCTATTACAACGTTGGAAACGCTAGTAAGTTTATTTTATGTTGATAAGATATGTTGAATACGGATGAGTGGTAATGTATGAGAAAATGCTAGCTTGTGTTCTCTATGGAGTAGATGTCTAGGAGAATTTATGTCATGTTTTCGCCTCTCCGAAAACAGAGTTCACATGATGTCTCCGTAAAACTTGGATCCCTTGGAATGTTTGTATTGCTGGACTGCGTGGGAGTTCTCTGGTGGACTTTGTTGAAGATTGACAACAACGGAAGGAGTAATAAGTTGACGATCAGCTGTGAGGTAGATGAGGAAAAAGTACCAAGAAAAGGTAACGAAGGATATTGTAAGAAGATTCGTTAAGTTGTTGATATACATTTGCAGTTTACAGTTTAAGGTTATGACTGTAACTATGTGGTTGTGGGAAGATGACGATCAGCTGTTACGATGTTTTGGAAGAGGTACGAAGGAAGGTAACGAAATGTTGTAAGAAGATTTGTAGAGTCGTTGTTATATGTTTGCAGTGTGTTATTATGTAACATTGGACTGTGATGATTTTAACCTATGAGAAAACAAGATATTATCGTCAAGTTCTCTGCAAATGTATTTTGGAGAACCAAGTTGACGAACAATGAAGTATAGGCTAACGTATTCTGTTGGTGTTACGGGTCGAATTAAGGAAAGGAAACATTTTGGGGATGAAAGGATCACATTGGTTGATACATATTAAGCAAAACGTCTGATTTCATCTGAAGTTACGACTGTGATTGATTGTGAGATAAATTGTATTACTGTCGGACTTATAGTACTATCAAGTTGGATGAAAAGACTGTTGTTGTGTGAAAGGTATCTATGGACCAGAGATATGGAGATTGTTGCGAAGTGAAAATATGATGCTGAATGTCATTTATGGAACTTCGATGTTTAACTGCCCTTGAAGAGATCACTGTATTGAAGACTAATATACATTTTAATGATGGATATTTTGAAGTGGGATGATAAGTGTTTTGGGAGTTGTATGGAGGGCTTGTTTAAAAGTAAGTACCCTAATTAATGTTTCTACATCTCTTATGTCATGCACATGTTATGTGTGTCAATGTTCAAATGTTGTTGAATACATCATATGTGTACCAGTCATATCAGTGTATCATTTCCTTGTTATGGTATTTATTAGCAGCTTCAAACTGGTAGCCAGGGTAAATGATTGCAAACGGTCCAGCACCATCCATCAAGAGAGCTTGCCTTAAGGGGGTAACGTGTCAGTACTGTACAGTTCAAAAGTTCTGCTTTAAAGTATCTACCGTTATCCATCACTTCCTAATGCCAAACTTTGCCATAATACAGGAAGCAACAGCACTCTCATTTTGTCTTGTAAACTTAGCAATGTACAGGGTGCGGCAGAAATAACTGACGAATTTCAAACGTAAATAACACAGCAACGCAACACGATATTCACAAATTTACTGCGCAGTTTAAAAGAGCAGTGTTTGCCATTTTTGTTACATAGATTGGAGCGGCAGATCTAACGCCTGTATTGGCCACAGAGCTTAAGCAGGTGTTATTGTCGATGTGCCCGTGGCCTGGGAGAACACGTGCATCGCCTTGTCAGGGCTAGTCAGTTGCCAGCGTGGCGTGGAGTGGTGAGTAGCAAGGTTTCGTGATTGAAACGTATACTTCAAAAATGATGACTCTGTTACCACAACACAGCGTTTATTTCGTAGACACTTGAGGTTTCATAGACATGCGAAAGGTCCAAGCAGGAATACCATTCTGGTATGGGTGAATAAATTGAGAGGTACTGGTTCAAGTGTTAAAACGAAACCGCCTGGTAGGCTTCGTAGCGTTACAACACCAGAGAATATCCGCGCAGTGAGACATGCCTTTACGCAATCTCCTCAGAGAGATGTTTCCAGAACGTTTAATCTCCTTACGGGGTGACGTTCCATGGCCAGCCCGTTCCCCGTTGTGATTTTTTTCTCTGGGGATACCCGAAGGCTCGCGTCTTCCATGCGTCTTCCAACGTAAGCCGCGAACACTAGACGACCTGAAAGTTGCTATCCGTGAGGAAATCGAGGCAATACCACTAGATATGACTAGGAGGGTCATGCAGAACTTCAGGGAGAGGCTTCAGAAGTGCATCGAAAAGGCGGTCGACATTTGGATGACATTATTTTCAAAACCTAGTGTGTATGTGATGCAAATGGCAAAATTGCTCTTTTAAACTGCACAATAAATTTGTGAATATCATGTTGCGTTGCTGAGTTATTTACGTTTGAAATTTGTCAGTTATTTCTGTCGCACCCTGTACAACACTCATCTTAGTTACAACAGTACGACACTTCAAAGCAATCATAGAGACAGAGTTTAACAGTAACTCGTCGCGTGGGCTTCACTGAGCAGGCACTGCCTTTGTTGTGTGCTTGTGACCAATACGGTGCTTATTATTGGCCCCGAGTGGAGTGAACAGGAAGCGAGGGAGATGCAATTGACATTTTGCAATAAATGGCCGTGTTGCACTGCTGCGGCGGTGAAAACCTGTCCGAATTAGTGAGGGTTCACTGTAGTCAGCCCTGTATTAGGATTCTCCTAGCCTTGTTTTGGTTTCAGAAATGACTGACTGACTCACCTGACTCCAGGAGCTCTTCGATCGACTTTTTAGCCTTTCCTGGTAGCACATGCAGCATCCTGCCATGCAGCACGGTGCCGTCCAGCTCCGAGTGTGCTCTCACGGCGTGTTCCGGCATCACATAGGTGACGAGAGCAAAGCCTTTGGGCTTCCTCGTCATTCGGTCCACGGGCAGGTTCACCTCTGCAAGGGGACCTGGGGAACAAACATACGGTGCACATACAATCATCATCCTGATGGAAGGACATCACGGAGAGCAAAGTGCTTATGAACAGAATGGAATGGAGGAGGCTTATCAACAGTACCCAGGAAACTGCAACTGTAACCTGGTGATTAATGCAGCCAATGGCCATCTCTTTTCTTTTCAGGACAGGTCATGGAAGGGATTTTGGAAGGAAATCAGTTGTGGACCTAGTGAAAGGAACCATCCCGGCATTTTCCTGATGATGAAAATGGAAAACCATGAAACCCATTTTCAGGAAGACTGAGGTGAGATTCAAACCCACGCTGTCCCGATGCCAGCAAGGCACAAGGAGGCGCTTTAACGCTCTCAACCACCTGGGATGATCCTGGCAAGCACCAGGTTGTGAACGCCTGTCTAGAGTGTCCATGACACAATGCTACTTACCATACTCTTTGAAGAGCTTCTCTATATCGTCTTCAGTGACCGTGTATGACAGGTTCCTGACGAACAAACGCCCCGACTCGGCTATAGTCTCCTCATTCTTCAGATTCTCCTCCTGTTCTTGCCATTGGTTTATCTCTTGCCCATCAGCAGACTTGTCATTGTTTGCGTTGCTGTACTTCAACACAAAGATTCTTCTTCCAGCTAGAAAAAGAAAGCTCATGAAAACGGCTTTATACCTATAGAGCATCCAGCGTTTAGAAAAGACTGTGGAGCCTTATGGCGACAGTGTTGCTAACTCTAGGCAGAGGTAGCGCTGACGTCATACGTTATGTTCACCCGCTTCGAGTGCTGCGCTTTCATAAGTTAGCGAGACAACACAACCCCAGCAACTACCTGAAATAGAGCACGCACAGGAAGGAGCAGTTTTGCAGGCGTTAATGGATTGGACCAGTATTAAGGATACAGTACGCGAAGAGAACCAATAACGACATTAATTTCGTTGTGATACGACGCATTACTGATTGGCAGATGTCGAGAGCACAACCCTTCCTTCCTTCTCGGATGTATGCAGACGATGTTAACAATTTTTACGTCAGCAATACTGTTGATCATCACCTCTTCAGTTATTAGTTAGGCTGTAATTTAGTTTCTTTCAATTTTATCCTTACTGTTTGGTTTAGATTAATATTTGTAATATTGTAGTGAGTTAACCGTGCGGTTAGGGGTGCGCAGCTGTGAGCTTGCAATCGGGAGATAGTGGGTTCGAACCCAACTGTGGGCAGCCCTGATTCGAACAGAAAATAAAGCAGACACACAACAATAACACCAATGACGGATAGTGCTTCAGAACTCATGTTGCCGGCGGATCTGAGCACGTGCTCCACTCTGGGCGAGCATGCAGCACTGGACGAGGCTCTTCTTTCCAGCGTGCTAGCCTCGAAAATGTTTAAATCACTAAGACGTAATATAAACGATACTTGTACGCAATAACAAAGGTAATCAGTTGGCAGATAATTGTAGGAAGCTATTATGACGAAAAATATATATGTTCCGAGTTCCTTCATGATAAAAGGTGAGGCAACAAAACCAGTGTAGGGGGGATTTCCGTTAAAAGTAAAAGCCCATAAGACCCACAGTCTTTTCTAAACGCTGGATGCTCTATAGACAGTCAAAATTCTTGAGCAGTATTACCAAGAATTTGTTGTTTGGCAACAAACTAGTACATTTGGCAACACAGTCCCCCAAATCATCAAATGAATTGACCTTCATATGTACTCACCCAGGAAACTGCGATGCTTAGTGAGAGCCTGTTTCATCTCTTTCTCCGTCTTGAAGCCGACATAAGCTATGCCCTTCATCTTGATGGGAAGACGAATCGACTTGGGCTTCAGAGGAAGGAAGAAGTGCTTCACGTCCTTCTTCTTGGCGTTGTACGACAGCCCTCGCAACTTGACCGTGAAGAAATCAACCCACGCTTTAGGTTCCTTTTTATCCTTCTTTGAGACCACTCCCTCTTCATCCTCTTCCTCTTCAGCATCTTCATCTTCCTCTCCTTCAACATCGGTCTTTATTGACTTTGACTTTTTTACATCTGCCTTAATTTTCTTTTTCTTCTTTTTCTTTTTACTTGTATCGTCATCGGAGATGTCAGACTTGATGTCGGCATCTTTCACCATCTTCATTCTTAAATACTGCAAAACAATAACATGAACTAGACACTACTACATATTTAAACACACTGTATCAAATTCCAAAGCTGAGACGTAGGCATTTACTTTTGTAACCGATGCATACCTGCCAACCTTACAAAACCAAAAATCAGGAAACCTCGGGAGATGTAAACAGTGCATATCAGCTCAATTAATTGGCAAACAATGCTTCATAATGAATTATGTAAATTAGCATTCGGCATTTACTATCCCATCGCTTTTACTTTTGAAGTCGTCGGAATTTTTAAGAGCGTTAAAAATCTCTCCTTCGGAGGGGAAGTAAAGCCGGCGGTCCCATGTCATAGATTTATGGTATGTTAAAGAACCTTCCACTAATTACACCTGTGTGAAGCTAAATTGGATAGGTTAAGAATGTAAACAACGCTCTTAGGTTTCTACGTTCGTTGCCAAGAGCCGACTGCGGTGGCGTCTAGTAGCTAAGTTCTGAACTTGGCCTAGTAGTCGTTGACGGTGGCGCTTGGTGGCAAAAGTAGGAACTATTTGAAAAATACTAAGTTGCAGTCCTTACTTGAATTAAAAAACAGATACACACAATAATACAGTCATCACAATTAACACCGGTTATCAGACAGATTCTACACACACCCAAAGTACACGGGGCTACATGACCCCGTTGTCGCAGCCCCGAAACTTAAGAACCAACTTTTACTTTTACCACCAAGATTTTTTTTTTAAATTTTTTAAATTTTTATTATTTTGCTACACTATACATTTTATTGGTGCCTCTTCATTCTCACGTGTTTCTTGATATCACTTTTTCCACCATGTGATATAAAAAAAACACATAACATCGTCAAACAGTACAGAATGCAAAATTATTGACCTTTGCTGGATTTAATCATGCACGGAAATTGTTCCGGAAACTGTTTCAAAAAGTAAACGAATTGTATTTTTTAGCCATAGTGAAGAGTCAAACACCGAGCAAAAACACTACAATGTTGCAGCATAGTCAATAAACAAATACACTTCATTCATTACCTGCCCACTATAAACACTTCTAAAACATACCGTACTTGAAAATATTTGAGGTTAGCCAATAATTCACAAAAATCAGAG
The DNA here is from genome assembly GCA_946902985.2 of Meconema thalassinum. NCBI lineage: Eukaryota > Metazoa > Arthropoda > Insecta > Orthoptera > Tettigoniidae > Meconema > Meconema thalassinum. The sequence goes on from OX336395.1 coordinate 344,212,338, forward strand.
AGATAACTTGAGCAATCATGAGAGGGGAAAAACTATGAAAAATCAGGAAAGTTGGCAGGAATGAGGATGTAAAATAATACTGTAATAATTAGGGCTCGGATTTTTAGGTAAATAAATGTTTTTTTTATGTAAATACATATTTTAAGCATTTTTTTCTATAAATACATAAATTCCTGCTTTTCAATTATTAGCACATAAAAAGACATAATATTTACTTTTTTTTAAAACCAGTATGCAAGTAATTTCAGTTTATTGCACTTTTGTTCTGTGTTACTTCAACAAGGAAAACCCCATGAGCTGTCTAATCTTCATGCAGACCTTGCAACTGTGTTATTCTTAACTTGTCGCCCCGCGCTACTCACTGTGGAAGCCGGGGATTTCCTTGTCCATAGCCATATTACACCACGTGCTAGAGCTACCTGGAACCAGTGTCACATGCAGTTCATTTCTGGCTCTGTGAAGTGTAAGGCAGTTCTACGATGCCTAAAGTAAAAACAACTACAAGTTATCGTGTGTTGCAGAATTTAAAGATAATTTCACTTCTGATGGGGGCGTTCTGTTCTGCCAACCATGTGGGAAAGCAATCAAGGCTGAACAGCGATCTCAAGTTACACAACACCTCAAGGGCAAGAAACATTACAGCAGTTTCGCGCCTTCAGGGGAAGTGTTTCGTGACAATCGTCGGTCATTTGTGAAGGACAACCTGAAGATGTATCTCGTTGTGTATTGTAATGCTTCAGCAGTCAGTGAGACATAGCATTCGTGAGTGGTGCATATTGTTTATATTCACATTAATAAAATAAATTAAAAATTACATATTTTTACTTTTTTGTCATATATTTCAGGTATTTTTAATACATAAAAAATAAATATTTTCCCGATTTTAAGCACCTAAAAATCCGAGCCCTAATGATAATATAACAGAAGTTGTCTCCCCTAGTCCATGTCATAAGCTGCACTCTATTTATTGTCGATGGAACACATATCGCTTGGCAAACTAGCTAGTGATGCCAATCTAATTTCTGTGTCTACGTACAAATATTTCTCAATGCCAACTCCTGCAGCCGTTAAGACTGTGCCTAATGATGGCCGGTGGAACATTAATCTTATGGCAAACTCACTACGTAATAAGAAACAAAGTTTTTACGGTTCCGCCTAGTCAATACCCATTTTATTAAAAATATTATCGTGACATAATCACTTGTCTTTTTATGTGTAGGTACATGTTTCGGTGTCGAATGATATTGAGACCTTCATCAGCCTAAGTTATGGTAGCACTCAAAGACCTTCACTATTTGTCCATAAAAAGATCATTTTAAAATATAACATGCAGATCATTAAAATAACACTTTATAAAAGTTCACTAAAAACATTCGAAAAGGCTTGGTGCACTGTCTTGGTTCTGTTTCCGACGATAGCCCCAGAAATCCCAGCAAGAGGTAACCATTCATAACTGGAAAAGAAAATCCCTACGTGAATATGAACGGCATTAGAACCGAAGATGTGGAAGGCAAATAAAGATGTGTGATGGACTTACGATGTAATTGCGGGAGCGACTAATCGGGTCGTGCTGAAGCATACGGAGACAGTGCAGGACTGGTGTGGAATGGCTTGGGAGAGGCGAGCGAGGCTTGAGGCATGAGGGATGGTTGGTTCTGAAGTTTAGGGGCTGCGACAATGCGGTCATGTAGCCCCGTGTACTTTGGGTGTGTGTAGAATTTGTCTGATCATCCTCATCATCTTGAGCTGGTCGGGTCTGCTTGGAACATAAGCCTCTCCATCCACCATCTCTCGTCTTTCACTGTGACCCAGTACACTCCTCTTTCCTCCACACTCTTCTTAACTCCTTTTGTCCATCTGTCCCTTGGCCTCCTTCCCTTCATTTCCATTCCAAACATCATCTTCGGTATCCTCCTCACATGTCCATACCATTGTAGTCTAGACTGTTCTATTCTATTTTGCAATGGTTCCTCTCTGACTCTCTCATTCCTTACTCTGTCCATTCTTGTTACTCCTCTGGAACTTCATCTCCACTGCTCGTCCCTTTCCTTCATCACCCATGTTTCTGAACCATGCGTCAAAATTGGCACAAAGTAGGTCTTGTAGATGATTCCTTTACATTTTTGTGGTACATCTTTATTCCATATCATCCGCCTAACACTCTTGATAAGCGCACCTTCCCCTTTCATTTATTTCCATCCTATTGCCTCCGTTTTCTTCAGTTATGCTTCCCAAGTACTTGAAGCATTCTACTTTCTGCAACTGCTGTCCTCCGAGTGTTATGCCCCTATCCAGTCTGTTCTTCCTCCTCGTTTTGATGACCACTTCACTCTTTTGTGCTGAGAACTTCATCCCATATGATAACACTACCTTCTCCCACTCATCTAATTGCTCTTGTACGTCTTCCTCATCCTGTCCCCATACCAGAAGGTCATCAGCAAACAACATTGCCTTCATTTTCCTTTCCCCAATGCTATTTACCACTTTTCGTACGATTTCATCCATCACCACTATAAATAAAACCAGTGTTAATTGTGATGACTGTATTAATGTGTGTTATCTGTTTTTTAATTTAAGTACTGCAACTTAGCATTTTTCAAATAGTTCCTACTTTTGCCGCCAAGCGCCACCGTCAACGACTACCAGGCCAAGTTCAGAACTTAGCTACTAGACGACACCACAGTCAGCTCTTGGCAACGGACGTAGAAACCTAAGAGCATTGTTTACATTCTTAACCTATCCAATTTAGCTTCACACAGGTGTAATTAGTGGAAGGTTCTTTAACATGGCATAAATCTGACATGGGCCCGTCGGCTTTACTTCCCCTCCGAAGGAAGACATACTGAGGGATTTTAACGCTCGTAAAAAATTCGACGACTTCGGCCAGGTTTGAACCCACGATCTTGGGCATAGAAGCTCAGCATGCTACCAACTATGCCACCGAAGCCGCCAGGCATGAGGGAGGGGGAGGGGAAGTGTACTGGTAATGTTTGTAGTGGGGGGGGGGAGGGGTAATGGGTTAGAGGAGTGGAATAAGGGGGATTTAGAGGTCCTCGGTTAGTTGATAAATTAAGGTGCTTTGTATTTAATTCTGTAATTAGTTAAGGTCTCAAAGAGTACATTGTTATTTTCAAAGTTAATCTCATTGATATTGGTTCATGTTTACTGTCCTTCAAGTGGTTGGCCATAGTGGAGAATTTATTGTATTTTAGTATGTTTCGTGATGGGTGCCCACCAACCTTGGACAGGATTCCCGCAGTCCTCGTGGACACAAGTTCGCGACCGGGCACGGGTTTTATGATTTTACGCAACTGGGGTCGATCTCGGCCCGTTTGACGAGATTCCCGCCGGCAAGTCGTGCGGTTAGCCGGCCGTCTTGAGGATGTAATTTTGGAGGATGAACGTTCGAAGTAGGTATCGGATATTACTTATTAATCAGAGAGGATAGCACGAATAATACGACAAGAGGCACATTTTCTTTCGAATTCAAATTATACAAGTTTTCGAGTTAACCGAGATTATATATCCAATGGAACCAAAGTTCGAAGGAAAAATAGGCATAAACGGAGTTTCGAATTAACCAAACTGGATGTCACAAATTTACGAGACTGATAGATTTTTAAAATAAACGTCTCGCAAAAAGTCAGGTTTCCAAACAATACAGAAAAACATTTCACGCAAAATTAAACTCTCTTCTTAATGCCGAAAATATACATTGAACCGATGTAGACAGTACCACTGGAGGTATCGTCAATATGCATTTCCTTGAGGTCGTGCACGGGGAAGCCTACACAATCGGCGCCGGTTGCGTGACACTCGCTTCATCACAATCTGTGAGCCTAGCGGCGCGGGTTTAAATGATTTAAACCGACCTCAGCGAATTTTCGTTACCACCAACTATCCAGACATAAAAATTTGCTACTTTTCGTTACTTTCATTACCGGTAGACACCGTGGTTTAGCAACCAAAAAATTACTGTCAAACCTTAATAATTCTTTTTTTTCCTTCTTTCTCTCTCTCTCTCTTTTTTTTTTTACAAAATTCCCTAACTTTTCCCTGACCGCAACAAAAATCCCTGACTTTTCCCGGTTTTCCTGGTCGCGTATCAACCCTGACAGTATGCCTGATTTATTGAACTTGTTCGTGCGGTTCAATTTGTTGGTGTTGAATAAAATATCATTAATTGTATTAGATGTTTTGTAGGCTATGTTTAGACGGCGTTTCTTAAAAATATTAGAAATGCTGTAAGACTTGTTAAAGTACGTGAAGACTCGGGTTTGTTTTTAATGATGTTGTTAACAAACTGTGGTGTGAAACCGTTTATTTTGGCAACTTGCTTAATGATTTTTAGCTCTTCATTTAGACTTGCTTCGTCTAGAGGAAGGGAGAAGGCTCCGAAATGCAGCTTTCTTTTGACTACCCGGGTGGTTCGAGTCCTGCCTTATGGTTGTATGTGTTTGGGTTGACTTTCTGAAAACTTTGTATGTTAATCTGTTATTAATCCGACTGACTGCGATGTCAAGGAAGTTTATTTTATTGTTTACTGCTGATTCTGCCGTAAATTGTATATTTTTATCCAGACTATTTCATTTATACGCCAATCCTTCTATGTTCAGGATCGTCTCATCTAATATTACAAATACATCGTCCACGTATCTTCCAAAAAAAAAATATCCCATCAATTTTGTCTATGATTTCCTCATGTTCTAGATGATCTATGTATATATTGGCTATTATGCCAGAGAGCGGGGAACCCATTGACAACCCCTCGTATTGCTTGAAGATTTTATTATTGAAGGTGAAAAAATTATTTATGAGTGTGAACTCAAGTAGTGTCATAAATTCGCTGATTTCTACTTTTGATAACGAGCTACAGTTAGACAGGTTTTGTTCAATGACCTTGAGTGAAGGTTTGTATTCATGTCCTTCACATCTACGCTGGGCAAGGAGGGTTTGCTCACTAATTTAAGCTTCATCGTTTCATCGCAGAGGTGGAGCGTATTGTTCAGGGATTTGTTAGCTTTGTAGGTGAAATGTTCTACGCTGTGGCCAACCACATGAAGGACAGTAAACATGAATTCACTGACATAAGCATCCTGCATCTTGCTAATAAAGGTATCACAATGAACATATTGGAAGAAATCGAAACAGATTGTGCCCAAAGAACAGCCCCCCTAACCAATATCAATGAGATTAACTTTGAAAATAGAAATGAACTCTTTGAGACCTTAACTAATTACAGAATTAAATACAAACCACCTTAATTTATCAAATAACCGAGGACCTCTAAATCCCCTTATTCCACTCCTCTACCCCATACCCCACCCCCCACCAATACACCTCCCCCTCCCTCAAGCCACAAGCCTCGCCCGCTTCTCCCAAGCCATTCCACACCAGTCCTGCACTGTCTCCGCATCCTTCCGCACTGCTCGATTACTTGCTCCCGCAATTACATCGTAAGTCCATCACACATCTTTATTTGCCTTCCACATCTTCGGTTTTAATGCCTTTCATATTCACGTATGTGGGAGGACAAGTAGTAAGAAGAGGTGGAGGGAAACACCATGGTGGAATGAGAAGACAAAAGATATAGTAAGGGAAAAGAATAGAGCCTTTAGGAGGTGGTATCAAAATAGGACGGTAGAGACAAGGGAAGAGTACCAGGAAAGAAAGAAGGAGGTGAAGAGAGTAGTCGCTGAGGAGAGAAGAAAGTGGATGGATGAGTGGACAAAGATGATGAAGGAGGATAGTGAAGGTACAAAAAAGGTCCTGTATGGGATGGTAAAAAATAAGAAGCGGAAGGATCCTACGGATTATGTTAGAATGGTGAACAAAAGGGGACAAGAGATAGAAAATAGGGAAGAACTGAAGAAAATGTGGAAAGAATATTTTGAAGAACTTCTGAACCCAAATGGAAAAGATGGTGAGGAGGAAGAAATCGGGGAAGAGGAAGATGAACTGCAGACAGAAAAGGACTTAACATGGAAAGAAGTGAAAGATGCAGTAAGGAAGATGAAAGGAGGGAAGGCACCGGGTGTGGATGAGTTGAGTGTGGAGATGGTGAGAGCTGCAGGAGAGGTGGGGATACAGTGGTTGTACCAAGTGATGAGGACAGCATGGAAGGAAAGGAAGACCCCAGAGGACTGGAAAAAAGGAATAATTTTCCCGATCTTCAAGAAAGGTAGTAGAACAGATTGCAGAAACTATCGGGGAATAACACTGATGAGTCATTGTGCAAAGATCTTCGAGAAAGTTTTGGAAAAGAGAATTAGGACAAGGATAGAAGGAGGGATGAGGGAAGAACAATATGGCTTCAGAGCAGGAAGGTCCACAGTGGATTTGATTTTTGCTGTAAGGTAGTTACAAGAACAGCACTATGAGTATGGAACAGATCTACTGATGGCCTTCCTGGACATTGAGAAAGCATATGACAGTGTATGCAGAAACAAAGTATGGAAGACCCTGGAGGATAGAGGAGTAGAGAGATGGACTATAAAGAGGATAAAGGAGATGTACAAGGGAAGCGTGAGCTGTGCGAAAGTGGGAGGAGAGAGATCAGACTGGTTGGAACAGAGAAACGGCCTGAAACAAGGAAGTGCACTGTCACCACTACTTTTCATTGTGGTGATGGATGACATAATGACACGAGTGGCACAAGTAATTGGGGAAGGAAAGATGAAAGCAATGGTGTTTGCAGATGATTTGATGATTTGGGGAAACAAGGAGGAGGAGGTACAGGAACAGTTGGACGTGTGGGAAGGAATAATACAAGGATATGGGATGAAATTTAGCATAAATAAGAGTGAGATGGTGATCACAACAAGGAAGAAGGAAAGAACCACAACGGGAATAACAATTGGTGGGGAACAGCTGAAGAAAGTGGAGAGTTTTAAGTATCTGGGAAGCCTGATACAAGATAATGGAAGAAACGAAAGAAACGATAGAGAAATAAATGAGCGGGGGAGGCAGGCAGAAGCATTTCGGAGGAGTGTGAGAAGCATGTTATGGAGCAAGGATGTCCCTCAGAACAGCAAAAAGATCATATATCGGACTTACTATGTCCCTATCCAGACGTATGCCTCGGAGACCTGGGTTATGAAAGGAAGGGAGAAGAGCAAAATACAGGCCAGTGAGAAGCAGTATTGGAGCTACAAAGATGGACAGAATAAGAAATGAGAGGACCAGAGAATTAATGAAGGAGGATCCATTACAGGATGGTATAGAGAAATCTAGACTTAGATGGTATGGACATGTAAAACGAATGAAGGAGAAGAGGATACCCAGGAGGATACACGAGACGAAGTGGGAAGGAAAGAGACCGAGAGACAGGTGGCTGAAGGGGGTGGAAGAAAGCGTGAGGATGAGAGGAGAAGACTGGACAAGGGTGGAGGCTGAGAGATGGTGGGAAGACAGAAGCTTGTGTTCCAAACAGACCCGGCCAGTGGCTGGAAACTGTGCAAGATGATGATGATGATATTCACATAGGGATTTTCTTTTCCAGTTATGAATGGTTACCTCTTGCTGGGATTTCTGGGGCTATCGTCGGAAACAGAACCAAGACAGTGCACCAAGCCTTTTCTAATGTCTTTATTATAACAGTGTTTTTACAAACTTTTAAAGTGTTATTTTAATGATCTGCAGGTTATATTCTAAAATGAACTTTTTATGGACAAATGTCTTCGAGTGCTACCATAACTTAGGCTGATGAAGGTGTCAATATCATTAAACACCGAAACATGTACCTACACATAAAAATATATTTTTTTAAATAAAATAGGTATTGACTAGGCGGAACCGTAAAAACTTTGTTTCTTATTACATTCTGTCAATACGGGAAACATGTGAGACTTTAAAAGTCAAAAAGAAACTCACTACGAGTTGCAACGCTGAGATTCACTCGCTACTATATTTCCAGGCGAGGGCACCATAATATCCCGTAGCTGCCCTAACTGTTGATGACGATCTTACTGCAGACGTTTCACTTTGAAGTGGAAGGGGTTTGGAGATGTAAACAGTTTGAACCTGAGAGAGGAGTCATGGCATGGTGATACTTGCTCTCACAGCCGCTGAAAACCATAAAACTAAAAAAGTTTGCAGTTTGATGGTGGGGAGCAGGGGTGGCTCCTCATTAAAATTTTAGGGTGGGCCAGATGATACTATTGTTGTTTTATATTAAATATTGTTTTATATTTGGCATTTATTGTTACCAATTATCAACACAACATTTGTAACAAGTTTTAATAAATGCATTAAAATCTGTACTTACATGACTCTTTATTTATAAATATATTCTCCCCTGTGCTTGGATGAAGCAAATTTATCTATCAGCTTGATTGATGACGTCATAATTATTTAATTTCTAACTTTGTGTTCAGAGCTGTAGAAGAAAATGGATTTGTTAATAAAAATTCCAATTTCATTTTTGCTATGACGCATACAATCGACATATTGAATAACTACGTACCATGTCACAAAAGTTAAAAACATATTTATACAGTAGAAATTAACTTCAGACTACAGAAAATGTATAATTATAGTTTTGTCTAATGTCAGCAAGCTGCGAACAATGGCTGAATACCTGTTTAAGGGCGTGGGGTGGGGCGGACCCTTCTCCCGTATTTAACAGAGACAGAAGCAGGAAGTGAAATGAAGAGATCTTCTGTTTCGCTTCAAAGCGAGGCTATGGGCCCAATCTGCTGGCCCCTGAAGAGGGAGAAAATTCCCTTCATAGCACTGAAGAATTCACGTGCAAGACAGTGCTATGTCCACTGATTCCTCACCCGGCCCATCAAGCCATGTACTTTACATGGGACTTTCTGTGGACCGCCCCTCGCTATGACAATACACCGTACGAGACTGTCAGGATCTTAACCTAGGGATGAGTTATTTATAATGAATTCCCTTTAGAGAAGGGTAAAACACTTAGTTTAAGTTGAGTATCTGCAATATAAAGTAATTTTAAAAAACATTAATTAAACAAATTCTTTGCAATGCTGCCTAATGGCCTTGCGTGGGCAGGGCCCTTTCGGCCCTTAATGACGTACCGTCCCTGATGGGGAGTAAAACCTTACCTCGAGGTCTGATATTTCTTTCTTTGCCGCAACCTTTGTAGTTGTCTCTTCAGCGTCACTGCCGTCACTGTCTGCACTTCCTTTACTCTCATGGCCTGAATCTTCCTCCTCCTCCTCTTGCTCCTCCTTGATCTTATTCTTCTTAGTCTTCTTGACGAGCTTCTCCTCAGCCACAGAGTCGTTGAGCAGTGTCTTACTGCCCTTGGCATGAGCCTCCATGAATTCCTTGAAGAGAGGATCATCTCCATGCTGGAAAAGATAAGTGGTTAATTATTTCACTAAATGTATATATTCACATTATTATTCAACATCTATTCGAGAGCTGTTTTTCGGGCAGTAGAAGATATAGTGCACAAGGAAGTGCACTGTCACCGTTACTTTTCATCGTGGTGATGGATGACATAATGACCCGAGTGGCACAAGTAATTGGGGAAGGAAAGATGAGAGCAATGGTGTTTGCAGACGATTTGGGGAAACAAGGAGGAGGAGGAGGTACAGGAGCAGTTGGACGTGTGGGAAGGAATAATACAAGGATATGGGATGAAATTTAGCATAAATAAGAGTGAGATGGTGATCACAACAAGGAAGAAGGAAAGAACCACAACGGGAATAACAATTGGTGGGGAACAGCTGAAGAAAGTGGAGAGTTTCAAGTATCTGGAAAGCCTGATACAAGATAATGAAAGAAACGATAAAAGAAATAAATGAGCGGGGGTGACAGGCAGAAGCATTCCGGAGGAATGTGAGAAGCATGTAATGGAGCAAGGATGTCCCTCAGACGTACTATGTCCCTATCCCGACGTATGCCTCGGAGACCTAGGTTATGAAAGGAAGGGAGAAGAGCAAAATACAGGCCAGTGAGAAGCAGTATTGGAGCTACAAAGATGGACAGAATAAGAAATGAGAGGACCAGAGAATTAATGAAGGAGGAACCATTACAGGATGGTATAGAGAAATCTAGACTTAGATGGTATGGACATGTAAAACGAATGGAGAAGAGGATACCCAGGAGGATACACGAGACGAAGTGGGAAGGAAAGAGACCGAGAGACAGGTGGCTGAAGGGGGTGGAAGAAAGCGTGAAGAAGAGAGGAGAAGACTGGACAAGGGTGGAGGCTGAGAGATGGTGGGAAGACAGAAGCTTGTGTTCCAAACAGACCCGGCCAGTGGTTGGAAACTGTGCAACATGATGATGAGGAGATACAGAAGTGGGAATCAAGGTCAATGGGGAATTAATACGCACACTTAGATATGCTGATGACACAGTACTTCTTGCCAGTAGTATTGATAAGCTTAATATAGTTGGAGAAGAAATGAGTCTGACGATCAACACCAAGAAAACCAAACTTATGGTTTTCAGTCGAAGAAGAGATAAAGTAATTCTAACACTGAAAGGTCAACAAATCCAACAAGTTGATAAATTTAAGTACCTTGGTTGTTGGTTGTCCGAGGATCTGAATCCAGACCTTGAAATTAAGACCCGTATAGAAATGGCAAGATCAACTTTAGACCTTTATTGTGCGATGATGCCTTAAATTTAAAACTAAGACAGCGTATTGTAAAATGTTTTGTTTGGTCCATTTTGCTTTATGGAGTGGAAGCCTGGACTATCATTAAGAGGCTCGAAGCTGTGGAAATGTGGTTTCATAGAAGGATGCTGAAAGTCTCTTGAATAGATCATGTCTGTAATGACAGGTACAGCAGAGGTCAAATTCTCAACGAGAGCTACTGACCACCATCAAATGCAGGAAAATTGCATACCTGGGCCATGTGTGGAAAATATACAATATTACATCTCATATTAAAGGGCAAAATTGATGGACAACGAAGAACGGGAAGGAAAAGGACGTCTTGTCTTCGGAACCATCAAGATTGGACTGGAACAAGATCTATTGAACAGCTCTACCGCTCTGCTGAAGATAGACAAACACTATCCACATTGACTGGGCAGGGCACATAGAAGAAAAAGAAATGTATATAGCAAAATAACATGAAAGAAAGACAGAGAGGACAGGCGGGTGAGAATAGAGGATACGGTACATATCATACCGGCACACCGGAAGGTGAAGGTACAGTTCAATGGGCAAAGAATAATGTTTGGAATTCACTAATGTATACACAAGAACCTCGTTTATCCAGCCTTCATTAATCCAGATCTCCGGTATACTTGGATCGAAAATAATAAAAATGTATTTTACTGTACAGTATTTCTTTTACGTGGTCGACTCTTCTTGAATGTCTCTAGGATAGTTAAGATCAGGAATTGGAAGTAATTCGGCCACGGTCCATCAAAGGTACTGGAAGTGAGAACTGATGTTAGTAAAACGGTTTCGTGAACGTGCAGCGCGGAAACGCTAATGCAAAACAGAAGAAACTCACAAATTTATTTAGTGCATAAAACAGAGTTGTAAAGGTAAGAAAAGTGTTCTTATATTCTTTTGTACAATTGAAAGAAGGTATTACAACTTATGTTAATCTCTATATATATAAAAATGAAAGTTGTCTGTTTTTTCTGAATTTCTACGGAAGTTTGAGTTATTAACGCGTTTCAGACTGGTTTATGACTGTTGCGCGCATAAACAACATTTTTGTCTGTCTGTCTGTTTGTTTGTTTGTTTGTCTGTGTACAACTTTGCACGCGCATCACTCGAGAACGGCTGAGTTGATCAACATAAAGTTTGGTACAGGAGTCCATCGGAGGCACGAAAGTAATCATTGATGTAACTCTTCTCCACACCTCTCATAAAAGAGGGCCTACCCCCTTAAAATGCATGCTGAAATGGGCGTAAAAAAATGAGACAAAGCTCATTTTCAGCGTCTCAATGTGAGAAACAAAACTCGGGAGCCCTACGGGTTCCGAAAACCACATTTTAAGGTCCTAAAACCAACAGTTTTTGAGATATACCCAGAAAACTAATTTCATTTATTAAGCTATTGAAGGAATGCAAGCCGGTTACCATGGCAACACAATCTCAGAAGTCCATCTATTTCTGTAAGACGCAATGCCATTCCATTTATTGCATTACTGTGAACGTTCGCAAACGGCTTTAAGGTTATCACGGAACCAACTTAAGCTGTAAAATTCATCAATACGTATATAATGCGCTTAAGGGGGTCAAGGGGTACTCTTTGAATTTTTTCATGTGATTTACACGGACGGATGTGGTACTAAAGGTCTATTATATCCCTATCCCTAAATAATTATTAAGCCGTCCCCGTGGTGTTGGGGTAGCGAGCCTGCCTCTCACCCAGACGCCCCGGGTTCGATCCCCGGCTTTGTCAGGGATTTTAAAACTGACGTGAGGGTTGGAACGGGGTGCACTCAGCCTCGTGAGGACAATTGAGTAGCTGTCTGACAGTGAAACAGTGCCCCGGTCACGAAAACCAAGATTAATGGCCGAGGGGACACGACGCGCTGACCACGCGTCACCCCAAAATCTGCAGGCCAATTGGCTGGGCAGCGGTCGCTTGGTAGGCCTAGGCCCTTCAAGGGCTGTAGTGCCACGGGGTTCGGTTAGTTAAATAATTATTATGATTATTATTGTATTATGGGGTACAAGGACGAGCAAAACTCATTTTCAGTCCATCAGTGGCTCGGAGGCTACTACGTTTTAAGGCTCTAAAACCACGTTTCTGAGATATTCCCAGAAAACTAATTTAATTTAATAAACTAATAAAGACCACCTCGTGGCGCGGTGGCTAGCATTGTTGGCTGTCACTCCCTAGGTACCGGGTTCGATCCCCGGCTCTGCCAAGAATTTAAAAGTCTTGGTATGGTCTAGTACGGGGTCTCCCAGCCTCATGATGCAAAATGGGAACCTGCCGGATGCTATGGTAGGAGGAGGAGTGGAAAGGAACTGGCCACCCTACCACACGCTAACTCCAGCTCGGGATGCCTGGTTAGTGATCCCTTGACTTAGTCAAGGGCTCTTATTCAGGTCGCCTACGTCCCTGGAGGGCAGATGGCAATCTTTTATTTTATAAAATAATAAATAGATGATGAGTACAGAAGAAGACCAAATCAGGAGCTATATAGATATACTGAGAAAATCACAGATGTGGCCAGGAAGAGACGTCTGGCTTTCTATGGACATGTCTCATGGATGAACCCAACAAGAACCAACCGGCTTCTCAACTACTGGGGGAAGAGAAAGATCGTGACACCGTCGCTAACAGTAGTTAACAAGGATATCCAAGAACTGAAGATAATGAAAATTAATATTAGAAGCCGATCACATCTCAGAAAGATACTTAAACAAAAGAGTTTTCAGGACAGACCACCCTGTAAGAAAACCGGTATCATCTGGACAAAAGAGAGGAATGAGAAACATAGCCAGAAAATGCGCGAATATTGGGCAAACATCAAGTCCCTCGCCAAGCTGAAAAGTTGATCGTCGTGGTCCTTAGGTGGCCCATCTGAAAGAAGAAGAACAACAAGAAACTAATGAAGTAATGTAAGCCGGTAACCATGACAACAGTGTCACAAGAGGTGACATCCAACTTTCCATCTATTTCTGTAAGAAGCAATGCCACTCAATTTATTAAATTTCTATTAAAGTTTGCAAATAGCTATAAGGTCATCGTGGAATCAAACATAGACTGTAAAATTCAACAATGCGATTAAGGGGGTCAAGGGGTACCCTTGAATTTTTACACGTGACTTACACGTGCGATATGCGTTATGTTGTACATAAGCTCTATTACAGTATATCTCCAAACAGCAACATTATTTTCAAAACATTCCTGAATTGGAATAGTGTTTTTTGCAGTTTTTGGGAATTTGGGCCATTGGAGACTAAAAATCCCGCATTTACATGCACCACAATCCTTTATAGTTTATTAAAGGGGTCTTCCTGGGGATGAGGACTTTCTACAACGGTGAGGATCAGCTTTAATTTGACATATATTGCGTTTCGTCTACGAGGTTTTCAATATTATTTTCACGCCAGGAAGTGCACGTTAGGTGAATTTAGTTTGAGAGCACATTTTAATCAATCATATTTTTGTCGACAAACGGGTTCGTCGTAAATATGATTTTGTTTGATACTGTGTGGTTGATATAAGTTATCTTTATGTTTATGTACGCCTATAATGCATGTTCGGGTGCTTGGAGCATCGTAAAATTTGGTATTGTAATACACCAATCATTTAGAAAACGCTTCAACGTACTTCTCATAGAAGGGTGGGTATACGGAACAACTTTTCAAAATACATGCTAAAATAAGCGAAAAATAAAAATTATCCTAGAAGGACGACCAAAGCATATGTTGCGCTTCTCAATGTGTGACACAAAACTAGGGAGTCTATAAAGGGTCTCCGAAAACCACATTTTACGGCCCTTAAATGATATTCCCAGAAAACTAACTACGTTCTGATAAACTTATGAAGGAATGACAAGCCCCTAACCATTGGAACAGTATCTCAATTGATAACGTCTGGTTATTAATACCGAAGACCGTTCGAAGAGCGGGTACTTCTGCTAGTAGATTATAAACGTAAGTTATTTGGTTTTTAGTTCTTTCCGGATTATCTGGATTTTCGATAATCCGGATCAGTTCCGGTCCAACTTAATCTGGCTAAACGAGGTTCTTGTGTACTTCTGTGACATGGAGTATAACGGCAGCAGTTACAAGTGTTTGAGAATAAAGGCTCATGGTTCGATCCTATCTCCCAAAGCTGGCAGAAGAGAGGTACACACTACAGTATAATGGGTGTGATGCCTATGAAACCCTTAGATATAAATGAAGTCTATATAAATGATCATAAAATTAACCTAGTTCCTCAATTTATGTATCTTGGAGAAATTATCACACATAACTTAAAAGAAAAAGTAACTTGGATAAATAGAACAAATAAAATGAAAAAGGCACAATCTCTAACCTGGTCAACAAAATGCCTATCAATAGCTACTAAGATCCAACATTATAAAACTGTAACTCTCCCTGAAGCCGCTTATGCTTGTGAAACACTGTTCCAAATTAAAAATAAACAAAGAACTGATCAGCTCCTCAAAACGGAAAGAAGAATCATTAGAACGTGCATAAATAAAAAGTATCAGGTTGAGGGAGTCTGGAGGATTCTCCCAAATGAAACTGTCTATCGTGAGATTGATCCAATCACCAGCACAATGAAGAAGAAAAGAATTTCATATTTTTTTCACATCTTACGGCTTCCAGAAAACAGAATTGTATGCCAACTGGTGATGAGAAATCTAGGAAAGAAAACTGGAGGAAAATGGATCCAAGTAATCCAACAAGATCTCAAAGCAATTGGACTCAAGATAACAGATGCCGAGTAGAAAAATAAAATTAACATCATTCTTAAAACTCACAAATTTTCTGCAGAAATGACACATAGAAAGCCTATGGAGATTTCAGATGAGTTGAGAAAATCCCGATCTGAAAGAATGAAAGAGCGCAAGAACCAAGCAGTACTACCTTCAAAGAAGAAGTGATTGTGGAACGACTCAAGTGGTCCAATGTGACCAATCAAGATTAATAATAATAATAATAATGGGTGTGATGGACATGTACCAGTAGATCTATACAAGGGATCTCTAAATGGGGAAAACACCTACAGAAAGTCCCCGAAGCACCTGGAAGTGATAACTGGGAGGAGCGGGCTCAAGATCGAAAAGGAAGAGAGTTGTGAGATCGGCACGGGAACTTCACGTCCCTCAGAAGCCATACCTACAACAGTTCCACATGTTAAGCACACGAGAAGCTTGCCACGGTGGGTGAGTGGTTATCATGTCGGTCTACTAACCCCAAGCTTGCAGGTTCGCTCCTGGCCGTGGTAAGTGATTTTTGAAAGGCGGCAAAAATAACGACACCATGTCATACGATGTTGGCATGTCAAAGAACCCATTTGAATTCAGTAGGCCGTGTTCATAATGGCAAAATTAATCTCGGGAGTTTCCGCCAACACAAAGTTCCTCATTATTTTCTCTAGATATCTAACCTCCTTGACTTTCATAGTGCTTCAAGGAACAATGAAATTCGACATGCAAGCCACCCTTTGGGTGTCACATAACAAAGCTTGCACCCGGCACCCGGGGCCATACGATATTACTATTATTATCAAACGAGAAGCCCTATCTTCATATAATTCTGAAAGCATTTTGCCCATCCCTTGGCGTGAGGGTGGGTCATATCAAAACTTCTTTCAGACAAACGTTTTAGGTAATGTTTAGAGCAGCGTTTCCCAAACTGTGGTATGCGTACCACTGGAGGTACGCTTCTACTGCTGCAGTGGTACGCAGTGATGTTACGAAGAATTTAAAAATATGAAATATAAACACCTTGTTATGTTGCTGGAGGCCAAAGGCAAGGAGCATTTTTATGAATTTAATTGTAATTCATAAGTAAGGCAAAGTTTTTCAAAAATGGCTCGTGTGAATGTTTGGGTTGAGAGGCGTGCAGACTATGCAGACATAGCTGACAAAGCAGGTTAGATTTTTACTGCCTTTCACTACTTCGTACTTGTGTGAGACTGCATTTTCTTCACTTGTTTATCTCAAGAATAAATACCGGAATAGGCTCCTTACAGTGGGAAACAATCTTCGTTTGAGACTCGGCAATCTTAAACCAGACATTCCTAAGTTGGCTTCTAATCTTCAAGCTCACCCTTCACATTGAAGTTGTTAGTTGAACTTGGGTTTTTATGTTTAATTATTATGCGTTTTTTATTAATATTATTTGTACAGTGTCATTTTGAATGTTTCAATTGAATATTTATTGTAAAAAATAATAAAACAACTGGACACACTTTTTATTATTTGAACTAAAAAGTCTAACTCTAACAAACACAATTTACAATCCATCTTTTGGTCCACTACGTAGTGGTGATGTAGTTACTATATCTCCCAACCATTAGGTGGTACGCGAGAGATTCTCATCGCTTAAAGTGGTACACACACACAAAAGTTTGTGAAACACTGGTTTAGAGGACTATTGAACATTTTAAATGGATTTGGTAGTGTGCCTATTAAGGGACGTATGGTATTTTTCCTCTCAAAACTCCATTTGCCCTCTCCTTTGGTCAATGCTTGGTGGTTTCAAAAACCTTAACTGAGATAAGCATTTGTAATTTTATCTGTAGAGGTCATGATCTAAAAAGAGGACAGCGAGTGCGATATTAACATACTACATCATTTCCAGATTTTATTTCATCTTTACCAAAGGTATTTTGGGTAATATTAGTAGTTAGAGATTCCCCCCAGCATTTGGTCTCCTCCTGTGTTAGAGGAAATGCCAGTTACATCTCTACTTAGTATCAAACAAAGTCCCCGATTCTTGGATGTCACGGGTAATCTCGAGAACCACTGGATGGATTTTGATGAGGTTTTCACCATTCTGTAAAGGATATCTCGAGCAAGGTTTCTGTAGAAAAACAATCCTTTATGACCAAAGAAAGCCAAGCAGTATTTTTATTTATTTATTTTATCGTATGGGTTTTAGTGCCGGGAGTGTCTGAGGACATGTTTGGCTCGCCAGAGTTAGTAGCTGTTTCTAAGCGGACACCCAACGGGTGAGCTACAAGTGAGGAGTGTTGTCTGGGGAGGCAAGTGTGCGTGTAAGGACGAGGAATTGGAAAGTAGCGGCTGTGGCCTATAGTTAGGGACCAACCCCGGCATTTGCCTGGAAGGAAGATGGGAAACCACAGAAAACCATCTTCAAGGTTGCCGACGGGAGGATTTGAACCTCTACACCTCCCGGATGTGAGCGACAACCACGGCTAACTCACCCGGTCCAAGCAGTAACGATTTCCGTGAATCAAGTCGAAGAAAATTCTGCCGTCCGTGCACCTTTTAAGCTAACCCTGGGTAAACCGTTAAAAATATGGTAAGAGTTCAGAAGAGGTACTTTCACTCCAAAATTCTTAAAGTACTGAAATTAATCAAATTACCTGAATTATTAGTTGGGAAAGTATCTGGAGATAGATGTTTACTCCTCTGCTGTCCGTAACGCACCCAGCCATCCCAAATATGATCACGACTTACATAGACGACTAGCTGAAGTACCCGTGCTTCGCTACGTGTCATAAATAAATTAAAATGTGAAAGTGACAGTTAAAACAGGGGATAGGCGAGGTGCTGCGCAGAGGGAGATTAAGGATGGAACATTTTGTCCAACTACACCGTTCGGCGTTGACCGTGTTTTATAGCACAAATTTAGGTTTTACTCGCTAACCGTTGGAGATACCTTTCGGATAGAAAATGTAATTTTAAACCTCGTATATGCCATCAAAAGTTTGCTATTTCTTAGCGTTCACTTTTTATTTGAAATAGAAATATGAAAGTTTGAAACCAAAGGGTGTAGTGATGTCACTAAAATGGTCGCCATAGAGCAAAGTATTGAAATCAAAAGGAGCCTATATGTTAACCAGGTAAATCAGCTACTTCCATGTAAAATTCATGTAAGTCGGACCAGTGGTTCTTGCGTGATTGAGTAATACACAGACACACACCATTTCATTTTTAGCCTCGCTTCGCTCGCGTCATAGTCGTGTCATATTGTTATTCAATGACATGCAGGTTTAACCCCGTTAACACCCCTTTAGAACCTGAATATCCAAAAATCCCTCCTTAGTAGACTTTTTCGACACACAATAAACATATCCCCTTCTTCTAACTTCAATAGTTTTGATTGGTCGATGAGAGTGAACATCCAAAAATCCTTCCTTAGTGGACGTTTTTCTTCCAGAATTTCACCCCTCCCTATATGCCCCTTAAATTGGATTTATGAAAAAAAAAAAAAAAAAAAACGGTCGAACACCTACTTATTTTAATTATTTATTCATTTATTTATTTTTAAGCTGATTGGAACTCGGAGAAAATCAAACTATGTCTATGTCGTTTAAGAGATACACACTCTGTTAGGAATCTTTCAACCCCCACTTTTCATCCCTTTCACCTCATAATATACACCACATCGAAAAACCATTAGACATGTGTCAGCTTATTTTAAATGATTAGTATATATGCCAAGTATCACATCCCCAAATGAAACCACTCATGAGATATTGTTATTCAATGAAATGCACGTTTACCACCTTAACACCTCATTAGAACCTGAATATCCAAAATTCTTTCCTTAGTGGACGTTTTCGACATACAACGAACTTATCCCCAAAATTTCATGTTTCTAGCTTCAATAATTTTGGCTGGGCGATGATGAGTGAGTGAATCAGTCAGGACATTTTCTTTCATTAATTTTTGAGAATTTCACCCCTCCCCAAG
This sequence comes from Meconema thalassinum, assembly GCA_946902985.2. Classification (NCBI taxonomy): domain Eukaryota; kingdom Metazoa; phylum Arthropoda; class Insecta; order Orthoptera; family Tettigoniidae; genus Meconema; species Meconema thalassinum. The sequence continues at coordinate 344,231,649 of OX336395.1, forward strand.
AACCCCTTAAATTGGATTTATGAAAAGAAAAACGGTCGAACACCTATTTACTTATTTAAAGCTGTTTTCCCCCTGAGTTTGATGAGTAAGTAAGCCAATTAGTTAGGACACTTTCTTTCCTGTTTTTTCCCCCCCGAATTTCACTCCTCCCCATGGGCCCCTTAAATTGGATTTATGAAGAAATGGTCGAACACCTATTTACTTATTTTTAAGCTGCTTTTTCCGCTGAATTTCAAACTTATCGCCTATGTTGAATAAGAGATACAGTGCATGCTCCGTTAAGAATCCTTCAATCCCCAATTTTCTCCCCTTTCACCTCATAATATACACCATATCGATAAACCCTTAGACATATGTCTGCTTATTTTGAATGCTTAGTTTGTATGCCGAATATCACATCCCCAAATGAAACAACTCGTGAGATATTGTTATTCAATGAAATGCAAGTTTAACCCCCTTAACACCCCTTCAGAACATGAATATCCAAAAATCCATCCTTAGTGGACTTTTTCGACTTACAACGAACATATCCCCAAAATTACAAGTTTCTAACTGCAATAGGTTTGCTGGGGGACGATGAGTGAATATCCAAATATCCTTCCTTAGTGGACTTCTTTCCCCAGAATTTCATCCCTCCCCATGAGCCCCTTAAATTGGATTATGAAAAAACGATCAAACACCTATTTACTACTTTTTCAATCTGATTTTTCTCCCTGAGATTCTTACTTTTTGCCTCTGTCTTTTAAGAGATACTTGCTCCGTTAAGAATCCTTCAACACTCACTTTTCACACATACACCTCATAATGTACACCACATCGACAAACCCTCAGACATGTGTCTTCTTATTCTTAATGATGAGTTTATATGCCTAGTATCCCATCCCAAAAGAAACCAATCGGGAGATATTGTTATTCAATTAAATGCAAGTCTACCCCCTTAACACCCCTTTAGAACCTGAATATCCAAAATTCCTTCCTTAGTGGACGTTTTCGACATACAACGAACATAGCCCCTTAATGTCATGTTTCTAACTTCAATAATTTTGGCTGGGGGATGATGAGTGAGTGAGTGAGTAAGTCAGGACATTTTCTTTCAATTATTTTTCAGAATTTCACCCCTCTCATGAACCCTTTAAATTGGATTTATGGAAAAAAAAAAAAAAAAAAAAAAAAAAAAAAACGGTCGAACACCTATTTACTTATTTTTGAGCTGTTCTTCCCCCCTGAGTTTGATGAGTGAGTAAGTTAGGACACTTTCTTTCCTGTTTTTTTCCCCCAGAATTTCACCCCTCTCCAAGGGCCCCTTAAATTGGATTTATGAAAAAACGGTCGAACACCTGTTTACTTATATTTTAAGCTCTTTTTTCCCGCCAAATTTCAAACTTCTCGCCTATGTCGTTTAAGAGATACACGCTCCGTTAAGAATCCCTCAACCCCCAATTTTCACCCCTTTCACCTCATAATATACACCACATCGATAAACCCTTAGACATATACAATTTTCATAAGAAAATATGTCTGATTCTTTTAATGATTAGCTTATATACCGAATATCACATCCCCAAAGAAACAACTCATGAGATATCGTTATTCAATGAAATGCACGTTTACCCCCTTAACACCTCTTTAAAACCCGAATAACAAAAATCATTCATTAGTTGACGTTTTTGATATACAGCGAACATATTCCCAAAATTTCATGTTTCTAACTTTAATAGTTTTTGCTGGGCGTGATGAGTGAGTGAGTCAGACAGGACATTTTCTTTCAATTATTTTTACCAGAATCTCACCCCACCCCATGGGCCCCTTAAATTGGATTGATGAAAAAACGCTTGAACACCTATTAACTTATTTTTAAGCTGTCTTTTTCCCCTGAGTTTGATGAGTGAGTGAGTTAGTCAGTCAGTTAGGACACTTTCTCTCCTTTTTTCCCCCAGAATTTCACCCCACCCCATTGGCTCCTTAAATTAATTTATGAAAAAAAACGGTGGAACACCGATTTACTTATTATTTAAGTTGATTTTTTTTCGCTGAGTTTCAAATTTCTCTCCTATGTCGTTTAGGAGATAGGCCTACACGCTTCGTTAGGAATCCTTCAACCCCCAATTTTCACCCCTTTCACCTCATAATAATACACCAAATCGAAAAATCCTTAGACATATGTCTGCTTATTTTTAATGATTAGTTTATATGCCGAGTATCACATCCACAAATGAAACCACTCGTGAGATATTGTTATTCAATAAAATGCAGGTTTAACCCCCTTAAGATCCCTTTAGAACCTGAATATCAAAAATCCTCCCTTAGTGTATGGTTTTGACATACAACGAACATATCCCGAAAATGACATGTTTCCAACTTCAATATTTTTGGCTGGGCGATGATGAGTGGGTGAGTGAGTCAGGACATTTTCTTTCAATTTTTTCTTCAGAATTTCACCCCTCCCGATGAACCCCTTAAATTTGGTTCATCAAAAAAACTGTCGAACACATATAAGTTATACTTATTTTTAAGCAGTTTTTCCACCTGAGTTTGAAGAGCGAGTGAGTCAATCGGTTAGGACACTTTCTTTCCTGTTTTTTTTACCCAGAATTTCACCCCTCCCCATAGGCCCCTTAAATTGGATTTATGAAAAAACGGTCAAACATCTATTTGCTTATTTTTTATGCTGATTTTTTCCCGCTGAGTTTCAAACTCCTCGCCTATGTCGTTTATGAGATACAGGCTCCGTTAGGAATCTTTCAACCCCCACTTTTCACCCCTTTCACCTCATAATATACAACACATCGAAAAACCCTCAGACACGTGTCTTCTTATTTTTAATGATGAGTTTATATGCCGAGTATCACATCCCCCAATGAAACCAATCGGGAGATATTGCTATTCAATGAAATGCAGGTCTACTCCCTTAACACCCCTTTAGAACCTGAATATCCAAAAATCCTTTCTTAGTGGGCGTTTGCGGCCCTTGAGTAAGCTGCATACCAAATTTCATTCCAATCCGTTGGGTGGGTTCTGAGATTTCATGATGAATGTGTGAGTGAGTGAGTGAGTGAGTGAGTGAGTGAGTGAGTGAGTGGTATTTGCAAATATCTAGTAGATAGTGTCAAGTCTTTGTTATGCTATACTCGGTTGACAGTGCTATGTGAGCAGTTGAGTAACTAACGGGATTTCAAGTAAAGATCCTCAATTTCTATACCGGTAGTGCAGAGCGCAACTTGAATCCAGTCGGCCGTGTCTCGACTTGAGCTATGTTGCCATGGAAACTATCTGCCATGCCATTCCTTCAAGCCTGTGCTTGGGTGCAAAAGGGCCGAAATCAGAAGAATGAGAAAGACTATCGAAAATTCATGTAGCCAGCGGTTCCTTCTGGGTCCTAAACTATGTGTATGCAAAATTTGGTTGAGATTGGTGGAACGGTGTAGATTTGTATACGGAACCAACCCACCCACCCACATACATACAGACTTTCACTTTTATATGTAAGATATGCCGTATTGCCGACCCCACGCATTCGGTACTATATCTCATCCGGCACACCAATGGTTTCGCCTAGACCAATAACGGTTAGCTAGCGCGGCCCTAATATGAACATTCTTATTCTTCATAAGATGAACACGACTTATATAGACAATATGCCGTATTGCCAACCACACGCATTCGGTACTATATCTCATCCGGCACACCAATGGTTTCGCCTAGACCAATAATGGTTAGCTAGCACGGCCCTAATATGAACATTCTTATTCTTCATCAGATGAACACGACTTATATAGACAATATGCCGTATTACCAACCCCACGCATTCGGTACTATATCTCATCCGGCACACCAATGGTTTCGCCTAGACCAATAACGGTTAGCTAGCGCGGCCCTAATATGAACACGACTTATATAGACAATATGCCGTATTGCCAACCCCACTCATTCGGTACTATATCGCATCCGGCACACCAATGGTTTCGCCTAGACCAATAACGGTTAGCTAGCGCGGCCCTAATATGAACATTCTTATTCTTCATAAGATGAACACGACTTATATAGACAATATGCCGTATTGCCAACCCCACGCATTCGGTACTATATTGCATCCGGCACACCAATGGTTTCGCCTAGACCAATAACGGTTAGCTAGCGCGGCCCTAATATGAACACGACTTATATAGACAATATGCCGTATTGCCAACCCCACTCATTCGGTACTATATCGCATCCGGCACACCAATGGTTTCGCCTAGACCAATAATGGTTAGGTAGCGCGGCCCTAACATGAACACAACTTATATAGACAATATGCCGTATTGCCAACCCCACGCATTCGGTACTATATTGCATCCGGCAGACCAATGGTTCTCGCCTAGACCAATAATGGTTAGGTAGCACAGCCCTAATATGAACACGACTTATATAGACAATATGCCGTATTGCCAACCCCACGCATTCGGTACTATATCTCTTCCGGCACACCAATGGTTTCGCCTAGACCAATAATGGTTAGCTAGCGCGGCCCTAATATGAACATTCTTATTCTTCATAAGATGAACACGACTTATATAGACAATATGCCGTATTGCCAACCCCACGCATTCGGTACTATATCTCATCCGGCACACCAATGGTTTCGCCTAGACCAATAATGGTTAGGTAGCGCGGCCCTAATATGAACACAACTTATATAGACAATATGCCGTATTGCCAACCCCACGCATTCGGTACTATATTGCATCCGGCAGACCAATGGTTCTCGCCTCGGCCAATAATGGTTAGGTAGCACATCCCTAATATGAACACGACTTATATACACAATATGCCGTATTGCCAACCCCACGCATTCGGTACTATATTGCATCCGGCAGACCAATGGTTCTCGCCTAGACCAATAATGGTTAGGTAGCACAGCCCTAATATGAACACGACTTATATAGACAATATGCCATATTGCCAACCCCACGCATTCGGTACTATATCTCATCCGGCACACCAATGGTTTCGCCTAGACCAATAATGGTTAGCTAGCGCGGCCCTAATATGAACACGACTTATATAGACAATATGCCGTATTGCCAACCCCACGCATTCGGTACTATATCACATCCGGCACACCAATGGTTTCACCTAGACCAATAATGGTTAGGTAGCACGGCCCTAATATGAACACGACTTATATAGACAATATGCCGTATTGCCAACCCCACGCATTCGGTACTATATCTCATCCGGCACACCAATGGTTTCGCCTAGACCAATAATGGTTAGCTAGCGCGGCCCTAATATGAACACGACTTATATAGACAATATGCCGTATTGCCAACCCCACGCATTCGGTACTATATCACACCCGGCACACCAATGGTTTCGCCTAGACCAATAATGGTTAGGTAGCACGGCCCTAATATGAACACGACTTATATAGACAATATGCCATATTGCCAACCCCACGCATTCGGTACTATATTGCATCCGGCAGACCAATGGTTCTCGCCTAGACCAATAATGGTTAGGTAGCGTGGCCCTAATAATAACACCCCTGGTTTTAGTCACGCATCAATATAATCTTTATCCAGGCCAATGGTTTTGCCTGTTATTTCATTATGCATGTGTGGTGTGGTGTATTTCGTATAGGACATGTTAGCAACGGGTGTGACATAGTGTATGACGTCGATGTGTATGTGTCATGGCGGCGGTCGTCAAATGAACAAGGAAAATGATTTATTTACGTAATAAAAGAAATATTTTCGGTGCAGCAGTGACAATTCGAATTGAAATGAACTTCTAATGACTCCCAGAAAGGTGTGTGAATCTTAAATAATACATTCCCAACAGTCAGCCTTGTGCAAGTTGTGAAAACGGAAAAGTACCTGTTCTGAACAATTGCTTAAATATCTATATAACTTACTATGAGTGTAAGAATTGTTCAGCATGAAAAGTTTTACAAAAAAAAGTCCAGGACAGGGTGTCTCTATCTTCAATACTATAAGTTAAGTGTGTTTACGTTTTTATTTCTTCCAACAATCTCCATTCAGTTGAAATTTAAATTACTAGCTTCGGAGCGAGCCTATTACCCCAGCTTCGGCCAGCATCAAACTGTCGAGTCGGGTCAAGTTATGACTTCAGAGAAGAGTATATGCGTTCGTGGTTTCGCTGTTCACTTCGGCTTTTCTGAATTGCGTCTGGAGCCTGCTGTCCGTGCGCCTTTCACGCTTACGCTGGGTAAACTGTTTAAGATACCGGACAAAGCAAACAAAGCTATTGTGATTTGGAACCACGTGGACACTAATAACGCTCCTCAGAAAGGTAAACTGTTTAAGATACTGGACAGAGCAAACAAAGCTATTGTGATTTGGAATCACGTTGACACTAATAACGCTCGTCTGAAAGGAGCAGTATTTGAAAAGAAACTCACTAACCTTTTCTAACATTTCCTGCAGTTTATCAGTTTTCTCCTTTTTCTTTTCTTCATTTTTCTTTTCCTCTTGGGGTTTGATGTGTGTTTTCTTGAATGCAGTGCTATCTGGTGCATATTTGCTCCAAGCTTTGGGTTTCTTTGGGTCACCTGCAACACAAAACAAAGTTATTCACCACAGACGTTGCCATTATTAAGCTCTACCCACAATGCGCAGTCAACAGACGGCAGTTGAAGTCAGACCCGTGTTCTCTTATGGCGTCATTCACAATGTGAAGTTGCATGTCGGTAGTAGGTAGTTGACAATCGGCAGCGTGTGGTCGGCTGTCGCCAATTTTATCTTTGACAGCCAACTGCATATTTAAGAGCTAATCAGAAAAGATCACAAGCTGACGTCACTTGGTCATTTTCCCGCTCGTCATCAGCTATGTAGTTGACTAGTTGTATTCGCGGTAGGCCTATATTCTTCTTGGGATAGAAGATATATCAATATCTTGTGAGGGAACGCCGTTGGATGTATGACATGTGTGAGCCCAAGTATTTAAAAGGAAACAGTTCATTGATTATAATGTTTTCCTTTGTAGCAAATGTAATGCAGCCGAAGGTAACGCTGAATGAGAGCTCATTGTACGATAAAATTTCCGAAAGTAGGGCCTACCGGTACTGAAATTAGCCAAAATACATTTTCTAATGACGAAAAATAAATTAGGAAATGATGTAGTAATAGATTGAACGTGTTGGGAGCCCTCGGGCGTTCAATCAAAAATGACCAGCTACACAAAAACAATTCTGTTCAAAAATCAGTAGGCCTAATTCAGAGTTGGATTTGTTATTAATTATTTACAAGAGGGGATACTGGATGTACGAGTATTTTTCCTCAATTTTAACAATGCTGTACCAGTTATCAGCAATAAAAATAAACCCTACAGCTCCAAGTCATCCATCCTTGCAAATTTTACGTTAGGTTATCGACAATTGACAACTTTCTCAAGGAATAAATGAAAATCAAGTTATTATTTACTCCTAGCATTTTAACGACTGCGCATTGTGGATGGCTAGGTTGTGAACTACCAGACTTCTGACTTCATCTGCCGTTTGCAGTCTGCCCACTACCGTCTACCGACAGTGCATTGTGGGTAGAGCTTTAGCCTTTCAAGATAGCACTGCCAGCGTTTGATGATAACAGCAGCAGGAGCCTTGAGGGTGAGCAGAGGGATGGGGGTTCGGGGTTGGGGGGGAGCCTGCACATGCTACTTGTGCTAGAAGTTATAATAACCCACACAAAATAAAAAAAATAAAAAACTAGGCTAGGCTACTTAAGGGAATACATACCTAATGCAGCACATAATTCCACTGTTATCCTTGCCGACTTGATACAGGTATTATTGAAATAATCAACTGCTTCCTGAGCAGCATCTTCAGTCTTGTAGCCAATGAAACCAAAGTGACGGAACTTGCCACCTTTGGTGTATTTAAGCTGTACATCGGTGACAATCCCTTTTTCACCAAATATTTCTCGCAGCTTATCGTCTGTTACCTGTCACATACACACACAAAATTCATAAGATACTGTTTTACCCTCCAAGTTGTGCCTACGAAACCTACAGGGCGACTCATAACCTAAAATAAAATAGCATTGTTAACGTTAGTTACTGTAACACTGTACTATTTATGAATAATATAAATGTTTATATCCGTAACATTGGCACATTATCTCAAATATTAAATGTAATTTGCTGTAGAAGCCCTTAATATGCGTGGCAGAAAATATGGCTAGACTAAAAAATTAAATATTAGCTAACTTTGCAAATGCTTCGGTGGTATCTCATATAAATGACAAAGATTAATGGACTTACGCTTTTTGGAAGATTTTTCACAATTATACGAGACATATTAAGACTAAATAACTAATATTCGTGAAGTGTCATCAGTCATAGACCTCACGTGCGATAACTACGGACGGCGCCATATTTATTTATACACGGTGACCAATGTTAGAGATTGCATTTACCTGCATATGTCAAAGGGAATTTATTTGCCGGAGCATTTCGAAGTCATAATTTATAAATTATGATACGAAGTAAATTAAATTGAATTTAGTAACTTGGAGCTAGAGTATCATTATACGCGTCCCTCTGAAGTTCGGAAAATAGATTTATGGCATGTTAAAGAACCTTACACTAATTAAACCTGTGTGAAGCTAAATTGTAGGTTAAACATTTGACAAACGCTCCGAGGTTCCTCCGTGGCTTAGGCGGCAGCACGCCGGCCTCTCACCGCTGGGTCCGTGGTTCAAATCCCGTTCACTCCATGTGAGATCTGTGCTGGACAAAACGGAGGCAGACAGGTTTTTCTCCGGGTACTCCGGTTTTCCCTGTCAAAATTTCATTCCAGCATCACTCTCCACTATCATTTCATTTCATCTTGTCATTCATTTAATCATTGCCCCAGAGGAGTGCGTCAGGCCTCGGCAGCCGGCACAGTCCATATCCTCGCCGCTAGATGGGGGCTGCATTCATTCCATTCCTGACCCGGTCGGAGACTGGAAGCAGGCTGTGGATTTTCATTTCATTTTTCTGAGGTTCCTACTTGGTTCCTACGTTCGTTGCCAGGAGCCGACTGCGGTGGCATCTGGTAACCAAGTTCTGAACTAGTAGTCGTTGACGGTGGCGTTTGGCGGCAAAATAGGAACTACTTCAAAAACAAGTAGTTCCGTGAAGAACTATACAGCCTATTTTCATATATCCTACTTATGTTAACTGCCACAATCAACATACAAAATTTCAGTTTAATTGCTGTAACAGATTCGTAGATATTGAGAACCGTCTAAATATTTCAGATGGTCGCCAGGTTGGATTTTTATTTTTGTGCTATTACATTAAGATTATTGTGTACGTGTGGTATTCAAACTTCAATCGCATGATTAGAAAACAAGAAGTAAAAACGAGATTTTAAAATTACGCACAGCAGCCAGCTTGTGATAATGCAAACCATTGAAATAAATTAGATGCCAGTGGATCAACATTTGTATAAGCATTTAACGTGCAACGTTTCACGGCACTCGGATAGTTAATTCGCGAGAAAAGTCCATTTAAATATTTATACTTCGCGTCACCACCATGTTGGATTTGTGCTCACCAGGTTCCTGAAAGTCCTATAGGTGAACATATGTTCATAGTCCCTCTGAACATTAAAAAATTCAGTTTGGTTGCTGTAAAAGATTCATAGATATTGAGAACCGTCTAAATATTTCGGGAGCTCACCATTTAGGAGGTTTATGTGTATAGGCCATAGAGTTATGTACCATTCAAGGACAATTATTTCCTAGGTTCATTATTCAAACTTTCACTTCGATCGCATGATTACGACACAAGAAATTAAAACTTAATTTTAAAATTTCGCACAGCCGCCATCTTGAGGTTATGTAAGCAATTGAATTAAATTAGATGGCAGTGCATTACAATCTGCAAAATCAATTACTGTACCACACTTCACTGCGCTCAGAGAGTTAAATCACGAGAAACGTCTATTAAAATATTTTAAATTCGCTTGGTCGCCATGTTCGTTACGTACTTTACAGGTTTATGACATATACATAGGTATACCTGTATCAGTACCCTTTATCACCGTACAAAATTGCAGGGTGATATCTGTAATAGTTTCGGAGATATAGAATGTCAGTGAAATATTTCGCACAGCCGCCATTTTGAGGTTATGTAAACAATTGAACTAAATTAGACTCCAGTGCATTACAATGTGTATAAACATTTGCTGTACCAAGTTTCATTACATTTAGATAGTTAAATCGCGAGAAAAGTCTATTTAAATATCTCAATTTCGCTTGGCCGCCATGTTGGTTTTGTAGTCACCAGGTTTTTGAAAGTCTCATAGGTGAACTTCTAGTAGTGCCCTTTATCACCGTACATAATTTCAGGGCGATATCGGTAATAGTTTCGGAGATATTGAATGCTAGTGAAATATTTCGCACAGCCGCCATGTTGGATTGGAGAGACGTAACAAAATTTGAATGGCACGGTCGAGGTCGCCGGGAATAGTGCTATGAACTTCCCGAGTTTCATTGAAATCGCTCCAGCCGTTTCGATTTTATTAGGGGGGGGGGGGGGGACACACACACGAATCACACACACACACACACACACACACACACACACGCGCACACACACACGGACAAAAGGTGATCTCATAAGCCTATTTTTTCAAAATTGAAAATAGGCTAAAAATGTCTGCAGTCCTTACTTGAATTGAAAACAGAAGCACACACTAATACAGCCATCACAATTAACACCGGTTATCAGACAGATTCTACTCACACCCAAAGTACACGGGGCTACATGATCGCGTTGTTGCAGCACCTGAACTAAGGAACCAACTAACCAAGTTCGAAAAATGTAGATATTTTATGCACAAGTGTAGCCTTTCTTAAAAAGGCCTAACATATGTTCATTAAAAGACATCACCGCCACTAGGGATGATTGCAACCTCTTGCTGAACTCCATGAGGAGTAACTTTTTTTTAATTTAGTCAATTTACCCTCTAGGTTGGTGGTTCCCACGGACTCAGCGAGGGAACTCACCACTACCGCCTCTATGGACAGTGTCCTGGAGCCTGGAACATCTGGTCGGGAGGGATACAACTGGGGAGGTGTGATCAGCACCTCGCCCAGGCGGCCTCACCTGCAAAGCGAACAGGGGCCTCATGAGGGATGGAAGATTAGGATGGATAGGCGAGGAAGAGGGGAGGAGGCGGCCGTGGCCTTACAGTAGGTACCATCCCGGCATTTGCCCGAAGACGAAGTGGGAAATCACGGAAAACAACTTCGAGGATGGCTGAGATGGGAATCGAACCCCCTCTACTCATTTGGACCACCCGAGGCTGAGTAGACCCCGTTCCAGTCCTCATACCACTTTTCAAATTTCGTGGCAGAGCCGCGAATCGAACCCAGGACCTCCGGGACGGCAGCTAACCATGCTGACCACTACGCTACGGAGGCGACAGGAGTAACATATGCTCTGCAATTATCCACAACAATTAATTGTTATCGGGAGCTACTATTCTAAAAAGAGAAATGATCCAATATACGGTATCCATATCCGCTTGCCCAGCCATTTAGCCTACAGATTACGGGGTGACGCATCGCCAGCGCGTCGAGACCCCTCAGCCGTTAATCTTGGTCTCCGTGACCAGGGTGCTGTCTCACTGTCAGACAGTTACTTAATTGTCCACATGAGGCTGAGTGCACCCATTACGTCAGTTTCTAAAATCACAGACGGAGCCGGCAATAGAACCCGGGACCTCCGGATGCGAGGCAGGCTCGCTACCCAACGCCACGAGGCCAGCGCAGAGTGGGTCAAAATCAAAATCTAGGGGGGACAACAAATTTATTTTTACGTTTTAATCATGAATTTAGAGTGAAAGCAACGTATATAGTTTGTTTACTTCATAATAAACATCAGTTAAGACCTTTTTTAAGCTACGTCTACACATGCAAGAAATTGTCTATGACTAGGAGTTGGATAGAGCATTCAGTTATCTCTTCAGAACAATTTTCTACCCCTAATTTACTTTTAACAAAGTCACAAAGTTCCACTTTTGACATAATCGTCGAACCCAGTGCTTCAAACAGTTGTAAACGTGTGAGAACTGGTTGCGCGGCATCTTCTAAAACGTAAAATAACAAAGTAAGTTGCAAAAAGATGCAAAAAATCTTATAACAGGCGTAAACCACAAGACTTGATCTACATTTTAACATTAAGTAGAAAGTGACGCAGAGTGACGCGACGTACCAAAAATCTAAGTGAAAATTTAATTTTAAAAATAATAGTTAAATATTATATAATGCAAATATAGGTATAATTACGTCGGCTTCGGTGGCGTAGTCGGTATCATGCTGAACTGCTATGCCCAAGATAGCGGGTTCAAACCCGGCCGAAGTCGTCGGATTTTTTAAGAGCGTTAAAACTCCTTCAGTATGCCTTCCTTCGGAGGGGAAGTAAGTAGATTTATGGCATGTAAAAGATCCTTTCACAGACTAAACTTGTGTAAAGCAAAATTGTTAGATTATGTTTCGTCAGAACGCTCTATCAAAGTTCCAACGTTCACCTCAAGGTATCATTGATATCTGGTGGCGAAAGTTGGAACTACTTGAAATTGAACGGAACTCGTAGCTCACCCTTTAGGGTGTCCGCTGGAAGCAGCTACAGACTCAGGCGAGCCGAACATGTCCTCGGACACTCCCGGCACTAAAAGCCATACGATAAATAAATAAATAAATAAATAAATAAAAGCTATAATTACGAAACAATTACGCCCATTAATAACTGAAACGCGTTACAAAGATCATACCTTCAGTTGTATGTTCCATCTTAAAGCATCACACTAACCACAAAGACAATCAAACCACAGCCACTTACATTCACCCTCCAATTCAGACTGCTCGAACAGTGGTGACAGATTTACACTGAGATACGTTTATATCCCAGAATAGTGAGCGGCAATTACATGAGAATGCTGTAGAAGTAATAAATTTTGATTTTTAATTATGAAAATAAATAATTTTGTTGTCCTAGATTTCGATTTTGACCCACTGTGCAGCTTCCTATATATAAGACTATCGGTGGAACCCTCAAATCTGAAATCCCATGTGGAATACACATTTCTAGCAATTTGATGTGGAATGTACACGTTGAGGAATCTAGGTGTAAGGCATATATAATTCTGGGATTTGCAAGACGTAATCTTCTGGGATTCAGAAACGGTGCACTCCGAGCGGTGTATCTCTCCACGATACGGCCCATTCTTCTATATGGACTTCCTGCCTGGCATCCCACTACAGAGGAAAACATGAGGAAGGTACTGTCCCCGTGCCAGCTCTGAGGACCTGGCAGGAATGTGGAGTGGAGTGAGTAAGCCAGTGATGACGTAGCACTGTACTATACTATGAAAAAACATGTAGCCTACTGACCTTAGAGCCGGCCCCGTGGTGTTGGGGTAGAACACCTGCCTCTCACCCGGAGGCCCCGGGTTCGATCCCCGGCTCCGTCAGGGATTTTAAAACTGACGTGAGGGTTGGAACGGGGTGCACTCAGCCTCGTGAGGACAATTGAGTAGCTGTCTGACAGTGAGACAGTGCCCCGGTCACGAAAACCAAGATTAACGGCCGAGGGGACCCGACGCGCTGACCACGCGTCACCCCAAAATCTGCAGGCCAATTGGCTGGGCAGCGGTCGCTTGGTAGGCCTAGGCCCTTCAAGGGCTGTAGTGCCACGGGGTTAGGGTTAGGTTTTACTGACCTTAGAGTAGCGGTGTTGCTAATGGAGAATCCGGAAACCGATTTGTTTTGCTACTTTTCGTAATGAAGTGTGTGACCAAGGAAAAGTTATTTTGCCTTGTATCACAGGCAGTAGTTTTGGAATGGTAGGAAAACGTTTTTCTTCCACATAAAACGCTTGAATAGCACGACGAATTACACATTTATCAAAATCATCAATGTTCACTACAGTGTGTGATGGCCTAGTATTTCGTCTCTTACCCGGAGTGGACAGCACAATACCCTCGCCACTTTCACCCAATTCCCTCGTTTCCTTCCGTATCTTTTTAATAAAAGATTCGGACACTCCAGCAAAGTGAGCAGCTCTTCTTGTCGCCTAGTTTACTGTGAAAGCAAAACGTTTGTTTTCAGCCTCTTCATCACAATTTAAAAGAATGTTACTTATGATACCACGACCCGCAGAATGCACAACTTTATTTTTCTTTCGCACCGACAAAACACTATGAGAACCATACAGTCAAAGTCTATGTCTTCACTGAGGTAGTATAAGCCTAAGCATGGCCCGGAATTCCCTCGCTCACTCATCGTTCCCGCTCCTCTTACCTCATACCCCGTGTCCTCAGAGCAGGCGCGGGGACAGTAAGTGCAGTCCAACGTCGAGCAGAGCGACTCATTTACAAACAGGGTAACAAAGTGTTGACAAAACCATTAACATCCATCAATGACTTAATGTAACCAAATATATCTCACTCAGGGCCGGACTTAAGAGTATGCCGCCTATAGGCTAAAGTCCATTTGTTCCCCCTTAATACATTTGCTTAATACATTTGTTTTATACAACAAAAGTATAGAGTTCATTGGCATTTTCATCTTTTTTAAAAGTTCATTTAGTTTAGATAAAACTAAAAATGTCATGGCTTACATAATAAATGTTATAATGAAATTAGTTATCTACTTGTTTTTTTACTCACTTCTTTTAAGATTCGTTAAAAAATGAAATGGGTTTCGAACGTTTATTAGGTAGATTTCATTAGAAAGCTAACTATTGCAATGGGTACCATGTTTCGACTTCCGGAAAATTTCGACATATCTTCACGTTTCACATCCCCTAGACCCCAAAACCACCGTCAGTTAAAAAGTTTATATATAATTTATGTATATATGTATCTATATATACCGGGTAATTCACCTAAAACTTGCACTGTAAATATTTCTGAAATGGAAGGTGATATTGATATGCGGTTTTAACCTAATGAAATTGTAACCAAGGGCTCGTATTTGTAGCTGATACACTGATTTTTATAATTTTTAGAAAGTGGTTTTATTTACAACAATTACAATTTTTTAAATGGAACAATACTCATTGACATTAAAAAAAATAAAAGTAGAACACATTGGAATTCCAATGGTGTCTTTTGCACGATTCTAGTGCAAGTAGTTTACGAGATATTGTTATTTGTACACAATGGGACAATGCCTAGGACAAACTAAAGAAAAACAAATGTGAATGAAGTAATTCTGTGGTTTCTGACAAGTACAGTGTACCCTCAAAGCTTGTGTTCAAAATGACGACCACCAGCCTCAATACAAGCTTCCAGTCTGCTATGTAAAGATTGCTGCACACGTTCTAGCATTTCAGAGGAAATTTCAGCGCAGGCAGCAGTAATACGCCGTTTCATATCATCTGGTTTCTGCACAAAGTATCAACGCGAAATTCCATTCTTCGCAAGTTATGTGGTACCAACTGGGGAATGCAAGCTCAAACAATGAGAACTACTGCTTTAGCACTGAGCTACTCTGCAGCAGAATATGCATGCCCTGTTTGGTATAGATCATGTCATGCCAAACAGGTAGATATTGCTTTAAATGAAACTTGTCGGCTTATAACTGGTTGCCTAAGATCTACACCTTGTGACAAGTTATATTGCTTGGCTGGCATTGCTCCCCCAGATATTAGACGTGAAGTAGCTGCCAAACATGAAAAATCTAAAGTAGAAGTTTCCCAGACACATCCTCTACATAATTATCAACCTGCTCAACAACGATTGAAATCTAGGCGAAGTTTCCTACACTCTACTGAGTGCCTGTTGGATTCACCTCAATCATCAAGGCTAACTTCCTGGAGATCCAGAAACAATAATCTCAACGGATGGATGGTTCCATCTGAAACTCTTCCTGCCGGTTATGAAGAGTCGTGGCCTACATGGAAGAGTCTGAACAGGCTGCGGTCTGGGGTCGGTCGATCTAAGACCAATATGAAGAAGTGGGGCCTTTCCGATGAGTCAACCTTTTGCGCCTGCGGAGAAGAACAAACCATGGCGCACCTTCTCCATTGCAACTCCTGCCCTCTCATTTGCACTATGCAGGATGTAGTTCAGGCCACACCAAATGGACGAGATCTTGCCAAATTTTGGTGCGATGTAATTTAATTGTTATTTTGAAAGTACCTTTAGTGTGTTTTTATTTTAAAAAAGTTATCTATGCTAATTTTACATGATGTATTGCTTCTGATACGAATAAATAAAATATCATCTGGTGTAGTTGGTATGTCCTTGTAGACAGTGTCTTTTAGCTTCCCCCACAGAAAAAAGTCTAAAGGAGTCAAATCTGGTGAACGGGCCGGCCAAAGTACAGGTCCCCTTCGTCCAATCCAACGATTTGGAAACAATCCGTGAAGATAATCTGTAGTAATTCGTGCACTATGGGCCGGACAGCCATCATGTTGATACCACAGGTTCCTCCTAGTCTGAAGCGGAACGTCTTCTAACATCTGTGGAAGATGGTCTGTTAGGAGGTTGAGGTACTTGCACGAATTCAGTGTTCCTTCTACGAAAAAGGGACCTATGATGTGATGGTTCACTATTCCACACCAGACGTTTACACTCCATGGACGCTGTCGTTCTACTTGACGCAGCCAACGGGGATTTTCAACAGACCAATAGTGCATGTTTCTAAGATTGACTTGGCCACGATTAGAAAATGCTGCTTCATCAGTAAACAAGATACATGACGAATCTGGAGTATCACGTCTTAATGCCCATGTACAAAAGTTAACACGATTCTCAAAATCATTACCATGCAGCACTTGATGGAGAGAGATGTGATACGGATGGAACTTATGACGATGGAGAATGCGTAGTACACTTGCCTGATTCATACCGCTTCCATGTGCAATTGCACGGGAACTAATTTGTGGATCTACTGCAACAGCAGCCAGAACCTTAATTTCTCCCTCTTCTCCAGTCACTTGTTTGTCTCTGTTACGTTTTCTAGGCGTTATACTACCACTTTCACGTAATTGATTGAAAAGGTTCACAAATAATTGCCGAGATGGTTGACGTCTAATGGGATATGTTTCCGCGTACACGGTACAAGAACGAACGGCATTCTTCCTACATTCGCCATAAACCATGAGCATGTCGGCTTTTTCTGCAAGGTAAATATCATCCTGCAAGCACGTCCTACTACTTGAAGTATCACACAATAACTGACTGGAAAGTCGCAGTGCACTCAGTGTACACAAACCACAACCTCAACAAACATAACAACATCGTAACCTCGCCACTAAGCACTTGGTTGTTAGTGCGTACAATTTTCGAATAACAATCAATATCTCGTAAACTACTTGCACTAGAATCGTGCACAAAACACCATTGGTATTCTAATTTGTTCTACTTTTATTTTTTTAATGTCAATGGGTATTGTTCCATTTAAAAAATTGTAATTGTTGTAAATAAAACCACTTTCTAAAAATTATAAATATCAGTGTATCAGCTACAAATACGAGCCCTTGGTTACAATTTCATTAGGTTAAAACCACATATCAATATCACCTTCCATTTCAGAAATATTTACAGTGCAAGTTTTAGGTGAATCACCCTGTATATATCACTTTCTTGTGGACACGATAACTACCGCAATTTTGCACCAATCAATTTGATTTTTTTTTACATAATATGTATCCCTATAAAATCTCGGTCTAGTTCGTTAATGGGCACAATCGGTCAACGGGGGTGAAAATGGGGGTCATTTTTCGAAAAAGTGAAATATCGCTATAACTCTCTTAATATTTGAAATATCGAATCCATTCAAAGTTCATACTATGTGTTGAATAAGGCCAAAAAATTTATGTTAGAAGAGTTTTTTGATAGCACCAACCATTGTCCAAAGGGGTGGGAAAAAGTGGGTTTTTCGGGAAACATTGCTCATATCTCTCTTAATAGGCACAATATCAAAACCGTACAAAATGGACAATATTCCCCTAATAATTACCTAAAACTTTTGTCTGAAAGAATTTTTGATATGACCCACCATTACGCCAAGGGATGAGAAAAGTGATTTCGGAATTTTAAGAAAATGCCAAGAGCTATCAGAGGTTGCCATGACAACACTACTAAATTGATGAGGGATGAGCCATCAGACGTTGCCATGACAACGCACTTGCACGCGATCACATTCAGTTTTCCATCTGACTAAGTGAGAAGCGGCCTCGGTGATGAAACTGGTAGTATGCTGAACTTCTATGTCCAAGTTTGCGGGTTCAAAGCCGGCCGAAGTCGTCGGATTTTCTAAGAGCGCTAAAAATCCCTCAGTATGCTTTCCTTTGGAAGGAAAGATCCAACGTTCGTTGCGAGTTGCTGGTTGTGGTGGCATCTAGTAGTCAAGTTCAGAGCTAGGTGTCGTTGACGGTAGTATCTGGTAGCAACATTAGGAACTACTGCTTGAAATTGACCATCTGCAGTCCTTACCTGAATTACAGACTAATACAGCCATCACAATTCACACTGTTTATCGGACAGATTCTACACTCACCCAAAGTACACGGGGTTACATGACCGCGTTGTCGCAGTCCCTAAACTGAGGAACCAACCAAAATCTCTGCGGGAGATATAATTTTGTGTGAAGAAGTAACAGATCGTTACATAGTTACACATCAGTGTCGAAACCTTGCATAAGGACAGTGTGACCACAAGTATAAAAATGTACCCCAAATGACAAGAAGGTTACCGTCCCCATAAGGCAATAAAATGTTTAAAATATGCATAAAATGACGAAAAACAAAGTTAATTAAGCTCCAATTATAAAATACTTTCTCGCAATAAATGAGGTCTGATCCTTCTACGAAAACGTGCATTTTCTGCCTATTTTCGCCTATCCCCAAGTTTGCCCGATGAAATCTACCTCCGCCTTCCAGCGTGCCGAGAGGACTTTTTTTAGTCGATTACCCTCCAGGTTGGTGGAACCCACGGACTCAGCGAGGGAACTCAACACTTGGTGTATTCTTTGGAATACACGGTAATATAGAGTAAGCTTTTGCTTCTCTTTGCTTTAGTTCATCCCTTCCTTTTTTTCTCAAACACCAACAGTGATCTTCTGATTTCTCCTTGTTGGTTATGTCTCTCATGTTACCTGTAAGTCTGTTCTAGATATATATCTTCCATGACCCACCTAGCGTCATCTAGCAGCGAATCTCTGAAGTTCCTCAATTATTCCCTGTACAAGAGGACTTCCTTATCAATCTAGCCACCAGATCTCGTCGCCATCGTCAGCTATCATCTCCGTGATCAAGAGAACTTCGTCTACTTTTTCACCCTCCAGGCTGCGCTAGTGACTCCTACTATCAACTCTTTGAAGACCATTTCATCAAGAAGATCTTTTTTAACTATTAAGTTGGCTATTCTTATATGTATTCCTTTGTCTCCCACCCCCACTCTTTTCCCTTCCCTGGTCCCTTCGAGCTCCGTTGAGCGTGTCTCACTTGTACGTCGGAAGTCGACCTAGTCAGTTAGAGCTTAACTAAAGCTCGCCTCCTCATCTCTAGAGGCAAACTTTTAAATTCTACGCCATGTTAGAATTTTAGTATCAACCGTCAACAGGAACATCGCCTTCGGCATGAAGCAAAGCTAAGTACTACTTCTACGTTCAACTTATTTTAATTAATTTTAAATAGCTAGATGTTTTTTAATGATCATTTTATAGGCAGTGTGAGATTTCTATATTTGGTGCAATAATCATCCTTCGCGGATTTTTCTATGTTGGGCTTTTGTCTATCTAAGCCAATCTTAACATGAAGCATCATTTCTTATGCTTATTAAATGAGAGATTTTCTCACAACGTGGGACACCATTAAATTACCCACTGTCTATAAAATACTTAGCTCGTTCCACCGCTGGACTAACTTTTGCCCTATTCTTCAGTCATGATTGTTCTGGAATTTTCCATGCCGAAAAATTTATCTACGAGTTAAACCTTCTAGTACTTTCCACTCACATATGGGAATACTTTTTCATACTAAGGAATCTTCCTTATTAACTGCTAATCAATATCTAATTTTTCTTCCACCGTTGGGATTTCTTTTCTGTGCAATCAACTATAACCTACAAGTTTCTCAAGCAATAGACTCTCGCATATCTAGTGTAACCAGTCATTTTCCCCCATTGCAATAACTTTCTTTGCCATCGACTTTTTGTGCTACTACAGTGAACTTTTCAACTATATCAACAGACTATAGTGAAAAACAGTGCTTGTTCAACCTTTCATCCGCGTCGCGCTCGTCCGAATACAATAAATACGGCCATGAACACTTTTCCTCAATCCCATTTGATCTTTCCCAAACCCCTTACTAACAAACCAAAATAATAAAATTGCTACTTTAGGTCTTTATTCAATGAGGTGTCACTCTCAATAAGTGCCCTCCCTCACTTGTTCCACGTGCAACGAATTAATTTCCGTAAAACTTCGTGTCTAGTACACGCCTTAAATTATATTGTTTCTACCTTCTAATGAGAGAATCCAATTCTTTCAGCTCATAAATGAGTTATCTCTAGGTTTCACGAAAGGGAAACTTGCCCCATTTTCTCGTGATCCTTACTTAAACATAGGGGTTCTAGAAACTTCCTTTCGATTGTTCTCTTCAGGTTTCACAATAAGTGACCTGCCCTATTTGCATAATCTTCTATGTATAATCATTAAAAGTAATTCAGTATCAATACAAGAAGTTATAGAAACTTCTATTTTATTCTTCCTGCTTTTTGTTGTTGTTACTTTCGAAGTTGTTATTATTTCTAAGACACTTATCTAGAAATCCTTAAAGTACACACCTTGTACTTGATTTATTGTCTAACTTTAATTACGTCAGTCATCTTAAAAATTTTCATTTATTTATCTTCGCCATTTCAAAATCTTGCGAAGATTTTAAAGCATATAAAAGGTTTGAAACCAAAATAATTATTAATTGCCTGGCGCAAGCTTTAGATGCTTTCGGAGGTCTGAGACCCCAATTGTTTATAGAAATTAAAATTATATATTTGTTACAAAAACTACTTCCTTTTGCATTGTTAAATAAATTAAATATTTGTTTTTCGCTTCATCATTTCTCTAACATCACGGTTAGGCAAGATCCTGTCTTCCTTGACCCTTCCCATTCAATAAAAATAAATCTATTGATAGGGTTTTCACCACTTGTTGCATTTGAGCAAGAACTCTTAGTTGGTAACTTAGTAAAGTCTCTCTTAGCTTTAATAGCTAATTCTAACTGGCCAGTAAGGCAAGCATAGCTCGCTACGCCAGCTTCCTGCTAGTGGAGATTCTCTCTAACACTTATGGTTGGTTTTTCAAAATATAAGTGTTTCTCATTGTCTAAACTTTTAGTCGGCGCCTTACTGGGTAAAACCTTAGCCATTTCTAAATGCAACTATTGGCACACTTCCCAAAATTATTCCCAAAGGTATAATTGCTTTATCCCTATCCTTCTTGGAAGCATTTGGTCGCTCTTTAGGAATTCTACAATTTCAAAAACTAAAATATCAAATCTGATTCAAATTATTGGCATTCTTCAAATTACCTGTTTAGAAACAAACTCCTTTGAACAGATACACAATAAATCTTTTACTCTTTGTCTTGCCAGACCACCACCCTTCCCCATAGTAGGCATATGTATACTTGAGAGGGAATACGCTAAAGTAACTTCCTTGCAAACAACCCAAGTTACAGCTGCGTTTCCCGTTAGCTTTGCCCAGGTCCCTACCCACTTTAGGTATCGGAGAGCGGATTTGCAGTGGCAGCTGCCTTTGAGTATATTTAAAGTTAAACTTATAACTTCTGTAGGACTCTTGTCCTATTTCTCCATCCTTTTTCTCCAGTCCGAAACCCACTTCCTTTTCTTTATCATCTTCCCTTGGTGGTTAGGTTATTCCCAAGCTAATAATCTACCCTAAATTTGGCCCCAGATGCCCGGGAGAGTCCATTTATGACATTTTCTATTTGTCAAGGGTTATTTGACAATATTTTGCAAATCATTAATATCTTTTTTGAATTTTTCAGCTATAACTACACCGTGCAAAGCCTGTGAAGTGGAAAGAGGCTGCTCCTGTCTCCTTTGGTGTGTCCCTTTCTTTCAACTTATTTGCTGCTGCCAGCCTGACAGCATTTCCAAGGTTCCACAGTTTCGTAAGTTATACTTTAATTTACCTATTTTGTCATGGCTCCTACAGAAAAGGATAAGGATGAAAAACTTACTTCTAAACGAGCATCCTATAAAGGGCAAATTACCCGATTCATCACCAATCAACAACCGATTAGCATCCAGATCAAGGAGAGGAAATGCCGCTGGATTGGTCACACACTAAGGAAGCCGGACGGAGCTATTGAGAGGGCGGCGCTAGACTGGAATCCTCAAGGCGCCAGGAAGCGAGGTCGACCTAAGAAGACCTGGAAGAGGACGATCGAAAATGAAATTGCAGAGGTGGACAAGAACTGGAGTCAAGTGAAGAGAATGGCCAGGAACCGTACTGCGTGGAGAAATTTCGCCAAGGCCCTATGCTCCGGAAGGAGCGGCAGGAATTAAGTAAGTAAGTAAGTAAGTAAGTACCCGATTCAGAAAATACATCAAAGAGCTAGATCCCTCAGAAGCTCAATTAGATTTGTTAAAACATTGTGTAAAGGATTTTGAACGTTCATATGAAAATTATTGTAACATCCAAACTGAAATTGAAACTTGTATGCTCAATCAAACTGAAGATCGAGTCGAAGTAGAAAATCAATATTACGAAGGTATAGGTTCAGCTTTTAAAATAATACGCCAACTCGAAGAAGAACAGAAAAAATACGGTTCTGTTCTTGGTTCCCTTCACGAACAACAAACCTCTTCTCGCGAGGGCACTCACAAGCCCAAACCAATTCTACCTAAGATTGATTTACCCCACTTCTCTGGAGACGAATCTACTTGGGATTCTTTCTATGAACTATTTTGTTCTCTTGTTCATGACAATGAAGACATTCAAGTCATCTACAAGTTTCATTATTTGAGATCTATCCTCCGAGGTCAAGCTCTGCAGTTAGTTGAAGCACTCCCTTTAAGTGCCTAAAACTACCCCATTGCCTTTAACTTATTGAAAGAAAGATACGGTAATTCACGGTTACGTATTCAACGCCATATGAAGGCTCTATTTAACTTACCTGAGTCACAGCACAATGACGTCACTAGTTTGCGTACTCTCATTGATACAACACAACTTCACGTTAAAGCTTTGTCCCAATTGGATCAACCCACTGAACACTGGGACACTTTCTTAATACATTTAGTGGTTTCTAAAGTCGATGTTGCTACCCTCAAAGCTTGGGAGATTGAACTTTCCAGAGAAGACGATTACTCTTACGAGCATTTAGTCACTTTCATAAATGCCAGATGCTAACTCATAACTGCTTTAGCTAATCAAAGCGAACCCTCATCCCCTAGTTCTAAATTTGAATCAATGTCTCTTAAACCTAAAAGCGAACGCTTAGCGTCTAGTACCCAAAAACCTGGGTCTAGCTCATCTAAAATCAAGTCAAACGCCACTGGTTACCCAACTAGGTCTAGTGAACGCCGTATTGCTAGTTCTCTCGTTTTTTAAACACTCAAAGTGAACCCCGCAAGAGTTTAAATGAACCATTAAAGTGCATACTTTTTAAAGATTCCCACGCCTTATATCTATGTAAATCTTTTAAAGAACTGTCAGTCGACGACAGAAGAAAATTAGTTTGCCAGAATAAACATTGCTTCAACTGCCTAGCACCCACGCATTCTGCTCCAAATTGCAAGTCCACCAGACTTTGCTTCCATTGTGAAAAAGCTCATCACATTTTACTGCATCGTCATGATCAAGCAAGGTCATCGACCGCATCTGCTTCTCAAAAAGTGACAATGCTAACAGTTCCAATGCTTCATCTTACATTCAAAATGCCAAGTCCATACGTAGTGCCCAAGTACTATTGTCCACTGTCCAAATCGAAGTTCATGATAACTTTGGCAACCGGGTTCGTGCACGCGGTCTTCTTGATTCAGCGGCAACTCATGATTTTGTGTCTAATTCTTTGATTAGAAAACTAGGCCTAACTGTAAACCCCACTTCTATTAACGTATCGGGCATTAACAGCTCAAAATCGCAAGCCTTACAGTTTTCAAAGCTAACCATAAGAGACATTTGTCACAGAAACAACTTTCTCAAACTGAATTGTCTCATTTTCAATAGCATAGGAGAAGATACTCCAAGTCACTCTGTGGATATTTCAGAGTTAAACATTCCCTCGCATTTAAGGCTAGCCGATCCTCTGTTCAATGTACAAAACCCCATTGACATACTCTTTAGTGCCAATGTTTTCTGGAATTGCCTTCGTAAACAGGTTCGCAAGTTATCCTCAAACGTGGTTGCCAGAGACACTAATTTTGGATGGATCGTCACCGGTCAACTTCCTCATTATTCTCCCCAACCCGTATCGCAGTGTTATTTCGCTAATAATGACTTGGAACGGTTCTGGAGGCTTGAAAGCGTTGATTCTCCTAACGTGACCTCTTCAGAAAACGAATTCTGTGAGCAACTTTTTCTGAACACCACCACTCGTTCTCCTGATGGCCGGTTCATTGTTCAGATGCCAAGATTACATAATCCCCCTAAACTTATTAACTCTCAACCCAAAGCTCGAAAAGCTCTCTTTGCTATCGAGAGCAAATTCAAGAAAGAACCTCTCGTTAAACAGCAGTATACTGATTTTATGGATGAGTATGAAAGCTTAGATCATACGGAAGTTGTTAACAAATCTGATGACGAATCGTACCCCCCAATTGAAACGGTTTTCTTAAATCATCATCCTGTGTGGAAAAACCCTCTTGTAAAGGATAAAATCCGAGTTGTTTTCAATGGTTCATCACCTGACGTTAATGGCAACAGTCTTAACGATACTCTTTACTCTGGTCCTGCTATTCAGTCAGATCTACCTGCTATACTCTTAAACTTTCGATTATTTCCCATAGCTGTTATAGCGGATATAAAACAGATGTACCGTCAAGTTTTAATTCAGCCTGAACAACGAGATCTTCAAAGAATCTTGTGGCGCGACGAAATCAGCAAGCCCATTAAGGTATTTCGTTTAAAGACGGTTACCTATGGCTTAAAACCTTCCGCTTTCCTTGCTATCCAATCCCTACACTTGTTAGCCTCTCAAGATGGTCATTTATTTGATTCTAAAGCTTCCGAAGCACTAACTACATCATTCTATATTGACGATTACTTGCAGTCCTTCCCCACTCTGGAGGAAGCTTCTTTCGTGTCACTAGAACTTCAGGTATTGCTAAGGAATAGAGGATTCCCACTCCATAAGTGGAATTGCGACTCCCATGAGTTTCTCGCCCAGTTTCCTATTGAAGATGTAGATCCCTCCTCCGTCGAAATTTGTGGAAACTCCGAATCCATAAAAACTCTTGGAGTTCATTGGTGCACTAGCACTGACACTCTCATCTATAAAGTTTCGCTTGCAGAAGAGCTCCCTAACACAAAAAGACAAATTCTCTCTGAAATTGCAAAAAAAATTGATCCGCTTCAATTCCTTGCCCCAGTTATTGTTATAGCCAAACTTTTCATGCAAGAGCTATGGTCACTCAAATGTGAATGGGACGACACTGTTCCCCTTTCTTTTCTTAACAGATGGCTCTCTTTCCGCAGCAATTTGCTTGATCTTTCCCTTATTGAAATGCCCAGGAATTTAATTAACGCTCATCCTAATGCATCTTTTTTCCTTCATGTGTTCGCGGACAGTTCCGAAAAAGCTTACGGTTGCTGTGCATATTTGGTTAATCGCTGTTCATTAAATGGATCTTCAGTTTCCAACTTTGTTTGAGCCAAATCGAAGGTGGCTCCTCTTAAAACTATCACTTTGCCTAGGCTTGAATTGTGTGCTGCACTCATGGCCGCAGAACTTGTTAAGAAATTACGGGAAGTCTTAAAAGTCGAATTCTCGCAAATCTATCTCTGGAGTGATTCCATGATCACCCTTTCTTGGATCGCCAAGGACCCCGCTCATTGGCAAACTTTTGTTGCAAACAGGGTTTCCTAAATTCAAATTCTTTCTTCTGGATGTCAATGGAGGCATGTGCCCCACGCTGACAACGCTGCCGACATCATTTCGTGGATGTTTACCCTCTCAATTAGCAGCTTCCCAGTTGTACTGGCATGGGCCCTCGTGGTTAATCGGAGACTCTTCTTGTTGGCCTTCTAAACCTCCAGCTACAAACTTCAACTTGCCTGACGCTAAAGTATCTATATCTACTGCTTCGTGTCTTGTTTCCAACGTTTCTCATCCCTTGTTGTCCCGCTATTCTTCCTTTCACAAATTAATTCGAATTGTTGCCATCTTCCCAGATGGAAATATCTTGTGGTTGACCAACCTCTTCTCCCCAAACCACACCTTACCAATCATGAATTGAATCTCGCTACCATTAAGGTTTTGCAACTAACACAGCAAGAAGCCTTTTCTTCTGAATTGTCTTTACTTTCCTCTAAAAAGGATCTTCCCAAATCCAGTCGTCTTCGTGCTTTAGCACCGTTCCTTGATGACAATAGGTTACTCAGGGTAGGCCGTAGGCTCTCGCAATCTTTGCTTTCTGAGGACAAAAAGCATCCTGTTATTTTGCCTTATAAACATCACGTAACTTCCTTATTTATATGTGACTTTCATTATCGCAATCTGCATGTTGGTACACGCACACTGCTTTGCCTCTTAAGGGAAAAGTACTGGATTATAAATGGAATTCACGAAGTTTCCTCTGTAATTCACAAGTGCATTCCTTGCTTCAAAGCGAAACCTAAAGTCAATACTCAATTAATGAGCGATCTGCCCTCCTTTCGCTCTTCTCCTATACGTCCATTTGCTCTAACTGGTGTGGACTATATGGGTCCGTTCCAATATCAACGCAATTCCCCTGAAGCTAAACGCAAATTGTTTGGTAAGCTCTATATTTCTCTCTTTGTTTGCATGGTTACTGGCGCAATCCATTTGAACTAGTAACGAATGCCTCTACTTCTTACTTTTTATCAGCTGTCTCTCGCTTCGCTGCTAGGCGTGGTGTTCCTTCGGAGATGTTTTCTGATAACGCTTCCACTTTTCAAGGCGCAGCTTCCTTGTGGAAGAAAGCTCTCACATCTTCTCCTGTCATGGAACAGATTTCTAATTTTTCCTACTCAAAGGGTTTCAAATGGCGTTTTATACCTCCCTACGCTCCTCATCACGGTGGTAGGTGGGAATCCTGCGTAAAGCTCACTAAACTTCACTTAAGAAAGCTTTTAGGCAATCGCATTCTGACTTATGAAGAATTTAATTCGCTGTCTGTTCTGATTGAAGGTGTTGTTAATACTCGCCCTTTAACTCCGCTTTCCAATGACCCTGATGTCCTGCTTCCACTCACACCTGGTCACTTCCTTATTGGCACAACTCTTTCTGCCCATCCTCCCCTTCTCAACTCTTACAAGGATTCTAATTTACCTATTGTTTGGAGTAAACTTGATGCCCTCCGCAATTCTTTCTGGAAGAGGTGGAATTTGGAATACTTAACTTCCTTGCAACGGAGACAGAAGTGGTTTCTTTCCAATCCCGACATTAAAGTGGGGGACTTGGTCCTGGTTAGGGATGTTTCTCCTCCTTTGGTCTGGATTTCTGGTAGAGTGACCGAGTGTTATCCTGGAAGGGATGGGAGAGTTAGGGTAGCCAAGATCTTGACCACTAATGGGCATATCATAAGACCACTATCTTTAATTGCTCCTTTACCTTAAACTTTTGATACTTATGTCTTCATTCTCTGATGGTGTATGCTCCTCCCAGCTTGGCGTATTCTTTGGAATACACGGTAAGATAGAGTAAGCTTTTGCTTCTCTTTGCTTTAGTTCATCCCTTCCTTTTTTTCTCAAACACCAAAAGTGATCTTCTGATTTCTCCTTGTTGGTTATGTCTCTCATGTTACCTGTAAGTCTGTTCTAGATATATATCTTCCATGACCCACCTAGCGTCATCTAGCAGCGAATCTCTGAGGTTCCTCAATTATTCCCTGTACAAGAGGACTTCCTTATCAATCTAGCCACCAGATCTCGTCGCCATCGCCAGCTATCATCTCCGTGATCAAGAGAACTTCGTCTACTTTTTCACCCTCCAGGCTGCGCTAGTGACTCCTACTATCAACTCTTTGAAGACCATTTCATCAAGAAGATCTTTTTTAACTATTAAGTTGGCTATTCTTATATGTATTCCTTTTGTCTCCTACCCCCACTCTTTTCCCTTCCCTGGTCCCTTCGAGCTCCGTTGAGCGTGTCTCACTTGTACGTCGGAAGTCGACCCAGTCAGTTAGAGCTTAACTAAAGCTCGCCTCCTCATCTCTAGAGGCAAACTTTTAAATTCTACGCCATGTTAGAATTTTAGTGTCAACCGTCAACAGGAACATCGCCTTCGGCATGAAGCAAAGCTAAGTACTACTTCTACGTTCAACTTATTTTAAATAATTTTAAATAGCTACATGCTTTTTAATGATCATTTTATAGGCAGTGTGAGATTTCTATATTTGGTGCAATAATCATCCTTCGTGGGATTTTCTATGTTGGGCTTTTGTCTATCTAAGCCAATCTTAACATGAAGCAGTATTTCTTATGCTTATTAAATGAGAGATTTTCTCACAACGTGGGACACCATTAAATTACCCACTGTCTATAAAATACTTAGCTCGTTCCACCGCTGGACTAACTTTTGCCCTATTCTTCAGTCATGATTGTTCTGGAATTTTCCATGCCGAACAATTTATCTGCGAGTTAAACCTTCTAGTACTTTCCACTCACATATGGGAATACTTTTTCATACTAAGGAATCTTCCTTATTAACTGCTAATCAAAATCTAATTTTTCTTCCACCGTTGGGATTTCTTTTCTGTGCAATCAACTATAACCTACAAGTTTCTCAAGCAATAGACTCTCGCATATCTAGTGTAACCAGTCATTTTCCCCCATTGCAATAACTTTCTTTGCCATCAACTTTTTGTGCTACTACAGTGAACTTTTCAACTATATCAACAGACTATAGTGAAAAACAGTGCTTGTTCAACCTTTCATCCGCGTCGCGCTCGTCCGAATACAATAAATACGGCCATGAACACTTTTCCTCAATCCCATTTGATCTTTCCCAAACCCCTTACTAACAAACCAAAATAATGAAATTGCTACTTTAGGTCTTTTTTCAATGAGGTGTCACTTTCAATAAATGCCCTCCCTCACTTGTTCCACGTACAACGAATTAATTTCCGTAAAACTTCGTGTCTAGTACACGCCTTAAATTATATTGTTTCTACCTTCTAATGAGAGAATCCAATTCTTTCAACTCATAAATGAGTTATCTCTAGGTTTCACGAAAGGGAAACTTGCCCCATTTTCTCGTGATCCTTACTTAAACATAGGGGTTCTAGAAACTTCCATTCGATTGTTCTCTTCAGGTTTCACAATAAGTGACCTGCCCTATTTGCATAATCTTCTATGTATAATCATTAAAAGTAATTCAGTATCAATACAAGAAGTTATAGAAACTTCTATTTTATTCTTCCTGCTTTTTGTTGTTGTTACTTTCGAAGTTGTTATTATTTCTAAGATACTTATCTAGAAATCCTTAAAGTACACACCTTGTACTTGATTTATTGTCTAACTTTAATTACGTCAGTTATCTTTAAATTTTTCATTTATTTATCTTCGCCATTTCAAAATCTTGCAATGATTTTAAAGCATATAAAAGGTTTGAAACCAAAATAATTATTAATTGCCTGGCGCAAGCTTTAGATGCGTTCGGAGGTCTGAGACCCCAATTGTTTATAGAAATTAAAATTATATATTTGTTACAAAAACTACTTCCTCTTGCATTGTTAAATAAATTAAATATTTGTTTTTCGCTTCATCATTTCTCTAACATCACGGTTAGGCAAGATCCTGTCTTCCTTGACCCTTCCCATTCAATAAAAATAAATCTATTGATAGGGTTTTCACCACTTGTTGCATTTGAGCAAGAACTCTTAGTTGGTAACTTAGTAAAGTCTCTCTTAGCTTTAATAGCTAATTCTAACTGGCCAGTAAGGCAAGCATAGCTCGCTACGCCAGCTTCCTGCTTGTGGAGATTCTCTCTAACGCTTATGGTTGGTTTTTCAAAATATAAGTGTTTCTCATTAAGTACCAAGGAAAAGCAAGGAGGTAATGTATAAAGTGTACTATGTACCCATATTAACTTATGCAGCTAAGACTTGGACCCTGACGAGCAGGCAAGAGAGTAGAATCCAAGCCAGTGAAATGAAATTCCTAAGAAGTATGATAGGTAAGACAAGGAAAGACAGAGTGAGGAATGAAGATGTTAGGAAGGAAGTTGGGATGGGAAAACTAAATGAGAGAATTGAGAAGAATAAACTAAGGTGGTTTGGGCATGTAAAGAGGATGGAGGAAAATAGAATACCAAGACAGATGCTGGAGGTCAAGTGCAAGGGTAGGAGAGCAAGGGGATGACCTAGAACAAGGTGGATCGATTCAGTGAAGAACAGCGTGAGAAAAAGAAATCTGGACTGGGACAAGATCGTGGAAGAAGAATTGTGGAAGGAAAGAGGAAAGTGGAGAAGTGCCATAAATACCCCGACCCGGCAGGAGCTGGATAAGGGGAAATGATGATGATGATGAAGTGTTTCTCATTGTCTAAACTTTTAGTCGGCGCCTTGCTGGGTAAAAGCTTAGCCATTTCTAAATGCAACTATTAGCACACTTCCCAAAATTATTCCCAAAGGTATAATTGCTTTACCCCTATCCTTCTTGGAAGCAATTGGGCGCTCTTTAGGAATTCTACAATTTCAAAAACTAAAATATCAAATCTGATTCAAATTATTGGCATTCTTCAAATTATCTGTTTAGAAACAAACTCCTTTGAACAGATACACAATAAATCTCTTACTCTTTGTCTTGCCAGACCACCACCCTTCCCCATAGTAGGCATATGTATGCTTGAGAGGGAATACGCTAAAGTAACTTCCTTGCAAACAACCCAAGTTCCAGCTGCGTTTCCCGTTAGCTTTGCCCAGGTCCCTACCCACTTTAGGTATCGGAGAGCGGATTTGCAGTGGCAGCTGCCTTTGAGTATATTTAAAGTTAAACGTATAACTTCTGTAGGACTCTCGTCCTATTTCTCCATCATTTTTCTCCAGTCCGAAACCCACTTCCTTTTCTTTATCATCTTCCCTTGGTGGTTAGGTTATTCCCAAGCTAATAATCTACCCACCACTACCGCCTCTACGGGCAGTGTCCTAGAGCGGGCAACATCGAATCGGAAGGGATACAACTGCTGAGGTGGGATTGGCACCTCGCCCAGGCGGCCTCACCTGCAAAGCGAACAGGGGCCTCATGAGGGAAGGTAAGGGATGGTTAGGATGGAGAGGCAAGGAAGAGGGAAGGAGGCGGCCGTGGCCGTGAAGAAGGTACCATACCGGCATTTGCCCGAAGACAAAGTGGGAAACCACGGAAAACCACTTCGAGGATGGCTGAGGGGGAATCGAACCCCCTCTACTCATTTGGGCCACCCGAGGCTGAGTAGACCCCGTTCCAGTCCTCGTAGCACTTTTCAAATTTTGTGGCATAGCCGGGAATCGAACCCAGGACCTCCGGGGTGGCAGCTAACCATGCTGACCACTACGCTACGGAGGCGACTTCGAACCTAATTAATTAATTTGTTCTTGGAGATCAGTGATCACTATTTTACACATATTTTTTATATTTTTATGCTAATGACTATCTTTTGTGTAATTGAAGAACTGTGTTCAATTTGAATTAAGTTGTCCTACACGGTGAAATGAAATTACACAAAATGGCTTATTTGTTGAGAAATACACAAACTTCTCTAAAACAACTCACCCCACGTAATCTTGATGTTAACATTTACATAGCTTTCCTACGAGATTTCTTAATGGCAAACTCGTTAATAATGTCCTCATATGAAAGTGTTTTTGCCTCAATACAAAGTAATGAAAGTGAGTTTAACCGTATTTCAGAAATAGGCTACTAGTTCGCTGAGAGTTCTTAACTCTTCTAAGGCAGGAAGAACTGTAGAAGGACTGAAACATATTTTAAGTAACTTGTATTCTTCAATTCGTACGGAAAATATTATTACATCTGAAATACTTCATTTTAACTTTTGAATAAATCGCTAAACTGCCGCCCCTGAAAATGTACCGCTCTAGGCTGCAGCCTACTTATTGTTAGCCTATTTAGAAATACGGCCCTGATCTCACTGTCCCCATTTCACCGCCTTTAGCTATCATATCGCTCAGTCCGTAGAGCACAGGATGTCACCCTCGTTCCTCCATTCGCCAGGATAACAGTGTGTTTTATCCCTCTGTTAGGGGTGGGATAAACAGGGTAGTGTAGATGTATTAATTTAAGGGATGTTTCCGAAAAAGGGTAGTTTTCCGTAATTGGGGGAGACTACCAGTGTAGTGTGTTGGTGTGAGTGCGTGATCTATTGGGGCATCCCTACAGGATGCGTTTACCTGCTAGGGGATGAATGTCTAAGAGTGGGCTATTAATCTAGACGGCCAATTATGTAGAGCGAGCGTTTTAGCGAGCTCACGTGCAGTGTCGGCACTTTGACACGCTGCCGTCTGGCTGCTTGCTCGAGTACATTAGGATTCCTGACGATGCAGTTCCTGGCCTTCACGGTCAGGGGCAATTAGGACTAAGGTCAGGTTGGGCGTAAGGATGTAAAACAGGGTGTAATGAGTAATAAATGTGTGTGTTTACTGACCAAGTATTTATTGGCCAGTAGCTGTGATGTACTGTCCCTTTTAGGTGCTGGACAGTTATGAAGCAAAGTACAAGATGTAAAATACAACAGTGTTCAGTGTAGGTGTTATAGTGATAAGGAATCTGAGCACACGGCTAGTTCTCACCTGGTGAAGAGCTGGAGCGGACCTTGGAGGAGCAGGGTCGCTGGCCACGAACAGATAATGGGGCTCTTCTGGGTCTGGCTTTCAAGGCCTTCCCCCACTGCTCGGTCAGCGTTTCCTCACTGTCGCTGCTCTAGTTAGTGTGTTTATGTGTGTTTTATGTAAGCGTGGCTGTCAGCAGTATTGCTGGGCCTGCTTGTGTTGAAGAAGTATGTGAGGTTTATGGTATGCCTATGAGGGTGGTTTTGATGAACGATGGAGGGGCGGGTCTTAGGGGTACTGCCCCTGGGCTGTAAAAGTTTATCAATCTGGGTTCTACAATTGCTCTGCTCGACTTTGGAATGACCTGCTTCATGCAATAAAATACCTTCCACCACGACGATTTTCATATATAATGTACAGGTACATGTTTCGGGGGCTAATCGTGCCCCCTTCTTCAGCCGTGTTTAAAACAGTTACATATTTAAACAACATTGTTAATAATATTGATTATGAGAAAAATAAAAGAAATCAACATTAAATATAAAAAACCTGTGTTAATTGTGATGGCTGTATTAGTGTGTGTTATCTGTAATTCAACTAAGGACTGCAGACGATCAATTTCAAGTAGTTCCTACCTTTGCTACCAAATGCTACCGACCACGACACCTAGCTGCGAACTTGGCTACTAGATGCCACCTAAACCGGCACCTGGCGGCGAACGTTGGAACTTAATAGAGCGTTAATCAAATCTAACCCACAAATTTAGTTTCAACAAAGTAGGGGGTAGTGGTGCTTCTGACTCAGTCCAGAACCCTCTTTGCCCCACTACTAAGCCTCGGCCATGTAATATTTTCGATATCTCTATGGTCCGATTTGGACATGTGACATGTTGTTGGACTCGAGGTGACGCCCCCCTTTCCTGTGGACCACTCGTTATATTTTTTTGAAAATTTTTGTTTTCGAAAGTATGTGATAGTTTGAAAACGAAACATGATAGAATGTTGTGCCATGGCTCAGACCTTTATTTTCTATAATAAGACTTTTTTATTTTTGATGTTTTTTTGAAAACACTCGAATTTTGAAAATCCTATATTTTGGAAACTAGAAAGTTTACAATAAAGTTTGTTTGACATAAATGAAAGGTTCCTACCCCCTCTACCCCAAATTAAATTTCAAGTCTCTAGGACGAAAACCTGACAGTAGTGCTAGATGGGTTGTGCTTCCAAAAGCAAGTTGTGAGCCCCTGCGACCTTGGAATGGAAGGAGTGATGCTAGGAGGGCGTGCTTGGATTCGTTGTTTTCGTCTCGTTGCGCTCTTTACGGATATGTAGGTGTCGAAAAGGTGAAATGCTGGAAACATGTTTTTTTTCGGGGTAAAACCGTGATTTTAAACTTTTTGCTCTATCTCGCGAACCAATGATATTATAGGCGTGTACGAGGAGTCCAAGGACTCGGGGGCAGATGGATGTAGGCTAATATTTGAAAATGTGTGAAGCATGCTAAGATTTTTTACCCCCGAAGGGGATCTTAAACGTGTAAACGATGATGAGAACTTGGTTCTATGTTGGTCGAAGCGAGTACAGAAAACAAACTTGCAGAGGAGCAGACGAGTAGGAGGCGAATGTCATTTGAGCTTATTGGAATGCGCTGATCTGACTTGACAACAGGTGCAATGGAAAATGACAAAGACGCGGATGACGCTTCAAGGTTAAATAATCTGACAATCGTGGTGGCAGGGAAGAGCAAAATGCATGTGAACACATGTGAAACCACATGAGGGCTAAACAAGTTACATCCTGTTTGCTTCGTACGTCACAAAATGCAAGTTCATGTGAAATTTGACCTGGCACAGGTGTTCACCTTGGGTGTTAGCTGTCCACGTGACCGATAACAGAATGTTCAAAGCGTGGGAAAAAATGATTATACATGCAACGTAACATATATAAAGACATGTGAATATATTGCGTTCGTGAAACCCGGTCTTGTTTAACAGTTTTGGTGTTGGTGGAAAATACTTAACCTTGTTGTGAGGTAGGTATATATTTATTCATTTATATATTTATTGATTTATATATATATATATATATATATATATATTTACAAGCAATTATTTATTGATTTTGGGGCGTGGTGGCTCAGCGGTCTAGCTGTATGCCTCTCACCAAGGCGGACCGGGTTCGATTCCCGGTCATTGCATGTGAGATTTTCGATGTGAAATGCCATGTCCTGTGGTTCGGATTCCACGTAACACGGAGGTCCCGTGGCTTATGATCGCGAGATTAACGGTCACGTTAAACTACAAGCTTCCTTCCTTCCTTATTTATTGATTAGGTAATTAATGATTTTATTTATTTATTTATTTATTTATTTGTTTGCAGATAACTGGTATACCTTACATGTCTGAGAGAGAAGAAACCATTGCACTTTTGAGCCCACTAGAAGGTAACAGCAACAAGCCACTGCAAGTGAAGATGAGATGATTTTTTTAACTAACTTGTTTCATTTTTTGTTTTATATTTTATCTTATGAAATGCATGTATTAACCTGAATTTAGATATTTATAGCGGTTTATTTTATTTATTTTTAGAAACTTGGAAAGAAAAGCCTTACCGCCGTAGCAGTAGACTCAGGTAAGTCTAACTTAAAAATGCTATTCCATTTTACCACTACTGGAAACTCGTAGACAAAAAAATTCATTACCTGTACATGACTGGGGCAATGATTGCTTTCTTGATTAATGGCTATGTTGTTGTTGACTGGGAAATGTACAAGGCCATGTTGGATTTTCTAAAAACAAAAAACAAAACAAAAAAATTATGGGTGGTTCCCTATGGACTCAACGAATATCCACAGGTTTGAACATGATAATGTGAACAAAATGACGTGACATTCATTTTTGTTTATATATTGGTTAAAGGGGGGGGGGGATGTAAATGACTGTAGCTTTATAAAAAGAAAATAAGTACATGGGATACTGTTAGTGCCAACATACAGTTTATTTTTTAAT
Organism: Meconema thalassinum; assembly: GCA_946902985.2. NCBI lineage: Eukaryota > Metazoa > Arthropoda > Insecta > Orthoptera > Tettigoniidae > Meconema > Meconema thalassinum. The sequence goes on from OX336395.1 coordinate 344,267,575, forward strand.
GGTGTTTTGATATATTAATGCCAATTAACGTTAACGTTTTATTTACAAGTATTGATTGATTGATTGATTGAGTGATTGGTTATTTTGTTTGCTTTTAGGTGTCGTCATGCGCCATTAACGTAATGAACAGACAGTGAACAAGCATGCATTATGCTTTAAAGTACTCCGTGCTCTTGTGCAACGTTAATAACTTACAAAAAGAAAAATGTTTTATTATAACACATGGCGTTTGTACCAAATACAACAAGTGAGCAAGTTGGTTTACCACGTGGGTTGAATTTAAAATCAGAAAATAGTCGTTGGTTAACATTTGAATCCTTGGCCTGTAGGCTTTTTGTCGACACATAAACTTGCAGAAGCCGTTTTTTACTTGAACCGAGAAGATGTGGTGCGCTGTGTGTTTTGTCGTATTGAACTTTCACACTGGGAAGAAGGGGATGATCCCTTTAGAGACCATTTGCGATGGTCTCCTTGTTGTCCTTATATGCTTGGAAAACAAGTGGGTAACCTACCAGTGTATCCATTTTACCGAACCACAAGGCCATTGGCCGCTACTTACGTTGCTGAATCACAAATAAATAACAATAACAATGATATATTACCAGCCAACAACGGTAGTGTCGATATATGTGGTCCATATGCCAAGGACAGTGTTGTATTGGCGTGTGCTATTGAAAAATTGGGAGTTTGCAAGACTAAAGCACTAGCACACCCAGAGTACAGCTCTGTTGAAAAACGTTTAGAATCTTATAAAAATGTTTGGCCATTAATATTAAAACATCTTACCAAACAGCTAAGTGAAGCTGGATTTTTTTATACTGGTGAAGGGGATAAAACAATATGTTTTTATTGTGGATTTGCTTTAAAGGATTGGCAAATGACTGATGACCCTTTTGTGCAACACGCTCGTTGGTTACCAAACTGTAAATACATGGTGTAGCTTAAAGGTCAGGAATTTGTGAACACTATTCGTAAAGAAAACGTGATTGCAGCACAAGACATACAAGTGCCTTTAGAGTTAGAACACGCGGAGCAAATACATGAGGCTGAAAGAAAAGACTTGTCTTACGAACAGATACAAAAGTGTGACCAACAATTATGTAAAATTTGTTATCAAGATGAACTAGGTGTTGTATTTTTGCCTTGTGGACACATGATAGCATGTGTCAAGTGTGCATTAGAACTTAACACCTGTGCTATATGCAGAAAAGTAGTATCTGCTTCAGTTAGGGCATTTCTTGCATAACTAGTATAATTTATTAGCCATGCAAAGTGCAAAATCCCTAATTGCACAATATTATTAAAGCTATTTTAGAGTGTAATAGATATGCTTTTGTTTTGTTTATAGACTACTACAATGAATGTTTTGAATGCTGTGGGACAATCATGTGGCTTAGAGACAAAGAAGCTCAGCGAATTGCCAACGCATATTCCATTCCGCATTATCAAGATTCGGAAATTGAAAACAGCGTATGGTGATCGTGTACTTTGTGTATGTGAAAACTTTGAGACATTTCTGCCTATAGGGTTTAATGATATGTAGGAGAGTGTTTTTGATGAAGTCAATAATGCTGTGCAACCTGTACATTTAATTTATGAAGGTTTTAAAAACAATAGGTGCATGGTTCGTTTTAATTAAATAAAAAAAAACAAATGTCAAATAATAATAATGGAAGATATAAGTGATGACAATGGACTGAAAGAAAAATATGTGTATAGAATAATAATGTTTTAGTTTTTAGTATTGTCTTAAAACATATTATCATGAAACCAAAAACATGTATATAAAGTTTGTAAATAAATGCAAAATGAAGTTACAATGCTGTTTTATTTTATAGAAAGTTAGTATATTTAACATTGCAGAGTATACATGATTATGACCATAGATGCACACTGAATACAAGCTTTTCTCTCTTCACAATAGTCTGTTATAGTTTTAAACACAAGGCTTGTTGTAGATCATTTTATAGCAATGTCCATTCACTGTTGTTTTCGAAAACTGGGGAAGCCGCAATGGTTGTATAGGCATAAAAACCTTATTGTTATTACTATTTAGTCATTTTGATCCTCTTGCGTATCAAGAGCAGATGACCTAGTTGTTCCACTCTTAAAAACGACAACAACAACACTACCTCTTGAATAGTTTGTGATGTTGATGACTCTTGCGACGTGGAAGATGGATTAAAAATAACTTTAGAACAGGGGTTAAACGTTTCTCATTAAACAATGCACTATTTTGAGTAGCAATATGGTTTTCTTTTTTTTGTCGACGGCAACTGTGTTTCATGCAGACACTACATTGATGATCACTGACACTTAAAAGCACACTATTTTTACTTTTTAGGTCACCACGACAATGTTTGGAACGTTGGTTCGAACAACGGCAAATAAGAGTTCCATTTTTATTGGTTCGTTTCACAATATATGAATATTCTTTATATAATGCGTAAGGCTTACCATACCTAGTCACTGATACTTCCATATCAACTGTCAAGCTTAGACTAAGCTCTAGTAAAGACAACTTGGTAATAAGAAAAATAGTTTAATGTGAGAGCAAATATGGATCCAAAGAGTTCAGGTAAAAGTGGAAGCAAATAAGCAAATATAAGAACCAAGAGTGGGGATAAAAGTGGTCGCAAAGTGGTAGACCCATTACACAATAATTTCAGCATGACGAAGCTCTTGTTCAATTTCTTTGATTTCCCAATCGTGACCGGTATGCCCAGCTTGTTGTAAAGCACGCAATTGTCGAAGCCGTTGAATTAGCTTCCTGGGTTTGTTCCAGTATACAAATTTAACAAATGGATTTTTATGTGTAAACAAAGCATTACCATTATCATTATCATCATCATCATCATCATTGCTAGTTTTCTCGTTTTAAACACTCAATGCGAACCCCGAAAGAGTTTAACTGAACCATTAAAGTGCATACTCTGTAAAGATTCCCAGGTCTTATATCAATGTAAATCTTTTTAAGAAGTGTCAGTCGACGCCAGAAGAAAATTAGTTTCCCAGAATAAACATTGCTTCAACTGCCTAGCACCCACGCATTCTGCTCCAAATTGCAAGTCTACCAGACTTTGCTTCCATTGTGAAAAAGCTCATCACATTTTACTACATCGTCATGATCAAGCAAGGTCATCGACCGCATCTGCTTCTCAAAAAAGTGGCAATGCTAACAGTTCCAATGTTTCATCTTACATTCAAAAGGCAAGTCCATACGTAGTGCCCAAGTACTATTGTCCACTGTCCAAATCGAAGTTCATGATAACTTTGGCAACCGGGTTCGTGCACGCGGTCTTCTTGATTCAGCGGCAACTCATGATTTTGTGTCTAATTGTCACAACCACGCATTCTGCTACAGTTACACTCCCCTACAGTTACACTCCCCTACAGTTACACTCACTCTACAGTTACACTCACTCTACAGTTACACTCACTCTACAGTTACACTCACTCTACAGTTACACTCACTCTACAGTTACACTCACTCTACAGTTACACTCACTCTACAGTTACACTCCCCTACAGTTACACTCACTCTACAGTTACACTCCCCTACAGTTACACTCCCCTACAGTTACACTCACTCTACAGTTACACTCCCCTACAGTTACACTCACTCTACAGTTACACTCCCCTACAGTTACACTCCCCTACAGTTACACTCCCCTACAGTTACACTCACTCTACAGTTACACTCACTCTACAGTTACACTCACTCTACAGTTACACTCACTCTACAGTTACACTCACTCTACAGTTACACTCCCCTACAGTTACACTCACTCTACAGTTACACTCACTCTACAGTTACACTCACTCTACAGTTACACTCCCCTACAGTTACACTCCCCTACAGTTACACTCACTCTACAGTTACACTCACTCTACAGTTACACTCCCCTACAGTTACACTCCCCTACAGTTACACTCCCCTACAGTTACACTCACTCTACAGTTACACTCCCCTACAGTTACACTCACTCTACAGTTACACTCCCCTACAGTTACACTCCCCTACAGTTACACTCCCCTACAGTTACACTCACTCTACAGTTACACTCCCCTACAGTTACACTCCCCTACAGTTACACTCACTCTACAGTTACACTCCCCTACAGTTACACTCCCCTACAGTTACACTCCCCTACAGTTACACTCACTCTACAGTTACACTCCCCTACAGTTACACTCCCCTACAGTTACACTCCCCTACAGTTACACTCACTCTACAGTTACACTCACTCTACAGTTACACTCCCCTACAGTTACACTCCCCTACAGTTACACTCCCCTACAGTTACACTCACTCTACAGTTACACTCACTCTACAGTTACACTCCCCTACAGTTACACTCACTCTACAGTTACACTCACTCTACAGTTACACTCCCCTACAGTTACACTCCCCTACAGTTACACTCCCCTACAGTTACACTCCCCTACAGTTACACTCACTCTACAGTTACACTCCCCTACAGTTACACTCACTCTACAGTTACACTCACTCTACAGTTACACTCCCCTACAGTTACACTCACTCTACAGTTACACTCACTCTACAGTTACACTCCCCTACAGTTACACTCCCCTACAGTTACACTCCCCTACAGTTACACTCCCCTACAGTTACACTCACTCTACAGTTACACTCACTCTACAGTTACACTCCCCTACAGTTACACTCACTCTACAGTTACACTCCCCTACAGTTACACTCCCCTACAGTTACACTCACTCTACAGTTACACTCCCCTACAGTTACACTCACTCTACAGTTACACTCCCCTACAGTTACACTCCCCTACAGTTACACTCCCCTACAGTTACACTCCCCTACAGTTACACTCCCCTACAGTTACACTCCCCTACAGTTACACTCCCCTACAGTTACACTCCCCTACAGTTACACTCCCCTACAGTTACACTCCCCTACAGTTACACTCCCCTACAGTTACACTCCCCTACAGTTACACTCCCCTACAGTTACACTCACTCTACAGTTACACTCACTCTACAGTTACACTCCCCTACAGTTACACTCACTCTACAGTTACACTCACTCTACAGTTACACTCCCCTACAGTTACACTCCCCTACAGTTACACTCCCCTACAGTTACACTCCCCTACAGTTACACTCACTCTACAGTTACACTCACTCTACAGTTACACTCCCCTACAGTTACACTCACTCTACAGTTACACTCACTCTACAGTTACACTCACTCTACAGTTACACTCCCCTACAGTTACACTCACTCTACAGTTACACTCACTCTACAGTTACACTCACTCTACAGTTACACTCCCCTACAGTTACACTCACTCTACAGTTACACTCACTCTACAGTTACACTCCCCTACAGTTACACTCACTCTACAGTTACACTCCCCTACAGTTACACTCACTCTACAGTTACACTCACTCTACAGTTACACTCCCCTACAGTTACACTCACTCTACAGTTACACTCACTCTACAGTTACACTCACTCTACAGTTACACTCCCCTACAGTTACACTCCCCTACAGTTACACTCCCCTACAGTTACACTCCCCTACAGTTACACTCACTCTACAGTTACACTCACTCTACAGTTACACTCCCCTACAGTTACACTCACTCTACAGTTACACTCACTCTACAGTTACACTCACTCTACAGTTACACTCCCCTACAGTTACACTCACTCTACAGTTACACTCACTCTACAGTTACACTCCCCTACAGTTACACTCACTCTACAGTTACACTCCCCTACAGTTACACTCACTCTACAGTTACACTCACTCTACAGTTACACTCCCCTACAGTTACACTCCCCTACAGTTACACTCCCCTACAGTTACACTCCCCTACAGTTACACTCACTCTACAGTTACACTCACTCTACAGTTACACTCCCCTACAGTTACACTCACTCTACAGTTACACTCACTCTACAGTTACACTCACTCTACAGTTACACTCCCCTACAGTTACACTCACTCTACAGTTACACTCACTCTACAGTTACACTCACTCTACAGTTACACTCCCCTACAGTTACACTCACTCTACAGTTACACTCCCCTACAGTTACACTCACTCTACAGTTACACTCACTCTACAGTTACACTCCCCTACAGTTACACTCCCCTACAGTTACACTCACTCTACAGTTACACTCACTCTACAGTTACACTCCCCTACAGTTACACTCACTCTACAGTTACACTCACTCTACAGTTACACTCACTCTACAGTTACACTCCCCTACAGTTACACTCCCCTACAGTTACACTCACTCTACAGTTACACTCACTCTACAGTTACACTCACTCTACAGTTACACTCCCCTACAGTTACACTCACTCTACAGTTACACTCACTCTACAGTTACACTCACTCTACAGTTACACTCCCCTACAGTTACACTCACTCTACAGTTACACTCCCCTACAGTTACACTCCCCTACAGTTACACTCCCCTACAGTTACACTCACTCTACAGTTACACTCCCCTACAGTTACACTCCCCTACAGTTACACTCACTCTACAGTTACACTCACTCTACAGTTACACTCCCCTACAGTTACACTCACTCTACAGTTACACTCACTCTACAGTTACACTCACTCTACAGTTACACTCCCCTACAGTTACACTCACTCTACAGTTACACTCACTCTACAGTTACACTCACTCTACAGTTACACTCCCCTACAGTTACACTCACTCTACAGTTACACTCCCCTACAGTTACACTCACTCTACAGTTACACTCACTCTACAGTTACACTCCCCTACAGTTACACTCACTCTACAGTTACACTCACTCTACAGTTACACTCCCCTACAGTTACACTCCCCTACAGTTACACTCACTCTACAGTTACACTCACTCTACAGTTACACTCACTCTACAGTTACACTCCCCTACAGTTACACTCACTCTACAGTTACACTCACTCTACAGTTACACTCACTCTACAGTTACACTCCCCTACAGTTACACTCACTCTACAGTTACACTCCCCTACAGTTACACTCCCCTACAGTTACACTCCCCTACAGTTACACTCCCCTACAGTTACACTCACTCTACAGTTACACTCACTCTACAGTTACACTCCCCTACAGTTACACTCACTCTACAGTTACACTCACTCTACAGTTACACTCCCCTACAGTTACACTCACTCTACAGTTACACTCCCCTACAGTTACACTCCCCTACAGTTACACTCACTCTACAGTTACACTCCCCTACAGTTACACTCCCCTACAGTTACACTCACTCTACAGTTACACTCCCCTACAGTTACACTCACTCTACAGTTACACTCACTCTACAGTTACACTCCCCTACAGTTACACTCACTCTACAGTTACACTCCCCTACAGTTACACTCCCCTACAGTTACACTCCCCTACAGTTACACTCCCCTACAGTTACACTCACTCTACAGTTACACTCACTCTACAGTTACACTCACTCTACAGTTACACTCCCCTACAGTTACACTCCCCTACAGTTACACTCACTCTACAGTTACACTCACTCTACAGTTACACTCCCCTACAGTTACACTCACTCTACAGTTACACTCCCCTACAGTTACACTCACTCTACAGTTACACTCCCCTACAGTTACACTCCCCTACAGTTACACTCACTCTACAGTTACACTCCCCTACAGTTACACTCACTCTACAGTTACACTCCCCTACAGTTACACTCACTCTACAGTTACACTCACTCTACAGTTACACTCACTCTACAGTTACACTCACTCTACAGTTACACTCACTCTACAGTTACACTCCCCTACAGTTACACTCACTCTACAGTTACACTCCCCTACAGTTACACTCCCCTACAGTTACACTCCCCTACAGTTACACTCCCCTACAGTTACACTCACTCTACAGTTACACTCACTCTACAGTTACACTCACTCTACAGTTACACTCACTCTACAGTTACACTCACTCTACAGTTACACTCACTCTACAGTTACACTCACTCTACAGTTACACTCACTCTACAGTTACACTCCCCTACAGTTACACTCCCCTACAGTTACACTCCCCTACAGTTACACTCCCCTACAGTTACACTCACTCTACAGTTACACTCACTCTACAGTTACACTCCCCTACAGTTACACTCCCCTACAGTTACACTCCCCTACAGTTACACTCACTCTACAGTTACACTCACTCTACAGTTACACTCCCCTACAGTTACACTCACTCTACAGTTACACTCACTCTACAGTTACACTCCCCTACAGTTACACTCACTCTACAGTTACACTCACTCTACAGTTACACTCACTCTACAGTTACACTCACTCTACAGTTACACTCCCCTACAGTTACACTCCCCTACAGTTACACTCCCCTACAGTTACACTCACTCTACAGTTACACTCCCCTACAGTTACACTCCCCTACAGTTACACTCCCCTACAGTTACACTCCCCTACAGTTACACTCACTCTACAGTTACACTCCCCTACAGTTACACTCACTCTACAGTTACACTCACTCTACAGTTACACTCCCCTACAGTTACACTCACTCTACAGTTACACTCCCCTACAGTTACACTCCCCTACAGTTACACTCCCCTACAGTTACACTCACTCTACAGTTACACTCACTCTACAGTTACACTCCCCTACAGTTACACTCACTCTACAGTTACACTCACTCTACAGTTACACTCCCCTACAGTTACACTCACTCTACAGTTACACTCACTCTACAGTTACACTCACTCTACAGTTACACTCACTCTACAGTTACACTCCCCTACAGTTACACTCCCCTACAGTTACACTCACTCTACAGTTACACTCACTCTACAGTTACACTCACTCTACAGTTACACTCACTCTACAGTTACACTCCCCTACAGTTACACTCCCCTACAGTTACACTCCCCTACAGTTACACTCACTCTACAGTTACACTCCCCTACAGTTACACTCCCCTACAGTTACACTCCCCTACAGTTACACTCCCCTACAGTTACACTCACTCTACAGTTACACTCCCCTACAGTTACACTCCCCTACAGTTACACTCCCCTACAGTTACACTCCCCTACAGTTACACTCACTCTACAGTTACACTCACTCTACAGTTACACTCACTCTACAGTTACACTCACTCTACAGTTACACTCCCCTACAGTTACACTCCCCTACAGTTACACTCACTCTACAGTTACACTCACTCTACAGTTACACTCACTCTACAGTTACACTCACTCTACAGTTACACTCACTCTACAGTTACACTCACTCTACAGTTACACTCACTCTACAGTTACACTCACTCTACAGTTACACTCACTCTACAGTTACACTCCCCTACAGTTACACTCCCCTACAGTTACACTCCCCTACAGTTACACTCACTCTACAGTTACACTCACTCTACAGTTACACTCCCCTACAGTTACACTCACTCTACAGTTACACTCACTCTACAGTTACACTCACTCTACAGTTACACTCCCCTACAGTTACACTCCCCTACAGTTACACTCCCCTACAGTTACACTCACTCTACAGTTACACTCCCCTACAGTTACACTCCCCTACAGTTACACTCCCCTACAGTTACACTCCCCTACAGTTACACTCACTCTACAGTTACACTCCCCTACAGTTACACTCCCCTACAGTTACACTCCCCTACAGTTACACTCACTCTACAGTTACACTCACTCTACAGTTACACTCCCCTACAGTTACACTCACTCTACAGTTACACTCACTCTACAGTTACACTCCCCTACAGTTACACTCACTCTACAGTTACACTCACTCTACAGTTACACTCCCCTACAGTTACACTCACTCTACAGTTACACTCCCCTACAGTTACACTCACTCTACAGTTACACTCCCCTACAGTTACACTCCCCTACAGTTACACTCCCCTACAGTTACACTCACTCTACAGTTACACTCCCCTACAGTTACACTCCCCTACAGTTACACTCCCCTACAGTTACACTCCCCTACAGTTACACTCACTCTACAGTTACACTCCCCTACAGTTACACTCCCCTACAGTTACACTCCCCTACAGTTACACTCACTCTACAGTTACACTCACTCTACAGTTACACTCACTCTACAGTTACACTCACTCTACAGTTACACTCACTCTACAGTTACACTCCCCTACAGTTACACTCCCCTACAGTTACACTCACTCTACAGTTACACTCCCCTACAGTTACACTCCCCTACAGTTACACTCACTCTACAGTTACACTCACTCTACAGTTACACTCACTCTACAGTTACACTCCCCTACAGTTACACTCACTCTACAGTTACACTCACTCTACAGTTACACTCCCCTACAGTTACACTCCCCTACAGTTACACTCCCCTACAGTTACACTCACTCTACAGTTACACTCCCCTACAGTTACACTCCCCTACAGTTACACTCCCCTACAGTTACACTCACTCTACAGTTACACTCACTCTACAGTTACACTCACTCTACAGTTACACTCACTCTACAGTTACACTCACTCTACAGTTACACTCACTCTACAGTTACACTCCCCTACAGTTACACTCACTCTACAGTTACACTCCCCTACAGTTACACTCCCCTACAGTTACACTCACTCTACAGTTACACTCACTCTACAGTTACACTCACTCTACAGTTACACTCCCCTACAGTTACACTCACTCTACAGTTACACTCACTCTACAGTTACACTCCCCTACAGTTACACTCCCCTACAGTTACACTCCCCTACAGTTACACTCCCCTACAGTTACACTCACTCTACAGTTACACTCCCCTACAGTTACACTCCCCTACAGTTACACTCCCCTACAGTTACACTCCCCTACAGTTACACTCACTCTACAGTTACACTCCCCTACAGTTACACTCCCCTACAGTTACACTCCCCTACAGTTACACTCACTCTACAGTTACACTCACTCTACAGTTACACTCCCCTACAGTTACACTCCCCTACAGTTACACTCACTCTACAGTTACACTCACTCTACAGTTACACTCCCCTACAGTTACACTCACTCTACAGTTACACTCACTCTACAGTTACACTCCCCTACAGTTACACTCACTCTACAGTTACACTCACTCTACAGTTACACTCCCCTACAGTTACACTCACTCTACAGTTACACTCCCCTACAGTTACACTCACTCTACAGTTACACTCCCCTACAGTTACACTCCCCTACAGTTACACTCCCCTACAGTTACACTCACTCTACAGTTACACTCCCCTACAGTTACACTCCCCTACAGTTACACTCCCCTACAGTTACACTCCCCTACAGTTACACTCACTCTACAGTTACACTCCCCTACAGTTACACTCCCCTACAGTTACACTCCCCTACAGTTACACTCACTCTACAGTTACACTCCCCTACAGTTACACTCCCCTACAGTTACACTCCCCTACAGTTACACTCACTCTACAGTTACACTCACTCTACAGTTACACTCCCCTACAGTTACACTCACTCTACAGTTACACTCACTCTACAGTTACACTCCCCTACAGTTACACTCACTCTACAGTTACACTCACTCTACAGTTACACTCCCCTACAGTTACACTCCCCTACAGTTACACTCACTCTACAGTTACACTCACTCTACAGTTACACTCACTCTACAGTTACACTCACTCTACAGTTACACTCACTCTACAGTTACACTCACTCTACAGTTACACTCACTCTACAGTTACACTCACTCTACAGTTACACTCCCCTACAGTTACACTCACTCTACAGTTACACTCACTCTACAGTTACACTCACTCTACAGTTACACTCCCCTACAGTTACACTCCCCTACAGTTACACTCACTCTACAGTTACACTCACTCTACAGTTACACTCCCCTACAGTTACACTCCCCTACAGTTACACTCCCCTACAGTTACACTCCCCTACAGTTACACTCACTCTACAGTTACACTCACTCTACAGTTACACTCCCCTACAGTTACACTCCCCTACAGTTACACTCACTCTACAGTTACACTCACTCTACAGTTACACTCCCCTACAGTTACACTCCCCTACAGTTACACTCACTCTACAGTTACACTCCCCTACAGTTACACTCACTCTACAGTTACACTCCCCTACAGTTACACTCCCCTACAGTTACACTCCCCTACAGTTACACTCACTCTACAGTTACACTCCCCTACAGTTACACTCACTCTACAGTTACACTCCCCTACAGTTACACTCACTCTACAGTTACACTCCCCTACAGTTACACTCCCCTACAGTTACACTCACTCTACAGTTACACTCCCCTACAGTTACACTCACTCTACAGTTACACTCCCCTACAGTTACACTCACTCTACAGTTACACTCACTCTACAGTTACACTCACTCTACAGTTACACTCACTCTACAGTTACACTCACTCTACAGTTACACTCCCCTACAGTTACACTCCCCTACAGTTACACTCCCCTACAGTTACACTCACTCTACAGTTACACTCACTCTACAGTTACACTCACTCTACAGTTACACTCCCCTACAGTTACACTCCCCTACAGTTACACTCCCCTACAGTTACACTCCCCTACAGTTACACTCACTCTACAGTTACACTCCCCTACAGTTACACTCCCCTACAGTTACACTCCCCTACAGTTACACTCACTCTACAGTTACACTCCCCTACAGTTACACTCACTCTACAGTTACACTCCCCTACAGTTACACTCCCCTACAGTTACACTCCCCTACAGTTACACTCCCCTACAGTTACACTCACTCTACAGTTACACTCACTCTACAGTTACACTCCCCTACAGTTACACTCCCCTACAGTTACACTCCCCTACAGTTACACTCCCCTACAGTTACACTCACTCTACAGTTACACTCCCCTACAGTTACACTCACTCTACAGTTACACTCACTCTACAGTTACACTCACTCTACAGTTACACTCCCCTACAGTTACACTCACTCTACAGTTACACTCACTCTACAGTTACACTCCCCTACAGTTACACTCCCCTACAGTTACACTCCCCTACAGTTACACTCACTCTACAGTTACACTCACTCTACAGTTACACTCCCCTACAGTTACACTCCCCTACAGTTACACTCCCCTACAGTTACACTCACTCTACAGTTACACTCACTCTACAGTTACACTCCCCTACAGTTACACTCCCCTACAGTTACACTCACTCTACAGTTACACTCCCCTACAGTTACACTCCCCTACAGTTACACTCCCCTACAGTTACACTCACTCTACAGTTACACTCCCCTACAGTTACACTCCCCTACAGTTACACTCACTCTACAGTTACACTCACTCTACAGTTACACTCCCCTACAGTTACACTCCCCTACAGTTACACTCCCCTACAGTTACACTCACTCTACAGTTACACTCCCCTACAGTTACACTCCCCTACAGTTACACTCACTCTACAGTTACACTCCCCTACAGTTACACTCCCCTACAGTTACACTCCCCTACAGTTACACTCACTCTACAGTTACACTCCCCTACAGTTACACTCACTCTACAGTTACACTCCCCTACAGTTACACTCCCCTACAGTTACACTCACTCTACAGTTACACTCACTCTACAGTTACACTCCCCTACAGTTACACTCACTCTACAGTTACACTCCCCTACAGTTACACTCACTCTACAGTTACACTCACTCTACAGTTACACTCCCCTACAGTTACACTCCCCTACAGTTACACTCCCCTACAGTTACACTCCCCTACAGTTACACTCACTCTACAGTTACACTCCCCTACAGTTACACTCCCCTACAGTTACACTCCCCTACAGTTACACTCACTCTACAGTTACACTCACTCTACAGTTACACTCCCCTACAGTTACACTCCCCTACAGTTACACTCACTCTACAGTTACACTCCCCTACAGTTACACTCCCCTACAGTTACACTCACTCTACAGTTACACTCCCCTACAGTTACACTCCCCTACAGTTACACTCACTCTACAGTTACACTCACTCTACAGTTACACTCCCCTACAGTTACACTCACTCTACAGTTACACTCACTCTACAGTTACACTCACTCTACAGTTACACTCCCCTACAGTTACACTCACTCTACAGTTACACTCACTCTACAGTTACACTCACTCTACAGTTACACTCCCCTACAGTTACACTCCCCTACAGTTACACTCACTCTACAGTTACACTCACTCTACAGTTACACTCCCCTACAGTTACACTCCCCTACAGTTACACTCACTCTACAGTTACACTCCCCTACAGTTACACTCACTCTACAGTTACACTCACTCTACAGTTACACTCACTCTACAGTTACACTCACTCTACAGTTACACTCACTCTACAGTTACACTCCCCTACAGTTACACTCACTCTACAGTTACACTCACTCTACAGTTACACTCCCCTACAGTTACACTCACTCTACAGTTACACTCACTCTACAGTTACACTCCCCTACAGTTACACTCACTCTACAGTTACACTCACTCTACAGTTACACTCCCTCTACAGTTACACTCACTCTACAGTTACACTCCCCTACAGTTACACTCACTCTACAGTTACACTCACTCTACAGTTACACTCACTCTACAGTTACACTCACTCTACAGTTACACTCACTCTACAGTTACACTCCCCTACAGTTACACTCACTCTACAGTTACACTCACTCTACAGTTACACTCCCCTACAGTTACACTCCCCTACAGTTACACTCACTCTACAGTTACACTCACTCTACAGTTACACTCCCCTACAGTTACACTCACTCTACAGTTACACTCACTCTACAGTTACACTCACTCTACAGTTACACTCCCCTACAGTTACACTCCCCTACAGTTACACTCACTCTACAGTTACACTCCCCTACAGTTACACTCACTCTACAGTTACACTCCCCTACAGTTACACTCACTCTACAGTTACACTCCCCTACAGTTACACTCCCCTACAGTTACACTCACTCTACAGTTACACTCCCCTACAGTTACACTCCCCTACAGTTACACTCACTCTACAGTTACACTCCCCTACAGTTACACTCACTCTACAGTTACACTCCCCTACAGTTACACTCACTCTACAGTTACACTCCCCTACAGTTACACTCACTCTACAGTTACACTCCCCTACAGTTACACTCACTCTACAGTTACACTCACTCTACAGTTACACTCACTCTACAGTTACACTCCCCTACAGTTACACTCCCCTACAGTTACACTCCCCTACAGTTACACTCACTCTACAGTTACACTCCCCTACAGTTACACTCACTCTACAGTTACACTCCCCTACAGTTACACTCACTCTACAGTTACACTCCCCTACAGTTACACTCACTCTACAGTTACACTCCCCTACAGTTACACTCACTCTACAGTTACACTCACTCTACAGTTACACTCACTCTACAGTTACACTCCCCTACAGTTACACTCACTCTACAGTTACACTCCCCTACAGTTACACTCCCCTACAGTTACACTCACTCTACAGTTACACTCACTCTACAGTTACACTCACTCTACAGTTACACTCCCCTACAGTTACACTCCCCTACAGTTACACTCACTCTACAGTTACACTCACTCTACAGTTACACTCACTCTACAGTTACACTCACTCTACAGTTACACTCCCCTACAGTTACACTCCCCTACAGTTACACTCACTCTACAGTTACACTCACTCTACAGTTACACTCCCCTACAGTTACACTCCCCTACAGTTACACTCACTCTACAGTTACACTCACTCTACAGTTACACTCCCCTACAGTTACACTCCCCTACAGTTACACTCACTCTACAGTTACACTCCCCTACAGTTACACTCACTCTACAGTTACACTCCCCTACAGTTACACTCCCCTACAGTTACACTCCCCTACAGTTACACTCACTCTACAGTTACACTCACTCTACAGTTACACTCCCCTACAGTTACACTCACTCTACAGTTACACTCCCCTACAGTTACACTCACTCTACAGTTACACTCCCCTACAGTTACACTCACTCTACAGTTACACTCCCCTACAGTTACACTCACTCTACAGTTACACTCCCCTACAGTTACACTCACTCTACAGTTACACTCACTCTACAGTTACACTCACTCTACAGTTACACTCCCCTACAGTTACACTCCCCTACAGTTACACTCCCCTACAGTTACACTCACTCTACAGTTACACTCCCCTACAGTTACACTCACTCTACAGTTACACTCCCCTACAGTTACACTCACTCTACAGTTACACTCCCCTACAGTTACACTCCCCTACAGTTACACTCCCCTACAGTTACACTCACTCTACAGTTACACTCCCCTACAGTTACACTCACTCTACAGTTACACTCCCCTACAGTTACACTCCCCTACAGTTACACTCACTCTACAGTTACACTCACTCTACAGTTACACTCACTCTACAGTTACACTCCCCTACAGTTACACTCCCCTACAGTTACACTCACTCTACAGTTACACTCACTCTACAGTTACACTCACTCTACAGTTACACTCACTCTACAGTTACACTCCCCTACAGTTACACTCCCCTACAGTTACACTCACTCTACAGTTACACTCACTCTACAGTTACACTCCCCTACAGTTACACTCCCCTACAGTTACACTCACTCTACAGTTACACTCCCCTACAGTTACACTCACTCTACAGTTACACTCCCCTACAGTTACACTCACTCTACAGTTACACTCCCCTACAGTTACACTCCCCTACAGTTACACTCACTCTACAGTTACACTCACTCTACAGTTACACTCCCCTACAGTTACACTCCCCTACAGTTACACTCACTCTACAGTTACACTCCCCTACAGTTACACTCACTCTACAGTTACACTCCCCTACAGTTACACTCACTCTACAGTTACACTCCCCTACAGTTACACTCCCCTACAGTTACACTCACTCTACAGTTACACTCACTCTACAGTTACACTCCCCTACAGTTACACTCACTCTACAGTTACACTCACTCTACAGTTACACTCACTCTACAGTTACACTCCCCTACAGTTACACTCCCCTACAGTTACACTCACTCTACAGTTACACTCCCCTACAGTTACACTCACTCTACAGTTACACTCCCCTACAGTTACACTCACTCTACAGTTACACTCCCCTACAGTTACACTCCCCTACAGTTACACTCACTCTACAGTTACACTCACTCTACAGTTACACTCCCCTACAGTTACACTCACTCTACAGTTACACTCCCCTACAGTTACACTCACTCTACAGTTACACTCACTCTACAGTTACACTCCCCTACAGTTACACTCCCCTACAGTTACACTCACTCTACAGTTACACTCCCCTACAGTTACACTCACTCTACAGTTACACTCCCCTACAGTTACACTCACTCTACAGTTACACTCACTCTACAGTTACACTCACTCTACAGTTACACTCCCCTACAGTTACACTCACTCTACAGTTACACTCACTCTACAGTTACACTCCCCTACAGTTACACTCACTCTACAGTTACACTCCCCTACAGTTACACTCACTCTACAGTTACACTCCCCTACAGTTACACTCCCCTACAGTTACACTCACTCTACAGTTACACTCCCCTACAGTTACACTCACTCTACAGTTACACTCCCCTACAGTTACACTCCCCTACAGTTACACTCACTCTACAGTTACACTCACTCTACAGTTACACTCCCCTACAGTTACACTCCCCTACAGTTACACTCCCCTACAGTTACACTCCCCTACAGTTACACTCCCCTACAGTTACACTCACTCTACAGTTACACTCCCCTACAGTTACACTCCCCTACAGTTACACTCACTCTACAGTTACACTCACTCTACAGTTACACTCCCCTACAGTTACACTCCCCTACAGTTACACTCCCCTACAGTTACACTCACTCTACAGTTACACTCACTCTACAGTTACACTCACTCTACAGTTACACTCCCCTACAGTTACACTCCCCTACAGTTACACTCACTCTACAGTTACACTCACTCTACAGTTACACTCACTCTACAGTTACACTCCCCTACAGTTACACTCCCCTACAGTTACACTCCCCTACAGTTACACTCCCCTACAGTTACACTCACTCTACAGTTACACTCACTCTACAGTTACACTCACTCTACAGTTACACTCCCCTACAGTTACACTCCCCTACAGTTACACTCCCCTACAGTTACACTCCCCTACAGTTACACTCCCCTACAGTTACTTTGCCGAGTGTGATATCTCTGTACTTCTAACAAATAAAATGTACAAATTTGTACCAATTACATCTTGAGAACGTATTTCTTTTGGATTTGAGGATGTAAATGTACTGCATTTCAGAGCTAGAGCAAAAAACAAGTCCTGAATTTCCTAACAAAAAACAATTTTTTCTTCAAATATCAATAGGGCTTCCTTCCCAATGGGAAGATGGCGGCTATGGCTAGTAATGTTTGTTCTCCGTGCGGGAAAAAAGTGAAAAATTGCGAAGAATTCGTCAGTTGTGAAGGGGATTGTGGGCGTAATTTCCACAAGGAATGCACAAGACTTTCGAAGAAAGCCTACGAGTCTGTAAAAAGTGATCCGCAAAAGTTGTGGAAATGCAATCGCGAGGATTGTCACCCTCCACTCAAGTTCAGTGAATGTGACTTGGTGAAGGAGGTGACAGAAAAGATTCAGTTGTCAGTAAATGAACTAAGGAACACTTTCATGAAGGATTTGAAAATAATTAAGCAAGCCACGGAATTCATTAACGAACAATTTGAAGATTTCAAAAATCTCACAAATGAGACAAAAAAAAGAACACTAGAATTGGAAAAGTCGGTGGCAAGTATCAGCAGTGATACAAAGCAAGCGTTAGATGGGTCAGAAGACCTTAAACAGTACACACGTAGGAATAATTTACTATTTAGTGGAATGCCAGAAATGCCGAGGGAAAATGTGTACGACCTAGTGATCCAAGCTTCTAGGGCATTGGGGGTTGAGTTGGGACTCCGTGACATCGATGTCGCCCATCGTTTGCCGGCGAGAGGCGGAGACGTGGGGCGAATCGTGGTGAAATTCACCAACAGGTGGAAGAAGGATGAAATAGTGAATGCGAGAATTCAGAAGAGAGTTCTAACAACCCAGGACATTGGACTGAATTGCCCATCACGCAATATTTTTATAAATGACCACCTATCACCCAGGAACGACTATATTGCAAGAAGATGCCGGATCCTGAAGCAGAATGGGAAGATATTTGGAACCTGGACAAGAGACTGCAAGATTTATGTTCGGGAAGCTCGAGATGGTCCAAGCACACTCATCGGCGGTGAAGCGAAGATCGCCCAGCTCGAGAAAAAATACGGACAATAGGTGCTGCAGGTATCACACACCAAAAGTTGCATATATATTAAATGGACGGAGACGACTATAAACACAACGAAACATTAAGCTCTGTCGAAATTCATTGTGATTCTATAGAAAACTATAATTTACAGACTAAAAATCAGATCTTGAATTCAAAATTTAAATGTATCTACATCAATGCACGAAGTATTAGGAATAAGTTCGAGGATATTATGCTCCTTATTGACGAGATTTTAGAAATAGATTTAATAGTCATAACAGAAAATTGGTTGTCAGACCAAGAAACACACTATTATAACATTCCCAGCTTTGACTCACACCATGTAACACGAATCGGTACTGGAGGAGGTCTGTCAATTTATATATCTAGAAAATGGGCGACCAAAGTTATTAACACCATTAACAGTTATCACAGTATACTACAAATCGAAATATTTCAGAAACACAGAAGATATAATGTTATTGCTTACTATAATCCAAGGGAGAGTAATGCAAACGAATTTATGCTTGACCTTGAACACATACTTTGCAATACTAACAAATCAAACACACTACTTATCGGAGACGATAATGTAGATTTTCTAAAAGACAGCATTATTTACAGGGCCTATTCGTCTTTACTGAATTGCTTTAATTTTTATCCATGCAATACAAAACTGCCAACAAGAATAACACCTACTTCTTCAACTTTAATTGACCATATACATTCTAACTTTGCCAATAATGATAATTTCTATTTGTATAATGTTATGTGTGACCTTAGTGATCATAATATTTTAATTCTAGACATTTCATCACAACCAGAAGTGAGTACGCAATCCAATAATCGTTCCAATATAAAAACATTTACGAAAATAAGTTATGCCAAACTGAACAATTTCTTTTCAAAAAATAAATTTACAAATCTAACTACTGACGTCAAGGAAGCATATAATCAGCTTTGTGATTTCATTAGTGATGGGCTTAAGACAGCTAGTATAAATATTAAGCAAAAACCACAGGCAAAAGGTACACACAACCCATGGGTAACACAGGAGTTTCTGGAAGCGGTAAAAAGAAAAAATAATTTGTATGCAAAAACTAAAACTAAAAACCCTTCAACTGAAACCATTAAAGAGTACACACAATGTAGTAGGGATGTGACTAGAATGAAAAGAGAGCTGAAAAAGGTATACTACAATAATGTAATTAGAGAAGGGAATACGATAAAAGGAATGTGGAAGGCAGTAAATCAAATACTTGGCAAACCTCATAATACACGAAACATTGTTGAAATTGAATATGAAAACATACTGTGCCCGTTTAGACCGGAGTCCGCACGACCACATATGCATTTTACCAATAATCAGTCAGCACGAGAATCAAAATATCCCGGAGCGCCAGATGGGTTAAAGCAAATCGCAAAAACGACATCAAATTTATAAAAATGCTTTGCTGATTTTTGGCTCAATGCAACAATAAGGATAGAAGGAGATTTAATTGGGTGAAACACATCTGGTAAAATTATCTCAGTTTATTTAAAGTTAAAATCTGACTGCAAGAATAATGCTCAAAGCAGCATCATCCACGTGTGGCGATCCACACTCTTATTTACACACAATATACAGAAATCTTCCAAACACATTTGACAATCTTTTTGAAAACACAAGTCCGATTGTTAGTCCTGTGGACTGTGTTCCAAAATTATTAACATTTTAACTCCAGTGCAAAATGAATTGTCCATACTGGAAATAACGTCGATCACTGTTTGACTATTTACATTATATTAACACTCGTAGAATAAATGTTTATAGAATTTCTTAGACTTTCATTTGTTTTCCAGTTTTCCAAAATATATCGTTGAAACTATTATTATCATCGTAGCAACACAAATTATTAACACATATTAACAACATCTGAAAAATATTTGACCATTGAGCATAGCATCGAAGAACTGTGCGAAGCACAACAACAATTAATTGTTCTTCTGACATTAAACATTCGAGAAGTGACTCGATTATGAACTTCAAGTTCCAAACAAAACATATGATTTCTGAATCATTAACTTGATCAATAAATGGTCGAACCATTCAACTATTAGATTTTCCACTTGGAATTATTATGAAAAAAAATATTTATATTTATGGCCATTTCTAGCAACTTTCACAACTTGCAATTCTTCGACAGAATGCGAAAATTAGAATTGTAGTCTTATAATGAATTCATTTAGTTCATGGCACTAGGATTGAAAATATCCTTCAAACTATTCGTGGTTAAAGAATTATTTTAAATTGGCAGTGGCCCATTCTACTATTTGTGTAAGAACACAATATTATAACAACAACAACAACGGCAAAGGTCTTCCTCTGAAGAAGAATAAACTACTATCATGACAAATCCGGGTTCTAGCAAAATCAAATTCTAAATGGAATTCGTAAACAAGGTTGAAATAAGAACTGATGGTTTCAAAGAAATAACCTTCGGGTTATTCATACGACGAAATGTGTGGCTCCAATACTCCTACTATAAACCTGAGCCATCGAACCTGCTATTTGATTGATGCTCGAAAAAACCTTCATTCCTGCGACTTAACATGCGCACCTGGGAATGGCATTTACAACTATTCCACACACATAAATTATCTTCCCAAAATTTATACAATAAATCAAGCCTCTGCTTGTTATCAACACTGGAAGATTAATAAACTTACAAGTTTATTTTATTTTACCATTCAGTTCAACCCGTGAATTTACCATACTCATGAAAAGCTTCATTTCACTTTCGAAGTGTATTTACGTCATGATTTTATATAAATTCAAAAATATCCTATTTGATACAAATATCAATTGCTTCCCGTTTCATGCCTCTCCGTGTTATATGAAACATATACTTTGCTCATTGCAAATATCAACTGTTCAACCAGAACTGAAATGTAGGTTGAATGCGGGCTTGCGCTAACCACTCTCCTTCGTAAAATCTCCTGTTCCATACTAGAAATGTTTCAACTACTTCATAGGCTCTTTCTCAATACATACGATTATTATAAAATATAATATCCAAGAATTATTTAGAAAAATTATGAAAATTATTATTATTATTATTATTAGTGGATTATTATTATTATTATTATTATTATTTCAAATATGTTTAATTATCATCTCATTATGTGAGAATCCACATGTTCGAACCTTCGAATATGGAAAAAAAATATCCATTCCTCAACAAAAATAAATTTAACTTTTACAGTTACATCGGCTGATTACCGTGATTTCCCAAAAATATGAAAAATTCAAATAAATGCTCAAAATGCTCGGTCATCGATCCTAAACTGTTCTGAGTGCTGAAAATGCTCAGAATAAATCTGACAAGTCTTGCGTAAATCATTACAAGCTTTAAATACGACGAAAAAAATGTGTTGGTCATCTGCAGAAAAATAGTTTGTTCCAATTAGCTAGGCATAAAATAATTCAAATGTGGCTTACATTTCTTGATGTTCTTGAAGTGTAGTAAACCTGGTCTATACCAGATTTATCCGTAGACATGCCCTAGCGGACAAGCACGTATAATCCTTGTATCGGCCGCCATTGTAGACCCACAATTAGTCTAGTCAGACATAGTGGTAGTATCTTTCGACGTTTTAAATGACTGTGGTTCCATTTTAATATGGGCTTCTAACAAAGCCATAACAGTTTGTTTGAAAAGGGTCAGATCTAAGCGATCTCTTCTTAAATGTGTCAGTTGTAACTTAACTCACTGTAATCTCATCAGTACAAGAAAAACGTTGACAGTCTAAGCAGTTAACGGCTGTTCTGAAGATCGTTCCCTGGGCATGGTTTGTATATCACCATCTGCCATGCGCTAGACAACTTGCAGTTTCCCTTGCGTAGACTAATGAACGCCACCGTTATAGACTATTCTTCAATGTACTGACGGATCGAAGTGGTTAAATAGTTACAAAATATGAAAACTGACTTTAAATGGATTTAAACATCCAAGTATTAATTTACTATTGGACTGTGACAAATACTATTTTCTAGACCAAGTCTAGCATATGTCCTTTAGGAAATATAAATATTTCCACCAATGTCTGTAGAAATACAATCACCTCAGTGATTCTCCTCACCAGAAACTTACTAAGTTCCAACTCGTTTGCGCAGCACTTCTCGTGACTATCACGATTTGAAAAGTACTTCTTCGTAGACGTGGCAACCATGTGCCTTGGCTCAGCGTAGACGCAACTTGTTCGCCAAGTGCTTGTGATGAATTGAGCTAACTAAGCCTGCTCCAGCTTGCTTTTATACAAAAACGGTCAGGGTCACGCGTTATCGCCTGATATCTAGAAATCCTCATATCTCTTGAATCCCTGGTCCGATTTACTTGATACTAATTGCATTCTCTTTCATTTGGCCGTGCCAGTAATCTGATCCCAGTCTCAAGTCTCTGCTCCATAGTTAACTATTTAATCAATAAATAGTCTCCACCTCTGCGGTTACTCGCTACGTCATTTACCATCCAACTATCGGTAATTTCCTTCGAATGGCTTCGAGAAGCAATGTAGCGCGATATTCAAATATCCGAACTTTCAAACGCTGCTACAGCCTTTCCCTTGATATCTAGGTGTCTGAAACTTGGAATACCCATTCCTAGATTTGGGCACAATACAATACACCTCTAGCCCAGATATATGTAAAGCATTTAACATGTATTTCATAAATGTTGTAGACAACTTGGTTAAAGATACCGGTACTCCAATGATCCCAAATTTGCAATTGAACCAGACGATCTGTAACTCACTATTCATAAAACCAACAAATGTGACAGAAGTTAAACAAATCATTCAAAACCTTGCGAATAAAAAGATTTACACTGATGATGGAATAAATAACATACTCCTTAAGAGATGTGCCAATCATCTGGCTCCATTGCTTGCTGATATAATTAACTTGTCACTGCAAACAGGAGTAATACCAGATAAATGTAAACTAGCAAGAGTGGTACCAATATTTAAAAAAGGTGATGTATCTAACCCCAGTAATTACAGACCGTTGTGTATATTATCCTCACTTGTAAAAGTACTGGAAATAGTAATCAAAAAACAAGTCCTGAATTTCCTAACAAAAAACAATTTTTTCTTCAAATATCAATACGGCTTCCTCCCCAAACATAGCACTGATTCAGTAGCATTTGACGTAGTGTCACTTATACATAAAGCATTAGACAACAATAAAATAGCAGCAGGACTATTTATAGATCTTGCTAAGGCGTTCGACACTGTTAACCATACCTTGTTGCTAAGTAAACTATCAAATGCAGGAATTAGAGGAATAGCCTTTGAGTGGTTTAAAAACTACCTGTCTAACAGGAAGCAGTATGTTAATATTAATAAAACTAAAGGGTCCATCTCTGATGTTAAATGCGGTGTCCCACAAGGGACAGTGCTCGGACCATTGCTGTTCCTGATTTTTATTAATGATATAGGTTATTTAGAGTTTACTGGTAAAATATTTCTATTTGCAGATGATATATTTCTACTTTACGAGAGCGCCTGTGAACAAACGATTATGCAGAATATGCAAAAGGACCTAAATATATTAACAACATGGCTTTCAAAAAGTAAATTAATCATAAGTAGCTCAAAAACAAAATACATGCTATTTCACAAACCAGCTTACAGTCCAAGCACTTGCAACATAGTTAAAATTGGTAATGTAACCATCGAAAGGGTGAAACAATACACATATTTAGGCCTAACTTTGGACAATAACTTAAGTTGGAATGAACATGTCACAAATGTGAAAAAGAAAATTGTTGGTGTAATTGGTGTTCTAAAAAGATTAAGGGAGTATGGAATAAGCAATCAACATTTAAGGAGCATATATGCCTCTCTTATTCATTCTCACCTTATGTACATGAACATAATATGGGGTAAATGTGCACAGGAATCAATAAATGAGCTCGAAGTTCTCCAAAAAAGAGCAATTAAAATCATGTATGGTTACCATTTTAGGAAACCAACTGTACAAGTATTTCAGGAGACAAACATATTGCCATTACGAAGCCAGCTCAAATACTCTGAAGCTTTATTTATGTTTAAATATAAACAAGGTCTTATTAATCTTAATACTGAACTTCAATGCAGGAAAGACATTCATACCCATAACACAAGATCAGCAAACCAGTTATACATGGAGTCAACAAACACAACTAGATATGGCATTAAAAGTATTTCCTATTCAGCCAGCACATCTTATAACAACTTACCTCCTAAACTGAGACAAATTGTAAACTTAAACAAATTCAAAAAGGAAGCACGCAGGTACTTCCTGAAACTGTATGTTGAAGAATATAGATGAACCCATAAAGACTGAATAAATGATCCTACCACCTTAATATATTCTAGTATAAGTTGCTAAGCCATATTTGTAAAGGGCAGTCCCCCCTTGAGCTACCAGCTCACTGGGACTTTCTGTACCTATAAATAAATAAAAAAATAAAAAAATAAAAATATATACCGTATTTAAATGATCATATGCCAATGTATATAGAATAACTGTTTAATGTTCTGTATATGGGACTACTTTCATTAGTTCAATGATTTTGGGCCTTCTTTAAACTTGAGACAAGTATTTGCTGTGATATTGCTGATTTTATCGTAAAGTAGATACAAGTATGATCTTTCACCATTACTCCATTATGAATCTAGAAATGTTGAAAGGATTTTAAATGCAAATAAAGAACTCAATAACTAAGTGGCCAGCTGGCTTTGCCTTTCTCTTCTGTATTAAGCATCCAAGAAAATAAATTGATAACACACCATGTTGTATATTGTGCTATTGCAAGATTGCATGATTTATCCTTTTCTTAAACAGTATCATGGCTTCTTTTAATTCAGCTTAAGAGATAAGAGCAAAGGGCTTGAAGTAACTTACGGTAGTTTCTGATAATTATTATTAATATTCAATCTTGATGTACTGTTATTATACTAAATGTGGTTATAGGCTTCAAAACTAAATGCATGGTATTACATACATACATGTGGGAAAGGATTTTGACAAGCGAATAAACCGAACACGTCTTGTAGTAATTTTAAGTATAAAAACTGTATTTACACATAAGATCACAACAGATGAGATTGCACAGAACTTAGCGTGACTTCTCTCGACACAAAACTGTCACACTGTTCGTCTTTCTTTCTCGCGACTTCCCATCGACTCCTCTACGCGGCGCCACTGGGCGGTGCCAAGACTGGCGGGAAACCCAAAAAGGTTTAACATATTTCGATTCCCACAATCGGCCATCCTGCAGATCATCCGCCTCGGATGATGAGTCGTCTCCAGCCCAGGTAGATTTTGTCCATCACAGAACTTGAAGAGGATACCATCCTGCAGTGTGTAATCTTTGTATGGCTTCGTCTTCAGGTGCTCCATGATCGCACACAGACCTTCATCAGCTTGCTGAGCTCGTTTCAGCCTGGCAACGAGTCCATCGACGAGACCGTAGGGGACCATGGGATAGAGATTCAAGGCATCGGCGTGAGGGATTCTCGCACCTGGGCTATGCTCGAACGAGTAATCAAACTCCTCTAACATCATGGCCCACCTTGCAACTCTTGGAGTGAGGTCCTTCTTGTCCATCATCTTCTGGAAGGCAGAGCAGTCGGTCATGATCTTGAACTTGATTCCAAGTAGGTACACTCGGAGCTTTTTCAAGGCCGTCACCACAGCTAACACCTCGAGCTCGTAGCTGCTGCACCGTTCCTCCTGTGGCGTAGTCTTCTTGCTCAGATATTGAACAGGATGCAGTTGACCATCGTCTGGGAAACGTTGCAGTAGCACTGCTCCATAACCATACTTGCGTGCATCAGTATGGACTTCTGTCTTGTAATCCGGGTTATGTATGATGAGGACTGGATCATCGGATAAGGCTTTTTTCAGACTTGTGAATGCAATCCTCTGTTCTTGCTCAAAGTTGAATCCACCGGTTGACTTCAACAGATCACTGAGCGGCTTTGCAATCTTGGCGTAGTTTGGGATGTACTTCCGGAAATATCCGGAACGGCCCAAAAAACTGTGGACTTCGGCTAGCGACTTGGGTTCTGGATAATGTTGAACTGCGGCTGCTTTCCTAGGAAATGGTGAGACAGTTCCATCTTCTACAACGTGTCCTAGGAACTCAATTTTCTTTTTCAGGAACTGGCGCTTCGAGAACTTAATATCCAGATCATGAGTTTCAGCTACCTCTAACACTTGCCCAAGCTTCTCTATGGCATCATTTTCATCTTTTGCTGGGATTACTACGTCGTTCATGTACACCAGGACTGTGCCGGCTTGAATCTGTTCTCTGAATACTGTACAGCCCGGGGGGGGGGGGGGCAGTACCCCCTGAGAACCACCCCGCCATCTTTTACCAAAACCACCCCAACTGGAAACACTATAATTCCAGAACATATCTCTACACAGCAAGCGGCGACCACCTAAGCCTAGGAGGTTAGCCAACGGCTTGCAAAACTCACATAAACATTTACACTAACAACTATCTGGGGCAGCTACACTGATGCAATGCTGACCAAGCAGCGCCGAAACATATAAGAATGGAACCCGGACAGGAGGGATTATCTGTTCTGTTCTGTTCTTCGCCAGCGGCCCTGCCCGACGTCCGTTCCAGCTCTTCACCAGGTGAGATCTAGTTTGTGCTCAGAATCCTTATTCTTGTAAACACTTACCCCAAATATTTGTACACTTCACAAATTGTATTTCATATTTGTTTAAACTCCCCAAGAGGGACATCACATCTACTGGCCAATAAATACATGGTCAGTAAGCATACACGTTTATCACTAATTACACTCCATCTTTACATCCTCATACCCAACCTGACCTTAGTCATAATTGCCCGTGACCGTAGAAGCCAATAACTGCATCGTCAGATTCTATTGTACTCGAGCACGCGACTTGACTGCAGAGTGTCGAGTCACTGACTCTGCACATTCATTGAATTGCTCATCTTACTTAGCTGGCAAGCTAGTTTAACAGCCGGCACTTAGACATTCATCCCCTGACAGATAATTGCATCTTGCAGGGACGCCCCCAATAGATTAAGCACTTACACCAACACACTACACTAGTAGTCCCTCCCAATTACGGGACACTACTCTCATCCGGAAACAGTCTTCTAAATTGGCACATTTACACTATCGTGTTTTTCCCACCCCCAACCAAGGGATAAAACAATACGCAGTTGATAAAGCGTTGGAACACAGGAGACGAGTTGCAGAAACCAAATGGAACTCATATTGGTCTGAATGTGTCACAAAGGACAAATACCTTCTGCTCTCTTCCTTGACTGAAACGTGAAAAAATCCATTTCGTAGGGCATCACTCAGCTTGTCCAGGACGTCATCAATGAGTGGTAGTGGGTATCGATCTTTGCCAGCTTTTCGATTTACTGGACGGTAATCGACGCACACCCTCGGAGACCCATCTTTTTCCACACAACTACCACTGGACTAGCGTACTCAGACATACCGGGTCGGATGATGCCATCTTGGAGCCACTGCTGCACTTGCTTCTCTACAATCTCTATCTCAGCTGGTGATAAGCGTCTTGGGTGACTGTGAATCGGTTCTTCTTGTTTCATCGTGATGCTCATCTCAACACTGGTACACTTCTCCTTGTGCGGCGAGTGTTCATTGACCATCTTTCTGACTCTCAAAACAGCCTCTTCCGATGCCTCTCCTATGTCCAACTCCTCGGCTGCTATCACGTCGATTCGGTACAAGTACGCTTCTGATATCTCCTTGGACATCTTGACACCGGTTTTGCTGATGGTAGTTACGGCTTGGTCCAGCAAGTCGTTACCGACGATAGCTGGCAACTTGAGTACATCTCCAGACACCACATAGAAATCAGTCAAGTAAGTGTCGTCGTCAACCTGGACGTCAGTTGTAAAATACCCTAGGGGTGGCACCTCACTATCACCGAAACCCTTAAGTACTATGGCGGTCGTCTTCAGCTCGGGATCGCCCATCGCTGCATAAATGTCTTCACGTATCAGATTGATTGGGCAGCCCGTGTCCACCAATGCGTCGATCCTCTGGCCCTGGTGCAACAATTCCTTCATCTCCATATTCGACTTGGTTCCCAAAGCGACGTTCACTGTCTTCTTCTCTGCATTCTGCTCAAGGTTTGGGCACTTGGAAGCTATGTGTCCGAAGCTCCTGCAATTGAAGCACTTTGTACCCTGACTCTTGTGTGGACATTCTCTGGACTCATGACTGTTCTTCTGACCACAATTGTAGCATCTCTTTACAGACGAGATCTGCTTCTGCCTGTTGTCTTCTCTTGGTGTATGTTTGTTTGTCGTCTTCTCATTTTTTTTTGGTCAAATTCTGAGAGTTTCGTGCGTAAGCTCTCTCATAGATCTTCAACTTGTCCTTGAATTCCTTGATGCCCCTTGCTCCATACAGAATCATCTTGGATCCAGTGTCGTCCTCGATGCCATCGATGACGTATTGTACCAACGATTTATCATCGATTGCTGACCTGCTGGCTATTTCTCGCATCACCAGGAAATATTCCTGAAGAGTTTCAACTTTTGTTTTTCGTCGATTGGTTAGCAGTCGATGAATCTCTGCTGCACTGGTATCATCTCAGAATTCTTTCTTCAGGGCTTTCTTCAACTTGTGCCAGGATGTGATGCCACGTTCACTCTGCACGAACAACTTAGCCAGGCCTGTCAGCGACTTTTTTGCAAAAACATATTTTTGCATCTCGTCCCAGCCCATCAACGTTGCTGTTTCCTCAAAGTCCTCAATCCAACGTTGCACCGGATAGTTATCACTGCCATCATAGGTTCTGACAGAGCCCTCTACATCGCGGAAAGTTAACGCAAACTTGTGTGGGACTCCCTGGTTTGCAGTGTGCCACGAGTCCACCACGTCCTGGTCGACTTCCCCTTCACTTGAGCTTTCTTCTCCAGTCTTATGGTTAGGCCTACCTGGTATTGCTTTGGAGACTTTCTGGTCTTCGGACGAGCTAGAGAAATCCGATGATGATCCTGACGTGCTAGAGGTTGAATGTTTCATGGATATCATCCCAGCCATTTTCTCCTTTAACTCACGTAAT
This sequence comes from Meconema thalassinum, assembly GCA_946902985.2. Taxonomy (NCBI): domain Eukaryota; kingdom Metazoa; phylum Arthropoda; class Insecta; order Orthoptera; family Tettigoniidae; genus Meconema; species Meconema thalassinum. The sequence continues at coordinate 344,298,151 of OX336395.1, forward strand.
TCTTCCGCCAGTGCTTCGTTTGTTTCTTTCATCTTGATCATCTCATCTTTCGTTTTACCAGTCTTTAGGCATCCCCAGCCTCGAAAGGTTCATTAAGTTGTCACAGACGCGCTGCACAAGCATGGCTTTCTCTCCAGTATATTCAATTTTTAACACTGTGCAAATGGCAATCAGGTCAGCCTCGGTGAATTCGGTCTCAATGAATTTCAATGTCACCAGGTGTTCTGGTGAGTCACGTTCAAACTCGAATCCTGGGAATTCTCTTAAGCGCTGCCTGTTCTTTCGATCACGTGGCAGTTTTTCGAAAATGAGGTTATGTAACGTCTTCATCACGGCCGTAGGCGCCGTCTTAATGTTATTATTCACTTTTTCAATGTCTTGTAAACACGCCACTCTGTCCGCCATTTTCTTTGTATTTTGGCACTCGCACTAATCACTTTTCTTTTCGTCGTCGACTTAGGGTTCAGGATCCTGGAATTCGTCTTTTGTAGGCTGCTCGAACCACCACGTCTTTGGGAGTTGAACAGCTGCTCGTCTTCTATATTCCACGGACCCACGTCATCGTCGTAAATCTTGCCTGAAAAATGTCGTCAATTCACGCCTTGGTTTTATCGTTGTAGCCAAAATTGCCGTTCCGCACTCAAAATCCTTCGTATCTCGGACGAGCCCCCAAAATGTGGGAAGGGATTTTGACAAGCGAATAAACCGAACACGTCTTGTAGTAATTTGAAGTATAAAAACTGTATTTACACATAAGATCACAACAGATGAGATTGCACAGAGCTTAGCGTGACTTCTCTCGACACAAAACTGTCACACTGTTCGTCTTTCTTTCTCGCGACTTCCCCTCGACTCCTCTACGCGGCGCCACTGGGCGGTGCCAAGACTGGCGGGAAACCCAAAAACGGTTCAACATATTTCGATTCCCACATACATACATACATGGTTTATTTGCAAATGTGGACACTGTCCATGGTGGCAAATGACAATAAATACACAAAACAATTCACAACCACAAAAATTTTAGAAAATTAGGACTAATTAGAAAATTAGTATTAGTTGCTAAGAGGAGAAACCGGTAATCGTAAAAATAATTATTCTAATAATAGAAATAAACATAAAATACTAAATATTTACACTTTCTTTCATTGCTTCAACTTATGCGCCGTTCATCACTGCCTCTTGATCTGGTGCTTTTTCACCAACTGCTTGAATTTACCAACATCAGTAGGCAAAGGGCTGAAAATGCCCCCTGGCAAACTGTTCCAATCTACTTCCCCCCTCCCAATGAACGAATATTTGCCCCAGTTACTTTTTCACTTACTTAATTTCAATTTACAATGACTGTATCTGCCCATATATGAACCTTCCTTTCCCAATATCTCATGAATGTCTTCCCACGCAATTTTCCCCTTGTAAGCTAAGAACATACCCCCTAGTCTTGCTCTTGAACGTCTATCAGCCAGACTTTCCCATCCCAAATCCTGTATCATCCTACTCACACTACTCGTCGATCTGTGGTCCTCCATTACATACCTAGCGGTCTTCCTTTGCACTCCTTCCAATTCCTTTATTAAATACACTTGGTATGGATCCCACACTCCCCCAGCATATTCCAGCAGAGGACGGACTAGGGACATGTATGCCCTTTCCCTAATCTCTCTGCCAGCGCCTTTAAACACTCGCATAACCATATGTAGTGACTTTTATGCCTTCTTTACTATTTCTCCTATGTGCTTACCCCAGTGAAAATCCCCCCCCCCCCACAGTTACACCTAAATACCTACATTCGTCCCCAAATACAACATTATTTTCCCCCACTGAATATTCAAAAACAATATGATTCCTTTTGTTAACAAATCTCACTGCCTGACATTTCTTTGAATTTATCATCATATCACTTTTATCCGCCCAGCTTTGTATGACCGTCAAGTCTCCCTGCAATATGCCACAGTCATCCGGGTGATTTATCCTCCTGTATACTACTATATCATCAGCAAATAATCTTATCTGGGATGATATTTTAACTCCTATGTTGTTTATGTAAATGAGAAATAGTAAAGGACCGAATTTACTCCCCTGAGGTACCCCCCTACCCACCCTAGACTGTTCTGACACTGACCCACCAACCCTTACCCTCTGACTTCTCTCCTCCAAAAAAGATCTCACCCTTTGTACTACTCTCCTGTCCAATCCTATAGCCTCCATTTTCCTCAACAGAATACCATGATTGATCCTATCAAAAGCTTTTAAAAGATCAATTGCAATACAGTCAACTTGACCTCTATTATCCAAGGCCTCACTGATATCCTGCTGAAAGCCTGCTAGCTGCGATTCACACGAAAATCCCTCTCTGTAACCATGCTGTTTATTCGCCAACCACTTACTATTCCCTAAGTATTCCCTTATGTAAACATTCATAATTCCTTCAAAAATTTTGCATATAATACATGTTAGCCTGACAGGTCTGTAGCTATCACTACCCCCCCCCTTTCCCCTCTCCAGGCCCCGGTCTAAGGTGATAGACGCCCTGGGCAAATGGTCTACTGGCGCCCTTTTTCTCATTCATGTGCTATAAAAATAGCATAATAGTTTTTTTAACAACTAACTACGTTACTAATATAGTACAGTATCACAGGAAATAATAGGCAAAATAAGTCGTTCATACAATTTTGTAGCCATTTATTGATACATTAATCACACTAAAAACCTAGATTACAAATTCAAACCATTAGAGGTAGATCCTAAACGTTCACTGTCACCTTGAAAAGGTAATCCTTTAACTGAGAGAAATTTCACAACAGACACACTTCTGAGTAATAAACTTCGCCAATATGTGACCTCCTGCTCATATTGGGTTGAAAGAAGAGTACGGTAGTCTATTTATTTCCTCTTTGTGTTTTCGTCTATTAATGTAAGTTAGCATGTTGGAACGATGGTCTGCTGATTGTTCATGTTGTTTAATCAACTCATTTCCATGTTTCCAATCATTGAACCCGGATGAAAATTCAGTTTTCTTGTCCAACGGCTGAAACAAGCAGCAAGGAACACAAAAGGCTTTTCCAGATGATTGTGAGTAGATCAGCCAGTCTCTAACATAAGATTCACCATTGGAACTTGTACATTTAAACAGTTTTACAGTAAGTGTACGGTAGCCTACGCTTAGTTCCGTCATTGTAAATACGGTCAGATCTAGAAAAAATTAGCTTGACAGTTTGAGGGTTGACAAGATCACACAGCGCATGCGCCTGTTGTAAATCCATGAGTATTGCCAACAGTGTCAACCGTGCATCACAGCCTACATTGTTGCCAACACTAGTATTATTCACAGATAATACTGATTATATTATTATACTGTATTATAATAATTATAATCATGATTCAACATAAATACTACAAATGTATGTGATATTTAATATTACTTTTATTTTATATTCACTAAATTATAGTTATTTTATCCTACTTTTTAAAGATTTCCAAGTCATACTTATTTTCAATGTTAGGATTGTTGGGTCAACCTTTCTCTGCATTCAGCGTCACCTAAATTACGGTGGCCCCTAAAATTTGGCGCCCTGGGCAAATGCCCAGTATGCCCGTTTATAGCCCGGGGCCTGCCCCTCTCCCTTTATATACCGGAACTACCAGAGCCTGTTTCCAGTCCTCAGGCACTACCCCATTATTTAGACAAAAGTCAAACAGAAATCTTAAATAAGGCACAATGTTCCATCCCATAACCTTAAACAATTCCCCATTTATCCCATCTACCCCGGCTGATTTTCTTGACCCTAATCCCCGTATTGCATTATAGATATCCTTATTTACATAACTTAATTTCTTACCCTCCCCAATACCCTGCTCTCCTCCCTGATCCACATTTCCCTCCCCTGTAATTCCTACCACCTTACCATATACCTTATTAAATGCCTCAGCCTTCTCCCCATCTTCCACCAGCGTTCCATCTTCTCCCTTGATATCAGGTATGCGGCCTTGAACCCCTCTTACTCTCCTGAATTAGACATATATATTCCTCCACCGTTCCTTGAAAGTCGTCCCCCCGCCAACTAGCCTACCCATAAAATGTTTCTTTGCTACTATCTTAGCCGTAACCAGTTCCCTCCTTAACCTATTTAATTCTATTCGGTGGCCTATCCCCATCATAATCTTATTGGTTTCTAATCTACATTTCTTCTTTAATCTTCTTACCTCCTTATTGTAATAAAGTGGATCAGTAGTCGCCCCTACTTTTTTAAATGGCACATGTAATTTTTCACAATCCAGAATTATTGTTTTCAAACGAGCCCACAGTCTATCTACATCTAGTCCCCTCTCTATCCACTGATTGAAATTTAACTACCAATGGTTTCCTTATTAGCTTTGTAATACTGCTTTACCAATCTTGTCTCCCTCTTGACCTGACTCTTAATGCTCAACTTTACCTCTACTACAACAGCCTTGTGGTCACATATCCCTTCAATAATCTCTGATTTGACCCAAATATCCTCAGGCTTCATCAAAAACACGTCCAATAAGCTGTTCCACCTAGTGTTCCCCTCGATAACTTGAACAAAGCCCCCCCTCCCATATTATTTTGTTAGCCAGTAATTGATAATGTTCTAGAGCAGGGGTCTCCAAACTACGGCCCGAGGGCCACATCCGGCCCGCGGACAGATTTTGTCGGGCCCGCGGAGAGCTAGCATACTTGAAAACTCCTTTTAGAGAACATATTTTTTTATAGCAAATTAAATTTAGTTTACTGAAGTATTCTAATTTTATGTTGAATAATTATTAATATGACATCTACATTGATATGGTCATGGGCTAACTACTCATAACATTGTTGTAGGCTTATTGTTATTGTTTTTGTGATAAGTTGGATAAAGAAACACAGAATTGTAATGAGTAAAGACATGTATAACATGCAGACATATGAAATACTAATGAGATTTATGTAATTGAGATTTTCCACTGACAATAGTTTGTAGTTGTGGACTAATTTTACTTGTACCAATTATTAAAAGAGATTTAAGATGATCATCAGTTAATTTAGATCTGTAAACATTTTTTGTGTACTTCATTTTGGAGAAGGTCTTCTCACACAAATAAGTAGTACCAAAAACAGAAAACAGCCCACGAGCAAATTTATGCAAATTATCAAATTGTGTCAGTGGAAGACTCTTATAAAATTCCAACAAAGATGAGTTTTGATATTTGTTCTTAATTATATCACTGCACTGTAGTTCAATCATTTCCATTTGAAGTTCCGGGGCTAGGGTTTCAATGTCAGTATCAAAAGGATCCTGAAAAATCTTAATTTGATTCGCAAAGGCATCGAAGTCCAAGAAACGAGTATCAAAATTTATTTTCAAAGCACTCAAAGTTTCGATTGCAAAATCGATAGGAAACTCAGTCTCAGTGGTGTGGCTGAATATTTCACATGTTTTAAAATGTGAAAAACATTTACTTCGTAGTTGTGATTGAAATAGTATCAATTTCTTCCGGAATGATTTGATATTAGTGTATAAATCAGGAAGATGCTGGTTTTCTCCTTGCAATCTCAAATTCAGTTCGTTCATATGTTTTGTCAAATCAACATAGAATGATAACTCCCACAGCCATGCGTTGTTTTGTAATTCAGTAAGAGGGCGATGCTTTTCATTCAAAAAAATTTCGATCACTGCTCGAAGTTCAAAAAAGCGCTGAAGGACTTTCCCTCAACTAAGCCAACGTACGGCAGTATGATAAGGTAAGTCATTTTCTCCAATCTCTTCAATAAATTGTCGGAATTGTCGGTGATTCAGCCCAAAAGATCTCATAAAATTAACAGTTGATATGACTGGTTTCAGAACTTCAGACATATCCAAACATTTTCCGCACAAAGACTGTTGATGAATGATACAATGTAAGACTAATGGTTTTGAACCACCGTCATTTTCTACAGCCTTTGACACAAAAGCGACCACTCCTTTATCTTTCCCACTCATGTTTTTGCCTCCATCAGTTGTAATACATTTCAAGTTTTTTCATCGAAGGTTCTTTTGATTAATGGCCATTTCAACTCCTTTAAAAATATCTGTACCAGTAGTTGTGCCATGAATACTATACATATCAAGAAGTTCTTCATGCACTTCATAGCTTTTATCTACTCCTCGAATATAAATCAACACCTGAGCAGTATCTGACACATCCGTTGACTCATCCAAGGCCAAAGAAAACCACTCAACATCTCCATTTTTGTCGAACAGTTGAGAGGATATATTTTCAGCGATGTTTTCTACCCTTCGAGCCACAGTGTTTGCTGACATACTGACAGTTTTTAATAAATTTACCTTTTCAGGGCACATTTCTTCGGCTGCTGCAATTATGCATTCTTTGATCATTTCTCCATCGGTGAATGGTTTTCCACGTTTTGCAATTTCAAGAGCCACACGAAAGCTGGCACGAGTTGCAGCCTCTTGTTCGGTTTTGAGTTTTGTAAATGAAGATTGCTGCGATTTCAATCCGCGCTTCATAGCTTCGAATTTTTCTGTCCGCAAACTTCCTGTATATTTTGAGTAATTTTGAAAATGTTTTGTTTCATAATGACGTTTAATGTTATATTCCTTGAGAACGGCTATGCTTCCATTGCAAATCAAACATAGCGCCTTGTTACTGGACTCAATTACGAAATACTGAATGTTCCACTCATCTTTGATTTTTCTGCATTCACTATCAATTTTTCGCTTCTTTTCCATATTACTAAATCACTCACAAAAGCAACAATTCAAATCAAAATACTGTTACAAAGATGTCTTAAACTTAAACACGCACAAACACGTTTTAAGGAGGTACGCACTATTTTATTTCACAACAGTGTCATAGGAACTGACTTGTGGTTGCGCAACTAGCCTTCTTATATATTCCAATTACTGCCATCTAGAAGTGAGTGGAAGACACCAGAACTTTCTCGAACCAACGAGATTACTCTGTACGTGCTATTAGCGCCATCTGTTAGCGATAGAAGGTACTACCTATTTCCGCTTGTGTCCACCAGATGTCGTGTCACGTTACTCCTCATGGCTCGTACTCTACGACTAATCTAGAAATTACAGATAATGACAGGAAAATTAATAATATGCAGTGTTGCCGTTTTGCGGACTTTAGTCCGATTTGCAGCCTTTTTTCAACGTTGCGTACTTTTTCGGACTTTTTTTTCATCAGTGGACTATTTCACTTTTTACCACCGGCAACAATGATAATATGGTTTTGGCCCTCGGAACTTACTGGAGTAATCAGTATGGCCCTAAGGCTGGAAAGTTTGGAGACCCCTGTTCTAGAGAGTCAGCCCTACCCTCCCAGTCCACTCCTGGCATATTAAAATCACCCCCTAAAATTATATTTCTTCCTGCCCTGTCAGCCTCCATAGCATAATTTACTAAAGTTGTTCCTAAATTGACATCCCTTTCCCCCCTTCCTGTTCTATATACACCCAAAATGTCTACCATATCTTTGAAACCAATCCTAACCCCCAGAATCTCATTTTCCTCATCTGTAAAAGCTAGGCGATTCCTAAATATATCCATAACTAATATAAAAACCTCACCCCCCGTGCTTCCCCTATCCCTCCTGTATACCCTATAACCCATAGGAAATACCTCTCCTTCCACAACATTATCCACTAGCCATGAATCAACCCCGATTATAACATCTGGATCATATATTTCCACCATGGTTCCAAATGTTATGCCTTTTCTGACTACACTACGACAGTTTACCAGAAGGCATCTCAATCCTCCTTCATATTCTTCACAAAATTGAGATTGCTCACCTCTTACATAACTTATCTGTTTTTTTTTTTTTTTTTTTTTTTTTTTTTTTTTTGCAAGCTTTTTACTATTCGTTCAAAGAGTTGCCCTAATTTCACAGAGCCCCTTCTATTTAAATGTAGGCCATCCCACCCCAAGTCACAGTCTTGAGCCCATAATATCGCCCCCTCTTCTGCACACACCCAGTCAAGTACCCCATTCACTCCATCAATATATCGTGGATCTACATCCCTTCTATGCAGTATGCCGCTTACAATAATGGACGTTTCAGGATATTTCCTCCTACATGTCCTGATCAGAGTTTTCATGTCATTTCCAATTGTGTCTGGCGTACCACTGCTTCTAACATCGTTTGTGCCTACATGAATGACCATCAATGCTACATTACGTTCTCCGTCCATGGATTCCACCTGCTTTCTGATTTGCACCGTACGTATTCCAGGGAAACAAATTACGTCGGCTTTTTCTACTCGAAGCCGTCTGATTATCGAGTCTCCAACAATGCGTTTGCCACAGTTGCATTTCTGTTTTGTCTGGTGCAACCATCACTGTGCAATATGACGTGCTTGATTTTGTCTAAGTCAAGTTCTATTGTAATGAAATTATGCAAAATGGTTGAAAACTCATCTACGTTAACACCTCTCTCACTTTCGTACCATAGATAGCAATAACCTTGATGAGATTTCAAATTGAACAAAGTGAAGTTGTGAACTTTCAGTATTCTCCTATAGTACAGTGCTGAAGGACATAATAAAACTGCTTCAACATCCTCCATAAAAACTGCGGTGTTTTGGTCACTTTCATCTTTGTCCTTACATTTTTCTCCTCTTGCTTGGTTCTTTCGTAAAATATGCAAATTGTACTGTTCTTCACTTGCATTTCCTTGTTTATAAGAACAACAGAGATCACACTGATCTTTCTTCGGAGAGAAAAGTCCCATATTACAGTTCTCAAAAACTTCATGGAATATACAACACACCTGGCGTTGTGTTTAGCATTCAGGACATAGTGTGGACTTTTTGGCAAATCTGAACAGGCATCAGCCCCAATTAGTTTGTTGGTTGGTTCCTCAGTTTAGGGGCTGCGACAACGAGGTCATGTAGCCCCATGTACTTTGGGTGTGTGTAGAATCTGTCTGATAACCTGGGTTAGTTGTGATTGCTGTATTAGTGTGTGTTATCTGTTTTCAATTCGAAGCCTCCGTGGCTTAGGCGGCAGCACGCCGGCCTCTCACCGCTGGGTCCTTGGTTCAAATCCCGGTCACTCCATGTGAGATCTGTGCTGGACAAAACGGAGGCAGACAGGTTTTTCTCCGGGTACTCCGGTTTTCCCTGTCAAAATTTCATTCCAGCAACACTCTCCACTATCATTTCATTTCATCTGTCATTCATTTAATCATTGCCCCAGAGGAGTGCGTCAGGCCTCGGCAGTTGGCACAGTTCAAATCCTCGCCGCTAGATGTGGGCTTCATTCATTCCATTCCTGACCCGGTCGGAGACTGGAAGCAGGCTGTGGAATTTCATTTTTCATCTGTTTTCAATTCAAGTAATGACTGCAGACATTGAATTTTTTTCAAGTAGTTCCTACTTTTGTCGCCAAACGACACCGTCAACGACTACTAGTTCATAACTTGGTTACAAGATGCCACAGCAGTCGGTTTCTGGCGACAAACGTTGGAACCAAAGAGCGTTTATCAAATGTTTAACCTATAATTTAGTTTCACACAGGTGTAATTAGTGGAAGTGCCATAAATCTATGTCATGGGACCGCCGGCCGGGGTTTGGGTGTATATTCTTAACTCATCATTGAAGGTCACTGCCTGGCCCAAGACAAGCCACACCCTGGTCCCAGCTTCTTGTGTTCTTGAGGATGGTATACAGGTCTTATCGACACGTTCCCACTGGCTGGAACTATCGGAATTTGCGGATCACAATGGCCTAAGCCAGAGGTACCAAATTAAGGCTGGTATGAAAGCCATGAGTGTTGCTGGTATAGTCGAGAATGTAGACACACCAGCACAAGAGGCGAGTATGGGACATTCTTTGTTTCAGGATGAATTTATGTGTAAGGGGAAGTCACCGTAAGAATAATGATCTTATCTTTGTGTCAAATAGACTTATTTACTGCATTTTAGAGGAACAGATTGCTTGCTATGAAAGCCGGCACATTCTATAGTCAACATATCCATGGAGCTGTCAATAACGGAAATAATTAGACAAGTGTTGGCCCAACAATTTGCTATGAATGTGTTTGAGTCTTCAGTCTTTTGACTGGTTTGATGCAGCCCTCCATGCTTCCCTGTCCTGAGCTAATAATTTCATCTCTACACAGCTACCGCACCCTACATCCGAGGCAATCTGTTTAACATATTCTACCCAGAAACATCTCTCCTCTCCCACTCGTCTTAATACCTCTTCGTTTGTAACCTTATCTACCCATCTGATCTTAATCATTCTCCTGTAACACCACATTTCAAATGCTTCAATTCTTCTCTTCTCTGCTGCTCCAACAGTCCAAGTTTCTCTTCCATATAGCGCCACGCTCTTGACGTCCTAATATCTAAATCTATATTCGATGTCAACAGATTCCCTTTCTGTAGCATAGTGTTTAATTTTTGCTTGGAACGATATCGATCGTTTGTTGTAACGGGTGTGAGTAAGCTTATAGGCCAATTCCATCTTCTTCAATCTCTCCTTGCACGCTGTGTTATCAAGTCCATTTGACTGGATCCATTTATCAACTCTTTGAATCTGGTGAATGCTTCTCCTTATTATGTCTGTATTCAATACATTTAGTGTTTTCATATGAAATGGTAAGACCAGTTTTAATTGCTATTGCATGGAGTGTTTCAATCAGTAAGAGTTATTAAGTATAAGTATAAATATTTACAATGTAGTATACCAAAGAGCCTCCGTGGCTTAGGCGGTAGCACGCCGGCCTCTCACCGCTGGGTCCGTGGTTCAAATCCCGGTCACTCCATGTGAGATCTGTGCTGGACCAAACGGAGGCAGACAGGTTTTTCTCCGGGTACTCCGGTTTTCCCTGTCAAAAATTTCATTCCAGCAACACTCTCCACTATCATTTCATTTCATCTGTCATTCATGTAATCATTGCCCCAGAGGAGTGCGTCAGGCCTCGGCAGCCGACACAGTTCATATCCTTGCCGCTAGATGGGGGCTTCATTCATTCCATTCCTGACCCGGTCGGAGACTGGAAGTAGGCTGTGGATTTTCATTTCATAGTATACCAAAGCATAGTTTATGTACTGGTACAGATTATCTAATGCAGAGGAATACAGATACTTGCTAAGGGGTCTTTGATCAGTATTGAACAACTCCCACTTGAGATTCTGTCAATGGGACCATTTAGACCATAATTAGTGGGATGCCAGTTTGTTTCAAAGACATGATGATCGCGCATACATATTGATTTCATTTAGTAATTCTGTGCAGTCTATGTGCGAGTTTGCGATCTTGTACATATTAAGAATATAAAAATTATTCATAATGTTGAATTTTGGGCTTATGCCGTGTTTTATTATATTGCAATTCGACGCGTTTCGAAAGAAACCATGTCTTCCATCGTCAGGAATAATCTGGAATACGACAATGTTGCTAAGAGAAAGCAACGAAGAACATATAGAAGGTGCCCAAAGATGGACGCCATTATAGCCCCATGTTAGGGACAACGGAAAGCAGCAGTGAATTACTTTCTCAGGGTTCTGATAATAGGTAGCCAGGATTCACTGAGATTGTAGCCGGTGTCGCGGTTGAAATTATCTGGGTGTTTACGTATTTCAACCGCCTCCCTGATGATTCTGGGACGATATTGCTTTATACGGGCAAGAACATCCACTCCTTGGAACATGACATCATGGCCAGGTGTTAATGCATGATCGGCAACAGCTGATTTATCAGGTTGAATGAGCCTGATACATCTATTATGTTCCTTAATGCGAGTGCATATTGTTCTCGAAGTCTGCCCGATGTAAACCTTGCCACAAGTACAGGGAACTCTGTAGATACCCGGTTGTTGCAATTTAGGCAAACTGTCCTTAGTTGGTCGCAGGAGTTGCCTAATCTTAACAGAAGTTCCAAATACAGTCCGTATGTTGTATCGACGTAGGATTTTAGCAATACGATCCGTTGTGTTGTGTATGTACGGAAGGTAAGCAGTTCCTCTTACATCTCTTTTCTCAACTGACGTCCTATTATTATTTGTTGGTTTCAGAACCGTAGAAATCAAAGCCTTGCTATAACCGTTGCTCTCAAAGGTGGTTCGCAGGGTGTTCATTTCTTCTTGTAAAGAAGACACTTCACAAATCCTCCTAGCCCTGGTAGTTAGAGTTGTAAGGATACCATGTTTCTGGGCAGGGTGATGGTGAGAACTTGCGTGGAGATATCTATTGGTGTGTGTTGGCTTACGAAAAACGCTGTGTCCTAAAGATCCTTCCTCTTTCTTGGTCACGAGAACATCTAAAAATAGGTATTTTGCCGTCAGATTCCTTTTCCATGGTGAAACAAATAGAAGGGTGCTGGAGATTAAGGTGATCCAGGAAATGGCTAAGATTTTCCTCACCTTCCGTCCAAACAACGAACGTGTCATCCACATAACGCCACCAGATCTTCGGTTTGAAAGGAGCCGACGACAAAGCTTTCTCTTCAAAGTTCTCCATGAAGAAATTAGCCACAACAGGAGAGAGAGGACTACCCATGGCCACACCATCAGTCTGCTCATAAAAATTCCCATTTCATAGAAAGTAGGAGGAGGTCATGCAGTGATAAAAAGTCTTGTGATGTCTTCAGGAAAAAAGCCATTAATGAGAGACATAACACCATCAATAGGTACTCTCGTAAACAGAGACACCACGTCGAGACTCACTAGAATATCACCCGGCTGAAGTGTTATAGCTTTTAACTTTTCCACGAAGTGTGTGGAATCCTTAATGTACGAAGGCGTGTTACACAGAAGCGGCTGAAGTAGTCTACCTAAGTATTTGGAAAGGGCATATGTGGGAGAACCAATCGTACTAACAATAGGTCTAAGAGGAACAGCAAAATTGAGACCTTTAGCGAGAACTGTCTGTTGGGTATCACTTAGGGGCTTGCTGGACAAATTTACGACAACCTTGTTAGTATCAAGTCTAATTTTGCTGTAGCGCCTAGAAGAATTCCTATTGAAGAACTTATTACATCCGTAGAATCCTCGGTACATCACCTCACACCTGAAGAGGCCGAGGAAGCCAGGCAAGAATGTTCCCGAGTTCTCAAGACCGCTAAGCCACGTAACACCAACTTAAAACAAGGCGAAAGCCGGGCACTTAAAGATCTAAGGGACAATTCTGATATTATCGTTCTCCCCGCTGACAAGGGTAACGCGACAGTGGTATTGGATAAGGTTGATTATGATTCCAAGATCTCGTCTTTGTTATCAGATCCTGTATATAGGATTAATAGTCGTGATCCTACTACTCGCTACTCAAATGTCACCGTCAAATTGATCAAGCAATCATCTATTCCAGCGGATGCAGCGAAGACTCTCCTTCCAGGGGATGCTATTCCTCCGAGACTCTATGGTCTTCCTAAAATACATAAGGAAGATGTTCCTCTTAGACCTATTGTTAGTACGATTGGTTCTCCCACATATGCCCTTTCCAAATACTTAGGTAGACTACTTCAGCCGCTTCTGGGTAACACGCCTTCGTGCATTAAGGATTCCACACACTTCGTGGAAAAGTTAAAAGCTATAACACTTCAGCCGGGTGATATTCTAGTGAGTCTCGACGTGGTGTCTCTGTTTACGAGAGTACCCATTGATGGTGTTATGTCTCTCATTAATGGCTTTTTTCCTGAAGACATCACAAGACTTTTTTATCACTGCATGACCTCCTCCTACTTTCTATGGAATGGGAATTTTTATGAGCAGACTGATGGTGTGGCCATGGGTAGTCCTCTCTCTCCTGTTGTGGCTAATTTCTTCATGGAGAACTTTGAAGAGAAAGCTTTGTCGTCGGCTCCTTTCAAACCGAAGATCTGGTGGCGTTATGTGGATGACACGTTCGTTGTTTGGACGGAAGGTGAGGAAAATCTTAGCCATTTCCTGGATCACCTTAATCTCCAGCACCCTTCTATTTGTTTCACCATGGAAAAGGAATCTGACGGCAAAATACCTTTTTTAGATATTCTCGTGACCAAGAAAGAGGATGGATCTTTAGGACACAGCGTTTTTCGTAAGCCAACACACACCAATAGATATCTCCACGCAAGTTCTCACCATCACCCTGCCCAGAAACATGGTATCCTTACAACTCTAACTACCAGGGCTAGGAGGATTTGTGAAGTGTCTTCTTTACAAGAAGAAATGAACACCCTGCGAACCACCTTTGAGAGCAACGGTTATAGCAAGACTTTGATTTCTACGGTTCTGAAACCAACAAATAATAATAGGACGTCAGTTGAGAAAAGAGATGTAAGAGGAACTGCTTACCTTCCGTACATACACAACACAACGGATCGTATTGCTAAAATCCTAAGTCGATACAACATACGGACTGTATTTGGAACTTCTGTTAAGATTAGGCAACTCCTGCGACCAACTAAGGACAGTTTGCCTAAATTGCAACAACCGGGTATCTACAGAGTTCCCTGTACTTGTGGCAAGGTTTACATCGGGCAGACTTCGAGAACAATATGCACTCGCATTAAGGAACATAATAAATGTATCAGGCTCATTCAACCTGATAAATCAGCTGTTGCCGATCATGCTTTAACACCTGGCCATGATGTCATGTTCCAAGGGGTGGATGTTCTTGCCCGTATAAAGCAATATCGTCCCAGAATCATCAGGGAGGCGGTTGAAATACGTAAACACTCAGATAATTTCAACCGCGACACCGGCTACAATCTCAGTGAATCCTGGCTACCTATTATCAGAACCCTGAGAAAGTAATTCACTGCTGCTTTCCGTTGTCCCTAACATGGGGCTATAATGGCGTCCATCTTTGGGCACCTTCTATATGTTCTTCGTTGCTTTCTCTTAGCAACATTGTCGTATTCCAGATTATTCCTGACGATGAAAGACATGGTTTCTTTCGAAACGCGTCGAATTGCAATATAATAAAACACGGCATAAGCCCAAAATTCAACATTATGAATAATAACACGGGCCGTGAAAGTCTAAATGACAATAATATAAAAATTATCACGAGAGGATTTTAGAGTTGGCTGCTTCAAATGCATCATTACTTCAGATTAGTTATGATTCGTTATTGAGTGTAGAAAGCGATACGCATAAACTCGTAGGAATTTGTGTTGTACTTTCAATTTGTATTTTACTGAAAGGGCTCCAAATAGGTGTACAATATTCAATTAAGGGTCTGACGAGGGTCAAGTACAGTAGGAAATAAATATTGTTGTTGTTTCCTATGGCGAGCCCGGATTCCAATCCATCAGCTTTCTTGCATTCCAATAGAGTTGTGTGAGGTTTACTGTCACATCAAGTAGCAGGTGCCCCTTAGGCCTATCCATTTTACTTCTAGGTTCGTGACAAAGTGTGCATTCTTCAGATCTCAGGATGTTGATTCGTTTCAGATGAGCTGCAAGGCAGTCATGGCCAGTGTTAAGTCTGCTTCTCTTCTTGGTGTTAATTTATATTGATCCATTTAGCATCAATGTCCTTCCATAATTTGGTTTTT
The DNA here is from genome assembly GCA_946902985.2 of Meconema thalassinum. NCBI lineage: Eukaryota > Metazoa > Arthropoda > Insecta > Orthoptera > Tettigoniidae > Meconema > Meconema thalassinum. The sequence goes on from OX336395.1 coordinate 344,313,646, forward strand.
GCTGTTTTCTTTGCCATTTCTTCATACCTGTTTTTGATAGTATTTTTCAAAATCCTTTTTGCTGACATAAAATCAGTCTGACTGACAGGTTGTTGTAGTGTGGTACCGTACCTTTTTTTTTTTTTTGCTAATCTGTCTGCCTCTTCATTACCTGCTATTCCAACATGAGAAGGGATCCACTGAAATGGGATCTGTTTGTGGAGTCTTTGAAGGGTTTTTATCATACAAAAAATGTCTTTCAGTTCTTTATTTTGAGGCTTATAATTTGACGAGATGGCTTGGATGGCTGCTTTTGAATCTGTAATATCACATTGTTTCTGCCTAATACCTGATGGATGATGATGATGATAATTGTTGTTTTAAGAGGCCTAACATCGAGGTTATCGGCCCCTATAATAACTGATGGAGTGCATGTGAAATTGCTCTTATCTCAGCATCAAAGTTTGTTTTGGTCTACTGGGAAGTAGCGTGAGAAGAGAGATGAATGCATTTGAATCACAAAATTCCTTAGAATAACGAGTTATGCAACCTCCTTTTTTTAAGTACCTTATTGACACATAGGCCTACCAAGTAGACAGGGCTGATGACCAAAGGTGTCCCAAGCCCTCAATAAACAACAACAGATTTATATAGAAATCATGCAGGTACTATCTTGAATAATAGGTCAAAGAATATAGAAGATGAACTCAAATGATACCATAGCTATCTGGTTAATTCTTAAATGTCCTCTTCTTTTCCGTATGTTCACTTCCTGGTGTAGTGGCTAGCACGTTTGCTTGTCCGACCTCGATTCCCGGCTGTGCTAAGAAATTTAATTCCGGTCTGAGGGCTGGAACGGATGCACTCAGCCTCGCGAGGTTGGTTCGATTCCCACCTCAATTATCCTGGAAGTGGTTTTCCGTGGTTTCCCACTTCTACTCCAGGCAAATGCTGAGATGGTTCCTAACTTAAAACCACGAGTGCCTCCTTCCCAATCCTCACCTCAATTACAAATACATACACTACTGCAGACACCTCAATAACACAGGTTATATACACGCACGCAAGTACACAGAGCTAAATGACCATGATGTCCAAGCCCCTCAAATGAAACAACAACAATAAACATTTCTATATTCATAGTACATAGATTTTACAAATGATTGGAGCAGTTTCACTCCGACTATATTATTTGAGATAGCATCACAAAACGTGACAGTAAAGTAGAAAAGCTCATTGGCCCTTTGTGGAATATTCCGCAGGCTATCATAAGTTTTCATTTAATTACGATAGGTGGTAGGAAGGTATTGGACAACCTTTATGATCTCACATGGAACCAGAAAAGACTTCGTGAATAATTTCATCCTAGATTTTGTTACATAAATACTTGAGTTTCACAGTATCAGCTGATGTACGATGTAAACAGAGAAATGCGTGGAGTTCGTAAGATAATGTGGCTGCAATTTGAAGGTATTTGGATGAATCGGACTGTGATTATAGTGAATTGACAATGTTGTAGTAATTGAAGGTTTGTCAAGTGACAATGATACTGAGATGAGAGCAGATACTATCATAGTTTTTTTTTTTGGCGATGTGAGTTCCATGGTTTTGTTGAATTGTTGCATATTTTTGTACTATTTTATTTCTTCTTATTTTAAATGTCTTTCTAAACAATATAAAAAAGTTAAAACAAATAAGCATGTCTTTATATCCTTTGAAAAAATAATCATTCAAAGAAAAGTACAAAATATTTTAATGACACTGGAAGGGTTACATCTTTTTGACGCATATTTTACATGGCATTGTTGATGAGAGTCAGCAGTTCTGGTAGGTCATCATCAGTTCATGGTCGGTGTCTCCACCTTATCCGGTCTTCAGCAGCACCACGTTCCATCAGCTCATAAGCAGGGCCGTATTTCTAAATAGGCTAAGCGGTACATTTTCAGGGGCGGCAGTTTAGCGATTTATTCAAAAGCTAAAATGAAGTATTTCAGACGTAATAATATTTTCCGTGCGAATTGAAGACTACAAGTTACTTAAAATATGTTTCAGTCCTTCTACAGTTCTTCCTGCCTTAGAAGAGTTAAGAACTATCTGCGGACTAGTAGCCTATTTCTGAAATACGGTTAAACTCACTTTCATTACTTTGTATTGAGGCAAAAACACTTCCATATGAGGACATTATTAACGAGTTTACCATTAAGAAATCTCGTAGGAAAGCTATGTAAATGTTAACATCAAGATTACGTGGGGTGGGTTGTTTTAGAGAAGTTTGTATATTCTTCAACACATAAACCAGTAATTAACTACATTTTGTGTAATTTCATTTCACAATGTAGGACTAGTTAATTCAAACTGAACACAGTTCTTCAAGGTAGTCATTAGTATTAAAATATAAAAATATGTGTAAAATAGTGATCATGATCTCCAAGAACAAATTAATTAAGTTCGAAACCCATTTCACATTTTAACGAATCTTAAAAGAAGTGAGTAAAAAAACAAGTAGATAACTAATTTCATGATAACATTTTATTATGTAAGTCATTAAATGTGTAGTTTTATCTAAACTAAATGAACTTTATGTTTAAAAAAGATGAAAATGCCAATGAACTCTATCCTTTTGTTGTATAAAACAAATGTTATGAACTATTGAGGGGGCAGCAAATGGCGGCATACTATTAAATCCGGCCCTGCTCATAAGATTTATCAATCTTGATGGAATCCAGGACCTGAAACCTTCTTCTTCCTCCTCTTGGGATTTTCCCTTGGGCTGTCCCTTGTAATGCTCTTTTCACCAAACCAGCCGGTTATTCATTTATTTAGCGTATGATGCATATTGTTGTTGTTTGAGTTTTCATTTCTTTTGACTGGTTTGATGCAGCCCTCCATGCCTCGCTGTCCTGAGCTAATCGTTTCATCTCTACATAGCTACCACACCCTACATCCGAGACAATCTGTTTAACATATTCTAACCTTGGTCTACCCCTACAGTTCTTGTCCTCGACCCTTTCTTCCATAACTAAGCTTGCTATTGCTGAGTGTCTTAGTATGTGTCCTACCAACCTATCTCTTATCTTCATTAGCAGTCGCCAGAAACATCTCTCCTCTCCCACTCGTCTTAATACCTCTTCATTTGTAACCCTATCTACCCATCTGATCTTCATCATTCTCCTGAAACACCACATTTCAAATGCTTCAATTCTCCTCTTTTCTGCTGCACCAATAGTCCGAGTTCCACTTCCATAGATGATGATGATGATGATAATTGTTGTTTTAAGGGGCCTAACATCGAGGTTATCGGCCCCTAATGAAATGAAATGGCGTGAAATGAAGGGATGTAGATAAAAACAACTCACTGCCTGGGATGAAACGAAAATGGTGTTTATAAAACAGACAGTGAGCCCCAAAAACTATGCCTTATTTGAATAAAAAGAAAAAAGGCGGATGGTAAAAAAGGATAAACCAAATAAGGCATAGTGAACAATAAAATAGATGAACACAATAAAAAACATAAAACAGATTTAACTTGAATTAAAAGTCGAAAACATTAAAACTTAAAAAAGTAACCACTCTCCCTCATAAACCGGATGACGAGGTCAGCTGACGGCCCGTCATCTCGGAGAATAAGGGAGAGGGGATTAGGCAGTTTAAGAGTCCTACGCAGATCGGCCAGATCCACACACTCCAAGAGAAGGTGTGCCACGGTTAGGTGGGCGCCGCAAGTACACACAGGAGGATCTTCTCCCTTTAGCAAGTGGGAGTGCGTAGCAATCCCATGGCCGATCCGGGGTCGACAGAGTACCACAGCTTCCTTCCGGAGAGATCGGAAGGAAGATTTCCACACCTTCGTTGTCTCCTTGATGCCTCTCAGTTTGTTTGGTGGAGGCGTGGCACGCCATGCTTCCTCCCAATGCGACAGGATCGAATGCCGCAACTGAGAGCGCACATCACTAGCAGGCACCTTATACGGTAGCGAGGGCAGTCCGACTGCCTCTCTCGCCGCCTGATCAGCAAGATCGTTTCCCGCAATACCCATGTGGCTAGGAAGCCACACAAAGGTCACCCCGGTTCCAGCGTTACGCGAACTGACGAGCAGGTCGCGCACACGCTGGACCAACGGGTGCTTCGGAAAACACACATCGATCGCCTGTAGCGCACTCAGAGAGTCAGTACACACAAGAAAGTGCTGGTGATCATCTGATAACGTGTACCGCAGAGCCTCTAAGATGGCATAGAGCTCCGCAGTGTACACGCCACAGGCCTCGGGAAGTGAAAAGAGAAACCGACGATCCTCAACCACAAATGCACAGCCTACTTTCTCATTTACCCTCGAACCGTCCGTGAATAGAAGCCCTGATCCCGGATACCGGCTCACCACGGACTGGAACAGCCTCCAATGGACGGAGGAGTCCGTGTCCGACTTGGGGCCGCTGTGCAGATCCAGGATGATATCAGGGCGAGAGACCATCCACGGAGGGGCCTTGCTAGGTACTCGAACGATACAGGAGACAGAAGGAAATCGGAACTGACGGTATAAGTCCTCCAAGCGAATCCCCGCCGGCCGAGTAGCTCGGGCGAGCGCATCATACAGCCGGCGATTCGTATTGGAAAACAAACATGGATAGCTTGGATGAAGTGGCATCTGTCGAATAGTTGCAGCATAGGTCAGCAGTACTTGTTGGCGCCTCAGGTGTAAAGGAGTTACGCCAGCCTCGGCGAGCAAGCTGACGACTGGGCTCGTCCGAAAGGCACCCGTCGCCAGTCTCACACCGCCGTGGTGGACACTGTCCAGTTTAACAAGCACTGACTTACGGGCCGAACCATATGCTACACTGCCATAATCTAATCTAGATAAAATCAGTGCCTTATACAAACGTAGGAGCATCGCGCGGTCCGCCCCCCCCCTCCCCCCCCCCCCATGATGTGCCGCTAAGAAACCGCAACATGTTGAGGCAACAACAGGCAAAACTACATTGCCCAGATAAAGCTCAGGATCTGGATGGAGGGTGTGCTTTCGGCAGAAATGGACAACCGAGGATTTAGCGGTTGAGAATCGAAAGCCATGCTCCAGTGTCCAGCATTCCACTCTCCGAATAGCATGTTGTAGCTGTCGTTCAGCGACCACCATATTTTGCGCACTATATTGTAGAGCGAAGTCGTCTACATATAGCGACGGTACCACTGCTGGACCAGCAGCAGCGACTATACCGTTTATGGCAATCGCAAATAATGTTGCACTAAGCACCGATCCCTGTGGGACTCCGTTTTCCTGTATATGATATTGCGAATATGTCCCCCCCATTCGGACACGGAACAGGCGAAGGGACAGAAAATTCGCAATAAAAACCGGCAAGTTACCTCGGAATTTCCATTGATGCAGGGTAGAGAGGATGCCGTAACGCCAAGTGGTGTCATAAGCCTTCTCGAGGTCAAAGAAAACAGCGACTAGGTAATGTCTCCGGAGAAAAGCGTCCTGTATGGCGGTCTCCAGGCGTACCAGATGGTCGTTGGTACACCGAGACGCCCTGAAACCACACTGGTATTCAGACAGGAGTCCCCGTTTCTCCAGGACCCACACCAGGCGCCGATTGACCATCCTCTCAAAGAGCTTGCACAGACCGTTAGTGAGACAAATAGGTCTGTAACTCCCTGTCAAATTGGGATCCTTATCGGGCTTCAGGATAGGTATAATGATACCTTCCTACCATTGCGCTGGAAACACACCTTCCAACCAGATACGATTAAACACCCTGAGTAAATAACGAATGCTCCTATCGTTAAGGTGTTTAAGCATCTGGTTGTGAATATTATCCGGGCCGGGAGACGTGTCCCTGCAGAGCGCCAGCGCTCCGCGGAGTTCCCACTCCGTAAAGGGCACGTTGTACTCCTCCGAAGCGTGGGAAGCAAAACTCAGCTGGAAACGTTCTGCCTCGCGCTTCATGGCCACGAAGGCAGGATCATAGGTGTCGGAACCGGATATATCCGCAAAATAAGATGCGAGATGGTTTGCAACGCAGTTCGGATATGAAACCAATTCATTATCGATGGAAATTCCCGGTACAGTAGAAGATGTCTGAATACCCAAGATGCGTCGTAGTTTAGTCCACACTTGAGAGGATGGGGTATGTGCCGTAATAGACGACACATACCGTTCCCATGATTCTTACTCTGGCGGATAAGAATCCGTGCCTTGGCACGAAATTTCTTAAACGCCACCAAATTGGCCGTGGTTGGACGTCGACGGTAGTGCTTGTGAGCTCGACGACGATCTCGTATTGCCGCTGCAATATCCTCTGTCCACCAAGGGACGAGTTTGCGACGAGGAGTCCCAGAAAAGGATGGAATGGACTCTTCGGCGGGCGGAGCAGCCTTCGTGGTGGCCGAAGGTGGAGTTGAAGTCACCTTCGGGCTTTTCGTCAGAAGCATAGGTGCTGGTTTCGGAACAGGTAACTCAGTCGCAGGTTTCACAGCTGGTACAAAAGATGAGGTAGAAGGAACCAAATTAGGTATTATAACTCGATAATCAATCGTAGGCGAAGGAGCAATCGTGGTATGGTACTTCTTGCGGGGTTCCTGGTAGGTGAGACCATCCAGGGTTTTGATCTCCTGGATTTTCTTCTCACTCAGGAAGACAGGGCAGTTCCTGTCCCGAGGAGAATGGAATCCAGGGCAATTACTGCACTGATACGGTGTTGTGCACTCTTCCGCTTCGTGTGGTACCTTACCGCATGTTCCGCAGATTTCTGGGCTCGAGCATCGGGATAACATGTGCCCGAACTTCTGGCACTTATAACACCTCATTGGTGGAGGGATATAAGGCCGTACGTCACAACGGTAACTTGTAACCTTCACTTTCTCTGGGAGCACCGAAAGCTCAAAGGAAATAATGAAAGCACCAGTATCCACGATTTGACCATTGACCTTGCGCGTAATGCGCCGGACATCAGTCATGTGACGGTGCTGCATATCCTCCTTGAGCTCCTCGTCAGTGTTCAGAATCAGGTCCCGGTGGAAAATAACTCCTCGGACCAGATTCAGAGACGTGTGCTTTTCCACTTTGACGGGTATTTTGCCAAAGTGGTCACATTGCAAAAGTTGTTCAACTTGCTCACCAGTCCTAGTCTTGAGCAACAAGCTACCGTTCCTCATCTTTTGTACTTTCTCAAGCTCACCATAGACACCTTCTATGTGGCGAGAAAACAAAATACTCTTTACCAGCTTGAAATCACCCCCATCTGTTCTGGTAGCTACCAGAAACTTGGGGGTGTTAGCACCCAGATTTTCACGCACAGATTGTTCCCAGGGGGTTGATCCCCGTAGGGAATCAAATGTTAAAGACTTGGGTGTAGGACCACCCTGTTTGGGGATTTTTCTTTTTGAGCCCATGGCCAGATCGTCCTCCCCGAATGCCACCGACTTCCGATCACGGGCCGTCACAGTAGGCGCTACCCAGCCAGGGCAAGGCCCACCTAGCTTGGAAGGCATTGCCCGGGGGTCCGATGTTTTACAATGCCGTATCGGCATGTACCCCTTGGCATATACTGGATTTTACAGCTCTGACATTCGGCTGTGCGGGGACCTGCGTAGTCAGGCGGATACTACTGCACGGGTACATGGCACACCCACCTGTCGGAGCGGCCAAGACCGGAACAGGTTTTCGAGCGTAGTCGCAAGCGTAAGTGGCCCATCCCCTAACAGCACGCACATTCAGAAATTTTGGTTGCCAGACCCTGAAAGCAGTAACGGAAAGAAGTGCGATATAACCTATTGAGAGTTATACCGCACGGGTGTATGTCTTTTAGAGCTGACTGTCAAACCCTCGAAAGGGGACCGATCCGAGAAACCCTTTTTGTCGCCTTTTACGACTGGCAGGGATTACCGTGGATGTATTCGCTTCTTCCCACCCACTGGGGGTCCAATTCACAAACCAACGCGGAGTCCTTATAGTATAGCCAAGGTCGCCCCTTTTAGTCGCCTCGTACGACAGGCAGGAGATACCGTGGGTGTATTCTAAACCCCCCACCCACAGGGGGGCACTTCCATAGAGCACCACGCTCCAGACAAAGACTTTCAAAAATGAATTCCTAATACCTAAATCTATATTCGATGTCAACAGATTCCTTTTCTGTAGAAATACTTTCCATGCCTGAGCCAGACTACTTTTTATATCCTCTTTGCTTCGTCCAGTATGATGCACACAAGACAAACAATTTTCAACATTAGGACCCTTCATGGACTGCCCATCCAAGTGCTTGTGGAGTGGCTCCATGCAGAGTGCTTGATGGTTTGCACTTCATAACGAGGCGAGTCTATCCAACCCCACTGATGTGAGGTTGCTGCAGTTCGATCAGTGCCACATCGAATTCTGTTGAGACGGGACCAGACGGCTCGAGGGAGATGGAATCCAGGTAGTTTGATGGTAGGATCAAGTACTTCACGATGTGGTACACAAACACTGAATATTTCACACAACCCATACCAAAACAATTACCCGGACTTAGGTCAGGGGAGCGTGGAGGCCATGCGAGGAAGTTCTGATCATAATCAAATGTTCTCGGAAGAGAATCAAAATGAATATTGTCCGTTGAGCCATTATAATTAACACATAAAGTGATAAAAAAAATGTCCTGCATAACTGAACAAATTGCTAGATAATGGACAATCAATCGTGTCCCCTGATTGATTGTATCTCCAATGTGCGTGCTCATGCAGAGAGGTTATCCACAAGAATATGATAAAAGTAATTCACACAATTTGAAAACAGATTTCTTTATTTCATTTATACAAAGTTTGCATATTTTACAAAACAGTTGCAATAGGTTAAAGATTACTATTGCTACTTTGAAAAACAGATGAGTGGCGAATTAGCTCACCATAACAAAACAGAACAAGTCTGCTTTAAAAAGTGCAAAATAATATTTTAATTTACACAATTCGATTTGAATCTCATAAATGTTTGATATTTACAAATGGTAACCAATCCCCGTTTGTTGTGTGCACTGAAATAAATTATCTTTTCTTACGGAACAATTTTAATGATGCAACAGTTCAACCCTTTTAATATATCCCTAACAATTTTTCAAGTTACAGATCTGTCTTCAGAAGGAACGTTTAGTACTGCTTAGAAAGTACAGAGTCAAATCCGGAGATCTAAAAGGCCTTTTTTCTTTTTTACAGTACCAAATTTCAAACACTTGCAAATCTTGTACGTATTTTTGCCATGTATGTTGTGAGGTTGCACATAGCATGGCTCTGCAACATACACTGTAAAAACCTTAGATTTTAACGTGTTTAATTACCTGACCATGAAAGCTGATATTCCAGTGCTACACTTACCAATCCATTCAGAAATTGCTTCTCATTGATCTTATAGTGAGCAGGGCTGTCCAGTGTTTCACTCCGCTGATAATATGTTTGGCATAATAATAATAACCCCTGGCACTACAGCCCATGAGGGCGTTAGCCTACCAAGCGACCGCTGCCCAGCCATTTGGCCTGCAGATATTGGGGTGACGCGTGGTCAGCACATCCGATCCCGTCGGCCGTTAATCTTGGTTTTCGTGATCGGGGCGCTGCCTCACTGTCGGACAGCTACTCAATTGTCCTCACGAGGCTGAGTGCACCCCGTTCCAACCCTCACGTCAGTTTCAAAAATCCCTGACGGAGCCAGGATTGGAACCCAGGGCCTCCGGGTGAGAGGCAGGCGCGCTACCCCAACACCACATTATACATCGGGTTGCTAGAGTTGGTTCCCTTAATTTCTAATATATGAATCACAGCCAATGGCCATGGCAGGGCATTTCAATTGAACCCCCGTGGGCCCCCCAACAAGTTCAATGTCGAGTAGTTCCAACTTTGGCTACTAGATGCCACCATCACTGACACCTAGCAGCGAACATTGGAATTTGTTAGAGCGTTTCTAACCAAATAACCTACAAATTTTGGCTACACACTACCAAAGGTAGTGGTAGGTTCTTTTACATGCCATAAATCTATGACATGGAACTGCTGGCTTTACTTCCCCTCTGAAGGAAGGCATACTGAGGGATGTTTAACGCTCTTAAAAATCCTACGACTTCGGCCGGGTTTTAAACCTTTGATCTTGGGCATAGCAGTACTGCATGCTACCGACTACGCCACCAAATTCAAGTGATAAAAGGCATCAATTTCAAGCTTTTTCCCTCTCCTAGTTAAAAGAAATCAGCACTTTTCATTTTGCATGGTTGGTAATATTGCAGTTATCTCTTGATAATGATCACTCACATACACTTGCTGTGATAGTGACATCATGAGATAGAAAACTGAATTTTCTTTGGTTTTCCTGCCGTTGAAAATGATCTTTCTTTCTTTCTTTCTTTCTTTCTTTCTTTCTTTCTTTGAATTTGATAAAAATTAGCTTTGTAGTAACTAAGAATCTCATTTAGTTTAATAAACATTGTTGTTTTCTCTAATATTTACACATCGGGCAACCCTGGTGGTACTTGACCAACTTCAATTTGCAGCCAAAAAGAGATAGAGAGAGTCCTGCTTTCTCTCTCTCTCTTCATAGCCTAATTAATAAACTGCTGTAAAAGTGTTTTGTTCCACATAAGCCTAATATTCTTAATCTATAACCGCACTATCAAATCACAGGTCATTACCTCATGGTGTAGTGGCTAGCATTCTTGGCTGTCACCTCAACACAGGTTATCAAAAAGACTCCAGCCACACTTGAGTACACAGGACTGCATGGTTACAATAGTGCAAACCCCTTAATGCTCTTATCTTGGTTTGAGTTTAACAAATAAGACAATAAGTGACAGGGAAAGTTAGTACCCTACACCACAAATGGTATCAGCAGTTTAGTAAGCAGGCACACATTGGAATACAGGGTGTCCGAGTTAAAGGTAGAATAATATAACATTTAATAACTTGAGAAATAATGGACGGTTTGTTTCTACAACTAGGGTAACTCAAAATGTTTACTGCGTTTGCTTGCCCATGCGCGTAACTGCATTGTTCACGAGAGATGTGGACTCCACAGCAGAAACTGTTCTGTGTGCTTTCACGCACGTAGCTAAAATCCTTTACTCTCGTACAACGTATATTTCGGCGTGAGTATGGACTGTTACCAACTGATGATGTTCCCACTTACATAACAATCAAGAAATGGGATTTCTTGAATCGTGAGTTCCCAGATCGCTGGATTGGGAGAGGTGTCCATCAATTGCTTGGCCCTCTAGAAGCCCCGATATTACGCCACTAGATTTTTTCCTGTGGGGGTTTGTCAAGAATCAAGTGTACCAGACACCAGTTCGTGATCTACCAGATCTGCGTCATCGCATTCGTGCAGCTATTGCAAATGTTACGCCTACAATGCTGCAGAACACTTGGAGATGTCTTGTCGCGCCACTAATGGTGCGCATATCGAGATGTGTTAGGTATGTAAAGAAACATTTTGAGTTACCCTATTCGTAGAAACAAATATCTCCACTACTTCTCAAGTTCTTATTATACCTTTAACCCGGACACCTTGTATATGAACTTCCACTCTTCTATGACTAGCATTGTAAGACTAGGGGTGACCACTCTTATATGACTAGCATTGTAAGACTAGGGGTGACCATTCTAATTAACATTCTGCACACCAATGTTCTGTCTTGGAACAGGTTTTAAACAAATTGTCCTGGTTTGCATTTAAGAAAGGATCGGATGTTCCAACCATTCAGTATACACCAGATCAAGCCAAAGAAGTTGACCAGGAGAAAGAGGATACGGTACCTATGATACTTTTGGGGAATCGATACAGGAATTGCATCTTCAATGCACGAGGTCTGTGATCTGGTGCCAGGGACACTGTGTACCGGTATCGTGATGTTACGAAACTCTTCCAGAGGCTTGGCGTAAGAACAGATTCTCGTATTGACTCTTGCTGGAAACATGATTGGAGCCTCTGCGGTCATATCTACAATAATGCTAACGCTTAACATTTGTGATTTAAAACACAAAATAAAATGAAAAAGGCACAATCTCTAACCTGGTCAACAAAATGCCTATCAATAGCTACTAAGATCCAACATTATAAAACTGTAACTCTCCCTGAAGATCTGAGATCAACAGTGGATCTCATATTTTCAGTGAGACAGCTCCAGGAACACCACTACCAATTTGGAGAGGATCTGTTGATGGCCTTCCTGGACATCGAAAAGGCCTATGATAGTGTGTGTAGGGAGAAGGTTTGGAAAGCAATGGAAAACATGGGAGTGGAAAAAGAGACTGTAGGCAGAGTGAAGGAGATGTATTGTGGAAGTGTGAGTTGTGTGAAAGTTGGAGGGGAAAGAACAGACTGGTTCAGGCAAATGAGTGGCCTGAAACAGGGTAGTGCGCTGTCACCCTTTCTCTTTATTGTGGTTATGGACGAGGTAATGACACGGATAGCAGGAAAGATAGGAGAAGATAAGATGAAAGCAATGGTGTTTGCAGATGATCTCATGGTCTGGGGAAACAAGGAGGAGGAAATTCAGGAGCAACTGAAGGCTTGGGAAGAAACAGTGGGAGAGTACGGATGGAAGTTCAACATCAGTAAATGTGAGATCCTGTTAACAACCAGGAAAAAGGACAGACCAATGAGTGGGATAACACTTGGAGGTGGACAGCTGAAGAAGGTGGAAAGTCTCAAGTACTTGGGAAGTACAGTGGAGGAAAATGGGAGAAATGACAAAGAGATTACGGAACGTGGCAGACAGGCAGAAGCATTTCTGAGAAGCATTAGGAGCTTAGTGTGGAATCAAGATGTCCCACAAAAAAGCAAGGAAGTGTTATACAGAAGCTACTATATCCCGATACTGACCTATGCTTCAGAAACGTGGACAATGAAGAAAAGAGACATAAGCAGAATACTGGCAGGTGAAATGAAGTTCCTGCGAAGTAGGATCGGAGTAACAGGAAAAGACAGGGTGAGGAATGAAAAGGTCAGGGAAATAGTGAAAGAGGAGCCCTTGCAAGGTAGGATTGAGACATCAAGACTGAGGTGGTATGGACACTTAAAGAGAATGGATGAGAAGAAGATTCCCAAGAGGATACATGAGATGCAGATGCAGAAGAAACGACCAAGGGGAAGACCAAGAGATAGATGGCTGAAAGGAGTGGAGGAATGTGTCAAGAAGAGAGGCGAGGACTGGACCAGAGTGACAGAGGAGAGGTGGTGGGAAGAAAGGACTAAGTGGCGAGGCTTATGTTCCAAACAGACCCAGCCTGGGGCTGGAAACTGTACAAGATGATGATGATGAACTCTCCCTGAAGCCACTTATGCGTGTGAAACACTGTTCCAAATTAAAAATGAACAAAGAACTGATCAGCTCCTCAAAACGGAAAGAAGAATCATTAGAATGTGCATAAATAAAAAGTATCAGGTTGAGGGAGTCTGGAGGATTCTCCCAAATGAAACTGTCTCCAATCACCAGCACAATGAAGAAGAAAATAATTTCATATTTTTTTCACATCTTACGCCTTCCAGAAAACAGAATTGTACGCCAACTGGTGATGAGAAATGTAGGAAAGAAAACTGGAGGAAAATGGATCCAAGAAATCCAACAAGATCTCAAAGCAGTTGGACTCAAGATAACAGATGCTGAGGAGAAAAATAAAATTAATACCATTCTTAAATATCACAAATTTTCTGCAGAAATGACACACAGAAAGCCTATGGAGATTTCAGATGAGTTGAGAAAATCCCGATCTGAAAGAATGAAAAAGTACTGGAAAGAACGCAAGAACCAAGAAATACTACCTTCAGAGAAGAAGTGATTGTGGGACGACTCAAGTGGTCCAATGTGACCAATCAAGATTAATAATAATAATAATGAAACACAACTTGTACCGTACGCTGTGATTTGGGACATCTCGATACAAACCAAGGAGCTTCACTTATTTCATTCCAAATAAATAAATAATTTTGAAATAATAGACTTCTAGAAATAATGTAATTTCAGGATTGATTCAGTTTCTAGATTTCCCTATATGTGGAGTGTGGCTGTGATTCACAAACTTGTAACTTTGAACTAACAAAACCTTCAAATACATTTTTCTCAACTAGTCTTTCTGTGTTGACATCAGGTGACATTTTAAAGAGACTAGAAAAAGTCTATCTCAGTGTTTCACGATGGACCCCACCAAGACACTTCATTGGACATGCAGTGGCCCCACGCTTATTGTAGATTAGTGTAGTGGGCGAAGATACGACACTACACTGTGGTTATCCAGCCGGGAAGGCTTTTCCAGTTCTGAATACCTGGTATTGAATGAAGAAAGGGGAAATTGAGGAATTAGTGAAGAAAGAGAGAAAAATCTTGTGAAAGATACTAGGGCCTGAAAATCGAAACGATGGTACATGGAGAAATGAGGATCTATACAGACAGGCAGAGAAGATCACGGACACCATGCATAAGAGGAGACACCTCATGAGAATCGAATAACGAAAAGAATCTTTAACTACACCAAGCTAAAGCCGACAACAATGTGGGTGGAGGAAGTTGGCGTGAATTCAAGAGACATCTGGAATAGGGCTGTGTTTCGAGCTAAAATTGATAACTTGAAGGGGTTCAAAGAAAGACCCAGTAGAACGAGCAACAACACCTGGTCAAAGGAAAGGAGGAAGAACCACAGCGAAAGGCTGAAGAAATTCTGGGTGAAGAAAAAGGAACTAACCAGCAAATCAATTGTTTCCTGGGGTCCACAGTAAGACAAATTCTGGTGCTCGCAGCAAAGTTCGCGCCTGCCCCATGTCGCTAACCTAGCACATATCTTCACACACTGACACTCACAAGGGAAGTTTCAGGTAAGACAGGTCGAAACCTACCTTGAAACTTTGTGGACGCAATCGTTCTACTATAAGAGGACAACGTGCGGATTATCAGCCACCAGATTGAACTGCAAGGCTCTGTAATCGTACCTGACATCCTGGTATGCAGGCATGATGGCTGGAGGAGCTGGACATCCCTACGGCATTCGGCAGGGCATATATGTTGACTGGAGCGTTGCGGCAGCTTCCCACTGGTCTTGAGTGCCTGGGCCATCAGGGCTGTCCCTTCCAACATGTACGATTCTCGCTACCTCCCATTGATTTATATGAGAGATTTGCCACATGATTTCGGAGCCTTGCAGTTCAATCTGGCGACTGATTGTCCTCTCACAGCACAACGATTGCATCCACAAAGTTTCAAGATAGGTTTTGACCTGATACTTCCCTTCTGAGTAAAGTGGCCATCGTGGATTTCCTCGCCCCGTCTCCACACTCACAAAGAGTTTGCAGTATGTCAGGACTCTCCCACAATAACACCCCAAGCGAGTTGTCCTACAATAGCAATGTGAGTGCACTGGCTACTTCCCCTCCTGCGCATCGAGCCTCAAATAACCAGCTAACATTGCTGACTACATGTCACTTGTGTCCTTGGATTTATTAAGAGTATGACCTTACATTGTCACCCATATTGGCCTATGCAGCTGAGACTTGGACCCTGACAAGCAGGCAACAGAGTAGAATCCAAGCCAGTGAAATGAAATTCCTAGGAAGTATGATAGGAAAGACAAGGAAAGACAGAGTGAGGAATGAAGATGTTAGGAAGGAAGTTGGGATGAGGAAACTAATTGAGAGAATTGAGAAGAATAAACTAAGGTGGTTTGGACATGTAAAAAGGATGGAGGAAAATAGAATACCAAGACAGATGCTGGAGGCAAAGTGCAAGGGTAAGAGAGCAAGAGGAAGACCTAGAACAAGGTGGATCGATTCAGTGAAGAACAGCGTGAGAAAAAGAAATCTGGACTGGGACAAGATCGTGGAAGAAGAATGGTGGAAAGAAGGAGGAAGGTGGAGAAGTGCCATAAACACCCTGACCCAGCACGAGCTGGATAAGGGGAAATGATGATTGTCACAATAAGGCTTGCTGATGAAGAGTCTTGTATTTTGGATTGAAACATGTACAAATAAACGTATTGTCTAGGTAGAATCTATGGATCAGATTGGTATTTTAAATCTCCACCTTCCACATAAAAGAATTGTACTTTCTGTACAATTTTTGTCATCGATACAGTTGTGAAAATCCAATTCTGTCACTGATAAAGTTACCCATTGTCCGATTAGAACAGAATATTAACGTGATGATCACCCTATGTACAGACTACCTAATCAATATACAAGTTAATATTAAAGTGAGGGAACTATATTACACGATGATTTGTACACGACTCTTGAGCGGCCTTCTCTTCACCTGTACACTCTGCAACAGAAAGAAATAGCCAATTCATTGATTATTCTCCGTCCCATGCCCCCACAACTATTACCAGGTACAGCCCAGCACGGAGAAACAAAAAGACTGGCTTAAAGCAACATATTTACACTTTGAGGAGAAAGTCGTTCTCTTAGGCCTTGTATGTCATGTGCTATGTTTAACATGAATGTTACACGGCCAGAATTGTAATCCTTTTCACTTCAGAGAGTTCATTGTGCTTGATGACACAATTTGAATGATATTAGCTTAAATCAACATCTTACATTTGACATGAAAAATACATAACGGAAAAATACGATATTTGGGAATACCCAATTTCATTGGAGATGAGGTAATTAAAATTGTTTCAAAAGTTTCTTCTTCTGAAAGTACAGATGTTTATTGGCTTTCTAGCTCTCTTAAAAAAGTAATAATAATAATAAAAGTTTGAATGTTTTAATCTATTTTTCAATTCTTTATATTCAATTTGTGGGAAGCAGATTTGTGAATTTCTGAAAATGCAAGTAGATATTTTGGTTTTGATTTGACCATGTATGGGTCAACACTACAGTATTGTTCGTAGTGATAGGTTTAATTAACTATATACGTCAAAGGATGTGGTCTAACGCTTGCTGTCCATGACTTGTCAGCAGGCGCGGATCTAGAGTTTGGCTTTTGGGGGGGGGGGGGGGTCCGAGAATCGAAATTGTTAAGAAAAATGGTATCACTAAAAACGCAATCACAAAATAACCAAACGTACAAAACCAGACCATTTTTTTTTTTGCAAGCTACATGGATAGAAATTTGATGCGTTTAACGCACCCAAAATATTCGTACAAATTGCAATGGCGTGTTTTCGACTTTTACATCGAGCTTCGAGAAAAGTATCAAGGTACATTACAGTTTCGGCAAGGCGAGTTGGTACCGACAAAGGGAGAAAGTCACAGCTTAAATTGCCAACCAAGCTTGCAGTTTGGACGTCGGCATCATTTTTTGGTTTTAACAACAAATTGTATATCCGCCTTAGTCAATACATAAACGAAAATAAATTATAATTACACTTGCTCCTGGTACATGTTTCGGGGATTAATTGCTTTTATCCCCTTCATCAGCCAAGACAAATATCCGAAGAAAGATATAAGATAGCGTAGCACTCAAAAAATAAAAGCCTATTTAACTTAATATGGTGCACCATATAAGTAGGTCACAGGAAAATGTTGAGCAAAACTAAAAACATATATGTAACAGCGATGATATTCAGCCATCAAAACACAGAGAATCAGTGGTCAGTTAATTCGTAAATCAGCTCCAAAACAGTGTTCGAAGCTTGAATTGGCAAAAATCAACAGGTCCAAAATCATTGGTTATGTTCATATGGTGAAGTATTGTGATTTTTGCCAATTCAAGCTTCGACCAGTGTTTTGGAGTGGATTTACGAATTAACTGACCACTGATTCTCTGTGTTTTGATGGCTGAATATCATCGCTGTTACATATATGTTTTTAGTTTTGCTCAACATTTTCCTGTGACCTACTTATATGGTGCACCATATTAAGTTAAATAGGCATTTATTTTTTGAGTGCTACGCTATCTTATATCTTTCTTCGGATATTCGTCTTGGCTGATGAAGGGGATAAAAGCAATTAATCCCTGAAACATGTACCAGGAGCAAGTGTAATTATAATTTATTTTCGTTTATGTATTGACTAAGGAGGATATACAATTTGTTTGTTAAAACTATTTAGTACGTCAATACGGAACCATCATGGAAACTAGTTTAAATAATAGAAACATTTTTTGGTGCGAAAAAGCCCCAAATTCCTATCCGTGCATTGCTGCACATTCATCGTGACATCACTATAAACATCGATTCGGTAATCACAAGGTTTGCTAAACAAAATAGACCAGTTTATATAAATAATCGTTTTTATATAACAGGTATGAAGTTGTAAATATGTACAGTTGTAACAGAACATAATAATTGCAATAAAGATATTTTCAGTATTGAATAAAATGAAAAAGAAAGAAAAAAAAAGTTTTTCAGTTAAAATTCGTTAAGTTTTATTTGTCTGGTTATTGTGTTTTCGTTTTTTGAGTTTAAAAAAAAAATTGGTCTCCGTTTGGGGTGGGGTGGGGGTGGGTGGGTGGGGGGTCATGATCCCCGTGACCCCCTTTGAAACCGCGCCTGCTTGTCAGTTTAGTGTGTGTGTCACCACGCTGCCAACGTGTAACAGGCGTTTGGTTAATACACAAAAGTGGAATAATAAGATTTAAAAAGCAGAAATTAGTAAGATTCAGCGACGAACCTGGAACGAGTCAGCAACGTTGTAATTATTGAACGATCAACACTACAAATTAAATTACTTCAAAGAAACGCAAACCAAGCCAACAGAAGACGAAGACAGACGATACTCTTATCAAACAATACATGGACACCAAGAGTTAGACCACATCCTTTGTCATATAAACAGGGTCTTTCATATACGTAAGTTAAGAACGGCAAGCAGCAGTTTTGTTATTTGTAGCTGCAGTGGCCTTGGCCGACCTTGTGGTGCACCATGGCCCCCTGCTTTAAGCATGTGTACAATCCTGTATGAAATATTACCTTATAAAAGATGCTGGAACCTTATAAAAGATGCTGGAAGTGTCGTCCTTCCTGGGTTATACAGGCATTGTATCGGGTAACCACCGAGTGAGTTCTGCCAGTGTAATGTTTCTGATCTTTTTTTGAGCACTGAGCCAGTACTGTCAAGCTTATTTACAATTACGTGAATCTGTGCTAGTGAAGGTGGCACTTCATCCCGTACCCGCCGAGCCGACTCGTACTGAAAATAAGTTTTACATACAAAAATACGATGTTGCAATGATAACTGTCTCACCATGTTAGTATCCGAGGTTCAGACTGACGACTGAACACCTGCACGTTTATTTCAAGGTCGAGTACAGTACGCGCTTTCAATACTACAACACAGGGCTGTGGTGCGCCAAGGCCACTTCAGCAGCAGATAACAGCGGATAACACCCTTCTTACTTTATATGAAACACCCTGTAGTTCACTAAATTGATTTTATGTTTATTACTGCTTTTCTTTTTTTTAAATCCTAAAATCTTTATTTCCAAGTGATGTTGTCGACCTGAAGCCCACAACTCTATTATCGAGGCACAGGTGACCATTAACCTCTTAACTGGGTATGATGAATATATAACGCCTCCTGCGCGTGTCCAGCTTTCACAGCATGGCCAATGTCAAGATTAACTGGAAGGTTTTCCATTTTGTAAGGTCCGTATTGACGTGTACAAATTCACTTATAATGGGGTAAGGGGTCTCCGCACTTTCTTAAGTATTGAAAGTATTGATTGGGCGGAGACCCCTTACCCCATTATAAGTGAAAATGGCGAATGTCTTCGAGAAAATTGATGTTTTGGCAGCATTTACGACATTTCCCGCCTCCTGTATCTCGGTTGTTTTTGGTTTTTGTATTCGATTTTGTGTTCGTTTTCTGCTTTTTATTTTTTTTTAAATTTTTGTTTTTGCTTTGTGTTATTTTTGTTTTTCTATTTGTTTTCTGTATTTGGTTTTGTTTTTGAATTTGGCTTCTTTTGTTTCTTGTTTTTGATTTTATGTTTGATTTCCTTTTTTTCTTCCATCTTTGAAATTTTGTTTTTATGTTTGTTTTCTGTATTTGCTTTTGTTTTTGATTTTTGCCTTTTTTGTTTCTTGTTTTTGAATTTGTGTTCATTTTGTGCTTTTTCCTTTGCTTTTGAATTTTTGTGTTTGCTTCAAGGTTTTTGTGTATGTTTTCAATATTTGCTTTTGTTTTTGAATTTTGCTTTTTTGTTTTGTATTTTATTTTTTCTGTTTTATAAGGGTTTTTAATGTGTTTTTTGTGCTTTTTTTGTGCTTTGTAAGAGATTGTTTTAAGTTTTGGTTTGGTGTTTTGTACTCTAATTTTTGTGTTTTGTTTTTCATAATTTGTCAGTGTGCCGTCTCAAATGAAATATTTCTGAAACTAGAATCCAGGAACTGGTGCCTTTTCATACACACACATATGATCACATGTCTAAGCTGGGTACTCTTTGATATTTACATTTGCAATAAGTTACAGGCTACATACAGCAGATAGGTGGACTGACACAGGAATATAAGCCACAAGCATACTCCACTAATGCTGCACAAACAAGAAGCATACATAACCCAATCAAGTTCAACAAGTTTCAACCTATTTGAGGCCATCGTCTATTAGAAAGAAACAGCTAATATTCGGCCAACTGCTGCAAGGTCCACTTCATACAGAGAATGTAGCCATGGAACAGGATAGCGACCCTAGTATATTACACATCTCGCAACACCACTTGAAGAAGCAATCATATGGCACTGGAAACTAATCATGCAATGGTTTAACTATGAGGTGTGTTTGAGGACTATTATCCTGTATCCTACGAGCTGACTGTGCACACAAGTGGAAACATGCACTGAAGATCATTTCTTCCTTCAACAAGCAAATTGTACAGCTTCACATAGTTGGATCCTAACTTGCTACAGGAAGCACAGTTTGTGTGACAGAACCTGAAATAACACTAAGGATACACATTTGGCAGATTAAACAATAAACCAAACTTATTTTCCAATATTACTGTATCGAGAATTGGTTATGATCCAAGTTAGAAATGGCACACGGTAAATACAAGGAATCAAATTGCTTATGCTTATTAAAGAGAAGGTCTGGAATATGCTGCATATCACTGATACTTGGGAAGGAAGGATGGGGCACCACAGCAATGCGAGTGAAATGACTCGAAATTTGCATTGGGGGAGTCTGGTTGATAGATGTTCTACAGCAAGATTGGGTCGTATGTTTTAAGATCATAACAGAGAGAATGCAAATTCCTAGGAAGTATGATAGGAAAGACAAGGAAAGACAGAGTGAGGAATGAAGATGTTACGACGGAAGTTGGGATGAGAAAACTACTCGAGAGAATTGAGAAGAATAAACTAAGGTGGTTTGGATATGTAAAGAGGATGGAGGAAAATAGAATACCAAGACAGATGTTGGAGGTAAAGTGCAAGGGTAAGAGAGCAAGAGGAAGACCTAGAACAAGGTGGATTGATTCAGTGAAGAACAACTTAAGAAATTTGGACTGGGACAAGATCGTGGAAGAGGAATGGTGTAAAGAAAGAGGAAGGTGGAGAAGTGCCATAAATACCCCGACCCGGCACGAGCTGGATAAGGGGAAATGATGATGATGATGATGATGATGAACAGAGAGAATGCATGGGAAGATATTCGTGAAAGATGAGAAATGGTGGAGATATCATAGGGGCTGGTTAGATCATTACATTTTCTTTCTCTTTCTTTTATGGTTTAGGTTATTGGTTATTATCGTGTTGTCCGACTGCAAAGCATTTGCCAATTTGTTTACTAAGGCAACACAAGACAAATGGCTTCCAACACTGTAATAGCTTTGTGTACGGTGCCGTCTTGTAGTTTATGGTATATTGTTCTACCGGAGTAAATAAATGTATTGATTGATTAATATTTCTAAACACACAACCTAAACCAATGCTTTTTGAGGATCCAAGCAGCCTTTGGGCAGATAATGTAACAGACCAAAATCAAATGGATTCTGTCTTGTGGAAAGAATTCATGATGAAAATTAATAAATGTAAAATACGTATTGGAATACACTCGAAAGAAATCAGAAACCCCTATGGACGTTGAATTGACAGGTGAAAAGCTGAAGGAAGTAGAAGGCTTCTGTTACTTAAGAAGCAAAATAACCAGTGACGGACAAAGCAAAGAGGACAGGTTAGCACAGGCAAGAAAAGCATTTCTACAGAAAAGGAAACAGTTGACATCGAATATAGATTTAGGTATTAGGAAGTCATTTTTGAAAGCCTTTGTCTGGAGCATGGCGCTCTATGGAAGTGAAACTTGGACTATTGGTGCAGCAGAAAGGAGGAGAATTGAAGTATTTGAAATGTGGTGTTACAGGAGAATGATGAAGATCAGATGGGTAGATAGGGTTACAAATGAAGAGGTATTATGATGATGATAATTGTTGTTTTAAGGGGCCTAACATCGAGGTTATCGGCCCCTAATGAAATGAAATGGCATGAAATGAAAGAATGTAGATAAAAACAGCTCACTGCCATGGATGAAACGAAACTGGTGTTAATAAAACAGACAGCCTGAATTAAAAGTCGTAACTACACATTAAAACTTAAAAAAGTAACCACTCTCCCTCATGAACCGGATGACGAGGTCGACTGACGGCCCGTCATCACGGAGAATAAGGGAGAGGTTATTAGGCAGTTTAAGAGTCCTTCGCAGATCGGCCAGATCCACACACTCCAAGAGAAGGTGTGCCACGGTTAGGTGGGCGCCGCAAGGACACACAGGGGGATCTTCTCTCTTTAGCAAGTGGGAGTGCATAGCAATCCCATGGCTGATCCGGAGTCGACAAAAAAGAAGAGGTATTAAGACGAGTGGGAGAGGAGAGATGTTTCTGGCGACTGCTAATGAAGAGAAGAGATAGGTTGGTAGGACACATACTAAGACACCCAGGAATAGCAAGCTTAGTTATGGAAGGAAGGGTCGAGGACAAGAACTGTAGGGGTAGATCAAGGTTAGAGTATGTTAAACAGATTGTCTCGGATGTAGGATGTTGGTAGCTATGTCGAGATAAAACGAGTAGCTCAGGACAGGGCTGCATCAAACCAGTCAAAAGACTGAAGACTCACACAAACAACAACAACAACAATATGGTATGCAGTACCCTCCACTCTATTTTTATTTTTCCAGCTG
The DNA here is from genome assembly GCA_946902985.2 of Meconema thalassinum. Classification (NCBI taxonomy): domain Eukaryota; kingdom Metazoa; phylum Arthropoda; class Insecta; order Orthoptera; family Tettigoniidae; genus Meconema; species Meconema thalassinum. The sequence goes on from OX336395.1 coordinate 344,336,675, forward strand.
TATTTAAGTTTGGTTTATTATTAATCCTCCTCAATAATGAATACTTGTCTACTGTAGTGCACTATGGGACAAAGACACGTCTCACGATAGTTTTACTACGGTACAGTGGCTTCTGTAGACACATATAAAGCCGATGTCTTCAAGCATGCCAACTAGATGTCTGCACATAGAGTAAGAGAAAGCTATTGGCTCACCACATCCGACCTGATCAACTTCTCGGGACAGCGAGGTGCTTGAAGAAGATTCACAGAAGAGAGAAGACACTGCTACCAAAAATATTATCTGAACGAAACAGTAAGAAGATTCGAAGATCATACTCTAGCTGCAAGATCAGAAAGATTACCAACAAAGGAAAAGGATTTCATCCCGAACAACATTTCAAGAAGAGACATGAATATGTCCATCAGATTGATTTACAGGTTGCATCCAAAGCACTTGGGGTCAGATGTGCATACGTTGAAACTGTTATGGAGCTGCCATAATGAGAGTTAGAAGATATAATATAGACAAATCTACCCACATATCTTTCTTCTCAAACCCTCAGGTGAAGAGGTAAAGCAAGTCCAGTGAAAATATTTAACTGTAAGGACTGTTGATTTGAAGATGCAAGAAGAACTAGGTGCCCTTGTCCTCGTCTCTGAGAGACACTCGACTGCCAAAAACATCCTCCCGATTACTCTCGGCAGTGCTTGAAGAAGAAACGCGTCCTTGAAGGTGCTCTATGTCAGGGAGAGGTGTTCCGTGAAGGGACTTCCTGTAAGTGCCGAGTATCACCGTGGTGTCCGCATTAGGTATGGGACTGCTCCGAAGACTTCCCGGAGAAGAATCGGCATAATCGTTGTCTGGGTAGGGACCGTCTCGAAGAGGAAGCAGTTCAGAGTCTGAATTCACGCTCTCTACTCTTCTCTTGCTACGAGACTCGATCTCCTGCCTATTGAAATCTTCAATGACACTCTTGCGAGATTCTGCCGAATGAATCGAGCGATCATCTTGCAACGAGCCGTTGCTTTCAGAGAATGATTCACTGAAAACCCTGTCAGAAATGATTGAATCAGAATGGTCAAGACTACTCCTGTTATCGACAATGTCGTTGAGGACAACGTTGTTGGACAAGGAAGCTGCTCTTCTGTATGGACTGCGATTGCTCAATGCTGTCACGCCAGCATGAGGAGCTGTCGCCATCCGTCGAAGCCTGCCGCTGTTTAAACGAAAAGAAATTTATTAACAAGCATGTCATAACCCTTGTAAATCTGTATCTTACTTCACCAAAGGTGTCCTATTTTATCATTTCTTAAATTATGATTATACATTTTCAACCCCTATACCGAATTAATCCACGGGCTCAGAATGTTATAACTGTTTTATGCCATGTTTGACTTGCACTTCTACTGCTCTGTAGTGTGTTATATGTCTTAAGGGGAGACTCCACCGCAAAACTTCAACTTTTTCAAGAATGTTTATTGGCTTTTTCAAACCTTTGGAGTGTTTTCTCTTAGATCCCAGAAAGCTTTGGTTCAATTCGAATTATAAATAAGTCTAAACATTATTTGATATATGGACTGCACGAGGGAGGCGTGGCTCACTGACAGCTGTCAAAGGTAGTATTTGATGATCAAACACGACCATCTTCTCACCAATCGGATAATGTTTGTTCCAAAGTTGGCTCTTTGCATTTCCTTCAAATGTAGCGATTTTTAGTGATAAAAAGCTGAAACAGATATACGTGGCAGTAAAAGGATGCAGCATGGGCTTCTAAGAAGTAAGAGGAAAGAAAGAGTTACTACAAAGCTAGTGAAAAAGGAAGATGGAGAGTTGTTAACACACCCAGAAGAGATAAAGGGACGATGGAAGGAGTATTTCGATAAGTTATTGAATGTGAGCAATTGTACTGGTGAGATGGAAGTGACATAACCTGACGACTCTATAACAGAAGATGATATAACAATGCTGGAGGTGGAATTAGCAGTACAGAAAATGAAGATGGGAAAAGCAACAGGGGTGGATGAAATCAGTGTAGAAATGATAAAGGCTGCTGGACCTGTTGGTATGCAATGGTTGTATCGACTGCTAAAGTGTGTGTGGAAACGGAAATGTGTACCAGAAGACTGGGAGAAAGGGCTAATAATACCAGTGTTTTAGAAGGGGGACAAGAAGGTGTGTGATAACTATAGAGGGATCACCCTCTTATCACAGATAGTAAAAATACTGGAAAGGATATTAGAAAGAAGAATGAGAAGAAAGGTGGAAGGAGAGTTGCAAGAGGAACAGTATGGCTTCAGGAGTGGAAGATCCACAGTGGACCCAATCTTTAGCTTGAGGCAGGTGATGGAAAAGAACTGGGAATATGGAGAGGATTTGATCATGACTTTCATAGATCTAGAAAAGGCATATGATAGTGTCCCCAGAGAGAAGGTATGGGAAACCATGGTTAAGAAGAGACTGGGAAGAGAAATGTTGGAAATGGTGCAAGCAATGTACAACAACTGTGTTAGCAGGGTACTGACCCCAGTTGGAAAGACAGATTGGTTTACGAACAAGACTGGACTAAGACAGGGGAGTGTGCTGTCACCTCTCTTGTTCATAATGGTGATGGATGAAATTGTAAAGGAAACAAAGGAAGCATATGGACATAAAGAAATGAAGTTACTGTTATTTGCAGATGATATTGTGGTCTGGAGAAGGAACACCGAAGAAGTGCAAAAACAACTAGATGCACTGAACGAAAATATTCAGAAGTACGGCCTGAAAATCAGTATAGAGAAAAGCAAGACCATGGTGATGACAAGAGGGGAAAGACAAGGAAAGGGCACTGTGAAAATTGGAAGTCAGAGTTCAAATACCTAGGAAGTGAATTGATGCAAACTGGTAGGTTGGACATGGAGATTGGCAGGAGGGTACAGCAGAGTAATGCATTCTATCAAAATGTAAGAAAACTTGTTTGGGATAAGGAAGTACCAAGGAAAAGCAAGGAGGTAATGTATAAAGTGTACTATGTTCCCATATTAACTTATGCAGCTGAGACTTGGACCCTGATGAGCAGGCAAGAGAGTAGAATCCAAGCCAGTGAAATGAAATTCCTAAGAAGTATGATAGGAAAGACAAGGAAAGACAGAGTGAGGAATGAAGATGTTAGGAAGGAAGTTGGGATGGGAAAACTAAATGAGAGAATTGAGAAGAATAAACTAAGGTGGTTTGGACATGTAAAGAGGATGGAGGAAAATAGAATACCAAGACAGATGCTGGAGGTGAAGTGCAAGGGTAAGAGAGCCAGAGGAAGACCTAGAACAAGGTGGATTGATTCAGTGAAGAACAGCATAAGAAAAAGAAATCTGGACTGGGACAAGATCGTGGAAGAAGAATGGTGGAAGGAAAGAGGAAAGTGGAGAAGTGCCACAAATACCCCGACCCGGCAGGAGCTGGATAAGGGGAAATGATGATGATGAAGATGATGAAAAAGGTGAACTAGTGATTTCAACAAACATTTTGTTGAGAGGGAAATGTTTATAAGTTTCATTTCTAACTTCAATACCACCTTTTCTATCCTATATATTAACCAATCTCAGTGAAATGTTCGCAGAAAGTAGTCATGAGGTATTTGCATACTTCTGTGCATTAATATTAAATGATATGCAGTTTCAATGATTTTCTATGATATTTATGTACAAATTATTTGAACACAAATTAATTTGAAATTTGGCAAATGAACTAAGGGTAAATAAACAAGCATTCTCATACAATAAATGCACAGATCTCTTGAACTATGTCCTGTTACTGTGTCCCACCAAAAGTTGGTTTTCAAAAATGCCATTGAAAACCACATTAGAAATTAATAATTCGAAAACCATTCAAGTTCTAGCCTTCAAACCTTAGACATTGCTACATCTTTACGTGAAATATATGATCACAAAATTAATTTGAAATCGATGCAGTTGGAGAGAAGTTAAATATTTCAGTGGAGTGTCCCCTTAAAGAGTTCCGGAAAGTCCTACAATACCAATAGGTATTTAATAATTCGATTAGACCTGGTTCACAATTGGCCCGGGAACGTGAACTTGTACATGCGCTCGCAATCAGCTATCACTTGTCTAGACTAAGCTTGTTTACTCTATTATGTGTATAAAGTGTAAGCGCTTTAAGATAATTTCATGATGATAATTGATGACGATGACATCGTAATAGCGTACTTCGCCTATTCCTTCCGTACTGCTCATGTGCATGATTGGCTCCGGGAAGCTCCCAGAACATCAAACATGAAACCTAACCATGTTTCCCATTGGCCTTCCCAGGCTACTTTTAGCTTCCCGTTCCCGGGCGATTGTCAATAAAATTGAATTAATTATTGCCAGTTTTGACCAAATTATGGAGTTCTTCAGCAATTGTTTTTTAAAAGAAAAGAAACTATTGTAATTACGAGCAAAGTTTTGAAATAATACAGAGAGTTTAGTTTGTATGTAACGGAGACCCTCGCTTGCCCGCTCGCCCGCGTTGCGCGCCTGTCTCCCGCCAGGCACTTTGCCGTTATGCGGCGCTTGCGCGGCATTGAGTCATTACTTACTTACTTACTTATTTCCTTTCGCTCCGTGCGGAGCATAGGGCATCCAAGAATGATTTCCATCGGGCTCTGTGTGTTGCCAAGTTCTTCACTTCCATCCAAGTCTTTCCCGCTTTTCTGGCCTCCTCTTCAATGGTGCGTTTCCAGGTGTTTCTTGGTCTTCCCCGTCTCCGAGCCCCTTGAGGATTCCAGTCCAGAGCTCTCCTTTCTACTGCATCATTCTGTTTCCGCAGAGTATGCCCAATCCAGCCCCATTTCCTCCGTTTAATTTGGACTTCTATAGGTTGTTGGTTAGCCCTTTGCCACAGCTCTTCGTTTGGGATTATATCTGGCCATCGTATACCCAGAATTCGACGCAGACAACGATTGATGAATACTTGAAGTTGGTGGCTGATAGGATTGGTAACTTTCCATGTTCCACATGCATACAATAGGACAGCTTTCACATTGGTATTAAAAGGTCTGATTTTCGTCTTCCTGGATATGTTACGGTTTCTCCATACTGGATAGAGCTGCACAAAAGCCCCATTTGCCTTTCTTATTCTGCTCTTGACATCCTCCTCAGCCCCTCCCCTTCTCGTTACCACGCTTCCCAAGTAAACAAATGTATCCACCTGTTCTACATCTACACCTCCCACAGTGAGACCAGTCTGTACTGTGGAGTTCACTCTCAGCTCCTTTGTCTTCTTTGGGTTTATCTTAAGTCCAACCTTAGCAGCTTCAAGTTCTAAGTTTGCCAGTTTTCCCTCTATGTCTCTAAAGCGCTGTGCTAGCATACAGATGTCATCAGCAAAATCAAGATCCTCCAACCTGTCTCGAAGTCCCCACTGTATCCCTCTCTTCCTTCCTCTCCCCACCTTCCTAAGAGTATTATCAAGAACAATCAGGAACAAAGTGGGAGAAAGTATACATCCTTGTCGTACTCCAGTCTGGATGGCCAATGGCTGGGATAGCTGATCCTCATGAAGGACTTGACATTCATAACCAGAATACATCTCTCGTAAAATGTTAACTATTTTACTTGGTATACCATATTCCTTTAAGGTCTCCCACATGACCTTCCTATTAATGGAATCAAAGGCCTTCTCAAAATCTATAAATGTGATGTACAGTGCTGCTTGCCATTCGTTACTCTGCTCCACAATAATCCGTAAAGTGTTAATTAAGTCCACACAACTACGGTGTTCCCTAAATCCAGCTTGTTCTTTCCTCAACTTCGACTCGATAGACTTCTTAACGCAATTCAAGATTATCCTGAGAAATACTTTGCTTGGTACGGATAGTAAGGTAATACTGTGGTGTTTGTACACCACACCCAAAACAATTGAACTAAGAGTACTATATTGATGTGCAATTGCAACGATAGTGCATGTATATATTTATTGTGTTTAAGGGTAGTATAAAATCATATGTTCATTTTCATCCATTCTTGTAATTAGACGTCACCCGAGATTTCAAACCGTAAATTTACAACCCCTCCCCCAATAAATATATTTCTTGAGCTCACTTGTAGAACTAACAACTGACAATAGATACCGCTTGAACCGTCATAAACCGCTTATGAAGAGGCAGGAAGAATGGAAAGGGAGCCACAACCAGGAGTGACCCTCGGTAGCCAACAGGCTAATTCTAAAAGATGTCGGAACAATGGACCCTACAGCTTTTTAGAATAAATTGTTTTACGACGAGAAAACTGCAACCTTGTGATTTTTTAAGGAAGATACCGTTACATGACACCCATATGGAAGTGTGTCACTGGTGGAGAGACCTTCACCCCAATATAGCCACTTGGTGCTTGATAAAGGACTTACTTCGGCCAATAAGGAAGGAGCGTCACTTTCAGTAGACAATACTTTGATATTACAATTGGCTGATCCCCTACTGCTGGTGGGAGATATAATTGCCATATATAAGCCGGGACAGAGCTGTATGGAGAGGAAGAATATTATTATGTTTTCACTTGAAAGCACTGAAAATTCTAAACTTGGACCTCACTTGTTGAGATTCAACTACCAAATTTCATAAAGTTAAACTAGTAAACTCAGTGGAGATCTAGCTAGGATATTTCCAGCATTGCGCTGAATATCGGAGACGAGTGAAACCATTCCATTCACTCAGCTAGGCGACAGTATCTGTGCAATTAGTGGGCAGATAGCTTGATCAGGTAGGATTGGTACTTGGGACCATGGAAGACCACGCGAGATGTCTACTTCAGGAACGAGATACCTCCGCCAACATCGCCCATGAAGATCTTCAACCCGGTGAGCTCATGCATATTTGTCAATTGCAAGTCGGACGTAAATACTATTAACTTCAATAATTTAAAGAAATAACTTCCCCTTTTTATTTTATCTGTTTGGAAGGTCGCAAGACGTCATTCATCTCATCCTGTTTTGTTAATAAATTATTTTTAACTTCTATGACTTTCAGTCAATATTTACTCAATGCTAGACTTCCCAGAGGTCAAGATAATAGAATAAGGTGTTTTGCAGCTAGCCTTTGTTGCCCCTCCCCCGAAAGTAAAGAATCTCAATTTAATAAACATAAATTTATCTCACAACCGTCTGTTGGAGATTGGCGCCCTATTAACCGAGCTATTTACTGCACTCATTTTATATCACGAGCTATGAAACGTTACAACATGTCACCCAAGCATGGAGAAAGCTGTGCACTAGCCGCGAAACGTTACAACATGGCACTTCAACGTGGAGCTCGAAAGCTATAAAACACCTTAAAGAAATAAATAAAATTATTAAATTGCATTTGGAAATAAAATTAATTGTTTTTCATAATAATAAAGTAACTTATATAAAGTGAATCATGGGAGATGAGAACGAGATGATGACGTTACGTAGTGGTAACATAGTTAAGGGTACCGAAGCAGAGGTAGTGGAGAAAGACTTAGCTAGCGGGAGTAACAATGTTCAGAGTTGCGGCGAGGTAGACAAGTCGGTTGAATCACAGAATAGTACGATGGGGGGCGCGGACGAACGAGAAAAGAGCAACAAAAGCACAAATGAACAGTATGATGGATTAGAAGATAGATTACGCAAGATGATGGGAGATATGTTTGATGCACTGAATCAAAAATTAAGTCAGAAAATAGATCAAAATAACCAGAAACTAGATCAAAATAAATCTGAAGTTAACGAGAAATTAGACCAAAATAAACTAGCATTGGAGACGTTAATAAAACAGAATGTCGAATTCAACCATAGATGGCAAGTTCTGGACAAGGAAACTGAAAAAGATAAGAAGCTAGAAATAGTCAATAGTAGTTTATGTGAGAAAGAGCAAGAGGTAGAACAGAAAACGGAGGAAGTGAATGAAGATGAGAGTAGATTAAATATACAGAAGCAGGAGGAGGAAAGATTAGCTGAAATGAGATCAGAAGTAGAGCAGAAAGTAGAAATATGTCATAGCAAATTATGTAAGCCTAATCAACAGTTATTGGAGAGAGTTGAGGAACTGGAGGAAGAGATGATAGATCAGAGAATGAGAGAGAAGAATATGTTTGAAGAACAGTTAGGAGTAGAAATATGGGAGGTAGAGAAGACAATAGGTCCTCAGGATTGTAAAATCCAGGAAGTTGTTAAAGAAGAGAACAATCAGGTTAGAGTAAATGTTGAAAGTAGGATAGTGGAAATAGAGCAGGACATTAGGAAAAGTCTTCCTAAATTAGGAGTTTCTAGTAACGTAAACTTAGCTGAGATGGAGATGCGTGCGTTAGCACAAAGCCAGCAGGTAGATTACAGTGAACGAGGAAAGCAGATGACGGGAGTTAAAATCGGTAGTAGGACAAAGCGGAAAAGCCAGGTCACATTGTTAGATGAGATTAGAAAGAGATATAAAGATAAGGATGAAGATTACTATTTGAAATGGAGGTTAGAAGTAGAGATGTTAGGTGAAACGTTAGGAGGAGAGACAAAGAGTAGCTTTACTATAGATAAATATAGGCCTAGTAATGAGGAAGTAGAGACTATTATTATGAGAAGAAAAGAAAGAGTAACAATTAAACCAGGGAGAAAAAAAGAAATGAGAGCAATAGAACAAGGAATCTTGAACGAATAGTGGAGTGTAAAGATAGGTCGGAGACTTAGTCGTGTAGTTAAAGTGTATTTATTTAATGTAATTAAATTAGGGAGTTTTGACGTAGATATTAAAGAATATTACAATAAGAAGGTAAAGAGTATTAATATAGATTAAGGCCGTGGAGCATGTCAGCTCATTGTTTAAATAGAAGTGTGGGGGGCGTAGATTAAAATTTTGGTGGATTCTTGAAGCCAGAAATCGTGTATCAGTTCAGAGTCGAATGAAAAAGTGAGGGAGCAGCAAATACAAGCTTGTGCTTATAAACTAGGTACAGACGGTGAACCGCTTATCGATATATAATTATATACTGTGTTAAAATGTGCATAGTCTGCAGAAGTAAGTATCCTAAGGATATCTGAGAAAGTAATAAGAGAAATGGTAAGTAACCTAATGAAAATAAGAACTGTTATGACAACCATAATGATGAGAATAATAATAATAATAATGTAGAGATTCGTGAATGATTTAAGATGATGTGATACAGTGAGAATAAAATTAATGAATCGAAGTAAGTATTGATGTGCAGTAAAGAAATTTCATTTGAGAACAGCGAAGTCATCAGTGACTATAGTTGGAGATATTTAGAAGTGGTTTAGAAGTGATAGATGGTAAGGTTTGGTCTGAAATAACCAACATCTGATGGAAATAAGGAAGTATTAAATTATAGGACATCTGGTACTTGGAGATGGATGTGTGTGTATGTATGTATGTACGTGTGTGTGTGTAAATTTCACGTAAATGACGTGACTGAGGTAGTAAGTAAGGATGCCAGCGAGTTTTAATGCCGTTGAGCAATGAGGTTTCAGGTTGGTAAGTGGCCAAATGAAGTTATGGTGGAGGAAGGTTTTGGAGAAGTAAGTATGCCAGAGGAGATTAATAACTCTGAGCAGGAGGTTTTTGTGGTGTCTACGTGAATACGTGAAGTACTCGTAGATGTTGGGAGTTTTGAGGAGGTTTTTGTGGTGTCTACGTAAATACGTGAAGTACTCGTAGATGTTGGGAGTTTGAGGAGGTTTTTGTGGTGTCTACGTGAATACGTGAAGTACTCGTAGATGTTGGGAGTTTTGAGGATGTTTTTGTGATGTCTACGTGAATACGTGAAGTACTCGTAGAGGTTGGGAGTTTTGAAGTATAAAAATAACGAATGTATGCACACAAGGAAACAGAGTAATGAGGGAGTACACCCAAGAGATGATCCAAGTTATAGTTTCAAGATCTTAATACGCAAGTTTTGGAACTTAGCCAAATATATTGCAAGGCCAAATACCTAGTCAAACCACTTGTAAATGTTACTGATGATGAGCGATAGCGAATTGATGGTGTGTTATGTTGTTGTCCGGCACACATGAAAGTAAAACTAATAATAATAATAATAATAGATGGTTGACATAATATATAAAATTATTGAAAGGAATTTGTTAAAATTCGAAGTTAATTGAGTTAAAGGTGGTAGGATTCAAGGAAGAGAAAGAGGTAAGTAAAATACGACTTATTCGGGAGAAATTTAAATTGAGTAGCGGTTTACCAGTAGTTTGAGAGAGAAAGCATTGAGAGCTACTGAACTCTGAAGTTATGTCAGAAGCGATGACAGTAATTAGATGAGGCGGAGAAGAATTGAGGGTGTTTTTCATATAATAATGATTAAGATACAGGGTGTGAATATGATTTAGATTTGTGAGTAAGATTGTGTAGGATGGTTATAATCATAGTGTTAGAATAACAGTAATGGTAACGCATTGAAATAATGTAAGGATATATAGGCTGGTAGGAGCGCAGGTAGTTGGTTAGATAGAGTGTACCACTATGTCGCTAAGTTGTCTAATTTTGATACCATGAAGTTTTGTTAAGAATAAATTTTCTGTAAGTAGTGACTACTGGGAAGAGTAATGTTTTGTTGAAAGATGGTGTTACACAAGGCAGAAGACATATCTTATCCTCCGACTTGTAATTGCATTTTGTAAGAGCAAACACTTTGCGTGTGTATGCGTGTGCAATTATCCGTGTAAAATTCAACCTTCTACAGTTGAAATGTTGTATGTCATAAAGAACGCCCTAAGAGTGAAATAAGTTCAGACAAACTGGATAACAGGAAACATTGAAAGAAATGACATTTTAAATGTATTGTTGATTTGAAGATTTAAGTGTATTGTGTATATGAATTTCAGTGTTGTGTAATTGTTTTCAGGGGATGAGTCATTCTCAAAATTGGGAATTTATTCCTCGACTCATGGGGGCGATTGTGGTGTTTGTACACCACACCCAAAACAATTGAACTAAGAGTACTATATTGATGTGCAATTGCAACGATAGTGCATGTATATATTTATTGTGTTTAAGGGTAGTATAAAATCATATGTTCATTTTCATCCATTCTTGTAATTAGACGTCACCCGAGATTTCAAACCGTAAATTTACAACCCCTCCCCCAATAAATATATTTCTTGAGCTCACTTGTGGAACTAACAACTGACAATAGATACCGCTTGAACCGTCATAAACCGCTTATGAAGAGGCAGGAAGAATGGAAAGGGAGCCACAACCAGGAGTGACCCTCGGTAGCCAACAGGCTAATTCTAAAAGATGTCGGAACAATGGACCCTACAGCTTTTTAGAATAAATTGTTTTACGACGAGAAAACTGCAACCTTGTGATTTTTTAAGGAAGATACCGTTACATGACACCCATATGGAAGTGTGTCACTGGTGGAGAGACCTTCACCCCAATATAGCCACTTGGTGCTTGATAAAGGACTTACTTCGGCCAATAAGGAAGGAGCGTCACTTTCAGTAGACAATACTTTGATATTACAATTGGCTGATCCCCTACTGCTGGTGGGAGATATAATTGCCATATATAAGCCGGGACAGAGCTGTATGGAGAGGAAGAATATTATTATGTTTTCACTTGAAAGCACTGAAAATTCTAAACTTGGACCTCACTTGTTGAGATTCAACTACCAAATTTCATAAAGTTAAACTAGTAAACTCAGTGGAGATCTAGCTAGGATATTTCCAGCATTGCGCTGAATATCGGAGACGAGTGAAACCATTCCATTCACTCAGCTAGGCGACAGTATCTGTGCAATTAGTGGGCAGATAGCTTGATCAGGTAGGATTGGTACTTGGGACCATGGAAGACCACGCGAGATGTCTACTTCAGGAACGAGATACCTCCGCCAACATCGCCCATGAAGATCTTCAACCCGGTGAGCTCATGCATATTTGTCAATTGCAAGTCGGACGTAAATACTATTAACTTCAATAATTTAAAGAAATAACTTCCCCTTTTTATTTTATCTGATTGGAAGGTCGCAAGACGTCATTCATCTCATCCTGTTTTGTTAATAAATTATTTTTAACTTCTATGACTTTCAGTCAATATTTACTCAATGCTAGACTTCCCAGAGGTCAAGATAATAGAATAAGGTGTTTCGCAGCTAGCCTTTGTTGCCCCTCCCCCGAAAGTAAAGAATCTCAATTTAATAAACATAAATTTATCTCACAACCGTCTGTTGGAGATTGGCGCCCTATTAACCGAGCTATTTACTGCACTCATTTTATATCACGAGCTATGAAACGTTACAACATGTCACCCAAGCATGGAGAAAGCTGTGCACTAGCCGCGAAACGTTACAATACCTCTCCAGTTGTTACAATTCGTCAAGTCACCCTTCTTTGGGATTTTAACAATCACACCCTTCTTCCATTCCGCAGGCAGCTTCTCTACAAACCAGATCTTTTCCATCAATGGCTTCAGGATATTAGCTGTGGTGTCCATGTCTATCTTGAGGACATCTGGCGAAATGTTGTCGACACCGGGGGCTTTTCCATTCTTCAGTTGTAGCAAGGCTTCTTTTATTTCAGCACAAGTTGGACTGTGCAAAAGAATATTTGGATCAGAATTATCAGGTTCATCATTCCTCTCTTCGTGGTGTTCATTAATCCCTCGATCAACATTAAAAATTTCGGTGAAGTATTCCCTCCACCGTTCTTGTTGTTCTTCTTGAGTTGTGAGTAAATTTCCCTGTTTGTCTTTTATGGGCCGGTTCTTTCGGAAACTTTTCTTGGACAGCACTTTTGTGATGCGGTACATTTCTTTGCTGTCACCTTTTGATGCAGCATCTTCTGCCTTCTTCGCCATCTCATCGATCCAATTACTCTTATCTCTTTTCACACTCTTTTTGACTTCTTTGTCAACGACCGTGTATTCTGCTTGCACTTTTGCTTTCTGATGTCGAGTCTTACACATATTCAACCTCTCCTTAATCATTTTCCTATGACTTATTGCCTCCCAAGTTTGTTCTGACATCCAATCCTTCTTGAGAGGATTGCTCTTTCCCAGGACTATTTCACTTGTATCAAGGATGATGTTCTTTACATTACTCCAGGAAGATTAAATATCAGTTTCTGCTGTATCAGATTGGAGTACCTGAAAACGATTTCTTAGCTCCAATTTAAATTCATCTCTGACCTTCTCCTCCTTCAACTTCCTCACATCAAATCTCTTGCTCTGTTTTTCAAACCTCTTCTTTGCCACCATGATCTTCATCTTGAACTCAGTTAGCATAAGGTGGTGATCACTGCTAGCATCAGCTCCTCTCTTATTCCGAACATCGGTGAGCGATCTTCTGAATCTCCTACTCACTGCGATGTGGTCAATTTGGTTCTCAGTGTCATGATCAGGGGAAATCCACGTGATCTTATGACACCTCTTATGTATTCGTACAATCATTCATGGTTCCGTATTGATTAAAAGTCAAGTATAAAGGGAACAGAATTCCGCCTGATCAATACAACATTTTTTCAATCAAGGGGCTATATTAAACCCATTTGGATGGTACATGTTTCGAGGCCTCTCTTGGCCCCTTCATCAGCCATACATATACACATTGTCAGTACAATTATCAGAATAAAATTGAAAAGGTTAAAACTAACATGATATAACAGGATGAAAATGAAACATAAAAACCATGAGGACAGTTGTGGTATAAATAAATTAAGTAAAACTTATCCTAAGAAACAACTTACGAAAATCACAAACAAATGGAAAAAACACATTAAAAAACAGTATATGTTAAAATGTGAAATTAAAATGTAACTTTAGTTTTGATAAAGTATAATGGCAGAATTCCGTGCCCGAAAATCCAGGGAATTCGACCCATAGAAAAAGTTAAAAGTATGTAAAAAACTGGTAGTCATAAAATGACTTAGTTGACTCCATATGAAGGATCATTGGCGGGAAGAACAAAACATCGCCATGCATGAAAGTCGAAACGGTCAAGCTTGATGAAAGCCTCTTGAAATGGAGACGAAAGAAAGTTGAGCGTCTTGCGTTAGAAAATTTCTTCAGGTAGACAGTGGGCTTTAGGAGAAACCTAAAAGGAAAATAAATCTAGTATAAGAAAAATGAATTAAGTAAACGTCTCCATTTCAAGAGGCTTTCATCAAGCTTGACCGTTTCGACTTTCATGCATGGCGATGTTTTGTTCTTCCCGCCAATGATCCTTCATATGGAGTCAACTAAGTCATTTTATGACTACCAGTTTTTTACATACTTTTAACTTTTTCTATGGGTCAAATTCCCTGGATTTTCGGGCACGGAATTCTGCCATTATACTTTATCACAACTAAAGTTACATTTTAATTTCACATTTTAACATATACTGTTTTTTAATGTGTTTTTTCCATTTGTTTGTGATTTTCGTAAGTTGTTTCTTAGGATAAGTTTTACTTAATTTATTTATACCACAACTGTCCTCATGGTTTTTATGTTTCATTTTCATCCTGTTATATCATGTTAGTTTTAACCTTTTCAATTTTATTCTGATAATTGTACTGACAATGTGTATATGTATGGCTGATGAAGGGGCCAAGAGAGGCCTCGAAACATGTACCATCCAAATGGGTTTAATATAGCCCCTTGATTGAAAAAATGTTGTATTGATCAGGCGGAATTCTGTTCCCTTTATACTTGTCACCTCTTATGAGGAAACAAAGTACCTCCAATAACAAGGTCATGGCTAGCACAGAAGTTTGTGAACTTTTCCCCATTTCCATTCCTATCCCCAAGGCCATGTTCACCCATCACATGTTCAAGTCTCTCGTTGTTCTCTCCTACCTTAGCATTAAGGTCTCCCATTATTATAATCACATCTCTCTTACTGCTTTTCTTTACTGTCTCATATAGAAGGGAGTAGAATGCTTCTTTAAGTTCTTCTTCTGATGGTTCCGTGGGTGCATAGCATTGTATAATCGTAACATTGCGAATGCGAGTCTTAAATCGTGCTGATAATATTCGCTCGGAAATGGGTTGCCAACTTATAAGGCTTTTCTTTGCATGTTCAGTAAGCAAAAGACCAACTCCATCTCTGCGTTCCGCATTCTCCTCGCTCCTCCCAGAGTACCGTATATACTCGAATACCACCCGCACATTTTTAAACAAAATCGGACGTGAAAAATTGGGGTGCGGGTCTTATTTGAGTCATCCTGATTTTAAAGATTGAAATTGCCCCTCCATACGCGATATCGGGTGTTGCGAGTATCCGCTAGATGGTGCTAGCCTTCTTCCGGCTATCACTTTGGGCGCGTTCAGCGGGCTCATTGCTGGCCAGCAAACGGTCAGCAGATTCTGAGTTTGCCGTTCAGCGGGCCTGCTAGCGGGCTTGCTAGCGGATGTGACGTAGGTAGCAAGGGCTCAGCAGAGCCAGCAAACTTTTTCTCTGCTGGCTTGCTAGCTTGTTTCTGCTGACTTGCGGCGCATGGCGGGGAATCAAATTGATCAAGTTCTGCACGTTCGGCGAATGAACCTATTAGGTTCCTTAAATTCTATTTCAGTGTTGTTGAAGTTGTATAATAGAGCCAAGATGATAATTGTGTTGGAACTCGCATCTTTTCTCTTGGGATGTGTGAGTACCCGTGAATTTCATACTGTCTCATTTATATTTAAAATTATAAAACTTTTTCTTCTTCTAATTGTGGTTTTTAATGTATGTTGCATTAAATGTCTATAAAATGGTGGTAGGATGGAACCAGAGTCTAAAAAGAGAAAAAATAGCAATGAATTTTGAATAAATTAATATGAATTAAGTTAATAAATGGTTTAAAAAATATGTTCACTTCAAATCTTTTTCTGGTCTCCCTATCTTATACCCTTATTACAAAATGTGGATAAACGAATGGGTAGATTCCCAGGTAAGAGCACAATTCAATACAAATAGCTGGCATTGAATATTACTGTAGTAAATATTTTCTGTCAGCCAACATAGGGAAACCATTCCAAATATTCAACCTTATTTTGAATCCATATCATTAAGGACATGTATATTTCTCTTGCATTCCAATATTACAGTATTCTATGGTGAGTATCGACTTACCCTCAAGTTTTATAATGTTAAAAGAATCTATTTTCAGACAGTCAACACAGCAATGTGGTCAATTAAATCTTTTCCAGTTAGTGTGACAAATTATTCGGGCACATACTGTGTTTAGCGACTGAAAATTGATTCTTTCTTAGATAACAAAGGCGTCACTCAGGATTTTTTTTTCTTAAACTTGGTCAAGTCTTAGTTGACTGAATAGAGAACGTCTCCCCTAGCTGTGAAAACTTCCTATTAAATTTTCATTAAAAGAATTCTTTTCAGTCAGTCAACATGATTCTGTCCAATTAGTTTGGGAGAGGAGCAACAATTAATATGTTATCACCCAAACCTTAAAGAAATAGTTATTGTTGTTTTAAGAGGCGGAACTATGAGGTCATCTGCCCCCTTAAAGAAATATTACAAGAATTAAGTTATTTATTACTCGACACATTTTTGAAGGAAAAGTTTTTGTATACACATTTTTAATCGCATCTGATATGCTACCTTATTGAAATATATGGGGGAATTAAATAACTGAACGGCTTGGGGCAACAAAGTGATATCCCTCATTTTATTAATTTTAAGCTAAAGCAAAAATAGCATGCCAATAGCCTTGCACTACAATTATTTACATACAATGCTGTGTTTTACCACTATGGGCAGCAGTAATATGAAAAAACTTCTTTGATTGGATTTTATGGAATTAATACATGTTAATTTTGTGGGTTATGTTGCCCCAAATAATTGGCTTGTTTGATAGTAGGGTATTTTATGATAATTGTTTTAAAGGGTGGAACAGCGAGGTCATCTACCCCGCGTAACACGTAGGAGAATTAAATAACTGAAGGGCTAATTCAATATTTCTTTACAAATTTCGACGGATGTTTAAATAAGAAATCAGCCTAATTAAAGGAGTGGACTAGCCTACAATAAAAATTGAATTTAAAAAGAAGAGTTATTCTTATCGTCAGGATGTCTACCCCCTTATTATTCCCGTTTTCAACAGGGTCGCGGATGAGATACGATGAAAGTCTATGTGGCGGTTGGTTTATACCGCCGGATGGACTTCCTGACGCCAACCTCATGAGAACTGAAATTAATGAAACTTGACTAGGAGATGGAAGATAGAGGTCGTGGCCTATTAGAAGGTAACTTACTGTCCCGGTATTTGCCTGGACCTGAATATTGGAAACCACTGAAAACCATTTACATGACGGCCGACGGTGGGATTTGAACTCACGTCTCCCGAGTCCGCAGATAGCTTGGCTCCACGGCCTAGCGCCGCGCATTAACAGGGCTGTCTACAGCTCTGTCGCATAAAAGTTATTATTTTCTATGTATTTATCATAGACCATAGACCAATAAGTATGGTAGCTTCAAAGGAACTCTGTGTATTGCTCAAAGTTCCCGCGTCAGCTAGTAGCAAAGCGTTCAGGCGGGCTCACGCTTGCTAGCCTAGCAACAAGTCAGCAGGTACCTAGCAGGTTAGCAGATTGCTGAGCCCGCTGAACGCGCCCTTTGTTTTTCCGTAAGCAGGCGGCGTCATACTGTCTAGCGCACGTTTTCCGAGTGTAAACATGAGTTCTACGAAGCGTTTACTGTGAGTGAGAAGCTGAAAGTTGTGAGGGAAGCTGAAATTATTGGAAATCGTGCCGCCGGTAGGAAATATGATATTGACGAGTCATGTATTCGAGATTGGAGAAAGAAGAAAAACGTGTTGCTAACAAGTAGTGGTGCTCGTAGAGCTTTCCGCGGACTGAGTGTACAGTTTCCGGAAATTGAAAAACAACTTTATAAATACGTAACAGAAAGGCGGGAATTGGGAAATGGGGTGTCGACCGAAATGTGTCAATTAAAGGCATTACAGATCGCGAAGGAACTTTCTACGGTAGGGTTTAAAGCAAGCCGAGGATGGATTCAAAATTTTTATAAAAGAAATGGGTTGAGCATACGAAGGCGTACCGTACCTCAATTTCGCAGCGTCTTCCTGGTGCCTATGAAGAAAAGTTACTTTCCTTTCAGCGTCACATAATTAAGTTGCGGAAGGAAAATTCATATTTGCTTTCCCAAATTGGTAATGCAGATCAGACGCCAGTCTACTTTGAAATGCCACTGGACAGTACTGTGAATGTTAAGGGATCTAAAAGAGTGACTATCAGAACAGGTGGTAATGAGAAACAACGGTGCACGGTAATGTTGTGTATACTCGCTGACGGAACCAAACTTCCGCCGTACGTTGTTTTCAAGCGAAAGACTCTTCCAAAAAATATACCCGCTGGTGTTATCGTTAGAACTCAGGACTCTGGTTGGATGGACAGTTCACTGGTGGAAGACTGGTTAAAGTGTGTTTGGCAACGTCGCCCTGGTGCTTTATTACGGCGAAAGAGCTTGCTTGTTCTGGACAGTTACCGCGGCCATACAACAGACGCTGTGAAGAAATTCGTCAAGGATGGGAAAACCGACCTAGCAATCATCCCGGGTGGGATGACGTCTATGCTACAGCCACTGGATGTCAGCGTGAACCGACCGTTCAAAGCAGCCTTGAAACAGCTGTATACGGAGTGGATGGCGGCCGATAAGCACACACTGACCCCAACTGGTCGTATTCAGCGCCCGGAAGTTCAGCTGCTCTGTTCGTGGATTTTGACGGCATGGAATCGTATCTCGGGAGATCTCATACGGAAGAGCTTCAAGAAATGTAGTATTTCCAATGCTATGGATGGCAGTGATGACGACATTTTGTGGGAAAGTGATGGTGATAAAAGTTCCGAAGTTGGTACTTCTGATGACTATGAATAGCAAAGGAAAACAACTTCTCGCCAAGCAAATAAATCAAATTATAGCCAAACATAAAAATAAAGATAAAACGATTCCCAAACCGGACAGTTATGAGAAAAAATTTGCGCGTTTCAACTATGTGAATGCGAATACATATAAATCACTAACCTATTCAGAAAGCAAGGCATAAAAATAGCTTTCACGACGAAAAACACAACCGCTAGGCACCTCCTAAATAGTAATCTAAATAAACGTTAAATAATAGTTAAAAACTGATCTGTAACAAACATGGGCTTTAGTTTGATGATAATATAAAAGTGACGCTCAAAAGTTGCTGGAGATCCTGCATGAAATCACTGAATACGGGTCTTAAAGTCTCTTATGAAAAGACGGAATATATAGAGTACCGGTACAGGCACCAACACGAGAGGTATATGGAGGTAAAGCATGGGAAAATTAAAAGAACAGAGAAATTCAAATACCTGGGAGAATGGATCTAACCCAACGGACTGGATAAAGAGGCAAACAAGGGAAGAGCCAGAAAATTAGACATGGCCTACAAGCTAACACAGAACAGGTTTAACAAAGGGGCAATATCATACATGGCCAAAAACCGACACTATAACTCGGTCATAAAACCAGGAGGATTGTACGCTTCAGAGTGTCTAATTTTAAATTAAAAAGAGGAGCTGCAAGAATTCGAGGAAAAGGAAAGGACGATTCTGGGACCTTAGAAGACTTCTGATGGAACTTGGAAGAAGAGGAAAAGTGTTCTGACAAGATCACGGACACAATGCGGAAAGGAAAGCTGAAATTCTATGGACATCTGGTAAGATTGGACAAGAACAGAGTAACCAAAAAAGATCTTCAAATACATCATGTGATTAAAGGCCACCTCTAAGTGGGTAGAAGAGGTCAAGAGGGATGCAGCAGAAGTTGGAATTACTCCAGAGTTGATCCACAATAGAAGTGAGTTTAGAAGAAAAGTCAACAGTTTAAAATCACTTGAAGAGAAACCAATTACAAAGAGACCCGTGCGGATCATTTCCGAGGAGGAGAGAAAGATAAGGAGCGAAAGAATGAAGAGGTTCTGAAGGAAGGCCAAGAAGCCTTACGTTCTATGTGCTTCATAGTTGGCCAAATTCGATAGAAGAAGACGAATAGTTGTGATCGGACCCTGTCCGGATTGTCAAAAAGAACCAAAAAAGGAAAGGTCGTTTAAGTTCATAACGAAAAGAAAACTTGCTAAAACCGTTAATAATTCACTTTAGTGGTTAAATAATTGGAGCAGATAATATATAATAGTTCATGTTAATGTATTTATGTATTTAATGAAAGAATATACATACATATGAAGGGTGCAGGGAAAGAAGGGGCTATGTTCAGTTTTACTATTTTTATTCTTCTATGTTAATGAGAAGTTCTTTCCAGGTCCTAAACAACACCTAAGGTAGTTTTGGAAACAAAGAGTTATGCCCAAGTATACTGGGAAAAGAAGAAACAGTGCACCAGGAAAGAAAGGGTCAAAAGTTTATCTTTCAAGCCATATAATGTTGGTTTTTACTCTAGATGTAAATTAAAATGGTTTAAGAATTATATAGGTCGCAGGGTAGGAAATAAATATAAGCGATTATTATTTTTAAAAGTAAATTTAGTACACAGAGTTAAGATCTTTAAACGCCATTTACTGAAGGTGTTAAAATTGTAACTTAGCCCCTTCTTTCCCTGTGCCCTTCATATGTAATGTACAATATGTACGGTACATGTCTATGCTAAGGTGTATGTTTCACAAAACTCAAGCTCCTAAACCAGAGGGAGTTAGAAGGTGTGGTTTGTACCAAAATCTCCCAAATCGTCTCAATAGTACAGGAAAAATCTTGCATTTCTTGAAAAGTCAACGGATATATATTTGTTGTTTATAAAGTACTTTTAACCAAATAAACAAGACGATAGTCCCTGGCAGAACTGTGTCGCATACAGCCCGCATAGCACTAGAGCCGGGCGGTTAGTCTGTACACATGGGGCGCACACAACCCATTAGAATATGTGAGAGTTCTCGCACGGGCTCGCTAGTTTACAGAATATTGTACAGTCTATTAATTGTCAGAGCTCTTTAAATTTTTTTTATTGATTATTGATTTTTGAACTGCAGTGGTGGTTCGCTTCTTTGCGGCCAAGTCATTGATTCGTAGCGGTAAGACGACCCTGCTTTTTTTGAAAAAGTAAAATTTTGCTATAACTTTCTTAGTATCTGAAAAATCGAATCCATTCTTTGGATAAGGGCCAAAAATTTATCTCAGTAACATTTTTTGATAGCACCAACGATTGACCAAAGGGGTGGGAAAAATAGAGTTTTAAAAGAGAAAAGAAAAACAACATACCTCCCTGTGAAACTTTTGTCTGAAAGAATTTTTGATATGACCCACCCTTACACCAAGGGATGAGCAAAATGCTTTCGGAATTATAAAAATGTTTCTACAGTGAGTCTCTCTCTCGACTCGGCCGGCTGGCGCACCCAGCTTATCTGTCTCCCGTTAACTCATCACTCCCCGCTCGGCATAACATAGCACTTCGCTAATGTTATCCGTGCATCACATGAGATAACAATTAAAATTAATAAAATAAGCTGCTACTTTCTTATGACAGGAGATGTTCTAAATGTTCTCCTCTTACATCAACACATTTCCGGCATCGTCTTAGGAAACTCCGATTCACACGCATATGTTCGTCTTTCGTAATTGAGACGATTTCTCTCCGGATATGTTAATATTTTTCTCGGACGAAGCTTGGTTCCATTTACACGGGTGTGGTTCGACGACGCAGAATAACAGATATTGGAGTAGAGAAACCCCCCATCGTATATACGAAATTCCTCTACGTAACGAATGGGTCGGAGTATGGTGCGCAGTGAATGGATACATTATTATAGGGCCTATCCTTTTTCAAGGCACAATTAATGCACAAAGGTACAGGGATAATATACTCAAACCATTTGTGGACGAACTGACACTAACTCTCGAAATGGATATATTCAGCAAGACTCTGCCACCGCGCATACAGCTCATGACACATTACATTTAATTGAGGAACATTTTGAATACCATGTAATTAGTATGGCTGTCATGGTTCCCATATTTAACTGTTTGTGACTTTTATTTATATGGGTGCTTAAAGAATAAAGGGTATGCAAGAAACCCTCACACGTTGGGCGAACTGAAAGAACATATCTGGAGAGATATCAAGCCTCAATTACGAAAGACGAACTTATGGGTTTGAATCAGAGTTTCCTAAGGATGTATGAGGAGAACATTTAGAACATCTCCTGTCATAAGATAGTAGCAGCTTATTTTCTTAATTTTAATTGTTATCTCATGTGATGCATGGATAACGTTAGCGAAGAGCTATGTTATGCCGAGCGGGGAGTGATGAGTCAACGGGAGACAGATAAGCTGGGCGCGCCGACCGGCCGAGTCGTGAGAGAGACCCACTGTAGGTACACAACAATTGGCAAATTTAGTGAATTCCAAACATTTGTCTTTGCCCGGTGAAATGTGCCTCCGCCTTCCGGCGTGCCGAGAGGGATCTTCCTCCACCTTCTGGCGTGCCGAGGGGGATATTTCTTTTAAATTGTAAAGGGACTTAGGGCATATCCCTCCACAGTATACTTACGTCCCATGGCTGCTGTGTTGGCTCGACCTGGTGCTATCAGCGGATCCACCCGATGCACTTCCGGGCTTGTTGTTCTCCCACGAATTGTGTCGACGATGGCTGCGTTCTCGATATGTGTCTGCGATGTTGGTCATACTGCAACAACAACAGATAAGTTTCTATTTGAAGACTCGTGTTTCCAATGCGAGGAGAAGTGAATCTTTCATAACTTAACATAAACTGAGTTGGAGTTTAAGGGGCGGAACAGCAAGGTCATCGACCCAGGGATTAAATTATACAAATTTAGAGGTGGAAGCGTAAATATGAAATGGTCTAAAAATAGTAAAACCAAAAATTTATAAAACTTTTCCTTTGAAGGTTGTATTGTTTGATTCTTCTTCATTCGTTCTGATCGCAGTGTTCTTAATTCGTCTGAAATCTCTGCAGGCCGCCTGTGCATCATTTCTGCTGAAAATTTGTGATTCTTAAGAAGGGTGGTAATTTATTCTTGTTCTCTGCATCTGTAATTTCGAGTCCAACTGTTTTGAGATCCTCTTGAATTTCTTTGATCCAATGCCCTCCCGTCTTCTTTCCCAGATTTCTCATCACTAGTTGTCGTAAAACCCTGCTTTCTGGTAATTGTAGGATGTGAAAGAAATAAGAGATTCTTTTCTTCTTCATCGTGCTGGTAACTGGGTCAATCTCTCGATAGACTGTTTCATTGGAGAGGATTCTCCAGACTCCTTCAACCTGGAGGTTCTGATAATTCTTCTTTCAGATTTGAGGAGCTGATCAGTTCTTCTTTCATTTTTAATTTGGAACAAGGTTTCGCAAGCATAAGTGGCTTCGGGCAAAGTTACAGTTTTGTAGTGTTGGATCTTAGTGCCTATTGACAGGCATTTTTTGTTATAAGTTGACCAGGTTAGAAATTGTGCTATTTTCATTTTGTTGGTTCTATTTATCCATGTTGTTTTTTCACTTAATTTATGCATAATGATTTCTCCAAGGTATTTAAATTGTAGAACTATGTTAATTTTTTTATCATTTATGATGACTTCCTTTATGTCAAGAGGACATTTGGCAAACGGAAAAAATCCCCCTGGATTGGAAGTTGTCGATAATCCATCCCATACACAAAAAAGGAAGTAAAACTGACCCAAACAATTATCGAGGTGTATCCCTTCTTCAGGTCACATACAAAATTCTTTCCAAAGTTTTACTAAACCATGCAGAGCTTCAAGTAGATAATCAAATAGGTGAATATCAAGGTGGATTCAGGAACGGACGGTCATGTGCAGAGCAAATTTTTAATTTAAAAAACAACATACAAGTTTTTCGCAACCCAACTAACAAAAAATATGTCATAACGTTTGTGGATTTCCTGAAAGCATATGACAGTATAGATCGCGTATCACTCTTTATTGTTTTAACAGAATTTGGACTTGACCAAAAAACAAGAAATATTATCAAAGACACACAAAGGCTAAAGTAAACTTTATGGGTGGATTAAGTGAAGACAGGCGTCCGTCAAGGTGATGGAATTTCCCCATTACTTTTCAATTGTGCCCTGGAAAAGGTTGTTAGAGAATGGAGAAAAGCAGGTGCACCATCTCACCGACTACGGCCAAAGATTAAGGGTATTCAAATAGGCTATCTAGTGTTTGCTGATGATATGGCACAAATTGCTTCTGATGCACAGAAGCAGACAGGCGCGGATCTAGAGTTTGGCTTTGGGGGGGGGGGGGGTCAGAGAATCGAAATTGTTGAGAAAAATGGTTATCACTAAAAACACAATCACAAAATAACCAAACGTACAAAACCAGACCAATTTTTTGCAAGCTACATGGATAGAAATTTGATGTGTTTAGCGCACCAAAAATATTTGTACAAATTGCAACGGCGTGTTTTGCGACTTTTACATCGAGCTTCCAGAAAAGTATCAAGGTACGTTACAGTTTCGGCAAGTCGAGTTGGTACCGACAAAGGGAGAAAGTCACAGCTTAAATTGCCAACCAAGCTTGCAGTTTGGACGTCGGCAAAATTTTTTGGTGCGAAAAAAGCCCCAAATTCCTATCCGTGCATTGCTGCACATTCATCGTGACATCACTATAAACATCGATTCGGTAATCACAAGGTTTGCTAAACAAAATCGACGAGTTGATTTTGTTATATAAATAATCATTTTTATTTAACAGGTCTTCTTCATCTTCATCTTGTAAAGTTTCCAGCCCCAGGCTGGGTCTGTTTGGAACATAAGCCTGGCCACTTAGTCCTTTCTTCCCACCACCTCTCCGCTGTCACTCTGGTCCAGTCCTCGCCTCTCTTCTTGACACATTCCTCCACTCCTTTCAGCCATCTATCTCTTGGTCTTCCCCTTGGTCGTTTCTTCTGCATCTGCATCTCATGTATCCTCTTGGGAATCTTCTTCTCATCCATTCTCTTTAAGTGTCCATACCACCTCAGTCTTGATGTCTCAATCCTACCTTGCAAGGGTTCCTCTTTCACCATTTCCCTGACCTTTTCATTCCTCACCCTGTCTCTTCTTGTTACTCCGATTCTACTTCGCAGGAACTTCATTTCACCTGCCTGTATTCTGCTTATGTCTCTTTTCTTCATTGTCCACGTTTCTGAAGCATAGGTCAGTATCAGGATATAGTAGCTTCTGTATAACACTTCCTTGCTTTTTTGTGAGACATCTTTATTCCACACTAAGCACCTAATGATTCTCAGAAATGCTTCTGCCTGTCTGCCACGTTCCGTAATCTCTTTGTCATTTCTCCCATTTTCCTCCACTATACTTCCCAAGTACTTGAGACTTTCCACCTTCTTCAGCTGTCCACCTGACAATCTGGTGCCGGAGGGCCAGCACAAGGTGTCGGAACGGTCTCACACGTCACACCACAGTCTCACCCGGTACCCGCCTACATGACACCTCCAGCAAGCCTTACGGGAGTTTTGGCAGCAGTACAACCCCGAAGAACCGGAACCCACACCTGAAGATGTCTACATGCCTGACAATCTGGTGCCTCGTGAAATCTACACTATCAACTGGTTCCGTTGGCGGAGTGCTCCTTGGATCGATATTATGGGTACCGAAGCCGAGGAAGCCGGGGAGACCATCGCGCCCGCAGCGCGACAGCCGGCAGGGATTCCTGCCCGGGAACAGCCGCCAACCATCGATCCAGACCAGCAATACCAGTTCCCACCAGAAGAAGACGAGGAAGAAGAATAGATATACGACCCCGAATATCCCAGGCCACCACCAGTCCGCCGAGCCATCATAGGAGACCCTAGTGACAACATCCAGTGGACAGTGGCCCCACCTTCCCAGAAGCCTACACCTCCTACATCATACGTCTCAGTGGCAGTCCCACTTGCTAATCCAGTGCCCTATGGAGATTCGGACAACGGAGCCTACATCTGCCTCGCCCCACCGGGGCTCCAGAGGTGTTCCGGAAAACTCGTGTTTCACCTCTCATGACCGATATAGTGGACGACTTGTGCCGACACGGGATCCTCTACCCATTCAAAGGATTCTACAGCTTTCCTCTCTTTTTGGTCCCCAAGGTCAACGGACAAGCCAGAGTTATTTACGACCTCACCGAATGGACTCCTTACATTACCGCCCCCAAGTTCTCGCTCCAAAGTGTGGCGCAAGCACTCACCGCCATTCCGCCGACGCACTTGGCCATCAAGCTGGACCTGAAGTCCGGGTACTACCAGCTTCCACTCAGCCAGCGGTCCCAGATGTTCTACGGGGTCTATTACGACAACAGACATTACATTTGGACCCGACTTCCAATGGGACATAGCCTCGCTCCGTCCATCATGCAACGATGGGCGGAGGGGGTGAGGGAAGTCATCGAGAGAGAGTTTGCCGTCTCCATGATACCTTATTTGGACAACTGGTTGGTGCACGCCGAGAACATACCCGTCGAGGAGATACTACTCTACCTTAAAGTCATCCTTGGCATCACCCTCAACGAAACGAAGTGCATCCTCACTCCAATGCAAGTGATTACGTACCTCGGGGTGGTGATTAACATTCCCAATTCCTGTGTCATGTTACACCAGACCACCCAACGGCGAGTGCAAGAGACATTACGCGACCTCCATCTCTTTATATAACAGGTATGAAGTTGTAAATATGTACAGTTGTAACAGAACATAATAATTGCAATAAAGATATTTTCAGTATTGAATAAAATGAAAATAATTGTTTTTCAGTTAAAATTCGTTAAGTTTTATTTGTCTGGTTATTGTGTTTTCGTTTTTTGAGTTTGCAAAAAAATTTGGTCTCCGTTTGGGGGGGGGTCATGACCCCCCCCCTCCCCCCTTGGATCCGCGCCTGGAAGCAGATCACTATCTTGGAAGAACAAGCAACAAACATAGGGCTTCATATCTCTTATGAAAAGACTAAATTTATGACTAACACAAAAATGCTCCACATGAGATTGATATTAACACTAACAAAATTGCTCGAGTACAGGAATTTAAATACTTAGGCGAATGGGTTAAAGAAAATGGCAATGAAAATAAATTTGTAACATCAAGAATCCAGAAAATGGAGGTTGCTTTTCAATACACAAAAAATGTCTATAGCAAGCAATGCTTGTCATGGAATAGTAAAATTCGCCAATACTTAACAGTGATTAAACCGGAAGCTCTTTATGCTTCAGAAATGCTCGATTTACAACTTAAAACATTTATGGAACAATTCGAGATTAAGGAAAGGAAAATTACGTGAAAGATCTTAGGGCCCAGAATTAAAAATGGCCTACACCATCCCAAACCCAACTCTGAAATATATAGGAACATTTCTAAATTTACCGATACCATGAGAATGAGATGAATTCAATTTTTGGGCCTTTTGGAAAGAATGGATCATACGAGACTTACTGCAGAACAAACGTACAAGACCAAAGTGGTACAAACAGGCGGAGAGGGACCTAGTGGAGATGGGATCGCCATCTGATGGATAGAAATGTAATCAGAAATATTGTTCACACCAGGGGATTTGAGGAAGATCACGACGTGCATGGTCGGAGGAACAATCCATGCACATGAAGAGCTATTGGGCAAGGAGGAAGGCTCGACATACGTTGATTCCGCGGGGTCCTAAGTGACCCATCCGCGAGAAGAAGAAGAAACAAAAATTACGGAAAAACAAAAATTAATAATTAAAAACAAAACAGTCTTTGAGTAAGCGGATTACGAGATCGGCAGCCACCGCGTCATCGTCTAATATAAGTTTGAGTGTCATCTGCAAACCAAGGTTTCTTCGTAAGCCAGCAAGATCCACACACTCGGTGAAAATGTGGGCCACGGTCAAAACGGCTCCACAGGTACAAAGTGGGGGGGTCTTCCCTTATATTCCCGGGTCTTCCCTTCTCATTAGGTACGAGTGGGTGGACCTTGTATGACCTATCCTTAGCCTACACAAAATGACGGACTCTCTTCGTGACCGGAAAGAGCTCCGCCACACGCAAGTACCGTATATACTCGAATACCACCCGCACATTTTTAAACAAATTCGGACGTGAAAAATTGGGGTGCGGGTCTTATTTGAGTCATCCAAATTTGAAAGATTTAAATTGCCCGCCGTGCGCGATATCGGGTGTTGCGAGTATCTGCTAGATGGTGCTAGCCTTCTTCCGGCTATAACTTTGTTTTACCGTAAGCGTGCGTCGTCATACAGTCACACGCACGTTCTCCGAGTGTAAACATGAATGCTACGAAACGTTTGCGGTCATTTACTGTGAGTGAGAAATTGAAAGTTGCGAGGGAAGCTGAAGTTATTGGAAACCGTGCCCAGTAGGAAATATGATATTGACGAGTCATGTATTCGTGATTGAGCGGGATGACGTCTATGCTGCGTGAACCGCCCGTTCAAAGCAGCCTTGAAACAGCTGTATACGGAGTGGATGGCAGCCGATAAGCACACACCGACTCCAACTGGTCGTATTCAGCGCCCGAAAGTTCAGCTGCTGTGTTCGTGGATTTTGACGGCATGGAATCGTATCTCTGGAGATCTCATACGGAAGAGCTTCAAGAAATGTAGTATTTCGAATGCTGTGGATGGCAGTGATGACGACATTTAGTGGGAAAGTGATGGTGATAAAAGTTCCGAAGTTGGTACTTCTGATGACTATGAATGAAGTGTTCGTGTACTTTTATTTGTATTTTTAATCGTTTGATGTGTGTTATTTTACGACGACTTCAAAACTGTTGGAAACTATTTTGGATAAATGCTATTCTGTTTATTTAGTTAAGATTGTAAATAATTTTGAGCAAAAAATTATTTTTTAAAAATTTTGTTCTTCAAAATCAGGTTGCGGGTCTTATTCGGGGGCGGGTCGGGTCGTATTCGAGTAAATACGGTAGTTCCCTTGATCGCTCTCAGTTTATTGGGCATTGGGTCAGCTAGCCACTAGCTCTCCCATAATGCCAGAACTTGTCGTCGTAACTGAGAGCGAGTACCTCCATTGGTCGAGGTGGTAGTGATACCGCCTCTTTTGCAGCTTGATCCACTAACTCATTTCCTGCTATTCCCATGTGGCTTGGTGGAAGCCACAGAAAGGCGATTCAAGTGTCAGTTCAGTCCAACCCGACTAGTAGGTCGTGGATTAGAGATTGATCTACTGAGCTTTTGAGTTCACTGATGATAAAGGACGAATCTTTTCAGTATAAAAGCTAGAATATGTAGTGGAAGTTCCGTGATAAGCAGTCCATTTTATGTCGGCATCCAATTTCCCTCAGATGACGAAAATAGATCATGTATTCATATGTTTTGTCAGTAGCTTATTTTTGTTCATGTTGATTCTTTTAGGGGCTTTGCATCATTGTGGTCATGTAGCCCCATGTACTTTCTGTGCTAGTGCAGGGTCTTCCTGCTCATTTGCTCCTTGACCCGGTCCGCTTGCAAAACCTCCAGAGTATGTGGATTGTTTCTGTATACCTTTTGTTTGAGGTTCCTCCAAATGTAAAAATCGCATGGTGCTGAAACGTATGAACACATTTATCTGAAGACTTGTTCTTGAGAAGATCAGTTTCCACTAGGAAAATTTGATGTTTTGTTCAATGCCTCGGGATGCAGTATTTCACAAGTCTTAACTCTCCTGCCAGCTGGGGATGTAATCAAGCTATGACCGCATGTGGGGCTTCCTGACGCTCTGTTATGAAATGGTAAATATTAGTCAACGGGGGGTGACTCAACGCGCAGGCGAAGCATTGTTCCATAGGGAAGGCTCTCACTGCAAACAGGGCGTAACTAAAAATGTAGGAATGCTCCGGGGATTCGATGGAGGACCTGACAACAAGCAAAACATGTCCTGTGAACATATGGTGTAGCCGTGTGGTGGTGTACATAACACTGACCACTTCACTACCCAAGTTGATCATTTGTGCTGATAAAGTGTACGTTACTACTTACAGTTCTCTACAGAAGGTGCTCAAAATGGCTACCATGTGCTGTAATGCAGGTGTCTGTCGTATCTGCTGACAACCTTGCTCTATTCGCTGACACAGCATAGGTGTGCATACACAATGGCCTTTAGATAACCCCATAAGTAGAAGTCTAATGGGTTGAGAAGAGGCCACGGTGTCCCATTTGTTTGGGAATGCACACAGACTTGAATAGCGACGAAACGTACAAGTGGCCTGTGTGCCCTCCACTAGCATCGTGCCGCCGTCAGTGTTATGTACATCACAAACAATGCTTGTTACACAGCATTGATCACACATAAACCATATGTTAGTTAGTTATTGTTGTTTTAAGGGACGGAACTACGAGGTCATCTGATCCTCTTAACACAGATTAAAGTATACAAATTTGGAATTGAATTTAAAATTTAGAGGTGGACACCTAAATTTGAAAAGACTGGAAAATAATAAAACAAAAACAAAAATTCACCATTCAAAAGCAAACACTGGAAAATTTATATTGCTGGCCCTAACCCAGTCTGACTTATAAAGCGGATGACGAGATCAGCAGCCACCGCGTCATCGGCTAATATAAGTTTATGTGTCATCTGCAAACCAAGGCTTCTTCGTCAGTCAGCAAGATCCACACACTCACACCATATGTTGTCAGGTCCTCTATCAAATCCCCGGAGCGTTTCCACATATTTACTTACACCCTGTATACATATCTTAATGTTGTGTCAATAGACTCCCTTGAATGGAAATGGAAAGAGGGATTCTTACACTTTTCGTCCCAACAACGATAATATTTTGCAAGATTATTAAACACAGGAATTTTTCAGCCCTATGATCACACCTCAAATCTTTATCTTTCATTTCTTATATTTACCAATATAGCCTACCAATAGGAATTGGACTTTTATTTTTTCACAAATAATAAACAATCCAATAAGGTCTTTCATTCAACAACAACAACAACAACAACAATGGAGCAATATTTTTATAAAATGTTTAATGTTTTATTATTAATAAGCAAGTTGAACAGTTTTTAAATGTTTTTATGAATAATGAGTGCTTTATAAAGCGGAATGTAATATATTATATCATCCGGTACCGGCGCAAGTGCTAACGGGGAATTCCGAATTGAGTCGTCTTATCCCTTGCTAGCTTCTCATAAGCTGTGACAGATTATCGTGTTCAGTCGAGCTTGCGTTACGAGTCGTAAGAACCGCTTTTTGTGATGTATACAGTTATTTTGCGACATGTGCAGTAGAAAGAGGGTCAGAACTAAGGCAAACTTTTTCAAAAATGGCTCTTGTGAACTTTTGGGTTGAGAGGCAGACATAGCGGACAAAGCAGTTTGATTTTTACTGCCTTTCACTACTTGTGATAGACTGCATTTTCTTCACTTGTTTATCTGAAGAATAAATACCGGAATAGGCTCCTTACAGTGGAAAGCGATCTTCGTTTGAGACTCAGCAGTCTTAAACCAGGCATTCCTAAGTTGGCTTCTAATCTTCAAGCTCACCCTTCTCATTGAAGTTGTTAGTTGAACTAATTTTTTGTTTAATTAATACATGTTCTTTTATTAATATTTGTACAGTGTAATTTCTGAATGTTGGAATTGAATGCTTATTGTAATAAACAATAAAACAACTGGGCACAGTTTTTATTATTTGAACTTGAACTTCAACAGTCTAACTCGAACAGACACAATTTACAATCCATCTTTTGGTCTACTGCGTAGTGGTGGTGGGGGTTATAGTTACCATATCTCCCGACCATTGGGTGGTACGCGTGAGATTATCATCCCTTAAAGTGGTACACACACAAAAAAGTTTGGGAAACACCGCAGTAGATGAAGCGATTTTTCATTTGAAGAGTCCGAAGATGGATATTCAAGTAGTGTCTCTTATGCCCTAAATGTCGATAATATCCTACTCACTTCTGAGTCGGAGCACAACCAATAACCAAGGTACATTACGTACATTTTTAGTGTTGCCTTAGTAAACAAAACAAATGTTTGATGCTTTTCATTCAGTCAACACGATGAGATGGGTTATTCCATAATCCTGAAAAAAAATTACATCCAAGTGTATTTATTAATCTCATGAGAAACTGATGTGAGGGCTGGAACGGGGTGCACTCAGCCTCGGGAGGACAATTGAGTAGCTGTCTGACAGTGAGGCAGTGCCCCGATCACGAAATCCAAGATTAATGGCCGAGGGGACCTGATGCACTGACCACGTGTCACCCCAATATCTGCAGGCCAAATGGCTGGGAAGCGGTCGCATTGGTAGGCCTACGCTCTTCATGGGCTCTAGTACCAGGGGTTCTTAATATTATTATTCTGTATTTTGTTTTGGGATAACACGTCTCATTTGGGTACAATCGTGTTGACCGACTGAAAAGCACCAAACTTTTGTACACATGCAAGTTTATAGCTAGTATTCGATAACTGTAGACTAGTTTCAATTTGCTATATTTTCGGTCTGCGTACAGACATAAAACGCATCCGCCCGTGTGTTATTCAATGCTTCAACTGCATGGTGTGTTTTAGATATTACTAATACAGGGTGTTCCACTGCAGGTAGAACGTCGAGCTAAAGGTTAGACGAGCTGATAGCAACGCGGAGCTGAGGCAGCAAATATTTTCCTTTCGGTTTGCTTGTGTGTAGCATATCAGTTGTAATCATCATCATCATCTTGCACAGTTTCCAGCCACTGGCCGGGTCTGTTTGGAACACAAGCCTCTCCAATGTCTTCTGTCTTCCCACCATCTCTCAACCTCCACCCTTGTCCAGTCTTCTCCTCTCTTCTTCACGCTTTCTTCCACCCCCTTCAGCCACCTGCCTCTCGGTCTCTTTCCTTCCCACTTCGTCTCTTGTATCCTCCCGGGTATCCTCTTCTCCTCCATTCGTTTTATATGTCCATACCATCTCTATACCATCCTGTAATGGTTCATCCTTCATTAATTCTCTGGTCCTCTCATTTCTTATCCTGTCCATCTTTGTAGCTCCAATACTGCTTCTCACTGGCCTGTATTTTGCTCTTCTCCCTTCCTTTCATAACCCAGGTCTCCGAGGCATACGTCAGGATAGGGACATAGTACTTGCTGTTCTGAGGGACATCCTTGCTCCATAACATGCTTCTCACACTCCTCCGGAATGCTTCTGCCTGTCTCGCCCGCTCATTTATTTCTCTATCGTTTCTTCCATCATCTTGTATCAGGCTTCCCAGATACTTGAAACTCTCCACATTCTTCAGCTGTTCCCCACCAATTGTTATTCCTGTTGTGGTTCTTTCCTTCTTCCTTGTTGTGATCACCATCTCACTCTTATTCATCCCATATCCTTGTATTATTCCTTCCCACACGTCCAACTGTTCCTGTACCTCCTCATCCTTGTTTCCCCAAATCATCAAATCATCTGCTAACAGCATTGCTTTCATCTTTCCTTCCCCAATTACTTGTGCAACTCGGGTCATTATGTCATCCATCACCACAATGAAAAGTAACGGTGACAGCGCACTTCCTTGTTTCATGCCGTTTCTCTGTTCCAACCAGTCCGATCTCTCTCCTCCCACTTTCACACAGCTCACGCTTCCCTTGTATATCTCCTTTATCCTCTTTATAGTCCATTTCTCTACTCCTTTATCCTCCAGGGACTTCCATACTTTGCTTCTGCATACACTGTCATATGCTTTCTCAATGTCCAGGAAGGCCATCAGTAGATCTGTTCCATACTCATAAAAAGTTGTAGTGACTCTAGACGAGAAACTACGCTCCAAAACTATTGCTTAGGAGTTGGGGGTAGGAAAAAGTACAGCTGGAGACTGGAAAGTGGTGTGCGGCCCAAAGTAGTGGAAGTGGAATGATGTTGAAAGGTAAGCATAATGGTACGGCTTGGATCGGAAGAGAGAATATCTGGCTTGTCCTTCCGCCACATGAGACCTACTAAGAACAATGTAGATCGTACGTTCACTCTATCAAACGGATTGATAGGGCAGAAAAGTAAGTTTTTGTCAGATAATATTGTCAATACGGAGTAATTCCAGAATGACTGTGCAAGTCATGCCTTTCCCTGCAGCAAATAAAAGGAAGGAAGGAAGCTTGTAGTTTAACGTGACCGTTAATCTTGAGATCATGAGCCACGGGACCTCCTTTTTACGTGGAATCTGAACCACAGGACATGGCATTTCACTTCGAAAATCTCACATGCATTGACCGGGAATCGAACCCGGACCGCCTTGGTGAGAGGCATACAGCTAGACCGCTGAGCCATCCTGCAGCAAATAGTAGTGGATCCTGAGGGACAAGGGAAGCCGGGGCATCAGATGAACTTGTCGCACAGTAATTTGCTCCGACCTGGCCTAAGCTGGAAAACAAATTGATGACGATGATGATGATTAACCCTCGTGGACGCGCGTGGGGTAAATTTTTGCCGATAAGAAATAAATTTGGGAACTTACCTACTTTCAAGTGGACTCCTCCAGCATTTGTTTTGCTTTGATTCGTTTTTCTCTAACAATCAGTTCAGCAGTAGCGGTCGTTTGTTGACATGGAAGTTGAATGTGGAAAGATTTTACCCAGCGCGCGCCTTTCTCAAATAACAGTGCATTTACAACCATGGACAGTGGGAAAAGATTGACAGATCAAGAAATTCAAGCTTGTTTTGAAGCATCAGATGATGAATCTTCATCAGAGGAGGAACATCAACACTTTGCCAAAACCTCTTCAGGTAAAGATAAAGCATCTGACTGGGTCTATGGAAGCAGTAGAAAGGAGGAAAGTCCAAGGGCTAAGGACCGGAATACAAAGTGCTGTGTCAACTGAGGAAAGCCGATCTGCAAGGAGTGAAAATGCATCAAGGAGCATTGCAAACTGTACCAATGTGTGTATATGTGAGTCATGTGTGTGTATTTTGTAATAACACTAAATCAGACACATTCACAACATTTGAACGGAAAAACTACACCATCACAGATGAACAAAGGGCAGCCAGACTTAACCGTATTTGCATTGATTACAGTAGGAATAGCACCACCCCCTGTTCGAAGAGAAATAGCTGCGAACAAGGAATGAAAGACAGTGGAGCATGAAATAGCTCATCCTCTATATGGACACGAACCGCAGCCGCAACGACTGAAGTCGAGGAAGAGTTTCCTTAGAATATCAAAGGAACTTAGAACCACTGCTGAAAAAGGTAGGTTGCAAATGTGGAGGGCTACGACCAACCTCCCTCCTGGTTGGGAAAATGTTTCTGAAACTCTACCTCCTGGCTATGACGAGGAATGGACGACTTGGAAGTCCCTGAATAGACTGCGCTCTAGAGTAGGCAGATCAAAGGTTAATATGGCAAGATGGGGTTACATTGACCAGGATGATATTCAATGTGATTGTGGAGAAGACCACACTGTTCAGCATATGACTGAGTGTCGACTGTGCCCAGCATCCTGCACGGAAGAAGATCTTCGTCGGGGGACACAGAGTGCATTGGAAGTGGCCAAGTTTTGGGCAAAGATAATATAATAACTGTGTTATATATTTACAATGTTTGTTTCTGATTCGAGAATAATAATTGATTACAGTGCTCCAATGTGGGCGTAAAATATGGGGGGAAATCAAAATGATAAATGATTAAAATAAAAATAACACACTGGCAAAAAATTACCCCGCGCGATGTAACGTCAGACATGCGACCATAAGGGTGGGTTCAACAATAGCTTCTCAACAGCCACATCGTGTTTTTTAAAAATCATTTTAAACGATCTTGTCGACTTCGTCGTTACGCTGGGGTCTGGCGTTAGGTTACGGTGACGGGACGAAATGTACCGAGATGCACTGAAGTGTGTGACGTCATAGTACCGCTTGGTGCATGTGTTCCCCGACGATCTCTACTTCGTTAGTATAAGACAAAAATCCCTGATTCTTGGATGTCACGGGTAATCTCGAGAACCACTGGATGGATTTTGATGCGGTTTTCACCTTTCTGTAAAGAATATCTCGAGGAAAGATTCTGTAGAAAATAATTTATGTATGATCAAAGGAAGCCAAGCAGTAACGATTTCAGTGAAAAAGTCGAAAACAAACTTGGCGTCCGTTCGCTTCTTAAGCTTACGCTGGGCAAACCGTTAAAAATATCAATATACTATGAGCGTAAGAATTGTTCAGCATGAAAAGTTCTACAAAAAAGTCCGCGAGAGCATATCTCTATCTTCAATACATCGCCCACTATAAGTGTTTTTAGACTGGATGGAAGGGGCGCTTCCCCGCGCGCTCTGGTGAGCGTGACGGCATCCCGCGCGGTTGACCTTGCTTTGCCCTAGGTTTGCACTTGCCGTTCGCGAGTAATTTGAAACAAGATAAGTATTATGCAGATAATTTTCTAACATGTCAAGAGTCCAGCCTTCCTAGCATTTTTCAGCATTTGTAGCATTTTAAATGATACAAAGTCTAGTCTTTCAGACTGACTGTCACTTTTTTTTAACAAGTATTTTTAAATATGCTTCAAAGACAGTACAAAATACGCCTTTAAGGCAGTATAGAACAGAATTTATAGACATTGAACAATTCAACGTCGCTTTGTATCACAAAGTGTTATGAGTGTTAAATGACATCTTCTTCACAACCACAGGATACAAACATGTGCAACAAGTGTAGCTGAGAATTTGTTAAACTTTGCATGTTGTTTTTATTAGTTTTTAATTAGTGTGTTTAATTGTTTGTACATTGTATTTTTTATCACATTGAGAGCTTCGATGTTGTTTATATAAAATGTGTCCTATAAGGAGTATGGGCTGAAGAAGGGACTATTATAGGCCCCGAAACATGTACCCTTAAAAATTGTTAAAATTAAAGTATTGAATAGGCGGAAAAATTCGAAAGTCTTATCTCTACATAGGGGTTGAAAAAAAAATCCACAGCCTGCTTCCAGTCTCCGACCAGATCAGGAATGGAATGAATGAAGCCCCCATCTAGCGGCGAGGATATGAACTGTGCCAGCTGCCGAGGCCTGACGCACTCCTCTGGGGCAATGATTAAATGAATGACAGATGAAATGAAATGATAGTGGAGAGTGTTGCTGGAATGAAATTTTGACAGGGAAAACCGGAGTACCTGGAGAAAAACCTTTCTGCCTCCGTTTTGTCCAGCACAGATCTCACATGGAGTGACCGGGATTTGAACCATAAGAGGCAGGCGTGCTGCCGCCTAAGCCACGGAGGCTTCTCTACATAAGGGTTAATACATGTATTTTTTTTTTTTTTCAGGAATAGTCTGTTAAACTTGTATAGTTACTCCCACCTAGACAAATTCGGCAGAAAAGCATGTTGACAGTTAAAGTATAAATTGATAGTTTGCACAGGCAGTGCTCAAAAAATGGCTTGAAAACTTCACATATAGTCAATTATTTCCAGCCACGCATCTTCCTTACCTTGAGCCTATTCCTCTCCTGTCCAATTCCTTCTGGATCGAGTCAGGTAATCTGTGAGGTGGCTTGGCAGATTTTCTTCCTTCCAAAATTTCATTCTGTAACATACGAATGTGAACATAGAACACATCTCTACACATTATAAAACCAAGTCCCCGATTCTTGGATGTAACGGGTAATATCGAGAACCACTGGACAGATCTTGATGCGGTTCTCACCATTCCGTAAAGGATATCTCGAGGAAGGTTTCTGGGACAAACATTCATTTATGACCAAAGGAAGCCAAGCAGTAACGATTTCAGTGCTGGTTGGTTCCTTAGTTTAGGGGCTGCGACAATGCGGTCATGTACCCCGTGTACTTTGTGTGTGTGTAGAATCTGTCTGATAACCGGTGTTAATTGTGATGACTGTATTAGTGTGTGTATCTGTTAGGTAGATTTCATTAGAAAGCTAACTATTGCAATGGGTATCATGTTTCGACTTCCGGAAAATTTCGACATATCTTCGCGTTTCACATCCCCCAGACCCCAAAACCACCGTCAGTTCAAAAGTTTATATATAATTTATGTATGTATATATATATGTATATCAGTTTCTTGTGGACACGATAACTGCCGTAATTTTGCACCAATCACTTTGAATTTTTTACTGAATATGTATACCTATAAAATCTCGGTCGAGTTCGTTACTGGGCTAAATCGGTCGAAGGGGGTGAAAATGGGGGGCTTTTTTTTTCTTCGAAAAAGTGAAATATTGCTATAACCCTCTTAATATGTGAAATATCGAATCCGTTCAAAGTTCATACTATGTGTCGGATAAAGCCCAAAAATTTATGTTTGAAGAGTTTTTTTTATAGCACCAACCATTAATAATAATAATAATGTTATTGGTTTTACGACCCTTTTAACTACACTGTCTTTTAGAGACGCCGGGGTGCCGGAATTTTGCCCCAAACGTGCCAGTAAATCTACGGACACGGCTCCCTCGCATTTGCGCACCCTCAAATGCCAGCTGACTGCGCTAGGATACGAACCTGCAACCTTGGGCTCCACGCACCAACCATTGACCAAAGGGGTGGGAAAAAGCGGGTTTTTCGGGAAACATTAATCATAACTCTCTTAATAGGCACAATATCAAAACCGTACAAAATGGACAATATTCCCCTAATAATTACCTAAAACTTTTGTCTGAAAGAATTTTTGATATGACCCACCATTATGCCAAGGGATGAGAAAAATGATTTCGGAATTATAAGAAAATGCAAAGAGCTATCAGTGATTGCCATGGCAACACTACTAAATTGATGAGGGATGAGCCATCAGACGTTGCCAAGATAACGCACTTGCACGAGATCAGATTCAGATTTTCATCTGACTAAGTGTGAAGCGTCTTCGGTGATGTAACTGGTAGCATGCTGAACTTCTATGCCCAAGGTCGCGGGTTCAAAGCCGACCGAAGTCGTCGGATTTTCAAAGAGCGCTGAAAATCCCTCAGTATGCTTTCCTTTGGAGGGGAAGTTCCAACGTTCGTTGCGAGTTGCTGGTTGCTGTGGTAACTAGTAGCCAAGTTCAAAGCTAGGTGTCGTTGACGGTAGTATCTGGTAGCAACATTAGGAACTACTGCTTGAAATTGACCGTCTGCAGTCCTTACCTGAATTACAGACTAATACAGCCATCACAATTCACACCGTTTATCAGACAGATTCTACACTCACCCAAAGTACACGGGGTTACATGACCGCGTTGTCACAGCCCCTAAACTGAGGAACCAACCAATATCTCTGCGGGAGATATAATTTTGCGTGAAGAAGTAACAGACCGTTACATAGTTACACATCAGTGTCGAAACCTTGCATAAGGACAGTGTGACCACAAGTATAAAAATGGACCCCAAATGACAAGAAGGTTACCGTCCCCATAAGACAATAAAATGTTTAAAATAAGCATAAAATGACGAAAAACAAAGTTAATTAAGCTCCAATTATAAAATACTTTCTCGCAATAAATGAGGTCTGATCCTTCTACGAAAACCTGCATATTCTGCCTATTTTCGCCTATCCCCAAGTTTGTCCGGTGAAATCTACCTCCGCCTTCCGGCGTGCCGAGAGGACTTTTTTAAATTCAAGTAAGGACTGCAGACATTGAATTTCAAGTAGTTCCTACTTTTGCCGCCAAACCCCACCGTCAACAACTACCAGTTCAGAACTTGGCTACTAGACGCCACCGCAGTCAGCTCCTGGCGATGAATGTAGGAACCCTAAGAGCATTGTTTAATCTATAATTAATTTAGCTTCACACAGGTGTAATTAGTGGAAGGTTCTTTAACATGCCATAAATCTATGACATGCGACCGCCAGCTTTACTTCCCCTCCGAAGGAAGGCATACTGAATCCAGTCGAAGAAAAATGTACCGACTTTGCGTCTTTTAAGCTTACATTGGGCAAACTATTAAAAATAACTATATACTATGAGTGTAAGAATTGTTCAGCTCTACAAAAATGTCTGTGACAGCAAATCTCAATCTTTAATACATTGTGCACTATAAGTGTTTTTATGTTTCCATTTCTTCCAACAATCTCCATTCAATGAAAATTTAAATTGCGAGCTTTGGAGCCAGTTTAGGAGCTAGTGAGTGAGCCTATCACCCCAGCTTCGGCCAGCATCAAACTGTCGAGTTAAGACTTCAGAGAAGAGGACGTGTGCTTGGAGTTTCGCTTTTCACCTCGGCTTTCCTGAATTGTGTCTGGGACCTGCCGTCTGTGCGCCTTTTAAGCCTACGCTGCCTAAACCGTTAAAGATACCGGTATTATTAATAGTTGTGGTATGCAGAAAACTAATTTCACCACCAGGCAAATGCTAGCATGGTTCCTCTCAACAGGTCCACGGCCACTTTCCTTCCAAACCCGTCCTGAAAACAAAAAGAATGGCCATTGATGCATTAATCAAATAAATTGCAAAATGGGCAAAATATCAAGGTTGTCGTAGAAACACGAGCCACATGATCTGTGTCTATAGAACGTCTCTACCCTAAAAGACAGTATGGAATGAAATGTATTTGCCTCTCACTCGCACTCGTATGTCCTGCAATTAGCTTCGTCCTGTTCCAGCCCGGCGATGTTGCCATTTCCCAATAATTGAAAGTGACAAATCTAAGAAAATGTTTCCGTGGTCTTATAGAGAATTTTCCGCTCTTTATAATGATGTAAAAATAAAAGCAGTAAATAATTAACACATGGCCCAATTTTCACAATTCCGATATTTTAGCATGAATCTATATTTTTGCTGATATAAAACTTATCACGCCATAGATAATGAACTAATGATCGCAACAGATCAAGAATTTATTTTGAGATTACCTGATGTTGGTAGAAGATACCCTATTTCTCAGGAGTGTAATTATTTTCATAATAAGAAAGTTATGATTTTTTTTCTTAAATGTTACTTGAAAATCTGGGATGTTATCACAGAAAAGTTAGGTAGCGAGGAACTTTTTTGCTGTTGTCTTTACGTTGGTGACTAAGCGAGAAGAAATGTTCATTAATGTCTGAAATAGTTTTTAAAACAAACCAGAGCTCGATATCAGATAGCATTCATAAGTTATAGCACTTTGCGTACTCCTTCCGTCCAGCGCTGATGCACCGAAAGTTTGTTTACTTTGTTTAATCTCCCCGACTGCGTTTGAAGGAGGGTAGGTGATGGTGTGAAGTTAAACTGTGAAATGAAGTGGTCCTTGTGCTTTTTATAAATTGTCCGCCTCGTTGCTTAATGGCTAGCATTCTTGGCTGTCAGCGTACTGTCACCGCAGAGGCCCGGGTTTGAATCCTGGCTCTGCCAAGAAATTTAATTTTGGTCTGAGGGCTGGAACGGGGTGTACTCAACTTCATAAGACAAAACTGAGAAGAGGCGGGTTCGATTCCTACCTCAGCCATCCTCGAAATGATTTCCGTGTTTTTTTTATTTATTTACATAGGTCCCAATGAGCCTGAGCTCGTGTTAGGGACAATCAAGTAACATAGTTACAGCATGGCATATATATAATTTTTGTAACATTATTGTTTAGTTTAATAGTAACTTAGATTGCTAGTGACTAACTTTACAGAGATAATACGGTATGATACATTGCATTGCTTAAGGCTATTGGATATGGGCTATTCATTCCTTAATAGGAAGTCTTTTGTTTTCCTCTTAAATGTTTTTATAGAGAAACTTTCCCTTATGCCTAATGGTAGCGAGTTGTATTCTTTTATTATAGAGGACATAATTCCTTTAGTTCCAAATTTAATGGATTGGGAATGGCTGGTGAATATTTGATTTACTCCTCTTGTTGCATAATGATGAATGTCATTTGCATGGGTAAAATGGATGTGTGTGTGTATCAATTTGTTTTCTAATTTGTATACAAATACTGTTGCTGACATAGCTATTTGTTTTTGCAGTGGCATAATTTTAGTTCTTGAGTATAATTCATTTGAGGGTGTGAGCCAAGGAAATCCAAAGATAGATTTTATAGCACGTTTCTGGAGTATCTCAAGTTCTTTTATCAGCTCCTTCTTACAATATCCCCATATGAAATTCATGTACATTAGATGTGAATGTATCAGAGCAAAGTATATATTTTTCAATTGTTGGCTAGTAAGACAGCTATATCTTAATCTGAAAATAATACCAATTAAAGGGTTGATTTTATGTTTTACATTTTCTACATGATTTTCCCAGGTTAGTGTACTATCTAGTGTGATACCTAAGTATGTTGCCAATTTAACCCTTTCGATTTCTTTGTTGGCTATGTTGACTATGTTTGTGGTCTCAATCTTGTATGATGGTTTATGGAAGAATAAATATTTTGTTTTAGTGATATTGATAACCATTTTGTGTGCTCTCAACCAATCCACCAGCTAATTGAGATCATAATTAATATTTAGCATAATTTCCTGTTCAGATGTTCCCAGATAGAGTATAAAAATATCATCTGCAAATAGTTAAAGCTTGCCTTTCAATTCTAATAATACTATATCATTAATATAGGCCAAGAAAAGAATTGGTCCTAAGACAGAACCTTGAGGTACTCCTGTGTCAATTCTCATTTGAGATCCTTTTACATTATCGATTGCAACATATTGTTTTCTGTTAGTGAGGTAGTTCTTGAACCAATCATGTGCCACTCCTCTGATGCCTGCAAGTTCTAGTTTATTAAGGAGAATCTTATGGTTAACCAGATCGAAGGCTTTTTGAAGGTCAATTAGTACACCAGCAGCTAGTTTGTTTTCATCTAATGCCTTTTCTACATCAGTTACTACTTCAAATATAGCACTATCAGCTCCTCTATTTGGAATAAACCCATATTAGCAGTTTGCAAAGTAATCATTTTTCATGAAGAAATTCATAAGTCTTCGTTTAACAACGCTTTCTAGAACCTTGCTGATGGCAGATATAATATTAATGGGTCTGTAATTTGATGGGTGGGTTTTGTCTCCTTTTTTGTAGATCGGGACCACCCTAGAGACTTTACAGGCATCGGGGAATATACCAGTCATCAGTGAGAGATTTATTATTTTGACAAGATATGGTGTATGCCTTTGTTCATCCTGGGAATGAACAAGGGTTCGTTAATGGTGCAGAGTTAACGTTTCTGTGCCAAAAAAACACGGCAGACACCCACGACGAAATGACAGGTGAAGTGTATGAAAAGTGGTACGCCGAGCAATTGTTGCCCAATGCTCCCGAAGGATCTATCCTAGTAATAGACAATGTCGGAAAAGCAAACTTCTACCTACAACTTAATGGAGAAAAGACCGGATTGTAGATCGGCTCACTCTAAAAGGGTCTCTTTTCGAAATGATATGTTAAAACGGGAGCTTCTTTTTATTGTGAATCAAAGCAGAGACAGATACTGTATCATAAATACATCATTGACGAGACGGCTAAATCAACAGAAAAATATGTTCTTAGTTTGCCACCATACCACAGTGAACTTGATCCCATCGAAATGGTATGAGAACAAGTGAAGAACTACACACATCAAAAAAAGTTTTGCATCACCTCGGTTCCAAGAGTTCCGGAACCGTTAAATACAAAGGGAATAGAGATCAACACAAACAACATTTCAGCTCGTTTTATTGCTCATGAGACCCACACATTGCATGTTGTACCATCATACAGCTAGACTTTCAGCATTTGTGGTCCAGATTGCAGTACACACCACTACCTCTAATACCCAGTAGCACGTCCTCTTGCATTGATGCATGCCTGTATTCGTCGTGGCATACTATCCACAAGTTCATCAAGACACTGTTGGTCCAAATTGTTCCACTCCTCAACGACAATTCGGCGTAAATCTCTCAGAGTGGTTGGTGGGTCAAGACGTCCATAAACAGCCCTTTTCAACATATCCCAGGCATGTTCGATAGGGTTCATGTCTGGCGAACATGCTGGCCACTGTAGTCGAGCGATGTCGTTATCTTGAAGGAACGCATTCACAAGATGTGCACGATGAGGTCGAGAATTGTCGTCCATGAAGACAAATGCCTCTCCAATATTCTGCCGATATGGTTGCACTATGGGTCGGAGGATGTCATTCAGGTATCGTAAAGCCGTTTCGGAGCCTTCCATGACCACCAGTGGCGTACGTCGGCCCCACATAATGCCACCCCAAAACATCAGGGAACCACCACCTTGCTGCACTCGCTGGACAGTGTGTCTAAGACGTTCAGCTTGACCAGGGTGCCTCCAAACACGTCTCTGACGATTGTCTGGTTGAAGGCATATGCGACACTCATCGGTGAAGAGAACGTGATGCCAATTCCGTGGGGTCCATTCAGCATGTTGTTGGGCCCATCTGTACCGCGCTGCATGGTGTCGGGGTTGCAAAGCTGGACCTCGCCATGGACGTCGGGAGTGAAGTTGCGCATCATGCAGCCT
The DNA here is from genome assembly GCA_946902985.2 of Meconema thalassinum. Classification (NCBI taxonomy): domain Eukaryota; kingdom Metazoa; phylum Arthropoda; class Insecta; order Orthoptera; family Tettigoniidae; genus Meconema; species Meconema thalassinum. Next base: position 344,380,871 of record OX336395.1, read on the forward strand.
ATTGCGCACAGTTTGAGTTGAAACACGACGTCCTGTGGCTGAACGAAACGCATTATTCAACATGGTGGCATTGCTGTCAGGGTTCCTCCGAGCGGCAATCCGTAAGTAGCGGTCATCCACTACAGTAGTAGCCCTTGGGCGGCCTGAGCGAGGCCTGTCATCGACAGTTCCTGTATCTCTGTACCTCCTCCATGTCCGAACAACATCGCTTTGGTTCACTCTGAGACGCCTGGAAACTTCCCTTGTTGAGAGCCCTTCTTGACACAAAGTAACAATGCGGACGCGATCGAACTGTGGTATTGACCTTCTAGGCATGGTAGAACTACAGACAACATGAGCAGCGTACCTTCGTCCTGGTGGAATGACTGGAACTGATCGGCTGTCGTACCCCCTCCGTCTAATAGGCCCTGCTCATGCATGGTTGTTTACATCTTTGAGCAGTTTTAGTGACATCTATGAACAGTCAAAGGGACTGTATCTTGGATACAATATACACAGTCAACGTCTATATGGCGGAGATCTGGGAACCGAGGTGATGCAAAACTTTTTTTGATGTGTGTATATAAAATTGAACAACGTCTCATTCAAGAAACAGGAAACGAAGAATTTAATTTCGGCTGCATACCACCACTTTACCACACAAAATTGGGTACATGTGTTTTGTATGAGCTTATACATGGAAAGTTTTTCCCTTTGTGAAGTTTTGTTGGACAGGCTGAGGAAGGGGGAGTATTAGCCCCCGAAACTAGTCAAATCAAATCAAAATCACTTTATTTGCAATGAGGTGTCAACCTCAGTGGCAAATGAGGTACATAATTTACAAACACTACACAATATTAAAAGAATACAGTAACTTAATGTACTATTCACACATTGATTGAACTCCCCTCTCACAACTGCTGTAGGAATTACATAGCACGTATAATATTTCTAGGAATACAGCACTAAGTTATACCACTTCTTTCTTTTCCCTGGTTTTGTCTATTCTGCTCTTGAATAACTGGACTGATTTTGGTAAGGGATCAAACACCGCCCTTGTTAAACTGTTCCATTCCTTCACACCCTTCCCAATGAATGAAAATTTACCCCAATCGCTTCTGCTAAAGTGCCGTCCAATTTTGAATTTGTGGTCTGCCCTGCCAATATAATTACTTTCCAATTGGAGCCTCTCACGGATTTCCCCCCATGCTTCCTCTCCTGTATATGCTCTATATAACCCTACAAGTCTGTTTTTCTCCCTTCTCTTACTTAATGTTTCCCACCCAAGCTTCTCTAACATATCTGATACACTGCTTCTTCTCTTAAAATCCCCTATCACAAATCTTGCTGCTTTCCTTTGAACACTCTCAATTTCTTTTATTAGGTATTCCTGGTGCGGATCCCATACACTGCTTGCATATTCCAATATTGGACGAACCAAACTTAGGTAACTTTTCTCTTATTTCTTTGTTGCATCCTATAAGTAGTCGCATAATGACATGCAACGATCTGTATGCTTTCCCAACAATGTCTCCAACATGACCCTTCCAGTGCAATTTACTATCAAATCTCACACCTAAGTATTTGCACTTGTCATCTTTTGGTACGATTACCCCATCCAATGTATATTGAAATTCAGTTTTTAATCTCTTGTTTGTGAATATTGTGACAGTTGATTTACCTCCGTTCCTTCATGTGGTTCTCTTCAACCCAATGTTGGATACTGTCGAGGTCCCTTTGTAATATTTTACAATCCTCTATATTATTTATTTCCCTATAGACGATAATGTCATCTGCATACAATCTTATTTTTGATGCTATATTGTTCCCTAAATCATTTGCATATATTAGGAAAAGCAATGGACCAATTTTACTACCCTGTGGAATTCCCTTCTTAACTTTCTCTTCCTGTGATACGTAATTCCCTACTCTGACTCTCTGAACCCTTGAATTTAGAAATGTTCCTATCCAACGTACAACCCTCGAGTCCAATCCCATTCTCTCCACTTTCTTTAATAATACTCCATGTTCCACTCTGTCAAAAGCTTTGGAAAGGTCTATAGCTATGCAGTCCAACTGTCCCCCTAGATCCAACCGATCTGATATGTCCTGCTGATTTCCCACCAGTTGTGCCTCACAAGAAAATTTCTTTCTAAATCCATACTGGCTCCTCAGGACCCAATTTTTATCTTCACATACCCCTCTAATATATTTTATTATTATTATTATTAATCTTGATTGGTCACATTGGACCACTTGAGTCGTTCCACAATCACTTCTTCTTTGAAGGTAGTACTGCTTGGTTCTTGCGCTCTTTCCAGTACTTTTTCATTCTTTCAGATCAGGATTTTCTCAACTCATCTGAAATCTCCATAGGCTTTCTGTGTGTCATTTCTGCAGAAAATTTGTGAGTTTTAAGAATGGTGTTAATTTTATTTTTCTCCTCGGCATCTGTTGTCTTGAGTCCAACTGCTTTGAGATCTTGTTGGATTAATTTTCCTCCAGTTTTCTTTCCTAGATTTCTCATCACCAGTTAGCATACAATTCTGTTTTCTGGAAGCCGTAAGATGTGAAAAAAATATGAAATTCTTTTCTTCTTCATTGTGCTGGTGATTGGATCAATCTCACGATAGACAGTTTCATTTGGGAGAATCCTCCAGACTCCCTCAACCTGATACTTTACTATTAAACTCTCCAAGATTTTACAAACTACACTGGTCAGACTTACTGGTCTGTAGTTCTCAGGTTTACTTCTATCTCCCTTTCCTTTATAAATTGGTATTATTATAGATTCCTTCATTCCTTTGGTATTCTACTATTGTTCATGACATAGTCGAAAAGAAACTTTAAATAAGGCACTATGTACCACCCCATTGCCTTTATTAATTCCCCAGTAATTTGATCACACCCTGCTGCTTTTCCTTGCTGAAGCAGTTTGATTTCACTAAAAATATCCTCATTTGTAAAGGTGAAGCTTCTTGTGTCGTTATGTGTTTCACCCTCTCCAGTCTCATTTACGGTTTCCAACTCCTGACAATCTTCCACTGAATCTATGAATTCCCTACTAAATAGGTTTGCTTTCTCATTATCTGCAAATAAATGCTCACCCCCTTCTCCCTCCATTGTGGGAATGTGGATTCCGTTTCCCTTTTGGTTTTTAATATATGAATACAGCTTTTTCCATTTCCCTATGTGGTCTTTACCCTCATGAAGTATGCCATTCATGTAATTTTCCTTTGCTTCCTTTTTCAACCTATTGAGCTCCTTTATTAGCTGCTTTCTGGTTTCTCTGTTTCCCCTGCCCTCTTTGATTTGACTGATTACCATTCTACATTTCCTTTTTAATTTTCGTATGTCCTTTGTATAGTAAACAGGGTCTGAGGTTGTTTTTCCCTTCTTAATAGGTACAAATATCTTCTCACCCTCCCAAATGATTTCCTTAAAATTTGCCCAGAGTGTATCCACATTACTCCCTTCACTTATCCAAGAATTAAATTTTGATTTCAGGTAAGCTCCAAATTCATCGAATTTAGTCCCTGTAAGTAAATAGAAATAAACAGTATTGAAGGCGGAAAATCTATTATTCTTTCAAAGTTACATTAAGTGGACCACAAAACACACATATTCGTGAAAAATGTAATATTATAATTTATTATAACTAAGGTTCGGATGTTAAGGAAAAGTCATCTTTCCTTCCTGAGCTCATTTTAGCTGAAATCTGATAAATAGGTTTGAATGACTGGTCCTTGACCCCGTTTAAAGCAATTTGATGTTGCCTATAAATGCGTATTTCAGCCATTTTTATTGTTTTGGTCATATTTGGTCATAGTTGGTCATAATTTCAGCATTTTTGTTTAAATTGAGGCGTCGTTAACAAAGTGCCTGTTATCTGCGTCGAGTTTCATACACAGGATTGGCGAATAGTGTAGTAGATATATTTTTCTTTCTTTTCCTGGAACAGGCAGATAGCAGGTTTAGAAGATCAGTTTACTGTACACTAGTGATACTCTCTTGTACTTCTTTAGGTCTTCAACTCCCGAACCTATGATATTCGAGAAAATATATTATTATTTCCGATTATTCCCCTTCAGGAGAGCGTGAGAACTTGAGCCAATCACAGCTTCACTTCCTTTTCCTCTCTTCTTTTCTTCCCAAAACCTCTTCATTAGTTCACTGTGCTTTTTCTTCCTTTCCTCTGTCCATTTTTTCCCTGATGTATCTTTCCTTGAAACTTGTACAATTTTCGTGTTTCTGATTTTATTTCTAAATTGTTCTCTGTCCTTAATGTCGTCTTCAGAGATTTTAAGTAATTCCATGTCTTCATGTACTTCTTTAATCCAACTGGTCTTTAATTTACTTGCATTCACGATATTGAAAATCTTCTTAGTGAGTCTGTTCTCATCCATCCTATATATGTGTCCATAGAACTGCAGACGTCTCTTCCTAAATTTATCTACAATGGTCTCCGTATTTTCATAAAGTTCCTTTGTTGGTCTCCTGACCCAAATTCCATTACGGAAAACAGCGCCATGGATTTTCCTAAGAATTTTTCGTTCCTGTTTCTCAATATCATGAATTCTTGTCATTCCTCTAATGACGGTTGTTTCTGCCGCGTACAAGGCTTCAGGCAAGACAACTGTGTTATAATGGCGCAATTTTGCATTGCGAGATACTGCTCTTTTGTTATAATGATTCCATGTCAGCTTGTACGCCTTCTGCAATTTTACTATTCTATCTGCATTAGAAATTGTGTTCAATCCTGTGGGTTGGATGGCTTCTCCTAAATATTTGAATAATAATAATATCATATGGCCTCGGATGCCGGGTGCAAGCTTTGTTATTTGACACCCAGAGGGTGGCTTGCATGTTGAATTTCGTTGTTCCTTGAATCACTATGAAAGTCAAGAAGGTTAGATATCTAAGCTCCTTGAACACTATAGCGCTTTCTAGTAGAGAAATGAGGAACTTTGTATTGGCGGAAACTCCCGAGATTAAGTTTGCCATTATGAACTCGGCCTACTGAATTCAAATGGGTTCTTTAACATGCCAACATCGTATGACATGCGTGTCGTATTTTTTCCGCCTTTCAAAAATCCCTTGCGATGGCCAGGAGCGAACCTGAAATATTGGGGTTGGTAGCCCGACACGTTAACCACTCACCCACCGTGGCAAGCTTATAATATAATATTATGATATTAATGAATAATTGAAAATTATTATAATGTGTGCCATAAAATCACGCTCTGAGCTTCGGTGTATCACAATCTAAATATTGTACCATTGTTCGCTGCAAGGCATCAGGTACAGTTATATATAACAAACAAATATTTTGGAAATTTCCCGAGTTTTGCGTGAAAGCACGCCTGTATACGAGTTATGTTAGGTACATCATGTGTCCGGCCTTGGAGAACTTTGTATATACAGTAGATCTGGCATCAGCGCGCTCTATTTAATACGTACTGTCTTTTAAGGAAGAGACGCACTATAGTGGCCCTGAAAACCATGTAAGGGCCTAGAATGAACAGTTTCCCAGCTATGGGAGACAGAACGAGGAAAGTCTTAATCTAATTGATATATAAGGATAAGGCGAGATAAGTACAAAAAGCAGTTCAAAGAATGTACAACATACTTCTGCTGGTCGATCTTCTATAGAGCGTACCTTGAACTTTGGCCCAGGAAGGATGCTGTTTGTGGAATGATTCATTATGCTGGTGATGCTACCGTTCAGAGGGTTGGTCCACACATTGGTCGAGGCTCCAATATCCAAGTCGTTACCATTTAGAGACATCCCCAGCATCTCGGCGGAGTAAGTGGGTCTCGCTGGGATGATGGGCGAGCGGCAACACACCCTTGAGATCAAACAGGAAAACACACTCTAATGAAGCTATAGTAGGATACTGTTACACCCTACCCCATGTCAGCCCCCTACTCAACACCCTTCACCCTATTTCACACCTACACCAAAAAAGCAACAACAACTACAGGCCATTACACTTTGAGCCTGGCCAGCCACTTCCTACTCCCTCAAACGTGCTATAACCCCTAAGGAATGTGCTGATTCCTGACACAGCACGACCACGCACAATAAATAGTCCGTCACCCCAAGAGCGAGGTCACTCTCTTGATCACTCAACACTGTGCAACGCCAAAGGTCGCCTAGCAATCAATAGCTGAAGTAGAATATGTTAATGAGAGAATGATATTATCAACAAGGAATTGCTAAAGATAATACAAGTGTATGCTCCACAAACAGGATGTAGCATAGAGGAAAAAGAAGATTTTCTCAATGAATTGGAAACACATATGGTTGGAAATACGGAAGAAATAGTGATGAGAGTGAAAGATATGTATGAAGGAAGCAGAAGCTGTGTGAAAGTCAGTATGGAAAGAACAGAATGGTTTGAGTTGACTAATGGTCTAAAGCAGGGAAGTGCCCTCTCGCCGTTGCTCTTTGTAATGGTGATGGATGAAGTGATGCAAAAGGTAGCAGAGCATATTGCGGAGGAAGAAATGAAGGCAATGGTGTTTGCAGATGACTTGATGATCTGGGGAAGCAAGGAGAGGGATGTACAGGAGCATGGGAGGAAGTAGTGTCATCCTATGGAATGAAGTTTTCGATGCAAAAGAGTGAAGGGGTGATAACAATATGTGAGAAGGACAGAGTATACTCTGGGGTAAAGTTAGGCAGAGAGCAGTTGAAGAGAGTGCAGAGCTTCAAGTATATGGGAAGTGTCATTGAAGAAAATGGGGGAAATGCCTTGGAATTAGATGAAAGAGGAAGGTGTGCTGTTGGATTCTTCAAGAGTGTTAGAGGCCTGATATGGAGCAAGGATGTGCCACAGAAATGTAAAGGGATCATGTACAAGACTTACTTTGTGCCGATCCTAACGTATGGATCAGAAACTTGGGTGATGAGGGAGAGAGATAAAAACAGAATACAAGCAGTGGAAATGAAGTTTCAGAGGAGTCGTATAGGTGTAACGAGAATGGACAGTGTCAGAGAAATATCAAAGGAAGAACCCCTACAAGATAGGATTGAAAAATCAAGGCTACAATGGTATGGACATGTGAAAAGAATGGGAGAAAAGAGAATACCACGGAAAATGTTGGAAATGGAGTGGAAGAAAAAGAGACCTAAAGGAAGACCAAGGGATAGGTAGATAAAGGGGGTGAAGAAAAGTGTCGAGAGAAAAGGAGTTAATTGGACAACAGTGACAGAAGAGAAGTGGGTGGATGGACAGGCTTGTGCTCCAAGCACTGCTCTAGTTGATGATGATGGTGATGATGATGATGATGATGATAAGGTTGGAGATGGGATCATGATAATGGGTGATCTGAATGCTCATGTGGGAACTGATAGATTAGGATATGAGAATGTTTTGGGCCCGCATGGGTATGGAGATAGAAATGAAGATGGAGTGAACCTGTTGGACTTCTGTATCAGAAACAACCTCATAATAAAAACACACATGGTTCATGAAGAGGATCAGCCGATATAGTTGGGATGGACAGTATGGAACACTCATTGATTTCATAATAACAGACCGAGAATGGGGAAGATACATCTTCAATACCAAGATGAAAGTATGGAAGGTGACCACAGACTGTTAATTGTGGAATTAAAACAAAATATTAATACGAATTGAAACAAGTAAAACTCCCTAAAATTGTATTGAAGAAGAAACCAAATATCAAGATTTGGGAATTGGAGGAGGAGGATAAAAGAATAGCATTCCAAGATAGGATAAAAAGGAAGTTGCCTAACACAGAAATTCGAAGTGGAGAAGTAGAGTGGAAAAATTTAAGACAGACTTTTGTGGAAACAGCAATTGAGATATGTGGGAAAACAAAAGCAACGGTCAAGGGAAAGGAAACACGGTGGTGGACAGACAAAATAAAAGAAGAAATAAGGAAAGGAACAGGGTAAAGAAAGAAATGGATAAGGAAAAGCAAAAAAAAAAATCAGAGAGATGTGATTACAATAGAAAGATTACATGTGGAATACGAGAGATTGAAATTACAAGCAAAGAGGAGTATTAAAGAAGAAAAGGAGAAATGTTGGGGAGAGTTTACCACAAAATTGAACAAGATAGTCGAGGAAATAAAAAATTATTATACAGAGTAATAAAATCTAAAAGAACTAATCAAGAAAACATCAAGGCATTAGAGAGAGAAGATGGATCCATAGTACATGATGAAAGGGGTCTTCAGAAGGTGATGGCAAAATATTTTAAAAAACTTTATAATGAGGATGACAGTTCTGAGGAAGAAGGAGATGAGAAATTGGAAATAATAGTTGGGAGAAAAAGAAGAGAACCCGATAACATGGTAGGAACTTGAAAGGGCAGTGAAAACAATGACCAAAGGTAAAGCAAGAGGAATGCTGATATGATTAAGGCAGCAGTGGCTATATAGAGTCCTCAATGCCATTGGCAACAAGGACACATTATACCATTGTTCAAAAAAGGGAATAGGAAGAAATGTGAAAATTATAGAGGCATAAATTTATTATAACATGGGCTGAAAATATTGGAGAAAGTAATAGACAGCGGTTTCGGTGGCGTAGTTGGTAGCATGCTGAGCTTCTATGTCCAAGATAGCGGGTTCAAACCCGGCCGAAGCCGTCGGATTTTTTAAGAGCGTTAAAAATCCCTCAGTATGCCTTCCTTCGGAGGGGAAGTAAAGCCGGCGGTCCCATGTCATAGTTTTATGGCATGTTAAAGAACCTTCCACTAATTACACCTGTGTGAAGCTAAATTGGATAGGTTAAGAATGCAAACAACGCTCTTAGGTTTCGACGTTCGTTGCCAAGAGCCAACTGCAGTGGCATCTGGTAGCTAAGTTCTGAACTTGGCCTAGTAGTCGTTGACGGTGGCACTTGGCGGCAAAAGTAGGAACTATTTGAAAAATTCTAAGTCGCAGTCCTTACTTAAATTAAAAAACAGATAACACACACTAATATAGTGATCACAATTAACACCGGTTATCAGACAGATTCTACACACACCCAAAGTACACGGGGCTACATGACCGCGTTGTCGCAGCCCCTAAACGTAAGAACCAACCAACCAAAGTCATAGACAAAAGACTGAGGGATGTAATAGAAACGCAGTTAGAGGAAGAACAATATGGTTTTAGACCGACAATAGATTTGACATTTCCAGTACGTATGATATTAGAAAAACATCTGGAAAGAAACAAGGAAATCATTTTCGTATTTTTAGATTTGGAAAAGGCCTTTGATACAGTTAACTTATGTATGGGAGTGCCTACTGGAAAGGAATGTATCGACATCATTAATTAATAAGATAAAAATGTTGTATCATGAGAGTAAAAGCAGTGTACAAGTCGGAAGTGGCGACTCTGAAACATTCTATACAAAAAAAGGCCTCAAGCAAGGAAGTGCATTATCACCATTATTATTTATTATACTGATGGATGAAATTATAAAACGTGTAAAACAGAGCATCAGTAATGATGAAGTGAATGCAGATGATGTGGTGATTTGGGGAAAGGGAGAAAAGGAAGTACAGAAGAGACTGGACATTTGGAATGAAAATCTGAAGGAGTTTGGAATGGTAATTAGTAAAAAGAAAACTGTAGTCATGTACGGTGGAAAAGAGACAAAGAAAAGTCAAGTGAACATAGATGGCGTACGGTTAGAGAATGTAGAACAGTTCACATATCCAGGTAGCACTATCAATGGAAGTAATGATATCAGAATAACGGACTAAGTAAAGGTACTACATTTTATCATCAAGTCAGAGAACTTTTATGGGATGACAAAGTACCCAAGTACACTATATAAACAGTATTTCATACCAATTGTGACATACGGACTGGAAACACTGGTAACGAATAAAAGGCAAAATAGTAAGATACAAGCAGTAGAAATGAAATTTTTAAGAACTTCAGTTAAAAAGACAAGAAGGGATAGAACTCAAAATATTAAAATCAGAGAAGAGTTAAATATGGAACCGTTAAATCAGAAGATACAGAAAGCAAGGTTACGTTGGTTCGGACATGTACAAAGAATGAGTAAGGAAAGAGTAGCAAGAAGGGAATTACAAAGAGACCAGTTGGAAGACCGAGAAGAAGGTGGTTGGACCAAATTTTGAAGGACATTAGAGAAGCTGATTGGATGTGGCAGAAGTGATGGAACAGGAAGAATGGAAGGACAGAAAGGAGTGGAGGAGGCTTGTAAACCACACCCGGGGGACTGAGGTGGGACTTCGAGGATGATGATGATGATGCACTCTTTTTGGGTTATCCCTAAAACTTCCCTTTCTAAAACCAAACCCTTAAATTATTTATAATCATTTGCATCCATAATTGTACTTTAACAATAGCGTGCCTACACTCATTAGCCTACAAGTAGTAATTAAATCATTTCCACACTTTACAAAATCACATTTTATTTCTTGCATCCTGCCTTAAACGCTGTCCTCACGCCAGCAAGTTTCAACATGCTGCACTGACAAAACCCGGCCATTGCTTCTACTTTTTATAAACAAACGACATCACTTAGGTTATTCAACACTGCTTACTTGCAAGCCAGCTCGCTATCTCTTTTCTTCAGTACTCTCTCTCTCTCTCCCTCATACAAACACACTCGTCTTTTCAAAAATAGCCACCCTACCAAAACCATAACAATATGTAGTGAGACTTCAGTCCCAACGTCTACCAACAGGGCAAGCCGAACATGAGTCAACTCAGGTATCGTCACACACATCCCATTGCATTGGGCTGATGACCATCATGTATACACCCCAAAATGAAACAACAGTAAGCTAATCAGACAAAGAATTAGTTACCCCTTCCATTTCAATATATATCTTTAAAATTTGTTGAATGAAAACTCCTAGTACGATGATACGCCATTCGAACAGCGAGCAATTCTTCAAGCGTGAGTTTGCCGGGAGCGAAGCAACGTGTGGAACTTGTCACAGCCTCATGCTGTCGCCAACTAATGAACTGATTCATTGAAGGATTCTACACTCAAACTATCATTAGTTTCCGTTCTCATCAAATTAGCAACAAGGAATAAAAGTAAATTTCAATATATATTTTAATTCAGCAAGAAATGGAATGTCTTAAAGCACACATCAGGAGTTAATCTCAACCATTCAACAAGCCAGATGTTTTCAGGTTAACAGTGTATCATGGGACTAATAACAAAGGTTCAAGTGTTTTAACGAATTTTAATGACACAACGTATTTTAACGTGTATTATTATTAGGGCTCGGATTTTTAGGTGCTAAAAATCAGGAAAATATTTATTTTTTATGTATTAAAAATACCTGAAATATGTGGCAAAGAAGTAAAAATATTTAATTATAATTTTATTTATTAATGTGAATATAAACAATAAGCAGCACTCAGGAATGCAATTTATGCTATGTCTCACTGACTGCTGAAGCATTACAACACACAACGAGATACATCTTCAGGTTGTCCATTACAAATGACCAACGATTATCGCAACACACTTCTTCTGAAGGCGCGAAACTGCGGCAATATGTTTCTTGCCCTTGAAGTGTTGTGTAACGTGAGATCGCTGTTCAGCCTTGATGGCTTTCCCACAACAGAACGCCCCCATCAGAAGTAAAATTATCTTTAAATTCAGCCACATATTGCTGAAGACGATAACTTGAGTTGCTTTTACTTAAGGCATCGTAGAACTGCCTTACACTTCACAGTGCCAAAAATGAACTGCATGAGAGTGACACTGGTTCCAGGTAGCTGGGGGAGGGGAGGTCTTAGCACGTGGTGCAATATGGCGATGGACAAGAAAATCCCTGTCTTCCACAGTGAGTGGCACGGGGCGACAAGTTAAGAATAACTCAGTTGCAAGCTGACATGAAGATTAGATACATAGCTCACAGGTCCCCGTTGAAGTAACACTGAACAAAAATGCAATAAACTGTAAGATCTAGCATACTGATTCTGAAAAATGTAAATATTATGTCTTTTTATGTGCTAATAAGTGAAAAGCAGGAGTTTATGTATTTATAGAACAAATGCTTAAAATATGTATTTACATAAAAAAATATTTACCTAAATATCCGAGCCCTAATAATTATGTCTTGTTAATTTTATATTTGTTCATAGGATTGCATGTGTTTGATACTTGTCTTTAACTATTTGTGTATTTGGGCTGAGGAAGAGCAGAACACTGCTCGAAACATGTACCCTGTTGTTATATAGATAAATAACAATATTTGTACTGAAAGGATGGAAATCATTAATAGTGTATACTAGTTAAATATATTCAATACTTATAATGGAGAACAATACACTACATGAAGACCTTAAAATTGCTGGACTCCATCCCGATATGGCCTACGATCGTATGGAATGGCGACAGAGAGCCAAAATAGCACTGCCTGTGTGCGGGACAAATGCTAGGAAGGAGAAGAAGAAGAACTTCCTAATTACAATTACAATTCAACAGACAATAGGCTACAAAGTGTCTGTAAAGAGTTGACATATCACACAAGTTTTTAGAAACTATGTAATATAAACATTGTATTTCTTCTAGTGCCGCATCCTCTCAGGGTGTTGGCGATCAGTAGCATGATCTGTTTCTTGTCCATAGCTCTTCTGAACAGTTCCAGTCTTGTCACAATATCTTTCTTCACCCCGGACCACGTCTTCCATTAATTTTACCTTGGAGTATTAATTGAAGGAGTTGGTATTTAGTGACCAAAGTATTCTAGCTTTCTTCTCTTGATGGTATTGGGAATTCCAGGTCTTTTGTTCATACGCTGAAAAACTTGAACATTGGTAATTTTGGCTGTCCGAGGTATCTTCAGCATCCTTCGGTACGAGTTTGAGTGTAATTCATAAACATCATACACTAATTAAGCCTAAGTGAACAGGATCTGAGGATGAACGCTTCAGGTTCGAAACATGTCATCCAATTAAGTCGTTATTTGTACACCACGGGTGTTGGGGTAGCATGCCTGCCTCTCACCCCGAGGCCCTGGGTTCGATTCCCGGCACCGTAAGGGATTTTAGAAACTGACGTGAGGGCTGGAATGGGAGTGCACTCAGCCTTGTGAGGACAATTGAGTAGCTGTCCGACAGTGAGGCAGCGCCCCGGACACAAAATCCAAAATGAATCATGCGTCACCCCAATATGAGCAGGGCAAGTGGCTGAGCAGCGGTCGCTTGGTAGGCCTAGGCCCATCAAGGGCTGTAGTGACATGAAAGTGTGTTAGCTTGTAGGGTACTGCCTAATGTGATAGGGCACAATGAGCTGACCGACGCCCTCATTGGAGCACGTTAATCAATACAAATACAACGGTATTTGGAGATTAGTGATTCAGCTTCAGCTTCTTCATTCTACCTGACCTGGCCCTTTGTTCATCTGTGATGTGTAGTTTTTCCGTTCAAATGTTGTTAATGTGAATCTTAAGTATTTATTCCTTAAAATATTCTTCTCTTCTCTATTTTTAATTTGGAGGATCGTTAAATTTAATTCATCTAAATCATGTTGGATCTCTTTGAAGCAGTTGTTCTTTGTCTTACTCTTCGAGAAGTAACTAAACAGCTGTTTTATTGGTCTGGTTTCTGGTAGACGTGAGATATGGCAGAAATAAGAGATTCTCGTTTTCCGCAGTGTATCTATTCTTGATTCACCACTTCATTCGGCTGTAATCTCCATTGGCCATTTACTTGGTGTTTAATAGAATTAACAACATTTATGAGGAAACTACAAAGTACTGTAATTTGAAACTTGTCACTGTGGATTTGTTTTTGGGTTGGGGTCAATGCACATTGTGACAGTCGACCGCGGGCACGCTCGGATACTAGCCGCAGCTCATGGCGAGAACCAGTCGTACAGTAACTTGCTCAGTGTGAACGTACAGCACGTGTCGACACGAAGAGGATTTCAAGCTTATTTAATGAATACACCTTCCTCATCATCATAGAAGATACCAGACTAGAATCTTCATGTACATGCTGCAAATATCTACAACGCTGTATTTCATGCAGCTATAACATTATACAGGTAATCATTTACCAATAGTCAGTTATTGTTTTTTTAAGGGGCGGAACTACGAGGTCATCTGCCCCTCATCACACAGATTACAGAATATAAATTTGGAATTGAATTTAAAATTTTGAGGTGGACACTTAAATTTAAAAAGACCTAACATTAATAAAACAAACAAAAAATTAAATAAAAATAAAAATAAACAAAAAATACGGAAAAACAAAAAAAGTTCATTCAAAAACGAGCAAGTTGTTGAGTCAATTTACACTGGAAAATTTAGATCGCTGGCCCTAACCCAGTCTCACTTCTTACCAAATTACATTAAAAACACAGCAAACTACTGTATCCAAGCTAAAGAGTTCTTGCTGGAGCACTGATTCTACTCAGAGTATCGGTAGTTTCATAACAAGTAGCCTATTCATATGACTAGATGTTAACGATGTATACTATTGTTATTATTAATTAGCTGAGGACGGGGATGACACTATAGCAAAGACAGGTTACATGTTGGAAGTCGCCAGTAACAGAACAAAAGGACGACCAAAACAGCAATGGGCCGATACCCTTCACAAAGATCTGAAGAGTGTCAATCTCCACACTGACACGGCCCAGGACGGAACCAAATGGAGACATCGAATCCATGTAGCGGACCCTGCCACCAGGCGGGACAAACGCTGAAGAAAAGAAGAAGATTATGCCTCCATTGATTCCTGTCATTATAGAGTTTCTCTCCTTCCACATCCTGCAGTAATAAGGTCTGCATTCACCTCCTTCTTGGATGTCCAACCGGTCTCCTTCCAGGTATTGCCATCCTCTGCACATGCCCAAACCATTTCAACCATGCAATGCGTAGTCTTTCCTCCATCGTACTGGTCACTTGCATGTCATTCCTATGTACTCTTCTTGTTTTTTGCATATCCGATCATAAAATGCTTGCAGTTTACTGATGTCTCTGATGTCTCCAACCCATGTCATAATTGGTAGCAGGTAAGATTTGAACATTGTTTGTTTGGCTTCTACAGCGACTGCTTTGTCCCACACTAGGTTTCGCACCTGATAGAAGATAGTGGAACCTTTTGTCACTCCGTTCTGGATTTCCAATAAACACTACCCTGGTTCGATACAATAATTGAAGCTTTCTACACTTTCAATTCTCTCTCCATCAAGTTTTAGGTCACATTCTCTGGGTGTTCTAATCAATTCCATTGCTACTGTTTTGTTCTTACTCACAGTTAATTTATACTCTTTGTTGACCCAGCAATCTAATTAATTAGTATTAGTAGAAATTGTAAATTGACGTGCCCTACATCATTGTACAATGTAAAACATATCATTCAATGGATGAATGAAATGATATGAAATGAAATCGCATACAACCGAGGATGAGAAAATGTGTGCATCATTAGACTCCGTCCTAACTACAATACAGAGAGTTTCTACACTACACTGTGCCTTTTGGAGACGCCGCACCGGGATGCTGCGGGGGATCGTTATTCTGCCACGGCTCCCTCAGATAGAAGCATCCTCTAATGCCAACTTATTGCACTGGAATGCCATCTTGCTATGTTGGCATCAGCAGGCGAGACCGTTACCATTGAGCCGTGCAGCCAGTCGAGGACTTTTCCAACCAGAATCTTAACCCTCTCAGTGCCACGCGCCGATCAGATCGGCTCTCGCTGCTCGCGCCAAAAGTGCCAAAAGTGCCAAAGCTGATTCAATCGGTGCGCTGTTTATCTTATATTTGTAGATTTCTGTAGGAAAATGTCCGTGATTATTTCATTCGGTTGGAAAGGTGAGGTTTCAAGCTTGCCTGTGTGGTGTCTACTTTTTTCCTTCGAAGTCCGTTACGCGATAGGTTTGAGTTTGTATTTACGCTTTGCGCTTCCCCAATCACCCGCGTTCCCGCCAAAATTACGGTGCAGTTGTTTTCTTCTTGTTGATGTTTTCTGCCTACAGATGTATCTAGGAACTTTCTACAGCTGGAAATGTAGTATTTCTTCAAATATGACTGTTTGGTGTCCTTAGTTTAGTCTCAAAACTGACTTTTTACACAAAAAAACTGAAAATTTGAACTATTATCAGAATTAACTCAATTAAAAAGGTTTAGATGCCGTATTTACTGTTATGAACATAATGTATGAAAGAATGAGGTATTGGTTATAATGCAAAGCGAAAATAATGATTCTATCGTTGGAAATGTGGTATTTATGATTTTTTCGAATAGTTTGCATGACCATTGAAAATGGCTTGGCACTATGTGTCCTGGGACCATAGTCTGATTGCACCTTGACTTGGTCGTCAAGTGCCCACATTTTGGTGGTGTAGTGGGTAGCATGCTGAGCTTCTATGCCCAAGATCGTGGGTTCAAACCGGGCCGAAGTCAAGGAATTTTTTAAGAGCGTTAAAAATCCCTCGGAGGGGAAGTAAAGTTGGTGGTCCCAAGTCATAAATTTATGGCAAAGATCCTTCCACTAATTACACTTGTGTGAAGCTAAAATTTGTAGGTTAGTTTGATAACGCTGTATTAGTTCCAACATTCACCGCTAGGTGCTGACTGCGATGGCATCTAGTAGCCAAGTCTGCAGCCAGGTGTCGTGGATGATAGCATTTGGTAGCAAAAGTAGGAACTACTTGAAAAATAGATCATCTGCAGTCCTTAACTGAATTACAGATAACACACACTAATACAGCCATCACAATTAACAGAGATTCTACACACACCCAAAGTACCCGGGGCTACATGACCACGTTGTCGCAGCCCCTAAACTGAGGAACCAACCTACATTTTGAATCCAGTGAATGTTTGTTCATACTTACGAATTGACATCCTCTAGTTTCTTGAGCAGGCGTTCGTTCTCTCGACACACAAGTTCCTGATCCCTGATGAGGAGTTCCCGCGTCGAGAACAGTTCCGAGTTCTCCCGTCGGAGCGCCTCGTTCTCCGTCATGTAATGGCGCACCAGTTCCGACAGCTCTGATGGTTCCAGTTCTGCCACCTTCTCTAAGTCCACAGATGGTGGCGTCTTGAGAGTTATCCTTCCTGAACAAGCCACTAATACATTCGGTATGTCAGGTTGACACAACCGTTTTCAATGATGATAATTGTTTTAAGGGGCCTAACATATAGGTTATTGAACCCCAATTTAATGATATGGAATTAAATGATCAAGATAAAAAATAACCCACTGCCAGAGATGAAGATGAAAATGTTTTGTATAAAATAGACAATGGACTCTTAACAATTATGCCCTATTTGAATAAAAGAACAGCTGGATGTACTGAAGGAAAATATTGAGAGATGGCAAATGAAACTCAGTGTAGAGGAAAGTAAGACAATGGTAATGACAAGACAAAAGAAAGAAGGATAAGGGACTGTTAAAAATGGAGATGTAGATTTGGAAGTAGTAGAACACTTCAAATATTTGGGAAATGCAAGATTGTATATGGATATCAACAAGTGTAACCGAAATTATTTTGGTTACAGCGCTCACCCTCACGTTTTCTGTTTGTCTTAATATTTAGTTTTTAGGTTAGGACATGGCTACCTCTTGCTGGGCCACTGCAGGGAGTTTAGTGTTCTGTGCCAACTAGATTCTCTGTGGTGGCACAGCAATGAGGTAATGGTTTCATTGCTGGATATAATTATGTTCCTTTTATGATAGTCGGTTCTTCAGATTCTTATTGTTGGGATAAAATAATGAGAGAGGTTATCTGTTTTTCGGGATGGAAAAAATGTAGGATCTGGTTGTTGAGAATTGATGTTTCAGTCTGCTTCTTGGGATGATAGTTAGTTATGGTTATGTGTTGTGTTGATGTATGGAGTTGTAATAGAGGCTTGTTGGAGTTATGTTTTGGTTTGAAAATGAAGGAAGAAGTAGGAACGATGTGTGGAAGGAAAGATACTGTAGTTGAAATAAAATTTATAATGAAAGGTGAAAGTGTATGTATTGAGGGATTAAGCCGAGTGCTGTAGAATGTAGAGGAGTGGAATTGATTCTAATTTCTTTGCGTGTTTAACCCCGACAATTATAAGTAAGAAAAGAACTTAGTTACATTGATCGCCCAATGTGGGGATTGTTGTTGTTGGTTGACCCCGACCAATAATTAGAAGAGAATACAATGAGGGAGTGTGTTCTATCATCAGGTTAGGAGTTTAATTTGGGATAAAGACAAACCACTGACAGCTAAAGAAGAGATTTACAAGACCTATTCTTCTTATTCAGTTCCCTGTTCCAGTGATCTGGGTTGGGGAGTGAATCTAGGACTTCCATCCGAGGCCTCGACTCACACACTATCATATTTAGGAATAATGATGTATGGAATAGAATAGAATAGAATAATTTTATTGTCTTTAGGCAATTAAGAATTGCAATGGACAAAGTCAGAATGCACACAAATATACAAAATCATGAATATAAAATAAATACACTAAATTAAATTAACCACTATATACAAGACCTAACATAAAACATAACAGTAATTTTACAACAACAAAATTACACGAAACTTAGCTATGAAACCATCTATGGAGTTATATGCAATATATTTCTGGTAATTTAGGATGGCATTAGTTTTCACATCCCACCTTGAAAGAGTGTTACCGTACTTTTTCTTCAAATTCAGATACTGAATAGAAGCTGTTGGCTATTAACCATTTTTTGAGAGTTCTTTTGAAATTATTGAATTGAATTGAATTGTATAATTTATTGTATAATTTAATTCCATTATATTTGTAGTTTTCTTGTGTTTTCCTCAGCCTAACATGGGGTAAGTCTAGATCGTTCCTATTTCTTGTGCCAAAAGTGTACATTTTTACGAGTTGTTAGGTCACTATGATATACACACATCAAAAAAAGTTTTGCATCACCTCGGTTCCAAGAGTTCCGGAACCTTTAAATACAAAGGGAATAGAGATCAACACAAACAACATTTCAGCTCGTTTTATTGCTCATGAGACCCACACATTGCATGTTGTACCAGCATACAGCTAGACTTTCAGCATTTGTGGTCCAGATTGCAGTACACACCACTACCTCTAATACCCAGTAGCACGTCCTCTTGCATTGATGCATGCCTGTATTCGTCGTGGCATACTATCCACAAGTTCATCAAGACACTGTTGGTCCAAATTGTCCCACTCCTCAACGACAATTCGGCGTAAATCTCTCAGAGTGGTTGGTGGGTCAAGACGTCCATAAACAGCCCTTTTCAACATATCCCAGGCATGTTCGATAGGGTTCATGTCTGGCGAACATGCTGGCCACTGTAGTCGAGCGATGTCGTTATCTTGAAGGAACGCATTCACAAGATGTGCACGATGAGGTCGAGAATTGTCGTCCATGAAGACAAATGCCTCTCCAATATTCTGCCGATATGGTTGCACTATGGGTCGGAGGATGTCATTCAGGTATCGTAAAGCCGTTTCGGAGCCTTCCATGACCACCAGTGGCGTACGTCGGCCCCACATAATGCCACCCCAAAACATCAGGGAACCACCACCTTTCTGCACTCGCTGGACAGTGTGTCTAAGACGTTCAGCCTGACCAGGGTGCCTCCAAACACGTCTCCGACGATTGTCTGGTTGAAGGCATATGCGACACTCATTGGTGAAGAGAACGTGATGCCAATTCTGTGGGGTCCATTCAGCATGTTGTTAGGCCCATCTGTACCGAGCTGCATGGTGTCGGGGTTGCAAAGCTGGACCTCGCCATGGACGTCGGGAGTGAAGTTGCGCATCATGCAGCCTATTGCGCACAGTTTGAGTTGAAACACGACGTCCTGTGGCTGAACGAAACGCATTATTCAACATGGTGGCATTGCTGTCAGGGTTCCTCCGAGCGGCAATCCGTAAGTAGCGGTCATCCACTACAGTAGTAGCCCTTGGGCGGCCTGAGCGAGGCCTGTCATCGACAGTTCCTGTATCTCTGTACCTCCTCCATGTCCGAACAACATCGCTTTGGTTCACTCTGAGACGCCTGGAAACTTCCCTTGTTGAGAGCCCTTCTTGACACAAAGTAACAATGCGGACGCGATCGAACTGCGGTATTGACCTTCTAGGCATGGTAGAACTACAGACAACATGAGCAGCGTACCTTCGTCCTGGTGGAATGACTGGAACTGATCGGCTGTCGTACCCCCTCCGTCTAATAGGCCCTGCTCATGCATGGTTGTTTACATCTTTGAGCAGTTTTAGTGACATCTATGAACAGTCAAAGGGACTGTATCTTTGATACAATATACACAGTCAACGTCTATATGCCGGAGATATGGGAACCGAGGTGATGCAAAACTTTTTTTGATGTGTGTATGTATAATGAGGGAAGAGTTAAAATTTCAAGATCCTTAAAAAGCAGTCTACATGATTCCCGAGTGGCCTTACCTTTAATACATCTTACCGCCTTCTTTTGCCACTTGAACACATCTTGAGCCCCTGTTGAATTACCCCATAACATTGTGCCATATGTTATATGAGAATGAAAGAAGGCATAGTATGCACACATCATCTGACTACTACTGACTGACTCTTTTTAAGTCTTCGAAGTAAAAATATCACTCTAGCTAGTTTCATACATAGATTTTGAGTATGTGTGTTCCAAGTTAACTTGCTACCTAAATATAACCCCAATAGCTTGACAGAGTTGTGATCATTATCATCCAAACCAGGAGAGATGAAAGTAGAATGCACACAGCCAAAATGAGGAGTATGGTTGGGAAGACTGGGAGAGAGCAGAACAGATTGAGATGGTGTGGACTTGTCAAGAGGATGAATGATGAAAGAATGTCGAAACAAGTGATGGAGAGATGGATAACTGGAAAGAGAGGACGATGAAGACTTAGAGAGGGACAGTGTGAGACAGTGGTTGAGGAAGGATGGTGAAGAGACAAAGTAAAGTGATATGTGCTGCGACTAGGCTTAGGCTAGAAAACGGAAATTGATGATGATGATTCAATAAAAGAAGTAAAACATGAATATAATAAAAAGCAATAAAACAAATAAGGCATTTTATCAATAAAAATTTAATTGTGCTGTGCACAATAAAAGCTTAACAGACTAAACCTAAACTATATTAAAACTTAAAAAGGTATCCACTGTCCCTCATGAACTGGATGACGAGGTCTCTTCACGTGGCATAAGAGAGGCAGATCGGCCATGGTTTGCCACGGTAAGGAATCAATCGGAATACCATACAGTATGCACATAGAGAGCTTAAACGTGATACAATCGTGGATAAACCACGAGCTGTGTGCATGGAGGAAAGAATAAGAGGAGATGCCTTGAGCTCGTTTGAGTGAAGCCAAGCGCTGTACCCTACGTGGGCGTAACCTTATCCTGTATTCGGTGTTCCGTGACTTGCATGAGACATTGTGCATGGTGTTTTCTGACTTATCCTTGCAGGATATCTTTCCAGCCTTTTCTCACCTTAACTCATGCTGGAGCAGTAGTGATAAGTTATATATAAAACCCTTCAATTCTAATCTCAGCATGTTTACCCTACATACCAAAAAAGCCATTTCTCTGCAAATCCCAAATTATCAAACAGCTGTCGGTCAATAATTACGGTAGGCCTACGTAATGAATCAATTCGAGGCTAATCGCCAAGTTTCTACCCCCACAAACAAAATACCGTACGGTACCAAAAAGTATAGGCTATACCGTATCTTTGTGCAAATATGAGTCCTTTTAAGTGCTCTGTTTATTAATTTTAAGGTTTGTATTCTTGAATATCAAAATGTGTACGAACAATGAGTGAAAGTGGCTGTGCTCGAAATTAGGCCTAAAAACTGAATAATGCCTCAACACCGATACTGTAAGACCGTAAAAATCAATTTGGTGTAAATACTGTAATTAGTTCGGCATCATTAGTTCCCAAGATGTTCCTTCTTTGGTATAACTCGCACCTTCAGACACCTGTATTCAATTTAATCAGTGTTCAGGCGTGTTATTACATTTTGCCGCGTCTTCCTTACAAAACTAGCCTCGCAAAGGTGCTCTCATATTTATATTTAAATTGGCTTTTAAAGCGATAACGCAGCTTATTTGTGCCAAGTAGCGTGATGTACAGAGTGTATTCTGCCTATCCAAGAAAAAATCTTGACTTGTCATTGCAGTTTATTGTCACTAAAATCTAAGACTAGTTGGAGTGGTTTACGGCTTTAAGCATAGGAACAGCCATTTTCTTGCTACCCAAAGTGGGCGTTCTGTTTAGTTTCAGCAGCTTGCGCTAGGCAGTGCAGCGAAGGCATCTCCTTCCGTTGTTTCTTCCATGGCTATGTGCTCCAGCAGTGCCTCCAGTGTGCTGTTACGGTACTATTTTTTTTATTTTTATTTATTTATTTATTTATTTACATAGGTCCCAATGAGCCTGAGCTCGTGTTAGGGACAATCAAGTAACATAGTTACAGCATGGCATATATATAATTTTTGTAACATTATTGTTTGGTTTAATAGTAACTTAGATTGCTAGTGACTAACTTTACAGAGATAATACGATATGATACATTGCATTGCTTAAGGCTATTGTACATGGGCTATTCATTCCTTAATAGGAAGTCTTTTGTTTTCCTCTTAAATGTTTTTATAGAGAAACTTTCCCTTATGCCTAATGGTAGCGAGTTGTATTCTTTTATTATAGAGGACATAATTCCTTTAGTTCCAAATTTAATGGATTGGGAATGGCTGGTGAATATTTGATTTACTCCTCTTGTTGCATAATGATGAATGTCATTTGCATGGGTAAAATGGATGTGTGTGTGTATCAATTTGTTTTCTAATTTGTATACAAATACTGTTGCTGACATAGCTATTTGTTTTTGCAGTGGCATAATTTTAGTTCTTGAGTACAATTCATTTGAGGGTGTGAGCCAAGGTAATCCAAAGATAGATTTTATAGCACGTTTCTGGAGTATCTCAAGTTCTTTTATCAGCTCCTTCTTACAATATCCCCATATGAAATTCATGTACATTAGATGTGAATGTATCAGAGCAAAGTATATATTTTTCAATTGTTGACTAGTAAGACAGCTATATCTTAATCTGAAAATAATACCAATTAAAGGGCTGATTTTATGTTTTACATTTTCTACATGATTTTCCCAGGTTAGTGTACTATCTAGTGTGATACCTAAGTATGTTGCCGATTTAACCCTTTCTATTTCTTTGTTGGCTATGTTGACTATGTTTGTGGTCTCAATCTTGTATGATGGTTTATGGAAGAATAAATATTTTGTTTTAGTGATATTGATAACCATTTTGTGTGCTCTCAACCAATCCACCAGCTTATTGAGATCATAATTAATATTTAGCATAATTTCCTGTTCAGATGTTCCCAGATAGAGTATAAAAATATCATCTGCAAATAGTTTAAGCTTGCCTTTCAATTCTAATAATACTATATCATTAATATAGGCCAAGAAAAGAATTGGTCCTAAGACAGAACCTTGAGGTACTCCTGTGTCAATTCTCATTTGAGATCCTTTTACATTATCGATTGCAACATATTGTTTTCTGTTAGTGAGGTAGTTCTTGAACCAATCATGTGCCACTCCTCTGATGCCTGCAAGTTCTAGTTTATTAAGGAGAATCTTATGGTTAACCAGATCGAAGGCTTTTTGAAGGTCAATTAGTACACCAGCAGCTAGTTTGTTTTCATCTAATGCCTTTTCTACATCAGTTACTATTTCAAATATAGCACTATCAGCTCCTCTATTTGGAATAAACCCATATTGGCAGTTTGCAAAGTAATCATTTTTCATGATGAAATTCATAAGTCTTCGTTTAACAACGCTTTCTAGAACCTTGCTGATGGCAGATATAATATTAATGGGTCTGTAATTTGATGGGTGGGTTTTGTCTCCTTTTTTGTAGATCGGGACCACCCTAGAGACTTTACAGGCATCGGGGAATATACCAGTCATCAGTGAAAGATTTATTATTTTGACAAGATATGGTGTAAGGCCCTCAAGACACAATTGTAGCATGACATTAGTAGTGTTGTCCTCACTTATATTGTTTTTGTGTTTTAGGGAGTTTATAATTGATTGTATTTCATTAGCATCAGTTGGTAACATAAAGATTGTCTTAGTGCTAGTAGTATTTTTATAGCTTGTAATGCCCGAGGTAGAACCGTTTCCTTGATTTTCCCATATACTGTTAGCAATATTGACATAATATTTATTAATTTCATGACATATATTTTCCTTTTTTTCGACATTTGTGCCGTCGACTATAAGTTTGACAATTTCATTTTTCCCCTTCTTTGGTCTATTTAACATCTCATTAACAACACTCCACACTTCCCTCTGATTATTTGCATTTTGAATTTTTTGGTCAAAGTAGTTTCTTTGTAGGTTTCTCTTAAGTTTTGTAACTTGGTTGCTAATAATTTTATATTCTTCTAAAATTTCTGCAGATGGATTTTTAACTTTGGTTTTTGTATATATCTTATCTTTCCTGTGTATTAGTGCTAAAAGATCTTTATTGGTGGGGCACTTGGCTCCTTATTCGTATATTTCATAGTACAGGCTTCTATTCCTTTATTAATAAAATCACAGAATTTATTGTAGTAGTCATTGATGTTAGTTTCATTGCATACAAATTCTTGAGTTATTAAATATTTATTAAGTTTTTTGTAGTTTATTTTATCCTTTTCTATTGGCCTATCATCACATATTGAGTTCCTGTTTATCTTTTTGTTTCTCATTTCACAGATGAGTAAATGGTGATCACTCAAATCATTATCAATATTATAGACATTACATATTTTGTCACAGTCGTTCACCAATACATGATCAATTAGAGTAGAGCTAGTTTGTGTTACACGAGTTGGATATTTTGTATTACATAAGACTAGACCGTATGATTTGACTAGGTTAATATAACTACTAGTATATCTGTCCCCAAATAATAGATCGATATTCATATCACCTAGTATTATACCAGGATTCGTTGAGTAAGAACTAAGAATTACTTCGAGATCAGTTAGAAAGTGTGGAATGCTGCTTTTATGAGGGTTATAAGCAGTGATTATATTGTATTCTTGATGGCCTTTTCTCACAGTAATGTGCAGTATGCTGTGGGTGGAATTTATTTCCTTAACAAGGGTACTGCTACATTTGTTTGAAATATACAAAGATACTCCCCCTCCAGTTTGCTTTCTAACTATGTGATATGCAACATATTTCTTAATATTGATAAACATTTTTGTTTGTTCTGTTAACCAATTTTCTGAGATTGCTAGGACATCTACACCTTTGATTCTGTCTAACATTATTTGGATATCATCGAACTTGTTTTTTATGCTATGTGCATTTATGTGTACGCATTTTAGTGTACTGGTATCGGTTATTATCTGTTTACTGTCCTTAATCTTATAATAATCGCTAAGTGTATTACAGTTACACTCGGTTAATTCTAGTGTATTATTATTTGCATTACCTAAAAAATTTAATTTCTGTAATTCTAGTTCCATATAGGATAATACTTATTAGATATCTTACTATTACATAGATTTTAGTTTGAGAGGGCGAGTTCATCCAGTATTTCAGCACTTGATATAAGCTTTGAGGGTCCATTTTGATTTTTCTGAATGTATATTTTGCAGTCTCTGACCCAAGTTGCAAAGATTTTTCCCTGTTGTCTCAATTCAAGGCACTTTTTGGCGATGGTTTCATTTCTTGGGGTCAGGTTGTAGCGTTTTTTAATGCCCCATGTTGGTAGCGACAAATGTAACAGTTTGGCTAGCCCACACTGTTGGGTGATAAATGTAACTGTTTACCTTTGCCTAAGCTATGTTGTTTTAATGGGCGCCAAGACCTCAATGCAATGTTGAAATCTAAATTTGTATTTAACAACGTCTAGCTCTGGCAGAACACCTTCAAGACACTATTCACTCAGATCGTGGTATGATTTGATCATTAACCCAACAAACAATTGTATCAGGAGAAGGAATTGGTCTATATCTAATGCTACCTACTGAAAGCAAAGATTGCATTGTAAAAGAAATGAATTTATTATATAAAACCAGTATAGCAAAATTAATAATAATAATAAGTACAAAATTTAAATTGGAGCGTTGTGATTTGAATATTACCGATAGAAAATTACGTGAAAACGGAGTCTGATAAATTGATTTTACTCTTATTTCCAAGCTATGAAGTTACTGAAATATGAAATGTAAAACAAAGAAAAATGAGAGATTGCGTATTTCTGCGTCATTTGCGCTTACCATTGGAAATTGCCAAGGCATTTCCCTCGTACTTGCTGATGCTGTGAGCTTCCCACAGTCTCCTGGACGTCGTCATCTCCGTCGGAATTTGGTGATATTCTGGTAGCTTAGATAATTCTATGGTCCGTACCTTGGACCCAAACACTCGTACAACCGCACTGGTTAAGTTTTGCAAAAGTTAGTCTTCAACTCCACTGAACATCGGAGCGACACGCACTTGCAACCGTACTCCGCAAGTTCTACACAGATAGTCCTCGTTTCACGGCGCGTCGAACGATATATGCACACGTTGGCTCCCCCACTCTTCAGCCGGCTTCAGCTTGCGTGGTCCTCACTGATTGGTTGACCCACCGCTAGTTCCCCTCCTCTGGTTTCTTTACACTCGGCGCGCGAGAGGAAGAAGTCGTTTTCCGTTCCAACAATTCGCCTTTTCTAGACCTTGCGACCCAAGATTGCGTCATGCTTCTCGACAAGATTAAGCGTGTACTCGAATTCCCAGTGAGTCATGTCTCTCAAATACCCTAACTGACAAAACTCCGTAAAATTCCGTAATCACATAATTTTCTATGATATCGTCGTTCGTAATAATTTGCTGGATAGCGTTTTCTAAGACATAGAAAACCTATCTGAATGCTAATAATTTTTATAAAATGCTCCGAAAATACCTTAATAATAATTATAATAAATTAATAATAATAATAAATTACCATGAAAAATTCTCTTGGCTGAACAATTTGCCGCGTAAATAAATATAGAATGGCTTCCTACTGACTTATGCCAGTTGCATAAAACCCCTCGAAAAACACGTTACAAGGTGTTCATTGATATATATATTACCACCATCACTGTAACCAATTTCACTCGTCTTCAGGGTCTTCTTTTGTCTTCTGCTACTGAGAATCTCTTCCTTCTAATCTACTAGACTTGCTGTCAAGGACACTGGCAGAATAAACTACACAGTCCCTCAAAGAATGAGGGCACCAGAAGTGGATCCAGGTCTTGCGGGGCCCTGGGCGGTCGACCTCCCCTACATCCGCCCCTGGAGGGCACCCTTAATAACTATTTTAGTCGAGTCATGGCATTTGTAGACTTAGAAAGGGCTTTTGATAACGTTAATTGGACTAAATTGTTTGACATTTTGATAACGATTGGAATAAAGTACAAGAACAGGAGGGTGATCTACAATCTATACAGAAACCAGACAGCAGTCATTCGAGCTGAAGGACATGAGAGAGAAGCTGGTATTCAGAAAGGTGTAAGGCAAGGCTGCAGGTTATCACCCATACTTTTCAATCTTCACATTGAACAAGCAATGAAAGAAATTCGAGAAAACTTCAAACTTGAAGTGAAGGTTCAAGGAGAAATAATTTCAAAATTTCCTAAAACAGAAATGATGGTATTCCGGAATGGAGGAAAAGTTCCTGCAACAGCAAAAATCTCCATACAAGGACAGCAACTAAAGATCACTCCAGATAAGTATCTAGGAATCACATTTCAAACGACCGCTAAGTGTTTCACAAAACATGTAATAGAAAAAGCTACACATGCAATAATGGCTATGCATGGAATAAGTTATAAATATCCCCCAGATTAGAGACAGCAATGTCTCTATTTAAAGCAAAATTACTGCCAATATTGACGTATGGCTTAGAAATTATCTGGCCGTATCTCTCAATGAAAAACCTCTCCACATTAGAAAGAGTAAAAGCAGTATACATTAAGAAAGCAATTGGAGTTTCAAAGACAACAAGATCCAGATTAGTTTATCTTCCTCATAGAAGATCTTAGGACACAAATACATCAGAGAACCTATTGGCAACACTCATCCAAAAGCGAGAAGACGTATATCGGGAGTTTTTTGCAACTGATTGATTGGTCATGGACAAAAGCAAACTTTGAAATGCGTCACGGCTATACAAGAATGGCAGTACACGGCTTCCATCACATCATTTGTCACAACAAGCCTTCAATTACACGCAAGTGTCAACTGTGTGGACATGCATGCGATCACTGACCACTTGGAAATCTGTACAATAAGAACAAGGACAATTAAGCGAATCAAAAGAAATTAAGTTTATATAAATAGTATTTTTGTAAACCTATGGCCACTTGGCTGCATTAAATGTTTAAATAATTTCAACTCTGAGATTTGCTGATGACATCGCCATCTTGGCCGACACGCCTGAGGATTTGAATGAGTTTTTGAATGGTTTGGACTCCGTCTTGAGGAAAGAAAAGTGATGAAAATTAATAAATGTAAAACAAAAATATTGGAATGCAGTCGAAAGAAATCAGAAACCCCTATGGACGTAGAATTGACAGGTGAAAAGCTAAAGGAAGTAGGAGACTTCTGTTACTTAGGAAGCAAAATAACCAGTGATGGACCAAGCAAAGAGGGTATAAAAAGTAGGTTGGCTCAGGCAAGGAAATCTGTTGACATCGAATAAAAATTAAGTTATAAGGAAGTCAATTTTGAAAGCCTTTGTCTGGAGCGTGGTGCTCTATGGAAGTGAAACTTGGACTATTGGTGCAGCAGAGAAGAGGAAAATTGAAGCGTTTGAAATGCGGTGTTACAGGAGAATGATGAAGATCACATGGGTAGATAGGGTTACAAATACGATTGGGAGAGTAGAGAGGTTTCTGGCGACGGCTAATGAAGAGAAGGGATAGGTTGTAAACCACTTTCTTGGTTCATTTAACGTAACCTTATATTTATCTCGATCTGACATTTAAATTTACCGCCCACCATTTAGGTTGGTGTGTGTCGCAACTTCACTTTCCTTTATTTCGTTTACTATTGGTACTCTTAACTATCAATTCTGTGATTGGTCACTTCTTTCCTTGTTGTCGAGCTGGCACCAAACTCGGTGTCCATCTTGGCATTTCTCCACCATTCGATTAAGAGACTATGTACAATCTCTGCCTATCCACATGTGTTAGCTTTTGTTTTTTCTTCCGTGTTCGTTCTGGAGCAAGTTCATACCGTATTTAAATTTACCTTCATTTTTTAATTGTGTTTGTGTTTGATTTTATTTCGTGCTTTGGAATCCACGTTGCATCTTGGTGAGTTGCAGAAATGTTTAATTGTTTATTCTTTCTTAACTTCCGTCCATCTCTATCTCTTGAGTTTGTTACGCGGCCAGGGCTTGATTGAATAGTGTGATTCCTTCCGCTTCCAATCATGCATTTCCTGACGCTCATATGACCATGTGATGTTTGGATTTTCCCTGTGATTTTGAGCTTTCCATTATGGCCATGTCAGATGATTCTGTGTTCTACACGTTCGTTGCGGGTCAGAAATGAACCGGCAATCCACATCCTTTAGGACCAGCAAAGCGATATTTGATCTATCTTGCATCGCGTAGCATTCTCAAGATTATATTCGTGTATCTCGTATTTATTGCGATATGGTTCCGAGGTATTCCTTGTTCTGTTTCTGTATTTAATTGTTTGCGGATTTGTCGCTATTTTGCTTCATTACGGTATGTACCTCTCCCTCCACAACGACATGTATTTCTCTTAATTTACCTGCAACGTCTTGTTTGTCTGTCCCTTAGTATCTTTGCATCGCACGTCTAGTCTACTCATATCCTTGCGTCTTGCTTGTCTGTGACTATATGTCAATCCACATTTTATTCCAGTAGTTCGGTACTTATCAATCATGAAGTCCACTAGCTCCTCAGTCTTGTCCGTCAGGGATGAGAGCTGAGTACAAGCAGCTGAGATGAGATTCCTGAGAAGTATGGTCCAGAAAACGAGGAGAGACAGAGTGAGAAATGAAGATATACGGAAAGAACTGGGAGTACAGAAACTAAATGACAAACTGGAGCAAAACAGATTGAGATGGTTTGGACATGTCAAACGGATGAATGAAGTAAGGCTACCAAGACGAGCACTGGAACGACGGATGACAGGGAAGAGAGGACGAGGAAGACCAAGAATGCGTAGGATGGACTCGGTGAAGAATAGCATTAGAAAACGGAACCTGGATTGGAACACTGTGTCGGAAGAGGAATGGTGGAACGACAGAACAAAGTGGAGAGGAACCGCATTTGCCCCCACCCAGTGTCAACTGGAAAAGGGGAAATGAAGATGATGACTTCGGTACTTCATTATCAATTTCATTAGTTATCTTCTCGACCTAGCATGTAGCTTCCACTGTGTTTTACATCTATTGCTCTGCGAGAAGATCGATGCTGTTCATCATCCAATTGAGGGTACGTATTCCCGCTTCGTTAAAAACTAGGAGGTGCAGTTGGTAGGACACATACTAAGACGCCAACGAATAGCAAACTTAGTTTGGAAGGAAGGGTCGAGGATAAGAACTTTAGGGGTAGACCAAGGTTAGAATATGTTAAACAGATTGCCTCGGATGTAGGGTGTGGTAGCTATGTAGAGCTCAGGACAGGGAGGCACGGATAGCTGCATCAAACCAGTTAAAAGACTGAATACTCAAACAACAATAACTAGTCCCACAATGATGTAGTCATGTAATGAGAATGGACAACACAAGAAACTGGTCATAAGAGGGAAAAGATGAAGACGAAGACCAAGGAGATGGTGGATAGAGACAGTACGATCAGAGGGGCGGAAGAATGGTTTTAACTGGGACGATTAATTGAAATTCTGTTCAGGTATGGAAGTTTGAATATTTCATGTCAAATCTATCAAATAGCCTACTATAATTGACAATTTGCATATTGAGCCACTAAACGAAACTAAGAGAATGCATGAAAACTACAAAAGCTATATTTGACATCAGAGCCATTACCAAATTATCCCCGAGGACCGCGATTAATTTAGTATATGCGTTGGAGATTTCCTAACACATGATAAGGTCAAAGCATGATATCAGTCGCTCGAGGCTAGTATACAAACTTGCTAGAGAACCCTTCCTGCTGTCACCTACGGACATCTGGAAGAGATCAATAGAAGATCTAACTGTAAAAAGAGAAGATATTTGGATGGACTAATACCGTAATGAAGCCACCTTCTAGAACATTACTGTGCCCAGGAGGTGTAAACATATACTGTTTAAGACGTACTACATTCCAGTTCTAAACATGCACCCTGTCCAGAAGAGAAGAAAGTAGGACCCAGGCATCTGAAATGAAGTTTATAAGAACAATGCTTCAAAGGACAAGGAGAGACAAAGTAAGGAACGGAACAAACAGAACAGAGGCTAGCATAGATATCAGTGCTAGGACGGTATGGGCGGACATCTTCAAAGAAAGAAGAAATGGTTGGACCAAAGAAGACAAACTGCTAGACTGTAGAAGGACTCATGAAGACCAACTATTCATGGACAGGAAAAGGTGGCGAGGGGCAGTTAACAGCACCCGGGTGATTGGAGCTGGAATTTGATGATGTCTCATGACAAATAGAGCCTAGAGACTTAAGCTGTGCATGGCCACCACCACTTCATGTGTAAGATGAAATGCTTTCACGAACCCATCTGGGAATTGTGTGACCAACATTGTGGACTTGTGCACAAACTGATAAATACACAAGTTACGGTATTCTAGAATTTGTAATTAATAAAATAAAAAGTATTCAAATATAAATAATATTTGGCAAGAATTGTTAATATTAAGATCATACACCGACCTGCCGTCAGAGGGTTGTCCACCACTCCATCTCCCGGTGCGGAGTTGCTCATCACGGCCTCTCCATGCAGGTGGAGGGCGGACTTGAGGTGGTCGTTCTCATTCTGCAACGCACTCACTTCTCGCTTCAGGCTGAGAATGAGCGCTTCCCGAGGATCCTGCAAACCCAAAGTGTGCAGGCTGTAAACACTGCATTAAGTCAGATGAAAAGTCATTGACAGAACAGAACTTAACAAACACACTATATTATTCATCTACGTTGTCAAGCAACTATTCAGGTTATATTTGTGTTAGCGGAATATCAATTTTAATTTAATAAACATATTTTTCTAATCATTTCCGAGGCGTGTTTGTGTTTTGAAAGCAGTTGATTTATCCACTACTGGCTTGCTCGGCCTATCATAGCTTGACCAGAGCCCCGTCAGGGTTCCTGCAGGACCTTCACAGCTACCGTAGCTGTCCCGGGGCCCACAAAGTCCCCCCTGTACATCACCCCTACAGGCAATCCCCTACTTCATGCCGTTGCCCATCTCTCACCGCGTGGAGGGGGGGGGGGTTGGACTTTTGAGAGTGTATCTGGGAAGTGTCATTGAAGAAAATGGGGGAAATGCCTTGGAATTAGATGAAAGAGGAAGGTTTGCTGATGGATTCTTCAAGAGTGTTAGAGGCCTGATATGGAGCAAGGATGTGCCACAGAAATGTAAAGGGATCATGTACAAGACTTACTCTGTGCCGATCCTAACGTATGGATCAGAAACTTGGGTGATGAGGGAGAGAGATAAAAACAGAATACAAGCAGTGGAAATGAAGTTTCAGAGGAGTCGTATAGGTGTAACGAGAATGGACAGAGTCAGAGAAATATTAAAGGAAGAACCCCTACAAGATAGGATTGAAAAATCAAGGCTACAATGGTATGGACATGTGAAAAGAATGGGAGAAGAGAGAATACCACGGAAAATATTGGAAATGGAGTGGAATAAAAAGAGACCTAGAGGAAGACCAAGGGATAAGTGGATAAAGGGGGTGAAGAGAAGTGTCGAGAGAAAAGGAGTTAATTGAACAACAGTGACAGAAGAGAAGTGGGTGGATGGAGAGGCTTGTGCTCCAAGCAGACCCAACCTGCTCTAGTTGTTGATGATGATGATGAATTTTGCAAACGAGATTTGATGTCTTTCAGCTCCGTGGTCAGTTTAGCGTAACAAAAAGCCATCGAGAATGAATATTTCACATGCTATTTTATTTAAAAATGGATTTGTAAGCTAAAAACTACCTAAACCCTGTACAAATATAATTTTGAATAGCACTGTAACACTCGGGAATCTTGCAGTGCGGCCAACATTAAGTACGGAATACGGCGCCGAAAGTCATTGACTTAATGCTTTTCTCCTCTGATCGCACTACATGTGGCAGTGGTTTCTGGCTTAAACAGAACGCTGACTTAATTATTTCCTATGCCATTCCAAGGTCCTTGGGCCAAAACTTCACAAAACTAATTCTTTAAAAACTGACCATTTTTGACTTAATGCTTTTCAGCGCCAACCTATTCAATTCAATTCCACGTAATTCAGTTTTATTCTCACATCTGATCCTCGTGTGCTTACTGTCTTTATCCATACAGGGTGAATTTTAAGTTCACCGACAAAATGCAGGGAGGTTTTCCTGACTGGGATTGGAGCAAATCAGTTCATTTTGGTTTCAAATATTCCCAAAGAAAATATGATGTTAGTGAGCAGATGTAATATGATAATTTGAGCTAAATTTGATATTACATCCGCTCAATTGGAATATTCCTTTGGGAATATTTGAAACCAAATTGGATTACCAAGGTAAGGTTGATTGTTTTTGTGAAAGGGAGTTTGACTCCCATAGCACATTGGCATTGCTCGTGACGTTAATACTATAAGTACATGTATTTCGTGTCTTGTAATGGTCAATGGAGAATTAATACGCACACTTAGATATGCTGATGACACAGTACTTCTTGCCAGTAGTATTGATAAGCTTAATATAGTTGGAGAAGAAATGGGTCTGACGATCAACACCAAGAAAACCAAACTTATGGTTTTCAGTCGAAGAAGAGATAAAGTAATTCTAACACTGAAAGGTCAACAAATCCAACAAGTTGATAAATTTAAGTACCTTGGTTGTTGGTTGTCCGAGGATCTGAATCCAGACCTTGAAATTAAGACCCATATAGAAATGGCAAGATCAACTTTTAAGAAAATGAGACCTTTATTGTGCGATGATGCCTTAAATTTAAAACTAAGACAGCGTATTGTGAAATGTTTTGTTTGGTCCATTTTGCTTTATGGAGTGGAAGCCTGGACTATCATTAAGAGGCTCGAAGCTCTGGAAATGTGGTTTCATAGAAGGATGCTGAAAGTCTCTTGGATTGATCATGTCTCTAATGATCAGGTACAGCAGAGGGCAAATTCTCAACGAGAGCTACTGACCACCATCAAATGCAGGAAAATTGCATACCTGGGCCATGTGTTACGTGGTGGAAAATATACAATACTACATCTCATATTAAAGGGCAAAATTGATGGACAACGAAGAGTGGGAAGGAAAAGGACGTCTTGTCTTCGGAACCTTCAAGATTGGACTGGAACAAGATCTATTGAACAGCTCTACCGCTCTGCTGAAGATAGACAAACACTATCCACATTGATCACCAACGTCCAGGAGACTGGACAGGGCACATAGAAGAAGAAGAAGAATGGCCTTCTCAGCATGTGCTAGCCACGCGTCTTGGAGAGGTGTAGCCTACCAATACCAATTGACGAGCCCAGTGGTACACTGGGGCGAAACGCTGGCAATTATAATTTGAGCTAGCCGGACCATTTG
This sequence comes from Meconema thalassinum, assembly GCA_946902985.2. Lineage (NCBI taxonomy): Eukaryota > Metazoa > Arthropoda > Insecta > Orthoptera > Tettigoniidae > Meconema > Meconema thalassinum. The sequence continues at coordinate 344,415,529 of OX336395.1, forward strand.
ATATAAACAGTTCATATCAACATATGTCTGTGTGCAACGACAGCAAATAGTCCCGGCACACATTAATTACATGGTCTGAAATTCCCCCAACTCACAATAGGTGCTCAAAGTGGCCTCTATGGATGCAATGCAAGCATTCAGACGTCGTATCATGGTTTGTCTAACTGATTCGAATGTTCGGGCATGTACCCGAACAACTACGCAGGCTTTGCGGACACTCTGTTGAAGGGTCTGCGTATCGGGAACGGGCCCATCATACACAACGCTTTACAGATGGGCCCACAAGGAAACGCCAGTGGACTTAGGTCCGGTGATCGAGCAGGCCAACGTCTGAGGAGGTGTTGCCAAGATGTCGGCGAGTGGTAATGTGCAGCAGCCACATGACCTGTCGTACTGTCAAAGACACATTCTCAAGCAGCAGGGGCAGCGTATTCTGCAGCAGGTTAAGGGGAGATGTAACCGAATATGTATAGCTGGCTTTAAAAGTTAATTGATCTTACAATATAAGACATAGAAAACTGAAACTTTTTTATTTTTTTTTATTTTTTATTTTTATTTTCATACAGAGGATGTCCTTGAGGGCAAGGCCCTATAGTAGGACTATACATTGTTATATAATAAGGAATATTAAATATTATTTAACATACAAAAACAAAGTTACAGAGTATTTTACAATGACAGTAAGTTACTATTCAAGGTTTTATTAATTTTATAAATTAGGAAGTATCAGAGTGTAGTAGTGAAGAATTGTTTGCAGGCTTTTTTGAATTTTAAGACAGGATTTATTGACTTTATATGTGCTGGGAGAGTATTATAATCCTTTATAGCCTGGTTAAATATGCTTTTGGTGCCGTATTTAGAGGTGTAGACCCTGGGAATTGCAAGGTTCTTGGAATTTCTGGTGTTATACTCATAGTTTTGTCCTTGTAGAGGAAACTTGAATGGGCCTTTATACGAGAGTTCTCCACTTTTATGTATGAACAGAGAAGCAGTTACTTTTATACAGGTTTCTAGAAGGGGGATTCCTGAGATTCGAACTAAATCTGCTGTATGGGTAAGTAAGGTACAGTTGTCTAACGGTGTTTGGCAAGCAACAACTATCTTGGGCACCAGTACAGGTTTGTTACATCCTCTTATTTAAGTACATTTTACAACATAACTATAAAAGGTCCTGGCCTTTGCTTTTAACTAGTTTAAATATATGTTACTATCGCTATGTTTATGTAGAATTATCCAACTACCATGCATTTTGAGTTCTATAAACTTCAGTGACAATATGAATGTAAATGCATGCAAATTCTACAAATGGTTAAACAGAAGCATAATTCTACATACATTTGTGTATAATCACTCAATAAACAATCCCTGACAATTTCAGTTATGTAGCATTTAGGGCTTCAGAGAAAAGTGTACCTATGTGGTGAAAAAATTGAATTTGAGAAAACAACATCTGAAAATTTTACTCACATTTAAGTAACGTAACTTTGTCTATAGGCATCTAGCATCAGATATAATAATATTTTTAAAATACTTCCGGTTGAGTAATGAGCTTGAGATTTTTACACAAAGTATAAAAGAGGCCTTACATACAAAAACACGGATTTCAAAATTTTGATATTTTGACGCTCATCGGTTACATTCCCCCTTAAGTGAGAATGAACGACGCATTTCCGGACATATGTCGATATGAACTTTCTTGCTCCATTTCCTTAAAATTCACCCTGTACAGATAAGAATAGATGCTTGAATACTTCATATTAAAGGCATGCATTGTTACCATCATGACAATGGGCTTGGTGCGGATCTTCTTCGCTCTGGCTGCATATCGGAGAGTGTTGACGGTTTCACTAACATTCGACCTAGCTGGTGAGATGCAGGCAATCTGGAACATAAAATATATGGAGACAAGATGAAGATATTCAACGACAGTTCACAATGGGACTTGGATTCAAGGCAAGTACTACCAGTATGACATCATCTGACCCGGAGTGGTAGCCTAGGATGCTAACCACTACATACTTAAAGTTTATGGCAGCGATGATACACGAGGTCATGGGGCAAGGCTACTTCTGGATTCTGTAGAGAAATGGGTTTGAACCCACTAGACTTCTAAGTTTGGGGATAACCTTGCCCTTGTATATTATTATTAATCTTGATTGTTCACATTGGACCACTTGAGTCGTTCCACAATCACTTCTTCTCTGAAGGTAGTACTGCTTGGTTCTTGCGCTCTTTCCAGTACTTTTTCATTCTTTCAGATCGGGATTTTCTCAACTCATCTGAAGTCTCCATAGGCTTTCTATGAGTCATTTCTGCAGAAAATTTGTGAGTTTTAAGATTGGTGTTAATTTTATTTTTCTCCTCGGCATCTGTTGTCTTGAGTCCAACTGCTTTGAGATCTTGTTGGATTAATTTTCCTCCAGTTTTCTTTCCTAGATTTCTCATCACCAGTTTGCGTACAATTCTGCCTTGTATATTAGTGCATGTATTTATTATTATTATTATTTGCACATCGATATGCCCATCTAAGGTGCGCGAGAAACTCATTTAGCAGATGACATGGATCTTCTCTTCTCCCAAAAGCCCTTCATCTGGGCACTGAAGAGTTTCTTCCATTCTTCAGTCCATGGTTTCCTGGTACTGGTACTGATTTTCTCTGCAAAATAATAGTTATTGATAACTATTCTAAATTTGGATGTGTCTTGTATGATTTCATCTATGATGCCAACTTCCTGAAGATCTCCCTCTATTTCCTAAAGCCAGTTGGTAGTGACTTTCATTGAGAGATCAAGGTCTTCGTCAGTCCGTCATCGGTCATGCGAAGAATGTGGCCATAGAACTTAAATCGCCTTTTACTGAATGTGTCGGTGAACCTTTCAGAGAGATAATATACCGTAGCTCCTGGGACTACCGTTTCATCCAGATTCCAGACTGGACAAAAGATTTTCCTCCAACGAGCAAGGTTTCCGAGGCGTACACTGCGTCAGGTTTCATGACTGTGTTATAATGTCTTCATTTAGCATTCCAGGATATTGATTTTTTGTTATATCTGCTCTAGGTATTCCATAGGTCTTCAGTAGTTTTGAAATTCTCTCTTTATTTGCTTCACGGTTCAATCCGTATGGCTGAATTACTTCTCCTAAATACTCAAATTTATTTACTTACAATTATTATTATTATTATAGAGAAAAATGAAGGAATGAAGAACTACTGGGGAGATAAGAAGAATCAAACAATACAACCTTCAAAGAAAAAGTGTAGGCTACTCTACATGGAAGACTCAAGTAGTCCAATGTGGCCAATAAAGTTAATAATAATAATAATAGAGAAAATTTTAAAGTACAGTAGTTGTTGCTTATTTTAGGGGCTGCAACATCATGGTCAATGTGTGTGACAACCTGTGTTATTGTCATGGCTGTACTAGTGTGTATATTTGTAAATTAGGGATAGAACTAGGAAGGAGGCAGCCTTGACCTTATGTTAGGAACCATTCCAGCGTTTGTCTGGAGTAGAAGAGGGAAACCATTTCTAGAACGGCCGAGGTGGGATTCGAACCCGCCTCTTCTCAGTTTTGAAGCCTCACGAGAATGAGTATACCTCATTCCAGCTCTCACAACCTCCGGGGCGACAGCCAAATACGCTTGCCACTACTCTATGGTGTAGTAGTTCAGATTCAAGGAGAAATAATCTCAACTCTGAGATATTTTGATGACATTGTCAAGGGAAGTATGAGGTAACACTGGTCGAAACCTATCTTGAAACTTTGTGGACGCGATCGTTGTACTATAAGAGGACAATGTGCGGAAAATCAGCGTCAGATTGAACTGCAAGGCTCCGAAATCGTACCTCACATCCTGGTACGCAGGCATGACGTCTGGAGGAGCTGGGCATCCCTGTGGCACTCAAGAGTAGTAGCGAGGCTGGGCGTATATGCTGACTACAGCGTGCGGCTCCTTCCCATCGGAATCAGGCGCGGATTCAAGGGGGGGGGGGGGGGGAGGTCCCGGGGGTCATGACCGCCCCCCCCCCCCAAACGGAGACAATTTTTTTTTGCAAACTCAAAATGCGAAAACACAATAACCAGACAAATGAAACTTAACGAATTTTAACTGAAAACTTTTTTTTTCATTGTATTCAATAAGTTACTGAAAATATCTTTATTGCAATTATTATGTTCTGTCACAACTGTACATATTTACAACTTCATACCTGTTATATAAAAACGATTATTTATATAACAAAATCAATTCGTCTATTTTGTTTAGCAAACCTTGTGATTACCGAATCGATGTCACGATGAATGTGCAGCAATGCACGGATAGGAATTTGGGGCTTTTTTTTTTCGCACCAAAACATTTTGCCGACGTCCAAACTGCAAGCTTGGTTGGCAATTTAAGCTGTGACTTTCTCCCTTTGTCGGTACCAACTCGACTTGCCGAAACTGTAACGTACCTTGATACTTTTCTCGAAGCTCGATGTAAAAGCTGCAATTTGTATGAATATTTTTGGTGCGCTAAACGCATCAAATTTCTATCCATGTAGCTTGCAAAAGAATTGGTCTGGTTTTGTACCTTTGGTTATTTTGTGATTGCGTTGTTAGTGATACCATTTTTCTTAACAATTTCGATCATCCCCCCCCCCCCCCCCAAGCCAAACTCTTAGATCCGCGCCTGACCGGTCTTGAGTGCTTGGGCGGTCAGGGCTGTCCCTTCCAACATGTACGGTACTCGCTATAGATTCGCCACATGATTTCGAAGCCTTGCAGTTCAATCTGGTGACTGATTTCCCGCACGTTGTCCTCTTATAGCACAATGATTGTGTCCACAAAGTTCCGACCTGTCTTACCTGACACTTCCCTTGTCCCAGAGGATTTGGATGATTTTTGAATGGTATGGATTCTGTCTTGAAGAATTCATGATGAAAATCAATCAATGTAAAACAAAAATATTTGAATGCAGTTGAAAGTGTAACATATCATAGGGGTGGTGAGGTTATAGGGATCGCTTATGGTGTTTGCACACAAAGAAAGTACTCACAGAATTAACTTCTAGGGATAATAACAGCATTACTTATGGTATATTTCTTTAATTTCTTAATATCTGCACCATAATCTTTCAATACATTGTCCACTAATATATTGCCTTTCTTTTTACAACTCATCTCACTAATTTTTCCATCACAATTAAAACATAAAACAATCAATCCCTTGTGAAACATAACTCTGGCTTGAACACACTTCCTTCATACGTGATACCCTGCAATTCAGATCATATTCCTGATTTTAGTTGCCTCTGATACAACTTCAATGGCACAATTCTAATCTGTACATAATTATTCTTTTCTTCCAAAGCAAGCCTACTCCTACATTCCAAAGCCTTCTACCTCTATTGTTGGTTAGATATCCACGGAAGTTTCCCAACTTACTGTAGAGCACTACATAGAATGTTCAGCCCATGCACTAAGGCGGCCATCTTGTAACCTTAATGTGACTACTTAATTACACAGTCACAAAAGAAATCAGAAACCCCTATGGACGTCATATTGGCAGGTGAAAAGCTAAAGGAAGTTGGAAACTTCTGCTACTTACGAAGCAAAATAACCAGTGATGGACGAAGCAAAGAGGATATAAAAAGTAGGTTGGCTTAGCCAAGGAAACCATTTCTACAGAAAAGGAATCTGTTGACATCAAATATAGTTGTTGATTCATTTCGGGGCTTTGCAACATCATGGTCATGTAACCCCGTGTACTTGGGTGTGTTTATAATTTGCCTGATAACTTGTGTTATTGTGATGGCTGTATTAGTGTGTGTACTAGGTATTTGTAATTCAGATGAGGATTGGAAAGGAAGCGGCCGTAGCGTTAATTTAGGATCCATCCCGGCATTCGCCTGGAGTAGAAGTGAGAAACCACGGAAAACCACCTCAAGGATGGCAGAGCCGGGAATCGAACCCGGGCCATCGTGGTGACAGCCAAGAGTCCTGGCCACTATGCAACGAGGCGGACACATCAAATATAGATTTAGGTATTAGGAAGTCATTTTTGAAAGCCTTTGTTTGGAGCTTGGCGCTCTATGGAAGTGAAACTTGGAGTGTTGGAGCAGCAGAAGAGATGAGAATTGAAGCGATTGGAATGTGGTGTTACAGGAGAATGATGGAGATCAGATAGGGTTACAAACGGAGAGGTGTTAGGACGAGTGGGAGAGAAGAGATGTTTATGGCGACTGCTAATAAGGAGAAGAGATAGGTTGGTAGGACAACATACTAAGCCACCCAGATTTAGCAAGCTTAGTTATGGAAGGAAGGGTCGAGGACAAGAACTGTAGGGGTAGACCAAGGTTAGAATATGTTAAACAGATTGCATCAGATGAAGGGTAAGGTAGCTATGTAGAGCTGACACGATTAGGACAGGACAGGGAGGCATGGAGTGCTGCATCAAGCCAGTCCAAAGACTGAAGACTCGAACAACAACATTACTACAGTATTATTACCGTCACTTAAATATCGGTAATTTGTTTAAACAATAAAGCAGTGACATGATACTTACCATGAGAGTACACCATTCCCCGCCAGGCTGTCTGCGAGCAGTTTGGTGAGCTTGCTGTCTCTGTATGGGATGTGGCCCCCCTTCTTGCGACTGTCGCTCAGCGAGGCGATACAATACCCCCCCATGCTAATATAGCAGGCACATGGTACTTACCATGAGAGTGACACCATTCCCCGCCAGGCTGTCTGCGAGCAGTTTGGTGAGCTTGCTGTCGCTGTATGGGATGTGGCCCCCCTTCTTGCGAGTGTCGCTCAGCGAGGCGATACAATACCCCCCCCCCCCCCCATGCTAATATAGCAGGCACATGGTACTTACCATGAGAGTGACACCATTCCCCGCCAGGCTGTCTGCCAGCAGTTTGGTGAGCTTGCTGTCTCTGTATGGGATGTGGCCCCCCTTCTTGCGAGTGTCGCTCAGCGAGGCGATACAATACCCCCCCCCCCCCATGCTAATATAGCAGGCACATGGTACTTACCATGAGAGTGACACCATTCCCCGCCAGGCTGTCTGCTAGCAGTTTGGTGAGCTTGCTGTCTCTGTATGGGATGTGGCCCCCCTTCTTGCGAGTGTCGCTCAGCGAGGCGATACAATACCCCCCCCCCCCCCATACTAATATAGCAGGCACATGGTACTTACCATGAGAGTGACACCATTCCCCGCCAGGCTGTCTGCGAGCAGTTTGGTGAGCTTGCTGTCTCTGTATGGGATGTGGCCCCCCTTCTTGCGAGTGTCGCTCAGCGAGGCGATACAATAACCCCCCCCCCCCCCATACTAATATAGCAGGCACATGGTACTTACCATGAGAGTGACACCATTCCCCGCCAGGCTGTCTGCGAGCAGTTTGGTGAGCTTGCTGTCGCTGTATGGGATGTGGCCCCCCTTCTTGCGAGTGTCGCTCAGCGAGGCGATACAATACCCCCCCCCCCCCATGCTAATATAGCAGGCACATGGTACTTACCATGAGAGTGACACCATTCCCCGCCAGGCTGTCTGCCAGCAGTTTGGTGAGCTTGCTGTCTCTGTATGGGATGTGGCCCCCCTTCTTGCGAGTGTCGCTCAGCGAGGCGATACAATACCCCCCCCCCCCCATGCTAATATAGCAGGCACATGGTACTTACCATGAGAGTGACACCATTCCCCGCCAGGCTGTCTGCTAGCAGTTTGGTGAGCTTGCTGTCTCTGTATGGGATGTGGCCCCCCTTCTTGCGAGTGTCGCTCAGCGAGGCGATACAATACCCCCCCCCCCCCCATACTAATATAGCAGGCACATGGTACTTACCATGAGAGTGACACCATTCCCCGCCAGGCTGTCTGCGAGCAGTTTGGTGAGCTTGCTGTCTCTGTATGGGATGTGGCCCCCCTTCTTGCGAGTGTCGCTCAGCGAGGCGATACAATAACCCCCCCCCCCATACTAATATAGCAGGCACATGGTACTTACCATGAGAGTGACACCATTCCCCGCCAGGCTGTCTGCGAGCAGTTTGGTGAGCTTGCTGTCGCTGTATGGGATGTGGCCCCCCTTCTTGCGAGTGTCGCTCAGCGAGGCGATACAATTACCCCCCCCCCATGCTAATATATCAGGCACATGGTACTTACCATGAGAGTGACACCATTCCCCGCCAGGCTGTCTGCCAGCAGTTTGGTGAGCTTGCTGTCTCTGTATGGGATGTGGCCCCCCTTCTTGCGAGTGTCGCTCAGCGAGGTGATACAATACCCCCCCCCCCATGCTAATATAGCAGGCACATGGTACTTACCATGAGAGTGACACCATTCCCCGCCAGGCTGTCTGCGATCAGTTTGGTGAGCTTGCTGTCGCTGTATGGGATGTGGCCCCCCTTCTTGCGAGTGTCGCTCAGCGAGGCGATACAATACCCCCCCCCCCCCATGCTAATATAGCAGGCACATGGTACTTACCATGAGAGTGACACCATTCCCCGCCAGGCTGTCTGCGAGCAGTTTGGTGAGCTTGCTGTCTCTGTATGGGATGTGGCCCCCCTTCTTGCGAGTGTCGCTCAGCGAGGCGATACAATACCCCCCCCCCCCATGCTAATATAGCAGGCACATGGTACTTACCATGAGAGTGACACCATTCCCAGCCAGGCTGTCTGCGAGCAGTTTGGTGAGCTTGCTGTCTCTGTATGGGATGTGGCCCCCCTTCTTGCGAGTGTCGCTCAGCGAGGCGATACAATACCCCCCCCTCCCCCATGCTAATATAGCAGGCACATGGTACTTACCATGAGAGTGACACCATTCCCCGCCAGGCTGTCTGCGAGCAGTTTGGTGAGCTTGCTGTCGCTGTAAGGGATGTGGCCTTCCTTCTTGCGAGTGTCGCACAGCGAGGCGATACAATACCCCCCCCCATGATAATAAAGCAGGCACATGGTACTTACCATGAGAGTGACACCATTCCCCGCCAGGCTGTCTGCGATCAGTTTGGTGAGCTTGCTGTCTCTGTATGGGATGTGGCCCCCCTTCTTGCGAGTGTCGCTCAGCGAGGCGATACAATACCCCCCCCCCCCCATGCTAATATAGCAGGCACATGGTACTTACCATGAGAGTGACACCATTCCCCGCCAGGCTGTCTGCTAGCAGTTTGGTGAGCTTGCTGTCTCTGTATGGGATGTGGCCCCCCTTCTTGCGAGTGTCGCTCAGCGAGGCGATACAATACCCCCCCCCCCATGATAATAAAGCAGGCACATGGTACTTACCATGAGAGTGACACCATTCCCCGCCAGGCTGTCTGCGATCAGTTTGGTGAGCTTGCTGTCGCTGTATGGGATGTGGCCCCCCTTCTTGCGAGTGTCGCTCAGCGAGGCGATACAATACCCCCTCCCCCATGCTAATATAGCAGACACATGGTACATACCATGAGAGTGACGCCATTCCCCGCCAGGCTGTCTGCGAGCAGTTTGGTGAGCTTGCTGTCTCTGTATGGGATGTGCCCCCCCCCTTCTTGCGAGTGTCGCTCAGCGAGGCGATACAATACCCCCCCCCCCCCATGTTAATATAGCAGGCACATGATACTTACCATGAGAGTGACACCATTCCCCGCCAGGCTGTCTGCTAGCAGTTTGGTGAGCTTGCTGTCGCTGTATGGGATGTAGCCCCCCTTCTTGCGAGTGTCGCTCAGCGAGGCGATACAATACCCCCCCCCCATGTTAATATAGCAGGCACATGATACTTACCATGAGAGTGACACCATTCCCCGCCAGGCTGTCTGCGAGCAGTTTGGTGAGCTTGCTGTCTCTGTATGGGATGTGGCCCCCCTTCTTGCGAGTGTCGCTCAGCGAGGCGATACAATACCCCCCCCCCCCCCATGCTAATATAGCAGGCACATGGTACTTACCATGAGAGTGACACCATTCCCCGCCAGGCTGTCTGCTAGCAGTTTGGTGAGCTTGCTGTCTCTGTATGGGATGTGGCCCCCCTTCTTGCGAGTGTCGCTCAGCGATGCGATACAATTACCCCCCCCCCCCCATGTTAATATAGCAGGCACATGATACTTACCATGAGAGTGACACCATTCCCCGCCAGGCTGTCTGCTAGCAGTTTGGTGAGCTTGCTGTCTCTGTATGGGATGTGGCCCCCCTTCTTGCGAGTGTCGCTCAGCGAGGCGATACAATACCAACCCCCCCCCCCCCCCATGATAATAAAGCAGGCACATGGTACTTACCATGAGAGTGACACCATTCCCCGCCAGGCTGTCTGCGAGCAGTTTGGTGATCTTGCTGTCGCTGTATGGGATGTGGCCCCCCTTCTTGCGAGTGTCGCTCAGCGAGGCGATACAATACCCCCCCCCCCCCCATGCTAATATAGCAGGCACATGGTACTTACCATGAGAGTGACACCATTCCCCGCCAGGCTGTCTGCTAGCAGTTTGGTGAGCTTGCTGTCTCTGTATGGGATGTGGCCCCCCTTCTTGCGAGTGTCGCTCAGCGATGCGATACAATTACCCCCCCCCCCCCATGTTAATATAGCAGGCACATGATACTTACCATGAGAGTGACACCATTCCCCGCCAGGCTGTCTGCTAGCAGTTTGGTGAGCTTGCTGTCTCTGTATGGGATGTGGCCCCCCTTCTTGCGAGTGTCGCTCAGCGAGGCGATACAATACCAACCCCCCCCCCCCCCCATGATAATAAAGCAGGCACATGGTACTTACCATGAGAGTGACACCATTCCCCGCCAGGCTGTCTGCGAGCAGTTTGGTGATCTTGCTGTCGCTGTATGGGATGTGGCCCCCCTTCTTGCGAGTGTCGCTCAGCGAGGCGATACAATACCCCCCCCCCCCCATGCTAATATAGCAGGCACATGGTACTTACCATGAGAGTGACACCATTCCCCGCCAGGCTGTCTGCGAGCAGTTTGGTGAGCTTGCTGTCGCTGTATGGGATGTGGCCCCCCTTCTTGCGAGTGTCGCTCAGCGAGGCGATACAATACCAACCCCCCCCCCCCCCATGATAATAAAGCAGGCACATGGTACTTACCATGAGAGTGACACCATTCCCCGCCAGGCTGTCTGCGAGCAGTTTGGTGAGCTTGCTGTCGCTGTATGGGATGTGCCCCCCCCCTTCTTGCGAGTGTCGCTCAGCGAGGCGATACAATACCCCCCCCCCCCCATGCTAATATAGCAGGCACATGGTACTTACCATGAGAGTGACACCATTCCCCGCCAGGCTGTCTGCTAGCAGTTTGGTGAGCTTGCTGTCGCTGTATGGGATGTGGCCCCCCTTCTTGCGAGTGTCGCTCAGCGAGGCGATACAATTACCCCCCCCTCCCCCATGCTAATATAGCAGGCACATGGTACTTACCATGAGAGTGACACCATTCCCCGCCAGGCTGTCTGCTAGCAGTTTGGTGAGCTTGCTGTCCCTGTATGGGATGTGGCCTCCCTTCTTGCGAGTGTCGCTCAGCGAGGCGATACAATAACCTAAAAGAAGAAAACAGTGTTCTTGAAAATAGGGATATATTTGGTGGTATAGTCGGTAGCATGTTGAACTCCTATGCGGGTTCAAACCCGGCGAAAGTCGTCGGATTTTTAAGAGCGTTAAAATCCTTTAGAATGAAGAAAGGAAAGAAGCGATATATTGTAATCAATTTCGACTTTATCTTAGACTAGCAGTAGTGCCCGGCTTCGCCCGGTGGATTTATTCGTTTTATGGATGATAATTAGAGACACGATTTTATGGTGTATCGCGAAAATGCGAAATGTGTTTATATGTGCATCAAAGGTGTTTTAAATGTGTGTTTAATACTGTTTGATCATAAAGCACTGAATTTGTCCTCACGACTAAACGCGAAATTCCACCTTATTTGCGATGTGCGTCCGTATTTGCGACATATCACGAAATCGGCTTGTTTATTACGTCTCTACACGATTTGGGGCGATATCGCGAGCCTTAAGTGGTTTTCACCTTGTTAGCATTGCTGGTAGAACCCAATTCAAATTTATTTTTAAGTGTTTAAAGCCTAAGCATATCCTAACATCACGTAGCAGGAAATTACTACACAGTTTCAATATTGGCTATCCTGTCGTACTGGGAGACAAGTGAGAGAGTTGGGCCGCGCATTGCTGACCACGTGGGTGTGCTGTGATTTGTAGTTGAAATTTCTATTTCTAATGTGAATTCGCAATGCCGAAAATAACGACTTGTTTTGATAGGGCTGACGAGTTCGAAGGCTATCATGTTTTCGATGCGCGGCAGAAGATAGTTATGTGCAAATTCTGCAACATTAGACTAGATTGGAAGCGTCGCGATTCATGTGTGAAACACAACTTAAGTGAAAATCACAAAAAGAAGAAAAGGATTTTGACTGAAGGAGGTACCAAAAGACAGATATCACTTCAAGAGGCAGTCGGGAATGCCAAAAAAGTGAGAAATGACTCCGACGAATTTGTAATGTCAACAGTGGAGGCCTTTTTGAGTGCCAACATTCCTTTAGAAAAGCTAGATCATCCAACAATGAAGGATTGGATAAACAAACATATACCAGGGGAGTTAATTTTTTTTCGGATGCCGCTACACTTACCAGTATCCCGCAGCCCCACTTTTCGTAGCGATAAAAATAATAATAGATGGAAAGACGTAGTTTTATGTAACGAATTTTATCACGGAGGGAAGGTAATTATTTTACGATTGCCGAGAATCCACCAACCCGCCGTGACATTTACAGCTGAAAGTTTTGCAGCCACCATGGAAACGTGATGTGGGATACTAGAAAGTGTAGTAATGACTTAGTTTACTTTTAAATACTTTTAAGTTCATATCATAAACAACAAATAAGTCTGATTTATTAATATTTTAAATTAAAATGATTTGCTTGCTAATGGATTTTTTTCATTACACTGTTTTAGGAAGTGGAAATTTTCCCACAGCTGACTGGTTACGAGATAAATATTTGCCCCTATTACATCAAGAAAAAGAAGAATCAAGTAGTGAGAAATTAAAGAATCAGCATGTTATTCTACACTGTGATGAAACCACAGATAGGATGGGTCGAGCCGTGTTCATTGTGCTATTTAGAACTCTTCTCAAGGGTAGAGGCGAGACTCCTAAAGTGCTAGTAGGTGGTGTCCTAATGCTTCAGAATGTTAACTCGCAGGAATGTTCTCAAGCCATAGTGGAGGTTATTAAGAGACATAAACATACAAAAATATCATAGGTATTTCAACAGATGGTGCACGATATATGAAAAAGTGTGTGCAAACGTTACAAGGTTTGATATCGGACAATCTTCTTTACATTGAGTGTTGGGCACACAAGCTTGATTTAGTAGCAGGAATCTGGCCGAAGAAACTTCATCGTGTGAATGAGTGTGTTACCAAAACAAATCAAGCTTTTCTTAATACAAGAAAACGGAAGCATAGGTATATTAGGTTCTTGCAGCAAAAGTATGGTGCAGGATAAAAGGATATAAAGCCAGTTATCACAAGGTGGAATACGTGGTTCACATCAGTTTCCTATTTGGCAGACTATGTCATGGACTTGGTTCAGTATTTTAAAACAGTGGAGAGTGATGCTGAAATTGTTAAATACTTTCAAAAATTAAGAGAAAGTGAAGTAAAATCAATTTTGTGTGAGGCAATTTTTGTGAAAGAACACTGTGCCTCAACATCTGAAAAGATAACTTGCTTCGAGGGTTCTAATTATGCTTTGGCACATAAAGTTGTTCCAATGGTAAATGAACTCATTTCTGAGTACACGGTTATCGAAAAACTAGAGATGAAACCAGACATATTGAAGGCATTGAATGAACTATCAAGTGATAGAAAAGTGCTGAAAAAAGGTTCGTAGCCCTTGCCAATGCGTGTCACACAAAACTCTCAGATATGCTGGCAAAAGACTCTGCTCATGAGATTTTTAATTCACTCTCCTCACTGTTTCATCTGCCCCTGCTAAGAACTGTGAACATAGAGTCATCTCTCTTCAACAAGATAGAGAAAATCCCCCTTTTTTGCTGGAGTGAATTCTCATGACTTTTTGAAGTTCTACATTCAACTGCAAATCACCTGTAAATATTTTTCATGTAATGACGGTAATGTAGTTGAAGATGTATTGAAGGGAATGTTAGAGGAATATCCTATAGCTGTGAAATGTCTTCAATCTCTGTACATTTCCATTTCAAATGTTGACAGTGAAAGGGCCCTTTCTGCCTACAATGATATTTTGTCTGACAAGCGTACCAACCTGTCAAATGATAACTTAGAAACATTACTGAGTTACTACTTCAACAGCAAATGAATACTGTAAACCCAGCTATACTTGGTGTGTTTGTAGTTTCCTTCATTGCAACATAAGGCAAAAGTATGTATATAATCTAGTAAACCGTTTTTCTACACCTTAAGCAATGGCATTTATTCACCGCTTTTATCCCGCTTTGCCCTTAGTTTTTACACCGCTATTGTGGTTTTTTATTCACCATAAAATCGTGTCTCTAATGATAATGAATAACTTACTACTACAGAATTGGCAAATGATATTAAAACTAACAGAAAAAGAAATATATAACTGTTTGTGGTGGTAGTGTAACGTCTTCGGTTGCCCCAGCCTTCCACTTTAAAATCTACTATATAAAGCTCAAATACCACTGACTGACTGATTCATTCATCACGAAATCTCAGAAACCACCGAACGGATTGGAATGAAATTTGGTATGCAGCTTCCTCAAGGGCCACAAACGCCCACTAAGAAAGGATTTTCAGATATTCAGGTTCTAAAGGGGTGTTAAGGGGGTAGACCTGCATTTCATTGAATAGCAATATCTCCCGATTGGTTTCATTAGGGGATGGGATACTCGGCATATAAACTCATCGTTAAAAAAAAGAAGACACGTGTCTGAGGGTTTTTCGATGCGGTGTATATTATGAGGTGAAAGGGGTGAAAAGTGGGGGTTGAAGGATTCCTAACGGAGCGTGTATCCCTTAAACGACATAGGCCAGGAGTTTGGAACTCAGCGGGAAAAATCAGCATAAAAAATAAGTAAATAGATGTTTGACCGTTTTTTCATAAATCCAATTTAAGGGGCCCATGGGGAGGGGTGAAATTATGGGGGGGGGGACGTAATATGTCTGAGTGTAAAATTATACATGGCCTATGTTGTAGACAATAACACATTACATCTTTTTTGTCTCTTGCTATTTCATCATACGACGAATACTTACTGAGTTATTAATGATTTTGTACTTTTTGGTCGGAATTTTCAAAGTCCCAGGAATGACATAAAAATTGATTCGAATGAAATTTCAAAAAAGATTTTTTTAAATTCTTTTATTATATTTTTCACGTCTTTTAGGGTCCGAAACCAACATGATATTTTGATGTTTTTTTTTTTCGTTCCATGCATTTTTGGTTTCAGGTGATAGAATTATTTTCCACTAGGACCCATGCTTATCTACTATATAAAGCTCAAATGCCACTGACTGACTGATTCATTCATCACGAAATCTCAGAAACTACCGAACGGATTGGAATGAAATTTGGTATGCAGCTTCCTCAAGGGCCGCAAACGCCCACTAAGAAAGGATTTTTGGATATTCAGGTTCTAAAGGGGTGTTAAGGGGGTAGACCTGCATTTCATTGAATAGCAATATCTCCCGATTGGTTTCATTGGGGGATGTGAAACTCGGCATATAAACTCATCATTAAAAATAAAAAGACATATGTCTGAGGGTTTTTCGATGTGGTGTATATTATGAGGTGAAAGGGGTGAAAAGTGGGGGTTGAAGGATTCCTAACGGAGCGTATATCTCTTAAACGACATAGGCGAGGAGTTTGGAACTCAGCCGAAAAAAATCACCATAACAAATAATTAAACAGGTGTTTGACCGTTTTTTCGTAAATCCAATTTAAGGGGCCCATGGGGAGGGGTGAAATTATAGTGGTGGGGGTGGAAACGTAATATGTCTGTGTGTAAAATTATACATGGCCTATGTTGTAGACAATAACACATTACATCTTTTTTGTCTCTTGCTATTTCATCATACGGCGAATACTTACGGAGTTATTAATGATTTTGTACTTTTTGGCCGGAATTTTCAAAGTCCCAGGAATGACATAAAAATTGATTCGAATGAAATTTCAAAAAATAGTTTTTTTAATTCTTTTATTATATTTTTCACGTCTTTTAGGGTCCAAAACAAACATGATATTTTGAAGTTTTTTTTTTCGTCCCATGCATTTTTGTTTTCAGGTGATAGAATTATTTTCCACTAGGACCAATGCTTATCTACTATATAAAGCTCAAATACCACTGACTCATTCATTCATCACGAAATCTCTGAAACCACCAAACGGATTGGAATGAAATTTGGTATGCAGCTTCCTCAAGGGCCGCAAACGCCCACTAAGAAAGGATTTTTGGATATTCAGGGTCTAAAGGAGTGTTAAGGGGGTAGACCTGCATTTCATTGAATAGCAATATCTCCCGATTGGTTTCATTGTGGGATGTGATACTCGGCATATAAACTCATCATTAAAAATAAGAAGACACGTGTCTGAGGGTTTTTCGATGTGGTGTATATTATGAGGTGAAAGGGGTGAAAAGTGGGGGTTGAAGGATTCCTAACGGAGCGTGTATCCCTTAAACGACATAGGCCAGGAGTTTGGAACTCAGCGGGAAAAATCAGCATAAAAAATAAGTAAATAGGTGTTTGACCGTTTTTTCATAAATCCAATTTAAGGGGCCCATGGGGAGGGGTGAAATTACGGGGGGGGTGAAATTACGGGGGGGGGGGGACGTAATATGTCTGAGTGTAAAATTATACATGGCCTATGTTGTAGACAATAACACATTACATCTTTTTTGTCTCTTGCTATTTCATCATACGACGAATACTTACGGAGTTATTAATGATTTTGTACTTTTTGGTCGGAATTTTCTAAGTCCCAGGAATGACATAAAAATTGATTCGAATGAAATTTCAAAAAAGATTTTTTTAATACTTTTATTATATTTTTCACGTCTTTTAGGGTCCGAAACCAACATTGTTTTGTTAAGGGACTAATTCACCGAATTAGTGTTAACCATTATGAATTTAACTATTTATTTCACTACACAACTATACAACAGACATATTCAAACATAGTACAACGAACAACAACTGCCACAGTCTTTTGTCACAAAGTCCAAACACCACAAGATGGCCCTCCAGCCAGCGGCCGCCATTTAGGGTCCAAAAACGACTTAGACTCTTTTAATCAGTTCCATAACATCCTCCCACCTTTTTATCATACTATGATTAAAACCACTGTACTTCAAATATTACAGATCAAGGAAAATTTACAAATTGAGGCGGGATGGAATTCGTATCTTCCTCCCACACCTTGTCGAACTCAAATGTGGAACACCAGGGGGCGAGACAGGAACATCAGGGCTCGATACAGGTGCACCAGGGCTCGATACAGGAACACCAGAGCTCGAAACAGGAACACCAGGGATCGAGACAGGAACACCAGAGCTCGAAACAGGAACACCAGGGTCTTTATCCAAGACTTCTTCACACTGCCACTCAGTAAACGGAGTTGCTTCTAGAGGATAGATGTTCTGCACAGGCCGCTTCAACTCTCCAGTTGTAGTCTTCACCTTGACCACTCTGACGACATTGTCCTTTCCGGGATGTACTGAAACCACCCTTCCTAAAGGCCAGTCCATTCTACGTGCACTGTCACTTCCAAGGATCACTACTTCTCCCACCTTCAATTCTCGATGTGAGTTTGCTTTGCCTTTTCCCGGTTTAAGTTGCCCTAGGTACTCTAGTCTGAATCTTTTTCGCAATTCTGCCCTCAAATGCTGCATGTGCCTGAACCTTTTTCCAGGGTTTATCTGATCAATGTGATCAATATCGGGTACTCCCACCCTCGGAATGTCCTGAAGAAACATTGCAGGTGTCAACGCTACCAAATCATCACTATCTTCAGACAAATAAGTCAAAGGCCGAGAATTGATGACTGCCTCTGCATCCAACAGAACCGTTAATAGTTCCTCATAGTCTAAGGAGGAACGACCTAGTACTCGTCGCAACAACTTCTTCAGCATTTGAACAATACGCTCCCAAAACCCACCCCACCATGCAGCAGTGGGAGGATTGAATTTCCAAACAATTCTCATGCACGTAGCCTCAACATTTATTTTGGTCCAGTCAACTTCACTGAAAGCATTTTCTGCTCCCACAAAATTTGTCCCATTATCACTGTAAATGATGTTTGGTCTCCCTCTTCGAGCGACGAATCTCCTCAATGCTTGCAGAAACCCTGGAGTAGATAGTGTCCTAACGAGTTCAAAATGCACTGCTCTGAAGACCGCACACGTGAATAGCACCACCCAGACCTTTTCACCTCCTCGGAGGTATAACGGGCCAGCCAGATCAATTCCTACAATTTCAAAGACAGAAGCGTCTCTAATCCGATCCTCTGGCAAAGGTGCAACTTCGATAGTAATTCCCTTTGCTTGGTGTCTTCTGCACCTGACACAGCTCGAAATCACCTTTCTTATTGTCCTTCTACCATTAACAATCCAAAACCGTTCTCGCAAAGTGGAGAGAAGAACTTGTACTCCAGCGTGAGACATTTCTAGATGTTTCTCCATGATCATCATGTGAACTAGCTGGTGTTTAGCTGGTAGCAGAATTGGAGTGAGGAATAATTCATCGTCCGGTCTCCTTATTAACCTTGTTTTTACTCGAAGTAATCCTCTTTCATCTTCAAACACGTTCAGATTTTTGAAGGACTGCTCCTTTTCGGCGAGCATCTCTTGCGTAACGATCTTCAACAGTGTCCTTTCAGCTACTTGCAATTCTTCGACTTGGAGTTCCTTTGAAATACGTTTTTTGCCTTCTTTTGCTGTGTTGTGGATGAATCGTAGAATCCAGGCCGTCATCCTGACAACTTTTGAGTACTTGGAAAAGTATTTCAGATACCACTTTCCTTCTGGTTCCACAGAAACTAGTACAGTTGAAATGCCTTTCCTTTTCTCTTCATTTACCCTTTCTTCATCAGGCAAGGCATTGTCGAGAGGCCATTCCGAACTAGGAGATCTCAACCAATGAGGGCCCTCCCACCATTTCGACGTCAAGAGTTTGGAAGCAGAACAACCCCTAGAAGGTAGGTCAGCCGGGTTATTCACTCCACGTACATGATTCCAGCTATCAGGGTTAGACAACTGTTTAATTTCCTTCACTCGATTTGCTACAAAAGTTCCCCAGACTTCCTTCCTCTTGATCCAGCAGAGAGCTGTTGTAGAGTCTGTCCAATAATATGTTGAAAGCTCTGCTAATTCTAAACTTGCCTTTATGGAAAATGCAAGGCGAGCTCCAATTGAACAAGCTAGGAGTTCCAACCGCGAAATAGTCATTTTTTTCAGCGGGGCTACACGAGACTTTGCTTGAAGAAGCGTTATATTTGTGTCCTTTCCATCTTCTGAACGAAGAAACACAACCGCAGCATATGCTACTGCACTTGCGTCGCAGAACGTATGAAGGCTCCAAGATGCCTGTGTCTTGCAGCGTGCCATTTGTCTGGGAATTTTAATATCAGGCAATACCTCAAGTTCTTGATGCCAAATTTCAAACTTCTTCCTCAAGTCATCCTCCATTTCTTCATCCCAGCTCATTTTCTTCCGCCAACTTTCCTGCAACAGCAACTTCGGTACTAGAGAGACAGGACATGTGAATCCTATAGGATCAAAGATTCTCTGAGCAGCCGCCAATACATTTCTTCTAGTGATCTTGTCGTCAATCTTCGACATGTCAATTTTCTCACAAGAAAGAACATCTTCTGTCTTGTTCCATCGAAGTCCTAATACCGAGGTTACCTCAGGAACTGACGAGTCACTCTCGGGAGAATTTAGACTTGTGTACTCCCAGTTACGAAGATCAAAATGTGCTCTGGCCAGCAATGTGGTAGATTCTTCTATAAACGTACTCAATTCTTTCTCATTATCCAAAGAGGTGATACAATTGTCTACATAGAAGGAATTTCTCAGTCTTTTTGCTGTCTCTTGGTAGTCTACGCTCTCTTTCAATTGAAGGTCAAGAACTGCTTCCAGCAGAAATGGGCTGCAATTCAGTCCAAATACGACTCGGCAATGTCGAAAAACCTTCAATTCACTATCCTTTGAATCCTTCCACCACAAGAAGCGCAAGAAATCACGGTCACTTTCCTGGACAGATATCTGCAGGAACGCCTTCTTAATATCGGAAATCACTCCTATCCTATTTTTTCGAAACATCAATAGAAGTGTGGGGATTTGTTGTAGCAAATTAGGACCCTTTTCGAGACACTCATTTAAAGAAGGAGTATCCTTCGATTTGCTGGATCCATCGAACACGGGTCTCACAGTGGTGGTAGAGTTTTCTTTGAAGATTCCCCGGTGTGGTAAATAATAACACAGGTCTTCCTTTTCTCCTTCTGGAACCTCTTCAATTATGCCCTCATTCATCCATTCCTGAAACACATTTCCATATTCCTCAAACTTTCCTTCTTTGGTCAGTCTATTCGAAACTGAAATCAATCTCTTCTTCGCTATCTCCTTGTTGTTCCGTAAGTACTGTCGGCTCTCCAACCAAGGTAACGCAACTTCATATCGGCTATCCGCATTAACCTTTACAGTCTCTTGGAAGTAACGACGTGCAGCTTCTTCCATCTCTTCTCTCGACTTGTTTTCCGTGGGGTCAGATATGCCTATAGTCTCCAAGTTCCAAAGGTCGGTTATAGAAGCAGATTGAATGAACAGGGTAGTTGAATACAAAGCCAGGGAACTACCCTCTTCGTCTTTCAATTTACCAGTCACGGTCCAGCCAAGCGTTGTCCTCACAGCAACCAATCCTGATTCAAGCTTATGGGTTTCATTCAGCAAGAGACTCCTCGCAACATCAGCTCCTAGCAGGACTTCCACGTCGGATGGATTTGTTCCCACATCAGACAGCCATATCCTTTTTGCTTTCATTTCCTTCATCCAAGGTCCGAACTTCAACCTTGGAATCTTCCCACAGATTACCTTCTGGTCAATCAATTGCAACGTGGTATTAAAGGAACCATCACAACTGCTTACGTTCACATCATACAGGTGATGATCTTCTTCACGGGTCTCAGCGCCCCCAAACAACTTGTGGATCATCATCTCGGTCTTCAAAGGTTTATATCCCATTTCCTCAGCAGTCTTCCGTAAAATGTAGGATCTTTGTGATCCACTGTCTATTAGTGCTCGGACCATCTTCTCCTTTCCTTTATGTGTCAGTTTGATGCACAGCGTTTGTAGAAACACCTCCTTTGTGGCACTCTGAATGTTCATGGAGATATTGCTCTGCCTTTCCCTATCATCCTGTATTTTAGATTCAGGTTTCTCCTCGACCTTCTTTGTATTCAGTTTATGACACATGATCACAACGCGAGGACTAGTGCACAGTGGGCAACGAAGATGTGCCTTGCAATTTTTCACTCTGTGTCCTACCTTAAGACAAGCAAAACAACAGTTTTCTTTGGCCAGCTTGTTGCGCCTTTCCTCCAAACTCATTTGTTGAGCAAGGTGGCATTCCTTGCTCTCGTGGAATTTGCTACAAAACACACACTTTCTCTTCTTGCCTTCAAACTTGGCCGAAAACAAAGAATTCGCCGTTGGTAAATGTGTGTCGACATTTTTTCCTCTCACTCTCTCTTGTCTTTTCGTATCGGACAGACCAAAACCTGCCCGAGCAAAGGTTATCCTCTCTTCTCCCTCCACTTCACGTTTGAGGAAATTTAGAAGAGCCTCTAGCCTATCTTTCTGTTCACCAATCAACTCATCATTCGCTGATTGATTTCTGAGCCATGTCCTTAAAACATCTTCAGGCAAGCATGATTCCACGAGAGGGAACAACATGGACCCATACTTATCCCTTGTCACACCTATAGATTCTAGAGCTCTTAACTTGCTCTCTAATGTGTCATACAGTAGGCCTACAGCTATTCCTGATTTGTCATTGTTGTGCGACACATTCTGAATGACTAACCCAATCAGCTCCCTAACGTAGTACTCCGTCAGGAGATCTTCACGACCGAACCGATTCTTCATGCACTCTATAACCTTTGGATAGTTTTCAGCGGTAGCCGGGAAACTGTTCAGAAGTTCTCTGGCACGACTGTCAGGTTTGGTGCACTGAATCAGATATTGAAATTTATCTTCTGATTCTATGTCACTATCTTCATGGATTCTCTTAAACATGCTCCAGAATCCTAACCAATCTTTAACGTCCCCTCCAAACTTGGCTAGTTCCAACCTAGGAAGTTTCAAGTTTCTTTTAGCTGCAGATGAAGCTTCAGAAATGTGTTCTCTAACCACACCAACATTCTCATTAGAGCAAATATTCGTCATCTTTAACCTTACTTCATCTAAATTATCTCTATAAGTCTCAACTGCCCCGTACTCACGGCTGTAGACATCATCCTCTTCTTCTAATGCTAGTTCCAGTATTTTTTTCATCCAAAGGAGCAAGTTCAGCACTTAACCTCTCCAATTTCATCAGCATCTTCTGTGCCGATTCCAGGTCAACTATTTCGCTGGTTAAATGACGCATTACCTCATTATACGTCTTTGTGTAGGACGCTCGAATTGGCTTACGTTGTTTCACAAGCTTTTCCATTGTCGTGTAGGCTAGGCTATACCAAGATT
Organism: Meconema thalassinum; assembly: GCA_946902985.2. Taxonomy (NCBI): domain Eukaryota; kingdom Metazoa; phylum Arthropoda; class Insecta; order Orthoptera; family Tettigoniidae; genus Meconema; species Meconema thalassinum. Next base: position 344,438,215 of record OX336395.1, read on the forward strand.
TTCACACACAAAGAAATCTTACGTATCTTGCCGTAACTTCTCGTAATTTACGTATTAAATCACGTCGGGGTCACCATATGATTTGTTAAGGGACTAATTCACCGAATTAGTGTTAACCATTATGAATTTAACTATTTATTTCACTACACAACTATACAACAGACATATTCAAACATAGTACAACGAACAACAACTGCCACAGTCTTTTGTCACAAAGTCCAAACACCACAAGATGGCCCTCCAGCCAGCGGCCGCCATTTAGGGTCCAAAAACGACTTAGACTCTTTTAATCAGTTCCATAACAAACATGATATTTTGATGTTTTTTTTTCGTCCCATGCATTTTTGGTTTCAGGTGATAGACCATGCTTATTTATCTATATAACTAATGTTATAACGGGATTCCAAATGTTATTGCGGGCGAAGCCGCGGGTAACAGCTAGTACCTATATAAGAAGCTCCACAGTTGAGCAGCCAAGTGTAACGGCTTCCCTGACGGGTGCTTACCTTTCTCTACTATGTCTAAGATAGATTGATTGAATGGGCGCCAAGGTGCCAACATCAAGTTGAAACCTAAATTTATATTTATCAACACCTAGCTTGCGTAGAACACATGTAAAACTCTTCACACTCAGACCATGGTATGATGGAATCATTAACCCAGATACCATTTGCATTGGGAGAAGGAAGTTGTTTTATATCTAATGCTACCTACAGGAATCAAGGATTGCACTTTGTAAAAAATAAATGTAATACTCAAAAACAAGATAGTGGCAATATTAATAATAATAATAAAAATTATGGAGCTTAAAGAATTGATCATTACCACGCGCAAAGTATTTGAAATGGAGGTTGGATGAATTGATTGAATTTACGTTTATTTCCAAGCTTGAATTTACTGACTTTACGGTGACAAACAAGTTAAATAGAGAGAGTGCGTTTATGTCATTTCCGCTCACCATTTGAGAAGCTTTCTCCCACGTGCTAGATGTTCCCGTCGAGAATGATGCACAATGCTGATCGTCGCCATCGTCTTCGTTTCTTCTGCGTTGATACTTAATTGAAGTTGAAAATACTGTTTTGTGGTGGAACTAATTCCGTGAGCCACCATACACGGCATGCCAAGACACAACAGCGCGTGCAATCCCCATGACGATATAGTCAGTGGAGTATTCAGTTTTTAGATGTTCACCATGGAACGTAAGTAAAATTGTATGTCCGTTCGGTACAAAATTGTAACAAGAATAGTATCCCTCTTCACGGCGCGCTCTGACTATATCTCCGAGCCAAGCTACCCCCTCCAGCGTTCTACTTCCAGACTCCTGCCCGGTCGGCTTGACTAATCCGCGTGCGTCTACATAGAGTTGAATTCACCCGGCTATGGCCTGTTCTCCTCTTGATTGGCTGGGCGCCCCAAGCGCTCGTTCCCGCCAACAAAGTTCATTGCACTCGACCTGACGCTCCGTGCAGATTTCCGTTTTCTTCAAACTCGTAGTTCATACCACGTTTTCCAAGTTCGATTTCGACATCACTTATTGTTCACAAGACTATTCCTGTAGCCGTAATTCCCGATGACGCACAGCTCTCTCCTGCCTAACTGAATAAAAAGTTCTAACTCTCTGCAATCAAATAATTTGCTGTGTAATGGATATCGGAATAATCCGATTGATAGTGTTTTCGAAAATTAGAAAACCTATCTGTATTCGTAATAAAATTTAAAAAAAGGCTCCAAAATAAAATACGATATTAATGAAAATGAAAATCCACAGCCTGCTTCCAGTCTCCGACCGGGTCAGGAATGGAATGAATGAAGCCCCTATCTAGCGGCGAGGATATGAACTGTGCCGGCTGCCGAAGCCTGTCGCACTCCTCTGGGGCAATTATTAAATGAATGACAGATGAAATGAAATGATAGTGGAGAGTGTTGCTGGAATGAAATTGTGACAGGGAAAACCAGAGTGCCCGGAGAAAAACCTGTCTGCCTCCGTTTTGTCCAGCACAGATCTCACATGGAGTGACCGGGATTTGAACCACGGACCCAGCGGTGAGAGGCCGGCGTGCTGCCGCCTAAGCCACGGAGGCTACACGATATTAATAATAATAATAAATATAAATTGAATTAAATGAATTAAATTAACTAGGCCAAATAATTGCCGCGTTTACACAAACATTAATGATTCCTATCTGACTTATGTCAGTGGCGTAAAACCCTACGAAAAACATGTTACAGTGGTGGTGGTAGTGGGGGTGATAAGTAGTAGTCTACAGTATAATTGACGTAACGTTCAGGTCATTTTTCCGTAATGATTATGATAATAATGATAATGGAAACGGCTATTTACTAACTACAGTATGGACACATGTAATTTACAATCGAATTGAAAAATATGATTAGAAAGAGAAGCCAGTGAACTAAAAGACACGGCCTAGGGCCTATATCTCATTGGCTGTTAGAAAAATAGACACCAATAGCGTCGTCTTTTGTCGCATAGAGCCGTAGGAAAATATGCGGAGCACTTTGGAAAACTTCGGCTGTTCCGAGATCCTAAAGTAGCAAAAGTGTCATTTATCGTCACATAGCACTCAACGATAAGGTTCGGAGTAAATGAAAGTAAATTTCAAATCACCAACGCTTATTGCAGCTGATAACCTCAATGTACTGCACCAACACCATCGCACTTATACAGAGGCATAATATTTTCAAGATGATAACTGTTATGGGGGCTTCATTCATTCCATTCCTGACCCGGTCGGAGACTGGAAGCAGGCTGTGGATTTTCATTTTCAACTGTTCTAAGGGCCTAAAAATCTTTTTGCACTTATTAGTCCCCGTGACTGCCATTTATAAGCAGCGCAAGATGTAACTATTTTCACAATTCTGCACCAGAACACCGGTAGGGGTAAGGTGTTGCAGCCCGCATTGCCAACCAACAATAGACTTATTAAAATATTCTTACAGTTACACTACTACGGACATGAATAGTTCTAGCGCCTTAAAACGTGGTTTTTAAGTTCCATTTGTCTGTTATTCTAAATATAAGGAATGGAGAGGGTTGTCCAAAACATCAAGTGGACAGTGTTACCAGCAGGGTTTCAAAGAGTAAGTACGTAAAATTCGGTGCAATTTGGTGAAACGGTGTAAATTTGTCCTAAGGGGCCTAAATGCAGGGAATAGAGTGGTCTGTCCGAAATCTCATGTAGACAGTGTTAGCCTACTCGTCGGGTTCCAAAGGGTAAGTATGTAAAATTTGGTTCAGATCGGTGAAACAGTGCAGATTTGTGCCAAAGGGCTTAAATGCGGGGAATGGAGTGACCTGTCTAAAATTTCAAGCATACAGTGTTACTCGTCGGGATTCAAAGGGTAGGCTAAGTTTTAGATGGGTGAAACGGTGTAGATTTGTACTAAAGGGCCTAAATGCAGGGAATGGGGTGGAGTGGTCTGTCCGAAATTTCAAGCAGACAGTGTGACTCGTCGGGTCCCAAAGGGTAAGTATACACATTTTGTTTCAGATCGGTGAAACGATATAGATTTGTGCGAAAGGGCCTAAATGCAGGGAATGGAGTGGTATGTCCGAAATTTCAAGCAGACAGTGCGACTCGTCGGGTCCCAAAGGGTAAGTATACACATTTTGTTTCAGATCGGTGAAACGGTGTAGATTTGTCCCAACGGGCCTAAATGCAGGGAATGGAGTGGTCTGTCCGAAATTTAAAGTGGACAGTGATACTCGTTGGGTTCCAAAGAGTAAGTATACAAATTTTGGGCTTGTGGTATCCTTTCAAGTCTTCTCAAAGTATCCTCATCTTCTTGTATGAGCATTACTGGTAAAATCCGAAGAGCCTGCTTAACAAATCAGCCCCCTAATTAGCTTTTCCTGCTCTATGTTCATTGGTCACGTTGAACTGTTGCTCGAATAGTGCCCATCTCGTGATCCTGTCACTGGCAAAATTTGTTTTAAGTATAAATTCCAGAGCGTGATGATCCGTTCTGACTATCACTGAATGTGCAATAAGTAACTTCTTCCAGGATTCCTCATCATGCGATTGATGTTTGAATACGACACCTACACAATAATCTTCATGTAATAGTACATGACATGTATAACAATCCAACATGGCGACCATCTGAAATATTTAGACGGTTCTCAATATCTACGAATCTATTACAGCAATCAAACTGAAACTGTGTGTGTTGATAGAGGCAATTCACATAAGTACGATATAAGAAAATAGGCTGTATAGTTCTCCACGGAACTTCGTTTGTTTTTGTGTTTGTTTTCTACTTTTGCTTTTTGTTTTTGAATTTTGCTTTGCGTTTTTTTTCTGTTTGTTATTTTGTTTGTTGTTCTGCTTTTGCTTTTGTATGTGTAATATCTTTCCTCTCGGTTGCTGAATATATTTTATGGGAGTGATTTTGGAAAAGGGACGGAAATGTGTTACAGGAAACAATGAGCGCGCGTGGTGGCGGAGATTGGTACCATGACGTACTGTCGGCCAACCACTGATCTCTATACATGGATGGCTGGTAGCTAAGGCAGCAGTAAGACGATGACAGGTAACCGCTGCCAAAGTCGACGTCACTTTCGCTCCGTTGCTAAGCAACTGGAGCAATACAACATGGCTCCCTTGTAGCTTGTTTCGTCGTTGAGCCGTCATTATTTCCTATTTGTGTCGTATAAAACTGCACATGCATGGATGTCCAGAGGCAAGAAAGCATAGAACAGCATATTTTCCACAGTAATTCAACATAGTTGTCCAATCCTATCCTAGCTTAAGTATTCAGTCACTAAAACTGACATGAAAATATCCAAGGCAGCATAAAACTGCATCTTTCAACAGTAAGCGGCTGTATTCTGGTGTTAGATTTTACCCTCTCCAACACCTTATTATACATTTGTAAAATGCATCACATAAAGTAATCGATGCATACATGTATGGTACACTCAAGTTAGTACAGTTTGATCAGTGATTTGCCATCTGGAGGGGAGAGGGGAATATTATTCCACTATTCCACAAATTGTAATCTCCAAGGCTGTAAATTGGTCTGTATAACTATGTTCCAATCCAAACAATGGGAATGAGGGTGCTGAAGAGTGGGTAAAAGATAATTAGGTTATTCGCCCATGGAGTAAGGAAATAAAAATATTGGGCAATGATATAGAAATTTACACCATTCTTGGTATAAAATATGAATTACTTACCACAAGCCTCCAATTTAACCAGCTAGCTAACTCACTGTAAAGGTACCGGTACAGTATGATTGGGATGATCTCTCTGTCAGCCTTACTAACGCAGAGGTAACCAGATTATACCAATGGTTTGAGTTAAGCAATAAATTTAATGAGGTAGGCCTATACAAACAAAAACATTATCTAGAAAATATGTATGCTACCCACCCCTTCATTATTAAAATTCATTACTTGACCAACAGAACTACATAAAATCAGCCTACATTGCTGTTAGGGGCTAATGGCCTCAATAACCACCAACACCCAACACCACCTACCTGCCATTTGGTACCGTATTACATAATTCACCACAACCTGTGATAAAATGACCTGTTACAACTCCAATTAAACTCAGTTGCTCAATAACAAAAAGGCCTATTGTGAGGGGCGAAAAACACATCCACACTTCTACAGGAGCTTGTAAGTTGAATCGCAGGGGAGTAACCTACTTCCCAATAATATACCAGTACTTCTGATATCCATAAAGATCTTTGATATAAACATAGCATTTAAGTATTAAGCCTTGATATTTTGAATAGCAATATAGTTTTATTATAACTCATAATAAATGTACAATACTGTAGCATTCCATAACTTCATTGAACTAGCCTAGTTTTACTGTCCAATGTTTTAAAAATTGTCCAAATAAGTAGCCTAAAGCACAAGAAACTGACTAAGTACACACATAAGTTATTATATTTCCACTTTTATTGATAACTTTATAGCACCACTGACTTTTTCACTAACGATTAAAACATTTTCTAACAATCTTGACATAATGCCATGATAGCCTGGTTTGCCATTATCCTCATCACCTCATTTCTTGACACCACTGACTTTTTCACCAAAACTTCCCTGACAATCAAAACAAGACTTGCCACTCCATCACTTCAGAAATACGTAAGCAGTATTCATTGGCTTGAATAATGTCACTGTACGGTACAGTACATACTGAATCTTCGTTGCAGGGTGTAGGCCTAGGCTACTGGTAGGCCTACATTATAATTGTTTTCTGAAAGTGCAAAAAATAAAATATTTAGGCAGAAATTTTCAGTCTGGGATAGGCCTAATTGTTATTTGTAAACACAAATCACCGCTTAAATAAATTAAGTGAAAAATCACCACTCAGAAAAGTTGTAGGAGAAAATGTATTGCTGACAGTGAATCAGCTGTAAGGTTATGTAGGTTGTCCTTTATAACAGTACAAACCATATTTAATTACAACTACACTACCCACATGAACCAACTTTTGTGACATATATGTCCTAAATATCTATCTATATTAGATAGGCTATACTGTATCCACTAAATGATGTTATAAATAAGTATTTGTAATTTGTAGTACCCGCATGCAATTCTTGCCTCAGGAGTGAGGTCAACTTTATTCATACTAGCTCGCAAAATTCTCGTACTTTATCCATAAAATTTCCCTTCTATTTCGTAGCTCCAACACTGTATATGATCTTCACGGGAGGCGTTTGCCTTATTTCACGCAAATTACACCGTTTTATCCACAAAATTCAAGACACTGCGCAGCGTTAATGCAGCTTCCTATGTATAAAAAAAACCTAGCAACCAGTTGTTTGGGTCCAATGTGGCTGCGCCCATGCGGTTGCTAGGCGCGTCACTTCGGCAGCGTATAGCAAGATGGCAGCGAGCGCATGGTGCAATATTGCGAATCCGGCTCTGTGATTGGTTACTGGTAGTTTGATGTTATAGCCTACATGTATTTATACCAGCAGTAAATATTTTGTGTTTCCTGTAGTTGTAAAATGGGCTGAATTTGGTTATTTAAAGCGTAAAATCTTAGTTTTAAGAACCGATTTGGTGACCCATCATCCCAGGCAAGCCGGTAATACCTTTACATCTCAGGCAGATAGGTCACTTAGCCGTAATTTAGAAGTTATTGTGGAGTTAAGTATACAAATGCGGTGGTGCTGAACCAGACGTGATCGGGCTAGGCTATTGCGTGTTTAAATTTGATCCCATTTCAGGATTTTTCGGTTCTGGGTGCGAATAGTTCGCTTAATAGTTGTAAAACGGTGGGGTGAGTATATTTTGAGTAGGTTTTTAGTTGTGTTAAGTTTTGTGGAGCTGAGGAGTGAAATTGGTTTGGCTTAAAGTAATTTTTTGGCTTTGATCTACTTCCCGTTATTATTAAGTTTATTGTGCTGCTAGCGTGATTAAATGCTGTAGTATTTGATGTAGAGTGCTGGGATTACTTGGGGGAAGTGTTGGTTATTTCATGGAAACAGGAATCCATTACCAAGCACCGATTACGATATGTCGAATCTAGGCCTGTATAGTGAGCTACGTTTATAGGTACATCATTTGAAAAATGCAAAATTTCGTGGCATATATACATGTATACCGTATATACAATTTACAAGAATGTTTCCAGAAATTGTTTTTCACTCGTTACTCTGTTACTGATCGCTAATTGCGTGTACTCAGCACCTAAGTTGATATTTGTCAGCCGTTATTACACATTCATTTTTATTGATATTCCAGAGATTTACTGACCTCGGAATGACGTGTCAGTGATCCCAATGCCCTTATGCTATGAGTGAACATATCTCTATATTTTATTTGCTCCAAAGCACCATTAATTACGACTTAAAATTGACTAGATTACCATTGCTTCCCCATAAGGAGAGCTCGAGAATGGGTACGCCAACATGGCGGACCGCGCGCTAAACCTGGCGTACTTTCTCGTGCAGCGGAGAGCTGCCATCAGCGATCAGTGCGGCCAACATACAAGAAACAATGAGCGCGCGCGGTGGCGGAGATTTGTACCACGACGTACTGTCGGCCAACATAGTGTTGTCTTTCGGTTGCTGGATATTTTTTGTGGGAGTGGTTTTGCAAAAGGGACTGAAATGTGTAACAGGAAACCAGGGAAGCGCGCGCTATTAGATTTGACCAGTGAGCGCGCGCGGTGGCGGAGAGATGGCTGTAAGATGGTGCCAACCCATTTTGAATGAGGTGACGACCGCTCTTTTCCTATAGCCCCCTTAATTTAACCAAATGACCCAAAATTAATAGGTCATCGGCTTTGTAATACCTCGCGAACCAATAATGCTAGGGACTTGTATGAGGTGTCCTAGGACTCGAGGTGACACCCCCTGTTTTCCTATAGCCCCCTTAATTTAACCAAAGAACCCCAAACTAATAGGTCATAGGCTTTTTAATATTTCGCGAACCAATAATGCTAGGGAGGTGTATGAGGTGTTGTAGAACTCGGGGTGACGCCCCTTTTTTTCATGATTTTGTGATTTGCAGGGATGGGTAAATCCAGAGCAGAATATATGCAAAATTATCGACAAAAGAAACGTGAGAAAAAATTAACAACTGGAGGAGTACAGCCGAAAAAAATAGACTTCACATATATTTCATCTCAATTTCATAGTAGGGTAACATGTCAAATGTTACACATCATATGCGACTACTGTAAAGCTTGTAATTTTGTTTTACGTTTTCGGTTTTCTGCTTTTGCTATTCTCTTTGTGTTTCTGGGTTTGTTTTCTTCTTTTGCTTTTTGTTTTCTGGTTTGGTCATGTATTTGTTTTTGCTTTTGGCTTTGTGTGGGGGCAAAATAAGATTAATTAGTTATTGCCCCCCTGGGGGGGGGGGGGGGGGAGGCAAAATAAGACAATCAATGAAAGCAAACCTACCCGATAGCATCTGATACGTTTTATCTGCACCCCTCAATGTGCCTGACACTAAATATTTTACACAAATAAAAATAAATGTACGCAAATTATGAACGTACATAAACCAATCGTTTAGCAACAATCCGATTTTTTTTAAATAAAAACAATCAAATAACTTTTTTTTTAATTATTTGGCTCTGGGGTGGGAATTGACCCCCGTAGTTACGCCGCTGTTGCAGAAGGTATTTATGGCTAATATCAGTAGTCTCGTCTCCTCAACTGTTACCAAAATACCTCTTACCTCTTAATTCTGCTGGCAAACGTTGTCAGCATATCACGAACATAACCTCACCGTTATAACAATAGCACTGTTATATTTACGAACACCACACAGACACACATATTGTATTTGTTAGAACTTCCGCGTGGAAAGACTTTCCAGTTGGATGCTCCTTACGTAAGACGTCAGATGTATACAATAGCGTGTTAGGTTAATGAATGTTGAGTGAATGGCGAAATGGACTTGAGCCATTTTATCAACGGTTTGAAAGGTTACATCAAATTAATTATTTAGCCTACAATGACTTGGCATGGCTCGCCTTTCAGTTCCTCAATATTGATCAAACTTCGTGCTAAATGGAATGTAGCTCTGATCAAAGATTAACACCTTTCAAATGGTAAGACTATTAGTTCCTTCCTTGCTCTTTGGCCAGGCGATGTGTCAGAGAGGTTATAAACTACTACCGGTACAGTCATGGCCTTCTCGATTTATTTTTATTTTAAGAAGGCCGTGATAAAGAACACGATTGGTTGGAAAGCAGCTGAGGTTCATGTGTGTTCAAGCGAAAACGAAAACCAATGGAAGGATATTAACTATTTAAGCAAGAAAAGCATGAAGTTGGCAGTCAATGTCTGAACTGCTCTATCATAATGTTCTTTTAACGACTCTTTCGAGTTGCAAAAACGTAGAACTAAAATACAAAGAAAACTTAAGAATGCACGGAATGAAAAATACATCTGTCACGTAAAGCGAACACAGGCACTCAGTTTGGAGAGTTCGTATGTGCTAAAAATTTTGATTCCAGTTGGCCCAGTTTCAGAATTAACACGCATCTTATAACTGGCAATAGTATCCGGCTTCGCCCGAATTATTAATCCCCCTGCCCCCCTTTGGAATCCCTGGCATTAAAAATGTCTTCTGTGTCATTATTATTTAGGTAATTAACCGTTTATAGTGATACCAGCAAAATACGGTCTGGTGTGCTAGAACGTGCTCTTGAGCTCCTTGACCTTGAGTGAGATCTTGTTATCATTTCATTAATGGAGGAGGTTAGCTATTTGAGCTTCTAGACATGAAAATCTATCTGTCGGTATTGCTTCATGAGATGGAACTTGAGGGGTAAGTTGAGTGGTTTGAGAGCTGTAAACAGACTGTCCTGGGGGTCGAAAATTCTATTATCTTGTCAGCCATAGTAGCCAGACTGTCCAAACTGTCATTACTAGACGTTAAAATAGAACGTACTGTGACCGGCAGGCGCTGGATGAACATAGTGCGTAAAGAATCATCTTGGACTTGTGTACCAGCCAAGCTACGCATCTCTCTCAAAAGCTGAGAAGGTTTTTTTCCCCCCTAGATCTAATTCTGTGAGCAGTTTATTTACTTGTCTTCCTTCAGACTCCTCAAACTCCTGTATAAGCAGTTTCTTCAAATCCGTGAATGGGGAAGATGAGATAGGTCTACTCAAAAAATCAGAAATCAGTTCTGCTACGTCTGCTTCTAAAGAACCTAGTACATGGCTAAATTTAGTTAGTTCTGCTGTAATACCTGCCGTAAAAAAAACTGTGCGTCAATTTGCATAAACCACACTTTGATGTTTTTTTGCCAAATCGGCGGTATCTTAACTGCAACACGAGCTATCTCCGTGTTATCACTGGCACTATTATTTTGAGATTGCGACCCACCTGAATTTCCTGCGCTGTCGTTTGACATCGTAAATCACGTCGGGAGTCACCAATTGTAGAAGGAGTGCGATCTAAGGGTTTCAGTATATAATAGAATAGGCCAACAGTGGATGTGCTAGATTCTTGTTTATTTTAACAACACAGAAGAACAAAGAGAAAAAACCAAAGAATATAACATGAGACATGTACCTAAGTGGCACTATTAACTGCCACCTACCTAGGTAGCGCTAGTGTCCAGGCACTAGTACCCACCACATACTTAGGTGGCGCTAGCTCCTGTGGGCACCCCAGTTGCCCCACATCCGACTTGACCGTAGAAATCCATGGTAAAACTTGACGAGAGCTACTTTATGGGAGCAAATTCTTAAAAGTACTGAAATTAACCAAAATACCTGAATTAATAGCCGGGAAAATATATGGAGATGACGCAGTAATAGAATGTTTACAGCTCCGCTGTCCGTGACCCGCCCAACCGCCCCAAAATATGATCACGACTTATATAGATAAAATTCCAGCTGAATCAGCCATTTTTGGCAACACGTACAGTATTGCTAACCCCCACGCATTTGAGGTTCACAGGAGGTGTTCAGTTCGATGTCCGTTCACTACAATGCAACTCTCTGCCTTGAAAGTAGGCCAGACACCGTAGTACGTAACCAGAGATCAGAGTAACGTACACTAAATCTACACAACTGACCTTGGTTGATGGAGCGGTGTTCACATTCACAACCAGACTTCCGTTTTATATATTCCTTGTGATGTATCAGTGTGAACTACGACCATCCCATCCCGCTAAGGCGTAGTCAGGTGAGCTTGCCAACTAGAGTATTTCCCAGTATTTACAGTATAGATGTCTCCACTGATACTCGATAACCAAACAGTTATCCAGGCTTGGGACCGGCACAGAGTTGAGTTGGGTTTATCTACGAGTCTGCACCTCCTATAAACAAGTGTTATGATCTGAGAAAGTAGGTGATGTAGGACCGATGTTTATTAGACATTTTATTCATGTTTGGATCCATGTGTTTGGAGTTTCGCTGTCACGTCGGCGTTTCTGAATTGCGTCTGGGACCTGCCGTCCGTGCGACTTTTAGGCTTACGCTGAGGCGGTTGCTAGTAAATAAATAAATAAATAAATAAATAAATAAATAAGGACGCGTTTCCTTCGTTTGTTTACTGTCTGTTTTCCAAGTGGATTTAATGTTTCACCATTTATCATTATAAGTGGGTCTATTTCCTTTGCTTTATAAATTTGAGTTGACGAATAGGTTACACACTGTTGTTTCAATGGAGGGTCTTGGATATCCTGGTCATTTAGCCTCGTGTACTTGGGTGTTTGTAGAATTTGTCTGTTAACCAGTGTTACTGTGGTGTCTGTATTTGCAATTCAGGTGAAGATTGGGAAGGAGCCTTACGTTAGAAACAATTTGCCCTGGAGCGAATCCCCTTCCAGCCCTCAGACCATAATTGCATTTCTTGACAGAGCCGGGGATCTCAAGGGTGAGTGTAGGACAAGACAGATGCACTGCTCTCAGGTTTGTGCGCGCCGAATATACACGAAAATCAGTGAATGATCCAGCAAATGGCAACGTTGTGGCGATACGCTTGATTGAGTGTGCGTGGTGCCTCACCTCTCTCCAACGCCTGAGGGAGTGAGCAGAAATAGTACAGGCCAGGTGTGTGGCAAGCCTCTTGACAAGGCGGCACTGGATCCAGGGCCGTATAGAGCGACCGCGGGGCCCAGGACTACAACTTCCGGGACCCTTATTATTTATTCGTCCCATAACGTTAACCTAGGGTTGTCAGATTTCAAGAAGGGAAAAACGGAACACACGTCCCAAAACATTGGTTTTTAAAAATCAAGGTTGTTTAATGTTTTAATAAATAATACACATAGCCTATAAATAATATTTACATAATCAAATACACAAAATTAAAACTAGATATTGTTGACATCATATAGGCCTCTGACACCAGCAACTTACACATGCTTTTCATTTGAACGACCCTTTGCAAGGATTTGTATTTGTAAGAACCTTCTGATAACATTCACTGCAATTTTCGTCATAATTGTAATATGTGAGCAATTCTTGTTTTATCAAACTAATGGAGCTTCTGTTTCTATCATCTCTCCATTTGATATTCATGACAGAAAAACTCTCTCCGTAAAAGCATTGGAGGGGAAACTTCACAAGGACTAAGATATTCCTTAATGTTGTTGCCCCTAATAAATCTATATCATGTTCCCATCTACCTGACACAGACATAGAAATCATGTTCTCTTTCAAACTTGCACCTGTATCACCAGAAATCAAGCTAGATATACAAGCAGTTCTGAAGCGGGACATCTGAACATTGGTGCGAAATTGAATATATTATCAAATTAATATTTCGCTTTCCGTTAAACATTAAAACGGAACGCTGAATAAAACAAGAAAAAAAACGGAACGTCTGGCAACCCTACTATAACCTGGAAGTATTAACCCCCTCCCCTAAAAAACCTTTATAATTTACGAGTATAGGCTATCTAATTACATATGAGTTTTCTTGCTCTTGCCGTTGTTCAGAGACAGCTTCGGTGGCGTAGTGGATAGCATGCTGAGCTCCTATGCCCGGCCGAAGTTGTCGGATGTTTTAAGAGCGTTAAAAATCATTCAGTATGCCTTCCTTCGGAGGGGAAGTAAAGCTAAAATTTGTAGGTTAGATTTGATAACTCTATATTAGTTCCAACGTTCGTCGCCAGGTGCTGGTTGCGATGGCATCTAGTAGCCAAGTTCGCAGCTACGTGTCGTTGACGGCAACATTTGGTAGGAAAAGTAGGAACTACTTGAAAATTGATCGTCTACAGTGGCAACACTCGCCTAGTCATCGCCCTTTTACAAGTAGGTCTTGCAGTAGGCTACATCTTCCATTCCGTCCTACCGGTCTGAATATCTGTAAGTTTTCATTCATTCATTCATACTAATTTATAGTTTTCTAGTAAGTGGCGTTAATAACTTTGTTATAGAGTTGCTATATCAGAGCGTAGTGGCTAGAATTCATGGCTGTCAACGTGGTGGCCCGGGTTCGATTCCCGGCTCTGCCAAGAATTTTTGAATTCTAGTCTCAAGGTTGAAATGGGGTACACTCAGCCTCGTGAGGCAAAACTGAGAAGAGGTGGGTTCTATTCCTATCTCAGCCATCCTGGAAGTGGTTTTCTGTGGTTTCCCACTTCAACTCCAGCTAAATTCCAGGATGGTACATAACATAAAGCCACGGACGCTTCCTACCCAAATCCAACCTCAATTACAAATACACACACTAGTACATATACTAAAATAACACAGGCTATCAGACAAATTCTACTCACTCCCAAGTACACGGGGATACATGGCCACGATGTCAGAAAGCCCCTAAAGAATCAAAGACAGCAACATCTATATCAGAAAGCTAGTGAGATGGTGCACTTCTTGTAATAAAATGAACTGAAGGACTAACTTCCACTTTGGCTTGAATGCATTGCCTTGGAAGACCCCGCAACGTAACTGGGCGCGTTAAATTACGCACCACATCTGCAATGGGAAGCTGCAGCTGGTCTGGAGATTGAAGGTTCGAATCCCGACGCTGATAGCCGCCGCCCCGAGTGTGGTTCTACCGTTCCTTTTCCAGTCAAATATGGTACTATATTTAAAGTCCATGGACACCTACCCCTATCCTAAACCCAAATAACTACAATTGCACACACTACAATAGTCAGCACAATAATACAGGTTATACTACCTAATCACCATTCACCCTGATATATGTAGTACATGAAACTTGTGACTAAGATTCCGTAGCGCCTAAAATGAATCACAAGTTCATTCATTTATTAAATTATTTGCAAATGGGGAATTCCTCGCTAGCAAATTACAGAAAATTACCAACAATAGTATCAAACACACTTAATTATACACAACTAGATCTATGAACACCGGTTATCAGACAGAGACTGGCTATTAGAGTATTCAATCATGCTATCTTCTCGCATCAGATCTCTTTGCTGTTGGACTGCCCCTTGATACCGAAAAGGAACAGGATATCTATGTCCAACGAACACAGAATAATTATGCACGTTTAACGTTCGAAGTAGCTCGAAATAATTTTGATAATGCTCAATGTTTAGGTTAGAGTTGCTCTGTATAGCCATCTCACTTCTGTCTAATGTATTCCAAACGCATATTAAAACTTACGCCATCTCTGCAGCTTTCGTATACTGATAATTCTGCCTTCCGTCCATTTCATGTTAATGTTCATTGTGAATATCTGTAGAGTTGATATCTCACTGATATGAGTTGCCTCAATGTTCATAAACACACGCAGCTTATTAAATATCAATGGCTTCAATACAGTGCTAATAATGTTCGTCTCACTTCACATAAATGTGCTGCTCGCCTCGCCAGTATACGAAATGTTATGGACTGAACGATCTAGTATCAGACGTAGATTCTCTTATGAATACACTCGTATAAAACACTGTTACAAACGTCAAAACCCAATTCCCGACTACACAATCCTCCTTATTTACCTTAATACAGCCGAAATGAAACCATTTCTCACTTAGTGCAATTTTGCATACGTCCCCCTTAAATTGCATTTTGTGACAATTTTGAATCTAAATTACATTTTGTAAGTATTTTCTATCTTAATTGCATTTTGTAAATATTGTCAATTCAAATAAAAGTACAGTAAGTATGTAGTTAGTTTTAGTTGTAAGTACGTAGTTAGTTTGTCTATTAGATATATGTCATTGTTCTATTAGACTGTGGTGTGTGAGTGTGTCTGGTAGCAGTTGCATTGTTTATTAGTTATAGTTCATTGTTTCAGTAGACTGTGATGTGTGAGGGTGCATGTGAGTGTGCCTGTTGACAGACTGTTTTAGTGGTAGTATTTGTTGTTGGTGGAACTTAAGTTTTTTGTTAGTAGAGTTTTGGTATTTAATTGTTAGTATGGTAGAAGGTTAGTATTTTTGTTAGTAGAATTGCTCTTTACTTATTCTGAAAGGGAGTAGCAGCCTTTAAGAATAAATCAATTCTTTACTAGTCTTATAGACGGTTAAGATATTTATAATATAAGCCAATAATGGCTACACTGCGTCCTGCTGCACGGCTGAAAGCAACGGGAAACTACAGCCGTATGCTATTCCCGAGGATATGCACCTCTCTATGCATAATTACATGTGATGATGGCCTCCTCCCTTGTAAAATTTCAATCCGGAGGTAAACTAGTCCCCCGTTCGGATCTCCGGGTGGGGACTACTCGAGAGGGGGTTAACATCACAGAAGTGACAAAGAGGAAATCTGACATTCTACGGATCGGAGCGTGGAATGTTAGAAGTCTGCTAGGAAGTGGAAGGTTAGAAAACTTAGAAAGGGAAATGGATAGGTTGAGGTTGGATTTGGTTGGGATTAGTGAAATGCGCTGGCAGGAAGAACAGGACTTTTGGTCAGGAGACTATAGGGTCATTAGCACTAAATCAAACAATGGCCAAGCAGGGGTTGGCCTCATATTGAGTAGGAAACTTGGACAGCGGGTGGAATATTATGAGCAATATAGTGAACGGATTATTGTAGCAAAAATCAATACAAAACCTACCTGCACTACAGTGGTACAAGTCTATATGCCTACCAGTCAAGCTGATGATGAGGATGTTGAAAAGGTCTACGAAGAAATAGACGAAATTCTGAGGTATATCAAGGGTGATGAAAATGTTATAGTAATGGGAGATTGGAATGCTGTGGTAGGAAAAGGGAGAGAAGGGAAGATAGTAGGAGATTTCGGATTAGGTGAAAGGAATGATCGAGGAAGCAGGCTGGTAGAATTCTGCACCGAGCATGAATTGGTCATAGCTAACACCTTATTCAATAACCACAATAGAAGAATATACACATGGATGAGACCAGGAGATACAGGGCGTTACCAAATCGACTTCATTATGGTCAAGCAGAGGTTTCGAAACCAGATTTTGGATTGTAAAACATATCCTGGTGCTGACATAAACTCTGATCACAATCTGGTTGTAATGAAATGCAGATTAAAGTTGAAGAAACTGAAGAAAAGTCAAAAGCCAAAAAGGTGGGCAATGGACAGACTGAAAGAGAAGGATGTAAACGAAAGATTCAAGAAGAGTATAAAGGAAGGACTAATGAAAAACCCTAAACAAACTTCAATTGCAGACGAATGGGCACTTTTGAAGAATGAAATAACAAAATCCGCAGAAGAAAACATTGGTAGGAAAGAAAGAATAGGTAGAAAACCGTGGATCACTCAGGATATACTAGAATTGATGGATGAAAGGCGGAAACACAAGAATCTAAGAGATGAAAAGGGGAAAGCAGAATACAGACGTCTGAGAAATGAGGTTAACAAGAAGTGCAAGGAAGCGAAAGAAGAATGGTTGAAAGAGAAATGTGCAGGTATAGAAAATTGTCTGAAATTAGGAAAAGTAGACACAGCTTATCGAAGGATTAAGAATACTTTTGGGGAAAAGAAGACTAAGTGCTGTAATATTAAGGACACAAATGGAAAGCCTCTAACAGATAGGGAAGAAAAGGTTGAGAGATGGAAAGCTTACATAGAGAGTTTGTATAAGGGAAAGGAGATTGAGAATCATGTAATGGAAAGGGAGGAGGAAATTGATGAGGATGCGAAAAGAGATTTAATATTGAGATCAGAATTTGATAGAGCTTTGGAAGACTTAAGCAGGAACAAAGCACCAGGCATAGATGATATACCTATTGAGTTGCTACGCTGCATAGGAGATGAAGGTCTGATCAGGTTATTTCACTTGGTGTGTAGGATTTATGAGACAGGTGAGGTACCCCCTGATTTCAAGAAGAATGTAATCATCCCTATACCAAAGAAAGTGGGAGCTGACAGATGTGAAGATTACCGTACAATCAGCTTGATTACTCATGCTTCAAAGATCCTGTCTAGAATAATTTACAAGAGGATTGAAAGCCAGATAGAAACGGAGTTGGGTGAAGACCAGTTTGGTTTCAGGAGAAATGTAGGAACAAGGGAAGCTGTACTAAGTCTTAGGCTGATTTTAGAAGGTAGAATAAGGAAAGATAAGAGAACGTTCAAGGCTTTTGTATACTTAGAAAAGGCTTTTGATAACGTTGATTGGACTAAATTGTTTGACATTTTGAAATCAATTGGAATAAAGTACAGGGATAGGAGGGTGATATACAATTTGTACAGAAACCAGACAGCAGTCATTCGAGTTGAAGGACATGAGAGAGAAGCTGGTATTCAGAAAGGTGTAAGGCAAGGCTGCAACTTATCACCCATACTTTTCAATCTTTACATTGAACAAGCAATGAAGGAAATTAGAGAAAAATTTAAAGTGGGAGTGAAGATTCAAGGGGAAATAATTTCAACTCTGAGATTTGCTGATGACATCGTCATCTTGGCCGACAAGCCTGAGGATTTGAATGAGTTTTTGAATGGTATGGACTCCGTCTTACGGAAAGAATTCATGATGAAAATAAATAAATGTAAAACAAAAATACTGGAATGCAGCCGAAATAAATCAGAAACCTCTATGGAGATCAAATTGGCAGGTGAAAAGCTGAAGGAAGTAGGAGACTTCTGTTACTTAGGAAGCAGAATAACCAGTGATGGACGAAGCAAAGAGGATATTAAAAGTAGGTTGGCTCAGGCAAAGAAAGCATTTCTACAAAAAAGGAATCTGCTGACATCGAATATAGATTTAGGTATTAGGAAGTCATTTTTGAAAGCCTTTGTCTGGAGCGTGGCGCTCTATGGAAGTGAAACTTGGACTATTGGTGCAGCAGAAAAGAGGAGAATTGAAGCATTTGAAATGTGGTGTTACAGAAGAATGATGAAGATCAGATGGGTAGATAGGGTTACAAACAAAGAGGTATTAAGACGAGTGGGAGAGGAGAGATGTTTCTGGCGACTGCTAATGAAGAGAAGAGATAGGTTGGTAGGACACATACTAAGACACCCAGGAATAGCAAGCTTAGTTATGGAAGGAAGGGTCGAGGACAAAAACTGTAGGGGTAGACCAAGGTTAGAATATGTTAAACAGATTGCCTCCGATGTAGGGTGTCGGAGCTATGTAGAGATGAAACGATTAGCTCAGGACAGGGAGGCATGGAGAGCTGCATCAAACCAGTCAAAAGACTGAAGACTCAAACAACAACACAGTCCTTACCTGAATCACAGACAACACACACCCAAAGTACACGGGGCTACATGACCGCGTTGTCGCAGCCCCTAAACTGAGGAACCAACCAAACAAACATAAGAAAACATGATCCGAAATACCAAAAACGTAAGAAGTTATTATGTCATTCAGATACTGTATGTTAAAATATGGCTGTTCTGGTCATATTATTGTTTTGGAAAATCGTACTCCAAGTTGACAGTGGTCTGTCAAAATTATTTCGTAGATAAAAGTTTGGACACACCCTGTGTGAGAATGGAATAAGATAAATCAATGTTTTATGCGTTAAATAAAACAAAATAATCCGCACACTGTATGGTCCACAATTAACTGGCCTGTAAAAATTAGATAAGGGGAAAAATTAATGTAAACGTAGCATGTAAAATGAAGAAAAAATGGGTCCATGACTAGGGGTAGATGACCTCGTAGTTCCGCCCCTTAAAACAACAATAACTAACTGGGTCCATGGCTACACTACTGTCTATGATTAGCGTGCACACTATAAGAGCAATGTGCAATCACATCACATCCCTGAAACTAGCAACGTCGATGAGACTCTTCGAAACGACAATCGCTACATATGGGATTGAACTCATATGGGATACATTGAAAATCAGTGATTTAGAAAAGCTAGAAAACGTGAAAGTACGCTTCATCAAACGGGCCGCAGGAGCAAGCAAATAGAATGGCATACATTCTAGCAAAAGAAACGTTTTTCCTCGAGGATATAAGGCTCAAGGAATTCCTACCAAGTACACGCGCTTATACAGAAGTAACAGAAGGAGAAAGAGATAGATAATGGATATTTTGGAACAAATGCCATGTTAAATAGACAATGGACCAACACCAATCAAACACAAAGGTACTCAACCGTAGAGCTCGCGATTCATGGTTTCCACCATAAAATGTGTATCACCAAGCAGATAACATCTCACGAACGTGGCCGCAAAAGTGAAGACCCGCAATAGCATCATTCAGAAGCTTGTTGGTACCTCCTGGGGTTCAAACTTTACGATCAACTGCTCTGGCACTGTCATACTCCGTTGCTGAATACTGCTGCCCATCTTGGCTAAACAGTGTCCACTCCAAGAAGATGTGCAACTTAAGCAGACAATGCGACTGATTACGAGCTGCATACGTAGCACACCCACTACATGGTTACCTGTTCTAAGTAACATCCAACCTCCAGCTCTTCGAAGATCAGAGGCTCTCCTGAAGATCTGGAAAACCATTCAGAAGAACCCCCAGCTACCCATACATACTGATGTAGCAAAAGCAGGTAATCAACGGTTGAAGTCAAGAAAACCACCTTGGCGCTCTGCAGTACTTCTTGAAGACTCTTCATTTAACATCTCAGAAGCATGGAAAACTATGTGGGAAGAATCATCAGTATTCAATCTGATTGAAAACCCTTCCAACCGGATAGAAGGTTTCAAACTCCCCAGACGCCAATGGAGAATCATTAACCGGATCCGTACAGGACAAGGCAAATTTGGATTCCTGCTTCACAAATGGGGTTGGGTTACTTCTGCTAAGTGCGATTTTGGAGCTACCCTGCAAACCATCGAACATATTGTTGGTGAATGTCCGCAACGAGCGTTCCAAGGATGACAGTAGTTCAGTAGGAGACATTCATCATGCATCTTCTGAGGCACTTCAGTGGATTGATGGCTTGGATTTAAAAGTTTAAAGCAAGAACTTGTGTTTATAACTATGTACAGTATATGTGTAAAAAAAAAAAAAAGGAAGCCTCCGTGGCTTAGGCGGCAGCACGCCGGCCTCTCACCGCTGGGTCCGTGGTTCAAATCCCGGTCACTCCATGTGAGATCTGTGCTGGACAAAACGGAGGCAGACAGGTTTTTCTCCGGGTACTCCGGTTTTCCCTGTCAAAATTTCATTCCAGCAACACTCTCCACTATCATTTCATTTCATCTGTCATTCATTTAATCATTGCCCCAGAGGAGTGCGTCAGGCCTCGGCAGCCGGCACAGTTCATATCCTCGACGCTAGATGGGGGCTTCATTCATTCCATTCCTGACCCGGTCGGAGACTGGAAGCAGGCTGTGGATTTTCATTTTCATGTGTAAAAAAGGAAGGAAAATTCTAGTTTTACATGACCGTGAATTTTGTGATTATGAGCCAAGGGACCTCCTTTTTACGTGGAATCCGAACCACAGGACATGGCATTTCATTTCGAAAATCTCACATGCATTGACCGGGAATCGAAGCCTTGGTGAGAGGCATACAGCTAGACCGCTAAGCCACCACGCCCCCGGTATATGTGTATATATAACTTTATATGTAGTGTATATAACTTTTATTTAACTCCGTATCATAATACGATAAATAAATAACCAAGCAGATGACCAATGCGTGTGTAAAATATGTGAACTTGATCACTTCAAGAAATGTAAATGCTGGATACGGTCTCATAATGACCTCATAAATGCAAGCAAATGAACAGTACAATTGTTGGTTCGGCCACTGTCTTGGCAAACCAGTTTTTGTGTTTCCCTATTTGTTTCCACTCTGTGTGGTTGTACATATCAGTATTATTTGTCTTCATTGCATTTATTCATTGTCAGGTTGGTTTTGTTTATGTTGATTGGTTGTCGTGATTTATTTGTTTTGATTGCATGTAGTATTCCCACTGCCGTGTTTCCAGTAGGATATTTTTGCTTAGAAGGTATTGTGGTATTTCTAAGTTGGCCACATTGATTCATCTTTAACTTGTTTTTGATCTCTACTGTGATTGGCAGCTTTCGGCCTATCAGAGGCCTATAATTTGGTTTTTAAACTCTCTACTGTGATTGGCTGCTTTCAGCCTATCAGAGGCCTCCTTGCTGCTTGTAGCGACCAATCACGTGTTTCTTCTTCGTTGTTCTCTAAGTGTGTAGCCATGACACAATGTTGTGCTTCAACGCTGGTTGTGATATATCAACAAGTATCCAGCTAATCATTTCTATAATTGGTGCTATCTTCATAGTAACCGTGCTTAGCAATCATGTCCTATGCACATGATTCATATTTTGTTTGGGCAGTGACATTACGGTGATTTTCGATCTCATCATCACCATGCTTGATGTTGCTACGCGTCATGTCGACGAATTCTTCAATCCGCGGCGTCGGATAGTTTGTTAATGTGTTTTCTTCTATCTTCATTTACTGCCTAACAATTTGTCTTCACGCGTATGAATAATGATGATGCTTCGTGTGATAAGTAATTCATCGTGTCTGGAAGCATGTTACAAGGCTAGGCATCATCACTAATGGAGGTTGACGCTAGGCTAAACTGCTTTACTATTGTGACAATACCGCGCGATTGGCATATCCCGGTATTTGTATGATAGCAACTATTTTGACTTCCTGCAACATCACTGGAATGGAAGTTGACGCTGGGTTTAACTACTTTACTATTGTGACAATACCGTGCGATTGGCATATCCCGGTATTTGTATGACAGCAACTACTTTGACTTCCTGCGTTTCACACATAATTTGTTTTATTAACAATTCATTTTGGGCTTACAGTATCGGCGCATCACTGTAAGTCAGTCCTGGTTCGACGACACATTCTCGTTCCATGCGACCTGTTTTTTCATTATTTGTTGCAACTCCACTTGTGTTGCATATTTAAATTATATCATTCTATGGAACCGCCGTGTATTGCATGCCGTTCTATGATGTACTGATCTGCAGCTACGTTCAAGACAATATGTGTGTTTTAGGCTCAAGACGTAACGTGTGTTAATTCTTTGAGTGTTTCTTCAAGTGTGTAAATTTGTGCTAGTGTTTCTCATATGTTTATGTGCCACCTTTGAATATTTGTTTTATGTGCCACCTTTGGATATTTGTTTTATGTGCCACCTATTTGATAATATATCTTATTATTAGTTAGTGGTGGTGTTGTGTCCTTTATGCCTTCCTGGACTTCCTTATTTGGTGACAATAATATTGTCTGGTCCTCCACATGTTTGCTAAATTGTCAAGCGACCTTTGTAAAGTCAACCCTTTGTATTATCACATCATTATCTAATGCTTTGGCCAACAAATCTTTATACATTGTCCACTATTACCAGAATACTCTTGGTGGGTCGTTGACTTCCCGCGTTGGCCATTACATTATTTGGTCCTCTCCGGGCCGGATATTGAGCTGTTCACTACTTTGAATCATTAAGCTTTGCTTTGGCCATGTTGGGCCCTTGTTTCTTGCTATTTCACCAGGAAGGCCATAAATTTAACATTGTATACGTTCCCATTAACTTCCCAAGGACACAATACAGTATTCTATGTTCAGATGTTTGTTTACAACTTAATCGAGACCATTGTCTCAGTGTTTATTTTTTGTGTTAGTTAGTTGTTGTGTTAGTTAGGTGTGCAACTCTGGTAATTACATCTAGGCGGGCAATCCTAAAGTCATTATGGAGGATGCCCAAAAACGACCTTTAGTTAGGAAGCGTGCAGTCGCTAAGGCCATGCTTACCTCACAAGAAAAAGTAATTAGCAACTTTCAGGACATTACAGAAGAGCAATATCAAATGTTAGTGTTACGCAAACACAAATGCGAAGAAATGTATAAACAATATAACGAAGCGCAAGTCGCTTTAGAGGATATTACAGACAATATCGACGAAGAAATAGCCGAACGTTGTGACTTCGAAGATAAATATTTTGAGTTGCTGGTTAAAATTAAACTACATTGTGACAATTTCAAAAAATCCAACACTACAGACAGTGATAACCCTTTGAATAATTTGCAGAGTGCACAATTTCCTACTGCTAACGTAGCTGCAGCGCATATAAAGTTGCCTGAAATTCAAATTCCGCAGTTCAGTGGCGATTTCACAGACTGGTTGAATTTCAGAGATAGCTTCAAGGCTATAGTAATTGATAACCATGCTCTGTCTGATATTGTTAAGTTCTACTACCTTAATTCTAGTCTTAGTGGTGAGGCCAAACTCCTCTTAAAGAACATTACTGTGTCAGATGATAACTTTATGGTTGCATGGAACTTGCTGACAACTCGATACAATAACATTAGGCTCATAGCGCACAATCATGTCACCAAGCTTTTCAAGCCCCCTGCATACGGTAATGATTCAGTGTCCTTGCGTGCCATCATCGACCACTTTGTTTCTCATGTCAATGCGTTAGAAGCTTTGGACTTTAACGGGGTTCCCCTTCAAGACCTGTTATTGTCACATTTTATATTGGAGCTACTAGATAATGATAGCATCCGTGAATGGGAGAATCATGTTGATTCTGGGAGAATTCCCACTCTCCAGGACTTGGTTAGCTTCTTAGAGAAAAAATGCAAGGTACTGGAAATAACTGAAAAGAATGTGTCCAGGCCTGCATTACATACTGCTGTAACCAAACTTAAAGCTGAAGGTCATTCGCCTCAGAAACCCATGTTAACTACTACCAAATCTCGTTGTACATATTGTAGGAGCATTGATCACCAATTGTCGAAATGTGGTACCTTTATCAAACTTTCGTCCACAGCCAAATGGGATTTTGTCAGGTCTCGAAAATTGTGTTATAATTGTTTGCGTAATTTCGAGCCTAATCATCAATGTTCGAAGTACTCTTGTAACACTTGTTCCCGAAAACACCACACTCTTCTTCACTATGAGCCCTCCAGTGGCACTAGTAATGATGCTTCTCAAGCTCATGCTAACGTGGTAAACACTAGTTGCAGTAACGTCGCTCGTGACAATCAATTTTCAAGGACTCTATTACCCACTGCCAAGTTGAATATATTAGCTGGCAATGGCGTACGTGTACCTGTTACTGCACTACTTGACTCTGCATCAGATTGTAACTTAATTTCGTCACACTTAATTAAGAAATTAAGACTCCACACCAAACCTATGAAGGTACACATTCACGGTGTTGGTCAAAATCAAAGCACTGCTACTGTTGTTGCTGATGTGAACGTTTTTGCCTGTGCTACTAATTGGTCTGCTAAGCTTGAATGTCTCGTGGTTCCCAATATTGCACTTGAGCTACCCGCTGCTGGTTTCGATACCTCTGAATGGAACATTCCATCACATATTGATTTAGCTGATCCTGATTTCAATTGCACTAAATCTATTGATCTTGTTCTTGGTGCAGAATATTTCTTTGACCTGTTATGTCCTGGTAAAATCATACCAGTTGGTGATTTGCCCATCATTCAAAATACCTCTGTGGGTTGGGTGTTTTCTGGGAAGCTGCCCAGTGCAAGCACCTCGCAACCATCGCACGTGGTATCAGCACTTACACTCTCACGCCCTCATGTAGAACAACAGCTGGAAGCGTTTTGGAACGTTGAAGAAGTTGAAACCCCAGTGTTGTCTGTTGATGAATCCATATGTGAAGAACACTTCGTTGCTACTACCACTCGCAAAGACGATGGTAGATTTGTGGTTAGACTCCCTCGCAAGGTAGACTCGGAGCCTCTAGGTGCCTCTCGCTACGCTACACTAAAACGTTTTCACTCTCTCGAAAGACGTTTGGCTCGTAACCCTGAGTTAAGGTTAGAATACACTGAATTCATGCATGAATATCTAGCCTTAAACCATATGCAAGTTGCCCCCCACCCGACTGATGGTGAAGTTTACTACATTCCCCATCATCCTGTTTTCAAGCCGCACAGTACTTCTACAAAGCTCAGAGTGGTATTTGATGCTTCGATGGCTACTACGTCTGGGTGCTCCCTTAATGATACCTTGTTGGTGGGCCCTGTAATTCAGCAGGATTTGTTCTCTATTTTGCTTCGGTTCCGTACTCACTTGATAGCGTTTGCAGCTGATCTGAGTAAAATGTACAGACAGATTCTTGTAGATCACAAGGATCGTGACTTACAGAGAATATTTTGGAGAGACTCTCCTTCAGACCCAATGGTAGAATATCAATTAAACACCGTTACATATGGTACTGCCCCAGCTTCCTTCTTAGCCACTCGTGTGCTAAAGGAGCTCGCCCTCACTGATGGCACAGCTTTTCCAGCTGCCACTCAGATTGTTTTAAACGACTTCTATGTTGATGATTGTATCTCGGGATGTGATTCCGAGCATGACGCACTCATTCTGTATGAAGAATTGACCACTCTCGTGGTGCAAATTGAAGCCATTCTAAATTCTAGACCCATTTCGCCTATGACTGAGGATCCTACTGACTTGTGCTATCTCTCGCCAGGTCACTTTCTTGTTGGACGACCTTTGAATGCCTTGCCCATTCCTGACGCTTCTGAAGTGCCCATCAATAGGTTGTCTAGATGGCAATTACTTCAACAGATTATGACTTCATTGTGGCGTAAATGGTCCACAGATCATTTACTCTCCCTTCAACAACGTCGCAAGTGGAACCGTATGTCTCCTAACCTCAAGGTTGGCACGCTTGTGCTTATTATGGACGACAATGTTTCTCCTACTTACTGGCGACTTGGACGTATTCTTGAGGTTCATTGTGGTAAGGACGGCCTAGCTCGTGTGGTCTCTCTACATACCACCTCTGGACTGTTGAAACGTCCCATCGTCAAGGTGTCTCCCTTGTTGCCGCAGAACTAAACACTCTTGTATTTTCATAAACAACCTGCCTGTTGTTTCTGTGCGGGCAATATGGTTCGGCCACTGTCTTGGCAAACCAGTTTTTGTGTTTCCCTATTTGTTTCCACTCTGTGTGGTTGTACATATCAGTATTATTTGTCTTCATTGCATTTATTCATTGTCAGGTTGGTTTTGTTTATGTTGATTGGTTGTCGTGATTTATTTGTTTTGATTGCATGTAGTATTCCCACTGCCGTGTTTCCAGTAGGATATTTTTGCTTAGAAGGTATTGTGGTATTTCTAAGTTGGCCACATTGATTCATCTTTAACTTGTTTTTGATCTCTACTGTGATTGGCAGCTTTCGGCCTATCAGAGGCCTCTAATTTGGTTTTTAAACTCTCTACTGTGATTGGCTGCTTTCAGCCTATCAGAGGCCTCCTTGCTGCTTGTAGCGACCAATCACGTGTTTCTTCTTCGTTGTTCTCTAAGTGTGTAGCCATGACACAATGTTGTGCTTCAACGCTGGTTGTGATATATCAACAAGTATCCAGCTAATCATTTCTATAATTGGTGCTATCTTCATAGTAACCGTGCTTAGCAATCATGTCCTATGCACATGATTCATATTTTGTTTGGGCAGTGACATTACGGTGATTTTCGATCTCATCATCACCATGCTTGATGTTGCTACGCGTCATGTCGACGAATTCTTCAATCCGCGGCGTCGGATAGTTTGTTAATGTGTTTTCTTCTATCTTCATTTACTGCCTAACAATTTGTCTTCACGCGTATGAATAATGATGATGCTTCGTGTGATAAGTAATTCATCGTGTCTGGAAGCATGTTACAAGGCTAGGCATCATCACTAATGGAGGTTGACGCTAGGCTAAACTGCTTTACTATTGTGACAATACCGCGCGATTGGCATATCCCGGTATTTGTATGATAGCAACTATTTTGACTTCCTGCAACATCACTGGAATGGAAGTTGACGCTGGGTTTAACTACTTTACTATTGTGACAATACCGTGCGATTGGCATATCCCGGTATTTGTATGACAGCAACTACTTTGACTTCCTGCGTTTCACACATAATTTGTTTTATTAACAATTCATTTTGGGCTTACAGTATCGGCGCATCACTGTAAGTCAGTCCTGGTTCGACGACACATTCTCGTTCCATGCGACCTGTTTTTTCATTATTTGTTGCAACTCCACTTGTGTTGCATATTTAAATTATATCATTCTATGGAACCGCCGTGTATTGCATGCCGTTCTATGATGTACTGATCTGCAGCTACGTTCAAGACAATATGTGTGTTTTAGGCTCAAGACGTAACGTGTGTTAATTCTTTGAGTGTTTCTTCAAGTGTGTAAATTTGTGCTAGTGTTTCTCATATGTTTATGTGCCACCTTTGAATATTTGTTTTATGTGCCACCTTTGGATATTTGTTTTATGTGCCACCTATTTGATAATATATCTTATTATTAGTTAGTGGTGGTGTTGTGTCCTTTATGCCTTCCTGGACTTCCTTATTTGGTGACAATAATATTGTCTGGTCCTCCACATTTTTGCTAAATTGTCAAGCGACCTTTGTAAAGTCAACCCTTTGTATTATCACATCATTATCTAATGCTTTGGCCAACAAATCTTTATACATTGTCCACTATTACCAGAATACTCTTGGTGGGTCGTTGACTTCCCGCGTTGGCCATTACATTATTTGGTCCTCTCCGGGCCGGATATTGAGCTGTTCACTACTTTGAATCATTAAGCTTTGCTTTGGCCATGTTGGGCCCTTGTTTCTTGCTATTTCACCAGGAAGGCCATAAATTTAACATTGTATACGTTCCCATTAACTTCCCAAGGACACAATACAGTATTCTATGTTCAGATGTTTGTTTACAACTTAATCGAGACCATTGTCTCAGTGTTTATTTTTTGTGTTAGTTAGTTGTTGTGTTAGTTAGGTGTGCAACTCTGGTAATTACATCTAGGCGGGCAATCCTAAAGTCATTATGGAGGATGCCCAAAAACGACCTTTAGTTAGGAAGCGTGCAGTCGCTAAGGCCATTACCTCACAAGAAAAAGTAATTAGCAACTTTCAGGACATTACAGAAGAGCAATATCAAATGTTAGTGTTACGCAAACACAAATGCGAAGAAATTTATAAACAATATAACGAAGCGCAAGTCGCTTTAGAGGATATTACAGACAATATCGACGAAGAAATAGCCGAACGTTGTGACTTCGAAGATAAATATTTTGAGTTGCTGGTTAAAATTAAACTACATTGTGACAATTTCAAAAAATCCAACACTACAGACAGTGATAACCCTTTGAATAATTTGCAGAGTGCACAATTTCCTACTGCTAACGTAGCTGCAGCGCATATAAAGTTGCCTGAAATTCAAATTCCGCAGTTCAGTGGCGATTTCACAGACTGGTTGAATTTCAGAGATAGCTTCAAGGCTATAGTAATTGATAACCATGCTCTGTCTGATATTGTTAAGTTCTACTACCTTAATTCTAGTCTTAGTGGTGAGGCCAAACTCCTCTTAAAGAACATTACTGTGTCAGATGATAACTTTATGGTTGCATGGAACTTGCTGACAACTCGATACAATAACATTAGGCTCATAGCGCACAATCATGTCACCAAGCTTTTCAAGCCCCCTGCATACGGTAATGATTCAGTGTCCTTGCGTGCCATCATCGACCACTTTGTTTCTCATGTCAATGCGTTAGAAGCTTTGGACTTTAACGGGGTTCCCCTTCAAGACCTGTTATTGTCACATTTTATATTGGAGCTACTAGATAATGATAGCATCCGTGAATGGGAGAATCATGTTGATTCTGGGAGAATTCCCACTCTCCAGGACTTGGTTAGCTTCTTAGAGAAAAAATGCAAGGTACTGGAAATAACTGAAAAGAATGTGTCCAGGCCTGCATTACATACTGCTGTAACCAAACTTAAAGCTGAAGGTCATTCGCCTCAGAAACCCATGTTAACTACTACCAAATCTCGTTGTACATATTGTAGGAGCATTGATCACCAATTGTCGAAATGTGGTACCTTTATCAAACTTTCGTCCACAGCCAAATGGGATTTTGTCAGGTCTCGAAAATTGTGTTATAATTGTTTGCGTAATTTCGAGCCTAATCATCAATGTTCGAAGTACTCTTGTAACACTTGTTCCCGAAAACACCACACTCTTCTTCACTATGAGCCCTCCAGTGGCACTAGTAATGATGCTTCTCAAGCTCATGCTAACGTGGTAAACACTAGTTGCAGTAACGTCGCTCGTGACAATCAATTTTCAAGGACTCTATTACCCACTGCCAAGTTGAATATATTAGCTGGCAATGGCGTACGTGTACCTGTTACTGCACTACTTGACTCTGCATCAGATTGTAACTTAATTTCGTCACACTTAATTAAGAAATTAAGACTCCACACCAAACCTATGAAGGTACACATTCACGGTGTTGGTCAAAATCAAAGCACTGCTACTGTTGTTGCTGATGTGAACGTTTTTGCCTGTGCTACTAATTGGTCTGCTAAGCTTGAATGTCTCGTGGTTCCCAATATTGCACTTGAGCTACCCGCTGCTGGTTTCGATACCTCTGAATGGAACATTCCATCACATATTGATTTAGCTGATCCTGATTTCAATTGCACTAAATCTATTGATCTTGTTCTTGGTGCAGAATATTTCTTTGACCTGTTATGTCCTGGTAAAATCATACCAGTTGGTGATTTGCCCATCATTCAAAATACCTCTGTGGGTTGGGTGTTTTCTGGGAAGCTGCCCAGTGCAAGCACCTCGCAACCATCGCACGTGGTATCAGCACTTACACTCTCACGCCCTCATGTAGAACAACAGCTGGAAGCGTTTTGGAACGTTGAAGAAGTTGAAACCCCAGTGTTGTCTGTTGATGAATCCATATGTGAAGAACACTTCGTTGCTACTACCACTCGCAAAGACGATGGTAGATTTGTGGTTAGACTCCCTCGCAAGGTAGACTCGGAGCCTCTAGGTGCCTCTCGCTACGCTACACTAAAACGTTTTCACTCTCTCGAAAGACGTTTGGCTCGTAACCCTGAGTTAAGGTTAGAATACACTGAATTCATGCATGAATATCTAGCCTTAAACCATATGCAAGTTGCCCCCCACCCGACTGATGGTGAAGTTTACTACATTCCCCATCATCCTGTTTTCAAGCCGCACAGTACTTCTACAAAGCTCAGAGTGGTATTTGATGCTTCGATGGCTACTACGTCTGGGTGCTCCCTTAATGATACCTTGTTGGTGGGCCCTGTAATTCAGCAGGATTTGTTCTCTATTTTGCTTCGGTTCCGTACTCACTTGATAGCGTTTGCAGCTGATCTGAGTAAAATGTACAGACAGATTCTTGTAGATCACAAGGATCGTGACTTACAGAGAATATTTTGGAGAGACTCTCCTTCAGACCCAATGGTAGAATATCAATTAAACACCGTTACATATGGTACTGGCCCAGCTTCCTTCTTAGCCACTCGTGTGCTAAAGGAGCTCGTCCTCACTGATGGCACAGCTTTTCCAGCTGCCACTCAGATTGTTTTAAACGACTTCTATGTTGATGATTGTATCTCGGGATGTGATTCCGAGCATGACGCACTCATTCTGTATGAAGAATTGACCACTCTCGTGGTGCAAATTGAAGCCATTCTAAATTCTAGACCCATTTCGCCTATGACTGAGGATCCTACTGACTTGTGCTATCTCTCGCCAGGTCACTTTCTTGTTGGACGACCTTTGAATGCCTTGCCCATTCCTGACGCTTCTGAAGTGCCCATCAATAGGTTGTCTAGATGGCAATTACTTCAACAGATTATGACTTCATTGTGGCGTAAATGGTCCACAGATCATTTACTCTCCCTTCAACAACGTCGCAAGTGGAACCGTATGTCTCCTAACCTCAAGGTTGGCACGCTTGTGCTTATTATGGACGACAATGTTTCTCCTACTTACTGGCGACTTGGACGTATTCTTGAGGTTCATTGTGGTAAGGACGGCCTAGCTCGTGTGGTCTCTCTACATACCACCTCTGGACTGTTGAAACGTCCCATCGTCAAGGTGTCTCCCTTGTTGCCGCAGAACTAAACACTCTTGTATTTTCATAAACAACCTGCCTGTTGTTTCTGTGCGGGCAATATGGTTCGGCCACTGTCTTGGCAAACCAGTTTTTGTGTTTCCCTATTTGTTTCCACTCTGTGTGGTTGTACATATCAGTATTATTTGTCTTCATTGCATTTATTCATTGTCAGGTTGGTTTTGTTTATGTTGATTGGTTGTCGTGATTTATTTGTTTTGATTGCATGTAGTATTCCCACTGCCGTGTTTCCAGTAGGATATTTTTGCTTAGAAGGTATTGTGGTATTTCTAAGTTGGTCACATTGATTCATCTTTAACTTGTTTTTGATCTCTACTGTGATTGGCAGCTTTCGGCCTATCAGAGGCCTCTAATTTGGTTTTTAAACTCTCTACTGTGATTGGCTGCTTTCAGCCTATCAGAGGCCTCCTTGCTGCTTGTAGCGACCAATCACGTGTTTCTTCTTCGTTGTTCTCTAAGTGTGTAGCCATGACACAATGTTGTGCTTCAACGCTGGTTGTGATATATCAACAAGTATCCAGCTAATCATTTCTATAATTGGTGCTATCTTCATAGTAACCGTGCTTAGCAATCATGTCCTATGCACATGATTCATATTTTGTTTGGGCAGTGACATTACGGTGATTTTCGATCTCATCATCACCATGCTTGATGTTGCTACGCGTCATGTCGACGAATTCTTCAATCCGCGGCGTCGGATAGTTTGTTAATGTGTTTTCTTCTATCTTCATTTACTGCCTAACAATTTGTCTTCACGCGTATGAATAATGATGATGCTTCGTGTGATAAGTAATTCATCGTGTCTGGAAGCATGTTACAAGGCTAGGCATCATCACTAATGGAGGTTGACGCTAGGCTAAACTGCTTTACTATTGTGACAATACCGCGCGATTGGCATATCCCGGTATTTGTATGATAGCAACTATTTTGACTTCCTGCAACATCACTGGAATGGAAGTTGACGCTGGGTTTAACTACTTTACTATTGTGACAATACCGTGCGATTGGCATATCCCGGTATTTGTATGACAGCAACTACTTTGACTTCCTGCGTTTCACACATAATTTGTTTTATTAACAATTCATTTTGGGCTTACAGTATCGGCGCATCACTGTAAGTCAGTCCTGGTTCGACGACACATTCTCGTTCCATGCGACCTGTTTTTTCATTATTTGTTGCAACTCCACTTGTGTTGCATATTTAAATTATATCATTCTATGGAACCGCCGTGTATTGCATGCCGTTCTATGATGTACTGATCTGCAGCTACGTTCAAGACAATATGTGTGTTTTAGGCTCAAGACGTAACGTGTGTTAATTCTTTGAGTGTTTCTTCAAGTGTGTAAATTTGTGCTAGTGTTTCTCATATGTTTATGTGCCACCTTTGAATATTTGTTTTATGTGCCACCTTTGGATATTTGTTTTATGTGCCACCTATTTGATAATATATCTTATTATTAGTTAGTGGTGGTGTTGTGTCCTTTATGCCTTCCTGGACTTCCTTATTTGGTGACAATAATATTGTCTGGTCCTC
Organism: Meconema thalassinum; assembly: GCA_946902985.2. Lineage (NCBI taxonomy): Eukaryota > Metazoa > Arthropoda > Insecta > Orthoptera > Tettigoniidae > Meconema > Meconema thalassinum. The sequence continues at coordinate 344,471,491 of OX336395.1, forward strand.
CACATTTTTGCTAAATTGTCAAGCGACCTTTGTAAAGTCAACCCTTTGTATTATCACATCATTATCTAATGCTTTGGCCAACAAATCTTTATACATTGTCCACTATTACCAGAATACTCTTGGTGGGTCGTTGACTTCCCGCGTTGGCCATTACATTATTTGGTCCTCTCCGGGCCGGATATTGAGCTGTTCACTACTTTGAATCATTAAGCTTTGCTTTGGCCATGTTGGGCCCTTGTTTCTTGCTATTTCACCAGGAAGGCCATAAATTTAACATTGTATACGTTCCCATTAACTTCCCAAGGACACAATACAGTATTCTATGTTCAGATGTTTGTTTACAACTTAATCGAGACCATTGTCTCAGTGTTTATTTTTTGTGTTAGTTAGTTGTTGTGTTAGTTAGGTGTGCAACTCTGGTAATTACATCTAGGCGGGCAATCCTAAAGTCATTATGGAGGATGCCCAAAAACGACCTTTAGTTAGGAAGCGTGCAGTCGCTAAGGCCATGCTTACCTCACAAGAAAAAGTAATTAGCAACTTTCAGGACATTACAGAAGAGCAATATCAAATGTTAGTGTTACGCAAACACAAATGCGAAGAAATGTATAAACAATATAACGAAGCGCAAGTCGCTTTAGAGGATATTACAGACAATATCGACGAAGAAATAGCCGAACGTTGTGACTTCGAAGATAAATATTTTGAGTTGCTGGTTAAAATTAAACTACATTGTGACAATTTCAAAAAAACCAACACTACAGACAGTGATAACCCTTTGAATAATTTGCAGAGTGCACAATTTCCTACTGCTAACGTAGCTGCAGCGCATATAAAGTTGCCTGAAATTCAAATTCCGCAGTTCAGTGGCGATTTCACAGACTGGTTGAATTTCAGAGATAGCTTCAAGGCTATAGTAATTGATAACCATGCTCTGTCTGATATTGTTAAGTTCTACTACCTTAATTCTAGTCTTAGTGGTGAGGCCAAACTCCTCTTAAAGAACATTACTGTGTCAGATGATAACTTTATGGTTGCATGGAACTTGCTGACAACTCGATACAATAACATTAGGCTCATAGCGCACAATCATGTCACCAAGCTTTTCAAGCCCCCTGCATACGGTAATGATACAGTGTCCTTGCGTGCCATCATCGACCACTTTGTTTCTCATGTCAATGCGTTAGAAGCTTTGGACTTTAACGGGGTTCCCCTTCAAGACCTGTTATTGTCACATTTTATATTGGAGCTACTAGATAATGATAGCATCCGTGAATGGGAGAATCATGTTGATTCTGGGAGAATTCCCACTCTCCAGGACTTGGTTAGCTTCTTAGAGAAAAAATGCAAGGTACTGGAAATAACTGAAAAGAATGTGTCCAGGCCTGCATTACATACTGCTGTAACCAAACTTAAAGCTGAAGGTCATTCGCCTCAGAAACCCATGTTAACTACTACCAAATCTCGTTGTACATATTGTAGGAGCATTGATCACCAATTGTCGAAATGTGGTACCTTTATCAAACTTTCGTCCACAGCCAAATGGGATTTTGTCAGGTCTCGAAAATTGTGTTATAATTGTTTGCGTAATTTCGAGCCTAATCATCAATGTTCGAAGTACTCTTGTAACACTTGTTCCCGAAAACACCACACTCTTCTTCACTATGAGCCCTCCAGTGGCACTAGTAATGATGCTTCTCAAGCTCATGCTAACGTGGTAAACACTAGTTGCAGTAACGTCGCTCGTGACAATCAATTTTCAAGGACTCTATTACCCACTGCCAAGTTGAATATATTAGCTGGCAATGGCGTACGTGTACCTGTTACTGCACTACTTGACTCTGCATCAGATTGTAACTTAATTTCGTCACACTTAATTAAGAAATTAAGACTCCACACCAAACCTATGAAGGTACACATTCACGGTGTTGGTCAAAATCAAAGCACTGCTACTGTTGTTGCTGATGTGAACGTTTTTGCCTGTGCTACTAATTGGTCTGCTAAGCTTGAATGTCTCGTGGTTCCCAATATTGCACTTGAGCTACCCGCTGCTGGTTTCGATACCTCTGAATGGAACATTCCATCACATATTGATTTAGCTGATCCTGATTTCAATTGCACTAAATCTATTGATCTTGTTCTTGGTGCAGAATATTTCTTTGACCTGTTATGTCCTGGTAAAATCATACCAGTTGGTGATTTGCCCATCATTCAAAATACCTCTGTGGGTTGGGTGTTTTCTGGGAAGCTGCCCAGTGCAAGCACCTCGCAACCATCGCACGTGGTATCAGCACTTACACTCTCACGCCCTCATGTAGAACAACAGCTGGAAGCGTTTTGGAACGTTGAAGAAGTTGAAACCCCAGTGTTGTCTGTTGATGAATCCATATGTGAAGAACACTTCGTTGCTACTACCACTCGCAAAGACGATGGTAGATTTGTGGTTAGACTCCCTCGCAAGGTAGACTCGGAGCCTCTAGGTGCCTCTCGCTACGCTACACTAAAACGTTTTCACTCTCTCGAAAGACGTTTGGCTCGTAACCCTGAGTTAAGGTTAGAATACACTGAATTCATGCATGAATATCTAGCCTTAAACCATATGCAAGTTGCCCCCCACCCGACTGATGGTGAAGTTTACTACATTCCCCATCATCCTGTTTTCAAGCCGCACAGTACTTCTACAAAGCTCAGAGTGGTATTTGATGCTTCGATGGCTACTACGTCTGGGTGCTCCCTTAATGATACCTTGTTGGTGGGCCCTGTAATTCAGCAGGATTTGTTCTCTATTTTGCTTCGGTTCCGTACTCACTTGATAGCGTTTGCAGCTGATCTGAGTAAAATGTACAGACAGATTCTTGTAGATCACAAGGATCGTGACTTACAGAGAATATTTTGGAGAGACTCTCCTTCAGACCCAATGGTAGAATATCAATTAAACACCGTTACATATGGTACTGCCCCAGCTTCCTTCTTAGCCACTCGTGTGCTAAAGGAGCTCGTCCTCACTGATGGCACAGCTTTTCCAGCTGCCACTCAGATTGTTTTAAACGACTTCTATGTTGATGATTGTATCTCGGGATGTGATTCCGAGCATGACACACTCATTCTGTATGAAGAATTGACCACTCTCGTGGTGCAAATTGAAGCCATTCTAAATTCTAGACCCATTTCGCCTATGACTGAGGATCCTACTGACTTGTGCTATCTCTCGCCAGGTCACTTTCTTGTTGGACGACCTTTGAATGCCTTGCCCATTCCTGACGCTTCTGAAGTGCCCATCAATAGGTTGTCTAGATGGCAATTACTTCAACAGATTATGACTTCATTGTGGCGTAAATGGTCCACAGATCATTTACTCTCCCTTCAACAACGTCGCAAGTGGAACCGTATGTCTCCTAACCTCAAGGTTGGCACGCTTGTGCTTATTATGGACGACAATGTTTCTCCTACTTACTGGCGACTTGGACGTATTCTTGAGGTTCATTGTGGTAAGGACGGCCTAGCTCGTGTGGTCTCTCTACATACCACCTCTGGACTGTTGAAACGTCCCATCGTCAAGGTGTCTCCCTTGTTGCCGCAGAACTAAACACTCTTGTATTTTCATAAACAACCTGCCTGTTGTTTCTGTGCGGGCAATATGGTTCGGCCACTGTCTTGGCAAACCAGTTTTTGTGTTTCCCTATTTGTTTCCACTCTGTGTGGTTGTACATATCAGTATTATTTGTCTTCATTGCATTTATTCATTGTCAGGTTGGTTTTGTTTATGTTGATTGGTTGTCGTGATTTATTTGTTTTGATTGCATGTAGTATTCCCACTGCCGTGTTTCCAGTAGGATATTTTTGCTTAGAAGGTATTGTGGTATTTCTAAGTTGGCCACATTGATTCATCTTTAACTTGTTTTTGATCTCTACTGTGATTGGCAGCTTTCGGCCTATCAGAGGCCTCTAATTTGGTTTTTAAACTCTCTACTGTGATTGGCTGCTTTCAGCCTATCAGAGGCCTCCTTGCTGCTTGTAGCGACCAATCACGTGTTTCTTCTTCGTTGTTCTCTAAGTGTGTAGCCATGACACAATGTTGTGCTTCAACGCTGGTTGTGATATATCAACAAGTATCCAGCTAATCATTTCTATAATTGGTGCTATCTTCATAGTAACCGTGCTTAGCAATCATGTCCTATGCACATGATTCATATTTTGTTTGGGCAGTGACATTACGGTGATTTTCGATCTCATCATCACCATGCTTGATGTTGCTACGCGTCATGTCGACGAATTCTTCAATCCGCGGCGTCGGATAGTTTGTTAATGTGTTTTCTTCTATCTTCATTTACTGCCTAACAATTTGTCTTCACGCGTATGAATAATGATGATGCTTCGTGTGATAAGTAATTCATCGTGTCTGGAAGCATGTTACAAGGCTAGGCATCATCACTAATGGAGGTTGACGCTAGGCTAAACTGCTTTACTATTGTGACAATACCGCGCGATTGGCATATCCCGGTATTTGTATGATAGCAACTATTTTGACTTCCTGCAACATCACTGGAATGGAAGTTGACGCTGGGTTTAACTACTTTACTATTGTGACAATACCGTGCGATTGGCATATCCCGGTATTTGTATGACAGCAACTACTTTGACTTCCTGCGTTTCACACATAATTTGTTTTATTAACAATTCATTTTGGGCTTACAGTATCGGCGCATCACTGTAAGTCAGTCCTGGTTCGACGACACATTCTCGTTCCATGCGACCTGTTTTTTCATTATTTGTTGCAACTCCACTTGTGTTGCATATTTAAATTATATCATTCTATGGAACCGCCGTGTATTGCATGCCGTTCTATGATGTACTGATCTGCAGCTACGTTCAAGACAATATGTGTGTTTTAGGCTCAAGACGTAACGTGTGTTAATTCTTTGAGTGTTTCTTCAAGTGTGTAAATTTGTGCTAGTGTTTCTCATATGTTTATGTGCCACCTTTGAATATTTGTTTTATGTGCCACCTTTGGATATTTGTTTTATGTGCCACCTATTTGATAATATATCTTATTATTAGTTAGTGGTGGTGTTATGTCCTTTATGCCTTCCTGGACTTCCTTATTTGGTGACAATAATATTGTCTGGTCCTCCACATGTTTGCTAAATTGTCAAGCGACCTTTGTAAAGTCAACCCTTTGTATTATCACATCATTATCTAATGCTTTGGCCAACAAATCTTTATACATTGTCCACTATTACCAGAATACTCTTGGTGGGTCGTTGACTTCCCGCGTTGGCCATTACAATTGTGATGTAATGTAATTATGTAACCTAATATTGCAAAACCTTTCCTGGCCATTCGGCTGCAATACATTTATTATTATTAGCGTGCACGCAGTGGTTACCAAGGCAACAAGTGTTGTATACATTCTAGTTCACTAGAGACGGCTACGTGTATCAGTCGCGAGATAGTGTAGTGTTGGACTATATTATGAAGTCGTTCAAACTTTCCATTTTATCATCATTTTACCCAGAGCAGTGACGAATTGCACATAAGTATCGACTATTTGTCAATATACGGTATTTGTATCGCGTCGAGGCTGATGCACAATGACGTTGAATGCAAGATTTCTCGCACACGGTTCCCTAGTTGGTTTGGTCGGTTGATTCCTTAGTTTAGGGGCTGCGACAACGCGGTCATGTAGCCCCGTGTACTTGGCATGGGTGTAGAATCTGTCTGATAACAGTTAATTGTGATGGTGTATTAATTTGTGTTATATGTGATTAGCCTAAGGACTGCAGTTGGTCAATTTTTCAAGTAGTTCCTACTTTTGCTACCAAATGCTACCGTCCACGAAACCTAGCTGCGGACTTGGCTACTAGATGCCAGGGCGGCGAACGTTCTATATATATATATATATATCGTATGGCCTCGGGTGCCGGATGCAAGCTTTGTTATTTGACACCCAGAGGGCAGCTTGCATGTCAAAGGAAGGCATACTGAGGGATTTTTAACGCTCTTAAAAAATCCAACGACTTGGGCCGGGTTTGAACCCGCGACCTTGGGCATACAAGCGCGGCATGCTACCAACTACGCCCCTAGTTAGTTTTAATGCTCGGAGGATACATCATCATCATAATCTAAGAACAAATGGATTGCGTCAGTTAAGTCAGATATGGAACAACTAGATATCCCACTGGAACAAACTCGTGGCCGTCTGATGTTTCGTCAGGTCATCCGACAGGGCGTGTTCCCAACTTCCCTTACAAGTCAGAAGACTTCAGGAGCTAAGTCGACAGAGGAAAGAAGACTGACCCAAAGTCAGAAAATGAGGGACTATTGGAAGAAGAAGAAAGCAACAACTTTACCAAAGAGTAGATACGAGAACAAAGAAAGATCATCGTATAAGTCACTCACCTAAGACCATAAGGCTCTTGTTTATGTTGTTGGCCTCCTCTAGGGTCTTGCCCTCACTGTGGGTCTTCTTCGTCATCTCACTGCCTGCTAGATCCACAAAGTTGATCTTCCCTTGTTTGGAGATGAACACGCCATCCTCACCCATCTGAGAAATGAACAAAGATATTATGTCTTCAATTTTTACGATACGTACACTCGTTACTCCATGATACAAACGGGCCATCACACTATATGTCGATATAGATGGCTGTGCATACACGCTGAGATATGAAGCGTATGCGGGAACAAACCAACAAACTACAGTTCGAGCAGGAAGCGATGTAACATGGACTTTTGTTCGTTAATAGCCTATTTTCATTTTAAGAAGAAATATGCTTATGAGATCACATTTTGTCCGTGTGTGTGTTTCAATGAAACTCGGTAAGTTCATAGCACTATTCCGGATGACCCCGACCGTGCCCTTACAATTTTGTTACGTATTACCAATCCAACATGGCGACTCTGCGAAATATTTCACCAGCATTCAATATCTCCGAAACTATTACCGATATCACCCTGGAATATTTTACGGTGATAAAGGGAACTACTACAAGTTCACCTATGTGACGTTCGAAAACCTGGTAACTACAAAACCAACATGGCGGCCAAGCAAAGTTATGACTTTTAAATAGACGTTTCTCGCGATTTAACCAACCAAACGCAATAAAACTTGGTACAGTATAGGTTTATACACATTGTAATGCATCGACATCTATCTTGGTTCAATTGTTTACATAACCTCGCGGCTGTGCGAAATATTTCACTGGCATTCTATATCTCTGAAACTATTAGCGGTATCACCCTGAAATTTTGTACGGAGACAAAGGGCACTACTGGAAGTTCATCTATGAGACTTTCAAAAATCGGTTAACTACAAAACGAATATGGCGGCCAAGCGAATTTGAAAATTTTAAATAGTCCTTTCTCGCGATTTAATGATATAAACGCAATGAAACTTGGTACAGCAAATGTTTATATACATTTTAATGCACTGGTATCTAATTTAGTTCACTTGATTTACATAACGTCAAGATGGCGGCTGTGTGAATTTTAAAATTAAGTTTTTATTTCTTGTGTCGTAATCAATCATGCGATCGAAGTGAAAGTTTGAATAATGAACCTACGCAATAATTTTCCTTTAATGATACATGACTCTATGGCCTATACATATAACAATCCAACATTGCGACCATCCGAAATATTTAGAAGGATCTCAATATCTACGAATCTATTACAGCAATCAAACTTAATTTTTTAATGTTCATAGGGGTTATGAACATAAGTTCACCTATAGGACTTTCAATAACCTTGTGATCACAAATCCAACATGGCGGCGACGCGAATTATAAATATTCACATGGATGTTTCTCGCTATTTAACCATCCGAGTACAGTGAAACTTGGTACAGTAAATCCTTACATGAATGTTAATCCACTAGCATATAATTTTTTTCAATTGATTCCATAACCACAAGATGGCAGCTGTGCGAAATTTTAAAACCTTGTTTTTTACTTCTTGTGTCCTAATCATGCGATTGAAGTTTGAATACTACACGTACACAATAATCTTCATCTAACAGTACATAACTCTAAGACCTACATATATAAAAATCCAACATGGCGACCATCCGCAATATTTAGTCGGTTCTCGATATCTACGAATGTATTACAGCAATCAAACTGAAATTTTGTATGTTGATAGAGGCAATTAACATAAGTAGGATATATGAAAATAGGCTTTAGTTCTTCACGGAACTACTTTATTTAAAAGTGCATTTCGCTTCAAAATTTCGGGAATACTAAAGCCATCTTTTGAGATATGCTCAAACTACTTGCAAATTTCGTAGATGCTTGTTCCGTGAATATCTCAAATTACACAAAATGTAACATAACTTAGACGTTTGTCCCGCATACGCTTCATATGTATCTAGCGCAGGGCTGCTCAAAAGTGTATCGCGGTCGTGAAACTGTTGGACGGTGTATTCAATATTTTAGTAATACTATTTATTAATATTACAGAATGGCGTAAGCCTACATGCAGTATGAATTCAAAAAATAAGTTGCTTTGTCAATAATATTACACTATTGTTGCAGTTTAGCGGGAAATGTGGATTTGTTTACTTTTGCACAACTATTCAATGCGGGGAAGAATCGCAGACAAACACATCCGTAATTCTTGGTCTACAGAAAGAAGTCGCTCACGTTTCTTATTTTTAATTATTATTATTATTGCCTTTATTGGTGGCGAAGTTAGGGCTCTTGGCCCTCTCTTACACTTAACCACATTAAAACAATACAATAAACATATTAGTGCGACAAAATTAAACAATAATAATTGACATTGATCATGACTTTCACACTCTCATTCACTCATCCAGTCACACTTGTTGTCGGTCAGCAATGTTCAGCAGGCTGCCCCAGCAGGTGGTCTTGAATTTAGATAGTGAGGTGATACCCCTGACACTGGCTGGAAGGGTATTCCAGAGCCTAGACCCCACCACATGAAAAGTTGTTTAATGCAGGTCCGTGCCGAAAATCCCTGTTCACACAGATTGTGTTGTTGAAAATATACGTGTTATGGCATGCTCTGATAACAATGAGAACTCTGAAATTCAGAACTGAAGTAGGCTAGTGTTTCTTCCCTAAATTTCAGCTTCAAAGGTCGATCGGCTTGAAGTTCAGTAATTCTTCTGTCCCTTGTAATGGTAGATGTTTCGTGTCCTCAGCAGTAACGGCAAAGGTATTGCGAATCCAGTCGCATTCGTTGACGTTGAGGGAAGGGAAATATTCTTGCAGTTTATTCTCCAGATGTTGGTATCAGCTGAGAGAGGAAATATTTGACTTCCACTGTTATCTGTAGGTACGTTGGGGTTTGAGAGTTTGTCTCATGATACCAGTTATTGAGGCCAGAGGCGACATTGTCCCTTGTCGCGGTGCTTCTTGAACTCACCTGCTGTTCAGAGACTATGTGGACCGTGAGGATGGTGTGACTACGGCTCGAGTACTCGTTCATGTTATGTCGACCCACGGAGCGGTTCCTCATTCCTGCGAAACAAATACACTGTTACATACCCATTGTAGGCCAAGGTGTGTTTGTATTAAAGGAAAGTGCGAGGAATTTTGAAAATTAGTTAAGTTAATAGAAAAATTAAAGGCAATTGTCTAGATGAAAACACTGATAGTCAGTCTGAAAGACTAGACTTAATATCATTTTAAATGCTACAAATGCTGCGTCCATTAGGGAAAAAAAGAAAATATTTTTTTAAAAAGCAAGTGCAAACCAAGGTCAAAGGAGGTAGCTGGCTGGATGACGTCACGCTCACTGGAGCGCGCGGGGAAAGGAAGAAGCTCAAGCAGTACTATGACGTCACACCATTTCGTCCCGTCACCGTAACGTAACGCCAGACCCCAGCGAAGTCGACATAATCATTTAAAATGATAAAATAATATTTATCGATTCAAAATAATCTTAACAATACCTTACAAATGTACGATTATATACAAATAATACACTGTATAACTTACAATAATGATGAGAGGAGAGAGAGAAGAAGAGAGCTGAGAAGGGAGAGGAGAGAGAAGGGAGAGCAGAGAGAGGAGAGAGAAGGAGAGCATAGAGGAGAGTGATAAGAGAGCAAGGAGAGGGGAGGAGATGAGAGAGCCGAGATGAGTGATAAGGGAGGAGAGAGAGAAGAAGAGAGCTGAGAGAGGAGAGAGAAGGGAGGGGAGAGAGAAGGGAGAGCAGAGAGAGGAGAGCAGAGAGGAGAGTGATAAGAGAGCAGAGAGAGGGGAGGAGAAAAGAGAAGAGAGGGGAGAGGAGAATACAATAGAGGAGAGGTGAGGAATACATAAATAAAGAAAGAAAGGAAGGAAGGAAGAATACTATGCCTTTTTAAAGTATTGGTGTTTTGTGTTAAGGTGTTAATGCAGCCAATGGCCATGTACTTTTCTTTTCAGGACGGTTTAAGGAAGGGATATGGGAAGGAAATCGGCCGTGGATCTATTGAAAGGAACCGTCCCGGTATTTGCCTGGTGGTGAAAATGGGAAACCACGAAAACCATTTTCAGGACGGCCGAGGTGGGATTTGAACCCACGCTCTCTCGGCCACCGCGGCAGTATAATTACGATCTAATAATTCCTACCTACCCTTCGTCCCTTCTATATATATTTTTCTTGTTTTAAAATCTTTGATAATTTTTAAATTTGACCTCTGATGTTATTATTTCAAATAGAGATTTGGACATCGTGGCCATTTCAGCACCGTTTATTTGGAAGTTATCTGATAACCTGTGTTATTGTGTAGTATTTGGGGGGAGGAAGGAGGCAGGCGTAGTCTTAAGTTATGCGCCATCCCGGCATTTGTCTGGAATACAAGAGCGGAAACCAGGATGGCTGAGGTGGGAATTGAACCCGGACCTCCAGCTAGCCAAGAATGCTAGCCTCTACACTACGAGGTGTAACCTTATCCTAATGAGGTCCCTAGGCCACTGAGAGAGTTAGTCCGAGGTAAAAGCCAGACTTGAATAAACAGAAATTTTAAAAAGTAATTAAATACTTGTAAATGTTTCCTTTGAAAATAACTTAATATTTCAATAATAACTTTATTTCAAAATAAAACAAGAAACACCAATGACAGTGACTGCTCCTCAGCATTTTCGTTACTCCATAGTTACCGTAAGTACCTGGGTAACAATATCTTACCCTCCTCCAACACTGCCAGTAGATCGTCGAGCTGTTCGCAGTCCACGGTGAAGAGATTCTCGACGAAGAAACCACGTGATTTCTTGGACCAGCGGACAGCCAATGGTTTGCGGGCCGTACCTGGGTTCAGAAGGTCAATAACCTGGAAGCAAGTACGGTAAGTTACAGCAATTTAATGTATGTGCCGACTTCTCAAATACATGCTTGCAGTTCCACAGAGTTCAATGTAAACAGGTACTCTGACCTCCCCCGGGAGATTTCAGGGTGCTCAAACCATAACATACACATAATAGTACATTATGCAACGAGCCTATAATGGCAATAATTAAGACACGAGTATGTTTATAAAACGAGCGTATGCGAGTTTTATAATTTCCATATGAGTGTTTTAATTACCATTATAGGCGAGTTGCATACGACTGTTGATGTTCGACGATAATTATAACTATTTTATGTTCGAACATAAATATTCATAAATATATGTCGAGATTTCACCAGTTTTATGTACTGAACAGAGCGCGTGGGACGCAGAGAATGCCTTGTATTTGACGAAGGCCGCCTCGATTACCCCACTATGACACTAGGCAACGCAGTGAAATTTATATTAGAAGGCCTTGGAACTCAGCGCAGGTGCGATGCTAACCTTATCTAATTAGTCAAACAACTGTTTTTTAGCTGTGATTGGTGGGAGAAACGGTTTCACAATGAAAAATAGTGTTATAATGACCATGATTATGATACAGTCTTCTGTCATATAATAGTCAGGGTCGAACATAAAATAGTTTTAAAGATGCTTTGGAGCCATTTGTCAGTGTTGCAAACAACAGCCTGTTCTATCAAAAATAATTAAAATTGTGAATATATTTCAATATCTTGGTGAAATTCACACTTAGAACTCCAATGAAAAATCGTCAATGGAAAGTAGAACATACTGTATAAAGTAAAGAAAGCACAACGAGTTACAAGAAGAAATCTCTTTCGATGAATGCTAAATTTCAACATAACTGTTCCGTCGTTAAACCTGAAGCGACTTACGCTTGTGAACCACTATTTAAATTAAACACCAAATCAACGACAGATCTAGGGGCAGATGACCTCGTAGTTCCGCCCCTTAAAACAACAATAACTAACTAACTACAGATCAACTGCAGAAGGTTGACAGAAGGACGGACAATGGAGATTCATTCATTCATTTATTTGCAATTGGGATGTGCCCCCCGGTGGCAAATTGAGTAAACATAACAAATACATACCAATTCAATAACAATTAAACTGGAGTATTTACACAAATAGTCAGTCTTTTCGTAAACACACTAGGCTATATGTTTGGGAAAAGGCTCTAAGACTGCGGCAGGTAGAGAGTTCCAATTATCAATGGCACGGTGTACAAAAGAATATTTACCATAATTTGTACGCAGTGGTCGTCTTGAAACGATGATCACTCCTACTCATTGTTGCCTAATGCAGTTGCATATCGGGAAAGTGATTCAATAGTAGAGACGAGAAAAATGAGAATTGCCGTTCTCTGTCATTTATGGAGATTACATGACAAAAGGGCTGTTAAAGCAACTATTTAACTACTTTTGGAAAAGTGAAACAAAACATAATTGGTTCTAAGAAGTTCAAAATGTTGAGTTCAACTCAATGCAACAAATCACAAATAGAGAAGAAAAAAGACACGGATAGTCAGTGTGAAATCATTCTAAATACTACAAATGCTGCGTGAACTCAAAGTCCGTTAGCAAGTGCACACCAAGGTCACCGGAGCGCGCGGGGAAATAAGGAAGCTCAAGCAGTACTGTGACGTCACACACGTCAGTGCATTCTCGGTACATTTCGTCCCGTCACCGTAACGTAACGCCAGACCACAGATAAAGTCGGCATAATCATTTAAAATGATAAAAACGATTCTGAAGAACACACATATAAGACTTATTACTAGGGCTCGGATTTTTAGGTGCTAAAAATCAGGAAAATATTTATTTTTTATGAATTAAAAATACCTGAAATATGTGACAAAAAAGTAAAAATATTTGATTATAATTTAGTTTATTAACGTGAATATAAACAATATGGAGCACTCACGAATATAATTTAGGCCTATGTTATGTCTCACTGACTGCTGAAGCATTACAATACACAACGAGATACATCTTCAGGTTGTCCATCACAAATGACCAACGATTGTCACGAAACACTTCCCCTGAAGGCGCGAAACTGCTGTAATGTTTCTTGCCCTTGAGGTGTTGTGTAACTTGAGATCAGTGTTCAGCCTTGATTGCTTTCCCACATGGTTGGCAGAACAGAACGCCCCCATCACAAGTAAAATTATCTTTAAATTCTGCAACAGACGAAAACTTGTAGTTGTTTTTACTTTAGTCATCGTAGAACTGACTTACACTTCACAGTGCGAGAAATGAACTGCATGTGACACTCGTTCCAGGTAGCTCTAGCACGAGGTGTAATATGGCTATGGACAAGGAAATCCCCGGTTTCCACAGTGAGTGGCACGGGGCGACAAGTTAAGAATAACACAGTTGCAAGCTGACATACGCTCTGCATGAAGATGAGATAGCTCTTCCCCGTTGAAGTAACACAGAACAAAAAGGCAATAAACTGAAAGATCTAGCATACTGATTTAAAAAATGTGAGTATTATGTCTTTTTATGTGCTAATAAGTAAAAAGCAGGAATTTATGTATTTATAGAAAAAATGCTCAAAAATATGTATTTACATAAAGAAATTATTTGCCTAAAAATCCGAGCCCTACTTATTACGGCACACTAAAAATTAATCAACGAAAGAAATATGTCACAGGGTAGTTAGTTATAGTTGTATTAAGGGGCGGAACTACGAGGTCAACTGTCCCTATGAGGAAAGCGCAGCCAGGTTTTGAGAGCAGAGGAAGATAACAGCTAAATTCCCTGTCAATCCGTAGATGACATAAATGTATTGGGTTTGATTTAAGTGCTCCTATGTGGACATTATGGGCATACATACTATCAATGGTAAAAGGGGAATGTGTCACAGAGATATTTTCGTTTATAATAGACTACTAACAAGCGACATTAGCGCCCGAGTGGAGCAGGTAGAAGTTAACGATATCATAACGTAATTAGGGAACAGATCGCCCTATACCAGTGAATGTTATAATTATATTGGATGTCAACAAAAGTTTGGTGCTTTTCAGTCGGTCAACACGAATGTACCCAAAAAGAGCTAGGTTATGCCTAAATGAACACACTTTGATGGAGAGTTCACCCCTTTTCACTCTACTAAAAACACACCCTGTAGGAAACAAGATACAACTTAGCGACACAGCCAAGCTAGATAAAAAAGGGGGGGGGGGAATAGGGGTGGTTGATAGGTAAATGTTATCTGGATCAGGTGTACTATGTACTTCTTTCTGCAATCAACCTAGGCCGGTATGCGCGGCAGTATTAACCCTGGAACAGTACAGTGGGGCACTCGGTGCCCCCGAGAATTTTCGTTCCCCGATTACGATATGTCGGTACGCCTGAAAAGCGGCCACCTCCTGTGACTTTTACTTGTGTTTGACTGTCTTTCAGTCAATGTGTATACTTCTTAGCAGTGACAGTTATGTATACCCAAAACAGTGTCTCCAGGGCATTGAGTGCTCCATCTGGCCACGATCCAAGGACACCAAGATCACTGTGCGTTAACATCATAGCTTGGTGTTTTGTAGTGAATGTGAGAAGTGAAAATGGTGGTTATGATTATGATTACAAAAGAAAGAATATCTACAATAACATTGAAATATTGCTAACATTTGTGTTTTTATTATTTTCACACAGTTATTTTCATTTTACAGCCTTCATAGTTAAAGTAGTCTGTGCTACAGGGTTGATTTTACTCATTTGTAATTGCAGTTATTAGTAATACATAATTTTAATGCATCCGAGTTGTGTTTCTGTCCTGGGGTACTCAGTGCCCCAGGATACCGTTACTGTTTCTGGAGAATAAAGGTACTGTTCCAGGGTTAAAGGTGCCGGGACGTCTTCAATAGATCGGGCAGCGCTTAGTTCGAATGGCTTTTTAGTCCACGCGTGGCGAAGGCAGTTCCACGGTCTTTAATAGTTGTAGATCTTCCTGTATTCAATAACATACATTCTTATAGAGATTTGGCAACGTCACACAAGTACACATTTCACTGACCTCAGAGAGCACATAGGAACAAAGGGGGGAGAAAGGAAAAACCAGTTTCGTCCAGTTAACACCCGGGTTCAGTCGACCACAACTGGTGATAGAGTGAACACGAAAAGTGCTCGAAGTTCCAGCCAGGAAGACAACCGGATAAGTATCAGCCTGTATTATTACAGGATAACCATAGTTGATTTTTTACAACCATATAATCTCCCCAAACAGACAAACTCCGGATTTCTATCACCATTTTAGCATTTCACCTAACATTAGATATACTACATTTAGCATACACCGACAGTTGCATTACCAATACTTAGGGACCTGAAAAAATCGCATTTGCGATAAATGCGAATTATTAAAGAAGCGACAGATAATGCCTTAGCTAAACTCACAGCCTTAGAATGTGCTACAAGGAAAGATTTGTTTGTAAAAGTAGCTCAGTCTGCTAGAAGCAAGCTTGCTAGACTAAAGGCAAGTGATCCCAATCGCAAAAACTTTGAAGCCATAGCACAGATATTTTATCCTAGGCACGTGGTATTGAACAATGACAAGGAAACCGATATTCAAAAACTTCCGGGCTTTACAAACATTCCATGTCATGAAATAAGGAAGGGCTATGATTCTTTCAAGAATATTATTGAATCGCAGTTAAAACAAAATGAGGAGTGTGAAGTAGTACGTGCCTTGACTGCTGTTCAATATGAACATGAACATTTTGCCAAGAGTTATTTAGATCTTTTGTGGACACCAACAAACAATGTGGACAGTTAGCGTGTTTTGTCACACTACAATACAATTGTTACAGACAGAAGGTGTAACTTGAAAGAGTGCAACGCAGAGTTATTTACAATGCTTTCATTTGAACATTAAATTGTATCTCAAGTGTCGCCAATAAAGTCATATAGTCCGCAAAATTCCGGAAAAAATAGATGCTAATTTTCCAAAAATAGATGCTAAATAGGGAAAAAATAAATGCTAATTTAAAGGAAAATAGATGCTAAAATTTCAGGTCCCTACAATACTGCAACTAAATAATTGTACATATTGTAAATATTTTTCACCTGTATTCTCAAACATGGATGTTATAGCCTGATGATGATCGCTTGACGATCGAAACTGGTCATCCTAGTGTATTTATTAATCTCGTGTAATTTATTTCAGGATTAGGGCATAACCCAGCTCTTTTGGGTACATTCGTGTTGACCGACTGAAAAGCACCAAACTATTGTTTACTGAGGCAACACTGAATAATGGCTTCAAACCCCACAATATATTGGATGTATTGAAACACCAAACAAACAAAATAAAACAAAAAATGACAGGCAGAAATATTCTGTTTTGGCGAGATTCAAACCACATATAAGATTGTTAAGTCGATGGTTATGTTGCCAAGGAGATTTGGTCTCAGTTAATAGGAAGATGCACATTACTTCACAGCGTTGCCCAGGTCAACCATCTTTAAGATGGGCAATGTCCGTTAGCAATTTTTACCAGACTATCACGATACAGAGTAAGTCGTCGTTGCCTAGCGACAATATCTCCGTCAAGTTATTAGATTCTATTATTGTGTGGCTTTGTAAAATGTGACCTTGAAGAAATGGATATTCGCAATTATTTTAATACACGGATGATATAATCAAGTACGGTGGGGTTCAATCGATAATACGCGAGACGCGTTACATTTTAAGACAACTAACTAACTAACTTCCCAAGATATTTCATTTTTAGTAAAAGGTGAAATTTTCTACCAATTATTTTGATATAGAAGATTCTATCGCAGATTTTGTCACTTTCGCCAGCAATTCCTGCAGATACTGCGTCAAAAAATCCCGGCTTCATGCATTAAAGTAGGCCTACAGTAAACAACGATAGCGGGAGGGGAGCTACATTCCGTTTAATATGAAGATCAAAGGGTATTTAAAATCAATGCTAGCTTAAAAATACAGATACTCCTGTCTTGTTTCGTTACAGAAGGCGATGCTTCTCCAAGACATCACTGATCAATGACAGTTCACTTGGGCGGAATATTCCACGGTCAAGTGGTTATCAGGGTCACATTAGTCAATGTGCTGTCTAAGTGAGTTTCTAGCGTGTTTGTCTGTCGCATTATTTAATGGAGAGTGGGCGACCTTAGACAAGCAGGAGAGCGTTGCTTGACAGAACTGGGCTCTTCAATATTTGATCCTAGCTCGCGTGATCATCTTTGAACAGCCACGCTACACTTGTCAGTTCCATGTATGTAGGAGTTAAAATATCCTTAGGCTGGTATACATTAATTAGTTAAGTATACTCTATATACAGCGTGTTTCAGAAGGGATAGTAAATATTTTAGGAGGTGGTAGTATAGATGAATTGCAATAAAAATTCCATATAACATGTGCCCCGTTTTTATTGCGTACCGAGATACAGACGTTGGTATGTAACCAAAGCGTTGTCGTTTCCTGTGTTGGTACACGTAGACTTTCTGCACGTATCGGTGAATGGCGGACATTACGTATGCACGGGTTGCTTCCGTGTCATTACCAGCCCGTTCAACACCTTCGAGCAGGAGATGCAGAGAGACGATTGGAATGTTGTCGTTAAATACGTGCAAGTCGCCAAGTAATCCCACTTGTAATCTTCACTGATGAAGCCACGTTCACTCGTGACGGCATCAATAACACTCGTAATGAACATCAGTGGTCAGAAGAAAACCCACATGCAATTGTGGAGAAACATTTTCAGGAACGCTTCTCTGTAAAAATGTGGTGTGGGTTGATTGGGCCTGTTGTGTTGCCGCATCGTCTAACAGGACCCCATTATCTACACTTTCTTGAAAATGATCTTCCAGCATTATTGAAAGAGATTCCTTTGGCTACAAGAATGCGTATGTTCTTCCAGCATGACGGGGCTCCTGCACATTCTAGTCGTCTGGTGGTACATCTAAACCTAAAACATTCCCCGGAATATGGAACGGGAGATATGGGCGCGTTCCTTGTCCACCAAGGTCCCCGGACCTTACCCCTTTGGATTTTTGCCTGTGAGGATGGTTCAAAAGCGAAGTCTAAAAGGAAAAATTTAACACAAGAGCTGAGTTGGTCGTTCAGATTAAGCATAGTGCAGCCCTCCTCAAAGAACGCCAAGACGCCCTCCGAAGAGCTACACGGGGTGTTATCAAGAGAAATGCAAAATGCATTGAAGTTGGTGGTGGAATTTTTGAAAATCAACTTTGAACGTCCTCATTTACCTTGGCTTTACATATTTTTGTTGTTGTTAAATACTACCAGCTGTATCTCTGCACGCAATAGAAATGGGACATATGGTATATGGATTTTTTATTGCAATTCATTTATACTACCACCTCCTAAAGTATTTACTATTCCTCCTGAAACACCGTGACGTACTGTGTAGCCATGCGAGTTAAGGTACAGCGAATCCACGACCTTCTAGCAGAATTATGCAATGTTCAGTGACTGTCAAGATTCATGGGAATTGCAGAAAATGAGTTGGTTGTATAATATTCTCTAAACGAGCGGCATCTCAGACGTTAGGCAGCAACACGCGCTATTTGCTTCTGACCAATAGCAGTGGCTACGGTGGAGAGTTAATAACGCTGACATGGAATGTAAACATGGCCGCCAAGCAAGCAGCTCGTTAACTGTATCACAGCCATCTTGACCAATAGAGGTGCATATTGGCAGCCAGGTATGTCGAAAAATACTACCATTCAGGGAGACTCAGTGGTTAGCTGATCCAAGACCCAGTATACCAGTGCTCGTCATCTATACGTTGCTATAAGAACACAAGCTCTTAGTTACGTGTTGTTTGTTCATCTATGTATACTAGGTCAGTAGCGTCACCTATACGTTGCTATAAGAACACAAGCTCTTCGTTACGTGTTGTTTGTTCATCTATGTATACTAGGTCAGTAGCGTCACCTATACGTTGCTATAAGAACACAAGCTCTTAGTTACGTGCTGTTTGTTCATCTATGTTTACTAGGTCAGCAGCGTCACATATACGTTGCTATAAGAACATAAGCTCTTAGTTACGTGTTGTTTGTTCATCTATGTTTACTAGGTCAGTAGCGTCACATATACGTTGCTATAAGAACACAAGCTCTTAGTTACGTGTTGTTTGTTCATCTATGTTTACTAGGTCAGTAGCGTCACCTATACGTTGCTATAAGAACACAAGCTCTTAGTTACGTGTTGTTTGTTCATCTATGTTTACTAGATCAGTAGCGTCACCTATACGTTGCTGTAAGAACACAAGCTCTTAGTTACGTGTTGTTTGTTCATCTATGTATACTAGGTCAGTTGCGTCACCTATACGTTGCTATAAGAACACAAGCTCTTAGTTACGTGTTGTTTGTTCATCTATGTTTACTAGGTCAGTTGCGTCACCTATACGTTGCTATAAGAACACAAGCTCTTAGTTACGTGTTGTTTGTTCATCTATGTTTACTAGGTCAGTAGCGTCAACTGCACGGTGCTATAAGAACGCATGCGCTGAAATGTGTGAAGATAATCGCGAACAGAAACGTGTCGAGAAGGAGGAGAATGGGTGTAATAACACTAACCAACAGTGAAAATGCTTCCGAAGCACAACTTTATTCGAGCATTCTTCTGTGGTGTTCAATCCGAAGATTGGTTTGTAGCAGCATTCCATGAACTCCGGTCTGTGGCTAGTCTCTTCATGTCCAAGTAATTATCACAACCTTTGTCGTGAATGATTTGTTTTATGTATCCCAGCCGTGGTCTACCTCTACAGTTCTTTCCTTCCACATTGCTCTCCAGTATTGTGTGCAGAAGACTTTCATGCCTCAAGATATGTCCAATCCAATTGTCTCTTCGGTGAGTAAGCATATTCCATAAACATAGCTTCTCTCCAATCCTCTTCAGCGTTTCTTCATTACTCATTTTGTCCACCCCTGGAATTTTTAGTATTTTCATGTAGCACCACATTTCAAAGGCTACTATTCATTTCTTATCATCCAAGCTATGAGTCCAGGTTTCACTACCATACAACAGTACGCTCCACGCATATATCTTCACAAGACGTTTCCTGAGGCTCATACTAATGTTTTTGCATGTAAAGAGCTTTCCTTTCTTGTTGAATGCTATTTTGGCTTGGTTGATACGGCTGACTATTTCTCTTCTACTTCTTCCATCTGCTGTTACTTTGCTACCAAGGTAAGTGAACTCCTGTACATTTTTCAACTGTTCTCCATTTAAAGTACAACGAGGAGGTTCATACTGCCGGCTACAGAGAAGAACTTTGGTTTTCATTTTGTTGATCTTCATGTTATATTTGTTAAAGGTGGATTCCATTTCTGCTAATGCATAATTCAGATCATCTTCGTTTTCTGTCAGGACTGCGATATCATCCGCAAAGCGAAGCATGGTAATTCTTTCTCCTTGAATCTTGAGACCTCCAGTCATTGGCAAATTATCATTTACTTCATCTATTGCTTTTTGGATGTATGCATTAAAAAGAATTGGTGAGAGCGAACAACCTTGCCGAACTCCTTGCTTAATGTTGGCCTCTGTTGTGGAATCTCCACATCGTATAACGGCTATCTCGTCTTCATACAATTTCCAAATTGTCCTCCTGTCCTTGTACTTAACACCCAGTTCTTTCAACACCATGAATAGTCTATTCCACTCAACCTTATCAAATGCCTTCTTCAGGTCTACGAAAGCAATGAATGTATCAAGATCTTTTCTTAGTCGTTTCTCTATAATCATTCTTAAAGCTAGGATTGCTTCTCGAGTCCCTCTACCCTTCCTGAATCCAAATTGATCTTCTGTCAACGCCAACTCTACCTCTCCTTCAATGCGTTTCAAGATAATGCTGGTGAGTATTTTTGAAGCATGGGTTACAAGGCTTAATGTGCGATATTGGTCACATCTATTGGCAGATGATTTCTTTGGAATGGGCACTATGACACATTTCCCAAAGTCCGATGGGATATGTCCCGTGTTATACATTTCACAAATCAGATCAAATAGGGATTTCTTCACATTGTCTCCAGTGGCTTTTATCAGCTCTGCTGGTATATCATCAACTCCGGATGCCTTTCCGTTTTTCAGCCTTTCCATTGCTTGATTAAATTCATCCAGGAGTATTTCATCTCCTTCTTCTTCTTTATCTACTAGCTCTTCGTCTTCTAGTATTTCACGAGGTGTATGTTTTCCTCCATATAAATTCTCAATGTATTCTTTCCATTTTGAGCCAATTTCAGAATCTTCATATACCAGTTCCCCATCATCTGTCTTCAGTACATTGCACCTAATCCTCTTGTCCCCGAAGAACCTTTTGGCTACGGTACTTTAAATGCTGTCTCAAATTTGTGATTCTGAACTAGTTCTTCTACTTCCATGCATTGCAATTCCAGAAATTTTTCTCTGGCTGCCTTCGCCTCTCGATTTATTTCGTTTCTCAATTTCCTGTACAGTTGTTGTCCTTCTTCAGTCGCAGAGTTCTTAAACGTTCTTCTTGTGTCTATCTTCGAGCATAGGAACTATGAATAAGATATAATAATATTGCATTAAATGCTAGAGAATTTGAGGGACTTTCGAAAATTACTAGGGATTCTTTTATTTTAATAAATTGTAGGTTGGCAATCCTTAGTACAGGTATCTTGAGTCAATGTCGGCCATATTGTGTGTATTGTTTGATTTTCTTCTTCTTAAGGGACAGCAGGGATAGGAATTCACAATACAACAGAAAGGTCTGGCCTTCTAGGGAAGCTTTGTGCCCTGGGGATCAAAGTCCTCTGGTTGACAGAAACAAAATTGTTTTGCCTCCTTTACACATCAAACTTGGACTTATGAAGAACTTTGTAAAGAGGATGGTTAGGAATGGAGACGCTTTCAAGTACCTGAGAGCAACATTCCCACTCCTCAGTGAAGCTAAAGTGAAAGAAGGGATCTTTGTTGGTCCGCAAATCCGTGACCTTCCCGGATGAAAATTTTGATCGAGCCCTCCAGGATAATGAAAAATCTGCTTGGGAAGCCTTTAGAGGTGTTGTACAAGGTCTTTTAGGAAACAGACGAGATGAAAACTATGATGAAATTGTTAATAACCTCCCAGAGAAGTACTGTATAATACAATAGGCTACAATTTGTCACTCAAAATTCATCTTCTCGATTCTCGTCTGGACTTCTTTCCTCCGAATTGTGGTCCAGTTTTTACTACAGAAGTACATGTATCACACGTAGTGTATCTAAAAACTAGAGCTAATAAACAAATTCAAAATTCGGGTTTCCTGACCAAAATTTAGTACAAAACTAGTATTTTTTTTTTGTAAAAGAAGCAAATAGAAGTTGTTTTTTGTCGGCTAGTGTAATTTAACCCCGACAGGCTACCGATGTAGGAAATTAAAAAAAGCTTGTCATGGTGTCTAAGAAGCTCAAAAATCAGAAAGCCATAAATATATGCGTGATTCTATGGTTTTCTGGATAGCGGAGAAAATGTAAGTTATGGCTTTTTCCTTTTTCCCGAGACAGTAGCAATGCCCTAGTTCCGTTTTTGCATATTTACCAGTATTGGACATAAGTGATTGATTATTGTGTTTTGAGACAGCAAACGTCGCTAAACCGAGGACATGGCCTTCTCGTATCACCGTGACATCACATCGCGTGATGCACTAGAACAATGGAAGTGCATTATGGCGTTAATGTGTATTGACCAGAGAATAAACGAAACTCGGTTGGATTTCCTATGAGAACAAGGGTATTATGGGTGATTCCGACCTCTCCCACCAACAGCTTAGCCGTGCGCGTTCAGTCACACTTCAAAGACCGGGTAACCCCTGACTGCGGCCGTGTAATACAATCTCCGTGACGTCTTGCACGCATAGAGAAGTGCACTATATCCTTAGCCGAAAGACAGATTATCGCAGAATCCTTCTCCTTCAAATTCTGCAAAATATCGCGGATAGGATTAGCAATATTTTCGGTAGTCACAATATCGGACAAAGATTCAGTTGTGTTTATGACTAGGGGATTCGGGCGAGAAATCTCGCATTTAAGAATCATTGTCGTTGTGCATTAACAACAGCAATAAGGCTCTGGCAGGGTCTATCGACGTGTTTATTTGTTTAAACATTTGTTTATATAACAAATTATCGATATTTATGAACAGTGAACATCTCCTCACTGCTATGGGTGATTCTCTTTGTTTTGAAATGCTCTTTGGATACGATCGGTTACTTGTGACACCCCAAAAAAGGCTCTATAGTCCTGAGATAATATATTCCATGCTCCTGTGGCTAAGTGTATGTTGGCCACACAAGTAGGCTATAAGATTCAGAACAAGGGGCAAGAAACACCATAACCATTTACGTCTTTGCCAACCAGTGAAACAAACTAACTAACAAATAACTAACTAACTAACTAACTAACTAACTAACTAAATAAATGATAAACAAATAAATTACTAAATAATAAGTAAATACAGTAAATAACTAAATAATAACTAAATTAATAACTCACTCTTTCCTCGTGTCGGGAACTAGAATTTGGAATAACTGTCCTCGTGACGTCAGAAATTGTACATCCTTAACAACTTTCAAACGTGCATGTAAAGATTTCCTCTTGAATTCGTAGGCCAACTAGAACAATTTGTGTATGAATGTGTGAGTGAATGACCATAGTATAATTTTGTTAAAAATGTAAGTCATTTAAATTATATAGCTTAGTTAATATCACGCAGTCGCCAATTTAATTTTATTTAATTTAATTTAATTTTTATTCTATTTTATTTTATTTTATTGTAGTATTTAAGGTTTTCCTAGTATTTAAGTTTGGTAGGTTAAGAATAACATATGTGAGTATTCATGTAAGTTGCACTGTGTGTGGTTAAGTGTAAGAGAGGGCCTAGAGCCCTAACTTCGCCACAATAAAGGCACCAATAAATAAATAAATAATAACTAAATAATAACTAAATAAATAAATAACTAAAGGAAAATCCACAGCCTGCTTCCAGTCGACCGACGGTGTTAGGGATGGCATGAATGAAGCCCCCCATCTAGCGGCGAGGATATGAACTGTGCCGGCTGCTGAAGCCTGTCGCACTCTCCTGGGGCAATGATTACATGAATGACAGATGAAATGATAGTGGGGAGTGTTGCTGGAATCAAATTGTGACAGGGAAAACCGGAGTACCCGGAGAAAAGCCTGTCTGCCTCCGCTTTGTCCAGCACAAATCTCACATGGAGTGACCGGGGTTTGAACCACGGACCCAGTGGTGAGAAGTCGGCGTGCTGCCACCTAAGCCACGGAGGCTCTAAAATAACTAAATAACTAACTAACTAACTAACTAACTAACTAATTAAATACCCTGCGAGTGTTTACCGTAATAATCGTTAATCAACCTTCAATTTACGAAAAGTGACCAATACGTAATGTTCATAGTTGCACCTTGGACGATGTGTTATTATATATATCATGGTAATTAAAAAAAACACACAATTATAATATTATGAAAACCTCGCTCATATCGCCCGCCAGTGGTGCAAATTAATTTTGGAACGATTATATATTGTTTTCTTACTTCCAAGTACGGTGGTTTTCGTTTAAGAGCGTGCGAGACATTGGCCAATTCCTTGGTCATAAAACGTTCATAGGCTCACATTTTCGTTTACCTACGCTCCATGATATTTCAAGAGAGAACGTAATTGGACTTAAACCTATAAACCATCATATTGTTAATTTTAAAGAAATACAACTAAAAATAAAAAAAATATTTATACAATTTAAAATTTAAAAAATATTTAAAAATTCAGAAAGTTTGAAAATATTAAAATTAAAAAATATATATTTTAAATACTGTAGAACAATTTAAAACCAAAATAAAATAAAAATAAAAGTGAAAAAATAAAAATACAAAATTAAAAAATAAAAATTTAAAATATGAAACGAAAACAAATTAACAATCCATCATTTCAAAAAGGTGACAAGTCAATTTATTTTACAAAAATGAGATAAGGACATTTTCATAAGCTATGACTCAATCCTCATCATTCTGTGCAAAAAGGAGGCAATTCCCGTTCTTCGTTTTGTCATATAAAATGTTGTTTCATTTGAAAAGAGTTACAAGTCAATTAGTGAACACCTTCTTCTAATGACAGGAGGTTGTGCTTTGCAGTTATCATTTGTTTACGTCTGCATCTCGCGCTTTTTCTATTCACAAACAAATCCCCTTTGGCTAGTAAAGATGGAGCGTTTGGATAAGCAGGATACATTGCCTTCACCAAACAAAATAAAGAGAGGTGTTTATAATCCAGATGAATACAAAAGAAATAAAATCAGTAATTCCAAGATCAATGGTCTTGCTCATGTGAATCATGCAGGCAAAGATGTTCTAGCATGCAAACCAGGAAATCCATGGAAGTAAGTTGAAGTTATGGTGTAGTAGGCTATTACTTTTTTTTTTTACCCGATTAGGCGTATTAGTTTGTTTTTAATACATTGTCTAATATGACATGGTAATATACAGTCATATGCTATACTATCAGAGTTGTCGTCAGAAATGCTTTGAAGAAGTGTGTGAAATAACACATCATAAGCTACATAGACAGCCTTGAATCAAAAAATGCTCAAGATTTTTACATTCAAAGCCTCATTGAATGCCTACCAGTTAAACGGCAACGCATTCGAAAGGGAGGTAACCAAGTCATCTTTAATGGTAAACGCACACAGGTAGGCCTATGCAAGGCAGCATTTACCAGTTTACATGGTGTGACAATGAAACGTGTGGAACGACTATACAAATTGCAAGAGGCACGAATATCTCCCAAACCTCGTGCTACACCAGGAGAGGAACTTGCAAAAATACACAATCATAATATCTCTTTTGCTTTGAAAGAAACGCATTATGGAGGTAAATAAATGACCTATCTAGATGCAAGACTTTCTATTAGGATAATGCACTCTCTCTTCAAAGAGCATCACCCAGACACTAAAGTGACGTACGATCTTTCATATCGTTTTGGAAGACCACAGATTGACACATGATGCACCTGTGAGGAGTTAGGTGTGAAGATAAAAGATCCACACCTAAATGATGTGGCTAAACGGGTTGCTGTGGCCGAACTGATTCATATACCTGCAACCTGCATACAACTCGTGATATACAAGGAAGATATTAACAAATTAGGATTGGATAAGCAGAGTTCTGGAACTGTCATGGTGGATAAGGGCGGATTTTGGAAACGTAACTAAAACTTTATAATTGTAACTATTGTCATAAAGTGATATTGTTTTATTGTTTATGTTCTTTAAAGTCATAAAAAAGGTTAAAATTTACCAAATGTTTATCCAGAAAATAACTAATGTGCGTGTAAAAATCTGGCGCAAAATGATTGGGAACAACATTGCCACCAGTTTCAAAGCATACACACTTACTACAATGCACATAGAACTTCATAAATTTCGTGCTGACGCCGTCTCCATAGAGTATTCGTTGAGATACGTTCTGCTTTCGGTGCCACATATAGCCTAAGTTATGGATAAGACGGATTTTGGAAACGACACCTGAATTCATGTTACATTTATAAGGTGCGTTCAAAAAGTAACGAGCCGGAGGCATAATTACAGAAACCAGTACCTGTATGTTAGAAGTATTGGTACTGGCTGTTGAGGCACTTGTCCCACTGTGACACGAGGCGGTGAATGGCTGTCTCATAACATTCCCTGGGCTGCGATGTGAACCAGTTCCGCACGTACAGCTGGACGTCGGCGTCCGAGGTGAACCGTTGGCCCCGCAGAGCCCTTTTCAGGGGACCAAACATGGCGTAATCACAGGGAGAGAGGTCTGGACTGTATGGAGGGTGACCGAGAACCTCCCATATGAATTTCTTCAGGAGTGCCGCGACTGTGTTGGCCGTATGTGGAGCGACCACGGCGGCTATGGCGTTCACTGTCACTCGGCGGTCCTGTGTAATGAGTGCATCAACTAGCTGGACGTTGTCATCGGTAATGCAGGGGGGTGCCCCAGACCGGGCATCATCGGCTAACACCCGTCCTTCCCTGAAGAGCTTGTGCCACGCCTTGACCCTTGCAAGGGACATGCGGTGTTCGCCGTACACTTGTGACATTCGGCGATGAATGTCCGTTCCCCCTACTCCTTCCGCTGTAAGAAACCGAACAACACCTCTTTGCTCTTCGGTTGACGCCTCCATGTCACTGTTTGCAATGCGACTGCTCGCTTTGTATCGTCACGTAACGTGCACGCGTGCCCTCTAGCGACGGGCTGTGACCTTCCACGCTCTGATCGGAACCACACCTCGTTACACACGCCACGATTAGCCGATGTCGTCACCGGTTTGCGCATTACAGCCTCCGGCTCGTTAATTTTTGAACGCACCTTATATATGGGATAAGGTGGTTTCGGAACTATTTTCTTGTTGATAAAGATGCTGTATGATATGAGCTATGGAGATGAGCGAAAAACTCAATTTTCTTAAAAACTGGATAAGGCGAATTTTGGAACCATGCGCCTCTTCATAAATTTTATAAGAAAATTAATGAACTAGAAAATAAATGCAACGATCATGCACAAGTAGCAGACCCTAAGTTTCGACTTTATGCAGAATCTTCAACTCCCGGTGACACCTGCACAGGACATTCGCGTTTCTTTGTACTGTAGCCTATATCATGAAGTACAAGTGGAAGGACGTTTGTAGTTTTATGTTCGACCCTGACTATTATATGTCAGAAAACTGTACTATAATGAGGCTCATTATAACACTATTTTTCATTATGAAACAGTTTCTCCCACCAATCAGAGCTCAAGAAACAGTTTTTTGACTAATTAGATAATTAGATGCGCTGAATTCCACGACCTTCTCATTTAAATTTCACTGCCTGGCCTAGTGTCATAGTAGGGTAATCGAAGAGGCCATGGTCAAATACAAGGTATTCTTTGCATCTCGTGCGCTCTGTTCAGCACATAAAACTGGCGAAATCTCGACAGATATTTATGAATATTTATGTTCGAACATAAAATAGTTATAGTAATTATCGTCGAACATAAACAGTGTATGCAACTCGCCTATAATGGTAATTAAGACACTCGTATGGAAATTATAAAACGAGCGTGGTACTTTCCTGCATCAGTAAATTGAAGAAGAAATTACGTCTTCAGTAAGGGAACTGCAGAACCGTAATCACATTAACAGAGAGTGGAAGGCCCCACAAAATAGCCCTCTACTTCCCAATAAGAGGGCACTCATTAGCCTATTTTCATTTATGTAAGAAATAGGCTTATGAGATCACCTTTGCTCGTGTTTGTGTGTATCCTCCCTAATAACTTCTAAACGGCTCGAGCGATATCAATGAAACTCGGTAAGGTCATAGTAGGCTACTATTTCGGCCGACCCCGACCGTGACCTTCAAATTTTATTACGTCTCACCAATCCAACATTTGATGGCTGTGCGAAATATTTCAACGACATTCTATATCTCCGAAACTATTAATCATATCACACTGACATTTTGTATGGTGATAAAGGGCACTACTAGACGTTCACCTATACGACTTTCAAAAACCTGTTAACTACAAAACGAACATGGCGGCCAAGCGAAGTTGAAACATTTAAATAGACTTTTCTCGCGAATTAACCATCCTAAAGCAGTGAAACTTGGTACAGCAAATGACTATACAAATTGCAATGCACTGACTTCTAATTTAGTTCAATTGTTTACAATTGTTTAAAATTAAGTTTTTATTTCTTGTGTACTTATTATGTGATTATAATCAACGTTTGAATGATGAACATACACAATAATCATCATCTAATAGTACTTAGGCCGACATATTGAACCCTTGGGCCATCGGGTCCATGACGGTCGAACCATGTCCTTAAGGAAGAAATCAAAGAAAAGTATAGTTTCTTAAAGGAATGGAGAGAGATTTTAAGCCAGGAATATAGCTCAACATTGTGCAAGCGACTAGGGACAGATGTTCCTTAGATGAGATCACCCCACTCGACATGCCAGAGAGGGCTGGTCACGAGTATTAATAACTGAGTGGAATCTTCCACCGTGATAGAAAGAGAAGCCTGAATCGGAATTCAAGCTGACGTGGCTGGAAATTGACAACGTCGCATATGCACCAGAAGAGGAATAATTAAAATTAACACGTTTACGAGCATAATAATGAGTAAACAAGCACAGTACAGTGAATCATTTTGAATGAGAGATTTTTCAGTATAGAGAAACCATGTAATAATTGTGCAGAAATAAACTGCCGACGTAAGACGACGTCATCGGTGAATTACCTAAGCCTCTGTGGAGGGGAGAGACCAAAAGGAATGCAACTCCCACACAATTGAGGACGAGAAATTAATTAATATCTCCAAATTGCACGATCGATTCTTAGGTGCAATAAGATCATTAGACATTGAAAAGACGAGCTTTCGGAAGGTATAATTTTTATATTTGTGGCACCATTATTTTAGAAGTTGACCACAGAAAAGGCTTGAGTCTTATTTTTTTGTAGTAAAACAGTATAAAGCTTCGGGCGTTTCCAAGCCAATCATGCAGTTCACGACAGACTCCTTGAGGGGAGGTGCTGTATCACATCACATTGAATGCAGTTATTCTGAGAGCCCGTGAGGGGGCGTAACGCTGTGTCACATCGCATCGAATGCAGTTACAACGAGCACTCCGTGACCGGAGGTGCTGCATCAAAGTCTTCAAACGTATGAACCTCAGGGGAGGTCATACTGCGCAACAAGTATAAGCACCGAATGCAGTTTCAAACGGCCTGAGGGCACGTCACTGTGCTACATCACATCGAATGCAGTTATTCCGACAGTCCGTGAGGAGACGTAACTCTGCGTTACAATGATAACAGCTACCAGTACTCCTTGAGGGGAGAAACGCTGTTTCACACCGCCGAAGGAAGATCCGATAGCCACAGGCGTCACAGTGGTAACGACTTGCTTGCCTCCATTAGGAGCATTTAAGGCGAAATTTTAAAGTATCGCCGCAGTGAAGTATTAGGAAAATCCTAATTATAGGATTTAGGCCCGACTGTATACAAGTTAAAGTGAAAATTCGCAAGTTATAGTCAGAGCAGGCTGCGAACGTCGGACTTAAAGGCGATAGGTCGTTAAATGTACGAACGAACAGATCATAACGTACGGAAGTATCGTACCAGACAGATAAACTGTTATCTGAATTGAAGCAACCTAAAAGGAAGAACAGAATAAGGTTCGAACGTAGAAGTGTTAAAACAGTTCAAATAAATAGAATAGGAGACTATAAATATTAGCTCCAGATAGCAGGCGAACAATTCTAATAGTACTGCTAGAAACTAAATCTATAGGTCTTAGAGGAGACCTCGATCCATATAGACTTTCGTTAGGATCAATAGACAGATCTACAGAGAAGCCGTTCAAGCTAGATAAATAGCCGGTTATCCAGGATAGGAATAGCAGAATTGAACTCCAGGGAACAATAGATGTTTCGGGACTTTCGCATTCTTCAGAGTAGGAAGCCGACATCGGATAAATTTCACCCTTGGAAACGGGAATTTGAGAAGATCACGTGTGATTAGGCTCAGAAATACGGCCTAGTGATCGAGTAATTGTGAAGTGTAAAATAATCAAGATTGTGTGTTAGATAATATTTTTAGTGTTATTATGTGTTCAAAAGGGACACACTAGTATATAAAAATGTCGTCAATATTAAGTGTTCTAGATATAGGTCAAAAAGTGTTTCTACGTAAGATGAATACCTTCAATATGGTGTAAAAAGTTCAAAGTGGGCCCCAAAAATGAAACACCACACCAGATTTAAGATCATGGGATGATCTGAAAATATGTAAGTACAAAATTCATTTTTATTTTGGTGTCAGAAATTGATTGTGTGCAACTCACCGGAGTTTTGAGTGAAAGGGATGTGTTTTAATGAATGAATAATGAATAATCAAGAATACGGTCTGAACAATAATAAATAAATAGAGAAATTATGAATAATTATGTAAAGAATAAATTCCGTAGAGGAAATAGGTGAATAAAGGGTTAATGTATTTAACAAATGTCATAAGAGCAAGCGAAATATCATTTAATTATCATAAAAGACATTGAAATAAAGTAAAGTTGAGATATGAAAGAAATAGCTTTTGAGCTTGTATAAAGAATAAAGATAATAATAATAATAATTAAATATGGAAATGTTAAATAAAAATCAAATAAATTGATATGAACATAAGAACGTTAAGCCTTAACGTATGTGTAAGAAATGAGGTTATATGGAATATTTTAAAACAGGGAGCGATTTATCGACCATGGAAAGATTAATATGTGAATTAAAATAATATGAATTGTTACTAAAGAGATTTTATCAGTTCTTGGGAAGACATTATCGGCTTAAAATAATGCCTTAGCGCATAATGAGCGCAAATATAATATTAAAGTGTCACGCTAGGAACGCGTAGTGGTTGAAATACTTGGTACATTACTTATGGAGGGTAGTTGATTGCAGTGAATTGATAATTGTGTAAGTCCTCTATTTGTGACATTAGTATCACGAGGCATTGTGTATGTATTTAAAAAGGGAGCTAATATATGTTATTATTGAGCGTATGTCATATGGGCCACGGCCGACTCTAAATCGCATTTTGTAATAAGTCCTCTGTACGGGATTAGTTCCCGAGGCACCTGAAGAGATTCGAATGCAGGATCTTCTTATGATAAAAGCCCCTGAAATTCTCCGTCGTCGTATGTGTATTTAATCTTCCCAATCAATGAGGACCCTCTCATAATTAATAAATGCCAAGGATATGAAAATGGTCTGTGAACCAAAGAATAGTTGTTTGAATGTTACGGTACAATAAAGCCTGGTCTCCTCAGAACTGGATGGAAAGGTTTGTTTTGAAAGCCTTGAAAATAAGCTCCTAAATGTTGGGTCAGACGGGATGTCTCCACCACCCTAACAGGTCATAAATCGCACCCCAGTAGTAGAGACTAGCTCTTTTAAAGCGAGATGGAACAGAGACCGTCTCGTAAGCTGTTGTAAAGAGAGACGAATACACCAGGAGTGTTTAGAGTTGTAAACGACCCGGGCATTGAACCGAGGCCCTTAAAGATGGATATTTCGTTTGCCGGTTCAGATCGTAGTTTCTTATATGATAATGGTCTATTAAGACATAAGAGATAAATAACAATCCCTATTGTAATAATGTATGGACGTGGGATTCCACGAGTTGATTGAAGGCAACTGAGTTCGGGAGTAACTATAGTTTTTTGACTGTGTCAAGTACCTTCACGCTCTGGAGTACACAATTGATTTTCTGATTACCTTAATATGTTTGTGAAGTAAAGAGAGATGATAACAACTGAATGTGTGGACATGCCCAAAAATATTGAATTAGATAATTAATATAGATTTTAAATATAATTATATATTTGTTCTTGAGAAATAAGAAAATATAAAAGACAATGTTTGAGGTGTACAAGAATGACACCATAATAATGTAAATGCATGGAGCCAAAGAGCTCGGAGTTATGTAAACTTAATGTTAGTGCTTTATGGAAGTGAGACTAGGTAAGAACTGGGTGTATGAGGACCCACATATTTAAAATAACATTTGTGTTATCGTATGAACTCGGTGTTTATTTGGAACAGGAGTAATTTTAATTTGTCTAGTGGCTTCAACGTGGGGCTACAAGCAAATCATCTTATGATTTTGGCGCCCAACGTGGGGATTCAAGAAAACCTCTACCTTAACTTTTTGGCGCCCAGTTCGCAGGGCTGAGTTTTCCTAGGGAAAACCCGAGTTTTCTCGAAAAATCAAAATTTTCATTTTTGAAAAAAATGGTTTTTCGAAATTTTGGATTTTAAATACTTCCATAAAGGTTTTATGAAATTGAATAAAAGTAGTAAAAGGGTACGTTGTAAGTGAATACCCGTACCAAAGTAAGTTTTGAAGAAATTGGGACACACTAATTCAGAGTATCATCTCTCAAACATGTACTAGTGTGGTGGCATTAGAGGCCCACTGTATTTTAATATGATGTTGTTAAGTGAAGAGAGGCGGAGGCTCTCTGAGAATGTAAGGGCCGAGAGCCCAGGGAAAGTTAAAAATACAGGTGAGAAAGAGTACCCAACCAAAGAAATGATAAATGTTTCTGTAGAAAGCATGCGTGCACCTGGAGACATAGTTACACGAAGAGATGGTATCATGTCTGCAGACAAAGGGGTAATAAATGCTGAGCCTTTAGAGCTCGGAAAGGAAAAGGAAATTTGTAAACCAATTCCAAGGGAAAAGGTAATTGATAATGATAAGAATAAGGATAATACAAAGTCTCATGTAGTAATGTCGGTCCAGGTAGGCTCCGAAAACGAAGGGGAAAAGAACGATAGTACTGACGTTCAGGATCAGGAAAAGGTAGAAATGGCGGAATGGAAGGAAGTAGAAACATTCTTGGATAAAATTGATGAAATACGAGACGAACATTATCAGATGAGGAGTGAACTTTGGAAATTTAGAGATGTAGACTCAAAGGAGAAAGAGAAAATTAAGGAGCAAAGGGAAGGTATCTCCGAGGAAATAAAGAAGATATCTGAGCTCCGTGAAAGGGCCTGTAAAAATTGGTATAAGATATCTAAACAGGAATTAGAGGAATTGTGCAAAGAAATTCCTAATGTTAAATGGTCCTTAAGAGAAACGAAGAGGGAATTTGCGAAATGTATGGAGAAGGAAGGAAAAATAAAATTAGCTCCGTGGGAACAGATAGTTACATTTGTTGATGAAGTAAGTGAAATAGGGGAGAAATTATGGAAAATGAGAGATGCATGGGAGGAGATATGGTGGAAGATCCCTTGCAAAGAGCGCGACCGAAAAAAGTATGTTGAGGAACAGAAAGATTATATGGCAGAGGAAAAGAGTAAGATGTACTGGTTCGGTTTGGGTATGTATGATGAACGAGGGATAATCAGCGTTCAAGAGTTAGCTGAAGTAAGACAGGTCAAGATCCAGGAATACCAAGAGATATTAGAGGCTGCTCAGAAAAGATATGAGGAATACATGTTGGAGCAAAATCGTCAGGCAAATGAAATAGTTGCCCAAGCTGAAAAACAGGCTGAAATTAAAGAAGAAGAAGTAACGGTGCCAGAGGAGCCCGAAATTGATATTAAAGAAGAGGAGCAAGAAATAGAAATCATCATGACTCCAGGGGAAATTGAAGAAAACTTGGAGATCCTTCCAGAGAAACCAATGGAAATTCATGAAGAAATCGTAACTCCAGAAAAGGAGGATAGCCAAAATGAAAATGAGCTCCAAATTGAAGAGACTCATTTTTATGAAAAAGTCGAGCTGGAAAAACAAGATATAATCCCGGAACAGGAGATACTAAAGGAATTGATAGTTGAAGAAACGGAAATGATAATTCCAGAAGAAATAGAGAAATTAGATGAAACAAATGTAGAAAATATCAACGAAGCACCGACGGAAATAGAGGTTCAAGAGTTCACAGGAATTGAAAAGGAAAACTCCGAAGAAAATGAGGAGGTAGAAAAAGAAAACCTAGAAGATATTCAGGAGGATCAAGAAGATAAAACGGCAGTAGAAGGACCAAAATTGAAAGCTCAGATCCTTGAATTGTTGATTAAATACCAGAACTGGCAACAAAAGAACAGAGAAAGGGAAAGTGCTAATAAGAGCCAAGAAACCCTAAAAGAAAAAGATGAGATTGTTGGGAGCAATGAAAAAATGAGAGGAGACGTCTCTGAAGAAGAGCCAAAAGGAGGAAAACCGCCGTTGATAATTGGTGTACCAGGAAATGGATACCCCATGGAAACAATGAAAGGAGGTGAAATAACAAACGATGTCTTGGAGAAGGAGGATGCCCAGGCATATTTCAGCTGGAAGCATCGTAAGAAGAAAGGGAAGGATAAAAAGAAGAGAAAGAAAGGAGATTTGGAAAATCTAAAGAATTGGAAGAGTAGGAAAAAGAAATACTCTTAGAAAGTGCCATCTCAATGCGAGGTGAAGGAAGAGAATTATCCCATAGGAACAAACGGGTAAAGATATCTGCAACCATCAAAGAATATGAGAAATAAGTATAATATGTGCTGAAATACCATCTCAAAGAGAGATGAGGAATAGGGAAGAGAACCGGAAAGAGTCAGGTGAAGTCAGACTGAGCTCTTAAAAATTTTAATTGAAGTGTAACAGACTTGAAGTCTGATAACTGTAATGAAGTAAATTACGGGTAAAGCTAATTGCACCCGCAAGATAATTAACCTAAAGTCATTAAGTTGAAGAAATATAATGAAAAAAGAACAGACAGGCTTGAAGTCTGACTTGAGAAAAGAAGAAAGGAAACCAACTGTTGACTCGAGTTTGGAGGCATGCGCCAGACGAGGGGAGAGAGTTGTAAACACTGAACGTGACAAGAGATTTATGGCCTGAGTGGAGACGTCCACTAGGGAATAAATGAATGAATGGGAACTCTTGGAGACCCAACCGAAACACAGACCAGAAAGGAGAGGAACTTTAAAGAAGTAATTGATTTTATTGAAAAGGAAAATTTTAATGTAATAAAGGAAAAAAAAGGGTGAAGATTGAGCACACCCAACCTACACAATTAGTGGAAGGAACCTTAAGTAAAAATAACAGTAAATACGGATGACGTTATGATGGATTCGACGGATAGAGTAATACAAATTAAATTGAAATAAATTTCCTCAAAATTTTCGAAAATTTATTTACCTAAGGAGGGGAGAGATGAACCCTTGGGCCATCGGGTCCATGACGGTCGAACCATGTCCTTAAGGAAGAAATCAAAGAAAAGTATAGTTTCTTAAAGGAATGGAGAGAGATTTTAAGCCAGGAATATAGCTCAACATTGTGCAAGCGACTAGGGACAGATGTTCCTTAGATGAGATCACCCCACTCGACATGCCAGAGAGGGCTGGTCACGAGTATTAATAACTGAGTGGAATCTTCCACCGTGATAGAAAGAGAAGCCTGAATCGGAATTCAAGCTGACGTGGCTGGAAATTGACAACGTCGCATATGCACCAGAAGAGGAATAATTAAAATTAACACGTTTACGAGCATAATAATGAGTAAACAAGCACAGTACAGTGAATCATTTTGAATGAGAGATTTTTCAGTATAGAGAAACCATGTAATAATTGTGCAGAAATAAACTGCCGACGTAAGACGACGTCATCGGTGAATTACCTAAGCCTCTGTGGAGGGGAGAGACCAAAAGGAATGCAACTCCCACACAATTGAGGACGAGAAATTAATTAATATCTCCAAATTGCACGATCGATTCTTAGGTGCAATAAGATCATTAGACATTGAAAAGACGAGCTTTCGGAAGGTATAATTTTTATATTTGTGGCACCATTATTTTAGAAGTTGACCACAGAAAAGGCTTGAGTCTTATTTTTTTGTAGTAAAACAGTATAAAGCTTCGGGCGTTTCCAAGTCAATCATGCAGTTCACGACAGACTCCTTGAGGGGAGGTGCTGTATCACATCACATTGAATGCAGTTATTCTGAGAGCCCGTGAGGGGGCGTAACGCTGTGTCACATCGCATCGAATGCAGTTACAACGAGCACTCCGTGACCGGAGGTGCTGCATCAAAGTCTTCAAACGTATGAACCTCAGGGGAGGTCATACTGCGCAACAAGTATAAGCACCGAATGCAGTTTCAAACGGCCTGAGGGCACGTCACTGTGCTACATCACATCGAATGCAGTTATTCCGACAGTCCGTGAGGGGACGTAACTCTGCGTTACATTGATAACAGCTACCAGTACTCCTTGAGGGGAGAAACGCTGTTTCACACCGCCGAAGGAAGATCCGATAGCCACAGGCGTCACAGTGGTAACGACTTGCTTGCCTCCATTAGGAGCATTTAAGGCGAAATTTTAAAGTATCGCCGCAGTGAAGTATTAGGAAAATCCTAATTATAGGATTTAGGCCCGACTGTATACAAGTTAAAGTGAAAATTCGCAAGTTATAGTCAGAGCAGGCTGCGAACGTCGGACTTAAAGGCGATAGGTCGTTAAATGTACGAACGAACAGATCATAACGTACGGAAGTATCGTACCAGACAGATAAACTGTTATCTGAATTGAAGCAACCTAAAAGGAAGAACAGAATAAGGTTCGAACGTAGAAGTGTTAAAACAGTTCAAATAAATAGAATAGGAGACTATAAATATTAGCTCCAGATAGCAGGCGAACAATTCTAATAGTACTAGAATCGAGAAGTGCTAGCTGCTAGAAACTAAATCTATAGGTCTTAGAGGAGACCTCGATCCATATAGACTTTCGTTAGGATCAATAGACAGATCTACAGAGAAGCCGTTCAAGCTAGATAAATAGCCGGTTATCCAGGATAGGAATAGCAGAATTGAACTCCAGGGAACAATAGATGTTTCGGGACTTTCGCATTCTTCAGAGTAGGAAGCCGACATCGGATAAATTTCACCCTTGGAAACGGGAATTTGAGAAGATCACGTGTGATTAGGCTCAGAAATACGGCCTAGTGATCGAGTAATTGTGAAGTGTAAAATAATCAAGATTGTGTGTTAGATAATATTTTTAGTGTTATTATGTGTTCAAAAGGGACACACTAGTATATAAAAATGTCGTCAATATTAAGTGTTCTAGATATAGGTCAAAAAGTGTTTCTACGTAAGATGAATACCTTCAATATGGTGTAAAAAGTTCAAAGTGGGCCCCAAAAATGAAACACCACACCAGATTTAAGATCATGGGATGATCTGAAAATATGTAAGTACAAAATTCATTTTTATTTTGGTGACAGAAATTGATTGTGTGCAACTCACCGGAGTTTTGAGTGAAAGGGATGTGTTTTAATGAATGAATAATGAATAATCAAGAATACGGTCTGAACAATAATAAATAAATAGAGAAATTATGAATAATTATGTAAAGAATAAATTCCGTAGAGGAAATAGGTGAATAAAGGGTTAATGTATTTAACAAATGTCATAAGAGCAAGCGAAATATCATTTAATTATCATAAAAGACATTGAAATAAAGTAAAGTTGAGATATGAAAGAAATAGCTTTTGAGCTTGTATAAAGAATAAAGATAATAATAATAATAATTAAATATGGAAATGTTAAATAAAAATCAAATAAATTGATATGAACATAAGAACGTTAAGCCTTAACGTATGTGTAAGAAATGAGGTTATATGGAATATTTTAAAACAGGGAGCGATTTATCGACCATGGAAAGATTAATATGTGAATTAAAATAATATGAATTGTTACTAAAGAGATTTTATCAGTTCTTGGGAAGACATTATCGGCTTAAAATAATGCCTTAGCGCATAATGAGCGCAAATATAATATTAAAGTGTCACGCTAGGAACGCGTAGTGGTTGAAATACTTGGTACATTACTTATGGAGGGTAGTTGATTGCAGTGAATTGATAATTGTGTAAGTCCTCTATTTGTGACATTAGTATCACGAGGCATTGTGTATGTATTTAAAAAGGGAGCTAATATATGTTATTATTGAGCGTATGTCATATGGGCCACGGCCGACTCTAAATCGCATTTTGTAATAAGTCCTCTGTACGGGATTAGTTCCCGAGGCACCTGAAGAGATTCGAATGCAGGATCTTCTTATGATAAAAGCCCCTGAAATTCTCCGTCGTCGTATGTGTATTTAATCTTCCCAATCAATGAGGACCCTCTCATAATTAATAAATGCCAAGGATATGAAAATGGTCTGTGAACCAAAGAATAGTTGTTTGAATGTTACGGTACAATAAAGCCTGGTCTCCTCAGAACTGGATAGAATGGAAAGGTTTGTTTTGAAAGCCTTGAAAATAAGCTCCTAAATGTTGGGTCAGACGGGATGTCTCCACCACCCTAACAGGTCATAAATCGCACCCCAGTAGTAGAGACTAGCTCTTTTAAAGCGAGATGGAACAGAGACCGTCTCGTAAGCTGTTGTAAAGAGAGACGAATACACCAGGAGTGTTTAGAGTTGTAAACGACCCGGGCATTGAACCGAGGCCCTTAAAGATGGATATTTCGTTTGCCGGTTCAGATCGTAGTTTCTTATATGATAATGGTCTATTAAGACATAAGAGATAAATAACAATCCCTATTGTAATAATGTATGGACGTGGGATTCCACGAGTTGATTGAAGGCAACTGAGTTCGGGAGTAACTATAGTTTTTTGACTGTGTCAAGTACCTTCACGCTCTGGAGTACACAATTGATTTTCTGATTACCTTAATATGTTTGTGAAGTAAAGAGAGATGATAACAACTGAATGTGTGGACATGCCCAAAAATATTGAATTAGATAATTAACATAGATTTTAAATATAATTATATATTTGTTCTTGAGAAATAAGAAAATATAAAAGACAATGTTTGAGGTGTACAAGAATGACACCATAATAATGTAAATGCATGGAGCCAAAGAGCTCGGAGTTATGTAAACTTAATGTTAGTGCTTTATGGAAGTGAGACTAAGTAAGAATTGTTGGTTTATGTGGAAACCACAGGTTTTGAATTCAATATTTGTTTATTTTATTTTGTGATCCCTTGTTCATTTGGAACGAGCAGTTGATATTTGGGTCAGTAATTAATTGTTTAAATGTTTGTAGCGCCATTAATTTTATTAATTAAATGTGTTTAAAATAGGAGTTGATTTTGTTGTTATTTTTGCAAGTGTATCCTCTAATTAATCCAAAATATGTGAGTCACAGAGTGGGGGAACTTACCACTGCCCCGAAATCCCGAATTGAGCTACGCTGGTATACTGTGATTGGCATATTTCTTGCTAAATGGGCACAATATATTAAAATCCAACATGGCGACCATTCGAAATATTTAGACGGTTCTTAATATATATTAATCTGTGACAGCAATAAAACTGAAAGTTTGTGTGTGTATAGAGGCTATAAACATAAGTTCATCAATGGGACCTGGTGATCACAAATCCAACATGGCGGCGACGACGCGAAATTTAAATATTCAAATGCACGTTTCTAGCCTCCGTGGCTTAGGTGGCAGCACGCCGGCCTCTCGCCGCTGGGTCCGTGGTTCAAATCCCGGTCACTCCATGTGAGATCTGTGCTGGACAAAACGGAGGCAGACAGGTTTTTTTCCGGGTACTCCGGTTTTCCCTGTCACAATTTCACTCCAGCAACACTCTCCACTATCATTTCATTTCATCTGTCATTCATTTAATCATTGCCCCAGAGGAGTGCGTCAGGCCTCGGCAGCCGGCACAGTTCATATCCTCGCCGCTAGATGGGGGCTTCATTCATTCCATTCCTGACCCGGTCGGAGACTGGAAGCAGGCTGTGGATTTTCATTTTCAAATGCACGTTTCTCGTGATTTAACCATCCGAGCGCAATGAAACTTGGTAATGTATAGGCTTATATAAATTTTAATCCATTGGCACCTTCTTCTTCTTCTTCTTCATCTTTTCCCGCTCATGCGGGGTCGACGTTTTTGGCAAGTCTTTTCCATTTCCCTCGGTCCCAAATGGTGTTTTCGGTTAACTGCTTTTCTGCTAAGTCTTCCCGCACTCAGTCCATCCATCTTCTTCTAGGTCTGCCTCTCTCCCTCCTGCCCTCCAGCTCCAGCTCTTCTTCCCACATAGGTCTCATCCCTGCGCTTAATGTGACCATACCAGAGCAACCGCCTTTCTTGAACTTTCCTTGATGCTTGGGTTACCTTGACACTTCCTCGTATGAAGCTGTTCTTGATGTGGTCTTTCCTAGTAACACCACACATCCATCTCAGCATTTTCATTTCGGCTACATCCAGCCGTTTATTTTGCGACTGTACTATTGGCCAAGTTTCTGCTCCATATAGCATGGCAGGTCTCACCACACTTTTATAGGCTCTCCCCTTTACTTGGACATTTAGTCTCCTGTCACAGAGGACACCAGACAACCTTTTCCAGTTTAACCAGGCAGCCTGAATTCGGTGGGTAATTTCCAGGTCTAGATTGCCATCGTCAGATACCGTTGATCCAAGGTACTTGAAACTACCGTATTATTGCTTGGAGCTGATTTCCGTCCATCTTCACACTGTCATTTCCCTTTCCACCGAGGCACATGTATTCCGTCTTATTCCGGCTGATTTTAAGACCCCTGTCCTCTAATGCTTTTCTCCAGTGTTCTAGTTTAAGTTCGAGTTGTTCTTGATTAGTGCTACATAGTACAATGTCATCTGCAAATAGCATGCACCAAGGAGCAGGTTCTCTAAGGCTTTCAGAGATAACATCCATTATCAGATCAAAGATATAGGGACTCAGTGCAGATCCTTGATGGAGACCAACTTCAACTGGTATGGTTCCCGTTAGCCCTACACTGCTTCTAACTTGCGTCTTTGCCCCATGGTACATGTCCTGGATAATGCGCACATACTTTTCTGGTACTCCCTTGAATCTCATGCATCTCCATACTTCTTGACGGGGGACACGATCATAAGCCTTCTCTAGATCTATGAACACCATATGCAATTCTTTCTTCTTTTCCCTGTGTTTTTCCATGAGCTGTCTCAGAGAAAAAATGGCATCTATGGTTCCTTTCCCTGGCATAAATCCAAACTGTTCTTCTGCTATTGTTGTCTCTTGCCTAAGCCTGCCTTCAATGACTTTTTCCCAGATCTTCATAGTGTGCGACATGAGTTTTATTCCTCTGTAATTTGCACAATCCTGAATGTCCCCCTTTTCTTTATAGATGGGAATTATGGTACTCTTCCGCCATTCGTTGGGCATTATTTCCTCTTGAAATATTTGTTGGAATAGGCTCAGCAACATATCTATTCCCTCTTCTCCCAGGCATTTCCAGGCCTCTACGGGGATTTCATCGGGGCCCGTTGCTTTTCCACTTTTCATTTTCTTCATAGCAGTTACAATCTCTACCCTGCAAATGTTAGTTGTTAAATTATAATTTTGAATACCATCTTCAAACACAAGCCTTTTATTCTCCTCATTAAGCAGCTTTTCAAAGTACTCCTCCCATCTCTTCTTAATTTGGTTCTCATCTCGAATTACCATTCCTTGTTCATTCTTTATTTGCTTGATGTGGGTAAGATCTTTTGATGCTCTGTCCCGTGCCTTAGCAATTCTGAAGAGCTTTGCCTCGCCTTCTTTGGTCTCTAGATTTTCGTAGACTTCATTCCATGCCATTGCCTTTGCTCTTCCAACTGCTCTTTTCGCAGCTTTGTTTGCTTGTCTGTAGTGTTCTCTGTCTTTGGTCATTCCAGATTCTTCCCAGGCCTTCTTGGCTTGTTTTTTCGCCTTGATCGTATCCTGGACCTCATCATTCCACCACCATGTTTCTTTATCAAGTGGAGCGCCTTTCCCAGACGTCTTACCCAGAACTTCCACACCAACTTTCCTGATAGCCTCAGCATTTACTGTCCACCATTTCTGAACTCCCTCCACTAAATGTGTTTTTTGGAGCACCTTGTCCTTGAATTCACTTCCCAAAATTGGATCTTTTAATCTCCACCATTTGATTCTTGGAGTCATTTTCCGTACTGCTCTTTTCTTCATGCCTGTGCATTCATAGTCCAGCACCAGCACTCTGTGCTGTGGAGTCACGTATTCCCCTAGTATGAATTTGCAGTTCTTTACCTCCTTCAGATGTATTCTTCTGCACAAGAGGAAATCTATTCGGCTTTCCCGTCCTCCACTTTTGTATGTCAATAGATGCCTCTCGCTTTTCTGGAAGAAGGTGTTACAAATTGCCAGATCTGAAGCCAAGGCAAAATTTATCACTCTCTCGCCTTCTTCATTTCTCGCATCAAATCCCCAACCTCCATGTACTCTTCTCATTCCTTCTTCTTCGATACTGGTTCCAACGTGTCCATTCAGATCTCCACCCAAAAATACTTTTTCATTTGCTGGTATGCTGGAAAGTTCTTCTTCCAGGTCTCTCCAGAAGTCATCCTTTTCTTGCTCTTCACAACCAACTTGTGGAGCATAAGCAGCTACAATTGTGAACTCCTCCCCAAGGCACAGCTTCACACTCATTATTCTGTCATTTCTTCTGTTTACACTGACCAGGCAGGTGGCAAAGTCATTTGAAAGGATAATTCCAACACCATTTCTACCTGCACTGTTTGCTCC
Organism: Meconema thalassinum; assembly: GCA_946902985.2. Lineage (NCBI taxonomy): Eukaryota > Metazoa > Arthropoda > Insecta > Orthoptera > Tettigoniidae > Meconema > Meconema thalassinum. Next base: position 344,514,905 of record OX336395.1, read on the forward strand.
ACTGTATAGCAACTGAAAGCCACAGCCAAGCTCTCTTGCTTTATTACCCTTCCACCTAGTTTCTTGAACACACAGGATTCTAATCCTTCTCCTTATCATTAGGTCCACAACCTCTCTACCTTTACCAGTCATAGATCCAACATTCAGGGTACCAATTCTCATTGGCACCTAATTAATTTAAATTATTTTCATAACCACAAGATGGCGGCTGAACGAAATTTTAAAATCCCGTTGTTATTTCTTGTGTCCTAATCATGCGATTGAAGTTTGAATAAAACACCTACACAATAATCTTCATCTAATAGTACATAACTCTAAGGCCTACATATAAAATCCAACATGGCGACCATCCGAAATATTTAGACGGTTCTCAATATCTACAAATCTATTACAGCAATCAAACCGAAATTTTGTATATTGTGGCAATTAACATAAGTAGGAAATAATATGAAAATAGGCTATATAATTCTTCACGGAACTTGGCTCATAATCACAAGATTCACGGTCACCTAAAACTACAATCTTCCTTCCTTCTTCCTTTCTTCACGGAACTACTTGTTTCTTCCATCGAATAGACATTTTGGACTAGTTAAGCGAGTAGTGCCGAAGAGAGACGGAACATACACAAGGCTGTTTTACTGTTACTCTTGTAGATGGTCGCCAACTCACGTCTCACAAGATGTGAGCCCCTGGGGGGGGGCAAAATAAAAACCACGCTCTTGCATGAACAAGCGTTATATGACTCTCGTATTATCTGTTATCCTCAAGCCAGACACGCATTTCAACACACAAAGGTTGTATTGATCTGAACCGAGCAACGGAGGTCATATGATTCATCATGTCCTTATTCTATTCGCGAGGCAATTAATAAAACCCCACCGAGGCAATGGATTTATTTTAATATTAAATAAATAAAAAAATAATTAACTACCCCTTTCAGGATCGATGTGCACTCAATCAAATTTCTTATCGATATTTGATGTTATTCAGTCGGCCAATACGAAAAAACAATTACATGAGATTTATTAATGCTCTTGGAAGGCCAGTTTCGATCGCCCAGCGATCATCATCAGATTGTTTACACTTCGGCTTTTAAATCTACATGTATGGGTGATGGTATTTTTAAACACTTAGTTGCAGTAATTATTAAATTAGCAACTAGTCAAATTCCCTCCTCCACTGACGTTGCACTTCAAAGGCATTACCAAACCTGATAAACCACTTCAGAATGTACTTTCGCTGTTCAAACGTCAAGCGTGCTCCAGCCATTTCGTTTTCCCACTATCGTGATGTAAGTACCGACATCTGTTGAGCGAAAGACCATACTACAACATTTAAAAACAATGATAACAGTAAGTTGACAATGTCTATATCCCGATATCGTCTGACAAAGAGTGTATACATTTTTCTGGCGGACTCTGTATATATATTTGTTAAGATATTGATAGAAAAACAAGTAGTTCCGTGAAGAACTATACAGCCTATTTTCATATATCCTACTCATGTTAATTGCGTCTATCAACATACAAAATTTCAGTTTGAAGGTTGTGATAGATTCGTAGATATTGAGAACCGTCTAAATATTTCAGATGGTCGCCATGTTCGATTTTGATGTATGTACTATTACATGAATATTATTGTGTACGTGTGGTATTCAAACTTCAATCGCATGATTAGAACACAAGAAGTAAAAACGAGATTTTGAAATTTCGCACAGCTGCCATCTTGTGGTTATGAAAACAATTGAAATAAATTAAATGTCAGTGGATTGACATTTGTATAAGTATTTAACGTGCAAAGTTTCACTGCACTCGGATGGTTATATCGCGGGAAACGTCCATTGAAATATTTATAATTCGCGTCGCCGCCATGTTGGATTTGTGCTCACCAGGTTACTGAAAGTTCTATAGGTGAACTTATGTTCATAGCCTCTATGAACATTAAAAAAATCAGTTTGATTGCTGTAAAAGATTCGTAGATATTGAGAACCGTCAAATGTATTTCGGATGCTCGCCATTTTGGATTGTTATATGTATAGGCCATACAGTTATGTACCATTAAAGGAAAATTATTGCGTAGCTTCATTATTCAAACTTTCACTTCGATCGCATGATTACGATAAAAGAAATAAAAATTTAATTTTAAAATTTCGCACAGCCGCCATCTTGAAGATATGTAAACAATTGAACTAAATTAGATGCCAGTGCATTACAACACGTATAATCATTTACTGTATCACATTTCACTGCGCTCAGATGATTAAATCACGAGAAACGTCTATTAAAATGTTTCAACTTCGCTTGGCCACCATGTTCGTTTTGTACTTTACAGGTTTTTGAAAGTTACATAGATATACTTGCAGCAGTTCCTTTTATCACCGTACAAAATTTCAGGGTGATACCTGTAATAGTTTCGGAGATATAAAATGCCAGTGAAATATTTCGCACAGCCGCCATCTTGAGGTTATGTAAACAATTGAACTAAATTACACGCCAGTGCATGACAATGTGTATAAACATTTGCTGTACCAAGTTTCATTACGTTTGGATGTCTAAATCGCGAGAAAAGTCTATTTAAAAGTCTGAAATTCGCTTGGCCGCCATGTTGGTTTTGTAGTTACAAGGTTTTTGAAAGTATCATAGGGGAACTTCTAGTAGTGCCCTCTATCACCGTACAAAAGTCCAGGGTGATATCGATAATAGTTTCGGAGATACTGAATGCTAGTGAAATATTTCGCACTGCCGCCATGTTGGATTGGTGAGACAGAATAAAATTTGAAGGGCACGGTCGGGGTCGTCCGGAAAGGTGCTATGATCTTACCGAGTTTCATTGAAATCGCTCCAGCCGTTTAGACGTTATTAGGGACACACACACCATCACACACACGGACAAATGGTGATTTCATAAGTCTATTTTTTTCTTCATAAAATGAAAATTGGCTAAAAAAGATATTGGCAGTCTAATAATTACCGCTGAAATGAAAAACATACCAAAGACAGAAACACAGAAGCGCTGAATGGTCTTAACAGCAGACCTGTATTGGAATACATCCATGAATACCAGGATACCTCAACAGGATGGACAGAAGCAGTCCCGGTGGGAAGAGATCTCTAAGTCGCCCCAGGAAAATATGGCGTGAAGTTCTTCAATTACAAAAAATATAGTCATTAGCATTAAAATATAAAAATATGTGTAAAATAGTGATCACTCATCTCCAAGAACAAATTAATTAATGAAGTTTGAAACCCATTTCATTTGTTAATGAATCTTAAAAGAAGTAAAATAAACAAGTAGATAACTAATTTCACTACATAATTTATTATGTAAAGCATTAAAATTGTAGTTTTATATAAACTAAATGAACGTTATGTTTAAAAAAGTTGAAAACGCCAATGAACTCTATCCCATCTATCTATACATAAAAAATCAATGTTACGTGATAGTTTGTCTGTCTGTGGGTATGTCTCCTATGCGTTCATATACCACTCATCCGATTGCGCTGAAACTTGGGTGAAATGTTGAGTACACTCCAAGGATGGTTTCTGACTTTAAAAAAATCCATTTTACAATAGGTAGCGCAGGAGTAGATTCAACAAATGAACGACGACGCGCGAAGCATTTCAACAAAGTCCCGTATGTGTTCATATACCATTCGTCCGATAGCGATTAAACTTGAGTGAGACGTTGTGTACAGTTATGTGAAGCTTTCTAACTTAGTAAATACATTTCAAAGTAGATGGCGCACGAGTAGATTCAACAAATGAGTGACGACACGCAAAGCGTTAACACAGTCCCGTATGCATTCATATACCATTCGTCCGATAGCGATGAAACTTGGGTGAAATGTTGTGTACACTCCATGGAAGGTTTCTGGCTTAGTAAATCCATTTTACAATTGATAGCGCGCGAGTAGATTCAACAAATGAATGACGCCGCCCGAAGCGTTTCAACCAAGTCCCGTATGCGTTCATATACAATTCTTCCAATTGCGATGAAACTTGGGTGAGTTTTTTGTGCACACAGCAGGGAAGGTTTTTTGACTTAGTGAATCCATTGTACAGTAGATAGCGCACGGGTAGATTAAACAAATGAGTGACGGCGCTCAAATCGTGTAAATAAAATCCCTTATGTGTTCATATACCATTCATCCGAATGCGATGAAACTTGAGTAAATTATTGTGTACATTGCAGGGAACGTTTCTAATTTAGTAAGTCCATTGTATAACAGGTAGCACACGAGTAGTTTCAACAAATGAGTGACGGCGCGCGAATCGTTTCAACAAAGTTCTATCTGCGTTCATATACAATTCCTCCGATTGTGATGAAACTAGGGTGAGTTGTTGTGCTCACTACAGGTAAGGGGGTCTGAATTAGTAAATTCATTGTACAATAGGTAGCGCACGAGTTGATTCAACAAATGAGTGACGGCGCGCGAATCGTTTAAACAAAATCCCGTATGCGTGCATATGCCATTCATCCGATTGCGATGAAATATTGATGATTTGTTGTGTGTACGCCAAGGATGGTTTTCGACTTAGTAAATACATTTTACAATAGGTAGCGCACGAGTAGATGCAACAAATGAGTGACGACGCTCGAAGCGTTTCAACAAAGTTCCTTCTGCGTTCATATACAATTTATCCGATTGCGATGAAACTTTGGTGAGTTGTTGCGTACGCTCCCACAAATATTTCTAAATTAGTAAATCCATTTTACGATAGCTTAGAGGCAGTAAATGGAAATTGAAGAAAATATTGTGTATCGAAAAGCAGCTCAAGAAACAAAATTACAATGTCAACACATCTTTTGATTGGCATTGCAACGCATGCCGGGTACAGCTTGTATTATATAAAACTACATGGCTGACTCACTGACATAAATGTTTACCCTCTTCCAAATGAGTTACAAACTTGATATTTGGCAAAAACACTCCTTTCACCTTGCAACCAACAGAAAAATTCCGAAAAGGTACATTTTTAAATTTTCAACCCTACAAAAGACAAAAAATAGGGGGAAGCTACATATCTCCAGTAATATCTCTGAGTGTGATATTGTGCATGGCCTATGTTGTAGACAATAACACATTACATATTTTTTGTCTCTTGCTATTTCATCATACGACGTTTAATTACGGAGTTATTAATGATTTTGTACTTTTTGGCCGAAATGTTTCTCTGAGTGTGATATTGTACATGGCCTATGTTGTAGACATTAACACATTACATCTTTTTTGTCTCTTGCTATTTCATCATACGACGTTTAATTACGGAGTTATTAATGTTTTTGTACTTTTTGGTCAAAATTTTTCTCTGAGTGTGATATTGTACATGGCCTATGTTGTAGACAATAACACATTACATCGTTTTTGGCTCTTGCTATTTCATCATACGACGTATAATTAGGGAGTTATTAATGATTTTGTACTTTTTGCCCGAATTTTTTCTATGTCCCACGAATAACTTAAAAATTGATTCGAATGAAATTTCAAACATGTTTTTTTTAATACTTTTATTATATTTTTTACGTCTTGTAGGGTCGGAAACCAACATGATATTTTGATGTATTTTTTCGTCCCATGCATTTTTGGTTTCAGGTGATAGAATTATTTTCCACTAGGTCCCATGCTCATCTATCTACATTATATAAAACTACATGGCTGACTCACTGACATAAATGTTTACCCACTTCCAAATGAGTTACAAACTTGATATTTGGCAAAAACACTCCTTTCACCTTGCAACCAACAGAAAAATTCCGAAAAGGTACATTTTTTAATTTTCAACCCTACAAAAGACAAAAAATAGGGGGAAGCTACATATCTCCAGTAATATCTCTGAGTGTGATATTGTGCATGGCCTATGTTGTAGACAATAAGACATTACATATTTTTTAGCCTACTTTCGATTTTTGCAAAAAATGAAAGTAGACTTATGAGATCAACACAGGGCGAAAAAAGTGTGTCTGTCTGTGTGTGTGTATGTGTGTGTGTGAGTCTGTGTGTGTGTGTGTGTCTGTGTGTCTGTGTGTGTGTGAGTGTGTGTACTCTGAATGTCTGTCCCCCCCTATCAATTCGAACACGGTGAATGCGAATTGAACGAAATTTGGTACAAAGGTAGCACTAGCAAAGGACACCTCAGTGTCATGTTTTATATCGCCGCCATCTTGACGGAAACGTAATGGCGGCCACACAAATGTTCAAAGCTTAAATCAAATTACGACTAACCTAATCATCCGATCTCTACCAAATTTTGCAACAACATACCTTTATGGGGGGGCATCCTTTGACCAAACTAATAAGTCATCAGCGTAATAGTTTGCAGATGGCGGCCATCTTTGTGTGAAAATCGATTCCCCCTATTAATTCGAACACGGTGCAACCGAATGGAACGAAATTTGGTACAGGGGTAGCACTAGCAAAGGGCACCTCAGTGTCATATTTTATATCGCCGCCATCTTGACAGAAACGTAATGGCGGCCACACGAATGTTCAAAGCTTAAATCAAATTACGATTAACCTAATCATCCGATCTCTACCAAATTTTGCAACTACATACCTTTATGGAGGGATCATCCTTTGACCAATCTAATAGGTTATTAGTCCAATAGTTTCCGGGTGGCGGCCATCTTTATGTCAAAATTGATTCCCCCTATTAATTCGAACACGGTGGAACCGAATGGAACGAAATTTGGTACAGAGGTAGCACTAGCAAAGGGCACCTCAGTGTCATGTTTTATATTGCCACCATCTTGACTGAAACGTAATGGCGGCCACACGAATGTTCAAAGCTTAAATCAAATTACGATTAACCTAATCATCCGATCACTACCAAATTTTGCAACTACATACCTTCATGGAGGGAGCATCCTTTGACCAATCTAATAGGTCATTCGCCTAATAGTTTGCGGATGGCGGCCATCTTTGTGTCAAAATCGATTCTCCCTATTAATTCAAACACGGTGAAACCGAATGGAAGGAAATTTGGTACAGAGATAGCACTAGCAAAGGGCATCTCAGTGTCATGATTTATATCGCCGCCATATTGACAGAAACGTAATGGCGGCCACACAAATGTTCAAAGCTTAAATCAAATTACGATTAGCCTAATCATCCGATCTCTAGCAAATTTAGCAACAACATACCTTTATGGAGGGAGCATCCTTTGACCAAACTAATAGGTCATCAGCCTAATATTTTGCGGATGGCGGCCATCTTTGTGTGAAAATCGATTCCCCTTATCAATTCGAACACGGTGAAACCGAATGGAACGAAATTTGGTACAGAGGTAGCACTAGCAAAGGGCACCTCAGTGTCATGTTTTATATCACCGCTATCTTGACGGAAACGTAATCGCGGCCACCCAAATGTTAAAAGCTAAAATGTAATTACGACCAACCAAATAATCTAGTCTCTACCAAATTTTGCAACACCATATCTTTATGTGGGAAACATATTCAGACCAAACTGCAAGAACATCAGCCCAATAGTTTGCAGATGGTGGCCAAGTATGTGTGCAAATCGATTCCCCCTATCAATTCAAACACGGTGAAACCGAATTGAACGAAATTTGGTACAGAGGTAGCACTAGCAAAGGGCACCTCATATTCATGTTTAATATCCCTATAGCACGTTGTATTTCAACAAGCTACTACAACCAACATTCAATCATACTCCTTGAAAAGGACAAAGAGTTATAACAATACCCATGCATTTAGGAGAAAGTAGGCTATATGTTCTTTACTGAACATCTTGTTGTCTCTTGCTATTTCATCATACGACGTTTAATTACGGAGTTATTAATGATTTTGTACTTTTTGGCCGAAATGTTTCTCTGAGTGTGATATTGTACATGGCCTATGTTGTAGACATTAACACATTACATCTTTTTTGTCTCTTGCTATTTCATCATACGACGTTTAATTACGGAGTTATTAATGATTTTGTACTTTTTGGCCGAAATTTTTCTCTGAGCGTGATATTGTACATGGCCTATGTTGTAGACAATAACACATTACATCTTTTTTGTCTCTTGCTATTTCATCATACGACGTATAATTAGGGAGTTATTAATGATTTTGTACTTTTTGCCCGAAATTTTTCTATGTCCCACGAATAACTTAAAAATTGATTCGAATGAAATTTCAAAAAATGTTTTTTTTAATACTTTTATTATATTTTTTACGTCTTGTATGGTCGGAAACCAACATGATATTTTGATGTATTTTTTCGTCCCATGCATTTTTGGTTTCAGGTGATAGAATTATTTTCCACTAGGTCCCATGCTCATCTATCTTTATATATATAATTCTTCGACACCACGAGTGTATGTGACTGAACTCCTCCTAAACGACTGGACCGATTTTGATGAAATTTGGTATGTACATTAGGGTGGGTCCATGTATGGTTTAGATTCACAATCTGACCCGGTAGGTGGAATGAACACAATTTTAGAACCACAATTTACACACAATTTTAGAACCACAATATACAGTCAAAATCAGTCGTCATGGAAACGCCTAGCCTTGGCCGTGGTGAAAGCTGATGTCTTTGGACGGTTTGTCTCTGCACGTTGGAGCCACCTGGTCGCAACCTGTGCAACTACCGCCATAACATACACTCCGCCCGTGGCGGAAAGTTGTGTTTTATACCAAAGGTGGCAGTGATGTCGAATTCTACTGTTTGTCTCTGCACGTTGGAGAGTTTCGAAGTCACGTATGCGTTCATATACCGTTCATCCCATTGCGATGAAACTTGGGAGAGATGTTGATGAGTGTACTCCAGGGAAGGTGTTTGGCTTAGTAAATTATTATACAATAGATAGCGCACGACTAGATTCAACAAATGAGCGACGACGCACGAAGCGTTTCAAGAAGGTCCCGTATGCGTTCAAATACCATTCGTCCGATAGCGATGAAACTTGGGTGAGATGTTGTGTGCACTCCAGGGAAGGCTTCTGGCTTAGTAAATTCATTTTAAAATAGGTAGCGCACGAGTAGATTCAACAAATGAGCTACGCCGCGCGAAGCGTTTCAACAAAATCCCGTATAAGTTTATATACCATTCATCGATTGAGATGAAACTTTGATGAGTTGTTGTGTACACTTACCTAAAGGTTTCTAACTTAGTAAATCCATTTCACAGGAGGTTGCGCACGAGTAGATTCAACAAATGAGCGACGACGTGCGAAGCGTTTCAACAAGGTCCCGTATGCGTTCAAATACCATTCGTCCGATCGCGATGAAACTTGGGTGAGATGTTGTGTACACTCCAGGGGGAGGTATCTGGATTAGTAAATCCATTTTTCCATAAGTAGCGCACGAGTAGATTCAACAAATGAGCGACGACGCGCGAACGTTTAAACTAAGTCCCGTATGCGTTCATATACCATTCATCCGATTGCAATGACATTATGGTGAGATATTGTGTACACTTACGTGAGGGTTTCTAACTTAGTAAATCCATTTCACAGGAGGTTGCGCACGAGTACATTCAACAAATGAGCGACGACGCGCGAAGCGTTTCAATAAAGTCCCGTATGCGTTCAAATACCATTCGTCCGATTACGATGAAACTTGGGTGAGATGTTGAGTACACCATACGGAAGGTTTCTGGCTTAATAAATCCATTTTACAATAGGTAGCGCACGAGTAGATTCAACAAATGAGTGATGGCACGCGAATCATTTCAACAAAGTACCGTATGCGTCCATATACCATTTATCCTATTGCCATGAAACTTTGGTGAATTGTTGTGCACATTTCAGTTAAGGTTTCTGGCTTGGTAAATTCATTTTACAATAGGTAGCGCACGAGCAGATTCAACAAATGTGCGATGGTGCGAGAATCGTTTCAACCAAGTCCTGTAGGTGTCCATATACCATTTATCCGATTGCGATGAAACTTTGGTGAATTGTTGTGTACACTCCAGGAAAGGTTTCTGGCTTAGTAAATCCAGTTTTTAATAAGTAGCGCATGAGTAGATTCAACAAATGAGTGATGGCATGCGAATCGTTTAAAGAAAATCCCGTATACGTTCATATGCCATTCATCCGATTCCGATGAAACATTGATGAGTTGTTGTGTACACGCCAGGGAAGGTGTTCAACTTGGTAAATCCATTTTACAATATTGGTAGCGCACGAGTAGATGTAACAAATGAGTGACGACGCGCGAAGCGTTCCAACAAAATCCCGTATGCGTCCATATCGATTGCGATGACACTTTGATGAGTTATTGTGTACACTTACGTGAAGCTTTCTAACTTAGTAAATCCATTTCACAGTTGGTAGAGCACGAGTAGATTCAACAAATGAGTGACTGCGCACGAATCATTTAAACAAAATCCCGTATGCGTTATATGCCATTTATTCGATTGCGATGAAACTTTGGAGAGTTGTGCATGCTCTCATGAATGTTTTTAGATTAGTTAATTGATTTCACGATAGTTTAGAGGCAGTTAACAGAAATTGAAAAAAAAAAATTGTGTATCCAAAAGCACTTCAAGAAACAAAGTTACAACACTTTCTTTGATTGGCAGGACAACGTCTGCCGGGTCAGCTAGTTGTTGTATAAAACAAATGTATTAATCAAATATGAACTCTAGAGGGGGCGGCTAATGGACTTGAGCCTCTAGGCGGCATCCTCTTAAATCCGTCCCTGGGGTTAGAGTTTAAACCCCATCCCCGAGACATTCCTTTACTTGAATCTTTATATTGTCCCATCTATCACTACCACTAGTGAGGCGTCTTACTCCTGTATATATTTTAAGTGATCACGTCCTTCACTTGGTACATGACCTGCACTCTACTCGCAGCGAGACTCCTCCTTCAGAATTGGAGCTAGCCATGGATCAGTTTTACTGTTGAAGTGTGCGATCGGTAACCTTTTTATCGTGGCTTCGGGTTGCTTTAATTGTGTGTCCGTTCCGTTAAAGATAAATCAGTACATGAGGAGTTTCTGCAATTTATTCCAGTCTGTGCTAATATAATAAAGCTGAAGAGTTTGTGTGTTTAAACGCGCTAATCTCTGGAACTACCAGTCGGATTCGAAAAATTCTTTTTGTATATGATAGCCAGATTCAAGAGGAATAGTTTAGGCTATGTAGCATTAGGCTACACCTCTCAGGTAACCTTAAAGACTGATTTTTGATCAGTAAGTCGGAAGAACAAGCGCTCCAGAACAGTTTTAATAATACTTAAGTCTATTGTTGCCTCGTAATGGGGACTGCATCACGTCGCCCCTACCGGTGTTCTGGTGCAGAATTGCGAGCTGCTTATAAATTGCAGTCACGGGAAGTAATCTCTTAGGCCCCTTAAAACAGTTATCATCATGACAATAGTATGATGGTGTTGGTGCAGTATACTGAGGTTATCAGCTGCATTAAGCGTTGGTCCTTATCCTTGAGCGCTCCAGTTCTGTAGAAGTATTCATTATCATCCATGAAACAAATAAATCCACCGGGCGAAGCCGAGCACTACTGCTAGTTAATGATACAGATAAAGTCATCAAGATGAGCAGATTTTGAGAGTCGATAGTAATGGCAGAAGGAACACGGAGAGCAAAACATTATTTTTCTCTCACATAATATCAATGTAACTATGGTCATGATGAGAGCACTGCATCGTTTCAGTTTTAATATTTAGTTACTGTTTTCCATTATGTTTTTTTTTTTCACGTTTTTATTGTGTGGAAATAATAATGAGGCCTAAAATAGTTTTCATGCAAAGGGAACCATTATTTAATTATTGACTTTTATGAATATTAATCGCAATATCATTTTAATTATCATGATAATTGTCGTTTTAAGCGGCGGAAGAGCAAGGGCATCTGCCCCTTTAGTAATGTACTCATTCCAAATCCCGTTCCAGTTATTGCCGGGTCTGGGTCGACAATTACCCTATTATGCTAATACTGCGTACGCCACTGAATATCTGTGATTGTTATTAAATGTCCCGGACGAACACAGGCAGTTAGGCCGGTATTACACTATCAAAGAAATTTGTCAAAGATCTTTGATAAAAGATATGACAGTGTAATGGGGATATCTTTTATAAAAGGTGGTTTTATAAAATTTAATTTATAAAATGTATGACCACCATGCTATCTTTTATAAAAGATTCAAACCATAATGGCGGACCATATCAGCTGGAATATTACCACAACAAAGATGCTCAAATCAGAGTGTGAAATGTTACATAATGAATGGTATACAATGTAAAACTTAAATAACAGATAGAAAGTGTAGGTAAAACTAGCCGAGGCTATAAGCGCTGCTCACAAAGGACGCACATTTCAGGACATAAAGAGGAATTAAATAGTTAAATAGGCTGAAATGAGCCGTGAATAGTAGTGTGATGTGTTTTATGTTATAACATTTGTATTATAATTCGTTATTTTCAATTATGGTATTACAAGCGAGTGTAAATAAGCACTTTTGCTTTACCGGTAGGTAATACATGTAGCCTAACTAACCACTACGAGTATTAGCAAATGTTTGGTTGACCAAATGAGTAGAGTACTTGGCTCCAGATCGAGAGGGCTAGGGTTCGAATCCCACTTAATGCAGACTTTTTTTTATTCGTATGTTTCAATTTTCCTTCCTCGGGCAGTGGTTGTTTCAAACGTCGCCAACATTAATTTTATCATAATTATTAATAATTAAATATTAATGTAATTGTTCAAGTCCTCGTACTGCAGCTCGTTCACCAAGATTTTACTCGTATAAATATCTTTCCTGTCGCATGGCGACCCATGGTTTAACCCATAGACGTTTAGTTTATCTTTCCGTTTCTTTTATATACCGGTATTGCCACTACAGAATTTCAACTACCTTAATATACAGTAGTTAAGTGAACAAGGAACTGTCCTTCATCCATTTTGCTGAACTATGATAAAATATTGGATGTAGTGTAATGGTGTGATTATTGCTTTGTATAACTTTCATAAAAGTTCTGTTTTATAAAATATTTTACAAAATTTATTTGACAAACTTCTTTGATAGTGTAATACCGGCCTAGGAATGCGGGACAAATGCCAAGGAGTATAAGAGATAACGAGACCGCACAGGAAATTTTGTTCCTGTTCAGTGCAAGCAGCGGTGTTAGCAGCTAACTTCACAGGCTTGGTGCTTTGCTATTGAAATACAGTGCTATAATTGGCTGATTTTAATCCAATTCTTGTATGTTATTGGTCCAAATCGATAGAGTGATGCACTGCCGTAGATGAGAGGGGAAGCTTTAATCTACCAATAAGTCAGAATCTTACCTTTTCGTTGTAGATTTCTAGAAAGGAAGCCTTGAGGACGAAGTGAAATTCACTCTTCTCTTGAAGTTGTTTGAACAGGTACATGAAGGAACGAAATACGAGACCATGGTCTTCCGAGAACGGGTCCGGGTGCCGATCGAACTGCGGACACGAGAGCGGATACTATGATGAGTCTGAACACTGCACACTTGACAAATATGGTGGTGATTGCTGTGTCATGAGCATCTGCCACTAATTATATACTATAGCGAGAATGAAATGAGAACTTATAATTAACTTGCATACTAGAAATACAACATTTCATATAAGTAATAAGGGAAATAAAAGGCTACCAGTTTGGGGTAACAGGCGGCAATGATGCCAGAGCCCTTCACTATCATCTCGAAGAGTCTTAAGTCTAGGCATGGGTATTAGGAGTTCTTACCAGGCCTGCTAGTCACTTAAGGGTATTAGTCTTCCCGCTACCTGTCTGAGGTAACAGACGGCCAAGATGCCAAAGCCCTTCACTATCATTTCGAAGAGTCTGTAGTCTAGACATGGGTATTAGGAGTTCTTACCAGGCTTGCTAGTCACTTAAGGGTATTAGTCTACCCGCTACCTGTCTGAGGTAACAGACGACCATGATGCCAAAGCCCTTCACTATCATCTCGAAGAGTCTGTAGTCTAGACATGGGTATTAGGAGTTCTTACCAAGCCTGCTAGTCACTTAAGGGTATTAGTCTTCCCGCTACCTGTCTGAGGTAACAGACGGCCAAGATGCCAAAGCCCTTCACTATCATCTCGAAGAGTCTGTAGTCTAGACATGGGTATTAGGAGTTCTTACCAGGCTTGCTAGTCACTTAAGGGTATTAGTCTTCCCGCTACCTGTATGAGGTAACAGACGGCCATGATGCCAAAGCCCTTCACTATCATCTCGAAGAGTCTTTAGTCTAGACATGGGTATTAGGAGTTCTTACCAGGCTTGCTAGTCACTTAAGGGTATTAGTCTTCCCGCTACCTGTATGAGGTAACAGACGGCCATGATGCCAAAGCCCTTCACTGTAATCTCGAAGAGTCTTTAGTCTAGACATGGGTATTAGGAGTTCTTACCAGGCCTGCTAGTCACTTAAGGGTATTAGTCTTCCCGCTACCTGTCTGAGGTAACAGACGGCCAAGATGCCAAAGCCCTTCACTATCATCTCGAAGAGTCTGTAGTCTAGACATGGGTATTAGGAGTTCTTACCAGGCCTGCTGGTCACTTAAGGGTATTAGTCTTCCCGCTACCTGTCTGAGGTAACAGACGGCCAAGATGCCAAAGCCCTTCACTATCATCTCGAAGAGTCTGTAGTCCAGACATGGGTATTAGGAGTTCTTACCAGGCCTGCTGGTCACTTAAGGATATTAGTCTTCCCGCTACCTGTCTGAGGTAACAGACGGCCATGATGCCAAAGCCCTTCACTGCCATCTCGATGAGTCTTTAGTCTAGACATGGGTATTGGGAGTTCTTACCAGGCCTGCTGGTCACTTAAGGGTATTAGTCTTCCCGCTACCTGTCTGAGGTAACAAACGGCCATGATGCCAAAGCCCTTGACTGTAATCTCGAAGAGCCTTTAGTCTAGACATGGGTATTAGGAGTTCTTACCAGGCCTGCTGGTCACTTAAGGGTATTAGTCTTCCCGCTACTTGTCTGAGGTAACAGACGACCATGATGCCAAAGCCCTTCACTGTAATCTCGAAGAGCCTTTAGTCTAGACGTGGGTATTAGGAGTTCTTACCAAGGCCTGCTGGTCACATAAGGGTATTAGTCTTCCCGCTACCTGTCCGAGGTAACAAACGGCCATGATGCCAAAGCCCTTCACTGTAATCTCGAAGAGCCTTTAGTCTAGACATGGGTGTAAGGGGTTCTTACCAGGCCTGCTGGTCACTTTTAAGGGTATTAGTCTTCCCACTACTTGTCTGAGGTAACAGACGGCCATGATGCCAAAGCTCTTCACTGTCATCTCGAAGAGTCTGTAGTCTAGGCATGGGTATTAGGAGTTCTTACCAGGCCTGCTGGTCACTTAAGGATATTAGTCTTCCCGCTACCTGTCTGAGGTAACAGACGGCCAAGATGCCAAAGCCCTTCACTGTCATCTCGAAGAGTCTTTAGTCCAGACATGGGTATTAGGAGTTCTTACCAGGCCTGCTGGTCACTTAAGGATATTAGTCTTCCCGCTACCTGTCTGAGGTAACAGACGGCCATGATGCCAAAGCCCTTCACTGTCATCTCGAAGAGTCTTTAGTCCAGACATGGGTATTAGGAGTTCTTACCAGGCCTGCTGGTCACTTAAGGATATTAGTCTTCCCGCTACCTGTCTGAGGTAACAGAAGGCCAAGATGCCAAAGCCCTTCACTGTAATCTCGAAGAGTCTTTAGTCTCGACATGGGAATTAAGAGTTCTTACCAGGCCTGCTGGTCACTTAAGGATATTAGTCTTCCCGCTACCTGTCTGAGGTAATAGACGGTCATGATGCCAAAGCCCTTCACTGCCATCTCGAAGAGTCTTTAGTCTCGACATGGGAATTAAGAGTTCTTACCAGGCCTGCTGGTCACTTAAGGGTATTAGTCTTCCCGCTACCCGTCTGAGGTAACATACGGCCATGATGCCAAAGCCCTCCACTGTAATCTCGATGAGTCTCTAATCTAGACATGGGTATGAGTAATTCTTACCAGCCCAGGGGGTCCCGTGAGAGTATGCGTCTTCCCGCTACCAGTCTGTCCGTAACAGAAGGCAGTGCAACTGAATCCCTCCACTGCCATCTCGATGAGTCTTTTGATGCCTGAGAACTGCAACACATCTTCCTGCGTTGCTCCGGGTTCGAACACAACATTGTAGGAGAAGACGCGAGGTTTGTTGGAGCCATCAACTGCGTCCAGCTAAAAATAGTAAACAACAGATTTTCAATGCATGGAGGATAGTTTTTCTCAAATGATTAGCAAATAAAACGCTAAAGCATTGCAAATAATGCTGTAGAAAATGGGGAATGATACCTCTCTATAAAAACTAACGAGGAGAGAACCCGAGACGGGGTTGCACATCAGGCTAATCCTACATTTCTCCAGCAGATGCCGTTGTTGTTAATTCAATTCAGGGGCTTGAGACATCTTGGTCATCAGCCCCGTGTAATTGGGTGTGTGTTTAACTTGTTATGTTATTACTAGCAGTGTGTGTAGCTGTATTAAGGACAGGAATGAGGTAGGTGCCCCTGGGCATTTGCCTGGAGGAAGTGTGGAAAAACCCGGGGGGAAACCACATACTGGTATTCGAACCTACGGACACCCGACTTACTGCAGCTACCCTCGTGATCGTGCTGAACGATTTAACGAGCTCGGCTACGACGCGATACTTCCCGAACATAATTTTTATTCGAATTTTCTTTCGAGAAAATGAGAGGTAACTGATATGAGGGGATGGGATCAATGGCAGGAAGGTACTCGTAATGAAGAGACAGAGGCTAAGTTAGATATGAACACGCTAGGTCACGGGTGCCAACCATTTTTAACTAAGGGCCACATTGTAAATAGTTGGGGGACCTTGCGGGCCAATAACACTCCCGGGGGTTTGGGAGTTTAGCATTTTATAAATATAGGAGCAATATGGTGAGTTTTGTGGCGGTCTGACCTTAGTTTTCTTAGTATTGTTGCAGTTTTCTATATTTATTTGTAGTGGTTAAAAAATAAAACACTAAAAAATACATATTTTTAATAAATCCCTTTAAAATAGGAAGTTAAACCATCTGAAAGAAACAGCAGAGAAAATAGAACTGCAAATTTCATTAACATCCGTGAATGTCCAGAATGGTTGTTCACAGACCATGGAAAGGTTCGAAGAGTCAAGAAGTTTAAATACCTTGGTGAAGTAATCCAAGGGAATGGGCTAGAACAAGAAGCGATCAATATCCGCATCCTGAAACTAGAGCGAGCGTTCCAACTGACCAATAACATCTACAATAAGAAGATGCTGAGTATAGGAGCCAAACTAAGGCACTACAGCACTGTTGTCAGACCAGAAGGTTTATATGATTCGGAGACCCTGTGTATGAATCGAACAGGACAAGTCAATCAGCTACTTAAAAGAGAACGCTGACTACTACGGAAGATCTTGGGCAACAGATGGGTTGGCGGACAGGTTCGACTGATATCAAATAAAGAAGTATACAACAAGATGGAACCGATAACAACAGTAATTAGAAAACGAAGATTGCTGTTTTATGGACACATCTTCCGTATGAATAATGATCGGCTCACAAAGGAAATCTGGAATTTTCTTAAACCAAAGATCTCCAAGTTGAAATGGTTCCAAGAGTGTGAGAAATAATATGAGACAGGTGGACATTACGGAGGATAAAATCAAAGACAGGAATAGTTTCAGAAGGATGGTGGAAAGCTATCAGGGTTTTATGGTGGAGGCAGAACCCAGAAGACGGAGAGGCCCTTTAACAGAGGAGCGGAAGAACAAGCTGATAGATGGGCTCAAGAGATACTGGCAAGATGTCACAGCCGGCAAACGATTAAGACGCAGACACTGAAATGAGAGTGGTCGTTAACACGCTGTCCATAGAGGCTCAAGTCGACAGTAAAAAAAAAAGATGTACAATGATATTCAATACACTCATACAGCATGAATGACAAAGAGTAAGTCTTATGTTTATTTGACACAATTATTAATCAAATTATGAGATAAAGTTCATGATAATTTAGTTTAGTTCGACGACTGGAACTGCTTTGGGTAGGGATGCTCACGCACTTCTTTGTCCTGTTGCCTTTAGTTGTTTGAAATGTCGGCAACACGGCGCGGACCGTAGGTTGGGCCTAACATCTAGGTTATCGGCTCCTAATGGGTTGGCTGATAGTGAAAAGGTAAATGAAATGAAACTAACTGCATATCGTACTTACAAACTAGAAGAAGAAATGGTAAACAAATTAAGGAAAAGGAAATAAAGACAGGAGGAAAGGAAATGTCCTAAACCCTCGAAGATGGGAATTAAGGGATATGGAATAAAGGAGAGCGAGGGAACTAGGCCCAGGATGTTGATGTCGTACAAAATATTAAAAAATTCACTTAAAATTTATGACTGTAATAAATGACCTAAAAATTCGAAAAATGCACCATAAAATGGAGAAAATGATCTTATAATAATAAACTCACCAATATTTCAAGCTCAAACTGAAAAGTCAATCAAAATAGATTTCTAGCACTTAACAAAAGGTTTATGTTCACTTTAGTCTGAGTTGCACTGCGCTGCGAATGTCAGTCTGATGTTGTCAAATGTAAATGATCTGCGGTTATCAGTCAACAAGTTTTTATATCTCGGAAAGCTGGTTTCAACATCAACTGATGTGATCGGAGTGTACTTGAAGTGAGGAAGGTCGTTTGCTGCTAAATCCTCCTCAATCCCAACCACGCAGTAGTCTTCACCAGAAAGAATGTCACATTTTGCAGAATGTTTTATAGCCGGTGTTTTAGTCCAGCACTTTTTTCAGTTTTGATGCAATACCCGCAGCTTTTTCGCCACGATTGTTACTGAGACTAGTTTCCACCCGCTCGATTAAGGAAATGGAATCAATACAGTGGAACGTGGCTAATTCGAACTTCTATAATTCGAAATCTTCTTTAATTCGAATTTTTCTCTTGGTCTCTAGCATTTTATATACAATCAATGCTAAAAAATCGTGGTTAATTCGAATTATATTTTGGATAATTCGAAGTTTTTACGTGTAAAAAGCCGATCGAAAGCCAAACAGTTCCCGAAGAAACTGTTCCGAGTGCAGCCCAAGCAACAAACTTGGCTGTTTTTAGCCTATTTTCAATTTTGAAAAAAATAGGCTTATGAGATCACCTTTTGTCCGTGCGTGTGTGTGTGTGTGTGTGTGAGGTGTGTGTGTGTCCCCCCCCCCTAATAAAATCTAAACGGCTGGAGCGATTTCAATGAAACTCGGTAAGTTCATAGCACTATTCCCGGCAACCTCGACCGTGCCCTTCAAATTTTGTTACATCTCACCAATCCAACATGGCGGCTGTGCGAATTATTTCACTAGCAGTCAATATCTCCGAAACTATTACCGATATCACCCTGAAATTGTGTACGGTGATAAAGGGCACTACTAGAAGTTCACATATGAGACTTTCAAAAATCTGGTGACTACAAAACCAACATGGCGGTCAAGCGAAATTGAGACTTTTAAATAGATATTTCTCGCGATTTAACTATCCAAACGTAATGAAACTTGGTACAGCAAATGTTTATACACATTGTAATGCACTGGAGTCTAATTTAGTTCAATTGTTTACATAACCTCAAAATGGCGGCTGTGCGAAATATTTCACTGACATTCTCTATCTCCGAAACTATTACAGATATCATCATGCAATTTTGTACGGTGATAAAGGGCACTGGTACAAGTTTACCTATGTATATTTCATAAACCTGTAAAGTACAAAACGAACATGGCGACCAGGCGAATTTGAAATATTTTAATAGACTTTTCTCGTGATTTAACTCTCTGAGCGCAGTGAAATGTGGTACAGTAAATGATTTTGCAGATTGTAATGCACTGCCATCTAATTTAATTCAATTGTTTACATAACCTCAAGATGGCGGCTGTGCGAAATTTTAAAATTAAGTTTTTATTCTTGTGTCGTAATCATGCGATCGAAGTGAAAGTTTGAATAATGAAGCTAGGCAATGATTGTCCTTGAATGGTACATAACTCAATGGCCTATACATATAACACTCCTAAATGGCGAGCTTCCGAAATATTTAGACGGTTCTCAATATCTATGAATCTTTTACAGCAAACAAACTGAATTTTTTTATGTTCATAGAGACTATAGGACTTTCAGTAACCTGGTGAGCACAAATCCAACATGGCGGCTACGCGAAGTATAAATATTTAAATGGACGTTTCTCGCGAATTAACTATCCGAGTGCCGTAAAACGTTGCACGTTAAATGCTTATACAAATGTTGATCCACTGGCATGTAATTTATTTCAATTGTTTGCATAATCACAAGATGGCTGGTGTGCGTTCTTTTAAAATCTCGTTTTTACTTCTTGTGTTCTAATCATGCGATTGAAGTTTGAATACCACACGTACACAATAATCTTAATGTAATAGTACAAAAATAAAAATCCAACCTGGCGACCATATGAAATATTTAGACGGTTCTCAATATCTACGAATCTGTTACAGCAATTAAACTGAAATTTTGTATGTTGATAGAGGCAATTAACATGAGCAGGATATATGAAAATAGGCTGTATAGTTCTTCACGGAACTACTTGATTTGAAAGTAGAAATGACGTAAGTGGTTCTGTTTGCCGTTCCTTAAAATTGTTCGATTCTTTTGTGATGGCTGAGAGACTTAATTGTAGGAAACAGGTAAAAATCTCAAACCATTTTGAAAAACAGTAGATTTCTCTATGACTTAACTAGATTGCTGGATTACTACTGTCGTTAAATAGGTGAACAGTACATTTTGGTTTTATTTTCCGTTTGAAACTTTTGAGGTTATTCACGATACAGTCTCTATAAAGTACCGTTGTCTGTTAATATGCTTTGTTGAACGTAAATCATTATATAAAAGTAATACAATATATTTTGTCTTCCCTTTTAAAGAACTTTCTTAATTCGAATGTTTGGATAATTCGAATTTTTGTACTGGTCCCTTAAGGTTCGAATTATCCAAGTTCCACTGTGTTTCAATATTTCAAACTATCTTGTATCAGCTACTAGCTTCTTCTTAACTCTGAGAGACGTAACTCCCTCATATAAAGCTGTGACATGATTAAATTGCAAAAAATACGTTAAAAGGCCCATTTCTCTAAAATAAAACCAACAAAATCTACCAAACTTTAAAAATGCTCTTAAAATGGAAAAATAGCACCAAAAAAATGCAAAAAGATGCAAAATAAAAATGACCATTTGAATACGGAGTGGCCCGTCCGGAGTTTCTATGTACATCAGCATTGTTTTAGACAGCTCAGTAAAAAGATGACAATGTCATCAACATCCGGGCCCTAATGATAACTGTTGTTTTATGGGGCCTAACATAGATGGATAGATGTATTTTGTCTGGCAAGATTAGGGCCATTGGGCCCTCTCTTCCATCTAACCAGATTATACAATTGATACATAATAAACAATTCAAATACTACTTAAATCTAACAATAATGCAATGTTAATACAATATAAAATAGATATATAGCTTGGTATAGGCAGTCAATTGTTGTATTGCTAGGATGAATAAATGCAACTACCATCACCCGTCGCGGCTTCGCCCGCGAATATTCTAGTTGTAAATAGTACACTTAGCAAAATCTCAATCATGAATGCTATGACTGATTTATCCTTGGTATGAATACTACTGGTGCAGTGGTTAGGAGTTTGTCATTCCTTCATAGGTAGGCTATATCAGAGCGAAGTTAGTTTTCTGGGAATATCACAGACACTAAGGGCCTTTAAATGTGGGTTTCGGAGACCCTTTATAGTGGGGTGAAAAAGACCTTTCGTACCACACTCACACGTGAAAATTGCGCGAAAAAATTATAGAGTGCCCCTTGACCCCCTTAAGCGCATTATACTGTATGTATTGATGAATTTGGTTCAGTGATAACCTTATAACCGCCTGGAAACTTTCACAGTAATGTAATAGTTGGAATTGCATTGCGTCTGTTACCATGGTTACCGTGTTGCATTCTTTCATTGTAAATATACACGTTCTAAGGTATTTATTTAACTGTGCTTGCCACGGTGGGTGTGTGGTTCTGGTGTCGGTCTACCAACCCCCAAGCTTGCAGGTTCGCTCCTGGCCATGGTAAGTGATTTTTTTTGAAAGGCGACAAAAATCACGATACTCATGTCATGCGTTGTTGGCATGTTAAAGAACCCATTTGAATTCAGTAGGCCGTGTTCATAATGGCAAAATTAATCTCCGGATTTCCCGCCAACACAAAGTTCCTCATTTCTCTACTAGAAAGCGGTATAGCGTCGAGGAGCTTAGATATCTAACCTCCTTGGCATTCATAGCGCTCCGAGGGGCATTAAATTCGACACGCAAGCTGCCCTTTGGGTGTCAATTAACAAAGCTTGCACCCGGCACCGAGGCCATACGATATTATTATTATTATTGTGAGGCATTTAAAGAGTAAGTGAGTGCGTTTCGCTTACGCATTGGGTTATGCTGAACCTGTAGAAGGCTATTTATATGTCTAAATAGAGAGCAAATAAGAACGTGTGCATTGGAAAGATTGTATAACTTATATGTAATACGACATAAGAATATAAGCATAAGTGTTGAGTTCAATTTTCATTTACTTAGTAATTATGTTTTCGCTGCCTGAAGCTGGACGGGGTTGCTTCTCTGACAGAGCGAGGCAGATTATTCCACAGTCGTGCAGTAGCAACAGTATAGCGTACTGTGCAGTGTATGAGAGTGTCTAGGTTATCGGCCCAGAGGAGAGGGAGCGCCCCAAAGGCAATGGAAGAAGGAGAAATACCGGACCCAGCTCAAGAAGCCCTCGGGTTCGCCAACGCCCGAACTCACCAGACGTGAGCCCTTGAGGGGGTAGCACTATCCAGGGAGCACCATAAGTGCTCGGGCATATCTAAATTTGCTAATAACTACTAATAATAATGACCTCGTAGTTCCGCCCCTTAAAACAGAAATAACTAACTAACTGGCCGCGTCAGTGAATTTTGTTTGAATGGTTTACGCCTGTGAAACGCTCTTCATGAATTAGCGGTTAGTGGGTTTTTCTTCTATATAAAATAATAATGCTAATAAATGAGCATGCACGACTAAGAGCGATTAGCCGCTAGCGACAGTGGGTTATAGCACTAAGTCGTTGGGCTACACACACCCTGCCTCCTTTAGGGCTTTGAACAGAAGGCAGGAGATATAATGAAAAGAAAACAAGAGGCCTGACCCCTCGACGAATGAGAGATCAGGAAAGATGAGACAAGGGCCAATTAAGGCGGGAAAGTATAGACTCCCTAGTAGTTGGATATCCTAATACCGTCGGGATCGGAAAAGAACAAGAGTTGACCAAGTGAGGTCGACAGGAAAGATAACAAAGAGGAGGCCGGCACAAGTAAGTGGAAGCAATGCCGGACTCAGCTGGGGTCCCGTGGTCGCCAATTTACGTCCCACTATATGTGAGCCTCTGGGGGGACGCTAGATGAAACTGTTCGTATGAGCCGACTGAGATGGTAGGGTCATGTGAAGCGAATGGGAGAGGAGAGATTACCTAAGAGGTTAATGAGTTCGGCTGTAGAGAGTACGAGAAGCAGAGGTTAGATTCAGTGTTGAACGATTTCAAAGTGAGAAGTGTAGAAACAGAAGGGGGATTTGATCGCGAACAGAGACTTGCAGACCAGACTGGGCGCTGAAAGCAAAAGTCTTAAATGAAAATGTATATATGTATTTTCTTTCGAGTGAACGAGAACCAGACAAACAGAAACTCTTCTTCGAAGATATCGTCAACACTTATCAACCTGTCTCTTAGCCCGGCGTAACGGACTATTTTCCACGAACTTGTCAGTTCTTGTACATTTATCATGACCATGACAGTGCTGGTTTACACAGAACCAAAGCAACTTCAATAATTCAACTGAGGACGACATGACGTGCTGGAACATATGAATAAGGTCTTCACAAGACGATTGACAACGTCTCATTAATTTTCAGTTTTATTGTCGCTAAGTTTAAAGAGGCAGACGCCTACGAATAACGTGTCAATTTTTTTTGAATAACTTTCGTCTATACTATTGAAGTGATATACGGTATGGATTTTTACGAAATACCGATATTTTCGTTTCAAAACCTTATAACAAGATATCAATATCATTATCATCACACATGGTTTTACTCATTGCTGAGCGTCGCGACGCCATCCCAGCTTGTCTTAAGGGGGAGATCCAACTTAGGAGAGGAATAACATGTCAACATTCATTCGACATGCAACAAGTATTTATTCATTTAGCGTTGTAAACTTAGAAAAGGCTTTTGATAACGTTGATTGGACTAAATTGTTTGACATTTTGAAATCTATTGGAATAAAGTACAGGGATAGGAGGGTGATCTACAATCTATACAGAAACCAGACAGCAGTCATTCGAGCTGAAGGATATGTGAGAGAAGTTGGTATTCAGAAAGGTGTGAGGCAAGGCTGCAACTTATCACCCATACTTTTAAATATTTACATTGAACAAGCAATGAAGGAAATTGGAGAAAAATTTAAAGTGGGAGTGAAGATTCAAGGAGAAATAATTTCAACTCCGAGATTTGCTGATGACATCGTCATCTTGGCCGACACACCTGAGGATTTGAATGAGTTTTTGAATGGTATGGACTCCGTCTTGAGGAAAGATTTCATGATGAAAATTAATAAATGTAAAACAAAAATACTGGAATGCAGCCGAAATAAATCAGAAACCTCTATGGACTTCAACTTGGCAGGTGAAAAGCTGAAGGAAGTAGGAGACTTCTGTTACTTAGGAAGCAAAATAACCAGTGATGGACGAAGCAAAGGGGATATAAAAAGTAGGTTGGCTCAGGCAAGGAAAGCATTTCTACAAAAAAGGAATCTGTTGACATCGAATATAGATTTAGGTATTAGGAAGTCATTTTTGAAAGCCTTAGTCTGGAGCGTGGCGCTCTATGGAAGTGAAACTTGGACTATTGGTGCAGCAGAAAAGAGGAGAATTGAAGCATTTGAAATGTGGTGTTACAGGAGAATGATGAAGATCAGATGGGTAGATAGGGTTACAAACGAAGAGGTATTAAGACGAGTGGGAGAGGAGAGATGTTTCTGGCGACTGCTGATGAAGAGAAGAGATAGGTTGGTAGGACACATACTAAGACAGTCAGAAATAGCAAGCTTAGTTATGCAAGGAAGGGTCGAGGACAAGAACTGCAGGGGTAGACCATGGTTAGAATATGTTAAACAGATTACCTCGGATGTAAGGTGTGGTAGCTATGTAGAGATGAAACGATTAGCTCAGGACAGGGAGGCATGGACAGCTGCATCAAACCAGTCAAAAGACTGAAGACTCAAACAACAACAGCGTTGTAAAACACAACAATATTCAGAATACACACCAGCAAAAATACTAGGACATTATTACAATAAAAGCAAAACAGAAAATATTAGTGTAACCTACAGTCACAATTGGCACTTATAATGTAAAAATTAAATTCTCTATCCACTTAACAGCATCTGGAGTCAACACGAGAAAATCCTTTAAATCCCCTGAGTATGACGTAATACAACGCACAATGGTCTGGGGTGTCGCTCCACAAACACATGCAGGATCGGGAATTGTGTTCCACTTTACACACTCCATGGTTGCTCAGGTCCGTAGGATTACCTGTAATTGCCCTACACGTGTCCCCTGGGTGGTGCTAAGCGAGCAACAATTATACATTGGCTGTTGATCTCCTGGCCACAATACACAGCTAAATGTAGAGGGTATCAGTACATCTAAGTGCCAATATATCACAAGGCTCCTGCAAAAAATATAAAGTAGACGTACTTCTTGTCCAAGAATCTCACATAGAGAACGAAGATCAGGATACAACTATTGTTGACAAATGATACACATATCACAGTAATGGCCTGCCAACAGCAACTTTTATAATTTCAAAATTCTTATGGTAAGAGGTTTTTGTAAAAAAAAATCAAAATTTGCCAATTTTTCTTTTACCGTACATCACCGTTTCCCGTATATATCCCAAGTTTATACGAAATTTTCAACTTTTCTTTTTTTAGGGGTTGTATTACATCTGTACCTATAAAATGTACTTCATTCATGTCATTAGGATTTATATGTGTTTCTATAAAAGTAACTATTTTCAGCTGCTCTGAATAAAATTGCAATAAAATAGGCTCCTTAATGTACAGTTTATGTTAGTCATTGAGGTGCAGATGTAATTCAAACCCTAAAAAACGTAGGACATTTCTTATAAACTTGGGATAAATAAGGGAAACGATGATTCACGATAAAAAATGTGGCAAATTTTGAAAATTTCCTAAAAAACTCTTATGATAAGAATTTTGACATTATAAAAGTTGCTTTTGGTTTCCACATTTATTTTGCTTTTGAAAACACATTGCACAAAGATAATTATGGTCTATACATAATAATCTATACACTGAGTCACTGCGATGTATTCAATACCCTTGTTTGTTGCGTAAAGGAACTCCTATGTGTCCCCACGGGGCGCGCTTGGACAACGTTCAACACCACAATGTCATCCCCCATTTATGTAGGCCGTTACTGTGATCTGTGTACCATTTGTCAGCAATACTTGTAGCATGTTCAACACGGAATTCTTCTCTTAGGCTGGATCTCCCCCCTTAAAGCCTGCTGAAGAGGTAAACCAATGATCTTCCATCTGACCGCTGGTCTTGTACCCTCACCATCATTAATATTTCTTATTTGTCCCCATCTCTTCTCATAAAATATCCAATGAACTGTTTAGGGCAGGGGTTCCCTACCTGGGGGGCGTGGGATTTTATTACGGGGGGCGTGAAGTGATTTCCGAATTAAGTTTTTTTAACTCGAATATTACAATTTTTTAATTTTTTTTTCCGAACCTCTCCAAGTGATTGTCGCACCAAGTCAAACGTTCAAAAGCACTGGTAATTGCCAACTGTCGGAGGTGAAATAATGGAATTTGCTGTGTTGTAAGCAGCCAATTTAATCGTCTCGTTGGCATATCTTTGTGATTTCTTTGAAGCTTTGAACAGTTTGAACTTAATACTCCAAGGCAAAAACTCCAATATTATACATTCCTGGAAAAAATACAGTAATGGTAACGCCGGCTTGGCTTCAGTTGAACAACTTCTCATACTTTCACCGTCTTAATGACATTTTGCCGGAAAATGAACGTGATCGTAATAAATTTAGGTGCAAATTCAGTCGCATTTGGATTCCCTGGCACAAGAATTCAACTTCTACTTTCCTGATATCTCGTCGGAAGAATGGTCCTGGATGTTAACAAGAAATCAGTTTGCCATTGACATTGAAGCACTGCCAGCACAGCTTCAAGAAGAAGCCATAGATTTGAAGTGTGAATCAAAGCTAAAAGATGATTCTAAAATATTAGGACTGGGTGGCTTTTGGGTAAACTGTCTTGCAGTGTATCCTGAAATAGCCAAATTTGCATTGCGTGTCATTGTCCCATTTTCAAAGACATATTTATGCGAGTCAGGATTTTCAACGCTGAGTGTCATAGAAACAAAGCAACGCTGTCGGCTTGATGTTGCAAGTGATCTCCGCTGTGCTCTGTCAAATATCAAACTAATATACCGAATCTTACCAAGAGAAAACAGTGTCAACCCTCTCACTGACATGTGTTGACTAATTTAGGGATTTGTTGTAAAAGTGTGTTCTTTGTATTGTGCTAAAATGAAGTTAGTATGTAATAGACAGGCCTATTCCATTATGTAGTGTCATTAGGTTAGGTCTATATCCTCCGCGTCAATGAAGAGGTTATAGAAGCGATGAGTGGAAGGAGGAGGGGGCGCGATGTACTCCCGTATCTGAAAAGGGGAGGGGCGTCAGCTGACAAAGGTTGGGAACCACTGGTTTAGGGACTTTGCGACATTGTGGTCATGTAGCCCCGTGTACTTGGATGTGTGTACAATTTGTCACTGTGATGTCTGTATTAGTGTCTATATCTTGTAATTGAGGTAGCAAGTGGTCGTGGCCTTACGTTAGGTACCATCCCAGAGTAATTTTGCAGTTTGTGCGCGTTTCTTCAAATATATATTATTAAGAAATATCAAAAATATTAAAGAAATTCAAAACAAATAAAAAACATTTCTAAAAAATTGATTTTTTCAAAAGAGTCTTTAAAAATTAAAAAAAAAAAATTGAAAGAATGATTTAAAAAATCGTGAATTTTCTACATCTGAAGCTATGCTCAACAGATTAATAGAAGCGGCCTGCACCAGCACCAAAGCTGGAAAGCATCAATACGCTGCTTGGCTCTGGCCTTGAGGGTCCATATTTCACAACCATATGAGAAGACGGAAAACACGAGTGTTTCAACTATCGCTCTGTTCAGCCAGATCTTGGTGAGCTACTTCATAGCCTCTCGTCCTAACGTGATCCATCTTCTTATCTCATCTTCACAACTTCCAGTATCGCATAATCCCCAGTTCCCCTCATCGACCTGAGAGTTACTTCAACTTTTCGTACAAAATATTGGATTGGTTAATCATAAAGGTTTTCTGTTTGTTTTGTTTATCCTTGTGTCAGTTGGCGATGAAGAATACCTTTGATAGCAACACCAGAACTTTCCGAAAGTTTGTACGGTAAGGCAGGAGAAACTGCCTCTTCGAAATATGGAACAGACTGACCTCAACACGGCTATCAAAACTAGCATTTCTATGTTTTGAAATGCAAAGATAAATACCAGTTAATTAGGCCGTGGATCTGACGCCGAGAGGAAACAGGGATGGACTGTCCGAAAATTGATCTCCCATAAATATGAAATAATTAGAATTACATTTATTGGCAGAGCTGGGAATCGAACCCAGTGACAGCCAATAATGCTAGTCGCTACGCCACAAACATAGAGAAATCCGTGATTTCATGAAAATCCTAGGCACTTGATGAAAAGTCAGGATATGCTATGATAAGGGATAGTAGGCCAATCTGACGTCTGGTTTCATAAAACGACTAAAGTTCGCCGTCACATAGTGTGATTCTCTTTGTACAGTATCTGACAGGAAGTCCAGCGCCTCACTTCATGGTGAGAGAACTGTGCCGTCCAAGAATTAATAGTGGCAATGTTCGGTATGGAAGTCGCCGTGAACGTTCAAACGCTCTTGTTTCTTGAGGAGTATTTTTGGCCAATTAACGATTTCTGTGATTTGTTTGTGGAGGAGAAACAAAGTCCCCGATTCTTGGATGTAGCGGGTAATCTCGAGAACCACTGGATGGATTTTGATGCGGTTTTCACCATTCTGTAAAGGATTTCTCGAGGAAGGTTTCTGTAGAAAAACATTCATTTACGACCAAAGGAAGCCGAGCAGTAACGATTTCAGTGAATCGAGTCGATGAAAAACCTGCCGTCCATGCGCCTTTTAAGCTTACGCTGGGTAGTTAAAAATATCTATACAGGCTGTAACAAAAGGGTAGGGCACAAAATGCAGGACACATTCCTCACACATACACGAAGACATTGTTATATGAACATGGGCCCGGAAACGCTTGTGTTTCCCATGATGAATGAGTTGGGGAACATACAATGTACCAGCATAACACATGCAACTCTTTGTCACAGAAGATGTTAAATATGCCCTCCGTGTCAGGCGCGGATCTAGAGTTTGGCTTTGGGGGGGGGGGGGGGTCAGAGAATAGAAATTGTTAAGAAAAATGGTATCACTAACAACGCAATCACAAAATAACCAAACGTACAAAACCAGACCATTTTTTTTACAAGCTACATGGATAGAAATTTGATGCGTTTAGCGCACCAAAAATATTCGTACAAATTGCAACGGCGTGTTGTATCAAGGTACGTTACAGTTTCGGCAAGTCGAGTTGGTACCAACAAAGGGAGAAAGACACAGCTTAAATTGCCAACCAAGCTTGCTGTTTGGACGTCGGCAAAAATTTTTGGTGCGTAAAAAGCCCCAAATTCCTGTCCGTGCATTGCAGCACATTCATCGTGACATCACTATAAACATCGATTCGGTAATCACAAGGTTTGCTAAACAAAATAGACGAGTTGATTTTGTTATATAAATAATCGTTTTTTGTATAACTGGTATGAAGTTGTAAATATGTACAGTTGTAACAGAACATAATAATTGCAATTAAGATATTTTCAGTATTGAATAAAATGAAAAAAAAACCTGTTTTTTCAGTTAAAAATCGTTAAGTTTTATTTGTCTGGTTATTGTGTTTTCGTTTTTTGAGTTTGCAAAAAAATTTGGTCTCCGTTTGGGGGGGGGGGGGGCCTTGACCACCGTGATCCCCCCCTTAAATCCACGCCTGTTGATGCATGCATCAACCCACCACCGCAGTGAATCCCGGAAGCGCTGATGTATCCCTGGAGCACTGCGTATGGCCTTCCATAATACGGGCACGGAGACTCTGGTACTGGGGTTCGATACACAAGAGCCTTCAAATGCCCTCCGTGCATCAACCCACCACCGCAGTGAATCCCGGATGCGCTGTTGTATCCCTGGAGCACTGCGTATGGCCTTCCATAATACGGGCACGGAGACTCTGGTACTGGGGTTCGATACACAAGAGCCTTCAAATGCCCTCCGTGCATCAACCCACCACCGTAGTGAATCCCGGAAGCGCTGATGTATCCCTGGAGTACTACGTATGGTCTTCCATAATACGGGCACGGAGACTCTGGTTCGATACACAAGAGCCTTCAAATGCCCTCCGTGCATCAACCCACCACCGCAGTGAATCCCGGATGCGCTGATGTATCCCTGGAGCACTGCGTATGGTCTTCCATAATACGGGCACGGAGACTCTGGTACTGGGGTTCGATACACAAGAGCCTTCAAATGCCCTCCGTGCATCAACCCACCACCGCAGTGAATCCCGGATGCGCTGTTGTATCCCTGGAGCACTGCGTATGGTCTTCCATAATACGGGCACGGAGACTCTGGTACTGGGGTTCGATACACAAGAGCCTTCAAATGCCCTCCGTGCATCAACCCACCACCGCAGTGAATCCCGGATGCGCTGTTGTATCCCTGGAGCACTGCGTATGGCCTTCCATAATACGGGCACGGAGACTCTGGTACTGGGGTTCGATACACAAGAGCCTTCAAATGCCCTCCGTGCATCAACCCACCACCGCAGTGAATCCCGGATGCGCTGATGTATCCCTGGAGCACTGCGTATGGTCTTCCATAATACGGGCACGGAGACTCTGGTACTGGGGTTCGATCACAAGAGCCTTCAAATGCCCTCCGTGCATCAACCCACCACCGCAGTGAATCCCGGATGCGCTGTTGTATCCCTGGAGCACTGCGTATGGCCTTCCATAATACGGGCACGGAGACTCTGGTACTGGGGTTCGATACACAAGAGCCTTCAAATGCCCTCCGTGCATCAACCCACCACCGCAGTGAATCCCGGATGCGCTGATGTATCCCTGGAGCACTGCGTATGGTCTTCCATAATACGGGCACGGAGACTCTGGTACTGGGGTTCGATCACAAGAGCCTTCAAATGCCCTCCGTGCATCAACCCACCACCGCAGTGAATCCCGGATGCGCTGTTGTATCCCTGGAGCACTGCGTATGGCCTTCCATAATACGGGCACGGAGACTCTGGTACTGGGGTTCGATACACAAGAGCCTTCAAATGCCCTCCGTGCATCAACCCACCACCGCAGTGAATCCCGGATGCGCTGATGTATCCCTGGAGTACTGCGTATGGTCTTCCATAATACGGGCACGGAGACTCTGGTTCGATACACAAGAGCCTTCAAATGCCCTCCGTGCATCAACCCACCACCGCAGTGAATCCCGGATGCGCTGTTGTATCCCTGGAGCACTGCGTATGGCCTTCCATAATACGGGCACGGAGACTCTGGTACTGGGGTTCGATACACAAGAGCCTTCAAATGCCCTCCGTGCATCAACCCACCACCGCAGTGAATCCCGGATGCGCTGATGTATCCCTGGAGCACTGCGTATGGCCTTCCATAATACGGGCACGGAGACTCTGGTACTGGGGTTCGATACACAAGAGCCTTCAAATGCCCTCCGTGCATCAACCCACCACCGTAGTGAATCCCGGAAGCGCTGATGTATCCCTGGAGTACAGCGTATGGTCTTCCATAATACGGGCACGGAGACTCTGGTTCGATACACAAGAGCCTTCAAATGCCCTCCGTGCATCAACCCACCACCGTAGTGAATCCCGGAAGCGCTGATGTATCCCTGGAGTACTGCGTATGGTCTTCCATAATACGGGCACGGAGACTCTGGTTCGATACACAAGAGCCTTCAAATGCCCTCCGTGCATCAACCCACCACCGTAGTGAATCCCGGAAGCGCTGATGTATCCCTGGAGCACTGCGTATGGTCTTCCATAATACGGGCACGGAGACTCTGGTACTGGGGTTCGATACACAAGAGCCTTCAAATGCCCTCCGTGCATCAACCCACCGCCGCAGTGAATCCCGGAAGCGCTGATGTATCCCTGGAGTACTGCGTATGGTCTTCCATAATACGGGCACGGAGACTCTGGTTCGATACACAAGAGCCTTCAAATGCCCTCCGTGCATCAACCCACCACCGTAGTGAATCCCGGATGCGCTGATCTATCCCTGGAGCACTGCGTAAGGTCTTCCATAATACGGGCACGGAGACTCTGGTACTGGGGTTCGATACACAAGAGCTTTCAAATGCCCTCACAAATAACAGTCCAGTGGGTTTAGGTCCGGAGAGCGTGGAGGCCAGGCAATTGGTCCACCTCTACCTATCCATCTGTCACCAAATCTCACTGTCTGTAATACATCGCCCACTATAAGTGCTTTTACGTTTTCATTTCTTGAAACCATCTCCATTCAGTGGAAATTTAAATTACTAGCTTCGGAGTGAGTTAACGAGCGAGCCTATCACCCCAACTTCGACCAGCATGAAACTGTCGAGTCGTGTTGAGTTTAGACTTCAGAGAAGAGTGTATTTGTTTGGAGTTTCGCTGTTCACCTCGGCTTTTTCTGAATTGCGCCTGGGACCTGCCGTACGTGCGTCTTTTAAGGTCACCACGTACTCTTACACGATGAAAAACTCTACTTTTGTGGCATCACTTTACTAAGTATTTTCTGGGTTTATGCTAAAGGTACAGCTATGATTCTTGTCACATATAAGAAGCGGTATATTCTGAGCTGTTTTGACCATGTAGTGCTACTTTGCTTTCATAGGATGGGTGTAATGAATACAAATTTGGACAGATACATTTTCAAAAAAATGTTGTATAAGTTGCTTCAGGTACACATTTCTCAGTTGTTTTTCAATAAAATATTCTCCAATTTTGTTCACATACTTGGAATGGATCGCGGCAGATTAGTAACCACTTTGTTTCATTATTATTGGGACAGAATGCAAGAAGAAAAAATCCGAACTCTTTCTTTTTAAATTTATTCAAAACAATATATACATTTTTCTCTTCCCAATCCATATGTTTTGGAAGTGAATATACTGTAGGTTAACATTCAAGTACTCCATTAGGCAAGTTAATGTAAAAAAATAGCCCTCTCTCTTAAACGGTTTCCTAGTTATTGGTACCTAAACATGAAAAATGAGTATTAACGGAAAACAGCTGGCAAAGTTAAAAGTGTTTTATTCAGAGCATGGGACGCTAATTTTATAAAACGAATTTAAGGTAGTTGTAGATATCAAAACCGCAACAAACTATATATATTTGGATTCAGAAAAGAATGAAGAATTTTATGGCGCCAGAATCAAAAAAATCGATTTTTTCATCATGCAAGAGTGCATGGTGTCCTTAAGCTTACACTGGGTAAACCATTAAAGATAGTCTACCGGGCGAAGCCGGGGCGAGTTATAATATACTTCTGTTTTATTATTGTTGTTTTGTTGTTGTAAACTCATTTTAAACTATAATAAACACGCATTCATTTCTTTTTGGGAATAGTTCGTGTAAGACGGCGAAACGTTAATGTACGACTTCATTGCGTCAGTCATTTCATGATAAGTCGAAACAACAAACACCGGATCTTCTTGAAGTGCCTCGGCTGATGATGTAAAATCATTTCCTACACATCTGCCTAAATCGGTCGGTCACTTCATGAGGAAACGCGTCAGATAGTGCAACATTCCCTTTTTGCATCATACATGCTGGCTTTTCAGGAAGTCCCTAGGATTTTCATGAAATAACGGATTTCAATATGTGACATTAAATCACTCACGAAGCTCTCTTTGGGAACCGCTATGAGGTTATTCGACGCGAAAATAGCGGCCATCGCCACATACGGGATAGAAATCATCTGGGAGAAACTGACCCTGGCGGACTTGAGGTCGCTCGAGGCAGTGAAATCGCGTTTCCTAAAAGCAACCCGGGGATTATCAAAATATGAAAAACTTGCCAAGGAGAACTTCTTCATTGGGGACCTACGAACGAAGAGAGGACTACCATCTACGGACGCGTGGAAAAGACTAATGCTTGAGAGAGTGAAGAAGAGAGATGAAATCTGGCTCGAATTGTGCATAACGGAAGCCATGACGAATAGGGTATGGTCTGACACCAATCAAGACCTACGACACTTCGTTAACTCGATGGCGGTACATGGGTACCACCATAAACTGTGCGTCGCCGAGTACTTTCATGACATAGATGTATCCTGTATTTGTAAATTATGTGGTAAACAATGTAGTCGGTAACACGTAATCACATGTAAGAACCGGCGACCTTCCATTGTGATATTTTGTGAAGGTGGAAGGTGAAAACAGTAATGTATATTCAAATTTATTAACCCTATGCACAATTTGTGCGCTGTATTTTCAATAATATCTGACTACGACATAAGGTAATTCCAAATCTCTGGCCGAGGATTAGGTTAAATTTCGAGTTGAAGAGAAGCAGTCATCTACTCACCACAATCTGTCCATTCCCCGGGAACTGAACCACGCTTTCATCTGCAGTCTTCGACTCCTTGGTGTTCAGAGGACGAACCCTGGACAGTTAAAAATCAATCAATAGTGATGACAAGTACGAATGAAAAACTTGGAAATCGAGAAAATGTCAAGGAGATTGAGGTTTCAGCTCACCTGACGACTACGTTGATGTTATCTTCAGGGGTTAGACCTCTTCTTTGTCCCGGGGTCATAGTCTGGTCCAGACGATCCGACACACTCGAGCTGCAAGGAAACAGGAAATATATATACAATATTGCCAGATCTAGCAGTCTAGTAATGATTTACACAGACGTAACTCCTTAGTGTTACCATATAATCCACTATTAGGTTACAATGATGAAACGCAGGAGGTACGTAGTCCCACTTAAGAGGCTTTCTCTGCAGAACGTACAAGATCCATGACTGGTACATTCAAGATGGTGGGTAGTCTTTCATTTTTACGTTAAATTCTGGACGCTAGGGGACATGAACTTGGAAACTTACGTACCAACAACATCTAGGGATATGAGCTAGGAATTTTGAGGTACATAATAGTACATTATGCAACGAGCCTATAATGGCAATAATTAAGACACGAGTATGTTTATAAAACGAGCGTAAGCGAGTTTCATAATTTCCATACGAGTGTCTTAATTACCATTATAGGCGAGTTGCATACGACTGTTTATGTTCGACGATAATTATTATAACTATTTTATGTTCGAACATAAATATTCATAAATATCTGTCGAGATTTCGCCAGTTTTATGTGCTGAACAGAGCGCATGAGACGCAGAGAATGCCTTGTATTTGACCATGGCCTCCTCGATTACCCTACTATGACACTACTGTCGACCAAAGTATTATGTGCACTCGAGTTTGAAGGTTGTTTGTGAAGTAACCAATATACCTACATAAAATCCAATAACATCATCATTTTCGTCGTTTTATTTTACGTTAGGTCATGTAGGTTTGGAATTTTTAATTTATATTTTAATATTTTTTTTATCGCAGTTGGAACACAAAATGTGCCCGTTTTTAAGCGTGTTTCAACCATGCGTCTCATTTAAGAATTATTATCTCAAAACCCCGTCATCAGATCGAATGGAAATTTTAACACAATATACATTAGAATGTTGTATAACTGGTTTATTAATTTCAAAATTTTGTGTGTCCAAGAAACAAAGTTGTTATCATTTCTGTAAGGTAACTTTTTCTCGGCTAGGGGTGGTTGGAAAATATAGCTCTTGGTCGCGTTGTAATCCTTATACATCAAGAAGTTATGCTGTATGACTGTGAAATACGTAAATTAATTCACTTATTTTATGTCGGTTTGTATTTGTTCGTGGAAATAAGGCACGATTCACCAGCCAGCCGCTCCGGGGTAAGCTGTACAGCGTTGCTGAGATGGAGCCCATCACTGCCGAGCGAGGCGAGGTCGTATTTCCCCGTTCAAATATAAACCGATATAAAATAAGTGAATTAATTTACGTATTTTAAAGTCATACAGCATAAATTTTTGATGTATAAGAATTACAACGCGACCAAGAACTACACACATCAAAAAAAGTTTTGCATCACCTCGGTTCCCAGATCTCCGGCATATAGACGTTGACTGTGTATTGTACCCGTTCGTCCTGGGGATGCGATGACCCATCTGCTATAACATCGCATTCCTGGAGTTCCAGGACAGAGCGGAGTTAAATGAACCTCTAGTCAAATAAGGAATGTGTCGGAAATTCAGCTGAGTTATCGAAAAAGCAGTGGGTATCACGAGACAAAGTATCTCTAGGGTCGTTACGGGCTTAAGTTTAATAAAAATAATGCAAATATAAATGGGCGCCATCAACTGAATTCCTAGCAAACCACTTCCTTTCCGGATAAGCCTTACTCAAGACAAGGAAAGAAAAAGGAACATCACACCATCATCAGATCACAACTAAGATAAAAACAAATTTATTTTACTTTGATAGTCAGACAGACATTTTTAATATAATTCCTACCTAAGAGTATGGTCGAATGCAAAGTTAAATTGTCATTGTCCAAAAATCGAACCATCTCCTTTCTAATGCAAAATTATCTTAATCCACATAACAAGAAAAATGTATAAAGTTCTCTTGGATTCTCAGGATCACTGTAGCACTATGTCTTTCGTCACTGACATTTGTGAAACCTGAGACCTAATTCTCTTTAATTTAACATCAATGTGGATTTAATTAAGTAATTAATCTGCCTAAACATACACATATAATAATCACTCATATTAAATATCACATAAATTATGGTTTGCATGGTATAATTTGAACATAGAACATGTTAATCAAATGTTCCTAAACATTGAATAATTAATTTACACTATTTACATCGTCATTAACAATCAATCACTTATCTGTGAATTACAGATAATTCAAATTCTCGTTGGTCATCATTCTCGTCATCATCAAAATTAAATATTTCTCACATTAATTCTCACTTCAAAATTCTACATGTTCTTGTCAGAATCATTAATTCATCACCATTAAATCATTTAAATTCTCAACTCACGTTGCAATTCCTTCCAATTATCTCTCAATTACATTTATTTAATTCCATGTAAATTCATTAATCATCAGCTTCTTTACTTAATTATCACCTTCTAATTTAGTTATTCATCATCATTACAATCGTCTATTAATTTATTTCAATCAGTTTAATTTATTCAATCTTTAATTCATCCATTTATTTAATTCATTGATTTATTTCAAAGTTTAATTTATCAAATTATTTAAATTTCAATCATCTGGTTATTTAGTTTTTCATTATTTCATCTAGTCATTCTGATTTTTATTTCATTAGGTCAGATCGTTAATATGCTTAAATCTCAGATTATTATTTCGTTAATTATTATTTTCAGAAAATCTTGTATTATCAACATCATTTATTTGTTTAATTTCCTAACAAATTGTTTAATATGGTTTACAGAACGTTGTCTTACAGTTTTATCACTTCCAAGTTATATCTCGTATTTAATTTATCATGCCAAAAAATATTATTGTCTCCACGACATCACGTTGGATCTAACTATACACAACGACATTATATTTCTTCAATATTTCAAATATCACATTTGAATATAAGAATTACTCCAAAAACTCCATAAATATTCAGCACATACAGCATGAATCTCAACAAATACGCTAGACTGGGTACGACGACCTCATGTCTGCTTCAAAATACATTAGCAACATTGCTACTATCACATGGCAATTTCCACAAAATGCCTATCACAAACTCCACTTAACCATGTTGCATGATCTACAAAAATATATATAAATGGCTTCAAATTATTAACGCACATAATCTCCAATGACTGTAATTACTCTGATCACATCTAGACAACTTCTTAAACAATTGGAAAAATATTACTTCGGTAATTTAAGATCTGCTTTCAAATAGCATAAATTCTCTTACAATTTTCATAACTCACATCGCAGAAAAACACCAATGTGCTATAATCTCTCATATCTAAATCTGCAATACTGATCTGCCTTAAAATAAATCTGACCATTAATGATTAATCTTACAAGATTCAATTACTTTAAATCCTTCTCAAAGGTATCAAACACAATTATAGAAATCATCAAAAGCATCAGCTGTAACAGCTGTTAAACTGAAATTACTCTCAAAAGAGTATAGCAACAAAATATTGGATTGGCAAACAAGAATTACTAAATGCAATCCTGTTGACATTTATCGTTACTTTATTTAACAAAATTTCGACTGATATGTGACTAGTAGTTCCTTGTTTGATTCACTTACATCTCGTGTACACTCGGATGATAAAAATGAGTCCCTCAATGGCGAGTAAGATGTGTAACCACCGTACAGTCGTATAAATACGAAAGACCTCGCCCCGTCGACTTGGATGATAGTTCCCTAAACGATGGGTAAGATGAGTAGCCACCATACAATCGTATAAATACGAAAGACACCATCTCGTAGGCTGTATGAGTGAATGTACCAGATAGGAATCAACAAGTTTCTAGTTGTCATATAAAAGCGATGTTCATTCACTAAAGTGAATAACTTCTTAATATCTCCAAACAATCCAATGGAAAAATCCCTACTGATGAATAATACACACTCGCTAGTATGCAATGAACTGACGAAGTAATTTTAGATAATCAATTGCAGATCACGAGTTCGAAATACTCGTTACACAAAAAAAAAACTATTCATGAAAAATATCCTAGCTGGAAAAATCTAAAAGACCAAACATCTGCTTAATAAAGTCAATCAATGGCGAGAATTTCGTATAATGATGCCTGCCATATCATATGGTCACTCCATATTCTAGCAAATTCGAAGTATATAAATTCAAACCATGTCTTAGTAATCAAATCACTCCTATTAGAAAAATATACATGTGTGCCCAGTATTCATGAAAATAATCGTATCAGGTAGTTAGAACTCTTACAATACCTTTCATTATCAGTTGCAATATAATTTCCAAGATCGTCGATTTTCCCTACATAAGAATTTCTCGTAAGATCGGCGTGAATATCATTTCATCCATGAAATGACGATTTCCTTCGAAATCCCAAGCGAATCAGCTGTTGGACTCCTCTCGTCAGGAATCGAATCCATCGCTCTGTGGTGCCATCTTGTCTCTATTCACGTTTACTCGGTCATGTTGAACCTCGGATTACCCATAGCGGATATTGTCCAACTCCTTCTCGAAAAGTTCATGAAAACAGTGGACCCCCTTACTCCTCTTCTAATATACGCCACTGTTCCTTTAAATGTTGAGTTTGAGTATTGCAAGTCCAATCTCAACTTACTGCAAAGTCCCACTTGAGTAAAATAAAATTTTACTTGAGAGTGTTCAAGATTACGAAACACCCTGTATCTGTTCGTAATAGGTAACTCATGAAAATTGTATAAGATATAAATCTTATAAATGCACGATATAATGTTCATCAGAGCCTATGCTAAACATTCAGTTTACTTGGAATAGTAAAAGTCGCTTTGAATGTGTTATATAACAGCATGGTTATAAGGTTATTCGTAAAAGCCTGTGTTTGAACAGCGTCGAAATGAAGCTTGAAATAAAGTCTTCAAATACGAGCAGTGTGGTTTTGAAATACCCCGGCTGTCTACAATTGTCTCCTCGGCCAGCCCGCCTGGATCAACGACCCGCTCGGCCTTGGCTGCTCGGCGATGCGAGAAATGTCGCCTACACTTATGCCGTGACGGTTTCCGTACGTTGCGTGACCTTCAATGTCCGTCTCGCTGTGCTATAGAGCTGCTCTGAACTGCCCGTCTCCTTGGGCTCAACTGAACTTGCTAGCGCTGTGTTCCGGCTTATGTGCTCCGCGCGGCACGTGGCTTGTTCCCCCACCACTGTGCTCCCACGTCATGAACATAGTCTCGAACCCGAATCCTCTCGGCTGTTCCGTTATAAAATAACTTACTTCCATAAAATTATTTCCACATATAATGCATGTTATATATCCTCTTCTAAGATGTTTTAATTGTTATAATTCCATATATGTTTCAATAAAGCTTCACATCTCCATTCATAATTCTATCTTCTCACAGATATCAATGCCTCCTCGATTCTAGACCTCCTACGTCATCTTGGCATTCTTCTTGACGCGATCGGTGCGCTATCTTTTCTTATTGCTTTCCAAAACCTCAACTACAGCTTAATGTCTGCTGGCGTAGCCGATAGCCTAAAATAGGTATCGGGTACATCTCTCCCGTACATCTCCTTTTTTTTTATCAGGATTGAGAAAAAAAAATACACCCTCAGGCATTCAATATATAATACATGTACACGATAGCTCTACAATTCCCTTACTCAGCATGATGGTATTTCCTGATGCTAGCTGCATTAAAAGTTCCTACAACTTCATCAGTATCCATTTTAACAATCTTATAGCTATTATTCTGGTATGTCTGTTCAATACGGAACGGTCCAGCGTACAATGGAGCCAATTTATGGTAGATCTTCAGCTGAAGGTTCGAAGTGACTGGCTTCCTAATCAGCACCTCATCATTTTCTTGAAATGGCTCGTGGAACCTCCTTCCTGCCTGTCTCCTGGCTCTCTTCTCCGCCTGTCTTCTGAGCCTCTCTCCTGCCATCTCGACTCTTCTTTCTTGTGTGGGTTGAGGATCTACTGGTGCCCTCACGACTCTGTCCCATGGTCTATCCGGTTTCAATCCATGATGAAGCATGGACGGAATCTGTCCTGTGCTCTCATGTACTGTGGAATTCAAGCATTGGCTAATGATGGGTATCACCTCCATCCATCTATGGTGTTGCCTTGACACATATAAGCGACATAGCTTACTTATCTCCGGCATAATTCTTTCGGCGGGATTTCCCTCTGGATACCGTACAGAATTAAACACATGCCTTATTCCTAAACGTTCCATAGCAGTAGAAAATTCCATACTAGTAAACTGTGATCCATGGTCACTCAACAAAACTTCAGGTTTCCCCATGCTCGGAATAACTGTTTTCTCAAGTCTATTTATCACGTACTTGGATGTAGCTTTCTGTATAGGGCATAGAGATACGTATTTCGAAAATACGTCAACCGTTACCAAAACGAACTGATTGCCTTTCGTCGAACGAGGAATCGGACCGAAAATGTCCGTCGCGAAAAGTTCTCTTGGCTTGCTGGGTAATATTGATCTAGGAACTTCTTTCATTAACTTAGATGAGTATTTACTTCGCTGACAACTGTCACAGGTCTTTATGACGTCGCGAATCGTTTGTCCCATTTGTCTCCAAACAAAAGTTTCTTGAGCGAGAGCCAAAGTCTTGTCTACACCTACATGAGCTGCAGTTCGGTGTATCATCCAAATAACTGGTTTGACAAGCTTGGGTGGGATCACTACTCTAAGTTTAGTATGATCCTGGTCGATATATTGGCATATAACACCTCCCATAATATGATATTTTCTAGCCTCTATCTCAGTTCTTTGAAAATCCGGATCAGTGTTATCCATCCTGCGTGTCAGAAAACGGTAAATTCTTCGCAAAGGTGCATATCTCTTCTGAGTTTGCGCTAACAACTTCAACTTTTCTAGAGTACCATTATCCTCTTGAATCAAATTTATATGGTTGACAATTACTTCTTCACAAGGGTTTCTGCTCAACACATCTGCTAACAGATTTAACTTCCCAGGTCTATGTACAACAGTTGGGTTAAATTGCTGTAAGAACAGAGCCCATCTGGTGATGCGGTCACTCGCTAAGTCTGTCTTCATAATAAATTGGAGGGCTTTATGATCTGTGATCACTGTTATGTCATGTCCAAACAACACCTTCTTCCACGTTTTGAGAGCATGAACCACTGCTAATGCCTCTAACTCAGTTGCATAGTAATTCTTCTCACAATTCCTAAGCTTGCGACTGGTGAAAGCTAAATACCTATGTTTCTTGTCATCATCCAACTGATATAGGATTCCACTGATACCTATTTTGGATGCGTCTGTCTCTACAAAAAATCTTCTTGTAAAATCAGGATACTCAAGCTTGATATTTTGGATCAGCATTTTCTTGGCCGCTAAAAACGCTTGATTGCATCTATCGTCCCATTTCCATCGATTTCCCTTCCTTAATAAATCCTGCAGAGGTGCCATCGTCTCAGTATATTCAGGACAATGTGTTGAAAAGAACTGACACATGCCTAAAAACTGCCGTACCTCTTTAATCTTTCGTGGTGTTGGAAACTCTGAAATTGCCATGATCTTCTTTGGATTGGGCCTATAACCATCTCCATCGATTCTATGTCCAAGAAATTCAATTTCTTCATGAAAGAACTGACATTTATTGAAATTCACCTTGAAGTTCGTTCTCCTAAGATCTTCAAAAAGCATTTGAAGGTGTCTGATATGTTCTTCCGCTGTCTCAGACGCTATAATCAGGTCATCAATATAGCTTACCACGTGCTCCTTAACTGCATCTGACAAATTTTCATCTAGTGCTCGGATCATCACCGGACCACTATTTTTCACACCAAAAGGTAACCTATTGAATACATATGTTTTATGGTCAAACAAGAACCCTGTGTATTGTTTGCAGTCTTCTGCTAGCTCAACATGATAATATGAACTAGTCAGATCGATTGTCGAGAAGAAACTCTTTCCTCTGAATCGGCGTAACAATTCACGTATAACAGGTGGTCTGTCATGTTCAGGAAGAACTCTTTCGTTAAGGGCTCTGGCATCTAAACATATCCTCAGCTTACCGTTAGGTTTCTTGACAACAGCTAAAGGATTCAAATAAGCAGTTGGCATTTTCTTAATTATTCCATCTGTCTCCATGTCGCTTATCATTATGCTAACTTCCTCCTTCCATTTATCCGGAATGGGATATAAATTTTTATGGTATGGTTTGTCATCCATCAACTTGATGCTGTATGTAAAATTTTCTATGAGACCTGGTTTGTCATTGAATATATCCTCATATTCTGAAATTACTTGATCAAACTGCCCCTTAATTTCTGGATTTATTTTACTTGTCATACCCATTTTATCTTCTATAGACCTTTCAACGCTGCATACAATTTCATCCAATATATCCTCTCTAAAGAATGTCATCTCTGATTCTTGATTTTCCATGACCCCTTCTTGAAAGTACATGCGCCTACTCTGCATATCTATGATCAGGCCACTCTCACTTAGGAAATCCACTCCTAGGATCATGTCAAAATGTAGTTGACCCACTACTAGGAACATCTGTTCAAAACTTCTGGTTCCAATCCCAACATCTAAAAGTACCTGACTTTTACATTTCATACTCCTGTCTGGGATCACCCCTTGAATTTTGCTAACAACAGTTGGCAACATTGTAATTCCTCCTAATAATTTCAATTCATCCAGGCAACCTATGGATATCAAGCTCACCATAGCCCCTGTGTCTACAAGTGTCTTTATTTCTTTTCCCATGACTTCCACACTAATAACTGGCAATTCATGTCTATTTTCCCGGTGTACTATGTCTTCTTCCTCGATTAAATCCTCATCCTTGACCTGATATGTTTCCACGATGACGATTGATTCCCAATGATTTTCATTTTTCTCTGGAGTTAATTTGACGTTTTTTTTTTTTCTTCGCCACTCGTGCTGGCTCGATTGACATCTCTCACTGTCTCCTCGAGTGGTGCACTAGGCTGTCTATCCTCTTGTCTCGACCTCTCATGTCCACGATTGTCCCGTCTGTCGTTAGGATCGTTTCTTCGGCCATCCTGTCGGTCGTTTCCATTATATTGTTGACCTTGGTTCCAGTTATTCCTTCCCCGATATCTGTTATTATACCGATTCCTGTCCTGATACCTGGAATTTTGGTTATAATTCCTATACCGGCTATCTCTCGCTTCTTGATCGTATGGCCTTTCATATGGTCCTCTATATCGATCATTTCCTCTTGCGTTACGGATGTTTCCTCGATTCCCTTC
The DNA here is from genome assembly GCA_946902985.2 of Meconema thalassinum. Lineage (NCBI taxonomy): Eukaryota > Metazoa > Arthropoda > Insecta > Orthoptera > Tettigoniidae > Meconema > Meconema thalassinum. The sequence goes on from OX336395.1 coordinate 344,559,270, forward strand.
GTTCCGTCGGTTTTCCCAGGAATCCCTTCTGTCCGTTTGAGCTGCATTGTCCACGACTACCGCATTCACTTCTTGCGTGTTTCTGTTGTCGTTTCTATTACTTCTAGGCGTGACCTGTGCGCTTGTATAATCCAATCGCCGCAAAATATCGTCATAATGTTCCAGCGTATTGGCTCCCGATGCTATCAGTGATCGCTGTACCTCTATCGGTAACTGTCGCGCTATAGCTTGCAAAAGCTCTTCTTCTGGCAATGGAGGAATAAGGAACTGTAATTTAGCCAGCTGTGACGTGAAATAGTTGGCGTAATGCGTCGGATGTGACGTAGAATAGCGTTTGGAGTACATCTCCGCTCTTACGTTAAGTTGATCCTCGGCACTCCAGAATCTCCTCAAGAAAGCCATGGCAAATTGCTCCATGTTCGCAAAATTGCTTCTGAACGCTCTAAACCACGTAAGTGCAGATCCATCTAAGGCGCGTTCTACTATCCTTAGCTCTCTTTCTTTGGCTACCCTGTGTTCCGCCATGTAGTCTCGAATATCTCGCAGAAATTCTACTGGTGTAACTCCTGTATTTCCCGAAAACTTTCTCGGTTTGTCATCCAGATTCCTTATAATAGTGACTGGACCTGAGTATCGTTCGCTTGGACCCAACGTACTCCTATTCGAACTTGGATTATCCTGAGGGGTTGAACTAGCCCTTTCGAATGTCACATTCGGTTGCATTTGACGGTCTTCTACCATGCTCGGTTCTTGATTCGTCATACTGCGGTCTATCGCTGTTTGATTTATCAATGTTTCCCCTGATGTTACATTCTGACTGGTGAAACTGTTAACTATGGATTCTAGTTTAGTCATCCTGTCTTCCGCTAATCTCTTGACCTGAGTCTTCAACTCATCTAACGATGTAACATCCTGCGTCTTGTCACTCTCGTCTAGATCGTTCCTTAACTTGTCGATTTTTTCTTCGCACGTGTTCTTTACTAACGCGACTTGTTCTTTCAACAGATCAACATCTGTTCTAAATAAAGTTGAATCTATTTTCATCGCTTCCTTGCTTTCCGTAAACCTAGCTTCTAAGTTTGCCATACCTGCGATTAATTTTTCATCTAACCCTTCACGTTTCTCTTTTGCTTCGGCATCGGCCTCACTATACCGTTCTTCCACAATTGCTCCGACTCTATTTTTAAATAAAGCTAAGTTTTCGTTAACCTTTTGCTCTATATCGTCGTCTATCTTCCTAATATCCTTCTGCAATTGATTTTCTAACGACTTTAAATTAGAATTGACCTCTCCCAAGACTTCCTCTTTAATGGTCCCAATTACTGTCTTTAAATCTTTTATTTCGTTACCTAGATTCGTTTCTAGACCCTTAATCTTAGTCTCGAAAGATACTTCGGTAGACCAATCTTGAATTTTTCCTACATCTGCCACTAAACCATCGATGTCGAATCTCAACTTCGATACATCTGACTTAATGTCTTTCTGTATGGTCATAACGTCTGTTCTTAAAGTAAAAATATTTTCTTCCCCTCTACTTTCCAATTCAATAATATTTTTCCTTAATATTTGAACATTTTCCTCTCCTTTCATGTTTACTGCAATTATGTCTAATTGTAAAGTTTTCAGCATCTCATTATTCTTTAAAGTTAAACTATTCTCTAATCTAGTTAACTTATTTTCTAATTCAGTGTTAGTTTCTTCACTACGAGACTGTAATTTCTCTTCCAATAATTTAAAGTTATCTTTCAAGTTAGCTTCACTAGCTTTTAAATGACTTTCAGTATTTGACTGTAATCTTTCTTCTAATGACTTAAAATTGTCCTTCAAGTTAGCTTCACTATTTGACTGTAGCCTAGTCTCTAATAACATCAACTCATCTTTGCTATTTGACTGCAATAATTTTAAATTTTCTTCAGTACTAGTTTGCAATGCTTGTACATTCTCTTTACATTTAGCTTCTAATCTAGCTTCTGAATTATTAATTTGTTCTTTAACTTCCGTTTCCATCTTAGAAATAGTTTCTGCAATTCCAGACATACCCGTCTGTAACTCTCCTAACACCTTCGCTAAATCCTCCGGCAACATAATTATATTTTCAATATAGAATTATATAGAGACGTTAGACAACAACACATCACAATGTCTCAATTCCTGCATTCACTTGGGTATAGGGAAAAAATGTCTTATAACTAACATGATATTACTAATACGATTAACATGAACACTGGATTGGGCACACAAGTACATTGTCTGACTAAGTTTAATAAATTTTGTAACACACTTAAATGAACTTGAGATCAAACTCTCAGTAATCTAAATCTGATGTGATTCCATAGAATAAACAAAATCGAAAAGCCCCACTAGTTGGATAAAGCCAATTCTCCCTCTCTCTCTGTACCCGTTCGTCCTGGGGATGCGATGACCCATCTGCTATAACATCGCATTCCTGGAGTTCCAGGACAGAGCGGAGTTAAATGAACCTCTAGTCAAATAAGGAATGTGTCGGAAATTCAGCTGAGTTATCGAAAAAGCAGTGGGTATCACGAGACAAAGTATCTCTAGGGTCGTTACGGGCTTAAGTTTAATAAAAATAATGCAAATATAAATGGGCGCCATCAACTGAATTCCTAGCAAACCACTTCCTTTCCGGATAAGCCTTACTCAAGACAAGGAAAGAAAAAGGAACCTCACACCATCATCAGATCACAACTAAGATAAAAACAAATTTATTTTACTTTGATAGTCAGACAGACATTTTTAATATAATTCCTACCTAAGAGTATGGTCGAATGCAAAGTTAAATTGTCATTGTCCAAAAATCGAACCATCTCCTTTCTAATGCAAAATTATCTTAATCCACATAACAAGAAAAATGTATAAAGTTCTCTTGGATTCTCAGGATCACTGTAGCACTATGTCTTTCGTCACTGACATTTGTGAAACCTGAGACCTAATTCTCTTTAATTTAACATCAATGTGGATTTAATTAAGTAATTAATCTGCCTAAACATACACATATAATAATCACTCATATTAAATATCACATAAATTATGGTTTGCATGGTATAATTTGAACATAGAACATGTTAATCAAATGTTCCTAAACATTGAATAATTAATTTACACTATTTACATCGTCATTAACAATCAATCACTTATCTGTGAATTACAGATAATTCAAATTCTCGTTGGTCATCATTCTCGTCATCATCAAAATTAAATATTTCTCACATTAATTCTCACTTCAAAATTCTACATGTTCTTGTCAGAATCATTAATTCATCACCATTAAATCATTTAAATTCTCAACTCACGTTGCAATTCCTTCCAATTATCTCTCAATTAAATTTATTTAATTCCATGTAAATTCATTAATCATCAGCTTCTTTACTTAATTATCACCTTCTAATTTAGTTATTCATCATCATTACAATCGTCTATTAATTTATTTCAATCAGTTTAATTTATTCAATCTTTAATTCATCCATTTATTTAATTCATTGATTTATTTCAAAGTTTAATTTATCAAATTATTTAAATTTCAATCATCTGGTTATTTAGTTTTTCATTATTTCATCTAGTCATTCTGATTTTTATTTCATTAGGTCAGATCGTTAATATGCTTAAATCTCAGATTATTATTTCGTTAATTATTATTTTCAGAAAATCTTGTATTATCAACATCATTTATTTGTTTAATTTCCTAACAAATTGTTTAATATGGTTTACAGAACGTTGTCTTACAGTTTTATCACTTCCAAGTTATATCTCGTATTTAATTATCATGCCAAAAAATATTATTGTCTCCACGACATCACGTTGGATCTAACTATCCACAACGACATTACATTTCTTCAATATTTCAAATATCACATTTGAATATAAGAATTACTCCAAAAACTCCATAAATATTCAGCACATACAGCATGAATCTCAACAAATACGCTAGACTGGGTACGACGACCTCATGTCTGCTTCAAAATACATTAGCAACATTGCTACTATCACATGGCAATTTCCACAAAATGCCTATCACAAACTCCACTTAACCATGTTGCATGATCTACAAAAAATATATAAATGGCTTCAAATTATTAACGCACATAATCTCCAATGACTGTAATTACTCTGATCACATCTAGACAACTTCTTAAACAATTGGAAAAATATTACTTCGGTAATTTAAGATCTGCTTTCAAATAGCATAAATTCTCTTACAATTTTCATAACTCACATCGCAGAAAAACACCAATGTGCTATAATCTCTCATATCTAAATCTGCAATACTGATCTGCCTTAAAATAAATCTGACCATTAATGATTAATCTTACAAGATTCAATTACTTTAAATCCTTCTCAAAGGTATCAAACACAATTATAAAAATCATCAAAAGCATCAGCTGTAACAGCTGTTAAACTGAAATTACTCTCAAAAGAGTATAGCAACAAAATATTGGATTGGCAAACAAGAATTACTAAATGCAATCCTGTTGACATTTATCGTTACTTTATTTAACAAAATTTCGACTGATATGTGACTAGTAGTTCCTTGTTTGATTCACTTACATCTCGTGTACACTCGGATGATAAAAATGAGTCCCTCAATGGCGAGTAAGATGTGTAACCACCGTACAGTCGTATAAATACGAAAGACCTCGCCCCGTCGACTTGGATGATAGTTCCCTAAACGATGGGTAAGATGAGTAGCCACCATACAATCGTATAAATACGAAAGACCCCATCTCGTAGGCTGTATGAGTGAATGTACCAGATAGGAATCAACAAGTTTCTAGTTGTCATATAAAAGCGATGTTCATTCACTAAAGTGAATAACTTCTTAATATCTCCAAACAATCCAATGGAAAAAATCCCTACTGATGAATAATACACACTCGCTAGTATGCAATGAACTGACGAAGTAATTTTAGATAATCAATTGCAGATCACGAGTTCGAAATACTCGTTACACAAAAAAAACTATTCATGAAAAATATCCTAGCTGGAAAAATCTAAAAGACCAAACATCTGCTTAATAAAGTCAATCAATGGTGAGAATTTCGTATAATGATGCCTGCCATATCATATGGTCACTCCATATTCTAGCAAATTCGAAGTATATAAATTCAAACCATGTCTTAATAATCAAATCACTCCTATTAGAAAAATATACATGTGTGCCCAGTATTCATGAAAATAATCGTATCAGGTAGTTAGAACTCTTACAATACCTTTCATTATCAGTTGCAATATAATTTCCAAGATCGTCGATTTTCCCTACATAAGAATTTCTCGTAAGATCGGCGTGAATATCATTTCATCCATGAAATGACGATTTCCTTCGAAATCCCAAGCGAATCAGCTGTTGGACTCCTCTCGTCAGGAATCGAATCCATCGCTCTGTGGTGCCATCTTGTCTCTATTCACGTTTACTCGGTCATGTTGAACCTCGGATTACCCATAGCGGATATTGTCCAACTCCTTCTCGAAAAGTTCATGAAAACAGTGGACCCCCTTACTCCTCTTCTAATATACGCCACTGTTCCTTTAAATGTTGAGTTTGAGTATTGCAAGTCCAATCTCAACTTACTGCAAAGTCCCACTTGAGTAAAATAAAATTTTACTTGAGAGTGTTCAAGATTACGAAACACCCTGTATCTGTTCGTAATAGGTAACTCATGAAAATTGTATAAGATATAAATCTTATAAATGCACGATATAATGTTCATCAGAGCCTATGCTAAACATTCAGTTTACTTGGAATAGTAAAAGTCGCTTTGAATGTGTTATATAACAGCATGGTTATAAGGTTATTCGTAAAAGCCTGTGTTTGAACAGCGTCGAAATGAAGCTTGAAATAAAGTCTTCAAATACGAGCAGTGTGGTTTTGAAATACCCCGGCTGTCTACAATTGTCTCCTCGGCCAGCCCGCCTGGATCAACGACCCGCTCGGCCTTGGCTGCTCGGCGATGCGAGAAATGTCGCCTACACTTATGCCGTGACGGTTTCCGTACGTTGCGTGACCTTCAATGTCCGTCTCGCTGTGCTATAGAGCTGCTCTGAACTGCCCGTCTCCTTGGGCTCAACTGAACTTGCTAGCGCTGTGTTCCGGCTTATGTGCTCCGCGCGGCACGTGGCTTGTTCCCCCACCACTGTGCTCCCACGTCATGAACATAGTCTCGAACCCGAATCCTTTCGGCTGTTCTGTTATAAAATAACTTACTTCCATAAAATTATTTCCACATATAATGCATGTTATATATCCTCTTCTAAGATGTTTTAATTGTTATAATTCCATATATGTTTCAATAAAGCTTCACATCTCCATTCATAATTCTATCTTCTCACAGATATCAATGCCTCCTCGATTCTAGACCTCCTACGTCATCTTGGCATTCTTCTTGACGCGATCGGTGCGCTATCTTTTCTTATTGCTTTCCAAAACCTCAACTACAGCTTAATGTCTGCTGGCGTAGCCGATAGCCTAAAATAGGTATCGGGTACAGTATATTGTATCCAAGATACAGTCCCTTTGACTGTTCATAGATGTCACTAAAACTGCTCAAAGATGTAAACAACCATGCATGAGCAGGGCCTATTAGACGGAGGGGGTACGGCAGCCGATCAGTTCCAGTCATTCCACCAGGACGAAGGTACGCTGCTCATGTTGTCTGTAGTTCTACCATGCCTAGAAGGTCAATACCGCAGTTCGATCGCGTCCGCATTGTTACTTTGTGTCAAGAAGGGCTCTCAACAAGGGGAGTTTCCAGGCGTCTCAGAGTGAACCAAAGCGATGTTGTTCGGACATGGAGGAGGTACAGAGATACAGGAACTGTCGATGACAGGCCTCGCTCAGGCCGCCCAAGGGCTACTACTGTAGTGGATGACCGCTACTTACGGATTGCCGCTCGGAGGAACCCTGACAGCAATGCCACCATGTTGAATAATGCGTTTCGTTCAGCCACAGGACGTCGTGTTTCAACTCAAACTGTGCGCAATAGGCTGCATGATGCGCAACTTCACTCCCGACGTCCATGGCGAGGTCCAGCTTTGCAACCCCGACACCATGCAGCGCGGTACAGATGGGCCCAACAACATGCTGAATGGACCCCACGGAATTGGCATCACGTTCTCTTCACCGATGAGTGTCGCATATGCCTTCAACCAGACAATCGTCGGAGACGTGTTTGGAGGCACCCTGGTCAGGCTGAACGTCTTAGACACACTGTCCAGCGAGTGCAGCAAGGTGGTGGTTCCCTGATGTTTTGGGGTGGCATTATGTGGGGCCGACATACGCCACTGGTGGTCATGGAAGGCTCCGAAACGGCTTTACGATACCTGAATGACATCCTCCGACCCATAGTGCAACCATATCGGCAGAATATTGGAGAGGCATTTGTCTTCATGGACGACAATTCTCGACCTCATCGTGCACATCTTGTGAATGCGTTCCTTCAAGATAACGACATCGCTCGACTACAGTGGCCAGCATGTTCGCCAGACATGAACCCTATCGAACATGCCTGGGATATTTTGAATAGGGCTGTTTATGGACGTCTTGACCAACCAACCACTCTGAGAGATTTACGCCGAATTGTCGTTGAGGAGTGGGACAATTTGGACCAACAGTGTCTTGATGAACTTGTGGATAGTATGCCACGGCGAATACAGGCATGCATCAATGCAAGAGGACGTGCTACTGGGTATTAGAGGTAGTGGTGTGTACTGCAAACTGGACCACAAATGCTGAAAGTCTAGCTGTATGATGGTACAACATGCAATGTGTGGGTCTCATGAGCAATAAAACGAGCTGAAATGTTGTTTGTGTTGATCTCTATTCCCTTTGTATTTAACGGTTCCGGAACTCTTGGAACCGAGGTGATGCAAACCTTTTTTTGATGTGTGTACATATTCCAACCACCCCAAGCCGAGAAAACGTTACCTTACACAAATGATAACAACTTTGTTTCTTGGACACGCAAAATTTTGAAATTAATAAACCAGTTATACAACATTCCAATGTATATTGTGTTAAAATTTGGATTAGATCTGATGACGGGTTTGTGAGATAATAGTTCTTAAATTTGACGCATGGTTGAAACACGCTTAAAAACGGACACTTTTTGTGTTCCAACTGCGATAAAAAATATTAAAATATAAACTAAAAATTCCAAACCTACATGAGCTCACATAAAATAGAACTACGAAAATGATGATGTTATTGGATTTTATGTATGTCTATTCGTTACGTCACAAACAACCTTCAAACTCGAGTACACATAATACTTTGGTCGACAGTAGGCCAGGCAGTGAAATTTAAATTAGAAGGCCATGGAACTCAGCGCATCTAATTATCTAATTCGTCAAACAACTGTTTCTTGAGCTCTGATTGGTGGGAGAAACTTTTTTTTTTTTTTTAGCGTATGGCTTTTAGTGCCGGGAGTGTCCGAGGACATGTTCGGCTCGCCAGTTTTGTAGCTGCTTCGAGACGGACACCCAATGGGTGAGCTACAAGTACCGTTGGGGAGGGAAGGAGGGAAGTTGGAATGTAAGGACGAGGAGTTGGAAGGTAGCGGCTGTGGCCTATAGTTAGGGACCAACCCCGGCATTTGCCTGGAAGGATGATGGGAAACCACAGAAGACCATCTTCAAGGTTGCCGGTGGGGGGATTCGAACCTCCTCGCCTCCCGGATGTGAGCGACTGCCATCAGTCATGCCGTAACCACCACGGCTAACTCACCCGGTTGTTTCATAATGAAAAATAGTGTTATAATGAGCCTCATTATAGTACAGTTTTCTGACATATAATAGTCAGGGTCGAACATAAAATATAATAAAGTATGAGAATACATTCTGTATTTGTTCCTATAAAATTACAATCCTTTTCTTAATAATCAAATATGTATTTAGGTATTTTGAATCCGGTCGATTAGATTAGCAGTTTGCCTTTTCTACCACTACAAGCGCTAGTGTGAATCAATGCTGAGTTTCACTTAAACCCTTTTAACTACTTCCGTTGTGAAGATTTTTCAAAAAATCGAAAATCGCCCGAGGGTATTGACCCAAGGAAGACATTATGAAAATACTGTAAGTTAATTAGGCTAGGAATTGAATATTTAAGAAACGAGTAATGAAACAAGCGATTTTAGTTAGTTATTGAGGTTTAATGGGCGGAACAGCGTGGTTATCTGCCCCATTAGGCTGACTTTCCGGAACTGCATTTAATTTTCGGAATTGTTTTTTTTTTTTTTAGTTTGATTGATCTCACAATTTGGAACCTTTCCGGGCCCTTAGCCCTTCAATGTTTTGGCGCAATTGACCAATTTGCTTAATTTACGTTTTTTGCCCTACTTTGTCTGCTAATGTTTTCAATATTAAAATGATAAAAGTTGCCGCTTAAGTGCTGTCTACGTGAACAAATAGTCATTTTATCCCTGTTTTTATTTCCTGATACAAGAGTGGTCATGGATGATGGCATAACCCAAACGAACGGAGTGCTACAGGGTGACCCCATGAGTCCCGTATTATTCAATATCGTAACAGCCCATGTGACAAGAATCACCCATGGGATGGATAAGAAAGTCGTGGTATACATGTAGGCCGATGGCATTGTCATTGGAGGACCAATCCAAGATGCGATCGATAGACTCTCGGATTGGGCAATGGAAAATAAGTTTACAATCAATACCAAGAAGACAGTTCAGATGACGTTCCGGAAGGGAGGAAGAAATGCATTACAAGACCAATTGTACCTAGGAGGAAACAAATTAGCCATTGTGAATCAGTTCAAATATCTAGGCATTTGCCTTCAAACTACACGGACCACCTTCTCTTTTCATGTTAGAGAAAAAGCAACAGCAGCGATTAGAACTATGAAAGGCATTTCAAAACCAGAAAAACTGTCACTGACTACCGCAATGAAACTCTTTCGAGCGAAAATAATACCGGGTTTGACGTATGGAATTGAGCTTATATGGGATCAATTGAAAGTGAGTGATCTAGAAACTCTAGAGAAAGTGAAGGCCTCTTTCCTCAAGAGAACGCTTCGTGTCTCGAAATTCACTCGTTCAAGTCTAACTCTAAGGAAGACTATCTGATACAAGAGATCAGAAATAGAATGTTTCTGCCATCAGCGACCGCTTTCCAATACACTGTAAGCAGACGAGAACAAAAAAGAGCAGACGAATGCTGGAAATTTACAGCTCTGACGCGATGATGAATAGGTACTGGACTCAGACTAACTACGAGTTGAGACATGTTGTCACCAGGTTTGCATGCCATAGTTTCCTTCATGCGGTCTGCACCAATAAGCGATTTCATGAACCTTGTGATTCGTGTGTAAACTGTATGATGCAATTTTGCAAAAATAGATCAAAATCATCGTATGATCACGCTAAACAAATATAATGCACACTGTGTGCAAAAAGAATGACAACTATGTAACCGATGGAACTTTTCATTTTTAAGACATTCTTTTCTTTTCTGCGATCGATATATTGTAGTCGGTCTTGCTGCGATCAATGAAATATTATTTCCTTGACATGGCTCAAACAGCAATAATACGATAATGGTTTCGTTATTTGTCCGTTAATGTATTTTTTGTCGGTCAGAAATGATACACTCTAGGCTAGTATAGGCTCGTAAATGATTCGATGTAAAAAAGAAACTAAACGAAATTCCAGGTAAGCGGCAGAATCACGAAAAATTCTGATACAAACAACGCATCGAGTAGGCTGTGATAAAACAGGCGACATGCATGGAGTGCGTTCATAAAAACATTCTCTACGAGATTATATTATCTGGGATCTCATTGCGCGTTTTTACTCACGTTTACTCTCTCACCGCTGGGTCCGTGGTTCAAATCCCGGTCACTCCATGTGAGATTAGTGCTGGACAAAGCGGAGGCAGACAGGTTTTTCTCCGCGTACTCCGGTTTTCCCTGTCAAAACTTTAATTCCAACAACACTCTCCGCAATCATTTCATTTCATCTGTCATTCATTTAAGAATTGCCCCATAGGAGTGCGACAGGCTTCGGCAGCCGGCACAGCTCATGTCCTCGCCGCTAGATGGGGGCTTCATTCATTCCATTCCTGACCCGGTTGGTCGACTGAAAGCAGGCTGTGGATTTTCATTTCACTCACGTTTACTGCAATATTTATGACCGTCACACACATAGTAAGTTAGCTGCACCGTCATAGATTAGTTGGTAGTGGGAGACTGCTTGTGGACAGGATCGTCATTTCTCAGTCTTGCAACATTGTATAGAGTCGTCTATGTGCGCCCCGATAAACCCGGCAAGCTAAGCCGGCTTTGACTGGAGCAGATCGCGGGCGCGCACACACGGTTCAGCCGGTGGTGGCGCGCACTTTCACCAAACATGTTCAATAATGTGTACTTACAGTGCTCATAGGCGATGCTGTAAATGTCCTCCCTCTCGTGTAACACACACCTGACATCTTCTGATGAAAGAATGTCTGTCAACTCTTTTATTATTTACGGAGCCTGTTTAGCGAGCCTCCTAATTGTACTGGCTTTAGGCACAGGTCTCGCTGGAAACTTAATTCTACATTTTCAGAACAAGATTTTCTGCTTTTCATATACGAATTATGGATATACACACGTCCGCGCAATGTGAATTGGTGTCTAGGCTTGACCAACAATCACAGTAATCACAATACTCCCGTCTAAGCTTTGCAGATACACGTCCATATGAATGACAAAACACGTGTGAACTAACGATATGAGTCAGCAGAGCGCGCCAACCACCGGCTGAACGGTGAACGCGCGCCCGTGATCTGCGTCAGTCACAGCCGTCTTAGCTTGCCGTATTTATCGGGACTCACACAGATAATGACCCTGTAGATATAAAATATAGTTCTTTTATCGGGCGCATAATGCTTTAGTATTTATCAGTGATAGCTGCCACACTGGAAGATTTTGCCGGGTTTTTAAATTTTTGGACGTTGTCATTGGCATTGTGGGCTTGGTAGTGCTTTATAGAGGTATTTTGATCTGATGATGTTCGCTTGACGAGTTTTCTCCTATAGGCTAGTCCATAACAAGACAACCATGTACGGTATATTAAACACTGCTGTCGACCAAAGTATTATGTGCACTCGAGTTTGAAGGTTGTTTGTGAAGTAACCAATAGACCTACATAAAATCCAATAACTTCAACATTTTCGTCGTTCTATTGTACGTTAGTTCTTGTAGGTTTGGAATTTTTAGTTTATATTTTAATATTTTTTTATCGCAGTCGGAACACAAAAAGTGTCTGTTTTTAAGCGTGTTTCAACCATACGTCACATTTAAGAATTATTATCTCAAAAATCCGTCATCAGATCGAATCCTAATTTTAACACAATATACATTGGAATGCTTATAAGTGGTAGATTAATTTCAAAATTTTATGTGTCCATGAAACAAAGTTGTTATCACCTTTGTAAGGTAACGTTTTCTCGGCTCGGGGTTGTTGGAAAATGTAGTTCTTGGTCGCGTTGTAATCCTTATATATCAAAAAGTTATGCTGTATGACTGTGACAAACGAAAATTAATTCACTTATTTTATATCGGTTTGTATTTGTACGGGGAAATAAGACATGGTTCACCAGCTAGCCGCTCTGGGGAAAGCTGTACAGCGTTGCCGAGATGGAGCCCATCACGCATCATGGCGTGCCTCGCACGGTCGACATTAAGGTGTATGTTTCACAAAACTCAAGCTCTTAAACCAGAGGAAGTGAGAATGTGCGGTTTCTACCAAAATATACCAAATCGTCTCAATAGTTCAGGAAAAATCTTACATTTCTTCGAACGGAAACATATTTATTTTCAAGAATAAATACATCCCTTGCGCACATAACTTTAACTGTTGCCATTCAAACATGGCCGAGCCACTACTCGAGAAATTACTGTACGCGCCCATTTATATCGCTTCCGTGTATTTGAGGCTGGTCATCAACCAAGTCCTTAACCCCGAGCCTTAAATAATGCTCTATATTTTCGTTTTGGTCAGCCCTTATTCCTTGTCGCTTACTGTACCTTCCTTCCTAGCCTTCAACTTCACCCTGCAAAAGAAACACGTCCATATATTTTTGAACACTCAAGTTATTTCTATATTAAAACTCATCCCGCCGATGAGCCAGCTTGGTGTCCTAGGCGAAACCCCACACAGGACTCGGCACAAACCTTTGCTGAGTTTTAATTCACCGGCCGTGAAAGCCATCTTTATTTCTACTATATTATTTACGGTCGGGTCAGATTTACCCATGGCGCCAGTCTTCGCGTGACAATTTACCTTAGTCGGGACAATCTGTAAGAAATAAGGGGGAAATCCACCTATTTTGGCGAAGCACAATCACATAGCTCACGTTCTTGTTGATCCATGTTTAGGGTCTAGGTAGGCGGCTTCGGTGGCGTAGTTGGTAGCATGCTGAGCTTCTATGCCCAAGATCGCGGGTTCAAACCCGGCCGAAGTCGTCGGATTTTTTAAGAACGTTAAAAATCCTTCAGTATGTCTTCCTTCGGAGGGAAAGTAAAGCCGGTGGTGCCATGTCATAGATTTATGGCATGTTAAAGAACTTGCACCAATTTCACCTGTGCGAAGCTAAATTAATATAGGTTAAACATTTGACTAACGTTCTTAGGTTCCTACGTACGTCGTCAGGAGCCGACTGCGGTGGCATCTGGTAACTAATTTCTGAACTAGTTGACGGTGGCGTTTGGCGGCAAAAGTAGGAACTACTTGAAAATTGATCGTCTGCAGTCCTTACTTGAATTAAAGCAGATAACACACACTAAATACAGCCATCACAATTAACACCGGTTATCAGACAGATTCTACACACACCCAAAGTACACGGGGCTACATGAGCGCGTTGTCGCAGCCCCTAAACTGAGGAACCAACCAACCAACCAAAGGTCTAGGGACACCTTGGTCAACAGCTCCTTTGTTTAGAAAAGATCACATGACTGCTTTGTCGCCACAATCAAGGCCAATTCTGTCTGTCTGTTAGGTAGTCAGCCCGAAGGCTGGTTGGATCCTCAAACAGTACCGCCGTTTGGTTATGTGAGTAGATACCCACAAAAACCCAAGGCAGCGCTATATTGAGGCGTTCTAGGCAAGAAGAGGAGTGAGGTAGTTTGCCATTGCTTTCCTCACTGAGTCAGAACAGTAGTCCTAACCCTATGAGTAGAACCTTTCACAGCATTCACAGGCACTGACTGTGCCCTGAATGCCATTACTAAGCACCACCCATACCTCAGTAGCTTCCATATAATCACAGCCATGAGTGAGACTGAGACATCGGTGAAAAGCCACCTTTTACTCTAGCCTGTGCCAACTGACAAATGCAAAAGTACTGTATTCATCAAGAGATGGCAAACAGGCCAATTCTACTGGTACGGAAATGATTGTCATTTGTCTGCTGTTTACTTTGCAAAATGTAAATACGCCTCATTTTATATCGGGAATAGTTGATAGCAAGACACCAGGTGTAGAATTACTTCATTATCCGTACAGCTACGACAAAAAGGGGCCGACACACTATGGCCCGGGCCAGGCCTTGTGTTACATGTCTTCACGCCAGTTCTCAAGAGTTAATGACAAAATACCGTGTGAGTTAGCCGTGGTCGTTACGGCATGACTGCTGGCAGTCGCTCACATCCGGGAGGCGAGGAGGTTCGAATCCCTCCGTCGGCAACTTTGAAGATGGTCTTCTGTGGTTTCCCATCTTCCTTCCAGGCAAATGCCGGGGTTGGTCCCTAACTATAGGCCACAGCCGCTACCTTCCAACTCCTCGGCCTTACATTCACACTTTCCTCCCAAACGGTACTTGTAGCTCACCCATCGGGTGTCCGTCCCGAAGCAGCTACAAAACTGGCGAGCCGAACATATCCTCGGACACTCCCGGCATTAAAAGCCATACGCTAAAAAAATTTAAAAAAATGGCAAAATACAGTTAACATTATGTACATATTCGAATGTACAACATTAATTTTTTGTTAATGAAACGAAGGACTATTTTGTCCGGACAGCGGCTGAATGAAATAGTGAGTAGGTAGGTCAAGCGCCGATAGCGTAGTGGTTAGGGCAAGGGACTCCAGACCGCAAGAGTAGGAATACATTATACTGTGTTGGCCGACTGAAGAGTTGCAATATTATTATTATTATTATTATTATTAATCGTATGGCATTTACACATCACTTTTGGAACACAAAGAATAATTACAAATTTCCAGATAAATTATTAATAGTCCATTGCACTTGCTGTAGCATGCAAAAAGTCCAATCGGTTACCACAAAACAAGTTCTGAGGGCGCTCTTCGACTATATGTCTGATTGTATCCACAGGAGCACTCAGGAGAGGCGATCTCCCCCCACATCTCCCATGGTTGGTACTGATATCGCGCCAGGAGTTGGCAGTCGGGTTGGAACTGCAGAGGTCTTCCCGCTCACTGCGTATCGCGCATTCCAAAAACATTCAGTTTGTCAATACTTGCTTCACTCACTTCACATTCCTTCTTTCACTGACTGAGTGTCGCCTGCTGCAATGAAAACCATTGGCATGCGGGAAGCTGATATATTTAAGTTAGGAATAGGCGGACCGCGCATGCGTACTGCAAGACCCCTCGCACCCCGTCGCAGCGTGTTCAACTGCCATCTCCTGCCCCGATGACAGTACGTATCCTATTCCTACGAGGCAAATCAAGTTACCATGATTTGTTGTTACTATGTAGCTCTTGTGTCCAGGCTTCGAGAAGATTGAAGTTATGGTTTGCCAGGTTGATTGCTGTTCTGATTGCAGGATGTCTGGAGCGGAGTCTGTTGGTATGTCCTCATGGATTTGGTTGTTGCTCATTTTGTTATATTCTCTCAGGAGGATATTCTTTCTTCTTAGCGTAGGAGGTGGAATACGGCTCAGGACAGGTAGCCAGAAAACAGGCGTTGTACCAGTAATAATCCGCATAGTTTGGTTTAATATTCAGCGAGAACGATCTCTATAAGAAAGGTTAAGGGCCTATCCCTTACGCTGTGCCCCTTCAGCTTGTTGGTAAGCGACTACATATAAAATACAGCGAGTCATTTTGTAGTAGGCTACGGTATATGCCTAAACCAACGTTCAATCCTACAAGGAGATCCAATCAGCCCAATATTATTCAACATCATGACAGCAGACATCACAGAAATAATCATAGATACATCAGCATCACTTTTACTTTATGCGGACGACATGGCAATAGGTTCAAGAAGTCCTCAACAGGCTCACATCATGGACAGAGAGAAATGGTTTACAAATTAACCACAGCAATACCAAATAGATGACCTTAAGGAAAGGAGGAAGGCATGCACTTAAAAACACAATGACTCTGCACAACAAACCACTAGAAGTAGTGCCGAAATTCAAGTACCTCGGAGTCACCCTCCAAACTACTCCAACATCCTACAATATCCACGTTAAAGAAAGAGCGGCCGCAGCAATAAAAGCCATCTACCACATCGAACAACCTCAACAAATATCATTGGGTACAGCAATGCTACTGCTCACAACAGCCACATCACCAATAGCAACCTATGGGATTAGCATTACCTGGGAAAAACTCACACTCAGCGACCTGATGATCAAGGCTCGATATCTTAAGAGGATTTTAGGCATAGGAAAGTCTGCCCCTTCAAGGTTGACATATGTATTAACTAAGGAGGACTACTTCATCGACGACATCAAAATACAGTTTTACCTACCAAACACCAAAGCCTTTGAGAATGCAGGCCGAACCTTAAATGAGAAACGAAGTGCCATTTGGTGCGACTTTTACTCCACAGATGCCATAATGACGGAAGAGCGGAAACAAGCTACGACACGTAATTACACGTTATGTCACCCATGGATTTCACTATAGATTCTGCAAAACCAAGAATTTCCACCAACCGAATGAAGACTGTGTGTGTGACCTGTGCAACGATCATTGTGAAAGGTACCACGCACAAAACTGCAAAATGTGGACAACCTCAATAATAAGACCGGCATTAGCATAATTGATCATTTGTACAAATATGTATTTGCACATTGTGCGCTTTTCTTTTAATAATAATATGTGATATTCAGTCTCAATACCAACGACAAATAGACGATCTTGATCTATAGTGGTGAGCAAGATGGATAAAATAATGAAGGAAGAATTTAATATGAGAATAAATACAAACTAAACAAAAATTTTGGTCTGCAGTAGAAATGGCGAAAACCAGACATCAATAGAGTTAAGAAATGAAACCGTACACAAAGTGAAAGAGTTTCATTAACTGGGAAGTAAAATAACGAATGATGGAAGAAGCAGCAGAGAGCCAAGAACGCTTTCTATAAGAAGAAGAACCTATTTACAGCAAAGAACATAAGTCTTGATGTGAGAAAGCAAATGTTGAAGACCAATGTATGGAGCGTCGCGCTATATGGCAGCGAATCTTGAACAATAGGAGAGGAAAAGACTACTAGCATTTGAAACCTGGTGCTATAGAAGGATTATGAAAATCAGCTGGAAAGAAATAGTCACAAATGAAGAAGTCTTTAGAAGAGTGGGAGAGAGAAGATGCTTCCTTAAATATTTAAAAAGAAGATGGAATCACCTCGTGGGCCACCTACTGCGACACAATGGACTGCTGAAACTTATAATCGAGGGAACAGTAGACGGCAAGAATTATAGAGGAAGACCCAGACTGGAGTACATGAGTCAAATACTGGTAGATAATGAGTTGTGGCTGATGCTGTGAACCGAAGAGGAAGACTGAGAGCTGCTGCCAACCAGCCACAGAGAGAGAGATTGGTGAAAAGCTAAGCAAAATAACCAGTGATGGACGAATCAAAGAGGATGTAAAAAGTAGGTTGTTAGTTATTGTTGTTTTAAGGGGGCGGAACTACGAGGTCATCTGGCCCTCTTAACACAGATTAAAGAATACAAATTTGGAATTGAATTTAAAATTTTGAGGTGGACACCTAAATTTAAAAAGATCAAAAATTAATAAAACAAAAACAAAAAATTAAATAAAAATAAAAAATATAAAATGAGCAAAAATTACGGAAAAACAAAACATTATCATTCAAAAACGAACGAGTCTTTGAGTCAATATACACTGGGGAATTTAGATTGCTTATAAAGCGGATAACGCGATCAGCAGCCACCGCGTCATCGGCTAATATAAGTTTGAGTGTCGTCTGTTAACCGAGGTTTCTTCGTAAGTCAGCAAGATCCACCCACTCGGTGAAAATGGGCCGCGGAAAAAGTAGGTTGGCTCAGGCAAGGAGAGCATATTTACAGAAAAGGAATCTGTTGACATCGAATATAGATGTAGGTATTAGGAAGCCATTGTCTGGAGCGTGGCGCTCTATGGAACTAGGATTGTTGGAGCAGCAGAAAAGAGGAGAACTGATGTGTTTGAAATGTGGTGTTACAGGAGAATGATGAAGATCAGATGGGTAGATAGAGTAAGAAATGAACAGGTATTAAGACTAGTGAGAGAGGGGAGATATTTCTGGCGACTGCTAATGAAGAGAAGAGATAGGTTGGTAGGACACATACTAAGACACCCAGGAATATGAAACTTAGTTATGGAAGGAAGGGTCGAGGACAAGAACTGTAGGTGTAGACCGAGGTTAGAATATGTCAAACAGATTGCCTCGGATGTAGGGTGTGGTAGCTATGTGGAGACGAAGCGATTAGTTCAGCACAGGGAGGCATGGAGAGCTGTATCAAAGACTGAAGACTCAAACAACAAGTGGTGTCCTGATATTGTACACTGGACATGTCGATAGCGTGATAGTGGACGTACCATGATCGATATGTACAATAGTATCAAGTACACGACAAGGCCACTTTTCTGCCCACGGAAAAAAATTAAGTAGACATAATCGATCACGCTGGAGGAGAGCGCTAAGGCGCTAGTTCGTACCTCGTATCGGGAGAGCGAGGGTTCGAATTTCACCTCGGCCGCCCGGAAAATGA
The DNA here is from genome assembly GCA_946902985.2 of Meconema thalassinum. Classification (NCBI taxonomy): domain Eukaryota; kingdom Metazoa; phylum Arthropoda; class Insecta; order Orthoptera; family Tettigoniidae; genus Meconema; species Meconema thalassinum. Next base: position 344,578,258 of record OX336395.1, read on the forward strand.
TTTTCGTTGTTTCCCATTTTTAACACCAGGTAAATGCCGGGACGGTTCTTTTCAAAATTTCCTCCCTGTTCCTCCCTTAATTAGACCCAAGTTAGCGATCGCAGTATCTAAAATAAGCAACGACGACAACACGTAACTAAGATCTCATTATCGGCTGCATTATCCTAAACTGAGCCCAGGGTTTGCTATGTCATACAACAACCAGTCGACTTATCTACTAGGATAGGCGTTTATCGTCCTAGCAACTGTGGTCGGTGCTCGAGACGTGCAAGTGCTCCTGTAATGTGTGTGCTCTTCACTTTCCCTTGTAGTACGCAGTAGAACGGTTGGTTGGTTGGTTCCTCAGTTTAGGGGCTGCGACAACGCGGTCATGTAGCCCCGTGTACTTTGGGTGTGTGTAGAAACTGTCTGATAACCGGTGTTAATTGTGATGACTGTATTAGTGTGTGTATCTGTTTTTAATTCAAGTAAGGACTGCAACTTTGAATTTTTCAAACAGTTCCTACTTTTGCCGCCAAACGCCACCGTCAATGACTACTAGGCCTAGTTCAGAACTTAGCTACTAGACGCCACCGCAGTCGGCTCTTGGCAACGAACGTAGAAACCTAAGAGCGTTGTTTACATTCCTAACCTACACAATTTAGCTTCACACGGGTGTAATAAGTGGAAGGTTCATATTTTTACTGTAGAGTTATTAAATGACAAAACTAACAATTATTATGCATTGCAGATAAATATAAATACGTTTAACAAATGAATGATTGTATTGTCAAAAACAAATAAATAAACAAATACATGATATTGTTAAATCATCATTTATTGCATGTGACAGGCCATTGAGACTTATAGCAGAAAAAACAAGGGTATTTACCAGCAAGCATAACATAATTTAACATTGTATTTCATAACAGGAAGAATGCTTTCAGTTTCTCAAATGAAATGAAAATCGTCAGCCTGCTTCCAGTCTCCGACCGGGTCAGGAATGGAATGATTGAAGCCCCCATCTAGCGGCGAGGATATGAACTGTGCCGGCTGCCGAGGCCTGACGCACTGTCCTGGGGCAATGATTAAATGAATGACAGATGAAGTGAGATGATAGTGGAGAGTGTTGCTGGAATGAAATTTTGACAGGGAAAACCGGAGTACCCGGAGAAAAACCTGTCTGCCTCCGTTTTGTCCAGCAGAGATCTCACATGGAGTGAACCACGGACCCAGCCTTGAGAGGCCGGCATGTTGCCGCCTAGGCCACGGAGGCTTCTTTCAGCTTCTCAAATAATGGTTGCATATATTAGGCCAACGATTTCTATCCCTGGCATCTTCCATACTTGCATCTGGATCCACCTGGTTCAGTGCCAACATAACTCGATCTTTCCATCTTGTTCTTGGTCGACCTCTTGGACGTTTTCCCGTTGGTTGAAAATTGAACACTCTGTTCGGGAGAGTACCTTCTGCTCTGATAATCTGTCCTAACCATTGTAATGATGTCTGCCTTTTTATAACGTCGATATAAATCCTCTTTACTCCGTCTTTCCCAACTGTCAGTTTCTGGGCAGTATTTTGGGCCACAGATTGTTCGCAGCATTTTTCTTTCAAATGCACATATACGTTCTTCAAAAGTTCTTGGAGTCGCCCACGTTTCACAACCATACATTAAAACAGGCGGATCTTGCTTTCCTGAGATATTAGACGTGACGTGGAAATTCTATTCATGCTGTAGGAAACATGAGTAGCGTTGGTGATTATTTGTATATTTTCCTTTTCTATTTCACTTTTGTTTGACAATGAAATGAAAATCCACAGCCTGCTTCCAGTCTCCGACCGGGTCAGGAATGGAATGAATGAAGCCCCCATCTAGCGGCGAGGATATGAACTGTGCCGGCTGCCGAGGCCTGACGCACTCCTCTGGGGCAATAATTTAATGAATGACAGATGAAATGAAATGATAGTGGAGAGTGTTGCTGGAATGAAATTTTGACAGGGAAAACCGGAGTACCCGGAGAAAAACCTGTCTGCCTCCGTTTTGTCCAGCACAGTTCTCACATGGAGTGACCGGGATTTGAACCACGGACCCAGCGGTGAGAGGCAGGCGTGCTGCCGCCTAAGCTACGGAGGCTTACTGTTTGACAATGAAAATGAAAATCCACAGCCTGCTTCCAGTCTCCGACCGGGTCAGGAATGGAATGAATGAAGCCCCCATCTAGCGGCGAGGATATGATGTGTGCCGGCTGCCGAAGCCTGTCGCACTCCTCTGGGGCAATGATTCAATGAATGACAGATGAAATGAAATGATAGTGGAGAGTGTTGCTGGAATGAAATTGTGACAGGGAAAACCGGAGTACCCGGAGAAAAACCTGTCTGCCTCCGTTTTGTCCAGCACAGATCTCACATGGAGTGACCGGGATTTGAACCACGGACCCAGCGGTGAGAGGCCGGCGTGCTGCCGCCTAAGCCACAATATTGATCCTAAATATTTGAATGGTTCAACTGTCTCAAATTTGTGCATTCCAACGTCGATAGCGATCGGGATATTCTGTCGACGTGATATAATCATGTATTTTGTTTTCGATTCATTAACCACCAACCACATTTTCTTTGCTTCCTGTAGGAATCTTAATGTATCAGTCGTTACCTGATCCAAAGTGTTCCCCATGATCATCACATCATCAGCAAATGCTAGAATTATGTCGGATCCGACCATCTCCATTTACCTATTCCAACCAGTTCCACGTTTAATCTTTTCCAATGCTATATTGAAACAAATAAACAAATACATTTAACAAATTAATGATTTTATCGTTAAATAAGTTTATGTTCGACCCTGACTAGCCTATAATATGCCAGAAAACTGTATCATAATGAGGCTCATTGTAACACTATTTTGCATTATGAAACAGTTTCTCCCACCAATCAGAGCTCAAGAAACAGTTGTTTGACCAATTAGATCAGGATAGCATCGCACCTGCACTGAGTTCCACGGCCTTCTAATTTTGCGTGGCCTATTGTCATAGTAGGGTAATCGAGGAGGCCATGGTCAAATAAGGTAGGTGATGGGAATATGGCCATGCTAACCTTTGTGAATTTTTTGTAGCGCCATTTTGAAAAAAATCGTAATCTCTTTGTGGGACAAGATACTTAGGACTGTTTATAATAAGGATAAAAATAATCAGATATTTCATTTAACTAGAGCCATGGGATACAAAATCATTTTCACATGTCCATCTTTGTGCCATATTAAAAGCACATGAAGTTAATATGGCCACAAAACTATTGCAAATTGTAAAATTAGTCGAACTCATTATTGACGCTAATTTTTATTTTTATTTATCATTATACTACTACATAACTCATTTTAACCACTACACAACTCTTTATAAAAATAATTACTTGATTAAATTTATAGAAATTAAAATTTAAAAAAAATTCTGGTCTCTTTCTTCTGATATCGATTTAACATTTTGGACAGATAAACAAATCTTTGTCTTCCTTAGTAAGTCCAACACACAATTCATGAACATAATTTCCACAAACAGTACAAAGTCTCATATCTTGCACTTCATCTTCACAGCAAACAGCACAGTACCAGCTCTCAGTCCGTTTTGATGAAGCCTTCTTGCGGATAGCTTTCACCTTATCTTGAGTACAGTCTTGATGTTTGTCGTTCTTTTTGGTCTCTTTCTTAGCTTCAAATAAACTTTTCTTCAATACCACACCACGACTGTTGATAGCAGGTTTCATAACCCGGGTTGTCCTCTGTTTCTTTTTTGGCGTAGGCAGCATTTCTTCAAAAGAACTGTGATGGGATGCATTTTCTTCACCTTGGTCGGAGTCACCTGAATCAGATGAAAGCTGTTGCAAGTCTTCAGGCGTATCTGAATGGGATGAACAACTGCTGTTACGTCTACGACGTTGCCGGCAGGCCTTCCTGTGAATACCGGACGGGCCTGCTACCGGATGAAGAGTGCTGACGTTACATTCTACAGGCAAAGTGGTGCCTGGTGCACTAATATCAATCGTACCTGTGTCTGGTTGTGGCTGCTCAGTCGCTGTACTCGGTGCAAAGGCCTCTTCCGGGATTACGAGCGGATTGAAGGGAAATATGCCGGTGGCCTTGAACCCACTTTTCATGTTTACTTGCGTCATAGATTTTTCCCATGTTGGAGTAAAGACATCAGCGAAGTTAAGTCGTGAAATATGTTGCTCCTCTTTATGCGTGTCAAAATGTAGCAGTGCATGTTGATCCCAAAATATCTCAAAACTTCGGAAACAACCTTTATCTAAAGGCTGTAACTCATGCGTTGTGTTTGATGGCAAACAATACAGGATAATGTCAGACTCTTCAGCAACCTCACAAATCTTGTAATCTAAGTGGCACTTTGCCCCATCAAAAATCAGAAGACATTTTCTATTCGGTTTAAATCTGGAGAAATGTCTCAGAAATTCAACAAAAGTTTCCGTGGTCATGCAACCTTTCGGTGTCATTCTTGTATCGGAACCTGTAGGCAATCTTAGTTCCCAAGCTGGATTTTTTCTTACTCCAGAGAACAGGATCATTGGCGGTATGACTGATCCAATAGCATTTCCACAAGCTACAACTGTAACACTCTCACCGTGTTCCTTTGCGATGATATGGACACGCTTGGATCCCTTTTTAGCAAATACCTGTGGATCTTTATGCAGTTGTAACCTGCAACCCTTCTCATCCATGTTGAAGATCAATTCAGGAGAATTTAATAAATTATTCTCAGTGAGAATATTTTTTAATTTTTCAAAATGGTCCCCAACAATAAATTTGTTAAGTTTTTGAGCTCGGGCAGGGTTTAATCTTTGGGCTTTTCTTTTCGATACTTCCGTATTCCTTGCCATAAAACCCTTAAGCCAATAACGTCCAGCACTTCCTCTAGAGAACCGGTGAAGAATTCCATTTTCACGACAATATTTAAAAACATTCAACTTGAGCATTTTTGATGTCAGTGGATACCCAATTTGTGACAAACGAAATATTCTACTGCATAGTTCCCTCTCTTCTTCTGGTGTAAGGGTTGATTTACACCCCAATTTAGCTTTCACAACCTTGTTGTTGGCAAGATAACGACGAAGAGTTCGCCTGGGTACGGCATACCGTTTACTCGCAGCGTTGACAGACAAGTTCCCCTCATTGATATCACCTACTGCCTTGGTGAGTGCATCTTGTGTCCAAGTACCACGTCTCTTCTTTTCAGGACCGAAGGGATTCATTTCTGATAAGCAGAAACAATAAAAATGTATTTCAGAATGTTTGCCCCAAATCGCAGCTAATATGGCCAACTGCTGTTATTATGGCCAACCTTGGCCATATTAACAACAAGGTAGATTTTTCAAACAATCCTAGATATTTAACCACTGGTTAAAGAAAAATTAAATTTTTATATCTCTACTCGAATCAGCGTATAAAACTGCACATCAGGCAAACCAACAATTAAAAATAACTATCGATAGGATAGGAGAACAAGGGCGTACTTACCAGAGTGAGATAAGAAGCGCGTTGACCAAACATAATCCACTACATATAATGGCAGCTGCAGCCCACTCAAAGCTTCCCCCACCAGAAGCGATCACCCACAAGCATTAACAGACACGTCTTGGAAACCATGCTAGTGCCATCTTTCGATGAGATTGCGAACTACGCCCTACGCCACCTGTTGGCCATATTACCAAACCTGGCCATATTCCCATCAACCACCTTACAAGGCATTCTCTGCGTCTCATGCTCTCTGTTCAGTACATAAAACTGGCGAAATCTCGACAGATATTCATGTTCGAACATAAAATAGTTATAATAATTATCGTCGAACATAAACAGTCGTATGCCACTCGCCTACAATGGTAATTAAGACACTCGCTTCGCTAATTTTATAAATATACTCGTGTCTTAATTATTTCCAGTATAGGCTCGTTGCATAATGTACTATTAACAAATGCATTACCGACAGTAGTGGCTACGCGGGCTAAAGCGCTGCGTTAGGTCAAGGGGCCAAGCTCTCTGCTGACTCGGTAGACGCGTGGGTTCGAGCCCCACCGTCGGCTGTCCTTGAAATGGTTTTCCGTGGTTTCCCATTTTCAACACCAGGCAAATGCTGGGACAGTACCATCTGACAGGCCACGGCCACTTCCTTCCACATCCTTGCCCAGTTTCATTCATCTTCATCCATTCCATCTCTCATCCCGGCGCGCAGGTCGACCACGGGCGTCGACTAGAAAGACCTGCACTCGGCCTCTCAGGAGGCTACACGACAAAAAGAAATGCATTATTGTATTGTTAAATACATAAATTAAACCAATTAACCCCCTCCCCCCTGGCACTACAGCCCGTGAAAGGCTTACCAAGCGACCGCTGCCCAGCCATTTGGCCTGCAGATATTGGGGTGACGCGTGATCAGCGCATCGGTTCCCCTCGGTCGTTAATCTTGGTTTTCGTGATCGGGGCGCTGCCTCCCTGTCAGACAGCTACTCAATTAACCGGGTGAGTTAGCCGAGGTCGTTGCGGCATGACTGTTGGCAGTCGCTCACATCCGGGAGGCGAGGAGGTTCGAATACCCCCGCCGGCAACCTTGAAGATGGTCTTCTGTGGTTTCCCATCTTCCTTCCAGGCAAATGCCGGGGTTGGTCCTTAACTATAGGCCACAGTCGCTACCTTCCAACTCCTCGACCCTCCCTTCCAACTTTCCTCCCCAACGGTACTTGTAGCTCACCCATTGGGTGTCCGTCTCGAAGCAGCTACAAAACTGGCGAGCCGAACATGTCCTCGGACACTCCCGGCACTAAAAGCCATACGCTAAAAAAAAAGCTACTCAATTGTCCTCACGAGGCTGAGTGCACCCCGTTCCAGCCCTCACGTCAGTTTCTAAAATCCCTGACGGAGCCGGGAATCGAAATCGGGGCCTCCAGGTGAGAGGCAGGCGCGCCACCCCAACATCACGGGGCCATAAATTTAACCAATTAATGATATTATTGTTAAGTAAATAAATAAATTAAACTAATAAATATTTGTTTATTATTTAGGGGCTTTGCGATATCGTGGTCATGTAGTCCCGTGTACTTGGGTGTGCGTAGAATTTATCTGATAATAACCTGTGTGACTGTGATGTCTGTACTATTTGCCTGGAGTGGGAAACCATTGAAAACCACTTCCATAATGGCTGAGGCAGGAATCAAATCCACCTCTCCTCAGATTTGCCTCACCAGGCTGAGTGTACACCGTTCCAGCCATCAGACCAGAATTAATTTTCTTGGCAGAGCCTCCGCGGTGACAGCCAAGAATGCTAGCCACTGCAGTAGAAGGTGGAATGCCCCGCTAGACTAAAAGCATGATGATATTTTTGTATTAGGGTAAATCAAAGAACACGATTTGTCTAGAAGGCGGAGAAACATGTTGACAGACAGCAAAGATAATAAAGGCTTTCGTAACGCCATTGAGCAATCTTCTCCGTGAATGTGATATGAGTTCTCGATACGTGATGGTCGATATAGAGCAGAGCTTATCGACCCTGTGAATGTTCAAGGTCGCCCTAGCGGTGGCCGAGGGCAACTCGACTTCACAGGTTAACAAATGACAGACATGACGCAATGTATTTCAACAAGATTTATTGCCTGTCTTGTGATGTGAACTTGTCTCTTGGGGAAGAATTGTTTGTTTGTTCCAATGAACTCAATAAACACGCTTCAGCGAACATCTGGACTGTCTTGTCCTTGTCCTCCACTACTGTTCTCATCAAATTTGTTTTTACTTAGGTACCGTACTCTTTTTGTTCATTCCAAGGTTGCCACATAATTAATTGTAATATTAACAGGCAGAGGCGTCCAACGGCTCTAAAATGTATAATACACAAATTTTATGATTCACAATAAGTCGATATGCGGTGCTTCAACATCAAAATCTCTAATATTGCGTCTCTACTAAGACTCACGATTAGGGACCGGTATTTTTAAAATGCATACGGTATGCGCATATATTGAGGGTGTATTGGATTTATTGGATATTCTGAACATAATTTCAAACGGATATGCTAAAATATGCTGTTAAGTTTAATTTAAAACATCGTGATAATCTACAACACAGACGCGGATCTAGAGTTAGGCTTCGAGGTGGGGGCACAGAATCGAAATTGTTAAGAACAAGAAGTTCCGTGACGAACTAAAGAGCCTACTTTTCTTAAAATTTAAGATTCATGCCAATGATTAATCTATATGGATCTATCTAGAATAATGACGAAATTAAGTTGGTAATATCGACATTTCTAATTAGTTCAAAATACTGCATACCTGGCAATTTGTAGCCTAATAGAGAACTACAGTTGGCAGCCCTGGTGACTGAATATATTCTTAGTTCCATCTCTTAAGGTACAGAATACAAAATTTGGTTGAAGTCAAATGGATAGCATGGACGTTACAGGCAGTTAAACATTGGATCTAACAGCGCGCGTAAAATCATGTTGGCAACAATGGCAGATTATTTCAGAAATAATCTGAAATAATCTGATCTATTGTTGTGTCAATTCTGAATGAAATCCATTAGTTAGTATAGAAGTTACATGCATTTTAAAATTGGACCTATCAGCAGGCTTAGAATCATGTTGGCAGCACTGGCGTAGGTCTATATTAGTTACACCAAATTAATCTAGAATGCCAGGTAGTATACAGTACGTGAGCAAAGTTTAGAGCTATTGGCTTGCATACTTTCTGATAAATTGATATGAGGGTAATATAAATAGAGACAGCATTTATTAACAGTTGGCAGCCCTGGTTACTCTTAAGAATCGGCATAGTCATATCTGTTATGGTACACATAGCACACACGAAATTTGGTTGAAATCCAAATGATAGTATAGAAGTTACATGTATTTAAAGTTGGACCTCTCAGCAGGCTTAGAATCATGTTGGTAGCACTGACGTGTATAAGTTACTCCAAATTAATATAGAATGTCAGGTACTATACGTGTGCATAGTTCAAAGCTGTCGGCTTGCATACTTTCTGATATATGGGTATTTGGATTTTAAAAAATTGAGAACATTTATTAACAGTTGGCAGCCCTGGAGGGTCTTAAGAATACGTTCAGTCATATCTGTTTATGTACACATAGCACATACGAAATTTGGTTGATTTCCAATTGATAGTGTAGAAGTTATATGCATTTAAAAATTGGACCTATCAGCAGTCTTATAATCATTTTGGCAAAACTGCCATGTATGGCCTCCTGGAAATTAAACTGCAATAGTATTATCTATACGTGTGCCAATTTTGAAATAGCTCCCATTCATACCTTCCAAGATATCCAACATGGAGCTCAAATTTCAATTGCGATTTTTCATCAGTTGGTAGCACTGACATCATTTTCAAATATGGCCGTGAGATATTCAGGTACAGATCTTTACTCCTACCAAATTTTGTTTCGATTGCTCCAGCCGTTTAGGAGTTGATAGGGGGACACACACACACAGCCAGCCAGACAGACAGACAGAAGGACAGACTGACAGACAGACACACATTAACCCGATCTCATAAGTCTACTTTTTCCTCATTTTTGCAAAATGTGAAAAGTAGGCTAAAAATTGTATCACTAACAACGCAATCACAAAATAACCAAACGTACAAAATCAGACCAATTTCTTTGCAAGCTACATGCATAGAAATTTGATGCGTTTAGCGCACCAAAAATATTCGTACAAATTGCAACGGCGTGTTTTGCGACTTTTACAACGAGCTTCGAGAAAAGTATCAAGATACGTTACAGTTTCGGCAAGTCGAGTTGGTACCGACAAAGTGTAACGGCTACCTTCGTCGTTGGATATCGCTCTACAAGTTGGGCGATCATTTATAACGTTTCTACAGATATTACACTCAAGACTCCTTAAAACCACCTCATCGTTCTTATTTAGCATTGGCCTGTCTAGACAGACGACATACACTTTATTAATTTAGATTTACTGGGCGCCAGTTATCGTAAAGATAACACATTAAAATTTTATTTAGCCACGGCCGCTCCCTTCCTTGAGCCAAGATCTATCATCGGAGCGTAGGGCAATAAACTTGCTCTATGAGATACTCTTTGCATTCCAACTATCCTATATATTCAACTCCCAATGAACAAGACATTTTAACTAATACTGGTTTATTTACAACAAAATTATTAACATTTGATCTGAGGTTTCGAGCTGTGTACAATATGTGCATTAATATTCCCTAATTGCGGGGCAATATTGACTGTCTTCTCGCTAGCGCTGATCTTCTGTGTTGATAATAACTCGGTCCACATACCTGGTGCCTTGTGGTTCAAAGTCCATCTCGTTGGTCTGCTTGCAGTCTAATTTGAGATCTTACGCCAACACACGTTTATTGACCTTTGAAAACATATGTTTTCTTGTTGTTGTTGTTGTTGTTGCTGCTGCTGCTGCTGCTTGTTTCTGAGTTTGATCACCATGGTAAGCAAATTTGAACAAACCAGGCTAATTGAATTCACTAAGTCCCATCTTACTGAGGGACTGGCAGAGTCTACGACTCACAAAGTCAGTGAGTGAGTGCGTGATCGAATATGTGAATGACAGAATAGAATCTATAGAATAGCCAGTGCTGAAGTCGCGCTGGGCTTTTATACACTCTGAATGGTCCCGATGTTTCGCGGCATAAATTTGCCCGCGACCCATCAGACCAATTATAGCAAAGCATTTCTCAGTCCTCAAGCGACGCTAAAACTTCTCCGAGCGGGAATACAGGCCCGCGTACTTCAAATATTCCACTCAGAACCCGCTATTCCTCTCGTTGCGCATTTATATATTCCGCCGAAAACTTTCTCCAAGCCCTTGTCTCCAGTCAGCGTGGCTTCGTTCCAGAAATACATTTTCTTGCAATATGTTGCTTCACCGTCCGTAACTTCTTCCAACCATGCCCGTCCTGTCTTTACAATTTAACTAATAAAACAGCCCTAGACCTCTATAAAAACCCTGTTTCTTAATCTAAGCACTTGACAATATTATATATGACTATGGTAATGACGTGAATATGGTATGGCCCCTCCCTTGATATTAATGGGTGAATAAAACGATATAACTTTGATATTTCAATAATAATAATAATAATAATAATTTGTACCGTAATCAAGATTACGTTACAAAACGTCCCCATGGTTTCATAAAGAATGTAATGAATGATGAAATCACAAATCTTCCCTTTAAAACTTAACAGGAAATACACTGAATATACATATATGACCCTTCAAATTACATACATAATGATTATACCCTTTTCATTTTCCTTGATTGATCTGCACTCTTCTTGCAATGCTACATAAACATTCTGATTGTCCTGTGCAGTCATACAGGATTTACATGCTACATTTGTTCTTGTAGTCCCTTACAATAACAGAACACAATATATATTGCTTCTTGTTTCACGCAACACAAGTGATTTATCTCACTTCCACCAATTCCTTAGAGCCACGACACGACTCTAATTATAAACACACGGCAGTCTGCCCTTCTTGCAGCACTTGCTCTTTTCTATGATATTTCCTCAGATTGTAAATGTTATATGTACCAATGACACAATTTTCCTGATCTTTCAATAAGTAGGCATTCTTTCCTATCCTCTTCGAAACGACATAAGGTCCAGTAAACAATAAAAACAGCTTTGACATTTTCCCTTCCAATGCACAAGATGGCAACGGCTTACGTAACAAAACTTCGCTACCTACTTCCAATTCGTCGTAGACCCCCTTCTGTCGGCGTTTCCTTTGGTTTCCTGACTTTACTAAGTTGTCCCTGGCCAACAGAAGATAATACTCCGTGGAGTGTCCCTCACCCGGATCTAAACCTATCATTCTTGCTATTTCGTTGGAGGGCTTCCTTCCATAACGAATTTCATATGGTGAACATCCCGTACTCTCGTGTAACACTGAGTAGTCTCGATAACATCACATGAGTCAACAATACATACCTGAAATAACTACCTAGTGTCCTACCTAATTTCCTCACTAACGTTGAGCAACTACTACTAAAATCTACTGTTGAGAACCACTTCCGCCCCTGAAAACGTTGAACTAAATCCTCCACTGCTTCAGTTCTCAGCTGGTCGCTTTCGACCCTAGTATTTAACATTCTGCCGTTTATGCACAGTCTCACTGAATTATCTTTCTTGGCTACTACAACTAATGGATTTAAACAATGGCTAGCTGAAGGCTCAATTATGTCGTTTTCCAACATTAATTCTATCTGTTCTTCGACGGCTTTCATATATTTAGTTGCGACAGGATACCTAGGCCCTACGAAACTACTTGTGTCTTTAACGACAAAACTATGCTCATATAAGTGTGTTGCTCCGGGTTTTGAGCTGAAAATTTCCTTATATTTTATTAATACCTCATTTACTTCAGGAAACTCATCACTCACAACCACGTTGCTTTCTTCCTCAAACATACACACTTTCATCTGTTTGTCAGTCTTAGACACCTTATACGTAACCTGAACTTCTTCATCCTGCCAAAATAAACATATCCTGCCAAAATGAAAATCTAATTTAACTTGATATAATGATAACCATTCCGCACCAAGAATCACCGGATATAATAAATTTGGAACTGCCAAACAGGGCTGAAATTTAACTAACTCACTAATGTTAATTTGAACTGCGACTTGCTTACATATTTTCTGAGACCTACTACCTACAGCTGTGACAATGAAAGTGGACTTAACTGGAATTATATCAACATGAATACCTTCTCTCATTACATCTTCCAAAAATCTTAAATTTATACAAGAGTTTTCGCTTCCACTGTCCAATAAAACATCAACTTCTTTACCCCACACATTAAGTTTAATTACTGGTGACATAATCTCATTCTCAACATTATCTAAATTTCCACCATTTAGGTCATAAAGCAGTTCTTCTCTAACATCTATATTAAAATCTCCTAAATACTCAATATTCCTAGGACATTGAACTGCAATCACTTCGGGCTGTCTGTTGACCTCACTGCAACCCGTTATTCGTTTAAATTAGGCCTACCTGCCCCTGATGTACATTGTTGTTGTTGACCTGTACGTCTGTCTGGCCTAGTACCTTCCCCTACTCTGTTCAAATTCTCGTTCCTCGTATTTGCTGTGCGTCCCCCATTGTCAAGTCGTCTTTCGTAATTCGCATTCCTGCCTTGTTCTCTTCCCCTCTCTCTCTCACCCTGCCCGAAATTATCTCCTCCACTTATTGGCTTGCGTTCGGTCCTACTATTTTCAAGAGAGTCAAAGTTTTCCAATAGCTTCTCGAACCCGTCAATAGTAGTAATATTCTGCATGAAGAATGCTTCTTTAATTATATCAGGAAAATGCCTTAATAATGTTTTAATTACCTGTGATTCAGTCTCTAAACCTTCTAAATTCTGGCATATAAGTACATGCGCTAAGAAATACTCTGTGTACGAAACACCATCTCTCCTTTGGTACTTCCCAAAAATAATGTTACATCTTTCTCTTTCTTGCACATTTTCATTCCAGTACTTGGCTATGAACTTCTCTTTAAATTTTCTAAAACTAGTCATCTGGTATTTATACACACTGAACCATGACCTTGAATCCCTAACAAAAGATTTATCTAGCATCTCAAGTACTTGTTCCCATTGAACGATCCCCTCTTCTAAATCTTTAGCGAACTTCTTTTCTACTGTTTTTAAGAATTCCATTGGGTTATATGCCTTGCCTGTGAATACTGGCAAATCTGCCTCTTTAGTTAGAAATCTACTTAAATTTCCTATTTGTACATTACCGCTATTTGTTGCTATTTGCTTCTGACATCTCTGCAATTTCTCCTCCATTTTATCTGTTTTACTCGCTACTTCTTCACTGATACTGTTAAATTTACTGTTAACCTCTTCCCTAATTTCTTGATTATCGCTCTCTAGTTTATTTTCTAAATTACCTATTTTAGCAATATTATTATCACACTTGACCTTCATACTGTTGACTTCTCCTTCTAAGTCAACCCTAACTTTACTACATTTAATTTTCACATCCTCGTCAATTTTGTCAACTCGCTCCGACACTTGTTGCATTCTGGCATCAACCTTAAGTGACCATGATTCCTCCACCTCACTAATCCTGTTTTCTAACTTATTGTGAAATTCTCGGCCTACTTCTTTAATTTGTCTATTGAAGTTCTCTGTGGCTTCATCAAACCTCTTACCTTGTTCATCTAGCTTCTTACTCTGCTCAGAGAACTTAAGATATATTGCTTTTTGTAACTGATCACTACGCACGTCAAATTTCTTACTTTGTTCCTCTAACTTCTTACTCTGTTCAGTTATGAGCATCGTCAGGTTTCGAAGCCAGGAAGGATTCTCCCCCTCATTACTCTGGATGGTTGTAGCCCCGTCTTGTTTATTTTCCTCAGTTTCCTGATTTTCGCTTACTTTTGACATCTCATCATTGGTACCCTGCACATCTAATTTTGACATTTTAACTGATCTTATAATACTACGGTTTCTCAAATGTATATTCCCCAAATTATCCCTGTTACTCATTACCCAAAAAACAACTCATCAAAAGAACACTCCTAATTTATAACCGTAGTTCCCTAACTTGATATATGCCTCTTTATTGAAAAACTCGGAATGAATGCAAAGAGTACTCGTTTATATCGTACATGAAAACAACTTTAAACTTTAACATACTTGAAATAAACTGGATTTATACATAATATCCATTCACTTCAGTACGATATTTCGTAGCCCCACATTGGTTGTGCCATTTGTAACGGCTACCTTCGTCGTTGGATATCGCTCTACAAGTTGGGCGATCATTTATAACGTTTCTACAGATATTACACTCAAGACTCCTTAAAACCACCTCATCGTTCTTATTTAGCATTGGCCTGTCTAGACAGACGACATACACTTTATTAATTTAGATTTACTGGGCGCCAGTTATCGTAAAGATAACACATTAAAATTTTATTTAGCCACGGCCGCTCCCTTCCTTGAGCCAAGATCTATCATCGGAGCGTAGGGCAATAAACTTGCTCTATGAGATACTCTTTGCATTCCAACTATCCTATATATTCAACTCCCAATGAACAAGACATTTTAACTAATACTGGTTTATTTACAACAAAATTATTAACATTTGATCTGAGGTTTCGAGCTGTGTACAATATGTGCATTAATATTCCCTAATTGCGGGGCAATATTGACTGTCTTCTCGCTAGCGCTGATCTTCTGTGTTGATAATAACTCGGTCCACATACCTGGTGCCTTGTGGTTCAAAGTCCATCTCGTTGGTCTGCTTGCAGTCTAATTTGAGATCTTACGCCAACACACGTTTATTGACCTTTGAAAACATATGTTTTCTTGTTGTTGTTGTTGTTGTTGCTGCTGCTGCTGCTGCTTGTTTCTGAGTTTGATCACCATGGTAAGCAAATTTGAACAAACCAGGCTAATTGAATTCACTAAGTCCCATCTTACTGAGGGACTGGCAGAGTCTACGACTCACAAAGTCAGTGAGTGAGTGCGTGATCGAATATGTGAATGACAGAATAGAATCTATAGAATAGCCAGTGCTGAAGTCGCGCTGGGCTTTTATACACTCTGAATGGTCCCGATGTTTCGCGGCATAAATTTGCCCGCGACCCATCAGACCAATTATAGCAAAGCATTTCTCAGTCCTCAAGCGACGCTAAAACTTCTCCGAGCGGGAATACAGGCCCGCGTACTTCAAATATTCCACTCAGAACCCGCTATTCCTCTCGTTGCGCATTTATATATTCCGCCGAAAACTTTCTCCAAGCCCTTGTCTCCAGTCAGCGTGGCTTCGTTCCAGAAATACATTTTCTTGCAATATGTTGCTTCACCGTCCGTAACTTCTTCCAACCATGCCCGTCCTGTCTTTACAATTTAACTAATAAAACAGCCCTAGACCTCTATAAAAACCCTGTTTCTTAATCTAAGCACTTGACAATATTATATATGACTATGGTAATGACGTGAATATGGTATGGCCCCTCCCTTGATATTAATGGGTGAATAAAACGATATAACTTTGATATTTCAATAATAATAATAATAATAATTTGTACCGTAATCAAGATTACGTTACAAAAGGGAGAAAGTCACAGCTTAAATTGCCAACCAAGCTTGCAGTTTGGACGTCGCCAAAATTTTATGGTGTGAAAAAAGCTCCAAATTCCTATCCGTGCATTGCTGCACATTCATCGTGACATCACTATAAACATCGATTCGGTAATCACAAGGTTTGCTAAACAAAATAGACCAGTTGATTTTGTTATATTAATAATCGTTTTTATATAACTGGTATGAAGTTGTAAATATGTACAGATGTAACAGAACATAATAATTGCAATAAAGATATTTTCAGTATTAAATAAAATGAAAACAAAATGTTTTTCAGTTAAAATTTGTTAAGTTTTATTTGTCTGGTTATTGTGTTTTCGTTTTTTATCATGCGAAAAATTTTGGTACCAAGAATCAAAGATGGAATTCACCTTCCGAAACCTAATGCTGACGTCTATTTAAAAATTACTAAAATCGCAGACACAATCCGTATGAGAAGGATCCAATTCATGGGACATTTGGACAGAATGGACCCAACTAGGTTAACACATAAAATCTACACACATCAAAAAAAGTTTTGCATCACCTCGGTTCCCAGATCTCCGGCATATAGACGTTGACTGTGTATATTGTATCAAAGATACAGTCCCTTTGACTGTTCATAGATGTCACTAAAACTGCTCAAAGATGTAAACAACCATGCATGAGCAGGGCCTATTAGACGGAGGGGGTACGGCAGCCGATCAGTTCCAGTCATTCCACCAGGACGAAGGTACGCTGCTCATGTTGTCTGTAGTTCTACCATGCCTAGAAGGTCAATACCACAGTTCGATCGCGTCCGCATTGTTACTTTGTGTCAAGAAGGGCTCTCAACAAGGGAAGTTTCCAGGCGTCTCAGAGTGAACCAAAGCGATGTTGTTCGGACATGGAGGAGGTACAGAGATACAGGAACTGTCGATGACAGGCCTCGCTCAGGCCGCCCAAGGGCTACTACTGTAGTGGATGACCGCTACTTACGGATTGCCGCTCGGAGGAACCCTGACAGCAATGCCACCATGTTGAATAATGCGTTTCGTTCAGCCACAGGACGTCGTGTTTCAACTCAAACTGTGCGCAATAGGCTGCATGATGCGCAACTTCACTCCCGACGTCCATGGCGAGGTCCAGCTTTGCAACCCCGACACCATGCAGCGCGGTACAGATGGGCCCAACAACATGCTGAATGGACCCCACAGAATTGGCATCACGTTCTCTTCACTGATGAGTGTCGCATATGCCTTCAACCAGACAATCGTCGGAGACGTGTTTGGAGGCACCCTGGTCAGGCTGAACGTCTTAGACACACTGTCCAGCGAGTGCAGCAAGGTGGTGGTTCCCTGATGTTTTGGGGTGGCATTATGTGGGGCCGACGTACGCCACTGGTGGTCATGGAAGGCTCCGAAACGGCTTTACGATACCTGAATGACATCCTCCGACCCATAGTGCACCCATATCGGCAGAATATTGGAGAGGCATTTGTCTTCATGGACGACAATTCTCGACCTCATCGTGCACATCTTGTGAATGCGTTCCTTCAAGATAACGACATCGCTCGACTACAGTGGCCAGCATGTTCGCCAGACATGAACCCTATCGAACATGCCTGGGATATGTTGAAAAGGGCTGTTTATGGACGTCTTGACCCACCAACCACTCTGAGAGATTTACGCCGAATTGTCGTTGAGGAGTGGGACAATTTGGACCAACAGTGTCTTGATGAACTTGTGGATAGTATGCCACGACGAATACAGGCATGCATCAATGCAAGAGGACGTGCTACTGGGTATTAGAGGTAGTGGTGTGTACTGCAATCTGGACCACAAATGCTGAAAGTCTAGCTGTATGATGGTACAACATGCAATGTGTGGGTCTCATGAGCAATAAAACGAGCTGAAATGTTGTTTGTGTTGATCTCTATTCCCTTTGTATTTAAAGGTTCCGGAACTCTTGGAACCGAGGTGATGCAAAACTTTTTTTGATGTGTGTATACGATTTTGCAGAAAAAGGCAACAAGGTCCAATTGGTACAAACAGGCGGAAAGGGACTTGGCTGAATTAGGTTTTCCCAATCTCAAGGATCGAGTGGAAATTAGGAAAATTACTCATACACGGGGTTTTGAGGCAGAAGAGAGAAGACCTACCAGACACGTCTGGTCGCAGCAACGAAGACTCGCTCAATCGCTGCGCATGAAGAGTTATTGGGCGAACATCAAGGCCAATAAGTGTTGATTCCGCGTGGTCCTAGGAGAACCATTCGCGCAAAAGAAGAAAACATCTTGAACAAAAGTGGTTTCGCCTGCATGTTGGACATCCCTTGTAGGCAACTTTCTGAGCAACAGATAACGAGATAACAGTATTTAGGCAAGCATGCTGCCTTAAAATGCCTTAGGAGAAAAGTAGCAGAAAGTATTAATTAAACCAGTGGGTGTCAGGCAACAGTGATTATTCAACTGATAGCGTTGTCGTCTATTGTCAAATATGCTCCAAGGAAGTGAAATGTGAAAAGAAATTTCAACTGGAACAACATGCGAACCCGACTGCACATATTACGGCAAATGAGAGAAAGACGAGTGAATACAATTGGATTATTGCTTTGTCCAAATTCTCCAATCTTAATGCATATTTTCTACATTATTAGAGCATAATTGCCTGGATATTGAATCGTTTTTAGTGCATGTAATATGTCCGGTCCCTACTCACGATCAGAAACGCTTTCGGGTAATGTTCTGTGCTTTCCTTGTATTGCCTCATCTTGTTTTCCTTTCTTCATCAGAGATTTGGATCTTTCTCTTGGGTTTGACTTTGACTTGGAACCGTTGTTTCTGGTCCTTGGTTGTGGTTATGAGTTATGACTGTTTGATCCATGAGCATTTATTCTGTGATTTGGAGTTCTATGGAGCCTTTCTCCATTTCCTTAAACCAAAATGGTTTCTTCTGTTACGGAAGCAGTCGAAGTTTTTTGTTGTTGTTGTTAGCCTATTCAAAGTTCATTCTAAGGATGTGTTCATAAAGATCAAATCTTTTTTTTTTTTTTTTTATTGCGTCTGAGAGTTCTTCTGTACTTTGGTAAAGGGTTTCATTTCTGATGTGGATTAATTTGTTGTTGCAGAATTTGGGGCCTAAGGTTTTTCACTTTTGTTATATCCCGATGATTCTTTTTTCAATTAAACGCTGAAACCCGTCTCATGGAAAACGTTTTTTAAATCAAACGTTTTGTAAAGACACGTTTAGAGCTTCTTTTTAATATTTTCCCTTTGAAACGATTTAGCATTTAAAGTTAATAAATGTTTCGGACGACTGACGTTTTGATTGTTTCTGAGGGAATAATTACTATTTCACTTGTCTGGAGCGTGGCGCTCTATGGAAGTGAAACATGGACTGTTAGTGCTGCAAATAGAAACATTTTGAAATGTGGTGTTACAGGAGGACGATGAAAATCAGATGAGTGGATAGAGTAACAAATGAAGGCGTAGTCGGTAGCATGCTGAACTGCTATGCCCGAGATCGCGGGTTCAAACCCGATCGAAGTAGTCGGAAATTTTAAGAGCGTTAAAAATCCCTCACTATGCCTCCCTTCGGAGGGGAAGTAAAGCCGGCGGTCCCATGTCATAGATTTATGGCATGTTAAATAACCTACTAGTGTACTGCAATTGGTAATGTGTTTCAAAATTTGTAGGTTATATTTGGCTAATTAGAAACACTCTATCAAGTTCCAACTTTCGCCGCTAGGTGTTAGTGACAGTAGCATTTGGTAGCCATAGTTGGAACTAGTAGGGAGCCCTCGGGCGTTCAATCAAACATGCCCAGCTATGGCCATTGGCTGCGATTCATATATAGTAAGTGTAAGAATTGTTCAGCATGAAACGTTCTACAATAAAGTTCGCGACAGCATATCTCTATCTTGAATACATCGCCCACTATAAGACGTTTTCATTTCTTTCAACAATCTCCATTCGGTGAAAATTAAAATTAACCTACCGTACCAGCTTCGGAGCAAATGTACGAGCTAGCGAGCGAGCCTATCACCGCAGATTCAGCCAGCATCAAACTGTCGAGTCGCGTCGAGTTAAGACTTCAGAGAAGAGTACAGTATACGTGTTTGTAGTTTCGCTGTTCACCTCGGCTTTTCTGAATTGCGTCCGGGACCTGTCATCCGTGCGCCTTTTAAGTTTACGCTGGGTAAACTGTTAGAGATACCGGGTGAATCCGCTGGTATTTTTATTACTATTTTTTTTTTCGTATGACCTTGGGTGCCGGGTGCAAGCTTTGTTATTTGACACCCAGAGGGTAGCTTGCATGTCGAATTTCGTTGTTCCTTGAAGAACTATGAAAGTCAATGTTAGATATCTAAGCTCCTTGAACACTCAAGCGCTTTCTAGTAGAGAAATGAGGAACTTTGTGTTGGCGGAAACTCCCGAGATTAATTTTGCCATTATAAACACGGCCTACTGAATTCAAATGGGTTCTTTGACATGCCAACATAAAAAGCCTCCGTGGCTTAGGCGGCAGCACGCTGGCCTCTCACCGCTGGGTCCGTGGTTCAAATCCCGGTCATTCCATGTGAGATCTGTGCTGGACAAAACGGAGGCAGACAGGTTTTTCTCCGGGTACTCCGATTTTCCCTGTCAAAATTTCATTCCAGCAACACTCTCCACTATCATTTCATTTCATCTGTCATTCATTTAATAATTGCCCCAGAGGAGTGCGTCAGGTCTCGGCAGCCGGCACAGTTCATATCCTCGCCGCTAGATGCGGGCTTCATTCATTCCATTCCTGACCCGGTCGGAGACTGGAAGCAGGCTGTGGATTTTCATTTTCACATGCCAACATCGTATGACATGGTGTCGTATTTTTGCCGCCTTTCAAAAAAAATCACTTACCATGGCCCGGAGCGAACCTGCAAGCTTGGGGTTAGTAGACCGACACGTTAACCACTCACCCACCGTGGCAAGCTTGCTGGTAAATAATAAATGATTACTGTGACACTCTCATCTCTGTAGATTTACGACTCGTAAATTAATTCCTTAGAGACAAAATCGTTATACCCTGACTTTCCTGGTGACCCACGATCACTGTCTAACTTCGCCCTAAAGAGTCTTCAACTGTCGAGAGGCCTAGACATATGTCTGATCTAGAATCACAAGTTCGCTCCAAGACAATGCCAGTCGATGAGCTATTCTTTCCTGAATCTGAAGTAAAATCCAGATTTTGGTAAACGTGAATTAAATAGTTGTACTGGCAACGGTAACTGAGTCCTCAATATATTACCTAAAACTTAGGTTTGTAAGATTATTTGATATGATCCACCCTTACGCCAAGGAATGAGGAAAATGCTTTCGGAATTATACTTAACTAGCAGTAGTGCCCCGCTTCGCCCGGTGGATTTATTTGTTTTACAGAACTGGAGCGCTCAGGGATAAGGATCGGAAAGCACCAACGCTTATTGCAGCTGATAACCAACACCATCGCCCTTATACAGAGGCATACTATTGTCATGATGATAACTGTTTTAAGGGGTCTAAGAGATTACTCCCCGTGACTGCAATTTATAAGCAGATACCGCATTTGGTATTGAAGTAGTCATGACTAATACAAATTTGAATTTTCAGTTCTTACTAATTTAAAAAAAAACTATTAACTTATATATTTTGGGGAACATTTAAAAAATATTGCATTTATTCCGCATTTCACTAGTTAAATACCGCAGAACTTGACAGACCGCGCAGTCACATTACGTGGCGAGTATAAAGCACAGAAGCTCGGGAAGCGTGATAGTGTAGCCTACGTGGCAACAGTGTAGTCGATTGGCGCTGGGATTTCCTCCTGATCTAACAAAAACAAGGAATGCTCGCGGCGCGTATTACAGAGTCCCAGCCTGACAACATCCCACTGCTGCACTATCACACATAGAGCGGCAGGGGTTGTACAGCATTAATGCTTATTGTTATTAATTCATTTTAGTGCCTTGGGAGATCTTGGTCATCAGCTCCGTGTAGTTGGGTGTGTGTTGTCTATAGTTGAGGGCAGTAATGGGGCAGGTCCACGGGATTTGAAGTAAGGTCCCAGCATTTGATTGGAATAGAAGTGGGAGGCCGCGGAAAACCACTTTCAGGATGGCTGCAGTTAGGAATCGACTCACCACTTCTCAGTTCTGCCTCACGAGGCTCAGTGGATCCTATTCCACCGTCAGACCAGAAGTGCATTTCTTGGCAGAGCCAAGAATCGATCCCAGTACCGGTACTTCTAGAACCGATGTCTCAAACAGAAGGTGGTGGGTGTCCTATATTATTTGATGAGTCTGTCTAACAAGAAGTGGGTTACAGAGAAACACGGAGCGTTATGAATATTTTACGCATTTTCCAGCGCCAAGCCTGTTCGACCTTCCGTGACGTAATGAGGTCACACGTCACCGGCTGGGTGCAATCAAGTTCACTGACTTACTGTAGTGTGGTCAATGCACACAGAGAATCACTGACGTTATTGATGAGTGCATGGAGACGTTCAATCGCCCTTTACAACTACGAAATGTCATCTTACGTTTCCGGCTGAAGAATAGATTTTCTCACTTGCTAAAGCCCAAGATTTTACCCCGTGCACTTGTTTATGTGTGGTGGTTTATTAAAACAATTCCCAGAAAATTGTTGGCTAATCTAGTGACGTTTTCCTGGTACAACTTCCCCCGACCTGAATCAAAGTAAAAAATTCTCAAATCTATTGATATTAGCGAAAATACCTGTAGTGATGGTATCTGGAGATGATAATGTTACCCACCAGATGATGATGTTACCCACCCGCCGTACCAAATTTGATCAGTCCTCCCCACACACGGAGTTATCTTGGGGTAAGAGGTCCCACTCTCCTATGGCAGCGTCAGCATACAGATGGCGTTAGTCCAAACCTTTATTGAGCAGTGTATTTCCTTATGTCTGCAGTGCGGTGATGGCACAACAGCCTCAGGCAGGCCTACATTATTTATATACATGAATAGCGCATCTAATTGGTTACATGATCCCTGTATTCTTTCGTTGCCTAGGCAACGATTCTTTACACCCTGAAAACAAGCGACGATACCACGACAAAAGAAAGTCAAATAGAAACATCAGGCTATCGACTACGTTCGATGTGAACGAACTCCAATGAAAGAAACCAACAGCCTTGCTCGGTAATACTTGACGTTAACTGTAAGATACTCATTACAGGCTAATATTGTGGAAGGCGCTTTAGCATACTCCAGATGGCATTATCGATTTCCTCCACATTGTTACAGACTTTCAATAGACCCAGCGAGGTCGAAGGTTCGCCAGCAACAACAAAAACGACTTTCGATTACAGCTAGGCTATCATCATATTTGAATGTTCCGTCACTTCTTCAAGATTCTTGTTTTGAAAAGCAAAATACATTTCACCGTTAATTATAGTTCCACAGTTGAAGAATACAAAGTAGGCCAACAACGTCTTGGTGAAGATGAAACATTTGGAAATCACAGAGGTGAAGGACAAATGTCGATCTTTGGTTAAAGATTAATTTCTTTCTCTGTAGCACAAAGCGCATTCATATGTCAAATTATTTCGAATGCAGAAAATAATTGTAAATCGTAATAAAATGGATATGTTTGCAAATGAATGAGCAAAATATTGTTCATTGACATGGGTAGATTACGGTATGTTTGTTACGCGTTCATATACCATTCATCTGATTGTCATGAAACTTTGGTGAGTTGTTGTGCACACTCCCGCAAAGATTTCTGTATAAGTAAATCCATTTTACAATAGGCGGCGCGCGAGTTATTTCAGCAAATTAGTGTTGTTGCCCGAATCGTTTCAACAAAGTCCCGTATGCGTTCATATACCATTCATCCGATTGTGATTAAACTGTGGTGAGATGTTGTGCACAATCCCACGAAGCTTTGTGAATTACATTTCACAATAGGTAGTTTCAACAAATGAGTGATGCGGCGCAAATCGTTTCATCAAATGAACTTTGGTGTTAGTTGTCTTATGCACGCCCACGAATGTTTTTGAATTAGTAAATCAATTTTGCAATAGGTGGCACGCGAGTCGTTTCAAAAATGACCGTTGGTCAGCTGTTGTGCAAGCTCGTGAAGGTTCCTGAATTAGCAAATCCATGTTACAATACGTGGCTCATAAGTAGCTACCGTACAACAAATGAGTGTATTTCATGCAGTTTAGCAGCAGTTTGTGTGTTTACAAACGTTTGCAGCTTTCGGTGTGACTCGCATTTGTGGTGACCATCAACAAAGCACAGGGACAAGTGAACTAAATTTCTAAAATCCATGCTTCAGGTGTTTGTGGCCTGCTCACGCGTAGGAAAGCCTTCTGATTTATGCATGTACGCACTAGACGGAAATACAAAAGAATATTGTGTATCCAAAAGCACTTCAATAAACAAAATTACAACACGAACACTTGCTTTGATTGGTATTGCAACGCATGCCGGGTACAGCTTGTGTAGATATAAATATACTGTAGTGGTGTAGGCTTTCGCGACCGCTTGAGTATTCTTCAGAATAGCTTTTGGGGCTATCAGGCTGTTCTGGATCATTATTATTGTTATTAATATTTTACTTGCGAATAGATCACTGAGGATCACGCTACAATTTCAATTCTTCTTCGTCTTACGCTCCTCTTCCTCCAGTACTCCTTCGTATGCTGCTTCTGTTCTTCCGGTCTTCCCAGTTCTTTCGTCTTGGAGCCCTTCCAAATTTTGAATAATGGTCCGAAATAATGTATCCCTATCTAACATCTGTACTTCCTAATGTTGGAGACCTTGCTAGGTCTTTACGAACTTCTTTAAGCAATGCCGTAGTTGTATTCTTGTTAAATAGGTAGTCGAATATATTTTTGGTGATTCTGGTTTTGTCCATTCTGTACAAGTATGCGAGAATTTATTATTATTATTATTATTCTTTCTTCGATTCGGCCAACTAGGGACCATGTCAGTTCAACTGTCTCTTCTTCCGAGCTCTAACTACCGCCCGGTGTTCCCGCATTCGTCTCTGGTGTTGTTCTTTTCTCTCTTGGGACCACACCTTCCCTGTCTTCAGCTTCGGCTTTTCCTGGAAACCTTTGTGCGTACGTAGTTTTTCCTGAAGTGGAACACGCTCCTGGATATCTTTAGGGGAAATTTCCATTTCACGTAGATCTTTCTCAACTTCCGTGAACCATGCCCCTTTGGTTTTCTTATCCTGAAAGTACGTCAATATCCGTTTTGATATCCTGCCTGGGCTCATTCGTGTCACGTGGCTATAAAAGGCAATCCTTCTTTTTCGAATCGTGTCACTGATCTTCTCCACGTGTTTGTAAAATTCGTGGTTGTGACGCCTTCTGTACTTGCTGTTTTCATTGATAAGACCCAGGATTTTCCTCAAAATCTTCCTTTCTTTCACCTCTAGTTTTTCCATTAGACCTTTCTTGTTCATTATTAGAGTCTTTGCCGCATATTATTATTATTATTATTATTATTGATTTAAGGCCACTAAGGAGCACTTATGACTAGTTCTTCTTCGATGCTCTTTTCCGTTCCCAATATCTCTTGAGCCCTGCTGATAATTTCTTCTTTCTCTCCTGCGAAAGGGGCTTCCGACATTTAGGGACTCTGGATGGCAGGGTCCAATATTCTACCACAGCACAAAATTTAGAACGATAATATTATTATTATTATTCTGGTCTAAGGGCTGCAACGGGGTTCACATAGCCTCGAGATGTATAACAGGCCCGTATTTACGGGTCAACTGCCCAGGGTGGCAGGTTTTAGGGGCGGCAACATTTCTGCAAAACTGTACAAAACCGCTTGGGCATTAAATGTAAAGTTATTTAAGTTTTTAAGTGCCCCCACAAGGGAATATTCACTGTCACACATTGGCAATGCTGATTATTTAAGGGCATACAAAATAGGATCATCTTAGTCATCCTGGTGTTCTTGTTGTTGAATCTGACTTGAAAGTGAAATTGTGCTATTGAAGAAATCCTAAACTTGTTTGCAAATGACAAGGATAATTGATGATTTGGCCATTCGTTGTGTATGGTATCTGTTAAAATTTAATGTCAATTCTTTATATTAAGTTCTGTTTATATTTGTAATTTTAGTAAACGAATGTTTGGAGTGTTTGCCACTCATAGTTGAATACACACATAGATGATGAAACAGACGCATATGTAGGAAACTTTAATGAATCTTCATATTCCAAGTCGGGGGCAGCAAAGTATGTTTTTTAAATTTTGCCCAGGGGCGTCAGTAGTCGTAAATACGGGTCTGGGTGTATTCTAATCCTACCTCAGCTGCCCTGAATAATAATTCTCCAAGAGAGAAAGACAAAGGGGAAACTGGTTCAGTGAGATAGGCCAGGAGCGTGGCCAGCTTAAGAGATTTCAACCAAAGCCGACGCTGAAAACTGCAAATGGCGTGGACAAAAGAGAGAAAGGAACAACACCATAAAGGAATACTGGAAGTTAAAAGGAAACAGTTGAAATGGCGTGGTCCCTAATTGGCCTAAATGAAACAATAATAGTAATCTATTTGTTTAACTTGATAAAATGTATATGAAGATAGAATATAGTTGTCGATTCGTTTAGGAGCTTTGCGACCTCGGGATCATGTAGACCCACGTACTTGGGCGTGTGCTAGGATTCTGGATAGAAGGTGGCCGTGGCCTTAATTTAGGAACCATCCCAGAATTTTTCTGGACTATAAGTGGGAGAAACAGCGGTCAACCCACTCCTTGGGCGGCTGAGGTGGGAATAGAATACACCTCTTCTCACGAGGCGGTGTATTCCACTCCAGTCCTTAGACCAGAATTACATTTCTTGGCAGAACCGGGAAATGCACCCGGCCCTCTGCGCGGTGACAGTGAAGATTTCTAGCCACTAGGCTAACCTGAATATCAGGGCATATTCCGGTATATCCTGGAGTTTTTTTCTCTATAAAAAGGTCTACGGACCTCCTGAAACAAGACCAGCCTGCTCATGTCGAGGTCGGAGGAGAACAGCAATTGACCAAGGAGGTCGACAAGAATAACCCAGCCCAAGGCCAGACTGAGCAGAAAGCCAACTAATGTCACAACTTCTTGTACTGTGGCTTGTCTTCACTCTCGCCCCAGGAATGTAAGCTATTTACTCGTGTCGCACAAAAAGTGCAGCCAACAGCTCCCAGCTAAACAACGAGTTTAAATTATTCTCTTCCCAACCTCCCTTCCCTTTTTTCCTTCAACGGTATTTTCTTATATAGAACGTACACATAATTATAGACTACTGTCGACCAAAGTATTATATGCACTCGAGTTTGAAGGATGTTTGTGAAGTAACCAATAGGCCTACATAAAGTCCAATAACATAATCATTTTCGTCGTTCTTTTGTACGTTAGTTCATGTAAGTTTGGAATTTTAAATTTATATATATATATATATTTTTTATCGCAGTTGGAACACAAAACGTGCACGTTTTTAAGCGTGTTTCAACCATGCGTCACATTTAAGAATTATTATCTCAAAAACCCGTCATCAGTTCGAATCCAAATTTTAACACAACATACATTGGAATGTTGTATAACTGGTTTATTAATTTCAAAATTTTGTGTGTGTCCAAGAAACAAAGTTGTTATCATTTTTGTAAGGTAACGTTTTCTCGGCTCGGGGTGGTTGGAAAATGCAGTTCTTGGTCGCGTTGTAATCCTTATACATCGAAAAGTAATGCTGTATGACTGTGAAATACGTAAATTAATTCACTTATTTTATATCAATTTGTATTTGTAGGGGGGTTCACCAGCTAGCCGCTCCAGGGAAAGCTGTACAGCGCTGCCGAAATGGAGCCCACACGCATCATGGCGCGCCTCGCTCGGAAACAAGAGTTGACATCAGCCCATAACAGTATATTTTCCGCGGTTAATACGTTAATCTTACGTTATTTTATCAATGTAAATGATTATGTCGACTTTATCTGGCGTTACGTTACGATGACGGGACGAAATGTACCGAGAATGCACTGACGTGTGTAATGTCATAGTACGATGTAGCAGCCGAGTACCAAGAAGGCAGTGCGAGAACAATCAAGTAGGCAGTGAAGAAACAAAATAGAATCTTGAAATTCTGTTCGTGCACTGCCTTCTTGGTACTCGGCTGCTAGCATTTAAAATGATATCAAGTCTAGTCTTTCAGACTGACTATCCATGTCTTTTATTTTTACAGATGATACGAGGGGGGAGGGGGAGGTGTGTGACAATATCTGCTTATCATACCTTATGAGTTTTGTACGATCTGCCCCGTGTATTTGTACATGAAATAAGGAATCATCCCAGCACTTAACTACAGGGAGAGTAACACCCGGGACGGTCGCTGTTAACACCGGAAATTGGATCTCCGGACACACAGCTTCCATCTAGCGGCCGTGGAGTGCGATTCAACGCTACGCTGAGAGATACGAGAAGCAGCTTCGGTGACATAGTTGGTAGCAAGATCACGGGTCCAAACCCGAAGTCGTCGGATTTTTTAAGAGCTTTAAACATCCCTCAGTGTGCCTTCCTTCGCAGGGAAAGTAAAGCCAGCGGGCCCATATCATAGATTTATGGCATGAAAAAGAACCGTCCACTAACTACAATAATTTTGGAATACCGGTTATCAGACAGATTCTACACACACCCAAAGTACACGGGGCTACATGACCGCGTTTTCCTAGCCCCTAAACTGAGGAACCAACCAATCAAACGCTGAGAGATAACACCAAAACAAAGCGAGGATACAAGGGGGTGGGAGAACTCAACCAGTGGAACATCCGCAACAAAATACTGACGCCCTGGTTGGTCGTGCTCCGCGTATAATGATGGTGGCAGTGGCGGATCTTGGGGAGGGCAACCGCCCAGGGCCCCGCGGTTTGGAGGGCCCCGCGTCATTGATTTTTTAAATTTTATTAATTATACTTTTCAAAGTAATTGATAATTCATATTCCTTTTTCCAGTGCAGCTATGACCTCCCATGTCCGTTTAGCAAGTTTAGATTTCAGTGAAATGGTGGAAGACTTCAGCCGGGTAAAAAGTCGCAAAGTAATATTTTAACATTTCATAGTTTACATAATCTTCTTCAAGGGGACTTAAAGGTTTCTTTCATATTACAAAAACAAGTACTGTAGTGTATTCACAATGTTGTAACTATTCTTTATTTTATTATTATTACTACAAAACTATTTTCCATTTGATTTGATATTTTTTAAATTTCCTATTGTTGTGGGCCCCACCTTATCATTTCGCCCAGGGTCCTGCAAGGCCTGGATCCGCTACTGGGGAGGTATAGTCTGCGTGGTTACGTCTCAAAACCTACAAGTCTCCAAACTCACGAGCTAAAAATAGTAACAAATAGTATCAAAACTCACGACAATAAACTAGTAGCTGAATGAACATTATAATAATAGTCTCCAAACTAACGAGCTAAAAATAGTTACAAATAGTATCAAAACTCACGACAATAAACTAGTAGCTGAATGAACATTATAATAATAGTCTCCAAACTCACGAGCTAAAAATAGTAACAAATAGTATCAAAACTCACGACAATAAACTAGTAGCTGAATGATCATTATAATAATAGTCTCAAAACTCACGAGCTAAAAATAGTAACAAATTGTATCAAAACTCACGACAATAAACTAGTAGCTGAATGAACATTATAATAATAGTCTCCAAACTCACGAGCTAAAAATAGTAACAAATAGTATCAAAACTCACGACAATAAACTAGTAGCTGAATGATCATTATAATAATAGTCTCCAAACTCACGACTCAGGAGACCACACTGTCCTTCGACCCTTGTTTGTCCACCCAGTTTTAGAATAGGATTTCGTTTGTATTGTAGAGATGTCACAGTGACGCAGGTTATCAGACAAATTCCATGCACAGCCAAGTACATGACCACGATGTCGCAAATCCCCTACAGGAATCAACAACAACATCTTGATGAGAGAGGGGCCAATTACAAGAGGGCAAACTGTTCTAGCTGGCTCTAACAATGGACCTTTTCCCAATGATCTGGCTTGGCCATGGCTACCTATAACCTTATGGGTGGCTATAGCTTGGTTCGTGAGTTCTGAGACTGGCCCAGGTACAGAAACCAGTTAGAACCTACTGTACTTTTACTAACCCTCATCTTGAAATTCGTGAATTTTGAGACTCGTGAGTTTTGAGACGACACGGTCTGCGTTATCTTACCATTATGTCCCACATCACTACAAACATAGTGGTTGTAGAATAATTTCTTGTTGGGTTAAATTAAGGTTGTAATCACTGTTGATACTCGTGTTTGCAGAGAAGTAAACCCGTGCAACATAACAACGCCTAACATAACCTATAATTCACGCCTATTGGAGAACATTTCACTTCAATGCAATGTATGTTGACAGGGCGGACTATGCAAAAAATAAAATCTTAAAGAATAAATAATATGCTGTATAGCCTAGTGGTTAATGTTAGGAGGCACTGATGACACTGCGATCCACAGTCACGTTAACAAGTTTACGACAGCGGAACGAGCGGAAACAATACTTTTTAAAAGGGAAGTAGTTAGTTCATTAGTTATTGTTGTTTTAAGGGGCGGAACTACGAGGTCATCTGCCCCTAAAAAAAGGGAAGTAGGCTAGTTGTAGTCGATTGGACAAATTCACCTGAGTGAAATACAGGGTTGCCAAACTTATTGCAGTATGTACTTAAATTAAAAAACAGATAACACACACTAATACAGTCATCACAATTAACACCGGTTATCAGACAGATTCTACACACACCCAAAGTACACGGGGCTACATGACCGCGTTGTCGCAGCCCCTAAACTGAGGAACCAACCAACCAACCAACCAAACTTTCCTCAGGTTCAGAGAAAATTTCAACATAATGTGTGCGGTAGAATAATGAGACATGATTTATACTGGCTGGGGAACAAAGAACCAAATAATAATAATAATAATAATAATAATAATAATAATAATAATAATAATAATAATAATAATAATAATAATAATAATAATAATAATAATAATAATAATAATAATAATAATAATAATAATAATAATAATAATAATAATAATAATAATAATAATAATAATAATAATAATAATAATAATAATAATAATTAATAAAAAATAAAATTGAAATGGCTTACCATCTGACAAAAAAATGCCTATAACAAAAGATTTATATCCTTGACTAGCTTCACCCGGGAACAGTGCTAGCTCGTAAACTGTCGCCTCAGTAATTGAATGGAGATTGTTGGAAGAAATTAAAACGTAAAAACACTTATAATGGGCGATGTATTGAAGATAGACATATGCTTTCGTGGACTCTTTGGGGGAACTTTCCATGCTGAACAACTCTTACACTCATAGTATATTGATATTTTTAACGGTTTGCCCAGCGCAAGCTTAAAAAGCGCACGGACAACAGTTTTTTTTCCGACTTTTTCACTGAAATCGTTACCAGTACTGCTTGGCTTCCTTTGGTCATAAGTTAAATATATTATTTTCTACAGAAACCTTCCTCTAGATATCCTTTACAGAATGGTGAAAACCGCATCAAAATCCATCCAGTGGTTCTCGAGATTACCCGTGACATCCAAGAATCGGGGACTTGGTTTTATACTAAGCAGAGATTGCGAAAATAAAACATTAATCCTGGTGGCCATTCAAATCGGTCAACGATTTTCCAGGAGTTTTCCAGGAATTTCCCAGGAGTAATTCCATTTTTCCAGACTTTAAAACAGGCGCGAGTTGGGGGGGGGGGGGGGGGGGGGAGGCTTTATCGGTTGCCTACTCCAAGACCAAAATAAAGCAGTTGTGTTTGGTTTACTTATACAGATGTTGACAAAAATTAGTGGTGATTGCGTTATTGATACGCAAGCCTACACACAAATGATTTAATTGTTGCTTTAAAAAAGCCTTTGTGACCCAAATATCCGCTTTAAAAAAATGCCGCCTGCAATTTTATTGCGGTGAAGTTGTCTATACTCAATATGTTTTACAAAAATACTATCATGTGTTCTCACACACAGAAACAGGTAGCCTGAGGAAATTTCTTTCGTTAACGATAGAGTGCTCACCCAAAACCGCAGCGGGAGTATGATTTAAGATGGAAAGATTTTTATAATTAATCAACATTATTTTCTATGAGTTTTCATTCTTTTGTCATTTTCCAGGAGTTTTCCAGACCTAATAAAAATCCAGGAGTTTTCCAGGATTTCCACGTTTTCCAGGAGTAGTAGCCACCATGATTAATGCACGGTTATCCTGCCACAAGCAGGGGATTGTCTCGACCATGAACAAGAAAGGGATGATGGAAGAATTAGAGGAAAATCTTAGGTCCAGTCAAAGAGAATGGTGAGTTTGGAAGACCAGGATGTATACACACATTACAAAAGATTAGCCTACTGATGCGATACCGAAATGTCGGATTACTTTTTATGGGGACGTGGCCCGAATGGCGTCAACGCGATTTACCGACCGCATTTTCAAAGGGAGCCTGGTTCAATGAGATACTGAAAGATCTGCAGGAGAGTGGGATCTCCAGGAGCGTGGCCAACCACAGAAATGAACAACAGTCTCCGAGTGAAAGAATATTGGACCAACATTAAAGCTTAAATGAAACAGTTGAAATGACGTGGTCCTTAGTTGGCCAAAAAGAAATACAGTGGAACGTGGCTAATTCGAACTTCCATAATTCGAAATCTTCTTTAATTCGAATTTTTCTCTTGGTCCCTAGCGTTTTATATACAATCAATGCTAAAAGATCGTGGTTAATTCGAATTATATTTTGGATAATTCGAAGTTTTTAGTGTAAAAAGACGATCGGAAGCCAAACAGTTGGGTCAGTTCCCGAAAAACTGTTCCGAGTGCAGCCCAAGCAACAAACCACATCACAGAACTTACGCGGTTTCTTTAAAGTAGAAATGACGTAAGTAGTTCTGTTTGCCGTTCCTTAAATTTGTTAGATTCTTTTGTGATGGCTGAGAGACTTAATTGTAGGAAACAGGTAAAAAATCTCAAATTATTTTGAAAAACAGTAGATTTCTCTAAGATTTAACTAGATTGCTGGATTACTACTGTCGTTAAATAGGTGAATAGTACATATTGGTTATATTTTTCATTTGAAACTTTTGAGGTTATTCACGATACAGTCTTTATAAAGTAGCCTACTGTTGTCTGTTAATCTGCTTTGTTGAACGTAAATCATTACGTAAACGCGATACAATATATTTTCTCTACCCATTTCCAAGAACTTTCTTAATTCGAATTTTTGGATCATTCGAATTTCTTTACTGGTCCCTTGAGGTTCGAATTATCCAAGTTCAACTGTGATAATATATTTTTATTTATTTTCGTCTTGGCCTTCTATGGACAACGCTTGACAAACTGACAAAACGAAGTTTCGAATTTTTCAGGAAGAGAAAGACAGAGCTGAAATGGTTTCGAGAAGTGAGAACGGACCGAGCCAAGATAGGGAACAAGAAGACGACACAGCAGACAGGGAGACATTTAGACGATTCATTGAAGAGTTCAGAGGCTTCCAGAAGATGGGGGAGGAGCTAAGGGCAAAGTATTATCTCCACTTAACATCGTCATCTTGGCCGACACGCCTGACGATTTGAATGGTATGGACTCCGTCTTGAGGAAACAATTCATGATGAAAATTAATAAATGTAAAACAAAAATATTGGAATGCAGCCGAAATAAATTAGAAACCTCTATGGACATCCAATTGGCAGGTGAAACACTAAAGGAAGTAGGAGACTTCTGTTACTTAGGAACCAAAATAACCAGTGATGGACGAAACAAAGAGGATATAAAAAGTAGGTTAGCTTAGGCAAGGAAAGCATTTCTACAGAAAAGGAATCGGTTGACATCGAATATAGATTTAGGTATTAGGACGTCAAGAGCGTGGCGCTCTATGGAAGTGAAACTTGGATTATTGGTGCAGCAGAAAAGAGGAGAACTGAAGCGTTTGAAATGTGGTGTTACAGGAGAAAGATGAAGATCAGATGGTTAGATAGGGTAACAAACGAAAAGGTATTAAGACGAGTGGGAGAGGAGAGATGTTTCTGGCGACTGTTAATGAAGAGAAGAGATAGGTTGGTAGGACACATACTAAGACCTCCAGAAATAGAAAGCTTAGTTATGGAAGGAGGGGTCAAGGATAAGAAGGTTAGAATATGTTAAACAGATTGCCTCGGATGTAGGGTGTGGTAGCTATGTAGAGATGAAATGATTAGCTCAGGACAGGGAGAGCTGCATCAAACCAGTCAAAAGACTGAAGACTCAAACATAATAATGTTATTGGTTTTACGTCCCTTTTAACTACCCTGGCTTTTAGAGACGCCGGAGTGCCGGAATTTTGCCCCGAAGGGGATCTTTAACGTGCCAGTAAATGTACTGACACGGCTCCCTCGCATTTGCGCACCCTCAAATGCCAGCTGACTGCGCCAGGTTTCGAACCTGCAACCTTGGGCTCAGCAAGCGAAGACTCAAACAACAACAGTATAAAACGAAGTCCCTGATTCTCAGATATCACGGGTAATCTCGAGAACCACTGGATGGATTTTGATGCGGTTTTCACCATTCTGTAGAGGATATATCGAGGAAGGTTTCTGTAGAAAATTATTTATTTATGATCAAAGGAAACCAAGCAGGAACGATTTCAGTGAAAAAGTCGAGAAACACCTGGCGTCTGTGTGCTTTTTATTAAGCTTACGCTGGGCAAACCGTTAAAAATATCAATATACTATGAGTGTAAGAATTGTTCATCATCAAATGTTCTACAAAAAAAGTCCGCGAGAGCATATATCTACCTTCAGCACATCGACCACTATAAGTGTTTTTACGTTTTCATTTCTTCCAACAATCTTCATTCAATTACTGAGACGACAGTTTACGAGCTAGTTAGGGGCAAGTCTATCACCCCAGTTACAGCCTAGCTAGCGGGCGAGCCTATTACTCCAGATACAGCCAACAGCAAACTGTCGAGTCGTGTTTAGTTTTGACTTCAGAGAAGAGTGGTTGTGTTTGGAGTTTCCCTGGAAATGCAACTCGGCTTTTCTTCATTTCGCTTGTGACCTTTTTGATCCGCAAAATACACAGTCAAGTTAAGATTGGACGGAAGGGGGATTTGTGTTTCATGCACCTCGCCATTCTTAAATTACGTCTGACAAGAATTCGTTGCACATGCATCTCCATGATGATATAATTAATAGTCCAGTCAGTGATTTTAACCCATCATGCCGAGACGTCAAACGGACGTAGGTCGTAGTTTATTGACATAAAAAAGAAGCACTTATCACGTAATGCATTCAAAACTGTTCCCGGGCGAAGCCGGGTCGGGTTGCTAGTAATAATAATAATAATAATAATAATAATAATAAGCGTATATAAATATATCCATTATCATTACCGATTCGACGGGATCGGACATGAGACGAGATGTGACATACGGCTTTTATGGCCAGATGCTCGCCTGCTGTGGCAAAGTCGGTTGGTTTTTGAGGGTTCGCAAATGCGAGGGAACCGTATTAGTAGTAGTGCTGGCACGATAAAGACCCCCTTCTGGGCGAATTAATCTCTTGCACCCTTATATCTAGGGCTCAGATTCTTAGCTTGTAACCCATTCTTTTCCTTGCCATTTAATTATCAAATTTCAGGATGTATAATTATGTTTCACCCTTTCTGGGGCTACATATGGGAATTTCACAGGGCCTGGTTTCATTTCTTCTCAAGATACAAGCGTTTGACCTCCCCCTCCCCAAATCTGATATCCAAAATTCGTGACTCGTCTTAAATTAGCTGA
The DNA here is from genome assembly GCA_946902985.2 of Meconema thalassinum. Lineage (NCBI taxonomy): Eukaryota > Metazoa > Arthropoda > Insecta > Orthoptera > Tettigoniidae > Meconema > Meconema thalassinum. Next base: position 344,614,202 of record OX336395.1, read on the forward strand.
CTAGGAAATACGGTCATGGCTGATATGTTTTATATGTTGTGAAGTTGGCGTAGTTAGGTTTCTTGCTGTTAGGTGCAGAACATTTGGTAGTAGTCTGTTTGTGTTTGTACTGAATGGTTTGGACTCCGTCTTGAGGAATGAAATAGTGATGAAAATTAATAAATGTAAAACTAAAATATTGGAATGCAGTCGAAAGAAATCAGAAAGCCCTATGGACGTCAAATTGGCAGGTATAAAACTAAAGGAAGTAGGAGACTTCTGTTACTTAGGAAGCAAAATAACCAGTGATGGACGAAGCAAAGAGGGTATAAAAAGTAGGTTAACACAGGCAAGGAAAGCATTTCTACAGAAAAGGAATCTATTGACATCGAATATAGATTTAAGTGTTAGGAAGACATTTTTGAAAGCCTTTGTCTGGAGCGTGGCGCTATATGGAAGTGAAACTTGGACTATTGGTGCGGCAGAAAAGAGGAGAATTGAAGCGTTTGAAATGTGGTGTTACAGGAGAATGATGAAGATCAGATGGGTAGATAGGGTTACAAACGAAGACGTATTAAGACGAGTGGGAGAGGAGAGATGTTTCTGGCGACTGCTAATGAAGAGGAGAGATAGGTTGGTAGGATACATACTATGACACCCAGGAATAGCAAGCTTAGTTATGGAAGGAAGGGTCGAGGACAAGAACTGTAGGGGTAGACCAAGGTTAGAATATGTTAAACAGATTGACTCGGACGTAGCTATGTAGAGATGAAACGATTAGCTCAGGACAGGGAGCCATGGAGTGCTGCATCAAACCAGTCAAAAGACTGAAGACTCAAACAACAACATATTGTACTGATGGTTATTGATAAAGTGCACTTTTCTGAAATTAGGCTATAAATGCGTTAATGTCACTAAAATAAGAATTGGTGTTACGGCTGTGAGTTTGTGTCATCGCTCGCCGCTTGAGTCACAACTGCCCCAGGGGCTGGGCTGTGGCATGCCTCCTGTATTGCGTGTGCCTTATGCAACAGGGCTACTAAGACAAAGGGATAGTCCAGAAGATTCGTGACTGGACCAGCGATGGAAACCTCGAGAAGCTGTGGACCCTGGATGGATCTAGAACCATTTATTGAGTCACCGGCCTGCTATATAAGAGTGACCCGTGAAGCAGTTGCGGTTGTTGTGTTTTACGAGCTAGTGTGAGCGTTTATTCTGAGCGACAGAAGTGTGGTGACTTGCGAAACCCCTAGTGTAGCGGCGAAGTGAGGAACATACAGGGGACTGCCGTGTTCTGAGTAAGTGTGCTTTCACTGAGTGTCAGATATTGTGGTGTCGAAATCCAGTGACATTGTTTCTCCCAGCTGGTGAACAGCGCGCAGCAAGTGCTCGTAAGTACTGTAGTAGGCGCACATTAGAAAGAAGTTGCATGTAGTTCTGTCAAGGCCACTAGGCTCATTAGCGGCAGGATTAACTTCTGTGGTCTGTTGCAAGTGAAAGGGGCCAAGAGCGCTCAAGGAAGAGACTTGAGGAAACTGGAGAAGGCTCCTAATTGCTTGTATTTGCTGATTAGTGTAATTTTCTGGCCCCAATAAAGTTAATTATTTCTTTAAGCAGTAATTGGTGTTGTGCTTTGTACCCCCACCGTAATCCAGTTAACAAAAGTGCCACTAGGGGGTGGCACGTAACAACTGGTGTCAGAAGTGGGATTACGAACTCAAGCACAACACCTGACGGTCCTGGTTTCAAAACCCGAGCAGGTCATTTTCTCTAATTATCCTGTGAGTGCATGCCCTTTACAAGGCAAACAACTAAAATGGAGGCGCAATTGGCAGCATTGCTAGAAAAGTTAAATGGCATAGAAGACGGCCAGAAGAATTTAACCAAGGACCTAACTGCCAAAATGGAAGACGGCCAGAAGAATTTAACCAAGGACCTAACTGCCAGAATGGAAGACGGCCAGAAGAAGATGGAGGATGGCCAGAACAAGATGGAGGATGGCCAGAAGAAGTTAGCAGAGGACCTGAAGGACAGCCAAAATAAGTTAGCAGAGGACCTAACTTCCAAATTAGAAGAAGGCCAAAATAAGTTAGCGGAGGACCTGAAGCAGATGGAAGACAGCCAGAATAAGTTAGCAGAGGACGTAACCGCCAAATTTCTGGATGGCCAGAAAAATCTGGAAGAGTGTCTGCTGACGAAATTAGAGGAGAGCCAAAGGAAATTAGAACAGGGCCTACGTGAGGAAGTCGCGGCAGTGGAGGAGAAGTTCAACACCTTGCAAGTGGAAGTTGCCGAGGTGCGCCAACGCCCGCTGATGGGGGTGGAGGAGAAATTCAACGCCTTGCAAGTGGAAGTTGCCGAGCTGTGCCAACGACCACTGATGGGGGTGGAAGAGAGATTCAACGCTCTACAAAAGGAATTTGCTGAGCTGCGCCGACTCCCGCCGACAGGGATGGAAGATAGATTCAAAGCCCTACAAGAGGAAGTTGCCGAGCTGCGCCAACGCCCGCCCACCGTTACACCGGGAATATCAGGAACGGGACATAGCAGAGTGACGCCCCCAACCTTTGACGGAAAGGTCCCGTGGAGCACCTACTTACGTCAGTTCGAGGCGGCCTGTTCCATAAATAACTGGAACAACACAGAAGAGGCTACAGCTCTCATTGTAGCGCTGAGAGGTGACGCCCTTAACGTCCTTCAGGCCATCCCGACTGGATCCCAGGACTACGCTTCACTGATCGCCCATATGGAGTCCCGATATGGAGATAGCCATCTTCAGCAGGCCTACCAGATGCAGCTCCGGACCCGGGTACAGAAGAACGCGGAAACCCTGCAGGAGTTCGAGATGGACATCGCACGCCTCGTAAGGCTTGTCTACCCAACAGCGCCGGCCGACTTTCTGGAGCAGATAGCGACGCAGACCTTCACCGACGGGCTACGGGACTCGGACACTCAACAGGCGCTGCAACTCGCGCGCAATAAGACCCTGGCAGATGCGCTGAGCCACGCACTTGAATTCGAGACGGCAAAACAGGCATCCAGAATGCACGCGCGGGTGCGTCAAGTGGACGTCGATGAACCAGCAAAAACCAACGAGACCAAGCCCCTGGCCGACGAATTGATGGAGGCGCTAAGCCGTTTCTTCGATAGTCGCGGCACCACCAGCAACGACACAGCCGGAAGACAACCGGAGAGGCGGCCGGGAAGAGGACTACCGACCTGCTGGGCCTGCGGTAAGAAAGGCCACCTGAGCAAGGACTGCGGTGATCGCCGCCGCCGAGGGTATCCGACGGGAAATCAGTCGTCTGAAAACCGCGCGGCCCAGGGAAACGAGTATTAGCCAGCCTTGGGGGGCAAAGGTTGGCTTGTGACAGTCGTCAAGCCCCGGCAGTCCAAGTGCGTGTGACGAAGTTACGGAGGGACAATAGCAGCCTGATGGTCGACGGAGTCATCAACGGAGTGAGCTGGCCCATGCTGATCGACACGGGAGCATCGAGGACCATCGTCAATCCCACTGTGATCCCGAAGTGGAGAGTGCAACCCACACAAAGGAACCTCCAGCTAATAACCGCGACCGGAGAGACCGCACCGGTACATGGCGAAGCATCACTGGAGTTCGTCATTGGTCGACGGGTGATAAAGCATCCAGTGCTTGTGGCTGACGTATCAAACGAAGTGATCATCGGACTGGACTTCCTGGACCAGAACAACATCATCTTGGACCTGAGTACCAACACTCTGCACTTCGGAGGTGAGGAACTTGCTTTGCAACCAGCACACGAGGCCGTCACCGCACGACGAGTAAGGCTGAGAGAGGACGTCATCGTTCCTGCCAGGACGGAGGTCAGCGCCGCCGTAATTGTCGACGGAACTGCTGAGGGAGTGGCGGCTGTCATCGAGCCAAAATATGAGGACATCCAGACAAAAGGATTGCTAGTTGCCAAGACCCTCATCAACACGACGTCTCGGCCGTACGTCCGCCTGTCCAACCTGAACGACTACGACATTACGGTTCACCGGGACACCAACCTAGGAGTCTGCGAGCCCGTTACCTGGATTGCCCGCATCACCGACACGACGGACGGAAACCTGCAGACGGACAACCGAAGAAGACGCACACTGCCAGAAGAACTACAGAAGCTGTACCAAGGATCCCAGGACCATTTAGACGAGGAACAATCACGCCAACTTCAGGACCTGCTACGCGAATTCCAGGATGTCTTCTCCGTGGGGAGCAAAGACTTCGGCAGGACAAGCTTGGTCCAGCACAGAATCGACGTTGGGGACAGCGCACCGATTAGGGCCCCATTCCGACGTGTCCCGCTCGCCAAGCAAGCCGAAGTCGACCGGATGGTAGAAGAGATGAAGGAGCAAGGGGTGATCGAGCCATCACATAGTCCTTGGAGTTCTCCGGTCGTGCTAGTGAAGAAGAAGGACGGTTCCACCAGGTTCTGCGTGGATTACAGGCGGGTGAACGACGTCACGAAAAAGGACAGCTACCCTCTACCCCGGATCGACGACACGCTGGACACCATATCAGGATCAAGATGGTTCTCCACCTTGGATTTTAAGAGTGGCTACTGGCAGGTGGAGGTCCACCCTAAGGACCGCGAGAAAACGGCGTTCTCTGTGGGCAGCGGGCTCTGGCAGTTCACCGTCATGCCATTCGGTCTGTGCAACGCCCCTGCAACCTTCGAAAGGCTAATGGAGTCCATTCTGAGGGGACTACATTGGAAGACCTGCCTGGTATATCTAGACGACGTCATCGTTCTGGGGAGGAGCTTCGAGGAGCACTACAGCAACCTGAAGGGGATCTTGTTGAAGCTACGGGCTGCCCAGCTGAAGTTGAGCCCCAAGAAGTGTCAGCTCTTCCAGAAGCGGGTCCAGTACCTTGGGCATATCGTCTCCGAGGAAGCGGTGCGCACCGACCCAGAGAAGACCGCAGCTGTGAGGGAGTGGCCAGTTCCGAAGGACAAGTCCCAACTACGAAGCTTCCTGGGACTCTGCACTTATTATCGTCGCTTCGTGAGAGGATTCGCCGACATCGCCAAACCTTTACATCGACTGACTGAGAAGGACCAACTCTTCACGTGGACAGCAGAATGCCACAATGCCTTCGAGCAACTCAAGCAGGCTCTGTGCACCGCGCCTATTCTGGCCTACCCCAGACCTGGAACAAGGTTCATCGTCGATACCGATGCCAGCGACTTTGGCATAGGGGGGATCCTGTCGCAAGTAGTGGACGGCGAGGAGAGAGTAGTGGCCTACTTCAGCAAGGCCTTGTCAAAGCCAGAAAGGAACTACTGCGTCACCAGGAAGGAGCTGCTCGCCATCGTGAAGACCATTGAACACTTCCACAAGTACCTGTACGGGCAAGAATTTCTCATCAGGACCGACCATGCATCCCTGCGGTGGCTCCTGAACTTCAAGCAGCCCGAGGGTCAACTCGCGCGGTGGTTAGAGAGGCTTCAACAGTACAACTTTGAGATTCAGCACAGGAAAGGCCAACTGCATTCTAACGCCGACGCCCTGTCACGAAGACCGTGCCCCGAAGACTGCACCTTCTGTGCCCGAAGGGAGGAGAACACCGGGATACAGTGCCGACGGACTACTGTGGAACTTCAGGGGAACTGGAGCCGCGAATCTTTCACGCGGGCACAAGCAGAAGATGATGACCTGGGACTGATAGCCGAATGGAAGAGGGCCTGTGTCCCCAGACCCGGGTGGAACATTGTGAGTGACTGCAGCCCAAAGTTTAAGTCCTACTGGGCACAGTGGGACTCGCTGATTGTAAGGGATGGCCTCATCTGCCGCGCCTGGGAGAGCACCGACGGGAAGACATCTCGGGAACAAGTCGTCGTTCCAAAGGCTATGACGGAGGAAGTCCTGAAGGAAGTCCATGGAGGATCATCTAGTGGACACCTAGGGATAAAGAAGACCCTGGAGAAGCTCAGAGAGCGGTTCTACTGGATCGGATGCCGAACAGACGTGGAGAACCACTGCGCGAGGTGCCACGATTGCGCAGCCAGCAAGGGCCCAGGACGAAGACGACGGGGTCCACTGAAGACCTGCAACGTGGGCGGCCCCATGGAGAGAGTGGCCATCGATGTTGCTGGGCCATTCCCGTTAAGCGAGGCAGGGAACCGCTACATATTAGTCGTCAGCGACTACTTTACCAAATGGCCGGAGGCGTATGCGCTCCCTAACCAAGAAGCCGCGACGATCGCAGAGACCCTGGTGAAGGAATTCGTCAGCCGGTACGGAGTACCCCTGGAGCTGCACTCCGACCAAGGGAGGAACTTCGAGTCGCAGGTGTTTCAGAACCTATGCCAGCTGCTGGGAATCCGGAAGAAAAGGACAACGCCGCTACACCCTCAGTCCGACGGGATGGTAGAGCGATTCAATCGCACCATCGAGAACCATCTCCGAATAGTTGTCAGCGAGCACCAGAGGGATTGGGACAAGCATCTTCCACTATTTCTCCTGGCCTACCGCGCCGCCGTGCATGAAGCCACCGGGTGCACACCAGCCCGGGCCATGTTTGGGAGGGAGCTCCGTCTACCCGTCGATCTTGCCTTCGGCCGACCTTGGAATGATCCGATCCCGGTAAGCCAGTATTGTCAAGAGCTGGTCGACCAACTGGAAGACGTGCATGCGTTCGCGAGGAGGAAACTGCGGATCGAGACCGACCGAATGAAGACCCGATACGACCAGCAGACGGAGGCCGGCGGATTCCACGAGGACGACCTGGTCTGGCTCTTCAACCCATTACGGAAGAAAGGCCTGTCACCCAAACTTCAGAAGTCCTGGGAGGGCCCGAACCGAGTCGTGAAACGGATCAACGATGTCGTCTACAGGATCCAGCGGAACCCGAGGGCGAAGATGAAGATCGTGCATCGAGATCGCCTGGTAGCCTACGGAGGGACACAGACGGACCAATGATTGATCGGGACGATCAGCCTTTTTAGGAAGGGGGTGGTGTTACGGCTGTGAGTTTGTGTCATCGCTCGCCGCTTGAGTCACAACTGCCCCAGGGGCTGGGCTGTGGCATGCCTCCTGTATTGCGTGTGCCTTATGCAACAGGGCTACTAAGACAAAGGGATAGTCCAGAAGATTCGTGACTGGACCAGCGATGGAAACCTCGAGAAGCCGTGGACCCTGGATGGATCTAGAACCATTTATTGAGTCACCGGCCTGCTATATAAGAGTGACCCGTGAAGCAGTTGCGGTTGTTGTGTTTTACGAGCTAGTGTGAGCGTTTATTCTGAGCGACAGAAGTGTGGTGACTTGCGAAACCCCTAGTGTAGCGGCGAAGTGAGGAACATACAGGGGACTGCCGTGTTCTGAGTAAGTGTGCTTTCACTGAGTGTCAGATATTGTGGTGTCGAAATCCAGTGACATTGTTTCTCCCAGCTGGTGAACAGCGCGCAGCAAGTGCTCGTAAGTACTGTAGTAGGCGCACATTAGAAAGAAGTTGCATGTAGTTCTGTCAAGGCCACTAGGCTCATTAGCGGCAGGATTAACTTCTGTGGTCTGTTGCAAGTGAAAGGGGCCAAGAGCGCTCAAGGAAGAGACTTGAGGAAACTGGAGAAGGCTCCTAATTGCTTGTATTTGCTGATTAGTGTAATTTTCTGGCCCCAATAAAGTTAATTATTTCTTTAAGCAGTAATTGGTGTTGTGCTTTGTACCCCCACCGTAATCCAGTTAACAAAAGTGCCACTAGGGGGTGGCACGTAACATTACATTAGTACATTATGCAACGAGCCTATAATGGTTATAATTAAGACACGAGTATATTTATAAAACGACCGTATGCGAGTTTTATAATTTCCATACGAGTGTCTTAATTACCATTATAGGTGAGTTGCATACGACTGTTTATGTTCGACGATAATTATTATAACTATTTTATGTTCGAAGATAAATATTCATAAATATCTGTCGAGATTTCACCAGTTTTATGTACTGAACAGAGCGCAAGGGACGCAGAGAATGCCTTGTATTTGACCATGGTCTTCTCGATCACCCCACTATGACACTAGGCAACGCAGTTTAGAAGGCCTTGGAACTCCACGCAGGTGCGATGCTAACCTTATCTAATTGGTCAAACAAATGTTTCTTGAGCTCTGATTGGTGGAAGAAACTGTTTCATAATGAAAAATAGTGTTATAATGACCATCATTATGATACCGTTTTCTGACACATAATAGTCAGGGTCGAACATAAGAAAATTATTGATAATAGCATATATTCATATAAACCTGTTTTCAACGTTAGAACAAAACAAATCGACTACCTAGTGATGTAGCGGCTAGCGCTCTTGGCTGTCACATCGGAAGTCTGTGTTCGATTCCTGACTCGCCAAGAAATTTTAATTTGGTGTGAGAGCTGGAACGGGGTACACTAGGCCTAGCGAGATAAAATTGAGAAGAGGAGGGTTCGATTCCCACCCTAGTCATCCTGGAAGAGGCTTTCCGAGCTCCCTCCACTCCACTTCTACTCCAAGCAAATGCTGGGATGGATTTCCTAACTTAAGGCCACGGCCACCTCATTCCCAATACTGTCCCCAATTTACAAATACACACTACTGCAGCCATTACACTAACACAGGTTATCTTCTTCTTCTTCTTCTTTATATGCCGTCTCCGCGTCGAAGATTGGCGATCATCATTGCAATCCCTTGCCACGAGGTTGCCTTCGAAACAGAGATGCTGAGTCAGGTTCAAACCATTCCCGCCAATTCTTTAGCCAGGAGATCCTCCTCCTCCCTGGTCTGCGCCGACCTTCAATCTTGCCTTCCATGATTATCTGCTGGAGTCGGTACTTGTTATTTCGAATCACGTGGCCAAAATATTGTAGCTTCTGTCGCTTGATGTTGTAGAGCACCTCCATCTCCTTGCCCATCCGATCCAGCACCTCGGTGTTTCTCACCCTGTCGGTCCACGATATACGAAGCATGCGACGATACAGCCACATTTCAAATGCTTCCAACTTCTTCTCCAAGGTTTTGGTTAACGTCCACCCCTCGTGTCCATACATTGGTATGGGAATTATGTAACACTTGAGGGCAAGTAGTCTAGTTCTCAGACTAAGATCTCGGTGACACAGCATTTTCTTCATTTTGATAAAGAACCCCTGGCTTGCTCAATGCCAGCTTTGATTTCATGGCTGCAGTCCCATTTGTCATTCAGGTAGCATCCTAGATATTTATACGAATGAACTCGTTCGATGGCTTTATCAGTAACTGATAATGTGGTATCCATTATTTCTTTGCTGACAAATACATGGGGCTATATGACTTCGTTGCCGCAGTTCCTAACATAAGCAACAACAACAAAACCTAAATCATAGGCGTGTGATTTAGAATTTTAAACAGAAAATTATTGGTGTTAGTAATCTAATAACGATGCACAAAAATATATTTTAAGGGAATAGAAATTCTAAAACTGACGCTAAAAGGACCTAAAATTCGGGTCTCATCTGTCTCGCATCTTAGTTGTGTTTCTCATCTGTTCCTGTCCCAAATTTCCTTGAGAACATTAAATAATTTCGCTAATTTACCTGCATTCCCTATTTATGTTAGTGTAATATACATTTTCATTTAGTAATCCGTTTATATCTCCCTTATCTACAAACTTGCATTCTCTGAGTAATGAAGTAACTACAGGTTCACCCCTTCCCTTAATATTAATAAAGAAATGAGTGACTCTGTTAGCGACACTGCGTGCTTGTGTCGATACGCATTTCCCACAACAAAACAAAAAACACGCGGTTATTTCCTGCCCTACACGTTAGGAGACAGACAGTGCTGCCCCTAGTGGCGAGTTCCGAGCGACCTACATACTGTTAGAAGCCAAAGCCAAGCAGCTGAATTGTGAGGGTTATTGACATTTCAGAAGTTTTTTTATTTTTTTCTACGTCAATGCTGTGCTTTGTTGTATGTCTCGTACGTACGCAGTAAAAGGGACAAAAACAAGGCGAGACGCGTTCGTTTGTTGGTGAGAAACCTAGCTACACTGTAAACATACCATCTTGGCAAATTAGTAATTGCGTGATAATTGTATTTAGAGCCGTATTAGTCAATAGGCTTATTAGCGGGCGATAATATTGGGTGCTAAGAGTTGCCAGCTGTTATAGATGAAATTACGGGATAAAATCGCTATCCGAAGATGATTCGTTAACAAGGTATGGACCATGTCCGTACTGACTAATTAGCAATATGATATTCACACATAAATAATGATAGCTCTGAAGCCATTTTTCAGCGTTGTCTTATTAACAATTAACATTATGTCATTATGTTATGTTATGTTACTATTATTAACATTATTGAGCAAGCAATGAAGGAAATTGGAGAAAAGTTTAAATTGGGAGTGCAGATTCAAGGAGAAATAATTTCAACTCGGAGATTTGCCGATGACATAGTCATCTTGGCGGACACGCCTGAGGATTTGAATGAGTTTTTGAATGGTATGGACTCCGTCTTGAGGAAAGAATTCATGATGAAAATGAATAAATGTAAAACAAAAATACTGGAATGCAGCCGAAATAAATCAGAAACCTGTATGGAGATCAAATTGGCAGGTGAAAAACTGAAGGAAGTAGGAGACTTCTGTTACGTAGGAAGCAAAATAACCAGTGACGGACGAAGCAAAGAGGATATAAAAAGTACGTTAGCTCAGGCAAGGAAAGCATTTCTACAGAAAAGGAATCTGTTGGCATAGAATATAGATTTAGGTATTAGGAAGTCATTTTTGAAGGCCTTTGTCTGAAGCGTGGCGCTCTATGGAAGTGAAACTTGGACTATTGGTGCAGCAGAAAAGAGGAGCATTGAAGCGTTTGAAATGTGGTGTTACAGGAGAATGATGAAGATCAGACAGGTAGATAGGGTTACAAACGAAGAGGTACTAAGACGAGTGGGAGAGGAGAGATGTTTCCGGCGACTGCTAATGAAGAGAAGAGATAGGTTGGTAGGATACATACTAAGACACCCTGGAATAGCAAGCGTAGTTGTGGAAGGAAAGGTAGAGGGCAAGAACTGTAGGGGTAGACCAAGGTTAAAATATGTTAAACAGATTGCCTCAGATGTAGGGTGTGGTAGCTATGTAGAGATAAAACGATTAGCTCAGGACAGGGAGGCATGGTGGGCTGCATCAAACCATTCAAAAGACTGAAGACTCAAACACAAACACAAATTACATGTGATTAAGATTTACATACAGCCTGTGACAATAAAGTTCGGTGAATAGTCCTGTACTATCAACATAGACCCTACAGTAACTATGCAATGCGACACATGTCCTGGAAGGCGTCCTTTGGCATGCTGTTCAAAAGGCTCATCACGTTGCGTTCGGTCAATAAAGTCAGAACGGTCGACCTGGCAACATTGGCGAAACACAACGCAACGTGTAAGACCTGTCTGACACAGAGCGTGTTTAGAAGGATGAATTTATGCAACCTACCATGCACACCTGTTCGACGGGTGGCAGTGAGAAGGGTGAATGTTCTGAGGAATGGAATGGCTCTGAAAACCATCGTCACGGGCAACGAGATCTGGTGTCTGAGGTACGACCCCGAAGTCAAGTGTCAAAGTATGGAGTGGCGGGGTCCAGGTCCAGGGTCACCGAATAGTACTGTAGGGACATCCAACGTAATGTGACGACCCAACTGAAGGTTATCCGTAAAGAGTTTCCAGGACTTGTACAGACGGGGATTACTTCGAAGAGCAGTAACTGCTGTTTCAGGTAATATAGACCCATTCACCGAACATACAGGTTGTATATTGTTGCGGGCTATTGAAGGAGAAAAGAAGAAGAAAACTAAGGGATGAAATGCTTCACTCGTCAAGCGAGCATCATCAGATCCTAAATTGGCGTGGACAGTTTTAACATGGATATGTATTTTAGCTGTGCATCTATCTGGGATTAGCGTGAACGTTTCCCCTAGACCAGACAAGGAAGCATTACATAGCTTACAGTGAATGTTGCCTTGATAACCTTTGGGATTATGGTGTGTGTAGTCTATCGATGAAGAAGATAAAACATAATCTAGGATTATGGATAAGAAAGCTATTTTAGAAAGGCATCATCCCGCAATATAATTCCAAGAATGCCGGAGGGTTGAGGGATTGAACACAGGTGTGTGATCCAACAGCTCTACTAATGACAATGGTCATAGTAATTACACAGCTTGTCTGTCAGAGTTCTCCAATATTACAGTTGGATTTTTTTGCAGCTATCCACTTAAATCGATAAGCTACTACCAGATACGATCAGCAATCTTGTTTCTCATTCACTTAACATTGACTATTAGAGTTGTGGTTAATATTAAAAACACAATTAACAGACATACTTTACTATCATTCCAAAGGGATGATGACGATGATGAAGTTGATGATAATTATTGTTGTTGTAAGAGGCCTAACATCTAGGTTATCGGCCCCTAATGGTTTGGGTGATGGCGAAAGATGAAAATGTAATGTAAACTATAACTAATACTAACTACAGACTTACATACTAGAAGAAGAAATGGTAAACAAATAAAGGATAAGGCAAATAAAGGACAGGAAGAAAAGAAATGCCCTCAACCCTCGAAGAATGAGGATTGGGGAACTTGGAAGGAAGGAGAGCGATGAAAGGCAGATAGGAAAGGGGAAAAAGGAGAGGGTCCTATCCAGATGCAGTGGAAAAAAGGGGGGAAAGGACCCAGCTCAGGAATACACCTGGGTCACCAACTCCCGAACCCAACAGCCGTGAGCCCCTGAGGGTGTAGCACTATCCAGGGTGCACCAGAAGTGGTGGGGCTACACACACTCTGTCTCCTTGAGAGCCTTGAGCAGAAGGTAGGAGATACTGTGAGCCCCTGAGGGTGTAGCAATACCCAGGGTGCACCATAAGTGGTGGAGCTACACACACCCTGCCTCCTTGAGGGCCTTGAGCAGAAGGTAGGAGATACTGTGAGCCCCTGAGGGTGTAGCAATACCCAGGGTGCACCAGAATGGTGGGGCTACACACACCCTGTCTCCTTGAGGGCCTTGAGCAGAAGGTAGGAGATACTGTGAGCCCCTGAGGGTGTAGCAATACCCAGGGTGCACCAGAATGGTGGGGCTACAAACACCCTGCCTCCTCGAGGGCCTTGAGCAGAAGGCAGGAGATACTGTGAGCCCCTGAGGGTGTAGCAATATCTAGGGTGCACCAGAATGGTGGGGATACACACATCCTGCCTCCTCGAGGGCCTTGAGCAGAAGGCAGGAGATACTGTGAGCCCCTGAGGGCGTAGCACTATCCAGGGTGCACCAGAAGTGGTGGGGATACACACACCCTGCCTTCTTGAGGACCTTGAGCAGAAGGCAGGATATACTGTGAACCCCTGAGGGTGTAGCAATATCCAGGGTGCACCAGAATGGTGGGGATACACACACCCTGCCTCCTCGAGGGCCTTGAGCAGAAGGCAGGATATACTGTGAGCCCCTGAGGGTGTAGCAATATCCAGGGTGCACCAGAATGGTGGGGCTACACACACCCTGCCTCCTTGAAGGCCTTGAGCAGAAGGCAGGAGATACTGTGAGACCCTGAGGGCGTAGTAATATCCAGGGTGCACCAGAATGGTGGGGCTGCACACACCCTGCCTCCTTGAGGGCCTTGAGCAGAAGGCAGGAGATACTGTGAGCCCCTGAGGGCGTAGCACTATCCAGGGTGCACCAGAAGTGGTGGGGCTACACACACCCTGCCTCCTTGAGGGCCTTGAGCAGAAGGCAGGAGATACTGTGAGCCCCTGAGGGTGTAGCAATATCTAGGGTGCACCAGAATGGTGGGGATACACACACCCTGCCTCCTCGAGGGCCTTGAGCAGAAGGCAGGAGATACTGTAAGCCCCTGAGGGTGTAGCAATATCCAGGGTGCACCAGAAGTGGTGGGGCTACATACACCCTGCCTCCTTGAGGGCCTTGAGCAGAAGGCAGGAGATACTGTGAGCCCCTGAGGATGTAGCACTATCCAGGGTGCACCAGAAGTGGTGGGGCTACACACACCCCGCCTCCTTGAGGGTCTTGAGCAGAAGGCAGGAGATACTGTGAGTCCCTGAGGATGTAGGCAGGAGATACTGTGAGCCCCTGAGGGTGTAGCGCTATCCAGGGTGCACCAGAAGTGGTGGGGCTACACACACCCTGCCTCGTTGAGGGCCTTGAGCAGAAGGCAGGAGATACTGTGAGCCCCTGAGGATGTAGCACTACCCAGGGTGCACCAGAAGTGGTGGGGCTACACAAACTCTGCCTCCTTGATGGCCTTGGGCAGAAGGCAGGAGATACTGTGAGCCCCTGAGGGTGTAGCACTATCCAGGGTGCACCAGAAGTGGTGGGGCTACACACACCCTGCCTCCTTGAGGGCCTTGAGCAGAAGGCAGGAGATAACAGGAAGAGAACAGAAGAGGTCTGACCCCTCGCAGAAGGAGGGGATCAGGAAAGATGAGACAAGGGCCAATTAAGGCGGGAAAGGAAAAGACTCCCTAGGCCTCGGATACCCTAATACCAATGGGGTCGGAAAGGTACAAGAGTTGACGAAGGGAGGTCGACAGGAAAGATAATAGGGGGGAGCCCGTCACAAGTAAGAGGAAGTAATGCCGGACTCAGCTGGGGTCCCATGGTCGCCAACCCATGTCCCACAAGGTGGGGATCCTAAGAAGGAATCAACAATTTACTAAGAAGGAAAGAGCAATGAAGGCGCAAATAATTCGAACTAAAGAGATAATATTATGTACACAGAAGCTAAATTTACTCCATATTGGATAGTTGTCGGACTACCATAAAACCACCCTTTGTGTTGCTTCATATGAATACTAGAGACATTGTGGTCATCTGTATCACGAACGAGGGTCGATCCAAATGTAAGTTTCATCGTGTGATTTCACTGTCCAGGTTGGATCTGTGACAGATGTTCAAATGCTTCGGTTTTGTTTTTCAAACTATTATTATTATTTTTATTATTATTATTGCTACTTAGGAAGCAAAATATCCAGTGATGGTAGGATATAAAAAGTAGGTTGGCTCAGGGAAGGAAAGCATATCTACAGCGGCTTCGGTGGCGTAGTGGGTAGCATGCTGAACTGCTTTTCCCTAGATCGCAGGTTCAAACCCGGACAAAGTGGTCGTATTTTTAAGAGCGTTAAAATCTTTCAGTGCACCTTCCTTCGGAGGGGAACATGTCATAAATGTATAGCATGTAAAACAACATACCATTACTATTGTCAATGTATAGCCAAATTTGTAGGTTATATACGGTTGGTTAGAAACGCTCTATCAAGTTCCAACGTTCGCCACTAGGTGTCATTGACAGTGGAATGTGGTAGCCAAACTTGAAATTGAACTTGCTGGGAGCCCACGGACCCTGCTATGGCCATTGGCTGCAATTCATGTATAATAAAGCGCTTCTACAGAAAAGGGATCTGTTGACATTGAATATAGATTTAGGTATTAGGAAGTCATTGTTGAAAGCCTTTGTCTGGAGCGTGGCGCGCTCTATGGAAGTGAAACTTGGACTCTTGGTGCAGCAGAAAAGAGGAGAATTGAAGCGTTTGAAATGTGGTGTTACAGGAGAATGATGAAGATCAGATGGGTAGATAGGGTTACAAATGAAGAGGAATTAAGACGAGTGGGAGAGGAGAGATGTTTCTGGTGACTGCTTATGAAGAGGTTGGCACTCAGGTATAGCAAGGTTAGTTATGGAAGGAAGGGTCGAGGATAAGAACTGTAGGGGTAGACCAAGGTTTTTAATTTTTAATTAGAGTGCCATATCCCCTCCAGGGACTTAGGCGACCTGAATTAGAGCCCCTTAACTTCGTCATGGAATCACTAACCAGGCAACCCGAGCCAGAGTTTGCGTGTGGTAGGCTGGCCAGTTCCTTTCCACTCCTCCTCCTACCATAGCATCCGGCAGGTTCCCATTTTGCATCACGAGGCTGGGAGACCCCGTACCAGACCATACGAAGACTTTTAAATTCTTGGCAGAGCCGGGGATCGAACCCGGTACCTCGGGGGTGACAGCCAACAATGGTAGCCACTGCGCCACGAGGTAGACCAAGGTTAGAGTAAGTTAAACAGATTGTCTCAGTTAATAACAATAATAATAATAATAATAATATCGTATGGCCTCGGGTGCCTGGTGCAAGCTTTGTTAATTGACACCCAGAAGGCAGTTTGCATGTCGAATTTCGTCGTTCCTTTGAACGCTATGAAAGTCAAGGAGGTTAGATATCTAAGCTCCTTGAACACTACAGCGCTTTCCAGTAGAAAATGGAGGAACTTCGTGTTGGCGGAAAATCCCGAGATTAATTTTGCCATTGAACACGGCCTACTGAATTCAAATGGGTTATTTAACATGCCAACAACGTATGATATGCGTGTCGTATTTTTGCCGCCTTTCAAAAATCACTTACCACGGCCAGGAGCGAACCTGCAATCTTGGGGTTAGTAGTCCGACACGATAACCACTCACCCACCGTGGCAAGCATTGTCTCAGATGTAAGGTGTGGCAGGTATGTAGAGATGAAACGATTAGCTCAGGACAGGGAATTATGGAGAGATGCATCAAACCAGTCAGAAGACTGAAGACTCAAACAATCTACGCCCACATTGGAGCACTATAATCAAAGTCTTCAGAAAACAAATACACTCAACTTCTTTCTTTCCCGGAATTTCTTCATCCTACTTCTGCAGATATAACATATAGTGAAATTTTGAGTTTTAGTCTTGTGTATTTGATATTCAGAATTCGGTGTATGTCCAATTTGTTGCTTAGTAATTTTCAATTCATCCAAATCCATTTGTATTTCTTTAAACCATGTGTTTTATTTTATTTTACTGTTCCAAAGTAAACCAACAAGTTGTTTTAGGAGTCTAGTGTGCGGTAAACGGGATGTGTGTCTAAGAAATGCATTCCTTCCTTTTCGCATCGTATCAATGATGGGCTCACTTTCCTTGTCAAGTACTGAATTAGGGATCAGCCTCCACTGGCCATTAATTTGGTGCTTTTCTTTAATAGTTATCCGAAGAATTCTTCTATCAACCTTCTGTAATTTATCAGTTTAGGGTACAGGGGAAAAACGATGAATGTCACAAAATTTCAAACGTTGAGATTTCTTGTTGTTAATGATTGTACTGTTCCCTATTAACATTCAAGAGCCTAAAACTGGTTAAAAATTCCTCTCGGCATGCCGGAAGGCGGAGGTAGATTTCACCGGGCAAACTAGGGGATAGGCTATAATAGGCAAAATATGCAGGTTTTCGTAGAAGGATCAGACCTCATTTGTTGCGAGAAAGTATTTTACAATGTAATTGGAGCTCAATTCACTTTTCTTTCGTCTAACTATGCATAATTTTAACATTTTATTGTGTTAGGGGGACGGTAACCATCTTGTCATTTGGGGTCCATTTTTTTTATTTGTGGTCACACCGTCCTTATGCAAGGTTTGGAACTGATGTGTAACTATCTAACAGTCTGTTACTTCTTCACGTCAAATTTTATCTCCCGCAGAGATTTTGGTTGGTTCCTCAGTTTAGGGACTGCGACAACGCGGTCATGTAACCCCGTGTACTTAGGGTGTGTGTAGAATCTGTCTGATAAACGGTGTTAATTGTGATGGCTGTATTAGTCTGTAATTCAGGTAAGGACTGCAGACGGTCAATTTCAAGTAGTAGTTCCTAATGTTGCTACCAGATACTACCATCAACGACACTTAGCTGTGAACTTGGGTACTAGATGCCACCGCAACCAGTAACTTGCAACGAACGCTGGACTTCCCCTCTGAAGGAAAGCATACTGAGGGATTTTCAGCACTCTTTGAAAATCCGACGACTTCGGTCGGCGACCTTGGGCATAGAAGTTCAGCATGCTACCAGTTACGTCACCGAAGCCGCTTCACACTTAGTCAGATGGAAATCTGAATCAGATCTCGTGCAAGTGCGTTGTCATGGCAACGTCTGATGGCTCATCCCTCATCAATTTAGTAGTGTTGCCATGGCAACCTCTGATAGCTCTTGGCATGTTCTTATAATTCCGAAATCATTTTTCTCATCCCTTGGCGTAATGGTGGGTCATATCAAAAATTCTTTCAGTCAAACGTTTTAGGCAATTATTAGGGGAATATTGTCAATTTTGTACGGTTTTGATATTGTGCCTATTAAGAGAGATATGATTAATGTTTCCCGAAAAACCCACTTTTTCCCACCCCATTGTCCAATGGTTGGTGCTATAAAAAACTTTTTAAACATATATTTTTGGAACTTATCCGACACATAATATGAACTTTAAAGGGATTCGATATTTCACATATTAAGAGAGTTATAGTGATATTTCACTTTTTCGAAAAAAGCCACCCATTTTTACCCCCTTCGACCGATTTTGCCCATTACCGACCTCGACCGAGATTTTATAGGGATACATATTATGTAAAAAATTCAAAGTGATTGGTGCAAAATTACGGCAGTTATCGTGTCCACAAGAAACTGATATATTGAACCCATGTACCATTGGCTCAAAAGGGGTCGAATCCATGTATTTGGGGAAGGAATGAAAGAAACATACAGTTTCTAATGTAACATAGAGAAATATCAAGCCAGGATTCTAGCCTAACGTTGTGCAAGCGGCGAGGACCAGGTGTTCAGGAGATGAGATCACGCCTCTTGACATTCAGAAGGAGCCAGTCATGGATATTAATAGAACGAGTGGAAAATTTTTACTGTAAGACAAGGAAGCGTGACTCGGAAATCCAGCTTAGCTTGCAGGAAAACGGCAACACCGCCGATGTGCCAGAAGAGGAATAATTAAATTTAACCCATTTACAGGAATGAAAATAAGTAAATAATCACTGGACTGTGAATCATTTTGGATTAGAGATTTTTGTGTAAAGAAAAACCTTGTAATAATTGCACAGAAAAAAACTGCAAACGCAGTATACGTCATTGGGGATTCACTGATACCAGAGGAGTGGGGAATATTAAAAAAGAACAGCAACACCCACGCAGCTGAAGACTACCAATTAATTAATATCTCCGAATTGCACGATCGATTCTTATGCGCAATGAGATCATTTGACGTTGAGAAGACGAGCTTTCTGGAGATATAATTTTTATAATTGTACGACAATTAGTTCAAAAGTTGGTTACGAAAAGGACTAGGATTTTATCTTTTTGTGACTAAAAAGTATAAAACTCCTGGCCTCACCAAGCCAAACATGCAGTTTCCGATAGCCCAGGAGGGCGTCACTTTGCATCAGTACATGCAGTATTCCGAGAGCCTAGGAGGGCGTTACTCTGCATCATCAGACATCGAATTCAGATAGTCCGTGTGGGGCGTCACGCTGAAACACACCGAAGACAGTATACCAGCTTTCCTTGAGGGGAAAAACGCTGTATCACACCGAATGAAGAATATCCGATAGCCACGGGCGTCGCGTTGTCAATAATTTACGTACCTCCGTAAGGAGTTGTAAAGAAGTAAAAGTACAGTATCGCCGTGTTGAAAAATTAGGAAAATCCTAGTTACAGGATTTAGGTCCGACAGTATAAAAGTTTACAGTGAAAAGTTCGTAAAATATAGTCAGAGCAGGCTGCGAACGTAGGACTCAAGGCGATAGGTCTTTAAGTAAACGACCAAAAGTATCATAGCGTACGGAAGTACCGTAACAGAGAGATAAACAGTTTATCTAATTTAAAGAACCCGAGCAGGGACAGAGAAATAAGGTTCGTAAGTATTCTCGAAGATTATAAGTACTAGAACCGAAGGAGCAAAGGAGAAGACAGGAAACTATAGACATTCGTTTCAAGAAAGTAGACGAACTATTCAAAAGCACTAAGACGCAAGAAGTATTAGTTGCTAAAAATCCATAGGTCACCGATAAATTATCAAGGGGACCGTGAACAGAACAGACTTTCGTTAAGATCAATAAACAGAATCTAAAAGGGGAGCCGTTCGTGTCAGAGGAATAGCAGATCGTCCAGAACGGGATTCGAAGGAGTGCTATTGCAGGAAGGAAGTAGATGATTCGAGACTTTCACATTCAGAGAGGATAGGAAGCCGACATTACTAAATTTCACCCTTGGAGACGGGAGATCAAGAGGTCACGTGTGATAGGCTTAAATAGCGGCCTAGTGATCAAAAATTGTGAAGTGTAAATATATCAAGATTTTAGTGTTAAAATAATATATTTTCAGTGTTTTATTGTGTGTTCTAAACGGATACACCAGTGTATTTAAAATGTTATTAGTGTTAAATGTATACGTGTTAAATATGTGTCAAGATATGTCTGTACATGCCATGAATTTGTACACGATGAAGTAAGTTAAAAAGTGGGCCAAAAATGACACATCGCACGAGGAGAAGGGTCAAAAAACGACCTTAAACATGTGAGTAAAGATTTTCATTATGTTTTGGTGTC
This sequence comes from Meconema thalassinum, assembly GCA_946902985.2. Lineage (NCBI taxonomy): Eukaryota > Metazoa > Arthropoda > Insecta > Orthoptera > Tettigoniidae > Meconema > Meconema thalassinum. The sequence continues at coordinate 344,634,608 of OX336395.1, forward strand.
GGGAAATGATTGTGTACAAATCCACCGGAGTTTTTGAGTAAAAGGGATGTTTCTAAATAACTAAATACAGAATAAGAACGCGGTCTGAACAAAAATAGAATTTTGAGAAATTATAAATAATTATTTGAAAGAATAAATCCTGTAGAGGAAATGTATGAATAAAATGTCAGTGTATTTGACGAAGTTATAAGAGCAAGCGTAATAATAATAATTATCATGAAAGATATTTAAATAAAGGTAAATTTGAGTTATTTGAAAGAAATAGCTATTGAGCTTTTGTAAGGAATGAAGATATAATATGAATAATAATAATAATAACAAGGTAAGGAAATATAAATGAAGATCAAATTGAATGATATGAACATAAGAGCGTTGGAGCCTTAATAAAAAGTATAAGACATGATATTAACGCATGTTATTAAAATAGAGCAATTATTGTCAAAGGAAAAGATTAATATAAAAAAAAATTGAGATATGTATCAATTGTTAATATGGAATTTATCAGTTCTTTGGAAGACGATAGGCTTAAAAATAATGTATAGCGCAACGGAACGCAATTAAAATAAAATGTCACGCTAGGAACGCGTAAAAGTTAAAGTACTTGGTAAATTACTTATGAGCGGTAGTTGACTGCTGTGAATTGAGATATGTTGTAAGTCCTCTAATTGTGACGTAGATCACGAGGCCATGTGTGTGTTATTATGTAAAAGGGAGCAAATGTATGGTATTATTGAGCGTAGATCATGTAGGCCACGGCCGACTTTAAATCGTATTTTGTATAAGTCCTCCAATATGGGAATGGTTCCCGAGGCATGTTAAGAGATTCGAACTTAGAATCCTCTTGTTGTTAAAGCCCCTAATTATTCATCGTAGAATGTGTATTACTCTTCCCAATCAATGAGGACCCTTTATAATTAATAAATGCCAAGGTTACGAAAGTGGTTTATGAGCCCAATAATATTGTTGAAAGAAAATAAGTGAAGTAAAAGCCAGGTCTCCCCAAAGAACTGAAAATGAAAGGAAGGTTTGTTTAAAAGCTTTGAAGAGAGCTCCACCCGCAAACTAAACGGGAAGTTTCCCGCACAGTCATAAATCACGCTCAAGTATTACGGTCAGACCCTAGGAGCAGGAGGGGTGGCTGAAGGCCGTCTTGTAAGAAGTAATGAATACACCGTGAGTGTTTAAAGTTGTTAATGACCCGGGAATTGAACCGAGGTCCTTGTAGATGAAATTATCGCTTGCCAGTTCAGATCGTAGTTTTCTTATGTGATAATGGTCTTATAAGACAAATAAAATAAATAACAATCCCTATTGTAATGTCGTATGGAAGTAGGATTTCCACGAGTTAAATGAAGGTAACTAGGTTCCGGGAGTAATCATAGTTTTTGACTTTGTCAAGTAATCTTTATAACTCTGGAGTACACAAGTATTTTCCCGATCACTGTGATGAATTTGTAAAGCTTGAGAGAGATAGTAAATGCTGAAAACATGTGAAGTGCCCAAATATTGAAGTAAATAATTAACGTGTAATTTTAAATGTAATTATATATTTGTTTTGATGATAAGAAAAGATAAAAATAGTTTTTGAGGTGTACAAAGGAATGACACCATTATTATTGGAAAATATCGAGCCAAAGGAGCTCGTAGTTATATGGAACTTTAAGATAGATACTTTATGGAAGTAAAAATAATTATGAATTGCTGGTTTTAAAGGAAATCATGTGTTTTAATACAATATTTGTTTTATTCTTATATTATTCCTTGTTCACTTGGAACAAGTAGAAGATTATTGGTCAGTAATTTATTTGTTTTATTGTTTGTAGCGCCATAATTTTGGTTAATTAAATGTTTTAAAATAGGAGTTGATTTTGTTGTTATTTTTGCAAGTGTATCCTCTATTTAATCCAAAATGTGTAAGTCACAGAGTGGGAGAACATACTACAACCCCGAAAATCCCGAATTGAGCAATGCTGGCATACTGTGATTTGCATGTTTCTTGCTAAAAGGGCACATGGGGGTTTAGAAATAATGTGCTTGGATTAATAACTAGAGGAACACTAAAGACGGTCATTTCATGTAAAGTAAAGTAATGATAGGAATAGCTACAACGTATAATGTTAGCTGACCGCATGGGTCGCTAGAAACTCACACCGAGCAGCCCTGGATTTAAACAACCCCCTACCGAACATTTCATGGCGCCCAGTACGCAGGGCTGAGTTTTCCTAGGGAAAACCCGAGTTTTTCTCGAAAAATCAAAATTTTCATTTTTGAAAAAAAAAATGGTTTTTCGAAATTTTGAATTTTAAACACTTCCATAAAGATTCTGAGTTTGAATAAAGAGATCAAAAGGGTACGTTGTAGTAAAAACCCGTACCAAAGTAAAAATTTTGAAGAAATTGGGACACAAAGGTTCAGATTACTATCTCTCAAGCATGTTGTAGCGATGTGGCATGAGTAGCCCACTGTATTCTAATAAGATGGTTTTGAGTGAGGAATTGCAAGGGCTTTTGGAGGCTATAAAAGCCGATAGTAATGAGAAGTTGGAAGCTATCAAAGCCGATAGCAAAGAAAAGTTGGAGGCCATAAACAATACATTGGGCCTCCAAAAGGATGAAAATAAAAAAGAGTTTGAATCCATAAATGAGAATTTGAATAAGTTGGACAGCCAACAGGAGAAAAATAACCAAAAGTTAGGATCCATGAATCAAAGTTTAGAGTCACTAAAAACAAATAGTGATAGCATGGGGACTAAATTAGAAGCTATCGAAGTTAAAAGTGATAACATGGGAACTAAATTAGAAGCTATCGAAGCCGACTGTATAAATATGAATAAGGAACTGAAGGCCGAGATAGAAAAGATGAAAACGGAAAATGGGAAAACCATTAAAGAACAGTTGGAAGTGATAAAAATGAGACGTTAGAGTCTATAAAAGCCGACAGTAAAGAAAACAATGGAGTACTGAAGGCTGAAATAGAAGGGACAATGAATACCAAATTTCAAGGTTTTGACACTGAGTTTGGGAAGAAGTTAAATGATTTTAAAGGGGAAATCACAAGTAAAATTGAAAAGGAAAAGGGGGCACTTCAGTCAGGATTGCAAGCCCAAATAGATACCTTGAATAAAAATATGGTAAAATCCCAAAATAAGTGTCAATAAAATTTTGAAAATTTAGAAGGTAATTTTGGTTCTATAGAAACTAAATTAAATAGCATGGAAAAAGCATGTAAAGAGAATGTAGACGGATGTAAAAATGAACTTGTAACCCGGATCCAAGGTGTGCAGGAAAAACTAGAAGATCAGATAAAATCTAACATGAAGATTTGTGAAAGTTCCCGGGGAGAGATAAAAGAAAGTTTTAAGATATTAGGAGACAAATTTGAAGGGGTAAAGAACCAAGTAGAAATACTCGAGGGAAAGGCCGATGGAGTTCAGAATGAAGTAACTGAGATAAAAAAACAGAATCACAAAGATGTACAGGGTATGAAAGAGCAGATTGATCTTTTTACTAGGCAGGTAGATGATAACTGGAGGACGTACGAAGCGGAAATAAATAAAAATTTAAGTAAATACGGAGAGCATCTCCAGATAGAAAGAAAACAACGAAATGAAGAAAATAAGGAAAATACCCATAAGATAGATGAAATAAGTAAGGGTATTAATGAGGTTCAGGAAACAATCGGAACATTAAAGGTCCATGTAGGAAAAACCAATACTGAAGTAAATCAGGTCCAAGACCACTTGAGGAGATTGTATAAGAGTCAAGGGAAAACTGAGGAAAAGCTGGAAGGAATTAAGGGAGAGATGGAGAAAAAGATAAAGGAAATACGAGAAGACCTAGATACCAGAGGTGACGTTAAACCAGAAATTATAACAGAACAGGTCATGCTCATCAAGAAAGAGGTAGAAGAACACTTAAATGAAATCAGGAATAGCTTCAGGGACGACAAAAACCAACTCAAACGAGAACTGGAAACCAGTAAGAAAAATCAGGAAAGAATTCAAAATGAATTAGGATCCCGGTTGGAGAGGACTGAACATAAGAACAGTCAAATGGAAATCCAACTCATGGCTAATGAAGAAAGTGCCCGAAGGGAAAGGAAGTTAGAATTTGAGAATCAGGAGGAGTTTCCAAAGACAGGATGGGTAGATTCCCATGAACAAGGCACAGATACAGATAGGGACTTAGGACGGGAGAGCCCTTATAAGAACCCAGGATATCCGATGGCGATGTCAACTCCGTACATGAACCAGACAAATGGTCAGGTAATAAACATCATTAAGTCGAATGAGGACAGACCGGTAAAGTTTACGGGTAATAACATGTCAATTACTCCAAAATACTGGTTAAAGGAAGTCGCAGAGTACTTAAACGAAATGAAAGTTCCTCAGGATCGGAGACTGAGAGCTATTGAAAAGCTGTTGGCAGGTGATTGTCTCACCTGGTTCAGAAGCTTCAGGTACACCTTTGATACGGTGGAAGGGTTTAGAGAAGCATTTTTAAAACGATATTGGGCAGCAGACGTCCAAGAAAATTTGAGGCAAGATCTGTACTCTAGGAAGTACAGTACAAATGCACCAACTAAGTACTCAGAATTTTTCACCGCTCAGCTGTGTAAATTCCGGGAACTTGACATTGCTCCAGCGGAGAACGACCTGTGTGCCGCCATTGCAAGACAACTTCCATATGAGATTCAGAGGCTGTTAATCTCATCCAAAGCCAGAAGTGCTGTGGAAGTGGAGAGTGTATTACGTCAATTAGATATGACGACTTCGCACGTTACTCCCAGGCATCAAAGACAGACTGAACAGGTACACATGTCTAGCAGTAAGGAAACCAGAGAAAAACCATTGACCAGAAATCAGTCCACTAGCACTGATACTCAAGGACTAGGTCGAGAGTATGGGCACCAAGAACCTAGAGGAATACAGCCATATTACAGAGGAGGATATCGAGGAAGAAATCCTAGGAATACGGGTTATAGGCAACAAGAGAGCCGACCCTATAACAATAACCATCAGAGGCAAGAAAACAGAAAGAAATGGGAGAATTATCCCAGAAGGAACGTAAGGCCAGAGGATAGGGCTGATGAATATCGGGCCGAAATAGAAGAGAGGTATCAGGAAAGTCTTCGTTATATGAACGAACGACCAGACGAACCTGAAAGACAAAAAGTCCGTTGGAGTGAGGCAATCAAGAATCGGAAATCACCCGACCGACTAGATGGAGCTCAAAGCTTGGAACTACAAGCTCAATTAAAGAATGAGGGGAAGGGAAGCCCTCAGGATTAAAAAAAAAACTTCAAATTTAAATCGTCAAAGGTGGAAACATACCAGGAGCTGGGAGGAGGTAGAAATTGTGAATTGGATAGCAAGACCAGATGAGCTAATTAACGAGGATGTGGAAGGAATTCCACCTATTAAAAGAGAATTACCCATAATTATGCTAAGGATCGAAGGATTACTGGTTAGGGCATTAATTGATACCGGATCCACAATAAGTTTAATTACGCAAACCCTTCTAAATGAATTGGAAACAATAGGCCGAGTATTAAAGATTCCCACATCAAGTGTAAAGATTAAGGGGATAATCCCTGAAAAATCTTTAACATGCAAATTTCAGGTATACATCGATCTGATTATGGGTAACGCTGAAATTTTGCAATGCTTTTTGCTGGTAAATCAATTACCGTATAATGTCATATTAGGTATTGATTTTATCCGTGAGAACAAGGTCATCATAGACCTAGCGCAAAATTGCATTAGAATTCAAAGAGAGGATGTGGATGAACAAAACATTAACCTACAGGAACAGGATGCGAAAATAGGAGAACAGGTATGGCATGTGGAAGAAGTAACGGAGGAAGGTTATAAGGACATAGAAAATATATTTGAAGTCCTCAACATAGAACTCGAAGATAATTTGGAAACTGAGTTCGAGACCAACCTGTCGGGAAAAGTAGAGGAAGCTAAAGTTAACCTCGAAAATAAGGAACAATTAAATAAATTATTATTAAATTTTAGGGACGTATTTGATTCCAAGCCAGGGAAGATTGAAAATTTTAAATACGCGTTCCAAGTCAATGATTGGGCACCGTTCAGACAAAAACCATACCCGGTTGCGGAAAAACATTACCCACAAACGAAGAAAACACTGCAGGAGATGATGAATGCAGGTGTTATAGAAAAGATGGCGACACCATATGTTAGTCCATTAGTGATTGTGAGTAAACCAGATGGCTCAGTAAGGGTGTGTTTAGATGCCAGGAATTTAAATGCAAAAATACTGAGGAAATTCAAAGGCAAGAAGATTTTTACAAATATTGACATGACTTCTTCGTATCATCATCTCGAACTGGAAGAGAAAACCAGCTTGTTGACTGGATTTCAGTTCGACCAACAAACATATTGTTTCAGGAGATGTCCGTTTGGATTAAAGACCGCAGGATCTGCCTTAATAAGAGCGCTTGATCGAAATCTGTCAGAGGAAGTGAAAGATTGCACTATCCGTTATGCGGATGATATTTTGCTTACCTCGGAGAACATTGAGGAACATTTAGAGAAGTTGAAGAAATTATTGGAAGACTTAAGAAGGGCTAATTTTAAAATCAATTTAAAGAAGTCAAATTTTTGTCAAAGACAAGTAACATTTTTAGGGCATGTGATTGATAAGGATGGTGTTAAACCAAATCCATGCAAATTAGAATCGATAAGAGATTTTCCAAGGCTTTTGAAGGTGAAGAACGTTCGCCAGTTTTTGGGATTGATTGGATTTTTCTCAGGACATTGTCCATCATACACAAAGACTGTTGCACCACTACAGGACCTTCTGAAGAAGGGGGGCAAGTGGAAATGGACGGAGGAAACAGAAAAAGCATTTGTGGAGGCCAAGGAAATGCTCTTAAACTATGTGAAGCTAGGATATCCTGATTTTAATCAGAGATTTATCATTCAAACAGACGCATCCCAGATTGGAATAGGGGCAATGCTGTATCAGGAAAACCCGGAGAACCCTGATAAGAAAAACTATCTAGCTTTCACAAGTCGGAGACTGAAACCACACGAGAAAAATTATACGATCAGCGAAGTCGAGCTGTTAGCGATATTGCACGCGCTGCAATATTGGCGAAAGATCGTATATGGGTTTCAGGTCACCTTAAGGACGGATCATAAAGCCTTAACCTTTTTGATGAAGACTGATCTATCCAGTCAAAGGTTGATGCGTTGGGCTTTATACATTCAACAGTTTGATGTAAAGATTGAATACTGCCCAGGAAAAGAAAATATAGTTCCAGACTATTTAAGTAGACAGCCAGAGTCCACGGAAGAGGAAGTAATGGCTATTGATTTGGAAGACAGGGATCAGCGTACTCTAAATGAGTTAAGAAGCATTAGTCAACGGCAACGTGAGGATCCATGGATGAACATGCTCATATCTTTCCTTGAGGGAAGTTTGATAAGGGGAACACCGGCGTACACGGAAGCTAATAAGATAGCTCAAGATTACACTTTTTATAATGGATTATTATATAAGTTTGTGGACTCTGACCATACACGATTAAGGATTGTTGTACCTGCAATTTTGCAAAGGAAAATAGTATGGTTAGCCCATAGATCATTCGGACATATGGGAGTCGACAAAACAGTCTCGATGCTGAAAGACGCATTTGTATGGCCGAGACTGAGAGAAACTGTAAGGGACACGCTGAAGACATGTGATCTATGTCAAAGGATCAAACCAAATGCATTTCTGATGAGACAAAAGCATATACCATTGTTGCCCGAGAGGCCAGGTCAAATCATCTCTATTGATAATTTCGGACCTTTGCCCAAGGCAAGAAGAGGAAATCGACACATAATGGTGGCTATGGATGTCTTCACTAAAATGGTTGTCCTTGCTCCCATACAGAAGACTAGTACCAAACAGGTGTTAAAACGACTCAAAGAAAAAGTGATACCGATTCTGGGAAAACCTGAGAATTTGTTGTCGGATCACGGTAGTTGTTTCACCAGTGTAGAGTTCAGACAAGAATTAGAAAGACTTGGAATACGTCAGATTTTGTCAAGTATTCGCCATCCTGAGGCATATCCAGTAGAAAGAGTGATGAGGGAGACGGCCAAGTATTGTAGAATATACTGTGCCGAAGAAAATTGGAAGTGGATAGATATCTTGGATATTATCGAGTTTTGTATAAACAATACAATCAATGAATCTACGGGAGAGATACCAATAACGTTACATCGGAATGAGCAACCAGAGAGACCTTGGAGTCTGGTAATTCCTAGGCCAGCAGACGCTCAGCCTGGAAGAGATGTACGTATTAGAAGATCCTTTGAGCATCTAAAAGCTCAAGCCGACAGGAGGCAAAGAAGAAATAGGCACAAGAGGTATCATCGGCCACTAGTAGCAGGGGAAATGGTGTTAGTAAAAAGACCAGCCATTTCGGATCCAGGGAACCGCGTGTACAAAAAGTTTCAGAAAATGTACCACGGACCGTATCAAATAATAAGAGATTTGAGAAATAATGCCTATAGAATTCGGCACTGTGAAACGAATCACGAAGTGACCATGAATTCAGCGAATTTTAAAGTATATTACCCTCCCGAAGACTTCGATGAAGCCAATGAACAAGCCCTGGTTATGGAACAATTTAGAGATGAATCCACTTTTGATAGAAACGAGAATGAGATAGAAAAAGGAAACAGAGCTCAAACATTCGAGTGCGAATGCGAATTGGAAAAATTGTATTGGGAAATAAAAGAAATAATTAATTTGGTTGAAGAAGAAAATTTCAATTTAAGAAAGGAGAATGATGAAATAAGGAAACGGGTAGGGATAGACCACACCCGTAAAGAAGAATGAGGTTCTTGAGACTTGAAGTCCAGACAAATAAAAGGAAAAGGAAAGAAAGGGTAGGGACAGAGCGTACCCAACCTACACAATTACCGGATACGACTTTAAAGAAATAAAAGAAACAGAAGGTACGGATAACGTTATGATGGCTTCGACGAATAAAGAAAAATAAGATTTTTATGAAAAATTGAAATAAATTTCCTCAAAATTTTTCGAAAATTTATTTACCTAAGGAGGGGAGAGATGAACCCATGTACCATTGGCTCAAAAGGGGTCGAATCCATGTATTTGGGGAAGGAATGAAAGAAACATACAGTTTCTAATGTAACATAGAGAAATATCAAGCCAGGATTCTAGCCTAACGTTGTGCAAGCGGCGAGGACCAGGTGTTCAGGAGATGAGATCACGCCTCTTGACATTCAGAAGGAGCCAGTCATGGATATTAATAGAACGAGTGGAAAATTTTTACTGTAAGACAAGGAAGCGTGACTCGGAAATCCAGCTTAGCTTGCAGGAAAACGGCAACACCGCCGATGTGCCAGAAGAGGAATAATTAAATTTAACCCATTTACAGGAATGAAAATAAGTAAATAATCACTGGACTGTGAATCATTTTGGATTAGAGATTTTTGTGTAAAGAAAAACCTTGTAATAATTGCACAGAAAAAACTGCAAACGCAGTATACGTCATTGGGGATTCACTGATACCAGAGGAGTGGGGAATATTAAAAAAGAACAGCAACACCCACGCAGCTGAAGACTACCAATTAATTAATATCTCCGAATTGCACGATCGATTCTTATGCGCAATGAGATCATTTGACGTTGAGAAGACGAGTTTTCTGGAGATATAATTTTTATAATTGTACGACAATTAGTTCAAAAGTTGGTTACGAAAAGGACTAGGATTTTATCTTTTTGTGACTAAAAAGTATAAAACTCCTGGCCTCACCAAGCCAAACATGCAGTTTCCGATAGCCCAGGAGGGCGTCACTTTGCATCAGTACATGCAGTATTCCGAGAGCCTAGGAGGGCGTTACTCTGCATCATCAGACATCGAATTCAGATAGTCCGTGTGGGGCGTCACGCTGAAACACACCGAAGACAGTATACCAGCTTTCCTTGAGGGGAAAAACGCTGTATCACACCGAATGAAGAATATCCGATAGCCACGGGCGTCGCGTTATCAATAATTTACGTACCTCCGTAAGGAGTTGTAAAGAAGTAAAAGTACAGTATCGCCGTGTTGAAAAATTAGGAAAATCCTAGTTACAGGATTTAGGTCCGACAGTATAAAAGTTTACAGTGAAAAGTTCGTAAAATATAGTCAGAGCAGGCTGCGAACGTAGGACTCAAGGCGATAGGTCTTTAAGTAAACGACCAAAAGTATCATAGCGTACGGAAGTACCGTAACAGAGAGATAAACAGTTTATCTAATTTAAAGAACCCGAGCAGGGACAGAGAAATAAGGTTCGTAAGTATTCTCGAAGATTAGAAGTACTAGAACCGAAGGAGCAAAGGAGAAGACAGGAAACTATAGACATTCGTTTCAAGAAAGTAGACGAACTATTCAAAAGCACTAAGACGCAAGAAGTATTAGTTGCTAAAAATCCATAGGTCACCGATAAATTATCAAGGGGACCGTGAACAAAACAGACTTTCGTTAAGATCAATAAACAGAATCTAAAAGGGGAGCCGTTCGTGTCAGAGGAATAGCAGATCGTCCAGAACGGGATTCGAAGGAGTGCTATTGCAGGAAGGAAGTAGATGATTCGAGACTTTCACATTCAGAGAGGATAGGAAGCCGACATTACTAAATTTCACCCTTGGAGACGGGAGATCAAGAGGTCACGTGTGATAGGCTTAAATAGCGGCCTAGTGATCAAAAATTGTGAAGTGTAAATATATCAAGATTTTAGTGTTAAAAATAATATATTTTCAGTGTTTTATTGTGTGTTCTAAACGGATACACCAGTGTATTTAAAATGTTATTAGTGTTAAATGTATACGTGTTAAATATGTGTCAAGATATGTCTGTACATGCCAGGAATTTGTACACGATGAAGTAAGTTAAAAAGTGGGCCAAAAATGACACATCGCACGAGGAGAAGGGTAAAAAAAACGACCTTAAACATGTGAGTAAAGATTTTCATTATGTTTTGGTGTCGGGAAATGATTGTGTACAAATCCACCGGAGTTTTTGAGTAAAAGGGATGTTTCTAAATAACTAAATACAGAATAAGAACGCGGTCTGAACAAAAATAGAATTTTGAGAAATTATAAATAATTATTTGAAAGAATAAATCCTGTAGAGGAAATGTATGAATAAAATGTCAGTGTATTTGACGAAGTTATAAGAGCAAGCGTAATAATAATAATTATCATGAAAGATATTTAAATAAAGGTAAATTTGAGTTATATGAAAGAAATAGCTTTTGAGCTTTTGTAAGGAATGAAGATATAATATGAATAATAATAATAATAATAACAAGGTAAGGAAATATAAATGAAGATCAAATTGAATTATATGAACATAAGAGCGTTGGAGCCATAATAAAAAGTATAAGACATGATATTAACGCATGTTATTAAAATAGAGCAATTATTGTCAAAGGAAAAGATTAATATAAAAATTGAGATATGTATCAATTGTTAATATGGAATTTATCAGTTCTTTGGAAGACGATAGGCTTAAAAATAATGTATAGCGCAACGGAGCGCAATTAAAATAAAATGTCACGCTAGGAACGCGTAAAAGTTAAAGTACTTGGTAAGTTACTTATGAGGGGTAGTTGACTGCTGTGAATTGAGATATGTTGTAAGTCCTCTAATTGTGACGTAGATCACGAGGCCATGTGTGTGTTATTATGTAAAAGGGAGCAAATGTATGGTATTATTGAGCGTAGGTCATGTAGGCCACGGCCGACTTTAAATCGTATTTTGTATAAGTCCTCCAATATGGGAATGGTTCCCGAGGCATGTTAAGAGATTCGAACTTAGAATCCTCTTGTTGTTAAAGCCCCTAATTATTCATCGTAGAATGTGTATTACTCTTCCCAATCAATGAGGACCCTTTATAATTAATAAATGCCAAGGTTACGAAAGTGGTTTATGAGCCCAATAATATTGTTGAAAGAAAATAAGTGAAGTAAAAGCCAGGTCTCCCCAAAGAACTGAAAATGAAAGGAAGGTTTGTTTAAAAGCTTTGAAGAGAGCTCCACCCGCAAACTAAACGGGAAGTTTCCCGCACAGTCATAAATCACGCTCAAGTATTACGGTCAGACCCTAGGAGCAGGAGGGGTGGCTGAAGGCCGTCTTATAAGAAGTAATGAATACACCGTGAGTGTTTAAAGTTGTTAATGACCCGGGAATTGAACCGAGGTCCTTGTAGATGAAATTATCGCTTGCCAGTTCAGATCGTAGTTTTCTTATGTGATAATGGTCTTATAAGACAAATAAAATAAATAACAATCCCTATTGTAATGTCGTATGGAAGTAGGATTTCCACGAGTTAAATGAAGGTAACTAGGTTCCGGGAGTAATCATAGTGTTTGACTTTGTCAAGTAATCTTTATAACTCTGGAGTACACAAGTATTTTCCCGATCACTGTGATGAATTTGTAAAGCTTGAGAGAGATAGTAAATGCTGAAAACATGTGAAGTGCCCAAATATTGAAGTAAATAATTAACGTGTAATTTTAAATGTAATTATATATTTGTTTTGATGATAAGAAAAGAAAAAAAAATAGTTTTTGAGGTGTACAAAGGAATGACACCATTATTATTGGAAAATATCGAGCCAAAGGAGCTCGTAGTTATATGGAACTTTAAGATAGATACTTTATGGAAGTAAAAATAATTATGAATTGCTGGTTTTAAAGGAAATCATGTGTTTTAATACAATATTTGTTTTATTCTTATATTATTCCTTGTTCACTTGGAACAAGTAGAAGATTATTGGTCAGTAATTTATTTGTTTTATTGTTTGTAGCGCCATAATTTTGGTTAATTAAATGTTTTAAAATAGGAGTTCATTTTGTTGTTATTTTTGCAAGTGTATCCTCTATTTAATCCAAAATGTGTAAGTCACAGAGTGGGAGAACATACTACAACCCCGAAAATCCCGAATTGAGCAATGCTGGCGTACTGTGATTTGCATGTTTCTTGCTAAAAGGGCACAATATATATATACAGTATATATATACTGTATATATTGATAGATACATATATACATAAATTATATATAAACTTTTGAACTGACGGTGGTTTTGGGGTCTGGGGGATGTGAAACGCGAAGATATGTCGAAATTTTCCGGAAGTCGAAACATGGTACCCATTACAATAGTTAGCTTTCTAATGAAATCTACCTAAAAACACTGAGAGTCACGATATAATAAGGCTTTGAAAATAACGTATACCGGGGAAAAACGATGAAGGTCCATGGCTTTCAAGGCAATAACGATGATAGTCCATTAAATCTCTATAAAACAGCAGCTTAATATTTCAGAATTATGTTGTACCTTTACTTAGTTGTGAAGTAGTTGTGATTAACAATAGTTTTGACTGGTGTGCATTCTTTAGGGAAAAATAGACATTCATCGCTTTTGAACTTTTTCTTTTGCCTGAAAATGGACATTCATCGTTTATGCACGTACAACTGTGCAGTTAAAGACAATAATATAAAATAATTTACCTTCAGGTATACATTGTTGGATGAATTGTTACATAATTTACAAACCTTTAGGCTATAATCCTTTCCGTACTACATACATTTCAGATAACTCTAAGCAATATTATAAGAGTTATAGGGGTTGAAAAACTCAAATTCATTTATCTCAACTTGAGATTCATGTGACATTCATCGTTTTTCCCCTCTACCCTTGAGTTGTTGATTGGGTGTTAAGTTTAAATAATGTTTCACTTGCATAAGTTGCTTCTGGCTTAATCATCTTCATCATCAGTGTAGTGCCCCCAGGGCAGCTCTCCAAGCAGACCTTCCTCTTTGTTGTTTAATACTTTGCGTCGACTGTCAACCATTTGGAATCTTCTCCGTCCGAATCATCTTCCTTCCATTGCATCAATAAGTAAACAATCTACTCTCATCCAATGACCCAGCCAATTTTGTTTCCTCGTCCTGATTAACGTTAATATATTTTTCTCCTCCTCAACTCTTCAGCTCATCTTCATTTCGTACTTTCTGTGCCCATTTTATCCCTTCCATTCTGCTCCATATCCACATCTCAAACGCCTTCTCTTTTACAATAATAGTACATTAAGCAACGAGTTTTATGTTCGACCCTGTCAGTAAACGGTATCATAAAGATGGTCATTATAACACTATTTTTCATTATGAAACAGTTTCTCCCACCAATCACAGCTCAAGAAACAGTTGTTTGACCAATCAGGTGAGGATAGCAACGCATCTGCGCTGAGTTCCACGGCCTTCTAATTTAAATTTCACTGCCTGGTCTAGTGTCATAGTGAGGTATTCCAGGAGACCATGGTTTCTCTGCGTCTCATGCGCTCTGTTCAGTACATAAAACTGGCGAAATCTCGACAGATATTATGAATATTTAAGTTCGAACATATAATAATTATCGTCGAACATAAACAGTCGTATGCAACTCACCTATACTGGTAATTAAGACACTCGTATGGAAATTATAAAACTCGCATACGCTCGTTTTATAAACATACTCGTGTCTTAATTATTGCCATTATAGGCTCGTTGCATAATGTACTATTATAATTTCCATACGAGTGTCTTAATTACCATTATAGACGAGTTGCATACGACTGTTTATGTTCGACGATAATTATTATAACTATTTTATGTTCGAACATAAATATTCATAAATATCTGTCGAGATTTCGCCAGTTTTATGTACTAAACAGAGCGCATGGGACGCAGAGAATACCATGGGCTCCTCGATTACCCTACTTTGACACTAGGCCAGGCAGTGAAATTTAAATTAGCAGGCCGTGGAACTCAGCGCATCTAATTATCTAATTGGTCAAACAACTGTTTCTTGAGCTCTGGTTGGTGGGAGAAACTGTATCATAATGAAAAATTGTACTATAATGAGCCTCATTATGATACCGTTTTCTGACATATAATAGTCAGGGTCGAACATAAAAAGTATTTCGCCATTCTCTTCCTCAGCCCTTAGTCCGTACCCCCACAAAGCAGCCTCCGTTTCTTATTCAATGCCTCCTCGGCAACTGCAATGCGTGTTTTCACCTCCTGTTTGCATATCATGTTTTCAGTTATTATGCATCCCAAGTATTTGAACGCACTTATTTGTTCTATTTCGTCTTGTCCTAACTTTAAAGCTGTCCTTACGTTTCTTGAACTTATCACCATACATTTAGTCTTATTACTGTATTATTAATTCTCATTCTGAATTTCTCACAGGTCGTATTTAGATCTTCCAACATTCCAATCATTACTCTTTCACTCTCTGACAATAACACCATATCATCAGCAAATCAAATGCATTCTATCCTCCTCTGCACTCCTCTCTTACCTTTCATACAATTCTAGATGATGAGCTCCAGATGCATATTATTATTATTAATAATAATAATTTTATTCGACAATAATATTAAAATAAAAGACGAATCGGAGCAGACATAAGCATGCAATTTAACCTAATGTAATTTGTCTATTTAATAAGGAATCTTATTAAACGTTTCCGAGAGAAATACCAGCAAATTACAGGCGGTGGAGATGAAGTTTTTAAGAACTATGATTCAGGAGACAAGGAGGGACAAAATAAAAAATGATGAGATACGCCATCTTGTTCAAGTAGAACAATCTCTGAATGAGATCTGTGTTGAAGCCAGGCTGAAATGGTTCGGTCATCTCAAAAGAATGGACACACGAAGAACAGCTAGAGTGTGGTTTGAGAAAGAACTGAAAGGCAAGAGACCAAGAGGTCGACCGAGGAAGAGATGGATCGACCAGGTTAGGAATTATCTTGCAGGGAGAGGTCTGGATTTGCAGCAGGTCGTGGATGGAGACATTCTTGGAGAGTCTCCATTCACCGCACCCGGGAAACTGGATCATGATGATGATGATTAAACGTTGCTCAAACCAGGTAATATCTTGTTACTGGTTATGAAGTTTATCAGTGGACTTCACCAAATCAATTCTCTCTTAAGAATTTACTAATTCCCCCCCCATATTTCTTCTTTATAGACAGACTAGAAGACAATCTCTGCCATTGCAAGTGTTGAAGTTATGCACTGCATAACCATTCTATTGGCAAGATATTATTTCAGCGCAGTGACTTTATTGGTCTTATTATTTTTAGCCTACTTTTCACATTTTGCATAAATGAGGAAAAAGTAAATGTGTGTCGTCTGTCTGTCTGTCTGGCTGTGTGTGTGTGTGTCCCTATCAACTCCGAAACGGCTGCAGCAATCGAAACCAAATTTGGTATGAGTAAAGATCTATACCTGAATATCTCAACGCCATATTTGATAATGATGTCAGTGCTACCAACTGCTGGAAAACCACAGTTGAAATTTGAGCTCTATGTTGGATATCTTAGAAGGTAGACTATGCATGGCAGCAATTCCAAAATTGGCACGCATATAGATAATACTATTTCAGTTTAATTTCCAGGAGGCTATACATGGCAGTGTTACCAAAATGATTCTAAGCCTGCTGATAGGTCCAATTTTCAAATGCATATAACTTCTACACCATCAATTGGATTTCAACCAAATTTCGTATGTACTGTGTACATAAACATATATGACTGAGCGTATTATTAAGAGCCAGCAGGGCTGCCAACTGTTAATAAATGCTCTCTCTATTTCTTTATCCCAATACCATTATATAAGAAAGTATGTAAGGTGAAAGCTCTAAACTATGCACACGTATATTACCTGACATTCTAGATTAATTTGGAGTAATTAATATACGTCAGTGCTACCAACATGATTGTAGGTCTGCTGATAGGACCAACTTTTAAATACATGTAACTTCCATACTAACAAATGGATTTAATATTTCAGATTATTTCTGACCAACACATGCATGACATTATTGCCAACATGATTTTACGCGCGCTGATTGATCCAATGTCTTACTGCACGTACCGTCCATGCTATCCATTGGACTTCGACAACATTTTGTATTCTGAGCCTTAAGAGATGGAACTAAGAATATATTCAGTCACCAGGGCTGCCTGACTGAAAGTAAGTAATGGTATCTTAAACCATTTTATAGTAATTAACGTATATAAGGTATATTTCAAACTAGAAATTTCAATATTACCAACTTAATTTCGTCATTATTGTATATAAGTCCACCATGTATCTTAAATTTTAAGAAAAGTAGGCTCTTAAGTTCGTTCTTGTTACATTGCTGGTGAAGTATTCCTGTTGCTTTGTGTTTCATTCGCATTTTAGACCACAGTCATAGATTGTCTCCTCGATGAGCACTTGTGAAGATTTAAACTAACCCTATTGAAAGTGTTCCAAGTTCATAAGACTTTTTACATCATTTTGTATTGCTTCAGGTGTTAAATTTTTCTATCTAACTTTATGGTGCACCATATAAGATATAGTTTTAAGGGACTTTTTAGAGTTACGCTAAACAATGATATTGTGTCTTATTCATTCATATCGGCTGATGAAGGGGCCAAAACAAATAACTAAGCCTCGAAACATGTCCCATTAATGACCACACAGTGATCATATTTAATAAAAGTATTGATCAGGCGGAACTTTCAACCTGTTTATACTAACAACTAGCAACCCGCCCCGGCTTCGCCCGGGAACCGTTATAAATGCATTACGTGAAAAGCCCCCCTTTATTTTTCGATGTCAGTGAACTACGCCAATATCCGTATTACGTCTCGGCATGTTGGGTTAAAATCACTGACTGGACTATTAATTATATTATCATGGAGATGGATGGGCAAAGAATTCTTGCCAGATGTAATTTAAGAATGGCGAGGTGCATGAAACACAAATCCCCCTTCCGTCCAATCTTAACTTGACTGTGTATTTTGCGAAACAAAAAACTCACAGGTGAAATGAAGAAAAGCCGAGTTGCACTTCCAGGGAAACTCCAAACACAACCACTCTTCTCTGAAGTCTTAACACAACACGACTCGACAGTTTGCTGCTGGCTCGCCCGCTAGCTAGGCTGTATCTGGGAGTGATAGTGGCTGATGACCTCCTAGTTCCGCCCCTTAAAAGAACAATAACTATCTAACTGGGGTGATAGGCTCGCCCTTAGCTAGCTTGTCAACTATCGCCTCAGGAATGGAATGGAGATTGTTGGAAGACATGAAAACATAAAAATACTTATAGTGGGCGATGTATAATATGTATAATATTATTATTATTATTATTATTATTATTATTATTATTATTATTGAAGATATAGATATGTTCTCGCGGACGTTTTGTTGTAGAACTTTTCATGATGAACAATTCTTACACTCATAGTATAGCCTATTGATATTTTTAACGGTTTGCCCAGCGTAAGCTTAAAAAGCGTACGGACACCAGATTATTTTCCAACCTTTTCAATGAAATCGTTACTGCTTGGCTTCCTTTGATCATAAATAAATTATTTTCTACAGAAACCTTCCTCGCGATATCCTTTACAGAATGATGAAAACCGCATCAAAATCCATCCAGAGATTCTCGAGATCACCCGTGACATCCAAGAATCGGGGACTTTGTTTCATTCTAAGTAGAGATTGTGTTAGACACCCAATAACATATTTTTAAAATAATTTTATTTTAACTGTGTAGTAGGGGTGGGAGTGCGACGGGGGGGGGGGGGGGGGAGGAAGGCGGGGGGGGGGGGGAGCTTGCTATTCCACCCTTAAAAAAAACAGGCACGTCATAAACCGAGAGGATTTGTTGGAGTTGAATTGAAGCCAAGTAGCGTAAGGTACTAGCATAGTAGGCCATTACACCTTACTCCGAGTGGCACCCAACATTCCAGAGTCTGTTGACTTCCTTGCGATCAAAAGCAGACCTCCACCATTGTTCCCTTTTCACATTGAATTGAGGCACGCAGAATTGCTTTTTTCCACTCAAAAACCTTTTCGTGAAAGGAAGCAAATATCCATCATCGTAAGTTCCTTACACGCTTTTCTAAGAACGTGACACTTCCTAGATAACAAACAGAATAATATGTTCCCACACGACCTCGGGCAACAAATAGAAGCTCTACCTGTTACTGGGTCATGTTATGTTTGTCATTAGCCGTAAGCCCCTCCTAATTGGTAAATGTGTCCTAAGAAACTGATGATTGATTCTCATTCCCAAAGGCTTTATCTTTAAGTCGACTACTGTCGACCAAAATATTATGTGCACTCGTGTTTGAAGGTCGTTTGTGAAGTAACTAATAGATCTACATAAAATCCAATAACATCATCATTTTCGTCGTTCTATTTTACGTTAGTTCATGTAGGTTTGGAATTTTTAGTTTATATTTTAATATTTTTTATCGCAGTTGGAACACAAAAAGTGCCCGTTTTTAAGCGTGTTTCAACCATGCGTCACATTTAAGAATTATTATCTCACAAACCCGTCATCAGATTGAATCCAAATTTTAACACAAGATACATTGGAATGTTGTATAACTGGTTTATTAATTTCAACATTTTGTGTGTTCAAGAAACAACGTTGTTATCATTTTTGTAAGGTAACTTTTTCGCGGCTCGGGGTGGTTGGAAAATGTAGTTCTTGGTCGCGTTGTAATCCTTATACATAAAAATTTATGATGTATGACTGTGAAATACGTAAAATAACTCACTTTATTTATATCTGTTTGTATTTGTACGGGGAAATAAGACATGGTTCACCAGCTAGCCGCTCTGGGGAAAGCTGTACAGCCCATCACTTCCGAGCGAGGCGCGCCACCTACATGAACCAACGTAAAATAGAACGACGAAAATGATGATGTTATTGGACTTTATGTAGGTCTATTGGTTACTTCACAAACAACCTTCAAACTCGAGTACACATAATACTATGGTCGACAGTAGGTGTTAATTAATACCACAAAACTCGATGAATATTCAAAACCATTAATTTCAGAAATGAGGAATCGCTGTCATGTACAAAGCGCGTCCAGAAAGTAAGTTTCCCTATTTTCAGCCTATTTTCATTGTCAGTTCACCCCTTGTCCGTGTGTGTGTGTCCCCTATAGCCTATTTTAATATGCTGGAGCGATTTCAATGAAACTCGGTAAGGTCATAGTACCCTTTGGTCCGACCCCGACGATGCCCTTCAAATGTCATTTCCTAAAAGAAAACTTGGCTAGAAATAATTTCTGTAATAAAAAAAAAAGAATTCACGGGTGAGAGTGTGGTTCGAACACAATCGTTTGGAGATAATAACAAAAACGGCTTAGAATGTTAATGACTTCAAAGTGATAAATATGCAAGAAAATATAACCTTGAAATGACCAAAATTCCTCAGTATGTCTTCCTTCGGAGGGGAAGTAAAGCCGGCGAGCCCATGTCATTGATTTATGGCATGTAAACGAACCTTCCCACAATTAAACTTGTGTGAAGCTAAATTCCTAGGTTATATTTCGTTGAAACGCTCTATCAAAGTTCCAACTTTCACCACTAGGTGTCAGTGACATATGGTAGCGAAAGTTGGAACTACTTGAAATTGAACTGAACTTGTAGCTCACCCCATGGGTGTCCGCTGGAAGCAGCTACAGCCTCTGGCGAGCCGAACATGTCCTCGGACACTCCCGGCACTAAAAGTCATACGATAAATAAATAAATAACGAGCCAAAATGAAAGTGGAAGGGTTTCAATATGAAGGAAGACCTAAGGGAAGATCAAAGGAAACTCGCCAGTGGTCGCATCAAGGGATATTGGAGACAGAGCAAACTCCAGGCAAATCCAAAATATGACCTAACAAGTAAGTTATATGAATATTAATGATACAAAATTGTTACATTTCTTTAGAATAAAAAAACTGAATCACGCTATTGAAGTGCAAGTTAATATTGCTCTGCTCACTTCTCTTGTTCCTGTGATGACTGCCAGGCTAGGGATAGTTCCACCAGCTGGGGGGCTCTTTGAAAGGGTGGACGGTACGAAGGACGAAAGGAAGGGGAAAGGAATCAATGGAGGAGGCAAGGAATCAATGGAGGAAGGAAGGAGAAAGGAATCAATGGAGGAAGGAAGGAGAAAGGAATCAACGGAGGAGGGAAGGAGAAAGGAATCAACGGAGGAGGGAAGGAGAAAGGAATCAATGGAGGAGGCAAGGAATCAACGGAGGAAGGAAGGAGAAAGGAATCAACGGAGGAAGGAAGGAGAAAGGAATCAATGGAGGAGGCAAGGAATCAACGGAGGAAGGAAGGAGAAAGGAATCAATGGAGGAAGGAAGGAGAAAGGAATCAACGGAGGAGGGAAGGAGAAAGGAATCAACGGAGGAGGGAAGGAGAAAGGAATCAATGGAGGAGGCAAGGAATCAACGGAGGAAGGAAGGAAGGAGAAAGGAATCAACGGAGGAGGCAAGGAATCAACTGAGGAAGGAAGGAGAAAGGAATCAACGGAGGAAGGAAGGAGAAATGAATCAATGGAGGAGGCAAGAAATCAACGGAGGAAGGAAGGAGAAAGGAATCAATGGAGGAGGCAAGGAATCAACGGTGGAAGGAAGGAGAAAGGAATCAACGGAGGAAAGAAGGAGAAAGGAATCAATGGAGGAGGCAAGGAATCAACGGAGGAAGGAAGGAGAAAGGAATCAATGGAGAAGGAAGGAGAAAGGAATCAACCGAGAAGGAATGAAGAAAGGAGAAAGGAATCAACGGAAGTAGGAAGGGAGGAAGGAGAAAGGAATCAATGGAGGAAGGAGAGAGGAATCAATGGAGAAAGGAAGATTGCTTGTTGTTTACAAGCCACGGGACCACCTCGCCAGTCCTACATGCACTAACCGGGGATCAATCCCGGCTTGCTCGGACCATTGCTAATGATGTAGGTCATTGCCATTAATTTACTGGTATGTCGCAATTACCTTAACGGCACAAACTGATAGAGAACCACCATGAGGGCCGCTATCTTGTTGACCTCATTTTGGGCAGGAAATTGATTGTTTGTTGCTGACCTTAGAGATGGCCTCCATGATCTGTATTCATCCCTTGCCGAGCGTGGCGCAACAGTCGCTACCTCATCTCATTGGATTCAAAGTAGATTTCTTTTAGGGCTCGCGATCAGAAATGTTCTTGTGATGTCCCGATTAACGTTTAAAACCCGATCATAGAAAACTCTTTTTTAATTAAAAAGCATTGGCGCCACAGCCCAAGCGACCGCAGCGCAGCCATTTGGGGTGACGCGTCCGAACCCCTCGGCCGTTAGTTAGTAGTTTTAAGGGGCGGAACCGCGAGGGCATCTGTCCCTCTTAACACAACATTAAAATATACAAATGTGGAATGGAGGTGGGCACCTAAATTTTAAAAGACCAAAAATTAATAAAACAAAACAAAAAAAATAATAATTATAAAAAATAAACAAAAATTACGGAAGAACAAAAATCATCATTCAAAAACGAACAAGTCGTTGAGTCAATGTACACTGGATAATTTAGATTGCTGGCCCTAACCCACTCTCACTTATAAAGCGGATAACGCGATCAGCAGCCACCGCGTCATCGGCTAATATAAGTTTGAGTGTCATCTGCAAACCAAGGTTTCTTCGCAAGTCAGCAAGATCCACACACTCGGTTAAAATGTGGGCCACGGCTCCATAGGTACAAAGTGGGGGGTCTTCTCCTCGTGTTTGACCTATCCTTAGCCTACACAAAATGACGGACTCCCTCCGTGACCGGAAAGAGCTCCGTCACACGCGAGTAGTTCCCCTGATCGCTCTCAGTTTACTGGGCAGTGGGTCAGCTTCCTCGGCCGTTAATCTTGGTCTCCGTGGACGTCACTGTCAATTGTCCTCACGAGGCTGAGTGCACCCCGTTCGAGTCCCCACGTCAGTTTCTAAGATCCCTGACGGAACCGGGAATCGATCCCGGGGCCTTCGGATGTGAGGCAGGCACGCTACCACAACACTAAAAATAAGCGTTTGAACGTAAAGAAACGTTTAGAGTTTGTTTTTAATATTGATTCTCAAACGATTTTTTCATTTACCGGAAAATTCAACAAATGTTTGTGACGACTGACGTTTTGACTGATTCTGAGGGAAATGTTCAATACCGCCATCTGGTAGGAGAAATATCGCTCAGGCTGATGACAATAACACCCGTCAACATCATTACGGTGAATCTCTACATTGTGGTGGCGTAGTCGGTAGCATGCTGAACTGCTATGCCCAAGATAGCGGGTTCAAACCCGGCCGAAGTCGTCGGATTTTTTAAGAGCGTTAAAATTCCTTCAGTATGCCTTCCTTCGGAGGGGAAGTAAAGCCGGCGGTCCCATGTCATAGATTTATGGCATGTAAAAGATCCTTTCACAGACTACACTTGTGTAAAGCAAAATTTGTTAGGTTAGATTTCGTCAGAACGCTCTATCAAAGTTCCAACGTTCACCACTAGGTATCATTGATATCTGGTGGCGAAAGTTTGAACTACTTGAAATTGAACGGAACTTGTAGCTCACCCTTTAGGGTATCCGCTACAGAGTCAGGCGAGCCGAATATGTCCTCGGGCACTCCCGGCACTAAAAGCCATACGATAAATAATAAATAAATCTACATTGTATAACTCCAAGTCCCCGATTCTTGGATGTCACGGATAATCTCGAGAACCACTGGATGTATTTTGAGGGGTTTTCACCATTCTGTAAAGGATTTCTCGAGGAAGGTTTCTGTAGACAAACATTCATTTATGACCAAAGGAAGCCGATCAGTAACGATTTCAGTGAATCGTGTCGTAGAAATGGCTGGTTGCCATTAATATAAAAAGATTTAAGGACCTCATGCTGATTGATATTGTCATGCCGAATAGCCTAAACAGTGTTGTGATATTTGGTGCTGGTAGAACATGGCAGCGTTAAGAGAGTTAGAATAAAGCGTCTTCTCAAGTAGTCCTATCTTCTCAAGAAATAAAAGAGCATGATCTGGACACTGGTTGGTTGGTTCCTCAGTTTAGGGGCTGCGACAACGCGGTCATGTAGCCCCGTGTACTTTGGGTGTGTGTAGAATCTGTGTTAATTGTGATGACTGTATTAGTGTGTGTTATCTGTGATTCAGGTAAGGATTGCAGACAATCAATTTCAAGTATATCCTAGTTTTGCTACCAAATTCTACCGTCAACCACACCTAGCTGTGAATTTGGCTATTAGATGCCACCGCAACTGGCACCTCGCGGCGAACTTTGGAACTTAATAGAGCGTTAATAAAATCTTACCTGCAAATTTAGCATCACACAATTGTAGTTAGTGGAAGGTTCTTCTTGCATGCCATAAATCTATTACATGGGACCGCCGGCTTTACTTTCCCTCCGAAGGGAAATCTGGACACGAACTTGATTAAATTACTTTAGAAGGCAGTGCTATTGGCTACAACTAGGATAGTTCATTGGCAGTGTTCTAAATTAAAGTAATATGTTGTTGTTGTTGTTTCATTTGAGGGGTTTGGACATATACTTGGGTATATGTGATAACCTATGTTATTGTGGAGTATGTGTGTGTTTGTAATTCAGGTGAGGATTGGGAAAGAGGCGGCCTTGGCTAGAAGTTAAGCGCCATCTCGTCATCTTCCTGGAATAGAAGAGGTGAAACTACGGAAAACCAAGTCCAGGTCGGCTGAGGTGGGAATCAGTTTGTCTCACGTTCAAACACTCAAACCAGAATTACATTTGTTGCGTAGTGGCTAGCATCCAGGAACGTGCCCATCTCCAGAGAAGACTTGGAGCATACAAGAGCTTCCAAGAAAGGCCACAGTAGAAAACCGGCGACAAGTGGGCTGATAGGAGAAAGGAGGCTCACAGAACGCGAACGGGAAGAGTTAAAGCTCTAGTCCACAGCGGGCCGAAATGAACAAAGAAAGAAGAAAGAAGAAAGAAAGGAAGAAAGAAGCCAGCAAACTTCAGTTTTTCATTAGGCAATTTTCTCACAAAGAATGATCACCGCGGTGGATAAGACCACTTTACCCCAGAGACCAATACATGGAAACACCCCACAAAGGGGACTGGGCATCGAATTTAACAGGAGTGTTTCTTAAAAATCGACTTCACGGTGCAACAGATGTATCAATTGTCTATGGTGACTTTGTGGAAAAATAGCCAAAGGTTGGTGTTTTGTTATAACTTTGATATACAGCTTTCTTGAGAAACACATTTATTTTCTGAACGCTCCACGTACGTTATGAATTGTCTACGCTTAAATCATGCCTTGGTAACACACAAAAAAGAAGAATATATCGCTATATTATTTCATCATTACCATGCTACTAATTCCTCCACGATATTCACACTCCCGCAGCGCCATATTCAGACCACCCAGGCCCGAGAAAAAGTTGTTTTACAAAATTCACAACAACTATTTTAAGGAACGTCACATCAGATTAAAAACTTCATATACGCGTTAACAATAAGTTAGTACAAAACGTATTAAAGTTTCGTTACGATCAGATCAATACTTTAAATGCAATGATCTTTCTAAGTCAGCGCTCCATGAACTTGGTAAGAAAAACCGGTACTTTTTTGGTTCAATCTGCTGTAAAATTTCAACGAGAAACAATGCAAATGTTTACTCTATATCGTTAAACGACAAATAAAACAAGGACAATTTTGGTGTAGGTTGTTCTTATGTAAGACGAAGGGTAAAGGTTTTATTGACCTCTAAACTCGAGTATCTATACTTATTTCCCAGACAGGTAGATAATGTACTGTAACTTATGACGGCTATTGGAAACATACAACAAAGTTAACGGACACACAAATGAGCTTCGTTAGCTGTAACAAACACGCGCACGAGGTGAAATACAGTATGTAGCGTGTTCCGAGGATCGATTATAGGAGTAGGTTCGTAAAGTCAAGAGTGGATTAAGTAATGTCTGCAATCAAGAGTTATGCGCACTCAAGCTCATGGCACGTCCTTCTTTGGACAAGTAACTTCCCCTTCAAGCCCCATCTTATTGGCACAACTACACATCAACACTATATTCGAGGGGTGTCAGAAACTAAGATTACAAGGCCGATATTACTGGAGTTTTTCTGTTATAGAGAAATATGATGATGATAATTGTTGTTTTAAGGGGCCTAGCATCTAGGTTATCGGCCCCTAATGGTTTGGGTGAGAGTGAAAGATGAGATGAGAATGAAAACCATAACTAATACTAACTACAAACTAGAAGAAGAAATGGTAATCAAATAAAGGAGAGGAAGAAAAGAAATGCCCTCAACCCTCGAAAAATGAGGATTGAGCGACTTTCAAGGAAGGAGAGCCATGAAAGGCAGATAGGAAAGGGAACGAGGAGAGGGCCGCCCCAAAGTCAGTGGAAAAAGGGTAAAAAACGGACCCAGTTCAGGAATCCCCCGGGATCGCCAACTCCCGAACTCACCAGCCGTGAGCCCCTGAGGGTGTAGCACTATCCAGGGTGCACCAGAAGTGGTGGAGCTACACACACCCTGCCTCCTTGAGGGCCACGAGCAGAAGACAGGAGATAACATGAAAAGAAAAGAAGTCTGACCCCTCGCAGACGGAGGGTATCAGCAAACATGAGACAAGGGCCAATTAAGGCGGGGAAGGAAGAGAGTCATTAGTCCTCGGATACCCTAATACCGTCGGGGTCGGAAGAGAACAAGAGTTGACCAAGATAGGTCGATAGGAAAGAAGACAAGAGAGGAGCCCGGCGCAAGTAAGTGGAAGCAATGTCGGACTCAGGTGGGGTCCCGTGTTCGCCAACCCACGTCCCACTAGATGAGAGCTCCTGGGGGATAGAGAAATGAGTAGTGTGGGGTAATTGGAATACATGCGGTTGCCTCTACGGATGGAAGTTTTGTCGAAGGGGATGTGAAGCAGGTGAACCATAAGCTAATGCACAGGTAGACCGTCCTCAGAGCTCAGATTCCTGCACAAGAAACCCAATACAATACTTTAAGAGGCCCCGTCTCATGTTGCATGATCCAATTTAGTGTGTGGGAGATTGTTACTCCCTAATAACTTGAAGCTTGTGCATTGCGGAATAACATTGTTCATTTTGTATTCGTTTGGAATGGGAGGTGCCAGTGGTCTCAAGTTTTGCATAATCAATATCAACAAGGACATTACTTTCTTAACAATTATTTTGAAAGCAGTTGAGGCGGAAGTATAGGGCGTGACATAATTACGACCAAAACACAACCATCATTCAACACATAAATTAAATCTCTACCTGCCTGCGAATAAGCTTGAATATAAACATAGGGTCCCCCCCCCCCAATTTAACTTTAACCTCAAACGTGAAAAAAACTTAAAACTCATTTTTATTTAAATTTAACAAATTGGTCAATTTTGCCTAGCCTATATTTCATCGTAGGCCAGCGTGGAAACAAGGAGAAACCATGCTCTAGCTACCGAACAAAACAAAACAAAAAGTGACAGTCAGTCTGAAAGACTAGACTTTGTATCATTTTAAATGCTACAAATGCTGAAAAATGCTAGAAAGGCTGGACTCTTGACATGTTAGAAAATTATCTGCATAATACTTATCTTGCTTATCTTGTTTCGAATTACTCGCGAACGGCAAGTGCAAACCAAGGGCAAAGCAAGGTCAAGCGTGCGGGATGCCGTCACGCTCACGTCTAAAATCACTTATAGTGGGCGATGTATTGAAGATAGAGATATGCTCTCGCGGACTTTTTTGTAGAATTTTCATGCTGACCAATTCTTACGCTCATAGTATATTGATATTTTTAACGGTTTGCCCAGCGTAAGCTTAAGAAGCGCACGGACGCCAAGTTTGTTTTCGACTTTTTCACTGAAATCGTTACTGCTTGGCTTCCTTTGATCATACATAAATTATTTTCTACAGAATCTTTCCTCGAGATATCCTTTACAGAATGGTGAAAACCGCATCAAAATCCATCCAGTGGTTCTCGAGATTACCCGTGACATCCAAGAATCGGGGATTTTTGTCTTATACTAACGAAGTAGAGATTGTCGGGGTACACATGCACCAAGCAGTACTATGACGTCACACACCTCAGTGCATCTGGGTACATTTCGTCCCGTCACCGTAACGTAACGCCAGACCCCAGCGTAACGACGAAGTCGACAAGATCATTTAAAGTGATAAAAAATACTTTCCTAAAGCGTGAAAACACTCTGCTATTAGTTGAAGGGGAACACTGGGCCGTTGTGTAGAGGTTCCTTTACCTGGCAACAACAACTAACAACAACAACAACAAAATTAGAAGAAAAAAACACCTACTTACAAAAGGATATATAAACCTGAATGTTGGTTTGTTTGTCAGTCTGTCTGTCATTTATACAATTCTACACCGCTTTACCGATCTGAACCAAATTTTTCGTACTTACCCATTGGAACCCGACGAGTAATACTGTCTACTTGAAATTTCAGACAGCCCCCTACATTCCCTTTATTCAGGCCCTTTGGCACAAATCTACACCAAATTTTACTTACTTATCCTCTAGAACCCGACGAGTAACACTGTCTACTTGATGTCCTTGTATGTTGATTGTGCTCAACTTTTGGAAACAAGTGTATTTCTCATGAGAGTCGAGAATAGAAGCGAGAACCTTCTGGGGAAGAGTATTAATATCTGCCACTGGACTACACAGACGATGCGTGTCTATTAAATATACATCAGGCCTCTGAACAAAACATACTGAAGTACAGGGCCTATGTCATTGTCCCCGAGAACCAATTTGAACTTGAGCATGTGTTTGCTTTACAGTTGATATACGAGTGAAGAATATTACTTACATTAAAATTAATGTGGTGGTCTGTGCTGTCTTCAATATTATTGATCACCCGACTCAGTCACTCACTCGGGAATTCTTAGAACCTAACCCACCACATTGATCTTGTTCATTTTATATTGAAAAGCAGTGGCGTAGCGCGTTTCTTGGATCCTCACTCCGCTCGATGGACAAACCGTCACGGCCAGATATTTAATGTTCTACTTTCCATGGTTTGTAACCAACAGCAATAGCTGAGCTCTTGAAGGACATGGAGCCAAGCTAACCGCGCACTGAGTACACAGGGAGTGGAGCCCCCTTCCAAAAGCTACCAAAATTCCTCGAAAAATTAAACATAAAAAACAGCACTAATTATCAGCGTTATTGAAACGTAATTCTGTTTCGATCTTATATTATATCAAATACGGTTATGAATTATAGTAAATGTGGAATTACCAAAGACGCAGGAGTGCCACATCTGTCACATCTAATCTTCCTCGTCGGATATGGTCGAAATTAAACCGGATCACGACCAATTCTGTTGTTTGTGCGGACTCTTTGTTCTAGTGGGACCGGTTACCCTGTGGAGTCGATAGACAAACGGTGAAGCACATCATTCAGGACGGTCCTCTAAGAGCCGATGGTGTTAACATATTGGATTTTCTCTCAATGACTCATCCATCAGTGGACTATATTTTGAATTTAGATATAAAATTATGATACTATCTGTTCTCTCTTTTTTTCTTCAATATTTCGTTAAGATTATGATGTATTATTATGTATTATGATATAAATGTGTGCCATACCATACGATAAATAAATAAATAAAAAATACCAAAGCCCTTACATAAATTGTTCAGAAAAACCTTGCAGTTCCCAAAATTCATTCCTCATATCTCTAGTAAATTAGTTCCTTAATTTTGTGTTTAAAATATTCATTCATTATTCATTGATTGAAAACTATAAAACTAATATACTCCTGTAAAAAAGAATTAAAATAATAATAATAACAATAATAGCCACGAACCTACTACGGTGTCGTAGCAGGCGGAGAGGTGATACTCCGACGTGGCGCGTCCCAGGAGGCGGATACGGGGGTCCTCACCGGCTTGCCGGCGGACTTGAGCGAAATAAAATAGCTCTCGCGGACCAAACACACTTAAGCCAGAGAACACCTAGAGGCACCTCTCGATCTCAACAATCGAGTAGTAATTTCGTGATTTTATCTTAAGATCACCACTAGTTGTATATTCAACTTGTAACTAAGGCATGATGGAACACACACTACTAACGCAACTACCCCAGGCCCCGGACACACGTCCGGTCTTTCCCGATCATCGGATTCTGGGGGATCGGGAACGAAATAATGCTTCAGAGAAGGATCGGAGCTTCTCAAAATCTCTTCGCCCCAAGAAAAAGAACTTCTTGGGTACTATTAACACCAATACCCTGTTGAAAACAGGAAAGCTCAAACAACTGACTGACGTCCTGGACATATTTGATATTCAAATCCTAGCAATTCAGGAAACACGATTCCAAGATGAGAACCATTTCTACTCTGAAAACTTCAGGATATTTAAGGGTAAACCAGCCATTAATATCACAGGCAATTTATTAATGTTTGGGACGGCTTTTGCAGTGAGGAAAACTATCTTAGATTCAGTTATCGACTTCACATCACCATGCGAAAGAATTTCAGTGCTTACAGTAAAATCAAGCAACAAGGCATATGCCTTGATAAATGCCCATGCTCCCACTAACATAGACAATAAGAGAAATCCACAGAATGTAGAAGACTTTTGGGAATTACTAGAGGAAACTACAAGTAAAATCCACAAACATCACGTGAAAATCTTATTAGGGGATTTCAATGCACAGGTTGGCAGAGAGAAGATATACAGATCAATAGTAGGACTCCATCCCGCACATCGGCGGACTAATAAGAATGGAGAGCGTCTA
Source organism: Meconema thalassinum (assembly GCA_946902985.2). Classification (NCBI taxonomy): domain Eukaryota; kingdom Metazoa; phylum Arthropoda; class Insecta; order Orthoptera; family Tettigoniidae; genus Meconema; species Meconema thalassinum. The sequence continues at coordinate 344,665,265 of OX336395.1, forward strand.
ATAAACTTTTATACATTATTCATGCTGAGACTCATGTCCACGCACTTTATGAGACCATTACACAAAAAGAAAACCTGGAGATCACCTAACCCGTTATTAGGGGAATTTCAGATAGATCATGTGGCTATTTCCGCAAAGAATATGCTCGAGATTCAGAATGTTAAGGTACGGAAGGGAGTGGTAGATTCGGATCACTACCTCACGCAAATCAAGGTTCGGTTTCAACCAAACAGATCCAAACCTAAAGGCAACCGGTTTCCAAGAGTTGATCCGGACTGCTTGAGGAAGAACGCCGAGGTTTTCGTACGAGATTTACAGGAAGAAAATCCTAGGGAGTGGCCAGACCTTCGCAAAACATTACAGTCATCAGCCATGAAATTAGGACAACCACCTAGGAAAAGAAAGCACAGATGGTGGAACACAACGTGCGATGGAGCCGTCAATGACCGAGTCAAAGCATGACATCAGTAGAATGGACATCGAACAGTGGAAAGATGGGAGAACTTCCTAAAAACTCAAAAACTGACCTCTAAAACAATCCGGGGCGAAAAACGTGCCTACAACAAAATCAGACTCGCAGGGTTAGAACAGGATTTCCAGAAAAACAACACTCGAAATTTTTACAAGACATTCCGTGAGGACTTGTCAGGGTACAAACCACCAACATTAAGTTTCCATCGACGTAATGGACGACTAGAAACAAACAGTAAGGAGAACTGCAAGATACTGGCTGATTATTTCCAAACTCTACTGAACTGTGATCCTCCAGTGGAAAGACTGCAGTTTGAAAAACCTGTACCAAACCCAGACTCACTTCCCCCAACAACTCAAGAAATAAAAGAGATAATCCAATCGCTCAAAAATAACAAAGCCCCTGGGAACGATGGATTAACTGCTGAGATGTTGAAAATAGGAGGAGATGACCTCATAAGGAGAATTCATACACTCCTAACAGAAATATGGGAGAGCGAAATAATTCCGAAGGACTGGAAGAATGCCGATATCCATCCGTTGCATAAAAAGGGCGACCGAGCGGACTCCAACAACTACAGAGGTATATCACCTTTACCAATTATATACAAGGTATTATCTAAAGCACTCTTAAACAGAGTAGAACAAACTGATCATTTGATTGGTGAATACCAGGCAGGCTTTAGGAAAGGTAGATCGTGTTCGGAGCAGATTTGGAGCCTAAAGACGATATTAAGGATACGCCGCAGTACCAACACATTTGTCACCTTCGTGGATTTTAAGAAGGCGTATGATTCTATTGACAGACAAACTGTTCTGAACACCCTAGAAGAGCTCAGAGTTGACAGGAAAACCAGGGACTTAATCCGCCAGACTCTCACTGACACATCATCTCAAGTGAAGTTCCTAGGTGAACTATCAGAGCCTTTCGAAGTACATACCGGAGTTCGACAAGGTGACGGCCTCTCCCCACTGCTTTTTAACTTAGTGTTAGACAAAGTCATCAGGGAGTGGGAAAACAACATCAAAGGCATAAGCATTGGTACTCTGGAACAGAAAATAAAAGTAAAATGCCTAGCTTTTGCTGATGATCTAGCTATCTTTACAAAGACTAGTGAAGAAACCAAGTATGCCATAGAGAAGTTACATGAGTTAGCATCAAAGACAGGACTCCAAATATCGTATGAGAAGACGCATTTCATAGTAAATGGAGACCAGAATATCCCGAGATCTCCACTACAGACCAACTATGGAATAATTAGACACATACCTTCCTTCAAATATTTAGGAGAAATTATTGTACCATCTGGATTAGACAGGAAAGCTAATTTAGAAAGACCTACCAAACTTCAGAAAGCATACCGAATAACATGGAATCACTACAATAAAAGAGTGATGTCACGAAATGCAACTACGGCACTACCAGACAGTTGTTCTTCACGGAAGCATTGTACGCCTCCGAAACTATATCTCTAGGAGGCCACTCTCAAATTGGTGAAATCGAAATCCAGGAACGTAAAATTCTCAGGAAAATATATGGCCCCGTTTATGTTAATGGCATATGGATTAAAAGGAAAATCACAGACTTGTACACAGTAATCAATAAGTTCACTGATACCGTGCGTAAGAGACGATTGAAATTTTATGGTCACATCTGCCGAATGGACAACACCAGATATGCAAAAAAAACTGCTTGATATCATTAATTCAAAGAAGGTCAAAATCAGTTGGTTAGAAGAAATCAAACAGGACTTAAAGGAATTAAACATTACAGAAGATAGCATCATGAATCGCAAGACTTTTGGAACCCGAGTTACAAATCACTCTTTCGCCGAAAAAGCTAAAAAGACCACTGGAAAAAAATGGACGGAGGAACGTAAGAAGGGGCATAGCGAGTTCATGAGGAGATTTTGGGAGGAGAAGAAGAGGAAAGCTCCATCAACCCGAGTCAACAAGTTCAAGCGCGCTCCCTAAGTGGGCAAAACGAAGAAAGAAAGAAAGAAAGAAAGAAAGAAAGAAAGAAAGAATGAATGAATAACAATAATAGACAAAATGTCATCAGAAGGAGACGCCGGGCTTTCCACGGCCACCTGTAGAGAATGGACTGTCTTATAAGATCTTCAAGGTAGCCAAGAAGGGTAAAGCCACTGGGTCCTTGAGGATCAAATCGGTTGAAAAGGATCTTGCTGAACTTAATATTCAACAAGTCACAATAATTGACAGGAATCGCTACCGTCTGACAGTTCAAACCAGGCCTTTCCTCACATCCATTACAGAGGTTCACCACAACGCGTCCAGGAAATGGTCCGAGGAACGTAAGATGGAGTTCAGCAAGAAAATGAATGATTACTGGTTCAATAGAAAGGTTCAAGATTCCAGCAAAAAAGCAACCGGCAAACAATTCACCAATAACACCAGTAGTAGCAGACAACAAGCACTGTGGCCCACAGGTGGCCCAAACGACCGAATACATATCATCAGCCGAGACTCGTATCCGAGCGTTCGTTCCTTCCCTGCACTCCTAAGCTATCGTGTCCGCACGATGAAGATGCCGCTGATGGGCGGGCATCAATTCCGCTCGGGAATTCCAGTCAGGTAGCTAGGGTTACCTTAATTCCACTCAGTCCTCCAAGGGACCCAAAAATAAGTTCCTCAACTCCGCTCAGGCTTTGACAAGGGGTTATCCCCAATGACGTAAACAAATGCCATAACGCTCCTCCTCGCATACCAAGGGCCGGGTCTACCACCTTCTGCAGCGCATGAGTGAATTCTTGAATGTTCCGTTCTAGGCTGGAAAACAGTATTTTCAGCATCCGCAGCTGATATCCAAAGTATTTTTTTTTTAGGTACAAATTATACACCTATTATTATCTAAATTTAATTTAACAATGTCTGACCAGGTTAAAAACATACAAACATTTAATTATGCACATGTTAAAAACAATGTATAAAATGTGTAGAAAGAAATAGAAAACTTGGCAGACTTATTTAAAAGAATATTATGATTAACTTTAAATCACTTGTATCTTCTGCCATAAAAGTTATAATGTGCCAAACACTTTATAGCTGATTTAACGAATGAGCGGACTTGACATCAGAGCGGTTGACCAATGCCATGCGCTGTAGAAGGTGTTTGACCCCAAGGTTCGTATATAAGAGGTTGTCTCGTTCCGCGCGCATGCGCTCTACTCCCCCGGCTGATGACGTATTGCTCAGACCCGGCAACAGCCAACACCACAGTCTCCAGTAAGCTGGCAGCTTCAGCTATTCTTTATGGTGTTGTGTTGATGTGTTTATCTATTCTCGTTACGTGTCATTATTTAGTGGTGTTTGATAGTGCTTCATTAAGTACTGCTCTACACGTTTCCCCTAGTAATAGGTAAGTGCTCGGTAAATGAAAGAGCCATTTGTGTATCATTAGCTTCGTGGTACGACCTGATAGTTTTGATGTTTTTTTATTTCTTTCAGTTTTCTACGATGCCTGGAATGAGATGCACGGTGGCTTTGTGTACAAACAGTCTTATTAAAACGAAGCGGGATCCCGGGAGTGCGCATATAAAGTATCATTCATTCCCTAAAGACAATTTAATTAGGCAAAAATGGGTGCTGTGTACTAGAAGAGACGGGAAGTGGAATCCGAATACTTCACAAATATGCTCTGAACATTTTACGGAGGATGACTATGAGAGGAAACTGAAAGCAGAATTATTGAATTTAATTCCTAAGAGAAAACTAAAACAGACTGCTGTGCCTTCACTTAAATTAGGAACTGATATACCCGAAGAAACCCAGGTGCAGATACGTGAACGTGAAATACGTAGTGAGAAGAGAGAAAATAAAAGAACTGTGAATCAAATTTTAGAAAGCTCGTACTCTGTTCAAGAAGTGTGTGATGACGTCCAAACTACAACGGAGGAAAATCAAATAGATGTTTTGAAGATGGAAAATGAAAAGTTGCTACAAAAGAACGCAGAGCTGGAGGAGAGAATCGTACTGAAAAGCCAAGAAATTGGCAGGCTTAAAAGAGAACTTTGTAAAATGAAGAGAAAAAGGATTGATGAAACCAGAGTGCGTAAAAAGGCCTGGAAATACTCGGTTCAGTTTTCACCGAAAATCAAATAGACATCCTTTTAAGTAATAAAAGGAAAGTTAAATGGACAGACGATGAAATATCTCTTGCATTTTCCCTGAGATATATTAGTAAGCGTTCATATCTTTTTCTGAAGAAGAAAATGAACATTCCTTTGCCTGGACTGTCTACACTGCAAAAATGGGCATCAACAGTCGATATGAACAATGGTGTTCTCCAAGATGTTTTCCGCTTTCTGTGCGTTGCTGGTTCATCTCTGAGCAAGAAAGAAAAAATTACGGTTCTTCTTTTTGATGAAATGAAAGTTAAAAGCGTCATGGAATATGACCGGAAAGGAGATGAAGTTATCGGGCCTCACTCCAATGTGCAAATAATAATGGCTCGGGGACTTTTTGCTCAATGGAAGGTGCCTCTCTTTGTTGATTTTGACGTGAAAATAACCTGCGAGATTTTAAACTCTATTATTTTAAAACTTTCCGATATAGGGTGCATTGTAAAAGCATGTGTTAGCGACATGGGGGGTGGAAATGTTGGACTTTGGAAGGAACTAGGAATTAGTACTGAAAAAACCTGGTTCACTCATCCCTCTACGGAAGAAAAAATATACATGTTTGCTGACGCGCCACATCTTCTGAAACTAGTGCGGAACTGGTTTTTAGACACTGGGTTCCAGCTAAAGAGCGGACAGATTTTAAATAGAAATCCTATCGTAGCATTATTAAATGATCAGAAGAAAAGTGATCTCAAAATGTTGCATAATCTGAACGAAAGTCACATCACTGTGGAAAAGACTCAGAGACAAAATGTGAGGAAAGCGTGTCAGTTATTGTCGCACAAGACAGCTACTGCTCTGCAATTTATGAAACCGGGAGCTGATCCTCAGCTGGCTGAAGAAACTGGAAAATGTATTGAAATAATTGATAGGTGGTACGATGTGATGAATACATACACTCCCAAACCTTCAGGTAGACCTTCCAAGAACCCATATGGAAAAGATCTGGAATCTCAAGACGCAATTCTCAACGACATGCTTGAATTAATTGAAACAATGAGATGCTGTGGCAAGAAAAATATACAGCTTTTTCAGAGAGGAATCATCACATCAATTAAATCTTTGAAGTATCTTCTATTAGATTTGAAGAGTGTCCATGGTATTGAGTACATACTCACCCACCGTCTCAACCAGGACGCTTTAGAAAATCTGTTTTCTCAGATTAGGACGAAAGGGGGTCTGAATGATCATCCTTCTCCTTTAGACACATTATATCGTTTAAGAATGATTATTTTAGGGCGAAATCAAGGACTCCTTCAAAATAATTCTAATACAGGAACCGAAGATGATTCCGAATATATTCCAGCCAAAGTGCTTCGAATGTCTGGTGTATTATGCAAGAAGGAAGAGGATAATCCGGAGAAAGATAGCGAAATAGATGTCACCAAAGAAATGATTGCATCTTCGATTCCTGAAAACGAATTGAGCACCCCCCTAACTGAAATGGAAGCCAATGCATTGTTTTACCTTTCTGGGTGGATAGCAAAAAAGCTTAGATCGACATGTCCAAACCTTGGTAGCTATACATTTACTAGCTCTGAATCGCAGACTATGAATCCGCAAAATGCATGGATCAAAAGTTTGTCGTTCGGTGGACTCGTAGAGCCTTCTGAAAGCTGGAAAAAAGAGGCAAAATTGCTAGAAGATGAATTTAAGAAGTACCATGGTCTCAAGAGCATAAAAAGGGGTAAATTGTGCATTACCAATTTGGTTGAATCTCTTTACAAGAAATATCCTGAAATAAATCGTGTAGTGGTAGAGACATTCGTTCGACAGAGGACCTTCATACGAATGAAGTTCATGAATGCACTGAAGACAACACAGGGGAGCTACAAGAGGAGTAATGAATGTTCAGTCTCTCATGACAAAATATCCAAGAAGATGAAAAAATACACCAGGTGAATATATTTTCAGGCTTGAACGCTCGATTGAGATCGTGAACAGTGAGCAATTGTACCGGTAATAGTTATCCCTACTTAATCTCAACAGTGAGCCTCCGTGGCTTAGGCGGCAGCTCGCCGGCCTCTCACTGCTGGGTCCGTGGTTCAAATCCCGGTCCCTCCATGTGAGATTTGTGCTGGACAAAGCGGAGGCAGACAGGTTTTTCTCCGGGTACTCCGGTTTTCACTGTCACAATTTAATTCCAGCAACACTCTCCACTATCATTTCATTTCATCTGTCATTCATTTAATAATTGCCCCAGGGGAGTGCGACAGGCTTCGGCAGCCGGCACGTTTCATATCCTCGCCGCTAGATGGGGGCTTCATTCATTCCATTCCTGACCCGGTCGGTCGACTGGAAGCAGGCTGTGGATTTTCATTTTCAATCTCAACAGTATAATTGAGCATGAATTTTAATAGAATTAAAAAGGCGCTGTGTATTGTACATTATGTTGAACTTTATCATTTTTTTTTTGTCGTGTAGTCTCCTGAGAGGCCGAGTGCAGGTCTTTCTAGTCGACGCCCGTGGGCGACCTGCGCATCGGGATGAGAGATGGAATAGATGAAGATGAATGAAACTGGGCAAGGATGTGGAAGGAAGCGGCCGTGGCCTGTCAGAAGGTACTGTCCCAGCATTTGCCTGGTGTTGAAAATGGGAAACCACGGAAAACCATTTCAAGGACAGCCGACGGTGGGGCTCGAACCCACGCGTCTACCGAGTCAGCAGAGAGCTTGGCCCCTTGACCTAACGCAGCGCTTTAGCCCGCGCAGCCACTACTGTCGGTAACTTTATCAATTATGACTCAATTTTGAAGCTTCAGAATTCTCGTTCTTTGTCGATTCGAATAACTTTTATATTTAATTATTCATGATGATGATGATGATGATAATTGTTGTTTTAAGGGGCCTAACTCTAGGTTATCGGACCCTAATGGTTTGGGTGATCGTGAAAATGAAAGATGATCAAATGAAACCTACAACTAAAACTAACTACTCTCTTACAAACTAGAAGAGGAAATGGTAAACAAAAAGTGTATTTACACGCTCTGATTATTTAAAGCTCTATTATATTAAACTGCATTTATAGCTACAAGTATCACGAGTTCTTATGTTGTACATCAACCGCGTGGTTACCTTCTGCAGTAGTGTAACAGTAGTCCCATCCGCTCAGCGCGGGTCGGCTGATGACGTCACGCAGCAGAGGAGCACTGTTACCACAGACCTTATGAGAACGAGGCAACCTGTTCTCTACAAGCCTTGGTTTGACCCGGCCCTTAGTATGCGAGCAGGAGGGTTATGACATTTGTTTACGTCATTGGAGATAACCCCTTTGCCGACCCCTTGTCAAGCCTGAGCGAAGTTGAGGACCTTATATTTGGGTCCCTTGGAGGACCGAGCGGAATTAAGGAAAATCGAGCGGAATTGATGTTCGACGCCGCTGATGACTCAGCAGACCGATCCTCGCATAGAACACGCGGTTGCATAGGCTACGTCACATCTGATGGTAGGGGTTGGTCGTGGAAGTGTTTGACAGAGTTTTCTTTTCTGACGAGCTTCCGTTTCGTGTCTTTGACGATTTTGTTCAAAAAGTAGAACTTCGTCGAAGGTGGTTTTGCGCAGCGCGAACGGTCCTCAGCATGGGTACACCAGGTATCAGGATTGATAGATACATTTTTGAAGGTTTCTTTGAGCTGATCTTTAAAACGTTTCAAACGAGCACCTGTTGGTCTCTTGCCCGTGCTGAGTTCACTGCACAAGATCTGCCGAGGGAGTCTGTCATCACTCATACTCTGGACATGGCCAGACCATCTTAAGCCGATGGCCGATAATGATGGAATTTCCAATTTTTTGATGTCCCGGCGGTATAGAGTCCAGGTCTCACATCCGTAGAGCAGCGTAGAGATGACAACAGCTTTGTTCCCATCCTTAGGTCTTTGGAATACACGATGTACGAGGCGTCCAAAAGCAACATGCGCAGCGTGAACTCTGTTATCCACATCTTTTTCGACAGTACATTGGTTCGACAGAATGCTCCCAAGGTATAAGAAGTGATCAACTCGTTCCAAGGAACGAATATCTATATAATAGACAAAAATAAACTCTGCCATTGCAAGTGGTGAGTAGGGCTCGGATTTTAGGTGCTAAAAATCGGGAAAATATTTAAATTTTATGCATTAAAAATACCTGAAATATGTGATTAAAAAGTAAATAACTTTTATTTATTTATAATTTAGTTTATTAATGTGAATATAAACAATATGCTGCACTCAGGAATGCAATTTATTCTATGCCTCACTGACTACTGAAGCATTACATCACACAACGAGATACATCTTCAGGTTGTCCATCACAAATAACCGGCGATTATCGCGAAACACTTCTTCTGAAGGCGCGAAACTGTGGCAATATGTTTCTTGCCCTCGAGGTGTTGTGTAACTTGAGATCGCTGTTCAGCCTTGATTGCTTTCCCACATGGTTGGCAGAACAGAACGCCCCCATCAGAAGTAAAATTATCTTTTAATTCTGCAACAGACGATAACCTGTAGTTGTTTTTACTTTAGGCATCGTAGAACTGTCATACACTTCACATTGCCAGAAATGAACTGCATGTGAGTGACACTGGTTCCAGGTAGGTGGGGGAGGGGGAGGTCTAGCACGTGGTGCAATATGGCTATGGACAAGGATAACCCGGCTTTCTACAGTGAGTGGCATGGGGCGACAAGATAAGAATAACACAGTTGCAAGCTGACATACGCTCTGCATGAAGATTAGATAGCTCTTCCCCGTTGAAGCAACACAGAACAAAAATTCAATAAGCTGAAAGCTCTAGCATACTGATTTAAACAAATGTAAATAATATGTCTTTTTGTGTGATAATAAGTGAAAAGCAGGAATTTATGTATTTACCTAAAAATCCGAGCCCTAGTGATGAGGAAGGAGGAGGGGGAGGAGTAACACCTCGTTTAAAAACCTGGGTCCATCTGGCTCCGGATGGTAGCACCCTGTAAGGGCCCCTGCCTAGGGTTACTAGGTGAACCCCCAAAATCCAGACACGTCTGTGTGGTAACCAGCGTCTCTTAGCTCTGTGAGCTCGGCTGTGATAAAATCTTATGGATCTCAAAACTCCAGTCGGAATTATGTGAGATCCCTCGGAATTTCACCACTAAAACTTCAACATAAATCAATAATCATGACAGAAGAACGGGAAAGAATCCACTACCCTCGGCCTCAGTCACTTAGACTGGGTAATAGACCTGATCATCGGATTCCAGGGGAACAGGTATGTCATGAAGAGGAGAGTCGGAGCTTCTCAAAACCCCTCAAAACTGATGATTATGATAATTGTTGTTTTAAGGGGCCTAACATGGAGGTTATCGGCCCCTAATGGTCTGGGTGATAAGGAAAATGACAATGAAATGGAAGCCAGAACGAAAATTAAGTGAGACTGAAAATACAAAATGGATCTCAGATTGAAACAACTCACAGAATGTAAAGTGGAAATACTAACAAAAGGTAATTTAGAAGGAACATACTCATAAAGGGAATAGATTGAAAAATACGCTCACAATGTAACTTAGTTTAGGTTCAAAATACTTACAAAATGCAATGTAGGTTCAAAATACTCACAAAATACAATTGAAATTCAAAATACTTACAAAATGCAATTGAAATTCAAAATACTTACAAAATGCAATCGAAATTGAAAATATACAATGCAATCTAGATCGAAAATGCCATATCAGGTTCAAAATACTTACAAAATGTAATGTCGATTCAAAATAATCATTTGGATTGACAATACTTACAAAATGCAATTTAGAGTGAAAAAAAATAATGTAATTAACTTAAAATTCAAAATACTCACAAAATGCAATTGAGAATCAAAATACTTACAAAATGCAATTTAGATTGAAAATACTTGCAAAATTCGGTTTAGGTTGAACATACTTACAAAATGGAATTGAAATTCAAAAATCTCACAAAAATTGTACCCCTACATTCAAAGACTTACTAAGAAGCAATTTAGATTGTCAATCCTTACAAAATTCATTTGAGGTTGAAAATACTGTCAAAATGCAATTTAGATTAATATTACCTACAAAATGTAGTGTCGAGTCAAAATATTCACAATGGAATTTAGATACACGGGGAGCCAATTCACAAAAACAATGCGCGAATCTTATACAGAAAAGGAACTACTGTATAATGAAAAGAAAAAGAAGGTTGATCCCTAAAAGAAGGAGGGTATCAGGAAAGATGAGACAAGGGCCAATTAAGGCGGGAAAGGAAGGGACTCCCTAGGCCTCGGATACCCTAATACCGTCGGGGTCGGAAAAGAACAACAGTTGACCAAAAGAGATCGACAGGAAAGAAGACGGAGAGGAGCCCGTCACAGGTAAGTGGAAGCAATGCTGGACTCAGCTGGGGTCCCGTGGTCGCCAACCCACGTCCCACAAGTTGTGAGCCCTTGGGGGAACTCAACAGTTACTTTGGATGTGTAAATATTTTTGTGTATTTTTCATTTTGGAGAATGTTTTTTCACACAGATAAGCAGTGTCGAAGCCGGCCCCGTGGTTTGGGGTAGCGTGCCTGCATCTCACCCGGAGGCCCCGGGTTCGATTCTCGACTCCGTCGGGGATGTTAGAAGACGGGGTGCACTCAGCCTTGTGAGGACAAATGAGTAGCAGTCTGACAGTGAGACAGCGCCCCGATCACGAAAACCAAGATTAACGGCCGAGGAGACCCGATGCGCTGATCACGTGTCACCCCAATATGAAATGAAAATCCACAGCCTGCTTCCAGTCTCCGACCGGGTCAGGAATGGAATGAATGAAGCCCCCATCTAGCGACGAGGATATGAACTGTGCCGGCTGCCGAGGCCTGACGCACTCCTCTGGGGCAATGATTAAATGAATGACAGATGAAATGAAATGATAGTGGAGAGTGTTGCTGGAATGAAATTGTGACAGGGAAAACCGGAGTACCCGGAGAAAAACCTGTCTGCCTCCGTTTTGTCCAGCACAGATCTCACATGGAGTGACCGGGATTTGAACCACGGACCCAGCGGTGAGAGGCCGGCGCGCTGCCGCCTAAGCCACGGAGGCTTGTGTCACCCCAATATCTGCAGGCCAAATAGCTGGTCGCTTGGTAGGCCTAGGCCCTTCATGACTGTCGTGCCAGGGGTTATTTTAAGTAGTGACGAAAGCAGAAAAAGAGTTACGAGCAAACGGAACTGAGTCCATCCCCCCATAGATAGGCTATCTCTCTCACCGGCCAGTCCCGTGGAGGAGTCAATGTGGCCCGTAGAGGGTAGTCTAGCGTGCCACGGGAACTAGAAATAAGGAAGCGAGACGCTCTAGGTCCAAGCCAAGGCCTCACATTTACATATCAAAAGATCTCGTGCGCCGCGCCGGTTAGGTCAACGTTCTGACACGGCATGAACTGACCCGACCTTTCACTGCCTTCTGACTTGAGACCAGTGGGTTTGCTTCTGCTGGGGGATGCGTGCTCAGACATTATCAATTCGGTCTGGAAATTTCAGAAACCCCGACCGCATCTACATTTGTTTCGTGTTTGTTTTCATCACCATTTGGTATGTTGTATTTACAATAATCATACAACATGCATTTGAAGTGTTCATTCCAAGAACCAACAAGTTCAGAAACTTAATTAGTACATTATGCAACGAGCCTATAATGGCAATAATTAAGACAAGAGACAAGACGAGCGTATGCGAGTTTTATAATTTCCATACGAGTGTCTTAATTACCATTATAGGCGAGTTGCATACGACTGTTTATGTTCGACGATAATTATAACTTTATTATATGTTTTAACATAAATATTCATAAATATATGTTGAGAGTCAGCCACTTGAATTTTGTGATCGGAGTGCGAGCGCTGGGTATATCTCTGTCTTTCAAGATCTCTGAACGACCGACGCATGCGCTCTGTGTGCTTGCAATGCCATATGCAGGCCATATGTTTACATCTGCCGTCCCTCAGTAATATTGTCACCGGAGTCGTTTGAAGGCAATGCGCTGTGTAGAAATTAGAGTTGGTGATATTAAGGTACAGTGCTATTTCTTGTCTCATATTCGCCAGTTTATTTACGCGAACATATGGACGGTGCGTATTCCATGTCGGTAATTTATTATAGTTCGATGTTGTGTTTATGTCCGACATGTTGGATTTTGAGCACATGCGTGAAGGTATCGTTACCTAATTGGTCAATGAACGAGCTCTGATTGGCTGGAGAAACTGTATCATAATGAAAAACAGTGTTATAATGACCATCATTATGATACAGTTTTCTGACACATAATAGTGAGGGTCGAACATAAAAAATAGTACAGCTTCATTTGTGCTGAATGAAATAAAAATTGTTTATGTTCGACCCTGACTGATGGTCATTATAACCCTATTTTTCATTATGAAACAGTTTCTCCACCAATCACAGCACAAGAAACAGTTGCTTGACCAATTAGATAACGATAGCATCGCCCTGCGCTGAGTTCCATGGCCTTCTAATTTAAATTTCACTGCGTGGCCTAGTGTCATAGTAGGGTAGTCGAGGAGGCCATGGTCAAATACAAGGCATTCCCTGCGTCTCATGCGCTCTGTTCAGTACATAAAACTGGCGATATCTCGACAGATATTTATGAATATTTATGTTCGAACATAAAATAGTTATAATAATTATTGTCGAACATAAACAGTCGTATGCCACTCGCCTATAATGGTAATTAAGACACTCGCATGGAAATGATAAAACTCGCATACGCTCGTTTTATAAACATACTCGTGTCTTAATTATTGCCATTATAGGCTCGTTGCGTAATGTACTAATTTAGACCTACGGTGCTATTGTGTTACCAACAGCTTCACATTGCACTCAAAGGAAATATATTTTTATGAGGATAGTTGAGAAAATCTAAGAAAAAAACCTTTGGACTTGTGTGGATTTTCCGAAATCTTAGTTGAATACAAAAATGAGAAATATTGTAATCCTCAAATAAGATTCTTTATTATGTAAATCCTAACAACAGACAAATTACAGAAAACTGACAGAAGAATTATTAGAACAGTGTAGATTGTTGCCTAACAACATCGTCTATCGTGAATGTGAATCTATACTAATATAATAAAGCTGAAGATTGTGTTTGTTTGTTTGTTTGTTTGTTTGTTAAAACGCGCTAATCTCTGGAACTACCAGTGGGATTCGAAATATTCTTTTTGTATATGATATCCTGATTCAAGAGGAATAGTTTAGGCTATGTAGCATTAGGCTACACTTCTCAGGTAACCTTAAAGATTGATTTTTGTTCAGCTCAGGTAACCTTAAAGATTGATTTTTGTTCAGTAAGTCGGAAGAACAAGCGCTCCTGAACAGTTTTAATAATACCGAAGTCTATTGTTGCCTGGTAATGCGATCTGCAACACGTCGACCCTACCAGTGTTCTGGTGCAGAATTGCGAGCTGCTTATAAATTGCAGTCACGGGGAGTAATCTCTTAGGCGCCTTAAAACAGTTATCATCATGACAATAGTATGACGGTGTTGGTGCAGTATATTGAGGTTATCAGCTGCAATAAGCGTTGGTGCTTTCCGATCCTTATCCTTGAGCGCTCCAGTTCTGTAGTGGTATTCATTATCACCCATAAAACAAATAAATCCACCGGGCGAAGCCAGGCCCTACTGCTATCAATAATAACTACAATGCGTAAAAGAAGAATTTCCTTTTTCTGTCACATATCAAGACTGCCTGAAACCAGGATATTGAAACAACTATTTGATTACTTTTTGAAAAATAAAATCAATAATAATTGGTTCAAAGAAGTTCAGGATGATTTGGAAGAATTGGGTGTAACTCGGCAACAAATCAAAGACAGAGAAGAACAAAAGCATAAGTCTCAAACTAATAACAGTTGAACGGAAACAATATAGCCCACTATATCGGGCACACAAAGGGCTTCCAGGTCGGAGAGGATGAGAAAGTTCTGGGAGGAAAAAAGGAAGAAATTTACTCCAATGTATTGCTCCAATGTGGGCGTAAAATATGTCAATAATAATAATAAATCCTAAAAAAATACAAATCATTATTGAATGCCAAACATTCCAGGTAATTCATTATCTTGGAAGAATCCCCAGTGTGTATATAACCCGACCTGTCTGCTTATCGGAGACAGCAATAATATCTAGACGTAGAGCTGGCCTTGGAGAGAAACAATATGTATTTATCTCAAAAAGTCGATTTTTCGGAATTGTCTGGTTTCTGGAATGAACCCTTCATTTACAGTCGATATCTCGAAGTGTTTTCGGAAATAAATAACAAGTAGTTCCGTGAAGAATAATATAGCCTATTTTCATATATCCTACTTATGTTAATTGCCTCTATCAACATACAAAATTTAAGTTTGATTGCAGTAATAGATTCGTAGGTATTGAGAACCGGCTATATACTTCGGATGGTCGCCATGTTGGATTGTTATATGTATAAGCCATAGAGTTATATACCGTACAAAATTTCAGGGTGATATCAATAATAGTTACGGAAATACTGAATGCTGGTGAAATATTTCGCACAGCCGCCATGTTGGATTGGTGCGACACAATAAAATTTGAAGGGTACAGTCGGGGTCGGCCAGAATGGTGCTATGATCTTACCGAGTTTCATTGTAATCGCTCCATCCGTTTAGAAGTTATTAGGCGGACACACACACGAATCACACACACAGACACACGGACAAAAGGTGATCTCATAAGCCTATTTTTTTTTCATAAAATGAAAATCGACTAAAAATACTTCCAGTTATCGAAAATTCAAGATAGGCCTGAAAAAATGGGGTTCTATTATCTATATATATAAAAATCAATGTTACGAATAGTTTGTCTGTATGTATGTCTCCTATGCGTTCATATACCATTCGTCCGATTGCGATGAAACTTGGGTGAAATGTTGAGTACACTCCAAGGAAGGTTTCTGACTTAGTAAATCTATTTTACAATAGGTAGCGCACGCGTAGATTCAACAAATGAGCGACGATGCGCGATGCGTTTCAAGAAAGTCCCATATGTGTTCATATACCATCCGTCCGATAGCAATGAAACTTGGGTGAGATGTTGTGTACACTTACGTGAAGGTTTCAAAATTAGTGAATACATTTCACTGTAGATAGCGCACGAGTAGATTCAACAAATGAGCGACGACACGCAAAGCGTTTCAACAAAGTCCCGTATGCATTCATATACCATTCGTCCGATAGCTATGAAACTTGCGTAAAATGTTGTGTACACTGCAGGGAAATTTTCTGGCTTAGTACATCCACTTTACAATAGGCAGCGCACGAGTAGATTCAACAAATGAGCTACGATGCGCGAAGCATTTCAACAAAGTCCCATATAAGGTCATTTACCATTCATCCGATAGCGATGAAACTTCGGTGAGATGTTGTGTACACTCCAGGGAAGGTTTCTGGCTGAGTACATCCATATCACAATACGTAGCGCAAGAGTAGAATCAACAAATGAGCGACGACACGCGAAGAGTTTCAAACAAGTCCCGTATGCATTCATAAACCATTCGTCCGACAGCTATGCAACTTGGGTAAGATATTGTGTACACATCATGGAAGGTTTCTGCCTTAGTAAATCCACTATACAATAGGCAGCGCACAAATAGATTCAACAAATGAGGGACGACGTGCGAAGCGTTTCAACAAAGTCCCATATAAGGTCATATAGCATTCTGCCGTTAGCGGTGAAAATTGGGTGAAATATGGTGGACACACCAAGGAAGGTTTCTGGCTTAGTAAATACATTTCACAGTAGGTAGCACACGAGTAGATTCGACAAATGAACGACGACACGCGGAGCGTTTCAATACAGTCCCCTATGCCTTCATATCCCATTAGTCCGATAGCGATGAAACTTGGGTGAGATGCTGTGGACACTTATGTGACGGTTTCTAACTTAGTAAATACATTTTACAGTCGGTAGCGCACGAGTAGATTCAACAAATGAGTGACGGGGTGCGAAACGTTTAAACAAAATCCGGTATGCGTTCATATATTATTCATCCGATTGCGATGAAACATTGATCAGTTATTGTGTACACGCCAGTGAAGGGTCTCGACTTAGTAAATCCATTTCACAATAAGTAGCGCAAGAGTAGGTGCAACAAATGGGTGACGACGCGCGAAGCGTTTCAACAAAATCCCCTATTGCGTTCATATAACCTTCTTCGATTGCGATGAAACCTTGATGAGTTATTGTGTACACGCCAGGGAAGGGCTTCGACTTAGTAATACATTTCTCAATAGGTAGCGCACGAGTAGATTCAACAAATGAGTGACAGCGCACGAATCGTTTTAAGAAAACCCCGTATACGTGCATATACCATTCATCCGATTGCGATGAAACATTGATGAGTTATTGTGTACACGCCAGGGGAGGGTTTCGACTTAGTAAATCCATTTCACAATAGGTAGCACACGAGTATATGCAACAAATGGGTGACGACGCGCGAAGCGTTTCAACAAAATCCCCTATGCGTTCATATAACCTTCTTCGATTGTGATGAAACCTTGATGAGTTATAGTGTACACGCCAGGGTAGGGTTTCGACTTAGTAAATCCATTACTCAAGTAGGAAGCGTATGAGTAGAATCAACAAATGAGTGACAGCGCACGAATCGTTCAAACAAAATCCCGTATACGTTCATATGCCATTCATCCGATTGCGATGAAACTTTTGAAAGTTGTTGTGCACGCTCCCACGAATGATTCTAAATTAGAAAAACCATTTTACGATAGCTTAGAGGCAGTGAACGGAAATTGAAAAACATGTTGTGTATCCAAAATCACTTCAAGAAACAGAATTTCAACGCCAACACTTTCTTTCATTGGCATTGCAACGCATGCCGGGTACAGCTTGTCGTAAATAAAGTAGGTCTACTCATGCAGGGTTAAATATTGCTACGTCATGCTGTCATTGTTTACTAGACTGCGCGCTATTTACACACACATCTCAATGGCTGCTATTTTTCCGGGGCGCGATTTTCGTATAACCTCTTTTAATTCCCATGTCACATCTAAAGAACGTAATTCAACTGCATTTTCACCCCAACTTCGAGTTGAAGAGACATATTTTATGTATGGGGGACAAATTATACTTCGAGTTATCGATATATTCAAGTAATAGAACTACGAATTATAGAAAAATACGACGTATCAATCGTGAAGAACTTCGCCGGGAATTTAAACATACTTGAAAATTCTAGATATATTGTAGTTGGGCTGTATTTTCATTTGAGACTGTTTTGCCGTTCAGTCTAGTCTGCAAGCTTCTGTTGCCGAGAAGAGGCGGATTCGAATACCACCTCAGCCATCTGTGGTTTACCCCGCTTATACTCCAGGCAAAAGCTGGGATAGTTCCTAACTTATGGCCACGGCCGCCTCCTTCACATTCCTATCCAATTTACAAATACATATATAAAGTAGGTTGGCTCAGGCAAGGAAAGCATTTCTACAGAAAAGGAATCTGTTGACATCGAATACAGATGTAGGTATTAGGAAGTCATTTTTGAAAGCCTTTGTCTGGAGCGTGGCGCTCTATGTAAGTGAAACTTGGACTATTGGTGCAGCAGAAAAGAGGAGAATTGAAATGAGGTGTTACAGGAGAATGATGAAGATCAGATGGGTAGATAGGGTTACAAATGAAGAGTTATCAAGACGAGTGGGAGAGGAGAGATGTTTCTGTCGACTGCTAATGAAGAGAAGAGACCGGTTGGTAGGACACATACTAAGACACCCAGGAATAGCAAACTTAGTTATGGAAGGAAGGGTTGAGGACAAGAACTGTAGGGGTAAACCAAGGTTAGAATATGTTAAACAGATTGCCTCGGATATAGGGTGTGGTGGATATGGATCTTAAGAGAAGAAACGATTAGTTCAGGACAGGGAAGCAAGTCAAAGGACTGAAGACTCAAGCAACAACAACTCTAGTACAGGCATCACAATTACACAGGTTATCACACACACAAAATACTGTACACGGGGGCTATATGCTCGCGAAGTCTCAGTTCTTAACATAAGCAACAACTACAACCTATTCAGAAGACTATCAAAAGACTTGACGATACATCAACAAAAATCGATTTTTCGCTGTCAATAACGTTTTATTGTCAGACATTTTCATTTCTTCATATCTGTGGGAGATATCTTAAAAGCCACAGCTGATGCACGACCTAGAAACACTTTATTCTGGACAACTCTCTTTGTAACTAACTTGTATCACACGCATCTTTGATCAGTTACGTCAAGACCAGTGCACTTTAGGGATTGTACATGATTGTGACGGGTTGTTCCCTAATGCTGAAAAACAATGTACATGAGATTAATAAATAAACTTGGATGACCAGTTTCGATCGTCAAGCGATCATCATCAGATCCATTACACTTAGCCTATTAAAATATGTTGCCTGTTTTGTACAGACAGTGACGAAGGTAACTGCTCTCATCCGGACCGAACACGACTCAACCAGTAGCCTAGATACTACAATTCGAACTGACCATTTAAGGGGGAGGGGGAGTGTAAATATTCATTCGATTGTTGAACATGCTACAGGTATTGTTGACAAATGATACTCATATCACAGTAATGGCCTGCTTGTGGCAATAAAAAACAACTTTTATAATGTTAAAATTCTTATCGTAAGAGTTATTTCGAAAATTTACAAAATTTGCCAAATCTTTTACCATGAGTCATCGTTTCTCTTATAGCCTATATCCCAAGTTTATAAGAAATTTCCTATTTTTATTTTTTAAGTGTGTATTACATCTGAACCTCAATCACTGACAAAAACTCTACATTAAGTAGCCTATTTTATTGAATTTTTATTCGAAGCAGCTGAAAATAGTTTTTAGAATAAATACATTGTAGAGAAACAAATATACCGTCAGCTGGGGTTACTTTACACACGTTTCATGTGTTTTTTAAATTTTATTTGTCGTGATAGGTTGTTAAATTGATTGAGACATGTTTTTGTATTCCTTAAGGGTACTTACAAAAGAACATAACGTCACCGTGAGTGCAAACTATCTCTCAGATACCTTTTAAAAATAAATGAACACGTGTGTAAAGTTACCCCACCCTTGGGGTTACTTTACACAGACATGCACTTATCATGGCGTTTGGCTATACAGCCTCACAAGGGGTTACTTGACACATGCCTGGAACTTTTCATTGGAAAGATAACACTCATTTGAAGTAAAGAGGATACTTTCATAGCTTAATTGAATTGTCTGAATACATTATAAAATAAATTAAACGTGTGTCAATCGTTTAATTTTATGTTTGTAGAAACTACAAATAAAAACAATGCTGCTGAAGTGTTAGGTAGAAAGGTACCAAACTTTGTTTTTACAGGAGCCTAAGGCATCATTAACAGAAATGTCACGTTAATAGACTCTATATTTATATCAGTGACTGCAGGTAGCTGGTTTTGGAAATTTTGAGTAAAATTTATTTTATTAATGCAGCCAATGGCCAAGTATTTTTCTTTTCAGGACGGGTCGGGGAAGGGATTATGAAAGGAAATCGGCCGTGGACCTATTGAAAGGAACCGTCCCGGCATTTGCCAGGTAGTGAACATGGGAAACCACGAAAACCATTTTCAGGACGGCCGAGGTGGGAATCGAACCCACGCTCTCCTGATGCCAGCGAGACACGAGATAGCGCATTAGCGCTCTCGGCCACCGCGGCCGGTAAATTTAGAGTAAAATGCCTGTTAATACAAGACGCTGCGAGCTGTACGAGTAAAAGCCCGTATTTGTGTTTTTTTCTATTTCACTCCTTTGGATATTAACTGCAGCTATAAATGCACTGTACATTGTTAAGTTGTATAGAATCTTTCATTTCCATGACATGGTCATATTTTACTAGATGTTCTAAATTGTGACAAATAAATTTCCCTAAAGACTAGAGAGGCGGGAGGTGGATGTGGAACATGTTTCCTTGTTGAGTCACATTACTAGGCTCTTACTAATCCGCAGTACTCAAACACTCTGGGATTCAAATATGAAATAGTGAACACTGGCTTTTGTGTCAAATAGCCTGTGTAAAGTTACCCCCTCCAAAGGGCGAGTCGTGCACCTTCGGTTATTTTAGGCTTCCTAGTAATGTGACCCAACAAGTAAACATGTTCCACATCCAATCTCCGCCTCTCTAGTCTTTAGGGAAACTGATTTGTCACAAATTAGAACATCTATAAAAAAGATGACTGTCATAGAAATGAAAGTTTCTATACAACTTACCATTACTCAAGTGCACTAAGTTGCAATCTTTATCCAAAGGAGTGAAGTACAAATAACACAAATACGGTTTTCTTACTCGTACTGCCCACAGCATCTTGTATAAACAGGCATTTTACTCAAAACTTCCAAAACCAACCACATACAGAGCTCAAAAGATTTTAGCGAAAAGTGTGTCAAGTTACCCGGTCTGTGTAAAGTAACCCCAGTTGACGGTATATCCTAATGACATGAATGGGGTACATTTTATAGGTGTAGATGTAATACAAACCCTAAAAGTAGAACATTTCTTATAAACTTGGGATATTTAAGGGTAGCAATGATGCACGGTAAATAATTTGGCACATTTTGACCATTTCCTAAAAAACTCTGACGATAAGAATTTTAACATTATAAAAGTTGTTTTTATTGCCACAAACAATGGTCTGTGTATCATTTGTCAACAATACTCGTAGCATGTTCAACAATGCAATGAATATTGACATTGTATTCTTCTCCTAACCTGGAGCTTAACAACAATCACATATTCACACTAAGCAAGCTAATTTGGAGGTCAATCAGCACTTCCAGTATCTCAACAAAACTTCACATAGACTATTTTAACTACCACTCCAACTAAATAAGTGGTACATATTGTAAATATTTTCACCTATACTTTTAGACCACGAGTCACCCCAAATGGCTGGGCAGCGGTCGCTTGGTAGGCCTAGGCTCTTCATGGGCTGTTATTAATATTATTATAATATCTAAATTTCCTTTTTTGAATTCTGAATGTTTGTTTTCCGTATTTTTTAAATTACCGTATCAGTTTTACTTAGTTTTTTGTTTTATTAATTTTAGGTACCGTATCTTGTTATTTAGGCGTCCATTTTAAAATGTTAATTCAAATCTAAATTTGTATACTTTATGGGGCAGATGACCTCGTTGTTCCGCCCCTTAAAACAACACCCTGTCTGGACCCCACTGGGATAATGCTGCCGGACGATTTTCAACACTTTAATTAATTATTCCCATTAAATGATGTAGGCTACATTCGCATGAAATTCAAGGTTAAGAAATTTATTTTTAAACTAGCAACCCGCTCCGGCTTCACCCGGTAACGGTTTGCTCAGCGTAAGCTTAAAAGGCGCTCGGACGCCAGGTTTTCTTTTCGACTTTTCCACTGAAATCGTTACTGCTCGGCTTTCTTTGACCATAAATAAATTATTTTCTACAGAAACCTTCCTCGAGACATCCTTTACAGAATGGTGAAAACCGCATCAAAATCCATCCAGTGGTTCTCGAGATTACCCGTGACATCCAAGAATCGGGGACTTTATTTTATATTGTGAAGAGATAATGCGAAAAATGAGTCGAACTTACATACCTCGAACTAATAAGTAGACTATTTCCCGAACACACTCCCTACAGTTACTGGCAATACAAAAGAAAGTTGTAAAATACAACACAACACATAAATAAAATTTCATACTTGATGAATGTTATTTACCAAGCAGAAAGGTAAACAGTGTTTTTAATGGTTTTAATTTTATTTTACAAATCGATAATTTTTTTCTGAAAAGTACCGTACTGCTGAATTCACAGTTTTGCCTCACAAGGCTGAGTGTACCCCGTTCCAGCCCTTAGAATGGAATTAAAATTTCTTGGCAGAGCCAAGAATCTAATTCGGACCTCCGGGGCGGCAGAAAGAATGCTACCCACTACACCACGAGGTAGTCTAATTTCAATCTTAATATTGTTTATAACTTAGCCAATAAGCTAAGGTTAGGGTACAACCAAATTTACAATTACTGTATTTTATGCTCTTACCAAAGCAACACTTTCTTAATTTTAATTGTTTTTTTTTCGGGGGGAGGGGGGGGGGGCTGGAGCCCCCTCAACACCCCCCTTATACACGCCCCTGCCAGGAAACACACATCCTTTCCAAAATAACAGTTGTTGTTACTTCATTTAGCGGCTTTCCGACATCGTGGTTTAGCCTCCTATACTTGTGTGTGTGTGTGTGTGTGTGTGTGTGTAGAATTTGTCTGATAACCTGTGTTATTGTGGTGTATGCAGGAGAGTATTCGGAAGGAGGCGAGCGTGGCCTTGAGTTAGGAACCGTCCTTGCCTGGAGTAGAAGTGGGAAACCACGGGAAACCACTTCCAGGATGGCTGAGACGGGATGGAATCGAACCCGGGCTTCCACGGTGACAGCCAAGGGTGCTAGCCAGTACGGTCAGACTGTATTGTGGACTCGAAATAAGGAATCTTTGTTGGAAGCCTTTGACGGGAGGGTTGAAACGACCCCTACATGCCAGTGCCCTCTTCAGGCTGTCAGTAATGTTTTGTCCTCGGTAAAAGGAACTTGTTGCTTGGAGATGTTTTGGCAAACTGCCACATGCAACTTCCTTGGCGGTGACTGGAAAGATGAGTGCCTGGAAAGAGAGACAAGCCAAGCGCTCGATTCCTCACAGTCTCAAGATCAGCTTTCCTCGCAGATTACATCATAACATGCAGCACGGAGCTCTCTCTCTATTCTGCTATCGAACGCCACCATTATCACAGCGTACTCTTCACCTGAGGAAGCTACCTATTGCATCTTGCATGTTGCGACTTACAGAATATTTCGACCCATCTTTAGCGTTTACCGTGAATTTGCACCAATCACTGTCAAGTTAATACATAAAACTAGCAACCCGCCCGGGAACAGTTATGAATGCATTACGTGATACGCACTATTTTTCCATGTCAATGAACTACGACCTATATTCGTTTTACGTCTCGGGATGATGGGTTAAAATCACTCACTGAACTATTTATCAAGGAGATTCATGTGCAACGAATCCTTGTTAGACGTAATTTAAGAATGGCGAGGTGCATGAAACTCAAATCCCCCTTCCGTCCAATCTTAAAACACTTATACTGTATTGCAGATAGATATGCGCTCTCGCGGACGTTTTTGGAGAAATTTTCATGCTGAACAATTCTTACACTCATTGTATATTGATATTTTTAACGGTTTGCCCAGCTTTTAAGCTTAAAAAAAATCCTCTCGGCACGCCGGAAGGCGGAGGTAGATTTCACCGGGCAAACTAGGGGATAGGCTATAATAGGCAAAATATGCAGGTTTTCGTAGGAGGATCAGACCTCATTTATTGCGAGAAAGTATTTTACAATTGGTGGTTAGTTAACATTTTTTCGTCTTTCTATGCATATTTTTAACATTTTACCATACTGTCTTATGGGGATGGTAACCTTCTTGTCATTTGGGGTTCATTTTTATATTTGAGATCACACTGTCCTTATGCAAGGTTTGGAACTAATGTGTAACTATCTAACAGTCTGTTACTTCTTCACGCAAAATTTTATCTCCCGCAGAGATGCTGGTTGGTTGCTCAGTTTAGGGGCTGCGACAAGGTGGTCATGTAATCCCGTGTACATTGGGTGTGTGTAGAATCTGTCTGATAAACGGTGTTATTTGAGATGACTGCATTAGTCTGTAATTCAGGTAAGGTCTGCAGACGGCCAATTTTAAGTAGTAGTACCTAATTTTGTACCAAATACTAACGTCAACGACACCTAGCTGTGAACTTGGCTGCTAGATGCCACCGCAACCAGCAACTTGCAACGAACGTTGTAACTTCCCCTCCTAAGGAAAGCATGCTGACGGATTTTTAGCGCTCTTAGGAAATCCGACGACTTTCGCCGGCTTTGAACCAGCGACCTTGGGCATAGAAGTTCAGCATGCTACCAGTTAGCCGCTTCCCTCATAGTCAGATGGAACAAGAAGTTCCGTGACGAACTAAAGAGCCTTCTTTTCTTAAAATTAAGATTCATGCCATAGATTAATCTACAGTATATGAACCTATCTAGAATAATGACGAAATTAAGTGGGTAATATCGAAATGTCTTAATTAGTTCGAAATATGGTATACTAGGCATAATGTAGCCTAATAGAGCAATACAGTTGGCAGCTCTGGTGACTGAATATATTCTTACTTCCATCTCCTAAGGTACAGAATACAAAATGTGGTTGAAGTCCAAAGGACGTTACATGGATTTAGACATTGGATCTATTAGTACACGTAAAAGCATGTTGGCAACAATGTCGTGCGAGTGCTGGTCAGAAATAATCTGAAATATTATATCTTTTTGTGCCAATTTTGGATGAAATCCATTTGTTGGTATAGAAGTTACATGTATTTAAAAATTGGTCCTATCAGCAGGCTTAGAATCATGTTGGTAGAACTGACGTATATAAGTTACTCCAAATTAATTTAAAATGTCAGGTAATTTACGTGCGCATAGTTTAAAGCTGTCGGCTTGCATACTTTCTGATATATTTGGATACAATATAGAGAGCAATTATTAACAGTTGGCAGTCCTGGTGGCTCTTAAGAATACACTCAGTCATATCTGTTTATGTACACATATTACATACAAAATTTGGTTGAAATCCAATTGATAGTGTAGAAGTTATATGCATTTAAAAATTGGAATTATCAGAAGGCTTAAAATTATTTTGGCAACGCTGTCATATATGGCCACCAGGAAATTAAACTGAAATAGTATTATCTACATGTGTGCCAATTTTAGAATAGCTCCCATGTATACCTTCCAAGATATCCAACATGGAGCTCAAATTTCTAGTGCGTTTTTTTTAGCAGTTGGTAGCACTGGCATCTTTTTCAAATATGGGCCTGAGATATTCCTGTATACATCTTTACTCATACTAAATTTGGTTTCGATTGCTGCAGCCGTTTAGGAGTTGATATGGGGACACACACACACACAGCCAGACAGACAGAAGGACAGACAGACAGACAGACAGACAGACAGACAGAAGGACAGACACATTCTCCCGGATATATCTCATAAGTCTACTTTTCCCTCATTTTTGGAATGTGTGAAAAGTAGGCAAACAAGTAGTTCCGTGAAGAACTATACAGCCTATTTTCATATATCCTGCTCATGTAAATTGCCTCTATCAACATACAAGATTTTAGTTTAATTGCTGTAACAGATTCGTAGATATTGAGAACCGTCTAAATATTTCAGATGGTCGCCAGGTTGGATTTTTATTTTTGTACTATTACATTAAGATTATTGTGTACGTGTGGTATTCAAACTTCAATCGCATGATTAGAACACAAGAAGTCAAAACGAGATGTTAAAATTACGCACAGCAGCCATCTTGTGATTATGCAAACAATCGAAGTAAATTAGATGCCAGTGGATCAACATTTGTATAAGCATTTAACGTGCAACGTTTCACGGCACTCGGATAGTTAATTCGCGAGAAACGTCCATTTAAATATTTATACTTCGCGTCGCCGCCATGTTGGATTTGTGCTCACCAGGTTACTGAAAGTCCTATAGGTGAACATATGATCATAGTCTCTATGAACATAAAAAAATTCAGTTTGGTTGCTGTAAAAGATTCATAGATACTGAGAACCGTCTACATATTTCGGAACCTCGCCAATTAGGATTGTTATATGTATAGGCCATAGAGTTATGTACCATTCAAGGACAATTAATGCCTAGGTTCATTATTCAAACTTTCACTTCGATCGCATGATTACGACACAAGAAATAAAAACTTAATTTTAAAATTTCGCACAGCCGCCATCTTGAGGTTATGTAAACAATTGAATTAAATTAAATGGCAGTGCATTACAATCTGCAAAATCATTTACTGTACCACATTTCACTGCGCTCAGAGAGTTAACTCACAAGAAAAGTCTATTAAAATATTTCAAATTCGCTTGGTCGCCATGTTCGTTTTGTACTTAACAGGCTTATGAAATATACATATGTAAACTTGTATCAGTACCCTTTATCATCGTACAAAATTGCAGGGTGATATCTGTAATAGTTTCGGAGATATAGAATGTCAGTGAAATATTTCGCACAGCCGCCATTTTGAGGTTATGTAAACAATTGAACTAAATTAGACTCCAGTGCATTGCAATGTGTATAAATATCTGCTGTACCATGTTTCATTACGTTTGGATATTTAAATCGCGAGAAGAGTCTATTTAAAAGTCTCTACTTCGCTTTGCCGCCATGTTGGTTTTGTAGTCACCAGGTTTTTGAAAGTCATAGGTGAACTTCTAGTAGTGCCCTTTATCACCGTACACAGTTTTAGGGCGATATCGGTAATAGTTTCGGAGATATTTAGTGCTAGTGAAATATTTCGCACATCCGCCATGTTGGATTGGTGAGACGTAACAAGATTTGAAGGGCACGGTCGAGGTCGCCGGGAATAGTGCTATGAACTTACCGAGTTTCACTGAAATCGCTCCAGCCGTTTAGATTTTATTAGACACACACACACACACACACACACACACACACACACACACACACGGACAAAAGGTGATCTCATAAGCCTATTTTTTTCAAAATTCAAAATAGGCTAAAAATGAATGTGATCTCGTCAATGGCGTTGTCTTGGCAACCTCTGAAAGATCATCCCTCAACAATTTAAAAGCGTTGTTATGGTAACCTCGGATGGCACTTAACATTTTTTTAAATTCCGAAATCATTTTTCTCATCCCTTTGCGTAATGGTGGGTCATATCAAAAATTCTTTCAGACAAAAGTTTTAGGTAATTATTAGGGGAATATTTTCCATTTTGTACGGTTTTGATATTGTGCCTATTAAGAGAGATATAATTAATGTTTCCCGTAAAATCCACTTTTTTCCACCCCTTTGGTCAATGGTTGGTGCTATCAAAAAACTTATTTGACATAAATTTTTGGCACTTATCCGACACATATTATGAACTTTGAATGGATTCGATATTTCACGTATTAAGAGAGTTATAGCGAAATTTCCCTTTTTCGAAAAAAGCCCCCCATTTTCACCCCCTTCGACCGATTTTACCCATTAACGAACTCCACCGAGATTTTATAGGGATACATATTATGTAAAAAAGTCAAAGTGATTGGTGCAAAATTACGGCAGTTATCGTGTCCACAAGAAACTGATATATATATATATATACATATATACATAAATTATATATAAACTTTTGAACTGACGGTGGGTTTGAGGTCTGGGGGATGTGAAACGCGAAGATATGTAGAAATTTTCCGGAAGTCGAAACATGGTACCCATTGCAATAGTTAGCTTTCTAATGAAATCTACCTAAAAGCGCACGGACGCAAGTTTTTTTTTTCGACTTTTTCACTGAAATGTTTACTTCTTGGATTCCTTTAATCATAAATAAATTATTTTCTACAGAAACCTTCCTCGAGACATCCTTTACAGAATGGTGAAAACCGCATCAAAATCCATCCAGTGGTTCTCGAGATTACCCGTGACATCCATGAATCGGGGACTTTGTTTTATTCTAAGTAGAGATATAACCATTCAAAATCTCGTTTGAGTTTGTTGATGGGCAAAATTGTAGACCAAGGTGGTGGAAATGGAGGTCTTTTTTGAAAAATCTTCTTAAAATCTATGTAAAATGGAAGTTCATACAACTCTTAGGACAAAGGCCAAAACTTACCTCAGTAAAAGTTTTTGACAGAACCAACCATTGACCAAAGGGGTGGGGAAAATGGAGTTTATAGAGAGGAAACAATCATGCTTCCCTTAACCCTTTATGGGATAGTGATCTCTATATTCAGGGGCGGATTTAAGGGAGGGCGAGGGGGGCCCCGCGCCATGGATTGTTTTAAATTTAATTGATTAATTAATTATACTGTTCAAACTTTTCAAACTAATTAATAATTCATATTCCTTTTTCAGTGCAGCTATGACCTCCCGTGACCGTTTAGCAAGTTTAGATTTCAGTGAAATGATGGAAGACTTCAGCCGGGAAAAAAGTCGCAAAGTAATATTTTAATATTTCATAGTTTACATAATCTTCTTCAAGGGGACTTAAAGGTATCTTTCATATTATTAAAATTATGTACTGTAAAGTATTCAAAATATTGAAACTATTCTTTATTTTATTATTATTATTACAAAACTATTTTCCATTTGATTTGATATTTTTTTAATTTCCTAATGTTGTGGGACCCACTGCCTATATTAACCACCTGTCATAAGAACGGTTTATGCTTTTAAAGATGCTGATAGTTGAATCTTTGAGCCAAATTTCGGAGAAGTGCTAGTATTTCTCAGAATCAAATATTATATACGTATCTACTTGACGTAACGTGCTGGATAAAATTTAAAAAAAATAAACAAAGAATATTAATAACTAAAGTTTAAAAAAATATAAATACAGAAAAAAAACGTAAAAATAAAATTACAATAATAAAAGTAATATAAAAAATGAAAAAATAAATATAACTATAAAAACATTAAAATAATTGTAAAATTCAATCACAACCAATTAATTATTTAAATTTAAATAATTAATCAAAATTAAATCTATAAGAACATAAATTAAAAATGAAAAATAAATATATAAACATAAAAATTAGAGTAACAAAAATATCATAAAAATTTTAATAATAATAATAATAATAATAATAAATTAAAATGTAAAAACACATAAAAATAATAATATTTCTCCCTATATAAGGTCAATAAGCACAATATCACTGTGATTTAGATATTTTTATACCGTAGAGTTTTTATTTATTTTATTTTATTTTATTCAGGCGCTCAGAATAAAAACTCTATAACAATATCTAAATCCAAGTGTATGTTCATTTTGTAGGTTGAGGTTTGATACACACTTTAAGAAAGGAACAGTACGAAAATTCGTATAAACTTGGGATTTATAAGGGAAACAGTGATACATTGTTAAAAAGGCGGGGAATTTAGAAAATTTTATTTTAAAATGTTATAATTAGAATTTTTACATTATTAAAGTTGCTTCTGGTTGCCAGGAAGCATGTGTGCAGCATTTGTCGACAATATGTGTAGCATATTCAACAATCGAATGAATATTGGCCTTGGGTCTCCTCCCTTAATTCCAAACTGCCACCACAAATGCTGAATTTACGCCTATGATTGTAAGTTATAAAATCCTTGGCTTGTATTAGTCACAGCTAGTAACGCGCGCGCGTTGCGTGAGGTTATGTTTTAAGTCACCAGACTGCGCTGCTGTGCAATGCTGAATACCGCCTGCTATGCGTCACAACAATACATATTCATGAGGCGACTTGGCTTCAGTTGGCCTTGAATGTGAAACCAACAATCGATGTGGAAACTTCACACCGGTGAAACATGAGTTACGATCTTAAGTGCTCGGTAAATCCTCTCTATATTCTGAAGTAAACACATTTATAGTCAGTACTTAGCATGGAATTAGTCGCTTTGTGCGGTTTACGATTTAATCAGCCTTCGTGGGAGTGTAGGGCAATAAAACGCAGTACGGAATACCTACAAGTAACGGGGATGATTTACGTTTCAATGGACGAAGCGAAGCATCTAGGTTATCAACCCAGCAAGCAAGCAATAGAAATTCCTGGTGGTCTTGGTGGAGCAGTGTTCGTCCTTGGTTCAAGGATAGCGGTTTCGATCCACAGCAGAGAAAGCTTTTATTTTTTTCAACGAAAAATCAAGCGATAGGAATTGAAGGGCTCATTCCAGACAAGTCCAAAAATTAAATTGTTCAGAAACTGAAAACAATAAAACAGTGTAGCTTCATTTGTGCTGAATGAAATAAAAATTGCTTTTAGACCTACTCTTGTCTCAGTAACAGCTTTACATTGAACATACAGGAAATATATGTTTTATGAGGATATTTGAGAAATCCTAAAAATAAAAGAAAAACTTCGTTCTAGTCTGGTTTTCTCCGAAATCTTAGTTGAAAACAAAATTGAAAAATATTTTAACTCTCCTCAAATACGATTATTTATTATGTATTGTAAATCCTAACAAAAATCATTATTGAATGCCAGATATTCCAGGTAATTAATTATCTTGAAAAGCATTGGACTTGTCTAATGTTTCTGGAATCCCCAATTTCGTATATAACCCGACCTGTCTGCTGTTTGGAGACTGCAATAATAAACTATCTACACGTAGATGGTTGGTTGATTTAGGGGCTGCGACAACGCGGTCATGTAGCCCCGTGTACTTTGGCTGTTATAGAATCTGTCTGATAATCGGTGTTAATTATGATGGCTGTATTAGTGTGTGTTATCTGTAATTCAGGTAAGGACGATCAATTTCTGTTAGTTCCTACATTTTCTACCAAATGCTACCGTCAAGTTGCCTAGCTGCGAACTCGGATACCGCAACGTTGGAACTTAAAGGAGCGTTAATCAAATCTAACCTACAAAGTTAGCTTCACACAATTGTAGTTAGTGGAAGGTTCTTTTACATGCCATAAATCTATGACATGGGCCCACCAACTACTTTACTTCCCCTCCGAAGGGGGATATTTTAAAGTGGTGATTCTAAACCCCCCGGTTCTGCGCCACTCTAGGCAGGTTACCTACGATATCCGTGGACGAGCGGGATCGAAAGCCTTCGTCGGTCAATTTTGAACTGATGATTATGATGTTTCAACGTGGTTATTTAGCCCCGTGCACTTGTAATGGCTGTAGTAGTGTGTGTATTTGAGAATTGGGTTGGAACCGGTCGTGGCCTTAAGATAGGAACCATCCCGGCATTTGCCTGGAGTAAACGTGGGTAAACCACGGAAAACCACTTCCAGGAGAGCTAACGTGGGAATCGAACCCCCACGTATTCTCAGTTTTGCCTCATGAGGCTGAGCGTACCCTGTTCAAACCCTGAAGATCAGAATTAATTCCTTGGCAGAGCCCTGTAGTGTTGGGGTAGCGCGCCTGCCTCTCGCCTGGAGGCCCCGGGTTCGATTCCTGGCTCCGTCAGGGACTTGAGAAACCGACGTGAGGGTTGGAACGGGGTGCACTCAGCCTCATGAGGACAATTGAGTAGCTGTCTGACGGTGAGGCAGCGCCCCGGTCACGCGTCACCCCATCATCTGCAGACCACTTGGCTGGGCAACAGTCGCTTGGTAGGCCGTAGCTCTTCATGGGATGTAGTGCCAGGGGTTTGATTTGGCAGAGCCGGTAATCGAAGCCGGGCCTCCAGGGTGATAGCCAAGAATGCTGGTCACTGCAACAAGATGTGTGCAGTGTAAAGTCAACCGCTCAGCTTTTCGTCGCAACAGCGTTGTTGTTGTTGTTGTTGTTGTTATTAGAGTAGCCTACATTCCAGGGAGGGCACAGGGCCGGATTTAAGAGTATGCCACCTATAGGCTAAAGTCCATTTGCCGCCACCTCAATAGTTCATATTTGTTTTATAAAACAAAAGGATAGAGTTCATTGCCTTTTTCATCTTTTTTAAACATAAAGTTCATTTAGTTTAGATAAAACTACACATTTAATGACTTACATAATAAATGTTATCATGAAATTAGTTATCTACTTGTTTTTTTACTCACTTCTTGTAAGATTCGTTAAAAGATGAAATGGGTTTCGAACTTAACTAATTTGTTCTTGGAGATCAGTGATCACTATTTTACACATATTTTTTATATTTTTATGCTAATGACTATCTTTTGTGTAATTGAAGAACTGTGTTCAATTTGAATTAAGTTGTCCTACACGGTGAAATGAAATTACACAAAATGGCTTATTTGTTGAGAAATAGACAAACTTCTCTAAAACAACTCATCCCACGTAATCTTCGTGTTCAAATTTACATAGCTTTCCTACGAGATTTCTTAATGGCAAACTCGTTAATAATGTCCTCATATGAAAGTGTTTTTGCCTCAATACTGTACCCGATACCTACTTTAGGCTATCGGCTACGCCAGCAGACATTAAGCTGTAGTTGAGGTTTTGGAAAGGATTAAGAAAAGATAGCGCGCCGATCGCGTCAAGAAGAATGCCAAGATGACGTAGGAGGTCTAGAATCAAGGAGGCATTGATATCTGTGAGAAGATGGAATTATGGATAGAGATGTGAAGCTTTATTGAGATATTTATGGGATTATAGCTATTAATCATCTTAGAAGAGGATATATAACATGCATTATATGTGGAAATAATTTTATGGAAGTAAGTTATTTTATAACGGAATAGCCGAGATGATACGGGTTCGAGACTATGACCGTGACGCAAGAGCATTGTGGTGGGGGACTATACCACGTGTCCGCCCCAAGCAGATAAGTGAGTGAAGACGGTGTCAGCACATCCAGTTGAGCTCAATCAGACGAGCAGGTAGGAGCAAGCTCTATAGCGCAGCGAGACGCACATTGAAGGTCACGTAACATACAGAAACTGTCACGGAAAAGTGTAGGCGACAGTGCCTGCATCGCCGAGCAGCGAAGGCTAGGCGGGTCATTGATCCAGGCGGGCTGGCCGAGGAAGCAATCTCAGACGGCCGGGATATGTCAGAACCGAACTGCAAGCAGTTGAAGACTTTATTATAAGCTTCATTTCAACACAGTTTGAACATTGCTTTTATATGAATAACTTTATAACTATGCTGTTCTATAACACATTCAAAGCGACTTTAACTATTTCAATTATACGGAATGTTGTTAGCATAGGCACAGATGAACATTAGATCGTGCATTTATAAGATTTATATCTTATGCAGTTTTCATGAATTACCTAATACAGATAACTACAGGGTGTTTCGTAATCTTGAACACTCTCAAGTAAAATTTTATTTTACGGAAGTGGAACATAGCAGTCATTTGAGATTGAACTTACAATACTCAAACTGAACATTTAACGGAACAGTGGCGTATCTTAGAAGAGGAGTAGGGGGTCCGCTGTTTCCATGAACTTTTTCGAGAAGGAGTTGGACAATATCCGCTATGGGTAATCCGAAGTTCAACATGTCCGAGTAGACGCAAGTAGAGACAAGATGGCACCGCAGAGCGATGGATTCGATTCCTGACGAGAGGAGTCCAACAGCTGATTCACTTGGGATTTCGAAGGCAATCGTCATTTCATGGATGAAATGATATGCACGCCGATCTTTCGAGAAATTCTTTATGTAGGGAAAATCGACGATCTTGGAAATTATATTACAACTGATAATGAAAGGTATTGTAAGAGTTATGTCTACCTGATACGATTATTTTCATGAATACTGGGCACACATGTATGTTTTTCTAATAGGAGTGATTTGTTTATTAAGACATGGTTTGAATTTATATACTTCGAATTTGCTAGAATATGGAGTGACCATATGATATGGCAGGCATCATTAT
The DNA here is from genome assembly GCA_946902985.2 of Meconema thalassinum. NCBI lineage: Eukaryota > Metazoa > Arthropoda > Insecta > Orthoptera > Tettigoniidae > Meconema > Meconema thalassinum. Next base: position 344,699,278 of record OX336395.1, read on the forward strand.
ACGATATTCTCACCATTGATTGACTTTATTAAGCAGATGTTTGGTCTTTTAGATTTTTCCAGCTAGGATATTTTTCATAAATAGTTTTTTTGTGTAACGAGTATTTCGAACTCGTGATCTGCAATTGATTATCAAAAATTACTTCATCAGTTCATTGCATACTAGCGAGTGTGTATTATTCATCAGTAGGGATTTTTTCCATTGGATTGTTTGGAGATATTAAGAAGTTATTCACTTTAGTGAATGAACATCGCTTTTATATGACAACTAGAAACTTGTTGATTCCTATCTGGTACATTCACTCATACAGTCTACGAGATGGGGTCTTTCGTATTTATACGATTGTATAGTGGCTACTCATCTTACCCATCGTTTAGGGAACTATCATCCAAGTCGACGGGGCGAGGTCTTTCGTATTTATACGACTGTACGGTGGTTACACATCTTACTCGCCATTGAGGGACTCATTTTTATCATCCGAATGTATACGAGATGTAAGTGAATCAAACAAGGAACTACTAGTCACATATCAGTCGAAATTTTGTTAAATAAAGTAACGATAAATGTCAACAGGATTGCATTTAGTAATTCTTGTTTGCCAATCCAATATTTTGTTGCTGTACTCTTTTGAGAGTAATTTCTATTTAACAGTTGTTACAGCTGATGCTTTTGATGATTTTTATAATTGTGTTTGATACCTTTGAGAAGGATTTAAAGTAATTGAATCTTGTAAGATTAATCATTAATGGTCAGATTTACTTCAAGGCAGATCAGTATTGCAGATTTTGATGTGAGAGATTATAGCACATTGGTGTTTTTCTGCGATGTGAATTATAAGAATTGTAAGAGAATTTATGCTATTTGAAAGCAGATATTAAATTACTGAGGTAATATATTTTTCCAATTGTTTAAGAAGTTGTCTAGATGTGATCAGAGTAATTACAGTTATTGGAGATTGTGTGCGTTGATAATTTGAAGCCAGTTATATATATTTTGTAGATCATGCAACATGGTTAAGTGGAGTTTGTGGTAGGCATTTTGTGGAAGTTGCCATGTGATAGTAGCAATGTTGCTAATGTATTTTGAAGCAGACATGAGGTCGTCGTACCCAGTCTAGCGCAATTGTTGAGATTCATGCTGTATGTGCTGAATATTTATGGAGTTTTGTGGAATAATTCTTGTATTCAAATGTGATATTTGAAGTATTGAAGAAATGTAATGTCGTTGTGGATAGTTAGATCCAACGTGATGTCGTGGAGACAATAATATTTTTTGGCATGATAAATTAAATACGAGATATAACTTGGAAGTGGTAAAACTGTAAGACAACGTTCTATAAACCATATTAAACAATTTGTTAGGAAATTAAACAAATAAATGAAGTTGATAATACAAGATTTTCTGAAAATAATAATTAACGAAATAATAATTTGAGATTTAAGCATATTAACGATCTGACCTAATGAAATAAAAATCAGAATGACTAGATGAAATAATGAAATTAAATAACCAGATGATTGAAATTTAAATAAGTTGATAAATTAAATTTTGGAATAAATCGATGAATTAAATAAATGGATGAATTAAAGATTGGATAAAATAAACTGATTGAAATAAATTAATAGACGATTGTAATGATGATGAATAACTGAATTAGAAGGTGATAATTAATTAAAGAAGCTGATGATTAATGAATTTACATGGAATTAAATAAATTTAATTGAGAAATAATTGGAAGGAATTGCAACTTGAGTTGAGGATTTAAATGATGTAATGGTGATGAATTAACGATTCTGACAGGGACATGTATAATTTTGAAGTGAGAATTAATGTGAGAAATATTTAATTTTGATGATGACGTGAATGATGACCAACGAGAATTTGAATTTTCTGTAATTCACAGATAAGTGATTGATTGTTAATGACGATGTAAATAGTGTAAATTAATTATTCGATATTTAGGAACATTTGATTAACATGTTCAACATTCAAATTATGCCATGCAAACCATAAATTTACGTGATATTTGATATGTGTGATTATTATATGTGTATGTTTAGACAGATTAAAATCATTCTTAAATCCACATTGATGTTAAATTAAAGAGAAATTAGGTCTCAGGTTTCACAAATGTCAGTGACGAAAGACATAGTGCTACAGTGATCCTGAGAACCCAAGAGAACTTTATAAATTTTTCTTGTTATGTGGATAAAAATAATTTTGGATTAGAAAAGAGATGGTTCGATTTTTGGACAATGACAATTTAACTTTGGCATTCGACCATACTCTTAGGTAGGAGTTATATTTAAAATGTCTGTCTGACTATCAAAGTGAAATAAATTTGTTTTTATCTTAGTTGTGATCTGATGATGGTGTGATGTTCCTTTTTCTTTCCTTGTCTTGAGTAAGGCTTATCCGGAAAGGAAGTGGTTTGCTAGGAATTCAGTTGATGGCGCCCATTTATATTTGCATTATTTCTATTAAACTTAAGCCCGTAACGACCCTAGAGATACTTTGTCTCGTGATACCCACTGCTTTTTCGATAACTCAGCTGAATTTCCGACACATTCCTTATTTGACTAGAGGTTCATTTAACTCCGCTCTGTCCCGGAACTCCAGGAATGCGATGTTATAGCAGATGGGTCATCGCATCCCCAGGACGAACGGGTACAATACAAAGTAATGAAAGTTAGTTTAACCGTATTTCAGAAATAGGCTACTAGTTCGCAGAGAGTTCTTAACTCTTCTAAGGCAGGAAGAACTGTAGAAGGACTGAAACATATTTTAAGTAACATGTTGAACCCTTATTGATCTTCGATAAATAAGTATTCATATTTATTATTATTATTACTACGGCCTAGGCAGCACATAAGGAAGTCGACTTGGATATTAGGGAGGCCAGCATTTCGTAATGATTGCAACAGAAGCTGAGTTGGTAGCTATTCCTGGGTGACGGCCAGAATTAGTCGAGTTCAAGGCCAAATTGTGCAACTACTGTACCAAAATTGGAGACATAAAGGAAGAATCACGAGGTCCTCTCAACGAACATACGATTGAATCAGCCAATCGCAAGAGACCAAGCTGTGACCACGAGGTGGACGGCGTCAGTAGTAAAAAGCGCGCGGAAGTGTGTATCTAAGGAACCGCCGAACGGATTAATCTCCGCTCGAGTAATTTGAGACGTTGGATTTATTTGGAGAAGAATGACACTAGCCCCATCTTTGTGAGACAAAAACTCTGGAAGTTTTTATCCGACTCCGCCCCACTCCGCCGCCCTTGTCAGTTTCTCATAAATAGTTTGGCCTGACGCCAATCGAAGTCTATTCTTGTGGAGCCTTCAGAGGCATACTCCACGCCAGTTTGAAGTGTGATTTTTGACGCTCGAATTTATCTAAGTCTTATTGTGTGGAGCCTTCAGAGGTATACTCCACGCCAGTTCAAAATGTGATTTTTACGCTCTAAAATCAGTGAAGCTAATTTCATTTTCTGAGCTCTGGGGAGCTAAAGTCGCAGCGTTTGCAATATCGAATTTTAAAAGCTATAATACATTTTGTTCTAAAATCAACTAAATTGTGTGATCTAAATATTTCACGCCAGCGCGTGATAAACTGTAACATTCTTTTAAAGACGACGAGTTCAACTTTAAGGGGGAAGTATCGTATCACCCTAATTAGCGCTTACCAGAACCGAAGTCCAAGACGGGACGGAAATACCGGACGAGATAGCGACTGCTGGTGCAGCCAGGATTTTGAACTTGTTAACGAGCCAATGGCGCGGACTCGAGATGTATATTTTATGTATAAATTGTGTGTATTGTATGTGTGTTTTTATAGTGCGTATGTGCGATATAATTAGGGCCAGTCTTCGCTATTAATCGCAGTAGGACAATTGTGGGTGAACTGAGTAGCCTGCAAGCGATTATAGATAGGCAAATATTTAACATTGAACTTTTCTGCCAAGGAGTCGAGACCAAGATGATCAGCACGTGGTTTGAAGTTGGGATGAGCTTCAAGAAATCAGCGCAGACGACTACTATGGGGTGCTAAATTGTCCATAGGGCAATGGGTTGAGGAGGATGTCCTTAGTCCTACATGCAGAAACGGTGATGTACTAAAATTGGATTATTTCAATTATGTAGTTAGATTTGGCCGGGGAACTTTGTAAATAGTCATGTTTTTCTTTCTTGTTTTAGAGCTGTTTTTCTTGTACCGACACTATATGTTTAAATGTCCGTTGGCGCGTGGCCAAAGTGTTTGTTGATATTTTGATTTTTTTCTTGAGTCATGTGTAATGTACGCGGCGTGCGTGCGTGATTTTTATCCTTGCAATTGCGGAACCCGTTACATTCGATAAATGGTGCTTTATTAACGTTAATATTTGAAATAGGAATGGGAGGAATTGATTGTAAAACATTTTGCTGAACAGGTTATTATTCATGTTAGGGTAGCCGAGTGCACCAACTTAAAAGTAATTGTAGAACACCTTCGTTCTAATTTGATAGATTTTTCTTGAGTCCTTTTCAGGTGACTAGTCACGGCATAGAACGATGGCGCCAGCATGTGGATATTATTTGTGTCTTTTATTTCAGGGTCTGTCACAACCCATACGTGTGATTAAGTGTGTGTTGATGTGTCTAGTGTGTGTTGATTCTACGTGAGGAGGGGGTAGTTGTCCTACCGCCCTTATATATTTTTGCTGCTGTTGTATTTTAGATGGAAAGACAGAGTGCTCTTGGGAGACTGCTGATTCTTGTCCATATGTTTTTCTGACACACACGTATTATTGTGCTTTGGGGCACATTTCTTCGAGGTTCGACCCCATGCTCTGGGAGGTCGAGGTTATTGACACGTGGGTTGACAGACATGCAGAGTTCCACAAACCGCCCGTTTTGCCTGTGATTTATTTTGATAGGCAGTCCTTTTTGTCCGACTGAACCCTGTAAGCTTTCATGCAGCAAACCTGTTCATTGTGATGGCTAATTTTTAAGCCATACTTAATTGGGGAGTTCGCCATGTGTGTAACGGATTGTTGTACCTTGTATGGATAAGAATATTGTGATTAACGTAAATGTTGGCTGTTTGCCTATTGCTTTGTTGATGACTCGATTTCATGTAATTTTGTTTGTCACACCCGTGTGGTGTAGTGGTAGAGTATTTGTAAATTTTGACAGCGGTCATTTGAGTATTTTTCTATTGGTCACGTGTTAATGTACTTGTGTTGATTTGTGTGAGAAGTCCTAAGTTTTTAGGCAGTAAATGTTGCTACGGCAATTCAAGTCCAATTTCACACGGAAATTTTGTGTTTGTTTATAGTAGATTTAGGAAGTGTCGGTTTAATTTAAGTATTGTAGTTGTGTTCCCTTGTGTCGGTCTAGCTCTAGGAAATGCGGATTCGTTGTTTGAAGGGTCACTCTGGATGATAACGAATCACGCATTCAAAGTACACATCGTGGTGCATGTAGAACGGCGTACGCACTTATATGGTCACTTTTGCATCGTTTTATTTAAGGACGCTTGGTCCAGGTAATTAATCTCTCCAGAGATATCGCCTAAGTTGTTTGGCATTTTTATTAAGCGGGAGTCAATTGGGAGTTTTTGTTGTTAATTGTTTATGTGTAAATATGGTGTTTTGTTATTAAATTCAGTTGTTTTTAACCCTGGCTTCACTCTTTCCTGCATGTTATTTTGTTATATGTTACCCTGCAAGTTAATGAAGCGCCCTGACAGCAACTTACGAATATGACCTGTTACGCCCCGAATCTGAGTCTCATATGCTTCTTTGCAAGGGTTCAATGTAGTCTTCAATTCGCACGGAAAATATTATTACATCTGAAATACTTCATTTTAGCTTTTGAATAAATTGCTAAACTGCCGCCCCTGAAAATTTGCCGCTTAGCCTATTTAGGAATACGGCACTGGCGAGGGCCCCGTTTAGTTTGGTGTGTGTTGAACTTATCACATAACCTGTATTGATGCAACGACTGTTGTAGTGCGTTTAATTGTAAAAGGGACAGGGATGGACTTGAAGTAACGTACTATCTGGCATTTGCCTGAAGTGCGAAAAAACAACCGGGAGAAAACCACACTCAGGATCATGGGCGCCCGCAGAGGGGTTGGGGGAAGGGGGCGGAGGCAGTTGGGGGGGGGGGGGGCATGCCCCTGGGATCTTAAAAAGTAAAACGATATGAAAATCAGACTGAGAACAAACCTTTTTTTTTTTTGCAAAAGTGCTTGAAGTTTGCGAACTGGATTAACGATAACTTACCATTTTAATGAACTACGGTAATTCATTTTGATTTTTGTCGATACCACTGGTTTTTAGCTGCTTTTAAGAACTGAACATTACGAAGGATGAATCACGATGAAAAGTGAACTTTAAAGGACAAAAGTTCAAACAAAATATTCCTCTTATACTTGCCACAAAGTACCGAATGGTTCCAGAGCAGTCAAATAATGAATTTCACGAAGCAACTGAGAATTGAAACACTTTTTGTGTGTGTGTGGGGAGGTGGGAGGGGGGAGGGGGGAGGGAGGGGGTTACATGTAGGAAATTAAACGAAGATTTCTACTTGGCCCCTCCCCGGAAAAAAATCCTGCGGGCGTCCAAGCTCAGGATAGCCACAGTCAGCGCCGGGATTCGAACCTACGATCTCCAGACTTGCAGCCGTGGTGCCTGTACACCGCGGGACCGTCACGAGAGTAGGTCTGCGGCAAAGCATTGGCGAAACATTTGACCTCAAGATGCGGTACATCGATGGAATGTGACGTTCAGCTCAAGTCAAGTAAAACAGATAAATATTGACCTTAAACTATAAAAGCCCGGAAATCCTCCGGGGAAACACTGTGCAATACAGGTCTATGGCATTTCCGGAGCGTGTGTCAAGGGATCACACGTTGCGTGCGGTAGGGTGACCAATGCACTTTTACCACCAAGTAAGACAACTACTCTGGGATAAACAAGTGCCACTCAAAACCAAGGTGACATTGTACATTTATTGATCGTATGGCGTTTAGTGCCGGGAGTGTCCGAGGACATGTTTGGCTCGCCAGAGGTTGTAGCTGCTTCAAGCGGACACCCATAGGGTGAGCTACAAGTTCCGTTCAATTTCAATTTCCAACTTCCGCTACTAGATGTCAATGATGCCTAGTGGTGAACGTTGGAACTTTGATCGAGCGTTACAACGAAATCTAACCTAAAAACATTGTACAAATCATACTACACACCAATCCTCACATTCAGCCCGGAAACCATCACACTAACCAGGAAGGACAACTCGAAACTCCAAGAAGCAGAAATGAAGACAAGATCAGGAATAAATAATAATAATAGTATCGTATGGCCTCGGTGCCGGGCGCAAGCTTTGTTATTTGACACCCAGGGGGCAGCTTACATGTCGAATTTTGTTGTTCCTTGAATCACTTTGAAAGTCAAGGAGGTTAGATGTATAAACTCCTTGAACAGTATAGTCTAGCGCTTACTAGTAGAGAAATGAGGAACTTTGTGTTGGCGGAAACTCCCGAGATTAATTTTGCCATTATGAACACGGTCTACTGAATTCAAATGGGTTCTTTGACATGCCAACATCGTATGACATGCGTGTCGTATTTTTGCCGTCTTTCAAAAATCTCTTACCGCGGACAGGAGCGAACCTGCAATCTTGCGGTTAGTAGATCGACACGCTATCCACTCACCCAGCGTGGCAAACTAATATCAGAGAAGAGGTGAGAATAGAAGGCCCTATACTACAAATGATCCAGAAGACTACAATGAAGTGGTTCGGCCACGTGAAGAGAATGAGTGCAAATAAAACTGCAAGAAGGGAGTATGAGAGAGACCTAGGAGTGAGGAGACCAGTTGGCAGATCTGGTGAAGAAGGATGTACAGGATTGGGAGAGGATTGTCAATGAAGAATGGTTCATGGGTCGAGAGGGATGGAGGGGGCTCATACCACACCCGGGATACTGGAGTCGCTTAACGATGACGATGAAGGTGACCAATTTATTTCCACTGCTCCACAGCATCCGCCAGCTTCCCCTTCAACATCACGTGCTGGGAGACCCCGTGCCAGAGCCGGTAATCCAACACGAGATCTCTGAGGGTGGCAACCAACAATGCTATCCATTGAACCACAATGTAGTAAGAGCTAAAGGACTGTATCAAATTTTTCTACCCAAAAAATCACTATTTTGGTTTTATCGTGAGTATGTTTTGGGCTGAGAGGAGGCATGGTCGTGCAGTAGTCAAATTGCTTGCCTCTCATCTATGCGGACCGGGTTCGATTCCCGGTCAATGCATATGAGATTTTCCAGGGTGAAACATCACATCATGTGGTTCGAATTTCACATACTGTAAACATAAAGGTCCCGTGCCTCATGATCGCGAGATTTACTGTCACGGAAAAAGACGAGCTTCCTTCCCATCTTTAGCCTATTTCCATTTTATGAAAAAATAGGCTTATGAGATCACCTTTTGTCCGTGAGTCTGCCTGTGTGCGCGCGCGTGTGTGTGTGAGAGGATTTTTGTGTGTCCTCCCAAGTAACTTCTAAACGGCTGGAGCGATTTGAATGAAACTCGGTAAGTTCATAGCATTATTCCGAACGACCCCGACCGTGCCCTTCAAATTTTGTGTCGACTCACCAATCCAAAATGGCGGCTGTGCGAAATATTTCACCAGAATTCAATATCTCCGAAACTATTCCCGATATCACCCTGGATTTTCTTACGGTGATAAAGGGAACTACTAGAAGTTCACCTATGCGACTTTTGAAAAACTGGTAACAACTAAACCAACATGGCGGCCACGCGAATTTGCGACTTTTAAATAGACGTTTCTCGCGATTTAACCAATCAAACGCAATAAAACTGGGTACAGTATATGTTTATACACATTGTAATGCACCGACATCTAACTTGGTTCAATTATTTACATAACATCAAGATGGCGGATGTGCGAAGTATTTCACCGGCATTCTATATCTCTGAAACTATTACCGGAATCTCCATGGAATTTTGTACGGAGATAAAGGGCACTACTGGAAGTTCATTTATGAGACTTTCAAAAACCGGTTGACTACAAAACGAGCATGGCGGCCAAGCGAATTTGAAAGTTTTAAATAGACTTTTCTCGCGTTTTATTGTCCCAAACACAATGAAACTTCGTACAAAAAATGTTCATACACATTGTAATGCACTGGCATCTAATTTAGTTCAATTGTTTACGTAACCTCAAGATGGCGGCTGTGCGAATTTCGAAAATTAAGTTTCTATTTCTTGTGTTCTAATCATGCGATCGAAATCAAAATTTGCATAATGAACGTACACAATAATCATCATCTAATAGTAGGCCCTCATAACTCTATGGCCTACATATATTAAAATCCAACATGGCGACAATCCGAAATATTTAGACGGTTCTCAATATCTAATAATCTACTACAGCAATCAAACTTAAATTTTGTAAGTGTAAAGAGGATGGCGAGCACAAATCCAACATGGCGGTGACGCAAAATTTAAATATTCAAATGGACGTTTCTTGCGTTTTAACCATCCGAGCGCAGTGAAACTTGATATGGTATATGCTTATACACATTTTAATCGACTGGCATCTAATTCATTTTAATTATTTTCATAACCACAAGATGGCGGCTGAGCGAAATTTTAAAATCCCGTTTTTATTACTTCTTGTGTCCTAATCATGCGATTGAAGTTTGAATAAAACACCTACACAATAATATTCATGTAATATTATATATATAAAGGAATGTCTGTGTGATCGTCTTTTATGCGTTCATAAACCATTCATCCGATTACGATCAAATTTTGGTGAGTTGTTGTGCACAGTCCCGGAAAAGTAATAGGCGTAGTAAATCAAATTTATAATTGATGGCGCGCGATTAGCTTCAACAAAATGGCGTGCGTTTGTTTCAAGAAAGTCCCACATGTGTTCATATACCATTCATCCCATTGCGTTGAAACTTGGGTGAGAGGTAGTGTACACTACAGGCAAAGTTTCTGGCTTAGTAAATCCATGTTATAATAGGTAGCGCACGAGTAGATTCAACAAATGAGCGACGACGCGCGAAGAGTTTCAACAAAATCCCGTATGCGCTTATATACCATTCGTCCGATAGCGACTAAACTTGGGTGAGTTGTTGTGTACACTCCAGGGAACGTTTTAGGCTTAGTAAATCCATTTTTCAATAGGTAGCGCACAAGTAGATTCAACAAATTAGCGAAGTCAAGCCAAGCGTTTCAAGAAAGTCCCGTATGCGTTCATATACCATTCGTCCGATAGAGATGAAACTTGGGTAATATGTTGTGTACTCATCAGGGAAGGTTTCTGGCTTAATACATCAACTTTACAATAGGTATCGCACAAGTAGATTCAACAAATGAGCGACGGCACGCGAATCGTTTCAACCAAGTCCGTATGCGTTCATATACCATTGATCCGATTGCTATGAAACTTTGGTGAGTTGTTGTGAACAATTCCGAAATCATTATAGTCAATCCAATTTACAATGGACAGCGCGCGAGTATTTTAAAGAAATGAGTGTTGGCGATGCGTTCATATTGCCTACAATTCATCCGATTGCGACCAAATTTTGGTGGGTTGTTTGGCACACTTCCGGGATGGTTATAGGCATAGTTAATCCAATTAACAATAGATAGCGCACCAGTAGTTTAAACAAATGAGTGTTAGTGATGCGTTCATATAATACAATTCATCCGATTGCAATCAAATTTCGGTGAGTTGTTGAGCATATGGCAGGAAAAGTTATAGGCATAGTAGATCCAATTAACAATAGATGGCGCGCGAGTAACTTCAACAAAATGGCGTGCGTTTGTTTCAACAAAGTCCCACATGCGTTCATATACCATTCACCCCAATGCGATGAAACTTGGGTGAGATGTTGTATACACTCAGGGAAGGTTTCTGGCTTAGTAAATCCACTTAACAATAGATAACGCACGAGTAGATTCAACAAATGAGCGACGACTCGCGAAGTGTTTCGACAAAGACCCGTATGCGTTCATATACAATCGTCCGATAGAGATGAAACTTTGGTGAGTTGTTGTGTACACTCCAAGGAAGGTTTCTGATTTAGTAAATCCATTTTACAATTGGTAGCAAACGGGTAGATTTAACTAAAAAGCGACAGCGCGTGAATCGTTTCAATCAAGTCCCGTATGCGATCATATACCATTCATCCGAGTGTGATAAAACTTTGGAGAGCTGTGTACAGTCCTGCGAAGGTTCATGAATTAGTAAGTCCGTTTTTCAATGGGTGGCGCACAAGAAGATTCAACAATTGAGTGACGGCGCGAATCGTTTAAACAAAATCCCGTATGCGTTCATATGCCATTCATCCGATTGCGATGAAACTTTGATGAGTTGTTGTGTACACGCCAGGAAAGGTTTTCGAGTTAGTAAATCCATTTTACAATAGGTAGCGTACGAGTATATTCAACAAATGGGTGACGGCGCTCTAATCGTTTCAGCCGTTCCGTATGCGTTCATATACCATTCATTTCATTGCGATGTAACTTTCGTGAATTGTTGATCACGCTCCCGTGAATGTTTCTGAGATAGTAAATTATTTTTTATAATAGTTTAGAGGTGGTTAACGGAAAAAGAAGAAAATATTGGGAATCCAAAAGCACTGCAACTGACAAAGTCAAAACCTCAACACTTTCTTTGATTGGCATTGCAACGCATGCCGGGTACAGCTAGTAGTAAATAAATCTAAGGCCTATAATATAAAAATCCAACATGATGACCATCCAAAATATTTAGACGGTTCTCAATATCTACGAATCTATTACAGCAATCAAACTGACAATTTGTATGTTGATAGAGGCAATTAATATTAGTAGGATATATGAAAATAGGCTGTTTAGTTCGTCACGGAACTACTTGTTCTATCTGGGATTAGCGTGGGCACGTCCAGTAGTTACCATGGCAACAAGAGCAAGCGCTTTGAGTTTCCGCTCTGTGATGGTTGGTTGGTTCCTCAATTTAGTAGCCCCGTGTACTTTGGGTGTGTGTAGATAACCGGTGTTAATTGTGATGGCTGTATTAGTGTGTGTTATCTGTTTTTAATTCAAGTAAGGAGAGCAGACGATAATTAAAGTAGTTTCTACTTTCGCTACCAAATGCTACCGTCCACGACACCTAGCTGTCAACTTTGCTACTACTAGATGCCATCGCAACCAGCGCCTGGTGACGAACGTTGGAACCTAAGAGCATTAATCAAACCTAACCTACAAATTTTGCTTCACACAAGTTTAGTTAGTGGAAGGCCGCCGGCTTTACTTCCCCTCCGAAGGAAGGCAAACTGAAGGAGTTTTAACCCTCTTCATAATACCACAGTGTGCCTTCCTTCAGACGGGAAGTAGGTTAAAGCCAGCGGGCCCATCTCATAGATTTATGGAATGTAAAAGAGCCTTCCAGTAACTACAATAGTGTGAAGCTAAATTTGCAAAATTTGTAGGTTAGATTTGATTAACGCTCTATTAAGTTCCAACGTTCGCCGCAAGGTGTAGCTTGCGGTGACATTTAGTAGCCAAGTTTATAGCTAGGTGTCGTTGACGGTAGCATTGGGTAGCAAAAGTAGGAACTACTTGAAATTGATCGTCTGGAGTCCTTACTTGAATTAAAAACAGATAACACACACTAATACAGTCATCACACACACCCAAAGTACACGGGGCTACACGACCGCGTTATCGCAGTCCCTAAACTGAGGAACCAACAAACCAACTCTGTAAAGGCGGTAAACGAATAAAACTGACTTTCATGGTTTGTTTTTGCAACACAACAAGATATCGCAAAGTTTCATTTACTAACCCAAGCGCAATGGACGATGGCTATTACAGCAAACACAGTGTAAATAATATCGATCGAACTCTTATCTTTGCCTCATGTTGTGACATCTAATTTACCAGGTGCGGTGAGTCGACTCACAACGGGCGTCAGTAATTTCTTGTCAACACAAACCTCCATGTGAATAATACAACGTAATTAACAGCGAATTCTATTGGTAATTGAGAGTGGCGGTGGTTTCAGTGAATGCCACTAGCATTACTCAAGCGCTAGTGTTGTTGTTCTACCGCTCAATAGTCTTTCCAAGTCCTCCCATTAATAAGTGCATATCATCGTCACATTGATAGTTGGCCGTTCCTTATTCAAGGTTAGTCACGTTGCCATGGAAACCGAAACGCCTCAGACCATTCAGCATTACTTATGCAAGTATCCAATTATCTGTTTCACGCAAGCAATCCTCCAAAGAGCTCACAGCTTGTGGAACTAGGGTTGCTAGACGTTCCGTTTCACCCGGAACAATTCCGTTTCTTCTTGTTTTGTTCCGCGTTCCGTTTTAATGTTTACCGGAACGCCAAATATTTCGCTTTTGATTAATTTGATAATATATTCAATTTCGCACCCATTTTCAAATTTCCCGCTTCAGAATTGATTGTAATATCTAGCTTGTTTTCTGGTGATACAGGTACAAGTTTGAAAGAGAACATGATTTCTATGTCTGTGTGAGATGGGAACATGTTATATATTTATTAGGGGCAACAACATTGATGAATGTCTTAGTCCTTGTGAAGTTAATACTCAATGCTTTTACGGAGAGAGTTTTTTTCTGTCATAAATATCAAATGGAGAGTTGATAGAAACAGAAGCTCCATTAGTTTGATAAAACTAGAATTGTTCACATATTACAATTATGATGAAAATTCCAGTGAATTTCATCACAAGGTATTTACAAATAAATCCATGCAAAGGGTCGTTCAAATGTAAAGCATTTTGTAAGTTGCTGGTGCCATAGGCCTATCCTCTATGATATGTCAGCAATATCTAGTTTTAATTTTGAGCATTTGATTATGTGATGCTTATTGAATACAATCATATGTGTGTTATTTATTACAACATTTAACAGCCTTGATAAAAAAGAAACAATGTTTTGGGACGCGTGTTACAATTTTCCATTCTTGAAATCTGGCGACCCTGTGAGGGACGCGCTAGATCAGGCTAGAGCTTTCCTCTGAGTTAGGCAACCAGTAAGGCCTCGTTGGTTCTGCGGGTGGCCTTCACACGCCACAAAGTTCGAGGGAGCCTGAACTTCTACAGTTAATTCATTCGCCACGTGGCGCACAGGCAAGTATTCTTGGCTGTCACTCTTGTGGTCCGGGTTCGATTACTTGCTTTAACGGGTTACACTCAGCCTCGGGCAGCAAACTGAGAAGACGTGGGTTCGTTTCCCATCTCAGTCATCCTGGAAATGATTTTCCGTGGTTTCCAACTTCTACTCCAGGCAAAAGCCGGGATGGTTGCTAACTTAAGGCCACTTTCGCCTCCTTCCCAATCCCCACATGGATTACAAATACTCATGCAACTATAGACATCACAAAAACGCAGGTTATCAGCCATTTTTATTTATTTATTTATAGGCTACACACACTCGGGTACATGGGACTAAATAACCACAACAACAACAATAATAATAATAATAATAATAATAGTTCAATTTGGAAAAATCCCTCTATGGACATCAAAATGGCAGGTGAACAGCTAAAGGAAGTAGGAGACTTCTGTTACTTAGGAAGCAAAAGAACCAGTGATGGACGAAGCAAAGATGATATGAAAAGTAGGTTAGCTCAGGCAAGGAAAGCATTTCTACAGAAAAGGAATCTGTTGATATCGAATATAGATTTAGGTATTAGGAAGACATTTTTGAAAGCCTTAGTCTGGAGCGTGGCGCTCTATGGAAGTGAAACTTGGACTATTGGTGCAGCAGAAAAGAGGAGAATTGAAGCGTTTGAAATGTGGTGTTACAGGAGAATGATGAAGATCAGATGGGTAGATAGAGTGACAAATGGAGAGGTATTTCGACGAGTGGGAGAGGAGAGATGTTTCTGGCGACTGCTAATGAAGAGAAGAGATAGGTTGGTAGGACACATACTAAGACACTCAGGAATAGCAAGCTTAGTTATGGAAGGAAGGGTCGAGGACAAGAACTGTAGGGGTAGACCAAGGTTAGAATATGTTAAACAGATTGCCTCGGATGTAGGGTGTTGTAGCTATGTAGAGATGAAACGATTAGCTCAGGACAGGGAGGCAAGGAGAGCTGCATCCAACCAGTCAAAATACTGAAGACTCAAACAACAACAACTACAAATAATTTCAAATACATAGGGGAAATCATCTGGATTAAATCGTGAAGCAAACAAGGAGAGAATCTCTAAATTACAAAAAGCCTACAGAATCACAACAAAAAACCAATATCTGGGAACGCAACATAGCATGATAACTCAACCTGAAGCATTACACGCAACAGAAACCCTGAATATTCGAGACACATCACTAACTAAACATTTAGAGAAACAAAAAGGGAAATCCTCAGTGTTATACCAACATTCCGAGAAAATATCACACACTATTAGGAAAATACGATGAAACTTTTCCTTCTTCTTCTTCTTCTTCTTCTTCTTCTTCTGCTTCTTCTAGGTGATCAGGCCCTGTGGACCACGCGCTGCTACAAGTTTCCTTCTCCATCGTCTCCTATCGGTAGCCGCCATCCGCCAACTGTCCTCACGTATCGCTGCCTGTTGCAGATCTTCATGGAGTCCATCACTCGACCGGTTCCTTGGTCTCCCTGGTGGTCTCCTTCCTGTGGGGATGAAATCCAGTAGCTTCAGTGGCCATCGGTGGTCTTCCATCCGAGCTACACGTCCAGCCCACTGCAGTCTTCTGGTTTTGATGGTTCTTGCTATGTTGGCATCATGGTACAGGTCTTCTACTTCATGATTGTGTCTAATCCTCCATTCACCCCTGTGTATATCCCTCACCGGTCCGAAGATCTTTTCTCTCAAAAACGAGTAGTTTATGAAAGTCCTGTTTTCGGATACTCCATGTCTCACATCCATATAGTACAACGGGTTGGATCAGAGTTTTATACAGACGAATTTTGAACAGTCTGGAGAGACATCTGGACCGAAGAAGCTGGATCCTGGCGTTGATTTCTGCCTCACATGATGAGTTCTCCGTGAAAAGCGATCCTAGGTACTTAAATTCATGGACCCTCTTGTAGAACTGGTCCCCTACCCGGAGTGACTGTAGTTGCCCAAAAACGTGACCTTGCCCGCGAGTCATATTGAGGTACACCGTCTTGGTTTCATTCACGATTAGCCCAAATTTGTCGGCAGCTCCCTTGAGTGCTCTGGTCATTTGCCTCAACTCTTCCTGAGAGCTGGAGAGTAAACGGATATCATCTGCGTAGGCAAGGTATGTCAGGATCCGAAAAGGAGTTAGACAAGGATGTCCCCGTATTTATTTAATTTGTTCATTGAAGAAGCTATTCAGATCATGAAGGAGAAGACAAAGGGAATAAAAACTAATGGAGAAAGGATACATTGTATCAGATTTGCTGATGACATCGTAATAGTTGGATTCCAAAAAAGAAATTAATAAAATTCTGCAAGTCCTATCAGACACCATTAAACTATGGAGGTTAAAAGTGAACAAACGGAAAACGAATGTAATGGTAGTTCGGAAAAATATGGAACAAATTAAAACCAATATAAAAATTGATTACTTGAGAATTGAACAAGTGAAACGATTTTGTTATCTCGGTAGTAAAATCAGAGAAGACAATAGATGCTTAATGTATTGCATTGGCAAAACAGGAATTTATGACTAAGAAGAACTTTTTGTCCAGCAAACATATGAATATAGATGTAAGAAAATTATTTGTATGGAGTACATTGCTCTATGGAAGTGAAAGTTGGACTCTGGGTAATTTGTAAAAGAATCGACTTGAAGCTGCTGAAATGTGAATATGGCGGAAAATGACAAGAACGAGCCGGATGGAAATAAAAACCAACGTGGAAGTCTTCAGGGAAGTCAAAGAAGAGAGAAGATTAATGAAGGAAATGGGAAAGACATTGCACATGTCATCAGACACACCACTTTCATCGTTAACATTCTTGAAGGGAAAATGCTGGGAAAGAAAGGAAGAGAACGGCCTAGGACAAAGTATTTGGAAGATATCAAGAATAAAATGGGAACTGAAACGAACCGCGAACGACAGGACAGTGTGGTTGCATCGACAAGGTATTAGCCTTTAGAATATGATGATTAGAGAGGAGAATTATAGGCACTAAAACCAGTTAAAATAGGCAGGCATATAGGCTCTTAAAATAGCCAAAATAGGCATGTGAATAGGCACTAACGTGTAAAATAGGCAACAAAATAGACATGAAAAATTTATTGTAATTTAATAACATATTTAATTACTATAAAAAGAATTAACAATAAGCAACTTATAATTTAATAACATACTTATCTTATATATAAAAGTGTGTCTGTATGTATGTATGTATGTATGTATGTATGTATGTATGTATGTATGTATGTATGTATGTATGTGGGTGGGTGGGTGGGTGGATTTGTTCCGTATACAAATCTACACCGTTTCACCAACGCACTGATCGCGGTTGCATTTTCACTCCCAGCTGGACCGCAGTTTCCCTCCTGGCTGCTTTAAACTGCCTGTCCATTCAACACAAGATAGGTTACAGCACCATCGCATAGTTTAGGACCCGGAAGGAACGGCTGGCTACATGAATTTTCGATAGTGTTTCTCGTTCTTCTGATTTCGGCTTTTTGCACTCAAGCAAAGGCTAATGAAAGCAGAAAATAAACTGATGAAGTAATAGCAAGGCCGGCCATCTCCATAGCAACAGTAGCTCGAGACGGGACCCCCAAGTTTCCATCTATCTTGGTAAGAGGCCATGCTACACCCACCGCCAGCTAGATCGCATGCCTCCAAGCTGCTTTAAACTGCCTGTCCATTCAACACAAGATAGGTTACAGCTCCAACGCACTGATCGCGGTTGCATTTTCACTCCCAGCTGGACCGCAGTTTCCCTCCTGGCTGCTTTAAACTGCCTGTCCATTCAACACAAGATAGGTTACAGCACCATCGCTTTGTGATCGCCGCGGCATTTTCACTGCCAGCTGGATCGCATCCCTCCTGGCTGCATGGCAACAGTAGCTCAAGACGGGACCACCAGGTTTCCCTCTATCTCGGTAAGAGGCCATGCTACACCCACTGCCAGTTAGATCGCTTCCCTCCAAGCTGCATTAAACTGCCTGTCCATTCAACACAAGGAAAAATGGCAAGGCAGTTGTTCACTACGTTTCTAAAAGACGCCTTCCTACCATTTTCAAGTGCAAGAAACCTGCTCCTTTTAGACTCATACGGTGTCCACAATGACACTGCAAATGTAAGAAAAATTCTGGAAGATGGTAATCATGATCCCGACAAATTAACAGTAAAAATAATACCAGCCAACACAACTTATGAACTTCAGCCCCTAGATCGACCCTTCTTTAGAATGTATAAATATATTCGCTTGGCCGCCATGTTCGTTTTGTAGATAACCGGTTTTTGAAAGTCTTATAGATGGACTTCCAGTAGCGACCTTTATCTCCGTACAAAATTTTAGGGAGATACCGCTAATAGTTTCAGAGATATAGAATGCCGGTGAAATATTTCGCACATCTGCCATCTTGTGATTATGTAAACAATTGAAGCAAGTTAGATGTCGGCGCATTACAATGTATATAAACATATACTGTACCAAGTTTCATTGCGTTTGGTTGGTCAAATCGCGAGAAACGTCTATTTAAAAGTCGCAAATTCGCTTGGCCGCCATGTTGGTTTTGTAGTTACCAGGTTTTCAAAAGTCACATAAGTGAACTTATAGTAGTTCCCTCTATCACCATAGAAAATGTCAGGGTAATATCGGTAATAGTTTCGGAGATAATGAATGCTGGTGAAATATTTCGCACAGCCGCCATGTTGGATTGGTGAGTCGTATCAAAATTTGAAGGGCACGGTCGAGGTCGCCCGGAATAGTGCATTGAACTTTCCGAGTTTCATTGAAATCGTTTAGATTTTATTAGGGGGGACACACACACGAATCACACACACAAAAAAATGATTGATTTCATGCACCCCAAAGTTGGGTGAAACAAATAAAGAAGAAGAATTCAAAAATCACTTCCGGCTTGTTCTTTTACTAGTTTTCTCTTTGATTCAAATCCTGGCCTAATTAACATACTTTCATAATTCTTTCTTTAATGTGTTCCTTGGTTCAATATCCTCAAGCGATTTGAGATTTTTTTTTGAAAAATCTTCACACCGGAAGTAGTTTTAAGGACTTAAGTGAAACTCGGCTGACCGCGTGGCTCAGGGTGCGCAAATGCGAGGGAGTCGTGTTAGTAGATTTACTGGCACGTTAAAGATCCCCTTCAGGACTACATACCGGCACCTCGGCGTCTCTAAAACCCGCAGTTGTTAAAACGGACGTAAAACCAATAACATTATTATTAAGTGAAACTCTGCATTGACTCAAACTAGCGCTCGTAGTGGTAGAAAAGGCAAACTGCTAATCTAATCGACCGGATATGGTTGAGTTGCATTGACTCAAACTAGCGCTCGTAGTGGTAGAAAAGGCAAACTGCTAATCTAATCGACCGGATATGGTTGACATTCATTGGCTCATTAGCACTCGTAGTGGTAGAAAAGGCAAACTGCTAATCTAATCGTCTGGATATGGTTGAGTTTCATTGACTCACACTAGTGCCAGTAGTGGTAGAAAAGGCAAACTGCTAATCTAATCGACCGGATATGCTTGTGTTTCATTGACTCATTAGCACTCGTAGTGGTAGAAAAGGCAAACTGCTAATCTAATCGACCGGATATGATTGAGTTCCATTGACTCATTAGCACTCGTAGTGGTAGAAAAGGCAAACTGCTAATCTAATCGACCGGATATGGTTGAGTTTCATTGACTCACACTAGTGCTAGTGGTGGTAGAAAAGGCAAACTGCCAATCTAATCGACCGGATAAGGTTGAGTTTCATTGACTCACACTAGTGCTAGTAGTGGTAGAAAAGGCAAACTGCTAATCTAATCGATCAGATATGGTTGAGTTTCATTGACTCACACTAACGCTCGTAGTGGTAGAAAAGGCAAACTGCTATTCTAATCTACCGGAAATGGTCGAGTTTCATTGACTCACACTAGCACTCGTAGTGGTAGAAAAGGCAAACTGCTGATCCAATCGACCGGATATGCTTGTGATTCATTGACTCATTAGCACTCGTAGTGGGAGATAAGGCAAACTGCTAATCTAATCGACCGGATATGCTTGAGTTTCATTGACTCACAATAGCGCTTGTAGTAGTAGAAAAGGCAAACTGCTAATCCAATCGACCGGATATGCTTGAGTTTCATTGACTCACACTAGCGCTTTTAGTGGTAGAAAAGGCAAACTGCTAATCTAATCGACCGGATAAGGTTGAGTTTCATTGACTCACACTAGCACTTGTAGTGGTAGAAAAGGCAAACTGCTAATTTATTCGACCGGATATGCTTGAGTTTGATTGACTCACACTAGCGCTTGTAGTGGTAGAAAAGGCAAACAGCTAATCTAATCGACCGGATATGCTTGAGTTTCATTGACTCACACTAGCACTTGTAGTAGTAGAAAAGGCAAACTGCTAATCTAATCGACCGGATATGCTTGAGTTTCATTGACTCACACTAGCGCTTTTAGTGGTAGAAAAGGAAAACTGCTAATCTAATCGACCGGATATGGTTGAGTTTCATTGACTTATACTAGCGCTTGTAGTGGTAGAAAAGGCAAACTGGTAATCTAATTGACCGGATATGGTCGAGTTTCATTGACTCACACTAGCGCTTGTAGTGGTAGAATAGGCAAACTGCTAATCTAATCGACCGGATATGGTTGAGTTTCCACTGAACAATCGTCAGTCTGCCGCGTGTCATCATGTCGGCACCTCGTAAGGAACGTTTAGTGCGTCCTTCACGTTTGGAAAAGTGGAGAAAACCACAGAAATTAATTACAAATTCACAAACAATAAGATTCATTGATGAACCGGGTTCGGGTGTGCAATCGGAAGAAAATGTAATAGGATGTTACCTGAAGGGCTGGAACTGTGGATTTTCAATCTATTCTTCACGCTCTAGCGACTATCACGTGTCTAGATCTCGACTGATCCCCCGGGAGACACCCATGACCTACCTCATTAAGGGCATTGATTGGACCCGAGCGATAGATCCCCTATCCTACAAGGCAACGACCCGCATGGTAATGACACAGTTACGACTGATATCCGTACAGCTCAATAAATCAGCTAGAACTTATGAGGGCCAGTATACATAGGCTTTTCTAAACATATTTTCCTCATCTCTACTTACAGGGGAAGTATCAGGAAGACAGGTCGAAACCTATCTTGGAACTTGGTGGACACAATTGTTGCGCTAAAAGAGGACAACGTGCGGCAGATTGAACTGCAAGGCTACGAAATCGAACCCGACATCCTGGTACGCAGGCATGACGGCTGGAGGAGCTGGACATCCCTGTGGCACTCGGATTAGTAGCGAGGCGGGGCGTATATGCAGGCTGCTTCCCACCGGCCTTGAGTGCCTGGGCCATCAGGACTGTCCATTCCAACATGTGCGGTACTCGCTACCTCCCATTGATTTATATGAGAGATTCACCACATGATTTCGGAGCCTTGCAGTTCAATCTGGCGGCTGATTGTCCTCTTATGGCACAACGATTGGTCTTCATAACATTTCTCTACCTCTTGTGTTGTCGGTCATATAAACTTGGACTATCACAGTATCCTTTGGTTTAGTTTCGATCCGTACTAGAATTAATCGTTCATTATATTGCACGAATCCCTTTACTCTGTTTCCTAGTTCTTTATGTAACAATATCCTGGTTTAGTGATTGCTGTGCCAGAATGAATTATCCGATAATTTATATAATTTTATTAAACACAATGTGTACAATCTAGTTTTTCACCACTCTGACATTTCTGCGATTATAGATTGAGACCTGCTTACACATTCCACTAAGTGGTATTTGGGGCATGGATTATTGCAGACGCACTCCTCCTTGGGCTCATGAAATGTCTCATTCTGACAGATCCTTCCATAGAACCCATGGACAGCGAATCGCGTATACAGATGTCGGAAGTTTGAAATTTGCCCCCTTCCAGATATCTGTCTTCATTGCTTCAGTCTCCATTATTTCTTGGGGTATTTCGCCGGGGTTTTTTTTTCGTCACTCCTCGATGATGGTTTTATACGTTTGAGTTTCCGGTAGATCGAAAGAGTGCTTTATGTCTTCTATAAAGAAGGATTCCTGTGCTATTTTATAGGCGTAGCTGTTCCTTGAGAATTTTGATATAGAGAGCTCTCTTACTAAATCTCGCTTTGACGCTCTCTAGCTTCCTGAGGTTATTCACAGACAAGTAGGGCCAAATTAATTTTATGCCATATGTGGCGGTCGGCATAACTTTAATTTTGAATTTTGATCATTTCCACTCCAAAAGTCTCCTGCTTGTGGCCATCTTATTTCTGCTATACCCAATACATGTAAATCCATCCTTTCCATCTCCATGATCAAGTTCTTTAACTTTCAAGTCTGGAGTAAGGTCCGTACATTCCAGGTACCGATTCTTCTCGGCTTATTTCTTGACTTGGCCTCTTTATCTGTCCCCCTCCGGAGATCCGAGTGGGTGATTATTTTACCTCCGGAAAAATTTACTGTACAAGCTAACGAAATCTTGATCTGCTGATACTTGGGATATCCTAATATATCTTTAATGAAGTGGTTTCCCTTTGCCTTCTTCATCCTATGCCGTTGGCCAACTTCTGTCGACCAAAATATTATGTGCACTCGAGTTTGAAGGTTGTTTGTAAAGTAACCAATAGACCTACATAAAATTCAATAACATCATCATTTTTGTCGTTCTATTTTACGTTAGTTCATGTAGGTTTGGAATTTTTAAATTTATATTTTAATATTTTTTATCGCATGTTGGAACACAAAAAGTGCCCATTTTTAAGCGTGTTTCAACCATGCGTCACATTTAAGAATTATTATTTCAAAAACCCTTCATCAGATTGAATCATCGCGCGCCTCGCTCGGAAGTGATGGGCTCCATTTCGGCAACGCTGTACAGCCTTCTCCGCAGCGGCTAACTGGTGAACCAAGCCTTATTTCCCCGTACAAATACAAACAGATATAAAATAAGTGAATTAATTTACGTATTTCACAGTCACACAGCATAACTTTCTGATGTATAAGGATTACAACGCGTCCAAGAACTACATTTTCCAACCACCCCAAGCCGAGAAAAAGTTACCTTACAAAAATGATAACAACGTTGTTTCTTGGACGCACAAAATTTTGAAATTAATAAACCAGTCATACAGCATTCCAATGTATATTGTGTTAAAATTTGGATTTGATCTGATGACGGGTTTTTGAGATAATAATTCTTGAATGTGACGCATGGTTGAAACACGCTTAAAAACGGGCTTTTATGTGTTCCAACTGCGATAAAAAAATATTAAAATATAAATTTAAAATTCCAAACCAACATGAACTAACGTAAACTCGAACAACGAAAATGATGATGTTATTGGATTTTATGTAGGTCTATTGGTTACTCCACAAACAACCTTCAAACTCGAGTGCACATAATATTTTGGTCGACAGTAGTGGCTCATCCGCCTTTAGGGGACGTTTCCTGCCCCCAGGGCTTGAGAGAGCCCTGGACCTACCCGCTCATCCGCTCTCTAAGGAGACTGTTGGCACTTGGTAGAGGGTGCTCCTTATACCGGGAGTCACTCGGTGGGACATAATAGTAGAGGTTATCTATTTAAAAAAAAAGCTTCATACAGAAAAGTGACAGTCAGACTGAAAGACTAGACTTTGTATCATTTTAGATGCTACAAATGCTGAAAATGCTAGAAAGGCTGGAGGCTTCTCGCTTTGCTCGAAGCCAAAGACTCTTGACACGATAGAAAATTATCTGCATAATACTTATCTTGCTTATCTTGTTTCAAATTACTCGCGAACGGCAAGTGCAAACCAAGGGCAAAGCAAGGTCAAGCGCGCGGTATGCCGTCACGCTCACCAGAGCGCGCGGGG
This sequence comes from Meconema thalassinum, assembly GCA_946902985.2. Taxonomy (NCBI): domain Eukaryota; kingdom Metazoa; phylum Arthropoda; class Insecta; order Orthoptera; family Tettigoniidae; genus Meconema; species Meconema thalassinum. The sequence goes on from OX336395.1 coordinate 344,723,329, forward strand.
GCGTACCCCTTCCATCCAGTCTAAAAACACTTATAGTGGGCGATGTATTGAAGATAGAGATATGCTCTCGCGGACTTTTTTTGTAGAACTTTTCATGCTGACCAATTCTTACGCTCATAGTATATTGATATTTTTAACGGTTTGCCCAGCGTAAGCTTAAGAAGCGCACGGACGCCAAGTTTGTTTTCGACTTTTTCACTTAAATCGTTACTGCTTGGTTTCCTTTGATCATACATAAATTATTTTCTACAGAATCTTTCCTCGAGATATCCTTTACAGAATGGTGAAAATCGCATCAAAATCCACCCAGTGCTTCTCGAGATTACCCGTGACATCCAAGAATAGGGGATTTTTGTCTTATACTAACGAAGTAGAGATTGTCGGGAACACATGCACCAAGCAGTACTATGACGTCACACACCTCAGTGCATCTGGGTACATTTCGTCCCGTCACCGTAACGTAACGCCAGACCCGAGTGTAACGACGAAGTCGACAAGTTCATTTAAAATTATAAAATTTGCTATCAATACAGAAGATAATACAAAGTTAGGAATCACCGGCTACTTCAAGGACAAACATAACCTAGAATGGTAATTGATTGATTGTCAAATACAAAGATCGGACACCTCACATAAACGTGCGGGTTGTCTTGGGCAATATATAGAAAGCGGTGTAGGCCCGAGTGCTCACGCCAGTTTCTAAAATCCCTGACGGAGCCGGGAATCGAACCCGGGGCCTCCAGGTGAGAGGCAGGTGGGCTACCCCAACACCACGGGGCTGGCTTATGCTTTATATAGGCTAAGTAAAAAGAGACAGTCTGTCTGAAAGACTGGACTTTATATCATTTTAAATGCCACAAATGCTGAACAATGCTAGAAAGGCTTCGCTCGAAACCAAAGGCTCTTGACATGTTAGATGATCAAGAAACAATCACAACGCTAGAATGTTACAAGTCCTGAGGGAGCTGGAGCGCGCGGTGAAAGGAGGGAGCTGGCTGGACGACGTCACGCTCGCCGTGTCGTTGCCGTCTCGTAACTCAAGAGCTCACCAGTGAACACATGCACCAAGCGGTACTATGACGTCACACACCTCAGTGCATTCTCGGTACATTTCGTGACGTCACCGCAACATAACGACGAAGTCGACCGGATCATATTATTGTAATGCCAGTAGATTCTGATAACAGCTGTGCGCATGCGCAGGACTCTATTCCATGCTACTCCTTTAAAGTTCGACTGGGAATAACTGATCCTCCTCCCCTTTCAATTATAAGCTCTTCGTTAATGATGAGTGGAAGTAAGTTTTGCATATTAAAACTACAATTTCGATTAACGCCAGCATGAATGAAGCATGGATCCTATTTCTGTTGACCAAGTTGCTTATAAATTCCATTATTCCTAGTTAATATTTTGTGTCAAGTGGGATAAATACTGTATTTCTTAGACTCTTGGAGATGTGAGTTCACGCATCCTTGTTGAGCTCTCGACCATTAGTGAGCAAGACAAAAGGAAAAGGAGTCGTGATCGAGTCTTCTGTGGTATTAATATTCAGTTGCATTGATTGTTGGGTAAGAGCCTATAGTTCAAGGCCACCTAATTCCACCAGTTCCAAGATTAGCTTGACTTTCATTTTAACATGCATGTTCTTTTGGGCCGTGGGTCTATCCGAAATTAGCGTCATGAATTCCCGACACCAATGGTCATCTATAAGGTGCGTTCAAAACGTAACGAGCCGGAGGCTGGAATGCGCAAACCGGTGACCACATCCGCTAATCGTGGTGTGTGTAACGATGTGTGGTTCCGACCAGAGCGTGGAAGGTCACAGCCCGTCGCTAGAGGGCACGCGTGCACGTCACGTGACGATACAAAGCGAGCAGCAGCATGCATCAATCGTCCAACGCTGCCAGTCGCATTGCAAACAGTGACATGGAGGCGTCAAACGAAGAGCAAAGAGGTGTTGTTCGGTTTCTGACAGCGGAAGGAGTAGGGGGAACGGACATTCATCGCCGAATGTCACAAGTGTACGGCGAACACTGCATGTCCCTTGCAAGGGTCAAGGCATGGCACAAGCGCTTCAGGGAAGGACGGGTGTCGTTAGCCGATGATGCCCGGTCTGGGGCACCCCCATGCATTACTGATGAGCAGGCTCCGGATAATTATGCACTTTAAAATGCCAAAATATGCATGCAAATATGCACTAAAAAGTGTCTAAATAAGCACTAAAAAGTGTCTAAATAAGCACTAAAATATGCATTAAAAATAAACATATATCTGATATAAATTAGTGGTTTATATTACAAGAAATTAATGTTGCATATTAAATATCGCCAAAATAAAGAAAATTACTTACAGTACCGTATTACAATAGATTGCTCCAGTTTGTCAATAAAATTTACAAGTCTTAATTACACTTAAGACTGCATGATGTAATAGGTTTTCAAACACAAACTTGCGTCTATTTTCACTTAAAAAGACTTTCTACTCAGAAAACACTCTCTCCACATCACATGCCACAATTGGAGCATACTCCAACTTAACGAAATGAGAGATCTCTAGTATCGATGCACTGTCAATTGTGTCTTTGCCTTGGATAACACCACAAATGCTTTCAAGTTTGAGGAGACCGGAATTTTGCAGCACTACATTCTGCAATTTTTTCGAGAAAACTTGATTAGTTAGGTTCTTTAGGGATCGATCGACTTCTTCAACAATTCCAATGCTAACGTGAACAGGCAGTCCTTTTTCTTGCAATTTCTTGATAGCTGATGGTATGCAACACAAATTGGAACGAATGAATATAATTTGCTCTCGAACACCATCTTTGCTCAAGACTTCTTGAGCTTCTTTAATAGAAGCAGCTTCTTCAGAATTGAGGTCTTGAACTACCTTTTTTACTACCTGGAAGTAATTGGCATAATAAAGTGCAGCTTATAGCCACGTTCCCCATCTTGTATGAACTGGTGAAGGCGGAAGCGGCACATCATGAACTGCATAAAAAAATCTTTGCGACTAGGGGCCTTCAGGAACACTCTTTCCACTGTGGAGATCAACATGTTTACTTCAGGAAAGGAAGCCCGAACTGCTTCAGCGACTCGATGAAGTCCATGTGCTACACATGTGACATGTATCATCTTGGGATATAATATCCCAAGACCTCCCGTGGCTTTGCATCCGTACAGGCCACGATAACATGATCGTAAAGAATGCCCGATGGCCACAAACAAGAAAGCGCATCATTGAAAAATGCAGCAACTGTTGAGTGATTCACCTTAGGCAACATAGCCATAGTTAGTAGATATGATTTGTCTCTCTCTTCTTCTTCTCCTAAAATTCCAAACATGAAGTTAGCTGCATATCTTTCATCTACGTTCGTTGTTTCGTCTAGTGAGACCCAAATATATTGTCCATGAGCTCTTTCCCTTAGTTTACGTAACGTTACATTGCAAAGCTCAGGAACGTAATTCTTCCTAATTGTTGACTCATCTGGGACTGGTTGTTTCGAATACTCCTGCAGAAACTAAACTAAGTTCTTATTGTTTAGTTTAGCCAACGGTATATTTGCCGAGAGAAATGCTTTACACAGATCTTCATTGAATTTACTACGTGTTGGTCCAGATTTAACTAAAGCAGTGGTTACAAGAACCTGGTATTTTTGTTTAAGGTTTACTTCTTTCAATTTATTGTGTTTCATTGTTTGAAGATGATGTTGAATTTGATACTTTTTAGTTGCGTTTACGACTGTGTTACTGTATTTGCAAAACAATACACTTCCGTCAGTTGAAAAGTCTTGAAACTCTCGTACGTACCCTTTCATTACCTCATTAACTGTTCTCTTTTCCTTATGCTTCTTAAATAAAGTAGCTATTTAACGTGCTATGAACCACAGCCTGTTTCAACTCAACGAAGGAAGACTGACAAGAACTAATTGTGCATGAAAGGTAAATATTTACGGAATGAGGAAAAGATAACCTGCTTTACGGGAAATACCAAGAATCGTCCCCACCTAATTGTATTGCAGGTAGACAAAGCTATGACCGGATGTAGGGCTAGTGTTGCTAAATTTATACACGATGCAAACCCAGCACTGCTCAACATTTCTGTTACCTGAAATGCATGTCAAATATTCCAAAAGTGTCCCGCAGAAGCTGAGGTCTACACTCAAGATAAGGAATGTTTTTGAAATATGCACTATCAGGAGGAAAACCCTAAATATGCACTGTTAAGTTAAAACTGTCCTAAATATGCAATTGCATATGCAATATGCAAAATGCATAATTATCCGAAGCCTGCTGATGACAATGTCCAGCTGGTTGATGCACTCATTACCCAGGACCGCCGAGTGACAGTGAACGCCATAGCCGCCGTGGTCGCTCCACGACAATGCACGACCTCATACGGCCAACACAGTCGCGGCACTCCTGCAGAAATTCAAATGAGAGGTTCTCGGCCACCCTCCATACAGTTTAGACCTCTCTCCCTGTGATTACGCCATGTCCTGTCCCCTGAAAAGCGCTCTGCGGGGCCAACGATTCACCTCGGACACCGACGTCCAGCTGTACGTGCGGAACTGGTTCACATCGCAGCCATTCACCGCCTCGTGCCACACTGGGACAAGTGCTTCAACAGCCAGGGCCAATACTTCTAACATACGGGTACTGGTTTCTGTAATTATGCCTCCGGCTTGTTACTTTTTTGAACGCACCTTATACAGTATATAAATGCAATATGGTTCACGTAGCTACTGCGAATCTGAGGAGACTTGAGGCAGTGAAAGCTCTCGAAGTTTCTAAATCAACTAGATTGAGGATAATCTATTTGCTAGCGGATAAAAGGAGATTAAACAGGGATATGGTCTTCCTGTTACATTGGCTTATGAAGAATACATCAAGAATATAGAAGATAAACCTACAAACATAACCCCAGCCATGAACACTGAAGAATGGACGAAGTCTAACTACGAGAACAGGAGCTCAAGGATTCCATTATAAAACCTGTGGACTACGAGGATATCACTTGGCGTCGGACTTATGTACTTGCAATCTTTGTGGTCAGATTTGTGGGCCATATCATATACTTACAATATGCAAATCAAGTGAGTTAGCCGTGGTCGTTACGGCATGACTAATGGCAGTCGCTCACATCCGGGAGGCGAGGAGGTTCGAATCCCCCCGCCGGCAACCCTGAAGATGGTCTTCTGTGGTTTCCCATCTTCCTTCCAGGCAAATGCCGGGGTTGGTCCCTAACTATAGGCCACAGCCGCTACCTTCCAACTCCTCGCCCTTCCCTTCCAACTTTCCTCCCCAACGGTACTTGTAGCTCACAAAACTGGCGAGCCGAACATGTCCTCGGACACTCCCGGCACTAAAAGCCATACGCTAAAAAAAAGGACTAATTCATTGGCAGCCTATGCAAAACACAATCAAATTTGAAGTTGACCACACAATTGTACATGAGTTAAGTTACTCGACTCGAATCCCGGACGGGATTCCAGTTAAGTTTGTCGCTTAACAATTGTTCGTGGCTAGCTTGCTAAGCTAGGTCCTCACAGGTTCTCCACGAGTCTGAGTGATATCTATTTCAAATGAAGCGAAGAGTTTAATTGATATATTTATTGTTTCGACTAGTCACTAATACATTTGAAGTTATTTACAAGTGCCGAGGCATGAAGCCCGACTGCCAACCAGTTCAGTTGGTTAGTCTTAAGATTACTGAGTTACAAGAGACTGGAGCTCTGTGAGTCCAGGGTTTTATTAGAATTAAACAAGTCACATGTCAATCCCTCTAGGTGGGATACAATACCATCTTACTGGCTAGTTACCAGAGTGGAGGGGGACACACGTGGAAGGGACTACTGGAGGTTTTGGAGTAGGAAACATACGTCACGGAAATATCCGGTTGGACTCTGTCAAGCACGAGACTGTGAGCCATCTGAACCCTGAGCTGTTTTGTAATTATTCATAGCATGCTAGTCACAAGGGTATGTGTCATTTGTACCTCGAGTTGTTATAAAATATTATACTGAGAAATGATTCATAGCTAGCAAGGCACGAGTTTGTGCGTCCTCTGGACTTTGAGTTGTTATCAGATTACACACAGCTCGAGTCACTTAGTATTGGGAAATTAGCATACATACTGTCTGTTGAAACTCGGCTGACACTTGCAGTAACGATAATAATAATAATTCAGCTTTTAGAAGCTGAATCCATTAATATTGGTGGTTGTGGGTTCTATTCCCGACGAGGAATATAACTCCTCCCCTCTTTCTTTAACGTTACTGCCCTCAGTAACATTTTCATTTTTCTTATTTCTAATTTTTACAGATTTACATAATTTATACAGTCTTTTCCTGAACATGATTATAACAATACCTGTTATTAATATCACAAGAATGACATTGGTAGATACGAATATTTTTGTACCAATATAAGTTATATGAATTGGTTTTAAGTCCAGTTTCAATTTCTTTACATCTAAATGTGAAATGTGAAACCTAATTTCACTTTTTTTTATTGCAGGTTCATCTGAATATTTAAGGATGGGAAAGTATGAATGTAATTGGTAGGTTTTTGTTGTAAAGTTATTCCCATACTGGAAATAGGACAAGATTCATTAGAATAAATTACCTGTGGTCCTGAAATCTGTATGGATTTCTGGGATTCTGGGCACGTTTGAGGAATTACCTCTGGATCTTTTGCAAGGAACAGAATGTGTTCCTTGTTTAGGGGTCTTAATATTTTTACATTATTCTTTACAGAAGCAAATTCACATCCTGCAGTGTTTGTTAAATTACAATTTGTGATTCTGGTGTTATAATATAAACACACATAAGTTTGAGTGTTCTTAATACATGGTACAGTGGACCATTTCAAAATTGGGCCTTGTAGGTAATATTTTTCAGACGGGACAAGTACAATATTATTAATAGTGGGTATAGGGGTTACATCATATAGTTAGTATTGGTTTCCATCCGTTATTGGCATGGAGAGAATTATAATTATTTCTTCGTCCAGCATAAGGACTTGAGTCTTTGACAATTTCAGGTTTTCATACTGATGGTATTGATCAGTATGGATCATACTCTGTGTAGGGTAGATTGATAACAAATGTTTGACTATGTTAGTTAAGTCTTTTCTTGAGAACAATTTTACATTTGTCATTTCATGAAATGAGAGACTAATGGTCTCTTGAAACACTCGCATGATTTCTTGGAATTTGTTGATGCACAGTAACACGTATTGGATGTTTTCTAGTAGATTTATCTTGAAGTCTTCTGTTCGAAGTATACCTTGGATTACCTTCATATTGTCATTAACATGATTCATTTTATCATAAAATTTTTGAGCAATTGAATTTGTGAATGATACTAGTTTATTTATATGTTTAATTTCATTAGTGCGGCTTTGTTTTAGAATGTCTAATTGACTTTGTAAAATATCTAAATCATCCTGGTCTAGATTGCCAGAGATGAACTTAATTACTTTTCCTAATCAATTTGTTAGACCACGTTTAGTTCTATTAGATGTATTAGGTATTATTACTTTTTAATAAAAGGCTAGAGACAGTTTCATCAACATTTTTGTACGAATCTTTTAAAGTAGTAAGATTGAAATGAAACATGAATTTATGGTAATTAATGATTACCAATACAGATCCCATGGGGTCGGCATAAAATCCTGACGTTGTTATGGGTTCTGTGTAGATGATGGCATATCATGGTAGGAATCTGGGTAGAGAAGAAATTTCCTCTTAGGTTTAATGTCACGGAAATTTCTGACATGGGTCTTACCATTTTTCATTTTGCAGTATACTCGGTTTTCTTCAAGTTTGATTATTGTGCCTTCATTATATAGTTTTCTGGATTTCCTATTTCTCGTTAGAGGGTCTAGGACATATACAGTTTCGCCTATTTGATAGGAGTGCTCGAAATTGGAATCGTTTGGTTCCGGTTTACTTTCATTTAAGATTTTCAACTGGTTTCCTTGTCTCTCAATATATTCATTACTTTTTGGAGACGAGGAGACACATTCAGAAGTATCAATATGAATTTCAGCAAATGGGTAGTCGGCTGTTATAGGACCTTGGTTTGATAACTCGTTAGGGTGTCTTTCATATTTATTCCTCTGACATAAGTTACACTGGTTTACTAGATTTGTAATTTGTTCTTTTAGGTGTGGCCAATAGTACTTGGTTCGAAGGTGTTCAAACGTTTCTATAATAGCATTGTGATTTATTGAATGATGTTGTTGAATTAACTGTTTCTGTGTTTCTGGACATTCAATGTCCTCTAAAAATTTAGTTGTTCTGATAATTACTAGCTCTGACGTGAATAATTTCTGACATGCTCTGATGAATGGGATTTCAAGGATTAGATCATTAAAGTAAATGGCGTACTTGTTTGAGGTGTTGATTACTTTAAGTAGGTGTTTGTTCAAATCTTGTTGAAGGTTTTTCTGTGTTACTATCATAACGTGTCGTGTGTATTTCTTGAACAGTTTCTGTTCAAGAACCTTAGGGACATTACCATATTTTAAGATAATTTGATTTCGGTTTTGGTTCAAATTACGCTCTGATGTTTTCAGTGTGAAGATAGGATCTTCCTGATTCGAGTGTATGGTTTCATTATCAATTTCGTCTTGATATGTGGCATCTCCGGGGATGGCTACATTCGAGACTGTTTCGTCGTTCACATTTGCTTGTATTCTAGAAAGTGTATCTGCAACGTGATTGGTCTTTCTTTTGTCAAAATCAGATTCTTCTAGTTTTGTGTGGGGATATTCTTGAATATCGCCGACTGTAATGGAGTTTATTTCCAGTGGCTGTATAGTGATGTTTTCTAGTGGCTCAACTAAAATCGGTTCCTTAAACTCTTGTTTTAATTGTGTTTCTGTGGGGTATATGACTTAGTGGTTTTTGGCATCTAAGAGACACATTTCACCATATTTAAAATTCAGAATATACTCATCTCCTTTCTCGATCTTGATAGGAATCGGAGTGTTACGTGTATCTACTGCGGGTTGAAAATGATTCACTTGCTTATTACTCGAGTGAAAATGGAATGGTATGTCTTTGTTGGCTAGCGTAACTAGGTTCGATTCATAATCTATCTTCGCACCTAGTTTGACAAAATCATCTGTGCCAATTAGCGCATCGAAATAATCATGCTATTGCATGACTCTAAAGTCTACGGGAGTGTCAATTTCATATTCTGAAAAGATAGGGAATTGTATGTTTTCTTCGCCTATCGTTTTCGAATGTACTGATTGTATGCAGAACGGTTCTTGGTAAAGGTATTCTGCAAAGTGTTCGTGTGCGACTGTCGGATTCATTACAGAATTACAAGCACCACTGTCTATTAAAATTTTAAAACCAAATAGAGTGATGAATGGTAATTTAGGAGCATTTCTTATGTTATTTAAGTCTTCGCTTGAGAGGACTGAGCCAAGAGAAAATCCTGACTTTGTTCGTGATCTTCATTGAATGAAAATGAGGATGGGTGGACTGTGTCGTATTCGAACTCGTGTTCGTACGGTTGTGTTTCTTCAAAATATTCTGACGATTGTGCCTCCTGAAAGTATTCTGGTGGTACATAGTCACAATCATTGGTTTCTTCTGCGTGCGCATTTACATTTCCTTGGATGGTGGATACACCAGACATAGGTTTTGAATAACTTTGGTTATTAGATGTGAAACGTCTGCCTATGCTGTTTGGCGTAGGGTAAGGTCGATTCACTGGTTTAGAGGGTTGTTGGTTCTGTGGTTTGAAAGTCGGTGGGTTCGGACCTTGAAAGGGTCTGAAGTTTGGTAGTGGGTTAGGATTCATGAATTGTTGGTTAGGTTTGTTGGAGAAAGAACGTGATTGAGGAAAGTAGTGGCTTTGTGGCCTTGGATATGCAAACGGATTGTGGGCAGTATGGTTTAGTGGTTGTGTCGCTTGACTGAATCTGTTAGGCGGTGACTGTGTGAATGGTCTGTGGCTGGCATGGTTATTTGGAGGAAGTTTCGGTGTCCCTCTCAATTGATCCATGTAATTCTCGTGTGCTCGGTCATTATCGTAAGTCCTGCAATGTCTCAGTGCGTGGCTTAAGTCTGTGACTTGGGCATAGCGCAGATATGCTCGGTACGGCTCTAAGATTCCGGCTTTGAAAGTGTTTAAACTCAGATCGTCTAGCTCTCTTAGTTTGAGCTCTAAGATCTGATCCCTGTAGTTTAATTTGCATAAACTTTTACATTGTAAGACTAGAGCGTCTAGTCTGTCGTGATAATCGGTGTAAGCCTCACTTCTCTTTTGGAAGCAATTAGAAATTTCTTGAACTAGCAGTCTTTCATCTTTTACGTCACCAAATTTCCTGATCAGTTTTTCTTTAAATTTCTCATAACTAGAGTTTGCATCCAGATCTAAAATAGTACTAGCTTCTCCTTTTAGTTTCGATTTGACAACATTAAATAAAAAAATCATTAATGATGTTAGCGTTGGGAACTGCATTGGCTCTCCTGTGAGTATTTAAGAAACTATCACATCTTGCAAGAAAGTAGTCTAGACTGCAAGACGTACTTCCATTAAATTCGGGTAGCAATTGTATTTGAGCGTACTCAAATTTTGATAGCAATTCTGTCTCAGGCATTGTGATTTATTATAATTAATTAATTGACTAGTTAATTGAATAATTGAAAATTATTAACTTATTTATTATTATTATTAATTTGAAAGATTAATGATGTGTGGATATCCCGTTTAGATTCTCCACAATATAAGCTAGTAAAATGATATTTATTCTGAAATGAGAATGATGATTGATGATGATGTTTTGTTTATAAAAAGGTTTAGTTTCAATATTAATTCAAAAAGTGGATAAAAAGTGTAAGGTCCGCTAAATCAGAACGCACTTTGATTATTCTTTTTGAAAGGCACAAATATTTATTATTATGTATTTATTATTTGTTTTAAGTTATTAATTTAATTCAAACGAAATAACAAAGCAAACTCTGCTAGTCAAAGTTTACCGTAATTTGCTTCCGATTGAAAGGCAATAATTTATTATTTAATTTTTTTAATTTTACAAGTATTAGTTCAAAATGAAATAGGAAAAGCGACGTATCTTTCGATCAAGCTAAATCCTTTTTCATTTGAAAGGCAAAACAAATTTATTATTATCTTAGTATCTATGTTTTTAATTCAAAAGAAAAATAGTGATATGCGAAAACCCCGTTTAGATTTACACAAACTCACTCCTCTTTTGAAGGGAAAAATGATTTTATTATTATTGCTCTTGTTACTGTAAGTTAAGAATGAACCATGCTGTTGGTAGCAATATTTAGGCAGTACAAATAAGGTATTTCAAATGTAACTTACAGGCAGGAAATGATGATCAGCTCGGACTGCATCTTCCTTGGTCTGTAGTTGTAGTCGGTTGGTTTTTCTTCTGCGATGTCGAGCGAGCGAGCCCTTTTTCAGAGCTGTCGGTGCGCACGTACAGCAGCAACGTACGGCGATAGGCTGTATTCGAAAGGCGCTGCTTCGATCCTTGGATTCTTGGAGCGTTGTCGGCTAACTTCCTCTCGTTCCGTAGTCGGTTGGTTCTCTTCGGCGACGTCGAGCGAGCGAGCCCCTTTTCAGAGCTGTCGGTACACTCGTACGGCGATGGCGGTTGGTTGCTGCGAAAGGCGCTGCTGGAGCGTTGTCTGCGAGCTACCTTCCTTCAAGCTAGCGTAGTCGGTTGTGTTCGAAAAGCCTCCAGTGAGGTTGTCAGTTCCACTCCTAACTAGCTGGCTGGTTCAAATGAAATAGATTACTTCAGTAGTTTTCGGGAAGATAACTGGCTTTGCTAGACGAGTGACGAAAGGCGATTCTGGATCGTTGTCTGAACACTTCATCCAACTAGCACGTAGATCTAGTGGCGATCATTTATCTATCCCGGACGGCAGGCCCCCAGTTAAGTTACTCGACTCGAATCCCGGACGGGATTCCAGTTAAGTTTGTCGCTTAACAATTGTTCGTGGCTAGCTTGCTAAGCTAGGTCCTCACAGGTTCTCCACGAGTCTGAGTGATATCTATTTCAAATGAAGCGAAGAGTTTAATTGATATATTTATTGTTTCGACTAGTCACTAATACATTTGAAGTTATTTACAAGTGCCGAGGCATGAAGCCCGACTGCCAACCAGTTCAGTTGGTTAGTCTTAAGATTACTGAGTTACAAGAGACTGGAGCTCTGTGAGTCCAGGGTTTTATTAGAATTAAACAAGTCACATGTCAATCCCTCTAGGTGGGATACAATACCATCTTACTGGCTAGTTACCAGAGTGGAGGGGGACACACGTGGAAGGGACTACTGGAGGTTTTGGAGTAGGAAACATACGTCACGGAAATATCCGGTTGGACTCTGTCAAGCACGAGACTGTGAGCCATCTGAACCCTGAGCTGTTTTGTAATTATTCATAGCATGCTAGTCACAAGGGTATGTGTCATTTGTACCTCGAGTTGTTATAAAATATTATACTGAGAAATGATTCATAGCTAGCAAGGCACGAGTTTGTGCGTCCTCTGGACTTTGAGTTGTTATCAGATTACACACAGCTCGAGTCACTTAGTATTGGGAAATTAGCATACATACTGTCTGTTGAAACTCGGCTGACACTTGCAGTAACGATAATAATAATAATTCAGCTTTTAGAAGCTGAATCCATTAATATTGGTGGTTGTGGGTTCTATTCCCGACGAGGAATATAACTCATGTACACATTGTGTTCAATACATCTTGTAAAATAAGGGACCCAGCAAAATCCGCAATAAAAAGGGATTGATGGCAAACATGACAAATTAAGGGAAAGGGTTCCAAAAAATTAACATAGAAATTAAATTACTTCATAGGCTAAATGTTTTATAACTTACAAGGTTCATTCTGGTTCCGTGTTGATAAACTAATTAGTCTAAACAGGTTAAATGTTCCGCCTGATCAATACTTTTATTAAATACTAGCAACCCGACCCTGTTTCGCCCGGGAACAGTTATGAATGCATTAAGTGATAAGCGCTTTTTTTTTCAATGTCAATGAACAACGAACAATATCCGTTTGACGTCTCGGCATGAGGGGTTAAAATCACTGACTGGACTATTAGTTATATTATCATGGAGATGCATGTGCAACTAATTCTTGTCAGACGTAATTTAAGAATGGGAAGGTGCATGAAACACAAATCCCCCTTCCGTCCAATCTTAACGTGACTGTGAATTTGGGGAACAAAGGTTCACAAGCAAAATGAAGAAAAGGCGAGTTGCACTTCTAGGGAAACTCCAAACACAACCACTCTTCTCTACAGTTTTTAACTCAACACGACTCGACAGTTTGTTGCAGGCTTCTATCTGTGGCAATAGGTTCGCCCGCTAGCTAGGCTGTAACTGGGATGATAGACTCGCCCTTAGATAGCTAGTAAACTGTCGCCTCAGTAGTTGAATGGACATGGTTGGAAGAAATTAAAACGTAAAAGCACTTATAGTGGGCGATGTAGATAGACATATGCTCTCGCGGACTTTTTTGTAGAACATTTCATGCTGAACAATTCTTACACTCATAGTATTTAGATATGTTTAACGGTTTGCCCAGCGTAAGCTTACAAAGCGCTCGGACGCCAGGTTTTTTTTCGACTTTTCCACTGAAATCGTTACTGCTCGGCTTCCTTTGATCATAAATAAATTATTTTCTACAGAAATCATCCTTTAGATACCCTTTATAGAATGGAGAAACCCGCATCAAAATCCATCCAGTGGTTCTCGAGTTTACCCGTAACATCCAAGAATCGGGGACTTTGTTTTATACTAAGTAGAGATGATCACTGTGTGGCCATTAGTGGGACATGTTTCGAGGCCTAATTCATAGTTTTGGCCCCTTCACCAGCCGAAACGACAGAAAACGATACAAGATAATTGTTTGGCGTAACACTAAAAATGCCCTTAAAATTGAATCTTGTATGGTGCACCATAAAGAGAGATTGAACACTTTTATCATTTCAAATCATCTTGTCGACTTCATCGTTATGCTTAGGTCTAACGTTATGCGTTACAGTTACGGCGTGTATGACGTCATCATGTTGTTCAGTGCATATGATCGCAAAATGGCGGCCAGCAGGTGTGTACCAGTTAGAGTGCTCCAACTTTTCCTCGTGTTCTACCTAGTAAAAAGCTCAGTGGGTGCCTCGAAAAAGATCCTCGATCATTCTTTAACAATTGAAGACTCGTGTGTGAACTCGGACCTGAAGGAACACCTCATGGTAGTTTGTAAACTCAATATATCTTCTCTCACATGGTGTGGAAGCGAGGGGCTGATTGTCATGGCAGCAGGCAGAGGGCGCCCAGCGCTGCGCGGGGTTGCCAGACCGCCCGCTACATTATTACATCTCGTGGTACTGTCTGTGGCTCTCAGTGGAGATGTGGAGATGAACCCAGGACCGAATAAGGTGTGTATAATTTGTGATTCGAAGGGTCGTGTGAATCAGTTATTTGTGACATGTACATCTTGCCTCTCTCAAGCTCACAGAACTTGTGCAAAAATCAGTGCTTCAAAACACAAAATAATCAACTCTGGGAAACAATCGTGGCTGTGTTGGAACTGTTCTTTACCTCAGTTCTCTAACTCATTTTTTAATACATCGACACAGAGTGCAAATAGTGTAGATAGTGACGTAACACCCTCGGATGGCAAGGCATTGTCCATTTTTTCCTTCAATGCCCGAAGTGTAACATGTCCCTCCAAACAACCGGACCTGCGTTCTTGTCTCACAGCACTTAATCCGTCAATTGTGTGTTCAGGGGAGACATGGCTGAAAAAATCCACTAACGACCCAGAAATATTTCTGGTAACATACACCATGTTCCGCAAAGATCGAACCTGGACATCAGGGGGAGGGGTACCGGTACTAATAGCCATGAAACCTGAGTTAAGGCCTGTTCGCCAACGGGAGCTTGAAACTGATGCTGAGGTTGTGTGGGTGGAATTCACGTGTGCGAACAATACATTTCTAATAGGCTCTGTATACCGTGCTCCAAATTCAACTCGGCACATCAATGATGAACTTTTGGAGTCCCTCCGTCGTGTACAATACATCCAGCACAAATACAAGGCCATTTACATAACAGGCGATTTTAATTTAGAAATAGACTGGCAAAACTCTCCTCCCACTCCCAAGGATCGCATTGCTAATGAATTCCTTACCGCATTCTACGACTTATTCCTTGACCAATTAATAACCGAAGCAACTCGAATCACACAAACTACACGCTCCACAATAGACCTATTCCTCACAAGCCTTCCTTCCTCCGTACAGAAAGCTGAAGTCATACCCGGTTTCAGTGATCACGCAGCCATCTTTACCACATTGCATTACAACAAACCACGCAGCAAGAGCACAGTGAGGACAGTATACAATTACAAAAAGGCGGACTGGAAACTGTTATCATCTTTATTCCTCAAACACCTTCCCACCCCAAGTATTCTGGACACCAGCGACATCAACTCAGTGTGGCACGCCTGGCGAAATTGTTTCTTTGAATGTGTGGATATAGCTATACCGAAAATAACCATTAGTGGGAAGAAAAATTCTCCTTGGGTGACGAAGGAAGTCATTAAAATGATTAGGAAAAGGAACGTGTTATACAAGAAATGGAAAAGTTGCTCAACTGACATCATGTGGGAAAAATATAAAAACATCAGGAACCAAACAAAGAAATTAATTCGCGAAACATACAACAATTATATTCACAAAATAAGTAGCACCAGTGAAATGTGGAAATTCTTGTCCAGAAGACGCGGCACCGCTGCGCCAGCCTCATTTCACTGTAACGGTACATTCCTCAGTGCACCCCAAGATATTGCAACAGCGTTCAGTGACAGTTTCAAGCAGAACTTTTCAAAGCCAGATATGACCATGAACCTGCTTCTGCCAAGGTCATCACTTCCACCCCTCCCACTCTCCAACTTGTACTTCACAACAACTGAGGTGATTCACAGCCTACGGAAGATTAGACCACATGCGGCGACCGGCCCAGATGATGTTCCCGGACGGATCCTGCTGCAGTGTGCGGAAGCATTAGTGCCCTCTCTGTGTGCGTTATTCAACCTGTCGATCAACCAAGGTTCTGTGCCGTGTGGGTGGAAATGTGCTAACGTGGTGCCAATCTATAAGCAAAGTGACAGAGAAGATGTTGCAAATTACAGACCGGTGTGTCTAACATCTATAATTTGTAAATGTATGGAGCGGCTAGTAGCAAACAGTGTGCTGGAATTCCTGCGGGAGAACAATCTGCTCGACCCAAATCAGCACGGTTTTCTTCCGGGTCGTTCTTGCACTACTCTATTGACAAAAGTCATTGATGAGTTTCAGTTCTACTTGAATCAGCCAGAAGTGAAACAAGTGGACTGTATTGCACTGGATTGGGCTAAGGTCTTCGATCAAGTGTCTCATGAAAGACTTTTGTTAAAGCTACAGCAGCTTAACATACGGGGTAGCTTACTTGCATGGGTGAGGTCATTCCTAGAGGGTCGAACGCAGTGTGTGGTGTACGGAGGAGCTCGATCACAGGCTGCTCAAGTTACTTCTGGAGTGATTCAGGGCTCTGTGATCGGACCTCTTCTCTTCACTATATATGTGCTCGATCTTCCTGGCTGTGTCACCTCATCAATGTCACTATATGCAGATGACACCGTGCTATACAGGGGCATTAAATGTGAAGAAGATTCCCTCTGTCTTAAATCAGATCTGGACAACTTATCGCTGTGGTGTTCTGTGAATAATTTAAATATAAATGTACAAAAATGTAAATACATAAGAATAACCAGGTCAAAAAAAACCATTGAGAATGAATACAAAATTATGAACAGTGTCATCCCACAGTGCACAAACTTAAAGTTATTAGGGGTAACAATCTCCGACACCTTGAATTGGAACATTCAAAGTGAAGTGGCAAGATGTAAGGCCACCAAAGTTCTGGGCTTCTTGTACAGAAACATGAGAGGTTGTAAACCTAGAGCCTTCAGGACGGCTTACATATGCATGGTCCGTCCGATATTAACGTACGGCTTACCTGCTTGGCATCCCACTACAGCGGATAACATGAACAAGCTCCAGCGTGTACAGCGCCGCGCAGAGAGGCTAATAGCTCCTTACTCCCCTTCCCCTTTGTCAAAATTTCCATCTATAGAGGCAACAGCCAAACAAATTGATCTAATTTTTCTTAAAAAATCCCTTACAGGTTCCATTAATATTGACCCTTTTTGCCGACTGTCATTGGCATATCGCTCAGTTCGGAGAGGACGAGGTGTAACCCTCGTTCCGCCCTTTGCACGTAGCAATGCTTACCTGACAGGTTTCTACGGCCGCTCTGCGCGGTTATGGAACGCGCTGCCAGGGGATGCCAAGATCTTGCCTCTTCAGAAATTCAAGCCGTACGTAAAAAGGTACATTGTATAAATAAACGTATGTATGAGTGATTGATTGTCTCGCTGAATGAATGAGTATCTGAATGGAATGAATGTATGTATCGCGTGATCGAGGTTATGAAAGTGCGTGCGTGAGAGAGTGAGTGAACAGGAAATGTACTATGTCAATATTCTAAATATGTAAATACTGCAAATATCTTTGTAAAACTTGTAAATATTGTTAAAACAAATGTAGATGTAAGCTGTGCCTGTGAAGCATGAAATATGTATGTGGGGCTTGCCCTTTTTCACTAGGCCTTCCATACCTCGTGTACGATTTATGGTAAATAAATAATAATAATAATAATATGTACCGAGTCTGAGTTTACTCTTGGGGTCTGGCGTTATGCGATACGGAGACGGCGAGTGCGTGACGTCATGCAGCCCCCGCGCGGGAAGCCTAAGTTAAAGGGTAATGGAGTTTGTTGAGTCTGAGTTTACTCCTGGGGTCTGGCGTTATGCGATACGGAGACGGCGAGTGCGTGACGCCATGCAGCCCCCGCGCGGGAAGCCTAAGTTAAAGGGTAATGGAGTCTGTTGAGTCTGAGTTTACTCCTGGGGTCTGGCGTTATGCGATACGGAGACGGCGAGTGCGTGACGTCATGCAGCCCCCGCGCGGGAAGCCTAAGTTAAAGGGTAATGGAGTCTGTTGAGTCTGAGTTTACTCCTGGGGTCTGGCGTTATGCGATACGGAGACGGCGAGTGCGTGACGTCATGCAGCCCCCGCGCGGGAAGCCTAAGTTAAAGGGTAATGCAGTCTGTTGAGTCTGAGTTTACTCCTGGGGTCTGGCGTTATGCGATACGGAGACGGCGAGTGCGTGACGTCATGCAGCCCCCGCGCGGGAAGCCTAAGTTAAAGGGTAATGGAGTTTGTTGAGTCTGAGTTTACTCCTGGGGTCTGGCGTTATGCGATACGGAGACGGCGAGTGCGTGACGCCATGCAGACCCCGCGCGGGAAGCCTAAGTTAAAGGGTAATGGAGTTTGTTGAGTCTGAGTTTACTCCTGGGGTCTGACGTTATGCGATACGGAGATGGCGAGTGCGTGACGCCATGCGGCCCCCGCGCGGGAAGCCTAAGTTAAAGGGTAATGGAGTTTGTTGAGTCTGAGTTTACTCCTGGGGTCTGGCGTTATGCGATACGGAGACGGCGAGTGCGTGACGCCATGCGGCCCCCTCGCGGGAAGCCTAAGTTAAAGGGTAATGGAGTTTGTTGAGTCTGAGTTTACTCCTGGGGTCTGGCGTTATGCGATACGGAGACGGCGAGTGCGTGACGCCATGCAGCCCCCGCGCGGGAAGCCTAAGTTAAAGGGTAATGGAGTCTGTTGAGTCTGAGTTTACTCCTGGGGTCTGGCGTTATGCGATACGGAGACGGCGAGTGCGTGACGTCATGCAGCCCCCGCGCGGGAAGCCTAAGTTAAAGGGTAATGGAGTTTGTTGAGTCTGAGTTTACTCCTGGGGTCTGGCGTTATGCGATACGGAGACGGCGAGTGCGTGACCCCATGCAGCCCCCGCGCGGGAAGCCTAAGTTAAAGGGTAATGGAGTTTGTTGAGTCTGAGTTTACTCCTGGGGTCTGGCGTTATGCGATACGGAGACGGCGAGTGCGTGACGCCATGCAGCCCCCGCGCGGGAAGCCTAAGTTAAAGGGTAATGGAGTCTGTTGAGTCTGAGTTTACTCCTGGGGTCTGGCGTTATGCGATACGGAGACGCGAGTGCGTGACGCCATGCAGCCCCCGCGCGGGAAGCCTAAGTTAAAGGGTAATCGAGTTTGTTGAGTCTGAGTTTACTCCTGGGGTCTGGCGTTATGCGATACGGAGACGGCGAGTGCGTGACGCCATGCAGCCCCCGCGCGGGAAGCCTAAGTTAAAGGGTAATGGAGTCTGTTGAGTCTGAGTTTACTCCTGGGGTCTGGCGTTATGCGATACGGAGACGGCGAGTGCGTGACGCCATGCAGCCCCCGCGCGGGAAGCCTAAGTTAAAGGGTAATGGAGTCTGTTGAGTCTGAGTTTACTCCTGGGGTCTGGCGTTATGCGATACGGAGACGGCGAGTGCGTGACGTCATGCAGCCCCCGCGCGGGAAGCCTAAGTTAAAGGGTAATGGAGTCTGTTGAGTCTGAGTTTACTCCTGGGGTCTGGCGTTATGCGATACGGAGACGGCGAGTGCGTGACGCCATGCAGCCCCCGCGCGGGAAGCCTAAGTTAAAGGGTAATGGAGTTTGTTGAGTCTGAGTTTACTCCTGGGGTCTGACGTTATGCGATACGGAGACGGCGAGTGCGTGACGCCATGCAGCCCCCGCGCGGGAAGCCTAAGTTAAAGGGTAATGGAGTTTGTTGAGTCTGAGTTTACTCCTGGGGTCTGGCGTTATGCGATACGGAGACGGCGAGTGCGTGACGCCATGCAGCCCCCGCGCGGGAAGCCTAAGTTAAAGGGTAATGGAGTCTGTTGAGTCTGAGTTTACTCCTGGGGTCTGGCGTTATGCGATACGGAGACGGCGAGTGCATGACGCCATGCAACCCCCCGCGCGGGAAGCCAAAGTTAAAGGGTAATGGAGTCTGTTGAGTCTGAGTTTACTCCTGGGGTCTGGCGTTATGCGATACGGAGACGGCGAGTGCGTGACGCCATGCAGCCCCCGCGCGGGAAGCCTAAGTTAAAGGGTAATGGAGTCTGTTGAGTCTGAGTTTACTCCTGGGGTCTGGCGTTATGCGATACGGAGACGGCGAGTGCGTGACGCCATGCAGCCCCCGCGCGGGAAGCCTAAGTTAAAGGGTAATGGAGTTTGTTGAGTCTGAGTTTACTCCTGGGGTCTGGCGTTATGCGATACGGAGACGGCGAGTGCGTGACGCCATGCAGCCCCCGCGCGGGAAGCCTAAGTTAAAGGGTAATGGAGTCTGTTGAGTCTGAGTTTACTCCTGGGGTCTGGCGTTATGCGATACGGAGACGGCGAGTGCGTGACGTCATGCAGCCCCCGCGCGGGAAGCCTAAGTTAAAGGGTAATGGAGTCTGTTGAGTCTGAGTTTACTCCTGGGGTCTGGCGTTATGCGATACGGAGACGGCGAGTGCGTGACGTCATGCAGCCCCCGCGCGGGAAGCCTAAGTTAAAGGGTAATGGAGTTTGTTGAGTCTGAGTTTACTCCTGGGGTCTGGCGTTATGCGATACGGAGACGGCGAGTGCGTGACGCCATGCAGCCCCCGCGCGGGAAGCCTAAGTTAAAGGGTAATGGAGTTTGTTGAGTCTGAGTTTACTCCTGGGGTCTGGCGTTATGCGATACGGAGACGGCGAGTGCGTGACGCCATGCAGCCCCCGCGCGGGAAGCCTAAGTTAAAGGGTAATGGAGTTTGTTGAGTCTGAGTTTACTCCTGGGGTCTGGCGTTATGCGATACGGAGACGGCGAGTGCGTGACGCCATGCAGCCCCCGCGCGGGAAGCCTAAGTTAAAAGGTAATGGAGTCTGTTGAGTCTGAGTTTACTCCTGGGGTCTGGCGTTATGCGATACGGAGACGGCGAGTGCGTGACGTCATGCAGCAGAGTGCAAAGAGTCTTGGGACTTCGAGCGAAGCGAGAAGCCCTCCTGAGCCTATCTAACATGTGTAGCATTTGTAACATGCGCCATTTGAAATGATATAAAGTCTAGTCTCTCAGACTGACTGTATCTTTTTAACGCCTAAAGTTATATAAGTGATGTCAAAATTCTTATGAACTACGAACACTTTCAATACACGCCTCACTGTGGTCTGTAATGTTAATGATAACACAAATGTACCGGTGTGGAATGGCCACTGTCGCTCGTGTCAACAGCCCTGTTTCAAGAGAGGTTGAAATATCAGGGTCTGCTCTTATTGTCCTTCAATTTGTGTGTGTCCTTGCCTGCATTTATCGGCCATTACCATGGTCTTGTCCTTAATGTGCAGTTGACTTCGATAATACGTTATCGACTATCGTTATCGACCTTACTGATAAGTTCTCTAGGTCATTCACTGTTTTATGCAAATACCTTAAAGCATTAATTGATAAATGTATTATCCTCATAAAAGACTCTTTTAAGTCGGGCAACACAATAATGCGTCCAATTAAATTGAGAAGGGAATTTGAGGGCTTAGTCCATCGTGGCCATTTAGTCCCGTGTACTTGAGTGAGTGTGAAATTTTGTCTAATAATATCTGTGTTATTGAGATGGTTGTGTATCTTTTTGCACGGTTTTAACGGCTGGGTGGATCTCCGTAACATTTGGTAGAGACATCCATCAGAGGCACGACACCAATCACTGAAGTAGCTCTTCTCCGTACCTCTCATAAAAGGGGGCCAACCACTTAAAATACATGCTGAATTAGGCGTAGAAGGGTGAGACGAGGCTCATTTTCAGCCCCTCAATATGAGGCCATCGAAAACCACATTTTAAGGCCCTAAAACAAACAGTTTTTGAGATATTCCCAGAAAACTAATTTCATTTCATAAACTAATGAAAGAATGCAAGGCAGTAACCATGACAACAGAATCTCAGAGGTTCGGACCCAATGCAGTTCAATTTATTACATTACTGTGAAAGGTATCACGGGACCAAATTAAGCTGTAAAATTCATCAATACATATAATGCGCTTAAGGGTGTCAAGGGGTACTCTAGAATTTTCCACGCGATTTACACGTGCGGGTGTGGATCGGAAGGTATATTACATCCCTGTCCCTATATTATTATTATTATTATTATAATGTCCGGCTCCGTGGCTAAATGGTTAGCGTGCTAGGCTTTGTCCCGAATTGCCCCGGGTTAGATTCCCGGCCGAGCCATCAGCGATTTTAATCTCCTGGGTTAATTCCCGTGGCTCGGGAACTGGGTGTATCATCACTTCATCCTTATTACGACGCGCAGGTCGCCCACGGGCGTCAACTAGAAAAACTTGCACTCGGCCTCTCCGGAGGCACACGATTATTATTATTATTATTATTATTATTATTATTATATTATAGCGTTTAACTACGAGGCAAAGCTCACTTTCAGCCCCTTGGTGTCAGAAACAAAACTCAGGGCCCTAAAGGGTCCCCGAAAACTACATTGTAAGGCTCTAAAGCCAACAGTTTCTGAGATATTCCCAGAAAACTAATTTTATTTAATAAGCTAATCAAGGAATGCAAGCCGGTAACCATGGCAACAGTACCTCAAGAGGTGACATCCAACTTTCCATCTATTTCTGCAAGAAGTAATGACACTCTATTTATTACATTTCTGTGGAAGTTTGCAAATAGCTATAAGGTTATCACGGAACCAACTAAAAATGTAAAATGCATCAATGCGCTTAAGGGGGTCAAGGGGTACCCTAGATTTTTTTCACATGACTTATACGTGCGATAAGTCGTACAGAAGGTGTACTATATCCCCAAACAGCAACATTATTTTTTTAAATTATGAATTGAAATAGATTTTTTGCGACTCTTAGGAATTTGGGCCATTTGAGGCTAAAAACCTAAATATTCTTGCCCCACAAGCCTTTATAATTTATTAAAGGGGTCTTCCTGTGGATGGGGACTTGAAACAACGGCGAGGGTCAGTTTTTATGTGACGTGTATTGCGTTTCGTATACGAGGTTTTCAATTTTATTTTCACGTCAGGAAGTACACGTTAGGTGAATTTAGTTTGAGAGCACATTTTAACTAATCATTTTTCTTTGTCGACAAACGAGTTCAAGCCCCTAACCATTGCAACAGTAGCTAAATTGATAACGTCTGGTTATTAATGCCGAAGACCGTTCGAAGAACGGGTACTTCTGCTAGTTGTTCTTATAAATATGAAAGAGTTCGTACTGTCTCTCAACAGCTAATCGTATTGAATATCTAAATGTACGTGTGGCAAGCACTGCCTCCTAAACTCTCAACAGCTAATCGTATTGAATATCTAAATGTACGTGTGGCAAGCACAGCCTTCTAAACTCTGGTCAAGTTCTCCAACGTAGCATATTATGATCTTCGAGCATTAAATAGAGACATTAACCTAATAAGTCATTGTGTCCTTCCTAGCGCAAACTATAACCTGGGCATCTTTTATTTAAGAGCTCTCTGCGTATAGCAGCAGAGACAATGTAATCGTTAATGCATATTGTATTCTAACTGCCATTTCTCCTGGAATTAGTGACAAATCGCTGTGATGAATCACACAATGCTATGTCACTACCGATATTGCACAATATTACGATAAGCAATAGCAATTCATTACAGTAAACAGCGGGATCATAGCCGTCGAGTGAATTCTTTTATCTGCATCCGCAGAGACGTTATCAGAATACTGAAAACTTACGGGTTTTTATTGCCTCAAGAAACTTGGCGCTAAAATATTATGAGCTGAAAGTTCAAATGTATAATTCAAAACAAGATGTTCGGGAAAGACCATATAGCCTACTTTCTCCTAAATGTATGGGTATAGTTATAACTCTCTGTCCTTATCATCTCCTAATGTCTTCCTATTTGAATTGCAAATTGGCACACAGGATTTGAACAGTGGCGTTCAAACCATAGTTTATAATTTACCCCAGCATTTTGCAATTTCATCAGCAAACACTAACTACTTACAATAATTGAAACTTCGTTGCTCTAATAAGGCCCATCTACAATGCGCAGTCGGCAGTCCGTAGTTGGTAGTCCTCGGTCGGCAGTCGCGATCGACTCCGTGTATACTATAGGCACCATATACAACATGAAGTTGCAGTTGGTAGCTGGCAGTTGGCAGTCGTGAATTTTATCCTTGACTGCCAACTACCCGACTGCAGCAATGTAATAGCCAATCAGAGCAGATCAGAAACTGACGTCACGTTGTTGTTCTGTGTCGTATACGAATGATATAGGACTAAGTGAAGTAACTTCGCAACCCGTTAATTTATAGGCTAATCTTAAATACACGGTATAACAAAATAATCCATCTCCAAATCATCCATATTGCAAGTTTTGAGGTTATCAACAACGCCTCTGTGCACAAGGAATAAACGAATGTTTCTGTATTATTACTCCTAGCAGTCGTTAAGACTGGGTTCACTAACTGGCTGGTATATAGCGCTGCTCGAATCTATAGTTTCTGCATAGTACAACTGAAGGCTGGTAGATGTCACTCCGGCGGAGAATGTCGTTTTTTTTAATATATAATTTCCATTGCAAAAAGCACCATATAACGCTTTATTTTATAACGTCTCAGTACTCAAGAAACAATGCATATAAAAAAATCAAGCAAAAAAGTTCTACTCTGATAGGATTTGAACCCCGGCCAGCCACATGAGAGACGGGAGCTCTAACCACACAGCCAATCGTACACTCATAACTCACGCGTTATCGATCAAATACATATAACGTACTGTATTAGCAAATAATCACTTGGACTGAAGATTTCTTCACTGGAGTGTCTTTCAAACCGAGTTCATTTCATATTAAGTTCATATAATTTTTATCAGTAGGTTATATTGCATGCAACATACTGAAATTAGTAAAATGTAGGTCAGAACGAGAGATCAGCTGCCATCTTGTCAAATAGCCGAGACGATTCAGATTTTTAAAGTCACTTCTAGATTATAATATTACAATATAAACTTTTAATTTCGAACGAACCACGTCGCTTAGAACAGATTAAACGATTCTTGGTTCGATAATCGGAACTGGTGGGTCCCATGTTATGGATTATGAATTTTGCATAATTCACACGGCCGCCATCCTGAAATGGTACGTTTGATGACCTTGTAGTTTGGGCACAAGACGCGTCCCATATGAAGGTAGGTTGTTACCAAATTTGGTAAAGATCCGATGATTAGTTTGGTCGTAATGCATTATTAAGTTTTGACCATTCGATTGGCCGCCATTACCTTTTGGTAAAGATGGCGGCAATATAAAACATGACACTGAGGTGCCCTTTGCCAGTGCTACCTCTGTACCAAATTTCGTTCAATTCGGTTTAACCGTGTTCGAATTGATAGGGGGGGACAGACATTCAGAGTACACACACTCACACACACACACACATACACACACACAGAGACTCACACACATACACACACACAGCCAGACACACTTTTTTTTCGCCCTGTAGTGATCTCATAAGTCTACTTTCATTTTTTGCAAAAATCGAAAGTAGGCTAATAGGTTTCATGTAAATTGACTCCGTAGTAGTGATGGGCATCAGTCAACTGAAAGTAATCGAATTAGTTGATTATGAAAATCATTGATTTATTAGACTACTTGAAAAATTAGTCAAATACCCACCGATCTATAAACGACCAATTCCACAGAAAATGGCTGAAAGTAGTCGTTCGAATTACACATAAGTAATAGAAGGGTTCATTCCAAGAACCAGAGGAGTCCAAAAATTAAATTGATCAGAAAAAATCTCTACAGCTTAATTTGTGCTGAATGAAATAAAAATTGCTTTTTGACCTACCATTGTCTCACTAATAACTTTACATTGCACATTAAGGAAATATAGTTTTATGACGACAGTTGAGAAAACCTATTATAACCTTTGGACTAGCCTGGTCTGGTTTTTGCCGAAATCTTAGTTGAATACAAAAATGGCAAATATTGTGATCCTCAAATACGATTCTGTATTATGTAAATCCTAACAAAGTACATTAGCCTTGTTTGTTAATTACGAGCGTGAGTGTTTAAAATAGCATCGTATGATGCTTCTTCGCAGAGTTCATAGACATTTATTTGGTTATCAAGCCGATACAAATGAAAGCAAAAATAAACATCTATATATTAAAAATATTCATGAAAACTTATCCGAGTCCGTGCGGCCATTCTATCCGGTCGATTTCCTTCATTCTTGTTTTTTAAATGAAAGGTATTCATGCACAGATTTGTCATCAAGTAATACAAATCACTTAACTTCCGCCTTCCTCAAATTATTTGATTTTTTCAACTTTTTCCAACTTTTTCCATCTTTGAAGCAATCATATCTTTGGTCCTAATTGAGGTGCGTACGTCGTTTTGGTCTAAGAACACTCTGTGACTCAGCCGCTTTCATTTGAGCTCTTAACTATGCAAATCAGATGATTCTGAGGACAGTTATGAGTGAACATTCGATATTACATGTCATATTTTCAACATTTTTTTCTCATTGTAGCAATCATATCTTTGGTTCTAATGACGGAAATTTCCTATTACACTAGCGTTTTAAATTACAATCAACAATGCGCAGGGTCAAACGCTTCATCGAGTTGGAATCTACTTGCCTGATCCTGTTTTAGACCATGGAATGTTCTATGTTGCCTTATCCCGAGGAAAACCATTTAAAGATGTAGAAGTAGAAATTAAACCTAAGGGTCGACGCACAGCGAACAGTGTCTGGAAGGAAGTATTGTGAAATAAAGGTTATACACTATTACATAATGTCGTAATTTTTAAATTCCAATAATGAAAAATAATGCTGCGGAGCAGTACGGGCACCCTAGTTTAGGTTAAATGTGTGAACTTAGTATTTTTAGCCTACTTTCGATTTTTGCAAAAAATGAAAGTAGACTTATGAGATCAACACAGGGCGAAAAAAGTGTGTCTGTCTGTGTGTGTGTGTGTGTGTGTGTATGTGTGTGTGTGTGAGTCCGTGTGTGTGTGAGTGTGTGTAATCTGAATGTCTGTCACCCCCCCCCCCTAATCAATTCGAACACGGTGAACGTGAATTGAACGAAATTTCGTACAAAGGTAGCACTAGCAAAGGACACCTCAGTGTCATGTTTTATATCACCGCCATCTTGACGGAAACGTAATGGCGGCCACACAAATGTTTAAAGCTTAAATCAAATTACGACTAACCTAATCATCCGATCTCTACCAAATTTTGCAACAACATACCTTTATGGGGGGAGCATCCTTTGACCAAACTATTAGGTCTTCAGCCTAATAGTTTGCGGATGGCGGCCATCTTTGTGCGAAAACTGATTCCACCTATTAATTCAAACACGGTGAAAACGAATGGATCGAAATTTGGTACAGAAGTAGCACTAGCAAAGGGCACCTCAGTGTCATGTTTTATATCGCCGCCATCTTGACAGAAACGTAATGGCGGCCACACAAATGTTCAAGGCTTAAATCAAATTACGATTAACCTAATCATCCGATCTCTACCAAATTTTGCAACAACATATCCTTAGGAGGGACCATCCTTTGACCAAACTAATAGGTCATTAGCCTAATATTTTGCGGATGGCGGCCATCCTTGTGTGAAAATCGATTCCCCCTATCAATTCGAACACGGTGAAACCGAATGGAACGAAATTTTGTACAGAGGTAGCACTAGCAAAGGGCACCTCAGTGTCATGTTTTATATCACCACCATCTTGACGGAAACGTAATCGCGGCCATCCAAATGTTAAAAGCTAAAATGCAATTACAACCAACCTAATAATCTAGTCTCTACCAAATTTTGTAACAACATATCTTTATGTGGGAAGCATATTCTGACTAAACTGCAAGATCATCAGCCCAATAGTTTGCAGATGGTGGCCAAGTATGTGTGCAAATCGATTCCCCCTATCAATTCAAACATGGTGAAACCGAATTGAACGAAATTTAGTACAGAGGTAGCACTAGCAAAGGGCACCTCAGTGTCATGATTTATATCGCCGCCATCTTGACGGAAACGGAATAACGGCCACCCAAATGTTAAAAGCTTAAATCAAATTACGACCATCCTAATAATTTGATCTCTACCAGATATTGCAACAACATGCCTTTTTGTGGAAAGCATCTTATGACTGACTACAAGGTCATCTGCTCAATAGTTTGCTAATAGCGGCCATATATGTGTGCAAATCCATTCCCCATATCAATTCATACACGGTGAAACCGAATTGAATGATTTTTTGTACAGAGGTAGCACTAGCAAAGGGCACCTCCTATTCATGTTTAATATCCGTATAGCACGTTGTATTTCAACAAGCTACTACAACCAACATTCAATTATACTCCTTGAAAAGGACAAAGAGTTATAACAATACCCATGCATTTAGGAGAAAGTAGGCTATATGTTCTTTACTGAACATCTTGTTTATTTTTTTATTTAGTCGATTTACCCTCTAGGTTGGTGTTTCCCACGGACTCGCCACTACGGGCAGTGTCCTGGAGCTTGGAAGATTTGGTCGTGGTGGATACAACTGGGGAGGTGTGATCAGCACTTCGCCCAGGCGGCCTCACCTGCAAAGCGAACAGGGGCCTCATGAGGGATGGGAAGGGAGGGGACGAACGGGAGGGATAGGCAAGGAAGAAGGAAGGAGGCGGCCGTGGCCTTACAGGCGGTACCATCCCGGCATTTGCCCGAATACGAAGTGGGAAACCACGGAAAACCACTTCGAGGATGGCTGAGGTGGTAATCGAACCCCCTCTACTAATATGGACCACCCGAGGCTGAGTAGACCCCGTTCCAGTCCTCATACCACTTTCCAAATTTCGTGGCAGAGCCGGGAATCGAACCCAGGACCTCCGGCAGCTAACCATGCTATGCTACGGAGGCGACCTTGAACTTAGTAACGTGTTGAAATGATTGTGTACAGGCCTTTTAAAGAGGAAAATTATTTATACTCCAGCAATTAGCCTATATAAATGTTACAACACTTGGATACTAAACTTACTTTTAGACCTGATATTCCATTTCGGACTAGCACTTGCCTCCAAAGCCGTGCGCGCCGTGAGTATACCGGTACCGTAAAATCGAAGTTTTGTGATTTAAACTCTTGAGCACTGCAACTTACGACGGATTCCTTAACTGTAATTAACGGCTAAGTTTCCATTTAGTATGTCAACAAACATTAGAACAAGGCAATGTCTTAAATCTAATCCCATGATACTGAAACCACAGAGGTTATCAATGTCCACTCCTGCTCTGGCTCCAAATTCGAATGTTTGTACCCTTACAATATGCTAGGCTACGTGTATTTATTTAAAGGAATCAACTCACTGAGCTAAGCCTCCGTGGCTTAGGCGGCAGCACGCCGACCTCTCACCGCTGGGTCCGTGGTTCAAATCCCGGTCACTCCATGTGGGATCTGTACTGTACTCCAGTTTTTCCTGTCAAAATTCCATTCCAGCAACACTCTCCACTTTCATTTCATCTGTCATTATTTAATCATTGCCCCAGAGGAGTGCGACAGGCTTCGGCAGCCGGCACAGTTCATATCCTCGCCGCTAGATGCGGGCTTCATTCATTCCATTCCTGATCCGGTCGGAGACTGGAAGCAGGCTGTGGATTTTCATTTTCATTTTTAACTCACTGCGGATCGACTGTTTGGAAACCTCAGATAACACGCTTAGTTGCAAAGCTGCATGAAGTCGTTCGACTAAATGTTGTTGTTTCATTCGATGGGCTTGTACATCGTGGTTTTCAGCCCCGTGTACTTGAGTGTGTGTGGATTTTTTATCTGATAACCTGTGTTATTTTGATGATCGACTCGCTAACGCGCAGTGCTAGGCCATGGGGCCAAGCTATCTGCGGACCCCACCGTCGGCCATCCTTGAATGGTTTGCCGTTGTTTCCCAATTTCAACTCCATGCAAATGCTTGGACGGTACCTTTTGACAGGCCATGGCTGCTTCCTTCCACATCCTTGATCAGTTTCATTCAATTCATCTCTCATTAACTCCTCTCATGAGATTTGCATCAGGAAGGGCATACTGCCGTAAAAAACGCCCACCTCATAGACTTTCATCGCATATCATCCCCTACCCCGTTGAAAACGGGAATAAGAAGGGGCAGGCATACAACCTGTGTTATTGAGATGACTGTATTAGTGTGAAAAAGAGGAAGGAAGCTTGTAGTTTTAGGTGACCGCTAATCTCGCGATTATGAGCCACAAGTCCTCCTTTTCACTTGGAATCCGAACCACAGGACATGGTATTTTACTTCGAAAATCTCACGAATATTGACCGGGAATCAAACCCAGTCCGGCAAACAGCTAGACCGCTGCGCCACCACGCCCCATTGTATTAGTGTAATTCAGAAGAGGATTGGGAAGGAGTCTGCCGTGGCCTTAAGCTAGGAACTATCCCGGCATTTTCCTGAAGTAGAAGTGGGAAAACACGGAAAACCACTTCCAGGATGGCTGAGGTAGTAATTGAACCCAAGTCTTCTCAGTTTTGCCTCACGAGGCTGCGACTGAATGTAGTCGACTAATTAGTCGATAGTGAAAAGTTGTTGATAGTTCCACCGCCACTCCCTGGCTCACGAGAAAATATAATTTAAAACACTAACGGAAAATGTATTTTTAGCCTACTTTTCACATTTTGCAAAAATGAGGAAAAAGTAGACATGAGATCGGGCAAATGTGTGTCTGTCTGTCTGTCTGTCCTTTTGTCTGTCTGTCTGTCTGTCTGTCTGGCTGTGTGTGTGTGTGTCCCCCTATCAACTCCTAAACGGCTGCAGCAATCAAAACAAAATTTGGTAGGAGTAAAAATCTATACCTGGATATCTCACGGCCATATTTGAAAATGATGTCAGTGCTACCAACTTCTAAAAAATCGCAATTGAAATTTGAGCTCCATGTTTGATATCTTGGAAGGTATGAATGGGAGCTATTTCAAAATTGGCACACGTATAGATAATAATATTGCAGTTTAATTTCCAGGAGACAGTGTTGCCAAAATGATTATAAGCCTGCTGATAGGTCCAAATTTTAAATGAATATAACTTCTACACTATCAATTGGATTTCAACCAAATTTCGTATGTGCTATGTTTACATAAACAGACATGACTGAGCGTATTCTTAAGAGCCACCAGGGCTGTCAACCGTTAATAAATGCTCTCATTTTTTAAATCCAAATACCCATATATCAGAAAGTATGCAAGCCGACAGCTTTAAACTATGCACACGTACAGTACCTGACATTCTAGATTAATTTGGAGTAACTTATATACGTCAGTGTTACCAACATGATTTTAAGCCTGCTGATAGGCCCAACTTTAAATACATGTAACTTCTATACTATCATTTGGATTTCAACAAAATTTCGTGTGTGCTATGTGTACCAGAACAGATATGACTATGCCAATTCTTAAGAGTAACCAGGGCTGCCAACTGTTAAGAAATAGTCTCTATTTTTGTTACCCTAATAGCAATATATCAGAAAGTATGCAAGCCAATAGCTCTAAACTTTGCACACGGTTAGTATCTGGCATTCTAGATTAATTTGGAGTATTTAATATACGTCAGTGCTCCCAACATGATTCTAAGCCTGCTGATAGGTCCAATTTTAAAATGCATGTAACTTCTACACTAACTAATCGATTTCATTCAAAATTGACACAACAATAGATCATATTATTTCTGATTATTTTTGACCAATACATGTATGTCATTGTTGCCAAGATGAATTTACGCGCACTGTTAGATCCAATGTTTAACTGCATTTAACGTCCATGCTATCCATTGGACTTCAACCTAATTTTGTATTCTGTACCTTAAGAGATGGAACTAAGAATATATTCAGTTACCAGGGCTGCCAACTGTATTTCTCTATTAGGCTACATTAGGCTACATACAGTATTTCGAACTAATTATAAATTTCGATATTAGCAACTTAATTTCGTCATTATTCTAGATAGATCCATATAGATTAATCATTGGCATGAATCTTAAATTTTAAGAAAAGTAGGCTCTTTAGTTCGTCACGGAACTTCTTGCTTTTATTTAAATTGACGTTGGATCGTTGTATAGCCAATACCGGTAGGCTAATGGTTCAAAATTATTTGTTTAATTTCAACGAAAAATAAATTGAGATGTTTTAGTAATAACGTGAGATAAAGCAGTTATACTTCAAATCAATAGCTTATTTACTTAGGTGCCTTTTTGAGGCACAATGATCACTATTTTAGTTTCAAAGCCCAGAAGGCCAATACATGCAAATACAGACAAGACCGGTCACTCTTCTCAGTTAACAAAGAAAACAAATTGTGAAGGGGAATACACTGCTATCTGGTGGACTTCATTAATAACAATGGCTGGTAAATCACGGCCGACTGGATGTAGTGGGTGCGGTACATCCTACATTCTATGAAGATACTGCAAATAGTTTCTATACCATGTCGCTTGGCAGGTTTGTTGGTGACACTGTGTTTGATGATTCTAGAAGAGGAAACACCAAAATGTCCCTTAGGATACAAGATGGCGGTCATTTTTGAACAAGCGTTAAAAATATACGAAAAAAAACTATTTTTGTAATTGCGGGGTGCGTTGTGTTATTTTCGACTAACTAAAATATTAATTTGAATGTCTGAAGGCATATAAGTACGTTTCGGGTCAAAAATACCGTTATTTTTTAACAAACGTGAAGAAATTTGAAAAATAAGGAATCGACAACATATTGCATGTGTTATATTGCTTTCGACGTCTCAAACACAACTGAAATATTTATTAGAACGTCTGAATCCATATAAGTTAGTTTTTGGGGCAAAAAGTACAGTTATTCTTGAACAAACGTGAAAAATGTTAAAAATATAAAAAAATCACATTTTGGCCTCACTGTTTATGATTAATTTCGACATTCCAAACACAACTATAATAATTGTTTTAACTTCGGAGATCAGAAAAATTATTTGCTTTGACAAAATACCGCCCACCCCACCCCTTGCCGCTTTTTTTTTCAACACTGTTAGCGCTTTGTGACAAATACCAGCAATGGTTGTTCAAACCTGCTATGTGCAAGGAATTGTTTCTTGATTAACTTAATGCTTCCTTGACATTAATACTCGTAAATACTGTTAAAGACTTCCTCTTACTCAGTTTATTAAACATGTAAATATTTGACTTTCGCGCCCTGCGCGCGCACCCTGCCACTGCCGTGTGGAAAGGAACGTTTGGCGCCAACAATGAAGGAACGTTTCGAAGAAATGGGGAACCCTTTCCAACACATCGATTCTGAATTGATAGTGATCGACAGTCACATCGTGGTACCTGAAGGGAATGACCGTTTGGACCGTGTCGAAGGTGATGGTCGGAGAAGATATGAAGAATTTTTGCGGGAACGATTTTCGGAGGGAAGTAAGTCTGTTTTTGACCCGATTAAAAAGCAAAACTGTCGGATTTTTGCCGTCTCAAAGGCAGGCCCGACGAGAGGGGGGTCAGGCAGGGCTGGTGCCCCGGGGCCCGACCCTCCCAGGGGGGCCCGGCGTCCTAGGAGGATGAGTCCGATCAGGCATTGATTTATTATTGCCTTTATGTGACTTGAATTTGCTACTGGCATTAATTCGGTGAATGCAATGAACTGTCTGTGAACAATGTTACAAGGATTGAGAAACTTATTATGTCAAGTGGACAATATTTTCCTCTGCAATGGGCTTGTGGGAAGAACAACTGTCTCAAAGTGGTCAACTCAGGCTAAGGGGCTTTGCTATGTGTTGGGAACACTGATTGACATGTCTTTGTTTATTTTATATATTAAGCAGCCCTAGGATCTAGAGGGCATTGACTCATGTAGTTAAGTAAAATGGCGTCCAATGGAACGGACAGCATGTAATGTAAGATAAATAAAGTTCAGTTATTTTTATGTGTATTAAATCTATCCATTGGTGGAGGGCCGAACATTTGACATTTGGCGCCCAGCGTAACGGCACGATAGTTTTTCTCGTCAGTGTTTTGTGATTACTTCCGCAATGGAGAAGGTTAAAAGTAGAAGACGAATCGACAGAGCATTGGTTGTGCGGCATTCCGTTGCACTTGATAAGTTCCTTGAAGAAGAAAAGTATGAAGAAGCTCGAGCATCATTTGCTTCTTTGGAACAGTACTTCGAGAATATCAATGCCCAGAATGAAGAGGTTATGGAATGGATGTTGGAAAACGGTGCTAGTGAACAAGAACTAGATCAAGAAGCGCTGGCGGCTGACGAGTATCGCAGTAAGTACGAACTGTTGAAAGTGCGGCGTTTAAAAATGGATTCCCTAGACCGACAATCTATCACAAGTGAAGAAGATTCAACAAGTAATGCTCAAGTTAATAGGAAAATAAAGCTTCCAACCATAGAATTTCGTAAGTTCGGCGGTGAACTCAGAGACTGGTTGCCGTTTTGGAACCAATTCCAGCGTATTCATGAGAATGTAGGGATTGCACCAGTTGACAAATTCTATTATCTTATACAAGCTACGTTACCCAACTCCAGAGCTAGGTCTGTTGTAGACAGTTTTCCAGCCACAGATGACAATTACATGCTAGTGATAGAAGCACTTCAGGAACGTTTTGGTAGGGAAGATCTTCTAATTGAAGTATACATCAGGGATCTTCTCAGTTTGACCCTGCCTGCTAGTAAAACATGCCGTTCACTCACGGAGATGTATGATAAGCTGGAGTGTCATTTAAGGGCACTTGAATCTCTTGGTGTCACAACTGGGAAATGTGCAACAATCCTTTGTCCTTTGTTAGAATCGTGTATGACGGAAGACTTTTTAAGAGTATGGCAGCGAAGTTCTTTATATAGTGATATATCTAATACAGAACAACGACTTAATAAGTTCATGTCCTTCATGAAAGCGGAAGTGCAAAATGAGGAAAGGATCCATGTGGCCATGTCTGGGTTTAAACAGTCAGCTGATAGGGCAAGAAAGTGCAGAAAGATAGCAGTCCTAAATCATGTTCCAGGCACGATGTACCTACAGCAATGGGTTTACTATCGTTACAGGAAAATAAGCGTTCTGCTTGTGTCTTTTGCAGTAATGAACACCATAGCAGCGCTGACTGCTATAAAGCACGTGATATGCCTCTCTCGTAAAAACTTGAAATTATTAAGGATAGGAAATATTGTTTTATTTGCATTAAACCAAATCATGTAGCTAAAAAGTGCACCTTCAAGCAAAAATGTTTGATTTGTGATAAGCGCCATGTAATGTTGTTGTGTCCAGATTTTAAGAGAAGTAAGAATGTAGTTAACAGTACTGACTCCCCTAGGCCTGACGTCATGACTGTACAGAAAGATGAAGCCCTTGCTAACTTAACGTGTGATAATAGTGTGCTGCTTCCTACGCTTCTGGTGAAGGTTCGAGGGAATGGATGTGAACGTACTGTGAAGGCAGTTCTTGATACAGGGTCACAACGGTCATATGTGTTGAAGGGAACAGCACGGGAAATGAATTATTCTCCTGTTGGGAGAGAAACTATTGTCCATTCACTGTTCGGAGGTCAGAAAACCGATATTTGTGAGCACAATAAATATAGAATTCATCTTGCCAGTCTCAATAATGATTATTTGTGCAATTTTGAGGTCTTGGACCAAGACAATATTTGTGATAATGTACCTCATATTCAGAATAGTGCCTTAGTTAATGAAATATTTGATAATACCAACAATATACAGGAAGCCATAGGTACTGCAGGTCCTGTAGAAATTCTGATTGGTGCTGACATTGCTGCCAGACTCTTCACGGGCAATGTTAGAAGTGTATCATGTGGTTTGATAGCTATGGAGACCAGGTTAGGTTGGACCATTTTTGGTAAATATCCCAGAGAACAACCCAGAGTTACAACTGCTATGATTGTCACATCAATGTTGATTAACGATTTAAACATCTCAGATCTTTGGAAATTGGAGTTGATTGGCATTACGGATCCTGTTGATCGGAAAACTAAGCTTGAATTGCAGTTGGAAGTTGACAAGCATTTTCAAGAGACTGTAAGGGTGAATGGTGAAGGTCGATATGAAGTCCATCTTCCCTAGAAGGATAGGCACCCCCCTCTTCCATCGAATTACATCCTAGCAGAAAAACGACTGGATTCTACTATAAAGAAATTGAAGGCTAATAACCTGTACCCAGATTATGAACATGTTTTTGAGGAATGGCTTGAAGAAGGTGTCATTGAACGGGTTCCTGACTAAGATATTGTTAGTGATAGCTGTCATTATCTTCCTCACAGACATGTAGTGAAAGAAAATAGCACCACCAAAATTAGACATGTGTTCGATGCATCAGCTCGTGAAAAGAATAGTCCATCATTGAATTCGTGCTTGGAGAAAGGGAGATCATTGGTAGAACAGATACCTCCACTTCTTTTAAGATTCCGTCTGAAGCAAGTGGGAGTTGTGGCTGACATCAGGCGAGCTTTCTTGCAGATTAGTATACATGCAAATGACAGGAATTTCCTACGTTTTTTATGGAAGGATGATTTGGGGAATATAATTGTTTATCGACACAGGAGAGTTGTGTTTGGTGTTGTTTGTAGTCCTTATCTGTTAAATGCAGTTATAAGACTTCATCTCTCAAGGATTCTAGATGAATGTCATGAGGGAATTTCTGCATACTCTGAGACCACAATTAAAAGTCTTTTGGATTGTTTCTATGTTGATAATGTAGTCACTAGCCTTGATGATGATCAGCTTAAAACATTCATTCA
This sequence comes from Meconema thalassinum, assembly GCA_946902985.2. NCBI lineage: Eukaryota > Metazoa > Arthropoda > Insecta > Orthoptera > Tettigoniidae > Meconema > Meconema thalassinum. Next base: position 344,760,120 of record OX336395.1, read on the forward strand.
CGAAGCCACCTCTATCATGGCTGATGGCAAGTTCGAATTGCGTGGATGGGAGTTCTCAGATCCAGATATACTTACAGAGGCTTGTCTCACTAATGTACTTGGTTTAATCTGGGACAGAAAGCATGACACTCTGGCCATAAGCCCAGACTGTTTCCGGAATTATCCAGAGAAAATTACTAAAAGCACTATCCTTTCCACTGCCCATAAGGTGTTTGATCCAATTGGTTTTTCTTCTCCTGTGACCCTAGAGTCAAAACTCATATTAAGAGAATTATGGAGTGTAAACATTGGGTGGGATGAAGAGGTGGATCAAGGCATTGCCAACAGATTTGTGAAATGGGCAGATGATGTCGCATGCTTGAAAGACTTGAAGATCCCAAGATGGTTACCTTCTAACAGTGGACCTGCTGAATGGAGTGTGCATATATTTTGTGATGCCAGCAAGGATGCCTACGCTGCAGCTGTGTTCCTGAGGGTGGAGACGACTCAGCAAGTAAATGTACAGTTGGTTCAGGCAAAAACAAGAGTTTCCCCCGCAAAAAATACAGTCACGATACCTCGTCTAGAATTGCTTGCTGCATTGATAGGTGCTAGGCTCCATGAAGCAATAATTGAAGATCTTCCCAAAAGCTGTGAGTCATATTTCTGGAGTGATTCATCCACAGTCTTAGCATGGATTTGAAGAGATGATCAGTGGGCTACCTTTGTGGCGAACCGTGTGAATGAGATAAGGAAGCTGACTCAACCAGAACAGTGGCATCATGTTCCAGGGATTTGTAATCCAGCTGACCTGCCATCTAGAGGCTGTTCAGGTAAAAAGTTGCTTCATTCATCATGGTGGGAGGGCCCTAAATGGTTGCACCAAAAGCGTAGCTGTTGGCCTTTGGCCGAAGTCAAGTTTGAAGAGGATGTTATTATTCAAGAAAGAAAGAGTACTGTTGTTTCCTCTATGCTTTGTGCAGATGCTGATTCTCTTCCAAGTGACTGGTACTACAGGTACTTTTCAAAGAGTGAGAAAATTATTAGAATGGTTGCTTGGATGGGTCGTTTTGTAAACAATTGTAGAGCTGCTGGCTCTGAACATTTTATGAAGAAGACGGGACCACTTTCTACTGAAGAAGTCACTTCTGCTGAGATAAGGGTCTTGAAACTAGTTCAGAAAGATGCATTTCCCAGTACCACGGACCCCAGAATCTCCAGCCTACAACCCTTTGAAGATCATGACGGTCTCCTCCGCTTGCGAACCAAGATCTCCAATAGACCCGACAACCATGACTTTCGGTATCCTGTACTTTTGCCCAAAAATCATCCCTTTGTGTCACGACTGATTATGGGTGTTCATATTCGAAGGTGTCATGTTGGCATTCAAGGTCTGCTTTCGATTATGAGGGAAAGATTCTGGATGATGGGAGGAAGAAGAACACTACGGTCAGTGTTAATTAAGTGTGCACTATGCAAGCGTCAGGAGGCTAAACCCTTCGTAGTATCCACTCCACCACTTCCAGCAGAACGTGTAAGAGATGCTGCTGCCTTTGAAGTTTCGGGTGTCGACCTGGCTGGACCTCTTCATCTGAAAAACAACGAAAAGGCCTGGATTTTCTTGTTCACATGTGGAGTTACCAGAGCTGTTCACTTGGAGCTACTCCTGTCATTGTCAACAGATGCTTTCTTGCAAGCATTTCGTCGATTTGTAGCTAGGAGAGGACGACCCGCTGTAATTTTCAGTGATAATGGGACTAACTTTTCTGGTACTGAAACTGCCTTCAGTCGAATCGAGTGGTCGAAGGTACACGAGTACTGTTCAGTGGAGAGAATAAAGTGGAAGTTCAACCCACCCACTGCTGCCTGGTGGGGAGGTTGGTGGGAGAGGTTGATAGGACTAGTGAAAAGATTACTTCGGAGAACACTTGGACGTTCATCTCTTACATACTCGGAGATGGAAACAGTGCTATGTGACTGTGAAAGTGTAGTAAACTCGAGACCTCTGACATATACAGCTGATAATTCCAATGAACTAGGAGTAATAACGCCTGCCATGTTTCTTCAGGATATTCGTGAAGCTGCTGTGCCTGAGATTGATGTCATCGAGTCCTCCAGTTTTAACAAGAGGTTGAAGTACAGATTAAGACTTAAGGAGAATCTGAGAAAGAGGTTCCGTAGCGAGTACTTGGGTCTACTGCGACAGCAGATGGATGTCAAGCAGCAAAAAATCGTTCAGGTTGATGATGTTGTCCTCATTGGCAATGACAACTCAAAAAGACTAGATTAGCCTTTAGGAAAGGTCCTAGAACGTTTGCCCGGAAAGGATGGAGTCACCCGTCTTGTTCGCCTGAAGACTACATCTGGAGAGCTTCTGCGCCCAGTTCAAAGACTCTACCTCCTCCTAGAAGCCCAAGGAAGTGAACCTTCTACTTCAGACAGTGAACTGACTGTTAAAGAAGATAGTGGTGTTTCCTGTGGTAGTGTGAGTGACGTAGGGGAAGAAATCAGGACACAGAGTGGAAGAATTGTAAAAGTGCCAAAAATATATTTTGATTAACTTGTCTGTTTTGTGCCAATTTTTTTCAGGTGTGAGCAGAATGTATAATGTTCCCAGTACTATGTGAAGTTAACTGTACCACATCCGTTAACTTGGTGGGAGAATGTTGGGAACACTGATTGACAAGTCTTTGTTTATTTTAGATATTAAGCAGCCCTCGGATCTAGAGGGCATTGACTCATGTAGTTAAGTAAAATGGCGTCCAATGGAACGGACAGGATGTAATGTAAGATAAATAAAGTTCAGTTATTTTTATGTGTATTAAATCTATCCATTGGTGGAGGGCCGAACATTTGATACTATGTATTGTTCTAAGAATATACCTGAAGACAGAGAGCATTCCATTATTCTAAATTTAGCTTATTCGGTTTATGCACCAATCCTGCAAATATCTTTCTCATCTCTTCGCGTATTTCGCCAAGGCCTGGTGTGTTTGGTCAGCTAGCTCAAGAGTTCCAAGTTTGGTGCGTCACGTCGAGCTTAGAGGTGTTAGTGTCTGAAATGAATATATTGTCTAGCTAGACGTATACATTCGTATGCTGTGCAGGCAGGTAAATAAAATACATTTTTAAAGTAGCGTCCACACAGTAATTCACTTTAAGGGGCAGAGCAGCGAGTCTTGGATGACTCGCTGCTATGTGAAAAAATATCGTTGCTGGCTAAATATGTTGCGAAAGGGTGGGATGATTCTGCTGTCAAACGTAGATAGAAGAAATGCATGCAAAATTGTTCATCTTCTCGTATACTGAATTGAGAAAACAATGCTAACATTTCTGTATGCTTAGGTGCAGTATAATTATTATTATTTCTGGTTCATTCAATACGATAAACAATCCTAGGTACTTGGGTTCGTGCGCAAATCATTTCTGATTAAGGGATTTATTGAAAACCTATATTACTATTGGTACTCGAGTTGGGAAATGTATCCAAAGACTGAAACTACAGTAATATTCCAATATTTTTCTGGACTGAGTGTTTAATTAACCAGGAGAAAAATGACAATTAAGCTAGGGCACTGAACTTGGTTTTCCAATTCCTCTCATGGAACGTCAGTGGTACGGGCAGATGACCTAGCTGTTCCGCCCCTTAAAACAACAATAAGTAACGTTAGTGGTGTGCATGGCGATGGGGAAATTAATATATTGCATGTAGGCAACCGCGCAGACTTTTCTAAGACCAAATATTGAACTCTGCTTAATTTAGAAGATAATTGAGATGAAGTATTGTCGAATATTAATATAAATACAATTTTGTTTTGAGCTGGTGCTCGCTGTTATTATTATTGGACATTTCTACGCCGTTTATTCCAAACAGCAGCATCGATCTGCAAAGCACTTATTTTTCAGGACGCGAAGAGATATTTTCCCTTGCGAATCAAGCCCTTTCATGATACGCTTTAACGTCTCAGTACCGTTAAACATAAAATGAGTTGCTCTCTTTATCTATGAATCGGAAATGACTCCGGGTACTGACGAAGCCGTGACAGGAATGCAGGATTCGGCTTACCGACTGCGGTGTCATTCGTAGTCTTACTCAACAGTTAATAATAGGCCTATTTGTCGTTACAGTTGTTAATTCGTTTAGGGGCTTGTGACATTTAACCCGCATACTTGGTAGCTAGTAGGTCTAGTATCACTGGCGGGCAATGAACCATTGGCGCTCGGTTGGGAATCGTTTGTATCAACTAGTACTGTAGATAGCCTATATTTCAGTATATGCTGACGCGTTAATTTTCCGTTTTGTTTCTGATGGCCTCCACATTATTGAATGAAGTTCACTGTAAAGCAGTAGTTTTCACAAATATTAATGAAGTAAATTATAAGATTCTCAAGCAGCGAACAAAATAGAAAACCAAGAAACGTGCGAATTGTGTAGACTGAAGGGGAGGCTAGTGGTTGTTGTATAATCCGAGAGATGTATTGGCAACATTGTTGTAACTACAGTATTTGTCTTGGAGAGTAGAAACTTGACCCGCTTAAAACCACCCACTGCTGGACGAAACGCAGGGTATACGCTGTGCTGTTCTATGGCCTCTGTAACATGATCAATCGCATGCCGTATTCTTAGTTGCCGACTGGGAAAAGTGGGAATGCGTTGCCCGCCGCGACTATTACTGTGATTATTAGGGTTAAGAGTAGGGTAGGTGTCCCTGGACTTGAAATAAGGTACTATCCCGGCATTTGTCTGGAGGGAGTGTGAAAACCACACTCAGGATAGCCGCTGTCAGCAGTGGGATTCGAACCTCTGATCTGCAGACTTGCTGTAGACCCTCATCACGATCATTGGTGAGCTACACTGCGGGGTGTTACTTCAAGGTGCGAGAGCCTTTACTTCAATAACGGAGAGTCTTTTCTATAGCCACTAAATGTCAATGGTCACCAAATATTTACTCCAAAATATCACAAAAATAATCACCCAAATGGCTTATAACTCAATAGTTTGGACCTAATTGTTGCAAAATTTTCCGCAGGAGGGCCCCCGGACCCCACTGTGAGCTTGGTGATATTGCATACCCCCAGATCCCCGGTGTGTCTACTCCCCCATAATCTTGGCTTAAATCCGCCCCCGATGGTCACCAGTCATAGATAGGATTGGGGAGTTTTAGGAGAACATGGCTCTAGTTTTGCTTACTGCAAAGCAATATTAAATTATAAGAAGTCCACTGACTGCAAATTACAAAATATAGTTCAAATTCACATTTTCTTCTTTTGTTAAAACAATCACTGATCAGCTACAATCTACTGATAGCACATAATAACTTGACTTAAGTATGAGTACTGTATACCTGTGGTTAATTATGAAAATATATTTTGCTTTCTTTAGTGTACAAAGATGTGTGATCACCGTTCAACCAAAACACGTATCAGTGTTTAGGCTTAGACCCAAGGGCGTGATTCTTCAAGGGCAGCAAATGTTAAGAATGTCAACATAAAAACCCTGCATGTAAAACGTATTTTAAGATACGTCTTGACTTTGTTTAAAAGTCATGTTTTCATTATGAAAAGAGATTACGTCATATGTCACAGAGGTCGTAGTACTGCACAGTGTACAGTATGCCCTTTCCATCTCTTTTAACATGCAGTTCAGAGAATTGATCTTCCTGTTGATTAATTTTTGGGTCTTGGAGGCCCGTCGCCGCTCTCCACGGCCCTGCTCAAAGGCGAAGGTAACAGCTGCAACTGGAAAAATAAGATCACTTAGAACCAATGTCGAGCTTTTCTCCAACCTCTTCGTCGCGTGCCTGAACAGGAAGTTAGACATCGACAAATTCTGCGCACATGAAAACCAGAATTTCCCCCCGTCTTTATCTTACGAATGAGATTTGCGCATCGATGAAGGTAAAAGCGACTTAACGCACATTCTTGAAGGTCTGATGAAGACGACGGAATTACCAAAGCATTGTGATGGTGTCATCTACGATGGTGCTGTACTCGTCTGTGGTAACCCTCCAAAATCGGCGAAAACATTTAATGACTACTACACAAAAGAATTAAGGGAAACTCTTACCAAATTTACATCCACAATGGTGTGCAAGTGACTTGACATCGTCTGGGACCATTACAAAGGTGACAGTCTTAAAAAATCCGCGCGAGATGCCAGAGGAGTAGGCGTTCGACGAAAAATCAGTGAAGAAGCAAATGTGCCTCGAAATTGGCAAGACTTTTTTAAAAATTCGTCAATCAAAGAGCAACTTTTTCGACTCATCACCTCACTTGCATTGGCAAATAACTGTAATGAGGTATGCTTAGTTACCCACATGAACGGCCGCATAGTTTCGTCAGATTCAAGCAGAACAAGTATCGATGGCTTAGACTGTGAAGCACTAGAAGAGGCCGATGCAAGAATGATGCTTCATGTTCGAGATATGGCTGATCACGGAGCACGAAAAGTGGTGATTTATTCCTGCGATACGGACGTTCTTGCGCTGTCTATTTCATTCATGTCTGTATTCAGGCAAGCTGGAATGAAAGAGTTGTGGATTTATTTTGCAGCGTCAAAGAACCGACGATTCTTAGCCGTTTATGACATTGCCGAATCGTTGGGTGAAGAAAAATGCGCAGCATTAAGAGATTTCCACGCCGTTAGTGGGTGTGACACAACGTCTTCTTTTGCAATCAAGTCTAAAATAAGTGCATGGAAAACGTGGCTAGCCTTTGAAGAAGCAACAAGCGCTTTCCGAAGAATATCTGCTCCACTCCCTGATCTCCCTGATGACGTTTTTCATATTTTGGAAAAATATGTGGTTATTTTGTACAATTCAATCGACAAACGAGGCCAGGAAAATTCTTCTAACAACCAAGAACAAATCAATAGAAAGTCTTCCACCGACAACAGACGCCCTGTTGCAACATGCACTACGGTCTACATTCCAAGTCGGCCATGTTTGAGGACAGGCCCTCAAAATTGAACCTATTCTACCATCACCACAGGTAAGTTCAATCAAAAGTGTATGTAAGCCTGCTGAGTATTGCCGGTAAAAACTTTAACACTGCGTTTGCGTTTTATTAAGGGCTGGGGATGGCTCAAGCGCGAAGACACGTTGTCTCCTAGATGGACAACACAGCCTCCAATTTGGACAGCATTAAGGGAAGTACTGCTCAAGTGTGGATGCCAAAAAATTGCTCAACGAAAGCATGTAGTTGCTTTGGAAACGATGTGCCTTGTACAATGATATGCAAAAATTGCCGAGGGAAATGCCACAATGCCAGTTAAAATGAAAGTCAAACTCAAAGAGACACCCTTTTAAATCATGTAAGTAACCTATAACAGAGAAAACATTTTTTTTTTCAGTGATGAAGCCACTGCATAGTAGGTAATATTTTGTGATCAATAAAACCAAAACAGTATTAGTAGTAGTCTATTACTTAACAAACAGTGTATTTTTATTATGTGACAAACACATAAAGTGTAAAATATTTATCTTTTAAATGTAACTTGGACAACATTTATGTTAAATGCCTTAAAAAGAAAAAAACCGCTCACTTCGCAATAGAGCACAGTAGTGTGGTAGTGGGAAAGCTGTCTACTAACTTATTGAACCCTCCTCGTATTTGCCCCGAACTTGATATCTTGCTAACCAATCATGGGATTTGAACATACAGGGTGTCCTAGCACTCGTAGTGGTGCCCCCTACTTTCCTATTGGCTCGTTATTTAATTAAAATACCAAAACTAATAGGTCATTCGCGAGTAGTGGGGTAGTGTTGGTTTCCTGAAGTCGCGCTCGTGCTTGAATATGTATGCCTATGTTGGGAAAGGGTTAGGTGGTGGGGGAGGAGTAGGGTCGAGTGAGGGGTCGTTTAGATGGTATTTTTTCCGCTCTAGATGATGGTGAGGTTATTTTTTAAAAATGGATGGAATTGGGAAACGCCATTTGGGGTAAACATGTTTTTTGACATTTTGGCGATGAATGTTTTTTTATACGCATGCGCACTTGAGGAGTTTTGTAAGAGGGCGGGCTTTTTAAATGATGATTTATTAATGAGTGTTTTTAATATGTATTGAAATAAACCATAAAAACTAATAGGTCATCGGCTTTTGACTATCTCGCTAACCAATAATCGGATTTAAACGTATGAGGTGTCGTAGGACTCGTGGTGAACTCTCCTTTTCCATGGACGGGGTATCTCCACACCAAAATAAAAACGTGGTAAGGGGGTGGGGAGCTGCACTACTTAGGAAGTTGTGAGCCCCCGCGACCTTGGAATGGAAGATTCATGCTAGGAGGGCGTGCTTGGATTCGTTTTTTTCATTTCGTTATGCTCTTTACGGGAATGTCGGTGTCGAAAAGGTGAAGTTAGGGTTTTGGGTCAAAACGTGCGTTTTTCACATTTTTGCCGATTTTTGGAAAACGGGCCATGCTAGGAGGGCGTGCTTGGATTCGTTTTTTTCGTCTCGTTGTGCTCTTTACGGGAATGTCGGTGTCGAAAAGGTGAAGTTAGGGTTTTGGGTCAAAACATGCGTTTTTCACATTTTTGCCGATTTTTGGAAAACGGGTCATGCTAGGAGGGCGTGCTTGGATTCGATTTTTTCATTTCGTTATGCTCTTTACGGGAATGTAGGTGTCGGAAAGGTGAAGTTAGGGTTTTGGGTCAAAACATGCGTTTTTCACATTTTTGTCGATTTTTGGAAAACCGAAAACGTGAGAATGACGTGTGTGATAGTATTTATTTCGTCTCTTTATTCTCTTTACGTGGATATAGACATAAAACGGTAAAAAGATGGAAACATGGTTTTCTTATGGAAAAGGTGTTTTTTTGTTCATTTTCGCGTTATTTGGAAAACGAATGAGGCGATTTTTATGATGGGCATGTCGATGTATTTGTGTCGTTGTTCAGTTTACGGGAATGTAGGTATGGAAAACCTGAAATCATGGTTTCCGTCATTTTTTTTTCGAGATTGTTGAGGAAAACGGGGAAAAAGTAAGAAACCAGATTTGAAGTCACGTTAGGTTATGCGCTTTGATGTTAATAAAACACTTATGCATTATTATTATTATTATTTGTCTTGACTGGTCAGGGCTCACACGCAGAGAGAGAACTTGCTTAATGCAATGAGAATTGAAAGCATTGAGGCTGACCCACGGCGATCCAGACAGACACAGGTCTTATCATCGTACGTGCCTCGCAGCAGAGAGAGATAACAGCCTGTTGTTCACATGCAGGTGGCTGTTATCTGACCCAGACGTGTTACCCGATATCTCGATGAAGGACAAACAGCTCTGTCGAAAAGCTGATCATTGCATTCTCACGCATACTCATGCAGAGATTGCAAAAGCTTGTGAGAATCGGTCTGACTTGTGCGCTCCATGACATTCTACTCATAGGAACAAAAAAAAAGTAAAGTGTTAACTTTGCATCTTGTTGAGGAGACATATATGTTCTGAGGGTAAGAGAGACTCATCATTCTCGTGTTCATCTTTGAAGGTGACGGATGCAAGTGCCTTATGCTCTTTGTGAAATATTACGTGAACTGCGGCCATACTTGTACTAAGGTAGGTTCATTATTGTTAATTATGGCATGATTGGTTTTATTGTTATTTTGTGTAGGCATGAAAAGTAAGTTAGTGACTGATGGTATTTTTGGGGGATTTCGTTTGTTGCAGATTTAAAAAAGAAACGTCATTAAGTCTGGGAAAGCAGACAGAGAGACAGTGACACAGACAGTGACATTGGCGGCAAAGACCACATATGCTGAAAGCATTATAGTTCATTATATGGTGAGTACATGTTGTTCCATTACTTTTATTGTTGTTGTTGTTAAATGCATGCCATTTATTTCACGGAAATTTATAAACTTATGGCGTGTATTTATTATTGTTTCAGAATGAAGATATATATGGAGTGAATAGGTTTTAACTAACTTGACGCTTTCGATATTAAAAAAAAGAGGTGAGCAATGAATATAGATTAATTCTTTTCTTTGTAAATGACTTTGTTATTTTCGAGAGAGTGTCTTATTTATGTGTGCACACTTGAAACCTTTTGTTTTAGCAAGTCTTATGAATGAATGAATGAATGAATGAATGAATGAATGGATGAATGAATGAATGAATGAATGAATGCACATGTTTAATGTATATAACCATGACTAATAACGGATTGTATTGGTTTGTTTTTTCAGATAAATCATTGAAACAAAAAACAAGATAAACCTTGTCGTTGATATTAAAACTATATCAACCTTGTTGGTGATCATTTCCTGCTGGGGGCCCAAATTGCTACAACCATTGTGTACCTGTGAACGAGATTGTGTGTGCCAGTCAGTAAAAATCAATAAGTGTGGCCGTTTGGAATTGCAGATTTTGGATTAACCTATTTTAAGGTAAGGGTTGCACGTTTATTAGTCCATTTTATAATCATGTCTATATCAGAGAGTGAAGTGTTAGTGTGGCAGCCTTTGGCCAAATGTTTCAAAACGCGAGTATGCTCAGGCCGAATTTACAATGCGAATCACTGTCTGTCGCCTAAAGATTTTGTGGAATTATGTTTTCCCATTCTTTTGAGTGAATGTGAACAAGGCTTAAGATTGCATCAGGCTTTAAAAATAAACTTCGAACTACTATGTGAATTTACGTTGATAAAAAATAATGTTGAAGAGAAACACACCTTCAACCTTTGTACAAAAATGGAGAAAGTACTGATAGCCGATAATTTGGAAACGTGGTATCAGGAGAAAGCTATTCAAGCGCTTATCACTAAATTTGATAAGTTGCAACAGGGTCCCAGTGGCTTGGCCCTCAATAGCATTGCCTATTTGCAAATCAATATTTGTAAATACAATCCATTGAATGCAGGAAGTAGCTATATTGCCACACCGAGCTTTATCGCATCCAGAAAGGCAGTGATCAACATACGCAACAAAGATGATTACTGCTTTTTATGGAGTATAGTGAGCTGCCTGCAACCCTGTCAGGGCAGTAATTGTGATTTGCCAGGGAAGTACAAAGATGTGTTTAACCACATGAAACAAACTCTCAATCTCGAGCGTGTTTCATTTCCCATGCCTCTAGATAAAATTCATTTATTTGAGAAAGATAATCCAAATTTCTCTTTCATGGTGTATGGCATCGAAGGATCCAATATTGTGGGCCCCTTGTATGCCACCAAACAGGTAAAGCAACATCACATTCACCTGCTTTTCCTGTCTGATGGGGATAAAAGCCATTATTGTTGGATAAAGAATTTAAGTAAATTGGTGAGCAGCCAAATGTCAAATCATCATCCTAAAAAGCATATTTGCGAGCGCTGCCTTCAATATTTTACAACTGATGAACTTTTGAAACGTCATACGAAAGACTGTGAAGGGCAGACGGCAGTAAAGCTAGTCTTGCCCGAAGGGAATGACGCAGTCTTAAAATTTAAGGCCACTAATAAACAAGAGATGGTACCATTTACTGTTTACGCTGATTTTGAGGCCCTTACTGTTCCCATTCAGGGATGTGAACCAAGCCCCCATACAAGCTCAACCTATCCAGTGCAGAAACATGAGCCTTTTGCTGTAGCCTATTATGTTGTCTGTCACTATGATAATTCACAATGTGAGTATGTAAGTCATAAAGGTCAGGATTGTGCGCGGTGGTTTGTTGATCAAATGGCGGCTTTAGCAGGCAAAGTAGAAACTATTTTGAACAACCCTGTACCAATTCAGATGAATGACGTACAGCAAAGAGAATATGATCAAGCCACCACCTGCCACATATGTGAAAAGCCAATCTTAGACGGAGAAAAAAAAGTAAGAGACCACTGCCACAGGACAGGGCATTTTAGAGGTGCTGCCCATAACGAATGCAATTTGAAGTACTCTACACCTCGCTTCCTCCCTGTCTTCTTACACAATTTCTCCCGGTATGACCTTCACTTCATTGTAAAACAATTTGCTCATGTAGATAAGAGCAAATTCAGCATTTTGGCTAAGAACCATGAGAGCTTTACCTCACTTTCATGGAGAAAAGGAAGCATGAGCATTCGCTTTCTCGACTCATTCAAGTTTATGTCTAGTTCGCTGGATAGTCTTGTGAAAGGCTTAAGCGAAGATGAGTTGAAACATACCCATTCCCACTTTACGGATACAAATCAATTTAAATTGTGTGTTCGTAAAGGCCATTTTCCATACGATTATGCGGGAAGTTACGAGGTGCTTGAAGAAACGACTTTGCCGCCAAGAGAAAAATTCTTTTCTCAATTGACTCAAAGCACCATCAGTGAAGAAGACTATGCCCACGCACAGCATGTTTGGCGAGTGTTTGGCATAGAAACCATGGGCCAGTATGCTATGCACTACTTAAAATTAGACGTGTTGTTGTTGACCGACGTTTTTGAAACGTTTCGTCAGCTATGTCACACGATTTATGGCCTTGACCCCGCCCACTACTATACCAGTCCAGGGTTAAGTTGGGACGCCGCCCTCAAATTTACCCACATTGAGCTTGATTTACTGACGGATCCCGATATGGTACTCATGATGGAAAAAGGGATTCGTGGGGGATTCGTATCGCTCAATCAGCGACATGCCAAGGCAAATAATCATTACATGCCTGATTATTGTCCCGAAGAACCTGAATCCTATCTAATGTATTTCGACGTAAACAATTTATACGGTCACGCTATGAGTCGACCACTGCCGTACAGAAACTTTGTCTGGCTGTCTGAGGATGAAATTAAAGATTTTAATGTGCATAGCGCTAGCAAGCAACAGGACGTAGGGTATGTTCTTGATGTCGACTTAGCTTATCCCCCCCATCTCAGACAGCGTCATGGTGATTTCCCCTTTTGCATAGAGAAAATGGTGCCGCCCGAGAGTAAGGGCAATCATAAGAAATTGATGGGTACCTTGTATGATAAAAATCACTATGTGTTGCATATTGACATGCTGGTAGAATGTTTAGCTCAGGGCTTAACCCTGAAAAAAATCCATAGAGGTATTTCTTTTTGTCAGAAACCGTGGTTGAAACCATACATGGATTTAAATACCAGTCACAGACAAAGTGCCACTCAGCCATTTCAAATCAATTTTTTTAAACTCATGAATAATTGTATCTATGGCAAGAGTTTGGAAAATGTACGGCAGTATAGGGACATTAAATTGGTCAATACATGGCATGGCAGATGGGGGGCTCAAAAATATATTGCAAAACCAAATTTCAAATCTTTAAACATTATTGATCATGATCTACTGACTATTGAACTTGCCAAAACTAAAGTGGTCATGAATAAGCCTATCTATTTAGGCCAAGTCATATTAGATTTTTCAAAATTGCACATGTATAAATTCCATTATGGATTTGCAATACAGCGATTTGGTACCATTTCCTTGTTATATACAGACACGGATAGTTTTATTTACCATATCCATGACTGTGATCCGTATGTCGTTATGAAACAAAACCCAAAATGGTTTGACACGTCCTCGTTTAGTGAGAAGAACGTGTTCGATATCCCCCGTCTGAACAAAAAAGAAATTGGTTTAATGAAAGATGAGTGTTCAGACACCATGATGACTGAGTTTGTAGGTCTCGCTCCGAAAATGTATAGTTTTCGACAGGTGGATCAATGCGAATCTATGCGAGCCAAAGGGATTAGCCAGCATGTGGTTAAACGTCTCTGTGTGGATGATTATTTACATGTCCTTCAGACCCACACAGCCATGGCACATAGTCAGTTTAGGATTCTCTCAAAAAATCATGATTTATTTTTAATGAAGCAGCGAAAACAAACACTCGCTTTGTTAGACGACAAGAGACAGTGGTGTCAGGATATGATGACAAGCGTCCCATTTGGTTACAACCAGTAGTGGTTGTAGCTATTGTTGTTGTACAACACGGCAAGTGTTTGGTTTGGTTGCTATCAAATGCGAGATGCCATCTTGAGCCTCGGAATAAAAATAAAAAATTGTAGTGTATCATATAATTTTTGTTTTTTAACCTGCGTGCATGGGTGTATGCATGGATGTGTGAATGCCTGTAAATAGTTGTACATAAACTGTATGTCTTGTGCTATTTGCCTGTCAACGCTTAAAGAGAACCATGCATCAACGTTTGCATGGTTCACTGTGCACAGGCTAGATTAAAAACATGTTGACTTTTTAGGTTAGGTTAGGAAAAAAACAAACAAGTAGCCACCCTCACTATTGTTGTCGCTTAGTAGGCCTCATGTTTCGGCAAGGTGACCATTCACCCTCAGTAGGCATGCGGCTTAATAGGCCACACTAGGGTGTGGCTTAGTAGGTCTCATGCAAGAACAAAAGAATAATAATAATCTGCTGCTTTTACTGTGGACAAAACTCTCACTTTATGGCTAGAGTTATGAGTGGTGATATATTTGAAATATCTGAACAGAAATTGTTTCTTTAACCTGTTACATGTTTTTTTCCTAACCTAACCTAAAGAAGTCAACAGACAGATGGTTATTTATTTGTGTTTTGCTTATTTTTTATTTTATTTTTGCCATTGACTTAGGGGACAGACAGTGTATATAGTACATAGTATTTTTATTTATTCACTTAGTAAACGGCAACGACTACTTTTCAGATTCAATCATGAGCCATGATGAAGATCGTTTTATCGTCACAAAACACACCACGTTCAATGAATATGCCACGATGATGTCTCATAATCCTCAACGTGTGGCCTATCCTTCAGAATATAGAAACACGAAAGTACGCATTGATACCATGTTTTATGACATCATTATGGATGATGACATAGTTTATGATCCAGGGCATCACTTTTGTAAATCCTGTATGCTAAATTTTGGCTTTGAAAATAATGTATCCACGCAAGTGATTCATAAAGCATGGTACGGTTTAACCATGAATCAAGTGATTGTTAAATTAGCTGACGAGGATCATTTTCCAGATTTCTGGTGTACAATATGTACAAAACCCCTGTTTAATGTTTATTTTCCAATAACCTCTCAAATGTTTTGTTTTCATTTTTATAAATTTCCTGCTGAGGAACCAATCACTTCGTATCGACAACAAGCATTTCGCCAACTTTGTCTTGGCTTACCTATGAATCAATATTCGCCTCATAGAATGAGATTTGTTAGAAACTAGCCACATGATGTAATGATTATCGCTTTTTTTGTTTACATTCGGCTTTCAGGTGCATACTTGACGTTTAGAATACATTTGGCTATTTTGTTTGTTTGTTTGTTTTAGTTTATCGTGTATACACATTGATAAACACATACACACTGGTTTAAATTTGTAGTTTTGAACTTTGTTTTGTTGGATGTAGACATGGTTATTAAATGCATAGCGTGTTAACTTTGCCTTTTTATAGGTTACCAAAAGCATTCCATGTTTGCTCTTAGTATTTGTTGATACTATTTATTTAACAGAATGTTGTGTGAATTTGCACAACAACAGAGCAAACGAATACAAGTCATTCGAATAGGGAATGATAGGCTAATTCCCATTCACAACAGAGACATGCATTTACCTCCAAGAGAGAGAGATCTTGAAAATGATTCACACACTTAATTTTGATAAAACATTTCCTATTAAATAATTTCCAAATGTATGTTTTGACTGAAAAAATGATACAAACATTATTATTATATTTTTATCCAATACTATCTATCTATCTACAAATTCAGGTCATAAACACTCAGGATTAAAAAAAAACAACACACTTTGATGTACAAAGTTATTGTTGTTGTAATATAAGAACGAGAGTGTTAGAAAGTAACACTCTTTTCTTTGGTTATAGACAACCATGGACGCCTTGAACGCCATTGGTCAAGATTGTGGCTTTGCACGCAAGAAAATGAGTGAATTGCCTACGCAAACACCCTTTCGCATACATAAAATTCAAAAACTGATAACCAAATTTGGTGAACGAGCTCTTTGCATTTGTCAAGACTTTGAGACATTTCTTCCCACACGATTTAATAACCTACCTGATAATGTCATGGAAGATGTCAATTCCAGTATTCACCCTGTGTATTTAATTTATGAGGGTGAAAAAAATAATCGATGCATGGTTCGTTTTGTAAAAATTGAAAACGATTAATCATTGTACGCTAGCCGTAACTTTTTTGTTTATTCATGCCCTACTCTTCAATAACTATAATAAAATAAAATTATTTTTTGGGCTCAACAGTTTGACGTTTATTAATTGTTGCTCAACGTTTACCATGATAAATAATAATAAAAATAAATTTTCAAAACTTATGCTTAATGGTAGATTTTTTTGTTTGTTTATAGGTTTAGTACAATTACCATGTATATATAATTTTTTATAATAATAATGATGAAACTATTAGTTAAAATAATGGACTTTTGTCCTTTTTTATTGTTTGTGATTTAAAATAGCATTTATAGCAATTTTTAAGCAATTTTTATTGTAATTTATAATGATCAAATTCTAGTAACATGTTATTTTATTCAATAATAAGCGTTTAACAAAAAAAAAACTGGTTCTAGAGTAGATAAAAGATTTCATGCTGTCATTCGTTCTGCTAGACTGCCATTTGAAGCTGATGAATAATGATGGACTTTTGTCCTTTTTTTGATTGTTTGTGATTTAAAAAAAATAGGTTTAGTACAATTACCATGTATATATAATTTTTTATAATAATAATAATGAAACTATTAGTTAAAATAATGGACTTTTGTCCTTTTTTATTGTTTGTGATTGAAAAAATAGATTTACTACAATTAGTAATATTTTTTAACGATGCACTGCTGTCCCTTTTTTATTGTTTGTCATTTATAATTATAATAATGAAACTATGAGTGAATAATAATAATGAAAAAAAAACACAACATGGACTCTTGTCTTTTTATTTATTTTTTTTGTCATGATAACAGTGATACTATACATTTTTTAAAATAAATTCATTACGTTAAAGTCCATATCTAGATAAAAGTAATTTGCTCTTCATAGCACCAATCACTATAAATGCTGCCATTCGTTCTGCTAGACTGGCATCTGAAGCTGTTAATCGTTGCTTGGCAATGCTTAACAAGACTTTGTCGGCAATGCGTCTTAGTGTGGGATCACTGTTTTCATAGGCTTTATCGTGATTAAGGCATGCATGATCCAAAGCATTGATTCCGATATCCCCTCTCCTCAAACGATCTTCAAGACGAGTACCAGGGCCGCAAAAGCTGTAAGCAGGTAAGTGAGCTTCGAATGGTAAGTTTTTAATAATGTTATCAATAATTCCACGGCCAGTACACCTGGGACATAGAGGTTTCAATCGGTGAAAAACACTTTTTTTGTTGTTCTTCTTCTTCTTGTTCTTGTTCTTGTTCTTGCTGTTGTTGTTGTTGTTTGTCGGCAGCTCCTGACGAGCATGGTAGGTGGTGGTTGTTTTCCGCATGACAGCCATGGAATGATGAAACAATGTCTTTACACTGAGTTTTATGACCATGATATAATTTCATTAATTGGCATGTGGCACACTGTCGAATGGAAGGTATTTTTGCCATGGTTAATTGCTTGTGATGGGAAAAATGACTGCATGGTTGTAGTTCACTCAATACAGAGTCGTTAGTCCACTCGGCAGGCGCCTTTTCCCAAATTTCTTTGACAGCGTTGGCAGCAACATAAAAAAGAAATGATTTAGGTAGTGCTAATAATTCATGTTGTGTAAAGCTAATCAGTTTTTTCTTGCACACAAAGAACTTTCCAATAGCCTTGTCGATTGTAGTGGCGTCCATGTCTATAACGTTGATGTTATCACATCACGTGTACACGTCTCACTGCTATCATTGGACGATACACTTTCAGTTTTCATTTTATTGAACAACTCCCAACATGCACTCGTGGTGAGCCAATGAAACAATTGCCATGCATGCGCTAAGGCTTTATTCTGAATATTGTCGCAAGGACAAGTGTCCATGAGCGTTTGCAGGGATGGACAACCCAGATCTAAAAGGTCAATACATTGACAGTGAGAGGGTAGAAATGGTTGAAGCCACTGGCGTTTTTCACTCCCTTTAACAAATAAGACATTGGCCGAGGACAAATGGGCTTTCATGACAATGTCAAGATACTTGTAAGAAATATCACCCTGGTTCCATGCTAACTGCAAATGATTTTCAATCCATTGGCTCTGTTTTTTATCTTTTTCACTAAGCAACTCGAAAGCATAGGGAGGTTTAAACACCAAATGAATAGGGTTAGACACCCAAAACGTACTACAATCGATAAAAGCAACTTCCTTAAATATAAATTTGTTGTCTGCAATTTTAAACCCCTGACAATCCACGATGAGTGTACGCATCATGCTTTTTTTTTATTTTTACTTGTTACCTCATTGACGTCTAATCAACAACTAACCCATGCCATGGTTTAACATGGCAAAAGTCAAAGGACTTTAGGGGAAAAAAAGGAACAAATGAATTGAACAACAGCTAAATATTTGTTGAGGTTTTATTCATAACAAAAGAAAACTTACACTTTTATTACAAACAAGTGTGTTGGCTTAATTTGGAACAGCATTCAAATGAATAGTTTGCACATACGGTCCACAGGTATCTCCTAGTTTTGTAGGGTCTGGTACAATAACCGGATAATTCAAACTCCATGGAATATTGCCCACATCATAGCGATTGAGGTAAGGGCAGGATGGACTCCATCGCTGATGATCGCTAAAGGGTCGATCCCCTATTTCCCAGTTTCCAATTTCAATGTTGCAAAAAATACACTTGACCACATCCCCACGTTTTAAGTAATAAAATCCGCTCGCAGCCAATTCTCCACAATCCATAAAGGGAACTGTCCATGTTTCAAAAGTTTTCAAACGATTAAATTCACATTTTAAATTCCATGGTTTGTCTGTCACGTTGTTGTTGTTGTTGTTGCTGTTGCTTATTGAGGGACACATGATGTTTGTTGTTGTCGTATGTGCGCACAGTGCCAGAGCGCAACAGATACTGTGCATGCAGACGCTTATCATCAATCCTATGAATGATGATCTTTTTTTTGTTTTCATTTGACCACAGATGGCTTACATGCTGGTGACATAATTGGACAAGGGATGATATTTCACTTGTCTAGCATGAATAATCAAACAGTAGGCACTGGTATGGTCTGGGACATTTTCTTGCGTTTCAAAATCTACCCTTAAATCAATAGTGGTGATTTTCATAGATTCTTCTAGATACGAACAGTCGAAAACAATCAGTGGTGCTTTTGCTTTAAACCCTTGTGGCGACAACATAGGACAATCCTGTTTTTCATAATAAGACGATTGAAATTTAGCGAACATGTCATAAAGGGGACCAAACTTATTTTTTGAAAAATTGAGTTCCAACCCCTCATAGGGAAAGCAAACATTATTTAAAAATAGTCGTATATTTCTCAAGTGAATGTGATCAAACAAGGTGACATCTTTGCTTTGTTGGTATTTTCTATTGGTTTGAAAACCAATAATAACATAGAGGGGTCTCTCGGTAGAGCGAGCCGATTTGACACTCCAACTATGAGTGTCAGTGGTAGGTAGCAAGGGGTATTCATGCAGACACCAACTTCGAAAGGCGATAGGCAAGGCTTTATCTTTTTGCACTAAATTTAACATGCTTAGCTTTTTACGATCCGATAGCGTCACATGGGGCACTTTCCATAGTAATCGAAGCAGTTGAATTTTTGAGTCTATCACTTGGTCAGAGGCTCCTTTCAGCGCATTATAATCACTGCGGTCTCTCACTAGATACAAACTTTGTCTTGCGTTTAAAATAATACGCTTGTGATCTTCGGCAAAGCCAAGGAGTAATTTTAAGGGTAGGAAGCCTGTAAAAGTGCCATCGGTATGAACTAGCCAGTTATTGCTACTGTTGGGACACCATCCTGCCATAGAAAGCGTTTTACTTTCCTCCTCGCTATAGGATGGATATAATTTCATAAGACTAGTCATGCCCACATTTCGAGTCATATCTATGACAATATCATTTATCACATAACGTACTTCAGAAAACAGAAAAGCCAAACCATGATTCGCCAACGCAGACGTTGTGGGCGTACTGCCATCTGCTTTCATCAATTTACCCTCAATTTGAAGGACACTTTCATGAGGTAGAGTAAAAATATCTTGATTGTTAATGATGAAATGAATCTCGTCATTGTTATTCAGTCCTGTTGCTTGAGGTTGATAGGAATGCATATCAATGCGCACGACGCCATCTTCCACTTGTATGGGATTTAACACTTGCAACAGCTCTTTGTTCATGATTGGGGTGTAGCGTATAACCAAGGCGTTGTAAGCGTTGTCGGTTTACTCGTGTCAACCGTTTCATACACGGCGGGCAACTAACCGAGCTCGTAGACGTTGTTGTTGCTTTATAGATAAATTTCATAGCGTCTTTAAAACCAACTTGTAGGTCACAGGGGTGTTGGCGTCCAAAGCAATCAGTTGTTGGTTTCTATTCACTAAGCGTAAGGTAATATTACTAATATCACTGACACACACAGGATGATAGAGAACCACTGAAGGGTTTTCACGAATAATATAGCCGCAAGGAGAGGTGACAATAAAATCATACAGGGAATGGCTTTGTTCTTGATTCGTAAATACGTCTCTAATAATATTGCAAGTTACAGAAATGTGATGGTCCTCGATGAATTTCACTGGATAATCTGATTCATGGGGTTGCTGAGCTGCCAACACTCTTGGTTTAAATCCTAATAAAGGACCAATAGAATGAACTCGTGTTTCAAAGTCAATGTTAAACGTAGAGAAAATGCGACAGCGATGAGTTATTGTATTGGCTGTAAGTTCAAATTTGTGTGTCCCATCCGCAAATGGTTTGACACCAAATTGTTTTATCATCGACACGCTAATGGCCTCATGCACATCGTCTATAGTATAACCTCCAGGGGGTAGTGTCAACATATAATCATCATAATAAAATTTGTCATTAATATCCACTTGAATATTGTAAATTCTGTTGTAACTTTCCAAAGAAATTAATCCTAGCACATAGGATTGTTCGGGATGCAATTCAATGGGAGGGAAAAAATCCAGGGACACTTCAGGCCCGCGACTGTGCACGGTAAAGGTCTTGGCGTTGACATTCATAATGATGAAACTGTTGGCTTAACGCGACCTCTTATATAAAAAATGTAAACTCAAACGGCCACACTCTTGACTGTCAAAGGTTTGTTGACGATTCACATTATAGAATATCTTTACCCGGTTTCCCAAATAACGTAGCAACTCGATCGGGGGTGGTAAATTTCCATAACTGTCAAAGTACCATACTGTGGAACCTTGTTTCACATAGGCTACAAAATGGGTTCCTGGGCCTGCATCATCATCTAAATTCATCATGGCTCGTTCTTCTTTCCACGGTGCTTTGGGTAATTCATTTCGCATAAATACACCTCGAAAATGAGAAATCTTTAGTTGTTTGGCATAGCTTTCCACTTCTTCATGGGTCATGGCATGACGAGGCAGTTGCCTTAAGCGCTTATCGATGATGATGGACATTTTTTTTTTCCTTAGACGGTAGGCCATTACCTTGTGGATAAAAGACTGGCTTTAAAGGGTTGCCATTTCTAGCTCCCATCGCAATGGCTTCTAACGTTTTATTGTGTCGCTCGCTTTCTTTGAGTTGTTGCTTGCCTTGCTCGACGGCTTTTATGGTTTTCGCTACAGCGCTGGCACCACCCAAAAGGGACCCCAAAGCTGCCAACCCTGCAAATAAAGCCGGCAAAAAACCCCCACGCTTAGCAACAGGAATGACTCGCCCACGTTTTTGCTTTCTTTCTTTTCTTTTTATCGATACATAATGCTGCGATTTCGGAGCTGTAGACAATCGCACCGCTTGTAAAGCTTTTTCGATAGCCACTCTTTTTAGATTTTTTTTAGTTTTTTTACGTTTTAACACTGGGTGTGAGGCAGATCGACTTGGTTCCCGACCTGGCTTTTTTCTCTTTTTGAGATTTGATTTTTTCATGTTCATAGCATATCTTTTTTTCACCATGCTGCTACTTGGTGAACCTTTCACAGCAAACATTCGATAACAACTAACGTAGAGAACCTTATTTCATAGCACTATATTCCAATTCTATATAAAGCGGGAAATCATTCACCGTTTTCCCAGCTTCCTTTTCCTCAAACGTAAGCATAAGATGAAAGGATAATTCATCTCCCACATTTACTCTTTGATGGTTGTGGGCCAACACTCTATCACCGTTTAGTTGTATTTTTAAATGTTTCTCATCAGGCATGGCATATTTAATATGAATGACACCATCATAATGCAGTCGATAACGACTTAAACCGGAAGCAAGCATATAGGTAAGATCATCATTCACCAGTGGTAGTGGTGGTGGGGAATGGTTTCTGTCATTGTCCAGTTTTTGATTTGACAGGTACACTAAAAATACAGATGGGACAAATTTATAAAGCCTTTTCATTTGATAGGTCACATAACGTTTCGTGCAGACATCATTTTCGTCTCGAGGCTCTTGCACATCAATAATACGATGATGATTGGCTGAATAGCCCTCAGCGGTTAGTCTCGGGGCCATGTGATAGACACTTTGCACTTTGCGATCGATATAGCTTTTTGTTGCCACCTCTCGTGACTGTTTTGACAAAGAGGCGGCCGTGGCCATGGTTACACGAGCTCTCCCAAACACGTCCATGGTGATAGACGTTAACTAACCTATCCTACTCACCGCTTGCCTATATATATAAACCTTATACACACATGAAAAAAACTCAGTCATCGACACAATGGAATTAATGAAACAACCCCATGCTTTGCCCGTCTCTGATTTGGTTTCAGAGCTATCACTGTCCGTGTGCGAACCTAAACGTCATGGCACCCTATTCCCATCTACCGTTCGATGTATTATGGTAGGGCCTTCGGGTTGTGGAAAGACCAATGTTTTGCTGAACATTATTACCGCACCTCATGGCCTACGATTTCAAAATATTTATATTTTTGCCAAATCCTTGTACCAGCCTCTGTACGTGTATCTGGAACAAATTATGTCTTCGTTAAATAAAGAAGCCATGGGCTATTTTACATTCACCTCACCTCAAGATGTCATTCAACCAGACCGCATTCAACCAGATTCCATTATAATTTTTGATGATATTGCCACTCAACGACAGGCCATTATTCAAGAGTATTTTAGTATGGGACGCCATAAACAAGTGGATTGTTTTTATCTGGCTCAGACCTATTCCAAAATCCCCAAACAGTTGATTCGTGACAATGCCAATCTCATCGTTCTCTTTCGCGAAGACTCTAGAAATCTCTATCATATTTTTCAAGATCATGTGAATCCAGATATGTCCTTTACAGCTTTCACGCAATTGTGTGCTTCGTGTTGGAACCATCATCCCCATGCCTGTTTGGTCATAAATAAACAGAGTGAACGATGTGAGGGACGTTATCGCTTGGGTTTTGATCATTTTATTTCTGTTTAAAAAGACCTAGGGCTGGACATTTCCTGTTAGTGTGTCTTTACCTTTACCATGGCGAACGCCATAGGGTACAAGAAACATGTTCAAATCATGCAGCGTATTATTGAGGCACGAAATACGATTCGACATAAATTTCGTGAATTGCAACGTTTAAAAAACGTCAATCCTTTACCCATGATAAAACATGCTCCATCATCGGTTGATCCCATGAGATTTAAACCTAATGCTTCTGCTGCTACTGCTGCTACCTCTCAAACCAAACCCATAACAAGTTCAAAATTTACTCAAACAGAATCCACACGACAGGTAAAATCCTCCTCTTCCTCCTCCTCTAATGTTAGTGAACAAGAACATCAAGAACATGAAAAGAAAGAAGAAGAAGAGCATGAACAAAGTGAAAGTGAAAGCGAAAGTGTATTTAGTCCTGAAAGAAAAAAGAAATCGTCACCCTTTCAACAGTTTCTAAAAACAAAACAAAAATCTTCCGTCATAGCGGCAACACC
Organism: Meconema thalassinum; assembly: GCA_946902985.2. Lineage (NCBI taxonomy): Eukaryota > Metazoa > Arthropoda > Insecta > Orthoptera > Tettigoniidae > Meconema > Meconema thalassinum. Next base: position 344,784,055 of record OX336395.1, read on the forward strand.
GTCTTCCTCCACATCGTCTCCGTTTTCACAAGTCTTGGCAACCCCTCAAAATAAAGCTCAACTCAAAAACATTTTAATCAAACATTATGGGGCAACCCTGGAACCGTATTTGACCCTTCTATTTATTGGAAAGACAGATACCACGTATGGTGTTCGCTATGAGAATGATAGTTTTAAAATTGGGGATTCATCCATTAAATTTGCTCGTACGAAAGCTGTCATTAAAAAGATCAACTATAAATTAACACCAGGTCTGTTAAAGCTGCTATTTTCTCGCACCCCCTCGACACAAGATTTTACGTCCGAGGACCTTGCTAAATATAAATCCATTTTATTAGACACCAACGCTCACAAAAGAAACTATAAATCCTCTCAGCAGGTCAATGCCAATATATCCCAAAAATATAAAACCATCATTGCAAACATCTTTGGTAAGCAAAAACATCACTCTGCCTCTGGTGTAAGGTTTAAGAAATTAAAACCCTACCTAGATATAACCTTTTGGAATAATCCCAATCAGTTAGTAGAGCGCTTATACTTGCTTCATGCATCAAAACAAGCTGGTCACACTGGACATGAGGCGGAAATCGCCCACATTGAACAACAACTCCGAGATGCTAAAATTATCTTATAAGCCATCCCCCATCAAAGTGGGCATTGCTCATGAATTGCATAAACCAGCCCGACGCATTTATGAACGTCGTCGTGTCATTTCCAAAGGAATCGATGAACTTTGGCAGGCAGACCTGGTTGAAATGATACCTTATTCTAACGTTAACGACGGTGTACGCTATATGTTGACTGTCATTGATGTCTATTCCAAAATGGCTTTTGTTCAACCAGTAAAAAATAAAACTGGTATCTTAGTCACAAAGGCCTTTCAACATATTATTGAACAATCAAAACGTCAACCTCACTTGTTACAAACCGACCAGGGGAAAGAATTTTTCAACAAGGATTTCTCCAGTTTTCTCAAATCTAAGGATATTCACCATTATGCCACCTATAGCAATCTCAAAGCTAGTGTGGTCGAGCGGTTCAATCGAACATTAAAAAGTTATATGTGGAAAGAGTTTACAATACATGGTTCCTATCGATGGATAGACTGGTTACCTCAACTTGTGTCTCGCTACAACAACACCATTCATTCCACCATCGGCATGAAACCTCGCCTCGTCACCAAGAACCTACCCAGACTCAATAGACTGTTTAACCCTATAAAAAGGGTAGATCCAAGGCGACATCGCCTTAAAATTGGAGATTTTGTTCGCATTAGTAAACATAGAAGTGTATTTTCAAAATCGTATACTCCACAATGGTCGACAGAAATTTTTAAAATTCGCCAAGTCAAGCTAGGTCAACCAGTGACGTATCTCTTAGAAGATCAGAGCGGTCAACACATTCAGGGACGATTCTATTATGAAGAAGTGCAAAAAACATTATATCCCAACGATTATCTCATTGAACGAGTAATTAAAGTCAAAGGTGCAAAATATTTTGTAAAGTGGTTAGGTTTTCCTTCCAAGTATAATTCATGGGTCAATAAACATAATTTTTTGTAATAAAACCCTATTTAATTATTTTGAAGAAAAAAAAAATGTATCATATAACCTTTCATTATTCCCACCCTTTTGTTTATTACATGTCCAATAACCGCTTTGTTCGAGCCCATGCCAATCTGTTATCATAATGTTATACACTCACTCATTGTTTCAAACTTTGCGTTGCATGATGAGTCCATAATGAACCTAGGCTATGACATACACATTATAAATCCGCACACTGTATAATGACACCAGCCTCTTATCTCTCTCTGCTGCGAGGCACGTACGATGATAAGACCTGTGTCTGTCTGGATCGCCGTGGGTCAGCCTCAATGCTTTCAATTCTCATTGCATTAAGCAAGTTCTCTCTCTGCGTGTGAGCCCTGACCAGTCAAGACAAATAATAATAATAATAATGCATAAGTGTTTTATTAACATCAAAGCGCATAACCTAACGTGACTTCAAATCTGGTTTCTTACTTTTTCCCCGTTTTCCTCAACAATCTCAAAAAAAAAATGACGGAAACCATGATTTCAGGTTGTCCATACCTACATTCCCGTAAACTGAACAACGACACAAATACATCGACATGCCCATCATAAAAATCGCCTCATTCGTTTTCCAAATAACGCGAAAATGAACAAAAAAAACACCTTTTCCATAAGAAAACCATGTTTCCATCTTTTTACCTTTTTATGTCTATATCCACGTAAAGAGAATAAAGAGACGAAATAAATACTATCATACACGTCATTCTCACGTTTTCGGTTTTCCAAAAATCGACAAAAATGTGAAAAACGCATGTTTTGACCCAAAACCCTAACTTCACCTTTCCGACACCTACATTCCCGTAAAGAGCATAACGAAATGAAAAAAACGAATCCAAGCACGCCCTCCTAGCATGACCCGTTTTCCAAAAATCGGCAAAAATGTGAAAAACGCATGTTTTGACCCAAAACCCTAACTTCACCTTTTCGACACCGACATTCCCGTAAAGAGCACAACGAGACGAAAAAAACGAATCCAAGCACGCCCTCCTAGCATGGCCCGTTTTCCAAAAATCGGCAAAAATGTGAAAAACGCACGTTTTGACCCAAAACCCTAACTTCACCTTTTCGACACCGACATTCCCGTAAAGAGCATAACGAAATGAAAAAAACGAATCCAAGCACGCCCTCCTAGCATGAATCTTCCATTCCAAGGTCGCGGGGGCTCACAACTTCCTAAGTAGTGCAGCTCCCCACCCCCTTACCACGTTTTTATTTTGGTGTGGATATACCCCGTCCATGGAAAAGGAGAGTTCACCACGAGTCCTACGACACCTCATAGGTTTAAATCCGATTATTGGTTAGCGAGATAGTCAAAAGCCGATGACCTATTAGTTTTTATGGTTTATTTCAATACATATTAAAAACATTCATTGATAAATCATCATTTAAAAAGCCCGCCCTCTTACAAAACTCCTCAAGTGCGCATGCGTATAAAAAAACATTCATCGCCAAAATGTCAAAAAACAACATGTTTACCCCAAATGGCGTTTCCCAATTCCATCCATTTTTAAAAAATAACCTCACCATCATCTAGAGCGGAAAAAATACCATCTAAACGACCCCTCACTCGACCCTACTCCTCCCCCACCACCTAACCCTTTCCCAACATAGGCATACATATTCAAGCACGAGCGCGACTTCAGGAAACCAACACTACCCCACTACTCGCGAATGACCTATTAGTTTTGGTATTTTAATTAAATAACGAGCCAATAGGAAAGTAGGGGGCATCACTACGAGTGCTAGGACACCCTGTATGTTCAAGTCCCATGATTGGTTAGCAAGATATCAAGTTCGGGGCAAATACGAGGAGGGTTCAATAAGTTAGTAGACAGCTTTCCCACTACCACACTACTGAGCACCAAAGAGAATTTGCACCAAAAAAAGTACCAAGGACAAAGGTTGTTTTATTTTTCGTAAAAATCCCCCCCCCCTAACTAATTTGTATTGGTATCGAAAGTTCAAAAAAATATTGTAATTGTGTTTGGAATGTAGAAATTAGTCAAAAACAATAACACATACCTGCACTCTATTTTGTCCATTTCTTATATTTCAAATTTCTTAACGTTTGTTAAAAAATAATAACGGCACTCTTGATCCCGGAACGTACTTCTATGTCATCAGAAGTTCAAACAAATATTTCAGCTGTGTTTTGGATGTCGAAAATTATACAACACCTGCCTAATGTTGTCAGTTCCTTATTTTTCAAATTTCTTAACGTTTGTTCAAAAATAACGGTTTTTTGCTGTCCCGAAACGTACTTAATGCCCTCAGACGTTCAAATAAATATTTCAATTATACTCAGGAGGTCGGAATTAGTCGAAAACAACACAACGCGCTACACATTTAAGAAATTTATTTATTTTCGTGTGTTTTTAATGCTTGTTCAAAAATGGCCGCCATCTTGGATCCTAAGGGACATATTTGGTGTTTCCTCTTTTAGAATTATCAAACATAGTGCTACCGACAAACCGGCCAATTGGCGTGGTATAATAGTACATTATGCAACGAGCCTATAATGGCTATAATTAAGACACGAGTATTTTTTATAAAACGAGCGTATGCGAGTTTTATAATTTCCATACGAGTGTCTTAATTACCATTATAGGCGAGTTGCATACGACTGTTTATGTTCGACGATAATTATAACTTTAGTATATGTTTTAACATAAATATCTGTGGGATTCAGTTAATTCAGTTATTAGTGAACAAGGCGCTGGCTTTGGTGACTGAACAGAGCGCATGCGTGGTCAAGGCACTCCGGAAGCAGAGACCATTCACTTTGCTTGACAACACAGAAATATGATGGATTTTGAGCGCATGCGCGAAGGTATCCTCATCTAATTGGCCATACGACTGTTTCTTGAGTTCTGATTGGTGGGAGAAACTGTTTCATAATGAAAAATAGTGTTATAATGAGCCTCATTATGATACAGTTTTCCAACACATAATGTTTACATTTCGACATCGTCGAACATAAAAACTATTTGCAGTATGGAAATACGTACCGCACCCATTAATGAGCGCAGCTAGCATCTAGTAGGCCGTGGATAGATCAACTAGCGGGCAATCCAAAGCAAAGCGACGCATCGAGTTGCCTGTGGATAACTCTACCGCTCATCAGTGGCTCATCTCTCCACCCAAAATGTATGTGACGTATTTACCAACGGCTTGACAAGATTGCAGTCACCTGTAATTAAAATTCTCTGTAATTGAAGGACTTAAAGCGTAACTGGACGGAATTTAATTAGAGAAAAAGTCTCACTTGAAAAACAATGCATTTATTGTAAAGACGGTACTACTCGTAACCGTTATTTCTGCGGTAATAAAGTTACATTGGTAACCGTTATTTTAGCGGTAACGACGGTAAAATTTGTAACCGTTATTTTAGGGGTAACGAAACTACAATTCGTAACCATTACTTTCGCGGGAACGACTTAAGTACTCGTAACCTCATACTAGGGTTAAAATTCATGACACGAGCCAGAAATCAAACCCAGGCCATCTTCGTGGAAACCAGTTAGCCCATATTATTGGAATCTACTATTCCTTCCAAATCAAGCAAACTCAAGTATGCCTTCTAGAAACCTATTATTTAAATTAACTTAAGAGCTATTCTGTGTTTTAAGCAAACACAAATTGTTGCCATATTGGTGTAACGTAGGGTGTCCAGACAACGTTTATATAAAAAACGGGACATTTTTCAAAAACTAGGATAAACCTGGGACAGTTAAGAAAAGAAGAGGTCAAAACATATGTTGACAAAATTTAGTGAACATTTAAAATTTATCTTCGTTTATCGTGCATACAAATAATCGAAAATAAATTCTTAAATTTAGTCTGCAGTCTGATTTATTTATGCGATGTTCCTTAGTTTTCACGTGATTCACGATGTCAGACCGTCCACCATGCCCAACATCAAATTGTGATTGGCAGAACGTGCATTCTACAGTTTCTCCACTACCGGTGATAAAAGGAAACTCATTTTTATGTTGCTGTTAACATTACACCTTCGCTTCGGCATGCTGAACGGTGATTTCACAGGTCTAAAATCTGAACTTAGCTAGGCCTACTATAATAACCAAACCAGTAAAAATATAACTAAAAATCGCACCTGTGCTACCAGTAACACAAAACATTGAAAATAAAAGGCAAAGATTATTGGGCAAATTGTACAAGTGGCGCTTTCTTGTGTATGTACTTGCACAGTAAACAATGAAACAAAACACTGTAGGGTAAGATTCATTGGCCAAATGGAATTACAAAAAAGCGGGACATTTGGGCGTCCCCAATAAAATTTTCGGGACAGCGGGACATTTTGCCACAAAATAACGGGACTGTCCCGGGAACAAGCGGGACGAATGGATACCCTAGAACGCAACAACTTACCAACCCTGAATTTTAGCCACGCGGCATTGAAGAGACGCTGACGATATGTCCACAGTTTGATTGCCATTGTAGGTCAGCTATCTATGGCCAGCTCGCGTTACTAAAGTACACACAATTGATTTCTCGTCTGAAGGATATCATAGACCAGGGGCCTTGACATTCAGCCACAAATACATTCATTGTGAGGACGAACATTGTAGGCTTGTTAAACGTACAGACCAATATAACTTAAGTTTTCTTTTGACGATCTTAGTACTATTGAAATAGAGGATTAATAGTTGTATTATATACTTGTAAAATTAATTTCTATTGTAAACAAATACGTTAAGATTTCAAACATCCTACTCCAATATTAAATGGATTTTGATGACTTCGGTGTAGCATGCTGGCGACCCACCTTTCCTTATCGGAATACCTCCACGGTCCATCTTGAAGATACAGATTGATTATTGATAAACAATTCAGTTCTGATTGGAAAATGGTTGCCAAATATAAGCACTTTGTAGCAAAACAGTTATTTAATTAACAATTGTGAATAGATGTATGCAACAAGGACCTAGGTGAAGGTAAAAACTACAATTATAAAAGTACATCAGGCTAAAACTATTCACACAGCTTTGATATGATTACAGATAAGAAAGTTGTTATCGCAGTCAATATGTAAAGTTGCTGTTTTTAAGTAAGAATTCTATATTAATGAGATTTTTGGACTGTTTCGATTGAACTAACACGTCAATGTCAGGATTGAATGAAGATGTTTTTATCATTTTAAATGATTATATCGACCTCGCTGAGGTCTGGCGTTACGTTACGGTGACGGGACGAAATTTACCGAGAATGCACTGAGGTGTGTGACGTCATAGTACTGCTTGAGCTTCTTCCTTTCCCCGCGCGCTCCGGTGAGCGTGACGTCATCCAGCCAGCTACTTCCTTTGACCTTGGTTTGCACTTGTTTTTTTTCTTTGCTTTTTTTTTCATAACGGACTTTGAGTTCACACAGCATTTGTAGCATTTAAATTGATGTAAAGTCTAGTCTTTCAGACTGACTATCAGTGTTTTAATCTTAAGTCACTTTTAACATTGAGTTGATTTCTGTATTTGCTTTTTAGGAAAACCAAAGATGAAAATGTACGTCCACATAAATACGTAGTGGTGAATACCATCAGAAATCCCAATGCAGTTACGGATATTGTTGGATATTCTGTCCTCGTTTCCATCCAAAATGTTGTTAAATCGTTCTCCTTATAGACCTTTAAATCCTTACATGATCTGAGTTCAAACCTGGTTCAAACAGTTCAATGAGTTTCGATTTGTTTCGATTTTCTTATCTTTTCGGATGCTTTATTATTCGATGGGCTCTGATAGTTTTAGGATCGTGTCGCGACACACAAGTGGGCCGACATCGGTTGGAAATCGCTGCTGCAGAGCACAATCCCGTGAACATGGTTAGGTATAGAACAAAACAACGAATTTTCCTACTGAAAACTCATGTTCTCAAGAAGCCGTCTTGTTAGTTTATTTTTTAATTAATTGAACTAAGTTTTCCATAAAAGTGTAGGGATTGATCCATTTATTTATGTACTTATTTATTAATATTAATTCATCAAAAGCAGGTTGCAAGATTTATAAGGTGCGTTCAAAAAGTAACGAGCCGGAGACTGGAATGCGCAAACCGGTGAAGACATCGGATAATCGTGGCGTGTGTAACGAGGCATGGTTCCGACCAGAGCGTGGAAGAAGAAAGAGATGTTGCTCGGTTTCTGACAGCGGAAGGAGTAGGGGGAACGGACATTCATCGCCGAATGTCACAAGTGTACGGCGAACACTGCATGTCCCTTGCAAGGGTCAAGGCGTGACACAAGCGCTTCAGGGAAGGACGGGTGTCGTTAGCCGATGATGCCCGGTCTGGGGCACCCCACTGCATTACCGATGACAACGTCCAGCTGGTTGATGCACTCATTACCCAGGACCGCCGAGTGACAGTGAACGCCATAGCCGCCGTGGTCGCTCCACGACAATGCACGACCTCATACGGCCAACACAGTCGCGGCACTCCTGCAGAAATTCAAATGGGAGGTTCTCGGCCATCCTCCATACAGTCCAGACCTCTCTCCCTGTGATTACGCCATGTTTGGTCCCATGAAAAGGGCTCTGCGGGGTCAACGATTCACCTCGGACGCCGACGTCCAGCTGTACGTGCGGAACTGGTTCACATCGCAGCCCAGGGAATTTTATGAGATAACCATTCACCGCCTCGTTTCACAGTGGGACAAGTGCCTCAACAGCCAGTACCAATACTTCTAACATACAGGTACTGGTGTCAGTAATTATGCCTCCGGCTCGTTACTTTTTGAACGCACCTTATAATACACACAATGCTTTCGTAATTTGGTACGTCAATTATCATGGTTGAGCAATACGTGTTTTAATTCACATGAACTAAAACAAATATTTCGCTGGTCTTAAAATAGAATGATTCACTTTACTTTCAGAAAAAATCAAATTACTTGGAAGTTTAATAGAATTATTAGTGTCTGGTTCTTATTTCAGTGAAGTTTTTGTACTTGAAGATCACCAGAATTATAGATATTCGGCCGTATTCTGAGGAAGGGTTCTCCAAATCAGCGTCGAACCAAGTTTAATCAGTCCTTAACACTGCTTCAATATTTGAGCAGATTACGACGATGCTCTAGTTCAACTGTGACGGATTTTAATTTCGTAAAGAGCTTCCCGCTTTCGTGAACAAACACTGAATACAAGTGAAATGATTTCTATTGACAGGTTCAACGCTGTGAAATTACAGCGTAGGTTGTATCGAACACGTTCTGACGTTTCAGTTAATATCAGATAAGTACAGAACAAAAACAAAATACTAAATGTTTTTTAATTATCGTTATAACATAGGCGTTATTTTGGATGTGTTCCCTTCCTGGTGTAGTGGCTAGTCGGTCGCCATGGGTGTCCGGGTTCCATTCTCAGCTCAATTTTATTTTGGTCTGAGGGTTGGAATGGCCTCATGAGGCGAAACTGAGAAGAGCTGGGTTCGATTCCCATTTTGAGGCTACTTTCCTCACGACCATGCGTTCTATTAGCAAATCCTCTTATGTTTATTTTTCACTAGATTTGTCACTATATTTGTCACTAGATTTTTACACAAAACTTCCTCCAGGAGTCCGTCATTGCATGAATGGAATGGCTTGCAATGTCGCCGGACATGAACTGTATCGAACATGTCTATGATATACTGAAACATGTATTGCTCAACGTCCACGCCCTCCCATAACCCACCAATAGATCACGGAGGCCTCCGTCGAAGAGTGAGATCGTCGGTCTCAGAGGACCTGGACAACTTGATCTGTGGTATGCAACGGCGAGTAGGAGCCCTGCTGGACGCCCGTGGTGGCCATGTTCCTCATTGAAACGTCACAGGATGGCAAGATTACAACACATATCAGTCCAGTCTTCTTTCTTTTCACACATGAATAACGTCTGCAGAATATTTGTCTCTTTTGTAATAACCTCGCCGACACTCGGCATCATGGCAAACAAGTGTTATGCAAAACGTTTTTTGATGTGTGTAGTTTTCTCTTTATTAGACAATAGACGTTAAATAGAAACGCTTTCAAAATAGCAACACATGGGAGGACAGTTGAGCTACTGCTCGCGAGATTGCTATTTCTAGTTCACTTTTAGCAGTGGAGAGCGATACGGCTTCCTGATTGGCTATTCTGGTTGAACACGACTGCAGCAAAGGATGTGATTTGTCAGCGTTGATATAGCGTAGATAAAAACCCTTCAAAGACTCCACAAACAGATCTCATTTCAGTGGATCCCTTCTCATGTTGGAATAGCAGGTAATGAAGAGGCAGACAGATTAGCAAAAAGAAAGGTACCACACTACAACAACCTGTCAGTCAGACTGATTTTATGTCCGCAAAAAGGATCTTGAAAAATACTATCAAGAACAGGTATGAAGAAATGGCAAAGAAAACAGCAGAAACCAAATTATGGAAGGACACTGATGCTAAATGGGATCAATATAAATTAACACCAAGAAGAGAAGCTGTAGCCTTCTTCAGACTTAACACTGGCCATGACTGCCTTGCAGCTCATCTGAAACGAATCAACATCCTGAGATCTGAAAAATGCACACTTTGTCACGAACCTAGAAGTAAAATGGATAAGGGGCACCTGCTACTTGATGTGACTGCTAGAACTTCATGAAACCTCACACAACTCTATTGGAACGCAAGCAAGCTGATGGATTGGAATCCGGGCTAGGCATAGGAAACAACAACATATAGCATAGAATTTATCAGCGATATCGTTCCAATAGGTTAAGGTTTATATGCCAGTCAAATTTATGCATTCACAACGAAAAAAAAAATCATACTTCAACAAATGCAATAGCTAACACTTAGGAAGTGATGACTAGGGACATCCATGATAATGACAAATTGTTGTATTGTTTATCTAAATCCAGTCTATTTGTAAGATATACAATGATACATTTTTCATAGAACTGTGTTGTTAGAATAATAAACTCTATACAGCCATAAAGTGTCCCCTATTTGTAGAGTAACCCAAATGGTAGGCTACAAGGGGGTGTTAATCGATGTTGAACATTGTGGTAATGATTCTTCTTGATTTAAGAAGATATGGAAACAATTATGGCCTAGGAACAATGATCATGCAACTATTTCAAGGCGCATTAGAATGTATACGGGTACCAAGAAATTACGAAGTTGAAACAGCGGGAGTTCTACATATTTTTTTCAAACCTGGAACGACATCGCTGATAGGTTCCACCCATAACTACGCTGACTAATCACATCCTTTGCTGCAGACGTGTCTCGTCAGAATAGCCAATCAGGAAGCTGTGTCCTTCTCCAATGCTAAAAGTGAACTAGAAATTGCAATCTAGCTGCCCGCTCGACCACCGTATGAAATCCTCGGTGCACCAAATATTGAATAGTACTCACTCGCTGCCTCTGGATTTGGGTAGAGTGCTGGTGCCGGTGAACTTGTCCCCTGGACTGTTTCCTCTGGGTCTGTACACTTTCTCCGGACTGTTACCCCGAGACCCTCTATTGCCAGGACTGTTCCCGCGGAACCTGCGCGCGCCCTTCTCCCCGGGACTCGACCCGCGAGACTTTGGACTTTGCAGCCCCATTCCCGTCGTTCGGGTGACCATCATACTCTGTCAGCGAACCACCGCTCCATCCTGAACACAAGAGAATCATATTAGTAACATACACACACAGCGTTGCGAAATTAAACTGGCTAGGAATATTGAGCTCAACATTGTCCTTCATAATTTTCGAAGTACAGGCGTAGCTTTAATAAATAAATTAGTAAATAAATAATTTAATATCGGTAAAATAAATAAGGAAATAAAATAAGATAAAAATGAAAACCAAAATAATAAAAGAAAAAGAACCCGTCTATCAATGCAAAATTACAACATTTTAATACAGTTGTTAGACCAGTCATCTTGTACGGCATGGAAACTACAAATATAACCGGAATGGAGAATTTGTTCAAGTTAGGAAGAAGAATTTTAAGAAGGATTTATGGTCCTAGGAAAACACAGGAAGGTTATAGACTGAGATCCAATGCAGAAATTAATAGTAAAATCGACAACCTTGAAGTGATGATCAGAAAACGGCGACTTCAGTTCTACGGAAATATGGTCCGCATGGATAGCTCAAGGTTAAGCAAAGAAATTTTTGATAAAATCTGGAACTATAAAGGGCAAGGAGGCTATGTAAAACAAATGAAAAAAGAACTTCAAAAATTCAAAATTACTGAAGAAGATTGTCTAAATCGAATAGAGTAAAGAAAAACATTTTTGGCCTCAAAATTCTTGTCGGGGAGAAGACGAAACTCAACAAAGGAGAATGGACTGCTGAAAGAAGAGCTGCGCAGTCGACCAAGATGAAAGACTTCTGGAAGAGAAAGAAGGAAACTAGACCAATAAAGAAGTGATATTTGCGTGGTCCTTGTTGGCCTGTCCAGGGTGTAAGTATATACGGTATAATAATTTTAAAAATAAATATCAAATTAAAACAACAAACATTCAAAAAAATTAAAATTAAAAAAGCAAAAAATTAAAATACCAAAGTTGAACTGAAAAAATTAATATTTTTTAAAAAATAATATAAATTTACAAAATAACCGAAATTAGAAAATAAAAGTAACATTAAAATTTATATATCAACAATTAACTTATTAATTAACATACATGGAACATACAATAGTTTTCTGTAATACGAGATTTGAAACTATATTTAAACACAATTCATGAACAAATCAAATGTAATATCATTTAACGCCCAAGAGCACTTCCATTGTCAGTACACGTATGTTCTGCCATCGTGATTTGTACTCGAATGATATCGAGCACACTGGTCTGCTGCTCCTGTCTCTGCGCTTGCGTCATTCCCCCTCCCCTGCAACACCTGGTGTACTCTCTGCTCGTGCACTTACTTTCATAACTTCCTTCGTTAGGATTTTTGACGCAGATTCTGCAGGCGTTGCTGGCAAAAGCTACCAAACCTTTGATAAAATTAGTAGGCTATTATAAACGGCATTGGCTCTGTAATACAAGTGTATTTATGTCCATAGTATTATCTACAATAATTTGTCGCTCGATTAGCGGTATTGCGGGCAAAATCGGCCTCATGTAGCGCGACATGCAGTAATGGTGCAGATCAATCCAGACAATTCTTCGGGATCCTACACTTGCACTTAGCTGATACAGGGTCTTTCATATAAAGTAAGAACGGCAAGCGGCGGGTTTGTTATTCGCTGCTGCGGTGGCCTTGACCGAGCTTGTGGCGCACCACGGCCCCCTGCTGTACTATTGAAAGCGCGCGCATAGTACATACCAGGGCTGATTCTTTTTACAAGTTCCGATGGACTGTATAAAAATAACAGTTGACATACCAAACTGATTTTACTACTAAATGTTTTGCTTGTTTTATTCGTATGTCTCAACATAGGCTAATCGCCAAAACGATTGAAACATTTGTCGTATCGTTACACCAGCTTTCCAATGCCCTCGGCAAAACATTCTGCCGCCACTGAGGTGGCTACGTCTGGACAGTCTCCTGAAGTGTTTCCTTTTTGGCTAGGCGTTGCCGCCCAAACATACCTTCAATTATCGAATAAGTTGCTGGACTAAACGGTCCAGAACTTCCCACTTGAATTCTTTGTAAAAGTCTATCGTAACGTTGGCCAAACCCTGCGCGGTTCCCTTGTTACATTAAATCGTCAATAAGGAAAGCTATCAGATAACATTCAGTACGTAACATATTGTCTGCAAATGATCCGTCAATGAGTACCCTAAATCCATCACTTTTGATAACGTTATCTGTCATTAGCAATGATACCTAACAAATACAACATTCTGGACATTTTGATATGAAAATCAGGAAAATTCAGGAGATGCAAATAGTGCGTATTAATTGGCTTCAAAATGAATTATGTGAATTAGCATTCGGCATTTACTATCCCATCGCTTTTACTTTTAACACCAAAAATATATTTTAAAAATTTTACGTCTTTTTTTCTTTTTGCTACACTTTACATTTTCTTGGTGCATCTTTTTCCCCACTTTTTCCACCATAATAAATAAAATCATTACATCGACAAACAGTAGTCTACAAAATGCTAAATATGTTTTTGCCTTTAATGGATTCAATCATGCATGGAAATTTTTCCGAAAGCTATTTCAAAAACACAGAATTGTATTTTTTGGTCATAGTGAAGAGACAAATACCGAGCAAAAACACTAGAATCTGACGAAAATGTGGCAGGTAAGTCAATAAACAACCGCTCGCACTGAAACAAAACCAATTTCCGAATTCAGGTAACCGTACCCAAATAACATTCCAAAAAAAATTACAGTCAGTCTGAAAGACTAGACGTTATATCATTTCAAATGACGCATGCTACAAATGCTACACGTGTTAGAAAGGCTCAGGAGGACTTCTCGCTTCGCTCGAAGCCTCAGGACTCTTTCAACAGACTCCATTACCCATTAACTTAGGCTTCCCGCGCGGGCACCTCTTTAAGGGTCACCCATTATTAGAATCTGATATCTTGCAAACCTCTTTAAGGGTGACCCTGTATTTGATTGAATCTAACATACTGTACACCTCGTTAAGTGTCACCCTGTATTTTGCTCTGACATCCTGCACACCTCTTTAGGAGGCACACTGTATTCTCATCTGGCATCTTGTATATCTCTTTAGGAGTCACCTTGTATTCTTATCTGGCATCTTGTATATCTCTTTAGGAGTCACCCTGTATTCTTATCTGGCATCTTGTATATCTCTTTAGGAGTCACCTTGTATTCTTATCTGGCATCTTGTATATCTCTTTAGAAGTCACCCTGTATTCTCGTGTGACATCTTGTAAACCTCTTTAGGAGTCACCCTGTATTCTTGTCTGACATCTTGTGCACCTCTTTAGGAGTCACCCTGTATTCTTCTCTGCCATCTTGTACACCTCTTTAGGAGTCACCCTGTATTCTTGTCTGACATCTTGTGCACCTCTTTAGGAGTCACCCTGTATTCTTCTCTGCCATCTTGTACGCCTCTTTAGGAGTCACCTTGTATTCTTGTCTGACATCTTGTGCACCTCTTTAGGAGTCACCCTGTATTCTTGTCTGACATCTTGTGCACCTCTTTAGGAGTCACCCTGTATTCTTCTCTGCCATCTTGTACGCCTCTTTAGGAGTCACCCTGTATTCTTCTCTGCCATCTTGTACACCTCTTTAAGAGTCACCTTGTATTCTTATCTGGCATCGTGTATATCTCTTTAGGAGTCACCCTGTATTCTTATCTGGCATCTTGTACACCTCTTTAGGAGTCACCCTGTATTATTTTCGCTTCGCTCGAAGCCCCAGGTCGCTCGACGCCTCAGGACTCTTTCAACAGACTCCATTAACCATTAACTTAGGCTTCCCGCCCGGCTGTATGACGTCACCGTCTCCGTCTCCGTAACGCATAACTTTTGACTCAAGCATAAAGATGAAGTCATTTGAAATGATAAAAAATACTCGAAAATGTTTGACGTTCGCCAACAATTTACAAAAGTCGTGAACTGTATGACTGGAGTAATCCAGAGTCTCCCGCCTATTTCGGGAAAGTTGGGTATGTATGGTCATTGTACGAATATCGAGCGAAAACCCCGTCAGTGAATATACAATGTTAGTTTTTAGTCAGGGACAATAAGTGAGCTTGGATAGAAAGAGAACGTTTTTATGTCTGTATATGAAACGTAATTACGAGTTAATGGCCTAGTATTCCTTATAGCGACTGCTAGAACATTCAATATCCTACTCATGTTAATTCTTCCCTTTTATTACGTTCAATATCGATCCTCACTTCATGCAAATCCATAACGCAATATTTCTTGCATTACTATCTTATAGGCTACATTTGTAGAGATATTAATTCTGGAGGGGACCTACTCACTTTTACCTGGCAGATTATTGTGAATATATGATTTTCATACCTCTCTGGGAGTCATTAGGAATTGGAATTACTGTCAATTATCACTGTTGCTCCAGAACTATTTGTTATTGATGTGTAACATCTTTCCGCTCGGTTGCTGGATAGTTTTGTGGGAGTGATTTTGAAAATTTGGGACGGAAGTGAATCGGGCGGAAGTGGATCGAACGGAAGTGGATCGGACGGAAGTGAAGACGCACTGCCAGAAAAATGGGACAGAAGTGAATCGGGCGGAAGTGGATCGAACGGGAGTGGATCGGACGGAAGTGAAGACGCACTGCCAGAAAAATGGGACGGAAGTGAATCGGGCGGAAGTGGATCGAACGGAAGTGGATTGGACGGAAGTGAAGACGCACTGCCAGCTGGATGTACAATTGAAAATGTGTGTATTGGAAACAAGGCAGTGTGTGCTCTGTAGCGCGAGAATGTTATGGCAATACAGTAGGCAGTGCATTTAGCAGGCACTGGATTGACGAACACAGTGGCAAATGTTTCACCGACTTTCATTTGTCATTGAGCAGTTTATGAAGTTTCACGTTTAAGGTTTAATAACACATGGGGTAGGACAAAGACGACAAATGACATTTAAGTAAGCGGCATTATTGTCAAGCTGTGGGTGAGTAGTCAAATATTAAATGCATAACAGAATGTTGTAATATGAGTGTAATAAAAGCTGTATTTTCATTATATGTGAGACTAGGTCATTTCATGATTGCAGGAAGCCATGTTTTGATTGTTTACGAGGAACTGTATGAGAGCCTTGAGAATAATGAATGTTATAGTCACTGAGGAATGTGCTCACAGTATTTGAGAGTACTGTCTACGTTGTGTGTCACTTTGTTATTATGAATTATTAATGTAAAAGGAAGGAAGCTTGTAGTTTTGCGTGTCCGTTAATCTCACGATCATGATCCACGGTACCTCCCTTTTACGTGGAATGCGAACCATAGGACATGGCATTTCAATTCGAAAATCTCACATGTATTGACCGGGAATCAAACCCGGTCTACCTTGGCGAGAGACTAACAGCTTGACCGCTGCGCCACAAATGTGACAGTAGCATATCTCCAATTCAATCTATACATTCATCATAGTACCAGTATGAAAATGGAGTGTAAATTAACATTTTAAGAATGTCCAAGCTGTGTAGTATACGAGTAGGATAACATGTCAGATGTTACACATCATATGCGACTACTGTAAGGCTTGTATCTTTTTTTAAATTAATATTTAATCGAATAACACTATTACAGAGCACGTAAAATCAATAATGTACATCAAATCTTGCCACATGTCTTATTTTTCTCTGACCACATTCGCTTCATCCTCTCTGATCTCTGCTTTCGGAGCTGTTCAATGTTCCGTGGCTGCTTCCGTTGTCTTTCTTGTTCCTCCCTCAAGATCACTTTTTGAATTTTGTCCTGAAATAATTTCCTATTATATGTATCTGTAATGTCAATGTCGGCTTCCTTAAGATCCTTTAATGTCTGTGTAAACCACGCTGGTTGAACTTTAACTTTTAAAATTTTATTAAAACTATATTTTGTTGGTCTGTCATTATTCATTCTATTTAATGACATCCGTCGTTTGCGCATGGAGTGAATTAAGTTCTCCACGTGTATAAGGTCGTGGTCTGTTATAGTCTGTTTATGTTTTCTTTGGGCCAAGGATGCATCGAACCAATATTAGTAGTGGGGTGGTGGGTGTTCTAACGAGTGTCATGGCCGCCGCGTGAGTCCAAGCCAATATCTCGTGAACCCATGGTCCGATTTTGACAAATGAGGTGTCGTTGGACTCGGGTTGATGCCCTCTTTCCTATGGACCATGTATTATATTTTTCAAAATTTTTTTAAAATTTTTCGTTTTCGAAAATAGGCTATAGCTTGAAAACCAAACAGGATAGAACGTTGTGCCATGGCTCAAACAAATGGTCTTTATGACCTTTATTTTTTGTAATAAAACTTTTTTATTTTTTATGTTTTTTTGAAAACACTTGAATTTTGAAAATCCTATATTTTGGGAACTAGGAACTCTACAAAAAAATTGTTTAACGTAAATCAATGGTCCCTACTCCCTCTACCCCCAAAATAAATTTCAAGTCTCTAGAGAAAAAAGTTGTGTTTTGTAAGTAGTGGGATGAGGGGAAAGCTGCTCCACTTAGGAAGTTGTGAGACCCTGCGACCTTGGAATGGAAGGAGCCATGCTAGGAGGGCGTGCTTGGATTCGTTTTTTTCGTCTCGTCGTGCTCTTTACGGGAATGTACGTGTCAAAAGTTGAAATGCTGGAAACACGGTTTTTTGGGGGAAAAACGTGATTTTAAACTTTTTGCTATATTTCGCGAACCAATCATGCTAGAGGCATGTACGACGGGTCCAAGGACTCGGGGTGACGTCCTCTTTGCTATGGACCACTCGTTATATTTAAAAAAAATTGGGAAACGCGATTTTGGGGTAAACATGTGTTTTTTGTAATTTTTGCCGATATCTCACGAACCAATAACGCTAGAGGCATGTACGACGGGTCCAAGGACTTTGAGTGACGTCCTCTTTGCTATGGACCACACGTTATATTTTTTAAAAAAATTTGGAAACGCGATTTTGGGGTAAACACGTGTTTTTTGTGATTTTTGCCGATATCTTACGAACCAATAACACTAGAGACGTGTACGAGGTGTCCTAGGACTCGGGCTAACGCCCCATTTCGAGCGTGGTAGATATTTTTTTTCCAAAAAATAATTTACAAAGGGCCTAACGCCATACATGTTGAAAAAACTTTTTCTTTTTCTTTACCTGTTTATAATGTCCATGAAGCGTGGTGGTTGAGAGAGACGATACGGCTGAGTGTGTGTTTCAACGAACCTATCGCTGACCACGGTGGCTGTGCTCAATAGAACAATCGCTATTTCGGCGGGTCGGTTTATGACAGAGCGAGGGTGCGTTTTTTTCACACATTTTTACCTTTAACGTGTAAACGGTGATGAGAACTTGGTTCTATGTTGGTCGAAGCGAGTACAGAAAACACACTTGCCGAGGAGCAGGAGGTGAATGTCATTTGAGCTTATTGGAAGGCGTTGATCTGACTTGACAACAGATGACGCTTGAAGGTGAAATAATCTGACCATGTGATACCACATGTAGGCTAAACCAGTGACATCCTGTCTCGCTTCGTACGTGACAAAATGCAAGTCCATGTGAAATTTGATCTACCGCAGGTGTTCACCTTGGACGTTAGCTGTCCACGTGCATGATAACTGTTAACAAGTCACATCCTGTTTTGCTTCGTACGTGACAAAATGCAAGTTCATGTGAAATTTGATCCGGCACAGGTGTTCACCTTGGACGTTAGCTGTCCACGTGCACGATAAGAGAATGTTCAAAGCGTGGGAATCGCTGAATCAGTAAAAAGTATGATGCAACTTGTGGGAATGATGTCATAACCAATAGATAGGCAAGAGCTGCAAACAGCAGTGGTGGGAGGTGAAGGGAGGGAGAGGGGAGGGGTAATGTATGAGAGAACACAGGAGGAAAGGGAAAGACAAACATGTATGAATATGCACGAAGCGCGGAGCGCTGTACACATAGAGCTATAGGTGGTGTACAACATGTGTGAATAAATAAATTAAAAATTGCACAGGTTCACACAACATAGACTGTATTATTGACATGGCCAAGCACTCACATTAAGATCATTTACAAAATCATAAAATGAAAAATAAAAAATCTTGTTTTGGAAATATCATTTTTCAACATACACAAAATAAATATATAAACAATTTGTAAACAACAAAATGGAAAATCCATGGTCAAGCACTCACATTAATATTATTTACGAAATCATAAAATGAAAAATAGAAAATCTTGTTTTGGAAATATCGATTTTTTTCAACATACACAAAATAAATATATAAAAAATTTGTAAACAGCAAAATGGAAAATCCATGTTTCCATATAGACAAAATTTTAAAACCTTAAACGGACATTTAAGAAAATATATGCAAATGGGAAATTGACAAATGTGTAAATATGAAAATGGAAAAATCCATGTTTCCATATCATGAAATTGAAAAACATCAAACTGTCATTTTAAAAAATGCAAATGGAAAATTGACAAATTGCAATGTGTGAAATGTGAAATTGAACAAATGGCTATCATTATTTAAAAAAAGAAAAGAACATAGTGCTCTATGGTTGAGGTGTGAATCAAACCCTCTCTACTTATTTGGACCACCCGAGACTGAGTAGACTAGTTTTAGTTATCATACCACTTTTAAAAGTTTGTGTTAAATCTCGGAATTGAACCCAAGAGCTTGTAGGGGAGATCCAAGGTTATAATATGTTAAACAGATAGCCTTGAATGTAGTGTGTGGTAGCTATATAGAAATGAGACGTTTCGCTCGGGGCAGGGAGGCATAGAGATCTGCATCAAACCAGTCAAAAGACTGACGACTCGAACAACAACATGTAGAGCTCACCAAAATAATGTTGTGTAACGGTAAATGTTAGTCAACGAACAGTAATGCATTACTAAAACCCATGACACGATACCTAAGAGCTTTTCTAAAATTATTTTAAAATGCCTTTAACCCTATATTAAACACCCAGTTCACAAGACTCATAGCTGAAATGTTATGGTCAAACAAAACAAAATCTATATTTCAAAACAAACAAGTGGTTTAGTCAATGTATACTGGAAAAAGTTTTATAAACACTCAAGTCCACAAAAATAATTAAATTAGTAACAGTCAGGTTGACCGAGTGGTTATGGTGTTTGACTTAAGTTCAAATTTTCTGTACAAGAAAGCAAGGGTTCGAATCCCTTACCTGATATAACTATTGCCTCAACATGGCTTGACCACACTGTATTATTGTGTACTCGGTACACAAACCATAAATAGAGTGTATTGTTTAAGGTCACTCTCTTTGCGAACATAGTCAGAGAATGTTGATGGTTAACAATTGCATTAATAGTGGGACATAGGGATAGCAATTAAGAAAAACAGACAATACCCATACACTATTTTTATTTATTTAATGTAAGTACTTGTACAATAGTTATATACAAACTACAACTCTCTTTTGTCTATTACTATTACTAGTCCTTTTCGATCCACTTGCATATCAAGGGCAGATGACTTTGTAGTTCAGCCCCTTCAAACAACAACACTACTTTTTGCATAGTCTGTGATGTTGATGACTCTTGATGCGTGGAAGATGGATACAACATAACTTTTACAACAGGGGTTAAACGTTGCTCAACAAACAATGCACTATTTTGAGTAGCAACATCTTTCTCTTGTACTAACTTTTTAGCATTCTGATGATTTTTTGTCAATACCATCAGTGTTTTGTCTGGAGCACTACATTGATGATCACTCACACTTAAAACCACACTATTTCTACTTTTCATATTGCCTCGACATGTTGTTGACCTCTGTTTCGAGCATTGCCAGAATATTATTCCTTTTACATTTTGTCGTCTATAGTTATAAGAGTAGCCTTTATAGAGTACACGTTGTTTACCTCGGTTAGTTGGAGTAAGTTCCATAGTAGTAACTAACCTGTTAGTATGATTTGCACGCTACAAAGGTTATCTCGGTTCTGGTAATAGAATTATTTAGCGTTGGCTTTTATATTTAATATGTACAGTTTAAAGTGATAGAAAAGTGGTAGAAACGTGGTAGCAAAGTGGTAGACAATTGGTAACATAGTGGTAGAAAAGTGGTAGCAAAGTGGTAGAAAAGTGGTAGAAAAGTGGCAGAAAAGTAGTAGAAAAGTGGTAGCAAAGTGGTAGAAAAGTGGTAGAAAACTGGCAGAAAAGTAGTAGAAAAGTGGTAGCAAAGTGGTAGAAAAGTGGTAGCAAACTAGAAAAGTGGTAGCAAAGTGGTAGAAAATATTACATGTATTGTTAAGAAATAGTTTAAGCGGTTACATGGATTCATTACACTATAATTTTAGCATCACGAAGCTCATTTTCTATATCCAAAAGTTCTTCCTCATATTTAGTATGACCAGCCTGTTTACAGGTATGCAAGTACTGAAGCCGCTGGATTAGCTTACTGGGATTGTTCCAGTAAACAAATTTAACAAATGATTTTTTTGGGTGTAAACCATTATCATCATCATCATCATCATCATCATCATCATCATTATCATCATAATCATCATCATCATCATTATGGTTATCATCATCAATATAATTATCATCAATATAATCATCATCACTATTACTATCTAATCCTTTTTGTTCATCTTGCAATGCAAAAACCTTTGGCATAGTTTGTGTTGTCTTTGATAGTGTTAGAGGTTTCTTAGACGTTAACGACTGTCCTAACATGTCTTTTTCAGGAGATAATAAATGCTCTTTAACAAACAAAGCACTATCTTGAGCCACACTATTTTTTTCTTGGTCTTGCTTTTTTACCTTGGTTAGAGTATTTCGTCCATTTAAATGAGTATTATTTTGAGATTTACAATGATGATCGATTGAAATAAGTATGTTGGAGCCTTTTGTCTTAATCATTCCTCGACACTTTTTAGATCGTTGTTTCGAACAGCACCAAATAACAGTTCCATTTTTATTGGTTCGTTTCACAATATATGAATATCCTTTATAGTATGCGTAAGGCTTACCATACCTAGTCACTGATACTTTCATGTCAACTGTCAAGCATAGACTAAGCTCTAGTAAAGTCAACTTGGTAATAAGAATACTAGTTTAATGTGAGAGCAAATATGGATCCAAAGAGTTCAGGTAAAAGTGGAAGCAAATAAGCAAATATTAGAACCAAGAGTGGGGTTAAAAGTGGTCGCAAAGTGGTAGACCCATTACACAATAATTTCAGCATGACGAAGCTCTTGTTCAATTTCTTTGATTTCCCAATCGTGACCGATATGCCCAGCTTGTCGTAAAGGATGCAATTGTCGAAGCCGTTGAATTAGCTTACTGGGTTTGTTCCAGTATACAAATTTAACAAATGGATTTTTAGGTGTAAACAAAGCACTACCATTATCATGATCATTATCATCATCATCATTATCATCATCATAATCACCATTATCATCATGACCATTATCACTGTTACTATATAGTCCTTTTTGATCCTCTTGCAATACCATTTTATTTATAGTCTGAGTTGATTTTGATAGTGTTGAAGGTTCCTTGGACGTTGACAATTGTCCCAACATGACGTTTTGAGGACATGATAAGTCCTTTTGAACAAACACTGCACTATCTTTAGCCGCAATATCGTTTTCTTGAACTTGCTTTTTAGCATTTTGATAATTGTTTGTAAACAGTAAGCGTGGTTCGTTTCGAGCACTACATTGATGAACACTCACACTTAAAACCTTTCCATTTTTACTTTTCAGATTGCCTCGACATTTTGTTGACCTCTCTTTTGAGCATCGCCAGAATATTATTCCATTCACATTCTGGCGATTATAGTTATAGGAGTAGCCTTGATAGAGTGCACGTAGCCTACCTTTGTTGGTTGTAATAAGTTCCATAGTAGTAACTGACCTGTCAGTACGATGTTCACACTACAAAGATTACAATTGTTTTGCTGATGGAGTGACCTACCATAAGCTTATATATTGGCTTTGTGTTGGCTTTTTGTGTTGGCTTTTTGTGTTGGCTTTTCGTGTTGGCTTTTGTGTTGGCTTTTCGTGTTGGCTTTTTGTGTTGGCTTTTCATGTTGGCATTTCGTGTTGGCTTTTGTGTTGGCTTTTCGTGTTGGCTTTTTGTGTTGGCTTTTCATGTTGGCATTTCGTGTTGGCTTTTGTGTTGGCTTTTTGTGTTGGCTTTTCGTGTTGGCATTTCGTGTTGGCTTTTCGTGTTGGCTTTTTTGTATTGGCCTTTCATGTTGGCTTTTTGTATTGGCTTTTCGTGTTGGCTTTTTGTGTGGGCTTTTTGTGTTGGCTTTAGTATTGGCTTTTGTATTGGCTTATTTGACAAGTTATTTGTGTCAATGTATTTAGTGGATTTTTTTTTGTTGGTGTTGGAAAGTAGTTGAATGAGAGGGAATATTTAAAGACTTAACCTCAGCTCACTAACCTAACCTAACCTAACTGTACCTAACCTAACCTAACCTTTCAACTCTCAGATGTTAATTAAATTCTGTGCATAGTCGAGTTGGAACCCAAGACCTCAGGGGTAAAAAAACAATTATTTTTGACGGCTTATTTTGGTAACTTATTTTAATGGCTAACCTAACTTTACCTAACCTAACCTAACCTCAGCTCACTTTGGATATTACTAGTAAGTGTTCATATCCTCTGCTAGGTAGCATGCTAGTAGTACAGGTAGTGCTCATATTTATCGCTAGGTAGCGGAAACATACTTTGCATGTTGCATGTGACACTTGTGAAGTTTAACCACATGCAAGACGTGCTTGTATAAGTTCTCTATTTAAACTCAATATACAATTAACCACTAAATGTTCAGAACTAACATGTATAGCCATGTTTAGGGTATATAGGAGACCCTTAGCAAGAAAGGCTGTCTAACCCACGAGTGTACAGCCTTGTCATACGCAGTAAGCACCTGTTGGCAGAAAACAACAACAACAACAATTTGAGAAAGCCAACAAAAAACTGTTTCCTTTAAATACCTTATTGGATATGTTGTTGGCTTTCTCAAATTGTTGTTGTTGTTGTTTTCTGCCAACAGGTGCTTACTGCGTATGACAAGGCTGTACACTCGTGGGTTAGACAGCCTTTCTTGCTAAGGGTCTCCTATATACCCTAAACATGGCTATACATGTTAGTTCTGAACATTTAGTGGTTAATTGTATATTGAGTTTAAATAGAGAACTTATACAAGCACGTCTTGCATGTGGTTAAACTTCACAAGTGTCACATGCAACATGCAAAGTATGTTTCCGCTACCTAGCGATAAATATGAGCACTACCTGTACTACTAGCATGCTACCTAGCAGAGGATATGAACACTTACTAGTAATATCCAAAGTGAGCTGAGGTTAGGTTAGGTTAGGTAAAGTTAGGTTAGCCATTAAAATAAGTTACCAAAATAAGCCGTCAAAAATAATTGTTTTTTTTTTACCCCTGAGGTCTTGGGTTCCAACTCGACTATGCACAGAATTTAATTAACATCTGAGAGTTGAAAGGTTAGGTTAGGTTAGGTACAGTTAGGTTAGGTTAGGTTAGGTTAGTGAGCTGAGGTTAAGTCTTTAAATATTCCCTCTCATTCAACTACTTTCCAACACCAACAAAAAAAATCCACTAAATACATTGACACAAATAACTTGTCAAATAAGCCAATACAAAAGCCAATACTAAAGCCAACACAAAAAGCCCACACAAAAAGCCAACACGAAAAGCCAATACAAAAAGCCAACATGAAAGGCCAATACAAAAAAGCCAACACGAAAAGCCAACACGAAATGCCAACACGAAAAGCCAACACAAAAAGCCAACACAAAAGCCAACACGAAATGCCAACATGAAAAGCCAACACAAAAAGCCAACACGAAAAGCCAACACAAAAGCCAACACGAAATGCCAACATGAAAAGCCAACACAAAAAGCCAACACGAAAAGCCAACACAAAAGCCAACACGAAAAGCCAACACAAAAAGCCAACACAAAAAGCCAACACAAAGCCAATATATAAGCTTATGGTAGGTCACTCCATCAGCAAAACAATTGTAATCTTAGTAGTGTGAACATCGTACTGACAGGTCAGTTACTACTATGGAACTTATTACAACCAACAAAGGTAGGCTACGTGCACTCTATCAAGGCTACTCCTATAACTATAATCGCCAGAATGTGAATGGAATAATATTCTGGCGATGCTCAAAAGAGAGGTCAACAAAATGTCGAGGCAATCTGAAAAGTAAAAATGGAAAGGTTTTAAGTGTGAGTGTTCATCAATGTAGTGCTCGAAACGAACCACGCTTACTGTTTACAAACAATTATCAAAATGCTAAAAAGCAAGTTCAAGAAAACGATATTGCGGCTAAAGATAGTGCAGTGTTTGTTCAAAAGGACTTATCATGTCCTCAAAACGTCATGTTGGGACAATTGTCAACGTCCAAGGAACCTTCAACACTATCAAAATCAACTCAGACTATAAATAAAATGGTATTGCAAGAGGATCAAAAAGGACTATATAGTAACAGTGATAATGGTCATGATGATAATGGTGATTATGATGATGATAATGATGATGATGATAATGATCATGATAATGGTAGTGCTTTGTTTACACCTAAAAATCCATTTGTTAAATTTGTATACTGGAACAAACCCAGTAAGCTAATTCAACGGCTTCGACAATTGCATCCTTTACGACAAGCTGGGCATATCGGTCACGATTGGGAAATCAAAGAAATTGAACAAGAGCTTCGTCATGCTGAAATTATTGTGTAATGGGTCTACCACTTTGCGACCACTTTTAACCCCACTCTTGGTTCTAATATTTGCTTATTTGCTTCCACTTTTACCTGAACTCTTTGGATCCATATTTGCTCTCACATTAAACTAGTATTCTTATTACCAAGTTGGCTTTACTAGAGCTTAGTCTATGCTTGACAGTTGACATGAAAGTATCAGTGACTAGGTATGGTAAGCCTTACGCATACTATAAAGGATATTCATATATTGTGAAACGAACCAATAAAAATGGAACTGTTATTTGGTGCTGTTCGAAACAACGATCTAAAAAGTGTCGAGGAATGATTAAGACAAAAGGCTCCAACATACTTATTTCAATCGATCATCATTGTAAATCTCAAAATAATACTCATTTAAATGGACGAAATACTCTAACCAAGGTAAAAAAGCAAGACCAAGAAAAAAATAGTGTGGCTCAAGATAGTGCTTTGTTTGTTAAAGAGCATTTATTATCTCCTGAAAAAGACATGTTAGGACAGTCGTTAACGTCTAAGAAACCTCTAACACTATCAAAGACAACACAAACTATGCCAAAGGTTTTTGCATTGCAAGATGAACAAAAAGGATTAGATAGTAATAGTGATGATGATTATATTGATGATAATTATATTGATGATGATAACCATAATGATGATGATGATGATTATGATGATAATGATGATGATGATGATGATGATGATGATAATGGTTTACACCCAAAAAAATCATTTGTTAAATTTGTTTACTGGAACAATCCCAGTAAGCTAATCCAGCGGCTTCAGTACTTGCATACCTGTAAACAGGCTGGTCATACTAAATATGAGGAAGAACTTTTGGATATAGAAAATGAGCTTCGTGATGCTAAAATTATAGTGTAATGAATCCATGTAACCGCTTAAACTATTTCTTAACAATACATGTAATATTTTCTACCACTTTGCTACCACTTTTCTAGTTTGCTACCACTTTTCTACCACTTTGCTACCACTTTTCTACTACTTTTCTGCCAGTTTTCTACCACTTTTCTACCACTTTGCTACCACTTTTCTACTACTTTTCTGCCACTTTTCTACCACTTTTCTACCACTTTGCTACCACTTTTCTACCACTATGTTACCAATTGTCTACCACTTTGCTACCACGTTTCTACCACTTTTCTATCACTTTAAACTGTACATATTAAATATAAAAGCCAACGCTAAATAATTCTATTACCAGAACCGAGATAACCTTTGTAGCGTGCAAATCATACTAACAGGTTAGTTACTACTATGGAACTTACTCCAACTAACCGAGGTAAACAACGTGTACTCTATAAAGGCTACTCTTATAACTATAGACGACAAAATGTAAAAGGAATAATATTCTGGCAATGCTCGAAACAGAGGTCAACAACATGTCGAGGCAATATGAAAAGTAGAAATAGTGTGGTTTTAAGTGTGAGTGATCATCAATGTAGTGCTCCAGACAAAACACTGATTGTATTGACAAAAAATCATCAGAATGCTAAAAAGTTAGTACAAGAGAAAGATGTTGCTACTCAAAATAGTGCATTGTTTGTTGAGCAACGTTTAACCCCTGTTGTAAAAGTTATGTTGTATCCATCTTCCACGCATCAAGAGTCATCAACATCACAGACTATGCAAAAAGTAGTGTTGTTGTTTGAAGGGGCTGAACTGCAAAGTCATCTGCCCTTGATATGCAAGTGGATCGAAAAGGACTAGTAATAGTAATAGACAAAAGAGAGTTGTAGTTTGTATATAACTATTGTACAAGTACTTACATTAAATAAATAAAAATAGTGTATGGGTATTGTCTGTTTTTCTTAATTGCTATCCCTATGTCCCACTATTAATGCAATTGTTAACCATCAACATTCTCTGACTATGTTCGCAAAGAGAGTGACCTTAAACAATACACTCTATTTATGGTTTGTGTACCGAGTACACAATAATACAGTGTGGTCAAGCCATGTTGAGGCAATAGTTATATCATGTAAGGGATTCGAACCCTTGCTTTCTTGTACAGAAAATTTGAACTTAAGTCAAACACCATAACCACTCGGTCAACCTGACTGTTACTAATTTAATTATTTTTGTGGACTTGAGTGTTTATAAAACTTTTTCCAGTATACATTGACTAAACCACTTGTTTGTTTTGAAATATAGATTTTGTTTTGTTTGACCATAACATTGCAGCTATGAGTCTTGTGAACTGGGTGTTTAATATAGGGTTAAAGGCATTTTAAAATAATTTTAGAAAAGCTCTTAGGTATCGTGTCATGGGTTTTAGCAATGCATTACTGTTCGTTGACTAACATTTACCGTTACACAACATTATTTTGGTGAGCTCTACATGTTGTTGTTTGAGTCGTCAGTCTTTTGACTGGTTTGATGCAGATCTCTATGCCTCCCTGCCCCGAGCGAAACGTCTCATTTCTATATAGCTACCACACACTACATTCAAGGCTATCTGTTTAACATATTATAACCTTGGATCTCCCCTACAAGCTCTTGGGTTCAATTCCGAGATTTAACACAAACTTTTAAAAGTGGTATGATAACTAAAACTAGTCTACTCAGTCTCGGGTGGTCCAAATAAGTAGAGAGGGTTTGATTCACACCTCAACCATAGAGCACTATGTTCTTTTCTTTTTTTAAATAATGATAGCCATTTGTTCAATTTCACATTTCACACATTGCAATTTGTCAATTTTCCATTTGCATTTTTTTTAATGACAGTTTGATGTTTTTCAATTTCATGATATGGAAACATGGATTTTTCCATTTTCATATTTACACATTTGTCAATTTCCCATTTGCATATATTTTCTTAAATGTCCGTTTAAGGTTTTTAAAATTTTGTCTATATGGAAACATGGATTTTCCATTTTGCTGTTTACAAATTTTTTATATATTTATTTTGTGTATGTTGAAAAAAATCGATATTTCCAAAACAAGATTTT
Organism: Meconema thalassinum; assembly: GCA_946902985.2. Taxonomy (NCBI): domain Eukaryota; kingdom Metazoa; phylum Arthropoda; class Insecta; order Orthoptera; family Tettigoniidae; genus Meconema; species Meconema thalassinum. Next base: position 344,812,919 of record OX336395.1, read on the forward strand.
CTATTTTTCATTTTATGATTTTGTAAATAATATTAATGTGAGTGCTTGACCATGGATTTTCCATTTTGTTGTTTACAAATTTTTTATATATTTATTTTGTGTATGTTGAAAAACGATATTTCCAAAACAAGATTTTTTATTATTTTTCATTTTATGATTTTGTAAATGATCTTAATGTGAGTGCTTGGCCATGGCAATAATACAGTCTATGTTGTGTGAACCTGTGCAATTTTTAATTTATTTATTCACACATGTTGTACACCACCTATAGCTCTATGTGTACAGCGCTCCACGCTTCGTGCATATTCATACATGTTTGTCTTTCCCTTTCCTCCTGTGTTCTCTCATACATTACCCCTCCCCTCTCCCTCCCTTCACCTCCCACCACTGCTGTTTGCAGCTCTTGCCTATCTATTGGTTGTGACATTATTCCCACAAGTTGCATCATACTTTTTACTGATTCAGCGATTCCCACGCTTTGAACATTCTCTTATCGTGCACGTGGACAGCTAACGTCCAAGGTGAACACCTGTGCCGGATCAAATTTCACATGAACTTGCATTTTGTCACGTACGAAGCAAAACAGGATGTGACTTGTTAACAGTTATCATGCACGTGGACAGCTAACGTCCAATGTGAACACCTGCGGTAGATCAAATTTCACATGGACTTGCATTTTGTCACGTACGAAGCGAGACAGGATGTCACTGGTTTAGCCTACATGTGGTATCACATGGTCAGATTATTTCACCTTCAAGCGTCATCTGTTGTCAAGTCAGATCAACGCCTTCCAATAAGCTCAAATGACATTCACCTCCTGCTCCTCGGCAAGTGTGTTTTCTGTACTCGCTTCGACCAACATAGAACCAAGTTCTCATCACCGTTTACACGTTAAAGGTAAAAATGTGTGAAAAAAACGCACCCTCGCTCTGTCATAAACCGACCCGCCGAAATAGCGATTGTTCTATTGAGCACAGCCACCGTGGTCAGCGATAGGTTCGTTGAAACACACACTCAGCCGTATCGTCTCTCTCAACCACCACGCTTCATGGACATTATAAACAGGTAAAGAAAAAGAAAAAGTTTTTTCAACATGTATGGCGTTAGGCCCTTTGTAAATTATTTTTTGGAAAAAAAATATCTACCACGCTCGAAATGGGGCGTTAGCCCGAGTCCTAGGACACCTCGTACACGTCTCTAGTGTTATTGGTTCGTAAGATATCGGCAAAAATCACAAAAAACACGTGTTTACCCCAAAATCGCGTTTCCAATTTTAAAAAAAAATATAACGTGTGGTCCATAGCAAAGAGGACGTCACTCAAAGTCCTTGGACCCGTCGTACATGCCTCTAGCGTTATTGGTTCGTGAGATATCGGCAAAAATTACAAAAAACACATGTTTACCCCAAAATCGCGTTTCCAAATTTTTTTTTTAATATAACGAGTAGTCCATAGCAAAGAGGACGTCACCCCGAGTCCTTGGACCCGTCGTACATGCCTCTAGCATGATTGGTTCGCGAAATATAGCAAAACGTTTAAAATCACGTTTTTCCCCCAAAAAACCGTGTTTCCAGCATTTCACCTTTTCGACACGTACATTCCCGTAAAGAGCACGACGAGACGAAAAAAACGAATCCAAGCACGCCCTCCTAGCATGGCTCCTTCCATTCCAAGGTCGCAGGGTCTCACAACTTCCTAAGTGGAGCAGCTTTCCCCTCATCCCACTACTTACAAAACACAATTTTTTTCTCTAGAGACTTGAAATTTATTTTGGGGGTAGAGGGGGTAGGGACCATTGATTTACGTTAAACAATTTTTTTTGTAGAGTTCCTAGTTTCCAAAATATAGGATTTTCAAAATTCGAGTGTTTTCAAAAAAACATAAAAAATAAAAAAGTTTTATTACAAAAAATAAAGGTCATAAAGACCATTCGTTTGAGCCATGGCACAACGTTCTATCCTGTTTGGTTTTCAAGCTATAGCCTATTTTCGAAAACGAAAAATTTAAAAAAAAATTGAAAAATATAATACATGGTCCATAGGAAAGAGGGCATCAACCCAAGTCCAACGACACCTCATTTGTCAAAATCGGACCATGGGTTCACGAGATATTGGCTTAGACTCACGCGGCGGCCATGACACTCGTTAGAACACCCACTACCCCACTACTAATATTCTTTCCATGAGCATGATATTGTTTATGTCACCTTTCCGCATTAACTTTAGTGTTTCAGCTCCCAAGAGTGCTTCAGGTCTCATCACAGAATTGTAACGTTTAATTTTAGTGTCCCATGATATTGCCTTCTTCTTGTATACATTTCTGGTGATCTGAAATGCTACGTTCATTTTCTTTGCTCGGTCCTGTAAGCAATTTTTAGCCTACTTTTCACATTTTGCAAAAATGAGGAAAAAGTAGACTTATGAGATCGATCCGGGAAAATGTGTGTCTGTCTGTCCTTCAGTCTGTCCTTCTGTCTGTCTGTCTGGCTGTGTGTGTGTGTGTGTGTCCCTTATCATCTCCTAAACGGCTGCAGAAATCGAAACCAAATTTTGTATGAGTAAAGATGTATACCGGAATATCTCACGTCCATATTTGAAAATGATGTCAGTGCTACCAGATGCTGAAAAAACGCACTAGAAATTTGAGCTCCATGTTGGAAATCATGGAAGGTATGCATGGGAGCTATTCCAAAATTGGCACACATGTGGATAACACTATTTCAGTTTAATTTCCAGGAAGCCATACATGACAGTGTTGCCAAAATAATTTTAAGCCTTCTGATAGGTCCAATTTTTAAATGCCTATAACTTTTACACTATCAATTGGAGTTCAACCAAATTTTGTATGTAATATGTGTACATAAACAGATATGACTGAGCGTATTCTTAAGAGCCACAGAGCTGCCAACTGTTAATAATTGCTCTCTCTCTATTCTTTTATCCAAATACCAATATATCAGAAAGTATGCAAGCTGACAGCTTTAAACTATGCACACGTATAGTACCTGACATTTTAGATTAATTTTGGAGTAACTTATAAATTTCAGTTCTACCAACATGATTCTAAGCCTGCTGATAGGGCCAATTTTTAAATACGTGTAACTTCTATACTATCAGTTGGATTTCAACCAAATTTCGTATGTGCTATGTGTAACATAACAGATATGACTATAAGTATTGTTAAGAGCAATCAGGGCTGCCAACTGTTAATAAATGCTGTCTATATTTTTTTAACCTAATATCAATGTATGAGAAAGTATGCAAGCCAACAGCTCTATACTTTGCACACGTACAGCACCTGCCATTCTAGATTAATTTGGAATAATTAATATAAGTCAGTGCTGCTAACATGAGTCTATGCCTGCTGATATGTCCAATTTTAAAACACATGTAACTTCTATACTAACAAATGGATTTCGTCCAAAATTGGCACAAGAAGATATCATAATATTTCAGATTAGGCTATTCTTGACCAGCACACGCATGACACTGTTGCCAACATGCTTTTACGCGTGCTGATAGATACAATGTCTAACTGCATGTAACGTCCATTGGACTTCAAACAATTTTTGTATTCTGTACCTTAAGGGATGGAACTAAGAATATATTCAGTCACCAGGGCTGCCAACTGTAATGCTTTATTAGGCTACATTATACCAGGTATATTTCGAAGTAATTAGACATTTCGATATTACCAAATTAATTTTTTCATTCTAGATAGGTTCATATACTCTAGATTACTCATTGGCATTAATCTTAATTTTAAGAAAAGTAGGCACTTTAGTTCGTCACGGAACTTGTTGTTTTCATTGATATGGATAGTTATTCACCTAAATACTTAAATGAGTTAACTTTGTGTATTTTGTTTTAGTTTATATAATATAGTGACATTTTATTTCGAGTTCCTTAGTAAGACACTGAAAGTACGATAAACATACCAGCTAAGTCGAGATGTCTACAACAAAAGATCAGTGTCAATCAACGCCAAGCTTAAGCATTGTTCAGTCATTCGCCCTGTACGCAGCAGAATGCCTGGCAATGAATAGAAAAGTTCTGATTGAAAAGTTAGAAGCCAAATAAGGGAATACCCTGAGGAAGATCCTTGGACCAATCAGAGAAAATGACGAGTACAGGAGACGGCTTAACAACGAACTCTACCTGCACATTGAGAGGATAAGAGACACCATTCGGAGAAGGAGGGTTCAATTTTATGGCCACTCGAGCAGTAGTGCCCGGCTTCGTTCGGTGGATTTATTTGTCTTATGGATGATAATGAATACTACTACAGAACTGCAGCGCTCAAGGATAAGGACCAACGCTTATTGCAGCTGGTAACCAACACCATCGCCCTTATACAGAGGCATACTATTGTCATGATAACTGTTTTAAGGGGCCTAAGAGATTACTCCCCGTGACTGCAATTTATAAGCAGCTCGCAATTCTGTACCAGAACACTGGTAGGGGCGAGGTGATGCAGCCCGCATTGCCAGGCAACAATAGACTTCGGTATTATTGGAGCTGTTCGGGAGCGCTTGTTCTTCCGACTTTCTGAACAAAAAAAATCTTTAAGGTTACCTGCGAGGTGTAGCCTAATGCTACATAGCCTAAATTATTCCTCACGAATCAGGCTATCATATACAAAAAGAATGTTACGAATCCGACTGCTAGTTCCAGAGATTAGCGCGTTTAAACACACAAACTCTTCAGCTTTATTATATTAGTATAGATATCACGCATGAGCTCGCAGAGACAGGCCAACAAGTTCGTTCCCTACTTTGTTAACAAGAAAACTAAGGGCCCTTGGTTCATCGAAGTTGAAAAAGATCTTCGAGAAGCAGGAATCACACTTGGAGACATCCGGGAACTTGCACATCTCCAGAGAAGACTTCGAGCGTACAAGAACTTCCAAGAAAGGCCAAAGTAGAAAACCGGTGACAGGTGGGCTGATAGGAGAAAGGAGGCTCACAGAACGCGAATGGGGGAATATTGGGCAAGAGTTAAAGCTCTAGTCCACAGCGGGCCGAACGAGGAAAGACAGAAAGAAGAAAGAAAGAAAGAAAGAAAGAAAGAAAGAAGAAAGGAAGAAGAAAGAAAGAAAGAAAGAAAGAAAGAAAGAAAGAAAGAAAGAAGCCAGCACACTTCAGTTTTTTCATTAGCTAATTTTCTCACAAAGAATGATCACCACGGTGGATAAAACATGGCTGTACCACTTTACCCCAGAGACCAAGAAGTGGACTGGGCATCGAATTTAACAGCAGTGTTTCTTAATAATCTACTTCACGGTGCAACAGATGTATCAATTGTCTATGGCGACTTTCACTCGACTTATCCCTTCGATGTTCAGTTGACAGATACGCAGAGATGGTCCTATTCTACGAACTTGAGGGTCCTGAAAAGGACCACACATATCCTTCTTGTTCGTTCTTTGACCGAGAGGTCTTTTCTGACAGTTCGGTCTCATCTTATCGTTGTTGCTTTCTTAGCACCACCCGGGGGACACGTGCAGGGTAACTGAAGGTTAAACCTACGGACGTGAAACAACGTAGAATATTGCTGTCCAACTGGGATCAATATTGTTCACACTAAGAAGATAGATGTGCAACTCAATCAAGCAATGCGAATAATCACGGGTTTTATTCGGAGCACGAACATACTTTGGCTGTCTGTTCTCAACAACATTCCACCTCCAGTCCTAAACATTCGACCCAATCCCCAACTACCCATTCACAAAGCTCTTGCACGAGCAGAACACCAACGCTTGAAATCATGGAAACCGCCATGGCGCACAACAGTCAACCTTGAAAGATGTTAACAACTCATGGAAAATCCAATGGGAGCAGTCTTCAGTGGTAAATAAACATCTAGTTGACAACCCTTCTAACCGGATACAAGGATTCCATCTCCCCAGGCACTAGTGGAGGATCATCAACCGGATTCGAACTGGACAAGGCAGATGTGGCTATCTATGCACAAATGGGGATGGGCTAGCTCTGCAAATTGCGACTGTAGTGCATTATCACAGTCAATCCATCATATTGTTGCTGATCTTCGATCTTTCTAAGGAACAATCTTGCATCGGATGAAGCAGTTGAATGGATCAAAGAACTAGGCCTGGAGTTGTAAGATCGTACGGACTTGTGACTATGCACATTTGTCCAGAAATTATATGTATTGTACATTTCATCATACGATAAATAAAATAAATATGGTGACTTTGTGGAAAAATAGCCAGAGGTTGGTCTTTTGTTATAACACAGCTTTCTTGAGAAACACATGTATTTTCGGAACGCTTGTCTACGCTTAAATCACGCCTCGGTAACGCAGGGAACATTAAGGACAATATCATGAATATTATCATTTCCATCTTAGACTCTCACTTAATCACCGTAAAGAATTCCATTATAACCCAAAAGCTTCACCGTAAAGAATTCCAAGGCACGCTTTGCTAAGTGACGCACGTGAACACGTCATTAGTTAGGTGTCAAGCTTGCTTATAACTACAGTCCTCACTTTTATGTAATATTATCTTTGTACGTACGTTAAACAAATAAACAAACAAACAAACAAACAAACGGCTCTAAATATGCACCCGATATGGATATTTATAAAATTGGACTTACAGTATAAAATGATAGACGGTCAGAAAGACATATCTCGAGAACGGTCCAACAGATTACGGACAGAAAGACACAACTCGAGAACAGATTGCAATAAAAAAAAACTTAGACATTTTAGCTATTTTTAAGCATTAATCTATAACTAATTCAATTTATTTTTCTCTAAATCATGCATATGTTGCAGCAACAAATCCTAATTTCATACGACCCACCTTTGTCCCTATGATTTTCAATCTTATTCCCGCATTATTAGCCTACTTTTCACATTTTGCAAAAAGGAGGAAAAAGTATACTTACGAGATCGATCCGAGAAAATGTGTGTGTGTCTGTCTGTCTGTCTGTCTGTCTGTCTGTCTGTCCGTCTGTCCTTCTGTCTGTCTGTATGTCTGTATGGTTGGCTGTATGTGTATGTCCCCCTATCAACTCCTTAACGGCTGCAGCAATCGGAACCAAATTTAGTATGAGTAAAGATGTATATCGGAATATTTCAAGCCCATATTTGAAAATTATGTCAGTGCTACCAACTGCTGAAAAAACGCACTAGAAATTTGGGCTCCATGTTAGATATCTTGGAAGGTATGCATGGGAGCTATTCCAAAATTCGCACACATGTAGATAATACTATTTCAGTTTAATTTCCAGGAGGCCATATATAACAGTGTTGCCAAAATAGTTTTAAGCCTTCTGATAGGTCCAATTTTTAAATGCATATAACATCTACACTATCAATTGGATTTCAACCAAATTTTGTATGTAATATGTGTACATAAACACATATGACTGAGCGTATTTTTAAGAGACACCAGGGCTGCCAACTGTTAATAATTGCTCTCTCTATTTTTTATCCAAATACCAATATATCAGAAAGTATGCAATACGACAGCTTTAAACTATGCACACGTATAGTATGCACATTTTAGATTAATTTGGAGTAATTCATATGAGTCAGTGCTGCCAACATGATTTTATGCCTGCTAATATGTTCAATTTTAAAAGACATGTAACTTCTATACTAACAAATGGATTTCATCCAAAATTGGCACAACAAGATATCATAATATTTCAGATTATTTCTGACCAGCACACGCATGACATTGTTGCCAACATGCTTTTACGCGTGCTGATAGATCCAATGTCGAACTGCATGTAACGTCCATTGGACTTCAACCAAATTCTGTATTCTGTACCTTAAAAGATAGAACTAAGAATACATTCAGTCACCGGGGCTGCCAACTGTAGTGCTCTATTAGGCTACATTATACAAGGTATATTTCTAACTAATTAAACATTTCGATATTACCAATTTAATTTCGTCATTATTCTAGATAGGTGCAAATACTGTAGATTATTCATTGCCATGAATCTTAATTTTAAGAAAAGTAGGCTCTTTAGTTCGTTACGGAACTTCGTGTTTTATTTTTTACGAATGTATTACTATTAGAGAATTTTCTTATTAATAACATATACATAACACTCCACTCACATCAGTTTAAAACCATAATTGATATTCCGATGATTTAATAAAACTATATATCTGAGAGTTTCTGCTGCACCCATTAAATATGACAATAAAGTTTAATAAAAGTCATACCAGAGCCGATACAGACTTATAGTTTAATTTAACCTCAAGTAAGTTGAAAAGGTAATTTATTATATTTTAAATATTGCTAAACCAGATATCTCATGAGAGATAATAAAACTTATAAGTGACTTTCACATAGCCTACTCCATTCTCTCTCAACTAATCATCTGATTTCCCTCATTTCTCTTTATATGCAGACTAGAGGCCTATTCCATCATTGCATAAGCAAATACTGCCACAGTTAACGTCTACAGACCACACTGAAGCGTGCCTACCAAAGAACCATTTCGTTCAAGTCTACAAACAACAATACTGCGTGTGTTATCTTCAAATGTATTATTGTCACAGAAGAATTGGACCACAGAACTATTTCCCAAATGAAGAATGCCCAATACAGTGATCTACAAGATAAAGTGACATTTTAGAGTTTATTATTATTGCATAAAATACGCACAAATGTGCATACATAAAGATTTATATCCTATATACAATGTTTGATACATTTAGATCTAGTATTTGCGGTTGCGGTGCATTTTAGGCCATCCTTTATATAAACAAATTAAAAATTGAAATTACCTGATTTAATAGTCGGGAGGATATCAGGAGAGGATTGAGTATTAGATGTTCACTGCTCCGCTGTCATAGACCCACCATCCCGCCCAAATAGCGACACGACTTATATAGTTGAAATCGAAGTACTCACCTCCATCTTTCTCACTGAGAATAACCTGGGGCTTACGCCCCAGACCCCCTTGCTTGTGGTACTAGCATTAAGTTTCGACCAGGCAGTACCTAACCTAGTAGCGGACATAAATTCTATCTTATTAATGTTTTACATACAAAAACAGACCTAACCTGGGGCTTACTCCCCAGACCCCCTTGCTTGTGGTACTAGTAGTAATTTTCCGCAAGACAGTACCTAACCTAGTAGCAGACATAAATTCTATCTTATTAATGTTTTACATACAAAAACAAACCTAACCTGGGGCTTACGCCCCAGACCCCCTTGCTTGTGGTACTACCAGTAATTTTCCGCAAGACAGTGCCTAACTTAGTAGCGAAGGCGTGTGGTGAATTTCTTTATTCAAGTTGGTAACGTAGTCACATGATCGTCTTTCGGGTGTCACACGACTGTCCAAGATGGCGTCCGTAAGTGAAGGAAAATACATTATTTCCGTGAAATAACAATTATTGCGGTGCAGCAGTGGCTATTGAGTATGAAGAGATTGTGAAACGACTCCCAACAACTCCCAGAAAGATACGTATATCATGAATTATATATTTTCAATAAGCTAAGGTGTTAAAAGTGATGAAAAGGGCTGATGTTCTAAAATGCACAATAAATGTCTTTCCTATAGTCAATGATTGACTGAATCCTCTTATTACACTTAGTTAGGGGGTATTTTTCATAATGTTCGTTGCATAGTACGCATACACATGCATTGTTTGGTTCGTGAAATTTGTCGTTTCTACATATCTTGTGGTGATAGCCGTACACTGAAAGTCTGGTTAGCACCGATCGCAGTTCTTGGTTCGCTTTTGCCCATCTCCTGTCAATCATGGCGTCTGTAGCGTAGAAGTCTTTGGGTATTTCTTTTGTTTTTTGTTTCCTTAGCTCTATTCACTGCCAGCTGGATCGTATCCCTCCTGGCTGCTTTAGACTGCCTGCCCATTCAACGATCACAGCATTGGTTTATGCGTACAACCTCGTTTCCAAGTATAGACGCTAAGAGCAGCACCAACCCGCTGCGATCGACACTCTTTCAAGTCACTGTTGCAGACATTTGTTTTGTATTGATGTTAATGGCGTCAATAATAATAGCCTGTTCTTTATTCGGTGTTAACTGTATTGCAGAAGCATAACTTTTCTGGTATTTCTTGGGTACATTATGGGTAGAACTGTCGGTAAGGTTAGGTACGGTCTGACTTCCTCGGTAAGAAGCCATTACTTTGAGTGTGAAAGGCTTTGGAGCCTCGCTGAATTACGATGTTCAACCGTTTGTTGTTTGTTTTCCGCGAAGTTGTGTTTTGGATTTTAGGATGCCGTACTTCTGCGCGCTCTTTAGTAAATCAGAAATGAAATCTGCAATTAATATATATCTTGTACGCCTCCAAGTGTTGAATGGGCAGGTAGTCTAAAGCAGCCAGGAGAGATGCGATCCAGTTGGCAGTGCAGCCAGGAGGGATGCGATCCAGCTGGCAGTGCTCTATTAATTGAGATACTTGCTTGGTGTGTGACAGGAGCAGCTTGAGTTTCAGCTCCGCTATGTAGAACGGTTCTCTTGCCAGTTCATATACCAGTCTGGACTTGGTCGTTCTCGCTACTCCAAGAGCTCATTCAAATATCTCGATTTGATTTTCTCAAGGTTGGTAAGGTCCGTTAGGGTTAGTCTTTCCCATATTAGTTCAATGCCGTGTGTTATAACTTGAGATATTTTGGCATGAAATAGCGTAATGGCTGTTTGTAGAGAGAGTTTGGTCATGTTTTTGATTTCAATCATTCCTCAGATGGCGGCAGCAGCTCTTTCTTGTATATGGACCCTGAATGAGTTGCATGTGGTCTGGAGTGTAATCCCTAAGTATAGGTTAGGAATGTAAACAACGCTCTTAGGTTTTACGTTCGTTGCCAAGAGCCGACTGCGGTGGCGTCTGCTAACAGTTCTGAACTAGGCCTAGTAGTCGTTGACGGTGGCGTTTGGCGGCAAAAGTAGAAACTATTTGAAAAATTCAAAGTTGCAGTATTTACTTGGATTAAAAAGCAGATACACACACTAATACAGTCATCACAATTAACACCGGTTATCAGACTGATTCTACACACACTCAAAGTACACGGGGCTACATGACCGCGTTGTCGCAGTCCCTGAACTGAGGAACCAACCAACCAATCCCTAAATATTTAAAGGTATTAACTTTTTTGATGTCGTTATCTCCGAGTTTTACCTCGTCATTTGTTGCTAGTTTTCCTCCTTTCCGACAACGTTTGCTGACATGTGGCGGGTCAAATTTTAGAGTTTATTCATATTGTGTTTTAAATTTCAACTTTCAACTATTTCTTTCTTTCTTTCTTTCTTTCTTTCTTTCTTTCTTTCTTCTGTCTTTCTTTCTATTCATTCACTTATTATTTTATTGCATCCTTATGGTAAGCATCTTCCATCTTTCCTTATGGTTATTTATAAGAATGTTTTTTTGTGTGTGTTAAGCTTTCCAACCACCTGATTTCCTTGACATTTTAATCTATATCGGCCGATGAAGGGGACAAAACAATTAGGCCTCGAAACATCTCCCCAATGACCACAAAGTGATCATTTATTAAAACAAGTAGTTCCGTGAAGAACTATACAGCCTATTTTCATATATCCTACTTATGTTAATTGCCTCTATCAACATACAAAATTTCAGTTTGAAGGTTGTGAAAGATTCGTAGATATTGAGAACCGTCTAAATATTTCAGGTGGTCGCCATTTTGGATTGTTATATGTATAGGCCATAGAGTTATGAACCATTAAAGGAAAATTATTGCGTAGCTTCATTATTCAAACTTTCACTTCGATCGCATGATTACGACACAAGAAATAAAAACTTAATTTTAAAATTTCGCACAGCCTCCATCTTGAGGTTATGTAACCAATTGAACTAAATTAGATGCCAGTGCATTACAATATGTATAATCATTTACTGTACCACATTTCACTGCGCTCAGGTGGTTAAATCACGAGAAAAGTCTATTAAAATGTTTCGACTTCGCTTGGCCGCCATGTTCGTTTTGTACTTTACAGGTGTTTGAGAGTTACATAGATAAACTTGTAGTAGTGCGCTTTATCATCGTACAAAATTTCACGGTGATATCTGTAAAAGTTTCGGAGATATAGAATGCCAGTGAAATATTTCGCACAGCCGCCATTTTGAAGTTATGTTTGGATGTATTCATCGTGTCCACAAGGAAGTGTCATATGGGGGATGTGAAATGCAAAGATATGTCGACATTTTCCGGAAGACGCGACACGATACCGATTGAGTCGTCAAGTTACATCCACTTGTGAAGAAGAATAATTTTCATGAGAAACGTTTCTCTGCCTCTTTTGTGTTTGTTCTCTACTTTCTGCTTCGTCCTTTTTGTTTTGGGTTTGTGTTTGCTTTGTGCTTTTGCTTTTGAATTCGACTTTTTGCTTTTCTTTCTTGGTTTTGTGTTTGTTTTCTGCTTTTGCTTTTTGCTTTATGTTTCTTGTTTTTTGTTTTCTGCTTTTGCTTTTGTTCTTGAATTTTGCTTTTGCTTCGTCTTTTTATTTTGGGGTTGTGTTTGCTTACTGCGTTTGCTTTTTTTGAATTTTGCTTTGTGTTTCTTTTTTGTTTGTTTGTTTTCTGCTTCTGCTTTTGTGTTTGAATTTTACTTTTTGCTTCGTGTTTTTTGTTTTTGGTTTTGTGTTTGTTTTATGGAAAATTAAAATACAAAACACGATAAAAATAAACAAAACAAAATAAAATAACAAAACAAAAACAATTTAAAACGAAATAAAGTAATATAATTAAATACATAATGTTAGGATATGATCCTTATTCAGCTTTGCAACTGGGCGACACAATAGCTCTCTAATGCGGGGAATAACGGGATATTTGATGAGTGCTGCAGAGCGCTTTCTCCTGGCGCGGTGTGAGGAATATCCCGTTACGGGCACCACTCGATCGTTAGCAATAAACCACGTCATGATTCAAACTCCATCACCCTCAATGTTGAGCGACAATTCACCTGTTTTTCATCACGCAATGTGCGTTGGAGAGGGTCAACGCCCTTTGATTAACAACATATGGAGGGGTTGTGAGCCAGTGCCCTAGTCAGGGTGAATCGACTGGTAATTCCAGCCGTAGCCCGCTGGCTCGCACACTTAGGCTATATTGATATTATCTGTACACTAGCAGTAGTGCCCGGCTTCGCCCGGTGGATTTATTTGTTTTACAGAACTGGGGCGCTCAAGGATAAGGATCGGAATAAATGAAAGTAAATTTGAAAGCACCAACGCTTATTTGTAACGGCTACCTTCGTCTACAAGTTGGGCGATCATTTATAACGTTTCTACAGATATTACACTCAAGACTCCTTAAAACCACCTCATCGTTCTTATTTAGCATTGGCCTGTCTAGACAGACGACATACACTTTTTTAATTTAGATTTACTGGGCGCCAGTTATCGTAAAGTTAACACATTAAAATTTTATTTAGCCACGGCCGCTCCCTTCCTTGAGCCAAGATCTATCATCGGAGCGTAGGGCAATAAACTTGCTCTATGAGATACTCTTTGCATTCCAACTATCCTATATATTCAACTCCCAATGAACAAGACATTTTAACTAATACTGGTTTATTTACAACAAAATTATTAACAACATTTGATCTGAGGTTTCGAGCTGTGTACAATATGTGCATTAATATTCCCTAATTGCTGGGCAATATTGACTGTCTTCTCGCTAGCGCTGATCTTCTGTGTTGATAATAACTCGGTCCACATACCTGGTGCCTTGTGGTTCAAAGTCCATCTCGTTGGTCTGCTTGTAGGCTAATTTGAGATCTTACGCCAACACGCGTTTATTGACCTTTGAAAACATATGTTTTCACTTTGCTAATTGTACTTCGTCTAGTTGTTGTGGTTGTTGTTGTTGCTGCTGCTGTTGATTGTTTCTGAGTTTGATCACCATGATAAGCAAATTTGAACAAACCAGGCTAACTGAATGCACTAAGTCTGATCTTACTGAGGGACTGAGAGTCTACGACTCACAAAGTCAATGAGTGAGTGCGTGATCGAATAAGTGAATGACAGAATAGAATCTATAGAATAGCCAGTGCTGAAGTCGCGCTGGGCTTTTATACACTCTGAATGGTCCCGATGTTTCGCGGCATAAATTTGCCCGCGACCCATCAGACCAATTATAGCAAAGCATTTCTCAGTCCTCAAGCGACGCTGTAACTTCTCCGAGCGGGAATACAGGCCCGCGTACTTCAAATATTCCACTCAGAACCCGCTATTCCTCTCGTTGCGCATATATATTTTCCGCCCAAATCTTTCTCCAAGTCCTTGTCTCCCGTCAGCTTGGCTTCGTTCCAGAAATACATTTTCTTGCAATATGTTGCTTCACCGTCCATAACTTCTTCCAACCATGCCCGTCCTGTCTTTAAAATTTAACTAATAAAACAGCCCTAGACCTCTATAAAAACCCTGTTTCTAAATCTAAACACTTGACAATATTATATATGATTATGGTAATGACGTGAATATGGTATGGCCCCTCCCTTGATATTAATGGGTGAATAAAACGATATAACTTTGATATTTCAATAATAATAATAATAATACAATGACCGTAATCAAGATTACGTTACATTGCAGCTGATAACCTCAATATACTGCACCAACACCATCATACTATTGTCATGATGATAACTGTTTTAAGGGGCCTAATAGATTACTCCCCGTGACTGCAATTTATAAGCAGTTCACAATTCTGCACCAGAACACTGGTAGGGGCGACGTGATGCAGCCCGCATTGCCAGGCAACAATATAGACTTCGGTATTATTGAAGCCGTTCTGGACCGCTTGTTCTTCCGACTTACTGAACAAAAATCAATCTTTAAGGTTACCTGAGAGGTGTAGCCTAATGCTACATAGCTTAAACTATTCCTCTTGAATCACGCGATCATATACAAAAATAATTTTTTGAATCCGACTGGTAGTTCCAGAGATTAGCTCGTTTAAACACACAAACTCTCCAGCTTTATTATATTAGTATAGATTTAGAATTAAGGGATTTGATGTTTTCGTTGTCAAAAGAGAGTGAAGGGTTGCTCTGTGTGGTGTTATTGTGTTGTCTGTAGTAATGTGAGCGTATCATATTTAAAAAGGAAAGGTTATATCCCACTAACGAATTGTATGAACGTCATGACTATAGGACTGAAGTGTATAAATATAAAGTATGGTACAAATATGAACCACACACACCAAAGAAGAGGTTGAACTGTCCTCTTCAAAACCCAATCTAACTATAGCTACAGCATTGCGCGGTTAGCGGACAAGCTGCGGATAATGTTTGGAGAACTATACAGCCTATTTTCATATACCCTACTAATATTAATTACCACTATCAACATACAAATTGTCAGTTTGATTGCTGTAATAGATTCGTATATATTGAGAACCGTCTAAATATTTTGGATGGTCACCATGTTGGATTTGTATATTATAGTCCTTTGGTTTATGCACTATTACATGAATATTATTGTGTAGGTGTTTTATTCAAACTTCAATCGTATGATTAGGACACAAGAAATAAAAGCGGGATTTTAAAATTTCGCTCAGCCGCCATCTTGTGGTTATGAAAATAATTTAAATGAATTAGATGCCAGTCGATTAAAATGTGTATAAGCATATACCATATCAAGTTTCACTGCGCTCGGATGGTTAAAACGCAAGAAACGTCCATTTCAATATCTAAATTTCACGTCGCCGCCATGTTGGATTTGTGCTCGCCAGGTTATTGAACGTCCCATAGGTGAACTTATGCTTATAGCCTCTATACACATACAAAATTTCAGTTTGATTGCTGTAGTAGATGAATAGATATTGAGAACATTTTCTGTACGAAGTTTCATTGCGTTTGGGTCATTAACTCGCGAGAAAAGTATATTTAAAACTTTCAACTTCGCATGGCCGCCATGTTCGTTTTGTAGTTAACCGGTTTTTGAAAGTCGCATAGATGAACTTCCAGTAGTGCCCTTTATCTCCGTTCAAAATGTCATGGTGATACCGGTAATAGTTTCAGAGATATAGAATGCCGGTGAAATATTTCGCACAGTCGCCATCTTGAGGTTATGTAAACAATTGAACGAAGTTAGATGTCGGTGCGTTACAATGTGTATAAACATATACTGTGCCAAGTTTCATTGCGTTTGGTTGGTTAAATTCCGAGAAACGTCTATTTAAAAGTCGCAAATTCGCTTGGCCGCCATGTTGGTTTTGCAGTCACATAGGTGAAGTTCTAGAAGTGCCCTTTATCAACGTACAAAATTCCAGGGTGATATCGGTAATAGTTTCGGAGATATTGAATACTGGTGAAATATTTCGCACAGCCGCCATGTTGGATTGGTGAGACGTAACAAAATTTATCTTTATTTCGCATGGCTGTGCGAATAGCAGATAATGTTTGGAGAACATTCTCAGTTTTTAGAATACAATCCGATCTTGTTTAATATCATGATTAGGAACCGGATGTTTATTTGTCCGTTATGTTTCTTTCATGACAAATGTAAGATGACGATTTAAGCTAATCTCATTCAAATTGTCATTAAGCATAATGAACACTCCGAACTAACAAGGGTTGCAATTCTGGCTGTGTAACATTCATTTTAAACATAGCACATGACATACATGGCCTAAGAGAACGACGTTTTCCTCAAATAGCTAATAATATTTTAATCCCAGTTGATTCGGATAACAAACGTGCGAATGCAGAAAATAGTCTTGCGGATGCGGGGCGGATAAGAGTCGTGCGGATTTGGATAACTTTTTTTTTGAATCCGCACAGTGCTCTAACTATAGCTAAGGCTACTTATTCCTAAATTTTACAATAATCCTTTCGGAAGCCATAAAAGAGCAGTTACATTAATCTACAAAATGTATACGTAACACAAAGATATTCGTTCAAGACGATAGCCCCTGTCAGAACTGTGTTGCGTTGATCCTGCATAACAGTAAAGCCAGACGGGTGGTCTATATACTGTAACCCATCGTAACAAATGATCATTCAAAAGAAAGAGACGTATCCCAAATGTGAAGTGGGGCTTTGCTCTTTTCAGAGACTCCCTTCAGTGTACTGTAAATATAGTGTAAGGCACTGATAAATAAATATGAAATTAAATTACCCTCAGCAGTGACTGATTGCACTCTGATTTCATGAATATCGGCAACTAGCAGTAGTGCACTCGCCCGGTGGATTTATTTGTTTTATGGATAATAATGAATACTACTACAGAACTGGAGCGCTCAATGATAAGGATCGGAAAGCACCAACGCTTATTGCAGCTGATAACCTCAGTATACATCGCCCTTGTACAGAGGCATACTATTGTCACGATGATAACTGTTTTAAGGGGCCTAAGAGATTACTCCCCGTGACTGTAATTTATAGGCAGCTCGCAATTCTGCACCAGAACACTGGTAGGGGAAACGTGATGCAGCCCGCATTACATGGCAACAATAGACTTAGGTATTATTGAAGCTGTTCGGGAGCGCTTGTTCTTCCGACTTTCTGAACAAAAATCAATCTCTAAGGTTACCTGAGTGGTGTAACCTATTGCTACATAACCTAAGCTATTCCTCTTGAATCAGGCTATCATATACAAAAATATTTTTTCTAATCTGACTGGTAGTTCCAGAGATTAGCGCGTTTATACACACAAACTCTTCAGCTTTATTATATTAGTATAGATTTGTTTAAGAATTGCGTTTAAAGAAATAAACAAGACGACAGCCGCTGCCAGACCTGTGTCGCGTCCAGCCCGCATACACACGCGACATTTCTCTCATGGGTGCGCTAGTAATTATTAATACGCTTCTTCGGTGGAGCAGTTTTGAGGCAGTGTCGTTTCTAATCCCAAGATCGAGATTAAATGGAACTTTTGAGTGAAAATTCACGACACTCAAAAATGTGCGATGTGGGTTCGTAAACGATCTCGTATATCAGCCTAGCAACCCGTCCCGGCTTCGCCCGGTATCTTTAATGGTTTAAGCGTAAGCTTAAAAGGCGCACTGACGGCAGGTCCCAGACGCAATTCAGAAAAGCCGAGGTGAACAGCGAAACTCCAAACACATATACTCTTCTCTGAAGTCTTAACTCGACACGACTCGACACTTTGATATGGGTCGAAGCTGGGGTGATAGGCTCCCTCGGTAGCTCGTCAACTTGCTCCGAAGCTAGCAATTTAAATTTCTACTGAATGGAGATTGTTTGAAGAAATGAAAACACAACACTTATAGTGGGCGATGTATTGAAGATAGAGATATGCTGCCACGGACTTATTTGTAGAACTTTTCATGCTGAACAATTCTTACACTCATAGTACCGTCAAGTGGGGATATATTGACCAAATTATCAGAAAATGTCTGGCAGGACCTGGTGGATAAATCACGTCAAACTTCCAACCACACTGATTATGCGCACGATAACGCCCGCTCACTACGAGAAGCGAAGGCCTGTAACGTGTAAAATAAATAGATGAATAATAATGTTTTTAGGCAAAAAGTGCTAAAAATGGAAGAATTGCAAGGGTAGAAGGGGAAGAAAACCGGCTCGAAATGGTCCGAGGAAAGGAAGAGGAAACACAGTGAGATGATGGAGGAATACTGGAGGAAGAAGAAGGAACAGCAATGGTTGGCTCGTGGTGCCTAGATGACCGAAACGAAAATAATAATAATAATAATAACAATTACTAGCGGACTCGTGCGAGAACTCTCGCGACACAGTCTTGTTTATTTGTTTAATCGGACTTTTTAAACAAATTGTCGATATTTATCAAAGCAGAGTGAAATTCGTCACTGCTCCGGGTGATTATCTTTCTTTGAATGTTACGATAGGTTACTTGTGTTCCTGGCTGCGTGCTGCAGCAGTGACGTTCTCGCCTGCTGGGCCAGGGTTCCAGGATCGAATCCTGAGGCTGCACAAATGCGAGGGAGCCGTGTCAGTAGATTTACTGTCACATTAAAGATCCCCTTCAGCGATAAATTTCGGCACCCCGGCGTGGAGCCTCTAAAAGACGCAGTAGTTAAAAGGGACGTACAACATGTGAGCGCCCCATGTGTATATACCACCCACCCAGCTTTACTGTTATGCGAGTAGTACCCGACACACTTCTGTTGATTAAACGCACAATTAACAAAGCTTGCACCCGCCACCCGAGGCCATACGATATTATTATTATTATTATTATTATTATTATTAACGCACTTTATAAACAAATAAATAGATTTCTGTTGACTTTTCACGAAATTCAACATTTTTCCTGTACTATTGAGACGATTTGGGAGATTTTGGTACAAACCACACCTTCTAACTCCCTCTGGTTTAGGAGCTTGAGTTTTGTGAAACATAATATAAGATGAAGATAACAATAATAATAACAATAATAATAATAATAATAATAATAATAATAATAATAATAGACAAAGAAATTCATTGGGATAAGCCAAAGAAAGTTTTATTATTATTAATTATTATTATTATTATTGTAAGTCTCCGTGTCTTAGACGGCAGCACGCCGGCCTCTCACCGCTGGGTCCGTGGTTCAAATCCCGGTCACTCCATGTGAGATCTGTGCTGGACAAAGCGGAGGCAGACAGGTACTTCTCCGGATACTCCGGTTTTCCCCGTCACAATTTCATTCCAGCAACACTCTCCACTATAATTTCATATCATCTGTCATTCATTTAATCATAGCCCCAGGGGAGTGCGACAGGCTTCGGCAGCCGGCACAGTTCATATCCTCGCCGCTAGATGGGGGACTTCATTCATTCTATTCCTGACCCGGTCGGAGACTGGAAGCAGGCTGTAGATTTTTTTATTATTATTATTATTATTATTATTATTATTATTAGGAGTTACTAACCCCAAGATTGCAGGTTCGCTCCTGGCCGTGGTAAGTGATTTTTGAAAGGCGGCAAAAATACGACACGCATGCCATACGATGTTGGCATGTCAAAGAACCCATTAGAATTCAGCAGGCCGTGTTCATAGTGGCAAAATTAATCTCGGGAGTTTCCGCCGACACGAAGTTCCTTATTTCTCTACTAGAAAGCGCTATAGTGTTCAAGGAGCTTAGATATCTAACAACCAACCTCCTTGACTTTCATAGTCAAGGAACAACGAAATTCGACATGCAAGCTACCCTCTGAGTGTCAAATAGCAAAGCTTGCACCCGGCATCCGAGGCCATACGATATTATTATTATTATTATTAGGAGTTACTGACAGCCATAGCTACGCTCGCTAGGTCATGGGGCCACTGTAAACGTGGGTTCGAGCCCCTCCGTCGGCCGTCCTTGAAATGGTTGTCCGTGGTTTCCCATCTTCAACTCCAGGCAAATGGTGGGACGGTCCCTTCTGGCAGCCGCTTCCTTCCACATCCTTGCCCAGTTTAAGCTCTCAAGAGGTTGGCGTCAGGAGGGGTATCCAGCCGTAAAAACCATCCGCCACATAGAATTTCATGGCATCTCATCCTCGACGCCGTTGGAAACGGGAATGACAAGGGGGTAGACATACAATTATTATTATTATTATTATTATTATTAATAATAATAGGAGTTGGGCTGGAACTGATTAGACCGTTGCCTCTTGTATACTAATGGTACATTATGCAACGAGCCTATAATGGCAATAATTAAGTCACGAGTATGTTTATAAAACGAGCGTATGCGAGTTTTATAATTTCCGTACGAGTGTCTTAATTATCATTATAGGCGAGTTGCATACGACTGTTTATGTTCGACGATAATTATTAAAACTATTTTATGTTCGAACATAAATATTCATAAATATCTGTCGAGATTTCGCCAGTTTTATGTACTAAACAGAGCGCATGGGACGCAGAGAATTCCATGGCCTCCTGGAATACCCCACTATGACACGCAGTGAAATTTAAAATAGAAGGCCGTGGAAGTGAGCGCAGGTGCGATGCTATCCTCACCTAATTGGTCACACAACTGTTTATTGAGCTCTGATTGGTGGGAAAAACTGTTTCGTAATGACAAATAGTGTTATAAAGACCCTCATTATGATACAGTTTTCTGACATTCTAATAGATACAATTTGCCAAGGTCGAAAATAAAGAACAGTATTGAATAAGATTTTCAAGTTTCTTGAATGAGAGAGACCGTCAGTCCTTTGGCACGTTAAAGAACCCCTCCAGTGTTCATCAAAGTCATTAGCATCCAACAGACACGTTGAGGAAGTACATTAGTTGTCTAGCACCGAAAGGATGACAGTTTTGACAACTGGGTAGGAAATTTTCGAAATGAAACACGTTCACTGCCAGCTTGATTACTTTCATGGTTTTCTATTATTAGTAGTAGCCTACTGTATCTGATTGTGGCATGGTTATGGTATCTAGACTCGCCTGTCATGTACAATGTTGCGAAATCTAAATCCCGGTGACACAATCGGTCTACTGTATATTTAAGGGTTCCTAAATAGAAGATCAACGTGTCGGTATCTATTGAAAATCAAAATCCACAGCCTGCTTCCAGTCTCCGACCGGGTCAGGGAATGGAATGAGTGAAGCCCCCATCTAGCGGCGAGGATATGAACTGTGACAGCTGCCGAAGCCTGTCGCACTCCCCTGGGGCAATGATTAAATGAATGACAGATGAAATGAAATGATAGTGGAGAGTGTTACTGGAATAAAATTGTGACAGGAAAACCGGAGTACCCGGAGAAAAACCTGTCTTGCTCCGGTTTGTCCTGCACAAATCTCACATGGAGTGACCGGGATTTGAACCACAGACCCAGCGGAGAGAGGCCGGCGTGCTGCCGTCTAAGCCACGGAGGTTCCCTTCAAAAATAAAATAAAACAGGAAAATAGGACGTTAGAACGCGTCATTATCATTAGGAATCTAAATTTTCCAGTGTACATTGACTCAACGACTTGTTCGTTTTTGAATGTTTTTTTTTTTGTTTTTACGTAATTTTTGTTTATTCTTATAATTATTACTAGCCTACTTTTCACATTTTGCAAAAAAGAGGAAAAAGTAGACTTATTAGATCGATCCGGCAAAATGTGTGTCTGTCTGTCTGCCTGTGTGCGTGTGTGTGTGTGTGTCCCCTATCAACTCCTAAACGGCTGCATCAATCGGAACCAAATTTAGTATGAATAAAAGATGTATACCGGAATATCTGAAGCCCATATTTGAAAATGATGTCAGTGCTACCAGCTGCTGAAAAAATGCACTAGAAATTTGAGCTCCATGTTGGATATCATTGAAGATATGCATGGGAGCTATTCCAAAATTGGCACACATGTAGATAATACTATTTCAGTTTAATTTCCAGGAGGCCATACATGACAGTACTGCCAAAATAATTTTAAGCCTTCTGATAGGTCCAATTTTTAAATGCATATAACTTCTACACTATCAATTGGATTTCAACAAAATTTCGTATGTACTATGTGTACATAAACACATATGACTGATTGTATTCTTAAGAGCCACCAGGGCTGCCAACTGTTAATAATTGCTATCTCTATTTTTTATCCAAATACCAATATATCAGAAAGTATGCAAGCCGATAGCTTTAAACTATGCACACGTATAGTACCTGACATTTTAGATTAATTTGGAGTAATTCATATAAGTCAGTGCTGCCAACATGATTCTATGCCTGCTGATAGCTCCAATTTTAAAATACATGTAACTTCTATACTAAGAAATAGATTTCATCCAAAATTGGCATAAAAAGATATCATAATATTTCAGATTATTTCTGACCTGCACACGCATGACATTGTTGCCAACATGCTTTTACGCGTGCTGATAGATCCAATGTCGAACTGCATGTAACGTCCATTGGACTTCAACCAAATTCTGTATTCTGTACCTTAAGAGATTGAACTAAGAATATATTCAGTCACCGGGGCTGCCAACTGTAATGCTCTATTAGGCTACATTATACCAGGTATATTTCTAACTAATTAAACATTTGGATATTACCAAATTAATTTCGTCATTATTCTAGATAGGTTCATATACTGTAGATTAATCATTGGCATGAATCTTAAGTTTAAGAAAATTAGGCTCTTTAGTTCGTCACGGAACTTCTTGTTTTTATTTAATTGTTTGTTTTATTAATTTTAGGTCTTTTCAAATTTAGGTGTCCACCTCTAAATTTTAAATTCAATTCCAAATTGTATTATTTAATCTGTGTTAAGAGGGGCAGATAACCTCGTAGTTCCGCCCCTTAAAACAGCAACAACTAACATTATCATCAGGTACTTTAAAAAGTAATACAGCATTAGCAAGCGAAACTCGAAACATGCGAATCATCCCACCGCGAAACTGCTTCTCAATAGTAATCAGGAAGAGAAACTTTTTAACGAATGAAATCTTCAGCAATTACAGAACCTCCTGTTGTTAATAAACCACGTGTCTTCAATTGTTACTTTCTGAGAACAGCTGTCACACTCTAACGAAGTTTCTATGAAATAATTGCCTATTATTTTCCATTCGTTATTTCCTCATTTGTGACGAGCAAAACAGAATGTCATTCAACTCATTGCACAGTAAGCAGAAAGTAAGAAAGAAAATAGTGTATTTACCTTCCGTTATGGATGACTTCAAGTTGCAATTGCCGGTTCATACAATGGAATGTATTTGACAGAACACTCGCGCGCTATTTCCCGAACCTGCCACAAGAGCGCGACTTGCTCGACTACCCAATACACCCCACTGCCTGCCAAACCCTCTGGGTCACATGATCGAACTAAGGCAGCTGCTATTGACTGTGTTTTCGCGTGCTAGATTGATTATCTTCCCTCATCGAGTCCCGTTATTATGACAACAACAATGCAAATGCCACAGTTCTTCTTTTATTCTCCGATGGGCCCTACCATATTATTTTCATTTAGGGACTTGGACAACGTGGTCATCAGCCCCTTGCACATGTGCGTTTATATGTTCGCGAGCTGAATAATTTATATAACCTGTGTTATTGTAATATCTTCTACAGCAGAGTGTGTATTTGAAATAGAAGCTAGTGTTGGGAAGGGGACGACCGTGGCTTAAATTAGGAACCATCCCTCAATTGAAGTGGGACGCCACAGAAAACAACTCTAAAGCTCAGTGGATCCGTTCGAAGCCTCTGACCAGAACTGAATTTCTTGGCAGAGCCGGGATTTGATTCCCAGCCTTCAGGGTGACAGCCATCAGCGTGTATTCAAGACGACTGCCCTCTCAACTCATAGTTTATGGATTATGAGACGCGAGGGCAAAGCGACGACACCCTCAGTCATACTATCTAGGTTTAAGGCCACGGAGATCTACTTTTATATTAAACAGCTACTAAATTGACCTCACGAGGCTGTAGCAAGCCTTTGTGTCAGATATTGAAATCTTTGGCGGAATCTACGAATCAACTGAATAGATGATGATAATTGTTGTTTTAAGGGGCTTAACATCGAGGTAATCTGCCTCTAATGGTTTGTGTGATACTGAAGATGACAAAGTGTAATAATGGATACTAAAACTAAAAACTAACTACAGACTTACATACTATAAGAATAAATCTCTACTTGGTGTAAAACAAAGTCCCCGATTCTTGGATGTTACGGGTAAAATCGAGAACCACTGGATGGATTTTGATGCGGGTTTCACCATTCTGTAAAGGATATCTCGTGGATGATTTCAGTAGAAAATACTTTATTTATGATCAAAGGAAGCCGAGCAGTAACGATTTCAGTGGAAACGTCGAAAAAAAAACTGGCGTCCGAGCGCTTTGTAAGCTTACGCTGGGCAAACCGTTAAAAATATCTAAATACTATGAGTGTAACAATTGTTCAGCATGAAAAGTTCAACAACAAAAAAGTCCACGAGAGCATATGTCTATCTTCAATACATCGCCCACTAGGCTATAAGTGCTTTTACGTTTTAATTTCCCCCAACCATGTCCATTAAACTACAGAGGCAACAGTTTACGAGCTAGCTAAGGGCGAGTCTATCATCCATGTTACAGCCTAGCTAGCAGACGAGCCTATTACCCCAGATACAGCCAGCAGTAAACTGTAGAGTCGTGTTGAGTTAAGACTTGAGAGAAGAGTGGTTGTGTTTGGAGTTTCCCTGGAATTGCAACTCGGCTTTTCTTCATTTCGCCTGTGAACTTTTCGTTCCGCAAAATTCACAGTCAAGTTAAGATTGGGCGGAAGGGAGATTTGTGTTTCATGCACCTCGCCATTCTTAAATTACGTCTGTCAAGAATTCGTTGCACATGCATCTCCATGATAATAGAATTAATAGTCCATTCAGTGATTTTAACCCATCATGCCGAGACGTAAAACGGATATTGGTCGTTGTTCATTGACATTGAAAAAAAAAAGCGCTTATCACGTAATGCATTCATAACTGTTCCCGGGCGAAGCCGAGTCGGGTTGCTAGTAAATTTATAAAAAAAAAGGAAAAATATAAATAAGAAACTGGCCGAAAAGAAATGTCCTCAATGCTTAAAATGAGAATTGAAGAACTTAGAAGGAAGGAGAACCATGAAAGGCAGATAGGAAAGGGGAAGAGGAGAGGGCCCGCCCCAAAGCAAATGGAAAACAGGACCCAGCTCAGGAATCCCTCGGGATCGCCAGCTCACCAGCCGTGAGTCCTTGAGGTTGTGGCACTATTCAGGGTGCACCTACTTCCTTGAGGGCCTTGAGCACAAGGCAGGAGATGAAGAGGCTGGCCCCTCAAAGAATTAGGGAATCAAGAAAGGGCAATTGCGGCGGGACATCCAAAGACATCCAAACTCGGACTTCTTACTTCTTAAACTGTCGTTTATTATATCATTTATGATTGTATTGGGACAGATAACTATGACTCATTTACGGCACGAAATACGTCATCGGATTATCAGACCGTGGATATGAAGCATTTCAGTCGCGTTTGGACTCATTTTCTTTAGAATTTCATGTTGTCATTGTTGTTGTTTGAGTCCTCAGTCTTTTGACTGGTTTGATGCAGCTCTCTCCATACCTCCCTGTCCTGAGCTATCGTTTCATCTCTACCGTACATAGCTATCACATCCTACATCTGATGCAATCTGTTTAACATATTCTAACTTAGTCTACCTCTACAGTTCTCTTCCTTGACCCTTCGTTCCATAACTAAGCTTGCTATTCCTGGGTGTCTTAGTTTGTGTCCTACCAACCTTTCTCTTCTCTTCATTAGCAGTCGCCAGAAAAATCTCTCCTCTCCAACTCGTCTTAATACCTCTTCATTTGTAACCCTATCTACCCATCTGATCTTCATCATTCTCCTGTAACACCACATTCCAATTCTCCTCTCTTCTGCTGCACCAATAGTCCAAGTTTCACTTGCATACAGAGCCTTGCTCCATACAAAGGCTTTCAAAAATGACTTCATAATAGACTACCTAAATCTATATTCGTTGTCAACAGATTCCTTTTTTGTAGAAATGCTTTCCTTTGAATTCAAAAAAAACCTTGAAAATTGTAAATTTAAATTTGAAATAAAAGAAGTTTTAGTCCTGTGGGACGGCGCTAGTAGGTGAGTCATTGGACGCCACCGGCCGGTCCGGCGAGTGAGTGCTCTGGGTATCATGGCCAAACGGTAACATTATAGGAACCAACCGGGCATTTGCCTAGAATAGGAGTGGGAAATCACGGAAAACCACTTCCAGGATGGCTGAGTGTACCCCAAGTTCCAGCACTCGGACCAGAATTAAATTTCTTGGCAGAGCCGGGAATCAAACCCGGGCCTTCACGTTGACAGCCAAGAGTACTCTCTCACACAAAGCTACTCAACCGATTTAGCTGAAATTTAGCACGAACATAGTTTAGGATTATTGCCGTTTCCAAATGTTTCACCGTTTATATTATGGTGGAAAAAGCCACGTTTAATTTCAGTTGCAGGCGCTATCGCGACCTGCCCGGCCAACAGGTATCCATAGCAAGTTACATATACAGGGTGACTCAAAATAATGTTCTAACACTTTGAATGAATGACCATAAAATGATTATTTATAAACATATAGACAAGTTTAATGACTTCAATTATAGAGGAGACATGTAATTAAAGACTCATGTTCGCAAATGTTCAAATTGATGACCGTCAGTGTCCAGACAAAGCTGATAACGCGAAGTAATGGATTCGTAAACGTTACGACAAAGTTCACTTGGAATTTCGTGATATTGTCTGTCAATTTCCAATTTCGTGTTGGAATGTAGGATTTCCAGCGGAGACGCTTCATGATGAAATCGACGCTATCTTTTGAGATGCGTGTCTCTCGAGCCGTTTGTCGTAGTGATTTCAGTGGGGATCGAGTGAGGGCTTCCTGCACCTGTTCTTATTTGCTAGGACTGGTGGGTGTCCGTGGTCGTCCAGAACGTTTCTTGTTGACGTTGTGAACGGTTCCATCTGCTTCAAATTTATCTCTGAAGCGAGCAATGGTCCCGTGCGTTGGTGGTGGTTTATCGAACTCCTGACACTGACGGTCATCAATTTGAACATTTGCGAACATGAGTCTTTAATTACATGTCTCTTCTATAATTGAAGCTCTTAAACTTGTCTCTATGTTCATAAATGATCATTTTATAGTCATTCAAAGTGTTAGTACATTTTTGAGACACCCTGTATTCACCCTTAACCGGCTTCGGAGGCTTAGTCGGTAGCATGCTGAACAGCTACGCCCAAGATCGCGGATTCAAACCCAGCCGAAGTCATCGGATTATTAAGAGCGTTAAAATCCTTCAATATGCCTTCCTTCGGAGAGGAAGTAAAGCCGGCGGTCCCTTCTCATACAGGATCATTATCTATGTGCGCGCCAGTTAACACGGAAAGCTCAGCCGGCGGTGACTGGCGCAGATCGCGGGCTCCCGTACCCGGTTCAGCCGGTGGTAGCGCGCACTTTCAAACTTTTTCTAAATATTGTGTAGGCCTACTTACAGTGCTCATAGGCGATTCTGAAAATGTCCTCCCTCTCTTGTAACACACACCTGACATCTTCTGATTATTTATTTGTTTACCATATGGCTTTTAGTGCCGGGAGTGTCCGAGGACATGTTCGGCTCGCCAGAGGCTGTAGCTGCTCTGTTCAATTTCAAGTAGTTCCAACTTTCGCTACCAGATGTCAATGATACCTAGTGGTGAACGTTGGAACTTTGATAGAGCGTTACAACGAAATCTAACCTAGAAATTAAGCTCCACACAAGTTTAGTCTGTGGAAGGATCTCTTACATGCCATAAATCTATGACGTGGGACCGCCGGCTTTACTTCCCGTCCAAAGAAATGCATACTGAAGGATTTTAACGCTCTTAAAAATCCGACGACTTCGGCTGGATTTGAACCCGCTATCTTGGGCATAGCAGTTCACCATGGTAATAACTACGCCACCGATGGAAGAATGTCTGTCAACTCTTTTATTATTTACGGAGCCTGTTTCCTTGAATCGTTTAGCGAGCCTCCTAATTGTACTGGCATTAGGCACAGGTCTTCCTGAACTCGATTCGAAATTTTCGTCTGGTTTCAGAACAACATTTTCTGCTTTTCATATACGAATTATGGATATAACCACGTCCGCGCAATGTGAATTGGTGTGTAGGCACAGTAATCACAATACTCACTAAACGTGCAACACTAACGTCTAAGCATTGCAGATACACGTCCATATGATTGACAAGACACGTGTGAACTAACGATATGAGTCAGCGGAACGCGCCACCACCGGCTGAACCGCGTAGACGCACCCGTGATCTGCGCCACTCACAGCCGGCTTAGCTTGATGTGTTTATCGGTAGATTTATGTAAAAGAACCTACCACTACAATTGGTAGTGTTTAGCCAAATTTGTAGGTTATGCCTCCTTATATTATTCTGCTAAGGTCCCATTCCAGTTTTGTACCGAAAATAAGGTCCCATTAACACCAACCTACAGGTTCAGCATAACGCACTCACTTACTCTTTAAATGCCTCACAATTAAAACATGTATATTTATAATGAAATAATGCAACACGGTAACCATGGTAAGATAAGACGCAATGCAATTCCAATTATTACATTACTGTGAAAGTTACCAGACGGTGCTTGCCACGGTGGGTGAGTGGTTATAGTGTCGGACTACCAACCCCAAGATTGCAGGTTCGCCCCTGGCCATGGTAAGTGATTTTTGAAGGCGACAAAAATCACGATACTCATGTCATACGTTGTTGGCATGTTAAAGAAGCCATTTGAATTCAGTAGGCCGTGTTCAATGGCAAAATTAATCTCGGGATTTTCCGCCAACACAAAGTTCCTCCATTCTCTACTTGAAAGCGCTGTAGTGTCAAGGAGTTTAGATATCTAACCTCCTTGACTTTCATAGCGTTCAAAGGAACGACGAAATTCGACATACAAGCTACCCTCTGGGTGTCAAATAACAAAGCTTGCACCAGGCACCCGAGGACATACGATATTATTATTACCAGACGGTTATAAGGTTATCACTGAACCAAATTCATTAATACATACAGTATAAGGCACTTAAGGGGGTCAAGGGGCACTCTAGAATTTTTTCACGCAATTTTCACGTGTGAGTGTGGTACGAAATGTCTTTTTCACCCGACTATAAAGGGTCTCCAAAAACCACATTTAAAGGCCCTTAAATTAACAGTGTCTGTGATATTCCCAGAAAACTAACTTCGCTCTGATGTACCTATGAAGGAATGACCACTGCACCAGAAGCTGAATTGATAAAGTCTGATTATTCATACCAAGGATAAATCAGTCATAAAATTCATGATTGAGATTTTGCTAAGTGTACTCTTTACAACTAGAATATTCGCGGGCGAAGCCGCGACGGGTAATGCTAGTTTTCAGAAACGCTCTATCAAGTTCCAACGTTCGCCGCTAGGTTTTAGTGACAGTGGAACTACTTCAAATTGAACTTGCTGGGAGCCCATGGGCGTTCATCAAAACTACCCAGCTATGGCCATTGGCTGCGATTCATATATAATATATGCCTCCTTGACTGATGGATTTTCAGTGTCGCTTCCGAGTGTATTTCCTAAGGTTAGAACAATAAAACTGTTTCAAGTGTAAGCTACTCACACAAGTAGGCTACATTTTTACCCGCACGAAGGACAAGTGGGTGACCAGCCAGTTTAAATTATAAATTAAAGATTTTAATAATTAAGGGGCGTATTTTTATTTCAATAATTGGACGTGGTTGGTTGGTTGGTTCCTTAGTTTAGAGGCTGCGATAACACGGTCATGTAGCCCCTTGTACTTTGGGTGTGTGTAGAATCTGTCTGATAACCGGTGTTAATTGTGATGACTGTATTAGTGTGTGTTATCTGCTTTTAATTGACGTAAGGACTGCAGACGAAAATTTCAATTGGTTCCTACTTACGCTACCAAATGCTACCGTCCACGACACCTAGCTGCGAACTTGGCGACTACTAGATGCCATCGCAACCAGCTCCTGGTGACGAACAATGCATCTTAAGAGCATTAATCTAACCTAACCTTCAAATTTTGCTTCACAAAAGTTTAGTTAGTGGAAGGTTCTTGTGAATGCCATAAATCTATGACATGGGACCGCCGGCTTAAGTTCCCCTCCGAAGGAAGGCATACTGAGGGATTTTTAACGCTCTTAAAATATCCGACGACTTTGGTCGGGTTTGAACCGGTGACCTTGGGCATAGAAGCTCAGCATTGCTACCAACTACGAACGATAGAATCACCAAGAAGATCTTCAATTTGATTAATGGCTACAAGACCGGCAGCTGGAGGTTTAATGAAGCAAAACAAGACTTGAATAACGCTGGGATCTTAGACTGTGATAGTCCCCATCACCCTAAGTTGCCCCCCCCCCCCCCCCAGGGGCTCACATCTACTGGGACGTGGGTTGGCGACCATGGGACCCCAGCTGAGTCCGACATTGCTTCCACTTACTTGTGCCGGGCTCCTCTCCGTCTTCTTTCCTGTCGACCTCTGTTGATCAACTCTTGTTCTCTTCCGACCCCGATAGTAATAGGGTATCCGAGGCCTAGGGAGTATTTCACTTTCCTGCCTTAATTGGCCCTTGTCTCATCTTTCCTGATACCCTCCTTCTGCGAGGGGTCAGTCTTCTTTTTCCTTTCCAGTTATTTCCTGCCATCTTCTCAACGCCCTCAACGAGGCAGAGTGTGTGTAGCCCCACCACTTCTGGTGCACCCTGGATAGTGCTACACCCTCAAGGATTCGCAGTATCTCCTGCCTTCTGCTCAAGGCCCTCAAGGAGGCAGGGTGTGTGTAGCCCCACCACTTCTGGTGCACCCTGGGTAGTGCTACACCCTCAAGGATTCGCAGTATCTCCTGCCTTCTGCTGAAGGCCCTCAAGGAGGCAGGGTGTGTGTAGCCCCACCACTTCTGGTGCACCCTGGGTAGTGCTACACCCTCAGGGGCTCACAGTATCTCCTGCCTTCTGCTCAAGGCCCACAAGGAGGCAGGGTGTATGTAGTCCCACCACTTCTGGTGCACCCTGGATATTGCTACACCCTCAGGGGCTCACAGTATCTCCTGTCTTCTGCTCAAGGCCCTCAAGGAGGCAGGGTGTATGTAGCCCCACCACTTCTGGTGCACTCTGGATAGTGCTACACCCTCAGGGGCTCACAGTATCTCCTGCCTTCTGTTCAAGGCCCTCAAGGAGGCAGGGTGTGTGTAGCCCCACCACTTCTGGTGCACCCTGGATAGTGCTACACCCTCAGGGGCTCACAGTATCTCCTGCCTTCTGTTCAAGGCCCTCAAGGAGGCAGGGTGTATGTAGCCCCACCACTTCTGGTGCACCCTGGATATTGCTACACCCTCAGGGGCTCACGGCTGGTGAGTTCGGGAGTTGTAGACCCTGATGGATTCCTGAGCTGGGTCCGGTTTTCCCCCTTTTAGCCAATACATGTGGGGTACTCTCCTTTTTCACTTTCCTATCTGCCTTTCATGGCTATCCTTCTTTCCGAGTCCCTCAATCCACATACTTCGAGGGTTGAGGGCATTTCTTTTCCTCTTGTCCTTTTTTGTGCCTTATTCTCCTTTTGTTTTCCATTTCTCCTTCTAGTATATAAGTTAGTAGTTAGTTTTAGTTATAGTTTACATTTCATTATCATCTTCACGATCAGCGAAACCATTGGGGGCCGATAACCTAGATGTTAGGCCCCTTATCTTCATCATGATTGAGACCCGACCACCCCTCACACAGGAGAGGAAGGACTGACGAGATATCGCAGATGCACTAGTCATAAGCGCTCCTGTGTGGGCTTTAATCACTAATAAGAATAATAATAATTGCAGAAGGTTTATGACAGGCACAGTTAGCTGCATGTTCCTCCTTAAAGCCACGACAGCCTCCTTCCCAAACCACACCACTCTACTACCGTAAGTACTGTTGTTTCTTTTGCTTAGAACATACTCAACTGAGAGATTACATGAATACTCTTGAGGTGTAATGATTGCGATGTTCTTAATTGGAGCAAATATAATGTTATTGATAAAACCGGTGCGGGGAAAGCACTTGTTTCATCTGACTCAACGAGAAATAGCAATCGCAGACTCCTGGGCTTTGCATTTTAAATAAAAGATATTCTGCCCAATAAAATATCTTGAAAAGATACGGTAAAACATATAAAAATTTTACCGTAATTAAAGAATTTAAGACAAATATAAAAATATTAAAAATTATAATATAAATATCGGTAGCGATAAAATTACAATAAATAATATTCAAAAAAATAAATAAAAAATAGTATATTCTTTTAAATATTCAAAACTTGAAAGCAATTCAAAATACAAAACAAACCATGTAAAATACAAAATAAAAATATTATACAATTAAAAATCAATTAAAATTTAAAAAATTAAAAATTAATGCTTTTTTTACAAATTAAAAATATAAAAATATAATAATTAAATTAAATAATACAAAAACAATTCAAATTAAAAATTAACATACATAAAAAGTTATTAAATTTAAAAAATTACAGATTTTAAAAATTTAAAAAATAGAAATTAAATTAAATTTAAAAAATCAAACTAAAAATTAACATACAAAAAATGAAATAAATTTAAAAACATAAATTTAAAAATTAAAAAATATATAAAATTGATTAATATTTTAAAAGAATACATTTTTAAATAAATAAAAATTAAGAAAATTAAATTAAAAATTACAATAATATAATCGTTTTTTTAAGATCGGCAAAAATCCCTCAGTATACCTTCCTCAGGGGGGGGGGAAGTAAATGATGATGATTGTTGTTTTAAGGGGCCTAACATCGAGGTTATCGGCCCCTAATGGTCTGGGGGATAGCGAAAATGACTATGTAATGGAAACATAACGAAACCCAAGGTAGGCTAAATGTAACTTAGACTGTCAGTCCTTTCCCTTTAACTTGCCTTTTGTGAGTGCTTTCAAAGTGGAATTTAGATGGAAAAATGGAGTTTGGATTCAAAATATTTACAAAATGCAAGTTAGATTCGTAATACCCACAAAATACAATGTGGATTTAAAAGACCTACAAAATGCAATGTAGATTGACCATATTTACAAAATGCAATTATTGAGGTTGAAAATACTTACAAAATGCGATTGAAATTCAAAATACTCACAAAATGCAATTTAGATTCATATTGCCACCCATTATTGAAAATACTTGCAAAGAGTGATTGAGGTTGAAAATACTTACAAAATGCAATTCAAATTCGAAACATTCACAAAATGCAAAATGCAAGTGAGATCGAAAATGCTCACAAAATGCAATTTAGATTGAAATACTCTCAAAAGGTAAATTTAGATGGAAAAAGACTTAGAAAATGGAATTTAGAGTGAAAATACGCAAAAAAATGGAATTTAGGTTCAAAATACTTACAAAATGCAATTTATAATGAGAACACTTTACAAAATGCAATTTAGGTTGAAAATACTTACAAAATGCAATTGAAATTCAAAATACCCATGAAAAGCAATTTAGATTGAAAATGCTGGCAAAATGCAATTGGGGTTGAAAATACTTACAAAACAAAATGTAATTGGAAGGGAAAAGACGTACAAAATGTATAAGAAAAAGTAGGCAGAACACTCGAAGAAGGAGGGATCAAGAAAGATGAGAGAAGGCCCAAATAAGGCGGGAAAGGAAGAGACTCCCTAGGCCTCGGATACCCTAATACCGTCGGTGTCGGAAGAGAACAAGAGTTGACCTAGGGAGGATGACAGGAATGATAACAGAGATGAGCCCGCCACAAGCAAGTGGAAGCAAGTGGGGTCCCGTGGTCGCCAACCCACGTCCCACTAGATATGAGCCTCTGGGTGGGGAGTAAAGCCGGCGGTCCCACTAACTACACTTGTGTGTCGGTTAGATTATTTGATAACTCTATATTAGTTCGAACGTTCGCCGACTGGTGCTGACTGTGTTGGCATCTAGTAAACAAATCCGCAGCTAGGTGTCGTGGACGGTAGCATTTGGTAGCAAAAGTAGAAACAACTTAAAAAATTGATCGTCTTCAATTCCTACCAGAATCACAGATAACACACACTAACACAGGCATCATAATTAACACCGGTTATCAGACAGATTCTACACTCACCCAAAGTACACGGGGCTACATGACCCTAAACCAGGGCTGGCATGCGAAATTAAATTCATGGCTGTGGGGACGAAAATAATTTAATTTCGCCGTAAGCGCGATATTCGGGAGCGAAATGATAATGATTGTCGGCGCGTAATTAAATCAAAGCGAAACTTAATTCGAAGCGAAATTAATTTCGTTCCAGACTTTTAATTTCGCTCCCGGCGCGAAATTAATTTAGTTCCAGACTTATAATTTCGCTCCCGGCGCGAAATTAATTTCGTTCCACACTTTTAATTTCGCTCCCAGCGCGAAATTTATTTCGTTCCACACTTTTAATTTCGCTCCAGGCGCGATATTAATTTCGTTCCAGACTTATAATTTCGCTCCCGGCGCGAAATTAATTTCGTTCCACACTTTTAATTTCGCTTCAGGCGCGATATTAATTTCGTTCCAGACTTATAATTTCGCTCCCGGCGCGAAATTTATTTAGTTCCAGACTTACAATTTCGCTCCCGGCGCGAAATAAAATTCGTTACAGACTTTTAATTTCGCTCCCGAGGAGAAATAAAATTCCCAAACGGCATTAAGTTTCGCTCTCCGATGTGTATTTAAAATGCATGAAACATTTAATTTCGTTGTTGAAATTAAAATACAGTATATTCGTTTCGAGAGTTAAATAATGTTCTGTACGATCTTCAAAGTCCTGACGTCTGTCTGTTAGGTAGTCAGCCCGAAGACTGGTTGGATCCTCAAAAAGTACCGCCGGTAGGTTATGTGGGTAGATACCCACAAAAACTCAAGGCAGCGCTATAGTGAGGCGTACTAGACAAGATGGGGGGTGAAGTAGTTTGCCATTGCTTTCCTCACTGAGTCAGAACAGCAGTACTAACCCTATGAGTAGAACCCTTCACAGCATCCACAGGCACTGACTGCCCCGAATTTCATTACTAAGCACCACCCATACCTCTGTAGCTTCCATATAATCACAGCCATGTGTAAGACTGAGACATCGGTGAAAAGCCACATTTTACTCTAGCCCGTGTCAACAGTCAAATGCAAATGAGTCGTCAAGTTACAAAACTCGTTTAATCAACTTGTGAATAAGGATAATTTTCATGAGAAACGTTTCTCTGGACTTTGCCTCACGTATCTTTTGTGTTTGTTGTTTTCTACTTTTGGTTGGTGTTTTTGTGTTTGCTTTGTGCTTTTGCTTTTGAATTTGACTTATTGCTTTTCTTTCTTGGTTTTGTGTTTGTGCTCTGCTTTTGCTTTTATGAATTTTGCTTTATGTTATTTGTTTTTTGTTTTCTGCTTTTGCTTTTGTTTTTGAATTTTGCTTTTTGCTTTTTGCTTCGTCTTTTTGTTTTTGTTTTGTGTTTGTTTTCTGCTTTTGCTTTTATGAATTTTGCTTTTTGCTTTATGTTTCTTATTTTCTGATTTTGCTTTTTTTTGTTCTGCTTTTGCTTTCTGCTTCGTCTTTTTTGTTTTGGTTTTGTGTTTGTTTTCTGCTTTTGCTGTTTTTGAATTTTGCTTTTTGGTTCGTGTTTCTTTTTTATTCTGCTTTTGCTTTTGTGTTTGAATTTAGCATTTTACTTCGTGTTTTGTGTTTTTGGTTTTGCATTTGTTTTCTGGGAAATCAAAATAAAACAAAATCAACAAAACAAAATAAAAACAAAAACAAAATAAAACAAATAAAACAAGACAATTTAAAACAAAATAAAACAAAATAAAGTAAAACAAAAAATAAACAAAACAAAATAAAGCAAAATAAAATAAAATGAGGTAAAATAAATAAAATAATTAAATAAATAATTTTACGACATGATCCTTATTCACAAGTGGATTAAACGATTTTTGCAACTGGACGACTCAAATGTAGTGCACGGGGTCGTTGGAATGAGGGAGATGGCTACCTGGGAGGCTTGTCGTAGTATAGTATCTATGTGTGCAGTATATGCGTCGACCGTCGTCTGGTTATCCAGTGGGAGATGGTCCGCACGGAGGTGATTGTTGACGTAGGCGCGGTATTCCTGCCAGTTTGCTGTGCAGAAATTCTGGACCATCCTGGGAGGTGGTAGTGGGGGAAGAGGGAAGTTGAGTAAAACGGGGGCATGATCACCTCCTTTGAGTGGCAGGACAGACACGTCAAACAGATGGAGGAGGGAGTTATGAACAATGACTGCGTCGGGGTGGTATTGGAGGAAGGACGGGTAGATTCTGGGAGAGGGACGAGGGTGGCGTCGATGTGACGTAGGTAGATGTCTAGGCTATGAAGTTCTAGGGCCGAACGGGAATGAAGGTTGAGGTCGGCCATTAGAATTAAATGGGGGAAGACTTCAGACACGTGGGTAATGCAGTCTTTGGGGATGGGGTGGTAGGGACGAATGTAGATGGTGGCTAGGTGTAGGACGCGGGAACAAATAAGGCTTTCGGGGAAGAAAAGAAACAGATTTCATTTCAGAAACAAAATGAAATGTTCCATGCATTTTAATTTCAGGCCGGAGGGGGGGACTAAATGCCGGGAACGAAATTGATGGTCGTTAACAAATTTTATTTCGCGCCAGGAGCGAAATTAAAAGTCTGTAATGAATTTAATTTCGCGCCAGGAGCGAAATTAAAAGTCTGTAACGAATTTCATTTCGCGCCGGGAGCTAAATTAAAAGTCCGTAATGAATTTAATTCCGCGCCAGGAGCGAAATTAAAAGTCTGTAACAAATTTCATTTAGCGCCGGGAGCTAAATTAAAAGTCCGTAATGAATTTAATTCCGTGCCAGGAGCGAAATTAAAAGTTTGTAACGAATTTCATTTCGCGCCGGGAGCTAAATTAAAAGTCCGTAATGAATATAATTTCGCGCCAGGAGCGAAATTAAAAGTCTGTAACAAATAACATTTCGCGCCAGGAGCGAAATGTTATTCCATTGAACAATTTCATTTCGCGGCGCTAAATTAAATTGATAATGCATTTCGTTTCGCATGCCAGCCCTGCCCTAAACTGAGGAACCAACCCAAAATAAAATAATTATACAAACAACCAAATAAATATATTCTTTCTTTTGTTTGGTATTTGTTTTTATGGTAAGGGTTTTATTTTTGGTACATTGTTTTCAGTTTTTTTTGTTGTTTGAGTCTTTAGTCTTTTGACTGGTTTGATGCAGCTCTCCATGCCTCCCTGTCCTGAGCTAATCGTTTCAACTCTACATACCTACCACACCCTACATCCGAAGCAATCTGTTTAACATATTCTAACCTTGGTCTACCCCTACAGTTCTTACCCTCGACCCTTCCTTCCACAACTAAGCTTGCTATTCCTGGGTGTCTTAGTATGTGTCCTACCAACCTATCTCTTCTCTTCATTAGCAGTCGCCAGAAACATCTCTCCTCTCCCACTCGTCTTAATACCTCTTCGTTTCTAACCCTATCTACCCTTCTGATCTTCATCATTCTCCTGTAACACCACATTTCAAACGCTTCAATTCTCCTCTTTTCTGCTGCACAAATAGTCCAAGTTTCACTTCCATAGAGCGCCTTGCTCCAGACGAAGGCTTTCAAAAATGACTTCCTAATACCTAAATCTATATTCGATGTCAACAGATTCCTTTTTTGTAGAAATGCTTTCCTTGCCTGAGCCAACCTACTTTTACATCCTTTTTGCTCCGTCCATCACTGGTTATTTTGCTTCCTAAGTAACAGAAGTGATTCAGGGGTGAGCATGGAGTAATATTGTATGGGGATCCCAGAAGGAAAACCTACGATATGCCTCAGAGCACAGATTTATTGAAAGTTAATAAGGTACTTTAAAGTGCATTAAATTCTTGATTTTTCATTTTATACTTCTCTATTCTTTCAGAAAATATATTCGTCAAAGAGCCTGTGCCAATGTTGTTTACTAGAATATGACAAATAAGAATGTAGCAGTGACCTGCTGCTAGTAGAATCCAGAGTACACGAGGTAGTGGAGTTCGAACATCCGGTTGTCTCCATCTCTTTATCTGCCTTGCTAATAAACCATGGCCACATCCTTCCGAATACATTGAACTCTCAATCGATCATGGAGGCTTGACCTCAGTATTTCTTCTGGGGAAGCCAGATTCCTTTATTATTATTTACATAATTCCAAACGTATCCTAGGCTGTCGTTCGTGTCACATTAAATACGTTAGTAACAATGTAACCTGACCATTTGTCCCCCATCAATACAAACATGGTGTTATATAGTCCGCATCACCTTAAATAAGTTACTAACAATGTAACCTTGCCATTTGTCCCCCATCACTACAAACATAGTGTTATATAGTCCGCATCACCGTAACCTTATGGAATATTTGTGACGCGGACTATATAATCACCATGTTTGTAGTGATGGGGTACAAATGGCAAGGTTACATTGTTACTAACTTATTTAAAGTGACGTGGACTATATAATCACCATGTTTGTAGTGATGGGGGACAAATGGTAAGGTTACATTGTTAGTAACTTATTTAAAGTGACGCGGACTATATAACATCATGTTTGTAGTGATGGGGGACAAATGGTAAGGTTACATTTTTAGTAACTTATTTAAAGTGACGCGGACTATATAATCACCATGTTTGTAGTGATGGGGGACAAATGGTAAGGTTACATTGTTAGTAACTTATTTAAAGTGACGCGGACTATATAACATCATGTTTGTAGTGATGGGGGACAAATGGTAAGGTTACATTGTTAGTAACTTATTTAAAGTGACGCGGACTATATAATCACCATGTTTGTAGTGATGGGGGACAAATGGTAAGGTTACATTGTTAGTAACATATTTAAGAAGACGCGGACTATTTAACACCATGTTTGTAGTGATGGGGGACAAATGGTAAGGTTACACTGTTAGTAATTTATTTAAGGTGACGCGGACTATATAACACCATGTTTGTAGTGATGGGGGACAAATGGTAAGGTTACATTGTTAGTAACTTATTTAAAGTGACGTGGACTATATAGCCTAACACCATGTTTGTAGTGATGGGGGACAAATGGTAAGGTTACACTGTTAGTAACTTATTTAAGGTGACGCGGACTATATAACACCATGTTTGTAGTGATGGGGGACAAATGGTAAGGTTACACTGTTAGTAACTTATTTAAGGTGACGCGGACTATATAACACCATGTTTGTAGTGATGGGGGACAAATGGTAAGGTTACACTGTTAGTAAATTATTTAAGGTGACGCGGACTATATAACAACATGTAAGTAGTGATGGGGGACAAATGGTAAGGTTACATTGTTAGTAACATATTTAAGATGACGTGGACTATTTAACACCATGTTTGTAGTGATGGGGGACAAATGGTAAGGTTACACTGTTAGTAACGTATTTAAGGTGACGTGGACTATATAGCCTAACACCATGTTTGTAGTGATGGGGGACAAATGGTAAGGTTACATTGTTAGTAACTTATTTAAGGTGACGCGGACTATATAACACCATGTTTGTAGTGATGGGGGACAAATGGTAAGGTTACATTGTTAGTAACTTATTTAAGATGACGCGGACTATATAACACCATGTTTGTAGTGATGGGGGACAAATGGTAAGGTTACACTGTTAGTAACTTATTTAAGGTGACGCGGACTATATAACACCATGTTTGTAGTGATGGGGGACAAATGGTAAGGTTACATTGTTAGTAACATATTTAAGATGACGCGGACTATTTAACACCATGTTTGTAGTGATGGGGGACAAATGGTAAGGTTACATTATTAGTAACTTATTTAAGGTGACGTGGACTATATAGCCTAACACCATGTTTGTAGTGATGGGGGACAAATGGTAAGGTTACATTGTTAGTAACTTATTTAAGGTGACGCGGACTATATAACACCATGTTTGTAGTGATGGGGGACAAATGGTAAGGTTACATTGTTAGTAACTTATTTAAGATGACGCGGACTATATAACACCATGTTTGTAGTGATGGGCGACAAATGGTAAGGTTACATTGTTAGTAACTTATTTAAGATGACGCGGACTATACAACACCATGCTTGTAGTGATGGGAGACAAATGGTAAGGTTACATTATTAGTAACTTATTTTAGATGACGCGGACTATACAACACAATGTTTGTAGTGATGGGGGACAAATGGTAAGGTTACATTGTTAGTAACTTATTTAAGATGACGCGGACTATATAACACCATGTTTGTAGTGATGGGAGAAGAATGGTAAAGTTGCATTATTAGTAACTAATTTAAGATGACGCGGACTATACAACACCATGTTTGTAGTGATGGGAGACAATTGGTAAGGTTACATTGTTAGTAACTTATTTAAAGTGACGCGGACTATATAACACCATGTTTGTAGTGATGGGGGACGAATGGTAAGGTTACATTGTTAGTAACTTATTTAAGATGACGCGGACTATACAACACCATGTTTGTAGTGATGGGAGACAAATGGTAAGGTTACATTATTAGTAACTTATTTAAGATGACGCGGACTATACAACACCATGTTTGTAGTGATGGGGGACAAATGGTAAGGTTACACTGTTAGTAACTTATTTAAGGTGACGCGGACTATATAACACCATGTTTGTAGTGTTGGGGGACAAATGGTAAGGTTACACTGTTAGTAACTTAATTAAGG
This sequence comes from Meconema thalassinum, assembly GCA_946902985.2. Classification (NCBI taxonomy): domain Eukaryota; kingdom Metazoa; phylum Arthropoda; class Insecta; order Orthoptera; family Tettigoniidae; genus Meconema; species Meconema thalassinum. Next base: position 344,854,075 of record OX336395.1, read on the forward strand.
TGACGCGGACTATATAACACCATGTTTGTAGTGATGGGGGACAAATGGTAAGGTTACATTGTTAGTAACATATTTAAGATGACGCGGACTATTTAACACCATGTTTGGAGTGATAGGGGACAAATGGTAAGGTTACACTGTTAGTAACTTATTTAAGGTGACGCGGACTATATAACAACATGTTTGTAGTGATGGGGGACGAATGGTAAGGTTACATTGTTAGTAACATATTTAAGGTGACGCGGACTATATAACACCATGTTTGTAGTGATGGGGGACAAATGGTAAGGTTACATTGTTGGTAACTTATTTAAGATGACGCGGACTATATAACACCATGTTTGTAGTGATGGGCGACAAATGGTAAGGTTACATTGTTAGTAACTTGTTTAAGATGACGCGAACTATACAACACCATGTTTGTAGTGATGGGAGACAAATGGTAAGGTTACATTATAAGTAACTTATTTAAGATGACGCGGACTATAGAACACCATGTTTGTAGTGATGGGGGACAAATGGTAAGGTTACATTGTTAGTAACTTATTTAAGATGACGCGGACTATATAACACGATGTTTGTAGTGATGGGAGACAAATGGTAAGGTTACATTATTAGTAACTTATTTAAGATGACGCGGACTATACAACACCATGTTTGTAGTGATGGGAGACAAATGGTAAGGTTACATTGTTAGTAACTTATTTAAAGTGACGCGGACTATATAACACCATGTTTGTAGTGATGGGGGACAAATGGTAAGGTTACATTGTTAGTAACTTATTTAAGATGACGCGGACTATACAACACCATGTTTGTAGTGATGGGAAACAAATGGTAAGGTTACATTGTTAGTAACTTATTTAAAGTGACGCAGACTATATAACACGATGTTTGTAGTGATGGGGGACAAATGGTAAGGTTACATGGTTAGTGATTTATTTAGGGTGACCCGGAATATATACCGGTCCTGGATCTAGACCATGAATTGTTATTTATATTCTTCTTTATTATGTGCTCGGCACATCCCAGTCATCAGCTACGTGTGCTTGGTTGTGTATTGTATTTATGTGATAACCCGTGTTTCTGCCATGGCTAAGGCATTGTGTGAACTATAATTATCAGATAAGACCCATTAGATCGGAGGGGCCGAGGGTAAATCCTCAGACAACATGGCCACTGTCAGAGCTGAGAATCGAACCTTCGACTTCCGGACTTGTTACAGCTCACAAAGGCACTTGTGTCACGCGAAATAACACAATATTATAAGGGTCTTTGTTGGAGACATTGAAGACCCTATCCATGTTTTAAAATCCATATTTTAGACACGTTATCGATAGCTCGAATCTTGTGCAAATGACCTAAATCGATCTCTAGGACTGATCGCCCGGTCCACGATACACGCAGTGTGATCACGCGACACACGCATACACCACAGCGTAGCAGTAGTGACTATTTCATGTTTGACAGAAATTGCTCTCTCCGACAAGTGACGTAGCGGTCTGGAGAGTAACGAAGTAATGATGAGGATAATTGTTGTTTTAAGGGGCCAAACATCGAGGTTATCGGCCCTTAATTGTCTGGGTGATAGCGAAAATGACAATGAAATGGAAACCAGAAGGACAATTAAGTGAGACTGAAAATACAAAATGGATCTCAGATTGAAACAACTCACAAAATGTAGTTAAGGTTTAAAGTACGTAAAAATGCAATGTGGAGTCGAAATACTTAAAAAATGCAAATGAGATTGAAAATAGGCCTACGTACAAAATGCAACTGAGGTTCAAAATACTCGCAAAATGCAATTTAGATCAAAAAGACTCACAAAATGCAACTTAAATTGAAAATACCTACAAAATGTAGCGTAGAATCAAAAAATTCGCTTGAGATGATTTGGAAACACGGCGAGCCAATTAACAAAAACAGTGCGGGAATATTAAAGAGAAAAGGAAATATAATGAAAAGAGAGAGAAAGCTGATCCCTAGAAGAAGGAGGGTATCAGAAAATGACGAGAGAAGGGCCAATTAAGGCTGGAAAGGAAGAGACTCCCTAGACCTCGGATACCGTCTGGGTCGGAAGAGAACAAGAGTTGACCAAGAGAGATCAAAGGAAAGAAGACGGAGGGGAGCCCGGCACAAGTAAGTGGAAGCAATGCCGGACTCAGCTGAGGTCCCGTGGTCGCCAACACACATCCCACCAGATGTGGGCGCCTGGGGGTACGAAGTAATGAAATTGCTCGTTAGTTTTTTCAAGATGACACTCAATCTTATATTAGCCGATGACGAGGTGGCTGCTGATCGCCTCATCCGCTTCATAACTTAGGGCCAACAATGAAAATTCCCAACTGTTCTTTTTTATATTTCAGATTTTTTTGTTTTCTGTATATTTTTGTTTATTGTTATAATTATTAGTTTAATTGTACAACAAGAAATGCATTTCTCGAAATGCTAAGATCTGTCACTACAGAACTGCTGTCAGACCACAGTTTCTGTATGCCACAGAGACCCTCTTGATGAACAGAAAAGGCTCCATGGATGACCTGGAGAAAGCCGAAAGGCGTATCATCAGGAAGATTAATGCCCCGAGATTGCTCCCAGATGGAACCTACCGTTTGAAATCTAATTCTGACCTGTATCGACAGTTAGAATCAGACAATACCAGTATGCGACGTAGGAGGCTAAAGTTCTACGGGCACCTACAACGAATGAACAGCAACAGGCTTACCAAGAAGATCTTCTCCTTGGTTAAAAGCTACAAGACTGGAAGCCTGTGGCTTAATGAAGGACTAAAGGACTTGGATTCGGCTGGAATTGCTGACCTTGATGTAGAAGATCGTTCTAAATTTTGTGCTAAGGTAGAATCTTGGACCCCACCACCTAGAGTCCCTAAATGTCGGAAGCCCCTTTCGTAGGAGAGATATTGGGAACAGAAAAGAGCATCGAAGAAGAACTAGTCATAAGCGCTCCGTAGTGGGCTTAAATCAATAATAATATTTAATTTAATTTTTTGTTGTATTTTTTTTTCATATGTCAGAACATATGATCAGACAATCAATGATGATGAGTCTTCTCATGAATAAATCCACCGTTGTGGACAAACAACAACAAAGATCTGCACAAAGTCACCATTCGGGATCGGTGGGGTGTCACGTAGAAGACCTAGGCGAGTCGGAGCGCCTGAAAGCCCAACAGACAATCGACAGACAGTGGACAAACCCAACAACGTAAGAAGAGACTTAAGTTCAACAAATCAGGAAAATGTTCCTATTTTGCAACATTAAACATTAATTCACTAAGTAAGGTGGGCAAGCTGAAACATTTAACTGATGTGATGGATCAACATAGGATTTTAATAATGGATTTACAAGAACCCAGGACCCAATTGAATCAGAAGGTTATCGTCTCTACAAAGGACCTCCAGGACAAAGAGTAATGAAGGATGTCCCCCAATTTGGTGTAGGTTTTCTTGTTCATAGTAGCATAATAGACTCAATCGAAGATTTTTCTTCAAACTCTTCGAGGATGGCACTTCAAACAGTTAAAGTAGGGAATAAAACTTAGGCTATACTTTAATAAATGTCCATGCACCAATAAATGACAAAAACAGTAAAGGAGTTGAAAACTTTTGGGAAGAACTTGATCAAATATTATCGAAGATCCCTGATGGACATATAAAAATCTTACTTGGAGATTTCAATGCTAAACTAGGCAGAGAAAAGAAGTATCGTACAGTTGTAGGAAAATGGCCAGCTCAAAAATTAACGAACAAAAATGGCCAAAGATGAATTGAATTTTGTGCAGATCATGGACTCATTTTGGAAACCAATAGATTTATGAGGCGACCACATAAACTTATGACCTGGAAATGCCCTAACGTAAAATTGGGAGAGTTTCAAATTGATCATGTTGCTATGGATAAAGATTATCATAAAGAAATGTATAATGTCGGAGTCCTCCGTGGGGTAGATATTGACTCGGATCATTACATCTCAAAAATAACAAGAAGTTCCGTTAAGAACTATACAGCCTACTTTTCAAGCCAATGATTATTCTACAGAATATGAACCTATCTAGAATAATGACGAAATTAAGTTGCTAATATCGAAATTTCCAATTAGTTCGAAATACTGTATACCTGGCATAATGTATCCTAATAGAGCACTACAGTTGTCAGCCCTGATGACTGAATATATTCTGAGTTCCGTCTCTTACGGTACTAAATACAAAATTTGGTTGAAGTCCACTGGATGGCATGGACGTTACATGCAGTTAAACATTGGATCTAACAGCGCGCGTAAAATCATGTTGGCAACAATGTCATGCATGTATTGGTCAGAAATAATCTGAAATAATATGATTTATTGTTGTGCCAATTCTGAATGAAATCCATTAGTTAGTATAGAAGTTACATGCATTTTAAAATTGGACCTATCAGCAGGCTTAGAATCATGTTGGCAGCACTGACGTATATTAGTTACTCCAAATTCGTCTAGAATGCCAGGTACTATACGTGTGCAAAGTTTAGAGCTATTGGCTTGCATACTTTCTGATATATTGCTATTAGGGTAACAAAAATAGGGACAGCACATATTAACAGTTGGCAGCCCTGGTTGCTCCTTAGAATACGCATAGTCATATCTGTTATGGTACACATAGCACATACGAAATTTGATTGAAATCCAAATGATAGTATGGAAGTTACATGTATTTAAAGCTGGACCTGTCAGCAGGCTTAGAATCATGTTGGTAGCCCTGACGTATATAAGTTACTCCAAATTAATATAGAATGTCAGGTACTATCTGTGTGCATAGTTTAAAGCTGTCGGCTTGTATACTTTCTGATATATTGGTATTTGGATAAAATAAATTAGGAGCATTTATTAACAGTTGGCAGCCCTGGTAGGTCTTAAGAATACGCTCAGTCATATCTGGTTATGTACACATACAACATACGAAATTTGGTTGGATTCCGCTTGATAGTGTAGAAGTTATATGCAATTAAAAATTGGACCTATCAGGAGGCTTATAATCATTTTGGCAACACTGCCATGTTTGGCCTCCTGGAAATTAAACTGAAATATTATGATCTGTAAGTGTGCCAATTTTGAAATAGCTCCCGTTCATACTTTCCAAGATATCCAACATGGAGCTCAAATTTCAATTGCGATTTTTTAGCAGTTGGTAGCACTGACATCATTTTCAAATATGGCCGTGAGATATTCAGGTATAGATCTTTACTCCTACCAAATTTTGTTTCGATTGCTGCAGCCGTTTAGGAGTTGATAGGGGGGGGGACACACACACAGCCAGACAGACAGACAGAAGGACAGACAGACAGACAGACAGACAGACAGACACACATTTGCCCGATCTCATAAGTCTACTTTTTTCTCATTTTTGCAAAATGTGAAAAGTAGGCTAAAAATCAAGTTAACACCAAAAAGGAAACACAAACGTAATCGTCTCAAAATAAGGAGAAATTATGATCCCAGTTACTTAATAAATATTAAAATATATTTGGAGAGATCCAAAACACTTTTAAATGACAAATTAGAGACAATGGTCAACAAACTTAAAACCATAGCTGAAGAAATCGCTCCAATTAACAGGAGAAAGAAACATGCGTGGTGGAACGGGGAATGTGACAAAGCAATTCAAACAAGTAGGAGTCCACGCAGCACGATCTGCTTTGGATGAGAAGGTGCGGCAAGATAGCGGCGAGTAAGAGGGGTTATAATCTCAAACAACAACTTCGTTGGCAGCAAGGCCTGCGGAATTGCATTTCGGACCTTCGACCCGATTGCGAGGAAATGTAGGAAAATTATAAAATGTTATTCTAGGCAATGCTGACACCATCACATGGTTCTGAAAGCCGGACGTCCTCGGAAGTGGAAAATATCTTACTGCTGTAAATACATGATTCAACTTATTGAAAAGGTTAAAACGAGTTATTATAGATAATTTTCCGTAGAATTGAATTAGACCATCAGTTGAATTTTTACCAGTTATTATGTACATTTGGGCCCCATTTTTTTTTTTCAAAAACCAAAACATTTAATAACATCAAAACGGTGAGAGATATCAAAATATGATAAGGGGTAGAAAAGTTGCAAATCACTGAGATCTTACACCTGTAGATTTAATTTTTTCGGTAGGATCGACGCTTTCCGAGATATAACGATTCGAAAAATAGAATGAAATTCACGGCCCCAAAAAAGGAAAATGGTGAGAGATATCAAAAAACTCATAAGAGTTAAAAAAGTTGCTAATCACTGAGGTCCTATATCTGTAGATTTTACTTTGTTCGATACGGCCAACCGTTTCCCAAATATAACGGTTCAAAAAAAAAGGAAGAAATTCAGGGCCGCAGAAAATCAAAACGGTGGGAGATATCAAAAACTTTTAAGGGTTGAAAAAGTTGCTAATCACTGAGATCTTACACCTGTAGAATTAACTTTGTTAGATACGACCAACCGTTTCCCAGATATAACGGTTCGAAAAAAAAGGAGACATTCAGGGCCCCAGAAAAGGAAAACGGTGAGAGATATCAAAAAATCGTTTTGAGTAAAATAGTTGCATACCGCGGAGATCTTACACCTGTACTTTTAAAGTTTTTCGATACGACAAGCCGTTTCCGATATATATCGATTCCAAAAAAAATGTTTGAAATTCAGGCCCCCCGAAAAAGATCCGGCCCTGCACCGTTTTTAACCCCCGACAACAGGTTTCCTCACAGGGTCCAACTCTTTCACCGCTCCAAATTCCAGCTCGATATCCTGAATATTGCGAACTGTACTTCGCTAATCACAAAAATGTGACGCACAATGGACATTTTCAGGGCCCAAAAAACACGGTGAGAGATATCAAAAAATCGTTTTGAGTAAAAACGTTGCATACCGCAGAGATCTTACACCTGTTCATTTTAACGTTTTTCTATACGACCAACCGTTTCCGATATATATCGATTCCAAAAAAAGTTTGAAATTCAGGGCCCCCCAAAAAGATCCGGCCCGGCACCGTTTTTAACGCCCGACAATTGGCTTCCTCACAGGGTCCAACTCTTTCACCGCTCCAAATTCCAGCTCGATATCCTGAATATTGCGAACTGTACTTCGCTAAACACAAAAATGTGACGCACAATGGACATTTTCAGGGCCCCCAAAAAAGAAAACGGTGAGAGATATCAAAAAATCGTTTTGAGTAAAAAAGTTGCATACCGCGGAGATCTTACACCTGTACTTTTAAAGTTTTTCGATACGACCAGCCGTTTCCGATATATATCGATTCCAAAAAAAGTTTGAAATTCAGGCCCCCCGAAAAAGATCCGGCCCTGCACCGTTTTTAACCCCCGACAACAGGTTTCCTCACAGGGTCCAACTCTTTCACCGCTCCAAATTCCAGCTCGATATCCTGAATATTGCGAATTGTACTTCGCTAATCACAAAAATGTGACACACAATGGACATTTTCAGGGCCCAAAAAAAACGGTGAGAGCTATCAAAAAATCGTTTTGAGTAAAAAAAAAGTTGCATACCGCAGAGATCTTACACCTGTACATTTAACATTTTTCGATACGACCAACCGTTTCCGAAATATATCGATTCCAAAAAAAAGTTTGAAATTCAGGGCCCCCAAAAAGATCCGGCCCTGCACCGCTTTTAACACCCGACTGTAGGTTTTCTCACAGGGTCTAACTCTTTCACCACTCCAAATTTCAGCTCGATATCTGGAAAATTGCGACCTGTACTTCGCTAAACCCAAAAATGCCACGCACAATGGACATCTTCAGGGCCCCAAATAAAGAAAACGGTGAGAGATATCAAAAAATCGTTATGAATAAAAAAGTTGCATACCGCGGAGATCTTACACCTGTACATTTAAAGTTTCTTGATTCGACCAACCGTTTCCGAGATATATCGATTCAAAAAAAATAGTATGAAATTCAAGGCCCCAAAAAAGGGTCCGGCCCTGCACCGATTTTAACGCCCGACAATAGGGTTCCTCACAGGCCCTAACTCTTTCACCGTACCAAATTTCAGCTTGATATCTTGAAAATTGCGACCTGTACTTTGCAAAACTCAAAAATGTCACGCACAATGGACATTTTCAGGGCCCCAAAAGAGAAAACGGTAAGAGATATCAAAAAATCTTTTTGAGTAAAAATGTTGCATACCGCGGAGTTCTTACACCTGTACATTTAACGTTTTTCGATACGACCAGCCGTTTCCGAGATATATCGATTCAAAAAAGTAGGATCAAATTCAGGGCCCCAAAAAGGGGTCCGGCCCTGCACCGATTTTAACGCCCAACAATAGGGTTCCTCACAGGCCCTAACTCTTTCACCGTACCAAATTTCAGCTCGATATCTAGAAAATTGCGACCTGTACTTTGCTAAACGCAAAAACGTCACATACATACATACATACATACATACATACATACATACAGACTTTTCGAACATACCACGGCTATATGAAAGCCTATAGGATCTAGATCCGGCTTTCATAACAAGACACAAAGCATGGTTAAATGATCAACAGAGGAAATCAGAAAAATCTCGAGAAGAACTAATTAACGCCAGAAGACAAACAGCTAAAGAAATTAGGAGAATTAAAAGAAATTATCAAATGAAATGCTTAGAACTATAGAGGAAACATTCAATCAGCATAAAACAAGAGACTATTACAAAACATTCAAGCAATATCAATCTAAGTTACCCCTTCCACACTTATGTTAAGAAATAAAAATGGAAAAATGGCACACAAAAATCAAGATAATGCTAACATCCTCGCAGAATACTTTAAAGAGTTACTCAATTGTGAAGATCCCGTGAACATCTAGAATTTAACCGTAACCCAAAAAATAAAACTCCATTATAAAAGATTATACCGCCAGTTTACAATGAAGTGAAAACAGCAATTAATGCACTTAAATACTACAAAGCAGCAGGAGAGAATCAAATAGTAGCAGAAACAAGAGTTTAGTGCTTTTCAACACTGAAAATATGGCTTCAAACACCACAATAGTAGCAGAAATATGGAAGAATGTTAATGATCAGACTATTCAAAACTACATAAATATATCATTGATATTTGGAACACGGAGAAGCTTCCCGAGGAATGGAATACAGCGATAATTCCCCCGCTGCATAAGAAAGGTGATCGCTCCGATCCGAATAATTATCGGGGGATATCCTTGCTCGATATTACATGCAAGATTTTATCTAAGATTATATACACAAGAATCCAAGAACAACTTGGAGAATATCAGGGAGGATTTCGACCAGGTAGAGGCTGTCCGGATCAAATCATTAGTCCAAAATGGATAATGAAGCACCAAAGAGTTCGAAATAAGGGTCCAGTCATCACGTTTGTAGATTTTAAGAAAGCATACGACAGTATTCATCGTGAATTATTACTCAAAAGCGTTAAAGAATTTGGCTTATACCAAAAACTCGTTAACCTCATTAGTATGACTTTTAAAAATACGAAGGCAAAAGTTAAATTTAGGGGTGAATTATCAGAATCATTCACTATAAGAACTGGACTCGGACAAGGAGACGGACTTTCACCATTGTTGTTTAATTGTGCATTGGAGAAGGTTATGCGTGAATGGAACAAGAAATGTCAACCCACTATCAAGATCGGTAGAAATATTAAACTCAACTGTCTTGATTTTGCGGATGATTTAGCATTACTTGCAAATACAATAGAAGAGGCTACATTTCAAACTGCGCAACTAGAAATTATACCAAAACAAGAAGTTCCGTGACGAACTAAAGAGCCTACTTTTCTTAAAATTTAAGATCCATGCCAATGATTAATCTATATGAATCTATCTAGAATAATGACGAAATTAAGTTGCTAATATCGAAATTTCTAATTAGTTCGAAATACTGTATACCTGGCATAATGTAGCCTAATAGAGGACTACAGTTGGCAGCCCTGGTAACTGAATATATTCTTAGTTCCATCTCTTAAGGTACAGAATACTAAATTTGGTTGAAGTCCAATGAATAGCATGGACGTTACATGCAGTTAAACATTGGATCTAACAGCACGCGTAAAATCATGTTGGCAACAATGTCATGCATGTAATTGTCAGAAATAATCTGTAATAATATGATCTACTGTTGTACCAATTTTGAATGAAATCCATTAGTTAGTATAGAAGTTACATGCATTTTATAATTGGACCTCTCAGCAGGCTTAGAATCATGTTGGCAGCACTAGCGTAGGCCTATATTAGTTACTCCAAATTAATCTAGAATGCCAGGTACTATACGTGTGCAAAGTTTAGAGCTATTGGCTTGCATACTTCCTGATATATTGTTATTAGGGTAACAAAAATAGAGACAGTATTTATTAACAGTTAGCAGCCCTGGGTACTCTTAAGAATCGGCATATTCATATATGTTATGGTACACATAGCACACACGAAATTGGGTTGAAATCCAAATGATAGTATGGAAGTTACATGTATTTAAAGTTGGACCTCTCAACAGGCTTGGAATCATGTTGGTAGCACTGACGTATATAAGTTACTACAAATTAATATAGAATGTCAGGTACTATATGTGTGCATAGTTTAAAGCTGTCGGCTTGCATACTTTCTGATATATTGGTATTTGGATAAATGAAATTAAGAGCATTTATTAACAGTTGGCAGCCCTGGAGGGTCTTAAGAATACGCTTAGTCATATCTGGTTATGTACACATACAACATACGAAATTTGGTTGAATTCCAATTGATAGTGTAGAAGTTATATGCATTTAAAAATTGGACCTATCAGCAGGCTTATAATCATTTTGGCAACACTGCCATGTATGGCCTCCTGGAAATTAAACTGCAATATTACTATCTATAAGTGTGCCAATTTTGGAATAGCTACCATTCATACCTTCCAAGATATCCAACATGGAGCTCAAATTTCAATTGCGATTTTTTAGCAGTTGGTAGCACTGACATCATTTTCAAATATGGCCGTGAGATATTCAGGTATAGATCTTTACTCCTACCAAATTTTGTTTCGATTGCTCCAGCCGTTTAGGAGTTGATAGAGGGGGACACACACACAGCCAGCCAGACAGACAGAAGGACAGACAGACAGACACACACACATTTGCTCGATCTCATAAGTCTACTTTTTCCTCATTTTTGCAAAATGTGAAAATTAGGCTAAAAAATGGGATTACAAATTTCATTTGAAAAAACAGGAATGATGCCAACTTTTAAAGTTGATCTACCGTCGTTCAACTGAACAATAATAAAGAGATTAAAATTGTTCAGAAATTCAAATACCTTGGGGAAATAATAACATGGAACACAAATGAAAAAGAAGCAATAGAATACAGAACAACTAAATTTAAACAAGCACAAAGACTTACCTGGCCAACCTATAAAAAGAAATCTCTTTCGATAAACACTATAATTCCATAGTTAACCCAGAGGCAACTTATGCTAGTGAAACTTTATTCAAATTGAATGTAAAATCTACAACAGATAAATTACAGAAAACTGACAGAAGAATTATTAGAACAATAATTATTAACAAAAAACACCAAGTTGGTGGACAGTGGAGATTGTTGCCTAACAAAATCGTGAATCAATAATAACTACAATGCGTAAAAGAAGAATTTCCTTTTTCTGTCACATATCAAGACTGCCAGAAACCAGGATATTGAAACAACATTTTGAAAAATAAAATCAAAAATAATTGGTTCAAAGAAGTTCAGGATGATTTGGAAGAATTGGGTATAACTTGGCAACAAATCAAAGACAGAGAAGAGAAGAGGATTTTGAAGAACAAAAGCATAAGTCTCAAACTAATAACAGTTGAACGGAAGCAATATAGCCTACTATATCGGGCACACAAAGGGCTTCCAGGTCGGAGAGGCTGAGAAAGTTCTGGGAGGAGAAAAAGAAGAAATTTACTCAAATGTATTGCTCCAATGTGGGCGTAAAAGAAGTAAATAATAATTTAGGCGTTCACCTCTAAAATTTCTAATTTAATCTAAAATTGTATAATTTTTTCTGTGCTTATTGGGGGAGATGTCTTCGCTGTTTCGTCTCTTAAAACACGAACCAACCTGCCAACATAGCCTACATGAAACGGGCAGAGTGAACAGTGGTGAATAACCTTTAAACAAGGCAGGCCCAAGCCATTTACTATTTGTTAGCCTACTTTTCACATTTTGCAAAAATTAGAAAAAAGTAGACTTATGAGATCTATCCGGGCAAATGTATGTCTGTCCTTCTGTCTGTCTGACTGTGAGTGTGCCCCCCTATCAACTCCTAAACGGCTGCAGCAATCGAATCCAAATTTGGTATGAGTAAAGATCTATACCTGAATATCTCAATGCCGTATTTGAAAATTATGTCAGTGCTACCAACTGCTAAAAAAACGCAATTGAAATTTGAGCTCCATGTTGGATATCTTGGAACGTATGTATGGGAGCTATTCCAAAATTGCCACATATAGGCTATAGATAATAATATTTCAGTTTAATTTCTAGGAGGCCATGCATGGCAGTGTTGCCAAAATGATTCTAAGGCTGCTGATAGATCCAATTTTTAAATGCATATAAATTCTACGCTATTGGATTTCAACAAAATTTCGTATGTACTAGGTGTGCATAAACAGATATGACCGAGCGTATTCTTAAAAGCCCCCAAGGCTGCCAACTGTTAATAAATGCTCTCTCTCTATTTTCTTATCCAAATACAAATATATCAGAAAGTATGCAAGCCGACAGTTTTAAACTATGCACACGTATAGTACCTGACATTCTAGATTAACTTGGAGTAACTTATGTACGTCAGTGCTACCAACATGATTCTAAGCCTGCTGATAGGACCAATTTTAAATACATGTAACATATTTACTATCAATTGGATTTCAACCAAATTTCGTATGTGTTATGTGTACCATAACAGATATGACTATGCTTATTCTTAAGAGCAACCAGGGCTGCCAACTGTTAATAAATGATGTCTCAAATGTGACCTGAGACCTTATGGCATATTGCATATCCATCTAGTCTCACTATTTTTACCCTAATATTAATATATCAGAAAGTATGTAAGCCAACAGCTTTAAAATTTGCACACGTATAGTACCTGACATTCTAGATTAATTTGGTGAAACTTATGTACGTCAGTGCTGCCAACATGACTCTAAACCTGCTAATAGTTCCAATTTTAAAATGCATGTAACTTCTATACTAACAAATGGATTTCGTCCAAAATTGACACAACAAGAGATCATAATATTTCAGATTATTTCTGACCAACACATGCAAGACATTGTTGCCAACATGATTTTATGCGCGCTGACAGATCCAATATCTAACTGCATGTAACGTCCATGCTTTCATTGGAATGCAACCAAATTTTGTATTCTGTACCTTAAGAGATGGAAGTAACAATATATTCAGTCACCAGGGCTGCCAACTCTAGTGCTCTATTAGGCTACATTATGCCAGGTATATTTCGAACTAATTAGAAATTTCGATATTATCAAATTAATTTCGTCATTATTCCAGATAGGTCTATATAGATTGGCATGAATCTTTCATTTTAAGAAAAGTAGGCTCTTTAGTTCTTGTTTGTTTTTCATTTAGGGCTCGCGACTACACCAGGGTACTATCTGATAGCCGGGATTATTGTAGTGTCCGGCCTGGTTTGTGCATCTCCCTGCATCGCTCAGTCTTGCTGTATGGAAGTGGGAGCTGGGACAACCAGATGGGAGCAATGGCAGGAAGGTAGATTTTCTACACCTCGAGTCGATTTTTAGCCTATTTTCATTTATGAAAAATATAGGCTTATGAGATCACCTTTTGTCCGTGTGTCTGTGTGTGTGTGTGTGTGTGTGTGTGTGTCCCCTAATAAAATCTAAACGTCTGGAGCGATTTCAATGAAACTTGGTAAGTTCATAGCACTATTCAGGACGACCCCGACCGAGCCCTTTAAATTTTGTTACGTCTCACCAATCCAACATGGTGACTGTGCGAAATATTTCACCAGCATTCAATATCTCCGAAACTATTCCCGATATCACCCTGGAATTTTGTACGGTGATAAAGGGAACTACTAGAATTTCAGCTAAGTGATCATAGAAAACCTGGTGACTACAAAACCAACATGGCGGCCATGCGAAGTTGCGACTTTTAAATAGACGTTTCTCGCAATTTAACCAACCAAACGCAATGAAACTTGGTACAGTATATGTTTATACACATTGTAATGCACCGACATCTAACTTCGTTCAATTGCTTACATAACCTCAAGATGGCGGCTGTGGGAAATATTTCACCGGCATTCTATATCTCTGAAACTAATACCGGTATCACCCTGAAATTTTGTACGGAGATAAAGGGCACTACTGGAAGTTCATCATAAGATTTTCAAAAACCGGTTAACTACAAAACGAACATGGCGGCCAAGCGAATATGAGAGTTTTAATTAGAATTTTCTAGCTATTTAATGATCCAAACGCAATGAAACTTGGTACAGCAAATGTTTATACACATTGTAATGCACTGGTATCTAATTTAGTTCAGTTGTTTACATAATCTCAATATGGCGGCTGTGCGAATTTTAAAATTAAGTTTTTATTTCTTGTGTAGCAATCATGCGATCGAAGTGAAAGTTTTTATAATGAACCTACGCAATAATTGTCATTTAATGGTACATAACTCTAAGATGTTGATGGTGGCAATTAACATAAATACGATATATGAAAATAGGCTGTTTAGTTCTTCACGGAACTACTTGTTTCCCCATGCTACCGACCATCCTGAGAGATATTCCTTTTCTTTCTTAACGTACTGTATTTCCCTCGTTCGCTCAGGGTCCGTTGTTCGCCACTTCTTCCTGTCAAGGGCATCTTCAGGTTTGAGGCCGCAAACCAGTAGGTTTCTTTGGGCGCCCACAGGGTCCATGCCGTCCTGGACCGTTCTCATCACTTGTAGTGGCATGCCCATGCGCTTCACTTAATTTGTCTTTAATTGTTACAATTCCCATTTGCTTCCTTACGTGTTCATTTCTTGTAATATCCATGGACCATCGCAGCATTTTCATTTCCATACCACGGAGAGAATACACTTTACTCCAATTAAAGCGCCTTCGGTGGCGTAGTTGGTAGCATGCTGAGCTTCTATGCCCAAAATCGCGGGTTCAAACCCCGCCGAAGTCGTCGGGTTTCTTAAGAACGTTAAAAAACCCTCAGTATGTTTCCTTGGGAGGGGAAGTAAGGCCGGCGGTCCCATGTCATAGATGTATGGCATGTTAAAGAACCTTCCTCTAATTACACCTGTGTGAAGCTAAATTATATATTGGTTAAACATTTGACTAACGTTCTTAGGCTCGTACGTTCGTCGTCAAGAGCCGTGCGGGGCATCTGGTAACTAAGTTCAGAACTAGTTGGTCGTTGAGGGTTGTGTTTGGCGGCAAAACTAGGAACTACTTGAAAATTGAATTAAAACAGAAACACACACTAATACAGACATCAGAATTAACACCGGTTATCAGACAGATTCTACACACACCCAAAGTACACGGGGCTACATGACCGCGTTGTCGCAGCCCCTAAACTGAGGAACCAACCAACCTACTCCAATTAAGTTCCTCCTACCTTCTATCCTACTTTCGTGTGTTTCTTCCTTACCACATCTAGTGGGACGTGGGTTGGCAACCACGGGGCCCCAGCTGAGTCCGGCATTGCTTCCACTTACTTGTGCCGGGCTCCTCTGCATCTTCTTTCCTGTCGACCTCACTTGGTCAACTCTTGTTCTCTTCCGACCCCGACGGTATTAGGGTATCCGAGTCCTAGGGAGTCTCTTCCTTTCCCGACTTAATTGGCCCTTGTCTCATCTTTCCTGATACCCTCCTTCTTCGAGGGGTCAGCCTTCTTTTTCTTTTCCTGTTATCTCCTGGATAGTGCTACACCCTCAGGGGTTGACAGTATCTCCTGCCTTCTGCTCAAGGTCCTCAAGGAGGCTGGGTGTGTGTAGCCCCACCACTTCTGGTGCACCCTGGATATTGCTACACCCTCAGAGGCTCACAGTATCTCCTGCCTTCTGCTCAAGGCCCTCAAGGAGGCCGGGTGTATGTAGTCCCATCACTTCTGGTGCACCGTCGATAGTGCTACACCCTCAGGGACTCACAGTATCTCCTGCCTTCTGCTCAAGGCCCTCAAGGAGGCAGGGTGTGTGTAGCCCCACCACTTCTGGTGCACCCTGGATAGTGCTACACCCTCAGGGGCTCACAGTATCTCCTGCCTTCTGCTCAAGGCCCTCAAGGAGGCAGGGTGTGTGTAGCCCCACCACTTCTGGTGCACCGTCGATAGTGCTACACCCTCAGGGACTCACAGTATCTCCTGCCTTCTGCTCAAGGCTCTCAAGGAGGCAGGGTGTGTGCAGCGCCACCACTTCTGGTGCACCCTGGATAGTGCTACACCCTCAGGGACTCACAGTATCCCCTGCCTTCTGCTCAAGGCTCTCAAGGAGGCAGGGTGTGTGCAGCGCCACCACTTCTGGTGCACCCTGGATAGTGCTACACCCTCAGGGACTCACAGTATCTCCTGCCTTCTGCTCAAGGTCCTCAAGGAGGCAGGGTGTGTGTAGCCCCACCATTTCTGGTGCACACTGGATAGTGCTACACCCTCAAGGAGGCAGGGTGTGTGTAGCCCCACCACTTCTGGTGCACCCTGGATATTGCTACACCCTCAGAGGCTCACAGTATCTCCTGCCTTCTGCTCAAGGCCCTCAAGGAGGCCGGGTGTATGTAGTCCCATCACTTCTGGTGCACCGTCGATAGTGCTACACCCTCAGGGACTCACAGTATCTCCTGCCTTCTGCTCAAGGCCCTCAAGGAGGCAGGGTGTGTGTAGCCCCACCACTTCTGGTGCACCCTGGATAGTGCTACACCCTCAGGGGCTCACAGTATCTCCTGCCTTCTGCTCAAGGCCCTCAAGGAGGCAGGGTGTATGTAGCCCCACCACTTCTGGTGCACCCTGGATATTGCTACACCCTCAGGGGCTCACGGCTGGTGAGTTCGGGAGTTGGCGACCCCGAGGGATTCCTGAGCTGGGTCCGGTTTTCCACCTTTTATCCATTACCTGTGGGGCGGACTTTCTCCTCTTTCTATTTCCTATCTGCCTTTTATGGCTCTTCTTCCTTCCAAGTCCCTCAATCCGCATTCTTCGAGGGTTGAAGGCATTTCCTTTCCTCCTGTCCTTTATTTGCCTTATTCTCCTTTTGTTTTCCATTTCTTCTTCTAGTATATAAGTTAGTAGTTAGTTTTAGTTATAGTTTACATTTCATTATCATCTTCACGATCACCCAAACCATTAGGGGCCGATAACCTAGATGTTAGGCACCTTAAAACGACAATTGTCATCATCATCATCTTTCTTTATTCCTTACAAACGAAGGAGTTTTTGAAATGCTGATCTTCATACCATAATCCCTACTTTTCTGTTCAAGTTCGAACATGTTGACTTGCAAGCTTTTGACCGAGTCTGTCATCAGCATAGGCCAGATTGATGTATGTAAATGTCTTATTATTCCCGTTTCCAACAGGGTCGGCGGTGAGATAGCAGAAACGACATTGGTGATGATAATAATTGTTGTTTTAAGGGGCCTAACATCGAGGTTATCGGCCCCTAATAGTCTGGGTGATAGTGAAAATGACAACGAAATGGAAACCAGAATGAAATACTGATAATACAAAATGGAACTCAGATTGAAACGACTCGCAAAATGTAGAGTGGAAATACTGTTTCGACCCGACCTTCTACCCTTCCTGGAGGTACGGACTTAAGCCGTCGACCACCCAGGGCTTCTTCAACGGGGTCCTTCACGCTTAGGGGGTTCGGTAACAAGGATCATGTAAGTATAAGAGATTCGTCACTTTTGGTTATAGAATTTCCGAGAGAGAACACCGCCTGAGGCTATGGATTGTACTGGCAACATAAAAAGTAAAACGCCATATGAATGTAGCCTTTATTACACGTAAATGAACAGTATGCTCTGCGATGAGTTATTGATTATTTATGAAAATAACACAAACATAACTGCGCCTTTCGCTAGCCGCTGAAATGTACGTCCAGATAGGAAAATAATACATTTTGATATATATCAATGTTGGCAATAGATTTGTCACGAAGGACACAGTTATGCCGTTCTAGAGCTTAATTCACCTCTAGGCTAATTAAACATTGCTCTTCTACTCTACAGAATTATTGGGATATTCGATGATTATAAAGTAAACTGTCCAAATCCACACCCTATATTGCCATAACCTCACTTTTTGCCTAGCATGCCGGCTGCCACCCACCCCTCCCCGTAGCCCTAAACCACAAATGTTATTGCAATGCAAAGGAGAATGGGTAAGAAAACAAACAAGAGATGAAATGCACACATTTATTCTCTATATAGTTTTATTCGAGAGTAGCCCATATTGCCCACTAGTTTTACACATGGTCAACACCAGGAAGATGAAAATTGCCGTATTGTTCTTACTATCATTATAATTCTTACATCCCGGGGCTTGGCAATTTTTTCCTCCCTTGCAGTGGCATGATTGACTCTCAATTCAATTCAAATAAACAATTTTCGAAGTGAAATGCCATGTCCTGTGGTTCGGATTCCACGTAAAAAGGAGGTCCCGTGGCTCATGATCTACAGATTAACGGTCACGTTAAACTACAAGCTTCCTTTTTTCAAATAAACAATCAAAATACTGAACAAATCAAAACAACCAACAACACCACGAGGAAAATCAATTAAAACAGACTATTCCCGCTTCCGCCAGTCGGTTTGATGTGAGCGTTCATGGGTGCCAACTACGGAACCTTAGTGCTAAAATTAATTCTTCATTGGTTAGCAGGACATCCAGTACAGGTCCTTACCCCGACCCACGCGCTCCCTATGAACTGTCATCCCCCTGTTCGGTAAGCTCAGGTAGCAGGATCGTTACCATGTCCTTACCGATCGTCTTACCAACGATCAACAGCCCACCACTTATACTCAAGGAGGGGCGAATGAAAGGAAGGAAGCTTGTAGTTTAACGTGACCGTTAATCTTGAGATCATGAGCCACGGGACCTCCTTTTAACGTGGAATCCGAACCACAGGACATGGCATTTCAGTTCGAAAATCTCACATGCTTTGACCGGGAATCGAACCCGGACCGCCTTGGTGAGAGGCATACAGCTAGACCGCTGAGTCACCACGCCCCTAGGGGCGAATGAGGGAGTTGTAGGAACACGGGGTTGTTCCCCAATAAAAGTATCTCTGCTGCACTGCCGTTTTATTCCTTCTAAATTCTTAAAGGAATCAACCATGCAGATGTGAGGCTCACAAGAATCAATTACACTAGATTAGAATAAACAGCGTCTGATCTCACCTGATCCCTCACTTGGCTCTTCTCAACGCTGTTCGCCTTCAGTCCCCTTTAGGTCAATGAGCGCCCGATGTCCCCGTCACTCCCGATCTCCCGATCGGCGGATAAGTCACCTTATCTCCAGGCTCAGTCTGGTCCCACACCCTCTGACCTGAGGCCGCCGCTTTTAATGCGTGCATTCCACTCAGCCCGTGGCGTTGCACCTCATGTGGTCATTTGAACCGAGGGTGAATGGGACATCACAATACTTACAAAATGCCCACCATACAAAATAGACTACAATTTAGATTGAAAATACTTGCAAAACGGGTTTTGGTTGAAAATACTTAGATAATGCAATTGAAATTCAAAACAGTCACAAAAGTGCCTCCACCTACATTCAAAGACTTGCTCAAAAGCAATTCAGATTGTCAATCCTTAAAAAATGGAATTGAGGTTGAAAACACTCGCAAAATGCAACTTGGATTCAAAATATCTACAAAATGTAGTGGAGTTTCAAAAAAAATCGAAAATGAGTAGAGGGGGTACGATTCCCCCTCAGCCATCCTCGAAGTGGTTTTCCGTGGTTTCCCACTTCGTCTTCGGGCAAATGCCGGGATGGTACCTTATTCAAGGCCACGGACGCCTCCTTCCCTCTTCCTTGCCTATCCATCCTAACCATCCCTTACCTTCCCTCATGAGGCCCATGTTCGCTTTGCAGATGAGACCGCCTGGGCCAGGTGCCAATCCCACCTCACCAGTTGTATCCCTTCCGATTCGATGTTCCCAGCTCTAGGACACTGCCCGTAGAGGCGGTAGTGGTGAGTTCCCTCGCTGAGTCCGTGGGTTCCACCAACCTGAAGGGTAGAAAAAAAAATTGGTGAGGGATACAGAAAGTTACGTTTTGCTATCCTTGTTGATATAAAACAGCGTGATTCACTATCATACCCGTGGATTACAACTTCAATTCTATTTCTATGTTTAATACTGTGTTATGTATACAATTGGTAATGTTAAAGACCCTTGCCTCGGCGTTATATTAGGCTACACACATCCATTCGCACGTAGCACAGTGCTCCAGGCAAAGGCAAGCCATTCCAGTCTGTGAATATGTCCATACAGTAACTTTTCAATCGTCTTTTCCTAATAGTGTCTGCTATTTTCTCGGAATGTTGGCATAACTCGTGAGACATCCTTGTCATGCACACCGGGCCAAAGATTTTCCTATGGATTTTCCTTTCTCGTTATTGTCACATTGTTCCACTTTTGATGGTTGTTTCATGATGTTTCTCAACTTATCATTTCATTATGGTTGGAACATCAATGTCCAAGTATTTCACACATCCTATATTTATTTATTAATTCTTTATTGTGACCTTTCATTTATTTAAATTAATGATATCCATAAAGGATGTCCATTTTGGTTTTGTTAAGATAGTTCATGCTGACGAAGTTATCATTGATAACATGTACGTGTTAATTTAATTATTAAACTACTTTCGAGTGTTTGACAAGGCGACTTGTATACACTGCAGAAAATGGAAATTGCAACACCATGAAGGCATTGGTCGTATGTGTTGATTTTCCAGATATGGAACGATGCCATGTAGGTATGTAAACGATCAAAGTTTCAGACCCATTGGATTGTTGCTACAGGTCTCCCCACGTGATTGGTCGCGGAGGAATCAACTCCAGTATACGGACTCTGGTGTAGCGTAGTTGACTTGCAGTCTATGCAGTGAAGTGTTCCTCGTCAAACATGCCTCGACGACAGAGAAGAGCACGCTATCAACAACTGTCGCCGTTTGAGAGGGCTCGGATAATTGGGCTGTGTGAGGCTGGATTATCGCTAAGGACTATCGCTGCACGTGTTGGCCGACAGGCATCTATGGTACAACGTGTATGGCAGCAGTGGTCAAATGAAGGTACCCACACTCGTAGACCTGGCACAGGCCCAGCGCGACAGACAACTGTGAGAGAGGATCGCCGCATCATTCGGATGGCCCGGATGGAACCCCATGCAACAGCATCGCAAATTCGAGCAGCTGTGGCACCCCACGTTACACAACAAACAGTTGGTAATCGCCTGCGTGTAGCTGGCTTACGATCCTGTGTCCCTGCAGAAGGTGTTCCATTGACCCCACAACAGCGACGTGTAAGGCTAGCCTGGTGTCGAGAACGATCATGTGGGTCGACAAATGGCATAGGGTCGTCTTTAGTGATGAATCGCGCTTCTGTCTTGCCCGCAGTGATCGCCGGAATCGTGTGCGCCGACGTACCGGGGAGAGGGGCCTCCCAGACCTTATTGTCGAGAGGCACACAGGGCCAACACCAAGCATTATGGTCTGGGGAGCTATTGGCTTGAATGTGAAATCACAATTAGTACTTGTTGAGGGCACTATGACTGCTCGACAGTACGTTGATAGGGTACTCAATCCAGTGGTTGTCCCTATGATGGCGAACATTGCTAATGGGATGTTTCAGCAGGACAATGCCCGGGTTCACACTGCACGAATCTCCATAGAAGCTCTCCAAGACATCACAACCTCTGAATGGCCCGCCAGATCCCCGGACCTCAGTCCTATTGAGCATGTGTGGGACATGATGGGTCGACAACTGGCCAACCGTCCTCAGCCACCCACAACTCTGGAACAACTGACCCGTGCAGTGCAGCAAGCATGGGCCACAATTCCTCATGAAGCGATCCAGGGCCTTATTGACTCCATGCCTCGCTGAATTCATCAATGTATTGCAGCTCGTGGTGGGCACATCCTGTATTGATTGTTGTCCAAACTTGAGGTCAGAGGCACCTGAAAGTGTAATCATCGAATCACAACCGAACACTCGTCCTGCATGTTCAATTGCAGCAAAGTAGCACCACTCCTTCTGGGTGTTGCAATTTCCATTTTCTTCAGTGTATGTTCATAAACAAATCAATCAAGTGTGTGAGATGGAATTCTGGCCGCGCGAGTTCTATTGCTGTGTCATGCCTTTGGGTGTTCTCCTCTGGTATCCGGTTGTAACATATCGCACAACTTCCCGGACTGCGGAATTATAGATTAGATTTCTTCCGTCAATAAGGCTACTTATCTAACGACAGGCTTGGGTGACAGGAGACCGCCCTAGATTATTTGGGAATGCGATAAGAACGGATTATAAAATGCTATGAAGTGGCTTTCACAGTCCAGAATATTAAACATCTTGTAATAATTTTGGGTTTATTATCAATCCTCCCCCCATGGGCCCACATCTAGTGGTCAGTCAACACTGATAATATTTAATACCATCTCATAATGGTTAAAGTCTATGCATTTTATTTCGTTTACTAGCAGTAGTGCCCGGCTTCGCCCGGTGGATGATAATGAATACCACTACAGAACTGGAGCGCTCAAGGATAAGGATCGGAAAGCACCAACGCTTATTGCAGCTGATAACCTCAACACCATCGCCCTTATACAGAGGTATACTATTGTCATGATGATAACTGTTTTAAGGGGCCTAAGAGATTACTCCCCGTGACTGCAATTTATAAGCAGCTCGCAATTCTGCACCAGAACACTGGTAGGGGCGATGTGATGCAGCCCGCATTGCCATGCAACAGTAGACTTCGGTATTATTGAAGCTGTTCTGGAGCGCTTGTTCTTCCGACTTACTGAACAAAAATCAATCTCTAAGCTTACCTGAGAGGTGTAGCCTAATGCTACATAACCTAAGCTATTCCTCTTGAATCAGGCTATCATATACAAAAAGAATGTTTGGAATCCGACTGGTAGTTCCAGAGATTAGCGCATTTAAACACACAATCATACAAACTCTTCAGCTTTATTATATTAGTATAGATTATTATGAAATGGAAAACTGATATGTTTTATAGAGATTTGTTGGATACTTCTGTATATAGCATATTTTATAACTAATCATCTAACATTTCACAAATTTTACAGGAGAGGCAAAACATTGTTCCAGAGCTTACCTAAGATACAGTGGCCGAACATTTAGTGTGGTCATCGCAAATAACTAATGACCACTGTCAAGCTGTAGAGACAGGTTAAATGTGAAAATGAAATATGTAGGTGATTAGTTTTGTAATGGTATGTGCTAGTTGATCAGTTTTGAAACAGCAGTATGAACAATACCTATGAATACTGAAATAATGTTTATGTCCGACGATGTCGAAATGTAAATATTATATGTCAGAAGACTGTATCATAATGAGGGTCATTATAACACTATTTTCATTATGAAACAGTTTCTCCACCAATCAGAGCTCAAGAAACAGTTGTGTGACCAATTAGGTGAGGATAGCATCGCACCTGCGCTGACTTCCACGGCCTTCCATTTTTAATTTCAGTAGTGGAGTAATCGAGGAGGCCATGGTCAAATACAAGGTATTCTTTGCGTCCCATGCGCTCTGTTCAGTACATAAAACTGGCGAAATCTCGACAGATATTTATGAATATTTATATTCGAACATAAAATAGTTATAATAATTATCGTTGAACATAAACAGTCGTATGCAACTCGCCTATGAAAATGAAAATCCACAGCCTGCTTCCAGTCGACCGACCGGGTCAGGAATGGAATGAGTGAAGCCCCCATCTAGCGGCGAGGATATGAACTGTGCCGACTGCCGAAGCCTGTCGCACTCCCTTTGGGGCAATGATTAAATGAATGACAAATTAAATGAAAGTGGAGAATGTTGCTGGAATGAAATATTGACAGGGAAAACCGGAGCACCCGGAGAAAAACCTGTCTGCCTCCGCTTTGTCCAGCACAAATCTCACTTGGAGTGACCGGGATTTGAACCACGGACCCAGCCACGGAGGCTACTGCAACTCGCCTATAATGGCAATAATTAAGACACGAGTACATTATGCAACGAGCCTATTACACTCACCGGCATACAAAGAGAAACACTACGAATATCAGACAAAACTCAACATTTGACCGTTTCATATCTGGTATAAATTGAATGCTGTGTCTTTGCAGGGGTATGGAAATGTGCCGTGATTTGAGAAGTTCCAGCACAGCAATTGATAAACATTGTTGATCGTGACAATCACAACACCAATGTTACAGGTTCCCGCCTTTGGACAACAATAACCACCAACGGCTCTCTTAAGCAGTGGCGGACCCAGAGGGGGGCACCAGGGGCAAGTGCCCTCCCCGAAAACCCAGTTGTTTGCTACATTGATATTGCCGATAAAAATGATTGTTTCTCCAAACTGCACTGCTAGTAAAATCCCTGCTCTATTGCCTGCATTCATGTAGCCTATGTGGTCAATGTTTGTTATCATTAGGGCCCGGATTCATATGCACTAAAAACTACAAAAATATGCACGAAAATATGCACTAAAAATAAAACAAAATACACTTACCAAACGTATTATTTAATTTTAACTCAGCTTTACATTGATACACATGTTTCATTTCTTGCAAAATGTTGCATGACAGTAGGTTATCAATAGTTTTTAAATGTTTTCAGGGGTCAATGACTTTCTGTTGTCGTACAGAATTAATTTATATGCTGAAAATGATCGTTCTACGTCGACGGACGTAACTGGGCAATACTTGTACACTGGCACTGACTGCTCTGAAAATTCTTCTGGTAAAGACTGCCTGGTTCCACTTAAGTAGTTGCTTATGGATTGAATCTTCTTCAGTCCTGGGCTTGAGTCCAACACCACACTGAGTTTCCTTTTCACTTTTTCTCCAGTTTCACCAGGGACACCATTTAAAGAACTAATGGTGTTTTGAATTATCTGAAGGGATTTGTGTAGGGGTGCACCACGAGTTTCTAGGCCCTTAATCGCCTTCGAAAGTGACAAATAATGCACATGGATGAAACTGATATCAGTTTCAGATTCAAATGCGCACTTTGCTTCACGAACACACGCAGTATGACTATCGTCAATACTTGTAACTACATCTTTCACTTGATTAAAGTACTCCTGGTAGAACGATACTGCGGATAACAAAGTTCCCCATCTTGTGAGAACAGGTTCCGGCGGAACAGAAACCTGAGGCAGGAGAGTTTTGTACAACTGTACACGAGCCGGTGCTTTTAGGAACAGTTCCTTTCTACTTGAAATGACTTTGTTGACAGATGAAAAGAGCGTACGTATCTCTTCTGCAATACGGTGCAATCCATGGGCCAAACATGTGACATGGATGCGATTTGGAAAAAAATACTCCAAGAGACTGACCAGCTTTCAACATATACTAAGCTGCATCTGTGACTAAAAGGCGCACTTTGTAACACTCACTTTCCGATTCACTAGACCACAGAAGTCGCAGGGAATCGTTAACAAATCTTGCAACTGTAGCGTGGTTGGTTTTTTCTAGCACTTTGCACGAAAGTAAATGAGGTTTGCCGGGTTCTTCTGGACATAATTTACCCACTAAGAAGTTCGCACGTATCGACCACACGAATCTGTTGTTTCATCTACCGATATCCATGTACAGTTCCCTTCTATGTCAGACCGTATCGAATCCACGACAGAAGCGTGCAGGGAAAGTAAATAGTTCTTCCTAAGGGTAGATTCATCTGGTATCCTTTGATTAGCACAAAACTTTTCAAGAAACGAGCGTAAATGTGAATTATTCAATTTATGCAGTGGAATGTTGCTGCATACAACAGCTTCACAGAGATCAGCAGAAAATGTACCTACTTCACACCGTGTTTTAATGTCAGTTAAAAGTAGCTGTTGCGTATTCTTACTCTGTTCTTTTGATCTAAGATGTGAAGTTGTTTTCGAATGCTGATCAAGTTGATTTTTTTTTATCGCATTTTACACTCTTCTCGCACACTTGATAGTACACTACATCACCGTCACTTGTATAGTCACTATTGCCTGGTATCCACTGTTTTATTAAAAATGACCTAGAGCTATTATCGTTAGGCATTGTTACGGTTTAAACCGGTAACACACTGTAATGGACGAAGAGCAAGTTAACAGATGAACGCACTTGTTTACGCAAACCTTGGGAGGCTACTGTTGGGAGAAAGTACTTAGGACTGAAGGAAATAGCTGTTGTGAAAAGGTCATTGTCCATCTTCCTGCTTGTTCTGTATTGCGACATTGAAAGCACATTCCTGACCAGGGAAGGCTTATCGTGTTGCCAAGGGATGTACAACATATATAGAGTTCATTAGATTTTACATTTCGTTCAGAAATCTTGGATTACCGTAGTCGATCACACACACAAGAGAAAAATATATCTATATATGCACTAACGTTCAAAATATGCACTAACGTTCTAAATATGCATTTGCATATGCGCATATGCATTTTTTAAAAATCCAGGCCCTAGTTATCATATAGTCTGTAATGGCAACACTGTTAATATAATCGCTACATCGACAGTGTTGCAAGTGCAGAGAGATCTTTTAGCAACCTGCAACTTATCAAATCATGGCTACGAACGCGAATGACAGAGGAAAGGTTGAATGGCTTGTCTGTTATTTGTTCACCGTGATATAAATGTTGACGTTGAAAAGGTTCTAGAACGTTTCTCTAAAGGGGGTAAACGAATGATCGCCCTGGATTTTATTTTGTAATAGGCATGTATTTTGCCTAGGATAGTCACCGAATAGAATCCCAATCAGTATTCAATACAATTGTTTTTTAAATTTATATTTATGTGACTAGTAGTGACTCAGTGACTGGCAATGTTGGTACTATGTACATATTTTGAACAATTAAAAGCTTTTTTACATAATGACAATGACTTGAAATTGAAACCAATAAACCATTTTAATACAATGAATTTCTTGTAGAATTATAAAATCTGGTGGTTGCATGTTATGTGTATTGTGTGTAGATTAAACACAAATTTAGTAATTTTATTACATATTTTCTGTAGCTACTCTGAAATCCTAGAGTTTCCCCTCCGAGGTGAACCTCTGGACCCGCCACTGGTCTTAAGGTTTATTATTGCTGTGAATTCTCGTGTTACGTAACATCAAGGTTTGTCTAAAACATTCGTAATCAAATCACACAGTGCAATAGGTCGGAGGACAGTACGATGAATTCCCAAATTCGTGTTTGTACACTGTTGTGATTGTCATGGTCAGTAATGCTTATCAATTATTGTGATAATTAGGGTAATTAACTTATGATACATCACCATGTTCTTGTTTGATTAATACAAGGTTTGGAACGGACCAACATTCAGTTTAGTCTAAAATTCGTAGTGCTTCGCTTTGTTTGCCGGGCGCTAGGGAATGTGTAGCATCAGTAGTTACGGTTTGGAGATGCCTGCTCCCGGTACATCACACCGAACCGTATTACGGTTTGGAGATGCCTGCTCCCGGTACATCACACCGAACCGTATTACGGTTTGGAGATGCCTGCTCCCGGTACATCACACCGAACCGTATTACGGTTTGGAGATGCCTGCTCCCGGTACATCACACCGAACCGTATTACGGTTTGGAGATGCCTGCTCCCGGTACATCACACCGAACCGTATTACGGTTTGGAGATGCCTGCTCCCGGTACATCACACGAACCGTATCACGGTTTGGAGACACTGAATTAGGTCTGTTAGAAGCGAAGGTCTGCCTGCTCCCGGTACATCACACCGAACCGTATTACGGTTTGGAGATGCCTGCTCCCGGTACATCACACCGGAGACACTGAATTAGGAAACCGGGCCGGGCGCTAGGGAATGTGTAGCATCAGTAGTTACGGTTTGGAGACACTGAATTAGGAAACCGGGCCGGGCGCTAGGGAATGTGTAGCATCAGTAGTTACGGTTTGGAGACACTGAATTAGGAAACCGGGCCGGGCGCTAGGGAATGTGTAGCATCAGTAGTTACGGTTTGGAGACACTGAATTAGGAAACCGGGCCGGGCGCTAGGGAATGTGTAGCATCAGTAGTTACGGTTTGGAGACACTGAATTAGGAAACCGGGCCGGGCGCTAGGGAATGTGTAGCATCAGTAGTTACGGTTTGGAGACCCTGAATTAGGAAACCTGGCCGGGCGCTAGGGAATGTGTAGCATCAGTAGTTACGGTTTGGAGACACTGAATTAGGAAACCGGGCCGGGCGCTAGGGAATGTGTAGCATCAGTAGTTACGGTTTGGAGACACTGAATTAGGAAACCGGGCCGGGCGCTAGGGAATGTGTAGCATCAGTAGTTACGGTTTGGAGACCCTGAATTAGGAAACCGGGCCGGGCGCTAGGGAATGTGTAGCATCAGTAGTTACGGTTTGGAGACACTGAATTAGGAAACCGGGCCGGGCGCTAGGGAATGTGTAGCATCAGTAGTTACGGTTTGGAGACACTGAATTAGGAAACCGGGCCGGGCGCTAGGGAATGTGTAGCATCAGTAGTTACGGTTTGGAGACACTGAATTAGGAAACCGGGCCGGGCGCTAGGGAATGTGTAGCATCAGTAGTTACGGTTTGGAGACACTGAATTAGGAAACCGGGCCGGGCGCTAGGGAATGTGTAGCATCAGTAGTTACGGTTTGGAGACCCTGAATTAGGAAACCTGGCCGGGCGCTAGGGAATGTGTAGCATCAGTAGTTACGGTTTGGAGACACTGAATTAGGAAACCGGGCCGGGCGCTAGGGAATGTGTAGCATCAGTAGTTACGGTTTGGAGACACTGAATTAGGAAACCGGGCCGGGCGCTAGGGAATGTGTAGCATCAGTAGTTACGGTTTGGAGACACTGAATTAGGAAATCGGGCCGGGCACTAGGGAATGTGTAGCATCAGTAGTTACGGTTTGGAGACACTGAATTAGGAAACCGGGCCGGGCGCTAGGGAATGTGTAGCATCAGTAGTTACGGTTTGGAGACACTGAATTAGGAAACCGGGCCGGGCGCTAGGGAATGTGTAGCATCAGTAGTTACGGTTTGGAGACACTGAATTAGGAAACCGGGCCGGGCGCTAGGGAATGTGTAGCATCATTAGTTACGGTTTGGAGACACTGAATTAGGAAACCGGGCCGGGCGCTAGGGAATGTGTAGCATCAGTAGTTACGGTTTGGAGACACTGAATTAGGAAACCGGGCCGGGCGCTAGGGAATGTGTAGCATCAGTAGTTACGGTTTGGAGACACTGAATTAGGAAACCGGGCCGGGCGCTAGGGAATGTGTAGCATCAGTAGTTACGGTTTGGAGACACTGAATTAGGAAACCGGGCCGGGCGCTAGGGAATGTGTAGCATCAGTAGTTACGGTTTGGAGACACTGAATTAGGAAACCGGGCCGGGCGCTAGGGAATGTGTAGCATCAGTAGTTACGGTTTGGAGACACTGAATTAAGAAACCGGGCCGGGCGCTAGGGAATGTGTAGCATCAGTAGTTACGGTTTGGAGACACTGAATTAGGAAACCGGGCCGGGCGCTAGGGAATGTGTAGCATCAGTAGTTACGGTTTGGAGACCCTGAATTAGGAAACCGGGCCGGGCGCTAGGGAATGTGTAGCATCAGTAGTTACGGTTTGGAGACACTGAATTAGGAAACCGGGCCGGGCGCTAGGGAATGTGTAGCATCAGTAGTTACGGTTTGGAGACACTGAATTAGGAAACCGGGCCGGGCGCTAGGGAATGTGTAGCATCAGTAGTTACGGTTTGGAGACCCTGAATTAGGAAACCGGGCCGGGCGCTAGGGAATGTGTAGCATCAGTAGTTACGGTTTGGAGACACTGAATTAGGAAACCGGGCCGGGCGCTAGGGAATGTGTAGCATCAGTAGTTACGGTTTGGAGACACTGAATTAGGAGACCGGGCCGGGCGCTAGGGAATGTGTAGCATCAGTAGTTACGGTTTGGAGACACTGAATTAGGAAACCGGGCCGGGCGCTAGGGAATGTGTAGCATCAGTAGTTACGGTTTGGAGACACTGAATTAGGAAACCGGGCCGGGCGCTAGGGAATGTGTAGCATCAGTAGTTACGGTTTGGAGACACTGAATCAGGAAACCGGGCCGGGCGCTAGGGAATGAGTAGCATCAGTAGTTACGGTTTGGAGACACTGAATTAGGAAACCGGGTCGGGCGCTAGGGAATGTGTAGCATCATTAGTTACGGTTTGGAGACACTGAATTAGGAAACCGGGCCGGGCGCTAGGGAATGTGTAGCATCAGTAGTTACGGTTTGGAGACACTGAATTAGGAAACCGGGCCGGGCGCTAGGGAATGTGTAGCATCAGTAGTTACGGTTTGGAGACACTGAATTAGGAGACCGGGCCGAGCGCTAGGGAATGTGTAGCATCAGTAGTTACGGTTTGGAGACACTGAATTAGGAAACCGGGCCGGGCGCTAGGGAATGTGTAGCATCAGTAGTTACGGTTTGGAGACACTGAATTAGGAAACCGGGCCGGGCGCTAGGGAATGTGTAGCATCAGTAGTTACGGTTTGGAGACCCTGAATTAGGAAACCGGGCCGGGCGCTAGGGAATGTGTAGCATCAGTAGTTACGGTTTGGAGACACTGAATTAGGAAACCGGGCCGGGCGCTAGGGAATGTGTAGCATCAGTAGTTACGGTTTGGAGACACTGAATTAGGAAACCGGGCCGGGCGCTAGGGAATGTGTAGCATCAGTAGTTACGGTTTGGAGACACTGAATTAGGAAACCGGGCCGGGCGCTAGGGAATGTGTAGCATCAGTAGTTACGGTTTGGAGACACTGAATTAGGAAACCGGGCCGGGCGCTAGGGAATGTGTAGCATCAGTAGTTACGGTTTGGAGACACTGAATTAGGAAACCGGGCCGGGCGCTAGGGAATGTGAAGCATCAGTAGTTACGGTTTGGAGACACTGAATTAGGAAACCGGGCCGGGCGCTAGGGAATGTGTAGCATCAGTAGTTACGGTTTGGAGACCCTGAATTAGGGAACCTGGCCGGGCGCTAGGGAATGTGTAGCATCAGTAGTTACGGTTTGGAGACACTGAATTAGGAAACCGGGCCGGGCGCTAGGGAATGTGTAGCATCAGTAGTTACGGTTTGGAGACACTGAATTAGGAAACCGGGCCGGGCGCTAGGGAATGTGTAGCATCAGTAGTTACGGTTTGGAGACACTGAATTAGGAAACCGGGCCGGGCGCTAGGGAATGTGTAGCATCAGTAGTTACGGTTTGGAGACACTGAATTAGGAAACCGGGCCGGGCGCTAGGGAATGTGTAGCATCAGTAGTTACGGTTTGGAGACACTGAATTAGGAAACCGGGCCGGGCGCTAGGGAATGTGTAGCATCAGTAGTTACGGTTTGGAGACACTGAATTAGGAAACCGGGCCGGGCGCTAGGGAATGTGTAGCATCAGTAGTTACGGTTTGGAGACACTGAATTAGGAAACCGGGCCGGGCGCTAGGGAATGTGTAGCATCAGTAGTTACGGTTTGGAGACCCTGAATTAGGAAACCTGGCCGGGCGCTAGGGAATGTGTAGCATCAGTAGTTACGGTTTGGAGACACTGAATTAGGAAACCGGGCCGGGCGCTAGGGAATGTGTAGCATCAGTAGTTACGGTTTGGAGACACTGAATTAGGAAACCGGGCCGGGCGCTAGGGAATGTGTAGCATCAGTAGTTACGGTTTGGAGACACTTAATTAGGAAACCGGGCCGGGCGCTAGGGAATGTGTAGCATCAGTAGTTACGGTTTGGAGACACTGAATTAGGAAACCGGGCCGGGCGCTAGGGAATGTGTAGCATCAGTAGTTACGGTTTGGAGACACTGAATTAGGAAACCGGGCCGGGCGCTAGGGAATGTGTAGCATCAGTAGTTACGGTTTGGAGACACTGAATTAGGAAACCGGGCCGGAAAATTCAGTTTTAAATTTTCATTGTGGGGTTTGAAGCCATTTTTTTAGTGTTGCCTCAGTAAACAAAAGTTTAGTGCTTTTCAGTCGGTCAACACGAATGTACCCAAAAGAGCTGGGTTGTGCCCTAATCCTGAAATAAATTACACGAGATTAATAAATACACTAGGATGACCAGTTTCGATCGTCAAGCGATCATAGTTAGATCCATTACACTTAGGCTATAACATCTATGTTTTAAAACGAAAATGAAAATCCAAAGTCTGCTTCCAGTCTCCGACTGGGTCAGGAATGGAATGAATGAAGCCCCCATCTAGCGGCGAGGATATGAATTGTGCCGGCTGCCGAGGCCTGCCACACTCCTCTGGGGCAATGATTTAATGAATGAAATGATAGTGGAGAGTGTTGCTGGAATGGAATTGTGACAGGGAAAACCGGAGTACCCGGAGAAAAACCTGTCTGTCTCCATTTTGACCAGCAGAGATCTCACATGGAGTGACCGGGAATTGAACCACGGACCCAGCGGTGAGAGGCCAGCGTGCTGCCCCCTAAGCCACGGAGGCTTCGTGTTTGAAAATACAGGTTAAAATATATACAATATGTATAAGTACAATTATTTACTTGCTGTATTAGTAATACAACTTGTTGGTGTGTGCTAGTTGTAGTGTTCGGTGAAATGCTAAAATGCTGATAGAAATCTGGAATTTGTCTGTTTGGAGTGACTCTATGGTTGTACTGTGTCTGGCCGGATGTCTTCCGTTCTGTAACTGCGAGTAGTATCAACTTCCCTCTTGGAGTGAGACTATGGTTGTACTGTGTAGTGCTTATCTGGCCGGATGTCTTCCGTTCAGTAACTGCGAGTCGTATCAACTTCCCTCTTGGAGTGAGACTATGGTTGTACTGTGTAGTGCTTATCTGGCCGGATGTCTTCCGTTCAGTAACTGCGAGTGGTATCAACTTCCCTCTTGGAGTGACTCTATGGTTGTACTGTATAGTGCTTATCTGGCCGGATGTCTTCCGTTCTGTAACTGCGAGTCGTATCAACTTCCCTCTTGGAGTGAGACTATGGTTGTACTGTGTAGTGCTTATCTGGCCGGATGTCTTCCGTTCAGTAACTGCGAGTCGTATCAACTTCCCTCTTGGAGTGAGACTATGGTTGTACTGTGTAGTGCTTATCTGGCCGGATGTCTTCCGTTCTGTAACTGCGAGTAGTATCAACTTCCCTCTTGGAGTGAGACTATGGTTGTACTGTGTAGTGCTTATCTGGCCGGATGTCTTCCGTTCTGTAACTGCGAGTCGTATCAACTTCCCTCTTGGAGAGACTCTATGGTTGTACTGTGTAGTACTTATCTGGCCGGATGTCTTCCGTTCTGTAACTGCGAGTCGTATCAACTTCCATCTTGGAGTGAGACTATGGTTGTACTGTGTAGTGCTTATCTCGCCGGATGTCTTCCGTTCTGTAACTGCGAGTCGTATCAACTTCCCTCTTGGAGTGAGACTATGGTTGTACTGTGTAGTGCTTATCTGGCCGGATGTCTTCCGTTCAGTAACTGCGAGTCGTATCAACTTCCCTCTTGGAGTGACTCTATGGTTGTACTGTGTAGTACTTATCTGGCCGGATGTCTTCCGTTCAGTAACTGCGAGTCGTATCAACTTCCCTCTTGGAGTGACTCTATGGTTGTACTGTGTAGTACTTATCTGGCCGGATGTTTTCCGTTCTGTGACTGCGAGTCGTATCAACTTCCCTCTTGGATTGAGACTATGGTTGTACTGTGTAGTGCTTATCTCGCCGGATGTCTTCCGTTCAGTAACTGCGTGTCGTATCAACTTCCCTCTTGGAGTGACTCTATGGTTGTACTGTGTAGTACTTATCTGGCCGGATGTTTTCCGTTCTGTGACTGCGAGTCGTATCAACTTCCCTCTTGGAGTGAGACTATGGTTGTACTGTGTAGTGCTTATCTCGCCGGATGTCTTCCGTTCAGTAACTGCGTGTCGTATCAACTTCCCTCTTGGAGTGACTCTATGGTTGTACTGTATAGTACTTATCTGGCCGGATGTTTTCCGTTCTGTGACTGCGAGTCGTATCAACTTCCCTCTTGGAGTGAGACTATGGTTGTACTGTGTAGTACTTATCTGGCCGGATGTTTTCCGTTCTGTGACTGCGAGTCGTATCAACTTCCCTCTTGGAGTGAGACTATGGTTGTACTGTGTAGTGCTTATCTCGCCGGATGTCTTCCGTTCAGTAACTGCGAGTCGTATCAACTTCCCTCTTGGAGTGAGACTATGGTTGTACTGTGTAGTGCTTATCTGGCCGGATGTCTTCCGTTCTGTAACTGCGAGTCGTATCAACTTCCCTCTTGGAGTGACTCTATGGTTGTACTGTGTAGTACTTATCTGGCCGGATGTCTTCCGTTCAGTAACTGCGAGTCGTATCAACTTCCCTCTTGGAGTGAGACTATGGTTGTACTGTGTAGTGCTTATCTGTCCGGATGTCTTCCGTTCAGTAACTGCGAGTCGTATCAACTTCCCTCTTGGAGTGAGACTATGGTTGTACTGTGTAGTGCTTATCTCGCCGGATGTCTTCCGTTCTGTGACTGCGAGTCGTATCAACTTCCCTCTTGGAGTGAGACTATGGTTGTACTGTGTAGTGCTTATCTGGCCGGATGTCTTCCGTTCTGTAACTGCGAGTAGTATCAACTTCCCTCTTGGAGTGAGACTATGGTTGTACTGTGTAGTACTTATCTGGCCGGATGTCTTCCGTTCAGTAACTGCGAGTAGTACCAACTTCCCTCTTGGAGAGACTCTATGGTTGTACTGTGTAGTGCTTATCTGGCCGGATGTCTTCCGTTCAGTAACTGCGAGTCGTATCAACTTCCCTCTTGGAGTGAGACTATGGTTGTACTGTATAGTGCTTATCTGGCCGGATGTCTTCCGTTCTGTAACTGCGAGTCGTATCAACTTCCCTCTTGGAGTGACTATGGTTGTACTGTATAGTGCTTATCTGGCCGGATGTCTTCCGTTCAGTAACTGCGAGTCGTATCAACTTCCCTCTTGGAGTGAGACTATGGTTGTACTGTATAGTGCTTATCTGGCCGGATGTCTTCCGTTCTGTAACTGCGAGTCGTATCAACTTCCCTCTTGGAGTGAAACTATGGTTGTACTGTGTAGTGCTTATCTGGCCGGATGTCTTCCGTTCAGTAACTGCGAGTCGTATCAACTTCCCTCTTGGAGTGAGACTATGGTTGTACTGTGTAGTGCTTATCTGGCCGGATGTCTTCCGTTCTGTAACTGCGAGTCGTATCAACTCCCCTCTTGGAGTGAGACTATGGTTGTACTGTGTAGTGCTTATCTGGCCGGATGTCTTCCGTTCTGTAACTGCGAGTCGTATCAACTCCCCTCTTGGAGTGAGACTATGGTTGTACTGTGTAGTGCTTATCTGGCCGGATGTCTTCCGTTCTGTAACTGCGAGTCGTATCAACTCCCCTCTTGGAGTGAGACTATGGTTGTACTGTGTAGTGCTTATCTGGCCGGATGTCTTCCGTTCTGTGACTGCGAGTCGTATCAACTTCCCTCTTGGAGTGAGACTATGGTTGTACTGTGTAGTGCTTATCTGGCCGGATGTCTTCCGCCCAGTAACTGCGAGTCGTATCAACTTCCCTCTTGGAGTGAGACTATGGTTGTACTGTGTAGTGCTTATCTCGCCGGATGTCTTCCGTTCAGTAACTGCGAGTCGTATCAACTTCCCTCTTGGAGTGAGACTATGGTTGTACTGTGTATTACTTATCTGGCCGGATGTCTTCCGTTCTGTAACTGCGAGTAGTATCAACTTCCCTCTTGGAGTGAGACTATGGTTGTACTGTGTAGTGCTTATCTCGCCGGATGTCTTCCGTTCAGTAACTGCGAGTCGTATCAACTTCCCTCTTGGAGTGAGACTATGGTTGTACTGTGTAGTGCTTATCTGGCCGGATGTCTTCCGTTCAGTAACTGCGAGTCGTATCAACTTCCCTCTTGGAGTGAGACTATGGTTGTACTGTGTAGTGCTTATCTGGCCGGATGTCTTCCGTTCAGTAACTGCGAGTCGTATCAACTTCCCTCTTGGAGAGACTCTATGGTTGTACTGTGTAGTACTTATCTGGCCGGATGTCTTCCGTTCTGTAACTGCGAGTCGTATCAACTTCCCTCTTGGAGTGAGACTATGGTTGTACTGTGTAGTGCTTATCTGGCCGGATGTCTTCCGTTCAGTAACTGCGAGTCGTATCAACTTCCCTCTTGGAGTGACTCTATGGTTGTACTGTGTCTGGCCGGATGTCTTCCGTTCTGTAACTGCGAGTCGTATCAACTTCCCTCTTGGAGTGAGACTATGGTTGTACTGTGTAGTGCTTATCTGGCTGGATGTCTTCCGTTCTGTGACTGCGAGTCGTATCAACTTTCCTCTTGGAGTGACTCTATGGTTGTACTGTATAGTGCTTATCTGGCCGGATGTCTTCCGTTCAGTAACTGCGAGTCGTATCAACTTCCCTCTTGGAGTGAGACTATGGTTGTACTGTGTAGTGCTTATCTCGCCGGATGTCTTCCGTTCTGTAACTGCGAGTCGTATCAACTTCCCTCTTGGAGTGACTCTATGGTTGTACTGTGTCTGGCCGGATGTCTTCCGTTCTGTAACTGCGAGTCGTATCAACTTCCCTCTTGGAGTGAGACTATGGTTGTACTGTGTAGTGCTTATCTCGCCGGATGTCTTCCGTTCTGTAACTGCGAGTCGTATCAACTTCCCTCTTGGAGTGAGACTATGGTTATACTGTGTTGTGCTTATCTGGCCGGATGTCTTCCGTTCTGTGACTGCGAGTCGTATCAACTTCCCTCTTGGAGTGAGACTATGGTTGTACTGTGTAGTACTTATCTCGCCGGATGCCTTCCGTTCTATGACTGCGAGTCGTATCAACTTCCCTCTTGGAGTGAGACTATGGTTATACTGTGTAGTGCTTATCTGGCCGGATGTCTTCCGTTCTGTGACTGCGAGTCGTATCAACTTCCCTCTTGGAGTGAGACTATGGTTGTACTGTGTAGTACTTATCTGGCCGGATGTCTTCCGTTCTGTAACTGCGAGTAGTACCAACTTCCCTCTTGGAGTGAGACTATGGTTGTACTGTGTAGTGCTTATCTGGCCGGATGTCTTCCGTTCTGTAACTGCGAGTAGTATCAACTTCCCTCTTGGAGTGAGACTATGGTTGTACTGTGTAGTGCTTATCTGGCCGGATGTCTTCCGCCCAGTAACTGCGAGTCGTATCAACTTCCCTCTTGGAGTGAGACTATGGTTGTACTGTGTAGTGCTTATCTGGCCGGATGTCTTCCGCCCAGTAACTGCGAGTCGTATCAACTTCCCTCTTGGAGTGGGACTATGGTTGTACTGTGTAGTGCTTATCTGGCCGGATGTCTTCCGCCCAGTAACTGCGAGTAGTACCAACTTCCCTCTTGGAGTGACTCTATGGTTGTACTGTGTAGTGCTTATCTGGCCGGATGTCTTCCGTTCAGTAACTGCGAGTCGTATCAACTTCCCTCTTGGAGTGAGACTATGGTTGTACTGTGTAGTGCTTATCTGGCCGGATGTCTTCCGCCCAGTAACTGCGAGTAGTACCAACTTCCCTCTTGGAGTGACTCTATGGTTGTACTGTGTAGTGCTTATCTGGCCGGATGTCTTCCGCCCAGTAACTGCGAGTAGTACCAACTTCCCTCTTGGAGCAGTGACGGTCGCCTTCGCGAAAAACGTCTTCCACCAAAAAATCTCTCTCTTTAGTAGTAAACATTACCACCTGTATACTGTTGTAATCTTCCAATAAATAATCTATCTGAAAGCTCGCTTAGTGCCATACACACGTGTGGGTTCACCCTGTCAAGGACACCGTGCTGCCAACTAAACTGGTGATGCTACCTCTTGCAGTAGCACGTACGCGCCGCGAACAACATTCCTTAGCGCTATTATAAAGCAAATATCAAACAAATTGGGAAGGGTTTCGAAATAAATGAAACAAGTACCGGTACTCTTCTACGTAGATTTAGAGTTCTTGTTCAATGTTCACAATTTATGACAAGAACATTTCTATATAAATAATTCATTCTTTTGGGCTAATGCCGTGTGTATTTTTAATTTAAAACCATACGTTTCGGAGAAACCTTGCCTCCTTTTTCAATGGAAATAAACAATGTGGCCACATTGTTTATTTCCATTGAAAAAGGAGGCAAGGTTTCTCCGAAACGTATGGTTTTAAATTAAAAATACACACGGCATTAGCCCAAAAGAATGAATTATTTATATAATAACCCGGGCCGTGAAAGCCTTAATATGCAAAGAACATTTCTGTTTCACTTTGTTTTAGTCTACTTTTCGCAACGTAGCTACATTATTAAAAAATATTATATTTTAATTATTGATGTGTAACATCTTTCCACTCGGTAGCTGGACATTTTTGTGGGAGTGATTTTGGTAAAGGGACGGAAGTGGATGGGACGGAAACAATGAGCGCGCGTGATGGCGAAGATCGGTACAAAGACGTACTGTAGGCCATGTGGCTATGGGGAATGTATATCGCATACAGTTTAGTTCAAGGTTTGGAGACCCCATTTAAGATATTCCTACAATAAACCATCTTCAAGTTGTCGTTCTTTGGTGTGAAAATATCCATTTTATCATATTTGCTGAAAACAATCACGATTTATTAAATGTTCATACTTTTGCTGTATTCTTATTTAATGTAAGCACTCGATGTACTGCCGGCCATGTGGCTATGTGGAATCTATATCGCATCAGCCAACACTCCAAACAACGTAGGAACTCGGTATATTAACGCCGACTACTTACAATAATAGAAACTTTGTTGGTCTAAACATATCACTGGGAGAAACACATTTAATATACCTTCCGCACACCTAATTTTTAATCGCGCCTATACTTGGCAGTGCGCTGATCGGCAAAACGAGGCAATTTTCAATAACACCGCTGGCACGGGTTCGCTAACTGGCCGGTATAGAGCGCAGCTCGCATCAAGTAGGCAGTGGATTGTTTCCGCCACGGCAAATAACAATTATGATTCATTACGGTCAGGATTTGGCACTGGAGTTTTACAAGTAGTTATTTCAATGACCAACAGAGTTCACTGTCAGCGAGGAATTTGCGGTCCCGGGACACACATAGTAGGATAACATGTCACATGTTACACATGATATGCGACTACTGTAAGGCTCGTATATATTTTTTTAGTTTTGCAACCGAAACGATATTTCAGTGGACTATGTCATTAAGGGTGGCAAATGAGGAATTAAGTGTCTGACTTTTTTAACAGAATGAGTGTATAGTTCCAATAAGTCAGATTCTATAACTAACTCATTTTCACAGTAAATTGCAGTTTTGAAAGACGACTACTCATTTGCTCAAATATACGCAGAAACCAACAAACAGTGTTTCTTAAAAGTATTCATATAGCCTACGTTTGAAGGGTGCTCAGATTTATTTATTTATCGCATGATGGAAACACAACAATGTTGACAAAGACATTGCCACAAACATCCTAACAATAAGGACAACAAGACATAACTATTAAAGTAGAAAATATCATAAATCAACATCCAGTCCATTTAACTAATTCACTGCTTATGGAGTAGCGGGAACGCTCGGCAGGGACAATCACACACTATATGTGTGTTCCAATGTCTGCGGAATGACGTCACAGTATGGGGAATCTTTCCAACCCCAAGTACTTCTTCCCACACCATATCTAATACGATTGCCCCCGAGGGTCTCACAGCTAGTGGGACGTGGGATGGCGACCATGGCGCCCCAGCTGAGTCCGGCATTGCTTCCACTTATTTGTGCCGGGCTCTTCTCCGTCTCATTTCCTGTCGACCTCACTTGGAAAACTCTTGTTTTCTTCCGACCCCGACGATATTAGGGTATCCGAGTCCTAGGGAGTCTCTTCCTTTCCCGCCTTAATTGGCCCTTGTCTCATCATTTCTGATACCCTCCTTCTGCGAGGGGCCAGCCTTCTTTTTCTTTCCCTGTTATCTCCTGCCTTCTGCTCAAGGCCATCAAGGAGGCAGGGTGTGTGTAGCCCCACCACTTCTGGTGCACCCTGGATAGTGCTACACCCTCAGGGGCTCACAGTATCTCCTGCCTTCTGCTCAAGGCCCTCAAGGGTGCAGGGTGTGTGTAGCTCCACCACTTCTGGTGCACTCTGGATATTGCTACACCCTCAGGGGCTCACAGTATCTCCTGCCTTCTGCTCATTGCCCCCAAGGAGGCAGGGTGTGTGTAGCCCCACCACTTCTGGTGCACCCTGGATAGTGCTACACCCTCAGGGGCTCTCAGTATCTCCTGCCTTCTGCTCAAGGCCCTCAAGAATGCAGGGTGTGTGTAGCCTCACCACTTCTGGTGCACCCTAGATATTGCTACACCCTCAGGGGCTCACGGCTGGTGAGTTCGGGAATTGGCGACCCCGAGGGATTCCTGAGCTGGGTCCGGTTTTCCCCCCTTTATCCAATACCTGTGGGGCGGACGCTCTCCTCTTTCACTTTCCTATCTGCCTTTCATGGCTCTCCTTCCTTCCAAGTCCCTCAATCCGCATTCTTCGAGGGTTGAGGGCATTTATTTTCCTCCTGTCCTTTGTTTTCCATTTCTTCTTCTAGTTTATAAGTTAGTAGCAGTGGCGTGGCGTGGAATTTTTTCGAGGGTAAGCTGTGAAGAAGACTCAAAATATAGGCTTACACCATAAAGCAACTTCAGCACCCGGTTCCAACTATGCCCTTGTCAATGTTGAGGTTGATATCTGAAGTAGCAACAATTACTTTACACACATAATTATTAGTATTTCACATTTAAAAAATAAAAATAGAAAGAATTGTAATACAGTACAGCTCATTTTTCCCTTTTCAACTTTAGGCATGCCAATCCATGTACATTAAGTGCGGAGAAAATAATTCAACAATATGGCTGGCGAGCTTCTCTTATCGCGTATCATTTGACGATTGAACAGTGTGGCAATTTGTGTTTTTGTTGTTCGCATTTCTTGGCCTAAGGAGCTAAACTTTTAGTTGTTTTTTTTTTCGTGTAGCCTCCTGAG
Source organism: Meconema thalassinum (assembly GCA_946902985.2). Taxonomy (NCBI): domain Eukaryota; kingdom Metazoa; phylum Arthropoda; class Insecta; order Orthoptera; family Tettigoniidae; genus Meconema; species Meconema thalassinum. The sequence continues at coordinate 344,895,323 of OX336395.1, forward strand.
AGGCCGAGTGCAGGTCTTTCTAGTCGACGCCCGTGGGCGACCTGCGCGTCGGGATGAGAGATGGAAAGGATGAAGATGAATGAAACTGGGCAAGGATGTGGAAGGAAGCGGCCGTGGCCTGTCAGAAGGTACTGTCCCAGCATTTGCCTGGTGTTGAAAATGGGAAACCACGGAAAACCATTTCAAGGACAGCCGACGGTGGGGCTCGAACCCACGCGTCTACCGAGTCAGCAGAGAGCTTGGCCCCTTGACCTAACGCGGAGCTTTAGCCCGCGTAGCCACTAGTGTCGGTACTTTTAGGTTATTACCCGTAAATTTTCTATTGTGCGTGGCTCAGCGGTAACGTTCTAGCTTGCTGAGCTTAAGATAGCGGGATCGAATGCCGTCGCAGCCAGTCGGCATTTGAGGGTGCGCAAATGCGAGGGAGCCGTGTCAGTATATTTACTGGCACGTTAAAGATTCCCTTCGGGTCAAAATTCCGGCACCCCGGCGTCTCTAAAAGCCTCAGTAGTTAACAGGGACGTAAAACCAATAACATTATTATTATTTTCTATTATGAGACCTAAGTGAACATTAAAATAATAAACATGCTATTAGTAGACTAGTAGATATTCTTATGTCATTGTATTGCATGTTCAGTTAATATTTATTTGCAAATATCACTCAAATTGTACTGATGTAAGTTTTCACGGCTTCATTAGTTTGAATGACTTAATTGGGGCGTAGGCCTATAACCTATGCAAACTAGTAATAAGGGGGGCGTGGTGGCGCAGCGGTCAAGCAGTTGGCCTCTCACCAAGGTGGACCGGGTTCGATTCCCAGTCAATGCATGTGAGATTTCGAAGTGAAATTCCATGTCCTGTGGTTCGGATTCCACGTAAAAAGGAGGTCCCGTGGCTCATGATCGCATGATTAATGGTCACGTAAAACTAAAAGCATCCTTCTTTTTTTAAACTAGTACTGACAATTCCGGCGTCTAGTGCATCAGTGGAAAGAATGTTTTCTACCATGAAACGTATAAAAACCTTCACCCGAAACTCAATGCATCAAGAAGGACTTTCACATCTCGCGCTTCTTTCCATTGAAAAGGTGTTATTGTGCAGACGTCAGGGGAACACTGATTTTCACGACCATGTAATTGATGAATTCGCTAAGAGGGAGAGAAGAATTGAACTTCGCTACAAATGATCCGCCAAGGTACAGTAAATAGTGGCATTAATTAATTTTGTACAAATGAGAATCTGATAGACCCTACCTACCGTAATTATCGAATATTTTTTAAAATAATGTGATAGGTCTTTAAAATATTATTCAAATCATACGGATGTACATACATTTAAAATTATGTATCCTTTACACCTACTCTTTGAATATAATTTGAATGATAATCAGAGGAACTTTTCGGGTTGATGAGTCACTCTGAAGATTCCAACGCACTGTTCACTCCCAACACAATAATATCAACAGTAATTACGATATACTAAATTTTGCTAATTGCACTAAAAACATAGAGTTGTGAGTTAACCGGACGAAGAAGAATTTTAACTACCGCGCCCAGCAAAGGTCGGGTCTGATGGTCAGATGGAGGGTGGGGACTGGAGAGGCGCGCCAAATAATTTTAAGCAGTGCTGGTGTCCAGGCTCGCTAGGGTAAGCCGCCCGTACCGAAGCAGACCTTGCTACCCGCTTTGACTTGTCTCGACGACAGCCCTGTGGCTATGGAACGCCACACCCCCTGTCTTAGCCAATCAAGGACGACCTGGCGTTCTTGGTGTACCACTCCATCGGCCATAGCAGTGTTCCGGGCCAGAAGGCTCCTAGAGGTAAACAAGCCGTTGTCATAGCGACCAGCCGCACTCTTTCTTCTTTCTCTCCAAAGTAGTACTGGTTGATCGTGGAGAACTGCGGTAGAGAACGAGGAACGTCATTCAAAGCGGCGTTTTTGCAGTTGCTTGCGCGTTAGAACGTGATATTATATACTTTATTCTTATGAGAATATGCTAGGTAAGAGGTGCTTACCCCGTGGTATTGGAGAAAACGCCACTGGTTAGTAGTTAGTTTTAGTTATAGTTTACATTTAATTTTCATCTTCACGATCACCCACACCATTAGGGGCCGATAACCTAGATGTTAGGCCCCTTAAAACAACAATTATCATCATCATCGTCATCTAATACGATTGGGTCTACTCCAGGTAAGTCTCGGCAAGTTGAAACTAGCGAGTTTTGTAGTTCTTGTACGATGCCTCGAGGAGGAGCTCTTGTCCACTCAGTCTGCCAGCTTTGACATTGCCGTTTGTTAGTTCTAAGGCTGTTTTCAGTGCAGGTTTGGGGGATTTCAGTCAAGAAGGGCCTGACTGTTGAACGTCATCATGGATTGGAAATGACCGATTCTTCTGTATTCTGTACCAAAGATGAACTAGATTTGTCTGTCTTCTGATATGAGGAGGTGCGATATTACTGAGCACTGGTAACCACTGGAAGTAGTGTTCCAGATATAAGTTGAACATCCACTCGTTGAGTATGACAGCTGAACCCTCGGATACTCGCTCGGGATACAGGTGTAGCCCAGTGATCTATTTTGTTGTTGCGCAGAGTATATTCTTTGCTAGGAATATTGAGAATCTCTGTAGCTGCCTGTTGATGCTGTATTTAACAGACGGGTGTGTTTCCAACTGAACCAATTGCACCAAACTGACACCAGATGCATTAGAAGTCGTCTGGGCTACAATAGTAGCCCGCGCGAGCATCGCTGTTTCAGAATTGAGCGTGCAAAGGAAACGTTGCCTCACAGTTCATATTCTCGCCGCTAGATGGGGGGCTTCATTCATTCCATTCCTGACCCGGTCGGAGACTGGAAGCAGGCTGTGGATTTTCACTCAAGAATAATATGTCTCCATTCAAAAACTGATTATTATAAAAGGAAAACAAATTTTTTGAAATTTTGCATTTTGAAAGAATATGTTATATTTTTTGGTATAATATTGATAAACTAATTAGAAATATTGCACACCCCTTAAATTGTATATTAGCCATTCTGATGGAATAAATGCCTTGATTTACATTCTAGATAACCACAAAAAAGTTTAATTTAATAACTCGCCAAAAATAAAAGAAGCGAAACACCAGTAATTTTAGTTTAGACCGTTCCTGGAATTAATAAAGTTATATGACATTAAAACAATATGGCAATGTACGATGGGTGATCAGAAATTACCATTCTTGGGATTAGATCGAAGAAATTAAGCACAAACCGTCAAATGAAACAACAACAGCACTTTTTCGCTGTTCAATTCGGTTCCTCGGGACTTGGAGTTCATCGGGACTTTGGGTTCATCGGGACTTTGGGTTCATCGAGACTTTCGGTTCATCGGGACTTTGCGTTCATCGGGACTTTGAGTTCATGGAGACTTTGGGTTCATCGAGACTTTGAGTTCATCGGGACTTTGAGTTCATCGGGACTTTGGGTTCATCGGGACTTGGGGTTCATCGGGACTTTGAGTTCATCGGGACGTTGAGTTCATGGAGACTTTGAGTTCATCGGGACTTTGAGTTCATGGAGACTTTGGGTTCATCGAGACTTTGATTTCATCGGGACTTTGGGTTCATCGGGACTTTGAGTTCATCGAGACTTTGAGTTCATGGATACTTTGGGTTCATCGGGACTTTGGGTTCATCGAGACTTTGAGTTCATGGAGACTTTGAGTTCATCGAGACTTTGGGTTCATCGGAACTTTGAGTTCATCGAGACTTTGAGTTCATGGAGACTTTGGGTTCATCGGGACTTCGGGTTCATCGGGACTTTGGGTTCATGGAGACTTTGAGTTCATGGAGACTTTGAGTTCATCGAGACTTTGAGTTCATCGAGACTTTGAGTTCATGGAGACTTTGGGTTCATCGGGACTTTGGGTTCATCGAGACTTTGAGTTCATGGAGACTTTGAGTTCATCGGGGCTTTGGGTTCATCGGGACTTTGAGTTCATGGAGACTTTGAGTTCATCGAGACTTTGGGTTCATCGAGACTTTCAGTTCATCGAGACGCTAAGTTCATCGAGACTTTGAGTTCATCGGGACTTAAGGTTCATCGGGACTTTGAGTTCATCGAGACTTTGGGTTGAGACTTTGAGTTCATCGATACGCTAAGTTCATCGAGACTTTGAGTTCATCGGGACTTTAGGTTCATCGGGACTTTGAGTTCATCGATACTTTGGGTTCATCGAGACTTTGAGTTCATCGGGACTTTGGGGTCATCGAGACTTTGAGTTCATCGAGACTTTGGGTTCATCGAGACTTATGTGTAACAACTTTGACTATATTTCTATTTGCATTATTAGTACCACATGCTAAATAAACGCAAAGTAAAAGCCAGCTATGGACCACGTTACTTCAACTGTTTCCGACTTTGAGCTTTAATCTTTTCCCAGTAGTCTTGTCCTTCATCCGCTTCCTGTGCGTCTCCTATCTGTCAGCTGTCCACATCTTGCCAGTACTTGGTATTGACTTTTCTTTGAATCGCTGGTGAGCTCTAAGTTTTTCTGGCGATGAAGACGTTCTTGAATGTCCTCAAGCGAAATCCCTACTTCTATAAGATCTTCTTCGATGTCCGAGAACCATGGTCCCTTGGTTTTCTAGTCTGGTTGGTAGGTTCCTCAGTTTAGGGGCTAAGACAACGCGGTCATGTAGCCCCGTGTACTTTGGGTGTGTGTAGGATCTGTCTGATAACCGGTGTTAATTGTGATGACTGTATTAGTGTGTGTTATCTGTTTTCAATTCAAGTAAGGACTAGAGACTTGAAATTTTTGAAGTAGTTCGTACTTTTGTCGCCAAACGCCACCATTAGCGACTACTAGTTACCAGATGCTACCGCAGTCGGCTCGTGGCGACGAACGTCAGAGCCTAGGAGCGTTTGTCAAATGTTTAACCTAACCTAATTTAGCTTCACACAGGAAGGTTCTTTAACATGCCATAAATCTATGACATGGGACCACCGGCTTTACTTTCCCTCCTAAGGAAGGCATACTGAGAGATTTTTAACGCTCTTAAAAAATCCGACGACTTCAGCCAGGTTTGAACCCGCGATCTTGGGCATAGAAGCTCAGCATGCTACCGACTATGCCACCGAAGCCGCCGTTTTATTGTCTACAAAGTAGGAAAATATGCGGTTGGTCAGTCTCTGTGAGCTCGTGCGTGTTATGTGGCCATAGAAACTAACTCTCCTTTCTCCCATCAAGTCTGTTATCCTTTCCACACATTATGTCGCCTCCTGTACTCTCCATTTTCTCTGACATGTCCTAGGATCTTTCACAGGATTTTTCGTTCTTTGGCCTCTAACCTATCAACTAAACCAAATTATTCATTCCAAGGCATTCTGCTGTGCACAGAGCTTCTGGACGAATACCTGAACAATAATGCCTAATCTTGGCATTGATACACACTGACCGTCTATTGTAAACATCTCTGGCACGCAGTTTCCATCTTGTTGACCCTTGATGTAAATGCTTCATTCTCAGAGTTGTTTGGTTTTATCCATTCACCTAATTACTTTAATTTTTCTGCCCGCTCGATTATTCCTTGTTGCACTTTGCAACTAATATACACAGTTAACAAATTGTATACAATTAGAAATACGAACAAGAAGTTCCGTGACGAACTAAAGAGCCTACTTTTCATGCCAATGATTATTCTACAGTGTATGAACCTATCGAATAATGACGAAATTAAGTTGGTAATATCGAAATGTCTAATTAGTTCAAAATATTCCTGGTATAATGTAGCCCAATAGAGCACTACAGTTGGCAGCCCTGGTGACTGATCATAATATTCTTAGTTCAATCTCTTAAGGTACAGAATACAAAATTTGGTTGAAGTCCAAAGGACGTTACATGCCGTTAGACATTGGATCTATCAGCACGCGTAAAAGCATGTTGGCAACAATGTCATGCGTGTGCTGGTTAGAAATAATCGGAAATATCTTGTTGTGCCAATTTTGGATGAAATCCATTTGTTAGTATAGAAGTTACATGTGTTTTAAAATTGGTCCTATCAGCAGGCATAGACTCATGTTGGCAGTACTGACTTATATTAATTATTCCAAATTAATCTAGAATGTCAGGTGATATACGTGTGCAAAGTATAGGGCTGTTGGCTTGCATACTTCCATATATATTGATATTAGGGTAAAAAATATAGACAGCATTTATTAACAGTTGGCAGCCCTGATTGCTCTTAAGAATACTTATAGTCATATCTGTTATAGTACACATAGCACATACGAAATTTGGTTGAAATCCAACTGATAGTATAGAAGTTACATGTATTAAAATTTCGGCCTTATCAGCAGGCTTAGAATTATGTTGGTAGAACTGAAGTATATAAGTTACTCCAAAATTAATCTAAAAGGTCAGGTACTATACGTGTGCATAGTTTAAAGCTGTCGGCTTGCATACTTTCTGATATATTGGTATTTGGATAAAAGACCAGAGAGAGCAATTATTAACAGTTGGTAGCCCTGGTGGCTCTTAAGAATACTTATAGTCATATCTGTTTATATACACATATTACATACAAAATTTGGTTGAAATCCAATTGATAGTGTAGAAGTTATAGGCATTTAAAAATTGGACTAATCAGAAGGCTTGACATTATTTTGGCAACACTGTCATGTATGGCCTCCTGGAAATTAAACTGAAATAGTGTTATCTACATGTGTGCCAATTTTGGAATAGCTCCCATGCATACCTTATAAGATATCCAACATGGAGCTCAAATTTCTAGTGCGTTTTTTCAGCAGTTGGTAGCACTGACATCATTTTCAAATATGGACGTGAGATATTCCTGTATACATCTTTACTCATACTAAATTTGGTTTCGATTTCTGCAGCCGTTTAGGAGTTGATAGTGGGGGACACACACAGCCAGACAGACAGAAGGACAGACAGACATTTTTGCCGGATCGATCTCATAAGTCTACTTTCTCCTCATTTTTGCAAAATGTGAAAAATAGGCTAAAAATCTACAAGTAAATATCTAAGTTTTCAATCCATTGAAGGGCTGCAGCCGTCACTTCAAGGAAATCTTCTGGGTTTCCAGAATAAGCTCGTCTGCTGCAGAATGTTACAATGTGATGTCGCTGGAGGTTCTCTGCACAAATGCCATGGCCTGTGTCCCCCAAACACGTCGCGGTACTGGCAGTGTACCTGGTAGTCCTCTTCCAAACACGTCGCGATACTGGCAGTGTACATGGTAGTCTTCTTCCAAACACGTCGCGGTACTGGCAGTGTACCTGGTAGTCCTCTTCCAAACCTGTCGCGGTACCGGCTGTGCACCTGGTAGTCCTCTTCCAAACACGTCGCGGTACTGGCAGTGTACCTGGTAGTCCTCTTCCAAACACGTCGCGGTACTGGCAGTGTACCTGGTAGTCCTCTTCCAAACACGTCGCCGTACTGGCAGTGTACCTGGTAGTCCTCTTCCAAACCCGTCGCGGTACTGGCTGTGCACCTGGTAGTCCTCTTCCAAACCCGTCGCGGTACTGGCTGTGTACCTGGTAGTCCTCTTCCAAACCCGTCGTGGTACTGGCAGTGTACCTGGTAGTCCTCTTCCAAACACGTCGCGGAACTGGCAGTGTACCTGGTAGTCCTCTACCAAACACGTCGCGGTACTGGCAGTGTACCTTGTAGTCCTCTTCCAAACCCGTCGCGGTACTGGCTGTGTACCTGGTAGTCCTCTTCCAAACCCGTCGCGGTACTGGCTGTGCACCTGGTAGTCCTCTTCCAAACCCGTCGCGGTAATGGCTGTGCACCTGGTAGTCCTCTTCCAAACCCGTCGCGGTACTGGCTGTGTACCTGGTAGTCCTCTTCCGAACCCGTCGCGGTACTGGCAGTGTACCTGGTAGTCCTCTTCCAAACACGTCGCGGTACTGGCAGTGTACCTGATAGTCCTCTTCCAAACACGTTGCGGTACTGGCAGTGTACCTGATAGTCCTCTTCCAAACCCGTCGCGGTACTGGCTGTGTACCTGGTAGTCCTCTTCCAAACCCGTCGCGGTACTGGCTGTGTACCTGGTAGTCCTCTTCCAAACCCGTCGCGGTACTGGCAGTGTACCTGATAGTCCTCTTCCAAACCCGTCGCGGTACTGGCTGTGCACCTGGTAGTCCTCTTCAAAACCCATCGCGGTACTGGCAGTGTACCTGGTAGTCCTCTTCCAAACCCGTCGCGGTACTGGCAGTGTACCTGGTAGTCATCTTCCAAACCCGTCGCGGTACTGGCTGTGCACCTGGTAGTCCTCTTCCAAACCCGTCGCGGTACTGGCTGTGTACCTGGTAGTCCTCTTCCAAACACGTCGCGGTACTGGCTGTGCACCTGGTAGTCGTCTTCCAAACACGTCCCGGTACTGGCAGTGTACCTGGTAGTCCTCTTCCAAACACGTCGCGGTACTGGCTGTGCACCTGGTAGTCCTCTTCCAAACACGTCGCAGTACTGGCTGTGCACCTGGTAGTCCTCTTCCAAACACGTCGCGGTACTGGCTGTGCACCTGGTAGTCCTCTTCCAAACACGTCGCGGTACTGGCTGTGTACCTGGTAGTCCTCTTCCAAACCCGTCGCGGTACTGGCTGTGTACCTGGTAGTCCTCTTCCAAACCCGTCGCGGTACTGGCTGTGTAACTGGTAGTCCTCTTCCAAACCCGTCGCGGTACTGGCAGTGTACCTGGTAGTCCTCTTCCAAACCCGTCGCGGTATTGGCTGTGCACCTGGTAGTCCTCTTCCAAACCCGTCACGGTATTGGCTGTGCACCTGGTAGTCCTCTTCCAAACCCGTCGCGATACTGGCTGTGCACCTGGTAATCCTCTTCCAAACCCGTCGCGGTACTGGCTGTGCACCTGGTAGTCCTCTTCCAAACCCGTCGCGGTACTGGCTGTGTACCTGGTAGTCCTCTTCCTAACCCGTCGCGGTAGTGGCTGTGTACCTGGTAGTCCTCTTCCAAACCCGTCGCGGTACTGGCAGTGTACCTGGTAGTCCTCTTCCAAACCCGTCACGGTACTGGCTGTGCACCTGGTAGTCCTCTTCCAAACCGGTCGCGGTACTGGCTGTGCAACTGGTAGTCCTCTTCCAAACACGTCCCGGTACTGGCAGTGTACCTGGTATCCTCTTCCAAACCCGTCGCGGTACTGGCTGTGCACCTGGTAGTCCTCTTCCAAACCCGTCGCGGTACTGGCTGTGCACCTGGTAGTCCTCTTCCAAACCCGTCGCGGTACTGACTGTGCACCTGGTAGTCCTCTTCCAAACCCGTCGCGGTACTGGCAGTGTACCTGGTAGTCCTCTTCCAAACACGTCGCGGTACTGGCTGTGTACCTGGTAGTCCTCTTCCAAACCCGTCGCGGTACTGGCTTTGCACCAGGTAGTCCTCTTCCAAACACGTCGCGGTACTGGCAATGTACCTGATAGTCCTCTTCCAAACCCGTCGCGGTACAGGCAGTGTACCTGGTAGTCCTCTTCCAAAACCGTCGTTGTACTGGCTGTGCACCTGGTAGTCCTCTTCCAAACCCGTCGATGTATTGGCAGTGTACCTGGTAGTCCTCTTCAAAACACGTCGTGGTACTGGCTGTGCACCTGGTAGTCCTCTTCCAAACACGTCGCGGTACTGGCAGTGTACCTGGTAGTCCTCTTCCAAACCCGTCGCGGTACTGGCTGTGCACCTGGTAGTTCTCTTCCAATCCCGTCGCGGTACTGGCTTTGTACCTGGTAGTCCTCTTCCAAACCCGTTGCGGTAGTGGCTGTGTACCTGGTAGTCCTCTTCCAAACCCGTCGCGGTACTGGCAGTGTACCTGGTAGTCCTCTTCCAAACCCGTCGCGGTACTGGATGTGCACCTGGTAGTCCTCTTCCAAACCCATCGCGGTACTGGCTGTGCACCTGGTAGTCCTCTTCCAAACACGTCGCGGTACTGGCAGTGTACCTGGTAGTCCTCTTCCAAACCCGTCGCGGTACTGGCTGTGCACCTGGCAGTCCTCTTCCAAACCCGTCGCGGTACTGGCTGTGCACCTGGTAGTCCTCTTCCAAACCCGTCGCGGTACTGGCTGTGCACCTGGTAGTCCTCTTCCAAATCCGTCGCGGTACTGGCAGTTTACATGGTAGTCTTCTTCCAAACACGTCGCGGTACTGGCTGTGAACCTGGTAGTCCTCTTCCAAACCCGTCGCGGTACTGGCTGTGCACCTGGTAGTCCTCTTCCAACACGTCGCAGTACTGGCAGTGTACCTGGTAGTCCTCTTCCAAACCCGTCGCGGTACTGGCAGTGTACCTGGTAGCCCTCTTCCAAAACCGTCGTGGTACTGGCAGTGCACCTGTTAGTCCTCTTCCAAACCCGTCGCGGTACTGGCTGTGTACCTGGTAGTCCTCTTCCAAACCCGTCGCGATACTGGCTGTGCACCTGGTAGTCCTCTTCCAAACCCGTCGCGGTACTGGCTGTGCACCTGGTAGTCCTCTTCCAAACCCGTCGCGGTACTGGCAGTGTACCTGGTATTCCTCTTCCAAAACCGTCGCGGTACTGGCAGTGTATCTGGTAGTCCTCTTCCAAACACGTCGCGGTACTGGCAGTGTACCTGGTTGTCCTCTTCCAAACCCGTCGCGGAACTGGCTGTATACCTGGTAGTCCTCTTCCAAACCCGTCGCGTTACTGGCTGTGTACCTGGTAGTCCTCTTCCAAACCCGTCGCGGTACTGGCAGTGTACCTAATAGTCCTCTTCCAAACCCGTCGCGGTACTGGCTGTGCACCTGGTAGTCCTCTTCCAAACCCGTCGCGGTACTGGCAGTGTAACTGGTAGTCCTCTTCCAAACCCGTCGCGGTACTGGCAGTGTACCTGGTAGTCCTCTTCCAATCCCGTCGCGTTACTGGCAGTGTACCTGGTAGTCCTCTTCCATACACGTCGCGGTACTGGCTGTGCACCTGGTAGTCCTCTTCCAAACACGTCCCGGTACTGGCAGTGTGCCTGGTAGTCCTCTCCCAAACACGTCGCGGTACTGACTGTGTACCTGATAGTCCTCTTCCAAACCCGTCGCGGTACTGGCTGTGCACCTGGTAGTCCTCTTCCAAACCCGTCGCGGTACTAGCAGTGTACCTGGTAGTCCTCTTCCAAACCCGTCGCGGTACTGGCAGTGTACCTGGTAGTCTTCTTCCAAACACGTCGCGGTACTGGCTGTGCACCTGGTAGTCCTCTTCCAAACACGTCCCGGTACTGGCAGTGTGCCTGGTAGTCCTCTTCCAAACACGTCGCGGTACTGACTGTGTACCTGGTAGTCCTCTTCCAAACCCGTCCCGATACTGGCTGTGCACCTGGTAGTCCTCTTCCAAACCCGTCGCGGTACTGGCTGTGCACCTGGTAGTCCTCTTCCAAACCCGTCGCGGTACTGGCTGTGTACCTGGTAGTCCTCTTCCAAACTCGTCGCGGTAGTGGCTGTGTACCTGGTAGTCCTCTTCGTAACCCTGTCGCGGTACTGGCTGTGTACCTGGTAGTCCTCTACAAAACCCGTCGCGGTACTGGCTGTGCACCTTTTAGTCCTCTTCCAAACCCGTCGCGGTACTGGCTGTGCACCTGGTAGTCCTCTTCCAAACCCGTCGCGGTACTGGCTGTGTACCTGGTAGTCCTCTTCCAAACCCGTCGCGATACTGGCTGTGCACCTGGTTGTCCTCTTCCAAACCCGTCGCGGTACTGGCTGTGCACCTGGTAGTCCTCTTCCAAACCCGTCGCGGTACTGGCTGTGTACCTGGTATTCCTCTTCCAAACCCGTCGCGGTACTGGCAGTGTATCTGGTAGTCCTCTTCCAAACACGTCGCGGTACTGGCAGTGTACCTGGTTGTCCTCTTCCAAACCCGCCGCGGAACTGGCTGTATACCTGGTAGTCCTCTTCCAAACCCGTCGCGTTACTGGCTGTGTACCTGGTAGTCCTCTTCCAAACCCGTCGCGGTACTGGCAGTGTACCTAATAGTCCTCTTCCAAACCCGTCGCGGTACTGGCTGTGCACCTGGTAGTCCTCTTCCAAACCCGTCGCGGTACTGGCAGTGTACCTGGTAGTCCTCTTCCAAACCCGTCGCGTTACTGGCTGTGTACCTGGTAGTCCTCTTCCAAACCCGTCGCGGTACTGGCAGTGTACCTAATAGTCCTCTTCCAAACCCGTCGCGGTACTGGCTGTGCACCTGGTAGTCCTCTTCAAAACCCGTCGCGGTACTGGCAGTGTACCTGGTAGTCCTCTTCCAAACCCGTCGCGGTACTGGCAGTGTACCTGGTAGTCCTCTTCCAATCCCGTCGCGTTACTGGCAGTGTACCTGGTAGTTCTCTTCCATACACGTCGCGGTACTGGCTGTGCACCTGGTAGTCCTCTTCCAAACACGTCCCGGTACTGGCAGTGTGCCTGGTAGTCCTCTTCCAAACACGTCGCGGTACTGACTGTGTACCTGATAGTCCTCTTCCAAACCCGTCGCGGTACTGGCTGTGCACCTGGTAGTCCTCTTCCAAACCCGTCGCGGTACTAGCAGTGTACCTGGTAGTCCTCTTCCAAACCCGTCGCGGTACTGGCAGTGTACCGGGTAGTCCTCTTCCAAACACGTCGCGGTACTGGCTGTGCACCTGGTAGTCCTCTTCCAAACACGTCCCGGTACTGGCAGAGTGCCTGGTAGTCCTCTTCCAAACACGTTGCGGTACTGACTGTGTACCTGGTAGTCCTCTTCCAAACCCGTCCCGATACTGGCTGTGCACCTGGTAGTCCTCTTCCACACCCGTCGCGGTACTGGCTGTGCACCTGGTAGTCCTCTTCCAAACCCGTCGCGGTACTGGCTGTGTACCTGGTAGTCCTCTTCCAAACTCGTCGCGGTAGTGGCTGTGTACCTGGTAGTCCTCTTCGTAACCCTGTCGCGGAACTGGCTGTGTACCTGTTAGTCCTCTTCCAAACCCGTCGCGGTACTGGCAGTGTACCTGATAGTCCTCTTCCAAACCCGTCGCGGTACTGGCTGTGCACCTGGTAGTCCTCTTCCAAACACGTCGCGGTACTGGCTGTGAACCTGGTTGTCCTCTTCCAAACCCGTCGCGGTACTGGCAGTGTACCTGGTAATCCTCTTCAAAAACCCGTCGCGGTACTGGCTGTGCACCTGGTATTCCTCTTCCAAACCCGTCGCGGTACTGGCAGTGTACCTGGTAGTCCTCTTCCAAACCCGTCGCGGTACTGGCTGTGCACCTGGTAGTCCTCTTCCAAACCCGTCGCGGTATTGGCTGTGCACCTGGTAGTCCTCTTGCAAACACGTCGCGGTACTGGCAGAGTACGTGGTAGTCCTCTTCCAAACCCGTCGCGGTACAGGCTGTGCACCTGGTAGTCCTCTTCCAAACCCGTCGCGGTACTGGCTGTGCACCTGGTAGTCCTCTTCCAAACCCGTCGCGGTACTGGCTGTGCACCTGGTAGTCCTCTTCCAAACCCGTCGCGGTACTGGCTGTGCACCTTGTAGTCCTCTTCCGAACCCGCCGCGGTACTGGCAATGTACCTGGTAGTCCTCTTCCAAACCCGTCGCGGTACAGGCTGTGCACCTGGTAGTCCTCTTCCAAACACGTCGCGGTACTGGCAGTGTACCTGGTAGTCCTCTTCCAAACCCGTCGCGGTACTGGCAGTGTACGTGGTAGTCCTCTTCCAAACCCGTCGCGGTAGTGGCTGTGTACCTGGTAGTCCTCTTCCAAACCCGTCGCGGTACTGGCAGTGTACCTGGTAGTCCTCTTCCAAACACGTCGCGGTACTGGCAGAGTACGTGGTAGTCCTCTTCCAAACCCGTCGCGGTACTGGCTGTGCACCTGGTAGTCCTCTTCCAAACCCGTCGCGGTACTGGCTGTGCACCTGGTAGTCCTCTTCCAAACCCGTCGCGGTACCGGTTGTGCACCTGGTAGTCCTCTTCCAAACCTGTCGCGGTACTGGCTGTGCACCTGGTAGTCCTCTTCCAAACCCGTCGCGGTACTGGCTGTGCACCTGGTAGTCCTCTTCCAAACCCGTCGCGGTACTGGCTGTGCACCTGGTAGTCCTCTTCCAAACCCGTCGCGGTACTGGCTGTGCACCTGGTAGTCCTCTTCCAAACCCGTCGCGGTACTGGCTGTGCACCTGGTAGTCCTCTTCCAAACCCGTCGCGGTACTGGCTGAGCACCTGGTAGTCCTCTTCATAACCCGTCGTGGTACTGGCTGTGCACCTGGTAGTCCTCTTCCAAACCCGTCGCGGTACTGGCTGTGTACCTGGTATTCCTCTTCCAAACCCGTCGCGGTACTGGCTGTGCACCTGGTAGTCCTCTTCCAAACCCGTTGCGGTACTGGCTGTGCACCTGGTAGTCCTCTTCCAAACCCGTCGCGGTACTGGTTGTGCACCTGGTAGTCCTCTTCCAAACCCGTCGCGGTACTGGCTGTGCACCTGGTAGTCCTCTTCCAAACCCGTCGCGGTACTGGCTGAGCACCTGGTAGTCCTCTTCCAAACCCGTCGCGGTACTGGCTGTGCACCTGGTAGTCCTCTTCCAAACCCGTCGCGGTACTGGCTGTGTACCTGGTATTCCTCTTCCAAACCCGTCGCGGTACTGGCTGTGCACCTGGTAGTCCTCTTCCAAACCCGTTGCGGTACTGGCTGTGCACCTGGTAGTCCTCTTCCAAACCCGTCGCGGTACTGGTTGTGCACCTGGTAGTCCTCTTCCAAACCCGTCGCGGTACTGGCTGTACATCTGGTAGTCCTCTTCCAAAACCGTCGCGGTACTGGCTGTGCACCTGGTAGTCCTCTTCTAAACCCGTCGCGGTACTGGCTGTGTACCTGGTAGTCCTCTACAAAACCCGTCGCGGTACTGGCTGTGCACCTTTTAGTCCTCTTCCAAACCCGTCGCGGTACTGGCTGTGCACCTGGTAGTCCTCTTCCAAACCCGTCGCGGTACTGGCTGTGTACCTGGTAGTCCTCTTCCAAACCCGTCGCGATACTGGCTGTGCACCTGGTTGTCCTCTTCCAAACCCGTCGCGGTACTGGCTGTGCACCTGGTAGTCCTCTTCCAAACCCGTCGCGGTACTGGCTATGTACCTGGTTGTCCTCTTCCAAACCCGTCGCGGTACTGGCAGTGTATCTGGTAGTCATCTTCCAAACACGTCGCGGTACTGGCAGTGTACCTGGTTGTCCTCTTCCAAACCCGTCGCGGAACTGGCTCTATACCTGGTAGTCCTCTTCCAAACCCGTCGCGTTACTGGCTGTGTACCTGGTAGTCCTCTTCCAAACCCGTCGCGGTACTGGCAGTGTACCTAATAGTCCTCTTCCAAACCCGTCGCGGTACTGGCTGTGCACCTGGTAGTCCTCTTCCAAACACGTCGCGGTACTGGCAGTGTACCGGGTAGTCCTCTTCCAAACCCGTCGCGTTACTGGCTGTGTACCTGGTAGTCCTCTTCCAAACCCGTCGCGGTACTGGCAGTGTACCTAATAGTCCTCTTCCAAACCCGTTGCGGTACAGGCTGTGCAGCTGGTAGTCCTCTTCCAAACCCGTCGCGGTACTGGCAGTGTACCTGGTAGTCCTCTTCCAAACCCGTCGCGGTACTGGCAGTGTACCTGGTAGTCCTCTACCAATCCCGTCGCGTTACTGGCAGTGTACCTGGTAGTCCTCCTCCATACACGTCGCGGTACTGGCTGTGCACCTGGTAGTCCTCTTTCAAACACGTCCCGGTACTGGCAGTGTGCCTGGTAGTCCTCTTCCAAACACGTCGCGGTACTGACTGTGTACCTGATAGTCCTCTTCCAAACCCGTCGCGGTACTGGCTGTGCACCTGGTAGTCCTCTTCCAAACCCGTCGCGGTACTAGCAGTGTACCTGGTAGTCCTCTTCCAAACCCGTCGCGGTACTGGCAGTGTACCTGGTAGTCCTCTTCCAAACACGTCGCGGTACTGGCTGTGCACCTGGTAGTCCTCTTCCAAACACGTCCCGGTACTGGCAGTGTGCCTGGTAGTCCTCTTCCAAACACGTCGCGGTACTGACTGTGTACCTGGTAGTCCTCTTCCAAACCCGTACCGATACTGGCTGTGCACCTGGTAGTCCTCTTCCAAACCCGTCGCGGTACTGGCTGTGCTCCTGGTAGTCCTCTTCCAAACCCGTCGCGGTACTGGCTGTGTACCTGGTAATCCTCTTCCAAACTCGTCGCGGTAGTGGCTGTGTACCTGGTAGTCCTCTTCGTAACCCTGTCGCGGAACTGGCTGTGTACCTGTTAGTCCTCTTCCAAACCCGTCGCGGTACTGGCAGTGTACCTGATAGTCCTCTTCCAAACCCGTCGCGGTACTGGCTGTGCACCTGGTAGTCCTCTTCCAAACACGTCCCGGTACTGGCTGTGTACCTGGTAGTCCTCTTCCAAACACGTCCCGGTACTGGCTGTGTACCTGGTAGTCCTCTTCCAATCCCGTCGCGGTACTGGCTGTGTACCTGGTAGTCCTCTTCCAAACACGTTGCGGTACTGGCTGTGCACCTGGTAGTCCTCTTCCAAACTCGTCGCGGTACTGGCTGTGCACCTGGTAGTCCTCTTCCAAACCCGTCGCGGTACTGGCTGTGAACCTGGTTGTCCTCTTCCAAACCAGTTGCGGTACTGGCAGTGTACCTGGTAATCCTCTTCAAAACCCGTCGCGGTACTGGCTGTGCACCTGGTAGTCCTCTTCCAAACCCGTCGCGGTACTGGCCGTGCACCTGGTAGTCCTCTTCCAAACCCGTCGCGGTACTGGCTGTGAACCTGGTTGTCCTTTTCCAAACCCGTCGCGGTACTGGCAGTGTACCTGGTAATCCCTTCAAAACCCGTCGCGGTACTGGCTGTGCACCTGGTAGTCCCTCTTCCAAACCCGTCGCGGTACTGGCTGTGCACCTGGTAGTCCTCTTCCGAACCCGTCGTGGTACTGGCAGTGTACCTGGTAGTCCTCTTCCAATCCCGTTTCGGTATTGGAAGTGTAACTGGTAGTCCTCTTCCATACACGTCGCGGTACTGGCTGTGCACCTGGTAGTCCTCTTCCAAACACGTCCCGGTACTGGCTGTGTACCTGGTAGTCCTCTTCCAAACACGTCGCGGTACTGGCTGTGCACCTGGTAGTCCTCTTCCAAACACGTCCCGGTACTGGCTGTGTACCTGGTAGTCCTCTTCCAATCCCGTCGCGGTACTGGCTGTGCACCTGGAAGTCCTCTTCCAAACACGTCGCGGTACTGGCAGTGTACCTGGTAGTCCTCTTCCAAACACGTCGCGGTACTGGCTGTGCACCTGGTAGTCCTCTTCCAAACCCGTCGCGGTACTGGCTGTGCACCTGGTTGTCCTCTTCCAAACCCGTCGCGGTACTGGCAGTGTACCGGGTAATCCTCTTCCAAACCCGTCGCGGTACTGGTTTGTGCACCTGGTAGTCCTCTTCCAAACCCGTCGCGGTACTGGCTGTGTACCTGGTAGTCCTCTTCCAAACCCGTCGCGGTAGTGGCTGTGTACCTGGTAGTCCTCTTCCAAACCCGTCGCGGTACTGGCAGTGTACCTGGTAGTCCTCTTCCAAACCCGTCGCGGAACTGGCTGTGCACCTGGTAGTCCTCTTCCAAACCCGTCGCGGTACTGGCTGTGCACCTGGTAAACCTCTTCCAAACACGTCGCGGTACTGGCAGAGTACGTGGTAGTCCTCTTCCAAACCCGTCGCGGTACTGGCTGTGCACCTGGTAGTCCTCTTCCAAACCCGTCGCGGTACTGGCTGTGCACCTGGTAGTCCTCTTCCAAACCCGTCGCGGTACTGGCTGTGCACCTGGTAGTCCTGTTCCAAAACCGTCGCGGTACTGGCTGTGCACCTGGTAGTCCTCTTCCGAACCCGTCGTGGTAACTGGCAATGTACCTGGTAGTCCTCTTCCAAACCCGTCGCGGTACAGGCTGTGCACCTGGTAGTCCTCTTCCAAACACGTCGCGGTACTGGCAGTGTACTGGAAGTCCTCTTCCAAACACGTCGCGGTACTGGCAGTGTACGTGGTAGTCCTCTTCCAAACCCGTCGCGGTACTGGCTGTGCACCTGGTAGTCCTCTTCCAAACACGTCGCGGTACTGGCTGTGCACCTGGTAGTCCTCTTCCAAACACGTCCCGGTACTGGCTGTGTACCTGGTAGTCCTCTTCCAATCCCGTCGCGGTACTGGCTGTGCACCTGGAAGTCCTCTTCCAAACACGTCGCGGTACTGGCAGTGTACCTGGTAGTCCTCTTCCAAACACGTCGCGGTACTGGCTGTGCACCTGGTAGTCCTCTTCCAAACCCGTCGCGGTACTGGCTGTGCACCTGGTTGTCCTCTTCCAAACCCGTCGCGGTACTGGCAGTGTACCGGGTAATCCTCTTCCAAACCCGTCGCGGTACTGGTTTGTGCACCTGGTAGTCCTCTTCCAAACCCGTCGCGGTACTGGCTGTGTACCTGGTAGTCCTCTTCCAAACCCGTCGCGGTAGTGGCTGTGTACCTGGTAGTCCTCTTCCAAACCCGTCGCGGTACTGGCAGTGTACCTGGTAGTCCTCTTCCAAACCCGTCGCGGAACTGCTGTGCACCTGGTAGTCCTCTTCCAAACCGTCGCGGTACTGGCTGTGCACCTGGTAAACCTCTTCCAAACACGTCGCGGTACTGGCAGAGTACGTGGTAGTCCTCTTCCAAACCCGTCGCGGTACTGGCTGTGCACCTGGTAGTCCTCTTCCAAACCCGTCGCGGTACTGGCTGTGCACCTGGTAGTCCTCTTCCAAACCCGTCGCGGTACTGGCTGTGCACCTGGTAGTCCTGTTCCAAAACCGTCGCGGTACTGGCTGTGCACCTGGTAGTCCTCTTCCGAACCCGTCGTGGTACTGGCAATGTACCTGGTAGTCCTCTTCCAAACCCGTCGCGGTACAGGCTGTGCACCTGGTAGTCCTCTTCCAAACACGTCGCGGTACTGGCAGTGTACCTGGAAGTCCTCTTCCAAACACGTCGCGGTACTGGCAGTGTACGTGGTAGTCCTCTTCCAAACCCGTCGCGGTACTGGACGTGCACCTGGTAGTCCCCTCCAAACCCGTCGCGGTACTGGTTGTGCACCTGGTAGTCCTCTTCCAAACCTGTCGCGGTACTGGCTGTGCACCTGGTAGTCCTCTTCCAAACCCGTCGCGGTACTGGCTGTGTACCTGGTAGTCCTCTTCCAAACCCGTCGCGGTACTGACTGTGCACCTGGTAGTCCTCTTCCAAACCCGTCGCGGTACTGGCTGTGCACCTGGTAGTCCTCTTCCAAACCCGTCGCGGTACTGGCTGTGCACCTGGTAGTCCTCTTCCAAACCCGTCGCGGTACTGGCTGTGCACCTGGTAGTCCTCTTCCAAACCCGTCGCGGTACTGGTTGTGCACCTGGTAGTCCTCTTCCAAACCCGTCGCGGTACTGGCTGTGCATCTGGTAGTCCTCTTCTAAAACCGTCGCGGTACTGGATGTGCACCTGGTAGTCCTCTTCTAAACCCGTCGCGGTACTGGCTGTGTACCTGGTAGTCCTCTACAAAACCCGTCGCGGTACTGGCTGTGCACCTGGTAGTCCTCTTCCAAACCCGTCGCGGTACTGGCTGTGTACCTGGTAGTCCTCTTCCAAACCCGTCGCGATACTGGCTGTGCACCTGGTAGTCCTCTTCCAAACCCGTCGCGGTACTGGCTGTGCACCTGGTAGTCCTCTTCCAAACCCGTCGCGGTACTGGCTGTGTACCTGGTATTCCTCTTCCAAACCCGTCGCGGTACTGGCAGTGTATCTGGTAGTCCTATTCCAAACACGTCGCGGTACTGGCAGTTTAACTGGTAGTCCTCTTCCAACCCCGTCGCGGTACTGGCTGTGAACCTGGTAGTCCTCTTCCAAACCCGTCGCGGTACTGGCTGTGTACCTGGTAGTCCTCTTCCAAACCCGTCGCGGTACTGGCAGTGTACCTGGTAGTCCTCTTCCAAACCCGTCGCGGTACTGGCTGTGCACCTGGTAGTCCTCTTCCAAACCCGTCGCGCTACTGGCAGTGTACCTGGTAGTCCTCTTCCAAACCCGTCGCGGTACTGGCAGTGTACCTGGTAGTCCTCTTCCAATCCCGTCGCGGTACTGGCAGTGTACCTGGTAGTCCTCTTCCAAACACGTCGCGGTACTGGCTGTGCACCTGGTAGTCCTCTTCCAAACACGTCCCGGTACTGGCAGTGTGCCTGGTAGTCCTCTTCCAAACACGTCGCGGTACTGACTGTGTACCTGGTAGTCCTCTTCCAAACACGTCGCGGTACTGGCTGTGCACCTGGTAGTCCTCTTCCAAACACGTCGCGGTACTGGCTGTGCACCTGGTAGTCCTCTTCCAAACCCGTCGCGATACTGGCTGTGTACCTGGTTATCCTCTTCCAAACCCGTCGCGGTACTGGCAGTGTACCTGGTAGTCCTCTTCCAAACCCGTCGCGGTACTGGCTGTGCACCTGGTAGTCCTCTTCCAAACCCGTCGCGGTACTGGCTGTGTACCTGGTAATCCTCTTCCAAACTCGTCGCGGTAGTGGCTGTGTAACTGGTAGTCCTCTTCGTAACCCTGTCGCGGAACTGGCTGTGTACCTGGTAGTCCTCTTCCAAACCCGTCGCGGTACTGGCAGTGTACCTGATAGTCCTCTTCCAAACCAGTCGCGGTACTGGCTGTGCACCTGGTAGTCGTCTTCCAAACCCGTAGCGGTACTGGCAGTGTACCTGGTAGTCCTCTTCCAAACCCGTCGCGGTACTAGCAGTGTACCTGGTAGTCCTCTACCAATCCCGTCGCGTTACTGGCAGTGTACCTGGTAGTCCTCCTCCATACACGTCGCGGTACTGGCTGTGCACCTGGTAGTCCTCTTTCAAACACGTCCCGGTACTGGCAGTGTGCCTGGTAGTCCTCTTCCAAACACGTCGCGGTACTGACTGTGTACCTGATAGTCCTCTTCCAAACCCGTCGCGGTACTGGCTGTGCACCTGGTAGTCCTCTTCCAAACCCGTCGCGGTACTAGCAGTGTACCTGGTAGTCCTCTTCCAAACCCGTCGCGGTACTGGCAGTGTACCTGGTAGTCCTCTTCCAAACACGTCGCGGTACTGGCTGTGCACCTGGTAGTCCTCTTCCAAACACGTCCCGGTACTGGCAGTGTGCCTGGTAGTCCTCTTCCAAACACGTCGCGGTACTGACTGTGTACCTGGTAGTCCTCTTCCAAACCCGTACCGATACTGGCTGTGCACCTGGTAGTCCTCTTCCAAACCCGTCGCGGTACTGGCTGTGCTCCTGGTAGTCCTCTTCCAAACCCGTCGCGGTACTGGCTGTGTACCTGGTAATCCTCTTCCAAACTCGTCGCGGTAGTGGCTGTGTACCTGGTAGTCCTCTTCGTAACCCTGTCGCGGAACTGGCTGTGTACCTGTTAGTCCTCTTCCAAACCCGTCGCGGTACTGGCAGTGTACCTGATAGTCCTCTTCCAAACCCGTCGCGGTACTGGCTGTGCACCTGGTAGTCCTCTTCCAAACACGTCCCGGTACTGGCTGTGTACCTGGTAGTCCTCTTCCAAACACGTCCCGGTACTGGCTGTGTACCTGGTAGTCCTCTTCCAATCCCGTCGCGGTACTGGCTGTGTACCTGGTAGTCCTCTTCCAAACACGTTGCGGTACTGGCTGTGCACCTGGTAGTCCTCTTCCAAACTCGTCGCGGTACTGGCTGTGCACCTGGTAGTCCTCTTCCAAACCCGTCGCGGTACTGGCTGTGAACCTGGTTGTCCTCTTCCAAACCAGTTGCGGTACTGGCAGTGTACCTGGTAATCCTCTTCAAAACCCGTCGCGGTACTCGCTGTGCACCTGGTAGTCCTCTTCCAAACCCGTCGCGGTACTGGCCGTGCACCTGGTAGTCCTCTTCCAAACCCGTCGCGGTACTGGCTGTGAACCTGGTTGTCCTTTTCCAAACCCGTCGCGGTACTGGCAGTGTACCTGGTAATCCTCTTCAAAACCCGTCGCGGTACTGGCTGTGCACCTGGTAGTCCTCTTCCAAACCCGTCGCGGTACTGGCTGTGCACCTGGTAGTCCTCTTCCGAACCCGTCGTGGTACTGGCAGTGTACCTGGTAGTCCTCTTCCAATCCCGTTTCGGTATTGGAAGTGTAACTGGTAGTCCTCTTCCATACACGTCGCGGTACTGGCTGTGCACCTGGTAGTCCTCTTCCAAACACGTCCCGGTACTGGCTGTGTACCTGGTAGTCCTCTTCCAAACACGTCGCGGTACTGGCTGTGCACCTGGTAGTCCTCTTCCAAACACGTCCCGGTACTGGCTGTGTACCTGGTAGTCCTCTTCCAATCCCGTCGCGGTACTGGCTGTGCACCTGGAAGTCCTCTTCCAAACACGTCGCGGTACTGGCAGTGTACCTGGTAGTCCTCTTCCAAACACGTCGCGGTACTGGCTGTGCACCTGGTAGTCCTCTTCCAAACCCGTCGCGGTACTGGCTGTGCACCTGGTTGTCCTCTTCCAAACCCGTCGCGGTACTGGCAGTGTACCGGGTAATCCTCTTCCAAACCCGTCGCGGTACTGGTTTGTGCACCTGGTAGTCCTCTTCCAAACCCGTCGCGGTACTGGCTGTGTACCTGGTAGTCCTCTTCCAAACCCGTCGCGGTAGTGGCTGTGTACCTGGTAGTCCTCTTCCAAACCCGTCGCGGTACTGGCAGTGTACCTGGTAGTCCTCTTCCAAACCCGTCGCGGAACTGGCTGTGCACCTGGTAGTCCTCTTCCAAACCCGTCGCGGTACTGGCTGTGCACCTGGTAAACCTCTTCCAAACACGTCGCGGTACTGGCAGAGTACGTGGTAGTCCTCTTCCAAACCCGTCGCGGTACTGGCTGTGCACCTGGTAGTCCTCTTCCAAACCCGTCGCGGTACTGGCTGTGCACCTGGTAGTCCTCTTCCAAACCCGTCGCGGTACTGGCTGTGCACCTGGTAGTCCTGTTCCAAAACCGTCGCGGTACTGGCTGTGCACCTGGTAGTCCTCTTCCGAACCCGTCGTGGTACTGGCAATGTACCTGGTAGTCCTCTTCCAAACCCGTCGCGGTACAGGCTGTGCACCTGGTAGTCCTCTTCCAAACACGTCGCGGTACTGGCAGTGTACCTGGAAGTCCTCTTCCAAACACGTCGCGGTACTGGCAGTGTACGTGGTAGTCCTCTTCCAAACCCGTCGCGGTACTGGCTGTGCACCTGGTAGTCCTCTTCCAAACACGTCGCGGTACTGGCTGTGCACCTGGTAGTCCTCTTCCAAACACGTCCCGGTACTGGCTGTGTACCTGGTAGTCCTCTTCCAATCCCGTCGCGGTACTGGCTGTGCACCTGGAAGTCCTCTTCCAAACACGTCGCGGTACTGGCAGTGTACCTGGTAGTCCTCTTCCAAACACGTCGCGGTACTGGCTGTGCACCTGGTAGTCCTCTTCCAAACCCGTCGCGGTACTGGCTGTGCACCTGGTTGTCCTCTTCCAAACCCGTCGCGGTACTGGCAGTGTACCGGGTAATCCTCTTCCAAACCCGTCGCGGTACTGGTTTGTGCACCTGGTAGTCCTCTTCCAAACCCGTCGCGGTACTGGCTGTGTACCTGGTAGTCCTCTTCCAAACCCGTCGCGGTAGTGGCTGTGTACCTGGTAGTCCTCTTCCAAACCCGTCGCGGTACTGGCAGTGTACCTGGTAGTCCTCTTCCAAACCCGTCGCGGAACTGGCTGTGCACCTGGTAGTCCTCTTCCAAACCCGTCGCGGTACTGGCTGTGCACCTGGTAAACCTCTTCC
This sequence comes from Meconema thalassinum, assembly GCA_946902985.2. NCBI lineage: Eukaryota > Metazoa > Arthropoda > Insecta > Orthoptera > Tettigoniidae > Meconema > Meconema thalassinum. The sequence continues at coordinate 344,919,093 of OX336395.1, forward strand.
AAACACGTCGCGGTACTGGCAGAGTACGTGGTAGTCCTCTTCCAAACCCGTCGCTGTACTGGCTGTGCACCTGGTAGTCCTCTTCCAAACCCGTCGCGGTACTGGCTGTGCACCTGGTAGTCCTCTTCCAAACCCGTCGCGGTACTGGCTGTGCACCTGGTAGTCCTGTTCCAAAACCGTCGCGGTACTGGCTGTGCACCTGGTAGTCCTCTTCCGAACCCGTCGTGGTACTGGCAATGTACCTGGTAGTCCTCTTCCAAACCCGTCGCGGTACAGGCTGTGCACCTGGTAGTCCTCTTCCAAACACGTCGCGGTACTGGCAGTGTACCTGGAAGTCCTCTTCCAAACACGTCGCGGTACTGGCAGTGTACGTGGTAGTCCTCTTCCAAACCCGTCGCGGTACTGGCCGTGCACCTGGTAGTCCCCTCCAAACCCGTCGCGGTACTGGTTGTGCACCTGGTAGTCCTCTTCCAAACCTGTCGCGGTACTGGCTGTGCACCTGGTAGTCCTCTTCCAAACCCGTCGCGGTACTGGCTGTGTACCTGGTAGTCCTCTTCCAAACCCGTCGCGGTACTGACTGTGCACCTGGTAGTCCTCTTCCAAACCCGTCGCGGTACTGGCTGTGCACCTGGTAGTCCTCTTCCAAACCCGTCGCGGTACTGGCTGTGCACCTGGTAGTCCTCTTCCAAACCCGTCGCGGTACTGGCTGTGCACCTGGTAGTCCTCTTCCAAACCCGTCGCGGTACTGGTTGTGCACCTGGTAGTCCTCTTCCAAACCCGTCGCGGTACTGGCTGTGCATCTGGTAGTCCTCTTCTAAAACCGTCGCGGTACTGGATGTGCACCTGGTAGTCCTCTTCTAAACCCGTCGCGGTACTGGCTGTGTACCTGGTAGTCCTCTACAAAACCCGTCGCGGTACTGGCTGTGCACCTGGTAGTCCTCTTCCAAACCCGTCGCGGTACTGGCTGTGTACCTGGTAGTCCTCTTCCAAATCCGCCGCGATACTGGCTGTGCACCTGGTAGTCCTCTTCCAAACCCGTCGCGGTACTGGCTGTGCACCTGGTAGTCCTCTTCCAAACCCGTTGCGGTACTGGCTGTGCACCTGGTAGTCCTCTTCCAAACCCGTCGCGGTACTGGTTGTGCACCTGGTAGTCCTCTTCCAAACCCGTCGCGGTACTGGCTGTGCACCTGGTAGTCCTCTTCCAAACCCGTCGCGGTACTGGCTGAGCACCTGGTAGTCCTCTTCCAAACCCGTCGCGGTACTGGCTGTGCACCTGGTAGTCCTCTTCCAAACCCGTCGCGGTACTGGCTGTGTACCTGGTATTCCTCTTCCAAACCCGTCGCGGTACTGGCTGTGCACCTGGTAGTCCTCTTCCAAACCCGTTGCGGTACTGGCTGTGCACCTGGTAGTCCTCTTCCAAACCCGTCGCGGTACTGGTTGTGCACCTGGTAGTCCTCTTCCAAACCCGTCGCGGTACTGGCTGTACATCTGGTAGTCCTCTTCCAAAACCGTCGCGGTACTGGCTGTGCACCTGGTAGTCCTCTTCTAAACCCGTCGCGGTACTGGCTGTGTACCTGGTAGTCCTCTACAAAACCCGTCGCGGTACTGGCTGTGCACCTTTTAGTCCTCTTCCAAACCCGTCGCGGTACTGGCTGTGCACCTGGTAGTCCTCTTCCAAACCCGTCGCGGTACTGGCTGTGTACCTGGTAGTCCTCTTCCAAACCCGTCGCGATACTGGCTGTGCACCTGGTTGTCCTCTTCCAAACCCGTCGCGATACTGGCTGTGCACCTGGTAGTCCTCTTCCAAACCCGTCGCGGTACTGGCTATGTACCTGGTTGTCCTCTTCCAAACCCGTCGCGGTACTGGCAGTGTATCTGGTAGTCCTCTTCCAAACACGTCGCGGTACTGGCAGTGTACCTGGTTGTCCTCTTCCAAACCCGTCGCGGAACTGGCTCTATACCTGGTAGTCCTCTTCCAAACCCGTCGCGTTACTGGCTGTGTACCTGGTAGTCCTCTTCCAAACCCGTCGCGGTACTGGCAGTGTACCTAATAGTCCTCTTCCAAACCCGTCGCGGTACTGGCTGTGCACCTGGTAGTCCTCTTCCAAACACGTCGCGGTACTGGCAGTGTACCGGGTAGTCCTCTTCCAAACCCGTCGCGTTACTGGCTGTGTACCTGGTAGTCCTCTTCCAAACCCGTCGTGGTACTGGCAGTGTACCTAATAGTCCTCTTCCAAACCCGTTGCGGTACAGGCTGTGCAGCTGGTAGTCCTCTTCCAAACCCGTCGCGGTACTGGCAGTGTACCTGGTAGTCCTCTTCCAAACCCGTCGCGGTACTGGCAGTGTACCTGGTAGTCCTCTACCAATCCCGTCGCGTTACTGGCAGTGTACCTGGTAGTCCTCCTCCATACACGTCGCGGTACTGGCTGTGCACCTGGTAGTCCTCTTTCAAACACGTCCCGGTACTGGCAGTGTGCCTGGTAGTCCTCTTCCAAACACGTCGCGGTACTGACTGTGTACCTGATAGTCCTCTTCCAAACCCGTCGCGGTACTGGCTGTGCACCTGGTAGTCCTCTTCCAAACCCGTCGCGGTACTAGCAGTGTACCTGGTAGTCCTCTTCCAAACCCGTCGCGGTACTGGCAGTGTACCTGGTAGTCCTCTTCCAAACACGTCGCGGTACTGGCTGTGCACCTGGTAGTCCTCTTCCAAACACGTCCCGGTACTGGCAGTGTGCCTGGTAGTCCTCTTCCAAACACGTCGCGGTACTGACTGTGTACCTGGTAGTCCTCTTCCAAACCCGTACCGATACTGGCTGTGCACCTGGTAGTCCTCTTCCAAACCCGTCGCGGTACTGGCTGTGCTCCTGGTAGTCCTCTTCCAAACCCGTCGCGGTACTGGCTGTGTACCTGGTAATCCTCTTCCAAACTCGTCGCGGTAGTGGCTGTGTACCTGGTAGTCCTCTTCGTAACCCTGTCGCGGAACTGGCTGTGTACCTGTTAGTCCTCTTCCAAACCCGTCGCGGTACTGGCAGTGTACCTGATAGTCCTCTTCCAAACCCGTCGCGGTACTGGCTGTGCACCTGGTAGTCCTCTTCCAAACACGTCCCGGTACTGGCTGTGTACCTGGTAGTCCTCTTCCAAACACGTCCCGGTACTGGCTGTGTACCTGGTAGTCCTCTTCCAATCCCGTCGCGGTACTGGCTGTGTACCTGGTAGTCCTCTTCCAAACACGTTGCGGTACTGGCTGTGCACCTGGTAGTCCTCTTCCAAACTCGTCGCGGTACTGGCTGTGCACCTGGTAGTCCTCTTCCAAACCCGTCGCGGTACTGGCTGTGAACCTGGTTGTCCTCTTCCAAACCAGTTGCGGTACTGGCAGTGTACCTGGTAATCCTCTTCAAAACCCGTCGCGGTACTGGCTGTGCACCTGGTAGTCCTCTTCCAAACCCGTCGCGGTACTGGCCGTGCACCTGGTAGTCCTCTTCCAAACCCGTCGCGGTACTGGCTGTGAACCTGGTTGTCCTTTTCCAAACCCGTCGCGGTACTGGCAGTGTACCTGGTAATCCTCTTCAAAACCCGTCGCGGTACTGGCTGTGCACCTGGTAGTCCTCTTCCAAACCCGTCGCGGTACTGGCTGTGCACCTGGTAGTCCTCTTCCGAACCCGTCGTGGTACTGGCAGTGTACCTGGTAGTCCTCTTCCAATCCCGTTTCGGTATTGGAAGTGTAACTGGTAGTCCTCTTCCATACACGTCGCGGTACTGGCTGTGCACCTGGTAGTCCTCTTCCAAACACGTCCCGGTACTGGCTGTGTACCTGGTAGTCCTCTTCCAAACACGTCGCGGTACTGGCTGTGCACCTGGTAGTCCTCTTCCAAACACGTCCCGGTACTGGCTGTGTACCTGGTAGTCCTCTTCCAATCCCGTCGCGGTACTGGCTGTGCACCTGGAAGTCCTCTTCCAAACACGTCGCGGTACTGGCAGTGTACCTGGTAGTCCTCTTCCAAACACGTCGCGGTACTGGCTGTGCACCTGGTAGTCCTCTTCCAAACCCGTCGCGGTACTGGCTGTGCACCTGGTTGTCCTCTTCCAAACCCGTCGCGGTACTGGCAGTGTACCGGGTAATCCTCTTCCAAACCCGTCGCGGTACTGGTTTGTGCACCTGGTAGTCCTCTTCCAAACCCGTCGCGGTACTGGCTGTGTACCTGGTAGTCCTCTTCCAAACCCGTCGCGGTAGTGGCTGTGTACCTGGTAGTCCTCTTCCAAACCCGTCGCGGTACTGGCAGTGTACCTGGTAGTCCTCTTCCAAACCCGTCGCGGAACTGGCTGTGCACCTGGTAGTCCTCTTCCAAACCCGTCGCGGTACTGGCTGTGCACCTGGTAAACCTCTTCCAAACACGTCGCGGTACTGGCAGAGTACGTGGTAGTCCTCTTCCAAACCCGTCGCGGTACTGGCTGTGCACCTGGTAGTCCTCTTCCAAACCCGTCGCGGTACTGGCTGTGCACCTGGTAGTCCTCTTCCAAACCCGTCGCGGTACTGGCTGTGCACCTGGTAGTCCTGTTCCAAAACCGTCGCGGTACTGGCTGTGCACCTGGTAGTCCTCTTCCGAACCCGTCGTGGTACTGGCAATGTACCTGGTAGTCCTCTTCCAAACCCGTCGCGGTACAGGCTGTGCACCTGGTAGTCCTCTTCCAAACACGTCGCGGTACTGCCAGTGTACCTGGAAGTCCTCTTCCAAACACGTCGCGGTACTGGCAGTGTACGTGGTAGTCCTCTTCCAAACCCGTCGCGGTACTGGCTGTGCACCTGGTAGTCCTCTTCCAAACACGTCGCGGTACTGGCTGTGCACCTGGTAGTCCTCTTCCAAACACGTCCCGGTACTGGCTGTGTACCTGGTAGTCCTCTTCCAATCCCGTCGCGGTACTGGCTGTGCACCTGGAAGTCCTCTTCCAAACACGTCGCGGTACTGGCAGTGTACCTGGTAGTCCTCTTCCAAACACGTCGCGGTACTGGCTGTGCACCTGGTAGTCCTCTTCCAAACCCGTCGCGGTACTGGCTGTGCACCTGGTTGTCCTCTTCCAAACCCGTCGCGGTACTGGCAGTGTACCGGGTAATCCTCTTCCAAACCCGTCGCGGTACTGGTTTGTGCACCTGGTAGTCCTCTTCCAAACCCGTCGCGGTACTGGCTGTGTACCTGGTAGTCCTCTTCCAAACCCGTCGCGGTAGTGGCTGTGTACCTGGTAGTCCTCTTCCAAACCCGTCGCGGTACTGGCAGTGTACCTGGTAGTCCTCTTCCAAACCCGTCGCGGAACTGGCTGTGCACCTGGTAGTCCTCTTCCAAACCCGTCGCGGTACTGGCTGTGCACCTGGTAAACCTCTTCCAAACACGTCGCGGTACTGGCAGAGTACGTGGTAGTCCTCTTCCAAACCCGTCGCGGTACTGGCTGTGCACCTGGTAGTCCTCTTCCAAACCCGTCGCGGTACTGGCTGTGCACCTGGTAGTCCTCTTCCAAACCCGTCGCGGTACTGGCTGTGCACCTGGTAGTCCTGTTCCAAAACCGTCGCGGTACTGGCTGTGCACCTGGTAGTCCTCTTCCGAACCCGTCGTGGTACTGGCAATGTACCTGGTAGTCCTCTTCCAAACCCGTCGCGGTACAGGCTGTGCACCTGGTAGTCCTCTTCCAAACACGTCGCGGTACTGGCAGTGTACCTGGAAGTCCTCTTCCAAACACGTCGCGGTACTGGCAGTGTACGTGGAAGTCCTCTTCCAAACCCGTCGCGGTACTGGCCGTGCACCTGGTAGTCCCCTCCAAACCCGTCGCGGTACTGGTTGTGCACCTGGTAGTCCTCTTCCAAACCTGTCGCGGTACTGGCTGTGCACCTGGTAGTCCTCTTCCAAACCCGTCGCGGTACTGGCTGTGTACCTGGTAGTCCTCTTCCAAACCCGTCGCGGTACTGACTGTGCACCTGGTAGTCCTCTTCCAAACCCGTCGCGGTACTGGCTGTGCACCTGGTAGTCCTCTTCCAAACCCGTCGCGGTACTGGCTGTGCACCTGGTAGTCCTCTTCCAAACCCGTCGCGGTACTGGCTGTGCACCTGGTAGTCCTCTTCCAAACCCGTCGCGGTACTGGTTGTGCACCTGGTAGTCCTCTTCCAAACCCGTCGCGGTACTGGCTGTGCATCTGGTAGTCCTCTTCTAAAACCGTCGCGGTACTGGATGTGCACCTGGTAGTCCTCTTCTAAACCCGTCGCGGTACTGGCTGTGTACCTGGTAGTCCTCTACAAAACCCGTCGCGGTACTGGCTGTGCACCTGGTAGTCCTCTTCCAAACCCGTCGCGGTACTGGCTGTGTACCTGGTAGTCCTCTTCCAAACCCGTCGCGATACTGGCTGTGCACCTGGTAGTCCTCTTCCAAACCCGTCGCGGTACTGGCTGTGCACCTGGTAGTCCTCTTCCAAACCCGTCGCGGTACTGGCTGTGTACCTGGTATTCCTCTTCCAAACCCGTCGCGGTACTGGCAGTGTATCTGGTAGTCCTATTCCAAACACGTCGCGGTACTGGCAGTTTAACTGGTAGTCCTCTTCCAACCCCGTCGCGGTACTGGCTGTGAACCTGGTAGTCCTCTTCCAAACCCGTCGCGGTACTGGCTGTGTACCTGGTAGTCCTCTTCCAAACCCGTCGCGGTACTGGCAGTGTACCTGGTAGTCCTCTTCCAAACCCGTCGCGGTACTGGCTGTGCACCTGGTAGTCCTCTTCCAAACCCGTCGCGCTACTGGCAGTGTACCTGGTAGTCCTCTTCCAAACCCGTCGCGGTACTGGCAGTGTACCTGGTAGTCCTCTTCCAATCCCGTCGCGGTACTGGCAGTGTACCTGGTAGTCCTCTTCCAAACACGTCGCGGTACTGGCTGTGCACCTGGTAGTCCTCTTCCAAACACGTCCCGGTACTGGCAGTGTGCCTGGTAGTCCTCTTCCAAACACGTCGCGGTACTGACTGTGTACCTGGTAGTCCTCTTCCAAACACGTCGCGGTACTGGCTGTGCACCTGGTAGTCCTCTTCCAAACACGTCGCGGTACTGGCTGTGCACCTGGTAGTCCTCTTCCAAACCCGTCGCGATACTGGCTGTGTACCTGGTTATCCTCTTCCAAACCCGTCGCGGTACTGGCAGTGTACCTGGTAGTCCTCTTCCAAACCCGTCGCGGTACTGGCTGTGCACCTGGTAGTCCTCTTCCAAACCCGTCGCGGTACTGGCTGTGTACCTGGTAATCCTCTTCCAAACTCGTCGCGGTAGTGGCTGTGTAACTGGTAGTCCTCTTCGTAACCCTGTCGCGGAACTGGCTGTGTACCTGGTAGTCCTCTTCCAAACCCGTCGCGGTACTGGCAGTGTACCTGATAGTCCTCTTCCAAACCAGTCGCGGTACTGGCTGTGCACCTGGTAGTCGTCTTCCAAACCCGTAGCGGTACTGGCAGTGTACCTGGTAGTCCTCTTCCAAACCCGTCGCGGTACTAGCAGTGTACCTGGTAGTCCTCTACCAATCCCGTCGCGTTACTGGCAGTGTACCTGGTAGTCCTCCTCCATACACGTCGCGGTACTGGCTGTGCACCTGGTAGTCCTCTTTCAAACACGTCCCGGTACTGGCAGTGTGCCTGGTAGTCCTCTTCCAAACACGTCGCGGTACTGACTGTGTACCTGATAGTCCTCTTCCAAACCCGTCGCGGTACTGGCTGTGCACCTGGTAGTCCTCTTCCAAACCCGTCGCGGTACTAGCAGTGTACCTGGTAGTCCTCTTCCAAACCCGTCGCGGTACTGGCAGTGTACCTGGTAGTCCTCTTCCAAACACGTCGCGGTACTGGCTGTGCACCTGGTAGTCCTCTTCCAAACACGTCCCGGTACTGGCAGTGTGCCTGGTAGTCCTCTTCCAAACACGTCGCGGTACTGACTGTGTACCTGGTAGTCCTCTTCCAAACCCGTACCGATACTGGCTGTGCACCTGGTAGTCCTCTTCCAAACCCGTCGCGGTACTGGCTGTGCTCCTGGTAGTCCTCTTCCAAACCCGTCGCGGTACTGGCTGTGTACCTGGTAATCCTCTTCCAAACTCGTCGCGGTAGTGGCTGTGTACCTGGTAGTCCTCTTCGTAACCCTGTCGCGGAACTGGCTGTGTACCTGTTAGTCCTCTTCCAAACCCGTCGCGGTACTGGCAGTGTACCTGATAGTCCTCTTCCAAACCCGTCGCGGTACTGGCTGTGCACCTGGTAGTCCTCTTCCAAACACGTCCCGGTACTGGCTGTGTACCTGGTAGTCCTCTTCCAAACACGTCCCGGTACTGGCTGTGTACCTGGTAGTCCTCTTCCAATCCCGTCGCGGTACTGGCTGTGTACCTGGTAGTCCTCTTCCAAACACGTTGCGGTACTGGCTGTGCACCTGGTAGTCCTCTTCCAAACTCGTCGCGGTACTGGCTGTGCACCTGGTAGTCCTCTTCCAAACCCGTCGCGGTACTGGCTGTGAACCTGGTTGTCCTCTTCCAAACCAGTTGCGGTACTGGCAGTGTACCTGGTAATCCTCTTCAAAACCCGTCGCGGTACTGGCTGTGCACCTGGTAGTCCTCTTCCAAACCCGTCGCGGTACTGGCCGTGCACCTGGTAGTCCTCTTCCAAACCCGTCGCGGTACTGGCTGTGAACCTGGTTGTCCTTTTCCAAACCCGTCGCGGTACTGGCAGTGTACCTGGTAATCCTCTTCAAAACCCGTCGCGGTACTGGCTGTGCACCTGGTAGTCCTCTTCCAAACCCGTCGCGGTACTGGCTGTGCACCTGGTAGTCCTCTTCCGAACCCGTCGTGGTACTGGCAGTGTACCTGGTAGTCCTCTTCCAATCCCGTTTCGGTATTGGAAGTGTAACTGGTAGTCCTCTTCCATACACGTCGCGGTACTGGCTGTGCACCTGGTAGTCCTCTTCCAAACACGTCCCGGTACTGGCTGTGTACCTGGTAGTCCTCTTCCAAACACGTCGCGGTACTGGCTGTGCACCTGGTAGTCCTCTTCCAAACACGTCCCGGTACTGGCTGTGTACCTGGTAGTCCTCTTCCAATCCCGTCGCGGTACTGGCTGTGCACCTGGAAGTCCTCTTCCAAACACGTCGCGGTACTGGCAGTGTACCTGGTAGTCCTCTTCCAAACACGTCGCGGTACTGGCTGTGCACCTGGTAGTCCTCTTCCAAACCCGTCGCGGTACTGGCTGTGCACCTGGTTGTCCTCTTCCAAACCCGTCGCGGTACTGGCAGTGTACCGGGTAATCCTCTTCCAAACCCGTCGCGGTACTGGTTTGTGCACCTGGTAGTCCTCTTCCAAACCCGTCGCGGTACTGGCTGTGTACCTGGTAGTCCTCTTCCAAACCCGTCGCGGTAGTGGCTGTGTACCTGGTAGTCCTCTTCCAAACCCGTCGCGGTACTGGCAGTGTACCTGGTAGTCCTCTTCCAAACCCGTCGCGGAACTGGCTGTGCACCTGGTAGTCCTCTTCCAAACCCGTCGCGGTACTGGCTGTGCACCTGGTAAACCTCTTCCAAACACGTCGCGGTACTGGCAGAGTACGTGGTAGTCCTCTTCCAAACCCGTCGCGGTACTGGCTGTGCACCTGGTAGTCCTCTTCCAAACCCGTCGCGGTACTGGCTGTGCACCTGGTAGTCCTCTTCCAAACCCGTCGCGGTACTGGCTGTGCACCTGGTAGTCCTGTTCCAAAACCGTCGCGGTACTGGCTGTGCACCTGGTAGTCCTCTTCCGAACCCGTCGTGGTACTGGCAATGTACCTGGTAGTCCTCTTCCAAACCCGTCGCGGTACAGGCTGTGCACCTGGTAGTCCTCTTCCAAACACGTCGCGGTACTGGCAGTGTACCTGGAAGTCCTCTTCCAAACACGTCGCGGTACTGGCAGTGTACGTGGTAGTCCTCTTCCAAACCCGTCGCGGTACTGGCTGTGCACCTGGTAGTCCTCTTCCAAACACGTCGCGGTACTGGCTGTGCACCTGGTAGTCCTCTTCCAAACACGTCCCGGTACTGGCTGTGTACCTGGTAGTCCTCTTCCAATCCCGTCGCGGTACTGGCTGTGCACCTGGAAGTCCTCTTCCAAACACGTCGCGGTACTGGCAGTGTACCTGGTAGTCCTCTTCCAAACACGTCGCGGTACTGGCTGTGCACCTGGTAGTCCTCTTCCAAACCCGTCGCGGTACTGGCTGTGCACCTGGTTGTCCTCTTCCAAACCCGTCGCGGTACTGGCAGTGTACCGGGTAATCCTCTTCCAAACCCGTCGCGGTACTGGTTTGTGCACCTGGTAGTCCTCTTCCAAACCCGTCGCGGTACTGGCTGTGTAGCTGGTAGTCCTCTTCCAAACCCGTCGCGGTAGTGGCTGTGTACCTGGTAGTCCTCTTCCAAACCCGTCGCGGTACTGGCAGTGTACCTGGTAGTCCTCTTCCAAACCCGTCGCGGAACTGGCTGTGCACCTGGTAGTCCTCTTCCAAACCCGTCGCGGTACTGGCTGTGCACCTGGTAAACCTCTTCCAAACACGTCGCGGTACTGGCAGAGTACGTGGTAGTCCTCTTCCAAACCCGTCGCTGTACTGGCTGTGCACCTGGTAGTCCTCTTCCAAACCCGTCGCGGTACTGGCTGTGCACCTGGTAGTCCTCTTCCAAACCCGTCGCGGTACTGGCTGTGCACCTGGTAGTCCTGTTCCAAAACCGTCGCGGTACTGGCTGTGCACCTGGTAGTCCTCTTCCGAACCCGTCGTGGTACTGGCAATGTACCTGGTAGTCCTCTTCCAAACCCGTCGCGGTACAGGCTGTGCACCTGGTAGTCCTCTTCCAAACACGTCGCGGTACTGGCAGTGTACCTGGAAGTCCTCTTCCAAACACGTCGCGGTACTGGCAGTGTACGTGGTAGTCCTCTTCCAAACCCGTCGCGGTACTGGCCGTGCACCTGGTAGTCCCCTCCAAACCCGTCGCGGTACTGGTTGTGCACCTGGTAGTCCTCTTCCAAACCTGTCGCGGTACTGGCTGTGCACCTGGTAGTCCTCTTCCAAACCCGTCGCGGTACTGGCTGTGTACCTGGTAGTCCTCTTCCAAACCCGTCGCGGTACTGACTGTGCACCTGGTAGTCCTCTTCCAAACCCGTCGCGGTACTGGCTGTGCACCTGGTAGTCCTCTTCCAAACCCGTCGCGGTACTGGCTGTGCACCTGGTAGTCCTCTTCCAAACCCGTCGCGGTACTGGCTGTGCACCTGGTAGTCCTCTTCCAAACCCGTCGCGGTACTGGTTGTGCACCTGGTAGTCCTCTTCCAAACCCGTCGCGGTACTGGCTGTGCATCTGGTAGTCCTCTTCTAAAACCGTCGCGGTACTGGATGTGCACCTGGTAGTCCTCTTCTAAACCCGTCGCGGTACTGGCTGTGTACCTGGTAGTCCTCTACAAAACCCGTCGCGGTACTGGCTGTGCACCTGGTAGTCCTCTTCCAAACCCGTCGCGGTACTGGCTGTGTACCTGGTAGTCCTCTTCCAAACCCGCCGCGATACTGGCTGTGCACCTGGTAGTCCTCTTCCAAACCCGTCGCGGTACTGGCTGTGCACCTGGTAGTCCTCTTCCAAACCCGTCGCGGTACTGGCTGTGTACCTGGTATTCCTCTTCCAAACCCGTCGCGGTACTGGCAGTGTATCTGGTAGTCCTATTCCAAACACGTCGCGGTACTGGCAGTTTAACTGGTAGTCCTCTTCCAACCCCGTCGCGGTACTGGCTGTGAACCTGGTAGTCCTCTTCCAAACCCGTCGCGGTACTGGCTGTGTACCTGGTAGTCCTCTTCCAAACCCGTCGCGGTACTGGCAGTGTACCTGGTAGTCCTCTTCCAAACCCGTCGCGGTACTGGCTGTGCACCTGGTAGTCCTCTTCCAAACCCGTCGCGCTACTGGCAGTGTACCTGGTAGTCCTCTTCCAAACCCGTCGCGGTACTGGCAGTGTACCTGGTAGTCCTCTTCCAATCCCGTCGCGGTACTGGCAGTGTACCTGGTAGTCCTCTTCCAAACACGTCGCGGTACTGGCTGTGCACCTGGTAGTCCTCTTCCAAACACGTCCCGGTACTGGCAGTGTGCCTGGTAGTCCTCTTCCAAACACGTCGCGGTACTGACTGTGTACCTGGTAGTCCTCTTCCAAACACGTCGCGGTACTGGCTGTGCACCTGGTAGTCCTCTTCCAAACACGTCGCGGTACTGGCTGTGCACCTGGTAGTCCTCTTCCAAACCCGTCGCGATACTGGCTGTGTACCTGGTTATCCTCTTCCAAACCCGTCGCGGTACTGGCAGTGTACCTGGTAGTCCTCTTCCAAACCCGTCGCGGTACTGGCTGTGCACCTGGTAGTCCTCTTCCAAACCCGTCGCGGTACTGGCTGTGTACCTGGTAATCCTCTTCCAAACTCGTCGCGGTAGTGGCTGTGTAACTGGTAGTCCTCTTCGTAACCCTGTCGCGGAACTGGCTGTGTACCTGGTAGTCCTCTTCCAAACCCGTCGCGGTACTGGCAGTGTACCTGATAGTCCTCTTCCAAACCAGTCGCGGTACTGGCTGTGCACCTGGTAGTCGTCTTCCAAACCCGTAGCGGTACTGGCAGTGTACCTGGTAGTCCTCTTCCAAACCCGTCGCGGTACTAGCAGTGTACCTGGTAGTCCTCTTCCAATCCCGTCGCGGTACTGGCAGTGTACCTGGTAGTCCTCTCCCAAACACGTCGCTGTACTGGCTGTGCACCTGGTAGTCCTCTTCCAAACACGTCCCGGTACTGGCTGTGTACCTGGTAGTCCTCTTCCAAACACGTCGCGGTACGGGCTGTGCACCTGGTAGTCTTCTTCCAAACACGTCCCGGTACTGGCTGTGTACCTGGTAGTCCTCTTCCAATCCCGTCGCGGTACAGGCTGTGCACCTGGTAGTCCTCTTCCAAACACGTCGCGGTACTGGCAGTGTACCTGGTAGTCCTCTTCCAAACACGTCGCGGTACTGGCTGTGCACCTGGTAGTACTCTTCCAAACCCGTCGCGGTACTGGCTGTGAACCTGGTTGTCCTCTTCCAAAACCCGTCGCGGTACTGGCAGTGTACCTGGTAATCCTCTTCAAAACCCGTCGCGGTACTGGCTGTGCACCTGGTAGTCCTCTTCCAAACCAGTCGCGGTACTGGCAGTGTACCTGGTAGTCCTCTTCCAAACCCGTCGCGGTACTGGCTGTGCACCTGGTAGTCCTCTTCCAAACCCGTCTTGGTATTGGCTGTGCACCTGGTGGTCCTCTTCCAAACACGTCGCGGTACTGGCAGAGTACGTGGTAGTCCTCTTCCAAACCCGTCGCGGTACTGGCTGTGCACCTGGTAGTCCTCTTCCAAACCCATCGCGGTACTGGCTGTGCACCTGGTAGTCCTCTTCCAAACCCGTCGCGGTACTGGCTGTGCACCTGGTAGTCCTCTTCCAAACCCGTCGCGGTACTGGCTGTGCACCTGGTAGTCCTCTTCCGAACCCGCCGCGGTACTGGCAATGTACCTGGTAGTCCTCTTCCAAACCCGTCGCGGTACAGGCTGTGCACCTGGTAGTCCTCTTCCAAACACGTCGCGGTACTGGCAGTGTACCTGGTAGTCCTCTTCCAAACCCGTCGCGGTACTGGCAGTGTACGTGGTAGTCCTCTTCAAACCCGTCGCGGTAGTGGCTGTGTACCTGGTAGTCCTCTTCCAAACCCGTCGCGGTACTGGCAGTGTACCTGGTAGTCCTCTTCCAAACCCGTCGCGGTACTGGCTGTGCACCTGGTAGTCCTCTTCCAAACCCGTCGCGGTACTGGCTGTGCACCTGGTAGTCCTCTTCCAAACACGTCGCGGTACTGGCAGAGTACGTGGTAGTCCTCTTCCAAACCCGTCGCGGTACTGGCTGTGCACCTGGTAGTCCTCTTCCAAACCCGTCGCGGTACTGGCTGTGCACCTGGTAGTCCTCTTCCAAACCCGTCGTGGTACTGGCTGTGCACCTGGTAGTCCTCTTCCAAACCCGTCGCGGTACTGGCTGTGCACCTGGTAGTCCTCTTCCGAACCCGTCGCGGTACTGGCAATGTAGCTGGTAGTCCTCTTCCAAACCCGTCGCGGTACAGGCTGTGCACCTGGTAGTCCTCTTCCAAACACGTCGCGGTACTGGCAGTGTACCTGGTAGTCCTCTTCCAAACACGTCGCGGTACTGGCAGTGTACGTGGTAGTCCTCTTCCAAACCCGTCGCGGTACTGGCCGTGCACCTGGTAGTCCTCTTCCAAACCCGTCGTGGTACTGGTTGTGCTCCTGGTAGTCCTCTTCCAAACCTGTCGCGGTACTGGCTGTGCGCCTGGTAGTCCTCTTCCAAACCCGTCGCGGGACTGGCTGTGCATCTGATAGTCCTCTTCCAAAACCGTCGCGGTACTGGATGTGCACCTGGTAGTCCTCTTCTAAACCCGTCGCGGTACTGGCTGTGTACCTGGTAGTCCTCTACAAAACCCGTCGCGGTACTGGCTGTGCACCTTTTAGTCCTCTTCCAAACCCGTCGCGGTACTGGCTGTGCACCTGGTAGTCCTCCTCCAAACCCGTCGCGGTACTGGCTGTGTACCTGGTAGTCCTCTTCCAAACCCGTCGCGATACTGGCTGTGCACCTGGTAGTCCTCTTCCAAACCCGTCGCGGTACTGGCTGTGCACCTGGTAGTCCTCTTCCAAACCCGTCGCGGTACTGGCTGTGTACCTGGTATTCCTCTTCCAAACCCGTCGCGGTAATGGCAGTGTATCTGGTAGTCCTATTCCAAACACGTCGCGGTACTGGCAGTGTAACTGGTAGTCCTCTTCCAAACCCGTCACGGTACTGGCTGTGAACCTGGTAGTCCTCTTCCAAACCCGTCGCGGTACTGGCTGTGTACCTGGTAGTCCTCTTCCAAACCCGTCGCGGTACTGGCAGTGTACCTGATAGTCCTCTTCCAAACCCGTCGCGGTACTGGCTGTGCACCTGGTTGTCCTCTTCCAAACCCGTCGCGGTACTGGCAGTGTACCTGGTAGTCCTCTTCCAAACACGTCGCGGTACTGGCAGTGTACCTGGTAGTCCTCTTCCAATCCCGTCGCGGTACTGGCAGTGTACCTGGTAGTCCTATTCCAAACACGTCGCGGTACTGGCAGTGTAACTGGTAGTCCTCTTCCAAACCCGTCACGGTACTGGCTGTGAACCTGGTAGTCCTCTTCCAAACCCGTCGCGGTACTGGCTGTGTACCTGGTAGTCCTCTTCCAAACCCGTCGCGGTACTGGCAGTGTACCTGATAGTCCTCTTCCAAACCCGTCGCGGTACTGGCAGTGTACCTGGTAGTCCTCTTCGTAACCCTGTCGCGAAACTGGCTGTGTACCTGCTAGTCCTCTTCCAAACCCGTCGCGGTACTGGCAGTGTACCTGATAGTCCTCTTCCAAACCCGTCGCGGTACTGGCTGTGCACCTGGTAGTCGTCTTCCAAACCCGTCGCGGTACTGGCAGTGTACCTGGTAGTCCTCTTCCAATCCCGTCGCGGTACTGGCACTGTACCTGGTAGTCCTCTTCCAATCCCGTCGCGGTACTGGCAGAGTACCTGGTAGTCCTCTCCCAAACACGTCGCTGTACTGGCTGTGCACCTGGTAGTCCTCTTCCAAACACGTCCCGGTACTGGCTGTGTACCTGGTAGTCCTCTTCCAAACACGTCGCGGTACGGGCTGTGCACCTGGTAGTCCTCTTCCAAACACGTCCCGGTACTGGCTGTGTACCTGGTAGTCCTCTTCCAATCCCGTCGCGGTACTGGCTGTGCACCTGGTAGTCCTCTTCCAAACACGTCGCGGTACTGGCAGTGTACCTGGTAGTCCTCTTCCAAACACGTCGCGGTACTGGCTGTGCACCTGGTAGTCCTCTTCCAAACCCGTCGCGGTACTGGCTGTGATCCTGGTTGTCCTTTTCCAAACCCGTCGCGGTACTGGCAGTGTACCTGGTAATCCTCTTCAAAACCCGTCGCGGTACCGGCTGTGCACCTGGTAGTCCTCTTCCAAACCCGTCGCGGTACTGGCAGTGTACCTGGTAGTCCTCTTCCAACCCGTCGCTGTACTGGCTGTGCACCTGGTAGTCCTCTTCCAAATCCGTCGCGGTATTGGCTGTGCACCTGGTAGTCCTCTTCCAAACACGTCGCGGTACTGGCAGAGTACGTGGTAGTCCTCTTCCAAACCCGTCGGGGTACTGGCTGTGCACCTGGTAGTCCTCTTCCAAACCCATCGCGGTACTGGCTGTGCACCTGGTAGTCCTCTTCCAAACCCGTCGCGGTACTGGCTGTGCACCTGGTAGTCCTCTTCCAAACCCGTCGCGGTACTGGCTGTGCACCTGGTAGTCCTCTTCCAAACACGTCGCGGTACTGGCAGTGTACCTGGTAGTCCTCTTCCAAACCCGTCGCGGTACTGGCAGTGTACGTGGTAGTCCTCTTCCAAACCCGTCGCGGTAGTGGCTGTGTACCTGGTAGTCCTCTTCCAAACCCGTCGCGGTACTGGCAGTGTACCTGGTAGTCCTCTTCCAAACCCGTCGCGGTACTGGCTGTGCACCTGGTAGTCCTCTTCCAAACCCGTCGCGGTACTGGCTGTGCACCTGGTAGTCCTCTTCCAAACACGTCGCGGTACTGGCAGAGTACGTGGTAGTCCTCTTCCAAACCCGTCGCGGTACTGGCTGTGCACCTGGTAGTCCTCTTCCCAACCCGTCGCGGTACTGGCTGTGCACCTGGTAGTCCTCTTCCAAACCCGTCGTGGTACTGGCTGTGCACCTGGTAGTCCTCTACCAAACCCGTCGCGGTACTGGCTGTGCACCTGGTAGTCCTCTTCCGAATCCGTCGCGGTACTGGCAATGTACCTGGTAGTCCTCTTCCAAACCCGTCGCGGTACAGGCTGTGCACCTGGTAGTCCTCTTCCAAACACGTCGCGGTACTGGCAGTGTACCTGGTAGTCCTCTTCCAAACACGTCGCGGTACTGGCAGTGTACGTGGTAGTCCTCTTCAAAACCCGTCGCGGTACTGGCCGTGCACCTGGTAGTCCTCTTCCAAACCCGTCGCGGTACTGGTTGTGCACCTGGTAGTCCTCTTCCAAACCTGTCGCGGTACTGGCTGTGCACCTGGTAGTCCTCTTCCAAACCCGTCGCGGTACTGGCTGTGTACCTGGTAGTCCTCTTCCAAACCCGTCGCGGTACTGGCTGTGCACCTGGTAGTCCTCTTCCAAACCCGTCGCGGTACTGGCTGTGCACCTGGTAGTCCTCTTCCAAACCCGTCGCGATACTGGCTGTGCACCTGGTAGTCCTCTTCCAAACCCGTCGCGGTACTGGCTAAGCACCTGGTAGTCCTCTTCCAAACCCGTCGCGGTATTGGCTGTGCACCTGGTAGTCCTCTTCCAAACCCGTCGCGGTACTGGCTGTGTACCTGGTAGTCCTCTTCCAAACCCGTCGCGGTACTGGCTGTGCACCTGGTATTCCTCTTCCAAACCCGTCGCGGTACTGGCCGTGCACCTGGTAGTCCTCTTCCAAACCCGTTGCGGTACTGGCTGTGCACCTGGTAGTCCTCTTCCAAACCCGTCGCGGTACTGGTTGTGCACCTGGTAGTCCTCTTCCAAACCCGTCGCGGTACTGGCTGTGCATCTGGTAGTCCTCTTCCAAAACCGTCGCGGTACTGGCTGTGCACCTGGTAGTCCTCTTCTAAACCCGTCGCGGTACTGGCTGTGTACCTGGTAGTCCTCTACAAAACCCGTCGCGGTACTGGCTGTGCACCTTTTAGTCCTCTTCCAAACCCGTCGCGGTACTGGCTGTGCACCTGGTAGTCCTCTTCCAAACCCGTCGCGGTACTGGCTGTGTACCTGGTAGTCCTCTCCCAAACCCGTCGCGTTACTGGCTGTGCACCTGGTAGTCCTCTTCCAAACCCGTCGCGGTACTGGTTGTGCACCTGGTAGTCCTCTTCCAAACCCGTCGCGGTACTGGCTGTGCATCTGGTAGTCCTCTTCCACCCCGTCGCGGTACTGGCTGTGTACCTGGTATTCCTCTTCCAAACCCGTCGCGGTACTGGCAGTGTATCTGGTAGTCCTCTTCCAAACACGTCGCGGTACTGGCAGTGTACCTGGTTGTCCTCTTCCAAACCCGTCGCGGAACTGGTTGTATACCTGGTAGTCCTCTTCCAAACCCGTCGCGTTACTGGCTGTGTACCTGGTAGTCTTCTTCCAAACCCGTCGCGGTACTGGCAGTGTACCTAATAGTCCTCTTCCAAACCCGTCGCGGTACTGGCTGTGCACCTGGTAGTCCTCTTCCAAACCCGTCGCGGTACTGGCAGTGTACCTGGTAGTCCTCTTCCAAACCCGTCGCGGTACTGGCAGTGTACCTGGTAGTCCTCTTCCAAAAACGTCGCGGTACTGGCAGTGTACGTGGTAGTCCTCTTCCAAACCCGTCGCGGTACTGGCCGTGCACCTGGTAGTCCTCTTCCAAACCCGTCGCGGTACTGGTTGTGCTCCTGGTAGTCCTCTTCCAAACCTGTCGCGGTACTGGCTGTGCACCTGGTAGTCCTCTTCCAAACCCGTCGCGGGACTGGCTGTGCATCTGATAGTCCTCTTCCAAAACCGTCGCGGTACTGGATGTGCACCTGGTAGTCCTCTTCTAAACCCGTCGCGGTACTGGCTGTGTACCTGGTAGTCCTCTACAAAACCCGTCGCGGTACTGGCTGTGCACCTTTTAGCCCTCTTCCAAACCCGTCGCGGTACTGGCTGTGCACCTGGTAGTCCTCTTCCAAACCCGTCGCGGTACTGGCTGTGTACCTGGTAGTCCTCTTCCAAACCCGTCGCGATACTGGCTGTGCACCTGGTAGTCCTCTTCCAAACCCGTCGCGGTACTGGCTGTGCACCTGGTAGTCCTCTTCCAAACCCGTCGCGGTACTGGCTGTGTACCTGGTATTCCTCTTCCAAACCCGTCGCGGTAATGGCAGTGTATCTGATAGTCCTATTCCAAACACGTCGCGGTACTGGCAGTGTAACTGGTAGTCCTCTTCCAAACCCGTCGCGGTACTGGCTGTGAACCTGGTAGTCCTCTTCCAAACCCGTCGCGGTACTGGCTGTGTACCTGGTAGTCCTCTTCCAAACCCGTCGCCGTACTGGCAGTGTACCTGATAGTCCTCTTCCAAACCCGTCGCGGTACTGGCTGTGCACCTGGTTGTCCTCTTCCAAACCCGTCGCGGTACTGGCAGTGTACCTGGTAGTCCTCTTCCAAACACGTCGCGGTACTGGCAGTGTACCTGGTAGTCCTCTTCCAATCCCGTCGCGGTACTGGCAGGGTACCTGGTAGTCCTCTTCCAAACACGTCGCGGTACTGGCTTGCACCTGGTAGTCCTCTTCCAAACACGTCCCGGTACTGGCAGTGTGCCTGGTAGTCCTTTTCCAAACACGTCGCGGTACTGACTGTGTACCTGGTAGTCCTCTTCCAAACACGTCGCGGTACTGGCTGTGCACCTGGTAGTCCTCTTCCAAACACGTCGCGGTACTGGCTGTGCACCTGGTAGTCCTCTTCCAAACCCGTCGCGATACTGGCTGTGTACCTGGTTATCCTCTTCCAAACCCGTCGCGGTACTGGCAGTGTACCTGGTAGTCCTCTTCGTAACCCTGTCGCGAAACTGGCTGTGTACCTGCTAGTCCTCTTCCAAACCCGTCGCGGTACTGGCAGTGTACCTGATAGTCCTCTTCCAAACCCGTCGCGGTACTGGCTGTGCACCTGGTAGTCGTCTTCCAAACCCGTCGCGGTACTGGCAGTGTACCTGGTAGTCCTCTTCCAATCCCGTCGCGGTACTGGCACTGTACCTGGTAGTCCTCTTCCAATCCCGTCGCGGTACTGGCAGAGTACCTGGTAGTCCTCTCCCAAACACGTCGCTGTACTGGCTGTGCACCTGGTAGTCCTCTTCCAAACACGTCCCGGTACTGGCTGTGTACCTGGTAGTCCTCTTCCAAACACGTCGCGGTACGGGCTGTGCACCTGGTAGTCCTCTTCCAAACACGTCCCGGTACTGGTTGTGTACCTGGTAGTCCTCTTCCAATCCCGTCGCGGTACTGGCTGTGCACCTGGTAGTCCTCTTCCAAACACGTCGCGGTACTGGCAGTGTACCTGGTAGTCCTCTTCCAAACACGTCGCGGTACTGGCTGTGCACCTGGTAGTCCTCTTCCAAACCCGTCGCGGTACTGGCTGTGAACCTGGTTGTCCTTTTCCAAACCCGTCGCGGTACTGGCAGTGTACCTGGTAATACTCTTCAAAACCCGTCGCGGTACTGGCTGTGCACCTGGTAGTCCTCTTCCAAACCCGTCGCGGTACTGGCAGTGTACCTGGTAGTCCTCTTCCAAACCCGTCGCTGTACTGGCTGTGCACCTGGTAGTCCTCTTCCAAATCCGTCGCGGTATTGGCTGTGCACCTGGTAGTCCTCTTCCAAACACGTCGCGGTACTGGCAGAGTACGTGGTAGTCCTCTTCCAAACCCGTCGCGGTACTGGCTGTGCACCTGGTAGTCCTCTTCCAAACCCATCGCGGTACTGGCTGTGCACCTGGTAGTCCTCTTCCAAACCCGTCGCGGTACTGGCTGTGCACCTGGTAGTCCTCTTCCAAACCCGTCGCGGTACTGGCTGTGCACCTGGAGTCCTCTTCCAAACACGTCGCGGTACTGGCAGTGTACCTGGTAGTCCTCTTCCAAACCCGTCGCGGTACTGGCAGTGTACGTGGTAGTCCTCTTCCAAACCCGTCGCGGTAGTGGCTGTGTACCTGGTAGTCCTCTTCCAAACCCGTCGCGGTACTGGCAGTGTACCTGGTAGTCCTCTTCCAAACCCGTCGCGGTACTGGCTGTGCACCTGGTAGTCCTCTTCCAAACCCGTCGCGGTACTGGCTGTGCACCTGGTAGTCCTCTTCCAAACACGTCGCGGTACTGGCAGAGTACGTGGTAGTCCTCTTCCAAACCCGTCGCGGTACTGGCTGTGCACCTGGTAGTCCTCTTCCCAACCCGTCGCGGTACTGGCTGTGCACCTGGTAGTCCTCTTCCAAACCCGTCGTGGTACTGGCTGTGCACCTGGTAGTCCTCTTCCAAACCCGTCGCGGTACTGGCTGTGCACCTGGTAGTCCTCTTCCGAATCCGTCGCGGTACTGGCAATGTACCTGGTAGTCCTCTTCCAAACCCGTCGCGGTACAGGCTGTGCACCTGGTAGTCCTCTTCCAAACACGTCGCGGTACTGGCAGTGTACCTGGTAGTCCTCTTCCAAACACGTCGCGGTACTGGCAGTGTACGTGGTAGTCCTCTTCAAAACCCGTCGCGGTACTGGCCGTGCACCTGGTAGTCCTCTTCCAAACCCGTCGCGGTACTGGTTGTGCACCTGGTAGTCCTCTTCCAAACCTGTCGCGGTACTGGCTGTGCACCTGGTAGTCCTCTTCCAAACCCGTCGCGGTACTGGCTGTGTACCTGGTAGTCCTCTTCCAAACCCGTCGCGGTACTGGCTGTGCACCTGGTAGTCCTCTTCCAAACCCGTCGCGGTACTGGCTGTGCACCTGGTAGTCCTCTTCCAAACCCGTCGCGGTACTGGCTGTGCACCTGGTAGTCCTCTTCCAAACCCGTCGCGGTACTGGCTAAGCACCTGGTAGTCCTCTTCCAAACCCGTCGCGGTACTGGCTGTGCACCTGGTAGTCCTCTTCCAAACCCGTCGCGGTACTGGCTGTGTACCTGGTAGTCCTCTTCCAAACCCGTCGCGGTACTGGCTGTGCACCTGGTATTCCTCTTCCAAACCCGTCGCGGTACTGGCTGTGCACCTGGTAGTCCTCTTCCAAACCCGTTGCGGTACTGGCTGTGCACCTGGTAGTCCTCTTCCAAACCCGTCGCGGTACTGGTTGTGCACCTGGTAGTCCTCTTCCAAACCCGTCGCGGTACTGGCTGTGCATCTGGTAGTCCTCTTCCAAAACCGTCGCGGTACTGGCTGTGCACCTGGTAGTCCTCTTCTAAACCCTTCGCGGTACTGGCTGTGTACCTGGTAGTCCTCTACAAAACCCGTCGCGGTACTGGCTGTGCACCTTTTAGTCCTCTTCCAAACCCGTCGCGGTACTGGCTGTGCACCTGGTAGTCCTCTTCCAAACCCGTCGCGGTACTGGCTGTGTACCTGGTAGTCCTCTCCCAAACCCGTCGCGATACTGGCTGTGCACCTGGTAGTCCTCTTCCAAACCCGTCGCGGTACTGGTTGTGCACCTGGTAGTCCTCTTCCAAACCCGTCGCGGTACTGGCTGTGCATCTGGTAGTCCTCTTCCACCCCGTCGCGGTACTGGCTGTGTACCTGGTATTCCTCTTCCAAACCCGTCGCGGTACTGGCAGTGTATCTGGTAGTCCTCTTCCAAACACGTCGCGGTACTGGCAGTGTACCTGGTTGTCCTCTTCCAAACCCGTCGCGGAACTGGTTGTATACCTGGTAGTCCTCTTCCAAACCCGTCGCGTTACTGGCTGTGTACCTGGTAGTCTTCTTCCAAACCCGTCGCGGTACTGGCAGTGTACCTAATAGTCCTCTTCCAAACCCGTCGCGGTACTGGCTGTGCACCTGGTAGTCCTCTTCCAAACCCGTCGCGGTACTGGCAGTGTACCTGGTAGTCCTCTTCCAAACCCGTCGCGGTACTGGCAGTGTACCTGGTAGTCCTCTTCCAATCCCGTCGCGTTACTGGCAGTGTACCTGGTAGTCCTCTTCCATACACGTCGCGGTACTGGCTGTGCACCTGGTAGTCCTCTTCCAAACACGTCCCGGTACTGGCAGTGTGCCTGGTAGTCCTCTTCCAAACACGTCGCGGTACTGACTGTGTACCTGGTAGTCCTCTTCCAAACACGTCGCGGTACTGGCTGTGCACCTGGTAGTCCTCTTCCAAACACGTCGCGGTACTGGCTGTGCACCTGGTAGTCCTCTTCCAAACCCGTCGCGATACTGGCTGTGTACCTGGTTATCCTCTTCCAATCCCGTCGCGGTACTGGCAGTGTACCTGGTAGTCATCTTCCAAACCCGTCGCGGTACTGGCTGTGCACCTGGTAGTCCTCTTCCAAACCCGTCGCGGTACTGGCTGTGTACCTGGTAGTCCTCTTCCAAACTCGTCGCGGTAGTGGCTGTGTACCTGGTAGTCCTCTTCGTAACCCTGTCGCGGAACTGGCTGTGTACCGGGTAGTCCTCTTCCAAACCCGTCGCGGTACTGGCAGTGTACCTGATAGACCTCTTCCAAACCCGTCGCGGTACTGGCAGTGCACCTGGTAGTCGTCTTCCAAACCCGTCGCGGTACTGGCAGTTTACCTGGTAGTCCTCTTCCAAACCCGTCGCGGTACTGGCAGTGTACCTGGTAGTCCTCTTCCAATCCCGTCGCGGTACTGGCAGTGTACCTGGTAGTCCTCTTCCAAACCTGTCGCGGTACTGGCTGTGCACCTGGTAGTCCTCTTCCAATCACGTCCCGGTACTGGCTGTGTACCTGGTAGTCCTCTTCCAAACACGTCGCGGTACTGGCTGTGCACCTGGTAGTCCTCTTACAAACACGTCCCGGTACTGGCTGTGTACCTGGTAGTCCTCTTCCAATCCCGTCGCGGTACTGGCTGTGCACCTGGTAGTCCTCTTCCAAACACGTCGCGGTACTGGCAGTGTACCTGGTAGTCCTCTTCCAAACACGTTGCGGTACTGGCTGTGCACCTGGTAGTCCTCTTCCAAACTCGTCGCGGTACTGGCTGTGCACCTGGTAGTCCTCTTCCAAACCCGTCGCGGTACTGGCTGTGAACCTGGTTGTCCTCTTCCAAACCCGTTGCGGTACTGGCAGTGTACCTGGTAATCCTCTTCAAAACCCGTCGCGGTACTGGCTGTGCACCTGGTAGTCCTCTTCCAAACCCGTCGCGGTACTGCGTGTGCACCTGGTAGTCCTCTTCCAAACACGTCGCGGTACTGGCAGAGTACGTGGTAGTCCTCTTCCAAACCCGTCGCGGTACTGGCTGTGCACCTGGTAGTCCTCTTCCAAACCCGTCGCGGTACTGGCTGTGCACCTGGTAGTCCTCTTCCAAGCCCGTCGTGGTACTGGCTGTGCACCTGGTAGTCCTCTTCCAAACCCGTCGCGGTACTGGCTGTGCACCTGGTAGTCCTCTTCCGAACCCGTCGCGGTACTGGCAATGTACCTGGTAGTCCTCTTCCAAACCCGTCGCGGTACAGGCTATGCACCTGGTAGTCCTCTTCCAAACACGTCGCGGTACTGGCAGTGTACCTGGTAGTCCTCTTCCAAACACGTCGCGGTACTGGCAGTGTACTTGGTAGTCCTCTTCCAAACCCGTCGCGGTACTGGCCGTGCACCTGGTAGTCCTCTTCCAAACCCGTCGCGGTACTGGTTGTGCACCTGGTAGTCCTCTTCCAAACCTGTCGCGGTACTGGCTGTGCACCTGGTAGTCCTCTTCCAAACCCGTCGCGGTACTGGCTGTGTACCTGGTAGTCCTCTTCCAAACCCGTCGCGGTACTGGCTGTGCACCTGGTAGTCCTCTTCCAAACCCGTCGCGGTACTGGCTGTGCACCTGGTAGTCCTCTTCCAAACCCGTCGCGGTACTGGCTGTGCACCTGGTAGTCCTCTTCCAAACCCGTCGCGGTACTGGCTGAGCACCTGGTAGTCCTCTTCCAAACCCGTCGCGGTACTGGCTGTGCACCTGGTAGTCTTCTTCCAAACCCATCGCGGTACTGGCTGTGTACCTGGTATTCCTCTTCCAAACACGTCGCGGTACTGGCTGTGCATCTGGTAGTCCTCTTCCAAAACCGTCGCGGTACTGGCTGTGCACCTGGTAGTCCTCTTCTAAACCCGTCGCGGTACTGGCTGTGTACCTGGTAGTCCTCTACAAAACCCGTCGCGGTACTGGCTGTGCACCTTTTAGTCCTCTTCCAAACCCGTCGCGGTACTGGCAGTGCACCTGGTAGTCCTCTTCGAAACCCGTCGCGGTACTGGCTGTGTACCTGGTAGTCCTCTCCCAAACCCGTCGCGATACTGGCTGTGCACCTGGTAGTCCTCCTCCAAACCCGTCGCGGTACTGGTTGTGCACCTGGTAGTCCTCTTCCAAACCCGTCGCGGTACTGGCTGTGCATCTGGTAGTCCTCTTCCAAACCCGTCGCGGTACTGGCTGTGTACCTGGGATTCCTCTTCCAAACCCGTCGCGGTACTGGCAGTGTATCTGGTAGTCCTCTTCCAAACACGTCGCGGTACTGGCAGTGTACCTGGTTGTCCTCTTCCAAACCCGTCGCGGAACTGGCTGTATACCTGGTAGTCCTCTTCCAAACCCGTCGAGTTACTGGCTGTGTACCTGATAGTCCTCTTCCAAACCCGTCGCGGTACTGGCAGTGTACCTAATAGTCCTCTTCCAAACCCGTCGCGGTACTGGCTGTGCACCTGGTAGTCCTCTTCCAAACCCGTCGCGGTACTGGCAGTGTACCTGGTAGTCCTCTTCCAAACCCGTCGCGGTACTGGCAGTGTACCTGGTAGTCCTCTTCCAATACCGTCGCGTTACTGGCAGTGTACCTGGTAGTCCTCTTCCTTACACGTCGCGGTACTGGCTGTGCACCTGGTAGTCCTCTTCCAAACACGTCCCGGTACTGGCAGTGTGCCTGGTAGTCCTCTTCCAAACACGTCGCGGTACTGACTGTGTACCTGGTAGTCCTCTTCCAAACACGTCGCGGTACTGGCTGTGCACCTGGTAGTCCTCTTCCAAACACGTCGCGGTACTGGCTGTGCACCTGGTAGTCCTCTTCCAAACCCGTCGCGATACTGGCTGTGTAAATGGTTATCCTCTTCCAAACCCGTCGCGGTACTGGCAGTGTACCTGGTAGTCATCTTCCAAACCCGTCGCGGTACTGGCTGTGCACCTGGTAGTCCTCTTCCAAACCCGTCGCGGTACTGGCTGTGTACCTGGTAGTCCTCTTCCAAACTCGTCGCGGTAGTGGCTGTGTACCTGGTAGTCCTCTTCGTAACCCTGTCGCGGAACTGGCTGTGTACCGGGTAGTCCTCTTCCAGACCCGTCGCGGTACTGGCAGTGTACCTGATAGTCCTCTTCCAAACCCGTCGCGGTACTGGCTGTGCACCTGGTAGTCGTCTTCCGAACCCGTCGCGGTACTGGCAGTGTACCTGGTAGTCCTCTTCCAAACCCGTCGCGGTACTGGCAGTGTACCTGGTAGTCCTCTTCCAATCCCGTCGCGGTACTGGCAGTGTACCTGGTAGTCCTCTTCCAAACACGTCGCGGTACTGGCTGTGCACCTGGTAGTCCTCTTCCAAACACGTCCCGGTACTGGCTGTGTACCTGGTAGTCCTCTTCCAAACACGTCGCGGTACTGGCTGTGCACCTGGTAGTCCTCTTACAAACACGTCCCGGTACTGGCTGTGTACCTGGTAGTCCTCTTCCAATCCCGTCGCGGTACTGGCTGTGCACCTGGTAGTCCTCTTCCAAACACGTCGCGGTACTGGCTGTGCACCTGGTAGTCCTCTTCCAAACACGTCCCGGTACTGGCTGTGTACCTGGTAGTCCTCTTCCAAACACGTCGCGGTACTGGCTGTGCACCTGGTAGTCCTCTTCCAAACCCGTCGCGGTACTGGCTGTGCACCTGGTAGTCCTCTTCCAAACACGTCGCGGTACTGGCAGAGTACGTGGTAGTCCTCTTCCAAACCCGTCGCGGTACTGGCAGTGCACCTGGTAGTCCTCTTCCAAACCCGTCGCGGTACTCGCTGTGCACCTGGTAGTCCTCTTCCAAACCCGTCGCGGTACTGGCTGTGCACCTGGTAGTCCTGTTCCAAAACCGTCGCGGTACTGGCTGTGCACCTGGTAGTCCTCTTCCGAACCCGTCGTGGTACTGGCAATGTACCTGGTAGTCCTCTTCCAAACCCGTCGCGGTACAGGCTGTGCACCTGGTAGTCCTCTTCCAAACACGTCGCGGTACTGGCAGTGTACCTGGAAGTCCTCTTCCAAACACGTCGCGGTACTGGCAGTGTACGTGGTAGTCCTCTTCCAAACCCGTCGCGGTACTGGCCGTGCACCTGGTAGTCCCCTTCCAAACCCGTCGCTGTACTGGTTGTGCACCTGGTAGTCCTCTTCCAAACCTGTCGCGGTACTGGCTGTGCACCTGGTAGTCCTCTTCCAAACCCGTCGCGGTACTGGCTGTGTAACTGGTTGTCCTCTTCCAAACCCGTCGCGGTACTGACTGTGCACCTGGTAGTCCTCTTCCAAACCCGTCGCGGTACTGGCTGTGCACCTGGTAGTCCTCTTCCAAACCCGTCGCGGTACTGGCTGTGCACCTGGTAGTCCTCTTCCAAACCCGTCGCGGTACTGGCTGTGCACCTGGTAGTCCTCTTCCAAACCCGTCGCGGTACTGGTTGTGCACCTGGTAGTCCTCTTCCAAACCCGTCGCAGTACTGGCTGTGCATCTGGTAGTCCTCTTCCAAAACCGTCGCGGTACCGGATGTGCACCTGGTTGTCCTCTTCTAAACCCGTCGCGGTACTGGCTGTGTACCTGGTAGTCCTCTACAAAACCCGTCGCGGTACTGGCTGTGCAATTTTAGTCCTCTTCCAAACCCGTCGCGTTACTGGCTGTGCACATGGTAGTCCTCTTCCAAACCCGTCGCGGTACTGGCTGTGTACCTGGTAGTCCTCTTCCAAGCCCGTCGCGATACTGGCTGTGCACCTGGTAGTCCTCTTCCAAACCCGTCGCGGTACTGGCTGTGCACCTGGTAGTCCTCTTCCAAACCCGTCGCGGTACTGGCTGTGTACCTGGTATTCCTCTTCCAAACCCGTCGCGGTACTGGCTGTGTACCTGGTAGTCCTCTTCCAAACCCGTCGCGGTACTGGCAGTGTACCTGATAGTCCTCTTCCAAACCCGTCGCGGTACTGGCTGTGCACCTGGTAGTCCTCTTCCAAACCCGTCGCGGTACTGGCAGTGTACCTGGTAGTCCTCTTCCAAACCCGTCGCGGTACTGGCAGTGTACCTGGTAGTCCTCTTCCAATCCCGTCGCGGTACTGGCAGTGTACCTGGTAGTCCTCTTCCAAACACGTCGCGGTACTGGCTGTGCACCTGGTAGTCCTCTTCCAAACACGTCCCGGTACTGGCAGTGTGCCTGGTAGTCCTATTCCAAACACGTCGCGGTACTGACTGTGTACCTGGTAGTCCTCTTCCAAACACGTCGCGGTACTGGCTGTGCACCTGGTAGTCCTCTTCCCAACACGTCGCGGTACTGGCTGTGCACCTGGTAGTCCTCTTCCAAACCCGTCGCGGTAGTGGCTGTGTAACTGGTAGTCCTCTTCGTAACCCTGTCGCGGAACTGGCTGTGTACCTGGAAGTCCTCTTCCAAACCCGTCGCGGTACTGGCAGTGTACCTGATAGTCCTCTTCCAAACCCGTCGCGGTACTGTCTGTGCACCTGGTAGTCGTCTCCCAACCCCGTCGCGGTACTGGCAGTGTACCTGGTAGTCCTCTTCCAAACCCGTCGCGGTACTGGCAGTGTACCTGGTAGTCCTCTTCCAATCCCGTCGCGGTACTGGCAGTGTACCTGGTAGTCCTCTCCCAAACACGTCGCTGTACTGGCTGTGCACCTGGTAGTCCTCTTCCAAACACGTCCCGGTACTGGCTGTGTACCCGGTAGTCCTCTTCCAAACACGTCGCGGTACGGGCTGTGCACCTGGTAGTCCTCTTCCAAACACGTCCCGGTACTGGCTGTGTAGCTGGTAGTCCTCTTCCAATCCCGTCGCGGTACTGGCTGTGCACCTGGTAGTCCTCTTCCAAACACGTCGCGGTACTGGCAGTGTACCTGGTAGTCCTCTTCCAAACACGTCGCGGTACTGGCTGTGCACCTGGTAGTCCTCTTCCAAACCCGTCGCGGTACTGGCTGTGAACCTGGTTGTCCTCTTCCAAGCCCGTCGCGGTACTGGCAGTGTACCTGGTAATCCTCTTCAAAACCCGTCGCGGTACTGGCTGTGCACCTGGTAGTCCTCTTCCAAACCCGTCGCGGTACTGGCAGTGTACCTGGTAGTCCTCTTCCAAACCCGTCGCGGTACTGGCTGTGCACCTGGTAGTCCTCTTCCAAAACCGTCGCGGTATTGGCTGTGCACCTGGTAGTCCTCTTCCAAACACGTCGCGGTACTGGCAGAGTACGTGGAAGTCCTCTTCCAATCCCGTCGCGGTACTGGCTGTGCACCTGGTAGTCCTCTTCCCAACCCGTCGCGGTACTGGCTGTGCACCTGGTAGTCCTCTTCCAAACCCGTCGTGGTACTGGCTGTGCACCTGGTAGTCCTCTTCCAAACCCGTCGCGGTACTGGCTGTGCACCTGGTAGTCCTCTTCCGAATCCGTCGCGGTACTGGCAATGTACCTGGTAGTCCTCTTCCAAACCCGTCGCGGTACAGGCTGTGCACCTGGTAGTCCTCTTCCAAACACGTCGCGGTACTGGCAGTGTACCTGGTAGTCCTCTTCCAAACACGTCGCGGTACTGGCAGTGTACGTGGTAGTCCTCTTCAAAACCCGTCGCGGTACTGGCCGTGCACCTGGTAGTCCTCTTCCAAACCCGTCGCGGTACTGGTTGTGCACCTGGTAGTCCTCTTCCAAACCTGTCGCGGTACTGGCTGTGCACCTGGTAGTCCTCTTCCAAACCCGTCGCGGTACTGGCTGTGTACCTGGTAGTCCTCTTCCAAACCCGTCGCGGTACTGGCTGTGCACCTGGTAGTCCTCTTCCAAACCCGTCGCGGTACTGGCTGTGCACCTGGTAGTCCTCTTCCAAACCCGTCGCGGTACTGGCTGTGCACCTGGTAGTCCTCTTCCAAACCCGTCGCGGTACTGGCTAAGCACCTGGTAGTCCTCTTCCAAACCCGTCGCGGTACTGGCTGTGCACCTGGTAGTCCTCTTCCAAACCCGTCGCGGTACTGGCTGTGTACCTGGTAGTCCTCTTCCAAACCCGTCGCGGTACTGGCTGTGCACCTGGTATTCCTCTTCCAAACCCGTCGCGGTACTGGCTGTGCACCTGGTAGTCCTCTTCCAAACCCGTTGCGGTACTGGCTGTGCACCTGGTAGTCCTCTTCCAAACCCGTCGCGGTACTGGTTGTGCACCTGGTAGTCCTCTTCCAAACCCGTCGCGGTACTGGCTGTGCATCTGGTAGTCCTCTTCCAAAACCGTCGCGGTACTGGCTGTGCACCTGGTAGTCCTCTTCTAAACCCTTCGCGGTACTGGCTGTGTACCTGGTAGTCCTCTACAAAACCCGTCGCGGTACTGGCTGTGCACCTTTTAGTCCTCTTCCAAACCCGTCGCGGTACTGGCTGTGCACCTGGTAGTCCTCTTCCAATCCCGTCGCGGTACTGGCTGTGTACCTGGTAGTCCTCTCCCAAACCCGTCGCGATACTGGCTGTGCACCTGGTAGTCCTCTTCCAAACCCGTCGCGGTACTGGTTGTGCACCTGGTAGTCCTCTTCCAAACCCGTCGCGGTACTGGCTGTGCATCTGGTAGTCCTCTTCCACCCCGTCGCGGTACTGGCTGTGTACCTGGTATTCCTCTTCCAAACCCGTCGCGGTACTGGCAGTGTATCTGGTAGTCCTCTTCCAAACACGTCGCGGTACTGGCAGTGTACCTGGTTGTCCTCTTCCAAACCCGTCGCGGAACTGGTTGTATACCTGGTAGTCCTCTTCCAAACCCGTCGCGTTACTGGCTGTGTACCTGGTAGTCTTCTTCCAAACCCGTCGCGGTACTGGCAGTGTACCTAATAGTCCTCTTCCAAACCCGTCGCGGTACTGGCTGTGCACCTGGTAGTCCTCTTCCAAACCCGTCGCGGTACTGGCAGTGTACCTGGTAGTCCTCTTCCAAACCCGTCGCGGTACTGGCAGTGTACCTGGTAGTCCTCTTCCAATCCCGTCGCGTTACTGGCAGTGTACCTGGTAGTCCTCTTCCATACACGTCGCGGTACTGGCTGTGCACCTGGTAGTCCTCTTCCAAACACGTCCCGGTACTGGCAGTGTGCCTGGTAGTCCTCTCCCAAACACGTCGCGGTACTGACTGTGTACCTGGTAGTCCTCTTCCAAACACGTCGCGGTACTGGCTGTGCACCTGGTAGTCCTCTTCCAAACACGTCGCGGTACTGGCTGTGCACCTGGTAGTCCTCTTCCAAACCCGTCGCGATACTGGCTGTGTACCTGGTTATCCTCTTCCAATCCCGTCGCGGTACTGGCAGTGTACCTGGTAGTCATCTTCCAAACCCGTCGCGGTACTGGCTGTGCACCTGGTAGTCCTCTTCCAAACCCGTCGCGGTACTGGCTGTGTACCTGGTAGTCCTCTTCCAAACTCGTCGCGGTAGTGGCTGTGTACCTGGTAGTCCTCTTCGTAACCCTGTCGCGGAACTGGCTGTGTACCGGGTAGTCCTCTTCCAAACCCGTCGCGGTACTGGCAGTGTACCTGATAGTCCTCTTCCAAACCCGTCGCGGTACTGGCAGTGCACCTGGTAGTCGTCTTCCAAACCCGTCGCGGTACTGGCAGTTTACCTGGTAGTCCTCTTCCAAACCCGTCGCGGTACTGGCAGTGTACCTGGTAGTCCTCTTCCAATCCCGTCGCGGTACTGGCAGTGTACCTGGTAGTCCTCTTCCAAACCTGTCGCGGTACTGGCTGTGCACCTGGTAGTCCTCTTCCAATCACGTCCCGGTACTGGCTGTGTACCTGGTAGTCCTCTTCCAAACACGTCGCGGTACTGGCTGTGCACCTGGTAGTCCTCTTACAAACACGTCCCGGTACTGGCTGTGTACCTGGTAGTCCTCTTCCAATCCCGTCGCGGTACTGGCTGTGCACCTGGTAGTCCTCTTCCAAACACGTCGCGGTACTGGCAGTGTACCTGGTAGTCCTCTTCCAAACACGTTGCGGTACTGGCTGTGCACCTGGTAGTCCTCTTCCAAACTCGTCGCGGTACTGGCTGTGCACCTGGTAGTCCTCTTCCAAACCCGTCGCGGTACTGGCTGTGAACCTGGTTGTCCTCTTCCAAACCCGTTGCGGTACTGGCAGTGTACCTGGTAATCCTCTTCAAAACCCGTCGCGGTACTGGCTGTGCACCTGGTAGTCCTCTTCCAAACCCGTCGCGGTACTGCGTGTGCACCTGGTAGTCCTCTTCCAAACACGTCGCGGTTCTGGCAGAGTACGTGGTAGTCCTCTTCCAAACCCGTCGCGGTACTGGCTGTGCACCTGGTAGTCCTCTTCCAAACCCGTCGCGGTACTGGCTGTGCACCTGGTAGTCCTCTTCCAAGCCCGTCGTGGTACTGGCTGTGCACCTGGTAGTCCTCTTCCAAACCCGTCGCGGTACTGGCTGTGCACCTGGTAGTCCTCTTCCGAACCCGTCGCGGTACTGGCAATGTACCTGGTAGTCCTCTTCCAAACCCGTCGCGGTACAGGCTATGCACCTGGTAGTCCTCTTCCAAACACGTCGCGGTACTGGCAGTGTACCTGGTAGTCCTCTTCCAAACACGTCGCGGTACTGGCAGTGTACTTGGTAGTCCTCTTCCAAACCCGTCGCGGTACTGGCCGTGCACCTGGTAGTCCTCTTCCAAACCCGTCGCGGTACTGGTTGTGCACCTGGTAGTCCTCTTCCAAACCTGTCGCGGTACTGGCTGTGCACCTGGTAGTCCTCTTCCAAACCCGTCGCGGTACTGGCTGTGTACCTGGTAGTCCTCTTCCAAACCCGTCGCGGTACTGGCTGTGCACCTGGTAGTCCTCTTCCAAACCCGTCGCGGTACTGGCTGTGCACCTGGTAGTCCTCTTCCAAACCCGTCGCGGTACTGGCTGTGCACCTGGTAGTCCTCTTCCAAACCCGTCGCGGTACTGGCTGAGCACCTGGTAGTCCTCTTCCAAACCCGTCGCGGTACTGGCTGTGCACCTGGTAGTCTTCTTCCAAACCCATCGCGGTACTGGCTGTGTACCTGGTATTCCTCTTCCAAACACGTCGCGGTACTGGCTGTGCATCTGGTAGTCCTCTTCCAAAACCGTCGCGGTACTGGCTGTGCACCTGGTAGTCCTCTTCTAAACCCGTCGCGGTACTGGCTGTGTACCTGGTAGTCCTCTACAAAACCCGTCGCGGTACTGGCTGTGCACCTTTTAGTCCTCTTCCAAACCCGTCGCGGTACTGGCAGTGCACCTGGTAGTCCTCTTCGAAACCCGTCGCGGTACTGGCTGTGTACCTGGTAGTCCTCTCCCAAACCCGTCGCGATACTGGCTGTGCACCTGGTAGTCCTCTTCCAAACCCGTCGCGGTACTGGTTGTGCACCTGGTAGTCCTCTTCCAAACCCGTCGCGGTACTGGCTGTGCATCTGGTAGTCCTCTTCCAAACCCGTCGCGGTACTGGCTGTGTACCTGGGATTCCTCTTCCAAACCCGTCGCGGTACTGGCAGTGTATCTGGTAGTCCTCTTCCAAACACGTCGCGGTACTGGCAGTGTACCTGGTTGTCCTCTTCCAAACCCGTCGCGGAACTGGCTGTATACCTGGTAGTCCTCTTCCAAACCCGTCGAGTTACTGGCTGTGTACCTGGTAGTCCTCTTCCAAACCCGTCGCGGTACTGGCAGTGTACCTAATAGTCCTCTTCCAAACCCGTCGCGGTACTGGCTGTGCACCTGGTAGTCCTCTTCCAAACCCGTCGCGGTACTGGCAGTGTACCTGGTAGTCCTCTTCCAAACCCGTCGCGGTACTGGCAGTGTACCTGGTAGTCCTCTTCCAATACCGTCGCGTTACTGGCAGTGTACCTGGTAGTCCTCTTCCTTACACGTCGCGGTACTGGCTGTGCACCTGGTAGTCCTCTTCCAAACACGTCCCGGTACTGGCAGTGTGCCTGGTAGTCCTCTTCCAAACACGTCGCGGTACTGACTGTGTACCTGGTAGTCCTCTTCCAAACACGTCGCGGTACTGGCTGTGCACCTGGTAGTCCTCTTCCAAACACGTCGCGGTACTGGCTGTGCACCTGGTAGTCCTCTTCCAAACCCGTCGCGATACTGGCTGTGTAAATGGTTATCCTCTTCCAAACCCGTCGCGGTACTGGCAGTGTACCTGGTAGTCATCTTCCAAACCCGTCGCGGTACTGGCTGTGCACCTGGTAGTCCTCTTCCAAACCCGTCGCGGTACTGGCTGTGTACCTGGTAGTCCTCTTCCAAACTCGTCGCGGTAGTGGCTGTGTACCTGGTAGTCCTCTTCGTAACCCTGTCGCGGAACTGGCTGTGTACCGGGTAGTCCTCTTCCAGACCCGTCGCGGTACTGGCAGTGTACCTGATAGTCCTCTTCCAAACCCGTCGCGGTACTGGCTGTGCACCTGGTAGTCGTCTTCCGAACCCGTCGCGGTACTGGCAGTGTACCTGGTAGTCCTCTTCCAAACCCGTCGCGGTACTGGCAGTGTACCTGGTAGTCCTCTTCCAATCCCGTCGCGGTACTGGCAGTGTACCTGGTAGTCCTCTTCCAAACACGTCGCGGTACTGGCTGTGCACCTGGTAGTCCTCTTCCAAACACGTCCCGGTACTGGCTGTGTACCTGGTAGTCCTCTTCCAAACACGTCGCGGTACTGGCTGTGCACCTGGTAGTCCTCTTACAAACACGTCCCGGTACTGGCTGTGTACCTGGTAGTCCTCTTCCAATCCCGTCGCGGTACTGGCTGTGCACCTGGTAGTCCTCTTCCAAACACGTCGCGGTACTGGCTGTGCACCTGGTAGTCCTCTTCCAAACACGTCCCGGTACTGGCTGTGTACCTGGTAGTCCTCTTCCAAACACGTCGCGGTACTGGCTGTGCACCTGGTAGTCCTCTTCCAAACCCGTCGCGGTACTGGCTGTGCACCTGGTAGTCCTCTTCCAAACACGTCGCGGTACTGGCAGAGTACGTGGTAGTCCTCTTCCAAACCCGTCGCGGTACTGGCAGTGCACCTGGTAGTCCTCTTCCAAACCCGTCGCGGTACTCGCTGTGCACCTGGTAGTCCTCTTCCAAACCCGTCGCGGTACTGGCTGTGCACCTGGTAGTCCTGTTCCAAAACCGTCGCGGTACTGGCTGTGCACCTGGTAGTCCTCTTCCGAACCCGTCGTGGTACTGGCAATGTACCTGGTAGTCCTCTTCCAAACCCGTCGCGGTACAGGCTGTGCACCTGGTAGTCCACTTCCAAACACGTCGCGGTACTGGCAGTGTACCTGGAAGTCCTCTTCCAAACACGTCGCGGTACTGGCAGTGTACGTGGTAGTCCTCTTCCAAACCCGTCGCGGTACTGGCCGTGCACCTGGTAGTCCCCTTCCAAACCCGTCGCTGTACTGGTTGTGCACCTGGTAGTCCTCTTCCAAACCTGTCGCGGTACTGGCTGTGCACCTGGTAGTCCTCTTCCAAACCCGTCGCGGTACTGGCTGTGTAACTGGTTGTCCTCTTCCAAACCCGTCGCGGTACTGACTGTGCACCTGGTAGTCCTCTTCCAAACCCGTCGCGGTACTGGCTGTGCACCTGGTAGTCCTCTTCCAAACCCGTCGCGGTACTGGCTGTGCACCTGGTAGTCCTCTTCCAAACCCGTCGCGGTACTGGCTGTGCACCTGGTAGTCCTCTTCCAAACCCGTCGCGGTACTGGTTGTGCACCTGGTAGTCCTCTTCCAAACCCGTCGCAGTACTGGCTGTGCATCTGGTAGTCCTCTTCCAAAACCGTCGCGGTACCGGATGTGCACCTGGTTGTCCTCTTCTAAACCCGTCGCGGTACTGGCTGTGTACCTGGTAGTCCTCTACAAAACCCGTCGCGGTACTGGCTGTGCAATTTTAGTCCTCTTCCAAACCCGTCGCGTTACTGGCTGTGCACATGGTAGTCCTCTTCCAAACCCGTCGCGGTACTGGCTGTGTACCTGGTAGTCCTCTTCCAAGCCCGTCGCGATACTGGCTGTGCACCTGGTAGTCCTCTTCCAAACCCGTCGCGGTACTGGCTGTGCACCTGGTAGTCCTCTTCCAAACCCGTCGCGGTACTGGCTGTGTACCTGGTATTCCTCTTCCAAACCCGTCGCGGTACTGGCTGTGCACCTGGTAGTCCTCTTCCAAACCCGTCGCGGTACTGGCAGTGTACCTGATAGTCCTCTTCCAAACCCGTCGCGGTACTGGCTGTGCACCTGGTAGTCCTCTTCCAAACCCGTCGCGGTACTGGCAGTGTACCTGGTAGTCCTCTTCCAAACCCGTCGCGGTACTGGCAGTGTACCTGGTAGTCCTCTTCCAATCCCGTCGCGGTACTGGCAGTGTACCTGGTAGTCCTCTTCCAAACACGTCGCGGTACTGGCTGTGCACCTGGTAGTCCTCTTCCAAACACGTCCCGGTACTGGCAGTGTGCCTGGTAGTCCTATTCCAAACACGTCGCGGTACTGACTGTGTACCTGGTAGTCCTCTTCCAAACACGTCGCGGTACTGGCTGTGCACCTGGTAGTCCTCTTCCCAACACGTCGCGGTACTGGCTGTGCACCTGGTAGTCCTCTTCCAAACCCGTCGCGGTAGTGGCTGTGTAACTGGTAGTCCTCTTCGTAACCCTGTCGCGGAACTGGCTGTGTACCTGGAAGTCCTCTTCCAAACCCGTCGCGGTACTGGCAGTGTACCTGATAGTCCTCTTCCAAACCCGTCGCGGTACTGTCTGTGCACCTGGTAGTCGTCTCCCAACCCCGTCGCGGTACTGGCAGTGTACCTGGTAGTCCTCTTCCAAACCCGTCGCGGTACTGGCAGTGTACCTGGTAGTCCTCTTCCAATCCCGTCGCGGTACTGGCAGTGTACCTGGTAGTCCTCTCCCAAACACGTCGCTGTACTGGCTGTGCACCTGGTAGTCCTCTTCCAAACACGTCCCGGTACTGGCTGTGTACCCGGTAGTCCTCTTCCAAACACGTCGCGGTACGGGCTGTGCACCTGGTAGTCCTCTTCCAAACACGTCCCGGTACTGGCTGTGTAGCTGGTAGTCCTCTTCCAATCCCGTCGCGGTACTGGCTGTGCACCTGGTAGTCCTCTTCCAAACACGTCGCGGTACTGGCAGTGTACCTGGTAGTCCTCTTCCAAACACGTCGCGGTACTGGCTGTGCACCTGGTAGTCCTCTTCCAAACCCGTCGCGGTACTGGCTGTGAACCTGGTTGTCCTCTTCCAAGCCCGTCGCGGTACTGGCAGTGTACCTGGTAATCCTCTTCAAAACCCGTCGCGGTACTGGCTGTGCACCTGGTAGTCCTCTTCCAAACCCGTCGCGGTACTGGCAGTGTACCTGGTAGTCCTCTTCCAAACCCGTCGCGGTACTGGCTGTGCACCTGGTAGTCCTCTTCCAAAACCGTCGCGGTATTGGCTGTGCACCTGGTAGTCCTCTTCCAAACACGTCGCGGTACTGGCAGAGTACGTGGAAGTCCTCTTCCAATCCCGTCGCGGTACTGGCTGTGCACCTGGTAGTCCTCTTCCAAACCCGTCGCGGTACTGGCTGTGCACCTGGTAGTCCTCTTCCTAACCCGCCGCGGTACTGGCAATGTACCTGGTAGTCCTCTTCCAAACCCGTCGCGGTACAGGCTGTTTACCTGGTAGTCCTCTTCCAAACACGTCGCGGTACTGGCAGTGTACCTGGTAGCCCTCTTCCAAACCCGTCGCTGTACTGGCAGTGTACGTGGTAGTCCTCTTACAAACCTGTCGCGGTAGTGGCTGTGTACCTGGTAGTCCTCTTCCAAACCCGTCGCGGTACTGGCAGTGTACCTGGTAGTCCTCTTCCAAACCCGTCGCGGTGCTGGCTGTGCACCTGGTAGTCCTCTTCCAAACCCGTCGCGGTACTGGCTGTGCACCTGGTAGTCCTCTTCCAAACACGTCGCGGTACTGGCAGAGTACGTGGTAGTCCTCTTCCAAACCCGTCGCGGTACAGGCTGTGCACCTGGTAGTCCTCTTCCAAACCCGTCGCGGTACTGGCTGTGCACCTGGTAGTCCTCTTCCAAACCCGTCGTGGTACTGGCTGTGCACCTGGTAGTCCTCTTCCAAACCCGTCGCGGTACTGGCTGTGCACCTGGTAGTCCTCTTCCGAACCCGTCGCGGTACTGGCAATGTACCTGGTAGTCCTCTTCCAAACCCGTCGCGGTACTGGCTGTGCACCTGGTAGTCCTCTTCCAAACCTGTCGCGGTACTGGCTGTGCACCTGGTAGTCCTCTTCCAAACCCGTCGTGGTACTGGCTGTGTACCTGGTAGTCCTCTTCCAAACCCGTCGCGGTACTGGCTGTGCACCTGGTAGTCCTCTTCCAAACCCGTCGCGGTACTGGCTGTGCACCTGGTAGTCCTCTTCCAAACCCGTCGCGGTACTGGCTGTGCACCTGGTAGTCCTCTTCCAAACCCGTCGCGGTACTGGCTGAGCACCTGGTAGTCCTCTTCCAAACCCGTCGCGGTACTGGCTGTGCACCTGGTAGTCCTCTTCCAAACCCGTCGCGGTACTGGCTGTGTACCTGGTATTCCTCTTCCAAACCCGTCGCGGTACTGGCTGTGCACCTGGTAGTCCTCTTCCAAACCCGTTGTGGAACTGGCTGTGCACCTGGTAGTCCTCTTCCAAACCAGTCGCGGTACTGGCTGTGCACCTGGTAGTCCTCTTCCAAACCCGTCGCGGTACTGGCTGTGTACCTGGTAGTCCTCTTCCAAACCCGTCGCGATACTGGCTGTGCACCTGGAAGTCCTCTTCCAAACCCGTCGCGGTACAGGTTGTGCACCTGGTAGTCCTCTTCCAAACCCGTCGCGGTACTGGCTGTGCATCTGGTAGTCCTCTTCCAAACCCGTCGCGGTACTGGCTGTGTACCTGGTATTCCTCTTCCAAACCCGTCGCGGTACTGGCAGTGTATCTGGTAGTCCTCTTCCAAACACGTCGCGGTACTGGCAGTGTACCTGGTTGTCCTCTTCCAAACCCGTTGCGGAACTGGCTGTATACCTGGTAGTCCTCTTCCAAACCCGTCGCGTTACTGGCTGTGTACCTGGTAGTCCTCTTCCAAACCCGTCGCGGTACTGGCAGTGTACCTAATAGTCCTCTTCCAAACCCGTCGCGGTACTGGCTGTGCACCTGGTAGTCCACTTCCAATCCCGTCGCGGTACTGGCAGTGTACCTGGTAGTCCTCTTCCAAACCCGTCGCGGTACTGGCAGTGTACCTGGTAGTCCTCTTCCAATCCCGTCGCGTTACTAGCAGTGTACCTGGTAGTCCTCTTCCATACACGTCGCGGTACTGGCTGTGCACCTGGTAGTCCTCTTCCAAACACGTCCCGGTACTGGCAGTGTGCCTGGTAGTCCTCTTCCAAACACGTCGCGGTACTGACTGTGTACCTGGTAGTCCTCTTCCAAACACGTCGCGGTACTGGCTGTGCACCTGGTAGTCCTCTTCCAAACACGTCGCGGTACTGGCTGTGCACCTGGTAGTCCTCTTCCAAACCCGTCGCGATACTGGCTGTGTACCTGGTTATCCTCTTCCAAACCCGTCGCGGTACTGGCTGTGTACCTGGTTATCCTCTTCCAAACCCGTCGCGGTACTGGCAGTGTACCTGGTAGTCATCTTCCAAACCAGTCGCGGTACTGGCTGTGCACCTGGTAGTCCTCTTCCAAACCCGTCGCGGTACTGGCTGTGTACCTGGTAGTCCTCTTCCAAACCCGTCGCGGTACTGGCTGTGCACCTGGTAGTCCTCTTACGAACACGTCCCGGTACTGGCTGTGTACCTGGTAGTCCTCTTCCAATCCCGTCGCGGTACTGGCTGTGCACCTGGTAGTCCTCTTCCAAACACGTCGCGGTACTGGCAGTGCACATGGTAGTCCTCTTCCAAACACGTCGCGGTACTGGCTGTGCACCTGGTAGTCCTCTTCCAAACCCTTCGCGGTACTGGCTGTGAACCTGATTGTCCTCTTCCAAACCCGTCGCGGTACTGGCAGTGTACCTGGTAATCCTCTTCCAAACCCGTCGCGGTACAGGCTGTGCACCTGGTAGTCCTCTTCCAAACCCGTCGCGGTACTGGCTGTGTACCTGGTAGTCCTCTTCCAAACCCGTCGCGGTAGTGGCTGTGTACCTGGTAGTCCTCTTCCAAACCCGTCGCGGTACTGGCAGTGTACCTGGTAGTCCTCTTCCAAACCCGTCGCGGTACTGGTTGTGCACCTGGTAGTCCTCTTCCAAACCCGTCGCGGTATTGGCTGTGCACCTGGTAGTCCTCTTCCAAACACGTCGCGGTACTGGCAGAGTACGTGGTAGTCCTCTTCCAAACCCGTCGCGGTACTGGCTGTGCACCTGGTAGTCCTCTTCCAAACCCGTCGCGGTACTGGCTGTGCACCTGGTAGTCCTCTTCCAAACCCGTCGCGGTACTGGCTGTGCACCTGGTAGTCCTCTTCCAAACCCGTCGCGGTACTGGCTGTGCACCTGGTAGTCCTCTTCCGAACCCGTCGCGGTACTGGCAATGTACCTGGTAGTCCTCTTCCAAACCCGTCGCGGTACAGGCTGTGCACCTGGTAGTCCTCTTCCAAACACGTCGCGGTACTGGCAGTGTACCTGGTAGTCCTCTTCCAAACCCGTCGCGGTACTGGCAGTGTACGTGGTAGTCCTCTTCCAAACCCGTCGCGGTACTGGCCGTGCACCTGGTAGTCCTCTTCCAAACCCGTCGCGGTACTGGTTGTGCACCTGGTAGTCCTCTTCCAAACCTGTCGCGGTACTGGCTGTGCACCTGGTAGTCCTCTTCCAAACCCGTCGCGGTACTGGCTGTGTACCTGGTAGTCCTCTTCCAAACCCGTCGCGGTACTGGCTGTGCACCTGGTAGTCCTCTTCCAAACCCGTCGCGGTACTGGCTGTGCACCTGGTAGTCCTCTTCCAAACCCGTCGCGGTACTGGCTGTGTACCTGGTATTCCTCTTCCAAACCCGTCGCGGTACTGGCTGTGCACCTGGTTGTCCTCTTCCAAACCCGTTGCGGTACTGGCTGTGCACCTGGTAGTCCTCTTCCAAACCCGTCGCGGTACTGGCTGTGCACCTGGTAGCCCTCTTCCAAACCCGTCGTGGTACTGGCTGTGCACCTGGTAGTCCTCTTCCAAACCCGTCGCGGTACTGGCTCTGCACCTGGTAGTCCTCTTCCGAACCCGTCGCGGTACTGGCAATGTACCTGGTAGTCCTCTTCCACACCCGTCGCGGTACAGGCTGTGCACCTGGTAGTCCTCTCCAAAACACGTCGCGGTACTGGCAGTGTACCTGGTAGTCCTCTTCCAAACACGTCGCGGTACTGGCAGTGTACGTGGTAGTCCTCTTCCAAACCCATCGCGGTACTGGCCGTGCACCTGGTAGTCCTCTTCCAAACCCGTCGCGGTACTGGTTGTGCACCTGGTAGTCCTCTTCCAAACCTGTCGCGGTACTGGCTGTGCACCTGGTAGTCCTCTTCCAAACCCGTCGCGGTACTGGCTGTGTACCTGGTAGTCCTCTTCCAAACCCGTCGCGGTACTGGCTGTGCACCTGGTAGTCCTCTTCCAATCCCGTCGCGGTACTGGCTGTGCACCTGGTAGTCCTCTTCCGAACCCGTCGCGGTACTGGCTGTGCAACTGGTAGTCCTCTTCCAAACCCGTCGCGGTACTGGCTGAGCACCTGGTAGTCCTCTTCCAAACCCGTCGCGGTACTGGCTGTGCACCTGGTAGTCCTCTTCCAAACCCGTCGCGGTACTGGCTGTGTACCTGGTATTCCTCTTCCAAACCCGTCGCGGTACTGGCTGTGCACCAGGTAGTCCTCTTCCAAACCCGTTGCGGTACTGGCTGTGCACCTGGTAGTCCTCTTCCAAACCCGTCGCGGTACTGGTTGTGCACCTGGTAGTCCTCTTCCAAACCCGTCGCGGTACTGGCTGTGAATCTGGTAGTCCTCTTCCAAAACCGTCGCGGTACTGGCTGTGCACCTGGTAGTCCTCTTCTAAACCCGTCGCGGTACTGGCTGTGTACCTGGTAGTCCTCTACAAAACCCGTCGCGGTACTGGCTGTGCACCTTTTAGTCCTCTTCCAAACCCGTCGCGGTACTTGCTGTGCACCTGGTAGTCCTCTTCCAAACCCGTCGCGGTACTGGCTGTGTACCTGGTAGTCCTCTTCCAAACCCGTCGCGATACTGGCTGTGCACCTGGTAGTCCTCTTCCAAACCCGTCGCGGTACTGGTTGTGCACCTGGTAGTCCTCTTCCAAACCCGTCGCGGTACTGGCTGTGCATCTGGTAGTCCTCTTCCAAACCCGTCGCGGTACTGGCTGTGTACCTGGTGTTCCTCTTCCAAACCCGTCGCGGTACTGGCAGTGTATCTGGTAGTCCTCTTCCAAACACGTCGCGGTACTGGCAGTGTACCTGGTTGTCCTCTTCCAAACCCGTCGCGGAACTGGCTGTATACCTGGTAGTCCTCTTCCAATCCCGTCGCGGTACTGGCAGTGTACCTGGTAGTCCTCTTCCAAACACGTCGCGGTACTGGCTTTGCACCTGATAGTCCTCATCCAAACCCGTTCGCGGTACTGGCAGTGTACCTGGTAGTCCTCTTCCAAACCCGTCGCGGTACTGGCAGTGTACCTGGTAGTCCTCTTCCAATCCCGTCGCGTTACTGGCAGTGTACCTGGTAGTCCTCTTCCATACACGTCGCGGTACTGGCTGTGCACCTGGTAGTCCTCTTCCAAACACGTCCCGGTACTGGCAGTGTGCCTGGTAGTCCTCTTCCAAACACGTCGCGGTACTGACTGTGTACCTGGTAGTCCTCTTCCAAACACGTCGCGGTACTGGCTGTGCACCTGGTAGTCCTCTTCCAAACACGTCGCGGTACTGGCTGTGTACCTGGTTATCCTCTTCCAAACCCGTCGCGGTACTGGCAGTGTACCTGGTAGTCATCTTCCAAACCCGTCGCGGTACTGGCTGTGCACCTGGTAGTCCTCTTCCAAACCCGTCGCGGTACTGGCTGTGTACCTGGTAGTCCTCTTCCAAACTCGTCGCGGTAATGTCTGTGTACCTGGTAGTCCTCTTCGTAACCCTGTCGCGGAACTGGCTGTGTACCGGGTAGTCGTCTTCCAAACCCGTCGCGGTACTGGCAGTGTACCTGGTAGTCCTCTTCCAAACCCGTCGCGGTACTGGCAGTGTACCTGGTAGTCCTCTTCCAATCCCGTCGCGGTACTGGCAGTGTACCTGGTAGTCCTCTTCCAAACACGTCGCGGTACTGGCTGTGCACCTGGTAGTCCTCTTCCAAACCCGTCGCGGTACTGGCTGTGCACCTGGTAGTCCTCTTACAAACACGTCCCGGTACTGGCTGTGTACCTGGTAGTCCTCTTCCAATCCCGTCGCGGTACTGGCCGTGCACCTGGTAGTCCTCTTCCAAACACGTCGCGGTACTGGCAGTGTACCTGGTAGTCCTCTTCCAAACACGTCGCGGTACTGGCTGTGCACCTGGTAGTCCTCTTCCAAACCCGTCGCGGTACTGGCTGTGAACCTGGTTGTCCTCTTCCAAACCCGTCGCGGTACTGGCTGTGCACCTGGTAGTCCTCTTCCGAACCCGCCGCGGTACTGGCAATGTACCTGGTAGTCCTCTTCCAAACCCGTCGCGGTACAGGCTGTGCACCTGGTAGTCCTCTTCCAAACACGTCGCGGTACTGGCAGTGTACCTGGTAGTCCTCTTCCAAACCCGTCGCGGTACTGGCAGTGTACGTGGTAGTCCTCTTCCAAACCCGTCGCGGTAGTGGCTGTGTACCTGGTAGTCCTCTTCCAAACCCGTCGCGGTACTGGCAGTGTACCTGGTAGTCCTCTTCCAAACCCGTCGCGGTACTGGCTGTGCACCTGGTAGTCCTCTTCCAAACCCGTCGCGGTACTGGCTGTGCACCTGGTAGTCCTCTTCCAAACACGTCGCGGAACTGGCAGAGTACGTGGTAGTCCTCTTCCAAACCCGTCGCGGTACTGGCTGTGCACCTGGTAGTCCTCTTCCAAACCCGTCGCGGTACTGGCTGTGCACCTGGTAGTCCTCTTCCAAACCCGTCGCGGTACTGGCTGTGCACCTGGTAGTCCTCTTCCAAACCCGTCGCGGTACTGGCTGTGCACCTGGTAGTCCTCTTCCGGACCCGTCGCGGTACTGGCAATGTACCTGGTAGTCCTCTTCCATACCCGTCGCGGTACAGGCTGTGCACCTGGTAGTCCTCTTCCAAACACGTCGCGGTACTGGCAGTGTACCTGGTAGTCCTCTTCCAAACACGTCGCGGTACTGGCAGTGTACGTGGTAGTCCTCTTCCAAACCCGTCTCGGTACTGGCCGTGCACCTGGTAGTCCTCTTCCAAACCCGTCGCGGTACTGGTTGTGCA
Source organism: Meconema thalassinum (assembly GCA_946902985.2). Classification (NCBI taxonomy): domain Eukaryota; kingdom Metazoa; phylum Arthropoda; class Insecta; order Orthoptera; family Tettigoniidae; genus Meconema; species Meconema thalassinum. Next base: position 344,963,416 of record OX336395.1, read on the forward strand.
CCTGGTAGTCCTCTTCCAAACCTGTCGCGGTACTGACTGTGCACCTGGTAGTCATCTTCCAAACCCGTCGCGGTACTGGCTGTGTACCTGGTAATCCTCTTCCAAACCCGTCGCGGTACTGGCTGTGCACCTGGTAGTCCTCTTCCAAACCCGTCGCGGTACTGGCTGTGCACCTGGTAGTCCTCTTCCAAACCCGTCGCATTACTGGCTGTGCACCTGGTAGTCCTCTACCAAACCCGTCGCGGTACTGGTTGTGCACCTGGTAGTCCTCTTCCAAACCTGTCGCGGTACTGGCTGTGCACCTGGTAGTCCTCTTCCGAACCCGTCGCGGTACTGGCTGTGTACCTGGTAGTCCTCTTCCAAACCCGTCGCGGTACTGGCTGTGCACCTGGTAGTCCTCTTCCAAACCCGTCGCGGTACTGGCTGTGCACCTGGTAGTCCTCTTCCAAACCCGTCGCGGTACTGGCTGTGCATCTGGTAGTCCTCTTCCAAAACCGTCGCGGTACTGGCTGTGCACCTGGTAGTCCTCTCCTAAACCCGTCGCGGTACTGGCTGTGTACCTGGTAGTCCTCTACCAAACCCGTCGCGGTACTGGCTGTGCACCTATTAGTCCTCTTCCAAACCCGTCGCGGTACTGGCTGTGCACCTGGTAGTCCTCTTCCAAACCCGTCGCGGTACTGGCTGTGTACCTGGTAGTCCTCTTCCAAACCCGTCGCGATACTGGCTGTGCACCTGGTAGTCCTCTTCCAAGCACGTCGCGGTACTGGCAGTGTACCTGGTAGTCCTCTTCCAAACACGTCGCGGTACTGGCAGTGCACCTGGTAGTCCTCTTCCAAACCCGTCGCGGTACTGGCTGTGTACCTGGTAGTCCTCTTCCAAATCCGTCGCGGTACTGGCTGTGTACCTGGTAGTCCTCTTCCAAACCCGTCGCGGTACTGGCAGTGTACCTGATAGTCCTCTTCCAAACCCGTCGCGGTACTGGCTGTGCACCTGGTAGTCCTCTTCCAAACCCGTCGCGGTACTGGCAGTGTACATGGTAGTCCTCTTCCAAACCCGTCGCGGTACTGGCAGTGTACCTGGTAGTCCTCTTCCAATCCCGTCGCGGTACTGGCAGTGTACCTGGTAGTCTTCTTCCAAACACGTCGCGGTACTGGCTGTGCCCCTGGTAGTCCTCTCCCAAACACGTCCCGGTACTGGCAGTGTGCCTGGTAGTGCTGTTCCAAAACCGTCGCGGTACTGGCTGTGCACCTGGTAGTCCTCTTCCGAACCCGTCGTGGTACTGGCAATGTACCTGGTAGTCCTCTTCCAAACCCGTCGCGGTACAGGCTGTGCACCTGGTATTCCTCTTCCAAACACGTCGCGGTACTGGCAGTGTACCTGGTAGTCCTCTTCCAAACACGTCGCGGTAGTGGCAGTGTACGTGGTAGTCCTCTTCCAAACCCGTCGCGGTACTGGCCGTGCACCTGGTAGTCCCCTTCCAAACCCGTCGCGGTACTGGTTGTGCACCTGGTAGTCCTCTTCCAAACCTGTCGCGGTACTGGCTGTGCACCTGGTAGTCCTCTTCCAAACCCGTCGCGGTACTGGCTGTGTACCTGGTAGTCCTCTTCCAAACCCGTCACGGTACTGACTGTGCACCTGGTAGTCCTCTTCCAAACCCGTCGCGGTACTGGCTGTGCACCTGGTAGTCCTCTTCCAAACCCGTCGCGGTACTGGCTGTGCACCTGGTAGTCCTCTTCGAAACCCGTCGCGGTACTGGCTGTGCACCTGGTAGTCCTCTTCGAAACCCGTCGCGGTACTGGCTGTGCACCTGGTAGTCCTCTTCCAAACCCGTCGCGGTACTGGCTGTGTACCTGGTATTCATCTTCCAAACCCGTCGCGGTACTGGCTGTGCACCTGGTAGTCCTCTTCCAAACACGTCGCGGTACTGGCTGTGCACCTGGTAGTCCTCTTCCAAACCCGTCGCGGTACTGGCTGTGCACCTGGTAGTCCTCTTCCAAACCCGTCGCGGTACTGGCTGTGTACCTGGTATTCCTCTTCCAAACCCGTCGCGGTACTGGCAGTATATCTGGTAGTCCTCTTCCAAACTCGTCGCGGTACTGGCAGTGTACCTGGTAGTCCTCTTCCAAACCCGTCGCGGTACTGGCTGTGTACCTGGTAGTCCTCTTCCAAACCCGTCGCGGTACTGGCAGTGTACCTGGTAGTCCTCTTCCAAACACGTCGCGGTACTGGCTGTGCACCTGGTAGTCCTCTTCCAAACACGTCCCGGTACTGGCAGTGTGCCTGGTAGTCCTCTTCCAATCACGTCGTGGTACTGACTGTGTACCTGGTAGTCCTCTTCCAAACACGTCGCGGTACTGGCTGTGCACCTGGTAGTCCTCTTCCAAACACGTCGCGGTACTGGCTGTGCACCTGGTAGTCCTCTTCCAAACCCGTCGCGATACTGGCTGTGTACCTGGTTATCCTCTTCCAAACCCGTCGCGGTACTGGCAGTGTACCTGGTAGTCCTCTTCCAAACCCGTCGCGGTACTGGCTGTGCACCTGGTAGTCCTCTTCCAAACCCGTCGCGGTACTGGCTGTGTACCTGGTAGTCCTCTTCCAAACTCGTCGCGGTAGTGGCTGTGTAACTGGTAGTCCTCTTCGTAACCCTGTCGCGGAACTGGCTGTGTACCTGGTAGTCCTCTTCCAAACCCGTCGCGGTACTGGCAGTGTACCTGATAGTCCTCTTCCAAACCCGTCGCGGTACTGGCTGTGCACCTGGTAGTCGTCTTCCAAACCCGTCGCGGTACTGGCAGTGTACCTGGTAGTCTTCTTCCAAACCCGTCGCGGTACTGGCAGTGTACCTGGTAGTCCTCTTCCAATCCCGTCGCGGTACTGGCAGTGTACCTGGTAGTCCTCTTCCAAACACGTCGCGGTACTGGCTGTGCACCTGGTAGTCCTCTTCCAAACACGTCCCGGTACTGGATGTGTACCTGGTAGTCCTCTTCCAAACACGTCGCGGTACTGGCTGTGCACCTGGTAGTCCTCTTCCAAACACGTCCCGGTACTGGCTGTGTACCTGGTAGTCCTCTTCCAATCCCGTCGCGGTACTGGCTGTGCACCTGGTAGTCCTCTTCCAAACACGTCGCGGTACTGGCAGTGTACCTGGTAGTCCTCTTCCAAACACGTCGCGGTACTGGCTGTGCACCTGGTAGTCCTCTTCCAAACCCGTCGCGGTACTGGATGTGAACCTGGTTGTCCTCTTCCAAACCCGTCGCGGTACTGGCAGTGTACCTGGTAATCCTCTTCAAAACCCGTCGCAGTACTGGCTGTGCACCTGGTAGTCCTCTTACAAACCCGTCGCGGTACTGGCTGTGTACCTGGTAGTCCTCTTCCAAACCCGTCGCGGTAGTGGCTGTGTACCTGGTAGTCCTCTTCCAAACCCGTCGCGGTACTGGCAGTGTACCTGGTAGTCCTCTTCCAAACCCGTCGCGGTACTGGCTGTGCACTTGGAAGTCCTCTTCCAAACCCGTCGCGGTATTGGCTGTGCACCTGGTAGTCCTCTTCCAAACACGTCGCGGTACTGGCAGAGTACGTGGTAGTCCTCTTCCAAACCCGTCGCGGTACTGGCTGTGCACCTGGTAGTCCTCTTCCAAACCCGTCGCGGTACTGGCTGTGCACCTGGTAGTCCTCTTCCAAACCCGTCGCGGTACTGGCTGTGCACCTGGTAGTCCTCTTCCAAACCCGTCGCGGTACTGGCTGTGCACCTGGTAGTCCTCATCCGAACCCGTCGCGGTACTGGCAATGTACCTGGTAGTCCTCTTCCAAACCCGTCGCGGTACAGGCTGTGCACCTGGTAGTCCTCTTCCAAACACGTCGCGGTACTGGCAGTGTACCTCGTATCCTCTTCCAAACCCGTCGCGGTACTGGCAGTGTACGTGGTAGTCCTCTTCCAAACCCGTCGCGGTAGTGGCTTTGTACCTGGTAGTCCTCTTCCAAACCCGTCCCGGTACTGGCAGTGTACCTGGTAGTCCTCTTCCAAACCCGTCGCGGTACTGGCTGTGCACCTGGTAGTCCTCTTCAAAACCCGTCGCGGTACTGGCTGTGCACCTGGTAGTCCTCTCCCAAACACGTCGCGGTACTGGCAGAGTACGTGGTAGTCCTCTTCCAAACCCGTCGCGGTACTGGCTGTGCACCTGGTAATCCTCTTCCAAACCCGTCGCGGTACTGACTGTGCACCTGGTAGTCCTCTTCCAAACCCGTCGCGGTACTGGCTGTGCACCTGGTAGTCCTCTTCCAAACCCGTCGCGGTACTGGCTGTGCACCTGGTAGTCCTCTTCCGAACCCGTCGCGGTACTGGCAATGTACCTGGTAGTCCTCTTCCAAACCCGTCGCGGTACAGGCTGTGCACCTGGTAGTCCTCTTCCAAACACGTCGCGGTACTGGCAGTGTACCTGGTAGTCCTCTTCCAAACACGTCGCGGTACTGGCAGTTTACGTGGTAGTCCTCTTCCAAACCTGTCGCGGTACTGGCCGTGCACCTGGTAGTCCTCTTCCAAACCCGTCGCGGTACTGGTTGTGCACCTGGTAGTCCTCTTCCAAACCTGTCGCGGTACTGGCTGTGCACCTGGTAGTCCTCTTCCAAACCCGTCGCGGTACTGGCTGTGTACCTGGTAGTCCTCTTCCAAACCCGTCGCGGTACTGGCTGTGCACCTGGTAGTCCTCTTCCAAACCCGTCGCGGTATTGGCTGTGCACCTGGTAGTCCTCTTCCAAACCCGTCGCGGTACTGGATGTGCACCTGGTAGTCCTCTTCCAAACCCGTCGCGGTACTGGCCGAGCACCTGGTAGTCCTCTTCCAAACCCGTCGTGGTACTGGCTGTGCACCTGGTAGTCCTCTTCCAAACCCGTCGCGGTACTGGCTGTGTACCTGGTATTCCTCTTCCAAACCCGTCGCGGTACTGGCTGTGCACCTGGTAGTCCTCTTCCAAACCCGTCGCGGTACTGGTTTTGCACCTGGTTGTCCTCTTCCAAACCCGTCGCGGTACTGGTTGTGCACCTGGTAGTCCTCTTCCAAACCTGTCGCGGTACTGGCTGTGCACCTGGTAGTCCTCTTCCAAACCCGTCGCGGTACTGGCTGTGTACCTGGTAGTCCTCTTCCAAACCCGTCGCGGTACTGGCTGTGCACCTGGTAGTCCTCTTCCAAACCCGTCGCGGTATTGGCTGTGCACCTCGTAGTCCTCTTCCAAACCCGTCGCGGTACTGGATGTGCACCTGGTAGTCCTCTTCCAATCCCGTCGCGGTACTGGCTGAGCACCTGGTAGTCCTCTTCCAAACCCGTCGCGGTACTGGCTGTGTACCTGGTATTCCTCTTCCAAACCCGTCGCGGTACTGGCAGTGTATCTGGTAGTCCTCTTCCAAACACGTCGCGGTACTGGCAGTGTACCTGGTAGTCCTCTTCCAAACCTGTCGCGGTACTGGCTGTGTACCTGGTAGTCCTCTTCCAAACCCGTCGCGGTACTGGCTGTGTACCTGGTAGTCCTCTTCCAAACCCGTCGCGGTACTGGCAGTGTACCTGATAGTCCTCTTCCAAACCCGTCGCGGTACTGGCTGTGCACCTGGTAGTCCTCTTCCATACCCGTCGCTGTACTGGCAGTGTACCTGGTAGTCCTCTTCCAAACCCGTCGCGGTACTGGCAGTGTACCTGGTAGTCCTCTACCAATCCCGTCGCGTTACTGGCAGTGTACCTGGTAGTCCTCTTCCATACACGTCGCGGTACTGGCTGTACACCTGGTAGTCCTCTTCCAAACACGTCCCGGTACAGGCAGTGTGCCAGTTAGTCCTCTTCCAAACCCGTCGCGATACTGGCTGTGTACCTGGTTATCCTCTTCCAAACCCGTCGCGGTACTGGCAGTGTACCTGGTAGTCATCTCCCAAACCCGTCGCGGTACTGGCTGTGCACCTGGTAGTCCTCTTCCAAACCCGTCGCGGTACTGGCTGTGTACCTGGTAGTCCTCTTCCAAACTCGTCGCGGTAGTGGCTGTGTACCTGGTAGTCCTCTTCGTAACCCTGTCGCGGAACTGGCTGCGTACCTGGTAGTCCTCTTCCAAACCCGTCGCGGTACTGGCAGTGTACCTGATAGTCCTCTTCCAAACCCGTCGCGGTACTGGCTGTGCACCTGGTAGTCGTCTTCCAAACCCGTCGCGGTACTGGCAGTGTACCTGGTAGTCCTCTTCCAAACCCGTCGCGGTACTGGCAGTGTACCTGGTAGTCCTCTTCCAATCCCGTCGCGGTACTGGCAGTGTACCTGGTAGTCCTCTTCCAAACACGTCGCGGTACTGGCTGTGCACCTGGTAGTCCTCTTCCAAACACGTCCCGGTACTGGCTGTGTACCTGGTAGTCCTCTTCCAAACACGTCGCGGTACTGGCTGTGCACCTGGTAGTCCTCTTACAAACACGTCCCGGTACTGGCTGTGTACCTGGTAGTCCTCTTCCAATCCCGTCGCGGTACTGGCTGTGCACCTGGTAGTCCTCTTCCAAGCACGTCGCGGTACTGGCAGTGTACCTGGTAGTCCTCTTCCAAACACGTCGCGGTACTGGCTGTGCACCTGGTAGTCCTCTTCCAAACCCGTCGCGGTACTGGCTGTGAACCTGGTTGTCCTCTTCCAAACCCGTCGCGGTACTGGCAGTGTACCTGGTAATCCTCTTCCAAACCCGTCGCGGTACTGGCTGTGCACCTGGTAGTCCTCTTCCAAACCTGTCGCGGTACTGGCTGTGTACCTGGTAGTCCTCTTCCAAACCCGTCGCGGTAGTGGCTGTGTACCTGGTAGTCCTCTTCCAAACCCGTCGCGGTACTGGCAGTGTACCTGGTAGTCCTCTTCCAAACCCGTCGCGGTACTGGCTGTGCACCTGGTAGTCCTCTTCCAAACCCGTCGCGGTATTGGCTGTGCACCTGGTAGTCCTCTTCCAAACACGTCGCGGTACTGGCAGAGTACGTGGTAGTCCTCTTCCAAACCCGTCGCGGTACTGGCTGTGCACCTGGTAGTCCTCTTCCAAACCCGTCGCGGTACTGGCTGTGCACCTGGTAGTCCTCTTCCAAACCCGTCGCGGTACTGGCTGTGCACCTGGTAGTCCTCTTCCAAACCCGTCGCGGTACTGGCTGTGCACCTGGTAGTCCTCTTCCGAACCCGTCGCGGTACTGGCAATGTACCTGGTAGTCCTCTTCCAAACCCGTCGCGGTACAGGCTGTGCACCTGGTAGTCCTCTTCCAAACACGTCGCGGTACTGGCAGTGTACCTGGTAGTCCTCTTCCAAACCCGTCGCGGTACTGGCAGTGTACGTGGTAGTCCTCTTCCAAACCCGTCGCGGTACTGGCTGTGCACCTGGTAGTCCTCTTCCAAACCCGTCGCAGTACTGGCTGTGTACCTGGTAGTCCTCTTCCAAACCCGTCGCGGTACTGGCTGTGCACCTGGTAGTCCTCTTCCAAACCCGTCGCGGTACTGGCTGTGCACCTGGTAGTCCTCTTCCAAACCCGTCGCGGTACTGGCTGTGTACCTGGTATTCCTCTTCCAAACAAGTCGCGGTACTGGCTGTGCACCTGGTAATCCTCTTCCAAACCCGTCGCGGTACTGGCTGTGCATCTGGTAGTCCTGTTCCAAAACCGTCGCGGTACTGGCTGTGCACCTGGTAGTCCTCTTCTAAACCCGTCGCGGTACTGGCTGTGTACCTGGTAGTCCTCTACAAAACCCGTCGCGGTACTGGCTGTGCACCTTTTAGTCCTCTTCCAAACCCGTCGCGGTACTGGCTGTGCACCTGGTAGTCCTCTTCCAAACCCGTCGCGGTACTGGCTGTGTACCTGATAGTCCTCTTCCAAACCCGTCGCGATACTGGCTGTGCACCTGGTAGTCCTCTTCCAAGCACGTCGCGGTACTGGCAGTGTACCTGGTAGTCCTCTTCCAAACACGTCGCGGTACTGGCAGTGCACCTGGTAGTCCTCTTCGAAACCCGTCGCGGTACTGGCTGTGTACCTGGTAGTCCTCTTCCAAATCCGTCGCGGTACTGGCTGTGTACCTGGTAGTCCTCTTCCAAACCCGTCGCGGTACTGGCAGTGTACCTGATAGTCCTCTTCCAAACCCGTCGCGGTACTGGCTGTGCACCTGGTAGTCCTCTTCCAAACCCGTCGCGGTACTGGCAGTGTACCTGGTAGTCCTCTTCCAAACCCGTCGCGGTACTGGCAGTGTAGCTGGTAGTCCTCTTCCAATCCCGTCGCGGTACTGGCAGTGTACCTGGTAGTCCTCTTCCAAACACGTCGCGGTACTGGCTGTGCACCTGGTAGTCCTCTTCCAAACACGTCCCGGTACTGGCAGTGTGCCTGGTAGTCCTCTTCCAAACACGTCGCGGTACTGACTGTGTACCTGGTAGTCCTCTTCCAAAACACGTCGCGGTACTGGCTGTGCACCTGGTAGTCCTCTTCCAAACACGTCGCGGTACTGGCTGTGCACCTGGTAGTCCTCTTCCAAACCCGTCGCGATACTGGCTGTGTACCTGGTTATCCTCTTCCAAACCCGTCGCGGCACTGGCAGTGTACCTGGTAGTCCTCTTCCAAACCCGTCGCGGTACTGGCTGTGCACCTGGTAGTCCTCTTCCAAACCCGTCGCGGTACTGGCTGTGTACCTGGTAGTCCTCTTCCAAACTCGTCGCGGTAGTGGCTGTGTACCTGGTAGTCCTCTTCGTAACCCTGTCACGGAACTGGCTGTGTACCTGGTAGTCCTCTTCCAAACCCGTCGCGGTACTGGCAGTGTACCTGATAGTCCTCTTCCAAACCCGTCGCGGTACTGGCTGTGCACCTGGTAGTCGTCTTCCAAACACGTCGCGGTACTGGCAGTGTACCTGGCAGTCCTCTTCCAAACCCGTCGCGGTACTGGCAGTATACCTGGTAGTCCTCTTCCAATCTCGTCGCGGTACTGGCAGTGTACCTGGTAGTCCTCATCCAAACACGTCGCGGTACTTGCTGTGCACCTGGTAGTCCTCTTCCAAACACGTCCCGGTACTGGCTGTGTACCTGGTAGTCCTCTTCCAAACACGTCGCGGTACTGGCTGTGCACCTGGTAGTCCTCTTCCAAACACGTCCCGGTACTGGCTGTGTACCTGGTAGTCCTCTTCCAATCCCGTCGCGGTACTGGCTGTGCACCTGGTAGTCCTCTTCCAAACACGTTGCAGTACTGGCAGTGTACCTGGTAGTCCTCTTCCAAACACGTCGCGGTACTGGCTGTGCACCTGGTAGTCCTCTTCCAAACCCGTCGCGGTACTGGCTGTGAACCTGGTTGTCCTCTTCCAAACCCGTCGCGGTACTGGCAGTGTACCTGGTAATCCTCTTCCAAACCCGTCGCGGTACTGGCTGTGCACCTGGTAGTCCTCTTACAAACCCGTCGCGGTACTGGCTGTGTACCTGGTAGTCCTCTTCCAAACCCGTCGCGGTAGTGGCTGTGTACCTGGTAGTCCTCTTCCAAACCCGTCGCGGTACTGGCAGTGTACCTGGTAGTCCTCTTCCAAACCCGTCGCGGTACTGGCTGTGCACCTGGTAGACCTCTTCCAAACCCGTCGCGGTACTGGCTGTGCACCTGGTAGTCCTCTTCCAAACACGTCGCGGTACTGGCAGAGTACGTGGTAGTCCTCTTCCAAACCCGTCGCGGTACTGGCTGTGCACCTGGTAGTCCTCGTCCAAACCCGTCGCGGTACTGGCTGTGCACCTGGTAGTCCTCTTCCAAACCCGTCGCGGTACTGGCTGTGCGCCTGGTAGTCCTCTTCCAAACCCGTCGCGGTACTGGCTGTGCACCTGGTAGTCCTCTTCCGAACCCGTCGCGGTACTGGCAATGTACCTGGTAGTCCTCTTCCAAACCCGTCGCGGTACAGGCTGTGCACCTGGTAGTCCTCTTCCAAACACGTCGCGGTACTGGCAGTGTACCTGGTAGTCCTCTTCCAAACCCGTCGCAGTACTGGCAGTGTACGTGGTAGTCCTCTTCCAAACCCGTCGCGGTACTGGCCGTGCACCTGGTAGTCCTCTTCCAAACCCGTCGCGGTACTGGCTGTGTACCTGGTAGTCCTCTTCCAAACCCGTCGCGGTACTGGCTGTGCACTTGGTAGTCCTCTTCCAAACCCGTCGCGGTACTGGCTGTGCACCTGGTAGTCCTCTTCCAAACCCGTCGCGGTACTGGCTGTGCACCTGGTAGTCCTCTTCCAAACCCGTCGCGGTACTGGCTGTGCATCTGGTAGTCCTCTTCCAATCCCGTCGCGGTACTGGCAGTGTACCTGGTAGTCCTCTTCCAAACCCGTCGCGGTACTGGCTGTGTACCTGGTATTCCTCTTCCAAACCCGTCGCGGTACTGGCTGTGCACCTGGTAGTCCTCTTCCAAACCCGTTGCGGTACTGGCTGTGCACCTGGTAGTCCTCTTCCAAACCCGTCGCGGTGCTGGTTGTGCACCTGGTAGTCCTCTTCCAAACCCGTCGCGGTACTGGCTGTGCATCTGGTAGTCCTCTTCCAAAACCGTCGCGGTACTGGCTGTGCACCTGGTAGTTCTCTTCTAAACCCGTCGCGGTACTGGCTGTGTACCTGGTAGTCCTCTACAAAACCCGTCGCGGTACTGGCTGTGCACCTTTTAGTCCTCTTCCAAACCCGTCGCGGTACTGGCTGTGTACCTGGTAGTCCTCTTCCAAACCCGTCGCGATACTGGATGTGCAGCTGGTAGTCCTCTTCCAAACCCGTCGCGGTACTGGCTGTGCACCTGGTAGTCCTCTTCCAAACCCGTCGCGGTACTGGCTGTGTACCTGGTATTCCTCTTCCAAACCCGTCGCGGTACTGGCAGTGTATCTGGTAGTCCTCTTCCAAACACGTCGCGGTACTGGCAGTGTACCTGGTAGTTCTCTTCCAAACCCGTCGCGGTACTGGCTCTGTACCTGGTAGTCCTCTTCCAAACCCGTCGCGGTACTGGCAGTGTACCTGATAGTCCTCTTCCAAACCCGTCGCGGTACTGGCTGTGCACCAGGTAGTCGTCTTCCAAACCCGTCGCGGTACTGGCAGTGTACCTGGTAGTCCTCTTCCAAACCCGTCGCGGTACTGGCAGTGTACCTGGTAGTCCTCTTCCAATACCGTCGCGGTACTGGCAGTGTACCTGGTAGTCCTCTTCCAAACACGTCGCGGTACTGGCTGTGCACCTGGTAGTCCTCTTCCAAACACGTGCCGGTACTGGCTGTGTACCTGGTTGTCCTCTTCCAAACACGTCGCGGTACTGGCTGTGCACCTGGTAGTCCTCTTCCAAACACGTCCCGGTACTGGCTGTGTACCTGGTAGTCCTCTTCCAATCCCGTCGCGGTACTGGCTATGCACCTGGTAGTCCTCTTCCAAACACGTCGCGGTACTGGCAGTGTACCTGGTAGTCATCTTCCAAACACGTCGCGGTACTGGCTGTGCACCTGGTAGTCCTCTTCCAAACCCGTCGCGGTACTGGTTGTGAACCTGGTTGTCCTCTTCCAAACCCGTCGCGGTACTGGCAGTGTACCTGGTAATCCTCTTCCAAACCCGTCGCGGTACTGACTGTGCACCTGGTAGTCCTCTTCCAAACCCGTCGCGGTACTGGCTGTGTACCTGGTAGTCCTCTTCCAAACCCGTCGCGGTAGTGGCTGTGTACCTGGTAGTCCTCTTCCAAACCCGTCGCGGTACTGGCAGTGTACCTGGTAGTCCTCTTCCAAACCCGTCGCGGTACTGGCTGTGCACCTGGTAGTCCTCTTCCAAACCCGTCGCGGTACTGGCTGTGTACCTGGTAGTCCTCTTCCAAACCCGTCGCGGTACTGGCTGTTCACCTGGTAGTCCTCTTCCACACCCGTCGCGGTACTGGTAGTGTACCTGGTAGTTCTCTTCCAAACTCGTCGCGGTACTGGCTGTGCACCTGGTAGTCCTCTTCCAAACCCGTCACGGTACTGGCTGTGCATCTGGTAGTCCTCTTCCAAACTCGTCGCGGTACTGGCTGTGCACCTGGTAGTCCCCTTCCAAACCCGTCGCGGTATTGGCTGTGCACCTGGTATTCCTCTTCCAAACCCGTCGCGGTACTGGCTGTGCACCTGGTAGTCCTCTTCCAAACCCGTCGCGGTACTGGCTAGTAACCTGGTAGTCCTCTTCCAAACCCGTCGCGGTAGTGGCTGTGTACCTGGTAGTCCTCTTCCAAACCCGTCGCGGTACTGGCTGTGTACCTGGTAGTCCTCTTCCAAACCCGTCGCGGTACTGGCTGTGCACCTGGTAGTCCTCTTCCAAACCCGTCGCGGTACTGGCTGTGTACCTGGTAGTCCTCTTCCAAACCCTTCGCGGTACTGGCTGTGCACCTGGTAGTCCTCTTCCAAACCCGTCGCGGTACTGGCTGTGTACCTGGTTGTTCTCTTCCAAACCCGTCGCGGTACTGGCTGTGCACCTGGTAGTCCTCTTCCAAACCCGTCACGGTACTGGCTGTGCATCTGGTAGTCCTCTTCCAAACTCGTCGCGGTACTGGCTGTGCACCTGGTAGTCTTCTGCCAAACCCGTCGCGGTATTGGCTGTGCACCTGGTAGTCCTCTTCCAAACCCGTCGCGGTACTGGCTGTGCACCTGGTAGTCCTCTTCCAAACCCGTCGCGGTACTGGCTGTGTACCTGGTAGTCCTCTTCCAAACCCGTCGCGGTACTGGCAGTGTACCTGGTAGTCCTCTTCCAAACCCGTCGCGGTACTAGCTGTGCACCTGGTAGTCCTCTTCCAAACCCGTCGCGGTATTGGCTGTGCACCTGGTAGTCCTCTTCCAAACACGTCGCGGTACTGGCAGAGTACGTGGTAGTCCTCTTCCAAACCCGTCGCGGTACTGGCTGTGCACCTGGTAGTCCTCTTCCAAACCCGTCGCGGTACTGGCTGTGCACCTGGTAGTCCTCTTCCAAACTCGTCGCGGTACTGGCTGTGCACCTGGTAGTCCTCTTCCAAACCCGTCGCGGTACTGGCTGTGCACCTGGTAGTCCTCTTCCGAACCCGTCGCGGTACTGGCAATGTACCTGGTAGTCCTCTTCCAAACCCGTCGCGGTACAGGCTGTGCACCTGGTAGTCCTCTTCCAAACACGTCGCGGTACTGGCAGTGTACCTGGTAGTCCTCTTCCAAACCCGTCGCGGTACTGGCAGTGTACGTGGTAGTCCTCTTCCAAACCCGTCGCGGTACTGGCCGTGCACCTGGTAGTCCTCTTCCAAACCCGTCGCGGTACTGGTTGTGCACCTGGTCGTCCTCTTCCAAACCTGTCGCGGTACTGGCTGTGCACCTGGTAGTCCTCTTCCAAACCCGTCGCGGTACTGGCTGTATACCTGGTAGTCCTCTTCCAAACCCGTCGCGGTACTGGCTGTGCACCTGGTAGTCCTCTTCCAAACCCGTCGCGGTACTGGCTGTGCACCTGGTAGTCCTCTTCCAAACCCGTCGCGGTACTGGCTGTGTACCTGGTATTCCTCTTCCAAACCCGTCGCGGTACTGGCTGTGCACCTGGTAGTCCTCTTCCAAACCCGTTGCGGTACTGGCTGTGCACCTGGTAGTCCTCTTCCAAACCCGTCGCGGTACTGGTTGTGCACCTGGTAGTCCTCTTCCAAACCCGTCGCGGTACTGGCTGTGCATCTGGTAGTCCTCTTCCAAAACCGTCGCGGTACTGGCTGTGCACCTGGTAGTCCTCTTCTAAACCCGTCGCGGTACTGGCTGTGTACCTGGTAGTCCTCTACAAAACCCGTCGCGGTACTGGCTGTGCACCTTATAGTCCTCTTCCAAACCCGTCGCGGTACTGGCTGTGCACCTGGTAGTCCTCTTCCAAACCCGTCGCGGTACTGGCTGAGTACCTGGTAGTCCTCTTCCAAACCCGTCGCGATACTGGCTGTGCACCTGGTAGTCCTCTTCCAAGCACGTCGCGGTACTGGCAGTGTACCTGGTAGTCCTCTTCCAAACCCGTCGCGGTACTGGCAGTGTACCTGGTAATCCTCTTCCAAACCCGTCGCGGTACTGGCAGTGTAGCTGGTAGTCCTCTTCCAATCCCGTCGCGGTACTGGCAGTGTACCTGGTAGTCCTCTTCCAAACACGTCGCGGTACTGGCTGTGCACCTTGTAGTCCTCTTCCAAACACGTCCCGGTACTGGCAGTGTGCCTGGTAGTCCTCTTCCAAACACGTCGCGGTACTGACTGTGTACCTGGTAGTCCTCTTCCAAACACGTCGCGGTACTGGCTGTGCAACTGGTAGTCCCCTTCCAAACACGTCGCGGTACTGGCTGTGCACCTGGTAGTCCTCTTCCAAACCCGTCGCGATACTGGCTGTGTACTTGGTTATCCTCTTCCAAACCCGTCGCGGCACTGGCAGTGTACCTGGTAGTCCTCTTCCAAACCCGTCGCGGTACTGGCTGTGCACCTGGTAGTCCTCTTCCAAACCCGTCGCGGTACTGGCTGTGTACCTGGTAGTCCTCTTCCAAACTCGTCGCGGTAGTGGCTGTGTACCTGGTAGTCCTCTTCGTAACCCTGTCGCGGAACTGGCTGTGTACCTGGTAGTCCTCTTCCAAACCCGTCGCAGTACTGGCAGTGTACCTGATAGTCCTCTTCCAAACCCGTCGCGGTACTGGCTGTGCACCTGGTAGTCGTCTTCCAAACACGTCGCGGTACTGGCAGTGTACCTGGTAGTCCTCTTCCAAACCCGTCGCGGTACTGGCAGTATACCTGGTAGTCCTCTTCCAATCCCGTCGCGGTACTGGCAGTGTACCTGGTAGTCCTCTTCCAAACTCGTCGCGGTAGTGGCTGTGTACCTGGTAGTCCTCTTCGTAACCCTGTCGCGGAACTGGCTGTGCACCTGGTAGTCCTCTTCCAAACACGTTGCAGTACTGGCAGTGTACCTGGTAGTCCTCTTCCAAACACGTCGCGGTACTGGCTGTGCACCTGGTAGTCCTCTTCCAAACCCGTCGCGGTACTGGCTGTGAACCTGGTTGTCCTCTTCCAAACCCGTCGCGGTACTGGCAGTGAACCTGGTAATCCTCTTCCAAACCCGTCGTGGTACTGGCTGTGCACCTGGTAGTCCTCTTCCAAACTCGTCGCGGTACTGGCTGTGTACCTGGTAGTCCTCTTCCAAACCCGTCGCGGTAGTGGCTGTGTACCTGGTAGTCCTCTTCCAAACCCGTCGCGGTACTGGCAGTGTACCTGGTAGTCCTCTTCCAAACCCGTCGCGGTAGTGGCTGTGCACCTGGTAGTCCTCTTCAAAACGCGTCGCGGTACTGGCTGTGCACCTGGTAGTCCTCTTCCAAACACGTCGCGGTACTGGCAGAGTACGTGGTAGTCCTCTTCCAAACCGGTCGCGGTACTGGCTGTGCACCTGGTAGTCCTCGTCCAAACCCGTCGCGGTACTGGCTGTGCACCTGGTAGTCCTCTTCCAAACCCGTCGCGGTACTGGCTGTGCACCTGGTAGTCCTCTTCCAAACCCGTCGCGGTACTGGCTGTGCACCTGGTAGTCCTCTTCCGAACCCGTCGCGGTACTGGCAATGTACCTGGTAGTCCTCTTCCAAACCCGTCGCGGTACAGGCTGTGCACCTGGTAGTCCTCTCCCAAACACGTCGCGGTACTGGCAGTGTACCTGGTAGTCCTCCTCCAAACCCGTCGCAGTACTGGCAGTGTACGTGGTAGTCCTCTTCCAAACCCGTCGCGGTACTGGCCGTGCACCTGGTTGTCCTCTTCCAAACCCGTCGCGGTACTGGTTGTGCACCTGGTAGTCCTCTTCCAAACCTGTCGCGGTACTGGCTGTGCACCTGGTAGTCCTCTTCCAAACCCGTCGCGGTACTGGCTGTGTACCTGGTAGTCCTCTTCCAAACCCGTCGCGGTACTGGCTGTGCACCTGAGAGTCCTCTTCCAAACCCGTCGCGGTACTGGCTGTGCACCTGGTAGTCCTCTTCCAAACCCGTCGCGGTACTGGCTGTGCACCTGGTAGTCCTCTTCCAAACCCGTCGCGGTACTGGCTGTGCATCTGGTAGTCCTCTTCCAAACACGTCCCGGTACTGGCAGTGTACCTGGTAGTCCTCTTCCAAACCCGTCGCCGTACTGGCTGTGTACCTGGTATTCCTCTTCCAAACCCGTCGCGGTACTGGCAGTGTAGCTGGTAGTCCTCTTCCAATCCCGTCGCGGTACTGGCAGTGTACCTGGTAGTCCTCTTCCAAACACGTCGCGGTACTGGCTGTGCACCTTGTAGTCCTCTTCCAAACACGTCCCGGTACTGGCAGTGTGCCTGGTAGTCCTCTTCCAAACACGTCGCGGTACTGACTGTGTACCTGGTAGTCCTCTTCCAAACACGTCGCGGTACTGGCTGTGCAACTGGTAGTCCCCTTCCAAACACGTCGCGGTACTGGCTGTGCACCTGGTAGTCCTCTTCCAAACCCGTCGCGATACTGGCTGTGTACTTGGTTATCCTCTTCCAAACCCGTCGCGGCACTGGCAGTGTACCTGGTAGTCCTCTTCCAAACCCGTCGCGGTACTGGCTGTGCAACTGGTTGTCCTCTTCCAAACCCGTCGCGGTACTGGCTGTGTACCTGGTAGTCCTCTTCCAAACTCGTCGCGGTAGTGGCTGTGTACCTGGTAGTCCTCTTCGTAACCCTGTCGCGGAACTGGCTGTGTACCTGGTAGTCCTCTTCCAAACCCGTCGCAGTACTGGCAGTGTACCTGATAGTCCTCTTCCAAACCCGTCGCGGTACTGGCTGTGCACCTGGTAGTCGTCTTCCAAACACGTCGCGGTACTGGCAGTGTACCTGGTAGTCCTCTTCCAAACCCGTCGCGGTACTGGCAGTATACCTGGTAGTCCTCTTCGAATCCCGTCGCGGTACTGGCAGTGTACCTGGTAGTCCTCTTCCAAACTCGTCGCGGTAGTGGCTGTGTACCTGGTAGTCCTCTTCGTAACCCTGTCGCGGAACTGGCTGTGCACCTGGTAGTCCTCTTCCAAACACGTTGCAGTACTGGCAGTGTACCTGGTAGTCCTCTTCCAAACACGTCGCGGTACTGGCTGTGCACCTGGTAGTCCTCTTCCAAACCCGTCGCGGTACTGGCTGTGAACCTGGTTGTCCTCTTCCAAACCCGTCGCGGTACTGGCAGTGAACCAGGTAATCCTCTTCCAAACCCGTCGCGGTACTGGCTGTGCACCTGGTAGTCCTCTTCCAAACTCGTCGCGGTACTGGCTGTGTACCTGGTAGTCCTCTTCCAAACCCGTCGCGGTAGTGGCTGTGTACCTGGTAGTCCTCTTCCAAACCCGTCGCGGTACTGGCAGTGTACCTGGTAGTCCTCTTCCAAACCCGTCGCGGTAGTGGCTGTGCACCTGGTAGTCCTCTTCCAAACCCGTCGCGGTACTGGCTGTGCACCTGGTAGTCCTCTTCCAAACACGTCGCGGTACTGGCAGAGTACGTGGTAGTCCTCTTCCAAACCCGTCGCGGTACTGGCTGTGCACCTGGTAGTCCTCGTCCAAACCCGTCGCGGTACTGGCTGTGCACCTGGTAGTCCTCTTCCAAACCCGTCGCGGTACTGGCTGTGCACCTGGTAGTCCTCTTCCAAACCCGTCGCGGTACTGGCTGTGCACCTGGTAGTCCTCTTCCGAACCCGTCGCGGTACTGGCAATATACCTGGTAGTCCTCTTCCAAACCCGTCGCGGTACAGGCTGTGCACCTGGTAGTCCTCTCCCAAACACGTCGCGGTACTGGCAGTGTACCTGGTAGTCCTCTTCCAAACCCGTCGCAGTACTGGCAGTGTACGTGGTAGTCCTCTTCCAAACCCGTCGCGGTACTGGCCGTGCACCTGGTTGTCCTCTTCCAAACCCGTCGCGGTACTGGTTGTGCACCTGGTAGTCCTCTTCCAAACCTGTCGCGGTACTGGCTGTGCACCTGGTAGTCCTCTTCCAAACCCGTCGCGGTACTGGCTGTGTACCTGGTAGTCCTCTTCCAAACCCGTCGCGGTACTGGCTGTGCACCTGGTAGTCCTCTTCCAAACCCGTCGCGGTACTGGCTGTGCACCTGGTAGTCCTCTTCCAAACCCGTCGCGGTACTGGCTGTGCACCTGGTAGTCCTCTTCCAAACCCGTCGCGGTACTGGCTGTGCATCTGGTAGTCCTCTTCCAATCCCGTCGCCGTACTGGCAGTGTACCTGGTAGTCCTCTTCCAAACCCGTCGCCGTACTGGCTGTGTACCTGGTATTCCTCTTCCAAACCCGTCGCGGTACTGGCAGTGTAGCTGGTAGTCGTCTTCCAATCCCGTCGCGGTACTGGCAGTGTACCTGGTAGTCCTCTTCCAAACACGTCGCGGTACTGGCTGTGCACCTTGTAGTCCTCTTCCAAACACGTCCCGGTACTGGCAGTGTGCCTGGTAGTCCTCTTCCAAACACGTCGCGGTACTGACTGTGTACCTGGTAGTCCTCTTCCAAACACGTCGCGGTACTGGCTGTGCAACTGGTAGTCCCCTTCCAAACACGTCGCGGTACTGGCTGTGCACCTGGTAGTCCTCTTCCAAACCCGTCGCGATACTGGCTGTGTACTTGGTTATCCTCTTCCAAACCCGTCGCGGCACTGGCAGTGTACCTGGTAGTCCTCTTCCAAACCCGTCGCGGTACTGGCTGTGCACCTGGTAGTCCTCTTCCAAACCCGTCGCGGTACTGGCTGTGTACCTGGTAGTCCTCTTCCAAACTCGTCGCGGTAGTGGCTGTGTACCTGGTAGTCCTCTTCGTAACCCTGTCGCGGAACTGGCTGTGTACCTGGTAGTCCTCTTCCAAACCCGTCGCAGTACTGGCAGTGTACCTGATAGTCCTCTTCCAAACCCGTCGCGGTACTGGCTGTGCACCTGGTAGTCGTCTTCCAAACACGTCGCGGTACTGGCAGTGTACCTGGTAGTCCTCTTCCAAACCCGTCGCGGTACTGGCAGTATACCTGGTAGTCCTCTTCCAATCCCGTCGCGGTACTGGCAGTGTACCTGGTAGTCCTCTTCCAAACTCGTCGCGGTAGTGGCTGTGTACCTGGTAGTCCTCTTCGTAACCCTGTCGCGGAACTGGCTGTGCACCTGGTAGTCCTCTTCCAAACACGTTGCAGTACTGGCAGTGTACCTGGTAGTCCTCTTCCAAACACGTCGCGGTACTGGCTGTGCACCTGGTAGTCCTCTTCCAAACCCGTCGCGGTACTGGCTGTGAACCTGGTTGTCCTCTTCCAAACCCGTCGCGGTACTGGCAGTGAACCTGGTAATCCTCTTCCAAACCCGTCGTGGTACTGGCTGTGCACCTGGTAGTCCTCTTCCAAACTCGTCGCGGTACTGGCTGTGTACCTGGTAGTCCTCTTCCAAACCCGTCGCGGTAGTGGCTGTGTACCTGGTAGTCCTCTTCCAAACCCGTCGCGGTACTGGCAGTGTACCTGGTAGTCCTCTTCCAAACCCGTCGCGGTAGTGGCTGTGCACCTGGTAGTCCTCTTCAAAACGCGTCGCGGTACTGGCTGTGCACCTGGTAGTCCTCTTCCAAACACGTCGCGGTACTGGCAGAGTACGTGGTAGTCCTCTTCCAAACCGGTCGCGGTACTGGCTGTGCACCTGGTAGTCCTCGTCCAAACCCGTCGCGGTACTGGCTGTGCACCTGGTAGTCCTCTTCCAAACCCGTCGCGGTACTGGCTGTGCACCTGGTAGTCCTCTTCCAAACCCGTCGCGGTACTGGCTGTGCACCTGGTAGTCCTCTTCCGAACCCGTCGCGGTACTGGCAATGTACCTGGTAGTCCTCTTCCAAACCCGTCGCGGTACAGGCTGTGCACCTGGTAGTCCTCTCCCAAACACGTCGCGGTACTGGCAGTGTACCTGGTAGTCCTCCTCCAAACCCGTCGCAGTACTGGCAGTGTACGTGGTAGTCCTCTTCCAAACCCGTCGCGGTACTGGCCGTGCACCTGGTTGTCCTCTTCCAAACCCGTCGCGGTACTGGTTGTGCACCTGGTAGTCCTCTTCCAAACCTGTCGCGGTACTGGCTGTGCACCTGGTAGTCCTCTTCCAAACCCGTCGCGGTACTGGCTGTGTACCTGGTAGTCCTCTTCCAAACCCGTCGCGGTACTGGCTGTGCACCTGAGAGTCCTCTTCCAAACCCGTCGCGGTACTGGCTGTGCACCTGGTAGTCCTCTTCCAAACCCGTCGCGGTACTGGCTGTGCACCTGGTAGTCCTCTTCCAAACCCGTCGCGGTACTGGCTGTGCATCTGGTAGTCCTCTTCCAAACACGTCCCGGTACTGGCAGTGTACCTGGTAGTCCTCTTCCAAACCCGTCGCCGTACTGGCTGTGTACCTGGTATTCCTCTTCCAAACCCGTCGCGGTACTGGCAGTGTAGCTGGTAGTCCTCTTCCAATCCCGTCGCGGTACTGGCAGTGTACCTGGTAGTCCTCTTCCAAACACGTCGCGGTACTGGCTGTGCACCTTGTAGTCCTCTTCCAAACACGTCCCGGTACTGGCAGTGTGCCTGGTAGTCCTCTTCCAAACACGTCGCGGTACTGACTGTGTACCTGGTAGTCCTCTTCCAAACACGTCGCGGTACTGGCTGTGCAACTGGTAGTCCCCTTCCAAACACGTCGCGGTACTGGCTGTGCACCTGGTAGTCCTCTTCCAAACCCGTCGCGATACTGGCTGTGTACTTGGTTATCCTCTTCCAAACCCGTCGCGGCACTGGCAGTGTACCTGGTAGTCCTCTTCCAAACCCGTCGCGGTACTGGCTGTGCAACTGGTTGTCCTCTTCCAAACCCGTCGCGGTACTGGCTGTGTACCTGGTAGTCCTCTTCCAAACTCGTCGCGGTAGTGGCTGTGTACCTGGTAGTCCTCTTCGTAACCCTGTCGCGGAACTGGCTGTGTACCTGGTAGTCCTCTTCCAAACCCGTCGCAGTACTGGCAGTGTACCTGATAGTCCTCTTCCAAACCCGTCGCGGTACTGGCTGTGCACCTGGTAGTCGTCTTCCAAACACGTCGCGGTACTGGCAGTGTACCTGGTAGTCCTCTTCCAAACCCGTCGCGGTACTGGCAGTATACCTGGTAGTCCTCTTCGAATCCCGTCGCGGTACTGGCAGTGTACCTGGTAGTCCTCTTCCAAACTCGTCGCGGTAGTGGCTGTGTACCTGGTAGTCCTCTTCGTAACCCTGTCGCGGAACTGGCTGTGCACCTGGTAGTCCTCTTCCAAACACGTTGCAGTACTGGCAGTGTACCTGGTAGTCCTCTTCCAAACACGTCGCGGTACTGGCTGTGCACCTGGTAGTCCTCTTCCAAACCCGTCGCGGTACTGGCTGTGAACCTGGTTGTCCTCTTCCAAACCCGTCGCGGTACTGGCAGTGAACCAGGTAATCCTCTTCCAAACCCGTCGCGGTACTGGCTGTGCACCTGGTAGTCCTCTTCCAAACTCGTCGCGGTACTGGCTGTGTACCTGGTAGTCCTCTTCCAAACCCGTCGCGGTAGTGGCTGTGTACCTGGTAGTCCTCTTCCAAACCCGTCGCGGTACTGGCAGTGTACCTGGTAGTCCTCTTCCAAACCCGTCGCGGTAGTGGCTGTGCACCTGGTAGTCCTCTTCCAAACCCGTCGCGGTACTGGCTGTGCACCTGGTAGTCCTCTTCCAAACACGTCGCGGTACTGGCAGAGTACGTGGTAGTCCTCTTCCAAACCCGTCGCGGTACTGGCTGTGCACCTGGTAGTCCTCGTCCAAACCCGTCGCGGTACTGGCTGTGCACCTGGTAGTCCTCTTCCAAACCCGTCGCGGTACTGGCTGTGCACCAGGTAGTCCTCTTCCAAACCCGTCGCGGTACTGGCTGTGCACCTGGTAGTCCTCTTCCGAACCCGTCGCGGTACTGGCAATATACCTGGTAGTCCTCTTCCAAACCCGTCGCGGTACAGGCTGTGCACCTGGTAGTCCTCTCCCAAACACGTCGCGGTACTGGCAGTGTACCTGGTAGTCCTCTTCCAAACCCGTCGCAGTACTGGCAGTGTACGTGGTAGTCCTCTTCCAAACCCGTCGCGGTACTGGCCGTGCACCTGGTTGTCCTCTTCCAAACCCGTCGCGGTACTGGTTGTGCACCTGGTAGTCCTCTTCCAAACCTGTCGCGGTACTGGCTGTGCACCTGGTAGTCCTCTTCCAAACCCGTCGCGGTACTGGCTGTGTACCTGGTAGTCCTCTTCCAAACCCGTCGCGGTACTGGCTGTGCACCTGGTAGTCCTCTTCCAAACCCGTCGCGGTACTGGCTGTGCACCTGGTAGTCCTCTTCCAAACCCGTCGCGGTACTGGCTGTGCACCTGGTAGTCCTCTTCCAAACCCGTCGCGGTACTGGCTGTGCATCTGGTAGTCCTCTTCCAATCCCGTCGCCGTACTGGCAGTGTACCTGGTAGTCCTCTTCCAAACCCGTCGCCGTACTGGCTGTGTACCTGGTATTCCTCTTCCAAACCCGTCGCGGTACTGGCAGTGTAGCTGGTAGTCCTCTTCCAATCCCGTCGCGGTACTGGCAGTGTACCTGGTAGTCCTCTTCCAAACACGTCGCGGTACTGGCTGTGCACCTTGTAGTCCTCTTCCAAACACGTCCCGGTACTGGCAGTGTGCCTGGTAGTCCTCTTCCAAACACGTCGCGGTACTGACTGTGTACCTGGTAGTCCTCTTCCAAACACGTCGCGGTACTGGCTGTGCAACTGGTAGTCCCCTTCCAAACACGTCGCGGTACTGGCTGTGCACCTGGTAGTCCTCTTCCAAACCCGTCGCGATACTGGCTGTGTACTTGGTTATCCTCTTCCAAACCCGTCGCGGCACTGGCAGT
Source organism: Meconema thalassinum (assembly GCA_946902985.2). NCBI lineage: Eukaryota > Metazoa > Arthropoda > Insecta > Orthoptera > Tettigoniidae > Meconema > Meconema thalassinum. Next base: position 344,986,214 of record OX336395.1, read on the forward strand.
GTACCTGGTAGTCCTCTTCCAAACCCGTCGCGGTACTGGCTGTGCACCTGGTAGTCCTCTTCCAAACCCGTCGCGGTACTGGCTGTGTACCTGGTAGTCCTCTTCCAAACTCGTCGCGGTAGTGGCTGTGTACCTGGTAGTCCTCTTCGTAACCCTGTCGCGGAACTGGCTGTGTACCTGGTAGTCCTCTTCCAAACCCGTCGCAGTACTGGCAGTGTACCTGATAGTCCTCTTCCAAACCCGTCGCGGTACTGGCTGTGCACCTGGTAGTCGTCTTCCAAACACGTCGCGGTACTGGCAGTGTACCTGGTAGTCCTCTTCCAAACCCGTCGCGGTACTGGCAGTATACCTGGTAGTCCTCTTCCAATCCCGTCGCGGTACTGGCAGTGTACCTGGTAGTCCTCTTCCAAACTCGTCGCGGTAGTGGCTGTGTACCTGGTAGTCCTCTTCGTAACCCTGTCGCGGAACTGGCTGTGCACCTGGTAGTCCTCTTCCAAACACGTTGCAGTACTGGCAGTGTACCTGGTAGTCCTCTTCCAAACCCGTCGCGGTACTGGCTGTGCACCTGGTAGTCCTCTTCCAAACCCGTCGCGGTACTGGCTGTGAACCTGGTTGTCCTCTTCCAAACCCGTCGCGGTACTGGCAGTGAACCTGGTAATCCTCTTCCAAACCCGTCGCGGTACTGGCTGTGCACCTGGTAGTCCTCTTCCAAACTCGTCGCGGTACTGGCTGTGTACCTGGTAGTCCTCTTCCAAACCCGTCGCGGTAGTGGCTGTGTACCTGGTAGTCCTCTTCCAAACCCGTCGCGGTACTGGCAGTGTACCTGGTAGCCCCCTTCCAAACCCGTCGCGGTAGTGGCTGTGCACCTGGTAGTCCTCTTCCAAACCCGTCGCGGTACTGGCTGTGCACCAGGTAGTCCTCTTCCAAACACGTCGCGGTACTGGCAGAGTACGTGGTAGTCCTCTTCCAAACCCGTCGCGGTACTGGCTGTGCACCTGGTAGTCCTCGTCCAAACCCGTCGCGGTACTGGCTGTGCACCTGGTAGTCCTCTTCCAAACCCGTCGCGGTACTGGCTGTGCACCTGGTAGTCCTCTTCCAAACCCGTCGCGGTACTGGCTGTGCACCTGGTAGTCCTCTTCCGAACCCGTCGCGGTACTGGCAATGTACCTGGTAGTCCTCTTCCAAACCCGTCGCGGTACAGGCTGTGCACCTGGTAGTCCTCTCCCAAGCACGTCGCGGTACTGGCAGTGTACCTGGTAGTCCTCTTCCAAACCCGTCGCGGTAGTGGCTGTGCACCTGGTAGTCCTCTTCCAAACCCGTCGCGGTACTGGCCGTGCACCTGGTTGTCCTCTTCCAAACCCGTCGCGGTACTGGTTGTGCACCTGGTAGTCCTCTTCCAAACCTGTCGCGGTACTGACTGTGCACCTGGTAGTCCTCTTCCAAACCCGTCGCGGTACTGGCTGTGTACCTGGTAGTCCTCTTCCAAACCCGTCGCGGTACTGGCTGTGCACCTGGTAGTCCTCTTCCAAACCCGTCGCGGTACTGGCTGTGCACCTGGTAGTCCTCTTCCAAACCCGTCGCGGTACTGGCTGTGCACCTGATAGTCCTCTTCCAAACCCGTCGCGGTACTGGCTGTGCACCTGGTAGTCCTCTTCCAAACCCGTCGCGGTACTGGCTGTGCACCTGGTAGTCCTCTTCCAAACCCGTCGCGGTACTGGCTGTGCATCTGGTAGTCCTCTTCCAATCCCGTCGCCGTACTGGCAGTGTACCTGGTAGTCCTCTTCCAAACCCGTCGCCGTACTGGCTGTGTACCTGGTATTCCTCTTCCAAACCCGTCGCGGTACTGGCAGTGTAGCTGGTAGTCCTCTTCCAATCCCGTCGCGGTACTGGCAGTGTACCTGGTAGTCCTCTTCCAAACACGTCGCGGTACTGGCTGTGCACCTTGTAGTCCTCTTCCAAACACGTCCCGGTACTGGCAGTGTGCCTGGTAGTCCTCTTCCAAACACGCCGCGGTACTGACTGTGTACCTGGTAGTCCTCTTCCAAACACGTCGCGGTACTGGCTGTGCAACTGGTAGTCCCCTTCCAAACACGTCGCGGTACTGGCTGTGCACCTGGTAGTCCTCTTCCAAACCCGTCGCGATACTGGCTGTGTACTTGGTTATCCTCTTCCAAACCCGTCGCGGCACTGGCAGTGTACCTGGTAGTCCTCTTCCAAACCCGTCGCGGTACTGGCTGTGCACCTGGTAGTCCTCTTCCAAACCCGTCGCGGTACTGGCTGTGTACCTGGTAGTCCTCTTCCAAACTCGTCGCGGTAGTGGCTGTGTACCTGGTAGTCCTCTTCGTAACCCTGTCGCGGAACTGGCTGTGTACCTGGTAGTCCTCTTCCAAACCCGTCGCAGTACTGGCAGTGTACCTGATAGTCCTCTTCCAAACCCGTCGCGGTACTGGCTGTGCACCTGGTAGTCGTCTTCCAAACACGTCGCGGTACTGGCAGTGTACCTGGTAGTCCTCTTCCAAACCCGTCGTGGTACTGGCAGTATACCTGGTAGTCCTCTTCCAATCCCGTCGCGGTACTGGCAGTGTACCTGGTAGTCCTCTTCCAAACTCGTCGCGGTAGTGGCTGTGTACCTGGTAGTCCTCTTCGTAACCCTGTCGCGGAACTGGCTGTGCACCTGGTAGTCCTCTTCCAAACACGTTGCAGTACTGGCAGTGTACCTGGTAGTCCTCTTCCAAACACGTCGCGGTACTGGCTGTGCACCTGGTAGTCCTCTTCCAAACCCGTCGCGGTACTGGCTGTGAACCTGGTTGTCCTCTTCCAAACCCGTCGCGGTACTGGCAGTGAACCTGGTAATCCTCTTCCAAACCCGTCGCGGTACTGGCTGTGCACCTGGTAGTCCTCTTCCAAACTCGTCGCGGTACTGGCTGTGTACCTGGTAGTCCTCTTCCAAACCCGTCGCGGTAGTGGCTGTGTACCTGGTAGTCCTCTTCCAAACCCGTCGCGGTACTGGCAGTGTACCTGGTAGTCCTCTTCCAAACCCGTCGCGGTAGTGGCTGTGCACCTGGTAGTCCTCTTCCAAACCCGTCGCGGTACTGGCTGTGCACCTGGTAGTCCTCTTCCAAACACGTCGCGGTACTGGCAGAGTACGTGGTAGTCCTCTTCCAAACCCGTCGCGGTACTGGCTGTGCACCTGGTAGTCCTCGTCCAAACCCGTCGCGGTACTGGCTGTGCACCTGGTAGTCCTCTTCCAAACCCGTCGCGGTACTGGCTGTGCACCTGGTAGTCCTCTTCCAAACCCGTCGCGGTACTGGCTGTGCACCTGGTAGTCCTCTTCCGAACCCGTCGCGGTACTGGCAATGTACCTGGTAGTCCTCTTCCAAACCCGTCGCGGTACAGGCTGTGCACCTGGTAGTCCTCTCCCAAACACGTCGCGGTACTGGCAGTGTACCTGGTAGTCCTCTTCCAAACCCGTCGCAGTACTGGCAGTGTACGTGGTAGTCCTCTTCCAAACCCGTCGCGGTACTGGCCGTGCACCTGGTTGTCCTCTTCCAAACCCGTCGCGGTACTGGTTGTGCACCTGGTAGTCCTCTTCCAAACCTGTCGCGGTACTGGCTGTGCACCTGGTAGTCCTCTTCCAAACCCGTCGCGGTACTGGCTGTGTACCTGGTAGTCCTCTTCCAAACCCGTCACGGTACTGGCTGTGCACCTGGTAGTCCTCTTCCAAACCCGTCGCGGTACTGGCTGTGTACCTGGTATTCCTCTTCCAAACCCGTCGCGTTACTGGCAGTGTATCTGGTAGTCCTCTTCCAAACACGTCGCGGTACTGGCAGTGTACCTGGTGGTCCTCTTCCAAACCCGTCGCGGTACTGGCTCTGTACCTGGTAGTCCTCTCCCAAACCCGTCGCGGTACTGGCAGTGTACCTGATAGTCCTCTTCCAAACCCGTCGCGGTACTGGCTGTGCACCTGGTAGTCGTCTTCCAAACCCGTCGCGGTACTGGCAGTGTACCTGGTAGTCCTCTTCCAAACCCGTCGCGGTACTGGCAGTGTACCTGGTAGTCCTCTTCCAATCCCGTCGCGGTACTGGCAGTTTACCTGGTAGTCCTCTTCCAAACACGTCGCGGTACTGGCTGTGCACCTGGTAGTCCTCTTCCAAACACGTCCCGGTACTGGCTGTGTACCTGGTAGTCCTGTTCCAAACACGTCGCGGTACTGGCTGTGCACCTGGTAGTCCTCTTCCAAACACGTCCCGGTACTGGCTGTGTACCTGGTAGTCCTCTTCCAATCCCGTCGCGGTACTGGCTATGCACCTGGTAGTCCTCTTCCAAACACGTCGCGGTACTGGCAGTGTACCTGGTAGTCCTCATCCAAACACGTCGCGGTACTGGCTGTGCACCTGGTAGTCCTCTTCCAAACCCGTCGCGGTAATGGCTGTGAACCTGGTTGTCCTCTTCCAAACCCGTCGCGGTACTGGCAGTGTACCTGGTAATCCTCTTCCAAACACGTCGCGGTACTGACTGTGCACCTGGTAGTCCTCTTCCAAACCCGTCGCGGTACAGGCTGTGTACCTGGTAGTCCTCTTCCAAACCCGTCGCGGTAGTGGCTGTGTACCTGGTAGTCCTCTTCCAAACCCGTCGCGGTACTGGCAGTGTACCTGGTAGTCCTCTTCCAAACCCGTCGCGGTACTGGCTGTGCACCTGGTAGTCCTCTTCCAAACCCGTCGCGGTACTGGCTGTGTACCTGGTAGTCCTCTTCCAAACCCGTCGCGGTACTGGCTGTGCACCTGGTAGTCCTCTTCCAAACCCGTCGCGGTACTGGTAGTGTACCTGGTAGTCCTCTTCCAATCCCATCGCGGTACTGGCAGTGTACCTGGTAGTCCTCTTCCAAACACGTCCTGGTACTGGCAGTGTACCGGGTAGTCCTCTTCCAAACACGTCGCGGTACTGGCAGTGCACCTGGTAGTCCTCTTCCAAACCCGTCGTGGTACTGGCTGTGTACCTGGTAGTCCTCTTCCAAACCCGTCGCGGTACTGGCTGTGTACCTGGTAGTTCTCTTCCAAACTCGTCGCGGTACTGGCTGTGCACCTGGTAGTCCTCTTCCAAACCCGTCACGGTACTGGCTGTGCATCTGGTAGTCCTCTTCCAAACTCGTCGCGGTACTGGCTGTGCACCTGGTAGTCCTCTTCCAAACCCGTCGCGGTATTGGCTGTGCACCTGGTAGTCCTCTTCCAAACCCGTCGCGGTACTGGCTGTGCACCTGGTAGTCCTCTTCCAAACCCGTCGCGGTACTGGCTGTGTACCTGGTAGTCCTCTTCCAAACCCGTCGCGGTACTGGCTGTGCACCTGGTAGTCCTCTTCCAAACCCGTCGCGGTACTGGCTGTGCACCTGGTAGTCCTCTTCCAAATCCGTCGCGGTACTGGCAGTGTACCTGGTAGTCCTCTTCCAAACACGTCCTGGTACTGGCAGTGTACCTGGTAGTCCTCTTCCAAACACGTCGCGGTACTGGCAGTGCACCTGGTAGTGCTCTTCCTCATATTCCTGACCATTTCCTGTTCATGGTATATTGGCTTTCACGGCCGGTGAGTTAAAACTCAGCAATTCTTGTAGGTTTGTGCCGTGTCTTGTGTGGGGTGTCGCCTAGGACACCAGGCTGCCCATCAGCGGGCTCTTGTCTGCTTTAGCTTTTAGTTCTCTCAGTAAAAGTAGGACAGTTGCACTGTATATAAAGGCAGATAGCGCGCAGTTCGTTGCTCCTGTGGGGGTCCGTGCGGAGACACCAAGAGCCCGCCGATGAGCCAGCTTGGTGTCCTAGGCGAAACCCCACACAAGGATCGGCACAAACCTAGAAGATTTGCTGAGTATCAAATCTATGTTTTCCACTGTTTTGAATTTTGTTAACATTTATATCATAATATGGCTTAGGGAAACCTAACATTTTATTTCCTGCAACGATTCTGCCTGGTGGCTTCGGTGGCGTAGTCGGTAGCATGCTGAGCTTCTATGCCTAAGATCGCGGGTTCAAACCCGGCCGAAGTCATCGGATTTTAAGAGCGTTAAAAATCACTCAGTATGCCTTCCTTCGGAGGTGAAGTAAGGCCGGCGGGCCCATGTCTTAGATATATGGCATGTAAAAGAATCTCCCACTAAATACACTGGTGTCAAGCTAAATTATAGGTTAATTTTGACAAACTCTCTTCGGTTCCAAAGTTCGTCACCAGGAGCCAACAGTGGTGGCATCTAGTAACCAAGTTCACAACTAGTTGGTCGTTGACGGTGGCGTTTGGTAGCAAAAGTAGGAACTACTTGAAAATGCAATGTCTGCAGTCCTTACTTGAATTAAAAAGTGACAGTCAGTCTCAAAGACTAGACTTTGTATCATTTTAAATGCTACGAATGCTGAAAAATGCTAGAAAGGCTGGACTCTTGACATGTTAGAAAATTATCTGCATAATACTTATCTTCCTTATCTTGTTTCAAATTACTCGCGAACGGCAAGTGCAAACCAAGGGCAAAGCAAGGTCAAGGGCGCGGGATGCCGTCACGTTCACCACAGCGTGCGGGGATGTACCCCTTCCATCCAGTCTAAAAACACTTATAGTGGGCGATGTATTGAAGATAGAGATATGCTCTCGCGGACTTTTTTGTAGAACTTTTCATGCTGACCAATTCTTACGCCCATAGTATATTGATATTTTTAACGGTTTGCCCAGCGTAAGCTTAAGAAGCGCTCGGACGCCGAGTTTGTGTTCGACCTTTTCACTGAAATCGTTACTGCTTGGCTTCCTTTGATCATACATAAATTATTTTCGACAAAATCTTTCCTCGAGATATCCTTTACAGAATGATGAAAACCGTATCAAAATCCACCCAGTGGTTCTCGAGATTACCCGTGACATCCAAGAATCGGGGATTTTTGTCTTATACTAACGAAGTAGAGATTGTCGGGGAACACATGCACCAAGCGGTACTATGACGTCACACATCTCAGTGCATCTGGGTACATTTCGTCCCGTCACCGTAACGTAACGCCAGACCCCTGCGTAACGACGAAGTCGACAAGATCATTTAAAATGATAAAAACAGATAACACATATTAATACAGCCATCACAATTAACACAGGTTATCAGACAGATTCTACACACACCCAAAGTACACGGGGCTACATGACCGCGTTGTCACAGCCCCTAAACTGAGGAACCAACCAACCAACGATTCTGCCAGTATAATGGGTGGCCGTCTGGATTTTAATCGCTTTTTCTAAGTACAGTTACGTCAGAGTGGATTGGAAGCTGAGGATTGATAATTGATTTTCAATATTCATTTAGGAGGGCGTTCTGTCTCCGCTATGTGACTTAGAGGCGGTAGCCAGTAGACTTTATGCACCCTGTTATTGTTCTCATGGCCACATCGATTTTACCCACATGTGGGCTGTTTAGCCATACTGAAGCACAGTAGACGAGTCCTAAGGAAGAACATCGTATTGTTGTAGCTGTTGCACCCCATGAGATTCCGCACAATTTCTGTATGATGTTATTTCGCGATCTTAGCTTTGCTGCGGTGTTTTCTATATAACTTCTGTATGATCGAGTTTTATCCAGAGTCACACCCAAATATTTCGGAAAAACTTGATGATGAAGAGTCTGGCCATTAGAGTTGTCATTTAAATTTGCTTCAGCCATTCTATTATTAAGATGAATTAAAACTCAGCAATTTTACAAGGGTTGTGCCGTTTCTTGTGTATTCTCCATAGATTCTCTATTTTCGAACACGGATCCCCGAGCTTGCTGCGGTCTCGGCTTCTCATGCACATCACTGGAGCAGTCTCAGGAAGTGCCCTTATCTCTGTGATTAGAGTCGAGTCACCAGACGCGTGCGACGTGGGCATAGCGGTGCGACCGCGATGGGGGCTGCAGTCAGCCAGCAGGTTGGATGTTCAAACCCACGCGCTGAAATCGGATTCTCCAGGCAAAGGTTGGGCTAAGACCCTCACCCCATCCCCGACTCCAGTCGCCACAGAAACACAGGTTATCAGACAAATTCATGACACATCCAAGTACACGGGGTTGATGACGAAATATGTTTCAAGCTCTAGTACGAATTAACACCAAGTGTATTACAAATGCCGTGATGGTCCCAAACGTAAGGCCACGGTTGACATCACAATAACACAGGTTATCAGTCTAAAATTATACACACTCACCCAAGTACATGGGGCTAAAACAACTGCAACATAACTTCTTTCGGCATCCCCAGAAACTAACTTCGCAACTTCAATCTTTGTTGGGTTTCGTGTTAATCTCCACTTCTTCAAGTATTCATGCATTGTCGTTAAATCAGCAGATAGTACCGCTTCTCCAGCTTCAAGACTTTTATGTTGAGTGACCCAAGCCAGATCATCTGCATAAATGAACTTCCTTGATACTGTTACAGGGAGGTCAGAAGTACAGCACCGGAGACAAAACAGAACCTTGAGGAAGACCATTATTAAGTTTCTTCTGTCTGCTTAAATGATTACCGAGGACCACTCGAAAGTATCCCTCAGACAGCCTGCTCTTTATGTCTAATCATGGTTTGGCAGGGTATAATATTTACTGATTTGTATAGGACCCCCTCTTTCCACACCGTATCATGGCAGCAGTAAGATCAACAAAGGCCGCGGAAGTTTTAAGGCGTTGTTGGAACCCAAAAAACACTAAACAGGGAGAAAAAAAAACACGAGAAAATAATTAACAAAAATTACAAAACAAAGCGTTAAACATAAAAACAAAATAGAACAACAAAAAGAAAACAATAAACAGAAAAACGAAATCAAATTGAACCAAAACAAAAGCACAAAAACTAACAAAAAGAAACGAGACGAAAGAAGAGAACACAAAAAGCAAAAACATAAATACAATTCAATAAAAATTAATTACATCAGTTTTTTTTAGCGAAGATGGTTTCTGGGGATGCCGACAGAAGTTATGTTGTAGTTGTTTCAGCCCCGTGCACTTGGGTGAGTGTGTATAATTATAGTCTGATAACCTGTGCTATTGTGATGTAGACCGTGGCCTTACGTTTGGAACCATTACGGCATTTGTAATACACTTGGTATTAATTTCTACTAGAGCTTGGAACATATTTCGTCATCAACCCCGTGTACTTGGGTGTGTGTTGAATTTGTCTGATAACCTGTGTTTCTGTGGCGACTGGGATCGGGGTTGGGGTGGGGTCTTATCCCAACCTTTGCCTGGAGAAGCCGATTTCAGCGCGTGGGTTTGAACATCCGACGTTTGGACTGGCTGCAGTTCCCCATTGCCCATCTCGCGCGCGTCTGGTGACTCTACTCTTATCACAGAGATAAGGGCACTTCCTGAGACTGCTCCAGTGTTGTGCATGAGTAGCCGAGACCGCAGCAAGCTCGGGGGTCCGAGTTCGAAAATAGAGAATCTATGGAGAAGACACAAGAAACGGCACAAACCTAGAATAACTGCTGAGTTTTAATTCACCGGCCGTGAAAGCCAATATACCATCTTTTTGGAAGCCTTCATATGGAGGTTAAGGCTGCTTGAGCTTTTAGTTCTCGCAGTCAAGTGGTGCAGTTGCACCTAATATAAAGGGAGGTGGCGCGCAGTTCGTCACTCCTGTGAGGGTCCGGGCGGGGACACCAAGAGCCCGCCGATGAGCCAAATTGGTGTCCTAGGCGAAACCCACACAAGACACGGCACAAACCTACAAGAATTGCTGAGTTTTATCTATGGAGACATTACGCCGTGTGTGCTGGGCTCATATGTCCCATACAATGTATGAAGTGTATTGGAGTGCTTTTGGGCTAAAGGAGCTAAGAGATTCTACCACTACCTAGAATATAATTGATGTATTAAGGGGCCCTGGAATACCGAAATTCTTCCAAACGTAATATTTTGTGCCTTATTAATCTACGGACCCTCATAGCTCATTTCTAAGGCAATTGATATTCAATTGGTGAACACAACATCATCATTCGAATTACTGGAATATGCGAAAAAATAGTCATCTGAAATAAATTACAGCAGGAGACACTCAAACAGTAATGGTGAGCAGGCCCGTGCGAGAAATCTCTCGTGTTCATAAACCACAATAGGTTTATAATGCGACACTTGAGGTGAAAGGTTCTTATGTTTCTATTTCAACCAAATGATTATAAAACACTATTTACATTTCAGTTAGAATTCCAACTTCTACGTTCCCTAAGTTAAGAAGACAATCACTGTTTTTTTATTTTTATTTTTTTATTTGTCGTGTGACCTCCTGTGAGCCCGAGTGCTGGTCTTTCAAGTCGACGCCCGTGGGCGACCTGCGCGTCGGGATAAGAGATGGAATGGATGAAGATGAATGAAATTGGGCAAGGATGTGGAAGGAAGCGGCCGTGGCCTATCAGAAGGTACCGTCCTAGCATTTGCCTGGTGTTGAAAATGGGAAACCACGGAAAACCATATCAAGGACGACCGACGGTGGGGCTCGAACCCACGCGTCTACCGAGTCAGCAGAGAGCTTGGCCCCATGACCTAACGCCGCGCTTTTGCGAGCGTAGCCACTGCTGTCGGTACTGAAAATTGGATCATCATAATACTCACCGGTTATTCGATATTTATCAAATTATACGATTTGAATACCGTGCTCATTCCTTTGATTTACTGTTTCTGAAATCCATGCAAAATGATAAAGGAAAGTCCTCATAATGTTAAAATGACATGAAACAGGCGTCACAGCGGCCAAAATGTGAAGTGGACAGCGATTATGGAGCGCATTTTCCTACAGCAACGGTATCTGCAAATCGCACACTTCGTAAATATTTTTAAAAGTCATTTTTTAAAGAAATTATCGATATTTATGAAATGAGAGTGCAATTCGTCACTGCCAATGACTATTCTCTTTCATTTGAATGCTCATTTGTGACGATCGGTCGCTTGTGAGCGCCGTAGGAGGGATGCATACTACTGAAATAATATATTTTATGTGATTAAGATTGATATTGTTATGGACTGTTGAATAAGGACATGTTCCGCTCGTCATGCGAGCCAAATGGCTCTATAAAACACTACCTTCAATAACACTCTAGATATGATGTTTCTAGAACCTTCATTCAAATTATTGATGTGTGACATCATTCCACTCGGTTGCTGGATATTTTTGTGCGAGCGGTGATCCAGCTGGCAGTGGTAGGCTACCATGTGGAATGTTTATCACATACGGATTACTTTGTAACAGCAGAGTATCAAGAAGGCAGTGCGAGAGTAGAAATATCAAGTAGGCAGTGAAGAAAAAAGTCAGTCTCTGTTACCGTAACTTTAGTTACAGGCAGGAGAATGATGTAACAGCAGAGTATCAAGAAGGCAGTGCGATAGTAGAAATATCAAGTAGGCAGTGAAGAAAAAAAGTCAGTCTCTGTTACCGTAACTTTAGTTACAGGCAGGAGAATGATGTAACAGCAGAGTATCAAGAAGGCAGTGCGATAGTAGAAATATCAAGTAGGCAGTGAAGAAAAAAAGTCAGTCTCTGTTGCCGTAACTTTAGTTACAGGCAGGAGAATGATGTAACAGCAGAGTATCAAGAAGGCAGTGCGATAGTAGAAATATCAAGTAGGCAGTGAAGAAAAAAAGTCAGTCTCTGTTACCGTAACTTTAGTTACAGGCAGGAGAATGATGTAACAGCAGAGTATCAAGAAGGCAGTGCGATAGTAGAAATATCAAGTAGGCAGTGAAGAAAAAAAGAGAGTCTTGGAATTGTTATGTATTATGAGAGTGTAAAAAATGAAAAGATATTTTGTGTGTTGATGAATGTCAAGGATAATAAAGACGGTAACAACTTCAAGGTAGGATAACATGTCAGATGTTGCGACTACTGTTTATAAGGCTCGTATCTTTTTTTTTTAAGGATAACCATTCATTTTATTAAAAATGGATTTTATTATGTTACATCTTACACACATCCATTAGTTTTAAAGTAATCTATTTATTGCTGTAAAATTTTTAGTGCATATTTTCATCGTTCTTATTCATTACTTCATCCTGTACAGCCTACAACGTATTGTAGTAAATTTCGTTTCTCAACACTTAGTTTTATTGGATTAGTTTCTCCAGGTTTCATTCTAAGTTTGCTAAAGAAAGTTGGATCGAAACGTGTAGGTCTACTAACATTCGATTAGAATTAGTGTTCATTGGCGGAGCATCCCTCCCTATATTATTCTGCTAAGGTCCCATTAACACCAACCTACAGGTTCAGCATAACCCAATGCGTAAGCGAAACGCACTCAAAGTCGAAACTGGCAAAATTAAAGAAAGGCATTCTAAAGTTTGAATCTTCCTCAGCCGCATTTATAACAAATAAGGCTTTCTACAGTCCCATAGCGTGGGCGTTAATTTTATTTTTTATTACTCTTTAAATGCCTCACAATTAAATAAATACCTTAAAACATGTAGGCTATATTTACACGGTAACCATGGTAACAGAATCTATTTCTGTAAGACGCAATGCAATTCCAATTATTACATTACTGTGAAAGTTTCCAGACGGTTGTAAGGTTATCACGGAACCAAATTGGTTGGTTGGTTGGTTGGTTCTTAAGTTTAGGGGCTGTGACAACGCGGTCATGTAGCCCCGTGTACTTTGGGTGTGTGTAGAATCTGTCTGATAACCGGTGTTAATTGTGATGACTGTAATAGTGTGTGTTATCTGTTTTTTAATTTAAGTACTGCAAATTAGAATTTTTCAAATAGTTCCTACTTTTGCCGCCAAGTGCCACCGTCAACGACTACTAGGCCAAGTTCAGTCGGCTCTTGGCAACGAACGAAGAAACCTAAGGGCGTTGTTTACATTCTTAACCTATCCAATTTAGCTTCACACAGGTGCAATTAGTGGAAGGTTCTTTAACATGCCATAAATCTATGACATGGGACCGCCGGCTTTACTTCCCCTCTGAAGGAAGGCATACTGAGGGATTTTAACGCTCTTAAAAAATCCGACGGCTTCGGCCGGGTTTGAACCCGCTATCTTGGGCATAGAAGCTCAGCATGCTACCGACTACGCCACCGAAGCCGCTACGGAACCAAATCCATCAATACATACAGTATAATGCGCTTAAGGGGGTCAAGGGGCACTCTAGAATTTTTTCACGCAATTTTCACGTGTGAGTATGGTACGAAAGGTCTTTTTCACCCGACTATAAAGGGTCTCCAAAAACCACATTTAAAGACCCTTAAATTAACAGTGTCTGTGATATTCCCAGACAACTAACTTCGCTCTGATGTACCTATGAAGGAATGACCACTGCACCAGTAGCTGAATTGATAAAGTCTGATTATTCATACCAAGATATATCAGCCATAGCATTCATGATTGAGATTTTGCTAAGTGTACTCTTTACAACTAGAATATTCGCGGGCGAAGCGGCGACGGGTAATGCTAGTTTTAATTAAATGAAAGAAAGTAAAAAATAAGTAAATAAAAAAGATACGAGCCTTATAAACAGTAGTCGCATATGATGTTATCCTACCTTGAAGTTTTTACCGTCTTTATTATCCTTGACATTCATCAACACACACAAAATCTTTCCATTTTTAGCCTATTTTCAATTTTGAAAAAATAGGCTTATGAGATCACCTTTTGTCCGTGTGTGTGTGCGTGTGTGTGTGTGTGTGTGTGTGTGTGTGTGTGATTCGTGTGTGTGTCCCCCCCTAATAAAATCTAAACGGCAGGAGCGATTTCAATGAAACTCGGAATGTTCATAGCACTATTCCCGGCGACCTCGACCGTGCCCTTCAAATTTTGTTACGACTCACCAATCCAACATGGCGGCTGTGCGAAATATTTCACCAGCATTCAATATCTCCGAAACTATTACCGATATTACCCTGACATTTTCTAATGTGATAGAGGGAACTACTATAAGTTCACATATGTGACTTTTGAAAACCTGGTAACTACAAAACCAACATGGAGGCCAAGCGAATTTGCGACTTTTAAATAGACGTTTCTCGCGATTTGACCAACCAAACGCAATGAAACTTGGTACAGTATATGTTTATATACATTGTAATGCACCGACATCTAACTTCGTTCAATTGTTCACACAATCACAAGATGGCGGATGTGCGAAATATTTCACCGGCATTCTATATCTCTGAAACAATTAGCGGTATCTCCCTAAAATTTTGTTCGGAGATAAAGGGCACTACTGGAAGTCCATCTATAAGACTTTCAAAAACCGGTTAACTACAAAACGAACATGGCGGCCAAGCGAATTTGAAAATTTTAAATAAACCTTTCTCGCGATTTAATGTTCCAAGCGCACTGAAACCTGGTACAGGAAATATTTATACACATTGTAATCCACTGGTATCTAATTTAGTTCAATTGTTTACATAACCTCAAGATGGCGGCAGTGCGAATTTTAAAATTAAGTTTTTATTTCTTGTGATATAGTAATGCGATCGAAGTGAAAGTTTGAATAATGAACCTACGCAATAATTTTCCTTTAATGGTACATGACTGTATGGCATATACATTTAACAATCCAACATGGCGACCATCCGAATTATTTAGACGATACTGAATATCTACGAATCTATTTTAGCAATCAAACTGCATTTTTTAATGTTCATAGGGGCTATGAACTTAAGTTCACCTATAGGACTTTAAATAACCTGGTGATCACAAATCCAACATGGCGGTGACGCGAATTATAAATATTCACATGGACGTTTCTCGCAATTTAACCATCCGCGTTCAATGGAACTTGGTACAGTAAATCCTTATACGAATGTTAATCCACTGGCATCTAATTTATTTCAATTGTTTCCATAACCTCAAGATGGCAGCTGTGCAAAATTTTTCTTGTGTCCTAATTATGCGATTGAAGTTTGAATACTACACGTTCACAATAATCTGCATGTAACAGTACATAACTCTAGGACCTACATATATAAAATCCAACATGGCGACCATCCGAAATATTTAGTCGGTTCTCAATATCTACGAATCTATTACAGCAATCAAACAGAAATTGTGTATGTTGATAGAGGCAATTAACATAAGTAGGATATATGAAAATAGGCTGTATAGTTCTTCACGGAACTACTTGTTTACATTCTCATAGTACATAACAATTCAAAAACCCTCTTTTTTTTCTTCACTGCCTACTTGATATTTCTACTCTCGCACTGCCTTCTTGATACTCTGCTGTTACATCACTCTCCTGCCAGTAACTAAGTTACGTTAAGCAGCCAGGAGGGATGCGATCCAAGTGGCAGTGCGTCTTACACACTTCCGTCCCATTTTTCAAAATTACTTCCAAAAAATATCCAGCAACCGACTGGAAAGATGTCACACATCAAAAACAACAGTTTAAGGGACACTAGGGCTGAGTTTTTCAACTTCCATATTTTTTTATGAGAATGAGTTGGAATTTAAACTGCATACTTAGAATAGTAACACTAAGGTACAGACCAAATTTGAAAACAATTGGATGAAATATAATTGATTTTTACTAATTATATTATTAAAATTTGCCATGTGATCAAAATGCTCCATGCGCATTAGCAATTGTGTAAGACTCTTGATTGTTTCATTACATATACATAAAACTATTCTAAATATTATAACATTGAGACATTTCAGGAAAGTGATACATGTATGCTGTCAGATTAATTTTTTCTTTATGTGCCATCATGTTTTATGAATTTTTATAATTTTTCATAGTTTTTTATTTTTTTGGTCGGTAATTTACAAAGTGGCTGGAGATATTGCAATGTTATCTTGCAACACATGTGTTTCTGAATATTCAGTGATTTTTTTAGTAAAATTGGTGAATACCTCATGCACATGGAGCATTTTGATTACCTAAAAACGATGTTTGGAGATAAAAGCATTTCTATAAAACCGCATGCTATATTAACCAATTTGGCTCACCCAATGAAGCTTTTTTGGAAAAAATCTGAAAAATACAATGTTTTGTTGTAGAGATAAAGAGTATGGAGACCTTTCATTTGAGTTAACCTACGACTTTCTAGGATTTCTAGTTTTAAAAGTATAGCCTACTTTCTATGATTTGCCTTCCGGTGTCGCGAAAAAAGCGCACTGCGAGAAAAGCGCACTGCGAAGAAAGCGCACAGTCAACCCTTTTGGAGTTACAGAAGGAATCCCGCCCCTATCTTCTTAGAAATAAGGAGTGTTACACAGAAAATAAAAGTTGAATTAATTAGTTTCTGATTCCCATCACTCTTTATCCAGGCTGTGGACTGGCTAAATGATTAATTACTAAATATTTTTAATCATTTAGGCGTGTTTAAAATCAGCTTGAGTATAGCTTCGTCAATGTTAACTTTTTAAATATATTTACAGTTTTAAAGTATACTTAGGCTTGCTTTAAATCAGCATGAATGTAGCTTCGTCAATATTAACTGTTTACTATTTACATTCTTTTCGGGTCTTGCTTTTCTTCTAGAAAGAAGGTCTAGCCAAGTTTTTGTAGATATGAAACTGTCTTTAAACACGCTGTGATGTCACCATTTTCTTCATACTTCTTCACAGTTCTTTCCAGTTTCTTATCCAACTCGATGTAAGTTTTCTTCCTCTTTTTCCCAGCTAAATTCAGTTCTATCCTCATGTACATACAAGAAGATTCCTCCGCTTCACTCTTGAAACAAAGTATGACATCTCTGATTTTGGGGTTGGGTCGTCCAAGAAGATTGTTGATTTTGTTGTGCCAACCTTCCACCGCGTTCGTAGTCCTGTGTCGCCTAGCATAGCAATTCCACAATTCAATAGGAATTTCGTCATTATGCAGCCACTGTTCGACGAAGTAGTCGAAGAAGCGAGTTAATTTCGGGTTTTCAAGAGCCTGTGAGTGAATTTCGACCCAGCCATCTTGGACATCTTCAGTTTTCAAGAAGGCTAATGCAGCACACATTTGAGTGGACAGTCGGATTTCTTCATTTTCTCTATATTCACATGTCAGTCCAATTTCTTGTATTTTTCTCCACAGACATTTTTTCAAATGAAAGTAGCACCCATGGATTTCAACTGATGGCAGAACTTCTCTAATTGCAGCTATTGCACTCGCCTCGAAATCAACGTGGATGTGTCTTGGATTCCATTCTGGGACTGCTTGCAGTACATGACGAAAAAAACGAACGTATGTAGTTTTCTTCTTGTTTGGAAGTAGGCCAAACACAACTGGATAAACGTTAGTTTCTGTGTCGGAGCTTCCATAATCAGCATGGATGGTGTAAATTTGACCGAACTGTTTACTACAACTTTTAAACGTTCCATCCATGAAAAAGCCTTGTAGGTTCCTCAAGCACTCTTTTCCTTTTTCTGAACAAAAAATGATCATCCGTTCCTCTGAGCCTTCGTCCACTAACATAAATTTTGATCCGTCGTTCATCTGAAGCAATTCTTCGTCTAAAATTACTTCTTCTCTAGTCTTAGGCTCCTTTTGGGTTCCACGCGCACTGTTTCTCTGTATGTACATACTTCTTTTTGTGGTGAGTTGTTGCGGCATTTCTGTTACAAAATTGTAGCCCTTGTTGTGGAGTTCTCCCAGTTCTTCTCTGTAGATCTTTGAAATGGACGTGTCTTCTTCACGGGCTCTCTTCTTTGCAACGTTGATGCTCTTCATAACTTCCAATCTGGCTGTGTCCGGTGCTGCACATGAGTGATCAGTAACTTCTAAAACTTCGCCATTTTTACTTTTTAACATTCCACGGCACCTACTTGACCTTTCCTTCTGACATCGCCAAACTATTAACCCATCTATATTCTTCCTAAACTCCCTATATGCGTATGCGTTATAATGTGCTGCAGGCTTACCCTTGTTAGTAGTTAAGACTTCCATAATATAACTAAACCATGTATAAATACTAAAAAGAAAGAAAACGTTCAAAACACTAGGTATACTAGTAAAAATAACTTTAACACAAGTAAGTTTAAAACACTAAAACAGATTATTGCTGCTTACGAAGTGACTTGAAGGACCATCAGAACAGGAATGACAAAGAAGGGGTCGGTGAGGTGGGGCGGCTGCTCGGGAGGAATGAACCTGAGCTATTGTATTGCGTGATGACTCACCTCCAACCAGCTCCAAGTATTCATTTCCTGGTAACGTAACCCCTACCCTAAACTGTCACATTGGCCCTTGTGCGCTTTCTTCGCAAATACCTGTATGTGCGCTTTATTCGCTGTGCGCTTCTCACACAGATTCTGCCTTCCATCTTCTTTTTACGCAGAGGAGATTTAAAAATGTCGCTGAGTCTTTAAAAATGGCGGTTTATGAGATTTTAAAATGTCGCTGAGTCTTTAAAAATGGCGGTTTATGAAAACTGTTTTACTGAAATGATCCACAGGGGTCCATGAGATATATACATGGGAAAAACAAAAAACAGTTATTTTGTCATTTTTGCCTAAAAACTCAGCCCTAGTGTCCCAGTACGAACAGCACTTGACCCTAAAGGCGGTTGGCGCCTGGGTGATTATGCTGCCCAACTTACCTATCTGTATGTCAGGCCACGGCACATAGGTTTCCTTTTTGTTTTGTTATACAGTACAGTATTGGCTTTTACGACCAAGTGTTTAAATTCCAAAAAATCGTCAAGGTTTCTACCGTGTATGTTGTGAAATTTCGCTCAGGCTCAACAAGATACGAGACAACTCATGGTGTAGCGACTAGCATTCTTGGACATCCCTGTTCGATTCCCGGCTTTGTCAAGAAATTTTTATTTTGGACTGAAGGCTGGAGTGGAGTACACTCAGCCTCGTCAGGGAAAACTGAGAAGAAGCAGGTTCGATTCCCACCTCTGCCATCCATTTCTACTCCAGGCAAATTTGAGGCCATGGGCGCCTCCTTCCCAGTCCTCGTCTGGATTATAAATATACACACTAATACAGCCATCACACAAATCTACACACACACCCAATTACACGGGGCAACATGTCACAAAGCCCATAAATCAGTGAATTATTATCATCATCAGTAACAAAATAAACTGTTTTCATTACTAAATAAGAGCGAATGCGAGTTTTATAATTTCCACACGAGTGCCTTAATTACCATTATAGGCGAGTTGCATACGACTGTTTATGTTCGACGATAATTATTATAACTATTTTATGTTCGAACATAAACATTCATAAATCTCTGTCGAGATTTCGTCAGTTTTATGTACTGAACAGAGCGCATGGGACGCAGAGAATACCTTGTATTTGACCATGGCCTCCTCGATTACCCCACTATGACACTACTGTCGACCAAAGTATTATATGCACTCGAGTTTGAAGGTTGTTTGTGAAGTAACCAATAGGCCTACATAAAATCCAATAACATCATCATTTTCGTCGTTCTATTTTACGTTAGTTCATGTAGGTTTGGAATTTTTAATTTATATTTTAATATTTTTTATCGCAGTTGGAACACAAAACGTGCACGTTTTTAAGCGTGTTTCAACCATGCGTCACATTTAAGAATGGTTATCTCAAAAACCCGTCATCAGATCGAATCCAAATTGTAACACAATATACATTGGAATGTTGTATAACTGGTGTATTAATTTCAAAATTGTGTGTGTCCAAGAAACAAAGTTGTTATCATTTTTGTAAGGTAACTTTTTCTCGGCTCGGGGTGGTTGGAAAATGTAGCTCTTGGTTACATTGTAATCCTAATACATCGAAAAGTTATGCTGTATGTCTGTGAAATACGTAAATTAATTCACTTACTTTATATCGGTTTGTATTTCTACGGGGAAATTACACATGTTTCACCAGCTAGCCGTTCTGGAAGGGCCGAAATGGTGCCCACACGCAACATGACGCGTCTCGCTTGGAAGTGATGGGCTCCATCTCAGCAACGCTGTACTGCTTTTCTCGGAGCGGCTATCTGGTGAACCATGTGTTATTTCCTCGTACAAATACAAACCGATATAAAATAAGTGAATTAATTTACGTATTTCACAGTCATACAGCATAACTTTTTGATGTATAACGATTACAACGCAACCAAGAACTACATTTTCCAACCACCCCGAGCCGAGGAAAAGTTACCTTACAACAATGATAACAACTTTGTTTCTTGGACACACAAAATTGTGAAATTAATAAACCAGTTATACAACATTCCAATGTATATTGTGTTAAGATTTGGATTCGATCTGATGACGGGTTATTGAGATAATAATTCTTAAATGTGACGCATGGTTGAAACACGCTTAAAAACGTGCACATTTTGTGTTCCAACTGCGATAAAAAATATTAAAATAAAAATTAAAAAATCCAAACCTACATGAACTAACGTAAAATAGGAAGACGAAAATGTTGATGGTATTGGATTTTATGTAGGTCTATTGGTTACTTAACAAACAACCTTCAAACTCGAGTACACATAATACTTTGGTCGACAGTAGGCCACACTGTGAAATTTAAATTAGTTGGCCTTGAAATTCAGCGCAGGTGCGATGCTATCCTTACCTAATTGGTCAATCAACTGTTTCTTGAGCTCTGATTGGTGGGAGAAACTGTCCCATAATGAAAACTTGTACTATAATGAGTCTAATTTAATATTTATATTTCGACATCGTCGAATATAAACACTATGATACAGAAGATAATGGCAAAACACTCTTATTTTTGAAATATATCGGCCATAATTTTAAATAGACTACCGCCGTGGATTAAACGTTTATGTATGAAGGTTATATGAGGCGCGGACCTAGGGGAGAGCGACCGCCCAGGGCCCCGCGGTCCGGGGGGCCTCGTGTCATGGTTTGTTTTAAATTGAATTGATTAATTATACTTTTCAAACTAATTTAAAATTCATATTCTCTTTTCAGTGCAGCTATGACCTCCCGTGACCGTTTAGCAAGTTTAGATTTCAGTGAAATGATGGAAGACTTCGGCCGGGAAAAAAGTCGCAAGGTCATATTTTAATATTTCATAGTTTACATAATCTTCTTCAAGGGGACTTAAAGGTTTATTTCATATTATTAAAATAAGTACTGTAGTGTATTCAAAATATTGTAACTATTCTTTATTTTATTATTATTACAAGAAAATATTTCTTATTATCAATGGGAATCGACAAACCATAATTCGCTGGCTAGGAGATACACAAATGGAGCTTACTGAAGTCGACATTGATCCAATGACTACAACAAGGACGACATACAGACAAAAAAGATCAACACCCACAAATTTCCACCCAAGAATCCATCCGAGAAAAGCTTGAAACTCCAAAACTCATGGACACACGAAAAACGGCAGGCCCAGCAGGCGCGGATCTAGAGTTTGGCTTTGGGGAGGGTCAGAGAATCGAAATTGTTAAGAAAAATGGTATCACTAAACACGCAATCACAAAATAACCAAACGTACAAAACCAGACCAATTTTATTTGCAAGCTACATGGATAGAAATTTGATGCGTTTAGCGCACCAAAAATATTCGTACAAATTGCAACGGCGTGTTTTGCGACTTTTACATCAAGCTTCGAGAAAAGTATCAAGGTACGTTACAGTTTCAGCAAGTCGAGTTGGTACCGACAAAGGGAGAAAGTCACAGCTTAAATTGCCAACCAAGCTTGCAGTTTGGACGTCGGCAAAATTTTTTGGTGCGAAAAAAGCCCCAAATTCCTATCCGTGCATTGCTGCACATTCATCGTGACATCACTATAGACATCGATTCGGTAATCACAAGGTTTGCTAAACAAAATAGACGAGTTGATTTTGTTATATAAATAATCGTTTTTATATAACAGGTCTGTCTGTTAGGTAGTCAGCCCGAAGGCTGGTTGGATCCTCAAAAAGCACCTCTGTTAGGTTATGTGGGTAGATGCCCACAAAAACCCAAGGCAGCGCTATATTGAGGCGTACTAGGCAAGAAGAGGAGTGAGGTAGTTGGCCATTGCTTTCCTCACTGATTCAGTATAGCAGTACTAACCCTATGAGTAGAACCTTTCACAGAATCCACAGGCACTGACTGTGACCTGAATGTTATTACTAGGGCTCGGATTCGAGCATATTTGCATATTTTTTTCCTGAATAGTACACATTGAAAGAAGCCTTTTGGTGGTATTTTCAACTCTCTGGAACCAACAGAATTGAAATTTATCGAGCATATAAATGCATAAAATCGCGGTTTTTAGAATAGAAGCATATAAATGCATATTCTTGTGGTTTTCGTCTAAAGAGTTTGTTTTTCTTCGAATCCCCCCCGAATTC
Source organism: Meconema thalassinum (assembly GCA_946902985.2). Lineage (NCBI taxonomy): Eukaryota > Metazoa > Arthropoda > Insecta > Orthoptera > Tettigoniidae > Meconema > Meconema thalassinum. The sequence goes on from OX336395.1 coordinate 345,008,433, forward strand.
GGGCCCTGACCATCCTTAAGGTTCGAAAACAGAAATAATTATTGAAAAGCCTATGTGGTGTTAATATTAGAACCGCAGGTTTTTAACCTTTAGTGAGGTTGTTCTCGTCATTGAAACTTTTATTAACTGATTTAAGAAAATCATTCAAAACTGAAAACATAGAAAAAATTCTTGTTGTACAGACCAATGCAGATCTACTTCATTGACTCGCCTAATTATGAACATCTTGTAAATGAACTTTTAAACTGTAATTTTTATAAGAAAACTTCTCTTATATATACTTGTAAAACTTGAATGCGAGTATATTGCAGTGTATCATACATACAATTAGAAAATAAAGCTCGTATATAAAGGTATATTATTGTTTTTTTCGTTTCACTTCCCTTTCTATAGTTTTTAACTGTGTTTTTCGAGCATATTCTGCATATTTAACCGCATATAATGTTTTTTCGAGCATATCTATCGAGCATATAATGGGTTTTACGAGCATAAAAACACATGGTTTTCGAGCATATCTGGAGATTTTATCGAGCATATCGATCCGAGCCCTACTTTATTACTAAGCACCACCCATACCTCAGTGTTGTTGTTTGAGTCTTCAGTCTTTTGACTGGTTTGGTGCAGCACTCCATGCCTCCCTGTCCTGAGCTAATCGTTTCATCTCTACATAGCTACCACACCCTACATCCGAGGCAATCTGTTTAACATATTCTAACCTAGGTCTACCCCTACAGTTCTTGTCCTCGACCCTTCCTTCCATAACTAAGCTTGCTATTCCTGGGTGTCTTAGTATGTGTCCTACCAACCTATCTCTTCTCTTCATTAGCAGTCGCCAGAAACATCTCTCCTCTCCCACTCGCCTTAATACCTCTTCGTTTGTAATCATATCTACCCATCTGATCTTCATCATTCTCCTGTAACACCACATTTCAAATGCTTCAATTCTCATATTTTCTGCTGCACCAATAGTCCAAGTTTCACTTCCATAGAGCGCCACGCTCCAGACAAAGGCTTTCAAAAATGACTTCCTAATACCTAAATCTATATTCGATGTCAACAGATTCCTTTTTTGTAGGAAGGCTTTCCTTGCCTGAGACAACCTACTTTTTATATCCTCTTTGCTTCGTCCATCACTGGTTATTCTGCTTCCTAAGTAACAGAAGTCTCCAACTTCCTTCAGCTTTTCACCTGCCAATTTGATCTCCATAGAAGTTTCTGATTTATTTCGGCTGCATTCCAGTATTTTTGTTTTACATTTATTAATTTTCATCATGTATTCATTCTGTAAGACGGAGTCCATACCATTCAAAAACTGATTCAAATCCTCAGGCGTGTCGACTAAGATGACGATGTCATCAGCAAATCTCAGAGTTGAAATTATTTCTCCTTGAATCTTCACTCCCACTTTAAATTTTTCTCCAATTTCCTTCATTGCTTGTCCAATGTAAAGATTGAAAAGTATGGGTGATAAGTTGCAGCCTTGTCTTACACCTTTCTGAATACCGGCTTCTCTCTCATGTCCTTCAGCTCGAATGAGTGCTGTCTGGTTTCTGTATAGATTGTATATCATCCTCCTATCCCTGTACTTTATTCCAATAGATTTCAAAATGTCAAACAATTTAGTCCAATCAACGTTATCAAAAGCCTTTTCTAAGTCTACAAATGCAATGAACGTTCTCTTACCTTTCCTTATTCTACCTTCCAAAATCAGCCTAAGACTTAGTACAGCTTCCCTTGTTCCTACATTTCTCCTGAAACCAAACTGGTCTTCACCCAACTCCGTTTCTATCTGGCTTTCAATCCTCTTGTAAATTATTCTAGACAGGATCTTTGAAGCATGAGTAATCAAGCTGATTGTACGGTAATCTTCACATCTGTCAGCTCCCACTTTCTTTGGTATAGGGATGATAACATTCTTCTTGGAATCAGGGGGTACCTCGCCTGTCTCATAAATCCTACACACCAAGTGAAATAACCTGATCAGACCTTCATCTCCTATGCAGCGTAGCAACTCAATCGGTATATCATCTATGCCTGGTGCTTTGTTCCTGCCTAAGTCCTCTAATGCTCTGTCAAATTCTGATCTCAATATTAAATCTCCTTTTGCATCCTCATCAATTTCCTCCTCCCTTTCCATTACATGATTCTCAATCTCCTTTCCCTTATACAAGCACTCTATGTAAGCTTTCCATCTCTCAACCTTTTCTTCCCTATCTGTTAGAGGCTTTCCATTTGTGTCCTTAATATTACAGCACTTAGTCTTCTTTTCCCCAAAAGTATTCTTAATCCTTCGATAAGCTGTGTCTACTTTTCCTAATTTCAGACAATTTTCTATACCTGCACATTTCTCTTTCATCCATTCTTCTTTCGCTTCCTTGCACTTCTTGTTAACCTCATTTCTCAGACGTCTGTATTCTGCTTTCCCCTTTTCATCTCTTAGATTCTTGTGTTTCCGCCTTTCATCCATCAATTCTAGTATATCCTGAGTGATCCACGGTTTTCTACCTATTCTTTCTTTCCTACCAATGTTTTCTTCTGCGGATTTTGTTATTTCATTCTTCAAAAGTGCCCATTCGTCTGCAATTGAAGTCCGTTTAGGATTTTTCATTAGTCCTTCCGTTATACTCTTCTTGAATCTTTCGTTTACATCCTTTACTTTCAGTCCGTCTATTGCCCACCTTTTTGGCTTTTGACTTTTCTTCAGTTTCTTCAACTTTAATCTGCATTTCATTACAACCAGATTGTGGTCAGAGTTTATGTCAGCACCAGGATATGTTTTACAATCCAAAATCTGGTTTCGAAACCTCTGGTTGGTTGGTTGGTTCCTTAGTTTAGGGGCTGCGACAACGCGGTCATGTAGCCCCGTGTACTTTGGGTGTGTGTAGAATCTGTCTGATAACCGGTGTTAATTGTGATGACTGTATTAGTGTGTGTATCTGTTTTTTAATTCAAGTAGAGACTGCAACTTTGAATTTTCAAATAGTTCCTACTTTTGCCGCCAAACGCCACCGTCAACGACTACTAGGCCTAGTTCAGAACTAGCTACTAGACGCCACCGCAGTCGGCTCTTGGCAACGAACGTAGCAACCTAAGAGCGTTGTTTACATTCTTAACCTATCCAATTTAGTTTCACACAGGTGTAATTAGTGGAAAGATCTTTAACATGCCATAAATCTATGACATGGGACCGCCGGCTTTACTTCCCCTCCGAAGGAAGGCATACTGAGGGATTTTTAACGCTCTTAAAAAATCCGACGGCTTCGGCCGGGTTTGAACCCGCTATCTTGGGCATAGAAGCTCAGCATGCTACCAACTACGCCACCGAAGCCGCCTTTCGAAACCTCTGCTTGACCATAATGAAGTCGATTTGGTAACGCCCTGTATCTCCTGGTCTCATCCATGTGTGTATTCTTCTATTGTGGTTATTGAATAAAGTTTTAGCTATGACCAACTCATGTTCGGTGCAGAATTCCATCAGCCTGCTTCCTCGATCATTCCTTTCACCTAATCCGAAATCTCCTACTATCTTCCCTTCTCTCCCTTTTCCTACCACAGCATTCCAATCTCCCATTACTATAACATTTTCATCACCTTTGATATACCTCAGAATGTCATCTATTTCTTCGTAGACCTTTTCAACATCCTCATCATCAGCTTGACTGGTAGGCATATAGACGTGTACCACTGTGGTGCACGTAGGTTTAGTATTGATTTTTGCTACAATAATCCGTTCACTATATTGCTCATAATATTCCACCCGCTGTCCAAGTTTCCTACTCAATATGAGACCAACTCCTGCTTGGCCATTGTTTGATTTAGTGCTAATGACCCTATAGTCTCCTGACCAAACGTCCTGTTCTTCCTGCCAGCGCATTTCACTAATCCCAACCAAATCCAACCTCAACCTATCCATTTCCCGTTCTAAGTTTTCTAACTTTCCACTTCCTAGCAGACTTCTAACATTCCACGCTCCGATCCGTAGAATGTCAGATTTCCTCTTTGTCACTTCTGTGATGTTAACCCCCTCTCGAGTAGTCCCCACCCGGAGATCCGAACGGGGGACTAGTTTACCTCCGGATTGAAATTTTACAAGGGAGGAGGCCATCATCACATGTAATTATGCATAGAGAGGTGCATATCCTCGGGAATAACATTACGGCTGTAGTTTCCCGTTGCTTTCAGCCGTGCAGCAGAACGCAGTGTAGCCATTAAGGTGCTTATAGTATCAATATCTTAACCGTCTATTAGACTAGTAAAGAATTGATTTATTCTGAAAGGCTGCTACTCCCTTTCAGAATAAGTAAAGAGCAATTCTACTACAAAATATAACCTTCTACTAACAATTAAATACCAAAATTCTACTAACGAAAAAAATACTAAAGTTTCACCAACAACAAATACTACCACTAAAACAGTCTGTCACCAGGCCCACTCACATGCATCCTCACCAGACACACTCACACACCACAGTCTAATAGAACAATGACATATATCTAATAAACAAATTAACTTCATACTTACAACTAAAACTAACTACATACTTACTGTACTGTAATTGACAATATTTACAAAATTTAAAATGATAATCTGGTAGCAAAAATATCTACCCCGTCCCGTCTCAGTAGCTTCCATATAATCACAGCCATGAGTGAGACTGAGACATCGGTGAAAAGCCACATTTTACTCTAGCCTGTGCCAACAGACAAATGCAAATGTACTGCATTCATCAAGACATGGCAAACAGGCCTATATAACAGGTATGAAGTTGTAAATATGTACAGTTGTAACAGATGATAATAATTGCAATAAAGATATTTCAGTATTGAATAAAATGAAAGAAAACTATTTTTCAGTTAAAATTCGTTAAGTTTTATTTGTCTGGTTATTGTGTTTCGTTTTTTGAGTTAAAAAAATTTGGTCTCCGTTTGGGGGGGGGGGGGGTCACGACCCCCGTGACCCCACCTTGAATCCGCGCATGGCCGAGAGTGAATGAATGAAGAAATTTTGGGCGAATAAGATCAAAAAGATGAATTCCAGTGCTATTTAATGGTTCCACGTGCTCCTTAGGGGGCTGAACGAATATAATAATAATAATAATAATAACATAAACTATTTTCCATTTAATATTTTTTAATTTCCTATTGTTGTGGGCCCCACCTCAAAATATCGCCCAGGGCCTCGCAAGGCCTGGATCCGTCACTGCCTTATTATAGGTCTAATGTGTTATCTACGCCCGCTAACGTGCAAACCCGGTAGACGACTGGTTCAAACCCCAAAGTAGGCCATCCTTGGTCATACATATGAGAAACAATGCAAAGAGATGGATGGCACAGTTCTTCACAGATATTCTCCAGACTGGACGAATCCCACCCGACTTCAAGAAAGCTAAAATCATTTCCATATTGAAGCCTGGAAATCCTGCAAATATACCTGACAGTTACAGACCCATAGCCCTCCTTAGCTGTTGCGACAAACTCTTTGAAAGGCTTATCTACAACAGAATTGGGTCAACCATTTTAGAACTCATTTCTGTGGATCAGGCAGGCTTCAGACCTAACCGAAACTGCTGTGATCAAGTAGCCTACTTTCATTAACATCTTACATTGAGGCCGGATTCCAGCAAAAGCTTAAAACATCTGCTGTCTTTGTGGATCTCACTGCTGCCTTTGATACCGTATGGAAGGAAGGATTGATTTATAAATTACTCAGACCTATACCCTGCAGAACAATTGCACAGCTTATCAACAACATGCTCAGTGACAGAAAATTTCAGGTCTGTTTACGTGAAAAGAAAGGCTCAGTGAGAAAACTGCATAATGGTTTGCCCCAGGGATCAGTTTTGTCGCCACTACTGTTTAATCTATACATCTCTGATCTTCCAGAAACAATATCCAGAAAGTTCTGCTATGCTGATGACTTGACCCTGGCCACACAACACAAGATCATTGAGAAAACTGAAGACATTTTGATTAAGGACTTATCCATCCTGACATAATATTTCAGGAACTGGAGACTCAGACCCAGTGCAGCCAAGACGGAGGTCTCTTGCTTCCATTTGAGTAACCAGCTTACTAACTTCAAACTAAATATTACCTTTTCCAATAGAGTACTTAATCACAATAGGTTTCCGAAATATCTTGGTGTTACCTTGGATCGGACTTTATCCTTCAAGCAACATCTTTTGAACTTGTCGAAGAAACTGAAAACCCGAAACAATATTGTTCAGAAGCTAACTGGTACTACTTGGGGATCTGCTGCGAACATCCTGCGCTCTTCAGCCTTAGCACTGGTTTTCTCTACTGCCGACTATTGTGCTCCAGTGTGGCTTAATAGCCCGTATACGAAGTATATTGACCCACATTGAATACCAGCATGCGTCTTATATCTGGCACCATCAGACCAACTCCAGTCCACTGGCTCCCACTATTGTCTGGTATAATGCCACCTGACTTACGAAGATCCAGTGCTCTTGTTCGAGAGTACAAGATCTGCAAGAATCCTCTGCTACCTGTTCTAGGCGACATACCAGCTCTTAGTCTCCAAAGATTGAAATCACGACATCCACCTCTTTGTGATGCAGCTCTGAAGAAATCCACCAACTTCGATGCTTTGGAGGAATGGAAAGGCCGCTGGAATAACTCCACTGACTTGCCCCTACATAACATCTTCAGAGGTGAAAAAATTGCTAACGGATTCCAACTACCGCGTGCAACTTGGTCCAGACTGAACAGGATCAGGACAGGTCATGGAAGGTGCAGGGATTCTCTCTATAAGTGGAACTTTGTACGGTACCTTCTCCAGAATGTGGTTGTGGAGCCCTTCGCCAGACCATTCCCCACATTTTAAGCGAGTGCCAACTACGGGCTTATCCAGGTAGATTGGAAGACTTTGTATCACCAACAGCGAAGGCACTGCAGTGGGTTCAAAAGTTGGACATTCAGCTATAATGGATAACTCTAATGCCTGACGTGAATCAATGTTTTTTGTTTGTTATTGTGTATATATTGTAAGTTATATATTATGTATATAATTTCCTTCCCATACGCTAATAATAATAATAATCACCAGGCAAATGCCGGGGCGTTACCTTCCAATAGGCCACGGCCGCTTCATTCCCGCTCCATTTCATGTAAATGAGTTGGCGTCAAGAAGTACATTCGACCGTTAAAAAATATATAATAATCTCTGGCAACTAAGCGACGAATGCTAGACGCCTATATTCTCGTCCCCGAATTTTTACACCAAAATACCACAAGAAGGGATATTTCTGGATGTTCCTGTAAGTATTATAATTATTTTGAAGCCTGACAAATTAATTAATCATCCGCAGATAGCTGTGAGGCAGACAAAATATATCCAGGTTGGTAACCATTGGAATTCATAAAGTTGACAAAATGGCTTCCGACGCCACGGCCGAGATTTAAAGGTGAAAGTTCACGCATGTCTTCCGTTGGGACAACAGCAAACGCGTTCATTATAAGTAGGCTGTAACGTCCGTTTGCATCAGTAATTACCATTAGGTGGATGTCGAAATGAAGCCTATGTCGTACGCTTACTGTGTTGGTCAACATGGCATACGTGTAGAAAATAATTCTCGTTTAAAATTGCTGTGATAATAATATATATTCCGGATATCATGTGTAGCCCATGCATGGAATTATGAGCACCACATTATTATTGGCTTAAGCATAACATTTTACAAAAATATATGGGCGTAGTTGCTTCATGTTCAGTCACCTGATACGGGGAGAGCATGATTACTTCAGTCAAAATAATTATGGACATTTAAGTTTGGCCTGTTGCTAAGCTTCCTAACTTTCCTGGAAGCCCTTACGCTGAATATATGCGGGCACGTGTGACCCGTATTTGTCGTTTCATTATCCTCAAGTTGAATTTTCCATTAGAAAAAGCGTGTCGAGGACTAGGAACAGTAGCGCTGCACAGCGGAAACAAATGTCAACAGTGTGCACTTTCTACCGCCACCCAAGCTCACCGCGAAACATTTCCGTTGTAAGCGTTTCTCGTGGACGATAAAGATTTGGCAACGCTGATACAGCTTGTGCTATTTCTGTAAACAAGCCAACTATCCCACGTGTTTCCTGTGGTGTTGGATTACACATAACAGTGGTATTAGTTTGTTTTGGTGTGAAAACGATCTCGTAAAATGCCGCAAGGTAAACTGAAGGTAAAAGCTAAAGCTCCAGCGACGCCAAAAGGGAAGAAGGCGGCTGCAAAAGCGAAAAGTCCTGCTGTACCTAAACGACGAGGTTTGTAACAAGCTACGCCAAGCTAAAATCTTGTAGCATAGTTCCAAATGTTAGCGTCTCTATTAAGTTACACCAATAACTTTATTCGGTTCCGTTTATATTTATTTTCCTGCTATACTTCTTTGTTTTATTGATTTCTCCCCCATACAGCGTTTGTGTATACGAATTGTGTATGTTTGATTCAGAAAGCAGGAGTCCATTTTTAATTGCTAGGACGCGGTATCCGTTATCCAAGCCATGTACGAATCTGTAAACTTTGTTAACTGTGTTGTATTAAATGCATCTTTTCGAACGTTGATTTTTATAAATTATGTTTTTAAACTTTTCCTGATGCTTAAGATTAAAATTAAAAATATATTATCTCGGTGCATTTTTAAAATATAACCGACGCTTTTCTGCTTCTTCCTTCTCCCCGAGCGTTGCGTCTCGCTTTTTTTTTTCTTTCTTTTTCTGCATTCCTACGACCCTTTATATTGACCCTAAAGTATAGAATAATACTTTCAGTCCGATTTTGCCCTAGGCCTACTATTCGGTTTTCAGGAATTTCTATTAGGCCTATAAGGCTTGAGCATTCATCGATTTCCTTACGAAGAAAATGTTACGTAACTATCTTGACATATTTTGTGTGATTCACGTGTGTTTACCTTAATTCTGTCCTTGGTGACCTTGTTTATAATTTGGTATATGGGTCATTGACCTCTTTTGTTTACGTCCATTGCCCCCTACCGAGAATTCAAAATTGTATAGGCTTGCCTGCAACTCTCTCATTTTCCCGCCTATTGATATTTCCATTGCGTTTATATCAGTTGAATAAACTTTGAAATTTAAGGAAAAAGTAAATGTCATTTTTGAGGTGGTTCTATGTGTTGAATGTCCAATTACCTTTTTTTGTTGTCAAAACAGACTTTTAAGTAAATCAGCTTTTTCTGGCAAGTGTTTCAGTCTTGATAACGACATGTTGTGCACTTTTTAATTAGATATTGTTTGTTGTAAATTATGGAAGGGTAACAGAGATTTAAAAAATGAACATTTTTTTTGTTATGTGCTTTCTGTACGATGCAAGCTCTTATTATCAGTTAATACATAGTGTGTAGGCCTATAGATGTAGTGTTGTCTAATATGGAACACCTGCTTGTCTTGACTTGAATGTTGTGTTTTGACTTAGGCCTATATAATTATAGTGTAACAGGAATGAATGAGTGAGTACAGGCTGAAGATTATAGCATTCCTGTGCATTTAAAATCCACTGTGTCAATTTTTTCCCCTTCCATTCTCCTTCCTCGGACACTCACCCCTCCTCATGCCTAAAATTATGGTGCAACATAGGCCTAAATAATTTCTTGAATTTTTCTTCCTAGCCTTCGTTGAAGTGAAGAGGAAAGTGAACGGTCATGTTGGACCATTTGTAGCATATGGTTGGGGCCGTGTCTAGTTTCAGGTGAAAGAATTGAACTAAAATAGCATTTTGTGAGTGTTATGGTGTGTAGGCCTACACCGAGAAACAAATATTCTTATCTTGCAGCCAGATAAGTTAGCATTGTTACAATCCTCGTGGTCTAAAATTTTGGCTTTCCTTTCCCAGAAGAGACGCACGACTAAAATATTTTTCAAGTCCGTAAAATACTCCAACCCCACGCATTCGGTACTAATGGTTTTGACTAGACCAATATTTTCGTCCAGACCAATGGAGGATTGATAGTGCGGCCCACCGTTAGTTATTGTTGTTTTAAGGGGCGGAACTGCGAGGTCATCTGCCCCTATAGCTAATAGAAAACACCCCTGGTTTTTGTCACGTACAGTGGGGGAAGTCACGCATCAATAATCTTTATCCAGGCCAATGGTTTTGCCTTTTATTTAATTTTTCATGTTAGCAACGTGTCACATGGATATGACGTAGTGTACGGTGTGATTTTAAAATGGCTGACCTTGTTCAAATGAACACGACCAATAATGCTTTATTTACGTTAAAAGTAATTATTTCCGGTGCAGCAGTGGCAATTGAGAATGTGAAACGACTCCGAACATCTCCGAGAAAGGTTTGTCAATCATAAATACTATATTTTCAGTAATATACCTTGTTGAAAGTTACCAAGGCTTGCTCTCCTGTTCTGTAGTATTAATAAACACATGGTGGACACATTTACCAATAAAGTACATGCTACACGACATGGGATTATAGGACTACAATAAAGAAAATGTATATAAAACAAAACAATAAGAGCGCGAAAATGGGTTGGCAACGAAGCTCGTGTCAGCGTGTCTCCGCAGTGTGCGCCAGGATACGATCCTGCAATAGCAGGCGAGAGAGTTACCGCTGAGCCACTCAGCCAGCCTAGACCTAAGGCCGTCAAAAAGACAGATCTACATATTAACAGCACACTGTAAATGTTTATTGGTTCTGAAACGTAAACGCAAACTTTAACATTATCGTGCACTAGTGTTCGTCACGCATGTGCTCTAAAGTACGTCAGCTATGATGACTACTGGACACGATGATCAAATGATAATTTAATTAATGCAGGGCGCTTCAGAACTACATTATAAGTATATTGCCACTGTTAGTTGGGTCTTCCAAGGAGAAATGACAATGTGCCAGTTTTCGTCACAAATGACTCGCATTGGTAAAGTGCGTTTTTTTTTTTTTTTTTAATCCAGTGTTCGTCACCTGCATTTCTAACCAAACTAGGAACGTGAGCACGAAATAGCAAATCCCATATGTTACAGAAACAATTACCAACTATATCACACACTTGTAGCATTTTAAAACTTCGGAACATAACACGTATGCACGTAATTAACTCGCTTAACACATGCGAGAAGCAATACGCTGCATCAAGACAGCTCAACTCACACGAGATGTTTGACACTGGGAATCACCTATTGCATCGCACGCATGATTTGTACTTATATACGAGAGTGACGACTATTGGCTCAGTGACAAAAATCGGTACAGTTACCTTAGGTGTGTTCAATTGTTATCGAGACATCATTTCACTGTTGCCAATGTATGGTACACAAAATACACGACACAGGTCATGCAGAGCGAGATACTCTTGGCTTCCGTCTGGACAAAAATTGCTGCTTGTACTGCAAGCATCAGCCCCAGGTTAGGTTTGTTTTGCAAGTAAAGCCTTATTAACACAGAATTTAGCATGTATGCATCATTTAAACCTTAGAAACTCAACAAAGCGAACAAATTAAGCCCAGCATAAAACGAACACCACACTGGCCAACACTACTGAAATTGGTTGAACTATAGCTTGCGATACACCGGCGTTTGGGGAATATTTAGGGGACTCGATGACGTCAGGCGTCACGTCACGGCTGACGTATTGGTATCCGTAACGCTATTGGTTGTCAGCTGATTATTACGTCAGTTCCGTGGTCAGTTCGTCGCGGGATTTTGCTGGAGTCGGTTCGCCATTTTTGTATTGTCACGCGTTAGCGTTTTCTAAGCGTAATATTAAAATAAATATTCCCGTGAATAACCTGTAGAACAAGATTTTGATATTAGCAGTGTCGTGTGCTCGATTGTGTTGACGATTTGTATTAAAATTGTTTAAATCCTGAAGTTGTTGCATTAAAATAAAATCCGTTACTTGTGGTGGAAAATCAGTGCTTCTGCTTGTACATGTGGAATAATACAGCATTTGGAATATATCGGTGAGTTTTTCCGTTGTTCATACATATATTTTGGTTGTTGCATTTACTGTAATAGGAAAGTTGTCTAAACGATAATATTACGTCAGGAACGGTGTTGGGGAATACGCCTCTTAAAATAGTAATGGATGGGTAAAATTTAGACAAATTGGCATGTACATGAACACCTGCAAAATAGAAATGACAATGTTTTGTATTAGACCTATCGGCCTATATTGGAAAACATAAAAATACCAACCTATCGGAGGGGCGCAGCCCCCCCCCCCCCCAGCAAAAACAACATTATTGACCACAATGTTTTATAAGAATACTACAATGTGCAGGTAGGTTAATGTATTGATGTCAACCGGCGATTATTACAGACCGCGATCGTTTGCGCATGAATATATTATATAAACAAATTGGTTGTTTTTGTGATGTTATCAACCACTTGACGAAATGCTTCTCTGGCAAGATTATGGGAAAAATCTTGGTTATAGGGTATTTTGGGTGGTGACAACTCAATAACAGAAATGAGCATTAAAAAACTTCGAAACGTATTGTGTTTCGTCACATGTAATTTATTTATCGGCCTACCTCAATTTGGCACGCCGTACATACGAAAATATTTTAATTTAGGGTTACATTTATGACATATTTTTAAAATTCCGTTTCGGGATATGTAATTCGCCTATATAGTTGAATTACAGATGACGTTAAGCGTAGTAATTAATTTAATTTTATATTTATAAGACATTGTATCGAAAGCCGTAATTGACCTATATAGCTCAATTAAAGATTTCGATGCAATGTTTTATTAAAATGAAATTATACTAATTACGATGTGTATCGTCATCTGTAATTGATCTACATAGGCGAATTATAGAATTCGATGCGTAAAATTAAAAATATCAACTGAAATTACGATGTGTATCGGAATCTGTAATTGACATATAAGCTTATAGGCCAATTAAAGAATTCGATGCGGAAATTGTAAAGTATAACGTTAAATTGCGAAATTTTATTCAGTATCGGAATCGTTAATTGAGCTATATAGGTAAATTATAGATTTCGATGCAATGTTTTTTATTTACGAAAAGAAAATAATTATCATGTGTATCGGAATCTGTAATTGATCTACTTAGGCCAATTATATATTTCGATACGGAAATTTATAATATATGAGGTGAATTTGCGATTTTTTAATGTATCGGAATCATTAATTGAACTATATAACTCAATTATAGATTTCGATTCATTGGTCGATTTGACGGTTTTTGTGTTTGCCCATCCAAAAAAAACCTATTACCCAGGCCTTTCCCGGATATATATGACGTGGATTTGCGATTTTTTTAATGTATCGGAATCTTTAATTGAACTATATAGCTCATTTATAGATTTCGATACATTTAAAAAAATGACGGTTTTTGTGTTTCCCCGCCCAAAAAACCCGTATTACCCAGGCCTTTCCCGGTTATATATGACGTGAATTTGCGTTTTTTTTATGTATCGGAAACTTTAATTGAAATATATAGCTCAATTATAGATTTCGATACATTAAAAAAATTGACGGTTTTTGTGTTTTCCCATCCAAAGAACTCCTATTACGTGAATTTGCAAATTTTTTTAATGTATCGGAATCTTTAATTGAACTATAGGCCTACAACTCAATTATAGATTTCGATACATTAAAAAATTGACGGTTTTTGTGTTTCCTCGCCCAAAAAAACCGTTACCCAGGCCTTTCCCGGATATATAAGACGTGAATTTGCGAATTTTTTTAATGTATCGGAATCTTTAATTGAACTATATAGCTCAATTATTGATTTCGATACATAAAAAAATTGACGTTTTTTGTGTTTTCCCACCCAAAAAACTCCTATTACGTGAATTTGCGAATTTTTTATATGTATCGGAATCTTTATTTGAACTATTTTGCTAAATTATAGATTTCAATACATTAACAAAATTGACGGTTTTTGTGTTTTCCCACCCAAAAACTCCTATTACGAGAATTTGCGATTTTTTAATGTATCGGAATCTTTATTTGATCTACTTAGCTCAATTATAGATTTCGATACATAAAAAATTGACGGTTTCTGTTTTTCCCCACCCAAAAAACCCCTATTACCCAGGCTTTTCCCATAGGCTTGCCAGAGGAGTATTTCGTGACGTCGTTGATGACGTCACGGAAGCCGCCATTTTGTTTTAGGGGAATTTCATACGCGGCCGTATCGCAATGTATAATAGTCCCCTGAAATTTCACTATATAAGTTGTGTTATAAAAGGGGGATAATGGGTGGGTTATAGACAGTGGTGGAGAAAACATCTATTAGGGCATAATTTACACTTATTATTCATCATTACACAAGGTATTTGGGCTAATTTAAGTAGTTCATCACTCCCGAAGTGTTACTGTTCAAATCTTACTGGGCATCACAGCTGTACCTTGGAGTTGAAATGTTAGTGGGCACGTTTACTGTCCTGACAATCTTGGGAAATGCAGACCAAGGTGGTTAGTAATGAATTTGTACCGCATAGGTCTATTTGTGGTTTAATTTAAATTGGTAACGTTTTAGTACACACTGGATATTAGTTTACAGACCATGAGTAGTGTAGGAGTATAAAACCTCTAGCCACAAGGTCATACACGAAGCGTACAACAGGAAAGACTTCACTATGTTGGCTGCTTGCTGAGGTGATCTCCAGCGCGTCTGATTAGACAGCTGCTGCCATCTTATGCACTGCACTCTCACCGCTTCCCTTCACCTCTACTCGTACTTGAGTCTTAAATTTTACTTAACATATTTCTGCTGGCGTCCTCGACAACTTGAGCATTAAAGTGAGTGTAGAACACACAGCTCATAGTTTATAGCTCTCCATGCATCACTCAATTTACGTATCAGTGTGCCTGCCCAAGTATTTGAGGCTTGCGCACTGTAAGGTACAGTGTCCCCTTGCTTGTAGCACAAGCAGTTACTTCTCTTCAGACGGTGTTTTAACAGAGTAGTGTCCATTGGTTTCATCCAGACACTTGTCTAACCTAGTAACGTCCAGGCAATGGTATAATCGAGTGGCGACCCTAGCTTCGTTCGGATGGTGGTCTAACCTAGTAGCGACCAGTCATTTCATCCAGACAGTGGTCTAACCTAGTAGCGACCATAGCTTCATCCAGACAGTGGTCTAACCTAGTAACGTCCAGGCAATGGTCTAATCGAGTAGCGACCCTAGCTTTGTCCAGGCAGTGGTCTAACCTAGTAGCGACCATAGCTTCGTCCAGACAGTGGTCTAACCTAGTAACGTCCAGGCAATGGTCTAATCGAGTAGCGACCATAGCTTTGTCCAGGCAGTGGTCTAACCTAGTAGCGACCATAGCTTTATCCAGACAGTGGTCTAACCTAGTAACGTCCAGGCAATGGTTTAATCCAGTAGCGACCGTAGCTTCGTCCAGACAGTGGTCTAACCTAGTAGTGATCAGAGGTTTCATCCAGGGAATGGTCTAACCGAGTAGGTTAGCGGCCAATGGTTTCGTCTCACAATGGTTTTAGTGCAGTGTAATCTATCAATAAAATAGAACTAAGAGTAATTTACTTGCCATCAAACTTAGCCCACTGTTGGATTTGGAACACGTATGTCACTGCGTCCAGTAGGTGACAGTGAAAGTGTAACATTAAATTGGACAGTAAAACGCTCCAAAAGATCTACTCCAAATGACAGACACCAATGGGGCTTGGCCATCGTGGTCATTTAGTCCCATGTACTTTGGTGTGTGTAGCAGGCAGCTGGGAATTGGGAGGGAGGCAGTTAGGAACTATCCCTGCCATTGCCTGGCGTAGAAGTGGGAAACGCCTTTCAGGATGGCTGAGGTGGGAATCGAAGCCACCTCTTCTCAGTTTTGCCTCACGAGGCTGAATGTACCCCATTCCAGCTCTCAAACCAGAATTAAAATTCCTAGGCAGAGCCGGGAATCGAACACGAACCTCTGGGGCGACAGCCGCTGCACCACGAGGTGGTCTTGTGTTCACCTGAAATGTCTTAAATCGCTCCAAATATCGTAATTCCTAAACATGTTACAACATTTTAACTGTAGGTAATGAGATAAATATGTTTAGGACCTAAAGAAACTAGAAATATGCAGGCATCTGCCATCTAAAACAAATGTTAATAATGTAATGAAATGTTATTTTTATTATTAATTAGCAACCCGGCCCGGCTTCGCTCGGGAACCGTTGTCAATGCGTTACGTGATAAGGGCTTCATTACGATGTCATTGTACTACGATCTAG
This sequence comes from Meconema thalassinum, assembly GCA_946902985.2. Classification (NCBI taxonomy): domain Eukaryota; kingdom Metazoa; phylum Arthropoda; class Insecta; order Orthoptera; family Tettigoniidae; genus Meconema; species Meconema thalassinum. The sequence continues at coordinate 345,024,625 of OX336395.1, forward strand.
ATCCGTTTTACGTCTCGGCATGATGGGTTAAAATCACTGACTGGTCTATTAACTATATTATCATGGAGATGTATGTGCAACAAATTCTTGTCAGACGTAATTTAAGAATGGCGAGGTGCATGAAACACAAATCCCCCTTCCATCCAATCTAAAAACACGTATAGTGTACGATATATTGAATATAGAGATGTGCTCTCGTGTACATTTTTGTAGAACGCTTCATGCTGAACAATTCCTACACTCATTGTATATTGATATTTTTAACGGTTTGCCCAGCGTAAGCTTAACAAGTGCACGGACGCCAGGATTATTTTTCGACTTTTTCTCTGAAGTAGTTACTGCTTGGCTTCCTTTGATCATAAATAATTTATTTTCTACAGAAACCTTCCTCAAGGTATCCTTTACAGAATGGTGAAAACCGCATCAAAATCAATGCAGTGGTTCTCGAGATTACCCGTGACATCCAAGGATCGGGGACTTTGTTTTATACTAAGTAGAGATTATACGCCAATCAGTATAATTTAATATAATCCCCCTTCCATCCAATCTTAAATTAACTGTGAATTTTGCAGAACGAAAAGTTCACAGGCGAAATGAGAGTTGCACTTCCAGGGAATGGCGAAGTGAATGAAACTCAAATCCCCCTTGCGTCCAATCTTAACTTGACTGTGTTTCACAGGCGAAATGAAGAAAACCCTAGTTGCACTTCCAGGGAAACTCCAAACACAACCACCCTTCTCAGAAGTATTAACTCAACACGACTGGACGGTTTGCTGCTGGCTTCTATCTGGGGCAATAGGTTCGCCCGCTAGCTAGGCTGTAACTGGGATGATAGACTCGCCCTTAGCTAGCTCGTAAACTGTCGCCTCATTAGTTGAATGGACATGGTTGGAAGAAATTAAAACGTAAAAACACTTATAGTGGGCAATGTAGATAGACATATGCTCTTGCGGACTTATTTGTAGAACTTTTCATGCTGAACAATTCTTACACTCATAGTATTTAGATATTTTTAACGGTTTGCCCAGCCTAAAGATTAACTGGAGTGTTTTCCATTTTTAAGTCCGTATTGACGCTTACAAATCGAAACTGAATATAGTACAAATGGGAACAGCAAGTTCCAAATGTTTTAATGTGTTATCCAAGTTTTTAATATTACGTTTTTTAGTTGTATGCTCTATAATGAATTGTTTATTGTGCATGTGTTTTAATTAATGCAAAATGTCTTAGATAGGGTATAATATTGATAATTTGTATAAGGCTGAAGAAGAACAAATATTGTTCGAAACATGTCCCTAGTATGAGAATGAAATATTAAATTTATAGTGTGAAAGGTATTGATTGGGCGGAAACTTTTTATTCATTATTTCGATTTGCCCAGCCTAAGCTTACAAAGCGCTCGGACGCGGGTCCCCCCCCACTTTTCCACTGAATTTGTTACTGCTCGGCTTCCTTTGATCATAAATAAATTATTTTCTACAGAAATCATCCTCGAGATATCCTTTATAGAATGGTGAAAACCGCATCAAAATCCATCCAGTGGTTCTCGGGTTTACCCGTAACATCCAAGAATCGAGGACTTTGTTTTATACTAAGTAGAGATTCTACATTCAAACCGAACAACTTGTTAAAATGTACGCTGATTTTATGAATAGGCCTGCGATAAAAATGCTTTCCTCAAAATTGTTACCGCAGAATGTTTCAAGAGACTGGCGGAAAGCAGCATATTCTTCACCTTTTCTCGCGTTAAAAACTGAGACACAAATCACATTCCCTGTAAAAGAGAAAGAAAATGCCCTATACCAAGTTTAGTTACAGTTACATATTTTCTGATAGTCTGCAACAATTGGCTAGTTTTTACCTTGTAGCAGCCAGCGGATACCAAGTCCCCTAAAATATCACCAAATGATGACCTTAAAACATTAATATTGGTGAAATATGACTATAACTATGTAAATGACCCAAATATGCATCTATATGCTGCATAAAATCCACCTAAAAAGAATCAGGAACATTGAACTCCTGCTTAATTACAAGGTTTAATGAAAATGTAGTCAAGGAAAAAATATGACATTTCATAAACATCCGAACATTAGTGATGAGTAGGGCCCGGATGTTGATGCCGTAAAAAAGTTTTAAAAATGCACTTAAAATTTTCAAAAATGACTAATAAATGTCCTAAAAATTAGAAAAATGCCCTATAAAATGATCTTATAATAATAAACTCACCAATATTTCAAAAATGTCATGTTGCTCAAACTGAAAAGTCAATCAAAATAGATTTCTAGCACTTAACAAAATGTTTATGTTCTTTTTAGTCTGAGTTGCACTGCACTACGAATGTCATTCTCATGTTAAATGTAAATGATCTGCGGTTACCAGCCAACAAGTTTTTATATCTCGAAGAGCTGCGTTCAACATCAACTGATATGATCGGAGCGAACTTGAGTGAGGAAGGTCGTTTGCTGCTAAATCCTCCTCAATCCCATCCGTGCGGTAGTTTTCACCAGAAAGAATGTCTGAGATTTTGTTTAATGTTTTATACCCGGTGTTATTGTCCGACAATTTTTTCAGTTTTGATGCAATACCTGCAGCAATTTCGCCACGATTGTTGCTAAGACTAGTTTCCATCCGGTTGATTAAGGAAGTGGAATCAACCATGTCTTCGCCCATTTCCTCCTACGATACGATGCTGTCAATAACGCGAAATTTGATTTTATGAATGCCAAACTACCTTCAATGTTTGGTTCAGATGGCATGTCCTGGGCAAATTTTTGCTGCAGCTTCTTCACTGACAAAACTCGGCACTATTTCCTTCACTAACTTGAAGTTTTCGCAAAAATACATACACGCGTTGAACCACGTGCCCCAGCGTGTTATGATAGGTTTTGGAGGTAATGCAGTGCCTGGAGCTTCCGCTCTAAAACGTGCGACTCGCGAGGGTGCTTTTAAGAAAACTTTCTGCGTTACAGTAAATCCTCTTTCAGCAGCTACGTTAGTTCCACACAGCTTGCAAAACAATATGCTTCCATTGGTAGAAAACATTCGGATATTAGTTGTTTAAAATGCACTGACACCCTCGGTTTTATTTTAGGCATTTTGAAAGCGGCAAAGATTGATACCTCTCGCTTTGAACAATGCGGACCTGAGACAAGAATATACACCCCTTCCCCTTTCCACCCCGCCACAGTTGACCTTGGTCAACAGAGCTAATAACTGGTTTGCGACGAAAACATGAGCGTCTGTATACCTACGGTACCGTTCTTCTGTATCCAAGATATATATTTTTCTACTAATAGCAATACTGAAATATGTTATTTCAATATTTTAAATTAACTTATCTTGTATCAGCTACTAGCTTCATCTTAACTCTGAGACTCTCTCATATAAAGCTGTGACATCACTAAATTGGGGCGGATTTCTCCAAAATATGACAAAAAAATATCTACCAAACTTTAAAAAATGCTCTTAATATGGAAAAAAATGCAAAAAGATGCACAATAAAAATTACATATTTGAAGACGGGGTTTCTATGTACTTCAGTATTGTTTTAGACGGCTCAGTAAAAAGATGACAAAATCCGGGCCCTAGTGATGAGATATATCATATAATGTGTGTTCTCTTTCAGGCCGTCCCATGAAGGCTAAGAGGGGCGGAGCAGCAGCGTCCGCCAAGCTGAAGAAGGCCGCCTCCAAGGCCATTAACGAGAGCATGGAGAATGAGCTGAGGGCGAAGGCTTTGGACGGGAAGAAGTCTCTCACCAACAAGAAGGCCTCGCCAGCAAAGAAGAAGAAAAAATAAGCACAAGGCTTTCTCATATCGTGCAATACAAACATCAAGAAAAAGAAAAGCATACTCCATTATTCTATTTTTGACACACAGACAAACAGAAAAGAAACTCAGGTATAATATGCCAAACTTACAGTCTTATTGTATGACTCTCTGGAAAGAAGTGGATATTTTAGGAACTTATTGATTGAATCATTACAAAATTTATTGTAAACAAATAAGATCTGTCATGTTATACCAAAAAGAACTTTAAAAGGACAGTATTTTGATCATTCTGGTTTGAGATATATATATATATATTATGAAGTTTAACTTATTTTGAAACTTGTTTGTTGTATATGTCATACAACCCCCCCCCCCCCCCCCCCCATCATTCATGTTTTGTTACTTGAGAAGTAACATATCACACTCATCATTTCTGTACATCTGATTGCTTTAACGCCTTAGCTTTGTTTGATCCATTCCAATTAAGAAAAAATACAGTCATTTGAATTCCTTAATCAGGTTCTGACTAGGTAACTATGGCCGTCTCAATAACATCGAGGAAGTTGCTTCCAGTGCCCTCTTCATCTAAGTCCAGGTTGGTGTGGTGTAAGGGCTGGATCACAATTGGCCCGGGAACGAGAATGCGAAGCTTCCTGGGGTCTCAGTTCACAATTAGCCCGGGAACGTAAACTCGTGCATGCGCGCACAATCATCTATAGCGTAATAATATTAAAACAATCAGCAAGCGCCCACTAATAAACACCAATTGCACAACTGAAATGCTTCAGAGGGTTATAATAACACACATTGTGCGCGTTAGAGAAGGAAGTTTAGAAAGCGCATTTACAGGTTATGTGTACATCGCTGGCTACTCCTTCCGTGCTGCACATGTGCATGTACCACGTTTCTGATTGGCTCCGGGAAGCTCTGAGAATATAAAATATGAAACTTGACCATGTTTCCCGTTGGCCTTCCCGGGCTACTTTTAGCTTCTCGTTCCTGGAGATTGGTTGTGAACCGACCCATAAGGTAGCGTGCATTTCAACTTCCTTCTCGTTCTCGTTCCCGGGCTATTGTGAACCGGGCTTTAGTGGTTGTTACCAAATGGTATCAAATCCAACAAATGAGAATTATCATGAAAAACATACGTTAGTGGAAAGCTCCATAGTGTGGAAGAGAAACGTCCCAACAGGGTGTTGACAATTGCGTCAGGTGTAAATAAGTCCAGATTTCTAGGAACATTTTGACTAGCCAAATTACATTAATTAATGAAATTAATTTATTGCATCGTTTTGGCATTATGTATCCAAACTCCTTATTGTCAACAATGTTTGTGTCATTACAATCAGTTTTCCCCAAGATTCCAATGATTTTAGTAAAGTATATTCTTTCCACAAGGAATAATTAGAATTTTAGCACCAAAAAGTACCAAATCCATCTTATTTTCCTGAAGATTTCATTTCTTATGATACTAAATACTTGATATAATAATGTATTTTCTGAACATAATTAATTCCTCACTATGAGCATTGTATTCTCTCGTGTAAAAGTTTACTTTTGGATTTGATCTCAAATGTACCTGAGATTCTGGTTCAAATCACAACTGGTCTTACTGGATGGTTTAATGGTTGCACATTGGAGGCCAGAGCAAGATAGTGCCAGACCTCAGGATGGCCTGCCATATGCCCAGGATTGAACTCATATCACTCTGTTGTTTTAAGGGGCCTAACATGTAGGGCATTGACCTACCCTACTCCTATTAATCTGCAACAGATAAACATTTATTCTGGAAAATCATCAAACTAAACTCAGTGTTTCACTTATTTGGAATGGATCATATTATTCTGTGCAATTTAAAAAGATTCCATGTTTTTTTGGGGGGTAAGTTTGAAAGAAACAAAAACGAGTTGTTCTGTTGGTGAAATGGATGTTAAAAATGTGGATTAATTTCTTTTTCTTCCTCATTATTCATGATATTTTATTATTTAAGTGCATGTAACATTTTTAAGAAGGTATAACTAAACTTGAGAGAGTTTCTAAAGAACATTTTAACATATTATATATATACCATTCAAAATAAATCTTTTATTATTAATATTATTATAAGTTGTTAAAGAAAATAGTTTTTCATTTGATAAATAATTAATATAATATAAGCACTTAGCACACATTAAGATACAAACATTGTACAAACTTAATATTTAGAATCATGTAACCTGAGATGATGCCATAACCCCTTCATAAAGTACAACCGTGGCAACGACAAAGTGACTTATTTGTGAAGGACAACGGAGAGGAAAAAATCAGACTAAAAGAAGGAATGAGGTTTGGACCACTGGATGGATGCGATGTGCAAAATATTTGAACAGTTATTGTTGTTTTAAGGGGTGGAACAACAAGATCATTTGCCCCTAATTTTCTACTTGTCATAAGAGAAGGGTTTTCTGCCTTGGAGTTTGCTTGGGGTAGGGTGACACGAAGTTCCCTCCTCATCTTGTCCAGGGAAAAGAAACCAACAATGCATTGAATTTGATCGTTTGAACTTCAGTCTGTATTTAGTCCATTCTCTACCAGGAAAGAGCAATTGACTGTTTGATTGCTTGTGGAATATAGATTTCCTGTGTGAACAGATTAAGAACCGTGTCTGCTTGATCTCAAATCCCAGTGTATCATGTTCATAATTATATTACCCTCATCTTTCAATGCAGACCTCTTGGATGTTTCACTTTGTGTGCATTATAGTAAAAAGCTTAAGATATATAAAAGTAAGTCTGAATTTTTTCTCTCTTAATTGACAGAACTTATATTGCAATAATAACACTTAGCCTTTAGTAGCAAACACTTATAAAATGATACCAGTTCACAAAAAGAAAGAAAAAAAAAAAGGAAATATAAAGTTGTATTATTATAAATACATTAGATAAATATGTTTTTGATTTCTTAGGGAGCACTTTATATTACTGCAGTTTGTGGTTCATAGCATTGGTGAAAGAGCTATTGAATGTGACGCCTCATTTTCCCAAGTCAAAGGAAGGAATCTTGTAGTTTTACCGAACTGTTAATCTCATGATCATGAATCACAGAACCACCAAACGTGATATTTCACTTCGAAAATCTCGCATGCATTAAACAGTAATGAAGCCTAGTACACACCGTGGTGACATTAATGTAGCCAAGATCTGTTGTTATAATAGTGTGCCCTCGGTCAAGCTGAGCATTGCACGAGGCATCGTCATACAACTAGGAAATTCATTCATTTCTTTTGTCATTCATAATGCTGACATCCCTGGCCAGGACACGTTATGAGCTAGCACTGATCCACCGATGAATTTTAAATGTGGCAGAGCTAAGAATGCCATTAATTGCTTCTGTCATTCATAATGCTGACGTCCCTGGCCAGGAAAGAAACCGCAAGTTTAGGATTACGAGTGTTGACTCGCTGCCACTGATCGGATGATTTTTAATACAAATTAATAAATGTTTTGTCGTAAAATGTTATAAACCACAAACTTGATATATTTAATTTAGTATGCTTAGATATAGAGTGTAGGAAACATGGCCAGTCCCAGAGAGAAGTGCTACTAAGTGGAGCAGCACTGAAACAGAAAACACTTTGTGCAGTTAAAATAGCCATTCCTTCTTTGATTGTTTATTCTGGGAGAATAAAGATGATGTAGTAGCAGGTATCCTGTTTGTTAGTTTCTCCCGATCCTCTTCACTGTTTGGCAAATTTATCTGCAATTCCATTATGTTAATGTTCACTGGAAGTAGTTTAAAGTTTATCTCACGAATATTACAGTACTGGGCGATGGGTCTTGGCAGTGTGCTGTCTTAAAGCCGCCGGGCAAAAAAGTCTGGTGTAGTTCAATCTTAAGGGAGAATTTGTTGTGTAGGCTGTGTATAACCAGGAATACGTACATTCTTGTGATCTTTTGTAACCGTTAGAATGGATTTTGAGCAATTTACTTAGCTAAAGCTCAGTTTGCAAAAGGGCTGCATATGCCTAAAAATGATGATGATAATTGTTGTTTTAAGGGGCCTAACATCGAAAATTTTCCCATCATCCCTGTGTGTTCGAGTTAAACACAGATCCACAGTTCATAACCGGGGCAGGTTTCATCGTAGACTTCTTACACAGAAAGTGGATGAATCAATTTGGTAGCCTATGCCCTGGAGTAGATCTCATCACCTGAATCTAAAAGGCTGTTTAGTTTAAATTTTTGAAAACTAATTGATTTGGAATAACATTTGGCCAGCTTGTCTGAAGACGAACTGTGTCGAATGACTGGCAACTTCATCTGAAGGTGTCAGCAATGCAACATTTTTAATATTGTGAGTAAATTGCAAGTATCATACGTTTAACAATACACTTTCTTCCTTTGCCACTGTCGGCTGGCAGTACGCTACATGTGCAGATTGTGCTCGTATCCATACTTGTGTTAAAAGATAGCAAAAATCATTACAAATGGTAGATTTCTGTAGTACAATTTTATCAGAGAGAATTCGTGTAGCTATGACAGACTTTCCTCCACACATTTCTACCAGTGTATGTACTCGAGTGAAGGCAAACCATGTTTGTCTCGAGAGTAGGTGAATAAGAACCTTTACCTTTACTGGAGATTTTGATGATGATGATGATAATTGTAGTTTTAAAGGGCCTAACATCTAGGTTATCGGCCCCTGCTGGAGATTTTGATGATGATGATGATAATTGTTTTAAAGGGCCTAACATCTAGGTTATCGGCCCCTGCTGGAGATTTTGATGATGATGATGATAATTGTTGTTTTAAAGGGCCTAACATCTAGGTTATCGGCCCCTGCTGGAGATTTTGTGGAGCCAGTTATTTTCAAACATGTTGATAATTTGAACGCCTTAACTTGCCAAACCCATCAGGACAGAACGTCTGAGACAAAGGTTTTAGTAGTTTGTGTAAGAGCAACTAAGAATATGCTTGGTTTTCGTGGAATGAAAGAAACCTGTATTATGCAGGATACCTGGTGCTTTTCAAAATATGTTTTAGTAGGAATTTTATAGAAGTTTTTATAATATGTGGGTTAGATAATAAAAATAGGTGATCTCTAAAAATGTTTAGATTTTTGAATAGGTTTTATCAATGTTAGTTGAAGTTCAATTTGAATATCTAGGAATTTAGTTTTATTTATGTCAGCAGAATTGTTATGTACTTATTTGTACGATTGTACTTGATGGTGCAAAAAATTACTGGTGCCATGCTTCTTTTGAACCAGTTAATATCAACACTCTTTGTAATTAAGCTTTGCTTACATTATATCGTAGTTTTCTGCCTTTTATAATTTCACTTTATATTTTGTATAATAATTTGTCATTTTATTGGCCTAATATTTGCTGTTTATCTGCTTCAATATTGGAAGGTTTGTTTTTTATAATTGGTTATTAAAATATATTCCTGGTGGAAATCAGTCTGATAATAATGGGTGCCACAACAGTAATTCACCACTCTTCAGTCTGGGAGAGGTGGATCGGATATTTCTCCTGGATTTCAGACAGCGTGGGTTATGTTTTATATAAACAATAATAATGTGATTGGTTTTACGTCCCTTTTAAGTACTGCGGCGTTAAGAGACGCCGGGATTTTGCCCCGAAGGCGATCTTTAACATGGCAGTAAATCTGATGATGACGATGATAATTCTTGTTTTAAGAGGTTATCGGCCCTGATGTAAATCCACTGACACGGTTCCCTCGCATTTGCTCGCCCGCAAATGCCAGGACTCGATCCTGCAACCTTGGGCTTAGCAACTGAGAGAGTTACCGCTGAGCCACGCTGCCAGCCTTAATTACAACAGATCCCAAAGTTCTCCTAGTTTTCTGTTGTTGACGGCTTAATTAGAGACAATTCTTGTTTGAAATGTACGACAACACTTTATGTTTACTTCTTTATTGAATTAGCTTAACACTACGTTAAGTTTAGGTGAACACAGTTACAATAAAAATTAACATGGACGTCCTTACAATTGAAATTTCCAGCGAATTTAATTAGATAATCGAAGTTAATACGTAGAAACACAAGTTGCACATAATGGATGGTGGGTGATGTGGCAAAGCTTGTCTTCTTGTTCAAACCAAACAGCGACAGCCAAGATGGTCATCTGCAAGCACAATTCGAAAATTGTAATTGGATTTTCGTCAGTTTTTCATGGCCTTTTGGGGCCAAACTTTCAGGCAGAATACACATTTACATGCAGACGCATAGCAATCATTAGGGAGCATAGTTAATTGTACATTGTATGAAAATCAAGTCGGCAGTCTTGCATACCGTCGCGTTCTGAAACAGTACCCAATATTATCGACGACTATTACAGTCATGGTTTTTAAGGGGCCTAACATCTAAAGTCATCTTAACTGTACGCCAGACGATATGTTAACTGCTTCTTAGACAACATTGTTAAAGCTTAGGGTGCACATCGTTACCACTGTGAGCAACACCTCGGCTTCCTAGTGATTGTAACACCTTTCTTCCTCTGTTCGGTAATCCGGTTAAATATTGGCAATTACATGTGTCTACTTCTTCCAGGTTCGGGATGGTGAATCTCGGACTGGCCATGTGTTGAGCGAGTGTAATGCACCAATCAGGCTATGGGTTCTCTTCACATAAACTCTCTAGAAGTTTCATTTTTCTTATATAATAAAAAAGTGTGTTAATGTACTTGTTTGTATTTATGTACTACAATAATAAATGAAAAGTTTGATTTCTGATAGATCTCATATCTCTTGTTATTATTTTTATTGACAAGCCATCTAATGTGAGCGTTGCAATTGTGACCGCTGTAGGACTCCAATCCAGCACCCCTCAGTACGTTGCAACCCACACCTGTATAAAAGGTTCCATCCAACCAAACTCACCTTAGAGTAAATTCTCTCAATTATCCGTATCAATAGGTACGATACTCGAGATCGCACGGATAACTGAAAACCACCGACGACACCAAATACAGGGGGAGAATTTTGTTGCAGTGGAGCCAGCAGTGAGCCAGTTTCTGGCACAAAGGCAGAGACAGTATTAAATGAATATCTTTTATGAACATTTTCCCTGTTGAATATCACTAATGCAGTAAATATTATTTCAAATTGCAACACAACTTTGTAATTATTAATATAATCCACCTGTCGATGTTGTCTTAGTCCAACAACAACAACATTCCCCACAGTTGGGCGTTATTATATGAAACTTGCCACCTCAGGGTATCCACAAAGACCAGGACAGTATTTATTAATACAGGCAATCTTCCATTACTTCATGACAATGAAATGGTCCTCCTTCTGATCGTGAATTACTGCATTTTCTATTTCATTTAATGTTTTTGTGGCTGGTTGGTGCTTGGGACATTATGATCATAAGCTCTGTAGGCATGTGTGTAATTTGTCTAAGACTCTTCCCTGAAGCCAGCCCCCATACAATAATATCAACACTAACTTCCTTCCAATCATCCATAAAAACCAACTCCTTCATATCAGCATGGCAGCATTAACTAAATCAACCTCATGACATTATCTCAAACAACACCTCCCATGTTGCCTGAATTCCAGCACACAAACAACTCATTCCCATGGCAACCTCACCATGCCAAGGAACCTTTGCCAATCTGCCAAAGCACATATGCCATAGTCAAGGCCACCCATCCGTAGACCACCAAAAAAAGAATCCAATGGGCACTGACCACACAAGACTCTCCATGGCACTCCACCAACAGGTAGCCATGTCTGGCAACCTGACAGAACAAAAAAAAATAATCGTCTCTGTAACCTAAGAAAAGTTCGGTTACAACTTACTTTGAGGCGCTATCTCCTCTTCAGGTACAGGTTTCAGACAATGAAATGGTCCTCCTTCAGCCGATTCAGCAAAATCTCAGTCCAGTATGTCACCATTTTGGTGAACATCACACACGTTAAATTACTTAAAAATATGGTGCTGAAAATGACATTGAGATGATGGATGATAAAAGATATAAAAATATGTTAAAACAGATTAAAACACTATGCTGATGTTAGAACTGTGTTGCTCCTTGTTTATTCTTCCCTATTTGACCTTGGTGCTCTTGGATGTTACTCTGTCAATGATAAACATCAACTCGATCTGGTTTTCACCATTCTGTACAGGCTCGGTCACACAGGAGCGTGGACTGTCCGCGTGAACGAACTACCGCAGTCCGCTGCGGACTAGAGTGGTCAAATAGATTGTGGACAAGTCAAGGCGAACCAGTGTGAAAGCACTATCGATAAAGTGTGCATTACATAGTTTCCTGCTCGTGGTATTTTAATTAACATTCTAATCCAACATGTCCAGCAGTTCCTCTGACGAAGAAGAATTGTTGCTTCTGTTGGCATTGAGACTAAAGAGAGTATGGGTTCACGAAATTAACAAGAAAAGAGAGGAATATGGGGAATTTCACAGGTTGTTCCGGGATCTGTTCTCGTTTGAAGACAGGTTCTTCTTGTATTTTCAAATGTCTTGAGAACAATTTGAGACATTATGTATGCTTCTAGAATCAACCATTTCCAAGCAAACCACTAACTGGAGGAGACCCATTTGTGCGAAGGAAAGGCTAGCCATCTGTTTAAGGTAAGTAATGAAAATCCACAGCCTGCTTCCAGTCTCCGACTGGGTCAGGAATGGAATGAATGAAGCCCCCATCTAGCGGCGAGGATATGAACTGTGCCGGCTGCCGAGGCCTGACGCACTCCTCTGGGGCAATGATTATATGAATGACAGATGAAATGAAATGATAGTGGAGAGTGTTGCTGGAATGAAATTTTGACAGGGAAAACCGGAGTACCCGGAGAAAAACCTGTCTGCCTCCGTTTTGTCCAGCACAGATCTCACATGGAGTGACCGGGATTTGAACCACGGACCCAGCGGTGAGAGGCCGGCGTGCTGCCGCCTAAGCCACGGAGGCTTGTAAGGTAAGTAATAATAAAGCATTTTTCACACATATTTATTTTTCAAGAAAAAAATTACACTTGTGCAGTCTCCTGTGAAATTCATATTGTACTGACAAAAGTAAGATTTAGCCTGCAACTAAAAATTAGACTAAACAAAACATCCAAGAAAAGGAACTTAATTATCAAAATTAATTTATTTTAAGGTAAATAATCAATCAATTAATTTTTCTGTTTCTTCTGCCATGTTTTCTGTTTTGTCCTCTACAGGCCACCGCAAACTTTGTAAGAAAACACAACTGGTTTGCCGACCGTCGTGGACAAGATTGATCCGCGTCGGCAGGCCGCGTTCGATTTGGCCAGGGTGATGCATTATTTAACAACACAGAGTTTGCGGCGGTCGACAGCTCCTGTGTGGCCGAGCCTTAAAGTATTTCTCGAGGAAGGTTTCTGTAGACAGCTTGTCGTGTCGAGTTCACACTTCAGAGGAGTTTGGAGTTTCGCTGTTCACCTCTGCTTTTTAGAATTGTGTCTGGGACCTACTGTCCGTGCGTCTTTTCAGCTCACCATGGATAAAACATGCGAAGCCAGGGTGGGTTGCCAGTAAACAATAAATAAAAGTTTCTTCAGTCTTGACAAACAAATATATGAGTGTAAGTGCTCCTTGCAATTAAAACTTCAGTCAGAAAAACTCAGAGTACTTTTTGAAAGAAATATTCGGGCCGCAGATTGCGCGCAGGTAGAATCCATAACAAGAGTACATTAACTTAAACCTAACGAGGGTGTGAAGTGTCAGCACACAACTATGAAGGTAACATAAACAACAGCTTCCTGCAAGATTTAATTAAAGAAGCACAGATTTTTTTTATTTCTTGGAAGTCTGGATGGGCTCAAGTTCCCAGTTCAAGGTTAGAACTTACCTTTTAACAGAAGATGCTGAAAATGTTTTCCTTCAGCTGACAGACAGTAACTTTGGAAGTTACATTATGTAGCCACTCCTGTACTACCCTGCGTATTTACTGTGATTAATCGAAGCGTGGACCTAAGCCCGTTTGATGTTTAATTGTGGGGTAGTTTAAAATACGTGTACAGATCAATTACCCATACTCCTGTGCAGCTGGAGAACAATATACGGCAGCAGATATCCCTCACAACAGAAGGGAATTACAACACGTAAACGCCTATTTGTTTACACGGTATGTGAGCTGAAGGAGAACATTAACAGCATCTTCTGTGAAAAGGTAAGTTATTTAATCAGGATTTGCTGGTGAATTTGCCATTAATTAATGTACTTTGTTACGGATTCTACCAGTGTGCAATTTGCGGTCCGAGTTCGGTTGGCTGGCGGAAGGTGAACACGCGCCTGGTCTTGCTCCAGCAAACAAATCACCCTGTAGTATACCAGGGGTGTAAACACACACACATTTCTCTTTAGTTTCAAAACTCCTGGAAACACGGGTCAATAACCTTCTAGGATGCAGGACATTTAGCAGTGACAATGCCCATTTGTCAGCTACTGGTAATGAAGATCATTTCCATCATCTCCTGTGGAAAGGTAAGTTCTAAAATTAATTTATCATTAATCATCATCAGCTTTTAAAGGCTAAGAGCCTTGTCATTGCAGCCATTTCTTACGGTGTTCAGCAGTCCTCTTCATGTGGGCAGACGAGTCACATTCTATTTCCTTGACAATGTTCTTGAGATACGATTGTCTTGGTCGGCCCATTGTTTTTTTACCCTAAAATTTTTCCTTCAAAGATTACCTGGAGGAGAGTGTCACTGTCTGAGTAAGTGTCCCATATATTTTGCTTTCCTTCTCTTGATGGTGTCCAACAGGCATCAATTCTGCATTTGGTTCAAAACAAGCTCATACCTACCTACCTCTCAAACTGAAAAATCGGGGAATTTTGAAGATGATCAATCACTAATCATATTTCTTCGCATATTACCGAGGAACCGACAAAATCACTCAGATCGAAAACGGACAATAGCCTACTAGCATATTAATGCCAACAACATCTAAGTTATTCACACATAATTTCACGTGTTGAGCAGATACAATATTCCGCAACCAACAACTACCTCTCACCCTCGGGCAATTGTGAAAACCTCTAGGAACACGCTGAATTAATGATCGACTATTTCAAACAAAGATATATTCAAATTCAACTAAGCAGAACGCGTAGTTATGGAGAATTATCTATAAATTATCGATATGAAGGGAAACTGCGGTATCGAAACATACTACATGTAAAATCGATCTGTTCGAAGGATGGAGTTAGTTATCTCGCACTTTTAATCCAAAATTACACACGGGATTTGAAAAAATCGGGAGATTTAATACATTAAGCGGGAGGGCGGGAGAAATGGTGTAAAATCGGGAGAGTTGGCAGGTATGCAAGCAATTATTCAGCTTGTTCGGGTCATTAGTCTACAAAACCACATTAAATACTGTATTCTGTCTCTCTGCCTTTGCTCTAGCAATTGTTACGTGCCACCCCCCTAGTGGCACTTTTGTTAACTGGATTACGGTGGGTTGAAGCACAACACAGATTGTTCCTTTAAAGAGATAATTAACTTTATTGCGGCCAGAAAGATACACCACTCAACAGCAAATACAAGCAATTAGAACCTTACTCCAGTTTCCTCAAGTCTCATCCTTGAGCGCTCTTGCCCCTTTCACTTGTCAACAAACCACAGAAGTTAAACCGTCTTAATGAGTCCGGTGGCCTTGACAGAAGCTACCTGTACCTCTTCCTCATGTACACAAACTACAGTTACTTACGATAACCTGCTACACGCTGTTTCGCTGTCCACAAGCTGGGAAAACAATGTCACTGGATTTCGTAACTCGCACGGCACTTCGTCACCACACTTCTGTCGCTCAGTGAAATCACACTCGCTCAAAAACTCGGTCCCCTCACTGTTGAGGCCGCTTGTATAGCAGGCTGGTGACTCAATGAATTCTAGAACCGTCCAGGACACACGGCTTCTCGAGATTTCCTTCACTGGCTGGGTCACGAATATTCTGGACCATCCCTTTCACTTCGCGGCCCGTTGCGTAACGCGCACGTAATACACTGAGGCAGAGCACACACAGCCCGGGGCAGCTGTGACTCAACGCGGCGAGGCGACAAAACAAACTCACAGCCGTAACACAATGGCCCGAGCTAGGGTTGCCAGATTTCAAAATGGAAAAACGGAACACACGTCCCAAAACATTGTTTCTTTTTTATCAAGGTTGTTAAATGTTGTAATAAATAATAATCATTACATAATCAAATACACAAAATTAAAACTAGATATTGCTGACATATCGTATTGGATAGGCCATTGACACCAGAAACTTACAAATGCTTTTCATTTGAACGACCCTTTGCAAGGATTTTTTATTTGTAAGTACCTTCTGATACAATTCACTACAAATTTCGTCATAATTGTAATATGTGAACAATTCTTGTTTTATCAAACTAATGGAGCTTCTGTTTCTATCATCTCTCCATTTGATATTCATGACAGAAAAACTCTCTCCGTAAAAGCATTGAGTATTAACTTCACAAGGACTAAGATATTCCTTAATGTTGTTGCCCCTAATAAATCTATAACATGGCCCATCTACCTGACACAGACATAGAAATCATTTTCTCTTTCAAACTTGTACCTGTATCACCAGAAAACAAGCCAGATATCACAATCAATTCTGAAGTGGGACATTTGGAAATTGGTGCGAAATTGAATATATTATCAAATTAACCATAAAACGGAATATTTGGCGTTCCGTTAAAGATCAAAACGGAACGCGGAACAAAACAAGAAAAAACGGAACGCCTGGCAACCCTAGCCCGAGCTCACTTGGTTGGCAAAGATGTGCGTGCTCTTGGCGCTCCAACAAAATACTCATTTCATTTACTAACATACGCAATACAAAGCCCATTCAGTTACAAATTTCTCTCAGTTCACGTTTAGGATTTATTCATCCATTTTTTCTGTCTCGGTGTATAATTTCTTATTCATATTCAGAGCGTGAAAAGTCGGAGGAGTCGAATGAGTTTGGTTGTCGCGTACTTTTAACACTGTGCAGTCGGCTAACACAATATAACCCAAATACTGGGGCATACCAAAGACAACCTGAAAAATTTACATATGATAAAAAAGTATTTCTTACGGATTAACAGAAGAGGGAGAAACTGTAGGATGACATGGTATATTGGCTTTCACGGCCAAGGAATTAAAACTCAGCAATTTTTCTAGGTTTCTAGGCACGGACACCAAGAGCCCGCTGATGAGCCAGCTTGGTGTCCTCTACGAAACCCCCACACAAGGCACAGCATAGACCTAGAAAAATTGCTGAGTTTTCTAGAGCTTCATCCACTGATCTCTATACATGGATCGCTGATGGCAGCTCTCCGCTGCACGACAAAGTACGCCAGGTTGAGTGCGCGGTCCGCCATGTTGGCGTACCCATTCTCGAGCTCTCCTTATGGGGAAGCAATGGTAATCTAGTCAATTTTAAATCGTAATTAATGGTGCTCTGGAGCAAATAAAAATATAGAGATATGGTCACTCATAGCATAAGGGCATTGGGATCACTGACACGTCATTCCGAGGTCAGTAAATCTCCAGAATATCAATAAAAATGAATGTATAATAACGGCTGACAAATATCAACTTAGGTGCTGAGTACACGCAATTAGCGATCAGTAACGAGTGAAAAACAATTTCTGGAAACATTCTTGTAAATTGTATATATATATATGCCACGAAATTTTGCATTTTTCAAATGATGTACCTATAAACGTAGCTCACTATACAGGCCTAGATTCGACATATCGTAATCGGTGCTTGGTAATGGATTCCTGTTTCCATGAAATAACCAACACTTCCCCCAAGTAATCCCAGCACTCTACATCAAATACTACAGCATTTAATCACGCTAGCAGCACAATAAACTTAATAATAACGGGAAGTAGATCAAAGCCAAAAATGCACTTTAAGCCAAACCAATTTCACTCCTCAGCTCCACAAAACTTAACACAACTAAAAACCTACGCAAAATATACTCTCCCCACCGTTTTACAACTATTATTCGAAGAAGAATCCATTCCAGGTTCCATGTTGACGTTTAGAATTGAATATAACAAGTTGCAAAGTTTCCGCCTAATCTACACACATGAGACGCTAACTTAGAATTAAATGTGTGTTGATTAGGCGGAAACTTTGCAACTTGTATATTCAATTACAACTATTAAGCGAACTATTCGCACCCAGAATCGAAAAACCCTGAAATGGGATCAAATTTAAACACACAATAGCCTAGCCCGATCACGTCTGCTTCAGCACCACTGCATTTGTATACTTAACTTCACAATAACTTCAAAATTACGGCTAAGTGACCTATCTGCCTGAGAAGTAAAGGTATTACCGGGTTGCCTGGGATGATGGGTCACCAAACCGGTACTTAAAACTTACGATTTTACGCTTTAAATAACCAAATTCAGCCCATTTTACAACTACAAGAAACACAAAATATTTACTGCCAGTATAATTACATGTATACCAGTAACCAATCACAGAGCCATGCACTCGCTGCCATCGTCTATTCGGCTTACTGCTGCCTTAGCTACCAGCCATCCCAAATTCGCAAATCATCATCATCAATTCTCCCCTCCAGGAGGCCAGGTGTCTGTCCTCCATTCTATGCTACTGTTAGCCAAGCTTCATCCACCTATCTCGAAGTCTACCTCTTGGTCTCTTGCCAATTATTTCCCTTCAGGTGTTCTACAAGAGGGTACCCTCATCAGATGACCGAACCATTTCAATCTCGGTTGGTTGGTTCCTCAGTTTAGTGGCTGCGACAACGCAGTCATGTAGGCCCGTGTACTTTGGGTGTGTGTAGAATCTGTGTTAATTGTGATGGCTGTATTAGTGCGTGTTATCTGTAATTCAAGTAAGGACTGCAGACGATCAATTTTTCCAAGTATTTCCTACTTTTGCTACCAAATGCCACCGTCAACAACCAACTAGTTCGGAACTTAGTTACCAGGAACGTAGGAAGCTAAGAATGTTAGTCAAATGTTTAACCTATATATAATTTAGCTTCACACAGGTGTAATTAGTGGAAGGTTCTTCAACATGCCATAAATCTAAGACATGGGACCGCCGGCTTTACTTAGCCTCCGAAGGAAGGCATACTGAGGGATTTTTAACATTCTTAAAAAATCTGACGACTTCGGCCGGGTTTGAACCCGCGATCTTGGGCATAGAAGCTCAGCATTGCTACCAACTATGCCAGTGACGCCGCTCATTTCAATCTCGACTCATCAAGAATGTCAAGCACACTTCTTTTCAGCCCTAGCTTTATGAAAGAAGTATTACTTTTCCAATTTTCCGCCTAATCAATACTTGACTTCCAAAAGATAACTTTAGGGGTAAATGTTTCGAAACCTACTGTGGTTTCTTCCTCAGCACACATCATACATATAATAGCTCGCCACGGTGGGTGAGTGGTTATAGTGTCGGACTACTAACCCCAAGATTGCAGGTTCGCTCCTGGCCGTGGTAAGTGATTTTTGAAAGGCGACAAAAATCACGACACTTATGTCATACGTTGTTGGCATGTTAAAGAACCCATTTGAATTCAGTAGGCCGTGTTCAATGGCAAAATTAATCTCGGGATTTTCCGCCAACACCAAGTTCCTCCATTCTCTACTTGAAAGCGCTGTAGTGTCAAGGAGCTTAGATATCTAACCTCCTTGACTTTCATAGCGTTCAAAGGAACGACGAAATTCAACATGCAAGCTACCCTCTGGGTGTCAATTAACAAAGCTTGCACCAGGCACCTGAGGCCATACGATATTATTATTATAAATCTTTTTCCTGGCGTTGTTCCCAATTATTTTTTGGGGTCCGCCACTCGGCACCTCGCTCTCCATTAGTTGCGGTTTGCTGCATCTGTAGGACGAAGACCTACGATGCGCATATCGTCGTGTAGGGTATCCATCCAACGCCTTTTTGGTCGTCCTGGAGGTCTTTGTCCATCAGGCTCAAGAACAAGTGACTTGCTTACAATGGACTCTGTATTTGCTCGGGCTACATGCCCGTACCAACGCAACCGAGTCTCCCTCATTTGGGCTGGAATAAGGGCAATTCCAAGAGTATTGCGGACGTCTTCGTTCTTAATATGACCCAGCTGTGTAATTCCCAAGGACCATCTTAGCATCCGCATCTCCATTGAGTGCAAAGCTTGTTCATGTTTCTTTGTATTAGGTCAGCATTCAGCTCCATACAAAGCAACAGGGCGGACGACTGATTGATAGATCTTAGTTTTGAGGCGCAAAGGGATCTTGCGGTCACAGAGAACGTCTGTGACCTGGCGCCACTTCATCCACGCAGCATTCACTCTTGCACGGGCATCCGAGACTGTGTCACCATCAGGTCTCACAACGGAGCCAAGGTATCGGAGATGTGAAGCCTTTGGTAGTGGGGTGTCATCTACTATGATGGTCCCATCTGTCTGTGAACCACATTCAAGGTACTCAGTCTTAGTGAGGTTGAGCCGTAGTCCAAATTCACAGAGCCTCGCATTCCAGAGGTTGACCAAGTGCTCTAGATCATTACGGGTCTCACTTGCAAGCAAGACATCATCGGCGTACAGCAATGTCCATGGTGGTTGCCTCTGCAAATCGGCAGTCATTGTATCCATGCATAGGATAAACATTATACATATAATATCAAAAATCTTGTTGATGATACAAAAAACACATTTCATAAATTAACACATTAAAAACACTAATTAATGTCAATAAAAATAA
Source organism: Meconema thalassinum (assembly GCA_946902985.2). Taxonomy (NCBI): domain Eukaryota; kingdom Metazoa; phylum Arthropoda; class Insecta; order Orthoptera; family Tettigoniidae; genus Meconema; species Meconema thalassinum. Next base: position 345,045,125 of record OX336395.1, read on the forward strand.
CATGCAATGTTCCAAGCAGCCGTCCTGTATTTTAACTTGTGTCATTAGACACTCTTAAAACTTGTTGCTCATGTTAGAAACTTATTATTGAAATATTTTCAATGTCTTTAAAAACATTATAGCTGCATTATATAGCGAATCTTGTATTGATTTGATGGACTATAATGAACAATTCGAAAATGTGGTGGCTGGCAACGTTTGACGGCACGTGGCAGTCAAATGTAAAGCTTCAAAAGGTGACAGTTTGTTGACAGTCAGTGGCAAAAGCTTTCCCTTCTGCATGTGGTTCCTGAAATGAGTGAGTTAAGTATTTAATAGTTTCAAATACCGTATTAAAAAAGTGCAAGTGAAAAACATAATCTCGACTTCGGACAGGTTGAATAAACTTACGAAAACAGTAAATTGGGAACTGCTCGCCAGTTTCATTAAAGGCTATTGGAGTGTTCCAGGTTCCGATGTTGAATGAACACATCTGTTGCGAGACCAATTGGAGGTGAACGTACGTCTACATGCAACCTGACTGTCACCACTGGACTGCGTGCGTGTTGAGTCTAGCAGCCTGCGCGGTGGCGGGGACGTGGTAAAAGAGTGGGAGTGGGTGTAGAGTAGGGGAGTATAATTTGATTATTAAGGTGGCGGTTTGAGTTTTTTATCATTTAAGTGATCCGCTATTGTGTCAAATAATACATTTGTTTCAAAATTGATTTCATTTAAATTATTGTAATCATTTGACCTCTGAAAAGTGTTAATATGGATATCCTCCAAGATGTTCAGGAAGTTGCCCTTAGATACATAGTGTAATATGTTGACGTCATTGTCTATGTTTGTGAACTTATGTCCCGACTCTTCCATATGTGCCGCCATGGCTGATACATGCTCAACATAACGAGTACGGAAGCTTCTACCCGTTTGTCCCGCAAAGACTGCATTTGAGTTCGTAGACACCCGATTTTGAGTGTTTATCCGTACTATTGATTTTATTGGAAATCAAATATTTTCTTGAAATTAGTTTTAAAGGCGATGTCTAATTTGTGTTTCTTTAAGATGTTGGTCACTGTGTATACACTTCGATCTGTGTAGGTAAAAGTGACAAAAGCTTTTCTTTGTAGCGCTGTCTCTAATTAACTTTGTTGTAGGTCTATTTTTTATTTATAAATTAATCTGTTGACAAAGTTGTGGCTGTATCCATTGATTCTAGCTATTTGATATATTATATCGATTTCTTGTTTCAAATCGTGGTCAGATGAAGGGATTCTTAACGCTCGGTTAATAAGACTTATAAATGTTGCATTTTTGTGACCGCCCAGATGGTTGGAGTCCTGCCGTATGATCGTACCTGTCAGTGAGGGTTTTCTATAGACTGTGTACTGTAGAGTGAAAGAGAAGGAGACACCGTGGTGGAATGAGGAAGTGAGGAAAGCAGTGAAAGAAAAGAAGTCTGCGTGGAAAGAATGGAACCGAGATGAAACAGAAGAAAGCAAAAGGAAGTATCACGACAGCAAACGGAGGTGTAAGAAAGTGGTAGGAGAAGAAAAGAAGAAAAGTTGGGAAGAATTTACACGAAGAATGGAAACAGATGTAAATGGCAGTAAAAGGATGCTGTATGGGCTTCTAAGAAGTAAGAGGAAAGAAAGAGTTACTACAAAGCTGGTGAAAAAGGAAGATGGAGAGTTGTTAACACACCCAGAAGAGATAAAGGGACGATGGAAGGAGTATTTCGATAAGCTATTGAATGTGAGCAATTGTACTGGTGAGATCGAAGTGACACAGCCCGACGACTCTATAATAGAAGATGATATAACAATGCTGGAGGTGGAATTAGCAGTACAGAAAATGAAGATGGGAAAAGCGACAGGGGTGGATGAAATCAGTGTAGAAATGATAAAGGCTGCTGGACCTGTTGGTATGCAATGGCTGTATCGACTGCTAAAGTGTGTGTGGAAATGGAAATGTGTACCAGAAGACTGGGAGAAAGGGCTAATAATACCAGTGTTTAAGAAAGGGGACAAGAAAGTGTGTGATAACTATAGAGGGATCACCCTCATATCACAGATAGTAAAAATACTGGAAAGGATATTAGAAAGAAGAATGAGAAGAAAGGTGGAAGGAGAGTTGCAAGAGGAACAGTATGGCTTCAGGAGTGGAAGATCCACAGTGGACCCAATCTTTAGCTTGAAGCAGGTGATGGAAAATAACTGGGAATATGGAGAGGATTTGATCATGACTTTCATAGATCTGGAAAAGGCATATGATAGTGTCCCCAGAGAGAAGGTATGGGAAACCATGGTTAAGAAGAGACTGGGAAGAGAAATGTTGGAAATGGTGCAAGCAATGTACAAGAACTGTATTAGCAGGGTACTGACCCCAGTTGGAAAGACAGATTGGTTTAGGAACAAGACTGGACTAAGACAGGGGAGTGTGCTGTCACCTCTTTTATTCATAATGGTAATGGATGAAATTGTAAAGGAAACAAAGGAAGCATATGGACATAAAGAAATGAAGTTACTGTTATTTGCAGATGATATTGTGGTCTGGGGAAGGAACACCGAAGAAGTGCAAAAACAACTAGATGCACTGAATGAAAATATTCAGAAGTATGGCCTGAAAATCAGTATAGAGAAAAGCAAGACCATGGTGATGACAAGAGGGGAAAGACAAGGAAAGGGCACTGTGAAAATTGGAAGTCAGAGTTTGGAAATTGTGGACACTTTCAAATACCTAGGAAGTGAATTGATGCAAACTGGTAGGTTGGACATGGAGATTGGCAGGAGGGTACAGCAGAGCAATGCATTCTATCAAAGTGTAAGAAAACTTGTTTGGGATAAGGAAGTACCAAGGAAAAGCAAGGAGGTAATGTATAAAATGTACTATGTACCCATATTAACTTATGCAGCTGAGACTTGGACCCTGACAAGCAGGCAAGAGAGTAGAATCCAAGCCAGTGAAATGAAATTCCTAAGAAGTATGATAGGTAAGACAAGGAAAGACAGAGTGAGGAATGAAGATGTTAGGAAGGAAGTTGGGATGGGAAAACTAAATGAGAGAATTGAGAAGAATAAACTAAGGTGGTTTGGACATGTAAAGAGGATGGAGGAAAATAGAATACCAAGACAGATGCTGGAGGCCAAGTGCAAGGGTAAGAGAGCAAGGGGAAGACCAAGAACAAGGTGGATCGATTCAGTGAAGAACAGCGTGAGAAAAAGAAGTCTGGACTGGGACAAGATCGTGGAAGAAGAATTGTGGAAGGAAAGAGGAAAGTGGAGAAGTGCCATAAATACCCCGACCCGGCAGGAGCTGGATAAGGGGAAATGATGATGATGATGTGTACTGTAGACAGTTATCTTTTATAATCACAGTTAAATCTAGATAATTAATTTTGTTGTTAATTTCCGATTTAAGGTAAATTTGATACTACTGTCTCATCATCATCATCATCATCATCTTGCACAGTTTCCAGTCACTGGCCGGGTCTGTTTGGAACACAAGCCTCTCCAATGTCTTCTATCTTCCCACCATCTGTCAGCCTCCACCCTTGTCCAGTCTTCTTCTCTCTTCTTCACACTTTCTTCCACCCCCTTCAGCCACCTCTCTCTCGGTCTCTTTCCTTCCCACTTCGTCTCGTGCATTCTCCTGGGTATTTTATTAACAAATTCAAAAAAGAAATTTGATACAATGATCCGGCTAGCTCAAAACAGTTGCCAGCGTTTCGCCCCAGTGTACCAATGGGCCTCCTGGGTATCCTCTTCTCCTCCATTCGTTTTGCTTGTCCATACCATCTAAGTCTACATTTCTCTATACCATCCTGTAATGGTTCCTCCTTCATTAATTCTCTGGTCCTCTCATTTCTTATTCTGTCCATCTTTGTAGCTCCAATACTGCTTCTCACTGGCCTGTATTTTGCTCTTCTCCCTTCCCTTCATAACCCAGGTCTCCGAGGCATACGTCAGGATAGGGACATAGTACGTCTGAGGGACATCATGCTTCTCCCACTCCTCCGGAATGCTTCTGCCTGTCTCCCCCGCTCATTTATTTCTCTCGTTTCTTCCATTATCCTGTATCAGGCTTCCCAGATACTTGAAACTCTCCACTTTCTTCAGCTGTTCCCCACCAATTGTTATTCCCGTTGTGGTTCTTTCCTTCTTCCTTGTTGTGATCACCATCTCACTCTTATTTATGCTAAATTTCATCCCATATCCTTGTATTATTCCTTCCCACACGTCCAACTGTTTCTGTGCCTCCTCCTCCTTGTTTCCCCAAATCATCAAATCATCTGCAAACACCATTGCTTTCATCTTTCCTTCCCCAATTACTTGAGCCACTCGGGTCATTATGTCATCCATCACCACAATGAAAAGTAACGGTGACAGTGCACTTCCTTGTTTCAGGCCGTTTCTCTGTTCCAACCAGTCTGATCTCTCTCCTCCCATTTTCACACAGCTCACGCTTCCCTTGTACATCTCCTTTATCCTCCTTATAGTCCATTTTTCTACTCCTCTATCCTCCAGGGCCTTTATTCAAATCGTCCAATATCTGTTCTATTACTTGAATTTGGTTGTTGATAATAATGAAAATGTCGTCCACATACCTGCCCCAGAACTCGATCCCTTTGATTTGTTGATGATTTTCTCATGCTCCATGTGATCTAAGTAGATAGTATTAGCTAAAATGCCCAACAGAGGGAGCCCATCGCGAGACCTTCAGATTGTTTATAAATTTTCTTGTTAAAGGTGAAAATATTGTTGTCAGTGACAAAAGCTAAAATCGAAATAAATTCCTTGATTTCTACTTTAGATAGGTCGCTATCGTTGTTTAATCTATTTGGAATGATCTCGATTGTTTTTTTGACCGCTTTATTGGTGTGCATATCTTTAATGTCGACTGAGTGCATGGTATTATTTTCATTTAGTTTCAAGTCTCTAGTTTTTCACAGAAATGCATAGTGTTACTGAAAGACAGGTTGGCCTTGAATTTGTAATGCTTGTTTAGAAATTGTTGAGCGAATTTCGCAAGCTTGTAAGTTGGACTGATCGGTCTAATTGGGGTGCCTGGTTTGTGTATTTTTGGAAGCAATCTTCAAGTGGGGATGCCGGGATTCATGCTTATGAGCCTGTCAGCTTGTTTCTCTTCTATAATGAAGATGGTGTTCTTTAATAATTGTTTTAATCGTTTTTGAATGATGTTCGTTGGGTCCTTTTTGATTTCTATAAAGTTACCAGAATTTAGAAAATTGATTGTTTTGTTGACGTAGTCGTCTTTGTTCATTAAAACTGTGGTGTTGGCTTTATCAGCTTTTGTTACTATTATATTGCCGGGTGAGTTAGCCGTGGTCGTTACGGCAGGACTGCAGGCAGTCGCTCACATCCGGGAGGCGAGGAGGTTCGAATCCCCCCGCCGGCAACCTTGAAGATGGTCTTCTGTGATTTCCCATCTTCCTTCCAGGCAAATGCCGGGGTTGGTCCCTAACTATAGGCCACAGCCGCTACCTTCCAACTCCTCGTCCTTCCATTCCAACTTTCCTCCCCAACGGTGCTTGTAGCTCACCCATTGGGTGTCCGTCTCGAAGCAGCTACAAAACTGGTGAGCCGAACATGTCCTCGGACACTCCCGGCGCTAAAAAAGCCATACGCTAAAAAAATAAAACTATTATATTGTTGTTAATTTTGGTGGTGAGACTTTTGAACCTCTTATTATTAATCCGATTAACTTTGATCTTATTCTTACTTGAGTTGATTATTTTCTTAATTTTCTTGTTAGTTTTGAATCTGGCGGTATTTTGTTCTTCCATTGGTAATTTCCTAATGGCTGCTTCGATTTCGGCTACTAAGTTGATTAGAACGTTTTTATTATGATTTTGTTCCTAGTTGTGTTTCGGGCCTTTCCGGAGGATTTCTAGGTCGTTCTGGTCGAACGTGACACTGGTCAGGTTTTTTACTGGGCTTTGAAAGATGTCGGTGTGTTCTGATTGATGGCAGTTTTTTGTGTATTCTTTAAATTTCAAAATTTGTTGTTTAAAGTGTTGATTTTTTTGATGACGCAAGAGTGTGTCATTCGACATGCAGTGATTTGGTAGTTGTCCCATTCTTTTTTATCGATTGAATTGGCTGCCTCTAGATGAACACGGTACAAGGCATTACTGATGTTATTTTTCTTCATATATAGGGTAGAAATTTTATTTCACGTTTGAGAATTTTGTCGTTGACTAGAAATTGTGTGTGTCTTTCTTACGGATTAGAGCGTCCTTTCCTTTGATAACCCTTAAGATGTTGCGGCACTACTCTGTGCCTTTTGCAATTCTTAAGAAAGTTGATATCTTTTATGATGTTAGCTAATTTGATTTTCAGATCTTTATATTAAGCCGGCCCCGTGGTGTTGGGGTAGCGTGCCTGCCTCTCACCCAGAGGCCCCGGGTTCGATCCCCGGCTTCGCCAGGGATTTTAAAACTGACGTGAGGGTTGGAACGGGGTGCACTCTGCCTTGTGAGGACAATTGAGTAGCTGTCTGACAGTGAGACAGCGCCCCGATCACGAAAACCAAGATTAATGGCCGAGGGAACCAGACGCGCTGATCACGCATCACCCCAATATCTGCAGGCCGAATGGCTGGGCAGCTGTCGCTTGGTCGGCCTTAGCCCGCCATGGGCTCTAGTGCCAGGGGTTGACTTTTTTTTCTTTTTTGTTGATCTTATATTTGAACTTTAACCTATTAGCCTTATGCTTATTAGGAATAGCACTCATTTCAGGTTCTGTATTGACCGTGTATATGAAAGAAGTATTACTTTTCCAATTTTCTGCCTAATCAATACTTTACTTCCAATCGATAATTTTAGGGGTACATGTTTCGAAACCTAATGTGGTTTCTTCCTCAGCCCACATCATACATATAATACCAAAATTCTTGTTGATGATACAAAAAACACATTTCATAAATTAACACATTAAAAACAGTAATTAACGTCAATAAAATTCAATAAAAATAAGATGCAATGTTCCAAGCAGCTCGTGTCACTTATTTTATCCTGTATTTTAACTTGTGTCATTAGTAGAGACCGGATTTTAAAGGGAATACCTTTTTTAAAATTTAATTGGGAACTAGAAATAATCGATACTATGGGTTAAAACTGTATTTGAAACTCAATATTGCCGTGATTTAACTTCCCTTTTTCCCCCCTTTTTCCCTTTTTTTAGCCCTTGTTCCGTTTCTCCTACATCTGCACTTATTTTCCCTTTTTTAAGAACATACGGCAATACCTCAAGAATTTATTTCACTTTGAGGGAAAAACCTGCATAAAATACCGATGTAGCGTAAGGGAAGAAAGAATTAACACGGGTTCTATACCGAACTCACCCCAGAGTTCAACTCGCCCACTGCACCGCCTCACCCCACCCGCAGGTGTTGTTAGACTCGTCGCATCCCCTCCAGAATGTGTGAAGCAGTTACAGCCTATTCTCTTTGGTTACAGTAGCTTGCTCGCCTCAGTAGCAGGAACAGTCATAGAGAATAGGACGCACCGCTAAGTAGCAGCAGTAGCTTGTAATAGTGATGGGGAAGTCGTGATGCGAAGAGCGGTAAGCAGTTTCGAGGACGATTTAATCGAAACGGATGGTACCGTTATTCGATGTTCTCTATGCGATATTGATATTAAAGTAGATGGAAAACATATAAAGGACAGAATAATTCAGCATCTCAAGTATGCCAAACATGAGAAAAACAAAGCTATTCGTGCGAAAGTTTCCAAGCAGTCATTTTTACAGGAATCTTTTCAGAAGGCCGAACAAAACAGCAGGGAAGGAAACGTATTTTTTTTCCAGTGACCTCACAGTTACCTTTGTTCAGTGTGGAATTCCTTTAAATAACCCAGCAATGAAAGAAGAAGCTGAAGCTGTAGTTTAACGTGACCGTTAATCTTGCGATCATGAGCCACGGGACCTCCTTTTAATGTGGAATCCGAACCACAGGACATGGCATTTAATTTCGAAAATCTCACATGCATTGACCGGGGATTGAACCCGGTCCACCTTGGTGAGAGGCATACAGCTTGACCGCTGCGCCACCACGCCCTTCCCAGCAATGAAGAGTTTCTTGTAAAATACACACAATGCTCTGTCCCTGATGAAAGTACACTTAGAGTTACCTACAACCAATTCATGAAGCTAATGTACAAAAAGTTAAGGAGGTTGTTGGAGACCATCCAGTTTGCTTCATTTTGGATGAAGCAACGGATTCACTTTCAAGAGCTGTTCTAAACATTCTTGTGATGCCATTGACAGGAGACCCATCAAAACCAATGTTGGCTGCCATGTATGAATTGGAAAAAGTGAACTCTACATCTATAATGCGGAGTTTCAATGACTGTTGTTTTAAACTCTGGCCATCAGGGATACAGTACAACAAAGTGTGGCAAGTTGTTACGGACCAAGCATCGCACATGGTCTCAGCATTTGCACAGTTGAAGCCTATGTATTCTAATCTCCACCATACAACTTGTATTGCCCATGTTTTGCATAGGGTATGTGAAGCAATAAGTGTTGAATATATTGTTGTAAATGCCTTCATATCCGAACTTAAGAAGACATTGATTAAAGCTCCAAGTAGAATACAGCTTTACAAGGAAGTTACAGGCCTACCACTACCTAAGTTTCCCATCATAACTAGATGGGGGACATGGATTTCATGTGCGGTTTTCCTTTGTGAACATTTCAGTAAGATAAAGGAATTTATACGGTCTTCGGACGATGTTGAATCTGCAGCTGTGGGTCGAGCGAAGGACCTGCTGAGTGACCCGAATTTGGAGACAGAGCTGTACGCAGTGCATACGTTCAAGTTTCTTCCTGCCGCCATCTCGCAACTGGAAGAACAGTGCTTATCCAACGGGGTGAAGTGGAGTGTGGTTGAAAGAACTGACAATATGCTTGAGGGATTCGCAAAAGAAAAACTTAAGGCAAGCTTATCAAAGAATCCAGACATTGAAAAAGTAGTGAAGTGCACTGATTTAGAGTTTAGAGTAAAAACCAAGTATTCCCCACTGGTTTCCGTTGATGTTGAGCGCTCATTTTCTTTGTATAAAGATATTTTAAATTCAAAGAGATAAAATTTGACCTTCAAACATATTGAAATGTTAAATGTCATCAGGTTCATTCGTTCTTAATGCAATAAACACTGTAACACAAGGAAACTACATAAAAGAGAATAGGCCTATATCCTTAACATCCTCAAATGTTGGGCATGTAATTTATACCATTCTTTAATGAAGTAAAGTTAAATTAGAAGTGATTAACTGATTATGCATACCTTTTTATTTCCTTTAATCTCTTGACCAGTTCCCTTTTCTTAAATAATCCCTTTTTAATGAATATTTTTCCCTTTAAAATCCGGTCTCTAGTCATTCGACACTCTTAAAACTTGTTGCTCATGATAGAAACTTATTATTGAAATATTTTCAATGTCTTTAAAAACATTAAAGCTGCATTATATAGCAAATCTTGTATTGATTTGATGGACTATAATGAACAATTCAAACCTTGTGGTGGCTCGCAACAGATGTGTTCATTCAACATCTGTAAGTTATTTTCCGAAACTTCTAAAGCTATAAGTCTAGGCCTTCAAAATGAGATCATGCGTCAACAATGTATTAATTGCCGTTATTCTTCTTCAGAAAGCTGGAACACTCCAATAGCCTTTAATGAAACTGGCGAGCAGTTCCCAATTTACTGTTTTCGTAAGTTTATTAAACTTGTCCGAAGTCGAGATTACTGTATATTTTTCACTTGCACTTTTTTAATACGGTATTTGAAACTATTAAATACTTAACTCGACTCCGTGGCTTAGGCGGCAGCACGCCGGCCTCTCACCGCTGGGTCCGTGGTTCAAATCCCGGTCACTCCATGTGAGATCTGTGCTGGACAAAACTGAGGCAGACAGGTTTTTCTCAGAGTACTCCGGTTTTCCCTGTCAAAATTTCATTCCAGCAACACTCTCCACTATCATTTCATTTCATCTGTCATTCATTTAATCATTGCCCCAGAGGAGTGCGTCAGGCCTCGGCAGCCGGCACAGGTCATATCCTCGCCGCTAGATGGGGGCTCATTCATTCCATTCCTGACCCGGTCGGAGACTGGAAGCAGGCTGTGGATTTTCATTTTCAAATACTTAACTCACTCATTTCAGGAACCACATGCAGAATGAGAGAGAAGGGAAAGCTTTTGCAATTTTTGCCACTGACTGTCACCTTTTGAAGCTTTACATTTGACTGCCACGTGCCATCAAACGTTGCCAGCCACCACATTCTTTGAATTGTTCATTATAGTCCATCAAATCAATACAAGATTCGCTTTATAATGCAGCTATAATGTTTTTAAAGACATTGAAAATATTTCAATAATAAGTTTCTATCATGAGCAACAAGTTTTAGGAGTGTCTAATGACACAAGTTAAAATACAGGACGGCTGCTTGGAACATTGCTAGTTATTTTTATTGATGTTAATTAGTGTTTTTAATGTGATTTTTGTATCATCAACAAGAATTTCGGTATTATATGTATGATGTGTGGGCTGAGGAAGAAACCACATTAGGTTTCGAAACATGTACCCCTAAAATTATCTTTTGGAAGTAAAGTATTGATTAGGCAGACAATTGGAAAAGTAATACTTCTTTCATATATACGGTCAATACGGAACCTGACATGAGTGCCCTAGCTTTAGGCTCACTGATTCATTTCTAATTTTGTCTCGTCTGATCTTCTGAATATTTGATCTTAGAAATTTCATCTCAGTTGCTTGTTGTCCCGGAGAGTCATTGTAGCAGCTTCTAGACCACAGGTCAATATGGGAAGTAACTAGGATTTGTTCAGTGATAGTTTAGCTTCCTGAGGAAAGATTTTGTCTCACAAAAGCTGTGAAACAGAGTTGTAAAAGTTCACAGCTGCTTGAACCCTACTGCTGGTTCCTTGGGTCAACCTGTTACGTGTACACATAACACTGCCAAGGTATTTAAACTGTTCAACTATTTCGATGTTATGTTGTCCCAATTTCAGCTCGATAGGTTTGCTTTCCCTGCTCATCACCAAACATACGGTTTTCGTTTGGCTGATCTGTAATCCAAACTTGTCAAAACCTTCCTTCCACCAATTGAGTCGTTGTTGGATGTCATCTTCTTTTTCTCCCCAGATCATGACATCATTTGTAGATTACAGAAAAGCATTTGACAGGGTAAACAGAGTAAAATCTTCTATCTATCTACTATATGAAGCTCAAATACCACTCACTCACTGATTCATTCGTCACGAAATCTCAGAAACCACCCAACGGATTGCAATGAAATTTGGTATGCCGCTTCCTCAAGGGCCGCAAACGTGCACTAACAAAGGATTTTTGGATATTCAGGTTCTAAAGGGGTGTTAAGGGGGTAGACCTGCATTTCATTGAATAGCAATATCCCTCGATTGGTTTCATTGGGGGATGTGATACTTGGCATATAAACTCATCATTAAAAACAAGATGTTCAGTAAAGAACATATAGCCTACTTTCTCCTAAATGCATGGGTATTGTTATAACTCTTTGTCCTTTTCAAGGAGTATTATTGAATGTTGGTTGTAGTAGCTTGTTGAAATACAACGTGCTATAGGGATATTAAACATGAATATGAGGTGCCCTTTGCTAGTGCTACCTCTGTAAAAAATTTCATTCAATTCGGTTTCACCGTGTTTGCATTGATATGGGGAATGGATTTGCACACATACATGGCCGCTATTTGCAAACTATTGGGCTGATGACCTTGTAGTCAGTCATAAGATGCTTTCCACAAAAAGGCATGTTGTTGCAAAATCTGGTAGAGATCAAATTATTAGGATGGTCGCAATTTGATTTAAGCTTTTAACATTTGGGTGGCCGTCATTACGTTTCCGTCAAGATGGCGGCGATATAAAACATGACGCTGAGGCGCCCTTTGCTAGTGCTACCTCTGTACCAAATTTCGTTCCATTCAGTTTCACCGTGTTTGAATTAATAGGGGGAATCGATTTACACACGAAGATGGCCGCCATCCGCAAACTATTAAGCGAATGACCTATTAATTTGGTCAAAGGATGCTTCCTCCATAAAGGTATGTTGTTGCAAAATTTGGTAGAGATCGGATGATTAGGTTAGTCGTAATTTGATTTAAGCTTTGAACATTTGTGTGGCCGCCATTACGTTTCCGTCAAGATGGCGGCGATATAAAACATGACACTGAGGTGCCCTTTGCTAGTACTACCTCTGTACCAAATTTCGTTCCATACGGTTTCACCGTGTTCGAATTAATAGGGGGAATCGATTTTCACACAAAGATGGCCGCCATCCGCAAACTATTAGGCTGATGACATATTAGTTTGGTCAAAGGATGCTCCCTCCATAAAGGTAAGTTGTTGCAAAATTTGGTAGAGATCGGATGATTAGGTTAGTCGTAATTTGATTTAAGCTTTGAACATTTGTATGGCCGCCATTACGTTTCTGTCAAGATGGCGGCGATATATGACACGACACTGAGGTGCCCTTTGCTAGTGCTACCTCTGTACCAAATTTCGTTCCATTCGGTTTAACCGTGTTTGAATTAATAGGGGGAATCGATTTTGACACAAAGATGGCCGCCATCCGCAAACTATTAGGCTGATGACCTATTAATTTGGTCAGAGCATGCTTCCTCCATAAAGGTATGTTGTTGCAAAATTTGGTAGAGATCGGATGGTTAGGTTAGTCGTAATTTGATTTAAGCTTTGAACATTTGTGTGGCCGCCATTACGTTTCCGTCAAGATGGCGGCGATATAAAACATGGCACTGAGGTGTCCTTTGCAAGTGCTACCTTTGTACCAAATTTCGTTCAATTCGCGTTCACCGTGTTCGAATTGATAGGGGGGGACAGACATTCAGAGTACACACATACACACACACAGACAGACACACTTTTTTCGCCCTGTGTTGATCTCATAAGTCTACTTTCATTTTTTGCAAAAATCGAAAGTAGGCTAATAAGAAGACACGTGTCTGAGGATTTTTCGATGTGGTGTATATTATGAGGTGAAAGGGGTGAAAAGTGGGGGTTGAAGGATTCCTAATGGAGCGTGTATCTCTTAAACGACATAAGCGAGGAGTTTGAAACTCAGCGGAAACAAGTAGTTCCATGAAGAACTATACAGCCTATTTTCATATATCCTACTTATGTTAACTGCCACTATCAACATACAAAATTTCAGTTTGATTGCTATAATAGATATTGAGAACCGACTAAATATTTCGGATGGTCGCCATGTTGGATTTTATATATGTAGGCCTAGGTCCTAGAGTTATGTACTGTTACATGAAGATTATTGTGTGCGTGTAGCATTCAAATTTCAATCGCATGATTAGGATACAAGAAGTAACAAGGAGATTTTAAAATTTTGCACAGCTGCCATCTTGTGGTTATGGAAACAATTGAAATAAATTAGATGCCAGTGGATTAACATTAGTATAAGGATTTATTGTACCAAGTTTCACTGCACTCGGATGGTTACATTGCGAGAAACGTCCATGTGAATATTTATACTTCGCGTCGCCGCCATGTTGGATTTGTGATCACCAGGTTATTCAAAGTCATATAGGTGAACTTAAGTTCATAGCCCCTATGAACAAAAAAACAATTCAGTTTGATTGCTATAATAGATTCGTAGATATTCAGAGCCGTCTAAATATTTCGCATGGTCGCCATGTTGGATTGTTAAATGTATAGGCCATAGAGTCATGTACCATTAAAAGAAAATAATTGCGTAGGTTCATTATTCGAACTTTCACTTCGATCGCATGATTACGACACAAGAAATAAAAATAAAAAATTAAAATTCGCACAGCCGCCATCTTGAGGTTATGTAAACAATTGAACTAAGTTAGATACCAGTGCATTACAATGTGTATAAACATTTCCTGTACCAGATTTCAGTTCGTTTGGAACATTAAATCGTGAGTAAAGTCTATTTAAAATTTTCAAATTCGCTTGGTCACCATGTTCGTTTTGCAGTTAACCGGTTTTTGAAAGTCTTATAGATGAACTTCCAGTGGTGCCCTTTATCTCCATACAAAATTTCAGGGTGATACCGCTAATAGTTTCAGAAATATAGAATGCCAGTGAAATATTTCGCACATCCGCCATCTTGTGGTTATGTAAACAATTGAACGAAGTTAGATGTCGGTGCATTACAATGTGCAAAAACATATACTGTACCAAGTTTTATTGCGTTTGGTTGGTTAAATCGCGAGAAACGTCTATTTAAAAGTCGCAAATTCGCGTGGCCGCCATGTTGGTTTTGCAGTTACCAGTTTTTCAAAAGTCACATAGGTGAACTTCTAATAGTTCCCTTTATCACCGTAATAAATTCCAGGGTGATATCGGGAATAGTTTCGGAGATATTGAATGCTGGTAAAATATTTCGCACAGCCGCCATGTTGGATTGATGAGACGTAACAAAATTTGAAGGGCACGGTCGGGGTTGCCCGGAATAGTGCTATGAACTTACCGAGTTTCATTGAAATCGCTCCAGTCGTTTAGAATTTATTAGGGACACACACACACACATGCACACACACACACGGACAAAAGGTGATCTCATAAGCCTATTTTTTCAAAATTGAAAATAGGCTAAAAAATCAGCATAAAAAATAAGTAAATAGGTGTTTCACCGTTTTTTCATAAATCCAATTTAAGGGGCCCATGAGGAGGGGGGAAAAAACAGGTTATATGTAAAATTATACATGGCCTATGTTGTAGACAATAACACATTACATCTTTTTTGTCTCTTGCTATTTCATCATACGACGTATAATTAGGGAATTATTAATGATTTTGTACTTTTTGGCCGGAATTTTCTAAGTCCCAGGAATGACATAAAAATTGATTCGAATGAAATTTCAAAAAATAGCTTTTTTAAATCTTTTATTATAATTTTCACGTCTTTTAGGGTCCGAAACCAAAATGATATTTTGATGTTTTTTTCGTCCCATGCATTTTTGGTTTCAGGTGATTGAATTATTTTTCACTAGGACCGATGCTTATCTACTATACTTAATTCTTCATTTCCCGTTTCCAGTGTTCTGGGTCGGGGTGTGAATCAAGGACCTCCATAATTTTCTGTCTCTCCACCACTCTCTTCCTTCTTCTAGTATATCTTCTACTTTTACCCCTCTCTTCTCTATGCTCTCCCTCACTGTATCCATCCACCTCTTCCTAGGCCTTCCCCGTTGCCTCTTTCCTGTTACTTTCTCTGTAAATACTCGCTTTGGGACTCTGTCTTCTCCCATTCGCATCATATGTCCATACCATTTCAGCTTACTGATCTCTATCTTGTCTTGTAGCTTTGGGAATCCCGTTCTTTCCCTAATTTCTGTGTTTCTGATTTTGTCTCTTCGTGTCTTTCCAATTATTCCTCTAAGAAACTTCATCTCGGCTGCCTGGACTCTGCTTTTATCCCGTTTTGTTGTTGTCCATGTGCCTGCTGCATATGTCAATATAGGTGTGTAATATGTCGAGTACATGACTTTCTTACATTTCTCTGGAACATCCCGGTTCCACACCATACCTCTCACACACTGGTAAAACCCATTTGCTTGCTGGATTCTCTTACCAATTTCCTCACTTATCTTTCCATCTTCTGTGATTATACTCCCTAAATACCGTATTTAAAACTTTTCACAACTTCTGTTGTTTTCCCATTTACTTCAATATTCCCCCTACCATCTCTCTTATTTCTCGTCATCACTACTGTCTTACTCTTCTCCACACTCTTCCATCTCCTGGTTCCATGCATCGATTTGTTCCTGTACTTCTGTTTCATCTTCTCCCCATATTACTATGTCATCAGCAAAGAGTAAGGCCTTAGTCTCTTTACTTCCCATTTTCTGTTTCACTCGCTTATGGATTTCATCCATGACAGTGATGAAAAGTATAGGGGACAATACACTCCCTTGTCGGAGTCCTGTTTCTACATTAAACCAGTTTGTTTGCCCAACCCTGGTCTTCACACTACTTATACACTTCCTATACATAGCTTTCATCATTTCCACTTCTGCTCTGTCTACTTTCTTCTTGATCAATGCATCCCAAACCAGTTGTCTTGGTACACTGTCATATGCCTTCTCAATGTCTATAAATGTCATCACTAAATCCTTCCTGAATTCCCACCTTTTCTCCATCATGTTTCTTATGGTAAAAATTAGATCAAAAGTTGATCTGTCTTTTCTAAATCCATGTTGTTCTTCCTCCATTTCCTTTCCCACTTTCATCCTCAGTCTACCCTCAAGTATCCTTTCAAATATCTTTGCTGCATGCGGAATGAGGGCGATTCCTCTGTAGTTGTTACATTCTTTCTTATCTCCTTTCTTGAATACTGGAATTATTAGCCCTTTACCCCAGTCTTCTGGTACTTCCTTGTTCTTCCATATCACTCGAAATAGTCTGTACAACCACTGCATCCCTACTGGTCCTGCTGCTTTTACATCTCCTCAGCTACCTCATCCACTCCTGTTGCTTTACCACACTTCATCTTCTTTATGGCTCTTTCTATTTCTAACATTGTTATATCATCTTGGGTTTCTTCAGTCATTTCTTTACCTTCTTCAACTTCCACTAATTCTTTGAATTTGATGTTCAGTAATTTATCAAAATATTCTTCCCATCGCTGGAGTATGCCTTCTCTTTGTGTCAAAATCTGTCCTGTCTCTGTCTTTACAAATTTTGTATCTTCTCTGCTTTTTACTTTGTTTCTAACCAATCCATATAACATCTTCTTACTTCCTTTAACATCTTCCTGCAGACTTTCTGTAAAATCATTCCAGCACTTCTTTTGACTTCCTGTGGCATTCTTTCTTTGCTTCTTAATACTTTTGCCTTTTCTGTACATTTTTGCCTACTATCCACTTCCTTTCCCTGCCTCTTTTACTCTGTTATTCCACCAAGGTGTCTCCTTTTCCTTCTTTATGCCCGGCACACTACCACATATATCTTCTGCACATTTTACAATTCTTTCTTTGAACTTTGCCCATTCCTCTTCCACACTTCCTACCACTTCCTTAGGGATATGTTCTTTCAGATCTTCTTGGAACTTTTCCAACAGTAGAACCTCGGTAATCCGAGGTAATTGGGACCAAGAGGTGCTCCAATTTGGGAAATCTCAGATTACACAAAGTTACGAAATATTAAAAGACCTTTAATTTAAAATTAGATGCACAAGAACCTTGTGTTTAAATATTCTTACAGCAATCGGCATTATTTCATCAGTTATCGTATAATGTGTTGCAGTTGGGCTTTGTTTCAGAAATACAAAACAATATTCTACAAAAGAAATGCAAATATGTACATATTTACTTAAAAGTACACTGGCTAGTTGGCGATAGCGGGCAGAATCCTTGGGTAAGTTATGCGTCTCACTGTCGGATTACCGGGGTTCTACTCTACTTCCTTTTCCTTTAATTGCCATACTTTCATTTTTCTTTCTCTTGTCTCCTTTAACTTGACTATTTTGCCCAACCTTAATTTAGCTACAACAATTTTATGATCCCCTTCAAAATCCTCTCTGGGCATAGCTGTGACATCTTCTAGTACTCTCTTTCGACTAAAATAAAGTCTATCATGGTTTTCGTTTTCCTTTCTCCCCATCCATACCTAGTTATTTTCTGGCTATTCTTCTTTCTGAACCAGGTATTGCCTACTATTAATCCATTCCTCTCACAGAAGTCTATCAAAAGGTCTCCTTCAGCATTTTTGCTTCCATAGCTGAAAGGACCAATTATTTCTTCCTTTCCATGCCTGTCTGTTCCTATGTGGGCATTCATGTCACCTATAATCACCACTTCTTTCTCTTCGATGTACCTCTCCAGCTCTTCCAAGAACTCCTCTAGACTTTCTTCCACATTGCCTGTCTGAGGTGCATATACCTGAATGAAATCTTTAACCCCACTTTCTAGGCCGAGTCTAATTTTTATTATTCTGTCATTTACCTGGGTAACTTCCTCTACATCTTCCCTTAAAATCATTGCTACACCATTATTGCTGTTGTCCCCTCCACTCCAATATAATTTAAACCCCTTTCTCAGTTTCTTCTGTCCCTTTCCTCTCCACTTCGTTTCACTGAGTCCCATCAGAGCAATATCTTTCTTTTCCATATAATCGATAAGTTCCTCTGTCTTACCATTGAGGGTCAAGACATTTATGGTCGCAATCTTCACGATGTTCTTAATAGTCTCTGGTAGCCCACTTCTCACAGCTCCCCCAGGACCGCCTCCGGGGGACACCCTAGCTGTTTCTGAGGCCTCGACTCACACACTTTCATATTTTAGGCTGTTTGTACGATGGGTTCGCCACACCCAAAGGCATTTTACACCTACTGCCAGGTTTTCAATTAAGGCCGCCCCTAACATGGGGAACAGACTCCCCTGGAGTACAGACGCTGCTGGTGACAGTTTCTCTGCCGTTAGGACACTTGTTCCTCATCCGCCTTCGAAGCCGTTCACTGCGACCTAAACGAACTGAAGAAATTTCCCCAGCCTCCCAAACACAATCGGCTCACCGTCCCAGTTTCCCGCTGGGATTGGTTACCCAACCTTCCACTGGGTTGCTCGGTTTAACAGGGGACCCCACGTGTAGGTTTGTGTTTAGATTTGGAGTGGAGAGGCTAAGTGGACTCTCTTCTTTGAGTCCATGTATTATTGATGCTGGTGATCTGCATCATCGCATCACACTCCCATTTGTCCAGGTCTTCGAGAAGTCTGAAGACCTCCCCAGGTCACTTCCCAGAGCCCGCTTATCTACTATATAAAGCTCAAATACCACTGACTGACTGACTGACTCATTCATTCATCACGAAATCTCAGAAACCACCGAACGGATTGGAATGAAATTTGGTATCCAGCTTCCTCAAGGGCCGCAAACGCCCACTAAGAAAGGATTTTTGGATATTCAGGTTCTAAAGGGGTGTTAAGGGGGTAGACCTGCATTGCCCGATTGGTTTCATTGGCAGATGTGATACTCGGCATATGACACGTGTCTGAGGGTTTTTCGGTGTGGTGTATATTATAAGGTGAAATGGGTGAAAAGTGGGGGTTGAAGGATTCGTAACGGAGCGTGTATCTCTTAAACGACATAGGCGAGGAGTTTGAAACTCAGCGGGAAAAAATCAGCATAAAAAATAAGTAAATAGGTGTTTGACCGATTTTTCATAAATCCAATTTAAGGGGCCCATGGGGAGGGGTGAATTATGGGGGGGGGGGGGGGAACATAATATGTCTGAGTATAAAATTATACATGGCCTATGTTGTAGACAATAACACATTACATCTTTTTTGTCTCTTGCTATTTCATCATATGACGAATACTTAGGGAGTTATTAATGATTTTGTACTTTTTGGCCGGAATTTTCTAAGTCCCAGGAATGACATAAAAATTGATTCGAATGAAATTTCAAAAAATATTTTTTTAAAATACTTTTATTATATTTTTCACGTCTTTTAGGGTCCGAAACCAACATGATATTTTGATGTTTTTTTTCGTCCCATGCATTTTTGGTTTCAGGTGATATAATTATTTTCCACTAGGACCCATGCTTATCTATCTATTTAACTAATGTTATAACGGGATTCCAAATGTTATTGCGGGCGAAGCCGCGGGTAACAGCTAGTTATTACATAAAGATGAAGTACCACAACAACTGATTGAAACAATATCTAAACTGTAATAATCAAGCAACTTGATAGCAGTCACAGTTAACAACACAGTTACACCATGGAAACCAATCAACAGAGGACTTTCCCCCCTGCGTTTTGTCATATACATGAATGCCCTTATAAATGCCCCACGGCAGCATCACAATCAACAGACACGCTTCTGTACTGCTAAGTGAGTGGGTGTGTTGAATTCTCTATGCTTCTCTATTAAAGTTTGAGAGAGAAGTTACCATCAGCACATGATCTTTCTTTCCGGAAACCAATCTGTTCTCCATCGATCCTGTTTGAGTAGTGTTTATACATGTAACAGCTGAGGCTTTCACGGCCGGCGTTCATAATTAAATACAAGTTTTTCAGGCTTGTAGGCCATGGTCCAGACAGGATATCTCTCGACGTTTCACCGGAAACTGCGTCCGGCATTATCAAGGGTTTAAACACAAATAGTGCTAAATGTTCCGGCATAACTCAACAAAATGACAGCATTTCGCCCCGGTGTGCTATTGGGCTCTTCAGTTGGTTAAAGCACACCTCACCAAGACACTGTCAAGTACACACTGGGAAGGCCATTGCAAGACGTATTTGATACATGTGTACCCGCGTCACGAGCAAAGCCAGTGCCCGCTTCTTTCCTTGGTCAGCAGTTACAGTTTATTTTTGATGATGTTTGCAAACATCGTATAGCCTGAGTTAGGAAGGCTCTGTAATTTCACAATTTTTAAGATCGCCTTTCTTATGATCATCATTCCATAAGTCATCGCAACTATGTTATATCTTTCAAACATGTCATCATCATCATCTTGTACAGTTTCCAGCCCCAGGCTGGGTCTGTTTGGAACATAAGCCTCGCCACTTAGTCCTTTCTTCCCACCACCTCTCCGCTGTCACTCTGGTCCAGTCCTCGCCTCTCTTCTTGACACATTCCTCCACTCCTTTCAGCCATCTATCTCTTGGTCTTCCCCTTGGTCGTTTCTTCAGCATCTGCATCTCATGTATCCTCTTGGGAATCCTCTTCTCATCCATTCTCTTTAAGTGTCCATACCACCTCAGTCTTGATGTCACAATCCTACCTTGCAAGGGTTCCTCTTTCACCATTTCCCTGACCTTTTCATTCCTCACCCTGTCTCTTCTTGTTACTCCGATCCTACTTCGCAGGAACTTCATTTCACCTGCCTGTATTCTGCTTATGTCTCTTTTCTTCATTGTCGACGTTTCTGAAGCATAGGTCAGTATCGGGATATAGTAGCTTCTGTATAACACTTCCTTGCTTTTTTGTGGGACATCTTTATTCCACACTAAGCTCCTAAAGCTTCTGCCTGTCTGCCACGTTCCGTAATCTCTTTGTCATTTCTCCTATTTTCCTCCACTATACTTCCCAAGTACTTGAGACTTTCCACCTTCTTCAGCTGTCTACCTCCAAGTGTTGTCCCACTCATTGGTGTGTCCTTTTTCCTGGTTGTTAACAGGATCTCACATTTACTGATGTTGAACTTCCATCCGTACTCTCCCACTGTTTCTTCCCAAGCCTTCAGTTGCTCCTGAATTTCCTCCTCCTTGTTTCCCCAGACCATGAGATCATCTGCAAACACCACTGCTTTCATCTTATCTTCTCCTATCTTTCCTGCTATCCGTGTTATTACCTCGTCCATAACCACAATAGAGAGAAGGGGTGACAGCGCACTACCCTGTTTCAGGCCACTCATTTGTCTGAACCAGTCTGTTCTTTCCCCTCCAACTTTCACACAACTCACACTTCCACTATACATCTCCTTTACTCTGCCTACAGTTTCTTTTTCCACTCCCATGTTTTCCATTGCTTTCCAATCCTTCTCCCTACACACACTATCATAGGCCTTTTCAATGTCCAGGAAGGCCATCAACAGATCCTCTCCAAATTCGTAGTGGTGTTCCTGGAGCTGTCTCACTGAAAATATGAGATCCACTGTTGATCTCCCAGGTCTGAATCCATACTGCTCCTCTCAATTTTCTCTCCACTTTGGCTCGTATTCTACTTTCTAATATCTTTTCATATATCTTGGCACAGTGAGATATGAGTGTGACTCCCCTGTAATTTCTGCACTCCTTTCTGCTTCCTTTCTTAAATATTGGGACAGTTAATCCTTTCTTCCAATCTTCTGGGGTCTTTTTCTCCTTCCATATCACCCTCATCACACGGTACAGCCACTGTTTCCCAACCTCCCCTGCTGCCTTCACCATTTCAACACTCACTTCATCCACACCCGGTGCCCTTCCTCCTTTCATCTTGTCTATAGCCATCTCCAGTTCTCTCCAAGTCAGGTCCTTTTCCATTCCTGTGTTGTCTTCTCCATCTTCCAATGCATTGTCTTCCTCCCTATGACCATTTGGATTCAGCAAATCCTCAAAGTACTCTTACCACACTGTCTTGAGTGTCTCTTTGTTGTGTACCTCATTTCCGTTTTTGTCCATCATTACCACATCCTCTCGCAGACCTCTTCTCTTACTTTTGACCATCCCATAAAGTACTTTCTTATTTCCTCTGCTGTCTTCCTCCATCATCTCTGTCCACTTTACCATCCACTACTTCCTCTCCTCTGCGACAATCTTGTTTGCTTCTTTCTTCTTTATCTTATAATCTTCCCTTGCCAGATCAGTTCTTTCCTGGAACCACACTCTGAAAGCCTTGTTCTTCCTTCCCACAGCTTCTTTTACTCTCTCATTCCACCATGGTGTCTCTTTACACCGCTTTCTGTTGCTTGTTCTTCCACATATTGCCACTGCAGCTTCCACCATTGCGTTCTTGAATTGCTTCCATTCCTCTTCCCCTGTTTTAGGATTGTCTGTTGGCATCCTTTCCCTTATTATCTTCTGGAATTCTTCCTTGACTTCATTTTCCTTGAGTTTCCATACTTTGATTCTCCTTTCCTGGTACTCTGTCCTCTTGCTATCCTTAACAACTCCCAGGTTCATTACAAGTATTCTGTGGTCACTATCTAAGGCCTCTGATGGTATTACCTTTATATCTCTGACACTTCTCTTCATTTCCCAGTCGTACAGCATGTAATCTACCAAAGATTTCTTTGTTAAATCACTGCTGTACCACGTTACCTTGTGGCTTTCTTTCTTCCGGAACCAGGAGTTGCCTACCACTAAACCGTTTCTCTTGCAAAAGTCCAGCAACTTTCTCCCTTCTTCATTCCTGCTACCCCATCCTTCTGCTCCCAATACATTTTCATATCCTTGCCTTTCACTTCCTACATGTGCATTCAAATCTCCCATGACAATGATGCTCTGCCCATTCAACTGCTGTTGTAGCTCCTCCTCAAAGTCTTCCTTCTCTTGAGCTGTACATCCAACTTGAGGGGCATATACCTGGGCTATCTCCAGGCTTCTTCCCTTTACAGTTACTCTGATCTTCATGATCCTGTCACTTATTCCCTTTACCTCTTCCTTCATTCCATCTCTCACAACTACTCCTACTCCGCTGCTCCTTCCTTCACTGTTCCCACTCCAGTACAACCGGTACCCTTTCCTCAGTTCTCTGCGACCTTCTCCTTTCCATCTTGTTTCTGCCAAGCCCAGTACATCCAGTTTTCTTCTCTCCATTACATCTACAATCTCCTCCACCTTTCCTGTCAGTGTCTGTATGTTTAATGTCCCAACTCGTAGTCTATTAGCATATCCGGGTCGTCGTCGTTTGCATCCGTCCTTTCCGAGGCCTGTTCCTGTTTTGAAAGCAAATATGATATCCACTACTGGCTTGCTAGGCCTATCGTAGCTTCACCAGAGCCCCGTCAGGGTTCCCATAGAGCCTTCACAGCTACCGCAGCGGTCCCAGGGCTCACAAAGTCCCCACTGTACTTCACCCCTACTTCATGGCGTTGCCCGTCTCCCACCACGTGGAGGAGGGGTTGGACTTGTGGGTGTCATGTCATCCTGGTAATTCCATGCTTTAATGGTACCTTGTTCACTTAATTTGTTCTTCACCACCCTTTACCTAGTTCAGTAGTTTCATATTTCCTCTACTGTCTTCTTCGAGTGTATCTGCAAACTCATTCCATTTCTTCTTTCACTACATTCTTAGCCACACTTTTTGGCTCTGTATGTTTCTTGAATTCTTAGCATTTCATTCCTGTCCCTGTTTTTGTTTTTCTTTGTCTTCTTCGATTAATTCCTGGCCTTCGTTCCACCATGGAGTCTCCTTTCCTCTCTTGATCGTACTGATCTCGCGCCAGGCGATGGCAATCAGGTTTGAACTGCAGTTGTCTTTCCGCTCATTGCGCATTCCAAAAACATGAAGTTGAACACTGTTTCCATAACTGGACCTGATACTGCCACACTGTCAAAAGTAAACACAAAGTCTTGTAAGAATATTGACACTCTGAAGCCCGATAACAAATTATCATGCAGGAAGTAGCAGCCGATATATTTAGGTTTGGAATAGGCAGGCCGCGCATGTGTACGGCAAGACCCCCTTACCCCGTCGCAGCTTGTTGAACTAGCATCTCCTGGCGCGATGACATTACTTGTTACTTGTTAGCTTCTCTCTCAAACATTTCTCTAAGTTCTTTCCACTCTCCCTCCACGTTAGTTACTTCACCTCTTGGCAAGCTTTGTTGGATTATTCTCTTGTTTGAACTTCTTCTAGTTTCCTTAGATATGTTATTGGCTATCTTGTGACATCTGTCAACTGTATGTTCAATGTCTACCACTATCAGCCTATCCATACTTTCACTTGATATATCTGCCTCCTTCCTTGTTAGTGATAAGATGATGTATAATCAAATGTTCTCGAAAGAGAATCAAAATGAATATTGTCCGTTGAGCCATTATAATCTATACTAATATAATAAAGCTGAAGAGTTTGTGTGTTTAAAGGCGCTAATCTCTGGAACTAGCAGTCGGATTCGCAAAATTCTTTTTGTATATGATAGCCTGCTGCAGGAGGAATAGTTTAGGCTATGTAGCAGTAGGCTACACCTCTCAGGTAACCTTAAAGATTGATTTTTGTTCAGTAAGTCGGAAGAACAAGCGCTCCAGAACGGCTTCAATAATACCGAAGTCTATTGTTGCCATGTAATGCGGGCTTATCACGTCGTCCCTACCAGTGTTCTGGTGCAGAATTGCAAGCTGCTTATAAATTGCAGTCACGGGGAGTAATTAGTGCAAAAAGATTTCTTAGGCCCTTAAAACAGTTATCATCATGACAATAGTATGCCTCTGTATAAGGGCGATGGTTGAGGTTATCAGCTGCAATAAGCGTTGGTGCTTTCAAATGTACTTTCATTTATTCTGATCCTTATCCTTGAGCGCTCCAGTTCTGTAAAACAAATGAAGCTGGGCACTACTGCTAGTTAACATATAAAGTGATAAAAATGTCCTGCATAACTCAACAAATTGCTAGTGTTTGGCCCCTGGGTAGTTTATTGGATAAGGAATAACCCACCCACCAAGGGAAGATGATTAAGAGAAGGAAGTAGATTTTGGATTGGAGAAAAAGGATAGAAAATAGGAGGAGAGTCCCACAAAATTAATAAGTTTAGCTTTAAACACACTTAAAGGTGGTTGCCACCGCAAATCCGTCCTCGGATACCTAAAGTGGGTACGAGCTTGGTCGAAGCTGACGGGAACCGCAGCTAAGACTTTGGCGGTTTGTCAGAGAAAGGCTTTAGTGTATTTCCTCCCAAGCATGCATGAAAGTACTATAGGGAAGGGTGATAGTCTGGCAAGACAAATAGTAAAAGCTTTATTGAGTATGAACGAGGGCATAAACCTAGGAAGAGGTAGGAAAGCCAGGATCTTGCCTAACTGTAGTATCAGAGAAATGATGAATCCAAAAACAAATATTTAATTTATTAAACAATGCAAAGAAGTTTGAGGAAATTAACAAGCATGTAATATAATTTTGACAAACATAGTTCATTTAAACTTTTTTAGGAAATGGGGTCGCAGACCTCCTCACATTAAACGATTGCTCCAGGCAATTGACAATTTATGAGGTTTAAAACCTTACATGTTTCTAAAATCTTTATAAGAAAATAAAAAGACATGTGTAGTAATTAAAGTTTAAACATTTAAATTTAGTACAAAGAGTGTACTTTAAGAAATTCTTGAGAGAATGTTCTAGAGAAAGTGACAACTTCGAAAATAACAATAAGAAAAACATGAAGAATAAGATAGAAGTTCCTACAACTTCTTATATTTATACAGAATTAATGTTGGTTATTATGCAAATAAGGGCAGGTCACTTACTGTGAAACCTGAAGAAAGTTAAAAGGAAGGTTCTAGACTTCCCAAGTTTGAGTAGGAATCACTAGCCAAATGGGACAGTTTCCATTTCGTGAAACCTGAACATGACTCGCTCAAGAGTTTAAAGAATTGTTTTCCCTGATTATAGGAAAGGAACAATGTGAATTTGAATCGTGTGTCACACACGTAATTATACAGAATTTAATTAATGTTAAACTAGCAAAGTTGGAAGGGCACTTCGTGAGTGACACCTTATAGAAAAGTTACAATTTTATTAATATGGGTTGTTAGTAGAAGGTTGAGGAAAATTCATTGAGATATAGGATCAATGTTCATGGCCGTATTTAATGTAAACGGACGATCGCGACGCGGTAGAAACGTGGAGCAAGCACTGGTTATCACTGTAGTCTATAAAGATGGATGCAAAGTTCACTATAGAAACACTAAAGTTTATGAGAAAGAAAATTATTGCAATTATGGAAATAACTGATTGCACTATATAGGTGAGAGTCTATTTCTTGAGAAAGTTATGAGTTACAATTAAATGTGCCATAGAACATTCCAGCGGTTCCAGCGGTGGAAGAAAGTTAGCTATTGAGCTTTTAATTCAGAAATGAGATTCTTCAATTTTAAATAGCATACTCACAAGTGAGTGAAAATTTCAACGGCAGGACTTGTAGATGAAATACCGAATCTAGAAGGTTCCAGAACGACCTTAGTAGAAAAACGGGATTGAGAAAATCCAACGGAGGAACTAGCTTGGTGAATTATAGACAGCGGGTATTAGGTAATATCCCACGTAGTGAGAGGATTTCTCATTTGAATAGCTTAAGAAAAGCTCTTTTTTAGTAAGATTAGCTTATACGAGCAAAAGCTCAACATGGCAAATCCCACGAAGAATGATTTTTGCCCCAAAATAAATAATTTCACACTGTCTATAAAAGTATCGTTAAAAGCACGTGGAAGTTAAAACCATGAAGATGAGGTTAAAACTTTAAGATGGTACTTATCTTGATTTCATGTTGAAGGCGAAGTTCCTTAGATGACAACTACTTTGCCAACATGGCGTAGAAGAGAGTGTGCCTCTTGGTTAGAGGAGACTAGCCCGAGAGGAGCTTTAACTGACCGAGTCAACTGCGGATTGCGAAGTGAGACCTGCTCAACGGAGCACGGAGGGTCCAAGGAAGGGGAAAAGAGTGGGGGGTAGGAGACAAAAGGAGAACATATAAACATTGCCAATGTTACAACAAAAAATGATCTTCTCTTGCTGAGCTGGTCTTCAAAGAGTTGATAACAGATGATACTAGCGCAGCATGGTGAGTAAAGAAGTAGACGTAGTCCTCTTGCTCAAGGAGAAAATAGCTGGCGATGGTAACAGGATCTGGTGGCCAAATGGATAAGTAAGTCCTCTAGCACCAGGAAGAATTGAGGAGCTTCAGAGATTCGCTGCGAGATGACGCTAGGTGGGTCACAGAAGTTATATCTGGAACAGACTCATAAAAGATATAAGCGACCTGAACCCCTAAGAGAAAACAGAAGATCACTGTTGGTGTTTGACAAAGAGGAAGGAAAGAACATGCAAAAGCATTGAAAATTATAATCTCTCGTACCGTGTATTCCAAGAATACACCAGCCCCAGTGTGCCAATTGGGCTCTTCAGTTGGTGAAGGCACGTAGCAGGCACACGCTGAGAAGGCCACGTCATGAGCATGCCAGTGCACCACGGGAGTCAAAAACTCCATTCCAAAATAAGATGATGTATTTGATTAGAGTTCTATATGAGACCTGTCTAATTAATATCCGACCTTGAATTTCTCACGCAACGTAGTGATGCTACCCACAACAGTTCACTGTTTTTCTCAGTCGCTGGCTAATGGCCGCCAAGTGAGGTACTGTTTACAAGTGTTCATCGGATTGAAGTTTCTCGCAAGATCACCGAACGAATTGAGCAAAGATACAGCATCAAATTTTGTGAAAAGCTAGGTGATTCTCAGAGTGAAACAATTCGTAAAATTCAGTGGGTGTTTGGAGACGTTGCTAACACAAATTAAAGACTGGTTCAACCGATTCAAAAATGGCCGCACTTCGGTGGAGAGTGAACAGCGTCCTGGGAGGCCACAAAACGCTCAAAACGCCACCGTTGTTCATAGAGTTAGAAATCTGATAATGGAAGATCGACGTTTGACCCTACGAGATATTGCCGAAGAAGTTGAGATCTGTAAGGATTCGGCACATGCAATTTTGCGTGATGATTTGAACATGCGCAGAATGGCTGCAAAATTGGCAGCCCCAGCACATTCATCACAATTGGTCGAGACTTTGTGACGACACATGCAATTCTAGTGGTACTCCATCCTCCCTACTCTCCAGACATGGCCCCTTGCGACTAATGGTTGTTTCCGAAACTGAAGACAGGGTCCCGTTTTGAGAGCAGAGAAGAGATAATGAGGAATGTGACGGCGGAGTTGAACGTCATACCAAAAGATATGTTTTCAAACATAGAAGGAGCCGTGGGCTAAGTGTGTGCACTTTGAGCGGGATTCGGGTGCCAATCCCATCAGGTAAATAACAAATTTATCATGGCCAATGGCCTGATGTTAATTTGACAGGCCTCGTATGAGGGTAATTCCAAAAGTAAGGTCCAATTCGCCGTAAATATTTGAAAGCGGCGCCAAGGGCAAAACACGCATGCCTTGCGCGTCAAAAGCCGCCAGTCGCGTTGTGACTGTTGCTGTGTGCTGTTGATAGCGTCAGTTCACAATGTTTAAGACAATTAATCAGCCCGCCGATTGTGAATTAAGGGCAGTGATACGGTTCCTGTCTGCAAGAAACATTTCTGCGGCAGAAATTCATCGGCAGATTACTGAAGTGTACGGTCCTAACATAAAGTGCGCAAGAGGGTGCGAGCCTTTAATGAAGGACGGGAAAATGTGCACGATGAACCCCGCTCTGGCAGACCATCAGTGATTTCAGACGAGTTGGTTCATGGGGTTGACGACAAAATTCGTGAAGATCGACGATTCACTATTTCAGGGACAACGATCAATAAAGTTGCCTACTGCGCTACCCTGACTAAACTTCGACGTGCAATCCAGAATAAGCGACGTGGTCTTTTGTCGTCTGGAGTGTTGTTGTTGCATGACAATGCCAGACCCCATACTGCGAATGACACGCAAACTCTAATCAAGAAATTTAGATGGGAACAGATGGACCACCTATTCCGCTACCTAAAGGAGTTTCTTGGCGGCAAGTGCTTCGACACAGATGATGAAGTGAAAGAAGCTGTTATAGACCGGTTAGCTTCGCAGGCGGCCGAGTTCTACGACTTAGGCATTCAAAAGCTTGTGGAACGATGTGACAAATGTGTAAATAAGTATGGAAACAATTTTGATTTTGGATGTTTTTTTTAAACCGGACCTTAGTTTTGGAATAGCCCTCGTATTTACCATCCCAGCTATAACGTGTTATCCTGTGGTTGTCCCTGGTCTTGATGATGAGACTGTTACTTCTACACAAATCCAGCAGTTGTTCTCCTTCTGGGTTTCTGTTTCCAAACCCATGAGGCCCAATGATGTTCTCAAAGCTTTATCTGTCGGCTCCAACTTGTGCATTCACGTCTCCAATAATTATGACATTTTCCTCATTCATTACATCCTCTAAGTCTTGATGGATTTTCTTTTTGTCTTCTTGACTGCAGCCTGTCTGTTGTATGACCGGGTACTTAATGTACAGATAGACAATCATAAATTGTCGCATGGAAAGTATCAAAGTCCTGTTCGGGTATCATCGTGCTGTACAGTTTCAACACATTTTGATGCGCTTTGATCATTATTTAACAACATGTTCGTGCCACTGTGCAGATATCAGAATAACCGAGAAGAATGATATGTAATGAATGAGAAACCACATAAATGCGTGAAGTGAGGGACACGTCGCAAGTGACGATGGATGAGAAGCGCTTAACAGAGCAGCTGTGTTAGCGTAGAGGAAACGTGTGAACTTGGTGACCCGGACCTCCGTGGCTCAAATATTGGTCTCGGCAATTCTTTTGATGGCCTCTGTTATACCATTGTAGAACCTCTTTTACAACGAAATATTGCAATAAACCGTTAGTTAATTACTACTGGGTCTATGATAGCTGTTATAGACATGCATGAGATGTTGGAAATCATCATCATCATCATCATCATTTCCCCTTATCCAGCTCCTGCCGGGTCGGGGTATTTATGGCACTTCTCCACTTTCCTCTTTCCTTCCACCATTCTTCTTCCACGATCTTGTCCCAGTCCAGATTTCATTTTCTCACGCTGTTCTTCACTGAATCAATCCACCTTTTTCTAGGTCTTCCCCTTGCTCTCTTACCCTTGCACTTTGCCTCCAGCATCTGTCTTGGTATTCTATTTTCCTCCATCCTCTTTACATGTCCAAACCACCTTAGTTTATTCTTCTCAATTCTCTCATTTAGTTTTCCCATCCCAACTTCTTTCCTAACATCTTCATTCCTCACTCTGTCTTTCCTTGTCTTACCTATCATACTTCTTAGGAATTTCATTTCACTGGCTTGGATTCTACTCTCTTGCCTGCTCGTTAGGGTCCAAGTCTCAGCTGCATACGTTAATATGGGTACATAGTACATTTTATACATTACCTCCTTGCTTTTCCTTGGTACTTCCTTATCCCAAACAAGTTTTCTTACACTTTGATAGAATGCATTGCTCTGCTGTACCCTCCTGCCAATCTCCATGTCCAACCTACCAGTTTGCATCAATTCACTTCCTAGGTATTTGAACGTGTCCACAATTTCCAAACTCTGACTTCCAATTTTCACAGTGCCCTTTCCTTGTCTTTCCCCTCTTGTCATCACCATGGTCTTGCTTTTCTCTGTACTGATTTTCAGACCATCCTTCTGAATATTTTCGTTCAGTGCATCTAGTTGTTTTTGCACTTCTTCGGTGTTCCTTCCCCAGACCACAATATCGTCTGCAAATAATAGTAACTTCATTTCTTCATGTCCATATGCTTCCTTTGTTTCCTTTACAATTTCATCCATCACCATTATGAACAAAAGAGGTGACAGCACACTCCCCTGTCTTAGTCCAGTCTTGTTCCTAAACCAATCTGTCTTTCCAACAGGGGTCAGAACCCTGCTAACACAGTTGTTGTACATTGCTTGCACCATTTCCAACATTTCTCTTCCCAGTCTCTTCTTAACCATGGTTTCCCATACCTTCTCTCTGGGGACACTATCATATGCCTTTTCTAGATCTATGAAAGTCATGATCAAATCCTCTCCATATTCCCAGTTCTTTTCCATCACCTGCCTCAAGCTAAAGATTGGGTCCACTGTGGATCTTCCACTCCTGAAGCCATACTGTTCCTCTTGCAACTCTCCTTCCACCTTTCTTCTCATTCTTCTTTCTAATATCCTTTCCAGTATTTTTACTATCTGTGATATGAGGGTGATCCCCCTATAGTTATCACACACTTTCTTGTCCCCTTTCTTAAACACTGGTATTATTAGCCCTTTCACCCAGTCTTCTGGTACACATTTCCGTTTCCACACACACTTTAGCAGTCGATACAGCCATTGCATACCAACAGGTCCAGCAGCCTTTATCATTTCTACACTGATTTCATCCACCCCTGTTGCTTTTCCCATCTTCATTTTCTGTACTGCTAATTCCACCTCCAGCATTGTTATATCATCTTCTGTTATAGAGTCGTCAGGCTGTGTCACTTCGATCTCACCAGTACAATTGCTCACGTTCAATAGCTTATCGAAATACTCCTTCCATCGTCCCTTTATCTCTTCCGGGTGTGTTAACAACTCTCCATCTTCCTTTTTCACCAGCTTTGTAGTAACCCTTTCTTTCCTCTTACTTCTTAGAAGCCCATACAGCATCCTTTTACTGCCACTTACATCTGTTTCCATTCTTCGTGTAAATTCTTCCCAACTTTTCTTCTCCTACCACTTTCTTACACCTCCATTTGCTGTCGTGATACTTCCTTTTGCTTTCTTCTGTTTGATCTCGGTTCCATTCTTTCCATGCAGACTTCTTTTCTTTCACTGCTTTCCTCACTTCCTCATTCCACCACGGTGTCTCCTTCTCTTTCACTCTTGTTGACGTCCTACCACAAGCACTCTCTGCTGCACCAGCAAATGCCTTTTTAAAGTGGGACCATTCCTCTTCTACATTTTCCACTTCAGTAACTGGGATTTGATGCTTCAATCTCTCCTGAAAATCTTCCTGTACAGCTTTGTCTTTCAATTTCCATACTTTTATTTTACTTTCTCTGATCTCCTTTAGGTTTTCCAATTTTCCCCATCTAAATTTTGCCACCACAGCTCTATGGTCCCCATCAAATGCTTCTCCTGGTAAAGCTGTCACATCCAACAGCTTTCTGCGATTTGTCCTTTCCACCAGGAAGTAGTCAATTACTGATTTTGTTCTTCTATCACCCCACCCATATCTCGTAATTTTCCTGCTGTTTTTCTTCCGAAACCATGAATTACCCACTATCAGTCCATTCCTTTCACAAAAGTTTACAAGTTCCTCTCCTTCCCGGTTCTTTTTCCCATATCCATATGGTCCAACGACTTCTTCCTTTCCTTGTCTCTCATTTCCGACTTGTGCATTCATATCTCCCATGATCACCACTTCTACATCTGAGATTACTCTTTCTACATCCTCCAGGAATACTCCAATATCTTCTTCTCTGTTTCCAGTCTGTGGTGCATACACTTGAATGAAGTCCATCACGTCATGTTGGAAATATCATTACAATATTATGAGCGTTCTGCAGACTGCCAGTTAGCTCAGAGGAAGAGGCGTTGCGTGAAACGACAAAGAACCGGGGTTCGAATCGTATTCGCAGTGTTTATTTTTTAAACATGTCAAATGTTTCAGGAACGAAATATGTGTGTGTTTCTATACAAAGGGAAATCTGGCAAATGAATTTGCTTATTGTTAGTCCTGAAAAGGACTGTTGTAGGCACTTCTTCAATATCTCGTCCAGTATCCACCGGCTTCGACAAATTGCTGTAGCCCACGTGGCATTGACAGAACTAAATTTCTGAAGTACTGTTCATCAAGGGCAACCTCCTCCCATGCTTCCAACATAATCTCCCACAATGCATCCTGCCGACGAGGGGGAGGGTGAGGCCAGTGAAGGACCCAGTTGAGCAGTTCAATGGATTCTTCGTCAGAAAACCAACCCTGAACACTCCTGCTCGTGTGGATTGAAATACTGCATGTGGATAGCGCTCTCTCACACTCGGAATATGCAAGATGTGCAAATATTGGTCCGATGTGAGATGTCCATCTATCCGATGAAGCACTCCAGCCCCATCAGGCGATGAAATAAATGATGGTGACGTTCGAAACAACCACTACCCGAGCAAAGAAAATTTAAACACACGAAGTAAAAAAGTACGCATTAGGTGGGATTCGATCCCTTTTCCTCTCGTACCAGAGTCGAGCACTCTTGTCATTCCGCCAACCAGACACGGCCTACCTATTATTTACCCTCACTTGTAATACCACAAGTGAAATCGACGAATTATAAACAAATGTTATAACATAAAATACACTACTATTCACGGCTTATTTCAGCCTATTTGACTATTTAACTTCTCTTTATATCCTGAAATACATCTGGTACTAATGCCCGTGGGATAAATCCAACTCGGGAAATGAATGGATTTGACCTCCCAAGAAAACAGACTGAGAACTGGGCATTTCTTACGCCATAAGTGGGGCTGGATGGATTCTCCAATGTATGAATGCCGTGAAGAGGAGCAGACCATGGACCATGTCATCCTGCGCTGCCCTCATGCCTACTCCGGAAGCCCCAGCGACCTGTTTCATCTTTCTGATAGTGCCGTTATGTGGTTGAAGAACTTGGACCTGGACTTATGAATTCCTTGTTGTACTCACCATACGATTAAATACTGTAAATCCTGAAATGTGCGTCCTTTATGTGGAGCACTTACAGCCTCGGCTAATTTTAGCCTACTTTTCACATTTTGCAAAAATGAGGGAAGAGTAGACTTATGAGATCGATCCGGGAAAATGTATGTCTGTCTGTCTGTCCTTCAGTCTGTCCGTGTGTCCCCCTATCAACTCCTAAACGGCTGCAGCAATCTAAACCAAATTTGGTATGAGTAAAGATCCATACCGGAACATCTCAATGTCGTACTTTAAAATAATGTCAGTGCTACCAATTGCTGAAAAATCACAATTGAAATTTGAGCTCAATGTTGGATATCTTGAAATATATACACGGGAACTATTCCAAAATTGGCACACATATAGATAATAAAACTTCAGTTTAATTTACAGGAGGCCATTCATGACAGTGTTGCCAAAATGAGTCTAAGCCTACTGATAGGTCAAATTTTTAAATGCATATAACTCCTACAATAGCAATTGGATTTCAACCAAATTTCGTATGTACTATGTGTAGATAGACAGATATGACTGAGTGTATTCTTAAGAGCCACCAGGGCTGCCAACTGTTAATAAATGCTCTCTCTATTTTTTATCCAAATACCAATATATCAGAAAGTATGCGAGCCAACAGCTTTAAACTATGCACACGCATAGTACCTGACATTCTAGATAAATTTGGAGCAACTAATGTATGTCAGTGCTACCAACATGATTGTAAGCCTGCTGATAGGACCAATTTTTAAATACAAGGAACTTCTATACGATCAATTGGATTTCAACCAAATTTCGTATGTGCTATGTGTAACATAACAGATATGACTAAATATTCTTAAGAGCAATCAGGGCTGCCAACTGATAATAAATAATGTTTATATGTTTTACAATAATATCAATATATCAGGAAGTATGCAAGCCAACAGCTCTATACTTTGCACACGTATAGTACCTGGAATTCTAGATTAATTTGGACTAACTATAATATATGTCAGTGCTGCCAACATGATTCTAAGCCTGCTGATAGGTCCAATTTTAAAATACCATTAACTTCTCTGCCAACAAATGGATTTCATCCGAAATTGGCACAACAATTGATCATAATATTTCAGATTATTTCTGACCAACATATGCATGACATTGTTGCCAACATGATTTTACGTGCGCTGATAGATCCAATGTCTAACTGTATGTAACGTCCATGCTATCCATTGGACTTCAACCAAAATTTGTATTCTGTACCTTAAGAGATGGAACTAACAATGTATTCAGTCACCAGGGCTGCCAACTGTAGTGCTCTATTAAGCTCCATTATGCCATGTATATTTCGAACTAATTAGAAATTTCGATATTAACAAGTTCATTTCGTCATTATTCTAGATAGGTCCATATAGATTTATCATTTTAAGAAAAGTAGGCTCTTTAGTTAGTCACGGAACTTCTTGTTACCCACACTTTCTATCTGCTATTGATGTTTCACTCTCTGATATGAGCATCTTTGTCGTGGTAATATTCCAGCTGTTATAATCCGCCTTTTTAGTTTGAATCATTTATCAAAGATAGCACAATGATACATTTTATAAAGCCAACTTTTATAACAGATTTCCCCATTTCACTGTCATATCTTTTATAAAAGATCTTTGACAAATTTCGTTGGCCTTATCACGACACGGTGCACGTTTAAGCGCGGCGAGGGGCTGGCAAACAGCCAGAGAGAATTACAGACTGACAATGTTGCAGTACATATCCACCGAACTGTACGCAGCCAACAGCATTTTTGATGCCTCAAGAGATGTGACATTTTATGATTGTTTATCTGTTGGTATGAAAATAAATAGAAATGAATTGAATCGCTTGTTGTTGAAAGGCAAATCCTTTTTACCGTGATTTGCATCCTAGGAAGCAAGATGCATGTTGAATGGAACCTTGTACTATTACCACTGCCGCGACTCACTTTTCTTACTATTTGACAAAATCACTCACCATTCTCACTTTTTTTTTTTTACAAAACTAGTCACATTCTGCATTAAAAATGGTCTCGTGCACAATCAGATTGCTAGAAACTGGTGCGATACCACAGCCGGAGGCGTGCAGCGATCGCCGAAAATTTTAACAAAGCTTTTTTAACAAAAGTTCACATTTATATTTTTGTTTTACGATTTAAATTTCTTCAGTGTTGCATTGATTTTCCTATCCATTATTTCCAAGTGTCCTCTCTAGCTACATGAAAAATCACCAACAGTACTCCGAGATATTAACATAGGTGCAATTTGGTTGACATTTTTGGGGGGCTATGGTTGGTTTTGGGGGAGCTTAGCCCCCCCCCCCCGTAATTGCACATATACGGCCATAAACCGACAGTAGTGGCTACGCTGGCTAAAGCAGAGCATTAGGTCATGGGGCCAAGCTCTCTGCTGACTCGGTAGACGTGTGGGTTCCAGCTTCCTTCCACATCCTTGCCCAGTTTCATTCACCATCATTCATTTCATCTCTAATTAAGTCCTCTCATGAGGTTGGCGTCAGGAAGGGCATCCGGCCGTAAAAACCATCGCCACAAAGACTTCCATCGCATCTCATCCCCGACCCCGTTGGAAAACGGGAATAATAAGGGGTAGACATACACACATATACGGCCATAAATGCGAATAATGCTATGAATTTACTCACTTTTTCATACAAAAACTCACCTTTTTTTACTTTTCCAAAAGAAAAACACTCACTATTTTTGGACGAGTGAGTGGATGGAAGCCCTGCACAGCCGTCAAGCTACTTATTTCGTGTTGAAAGGAACTTAGTCCAACAGTTAGTGCGTTTCAACATGAAGAATATAACAGTTATTACATTCATGTTACCTTTTTTTCAGGCTTTCGGATACATCAGTTCATCTACAGATAAAGGAGAATGATATTCCTCGCTCAAAGGTTCTGCTCGTTCCATGTTGAGATGGACCAAGTCCAGTTACGTATTACTAGTAACATACGGAACAATGCTAATTAGGTTCTTTTTTATATCGGCGTTTGTGTGTGCACTTTCCACACACAAAAAACTACGTCTCATATTTCAGTACAAGAGTGGTAAAACAGTTTTTGTGTTTAGCCTATCTCAAATCTTTAGAAATTGGACTTAGTGCCTGTCAATCGGATCGGCAACATTTGGACGATTGCTTGTATAAAACACATGAACATTACACACTTACTTCATAATACAGCTTAATATATGCTTTTATTAAACACAGTGTACAATCACGTTTTTCACCACTCTGTCATTTCAGCAATTAGAGATTGAGACCTGCTTACACATTCCACTAAGTGGTATTTGGGGCATGGATTATTGCAGTTCTTGCAGACGCAGTTCACCTTGGGCTCATGAAATGTCTCATTCTGACAGATCCTTCCATGGACAGCGAATCGCGTATACAGATGTCGAAGTTTGAAATTTGGTCCCTTCCAGATATCTGTCTTCATTGCTTCAGCTCCATTATTTCTTGGGGGATCTCGTCAGCTTTTTTCCGTCCCTCCTTGATGAAATATTGAAGGGGGGAAAAAAAAAGAGAACAGAGAGTCTCTAAATTCCAAATTTAGTCCACTAATGCAGGAGTCACTGAGAGTCTCCATCGGCTCTTAGAGGACAGTCCTGAATGATGTGCCTCACCGTTTGTCTTATCGGCTCCACAGGGTAACCTGTTCCACTTGAACAAACACCAGAATTGGTCCTGATGCTGTTTAATTTCGACCATATCTGACGAGGAAGGTACTTTAGATTGACAGATGGCTCCTGTGGAGCAGAAATGTTCCATTCTTGAGACCACTGTTTGACTCATTGATAAGTCTCGTAGCTGCCTTGAGCGAAGTCTGGGTAGATCCTGATTTTGAAGTATCTGTGATATTATCATTTAGACTTACACGGCCCGTGTTACTTTCGAAACGCGTCGAATTTTAATATAATAAAACACGGCATAAGCCCAAAATTCAACATTATGAATAGTGTCTGTGATATGTTTTGACCAGGATATTACACCGGAGATGGGGTGGAGGAATATAGCTCAGAACAGGAAGCCATTCTATAGTGGTGCATTTAATGGTACCAGATATCAAACGCATGGTCTTGTTGATTTCAACATCAATCTTCCCTATGCGAGGGCTGTTTAACCACACAGGGGCACAATATTCAGCTGCCGATAGAACGAGGCTAATTGCAGAAGATCGAAGAGTTGAAGCATTAGAGCCCTATGTTGTTCTACATATATAATTACTGTACGATACAATAACAACTACTCAATGAAATAGTAAAGCAACACACTTAGACATTTGAGCATAAAGTCGTTCCTCTAGGCCAGGGGTTCCCAACCTAGGGCGTGGGGCTTAATGAAAGAGGGGGGCATGGGGGTGAAGTGATTTCCGAATTAAGTTTTCTTTAACTCAAATATTACAATTTTCCATAATAAACCTTTTTCGAATCTCTCCAAGTGATTGTCGCGCCATGTCAATCGTTCAAAACACTGGTAATAGCCAACTTTTGGCAAAAACCTCTGCAGAGCCGCGAGGTTGGACGTGAAATAAGTAATTTGCTGTGTTGTAACGAGCAATTGCATCGTCTCATCGGCATATCTCCTTTAACGCTTCCAACAGTTTGAACTTAAAGCTCCAAGGCAAAAAAACTCCAATATTATGCTTACTTAATATGCAATCAGAGGTTTTCTGAGGAAAAAAAAACAGTACTTCATAGGCTGCTAATTTTTCAGAAATAAGACTCCCATTACGTAGTGTTATTAGGTTAAGTCTATGTCCTCCACGTCAGTTTATCGAAGAGGTTATAGAAGCGACGAGTGGAGGGTGAAGGGGGAGGTGTGATGACCATCCATATCTGAAAAAGGGGGGGTGTCAGCTGACAAAGGTTGGGAACCACTGCTGTAGACTATGAATGTTCAGAGACGGTGAAAATTCTTGAGTGAAACTGAACTGTTCACACTGCTGTATTAAGTTATTATGTGAGTTATATACGAACCAGCGACAACATTCCAAATCTTGTGGATTAAGGCAGAAAATAGTTCTGGTTTGGAACATGATTAATAAATATTATGAAAAAACAATCTAAACTTTTGAAATTTAATTAATTGGCAAAAAATTCAGATTTTTCGCAAATAACGACAAAAGAAATGCTAAATTTGCGAGTCATAGATGTCTTGTGATTTTTCGCGAGTTGAAACTTGTAATTATATATTTTTTATGTAAAACATGTTCTAAACCAGCAGCGTCAAGAGTGCCTCACACTGTGCAGAGGCGTTGTAGGTCACGGTAGCCAACGGTGCGCACGCATTGTGGGAGGGACGTATCCTGCAATGCTACTCGTGTCGTGATCAGACCACTCCCTTGCACACCTGCTATTCCGAGACACACACTCGGACGGTGCTGTTCTAA
Organism: Meconema thalassinum; assembly: GCA_946902985.2. Lineage (NCBI taxonomy): Eukaryota > Metazoa > Arthropoda > Insecta > Orthoptera > Tettigoniidae > Meconema > Meconema thalassinum. The sequence continues at coordinate 345,084,431 of OX336395.1, forward strand.
ACCAATGTATATTTGTTTTCATATTTTTGTGATGTTGCGAGTTGCGAATTTTGACCGTCTTTAATTGTGCTTAATAACAATTTCAATGAGCTTAGCTTAAATCATCATCTTACATTTGTCCTGAAAAATACATAACGGAAAAGTAGCCTATAATATGCCATAAACGTCCGGGTCTGAGTAACAAGTTTGGGTGGTATTATAAAATCTATCCGCTATCCGAATGCAGAAAAATGTTGCGGATGTCTGTGGATATACGTTCACACACCTGTAGAAGAATGAAGAAATGGGGAGGATGTCAGATACAATCAGGAAGAGGAAAGTTAGGTCACAGAATGGGAATGGTGTAACATTAATTAAATATATATTGGTTATTGGTCTACCAACATAAACCTACCCTTTCATTAGGTAATCAATGACACTAAATTTCTTTTCTTACTTATAACAGTCTTCGGGGTCGAAATGGAGTTTGACATGCAGGGAATATTATAAAATAATGTGATACCTTTGTCTACATGCAAGCAAGCTGCATCTGGTATATAGGCTAATATCCACAACAATTTCCATGACAAGGGATTTTTCAATATTTTTAAAATACTTCTGATCTTTTCTTTTCTGGTTGCAAATTATTAAGTTTTTCTTTGTATCTTTCTTTTACAATCAACTTCAGAAACCTGCCATTTTTCATACAATCATCATCACTTACGATCTGCTTGCCATGGTGAGTGAGTGGTTATCGTGTTGGACTACCAACCCCAAGATTACAGGTTCGCTCCTGGCTGTGGTAAGTGATTTCTGAAAGGCGACAAAAATAGGACACGCATGTCATACGATGTTGGCATGTTAAAGAACCCATTTGAATTCAGTAGGCCGTGTTCATAATGGCAAAATTAATCTCGGGAGTTTCCGCCAACACAAAGTTCCTCATTTCTCTCCTAGAAACGTTATAGTGTTCAAGGAGCTTAGATATCTAACCTCCTTGACTTTCATAGTGATTCAAGGAACAACAAAATTCGACATGCAAGCTACGGTACTCTCTCGGTGTCAAATTACAAAGCTTGCACCCGAGGTCATACGATATTATTATTATTATTATTATTATTACTTACAATCTATCAAAGCCAGAAAAAAAAACCAAGAAGTTCCGTGACGAACTAAAGAGCCTACTTTTCTTAAAATTTATAATTCATGCCATTGATTAATCTATATGGATCTATCAAGAATAATGACAAAATTAAATTGCTAATATAGAAATTTCTAATTAGTTCGAAACACTGTATACCTGGCATAATGTAGCCTAATAGAGAACTACAGTTGGCAGCCCTGGTGACTGAATATATTCTTGTTTCCATCTCCTAGGTACAGAATACAAAATTTGGTTGAAGTCCAATGGATAGCATGGACGTTACATGCAGTTAAACATTGGATCTAACAGCGCGCTTTAAATCATGTTGGCAACAATGACATACATGTATTGGTCAGAAATAATCTGCAATAATATGATCTCTTGTTGTGTTAATTTTGAATGAAATCCATTTGTTAGTATAGAAGTTACAGGCATTTTAAAATTGGACCTATCAGCAGGCTTAGAATCATGTTGGCAGCACTGACGTATATTAATTACTCCAAATTAATCTAGAATGTCAGGTACTATACGTGTGCAAATTTTAGAGCTATTGGCTTGCATATTTTATGATATATTGACATTAGGGAAACAAAAATAGACACACCATTTTTTAACAGTTGGCAACACTGGTTGCCCTTAAGAATACGCATAGTCGTATCTGTTATGGTGCACAAAGCACATACAAATTTTGGTTGAAATCCAAATGATAGTATAGAAGCTACATGTATTTAAAGTTTTACCTCTCAGCAGGCTTAGAATCATGTTGGTAGCACTGACTTATATAAGTTACTCCAAATTAATACAGAATGTCAGGTACTATTACGTGTGCATAGTTTAAAGTTGAGGGCTTGCATACTTTCTGATATATTGGTAATTGGAAAAAATAAATTGAGAGCATTTATTAACAGTTGGCAGCCCTGGTGAATCTTAGGAATATACTCAGTTATATCTGTTTATGAACACATAGCACATACGAAATTTGGTTGAATTCCAATTGATAGTGTAGAAGTTATATGCATTTAAATATTGGACCTATCAGCAGGCTTATAATCATTTTGGCAACACTGCCATGTATGGCCTCCTGGAAATTAAACTGCAATATTATTATCTATACGTGTGCCAATTTTCAAATAGCTTCCATTCATACCTTCTGAGATATCCAACATAGAGCTCAAATTTCAATTGCGATTTTTCAGCAGTTGGTAGCACTGACATCATTTTCAAATATGGCCGTGAGATATTCAGGTATAGATCTTTACTCCTACCAAATTTTGTTTTGATTGCTGCAGCCGTTTAGGAGTTGATAGGGGGGGACACACACACAGCCAGAAGGACAGACACACATTTGCCCGATCTCATAAGTCTACTTTTTCCTCATTTTTGCAAAATGTGAAAAGTAGGCTAAAAATCTACACAGATATGAAACTTAGATGAGCATGGCCCCTCCCACTTTACTACTGAACCATTGCAAGGAATCTCTTTAGCTCAGCGCTAAGGCCTACAATAGTCATGCTCTTAACCTAAAATGATCAAAGAAATTGAACAGTGACAATGGATAACACCAGACTAACAAAACAAGAGTAAGAATGGTAATCAGTGGATACAGAAGAATATGTCAGACATAACAACTTTTAGAAGGGTCATTTTTTCCGTTAGTTTCTATTGAAAGTTTGCCTAGGGTATTTCGAACAGCCTATTCTATACAGTACATAGTTTTGATTCAGCAAACAAGCTTATTATTACTTCCACTGCAGGATGTCAATTCGTAGTTGAAGACGTCGCCAATATTGAACAAATCAAGTTCCATTTCAATTGAAGTAGCCGTAAGATTTAACATTACAATAAATAGTAAGGGTTTTAAATATTCAAGACCTCAAGAAATGTGTTGAGAGACTTTTCAAACTCTTTTCTTCTCCTCTGTAATTGGCCAAGTTAGGACCACGTTTATTCAACTGCAGGGTCTTGATCTTCGCCCAGTACTGACGGTGAAACTCTTTTCTTTCTAGGGCGTACCGTACCTTTCTTCAGAGGTCTCCCCTGGAAACCATGGACTTCCTTCAGAGAACGCCTCACAGCTTGTCTGTCATGCACAATTGATATTTCCAGTTCGTTTTAAACTCTTTTAATTTATAAGAAGCACCTCAGGATTTTATTTCTTATTTATATAGTTTACGCTCACATTGGAGCACTTAAATCAAACCCAATACATTAGGTCATCTAAGACTTGACAGGGAATTTAGCTGGCTGCCCTTTCTTCATCAGCAGGGAACTGATTTATATGTACTAATAATTCATGAAATATGTACATATATACAGGGTGTCTTAAAAATGTACTAACTCTTTGAATGACTATAAAATGATTATTTATGAACATAGAGACAAGTTTAAGAGCTTCAATTATATAAGAGACATGTAATTAAAGACTCATGTTCGCAAATGTTCAAATTGATGACCGTCAGTGTCCAGGAGTTCAACAAACCACCACCAACGCACCGGACCATTGCTCGCATCAGAGATAAATTTGAAGCAGATGGAACTGTTCACGTTCTGGACGGCCACGGACATCCACCAGTCCTAGAAAACAACAGGTGCTGGAAGCCCTCACTCGATCCCCACTGAAATCACTACGACAAACGGCTCGAGAGACACGCGTCCCTTGCATCATGAAGTATCTGTGCTGGAAATCCTACATTCCAACATGAAATTGGAAATTGACAGACAATGTCACAAAATTCCAAATGAACTTTGTCGTAACGTTTGCGAATCCACGCAATATTTTAATCTCTGTTACCAAAACAAAACAATGGATCACAAAATGTTCTTTTAAGTGCTGGAAAGTGAATCTTCTCCTATTGTCTCTAAGTACTGATTATATTGATTGAAACTTTGTCTAACATCAGAAGAGGTAATGGGGGCATATTTAAACTTCACAACGTCTGCTGGGGTTAAATCCAACGTTAACTTGACACTTAAATCTCCACACATAATTACAGCAACATTCATATCCAGGGTTCTTTGAAAGTACAGTGTCCATCTTGATTGTTGCTACATCTGCAACTTTACCTGTGCCATGATTCAGCTGTTCCACAGTTCTATTCACAATTTCGAAACTTTCAGAAAGTGGGAGATGCGAGTTTTGGAGACTTTTGAGTGTTTTTGTGATGCATGAAAAAATTATGCTGAATGTAAATCAAGTCATTCTTCACACTTGTGTCGCAAACAACTGTTTGCGCAGCTTCAATTGAGGCTGCATCTTCAGAGTCCATAGCATGCAGAACGTTCTTAGTGGAGTCTATATATTCAGTATTCAACCGCTTGCAGCCGCGTACCCCATCTAGTTAGAAATGGCTTAGGTGGCAATGGAATTTCTGGGTACATTTCTTTCAAAACATGAACTCTTTTGTTGGCTTTGAGAAAAACTGTTTTCACTGAGGAAATCAATAGATCTACTTTGGGGTAACTGCCTCTTACCACTTCTGGCACACGATGAAAGGCATGTGCTACACAAGTTAAATGAGTCATCTTAGGATATACAACACACAATGCTTCTCCGGCTTTCATCATATAAGGTGCGGCATCGCTAACAGAACACCCTGTGGCCACAGGATACCCATAGCTTCATTGAACAGTTTTGCTATAGCCTAGTTTTGTTATTGCACTTTTCTAGAACATCACAGGGTAAGAGAATCCGTTTACAATAATCTTCACTGAGCAAACCAATGATTACGTTGCCAATTAGCCTACCTCTTCTGTCGTCTCGTCAATGGAAACCCAAATCGGACCGTCTTTAATTTCTTGTCATATCTTGTCATATCGTATATGGCTGAAACATAGGTTTTTCTGAACGTTGACTCATCCGGGATAGTTCGGTTAGTATATTTCTCGAGTAATTCCCTGAAGTACTGATTATTCAGATTGAAGAGAGGGATGTCAGCAGAGATCGGTGTTGAACTCGGACGTTACACTTTAAGTTGATGGTTGTGTCAGAAACAACTTTCTTAGCTTGGAATTTCGAGATTTTTAGTCTGATGTTTACTGGTTGAAATGTGTTGAGTAGATGTCACTGAACATTGACACAAATTACAAAATAATACCCTACTGTCAATCTTCTTTAAATTGTGTTACGTAACTTTTTAATTTTAAACTGGTTGACTGTGCTTGTAGACATAGCGGTACGTACAAGAACAGACTGTGAATCACTGGTAGGAACTACAGTAGATGGAGGTATTGCGCCATCAAGGGAAATGCCCGAATTATCAACTACTGGCATATCGTCGATGAATGAGATTTCCTGAGTAACGAAATTATGGGACAGACATATTCGATGTTATGTGTGATTCTGATGCTCAGCTGATCTCACCTCTTCCGGGTTCACTCATCTCTCTTTCACCATGCTGTTTATCACCTTACCTTATCAACTCAACCGTGACATTATGTGCTAAACTCCAAAATATGGAAAATAAATACTCCAGTTTTCAACTCCACACTCCATGATTTGTAAAGATAATTAAGTTTAGCTTCAGAAAGAGATCATTATGTTTTTAGATACAAATCCGTTCCCTGTTCATCAGGTATGGCATATTCTTTTCATTGCATTGTAAGTCTTCATGTTTGTTCTTAACAATCACTTTTGCTTCTCTATTTGATGATTTGGGGAAACAAGGAGGAGAAGGTACAGGAACAGTTGGACGTGTGGGAAGGAATAATACAAGGATATGGGATGAAATTTAGCATAAATAAGAGTGAGATGGTCATCACAACAAGGAAGAAGGAAAGAACCACAACGGGAATAACAATTGGTGGGGAACAGCTGAAGAAAGTGGAGAGTTTCAAATATCTGGGAAGCCTGATACAAGATAATGGAAGAAACGATAGAGAAATAAATGAGCGGGGGATACAGGCAGAAGCATTCCGGAGGAGTGGGAGAAGCATGTTATGGAGCAAGGATGTCCCTCAGAACAGCAAGCACTATGTCCCTATCCTGACGTACGTTATGAAAGGAAGGGAGAAGAGCAAAATACAGGCCAGTGAGAAGCAGTATTGGAGCTACAAAGATGGACAGAATAAGAAAAGAGAGGACCAGAGAATTAATGAAGGAGGAACCATTACAGGATGGTATAGAGAAATCTAGACTTAGATGGTATGGACATGTAAAGCGAATGAAGGAGAAGAGGATACACGAGACGAAGTGGGAAGGAAAGAGACCGAGAGACAGGTGGCTGAAGGGGGTGGAAGAAAGCGTGAAGACTGGACAAGGGTGGAGGCTGAGAGATGGTGGGAAGACAGTGGCTGGAAACTCTGCAACATGATGATTTGTGATTTGTTGCATTGTAACATTCAACTCTTCTAAATCATTTTGAACTTCTTGAACCTCTTGTTTTTAAAAGTTGATATATTGGCTTTCACGGCCAGTCAATTGAAACTCAGCTATTTTTCTATGTTTGTGCCGTGTCTTGTGTGGGGTTTCGCCTGGGACACCAAGCTGGCTCATCAGCAGGCTCTTGGTGTCCTTCCCGGAGTAGCGAACTGCGCGCTATCTTCCTTTTTATTAAGTGCACGTGCGCTCTTTACTGCGAGAACTAAAAGCTCAAGCAGCCATAACCTCCCTATGACGGCTTCCAAAGAGATGGTATATATTGGCTTTCATGACCGGTGAATTAAACAGAGCATTTGTGCCGTGTTTTGTGTGGGGCACCGAGAGACCGCTGATGAGCTAACTTGGTGTCCTAGGTGAAACCCCACACAAGACACGGCACAAACCTAGAAAAATGCCGAGTTCTATTATTTTTAGTTTTACTTTTCCAAAATCAATTAAATCCACTAGGATTTTTATATAAAGAATTTAGAATTTTAGTGTTTGATTGATATCTATCAGAAGATGAGCTAAAACAGGCTCGAAACATGACCAACAAATAAAATAAAGATAGATAAATTGAATTGACAGAACCTAACAGATTGGTTTATTACAAAAACAGTCCACACAAAAGAGAGCTAATGAATGAATATTTTAAGACGTTTAACAGTTCTTGTGAAGGTATACATCAGTGTTTTATTGAAATCGAACAAGCGCCGTCCTGTATCTTCAATGGGTTACCCAGCGTAAGCTTATAAGGTTCATGGACGGCAGGTCCCATTCAGAAAAGCCGAGGTGAACAGCGAAACTCCAAACACATATACTCTTCTCTGAAGTCTTAACTCAACACGACTCGACACTTTGATGCAGGCCGAAGCTGGGGTGATAGCCTTGCTCATAAATTTGCTCCGAAGTTAGTAATTTAAATTTCCACTGAATGGAGATTGTTGTAAGAAATGAAAACGTAAAAACACATAGTGGGTGATGCATTAAACAGAGATATGCTGTCAAATACTTAGGGAGTGTCCTAACAGATGATGGAAGGATAAGTGTGGATGTTGGTAAGAGAATCCAACAAGCAAATGGGTTTTACCAGAGTGTGAGGGGTCTGGTGTGGAACCAGGAAGTTCCCAAGAAATGTAAAAGAATCTTGTATTCAACATTACACTCCTATATTTACGTATGCAGCAGGCACGTGGACAACAACTCAACGGGAGGAAAGTAGAATCCAGGCAGCAGAGATGAAGTTCCTTAGAGATATAATTGAAAGACCCACAGAGACAAAATCAGAAACAAGGAAATTAGGGAGAAAACAGGATTCCCAAAGTACAAGAGATCAGTGAGCTAAAATGGTTTGGACATTTGATGTGAATAGGAGAAGCGATTATTTACTGAGAAAGTCACGGGAAGGCCGAGGATGAGGTGGATGGATACAGTGAGGAGAGCGTTGAGAATAGAGGAGTGAGAGTGGAGGATGTACTGGAAGAGGGACGAGAGTGGTGGAGAGTATGGAGGTCCTTGATTCACACCCCGACCCAGATCACTGGAACCGGTAAAAAGAAGAAGATCCTGTCGTGGACATTGTTGTTGAACTTTCATTGCTGAACAATTCTTACACCCTAGATATTTTTAAAGGTTTACCTAGCGTAAGCTTTAATGGGACTGCAGATTTCTCTTCAACTCTATTCCCTGAAATTATTACTGGCTGGCTTCCTTTGGTCAAAAATGAATATTTTTCTACAGAAACCTTCCTTGAGTCCTTGACAGAATGGTGAAAACCCCATCAAAGTCCATCCAGTGGTTCTCAACATTACTCGTTACATCCAAGAATCGAGGACAATGTAGAGATTGTTTCTTCAGTGGAAAATGAAGAAAATCGAGTTAATATTTTTCAGAAAATGAATACCATGTCCAAATACACAAGCATAATTATATAAAAAAATTGAAAAAATAAATATTGGGGTGCAGGTATTAGTTAAGCTATCCGAATTTCAAAGTCACTCGATATACGTTGATGCAAGTATCCACTAGATGGTGCTAATAGAGGTCCTCGGACACTCCCGGCACTAAAAGCCATACGATAAATAAATAATAATCAATTGCGATGAAACTTTGGTGAGTTGTTGTGCACGCTCCCACGAATGTTTCTGAATGTGTAAATCCATTTCACAGTTAGTAACGCATGAGTAGATTCAACAAATGTGTAACACCGCGCGAATCGTTTCAACTAAGTCCCGTGTGTGTTTATATAACATTCATCCAATTGCAATGAAACTTTGGTGAGTTGTTGTGCATGCTCCCATGAATGTTTCTGAATTAGTAAATCCATTCTACAATAGTTCAGAGGCAGTTAACGGAAATTGAAAATAAATATTGTGTATTCAAAAGCACTTGAACAAACAAAATACTACACCAACACTGCCTTTGATTGGCGTTGCAACATCTGCCGGGGACAGCTTCTTCATCTTCTTCTTCTTCTTAGCGTGTTCCCGTTGGAATGGAGTCCGCTTTTCGGATCAATGCACGCCATTTCTTTCGATGAAGCGCTTCCTGTGCGTTTAGGCTTCTTGATCTGAGTTTATAGTGTCTAGCCATCTTAGCTTAGGTCTCCCACGGTGTCTCTGGCTATCAACAGCGAGATGATAGACTGAGCTGATGACTGAACCAATCGGTGCTCGTACAACATGGCCATACCAACAAAGTCTCCATTCCTGCATTTTCTCATCGATTGGAGCTAGTTGTTGGATCGTTGTGTTGTTGATGTGGTAGAGCAGAGAAATGCCTAATGATCTTCTCAGCATCCGCATTTCCGTGACATGTACCGAGTGCTCAGACTTTGAGGTGCTGGCCAACACTCCGTACCATACAATGCAACTGGCCTCACCATTCAACGGTATATCTGCGATTTTAAGTGGATGGGCACCTTCTTATCACAAAGAACACCAGTTATATCTCTGAATCGCATCCACGTTGAGTTGATTCTTGTGCGCACATCTTCATTTATACAGCCATCACTTGGTAATCGAGAGGTGCTCCATTAATTTGTATAGTTCCAGGAGATGACATCGTTTCAAGGTATTTAGTCTTGTGGATACTTAAACGAAGACCAAATCTTATCATACCATGATTGGACTTGGATTTCAAGATCCTTCCTGGTGTGTGCTGCAAGAATCACATTATCATATAACATTGTCCATGGCACACATTTCTGAAGTTTGCGCGTAACGGTGTCCATTACAATTACAGCTTGTTATTTATATATTCCTTTCCCTATAACTTTGCACTTAGTGCGTGAAAGAGCTTAAGGTGCAGCACAACCGAAAGATTCCGAGCGGAAACACAACCTCAGGATCCCGACACAAGTACTCCACATTGTAACTGTGTATACGTAATCTCACCTTACACCATATTACACATCAGTATCATATTGATTGCTAACAGGAGGGAAAGGTCTATAGGAAAGGTCTGTGTGTATACAGAATCTCACCTTACACCATATTACACATCAGTATCATAATGATTGCTAACAGGAGGGAAAGGTCTACAGGAAAGGTCTGTGTGTATACATAATCTCACCTTACACCATATTACACATCAGTATCATATTGATTGCTAACAGGAGGGAAAGGTCTATAGGAAAGGTCTGTGTGTATACAGAATCTCACCTTACACCATATTACACATCAGTATCATATTGATTGCTAACAGGAGGGAAAGGTCTGTGTGTATACAGAATCTCACCTTACACCATATTACACATCAGTATCATATTGATTGCTAACAGGAGGGAAAGGTCTGTGTGTATACAGAATCTCACCGTACACCATATTACACATCAGTATCATAATGATTGCTAACAGGAGGGAAAGGTCTATAGGAAAGGTCTGTGTGTATACAGAATCTCACCATACACCATATTACACATCAGTATCATAATGATTGCTAACAGGAGGGAAAGTTCTATAGGAAAGGTCTGTGTGTATACAGAATCTCACCTTACACCATATTACACATCAGTATCATAATGATTGCTAACAGGAGGGAAAGGTCTACAGGAAAGGTCTGTGTGTATACATAATCTCACCTTACACCATATTACACATCAGTATCATATTGATTGCTAACAGGAGGGAAAGGTCTATAGGAAAGGTCTGTGTGTATACAGAACCTCACCTTACACCATATTACACATCAGTATCATATTGATTGCTAACAGGAGGGAAAGGTCTATAGGAAAGGTCTGTGTGTATACAGAACCTCACCTTACACCATATTACACATCAGTATCATATTGATTGCTAACAGGAGGGAAAGGTCTATAGGAAAGGTCTGTGTGTATACAGAATCTCACCTTACACCTTATTACACATCGGTATCATATTGATTGCTAACACGAGGGAAAGGTCTATAGGAAAGGTCTGTGTGTATACAGAACCTCACCTTACACCATATTACACACCAGTATCATATTGATTGCTAACAGGAGGGAAAGGTCTATAGGAAAGGTCTGTGTGTATACAGAATCTCACCTTACACCATATTACACACCAGTATCATATTGATTGCTAACACGAGGGAAAGGTCTACAGGAAAGGTCTGTGTGTATACAGAATCGCACCTTACACCTTATTACACATCGGTATCATATTGATTGCTAACAGGAGGGAAAGGTCTATAGGAAAGGTCTGTGTGTATACAGAATCTCACCTTACACCTTATTACACATCGGTATCATATTGATTGCTAACACGAGGGAAAGGTCTATAGGAAGGGTCTGTGTGTATACAGAACCTCACCTTACACCATATTACACACCAGTATCATATTGATTGCTAACAGGAGGGAAAGGTCTATAGGAAAGGTCTGTGTGTATACAGAATCTCACCTTACACCATATTACACATCAGTATCATAATGATTGCTAACAGGAGGGAAAGGTCTGTGTGTATACAGAATCTCACCATACACCATATTACACATCAGTATCGTATTGATTGCTAACAGGAGGGAAAGGTCTATAGGAAAGGTCTGTGTGTATACAGAATCTCATCTTACACCATATTACACATCAGTATCGATGATGATGATAATTGTTGTTTTAAGGGGCCTAACATCGAGGTTATCGGCCCTAATGATCTGGGTGATAGCGAAAATGATAATGAAATGGAAACCAGAACAAAATTATCGAAGACGGAAAATACGTACAAAAAGGAACTCACAATATGGTCTTACAAGAGGGAATTTAGAACGAAAAGTTGCACAAAAAGAATAGATTGAAAAAAGACCCACAAAACGTAGGCTAGATTCAAAATACGTACAAAATGCAAAGTAGCGTCGAAATACTTACAAAATGCAACTGAAATTCAAAATACTTACAAAATGCAAATGAGATCGAAATGACGTACAAAATGCAATTGAGGTTCAAATACTTATAAAATGCAATTGAAATTGAAAATACACAATGCAATTCAGATTGAAATATCCCAGTTCCAATCCAAATTATTCACAAAGTGCAATTGAAATTCAAAATACTTACAAAATGCAATTGAAATTGAAAATGCTTACAAAATGTACGGTAGATTCAAACGACTCATGTGGATTGACAACACTTACAAAAAGCAATTTAGATTGAAAATACTTGACAAATGTAATTTAGATTCAAAATACCCACAAAATGCAATTGAGAATCAAAATATGTGCAAAATGCCCACCAAACAAAATGCAATTTATATTCAAAATTCGTGCGAAATGCGGTTTTGGTTGAAAATACTTACAAAATGCAATTGAAATTCAAAATACTCACTAAAAGGCCCGGCAACCTGCATTGAAAGACTTACTAAAAAGCAATTTAGATTGTCAATCTTTACAAAATGCAATTGAGGTTGAAAACAATCGCGAGATGTAATTTGGATCGAAAAAACTTACAAAATGCAACATAGATCAAAAATGCCTTAAAAATCGCTAAAAGGGAATTTAGATACACGGTGATTCGAGTAACAAAAACAGTGCGGGAATCTTAAGGAGAAAAGGAAATAGAAGGAAAAGAGGAGAGGAGAGGGGAGAGAGGAGAAGGTCCGCTCCAAAGGGAAGGGACAAAAGGGAAAAAACGGACCCAGCTCAGGAATCCCTCGGGGTCGCCAACGCCCGAACTCACCAGCCGTGAGCCCCTGAGGGTGTAGCATTATCGACGGTGCACCAGACGTGGAGGGGCTACATACACCCTGCCTCCTTAAGGGCCTTGAGCACAAGGCAGGAGGTAAAAGGAAAAGAACAAGAAGGCTGACCCCTCACAGAAGGAGGGTATCAGGAAAGATGAGACAAGGGCCAATTAAGGCGGGAAAGTGAAAGACTCCCTAGGCCTCGGATAACCTAATACCGTCGGGGTCAGAAGAGAACAAGAGTTGACCAAGGAAGGTCGACAGGAAAGAAGAAAGAGAGGAGCCCGGCACAAGTAAGTGGAAGCAATGCCGGACTCAGCTGGGGCCCCGTGGTCGCCAACCCACAACCCACTAGATGTGAGCCCCTGCGGGGCACATCAGTATCATATTGATTGCTAACAGGACGGAAAGGTCTACAGGAAAGGTCTGTGTGTATACAGAATCTCACCTTACACCTTATTACACATCGGTATCATATTGATTGCTAACAGGAGGGAAAGGTCTATAGGAAAGGTCTGTGTGTATACAGAATCTCACCTTACACTTTTTACACATCGGTATCATATTGATTGCTAACAGGAGGGAAAGGTCTATGGGAAAGGTCTGTGTGTATACAGAATCTCACCTTACATCTTATTACACATCGGTATCATATTGATTGCTAACAGGAGGGAAAGGTCTACAGGAAAGGTCTGTGTGTATACAGAACCTCACCTTACACCATATTACACATCAGTATCATATTGATTGCTAACAGGAGGGAAAGGTCTATAGGAAAGGTCTGTGTGTATACAGAATCTCACCTTACACCTTATTACACATCAGTATCATATTGATTGCTAACAGGAGGGAAAGGTCTATAGGAAAGGTCTGTGTGTATACGAAATGTCACCTTACACCATATTACACATCAGTATCATAATGATTGCTAACAGGTGGGAAAGGTCTATAGGAAAGGTCTGTGTGTATACAGAACCTCACCTTACACCATATTACACATCAGTATCATATTGATTGCTAACAGGAGGGAAAGGTCTATAGGATAGGTCTGTGTGTATACAGAACCTCACCTTACACCATATTACACATCAGTATCATATTGATTGCTAACAGGAGGGAAAGGTCTATAGGAAAGGTCTGTGTGTATACAGAATCTCACCTTACACCATATTACACATCAGTATCATATTGATTGCTAACAGGAGGGAAAGGTCTACAGGAAAGGTCTGTGTGTATACAGAACCTCACCTTACACCATATTACACATCAGTATCATATTGATTGCTAACAGGAGAGAAAGGTCTATAGGAACGGTCTGTGTGTATACAGAATCTCACCTTACACCTTATTACACATCGGTATCATATTGATTGCTAACACGAGGGAAAGGTCTATAGGAAAGGTCTGTGTGTATACAGAACCTCACCTTACACCATATTACACACCAGTATCATATTGATTGCTAACAGGAGGGAAAGGTCTATAGGAAAGGTCTGTGTGTATACAGAATCTCACCTTACACCATATTACACACCAGTATCATATTGATTGCTAACACGAGGGAAAGGTCTACAGGAAAGGTCTGTGTGTATACAGAATATCACCTTACACCTTATTACACATCGGTATCATATTGATTGCTAACAGGAGGGAAAGGTCTATAGGAAAGGTCTGTGTGTATACAGAATCTCACCTTACACCTTATTACACATCGGTATCATATTGATTGCTAACACGAGGGAAAGGTCTATAGGAAGGGTCTGTGTGTATACAGAACCTCACCTTACACCATATTACACACCAGTATCATATTGATTGCTAACAGGAGGGAAAGGTCTATAGGAAAGGTCTGTGTGTATACAGAATCTCACCTTACACCATATTACACATCAGTATCATAATGATTGCTAACAGGAGGGAAAGGTCTGTGTGTATACAGAATCTCACCATACACCATATTACACATCAGTATCGTATTGATTGCTAACAGGAGGGAAAGGTCTATAGGAAAGGTCTGTGTGTATACAGAATCTCATCTTACACCATATTACACATCAGTATCGATGATGATGATAATTGTTGTTTTAAGGGGCCTAACATCGAGGTTATCGGCCCTAATGATCTGGGTGATAGCGAAAATGATAATGAAATGGAAACCAGAACAAAATTATCGAAGACGGAAAATACGTACAAAAAGGAACTCACAATATGGTCTTACAAGAGGGAATTTAGAACGAAAAGTTGCACAAAAAGAATAGATTGAAAAAAGACCCACAAAACGTAGGCTAGATTCAAAATACGTACAAAATGCAAAGTAGCGTCGAAATACTTACAAAATGCAACTGAAATTCAAAATACTTACAAAATGCAAATGAGATCGAAATGACGTACAAAATGCAATTGAGGTTCAAAATACTTACAAAATGCAATTGAAATTGAAAATACACAATGCAATTCAGATTGAAATATCCCAGTTCCAATCCAAATTATTCACAAAGTGCAATTGAAATTCAAAATACTTACAAAATGCAATTGAAATTGAAAATGCTTACAAAATGTACGGTAGATTCAAACGACTCATGTGGATTGACAACACTTACAAAAAGCAATTTAGATTGAAAATACTTGACAAATGTAATTTAGATTCAAAATACCCACAAAATGCAATTGAGAATCAAAATATGTGCAAAATGCCCACCAAACAAAATGCAATTTATATTCAAAATTCGTGCGAAATGCGGTTTTGGTTGAAAATACTTACAAAATGCAATTGAAATTCAAAATACTCACTAAAAGGCCCGGCAACCTGCATTGAAAGACTTACTAAAAAGCAATTTAGATTGTCAATCTTTACAAAATGCAATTGAGGTTGAAAACAATCGCGAGATGTAATTTGGATCGAAAAAACTTACAAAATGCAACATAGATCAAAAATGCCTTAAAAATCGCTAAAAGGGAATTTAGATACACGGTGATTCGAGTAACAAAAACAGTGCGGGAATCTTAAAGAGAAAAGGAAATAGAAGGAAAAGAGGAGAGGAGAGGGGAGAGAGGAGAAGGTCCGCTCCAAAGGGAAGGGACAAAAGGGAAAAAACGGACCCAGCTCAGGAATCCCTCGGGGTCGCCAACGCCCGAACTCACCAGCCGTGAGCCCCTGAGGGTGTAGCATTATCGACGGTGCACCAGACGTGGAGGGGCTACATACACCCTGCCTCCTTAAGGGCCTTGAGCACAAGGCAGGAGGTAAAAGGAAAAGAACAAGAAGGCTGACCCCTCACAGAAGGAGGGTATCAGGAAAGATGAGACAAGGGCCAATTAAGGCGGGAAAGTGAAAGACTCTCTAGGCCTCGGATAACCTAATACCGTCGGGGTCGGAAGAGAACAAGAGTTGACCAAGGAAGGTCGACAGGAAAGAAGAAAGAGAGGAGCCCGGCACAAGTAAGTGGAAGCAATGCCGGACTCAGCTGGGGCCCCGTGGTCGCCAACCCACAACCCACTAGATGTGAGCCCCTGCGGGGCACATCAGTATCATATTGATTGCTAACAGGACGGAAAGGTCTACAGGAAAGGTCTGTGTGTATACAGAATCTCACCTTACACCTTATTACACATCGGTATCATATTGATTGCTAACAGGAGGGAAAGGTCTATAGGAAAGGTCTGTGTGTATACAGAATCTCACCTTACACTTTTTACACATCGGTATCATATTGATTGCTAACAGGAGGGAAAGGTCTATGGGAAAGGTCTGTGTGTATACAGAATCTCACCTTACATCTTATTACACATCGGTATCATATTGATTGCTAACAGGAGGGAAAGGTCTACAGGAAAGGTCTGTGTGTATACAGAACCTCACCTTACACCATATTACACATCAGTATCATATTGATTGCTAACAGGAGGGAAAGGTCTATAGGAAAGGTCTGTGTGTATACAGAATCTCACCTTACACCTTATTACACATCAGTATCATATTGATTGCTAACAGGAGGGAAAGGTCTATAGGAAAGGTCTGTGTGTATACGAAATGTCACCTTACACCATATTACACATCAGTATCATAATGATTGCTAACAGGTGGGAAAGGTCTATAGGAAAGGTCTGTGTGTATACAGAACCTCACCTTACACCATATTACACATCAGTATCATATTGATTGCTAACAGGAGGGAAAGGTCTATAGGATAGGTCTGTGTGTATACAGAACCTCACCTTACACCATATTACACATCAGTATCATATTGATTGCTAACAGGAGGGAAAGGTCTATAGGAAAGGTCTGTGTGTATACAGAATCTCACCTTACAACATATTACACATCAGTATAATATTGATTGCTAACAGGAGGGAAAGGTCTACAGGAAAGGTCTGTGTGTATACAGAACCTCACCTTACACCATATTACACATCAGTATCATATTGATTGCTAACAGGAGGGAAAGGTCTATAGGAAAGGTCTGTGTGTATACAGAATCTCACCTTACACCTTATTACACATCGGTATCATATTGATTGCTAACACGAGGGAAAGGTCTATAGGAAAGGTCTGTGTGTATACAGAACCTCACCTTACACCATATTACACACCAGTATCATATTGATTGCTAACAGGAGGGAAAGGTCTATAGGAAAGGTCTGTGTGTATACAGAATCTCACCTTACACCATATTACACACCAGTATCATATTGATTGCTAACACGAGGGAAAGGTCTACAGGAAAGGTCTGTGTTTATACAGAATCTCACCTTACACCTTATTACACATCGGTATCATATTGATTGCTAACAGGAGGGAAAGGTCTATAGGAAAGGTCTGTGTGTATACAGAATCTCACCTTACACTTTATTACACATCGGTATCATATTGATTGCTAACACGAGGGAAAGGTCTATAGGAAGGGTCTGTGTGTATACAGAACCTCACCTTACACCATATTACACACCAGTATCATATTGATTGCTAACAGGAGGGAAAGGTCTATAGGAAAGGTCTGTGTGTATACAGAATCTCACCTTACACCATATTACACATCAGTATCATAATGATTGCTAACAGGAGGGAAAGGTCTGTGTGTATACAGAATCTCACCATACACCATATTACACATCAGTATCGTATTGATTGCTAACAGGAGGGAAAGGTCTATAGGAAAGGTCTGTGTGTATACAGAATCTCATCTTACACCATATTACACATCAGTATCGATGATGATGATAATTGTTGTTTTAAGGGGCCTAACATCGAGGTTATCGGCCCTAATGATCTGGGTGATAGCGAAAATGATAATGAAATGGAAACCAGAACAAAATTATCGAAGACGGAAAATACGTACAAAAAGGAACTCACAATATGGTCTTACAAGAGGGAATTTAGAACGAAAAGTTGCACAAAAAGAATAGATTGAAAAAAGACCCACAAAACGTAGGCTAGATTCAAAATACGTACAAAATGCAAAGTAGCGTCGAAATACTTACAAAATGCAACGGAAATTCAAAATACTTACAAAATGCAAATGAGATCGAAATGACGTACAAAATGCAATTGAGGTTCAAAATACTTACAAAATGCAATTGAAATTGAAAATACACAATGCAATTCAGATTGAAATATCCCAGTTCCAATCCAAATTATTCACAAAGTGCAATTGAAATTCAAAATACTTACAAAATGCAATTGAAATTGAAAATGCTTACAAAATGTACGGTAGATTCAAACGACTCATGTGGATTGACAACACTTACAAAAAGCAATTTAGATTGAAAATACTTGACAAATGTAATTTAGATTCAAAATACCCACAAAATGCAATTGAGAATCAAAATATGTGCAAAATGCCCACCAAACAAAATGCAATTTATATTCAAAATTCGTGCGAAATGCGGTTTTGGTTGAAAATACTTACAAAATGCAATTGAAATTCAAAATACTCACTAAAAGGCCCGGCAACCTGCATTGAAAGACTTACTAAAAAGCAATTTAGATTGTCAATCTTTACAAAATGCAATTGAGGTTGAAAACAATCGCGAGATGTAATTTGGATCGAAAAAACTTACAAAATGCAACATAGATCAAAAATGCCTTAAAAATCGCTAAAGGGGAATTTAGATACACGGTGATTCGAGTAACAAAAACTGTGCGGGAATCTTAAAGAGAAAAGGAAATAGAAGGAAAAGAGGAGAGGAGAGGGGAGAGAGGAGAAGGTCCGCTCCAAAGGGAAGGGACAAAAGGGAAAAAACGGACCCAGCTCAGGAATCCCTCGGGGTCGCCAACGCCCGAACTCACCAGCCGTGAGCCCCTGAGGGTGTAGCATTATCGACGGTGCACCAGACGTGGAGGGGCTACATACACCCTGCCTCCTTAAGGGCCTTGAGCACAAGGCAGGAGGTAAAAGGAAAAGAACAAGAAGGCTGACCCCTCACAGAAGGAGGGTATCAGGAAAGATGAGACAAGGGCCAATTAAGGCGGGAAAGTGAAAGACTCCCTAGGCCTCGGAAAACCTAATACCGTCGGGGTCGGAAGAGAACAAGAGTTGATCAAGGAAGGTCGACAGGAAAGAAGAAAGAGAGGAGCCCGGCACAAGTAAGTGGAAGCAATGCCGGACTCAGCTGGGGCCCCGTGGTCGCCAACCCACAACCCAGTAGATGTGAGCCCCTGCGGGGCACATCAGTATCATATTGATTGCTAACAGGACGGAAAGGTCTACAGGAAAGGTCTGTGTGTATACAGAATCTCACCTTACACCTTATTACACATCGGTATCATATTGATTGCTAACAGGAGGGAAAGGTCTATAGGAAAGGTCTGTGAGTATACAGAATCTCACCTTACACTTTTTACACATCGGTATCATATTGATTGCTAACAGGAGGGAAAGGTCTATGGGAAAGGTCTGTGTGTATACAGAATCTCACCTTACATCTTATTACACATCGGTATCATATTGATTGCTAACAGGAGGGAAAGGTCTACAGGAAAGGTCTGTGTGTATACAGAACCTCACCTTACACCATATTACACATCAGTATCATATTGATTGCTAACAGGAGGGAAAGGTCTATAGGAAAGGTCTGTGTGTATACAGAATCTCACCTTACACCTTATTACACATCAGTATCATATTGATTGCTAACAGGAGGGAAAGGTCTATAGGAAAGGACTGTGTGTATACGTAATGTCACCTTACACCATATTACACATCAGTATCATAATGATTGCTAACAGGTGGGAAAGGTCTATAGGAAAGGTCTGTGTGTATACAGAACCTCACCTTACACCATATTACACATCAGTATCATATTGATTGCTAACAGGAGGGAAAGGTCTATAGGATAGGTCTGTGTGTATACAGAACCTCACCTTACACCATATTACACATCAGTATCACATTGATTGCTAACAGGAGGGAAAGGTCTATAGGAAAGGTCTGTGTGTATACAGAATCTCACCTTACACCATATTACACATCAGTATCATATTGATTGCTAACAGGAGGGAAAGGTCTACAGGAAAGGTCTGTGTGTATACAGAACCTCACCTTACACCATATTACACATCAGTATCATATTGATTGCTAACAGGAGGAAAAGGTCTATAGGAAAGGTCTGTGTGTATACAGAATCTCACCTTACACCATTTTACACATCAGTATCATATTGATTGCTAACAGGTGGGAAAGGACTATAGGAAAGGTCTGTGTGTATACGTAATCTCACCTTACACCATATTACACACCAGTATCGTATTGATTGCTAACAGGGGGAAAGGTCTATAGGAAAGGTCTGTGTGTATACAGAATCTCACCTTACACCATATTACACATCGGTATCATATTGATTGCTAACAGGGGGGAAAGTCTATAGGAAAGGTCTGTGTGTATACGTAATCTCACCTTACACCATATTACACACCAGTATCGTATTGATTGCTAACAGGGGGGAAAGTTCTATAGGAAAGGTCTGTGTGTATACAGAACCTCACCTTACACCATATCACACATCAGTATCATAATGATTGCTAACAGGAGGGAAAGGTCTATAGGAAAGGTCTGTGTGTATACAGAACCTCACCTTACACCATATCACACATCAGTATCATAATGATTGCTAACACGAGGGAAAGGTCTATAGGAAAGGTCTGTGTGTATACAGAACCTCACCTTACACCATATTACGCATCAGTATCATAATGATTGCTAACAGGAGGGAAAGGTCCATAGGAAAGGTCTGTGTGTATACAGAACCTCACCTTACACCATATTACACATCGGTATCATATTGATTGCTAACAGGAGGGAAAGGTCTATAGGAAAGGTCTGTGTGTATACAGAATCTCACCTTACACCTTATTACACATCGGTATCATATTGATTGCTAACAGGAGGGAAAGGTCTATAGGAAAGGTCTGTGTGTATACAGAACCTCACCTTACACCATATTACACATCAGTATCATATTGATTGCTAACAGGGGCGAAAGGTCTATAGGAAAGGTCTGTGTATTCAGAATCTCACCTTACACCATATTACACATCAGTATCATATGGATTGCTAACAGGAGGGAAAGGTCTATGGGAAAGGTCTGTGTGTGTACAGAATCTCACCTTACACCATATTACACATCAGTATCATATTGATTGCTAACAGGGGGAAAGGTCTATAGGAAAGGTCTGTGTGTATACGTAATCTCACCTTACACCATATTACACATCAGTATCATAATGATTGCTAACAGGAGGGAAAGGTCTATAGGAAAGGTCTGTGTGTATACAGAACCTCACCTTACACCATATTACACATCAGTATCTTATTGATTGCTAACAGGAAGGAAAGGTCTATAGGAAAGGTCTGTGTGTATACGTAATCTCACCTTACACCATATTACACATCAGTATCATAATGATTGCTAACAGGAGGGAAAGGTCTATAGGAAAGGTCTGTGTGTATACAGAACCTCACCTTACACCATATTACACACCAGTATCGCATTGATTGCTAACAGGAGGGAAAGGTCTACAGGAAAGGTCTGTGTGTATACAGAACCTCACCTTACACCATATTACACACCAGTATCGTATTGATTGCTAACAGGAGGGAAAGGTCTACAGGAAAGGTCTGTGTGTATACAGAACCTCACCTTACACCATATTACACATCAGTATCATATTGATTGCTAACAGGAGGGAAAGGTCTATAGGAAAGGTCTGTATGTATACAGAACCTCACCTTACACCATATTACACATCAGTATCATATTGATTGCTAACAGGAGGGAAAGGTCTATAGGAAGGGTCTGTGTGTATACGTAATCTCACCTTACACCATATTACACACCAGTATCGTATTGATTGCTAACAGGGGGGAAAGGTCTATAGGAAAGGTCTGTGTGTATACGTAAACTCACCTTACACCATATTACACATCAGTATCATAATGATTGCTAACAGGAGGGAAAGGTCTATAGGAAAGGTCTGTGTGTATACAGAACCTCACCTTACACCATATTACACATCGGTATCATATTGATTGCTAACAGGAGGGAAAGGTCTATAGGAAAGGTCTGTGTGTATACGTAATCTCACCTTACACCATATTACACATCAGTATCATAATGATTGCTAACAGGAGGGAAAGGTCTATAGGATAGGTCTATAGGAAATGTCTGTGTGTATACAGAACCTCACCATACAGCATATTACACACCAGTATCGTATTGATTGCTAACAGGGGAGAAAGGTCTATAGGAAAGGTCTTTGTGTATACAGTATCTCACCTTACACCATATTACACATCAGTATCATAATGATTGC
This sequence comes from Meconema thalassinum, assembly GCA_946902985.2. Lineage (NCBI taxonomy): Eukaryota > Metazoa > Arthropoda > Insecta > Orthoptera > Tettigoniidae > Meconema > Meconema thalassinum. The sequence continues at coordinate 345,106,873 of OX336395.1, forward strand.
TAACAGGAGGGAAAGGTCTATAGGAGAGGTCTGTGTGTATACAGAACCTCACCATACACCATATTACACACCAGTATCATATTGATTGCTAACAGGTGGGAAAGGTCTACAGGAAAGGTCTGTGTGTATACAGAACCTCACCTTACACCATATTACACATCAGTATCATATTGATTGCTAACAGGAGGGAAAGGTCTATAGGAAAGGTCTGTATGTATACAGAACCTCACCTTACACCATATTACACATCAGTATGATATTGATTGCTAACAGGAGGGAAAGGTCTATAGGAAAGGTCTGTGCGTATACAGATCCTCACCTTACACCATATTACACACCAGTATCATATTGATTGCTAACAGGGGAGAAAGGTCTATAGGACAGGTCTGTGTGTATACAGAACCTCACCTTGCACCATATTACACATCGGTATCATATTGATTGCTAACAGGAGGGAAAGGTCTATAGGAAAGGTCTGTGTGTGTACAGAATCTCACCGTACACCATATCACACATCAGTATCATATTGATTGCTAACAGGAGGGAAAGGTCTACAGAACCTCACCTTACACCATATTACACATCAGTATCATAATGATTGCTAACAGGGGGGAAAGGTCTATAGGAAAGGTCTGTGTGTATACAGAACCTCACCTTACACCATATTACACATCAGTAGCATATTGATTGCTAACAGGAGGGAAAGGTCTACAGGAAAGGTCTGTGTGTATACAGAATCTCACCTTACACCATATTACACACCAGTATCATATTGATTGCTAACAGGAGGGAAAGGTCTATAGGAAAGGTCTGTGTGTATACAGAACCTCACCTTACACCATATCACACATCAGTATCATAATGATTGCTAACAGGAGGGAAAGGTCTACAGGAAAGGTCTGTGTGTATACAGAACCTCACCTTACACCATATCACATATCAGTATCATATTGATTGCTAACAGGAGGGAAAGGTCTGTGTGTATACAGAACCTCACCTTACACCATATTACACATCGGTATCATATTGATTGCTAACAGGTGGGAAAGGTCTGTGTATATACGTAATCTCACCTTACACAATATTACACATCAGTATCGTATTGACTGCTAACAGGGGGGAAAGGTCTATAGGAAAGGTCTGTGTGTATACGTAATCTCACCTTACACCATGTTACACATCAGTATCATATTGATTGCTAACAGGAGGGAAAGGTCTATAGGAAAGGTCTGTGTGTATACAGAACCTCACCTTACACCATATTACACATCAGTATCATATTGATTGCTAACAGGAGGGAAAGGTCTATAGGAAAGGTCTGTGTGTACACGTAATCTCACCTTACACCATATTACACATCAGTATCATATTGATTGCTGACAGGAGGGAAAGGTCTACAGGAAAGGTCTGTGTGTATACAGAATCTCACCTTACACCATATTACACATCGGTATCATATTGATTGCTAACAGGAGGGATAGGTCTACAGGAAATGTCTGTGTGTATACAGAACCTCACCTTACACCTTATTACACATCGGTATCATATTGATTGCTATCACGAGGGAAAGGTCTATAGGAAAGGTCTGTGTGTATACGTAATCTCACCTTACAACATATTACACATCAGTCTCATAATGATTGCTAACTGGAGGGAAAGGTCTATAGGAAAGGTCTGTGTGTATACAGAATCTCACCTTACACCATATTACACATCGGTATCATATTGATTGCTAACAGGAGGGAAAGGTCTATAGGAAAGGTCTGTGTGTATACAGAATCTCACCATACACCATATTACACACCAGTATCATATTGATTGCTAACAGGAGGGAAAGGTCTATAGGAAAGGTCTGTGTGTATACAGAATCTCAACTTACACCTTATTACACATCGGTATCATATTGATTGCTAACAGGAGGGAAAGGTCTATAGGAAAGATCTGTGTGTATACAGAATCTCACCTTACACCATATTACACATCAGTATCATAATGATTGCTAACAGGAGGGAAAGGTCTACAGGAAAGGTCTGTGTGTATATAGAATCTCACCTTACACCATATTACACACCAGTATCATATTGATTGCTAACAGGAGGGAAAGGTCTATAGGAAAGGTCTGTGTGTATACAGAATCTCACCTTACACCTTATTACACATCAGTATCATATTGATTGCTAACAGGAGGGAAAGGTCTATAGGAAAGGTCTGTGTGTATACAGAATCTCACCTTACACCATATTACACATCCGTATCATATTGATTGCTAACAGGAGGGAAAGGTCTATAGGAAAGGTCTGTGTGTACAGAATCTCACATTACACCTTATTACACATCGGTATAATATTGATTCCTAACAGGTGGGAAAGGCCTATAGGAAAGGTCTGTGTGTATACAGAACCTCACCTTACACCATATTACCCACCAGTATCATATTGATTGCTAACAGGTGGGAAAGGTCTATAGGAAAGGTCTGTGTGTATACAGAATCTCACCTTACACCTTATTACACATCGGTATCATATTGATTGCTAACAGGAGGGCAAGGTCTATAGGAAAGGTCTGTGTGTATACAGAATCTCACCTTACACCTTATTACACATCGGTATCATATTGATTGCTAACACGAGGGAAAGGTCTATAGGAAAGGTCTGTGTGTATACAGAATCTCACCATACACCATATTACACACCAGTATCATATTGATTGCTAACAGGAGGGAAAGGTCTATAGGAAAGGTCTGTGTGTATACAGAATCTCACCTTACACCTTATTACACATCGGTATCATATTGATTGCTAACAGGAGGGAAAGGTCTATAGGAAAGGTCTGTGTGTGTACAGAACCTCACCTTACACCATATTACACATCAGTATCATATTGATTGCTAACAGGAGGGAAAGGTCTACAGGTAAGGTCTGTGTGTATACAGAATCTCACCTTACACCATATTACACATCATTATCATAATGATTGCTAACAGGAGGGAAGGGTCTATAGGAAAGGTCTGTGTGTATACAGAATCTCACCGTACACCATATCACACATCAGTATCATAATGATTGCTAACAGGAGGGAAAGCTCTACAGGAAAGGTCTGTGTGTATACAGAACCTCACCTTACACCTTATTACACATCAGTATCATATTGATTGCTAACAGGAGGGAAAGGTCTATAGGAAAGGTCTGTGTGTATACAGAATCTCACCTTACACCATATTACACATCAGTATCATAATGATTGCTAACAGGAGGGAAAGGTCTACAGGAAAGGTCTGTGTGTATATAGAATCTCACCTTACACCATATTACACACCAGTATCATATTGATTGCTAACAGGAGGGAAAGGTCTATAGGAAAGGTCTGTGTGTATACAGAATCTCACCTTACACCTTATTACACATCAGTATCATATTGATTGCTAACAGGAGGGAAAGGTCTATAGGAAAGGTCTGTGTGTATACAGAATCTCACCTTACACCATATTACACATCCGTATCATATTGATTGCTAACAGGAGGGAAAGGTCTATAGGAAAGGTCTGTGTGTACAGAATCTCACCTTACACCTTATTACACATCGGTATAATATTGATTGCTAACAGGTGGGAAAGGCCTATAGGAAAGGTCTGTGTGTATACAGAACCTCACCTTACACCATATTACCCACCAGTATCATATTGATTGCTAACAGGTGGGAAAGGTCTATAGGAAAGGTCTGTGTGTATACAGAATCTCACCTTACACCTTATTACACATCGGTATCACATTGATTGCTAACAGGAGGGAAAGGTCTCTAGGAAAGGTCTGTGTGTATACAGAATCTCACCTTACACCTTATTACACATCGGTATCATATTGATTGCTAACACGAGGGAAAGGTCTATAGGAAAGGTCTGTGTGTATGCAGAATCTCACCATACACCATATTACACACCAGTATCATATTGAATGCTAACAGGAGGGAAAGGTCTATAGGAAAGGTCTGTGTGTATACAGAATCTCACCTTACACCTTATTACACATCGGTATCATATTGATTGCTAACAGGAGGGAAAGGTCTATAGGAAAGGTCTGTGTGTGTACAGAACCTCACCTTACACCATATTACACATCAGTATCATATTGATTGCTAACAGGAGGGAAAGGTCTACAGGTAAGGTCTGTGTGTATACAGAATCTCACCTTACACCATATTACACATCATTATCATAATGATTGCTAACAGGAGGGAAGGGTCTATAGGAAAGGTCTGTGTGTATACAGAACCTCACCTTACACCATATTACACATCAGTATCATAATGATTGCTAACAGGAGGGAAAGGTCTATAGGAAAGGTCTGTGTGTATACAGAATCTCACCTTACACCATATTACACATCAGTATCATATTGATTGCTTACAGGAGGGAAAGGTCTATAGGAAAGGTCTGTGTGTATACAGAATCTCACCGTACACCATATCACACATCAGTATCATAATGATTGCTAACAGGAAGGAAAGGTCTACAGGAAAGGTCTGTGTGTATACAGAACCTCACCTTGCACCATATTACACATCAGTATCATATTGATTGCTAACAGGAGGGAAAGGTCTATAGGAAAGGTCTGTGTGTATACATAACCTCACCTTACACCATATTACACATCAGTATCATATTGATTGCTAACAGGAGGGAAAGGTCTATAGGAAAGGTCTGTGTGTATACGTAATCTCACCTTACACCATATTACACATCAGTATCATAATGATTGCTAACAGGGGGGAAAGGTCTATAGAAAAGGTCTGTGTGTATACGTAATCTCACCTTACACCATATTACACACCAGTATCATATTGATTGCTAACAGGAGGGAAAGGTCTATAGGAAAGGTCTGTGTGTATACGTAATCTCACCTTACACCATATTACACATCAGTATCATAATGATTGCTAACAGGAGGGAAAGGTCTATAGGAAAGGTCTGTGTGTATACAGAACCTCACCTTACACCATATTACATATCGGTATCATAATGATTGCTAACAGGGGGAAAGGTCTATAGGAAAGGTCTGTGTGTATACGTAATCTCACCTTACACCATATTACACATCAGTATCGTATTGATTGCTAACAGGAGGGAAAGGTCTATAGGAAAGGTCTGTGTGTATACGTAATCTCACCTTACACCATATTACACACCAGTATCGTATTGATTGCTAACAGGAGGGAAAGGTCTATAGGAATGGTCTGTGTGTATACGTAATCTCACCTTACACCATATTACACACCAGTATCGTATTGATTGCTAACAGGAGGGAAAGGTCTATAGGAAAGGTCTGTGTGTATACAGAACCTCACCTTACACCATATTACACATCAGTATCATATTGATTGCTAACAGGTGGGAAAGGTCTATAGGAAAGGTCTGTGTGTATACGTAATCTCACCTTACACCATATTACACATGAGTATCATAATGATTGCTAACAGGAGGGAAAGGTCTATAGGAAAGGTCTGTGTGTATACAGAACCTCACCTTACACCATATTACACATCAGTATCATATTGATTGCTAACAGGAGGGAAAGGTCTATAAGAAAGGTCTGTGTGTATACGTAATCTCACCTTACACCATATTACACACCAGTATCATATTGATTGCTAACCGGAGGGAATGGTCTATAGGAAAGGTCTGTGTGTGTACAGAACCTCACCTTACACCATATTACACATCGGTATCATAATGATTGCTAACAGGAGGGAAAGGTCTATAGGAAAGGTCTGTGTGTGTACAGAACCTCACCTTACACCATATTACACACCAGTATCGTATTGATTGCTAACAGGAGGGAAAGGTCTATAGGAAAGGTCTGTGTGTATACAGAACCTCACCTTACACCATATTACACATCAGTATCATATTGATTGCTAACAGGAGGGAAAGGTCTATAGGAAAGTTCTGTGTGTATACGTAATCTCACCTTACACCATATTACACACCAGTATCGTATTGATTGCTAACAGGAGGGAAAGGTCTATAGTAAAGGTCTGTGTGTGTACAGAACCTCACCTTACACCATATTACACATCAGTATCATATTGATTGCTAACAGGAGGGAAAGGTCTATAGGAAAGGTCTGTGTGTATACGTAATCTCACCTTACACCATATTACACATCAGCATCATAATGATTGCTAACAGGAGGGAAAGGTCTATAGGAAAGTTCTATAGGAAAGGTCTGTGTGTATACAGAACCTCACCTTACACCATATTATACATCAGTATCATATTGATTGCTAACAGGAGGGAAAGGTCTACAGGAAATGTCTGTGTGTATACGTAATCTCACCTTACACCATATTACACATCAGTATCATAATGATTGCTAACAGGAGGGAAAGGTCTATAGGAAAGGTCTATAGGAAAGGTCTGTGTGTATACAGAACCTCACCATACACCATATTACACACCAGTATCGTATTGATTGCTAACAGGGGGGAAAGGTCTATAGGAAAGGTCTGTGTGTATACAGAATCTCACCTTACACCATATTACACATCAGTATCATAATGTGTGCTAACAGGAGGGATAGGCCTATAGGAAAGGTCTGTGTGTGTACAGAACCTCACCTTACACCATATTACACATCAGTATCATATTGATTGCTAACAGGAGGGAAAGGTCTATAGGAAAGGACTGTGTGTATACAGAAGCTCACCTTACACCATATTACACATCAGTATCATATTGATTGCTAACAGGAGGTAAAGGTCTATAGGAAAGGTCTGTGTGTATACGTAATCTCACCTTACACCATATTACACATCAGTATCATAATGATTGCTAACAGGAAGGAAAGGTCTATAGGAAAGGTCTGTGTGTGTACAGAACCTCACCTTACACCATATTACACATCAGTATCATATTGATTGCTAACAGGAGGGAAAGGTCTACAGGAAATGTCTGTGTGTATACGTAATCTCACCTTACACCATATTACTCATCAGTATCATAATGATTGCTAACAGGAGGGAAAGGTCTATAGGAAAGGTCTGTGTGTATACAGAACTTCACCATACACCATATTACACACCAGTATCGTATTGATTGCTAACAGGGGGAAAGGCCTATAGGAAAGGTCTGTGTGTATACAGAATCTCACCTTACACCATATTACACATCAGTATCATAATGTGTGCTAACAGGAGGGATAGGCCTATAGGAAAGGTCTGTGTGTATACAGAACCTCACCTTACACCATATTACACATCCGTATCATATTGATTGCTAACAGGAGGGAAAGGTCTATAGGAAAGGTCTGTGTGTATACGTAATCTCATCTTACACCATATTACACATCAGTATCATAATGATTGCTAACAGGAGGGAAAGGTCTATAGGAAAGGTCTATAGGAAAGGTCTGTGTGTATACAGAACCTCACCTTACACCATATTACACATCAGTATCATATTGATTGCTAACAGGTGGGAAAGGTCTATAGGAAAGGTCTGTGTGTATACGTAATCTCACCTTACACCATATCACACATGAGTATCATAATGATTGCTAACAGGAGGGAAAGGTCTATAGGAAAGGTCTGTGTGTATACAGAACCTCACCTTACACCATATTACACATCAGTATCATATTGATTGCTAACAGGAGGGAAAGGTCTATAGGAAAGGTCTGTGTGTATACGTAATCTCACCTTACACCATATTACACACCAGTATCATATTGATTGCTAACCGGAGGGAAAGGTCTATAGGAAAGGTCTGTGTGTGTACAGAACCTCACCTTACTTCATATTACACATCGGTATCATAATGATTGCTCACAGGAGGGAAAGGTCTATAGGAAAGGTCTGTGTGTGTACAGAACCTCACCTTACACCATATTACACACCAGTATCGTTTTGATTGCTAACAGGAGGGAAAGGTCTATAGGAAAGGTCTGTGTGTATACACAACCTCACCTTACAGCATATTACACATCAGTATCATATTGATTGCTAACAGGAGGGAAAGGTCTATAGGAAAGGTCTGTGTGTGTACGTAATCTCACCTTACACCATATTACACACCAGTATCGTATTGATTGCTAACAGGAGGGAAAGGTCTATAGTAAAGGTCTGTGTGTGTACAGAACCTCACCTTACACCATATTACACATCAGTATCATATTGATTGCTAACAGGGGGGAAAGGTCCATAGGAAAGGTCTGTGTGTATACGTAATCTCACCTTACACCATATTACACATCAGCATCATAATGATTGCTAACAGGAGGGAAGGGTCTATAGGAAAGGTCTGTGTGTATACAGAACCTCACCATACACCATATTACACACCAGTATCGTATTGATTGCCAACAGGGGGGAAAGGTCTATAGGAAAGGTCTGTGTGTATACAGAATCTCACCTTACACCATATTACACATCAGTATCATATTGATTGCTAACAGGAGGGAAAGGTCTACAGGAAATGTCTGTGTGTATACGTAATCTCGCCTTACACCATATTACACATCAGTATCATAATGATTGCTAACAGGAGGGAAGGGTCTATAGGAAAGGTCTGTGTGTATACAGAACCTCACCATACACCATATTACACACCAGTATCGTATTGATTGCTAACAGGGGGGAAAGGTCTATAGGAAAGGTCTGTGTGTATACAGAATCTCACCTTACACCATATTACACATCAGTATCATAATGTGTGCTAACAGGAGGGATAGGCCTATAGGAAAGGTCTGTGTGTGTACAGAACCTCACCTTACACCATATTACACATCAGTATCATATTGATTGCTAACAGGAGGGAAAGGTCTATAGGAAAGGACTGTGTGTATACGTAATCTCACTTTACACCATATTACACATCAGTATCATAATGATTGCTAACAGGAGGGAAAGGTCTTCAGGAAAGGTCTGCGTGTATACAGAAGCTCACCTTACACCATATTACACATCAGTATCATATTGATTGCTAACAGGAGGGAAAGTCTATAGGAAAGGTCTGTGTGTATACGTAATCTCACCTTACACCATATTACACATCAGTATCATAATGATTGCTAACAGGAAGGAAAGGTCTATAGGAAAGGTCTGTGTGTGTACAGAACCTCACCTTACACCATATTACACATCAGTATCATATTGATTGCTAACAGGAGGGAAAGGTCTACAGGAAATGTCTGTGTGTATACGTAATCTCACCTTACACCATATTACACATCAGTATCATAATGATTGCTAACAGGAGGGAAAGGTCTATAGGAAAGGTCTATAGGAAAGGTCTGTGTGTATACAGAACCTCACCATACACCATATTACACACCAGTATCGTATTGATTGCTAACAGGGGGGGAAAGGTCTATAGGAAAGGTCTGTGTGTATACAGAATCTCACCTTACACCATATTACACATCAGTATCATAATGTGTGCTAACAGGAGGGATAGGCCTATAGGAAAGGTCTGTGTGTAAACAGAACCTCACCTTACACCATATTACACATCAGTATCATATTGATTGCTAACAGGAGGGAAAGGTCTATAGGAAAGGTCTGTGTGTATACAGAACCTCACCTTACACCATATCACACATCAGTAACATAATGATTGCTAACAGGAGGGAAAGGTCTATAGGAAAGGTCTTTGTGTATACAGAACCTCACCTTACACCATATCACACATCAGTATCATAAAGATTGCTAACACGAGGGAAACGTCTATAGGAAAGGTCTGTGTGTAAACAGAACCTCACCTTACACCATATTACGCACCAGTATCATAATGATTGCTAACAGGAGGGAAAGGTCTATAGGAAAGGTCTGTGTGTATACAGAACCTCACCTTACACCATATTACACATAGGTATCATATTGATTGCTAACAGGAGGGAAAGGTCTATAGGAAAGGTCTGTGTGTATACAGAATCTCACCTTACACCTTATTACACATCGGTATAATATTGATTGCTAACAGGAGGGAAAGGTCTATAGGAAAGGTCTGTGTGTGTACAGAACCTCACCTTACACCATATTACACATCAGTATCATATTGATTGCTAACAGGACGGAAAGGTCTATAGGAAAGGTCTGTGTGTATACAGAATCTCACCTTACACCTTATTACACATCGGTATCATATTGATTGCTAACAGGAGGGAAGGGTCTATAGGAAAGGTCTGTGTGTATACAGAATCTCACCGTACACCATATCACACATCAGTATCATAATGATTGCTAACAGGAGGGAATGGTCTACAGGAAAGGTCTGTGTGTATACAGATCCTCACCTTACACCATATTACACACCAGTATCATATTGATTGCTAACAGGGGGGAAAGGTCTATAGGAAAGGTCTGTGTGTATACAGAATCTCACCTTACACCATATTACACATCATTATCATAATGATTGCTAACAGGAGGGAAGGGTCTATAGGAAAGGTCTGTGTGTATACAGAATCTCACCGTACACCATATCACACATCAGTATCATAATGATTGCTAACAGGAGGGAAAGGTCTACAGGAAAGGTCTGTGTGTATACAGAACCTCACCTTACACCTTATTACACATCAGTATCATATTGATTGCTAACAGGAGGGAAAGGTCTATAGGAAAGGTCTGTGTGTATACAGAATCTCACCTTACACCATATTACACATCAGTATCATAATGATTGCTAACAGGAGGGAAAGGTCTACAGGAAAGGTCTGTGTGTATATAGAATCTCACCTTACACCATATTACACACCAGTATCATATTGATTGCTAACAGGAGGGAAAGGTCTATAGGAAAGGTCTGTGTGTATACAGAATCTCACCTTACACCTTATTACACATCAGTATCATATTGATTGCTAACAGGAGGGAAAGGTCTATAGGAAAGGTCTGTGTGTATACAGAATCTCACCTTACACCATATTACACATCCGTATCATATTGATTGCTAACAGGAGGGAAAGGTCTATAGGAAAGGTCTGTGTGTACAGAATCTCACCTTACACCTTATTACACATCGGTATAATATTGATTGCTAACAGGTGGGAAAGGCCTATAGGAAAGGTCTGTGTGTATACAGAACCTCACCTTACACCATATTACCCACCAGTATCATATTGATTGCTAACAGGTGGGAAAGGTCTATAGGAAAGGTCTGTGTGTATACAGAATCTCACCTTACACCTTATTACACATCGGTATCATATTGATTGCTAACAGGAGGGAAAGGTCTCTAGGAAAGGTCTGTGTGTATACAGAATCTCACCTTACACCTTATTACACATCGGTATCATATTGATTGCTAACACGAGGGAAAGGTCTATAGGAAAGGTCTGTGTGTATACAGAATCTCACCATACACCATATTACACACCAGTATCATATTGATTGCTAACAGGAGGGAAAGGTCTATAGGAAAATCTGTGTGTATACAGAATCTCACCTTACACCTTATTACACATCGGTATCATATTGATTGCTAACAGGAGGGAAAGGTCTATAGGAAAGGTCTGTGTGTGTACAGAACCTCACCTTACACCATATTACACATCAGTATCATATTGATTGCTAACAGGAGGGAAAGGTCTACAGGTAAGGTCTGTGTGTATACAGAATCTCACCTTACACCATATTACACATCATTATCATAATGATTGCTAACAGGAGGGAAGGGTCTATAGGAAAGGTCTGTGTGTATACAGAACCTCACCTTACACCATATTACACATCAGTATCATAATGATTGCTAACAGGAGGGAAAGGTCTATAGGAAAGGTCTGTGTGTATACAGAATCTCACCTTACACCATATTACACATCAGTATCATATTGATTGCTTACAGGAGGGAAAGGTCTATAGGAAAGGTCTGTGTGTATACAGAATCTCACCGTACACCATATCACACATCAGTATCATAATGATTGCTAACAGGAAGGAAAGGTCTACAGGAAAGGTCTGTGTGTATACAGAACCTCACCTGGCACCATATTACACATCAGTATCATATTGATTGCTAACAGGAGGGAAAGGTCTATAGGAAAGGTCTGTGTGTATACATAACCTCACCTTACACCATATTACACATCAGTATCATATTGATTGCTAACAGGAGGGAAAGGTCTATAGGAAAGGTCTGTGTGTATACGTAATCTCACCTTACACCATATTACACATCAGTATCATAATGATTGCTAACAGGGGGGAAAGGTCTATAGAAAAGGTCTGTGTGTATACGTAATCTCACCTTACACCATATTACACACCAGTATCATATTGATTGCTAACAGGAGGGAAAGGTCTATAGGAAAGGTCTGTGTGTATACGTAATCTCACCTTACACCATATTACACATCAGTATCATAATGATTGCTAACAGGAGGGAAAGGTCTATAGGAAAGGTCTGTGTGTATACAGAACCTCACCTTACACCATATTACATATCGGTATCATAATGATTGCTAACAGGGGGAAAGGTCTGTAGGAAAGGTCTGTGTGTATACGTAATCTCACTTTACACCATATTACACATCAGTATCGTATTGATTGCTAACAGGAGGGAAAGGTCTATAGGAAAGGTCTGTGTGTATACGTAATCTCACCTTACACCATATTACACACCAGTATCGTATTGATTGCTAACAGGAGGGAAAGGTCTATAGGAATGGTCTGTGTGTATACGTAATCTCACCTTACACCATATTACACACCAGTATCGTATTGATTGCTAACAGGAGGGAAAGGTCTATAGGAAAGGTCTGTGTGTATACAGAACCTCACCTTACACCATATTACACATCAGTATCATATTGATTGCTAACAGGTGGGAAAGGTCTATAGGAAAGGTCTGTGTGTATACGTAATCTCACCTTACACCATATTACACATGAGTATCATAATGATTGCTAACAGGAGGGAAAGGTCTATAGGAAAGGTCTGTGTGTATACAGAACCTCACGTTACACCATATTACACATCAGTATCATATTGATTGCTAACAGGAGGGAAAGGTCTATAAGAAAGGTCTGTGTGTATAAGTAATCTCACCTTACACCATATTACACACCAGTATCATATTGATTGCTAACCGGAGGGAATGGTCTATAGGAAAGGTCTGTGTGTGTACAGAACCTCACCTTACACCATATTACACATCGGTATCATAATGATTGCTAACAGGAGGGAAAGGTCTATAGGAAAGGTCTGTGTGTGTACAGAACCTCACCTTACACCATATTACACACCAGTATCGTATTGATTGCTAACAGGAGGGAAAGGTCTATAGGAAAGGTCTGTGTGTATACAGAACCTCACCTTACACCATATTACACATCAGTATCATATTGATTGCTAACAGGAGGGAAAGGTCTATAGGAAAGTTCTGTGTGTATACGTAATCTCACCTTACACCATATTACACACCAGTATCGTATTGATTGCTAACAGGAGGGAAAGGTCTATAGTAAAGGTCTGTGTGTGTACAGAACCTCACCTTACACCGTATTACACATCAGTATCATATTGATTGCTAACAGGAGGGAAAGGTCTATAGGAAAGGTCTGTGTGTATACGTAATCTCACCTTACACCATATTACACATCAGCATCATAATGATTGCTAACAGGAGGGAAAGGTCTATAGGAAAGTTCTATAGGAAAGGTCTGTGTGTATACAGAACCTCACCTTACACCATATTATACATCAGTATCATATTGATTGCTAACAGGAGGGAAAGGTCTACAGGAAATGTCTGTGTGTATACGTAATCTCACCTTACACCATATTACACATCAGTATCATAATGATTGCTAACAGGAGGGAAAGGTCTATAGGAAAGGTCTATAGGAAAGGTCTGTGTGTATACAGAACCTCACCATACACCATATTACACACCAGTATCGTATTGATTGCTAACAGGGGGGAAAGGTCTATAGGAAAGGTCTGTGTGTATACAGAATCTCACCTTACACCATATTACCCATCAGTATCATAATGTGTGCTAACAGGAGGGATAGGCCTATAGGAAAGGTCTGTGTGTGTACAGAACCTCACCTTACACCATATTACACATCAGTATCATATTGATTGCTAACAGGAGGGAAAGGTCTATAGGAAAGGACTGTGTGTATACAGAAGCTCACCTTACACCATATTACACATCAGTATCATATTGATTGCTAACAGGAGGGAAAGGTCTATAGGAAAGGTCTGTGTGTATACGTAATCTCACCTTACACCATATTACACATCAGTATCATAATGATTGCTAACAGGAAGGAAAGGTCTATAGGAAAGGTCTGTGTGTGTACAGAACCTCACCTTACACCATACTACACATCAGTATCATATTGATTGCTAACAGGAGGGAAAGGTCTACAGGAAATGTCTGTGTGTATACGTAATCTCGCCTTACACCATATTACTCATCAGTATCATAATGATTGCTAACAGGAGGGAAAGGTCTATAGGAAAGGTCTGTGTGTATACAGAACCTCACCTTACACCATATTACACATCAGTATCATAATGATTGCTAACAGGAAGGAAAGGTCTATAGGAAAGGTCTGTGTGTGTACAGAACCTCACCTTACACCATATTACACATCAGTATCATATTGATTGCTAACAGGAGGGAAAGGTCTACAGGAAATGTCTGTGTGTATACGTAATCTCACCTTACACCATATTACACATCAGTATCATAATGATTGCTAACAGGAGGGAAAGGTCTATAGGAAAGGTCTATAGGAAAGGTCTGTGTGTATACAGAACCTCACCATACACCATATTACACACCAGTATCGTATTGATTGCTAACAGGGGGGAAAGGTCTATAGGAAAGGTCTGTGTGTATACAGAATCTCACCTTGCACCATATTACACATCAGTATCATAATGTGTGCTAACAGGAGGGATAGGCCTATAGGAAAGGTCTGTGTGTATACAGAACCTCACCTTACACCATATTACACATCAGTATCATATTGATTGCTAACAGGAGGGAAAGGTCTATAGGAAAGGTCTGTGTGTATACAGAACCTCACCTTACACCATATCACACATCAGTATCATAATGATTGCTAACAGGAGGGAAAGGTCTATAGGAAAGGTCTTTGTGTATACAGAACCTCACCTTACACCATATCACACATCAGTATCATAAAGATTGCTAACACGAGGGAAACGTCTATAGGAAAGGTCTGTGTGTATACAGAACCTCACCTTACACCATATTACGCATCAGTATCATAATGATTGCTAACAGGAGGGAAAGGTCTATAGGAAAGGTCTGTGTGTATACAGAACCTCACCTTACACCATATTACACATCGGTATCATATTGATTGCTAACAGGAGAGAAAGGTCTATAGGAAAGGTCTGTGTGTATACAGAATCTCACCTTACACCTTATTACACATCGGTATAATATTGATTGCTAACAGGAGGGAAAGGTCTATAGGAAAGGTCTGTGTGTGTACAGAACCTCACCTTACACCATATTACACATCAGTATCATGATGATTGCTAACAGGTGGGAACGGTCTATAGGAAAGGTCTGTGTGTATACAGAATCTCACCTTACACCATGTTACACATCAGTATCATATTGATTGCTAACAGGAGGGAAGGGTCTATAGGAAAGGTCTGTGTGTATACAGAATCTCACCGTACACCATATCACACATCAGTATCATGATGATTGCTAACAGGAGGGAATGGTCTACAGGAAAGGTCTGTGTGTATACAGATCCTCACCTTGCACCATATTACACATCGGTATCATATTGATTGCTAACAGGAGGGAAAGGTCTATAGGAAAGGTCTGTGTGTATACAGAATCTCACCTTACACCTTATTACACATCGGTATCATATTGATTGCTAACAGGAGGGAAAGGTCTACAGAACCTCACCTTACACCATATTACACATCAGTATCATAATGATTGCTAACAGGGGGGAAAGGTCTATAGGAAAGGTCTGTGTGTGTACAGAATCTCACCTTACACCATATCATATTGATTGCTAACAGGACGGAAAGGTCTATAGGAAAGGTCTGTGTGTATACAGAATCTCACCTTACACCTTATTACACATCGGTATCATATTGATTGCTAACAGGAGGGAAGGGTCTATAGGAAAGGTCTGTGTGTATACAGAATCTCACCGTACACCATATCACACATCAGTATCATGATGATTGCTAACAGGAGGGAATGGTCTACAGGAAAGGTCTGTGTGTATACAGATCCTCACCTTGCACCATATTACACATCGGTATCATATTGATTGCTAACAGGAGGGAAAGGTCTATAGGAAAGGTCTGTGTGTGTACAGAATCTCACCGTACACCATATCACACATCAGTATCATATTGATTGCTAACAGGAGGGAAAGGTCTACAGAACCTCACCTTACACCATATTACACATCAGTATCATAATGATTGCTAACAGGGGGGAAAGGTCTATAGGAAAGGTCTGTGTGTATACAGAACCTCACCTTACACCATATTACACATCAGTAGCATATTGATTGCTAACAGGAGGGAAAGGTCTACAGGAAAGGTCTGTGTGTATACAGAATCTCACCTTACACCATATTACACACCAGTATCATATTGATTGCTAACAGGAGGGAAAGGTCTATAGGAAAGGTCTGTGTGTATACAGAACCTCACCTTACACCATATCTCACATCAGTATCATAATGATTGCTAACAGGAGGGAAAGGTCTACAGGAAAGGTCTGTGTGTATACAGAACCTCACCTTACACCATATCACATATCAGTATCATATTGATTGCTAACAGGAGGGAAAGGTTTGTGTGTATACAGAACCTCACCTTACACCATATTACACATCGGTATCATATTGATTGCTAACAGGTGGGAAAGGTCTGTGTGTATACGTAATCTCACCTTACACAATATTACACATCAGTATCGTATTGACTGCTAACTGGGGGGAAAGGTCTATAGGAAAGGTCTGTGTGTATACGTAATCTCACCTTACACCATGTTACACATCAGTATCATATTGATTGCTAACAGGAGGGAAAGGTCTATAGGAAAGGTCTGTGTGTACACGTAATCTCACCTTACACCATATTACACATCAGTATCATATTGATTGCTGACAGGAGGGAAAGGTCTACAGGAAAGGTCTGTGTGTATACAGAATCTCACCTTACACCATATTACACATCGGTATCGTATTGATTGCTAACAGGAGGGAAAGGTCTACAGGAAAGGTCTGTGTGTATACAGAATCTCACCTTACACCATATTACACACCAGTATCATATTGATTGCTAACAGGAGGGAAAGGTCTATAGGAAAGGTCTGTGTGTATACAGAACCTCACCTTACACCATATCACACATCAGTATCATAATGATTGCTAACAGGAGGGAAAGGTCTACAGGAAAGGTCTGTGTGTATACAGAACCTCACCTTACACCATATCACATATCAGTATCATATTGATTGCTAACAGGAGGGAAAGGTTTGTGTGTATACAGAACCTCACCTTACACCATATTACACATCGGTATCATATTGATTGCTAACAGGTGGGAAAGGTCTGTGTGTATACGTAATCTCACCTTACACAATATTACACATCAGTATCGTATTGACTGCTAACTGGGGGGAAAGGTCTATAGGAAAGGTCTGTGTGTATACGTAATCTCACCTTACACCATATTACACATCGGTATCATATTGATTGCTAACAGGTGGGAAAGGTCTGTGTGTATACGTAATCTCACCTTACACAATATTACACATCAGTATCGTATTGACTGCTAACTGGGGGGAAAGGTCTATAGGAAAGGTCTGTGTGTATACAGAACCTCACCTTACACCATATTACACATCAGTATCATATTGATTGCTAACAGGAGGGAAAGGTCTATAGGAAAGGTCTGTGTGTACACGTAATCTCACCTTACACCATATTACACATCAGTATCATATTGATTGCTGACAGGAGGGAAAGGTCTACAGGAAAGGTCTGTGTGTATACAGAATCTCACCTTACACCATATTACACATCGGTATCATATTGATTGCTAACAGGAGGGAAAGGTCTACAGGAAAGGTCTGTGTGTATACAGAACCTCACCTTACACCTTATTACACATCGGTATCATATTGATTGCTAACACGAGGGAAAGGTCTATAGGAAAGGTCTGTGTGTATACGTAATCTCACCATACACCATATTACACACCAGTATCATATTGATTGCTATCAGGAGGGAAAGGTCTATAGGAAAGGTCTGTGTGTATACAGAATCTCAACTTACACCTTATTACACATCGGTATCATATTGATTGCTAACAGGAGGGAAAGGTCTATAGGAAAGATCTGTGTGTATACAGAATCTCACCTTACACCATATTACACATCAGTATCATAATGATTGCTAACAGGAGGGAAAGGTCTACAGGAAAGGTCTGTGTGTATATAGAATCTCACCTTACACCATATTACACACCAGTATCATATTGATTGCTAACAGGAGGGAAAGGTCTATAGGAAAGGTCTGTGTGTATACAGAATCTCACCTTACACCTTATTACACATCAGTATCATATTGATTGCTAACAGGAGGGAAAGGTCTATAGGAAAGGTCTGTGTGTATACAGAATCTCACCTTACACCATATTACACATCCGTATCATATTGATTGCTAACAGGAGGGAAAGGTCTATAGGAAAGGTCTGTGTGTACAGAATCTCACCTTACACCTTATTACACATCGGTATAATATTGATTGCTAACAGGTGGGAAAGGCCTATAGGAAAGGTCTGTGTGTATATAGAACCTCACCTTACACCATATTACCCACCAGTATCATATTGATTGCTAACAGGTGTGAAAGGTCTATAGGAAAGGTCTGTGTGTATACAGAATCTCACCTTACACCTTATTACACATCGGTATCATATTGATTGCTAACAGGAGGGAAAGGTCTATAGGAAAGGTCTGTGTGTATACAGAATCTCACCTTACACCTTATTACACATCGGTATCATATTGATTGCTAACACGAGGGAAAGGTCTATAGGAAAGGTCTGTGTGTATACAGAATCTCACCATACACCATATTACACACCAGTATCATATTGATTGCTAACAGGAGGGAAAGGTCTATAGGAAAGGTCTGTGTGTATACAGAATCTCACCTTACACCTTATTACACATCGGTATCATATTGATTGCTAACAGGAGGGAAAGGTCTATAGGAAAGGTCTGTGTGTGTACAGAACCTCACCTTACACCATATTACACATCAGTATCATATTGATTGCTAACAGGAGGGAAAGGTCTACAGGTAAGGTCTGTGTGTATACAGAATCTCACCTTACACCATATTACACATCATTATCATATTGATTGCTAACAGGAGGGAAAGGTCTATAGGAAAGGTCTGTGTGTATACAGAATCTCACCTTACACCATATTACACATCAGTATCATAATGATTGCTAACAGGAGGGAAAGGTCTACAGGAAAGGTCTGTGTGTATACAGAACCTCACTTTACACCATATTACACATCAGTATCATTTTGATTGCTAACAGGAGGGAATGGTCTATAGGAAAGGTCTGTGTGTATACAGAACCTCACCTTACACCATATTACACATCAGTATCATATTGATTGCTAACAGGAGGGAAAGGTCTATAGGAAAGGTCTGTGTGTATACAGAATCTCACCTTACACCATATTACACATCAGTATCATAATGATTGCTAACAGGAGGGAAAGGTCTACAGGAAAGGTCTGTGTGTATATAGAATCTCACCTTACACCATATTACACACCAGTATCATATTGATTGCTAACAGGAGGGAAAGGTCTATAGGAAAGGTCTGTGTGTATTGAATCTCACCTTACACCTTATTACACATCGGTATAATATTGATTGCTAACAGGTGGGAAAGGCCTATAGGGAAGGTCTGTGTGTATACAGAACCTCACCTTACACCATATTACCCACCAGTATCATATTGATTGCTAACAGGTGGGAAAGGTCTATAGGAAAGGTCTGTGTGTATACAGAATCTCACCTTACACCTTATTACACATCGGTATCATATTGATTGCTAACAGGAGGGAAAGGTCTATAGGAAAGGTCTGTGTGTATACAGAATCTCACCTTACACCTTATTACACATCGGTATCATATTGATTGCTAACACGAGGGAAAGGTCTATAGGAAAGGTCTGTGTGTATACAGAATCTCACCATACACCATATTACACACCAGTATCATATTGATTGCTAACAGGAGGGAAAGGTCTATAGGAAAGGTCTGTGTGTATACAGAATCTCACCTTACACCTTATTACACATCGGTATCATATTGATTGCTAACAGGAGGGAAAGGTCTATAGGAAAGGTCTGTGTGTGTACAGAACCTCACCTTACAACATATTACACATCAGTATCATATTGATTGCTAACAGGAGGGAAAGGTCTACAGGTAAGGTCTGTGTGTATACAGAATCTCACCTTACACCATATTACACATCATTATCATAATGATTGCTAACAGGAGGGAAGGGTCTATAGGAAAGGTCTGTGTGTATACAGAATCTCACCGTACACCATATCACACATCAGTATCATAATGATTGCTAACAGGAGGGAAAGGTCTACAGGAAAGGTCTGTGTGTATACAGAACCTCACTTTACACCATATTACACATCAGTATCATATTGATTGCTAACAGGAGGGAATGGTCTATAGGAAAGGTCTGTGTGTATACAGAACCTCACCTTACACCATATTACACATCAGTATCATATTGATTGCTAACAGGAGGTAAAGGTCTATAGGAAAGGTCTGTGTGTATACAGAATCTCACCTTACACCATATTACACATCAGTATCATATTGATTGCTTACAGGAGGGAAAGGTCTATAGGAAAGGTCTGTGTGTATACAGAATCTCACCGTACACCATATCACACATCAGTATCATAATGATTGCTAACAGGAGGGAAAGGTCTACAGGAAAGGTCTGTGTGTATACAGAACCTCACCTTGCACCATATTACACATCAGTATCATATTGATTGCTAACAGGAGGGAAAGGTCTATAGGAAAGGTCTGTGTGTATACATAACCTCACCTTACACCATATTACACATCAGTATCATATTGATTGCTAACAGGAGGGAAAGGTCTATAGGAAAGGTCTGTGTGTATACGTAATCTCACCTTACACCATATTACACATCAGTATCATAATGATTGCTAACAGGGGGGAAAGGTCTATAGAAAAGGTCTGTGTGTATACGTAATCTCACCTTACACCATATTACACACCAGTATCATATTGATTGCTAACAGGAGGGAAAGGTCTGTGTGTATACGTAATCTCACCTTACACCATATTACACATCAGTATCGTAATGATTGCTAACAGGAGGGAAAGGTCTATAGGAAAGGTCTGTGTGTATACAGAACCTCACCTTACACCATATTACATATCGGTATCATAATGATTGCTAACAGGGGGAAAGGTCTATAGGAAAGGTCTGTGTGTATACGTAATCTCACCTTACACCATATTACACATCAGTATCGTATTGATTGCTAACAGGAGGGAAAGGTCTATAGGAAAGGTCTGTGTGTATACGTAATCTCACCTTACACCATATTACACACCAGTATCGTATTGATTGCTAACAGGAGGGAAAGGTCTATAGGAAAGGTCTGTGTGTATACGTAATCTCACCTTACACCATATTACACACCAGTATCGTATTGATTGCTAACAGGAGGGAAAGGTCTATAGGAAAGGTCTGTGTGTATACAGAACCTCACCTTACACCATATTACACATCAGTATCATATTGATTGCTAACATGTGGGAAAGGTCTATAGGAAAGGTCTGTGTGTATACGTAATCTCACCTTACACCATATTACACATGAGTATCATAATGATTGCTAACAGGAGGGAAAGGTCTATAGGAAAGGTCTGTGTGTATACAGAACCTCACCTTACACCATATTACACATCAGTATCATATTGATTGCTAACAGGAGGGAAAGGTCTATAAGAAAGGTCTGTGTGTATACGTAATCTCACCTTACACCATATTACCCACCAGTATCATATTGATTGCTAACCGGAGGGAAAGGTCTATAGGAAAGGTCTGTGTGTGTACAGAACCTCACCTTACACCATATTACACATCGGTATCATAATGATTGCTAACAGGAGGGAAAGGTCTATAGGAAAGGTCTGTGTGTGTACAGAACCTCACCTTACACCATATTACACACCAGTATCGTATTGATTACTAACAGGAGGGAAAGGTCTATAGGAAAGTTCTGTGTGTATACAGAACCTCACCTTACACCATATTACACATCAGTATCATATTGATTGCTAACAGGAGGGAAAGGTCTATAGGAAAGTTCTGTGTGTATACGTAATCTCACCTTACACCATATTACACACCAGTATCGTATTGATTGCTAACAGGAGGGAAAGGTCTATAGTAAAGGTCTGTGTGTGTACAGAACCTCACCTTACACCATATTACACATCAGTATCATATTGATTGCTAACAGGAGGGAAAGGTCTATAGGAAAGGTCTGTGTGTATACGTAATCTCACCTTACACCATATTACACGTCAGCATCATAATGATTGCTAACAGGAGGGAAAGGTCTATAGGAAAGTTCTATAGGAAATGTCTGTGTGTATACAGAACCTCACCTTACACCATATTATACATCAGTATCATATTGATTGCTAACAGGAGGGAAAGGTCTACAGGAAATGTCTGTGTGTATACGTAATCTCACCTTACACCATATTACACATCAGTATCATAATGATTGCTAACAGGAGGGAAAGGTCTATACGAAAGGTCTATAGGAAAGGTCTGTGTGTATACAGAACCTCACCATACACCATATTACACACCAGTATCGTATTGATTGCTAACAGGGGGGAAAGGTCTATAGGAAAGGTCTGTGTGTATACAGAAGCTCACCTTACACCATATTACACATCAGAATCATATTGATTGCTAACAGGAGGGAAAGGTCTATAGGAAAGGTCTGTGTGTATACGTAATCTCACCTTACACCATATTACTCATCAGTATCATAATGATTGCTAACAGGAGGGAAAGGTCTATAGGAAAGGTCTGTGTGTATACAGAACCTCACCATACACCATATTACACACCAGTATCGTATTGATTGCCAACAGGGGGGAAAGGTCAATAGGAAAGGTCTGTGTGTATACAGAATCTCACCTTACACCATATTACACATCAGTATCATAATGTGTGCTAACAGGAGGGATAGGCCTATAGGAAAGGTCTGTGTGTGTACAGAACCTCACCTTACACCATATTACACATCAGTATCATATTGATTGCTAACAGGAGGGAAAGGTCTATAGGAAAGGACTGTGTGTATACGTAATCTCACTTTACACCATATTACACATCAGTATCATAATGATTGCTAACAGGAGGGAAAGGTCTACAGGAAAGGTCTGCGTGTATACAGAAGCTCACCTTACACCATATTACACATCAGTATCATATTGATTGCTAACAGGAGGGAAAGTCTATAGGAAAGGTCTGTGTGTATACGTAATCTCACCTTACACCAAATTACACATCAGTATCATAATGATTGCTAACAGGAAGGAAAGGTCTATAGGAAAGGTCTGTGTGTGTACAGAACCTCACCTTACACCATATTACACATCAGTATCATATTGATTGCTAACAGGAGGGAAAGGTCTACAGGAAATGTCTGTGTGTATACGTAATCTCACCTTACACCATATTACACATCAGTATCATAATGATTGCTAACAGGGGGGAAAGGTCTATAGGAAAGGTCTGTGTGTATACAGAACCTAACCTTACACCATATTACACATCAGTAGCATATTGATTGCTAACAGGAGGGAAAGGTCTACAGGAAAGGTCTGTGTGTATACAGAATCTCACCTTACACCATATTACACACCAGTATCATATTGATTGCTAACAGGAGGGAAAGGTCTACAGGAAAGGTCTGCGTGTATACAGAACCTAACCTTACACCATATTACACATCAGTAGCATATTGATTGCTAACAGGAGGGAAAGGTCTACAGGAAAGGTCTGTGTGTATACAGAACCTCACCTTACACCATATCACATATCAGTATCATATTGATTGCTAACAGGAGGGAAAGGTCTGTGTGTATACAGAACCTCACCTTACACCATATTACACATCGGTATCATATTGATTGCTAACAGGTGGGAAAGGTCTGTGTGTATACGTAATCTCACCTTACACAATATCACACATCAGTATCGTATTGACTGCTAACAGGGGGGAAAGGTCTATAGGAAAGGTCTGTGTGTATACGTAATCTCACCTTACACCATGTTACACATCAGTATCATATTGATTGCTAACAGGAGGGAAAGGTCTATAGGAAAGGTCTGTGTGTATACAGAACCTCACCTTACACCATATTACACATCAGTATCATATTGATTGCTAACAGGAGGGAAAGGTCTATAGGAAAGGTCTGTGTGTACACGTAATCTCACCTTACACCATATTACACATCAGTATCATATTGATTGCTGACAGGAGGGAAAGGTCTACAGGAAAGGTCTGTGTGTATACAGAATCTCACCTTACACCATATTACACATCGGTATCTAATTGATTGCTAACAGGAGGGAAAGGTCTACAGGAAAGGTCTGTGTGTATACAGAACCTCACCTTACACCTTATTACACATCGGTATCATATTGATTGCTAACACGAGGGAAAGGTCTATAGGAAAGGTCTGTGTGTATACGTAATCTCACCTTACAACATATTACACATCAGTATCATAATGATTGCTAACTGGAGGGAAAGGTCTATAGGAAAGGTCTGTGTGTATACAGAATCTCACCTTACATCATATTACACATCGGTATCATATTGATTGCTAACAGGAGGGAAAGGTCTATAGGAAAGGTCTGTGTGTATACAGAATCTCACCATACACCATATTACACACCAGTATCATATTGATTGCTAACAGGAGGGAAAGGTCTATAGGAAAGGTCTGTGTGTATACAGAATCTCAACTTACACCTTATTACACATCGGTATCATATTGATTGCTAACAGGAGGGAAAGGTCTACAGGAAAGGTCTGTGTGTATATAGAATCTCACCTTACACCATATTACACACCAGTATCATATTGATTGCTAACAGGAGGGAAAGGTCTATAGGAAAGGTCTGTGTGTATACAGAATCTCACCTTACACCTTATTACACATCAGTATCATATTGATTGCTAACAGGAGGGAAAGGTCTATAGGAAAGGTCTGTGTGTATACAGAATCTCACCTTACACCATATTACACATCCGTATCATATTGATTGCTAACAGGAGGGAAAGGTCTATAGGAAAGGTCTGTGTGTACAGAATCTCACCTTACACCTTATTACACATCGGTATAATATTGATTGCTAACAGGTGGGAAAGGCCTATAGGAAAGGTCTGTGTGTATACAGAACCTCACCTTACACCATATTACCCACCAGTATCATATTGATTGCTAACAGGTGGGAAAGGTCTATAGGAAAGGTCTGTGTGTATACAGAATCTCACCTTACACCTTATTACACATCGGTATCATATTGATTGCTAACAGGAGGGAAAGGTCTATAGGAAAGGTCTGTGTGTATACAGAATCTCACCTTACACCTTATTACACATCGGTATCATATTGATTGCTAACACGAGGGAAAGGTCTATAGGAAAGGTCTGTGTGTATACAGAATCTCACCATACACCATATTACACACCAGTATCATATTGATTGCTAACAGGAGGGAAAGGTCTATAGGAAAGGTCTGTGTGTATACAGAATCTCACCTTACACCTTATTACACATCGGTATCATATTGATTGCTAACAGGAGGGAAAGGTCTATAGGAAAGGTCTGTGTGTGTACAGAACCTCACCTTACACCATATTACACATCAGTATCATATTGATTGCTAACAGGAGGGAAAGGTCTACAGGTAAGGTCTGTGTGTATACAGAATCTCACCTTACACCATATTACACATCATTATCATAAGGATTGCTAACAGGAGGGAAGGGTCTATAGGAAAGGTCTGTGTGTATACAGAATCTCACCGTACACCATATCACACATCAGTATCATAATGATTGCTAACAGGAGGGAAAGGTCTACAGGAAAGGTCTGTGTGTATACAGAACCTCACTTTACACCATATTACACATCAGTATCATTTTGATTGCTATCAGGAGGGAATGGTCTATAGGAAAGGTCTGTGGGTATACAGAACCTCACCTTACACCATATTACACATCAGTATCATATTGATTGCTAACAGGAGGGAAAGGTCTATAGGAAAGGTCTGTGTGTATACAGAATCTCACCTTACACCATATTACACATCAGTATCATAATGATTGCTAACAGGAGGGAAAGGTCTACAGGAAAGGTCTGTGTGTATATAGAATCTCACCTTACACCATATTACACACCAGTATCATATTGATTGCTAACAGGAGGGAAAGGTCTATAGGAAAGGTCTGTGTGTACAGAATCTCACCTTACACCTTATTACACATCGGTATAATATTGATTGCTAACAGGTGGGAAAGGCCTATAGGAAAGGTCTGTGTGTATACAGAACCTCACCTTACACCATATTACCCACCAGTATCATATTGATTGCTAACAGGTGGGAAAGGTCTATAGGAAAGGTCTGTGTGTATACAGAATCTCACCTTACACCTTATTACACATCGGTATCATATTGATTGCTAACAGGAGGGAAAGGTCTATAGGAAAGGTCTGTGTGTATACAGAATCTCACCTTACACCATATTACACATCAGTATCATATTGATTGCTAACAGGAGGGAAAGGTCTACAGGAAAGGTCTGTGTGTATACAGAACCTCACCTTACACCATATTACACATCGGTATCATATTGATTGCTAACAGGAGGGAAAGGTCTATAGGAAAGGTCTGTGTGTATACAGAATCTCACCTTACACCATTTTACACATCAGTATCATATTGATTGCTAACAGGTGGGAAAGGACTATAGGAAAGGTCTGTGTGTATACGTAATCTCACCTTACACCATATTACACACCAGTATCGTATTGATTGCTAACAGGGGGAAAGGTCTATAGGAAAGGTCTGTGTGTATACAGAATCTCACCTTACACCATATTACACATCGGTATCATATTGATTGCTAACAGGGGGGAAAGTCTATAGGAAAGGTCTGTGTGTATACGTAATCTCACCTTACACCATATTACACACCAGTATCGTATTGATTGCTAACAGGGGGGAAAGTTCTATAGGAAAGGTCTGTGTGTATACAGAACCTCACCTTACACCATATCACACATCAGTATCATAATGATTGCTAACAGGAGGGAAAGGTCTATAGGAAAGGTCTGTGTGTATACAGAACCTCACCTTACACCATATCACACATCAGTATCATAATGATTGCTAACACGAGGGAAAGGTCTATAGGAAAGGTCTGTGTGTATACAGAACCTCACCTTACACCATATTACGCATCAGTATCATAATGATTGCTAACAGGAGGGAAAGGTCCATAGGAAAGGTCTGTGTGTATACAGAACCTCACCTTACACCATATTACACATTGGTATCATATTGATTGCTAACAGGAGGGAAAGGTCTATAGGAAGGGTCTGTGTGTATACGTAATCTCACCTTACACCATATTACACACCAGTATCGTATTGATTGCTAACAGGGGGGAAAGGTCTATAGGAAAGGTCTGTGTGTATACGTAAACTCACCTTACACCATATTACACATCAGTATCATAATGATTGCTAACAGGAGGGAAAGGTCTATAGGAAAGGTCTGTGTGTATACAGAACCTCACCTTACACCATATTACACACCAGTATCGTATTGATTGCTAACAGGGGAGAAAGGTCTATAGGAAAGGTCTTTGTGTATACAGTATCTCACCTTACACCATATTACACATCAGTATCATAATGATTGCTAACAGGAGGGAAAGGTCTATAGGAAAGGTCTGTGTGTATACAGAACCTCACCATACACCATATTACACACCAGTATCATATTGATTGCTAACAGGTGGGAAAGGTCTACAGGAAAGGTCTGTGTGTATACAGAACCTCACCTTACACCATATTACACATCAGTATCATATTGATTGCTAACAGGAGGGAAAGGTCTATAGGAAAGGTCTGTATGTATACAGAACCTCACCTTACACCATATTACACATCAGTATGATATTGATTGCTAACAGGAGGGAAAGGTCTATAGGAAAGGTCTGTGCGTATACAGATCCTCACCTTACACCATATTACACACCAGTATCATATTGATTGCTAACAGGGGAGAAAGGTCTATAGGACAGGTCTGTGTGTATACAGAACCTCACCTTGCACCATATTACACATCGGTATCATATTGATTGCTAACAGGAGGGAAAGGTCTATAGGAAAGGTCTGTGTGTGTACAGAATCTCACCGTACACCATATCACACATCAGTATCATATTGATTGCTAACAGGAGGGAAAGGTCTACAGGAAAGGTCTGTGTGTATACAGAATCTCACCTTACACCATATTACACACCAGTATCATATTGATTGCTAACAGGAGGGAAAGGTCTATAGGAAAGGTCTGTGTGTATACAGAACCTCACCTTAAACCATATCACACATCAGTATCATAATGATTGCTAACAGGAGGGAAAGGTCTACAGGAAAGGTCTGTGTGTATACAGAACCTCACCTTACACCATATCACATAACAGTATCATATTGATTGCTAACAGGAGGGAAAGGTCTGTGTGTATACAGAACCTCACCTTACACCATATTACACATCGGTATCATATTGATTGCTAACAGGTGGGAAAGGTCTGTGTATATACGTAATCTCACCTTACACAATATTACACATCAGTATCGTATTGACTGCTAACAGGGGGGAAAGGTCTATAGGAAAGGTCTGTGTGTATACGTAATCTCACCTTACACCATGTTACACATCAGTATCATATTGATTGCTAACAGGAGGGAAAGGTCTATAGGAAAGGTCTGTGTGTATACAGAACCTCACCTTACACCATATTACACATCAGTATCATATTGATTGCTAACAGGAGGGAAAGGTCTATAGGAAAGGTCTGTGTGTACACGTAATCTCACCTTACACCATATTACACATCAGTATCATATTGATTGCTGACAGGAGGGAAAGGTCTACAGGAAAGGTCTGTGTGTATACAGAATCTCACCTTACACCATATTACACATCGGTATCATATTGATTGCTAACAGGAGGGATAGGTCTACAGGAAAGGTCTGTGTGTATACAGAACCTCACCTTAAACCTTATTACACATCGGTATCATATTGATTGCTAACACGAGGGAAAGGTCTATAGGAAAGGTCTGTGTGTATACGTAATCTCACCTTACAACATATTACACATCAGTATCATAATGATTGCTAACTGGAGGGAAAGGTCTATAGGAAAGGTCTGTGTGTATACAGAATCTCACCTTACACCATATTACACATCGGTATCATATTGATTGCTAACAGGAGGGAAAGGTCTATAGGAAAGGTCTGTGTGTATACAGAATCTCACCATACACCATATTACACACCAGTATCATATTGATTGCTAACAGGAGGGAAAGGTCTATAGGAAAGGTCTGTGTGTATACAGAATCTCAACTTACACCTTATTACACATCGGTATCATATTGATTGCTAACAGGAGGGAAAGGTCTATAGGAAAGATCTGTGTGTATACAGAATCTCACCTTACACCATATTACACATCAGTATCATAATGATTGCTAACAGGAGGGAAAGGTCTACAGGAAAGGTCTGTGTGTATATAGAATCTCACCTTACACCATATTACACACCAGTATCATATTGATTGCTAACAGGAGGGAAAGGTCTATAGGAAAGGTCTGTGTGTATACAGAATCTCACCTTACACCTTATTACACATCAGTATCATATTGATTGCTAACAGGAGGGAAAGGTCTATAGGAAAGGTCTGTGAGTATACAGAATCTCACCTTACACCATATTACACATCCGTATCATATTGATTGCTAACAGGAGGGAAAGGTCTATAGGAAAGGTCTGTGTGTACAGAATCTCACATTACACCTTATTACACATCGGTATAATATTGATTGCTAACAGGTGGGAAAGGCCTATAGGAAAGGTCTGTGTGTATACAGAACCTCACCTTACACCATATTACCCACCAGTATCATATTGATTGCTAACAGGTGGGAAAGGTCTATAGGAAAGGTCTGTGTGTATACAGAATGTCACCTTACACCTTATTACACATCGGTATCATATTGATTGCTAACAGGAGGGAAAGGTCTATAGGAAAGGTCTGTGTGTATACAGAATCTCACCTTACACCTTATTACACATCGGTATCATATTGATTGCTAACACGAGGGAAAGGTCTATAGGAAAGGTCTGTGTGTATACAGAATCTCACCATACACCATATTACACACCAGTATCATATTGATTGCTAACAGGAGGGAAAGGTCTATAGGAAAGGTCTGTGTGTATACAGAATCTCACCTTACACCTTATTACACATCGGTATCATATTGATTGCTAACAGGAGGGAAAGGTCTATAGGAAAGGTCTGTGTGTGTACAGAACCTCACCTTACACCATATTACACATCAGTATCATATTGATTGCTAACAGGAGGGAAAGGTCTACAGGTAAGGTCTGTGTGTATACAGAATCTCACCTTACACCATATTACACACCATTATCATAATGATTGCTAACAGGAGGGAAGGGTCTATAGGAAAGGTCTGTGTGTATACAGAATCTCACCGTACACCATATCACATATCAGTATCATAATGATTGCTAACAGGAGGGAAAGCTCTACAGGAAAGGTCTGTGTGTATACAGAACCTCACCTTACACCTTATTACACATCAGTATCATATTGATTGCTAACAGGAGGGAAAGGTCTATAGGAAAGGTCTGTGTGTATACAGAATCTCACCTTACACCATATTACACATCAGTATCATAATGATTGCTAACAGGAGGGAAAGGTCTACAGGAAAGGTCTGTGTGTATATAGAATCTCACCTTACACCATATTACACACCAGTATCATATTGATTGCTAACAGGAGGGAAAGGTCTATAGGAAAGGTCTGTGTGTATACAGAATCTCACCTTACACCTTATTACACATCAGTATCATATTGATTGCTAACAGGAGGGAAAGGTCTATAGGAAAGGTCTGTATGTATACAGAATCTCACCTTACACCATATTACACATCCGTATCATATTGATTGCTAACAGGAGGGAAAGGTCTATAGGAAAGGTCTGTGTGTACAGAATCTCACCTTACACCTTATTACACATCGGTATAATATTGATTGCTAACAGGTGGGAAAGGCCTATAGGAAAGATCTGTGTGTATACAGAACCTCACCTTACACCATATTACCCACCAGTATCATATTGATTGCTAACAGGTGGGAAAGGTCTATAGGAAAGGTCTGTGTGTATACAGAATCTCACCTTACACCTTATTACACATCGGTATCATATTGATTGCTAACAGGAGGGAAAGGTCTCTAGGAAAGGTCTGTGTGTATACAGAATCTCACCTTACACCTTATTACACTTCGGTATCATATTGATTGCTAACACGAGGGAAAGGTCTATAGGAAAGGTCTGTGTGTATACAGAATCTCACCATACACCATATTACACACCAGTATCATATTGAATGCTAACAGGAGGGAAAGGTCTATAGGAAAGGTCTGTGTGTATACAGAATCTCACCTTACACCTTATTACACATCGGTATCATATTGATTGCTAACAGGAGGGAAAGGTCTATAGGAAAGGTCTGTGTGTGTACAGAACCTCACCTTACACCATATTACACATCAGTATCATATTGATTGCTAACAGGAGGGAAAGGCCTACAGGTAAGGTCTGTGTGTATACAGAATCTCACCTTACACCATATTACACATCATTATCATAATGATTGCTAACAGGAGGGAAGGGTCTATAGGAAAGGTCTGTGTGTATACAGAACCTCACCTTACACCATATTACACATCAGTATCATAATGATTGCTAACAGGAGGGAAAGGTCTATAGGAAAGGTCTGTGTGTATACAGAATCTCACCTTACACCATATTACACATCAGTATCATATTGATTGCTTACAGGAGGGAAAGGTCTATAGGAAAGGTCTGTGTGTATACAGAATCTCACCGTACACCATATCACACATCAGTATCATAATGATTGCTAACAGGAAGGAAAGGTCTACAGGAAAGGTCTGTGTGTATACAGAACCTCACCTTGCACCATATTACACATCAGTATCATATTGATTGCTAACAGGAGGGAAAGGTCTATAGGAAAGGTCTGTGTGTATACATAACCTCACCTTACACCATATTACACATCAGTATCATATTGATTGCTAACAGGAGGGAAAGGTCTATAGGAAAGGTCTGTGTGTATACGTAATCTCACCTTACACCATATTACACATCAGTATCATAATGATTGCTAACAGGGGGGAAAGGTCTATAGAAAAGGTCTGTGTGTATACGTAATCTCACCTTACACCATATTACACACCAGTATCATATTGATTGCTAACAGGAGGGAAAGGTCTATAGGAAAGGTCTGTGTGTATACGTAATCTCACCTTACACCATATTACACATCAGTATCATAATGATTGCTAACAGGAGGGAAAGGTCTATAGGAAAGGTCTGTGTGTATACAGAACCTCACCTTACACCATATTACATATCGGTATCATAATGATTGCTAACAGGGGGAAAGGTCTATAGGAAAGGTCTGTGTGTATACGTAATCTCACCTTACACCATATTACACACCAGTATCATATTGATTGCTAACAGGAGGGAAAGGTCTATAGGAATGGTCTGTGTGTATACGTAATCTCACCTTACACCATATTACACACCAGTATCGTATTGATTGCTAACAGGAGGGAAAGGTCTATAGGAAAGGTCTGTGTGTATACAGAACCTCACCTTACACCATATTACACATCAGTATCATATTGATTGCTAACAGGTGGGAAAGGTCTATAGGAAAGGTCTGTGTGTATACGTAATCTCACCTTACACCATATTACACATGAGTATCATAATGATTGCTAACAGGAGGGAAAGGTCTATAGGAAAGGTCTGTGTGTATACAGAACCTCACCTTACACCATATTACACATCAGTATCATATTGATTGCTAACAGGAGGGAAAGGTCTATAAGAAAGGTCTGTGTGTATACGTAATCTCACCTTACACCATATTACACACCAGTATCATATTGATTGCTAACCGGAGGGAATGGTCTATAGGAAAGGTCTGTGTGTGTACAGAACCTCACCTTACACCATATTACACATCGGTATCATAATGATTGCTAACAGGAGGGAAAGGTCTATAGGAAAGGTCTGTGTGTGTACAGAACCTCACCTTACACCATATTACACACCAGTATCGTATTGATTGCTAACAGGAGGGAAAGGTCTATAGGAAAGGTCTGTGTGTATACAGAACCTCACCTTACACCATATTACACATCAGTATCATATTGATTGCTAACAGGAGGGAAAGGTCTATAAGAAAGTTCTGTGTGTATACGTAATCTCACCTTACACCATATTACACACCAGTATCGTATTGATTGCTAACAGGAGGGAAAGGTCTATAGTAAAGGTCTGTGTGTGTACAGAACCTCACCTTACACCATATTACACATCAGTATCATATTGATTGCTAACAGGAGGGAAAGGTCTATAGGAAAGGTCTGTGTGTATACGTAATCTCACCTTACACCATATTACACATCAGCATCATAATGATTGCTAACAGGAGGGAAAGGTCTATAGGAAAGTTCTATAGGAAAGGTCTGTGTGTATACAGAACCTCACCTTACACCATATTATACATCAGTATCATATTGATTGCTAACAGGAGGGAAAGGTCTACAGGAAATGTCTGTGTGTATACGTAATCTCACCTTACACCATATTACACATCAGTATCATAATGATTGCTAACAGGAGGGAAAGGTCTATAGGAAAGGTCTATAGGAAAGGTCTGTGTGTATACAGAACCTCACCATACACCATATTACACACCAGTATCGTATTGATTGCTAACAGGGGGGAAAGGTCTATAGGAAAGGTCTGTGTGTATACAGAATCTCACCTTACACTATATTACACATCAGTATCATAATGTGTGCTAACAGGAGGGATAGGCCTATAGGAAAGGTCTGTGTGTGTACAGAACCTCACCTTACACCATATTACACATCAGTATCATATTGATTGCTAACAGGAGGGAAAGGTCTATAGGAAAGGACTGTGTGTATACAGAAGCTCACCTTACACCATATTACACATCAGTATCATATTGATTGCTAACAGGAGGGAAAGGTCTATAGGAAAGGTCTGTGTGTATACGTAATCTCACCTTACACCATATTACACATCAGTATCATAATGATTGCTAACAGGAAGGAAAGGTCTATAGGAAAGGTCTGTGTGTGTACAGAACCTCACCTTACACCATATTACACATCAGTATCATATTGATTGCTAACAGGAGGGAAAGGTCTACAGGAAATGTCTGTGTGTATACGTAATCTCACCTTACACCATATTACTCATCAGTATCATAATGATTGCTAACAGGAGGGAAAGGTCTATAGGAAAGGTCTGTGTGTATACAGAACTTCACCATACACCATATTACACACCAGTATCGTATTGATTGCTAACAGGGGGAAAGGCCTATAGGAAAGGTCTGTGTGTATACAGAATCTCACCTTACACCATATTACACATCAGTATCATAATGTGTGCTAACAGGAGGGATAGGCCTATAGGAAAGGTCTGTGTGTATACAGAACCTCACCTTACACCATATTACACATCCGTATCATATTGATTGCTAACAGGAGGGAAAGGTCTATAGGAAAGGTCTGTGTGTATACGTAATCTCATCTTACACCATATTACACATCAGTATCATAATGATTGCTAACAGGAGGGAAAGGTCTATAGGAAAGGTCTATAGGAAAGGTCTGTGTGTATACAGAACCTCACCTTACACCATATTACACATCAGGATCATATTGATTGCTAACAGGTGGGAAAGGTCTATAGGAAAGGTCTGTGTGTATACGTAATCTCACCTTACACCATATTACACATGAGTATCATAATGATTGCTAACAGGAGGGAAAGGTCTATAGGAAAGGTCTGTGTGTATACAGAACCTCACCTTACACCATATTACACATCAGTATCATATTGATTGCTAACAGGAGGGAAAGGTCTATAGGAAAGGTCTGTGTGTATACGTAATCTCACCTTACACCATATTACACACCAGTATCATATTGATTGCTAACCGGAGGGAAAGGTCTATAGGAAAGGTCTGTGTGTGTACAGAACCTCACCTTACTTCATATTACACATCGGTATCATAATGATTGCTTACAGGAGGGAAAGGTCTATAGGAAAGGTCTGTGTGTGTACAGAACCTCACCTTACACCATATTACACACCAGTATCGTTTTGATTGCTAACAGGAGGGAAAGGTCTATAGGAAAGGTCTGTGTGTATACACAACCCCACCTTACAGCATATTACACATCAGTATCATATTGATTGCTAACAGGAGGGAAAGGTCTATAGGAAAGGTCTGTGTGTATACGTAATCTCACCTTACACCATATTACACACCAGTATCGTATTGATTGCTAACAGGAGGGAAAGGTCTATAGTAAAGGTCTGTGTGTGTACAGAACCTCACCTTACACCATATTACACATCAGTATCATATTGATTGCTAACAGGGGGGAAAGGTCTATAGGAAAGGTCTGTGTGTATACGTAATCTCACCGTACACCATATTACACATCAGCATCATAATGATTGCTAACAGGAGGGAAGGGTCTATAGGAAAGGTCTGTGTGTATACAGAACCTCACCATACACCATATTACACACCAGTATCGTATTGATTGCCAACAGGGGGGAAAGGTCTATAGGAAAGGTCTGTGTGTATACAGAATCTCACCTTACACCATATTACACATCAGTATCATATTGATTGCTAACAGGAGGGAAAGGTCTACAGGAAATGTCTGTGTGTATACGTAATCTCGCCTTACACCATATTACACATCAGTATCATAATGATTGCTAACAGGAGAGAAGGGTCTATAGGAAAGGTCTGTGTGTATACAGAACCTCACCATACACCATATTACACACCAGTATCGTATTGATTGCTAACAGGGGGGAAAGGTCTATAGGAAAGGTCTGTGTGTATACAGAATCTCACCTTACACCATATTACACATCAGTATCATAATGTGTGCTAACAGGAGGGATAGGCCTATAGGAAAGGTCTGTGTGTGTACAGAACCTCACCTTACACCATATTACACATCAGTATCATATTGATTGCTAACAGGAGGGAAAGGTCTATAGGAAAGGACTGTGTGTATACGTAATCTCACCTTACACCATATTACACATCAGCATCATAATGATTGCTAACAGGAGGGAAAGGTCTATAGGAAAGTTCTATAGGAAAGGTCTGTGTGTATACAGAACCTCACCTTACACCATATTATAAATCAGTATCATATTGATTGCTAACAGGAGGGAAAGGTCTACAGGAAATGTCTGTGTGTATACGTAATCTCACCTTACACCATATTACACATCAGTATCATAATGATTGCTAACAGGAGGGAAAGGTCTATAGGAAAGGTCTATAGGAAAGGTCTGTGTGTATACAGAACCTCACCATACACCATATTACACACCAGTATCGTATTGATTGCTAACAGGGGGGAAAGGTCTATAGGAAAGGTCTGTGTGTATACAGAATCTCACCTTACACCATATTACACATCAGTATCATAATGTGTGCTAACAGGAGGGATAGGCCTATAGGAAAGGTCTGTGTGTGTACAGAACCTCACCTTACACCATATTACACATCAGTATCATATTGATTGCTAACAGGAGGGAAAGGTCTATAGGAAAGGACTGTGTGTATACAGAAGCTCACCTTACACCATATTACACATCAGTATCATATTGATTGCTAACAGGAGGGAAAGGTCTATAGGAAAGGTCTGTGTGTATACGTAATCTCACCTTACACCATATTACACATCAGTATCATAATGATTGCTAACAGGAAGGAAAGGTCTATAGGAAAGGTCTGTGTGTGTACAGAACCTCACCTTACACCATATTACACATCAGTATCATATTGATTGCTAACAGGAGGGAAAGGTCTACAGGAAATGTCTGTGTGTATACGTAATCTCACCTTACACCATATTACTCATCAGTATCATAATGATTGCTAACAGGAGGGAAAGGTCTATAGGAAAGGTCTGTGTGTATACAGAACTTCACCATACACCATATTACACACCAGTATCGTATTGATTGCTAACAGGGGGAAAGGCCTATAGGAAAGGTCTGTGTGTATACAGAATCTCACCTTACACCATATTACACATCAGTATCATAATGTGTGCTAACAGGAGGGATAGGCCTATAGGAAAGGTCTGTGTGTATACAGAACCTCACCTTACACCATATTACACATCCGTATCATATTGATTGCTAACAGGAGGGAAAGGTCTATAGGAAAGGTCTGTGTGTATACGTAATCTCATCTTACACCATATTACACATCAGTATCATAATGATTGCTAACAGGAGGGAAAGGTCTATAGGAAAGGTCTATAGGAAAGGTCTGTGTGTATACAGAACCTCACCTTACACCATATTACACATCAGTATCACATTGATTGCTAACAGGTGGGAAAGGTCTATAGGAAAGGTCTGTGTGTATACGTAATCTCACCTTCCACCATATTACACATGAGTATCATAATGATTGCTAACAGGAGGGAAAGGTCTATAGGAAAGGTCTGTGTGTATACAGAACCTCACCTTACACCATATTACACATCAGTATCATATTGATTGCTAACAGGAGGGAAAGGTCTATAGGAAAGGTCTGTGTGTATACGTAATCTCACCTTACACCATATTACACACCAGTATCATATTGATTGCTAACCGGAGGGAAAGGTCTATAGGAAAGGTCTGTGTGTGTACAGAACCTCACCTTACTTCATATTACACATCGGTATCATAATGATTGCTTACAGGAGGGAAAGGTCTATAGGAAAGGTCTGTGTGTGTACAGAACCTCACCTTACACCATATTACACACCAGTATCGTTTTGATTGCTAACAGGAGGGAAAGGTCTATAGGAAAGGTCTGTGTGTATACACAACCTCACCTTACAGCATATTACACATCAGTATCATATTGATTGCTAACAGGAGGGAAAGGTCTATAGGAAAGGTCTGTGTGTATACGTAATCTCACCTTACACCATATTACACACCAGTATCGTATTGATTGCTAACAGGAGGGAAAGGTCTATAGTAAAGGTCTGTGTGTGTACAGAACCTCACCTTACACCATATTACACATCAGTATCATATTGATTGCTAACAGGGGGGAAAGGTCTATAGGAAAGGTCTGTGTGTATACGTAATCTCACCTCACACCATATTACACATCAGCATCATAATGATTGCTAACAGGAGGGAAGGGTCTATAGGAAATATCTGTGTGTATACAGAACCTCACCATACACCATATTACACACCAGTATCGTATTGATTGCCAACAGGGGGGAAAGGTCTATAGGAAAGGTCTGTGTGTATACAGAATCTAACCTTACACCATATTACACATCAGTATCATATTGATTGCTAACAGGAGGGAAAGGTCTACAGGAAATGTCTGTGTGTATACGTAATCTCGCCTTACACCATATTACACATCAGTATCATAATGATTGCTAACAGGAGGGAAGGGTCTATAGGAAAGGTCTGTGTGTATACAGAACCTCACCATACACCATATTACACACCAGTATCGTATTGATTGCTAACAGGGGGGAAAGGTCTATAGGAAAGGTCTGTGTGTATACAGAATCTCACCTTACACCATATTACACATCAGTATCATAATGTGTGCTAACAGGAGGGATAGGCCTATAGGAAAGGTCTGTGTGTGTACAGAACCTCACCTTACACCATATTACACATCAGTATCATATTGATTGCTAACAGGAGGGAAAGGTCTATAGGAAAGGACTGTGTGTATACGTAATCTCACTTTACACCATATTACACATCAGTATCATAATGATTGCTAACAGGAGGGAAAGGTCTACAGGAAAGGTCTGCGTGTATACAGAAGCTCACCTTACACCATATTACACATCAGTATCATATTGATTGCTAACAGGAGGGAAAGTCTATAGGAAAGGTCTGCGTGTATACGTAATCTCACCTTACACCATATTACACATCAGTATCATAATGATTGCTAACAGGA
Organism: Meconema thalassinum; assembly: GCA_946902985.2. NCBI lineage: Eukaryota > Metazoa > Arthropoda > Insecta > Orthoptera > Tettigoniidae > Meconema > Meconema thalassinum. Next base: position 345,146,508 of record OX336395.1, read on the forward strand.
AGGAAAGGTCTATAGGAAAGGTCTGTGTGTGTACAGAACCTCACCTTACACCATATTACACATCAGTATCATATTGATTGCTAACAGGAGGGAAAGGTCTACAGGAAATGTCTGTGTGTATACGTAATCTCACCTTACACCATATTACACATCAGTATCATAATGATTGCTAACAGGAGGGAAAGGTCTATAGGAAAGGTCTATAGGAAAGGTCTGTGTGTATACAGAACCTCACCATACACCATATTACACACCAGTATCGTATTGATTGCTAACAGGGGGGGAAAGGTCTATAGGAAAGGTCTGTGTGTATACAGAATCTCACCTTACACCATATTACACATCAGTATCATAATGTGTGCTAACAGGAGGGATAGGCCTATAGGAAAGGTCTGTGTGTATACAGAACCTCACCTTACACCATATTACACATCAGTATCATATTGATTGCTAACAGGAGGGAAAGGTCTATAGGAAAGGTCTGTGTGTATACAGAACCTCACCTTATACCATATCACACATCAGTATCATAATGATTGCTAACAGGAGGGAAAGGTCTATAGGAAAGGTCTTTGTGTATACAGAACCTCACCTTACACCATATCACACATCAGTATCATAAAGATTGCTAACACGAGGGAAACGTCTATAGGAAAGGTCTGTGTGTATACAGAACCTCACCTTACACCATATTACGCATCAGTATCATAATGATTGCTAACAGGAGGGAAAGGTCTATAGGAAAGCTCTGTGTGTATACAGAACCTCACCTTACACCATATTACACATAGGTATCATATTGATTGCTAACAGGAGGGAAAGGTCTATAGGAAAGGTCTGTGTGTATACAGAATCTCACCTTACACCTTATTACACATCGGTATAATATTGATTGCTAACAGGAGGGAAAGGTCTATAGGAAAGGTCTGTGTGTGTACAGAACCTCACCTTACACCATATTACACATCAGTATCATATTGATTGCTAACAGGACGGAAAGGTCTATAGGAAAGGTCTGTGTGTATACAGAATCTCACCTTACACCTTATTACACATCGGTATCATATTGATTGCTAACAGGAGGGAAGGGTCTATAGGAAAGGTCTGTGTGTATACAGAATCTCACCGTACACCATATCACACATCAGTATCATAATGATTGCTAACAGGAGGGAATGGTCTACAGGAAAGGTCTGTGTGTATACAGATCCTCACCTTACACCATATTACACACCAGTATCATATTGATTGCTAACAGGGGGGAAAGGTCTATAGGAAAGGTCTGTGTGTATACAGAATCTCACCTTACACCATATTACACATCATTATCATAATGATTGCTAACAGGAGGGAAGGGTCTATAGGAAAGGTCTGTGTGTATACAGAATCTCACCGTACACCATATCACACATCAGTATCATAATGATTGCTAACAGGAGGGAAAGGTCTACAGGAAAGGTCTGTGTGTATACAGAACCTCACCTTACACCTTATTACACATCAGTATCATATTGATTGCTAACAGGAGGGAAAGGTCTATAGGAAAGGTCTGTGTGTATACAGAATCTCACCTTACACCATATTACACATCAGTATCATAATGATTGCTAACAGGAGGGAAAGGTCTACAGGAAAGGTCTGTGTGTATATAGAATCTCACCTTACACCATATTACACACCAGTATCATATTGATTGCTAACAGGAGGGAAAGGTCTATAGGAAAGGTCTGTGTGTATACAGAATCTCACCTTACACCTTATTACACATCAGTATCATATTGATTGCTAACAGGAGGGAAAGGTCTATAGGAAAGGTCTGTGTGTATACAGAATCTCACCTTACACCATATTACACATCCGTATCATATTGATTGCTAACAGGAGGGAAAGGTCTATAGGAAAGGTCTGTGTGTACAGAATCTCACCTTACACCTTATTACACATCGGTATAATATTGATTGCTAACAGGTGGGAAAGGCCTATAGGAAAGGTCTGTGTGTAAACAGAACCTCACCTTACACCATATTACCCACCAGTATCATATTGATTGCTAACAGGTGGGAAAGGTCTATAGGAAAGGTCTGTGTGTATACAGAATCTCACCTTACACCTTATTACACATCGGTATCATATTGATTGCTAACAGGAGGGAAAGGTCTCTAGGAAAGGTCTGTGTGTATACAGAATCTCACCTTACACCTTATTACACATCGGTATCATATTGATTGCTAACACGAGGGAAAGGTCTATAGGAAAGGTCTGTGTGTATACAGAATCTCACCATACACCATATTACACACCAGTAACATATTGATTGCTAACAGGAGGGAAAGGTCTATAGGAAAGGTCTGTGTGTATACAGAATCTCACCTTACAACTTATTACACATCGGTATCATATTGATTGCTAACAGGAGGGAAAGGTCTATAGGAAAGGTCTGTGTGTGTACAGAACCTCACCTTACACCATATTACACATCAGTATCATATTGATTGCTAACAGGAGGGAAAGGTCTACAGGTAAGGTCTGTGTGTATACAGAATCTCACCTTACACCATATTACACATCATTATCATAATGATTGCTAACAGGAGGGAAGGGTCTATAGGAAAGGTCTGTGTGTATACAGAACCTCACCTTACACCATATTACACATCAGTATCATAATGATTGCTAACAGGAGGGAAAGGTCTATAGGAAAGGTCTGTGTGTATACAGAATCTCACCTTACACCATATTACACATCAGAATCATATTGATTGCTTACAGGAGGGAAAGGTCTATAGGAAAGGTCTGTGTGTATACAGAATCTCACCGTACACCATATCACACATCAGTATCATAATGATTGCTAACAGGAAGGAAAGGTCTACAGGAAAGGTCTGTGTGTATACAGAACCTCACCTTGCACCATATTACACATCAGTATCATATTGATTGCTAACAGGAGGGAAAGGTCTATAGGAAAGGTCTGTGTGTATACATAACCTCACCTTACACCATATTACACATCAGTATCATATTGATTGCTAACAGGAAGGAAAGGTCTATAGGAAAGGTCTGTGTGTATACAGAACCTCACCTTACACCATATTACATATCGGTATCATAATGATTGCTAACAGGGGGAAAGGTCTATAGGAAAGGTCTGTGTGTATACGTAATCTCACCTTACACCATATTACACATCAGTATCGTATTGATTGCTAACAGGAGGGAAAGGTCTATAGGAAAGGTCTGTGTGTATACGTAATCTCACCTTACACCATATTACACACCAGTATCGTATTGATTGCTAACAGGAGGGAAAGGTCTATAGGAATGGTCTGTGTGTATACGTAATCTCACCTTACACCATATTACACACCAGTATCGTATTGATTGTTAACAGGAGGGAAAGGTCTATAGGAAAGGTCTGTGTGTATACAGAACCTCACCTTACACCATATTACACATCAGTATCATATTGATTGCTAACAGGTGGGAAAGGTCTATAGGAAAGGTCTGTGTGTATACGTAATCTCACCTTACACCATATTACACATGAGTATCATAATGATTGCTAACAGGAGGGAAAGGTCTATAGGAAAGGTCTGTGTGTATACAGAACCTCACCTTACACCATATTACACATCAGTATCATATTGATTGCTAACAGGAGGGAAAGGTCTATAAGAAAGGTCTGTGTGTATACGTAATCTCACCTTACACCATATTACACACCAGTATCGTATTGATTGCTAACAGGAGGGAAAGGTCTATAGGAAAGGTCTGTGTGTATACAGAACCTCACCTTGCACCATATTACACATCAGTATCATATTGATTGCTAACAGGAGGGAAAGGTCTATAGGAAAGTTCTGTGTGTATACGTAATCTCACCTTACACCATATTACACACCAGTATCGTATTGATTGCTAACAGGAGGGAAAGGTCTATAGTAAAGGTCTGTGTGTGTACAGAACCTCACCTTACACCATATTACACATCAGTATCATATTGATTGCTAACAGGAGGGAAAGGTCTATAGGAAAGGTCTGTGTGTATACGTAATCTCACCTTACACCATATTACACATCAGCATCATAATGATTGCTAACAGGAGGGAAAGGTCTATAGGAAAGTTCTATAGGAAAGGTCTGTGTGTATACAGAACCTCACCTTACACCATATTATACATCAGTATCATATTGATTGCTAACAGGAGGGAAAGGTCTACAGGAAATGTCTGTGTGTATACGTAATCTCACCTTACACCATATTACACATCAGTATCATAATGATTGCTAACAGGAGGGAAGGGTCTATAGGAAAGGTCTGTGTGTATACAGAACCTCACCATACACCATATTACACACCAGTATCGTATTGATTGCTAACAGGGGGGAAAGGTCTATAGGAAAGGTCTGTGTGTATACAGAATCTCACCTTACACCATATTACACATCAGTATCATAATGTGTGCTAACAGGAGGGATAGGCCTATAGGAAAGGTCTGTGTGTGTACAGAACCTCACCTTACACCATATTACACATCAGTATCATATTGATTGCTAACAGGAGGGAAAGGTCTATAGGAAAGGACTGTGTGTATACGTAATCTCACTTTACACCATATTACACATCAGTATCATAATGATTGCTAACAGGAGGGAAAGGTCTACAGGAAAGGTCTGCGTGTATACAGAAGCTCACCTTACACCATATTACACATCAGTATCTTATTGATTGCTAACAGGAGGGAAAGTCTATAGGAAAGGTCTGTGTGTATACGTAATCTCACCTTACACCATATTACACATCAGTATCATAATGATTGCTAACAGGAAGGAAAGGTCTATAGGAAAGGTCTGTGTGTGTACAGAACCTCACCTTACACCATATTACACATCAGTATCATATTGATTGCTAACAGGAGGGAAAGGTCTACAGGAAATGTCTGTGTGTATACGTAATCTCACCTTACACCATATTACACATCAGTATCATAATGATTGCTAACAGGAGGGAAAGGTCTATAGGAAAGGTCTATAGGAAAGGTCTGTGTGTATACAGAACCTCACCATACACCATATTACACACCAGTATCGTATTGATTGCTAACAGGGGGGGAAAGGTCTATAGGAAAGGTCAGTGTGTATACAGAATCTCACCTTACACCATATTACACATCAGTATCATAATGTGTGCTAACAGGAGGGATAGGCCTATAGGAAAGGTCTGTGTGTATACAGAACCTCACCTTACACCATATTACACATCAGTATCATATTGATTGCTAACAGGAGGGAAAGGTCTATAGGAAAGGTCTGTGTGTATACAGAACCTCACCTTACACCATATCACACATCAGTATCATAATGATTGCTAACAGGAGGGAAAGGTCTATAGGAAAGGTCTTTGTGTATACAGAACCTCACCTTACACCATATCACACATCAGTATCATAAAGATTGCTAACACGAGGGAAACGTCTATAGGAAAGGTCTGTGTGTATACAGAACCTCACCTTACACCATATTACGCATCAGTATCATAATGATTGCTAACAGGAGGGAAAGGTCTATAGGAAAGGTCTGTGTGTATACAGAACCTCACCTTACACCATATTACACATAGGTATCATATTGATTGCTAACAGGAGGGAAAGGTCTATAGGAAAGGTCTGTGTGTATACAGAATCTCACCTTACACCTTATTACACATCGGTATAATATTGATTGCTAACAGGAGGGAAAGGTCTATAGGAAAGGTCTGTGTGTGTACAGAACCTCACCTTACACCATATTACACATCAGTATCATATTGATTGCTAACAGGACGGAAAGGTCTATAGGAAAGGTCTGTGTGTATACAGAATCTCACCTTACACCTTATTACACATCGGTATCATATTGATTGCTAACAGGAGGGAAGGGTCTATAGGAAAGGTCTGTGTGTATACAGAATCTCACCGTACACCATATCACACATCAGTATCATAATGATTGCTAACAGGAGGGAATGGTCTACAGGAAAGGTCTGTGTGTATACAGATCCTCACCTTTCACCATATTACACACCAGTATCATATTGATTGCTAACAGGGGGGAAAGGTCTATAGGAAAGGTCTGTGTGTATACAGAATCTCACCTTACACCATATTACACATCATTATCATAATGATTGCTAACAGGAGGGAAGGGTCTATAGGAAAGGTCTGTGTGCATACAGAATCTCACCGTACACCATATCACACATCAGTATCATAATGATTGCTAACAGGAGGGAAAGGTCTACAGGAAAGGTCTGTGTGTATACAGAACCTCACCTTACACCTTATTACACATCAGTATCATATTGATTGCTAACAGGAGGGAAAGGTCTATAGGAAAGGTCTGTGTGTATACAGAATCTCACCTTACACCATATTACACATCAGTATCATAATGATTGCTAACAGGAGGGAAAGGTCTACAGGAAAGGTCTGTGTGTATATAGAATCTCACCTTACACCATATTACACACCAGTATCATATTGATTGCTAACAGGAGGGAAAGGTCTATAGGAAAGGTCTGTGTGTATACAGAATCTCACCTTACACCTTATTACACATCAGTATCATATTGATTGCTAACAGGAGGGAAAGGTCTATAGGAAAGGTCTGTGTGTATACAGAATCTCACCTTACACCATATTACACATCCGTATCATATTGATTGCTAACAGGAGGGAAAGGTCTATAGGAAAGGTCTGTGTGTATACAGAATCTCACCTTACACCTTATTACACATCGGTATCATATTGATTGCTAACAGGAGGGAAAGGTCTATAGGAAAGGTCTGTGTGTGTACAGAACCTCACCTTACACCATATTACACATCAGTATCATATTGATTGCTAACAGGAGGGAAAGGTCTACAGGTAAGGTCTGTGTGTATACAGAATCTCACCTTACACCATATTACACATCATTATCATAATGATTGCTAACAGGAGGGAAGGGTCTATAGGAAAGGTCTGTGTGTATAAAGAACCTCACCTTACACCATATTACACATCAGTATCATAATGATTGCTAACAGGAGGGAAAGGTCTATAGGAAAGGTCTGTGTGTATACAGAATCTCACCTTACACCATATTACACATCAGTATCATATTGATTGCTTACAGGAGGGAAAGGTCTATAGGAAAGGTCTGTGTGTATACAGAATCTCACCGTACACCATATCACACATCAGTATCATAATGATTGCTAACAGGAAGGAAAGGTCTACAGGAAAGGTCTGTGTGTATACAGAACCTCACCTTGCACCATATTACACATCAGTATCATATTGATTGCTAACAGGAGGGAAAGGTCTATAGGAAAGGTCTGTGTGTATACATAACCTCACCTTACACCATATTACACATCAGTATCATATTGATTGCTAACAGGAGGGAAAGGTCTATAGGAAAGGTCTGTGTGTATACGTAATCTCACCTTACACCATATTACACATCAGTATCATAATGATTGCTAACAGGGGGGAAAGGTCTATAGAAAAGGTCTGTGTGTATACGTAATCTCACCTTACACCATATTACACACCAGTATCATATTGATTGCTAACAGGAGGGAAAGGTCTATAGGAAAGGTCTGTGTGTATACGTAATCTCACCTTACACCATATTACACATCAGTATCATAATGATTGCTAACAGGAGGGAAAGGTCTATAGGAAAGGTCTGTGTGTATACAGAACCTCACCTTACACCATATTACATATCGGTATCATAATGATTGCTAACAGGGGGAAAGGTCTATAGGAAAGGTCTGTGTGTATACGTAATCTCACTTTACACCATATTACACATCAGTATCGTATTGATTGCTAACAGGAGGGAAAGGTCTATAGGAAAGGTCTGTGTGTATACGTAATCTCACCTTACACCATATTACACACCAGTATCGTATTGATTGCTAACAGGTGGGAAAGGTCTATAGGAATGGTCTGTGTGTATACGTAATCTCACCTTACACCATATTACACACCAGTATCGTATTGATTGCTAACAGGAGGGAAAGGTCTATAGGAAAGGTCTGTGTGTATACAGAACCTCACCTTACACCATATTACACATCAGTATCATATTGATTGCTAACAGGTGGGAAAGGTCTATAGGAAAGGTCTGTGTGTATACGTAATCTCACCTTACACCATATTACACATGAGTATCATAATGATTGCTAACAGGAGGGAAAGGTCTATAGGAAAGGTCTGTGTGTATACAGAACCTCACCTTACACCATATTACACATCAGTATCATATTGATTGCTAACAGGAGGGAAAGGTCTATAAGAAAGGTCTGTGTGTATACGTAATCTCACCTTACACCATATTACACACCAGTATCATATTGATTGCTAACCGGAGGGAATGGTCTATAGGAAAGGTCTGTGTGTGTACAGAACCTCACCTTACACCATATTACACATCGGTATCATAATGATTGCTAACAGGAGGGAAAGGTCTATAGGAAGGGTCTGTGTGTGTACAGAACCTCACCTTACACCATATTACACACCAGTATCGTATTGATTGCTAACAGGAGGGAAAGGTCTATAGGAAAGGTCTGTGTGTATACAGAACCTCACCTTACACCATATTACACATCAGTATCATATTGATTGCTAACAGGAGGGAAAGGTCTATAGGAAAGTTCTGTGTGTATACGTAATCTCACCTTACACCATATTACACACCAGTATCGTATTGATTGCTAACAGGAGGGAAAGGTCTATAGTAAAGGTCTGTGTGTGTACAGAACCTCACCTTACACCATATTACACATCAGTATCATATTGATTGCTAACAGGAGGGAAAGGTCTATAGGAAAGGTCTGTGAGTATACGTAATCTCACCTTACACCATATTACACATCAGCATCATAATGATTGCTAACAGGAGGGAAAGGTCTATAGGAAAGTTCTATAGGAAAGGTCTGTGTGTATACAGAACCTCACCTTACACCATATTATACATCAGTATCATATTGATTGCTAACAGGAGGGAAAGGTCTACAGGAAATGTCTGTGTGTATACGTAATCTCACCTTACACCATATTACACATCAGTATCATAATGATTGCTAACAGGAGGGAAAGGTCTATAGGAAAGGTCTATAGGAAAGGTCTGTGTGTATACAGAACCTCACCATACACCATATTACACACCAGTATCGTATTGATTGCTAACAGGGGGAAAGGTCTATAGGAAAGGTCCGTGTGTATACAGAATCTCACCTTACACCATATTACACATCAGTATCATAATGTGTGCTAACAGGAGGGATAGGCCTATAGGAAAGGTCTGTGTGTGTACAGAACCTCACCTTACACCATATTACACATCAGTATCATATTGATTGCTAACAGGAGGGAAAGGTCTATAGGAAAGGACTGTGTGTATACAGAAGCTCACCTTACACCATATTACACATCAGTATCATATTGATTGCTAACAGGAGGGAAAGGTCTATAGGAAAGGTCTGTGTGTATACGTAATCTCACCTTACACCATATTACACCTCAGTATCATAATGATTGCTAACAGGAAGGAAAGGTCTACAGGAAAGGTCTGTGTGTGTACAGAACCTCACCTTACACCATATTACACATCAGTATCATATTGATTGCTAACAGGAGGGAAAGGTCTACAGGAAATGTCTGTGTGTATACGTAATCTCACCTTACACCATATTACTCATCAGTATCATAATGATTGCTAACAGGAGGGAAAGGTCTATAGGAAAGGTCTGTGTGTATACAGAACTTCACCATACACCATATTACACACCAGTATCGTATTGATTGCTAACAGGGGGAAAGGCCTATAGGAAAGGTCTGTGTGTATACAGAATCTCACCTTACACCATATTACACATCAGTATCATAATGTGTGCTAACAGGAGGGATAGGCCTATAGGAAAGGTCTGTGTGTATACAGAACCTCACCTTACACCATATTACACATCCGTATCATATTGATTGCTAACAGGAGGGAAAGGTCTATAGGAAAGGTCTGTGTGTATACGTAATCTCATCTTACACCATATTACACATCAGTATCATAATGATTGCTAACAGGAGGGAAAGGTCTATAGGAAAGGTCTATAGGAAAGGTCTGTGTGTATACAGAAACTCACCTTACACCATATTACACATCAGTATCATATTGATTGCTAACAGGTGGGAAAGGTCTATAGGAAAGGTCTGTGTGTATACGTAATCTCACCTTACACCATATTACACATGAGTATCATAATGATTGCTAACAGGAGGGAAAGGTCTATAGGAAAGGTCTGTGTGTATACAGAACCTCACCTTACACCATATTACACATCAGTATCATATTGATTGCTAACAGGAGGGAAAGGTCTATAGGAAAGGTCTGTGTGTATACGTAATCTCACCTTACACCATATTACACACCAGTATCATATTGATTGCTAATCGGAGGGAAAGGTCTATAGGAAAGGTCTGTGTGTGTACAGAACCTCACCTTACTTCATATTACACATCGGTATCATAATGATTGCTCACAGGAGGGAAAGGTCTATAGGAAAGGTCTGTGTGTGTACAGAACCTCACCTTACACCATATTACACACCAGTATCGTTTTGATTGCTAACAGGAGGGAAAGGTCTATAGGAAAGGTCTGTGTGTATACACAACCTCACCTTACAGCATATTACACATCAGTATCATATTGATTGCTAACAGGAGGGAAAGGTCTATAGGAAAGGTCTGTGTGTATACGGAATCTCACCTTACACCATATTACACACCAGTATCGTATTGATTGCTAACAGGAGGGAAAGGTCTATAGTAAAGGTCTGTGTGTGTACAGAACCTCACCTTACACCATATTACACATCAGTATCATATTGATTGCTAACAGGGGGGAAAGGTCTATAGGAAAGGTCTGTGTGTATACGTAATCTCACCTTACACCATATTACACATCAGCATCATAATGATTGCTAACAGGAGGGAAGGGTCTATAGGAAAGGTCTGTGTGTATACAGAACCTCACCATACACCATATTACACACCAGTATCGTATTGATTGCCAACAGGGGGGAAAGGTCTATAGGAAAGGTCTGTGTGTATACAGAATCTCACCTTACACCATATTACACATCAGTATCATATTGATTGCTAACAGGAGGGAAAGGTCTACAGGAAATGTCTGTGTGTATACGTAATCTCGCCTTACACCATATTACACATCAGTATCATAATGATTGCTAACAGGAGGGAAGGGTCTATAGGAAAGGTCTGTGTGTATACAGAACCACACCATACACCATATTACACACCAGTATCGTATTGATTGCTAACAGGGGGGAAAGGTCTATAGGAAAGGTCTGTGTGTATACAGAATCTCACCTTACACCATATTACACATCAGTATCATAATGTGTGCTAACAGGAGGGATAGGCCTATAGGAAAGGTCTGTGTGTGTACAGAACCTCAGCTTACACCATATTACACATCAGTATCATATTGATTGCTAACAGGAGGGAAAGGTCTATAGGAAAGGACTGTGTGTATACGTAATCTCACTTTACACCATATTACACATCAGTATCATAATGATTGCTAACAGGAGGGAAAGGTCTACAGGAAAGGTCTGCGTGTATACAGAAGCTCACCTTACACCATATTACACATCAGTATCATATTGTTTGCTAACAGGAGGGAAAGTCTATAGGAAAGGTCTGTGTGTATACGTAATCTCACCTTACACCATATTACACATCAGTATCATAATGATTGCTAACAGGAAGGAAAGGTCTATAGGAAAGGTCTGTGTGTGTACAGAACCTCACCTTACACCATATTACACATCAGTATCATATTGATTGCTAACAGGAGGGAAAGGTCTACAGGAAATGTCTGTGTGTATACGTAATCTCACCTTACACCATATTACACATCAGTATCATAATGATTGCTAACAGGAGGGAAAGGTCTATAGGAAAGGTCTATAGGAAAGGTCTGTGTGTATACAGAACCTCACCATACACCATATCACACACCAGTATCGTATTGATTGCTAACAGGGGGGGAAAGGTCTATAGGAAAGGTCTGTGTGTGTACAGAATCTCACCTTACACCATATTACACATCAGTATCATAATGTGTGCTAACAGGAGGGATAGGCCTATAGGAAAGGTCTGTGTGTATACAGAACCTCACCTTACACCATATTACACATCAGTATCATATTGATTGCTAACAGGAGGGAAAGGTCTATAGGAAAGGTCTGTGTGTATACAGAACCTCACCTTACACCATATCACACATCAGTATCATAATGATTGCTAACAGGAGGGAAAGGTCTATAGGAAAGGTCTTTGTGTATACAGAACCTCACCTTACACCATATCACACATCAGTATCATAAAGATTGCTAACACGAGGGAAACGTCTATAGGAAAGGTCTGTGTGTATACAGAACCTCACCTTACACCATATTACGCATCAGTATCATAATGATTGCTAACAGGAGGGAAAGGTCTATAGGAAAGGTCTGTGTGTATACAGAACCTCACCTTACACCATATTACACATCGGTATCATATTGATTGCTAACAGGAGGGAAAGGTCTATAGGAAAGGTCTGTGTGTATACAGAATCTCACCTTACACCTTATTACACATCAGTATAATATTGATTGCTAACAGGAGGGAAAGGTCTATAGGAAAGGTCTGTGTGTGTACAGAACCTCACCTTACACCATATTACACATCAGTATCATATTGATTGCTAACAGGACGGAAAGGTCTATAGGAAAGGTCTGTGTGTATACAGAATCTCACCTTACACCTTATTACACATCGGTATCATATTGATTGCTAACAGGAGGGAAGGGTCTATCGGAAAGTCTGTGTGTATACAGAATCTCACCGTACACCATATCACACATCAGTATCATAATGATTGCTAACAGGAGGGAATGGTCTACAGGAAAGGTCTGTGTGTATACAGATCCTCACCTTACACCATATTACACACCAGTATCATATTGATTGCTAACAGGGGGGAAAGGTCTATAGGACAGGTCTGTGTGTATACAGAACCTCACCTTGCACCATATTACACATCGGTATCATATTGATTGCTAACAGGAGGGAAAGGTCTATAGGAAAGGTCTGTGTGTGTACAGAATCTCACCGTACACCATATCACACATCAGTATCATATTGATTGCTAACAGGAGGGAAAGGTCTACAGAACCTCACCTTACACCATATTACACATCAGTATCATAATGATTGCTAACAGGGGGGAAAGGTCTATAGGAAAGGTCTGTGTGTATACAGAACCTCACCTTACACCATATTACACATCAGTAGCATATTGATTGCTAACAGGAGGGAAAGGTCTACAGGAAAGGTCTGTGTGTATACAGAATCTCACCTTACACCATATTACACACCAGTATCATATTGATTGCTAACAGGAGGGAAAGGTCTATAGGAAAGGTCTGTGTGTATACAGAACCTCACCTTACACCATATCACACATCAGTATCATAATGATTGCTAACAGGAGGGAAAGGTCTACAGGAAAGGTCTGTGTGTATACAGAACCTCACCTTACACCATATCACATATCAGTATCATATTGATTGCTAACAGGAGGGAAAGGTTTGTGTGTATACAGAACCTCACCTTACACCATATTACACATCGGTATCATATTGATTGCTAACAGGTGGGAAAGGTCTGTGTGTATACGTAATCTCACCTTACACAATATTACACATCAGTATCGTATTGACTGCTAACTGGGGGGAAAGGTCTATAGGAAAGGTCTGTGTGTATACGTAATCTCACCTTACACCATGTTACACATCAGTATCATATTGATTGCTAACAGGAGGGAAAGGTCTATAGGAAAGGTCTGTGTGTATACAGAACCTCACCTTACACCATATTACACATCAGTATCATATTGATTGCTAACAGGAGGGAAAGGTCTATAGGAAAGGTCTGTGTGTACACGTAATCTCACCTTACACCATATTACACATCAGTATCATATTGATTGCTGACAGGAGGGAAAGGTCTACAGGAAAGGTCTGTGTGTATACAGAATCTCACCTTACACCATATTACACATCGGTATCATATTGATTGCTAACAGGAGGGAAAGGTCTACAGGAAAGGTCTGTGTGTATACAGAACCTCACCTTACACCTTATTACACATCGGTATCATATTGATTGCTAACACGAGGGAAAGGTCTATAGGAAAGGTCTGTGTGTATACGTAATCTCACCTTACAACATATTACACATCAGTATCATAATGATTGCTAACTGGAGGGAAAGGTCTATAGGAAAGGTCTGTGTGTATACAGAATCTCACCTTACACCATATAACACATCGGTATCATATTGATTGCTAACAGGAGGGAAAGGTCTATAGGAAAGGTCTGTGTGTATACAGAATCTCACCATACACCATATTACACACCAGTATCATATTGATTGCTAACAGGAGGGAAAGGTCTATAGGAAAGGTCTGTGTGTATACAGAATCTCAACTTACACCTTATTACACATCGGTATCATATTGATTGCTAACAGGAGGGAAAGGTCTATAGGAAAGATCTGTGTGTATACAGAATCTCACCTTACACCATATTACACATCAGTATCATAATGATTGCTAACAGGAGGGAAAGGTCTACAGGAAAGGTCTGTGTGTATATAGAATCTCACCTTACACCATATTACACACCAGTATCATATTGATTGCTAACAGGAGGGAAAGGTCTATAGGAAAGGTCTGTGTGTATACAGAATCTCACCTTACACCTTATTACACATCAGTATCATATTGATTGCTAACAGGAGGGAAAGGTCTATAGGAAAGGTCTGTGTGTATACAGAATCTCACCTTACACCATATTACACATCCGTATCATATTGATTGCTAACAGGAGGGAAAGGTCTATAGGAAAGGTCTGTGTGTACAGAATCTCACCTTACACCTTATTACACATCGGTATAATATTGATTGCTAACAGGTGGGAAAGGCCTATAGGAAAGGTCTGTGTGTATACAGAACCTCACCTTACACCATATTACCCACCAGTATCATATTGATTGCTAACAGGTTGGAAAGGTCTATAGGAAAGGTCTGTGTGTATACAGAATCTCACCTTACACCTTATTACACATCGGTATCATATTGATTGCTAACAGGAGGGAAAGGTCTATAGGAAAGGTCTGTGTGTATACAGAATCTCACCTTACACCTTATTACACATCGGTATCATATTGATTGCTAACACGAGGGAAAGGTCTATAGGAAAGGTCTGTGTGTATACAGAATCTCACCATACACCATATTACACACCAGTATCATATTGATTGCTAACAGGAGGGAAAGGTCTATAGGAAAGGTCTGTGTGTATACAGAATCTCACCTTACACCTTATTACACATCGGTATCATATTGATTGCTAACAGGAGGGAAAGGTCTATAGGAAAGGTCTGTGTGTGTACAGAACCTCACCTTACACCATATTACACATCAGTATCATATTGATTGCTAACAGGAGGGAAAGGTCTACAGGTAAGGTCTGTGTGTATACAGAATCTCACCTTACACCATATTACACATCATTATCATAATGATTGCTAACAGGAGGGAAGGGTCTATAGGAAATGTCTGTGTGTATACAGAATCTCACCGTACACCATATCACACATCAGTATCATAATGATTGCTAACAGGAGGGAAAGGTCTACAGGAAAGGTCTGTGTGTATACAGAACCTCACTTTACACCATATTACACATCAGTATCATTTTGATTGCTAACAGGAGGGAATGGTCTATAGGAAAGGTCTGTGTGTATACAGAACCTCACCTTACACCATATTACACATCAGTATCATATTGATTGCTAACAGGAGGGAAAGGTCTATAGGAAAGGTCTGTGTGTATACAGAATCTCACCTTACACCATATTACACATCAGTATCATAATGATTGCTAACAGGAGGGAAAGGTCTACAGGAAAGGTCTGTGTGTATATAGAATCTCACCTTACACCATATTACACACCAGTATCATATTGATTGCTAACAGGAGGGAAAGGTCTATAGGAAAGGTCTGTGTGTATTGAATCTCACCTTACACCTAATTACACATCGGTATAATATTGATTGCTAACAGGTGGGAAAGGCCTATAGGGAAGGTCTGTGTGTATACAGAACCTCACCTTACACCATATTACCCACCAGTATCATATTGATTGCTAACAGGTGGGAAAGGTCTATAGGAAAGGTCTGTGTGTATACAGAATCTCACCTTACACCTTATTACACATCGGTATCGTATTGATTGCTAACAGGAGGGAAAGGTCTATAGGAAAGGTCTGTGTGTATACAGAATCTCACCTTACACCTTATTACACATCGGTATCATATTGATTGCTAACACGAGGGAAAGGTCTATAGGAAAGGTCTGTGTGTATACAGAATCTCACCATACACCATATTACACACCAGTATCATATTGATTGCTAACAGGAGGGAAAGGTCTATAGGAAAGGTCTGTGTGTATACAGAATCTCACCTTACACCTTATTACACATCGGTATCATATTGATTGCTAACAGGAGGGAAAGGTCTATAGGAAAGGTCTGTGTGTGTACAGAACCTCACCTTACAACATATTACACATCAGTATCATATTGATTGCTAACAGGAGGGAAAGGTCTACAGGTAAGGTCTGTGTGTATACAGAATCTCACCTTACACCATATTACACATCATAATCATAATGATTGCTAACAGGAGGGAAGGGTCTATAGGAAAGGTCTGTGTGTATACAGAATCTCACCGCACACCATATCACACATCAGTATCATAATGATTGCTAACAGGAGGGAAAGGTCTTCAGGAAAGGTCTGTGTGTATACAGAACCTCACTTTACACCATATTACACATCAGTATCATATTGATTGCTAACAGGAGGGAATGGTCTATAGGAAAGGTCTGTGTGTATACAGAACCTCACCTTACACCATATTACACATCAGTATCATATTGATTGCTAACAGGAGGGAAAGGTCTATAGGAACGGTCTGTGTGTATACAGAATCTCACCTTACACCATATTACACATCAGTATCATATTGATTGCTTACAGGAGGGAAAGGTCTATAGGAAAGGTCTGTGTGTATACAGAATCTCACCGTACACCATATCACACATCAGTATCATAATGATTGCTAACAGGAGGGAAAGGTCTACAGGAAAGGTCTGTGTGTATACAGAACCTCACCTTGCACCATATTACACATCAGTATCATATTGATTGCTAACAGGACGGAAAGGTCTATAGGAAAGGTCTGTGTGTATACATAACCTCACCTTACACCATATTACACATCAGTATCATATTGATTGCTAACAGGAGGGAAAGGTCTATAGGAAAGGTCTGTGTGTATACGTAATCTCACCTTACACCATATTACACATCAGTATCATAATGATTGCTAACAGGGGGGAAAGGTCTATAGAAAAGGTCTGTGTGTATACGTAATCTCACCTTACACCATATTACACACCAGTATCATATTGATTGCTAACAGGAGGGAAAGGTCTGTGTGTATACGTAATCTCACCTTACACCATATTACACATCAGTATCGTAATGATTGCTAACAGGAGGGAAAGGTCTATAGGAAAGGTCTGTGTGTATACAGAACCTCACCTTACACCATATTACATATCGGTATCATAATGATTGCTAACAGGGGGAATGGTCTATAGGAAAGGTCTGTGTGTATACGTAATCTCACCTTACACCATATTACACATCAGTATCGTATTGATTGCTAACAGGAGGGAAAGGTCTATAGGAAAGGTCTGTGTGTATACGTAATCTCACCTTACACCATATTACACACCAGTATCGTATTGATTGCTAACAGGAGGGAAAGGTCTATAGGAAAGGTCTGTGTGTATACGTAATCTCACCTTACACCATATTACACACCAGTATCGTATTGATTGCTAACAGGAGGGAAAGGTCTATAGGAAAGGTCTGTGTGTATACAGAACCTCACCTTACACCATATTACACATCAGTATCATATTGATTGCTAACAGGTGGGAAAGGTCTATAGGAAAGGTCTGTGTGTATACGTAATCTCACCTTACACCATATTACACATGAGTATCATAATGATTGCTAACAGGAGGGAAAGGTCTATAGGAAAGGTCTGTGTGTATACAGAACCTCACCTTACACCATATTACACATCAGTATCATATTGATTGCTAACAGGAGGGAAAGGTCTATAAGAAAGGTCTGTGTGTATACGTAATCTCACCTTACACCATATTACACACCAGTATCATATTGATTGCTAACCGGAGGGAAAGGTCTATAGGAAAGGTCTGTGTGTGTACAGAACCTCACCTTACACCATATTACACATCGGTATCATAATGATTGCTAACAGGAGGGAAAGGTCTATAGGAAAGGTCTGTGTGTGTACAGAACCTCACCTTACACCATATTACACACCAGTATCGTATTGATTACTAACAGGAGGGAAAGGTCTATAGGAAAGTTCTGTGTGTATACAGAACCTCACCTTACACCATATTACACATCAGTATCATATTGATTGCTAACAGGAGGGAAAGTTCTATAGGAAAGTTCTGTGTGTATACGTAATCTCACCTTACACCATATTACACACCAGTATCGTATTGATTGCTAACAGGAGGGAAAGGTCTATAGTAAAGGTCTGTGTGTGTACAGAACCTCACCTTACACCATATTACACATCAGTATCATATTGATTGCTAACAGGAGGGAAAGGTCTATAGGAAAGGTCTGTGTGTATACGTAATCTCACCTTACACCATATTACACGTCAGCATCATAATGATTGCTAACAGGAGGGAAAGGTCTATAGGAAAGTTCTATAGGAAAGGTCTGTGTGTATACAGAACCTCACCTTACACCATATTATACATCAGTATCATATTGATTGCTAACAGGAGGGAAAGGTCTACAGGAAATGTCTGTGTGTATACGTAATCTCACCTTACACTATATTACACATCAGTATCATAATGATTGCTAACAGGAGGGAAAGGTCTACAGGAAAGGTCTGTGTGTATATAGAATCTCACCTTACACCATATTACACACCAGTATCATATTGATTGCTAACAGGAGGGAAAGGTCTATAGGAAAGGTCTGTGTGTATACAGAATCTCACCTTACACCTTATTACACATCAGTATCATATTGATTGCTAACAGGAGGGAAAGGTCTATAGGAAAGGTCTGTGTGTATACAGAATCTCACCTTACACCATATTACACATCCGTATCATATTGATTGCTAACAGGAGGGAAAGGTCTATAGGAAAGGTCTGTGTGTACAGAATCTCACCTTACACCTTATTACACATCGGTATAATATTGATTGCTAACAGGTGGGAAAGGCCTATAGGAAAGGTCTGTGTGTATACAGAACGTCACCTTACACCATATTACCCACCAGTATCATATTGATTGCTAACAGGTGGGAAAGGTCTATAGGAAAGATCTGTGTGTATACAGAATCTCACCTTACACCTTATTACACATCGGTATCATATTGATTGCTAACAGGAGGGAAAGGTCTATAGGAAAGGTCTGTGTGTATACAGAATCTCACCTTACACCTTATTACACATCGGTATCATATTGATTGCTAACACGAGGGAAAGGTCTATAGGAAAGGTCTGTGTGTATACAGAATCTCACCATACACCATATTACACACCAGTATCATATTGATTGCTAACAGGAGGGAAAGGTCTATAGGAAAGGTCTGTGTGTATACAGAATCTCACTTTACACCTTATTACACATCGGTATCATATTGATTGCTAACAGGAGGGAAAGGTCTATAGGAAAGCTCTGTGTGTGTACAGAACCTCACCTTACACCATATTACACATCAGTATCATATTGATTGCTAACAGGAGGGAAAGGTCTACAGGTAAGGTCTGTGTGTATACAGAATCTCACCTTACACCATATTACACATCATTATCATAATGATTGCTAACAGGAGGGAAGGGTCTATAGGAAATGTCTGTGTGTATACAGAATCTCACCGTACACCATATCACACATCAGTATCATAATGATTGCTAACAGGAGGGAAAGGTCTACAGGAAAGGTCTGTGTGTATACAGAACCTCACTTTACACCATATTACACATCAGTATCATTTTGATTGCTAACAGGAGGGAATGGTCTATAGGAAAGGTCTGTGTGTATACAGAACCTCACCTTACACCATATTACACATCAGTATCATATTGATTGCTAACAGGAGGGAAAGGTCTATAGGAAAGGTCTGTGTGTATACAGAATCTCACCTTACACCATATTACACATCAGTATCATAATGATTGCTAACAGGAGGGAAAGGTCTACAGGAAAGGTCTGTGTGTATACAGAATCTCACCTTACACCTTATTACACATCGGTATCATATTGATTGCTAACAGGAGGGAAAGGTCTATAGGAAAGGTCTGTGTGTATACAGAATCTCACCTTACACCTTATTACACATCGGTATCATAATGATTGCTAACACGAGGGAAAGGTCTATAGGAAAGGTCTGTGTGTATACAGAATCTCACCATACACCATATTACACACCAGTATCATATTGATTGCTAACAGGAGGGAAAGGTCTATAGGAAAGGTCTGTGTGTATACAGAATCTCACCTTACACCTTATTACACATCGGTATCATATTGATTGCTAACAGGAGGGAAAGGTCTACAGGTAAGGTCTGTGTGTATACAGAATCTCACTTTACACCATATTACACATCAGTATCATATTGATTGCTAACAGGAGGGAAAGGTCTACAGGTAAGGTCTGTGTGTATACAGAATCTCACCTTACACCATATTACACATCATTATCATAATGATTGCTAACAGGAGGGAAAGGTCTACAGGTAAGGTCTGTGTGTATACAGAATCTCACCTTACACCATATTACACATCATTATCATAATGATTGCTAACAGGAGGGAAGGGTCTATAGGAAAGGTCTGTGTGTATACAGAATCTCACCGTACACCATATCACACATCAGTATCATAATGATTGCTAACAGGAGGGAAAGGTCTATAGGAAAGGTCTGTGTGTATACAGAATCTCACCGTACACCATATCACACATCAGTATCATAATGATTGCTAACAGGAGGGAAAGGTCTTCAGGAAAGGTCTGTGTGTATACAGAATCTCACCTTACACCATATTACACATCATTATCATAATGATTGCTAACAGGAGGGAAGGGTCTATAGGAAAGGTCTGTGTGTATACAGAATCTCACCGTACACCATATCACACATCAGTATCATAATGATTGCTAACAGGAGGGAAAGGTCTTCAGGAAAGGTCTGTGTGTATACAGAACCTCACTTTACACCATATTACACATCAGTATCATATTGATTGCTAACAGGAGGGAATGGTCTATAGGAAAGGTCTGTGTGTATACAGAACCTCACCTTACACCATATTACACATCAGTATCATATTGATTGCTAACAGGAGGGAATGGTCTATAGGAAAGGTCTGTGTGTATACAGAACCTCACCTTACACCATATTACACATCAGTATCATACTGATTGCTAACAGGAGGGAAAGGTCTATAGGAAAGGTCTGTGTGTGTACAGAACCTCACCTTACAACATATTACACATCAGTATCATATTGATTGCTAACAGGAGGGAAAGGTCTACAGGTAAGGTCTGTGTGTATACAGAATCTCACCTTACACCATATTACACATCATTATCATAATGATTGCTAACAGGAGGGAAGGGTCTATAGGAAAGGTCTGTGTGTATACAGAATCTCACCGTACACCATATCACACATCAGTATCATAATGATTGCTAACAGGAGGGAAAGGTCTTCAGGAAAGGTCTGTGTGTATACAGAACCTCACTTTACACCATATTACACATCAGTATCATATTGATTGCTAACAGGAGGGAATGGTCTATAGGAAAGGTCTGTGTGTATACAGAACCTCACCTTACACCATATTACACATCAGTATCATACTGATTGCTAACAGGAGGGAAAGGTCTATAGGAAAGGTCTGTGTGTATACAGAATCTCACCTTACACCATATTACACATCAGTATCATATTGATTGCTTACAGGAGGGAAAGGTCTATAGGAAAGGTCTGTGTGTATACAGAATCTCACCGTACACCATATCACACATCAGTATCATAATGATTGCTAACAGGAGGGAAAGGTCTACAGGAAAGGTCTGTGTGTATACAGAACCTCACCTTGCACCATATTACACATCAGTATCATATTGATTGCTAACAGGAGGGAAAGGTCTATAGGAAAGGTCTGTGTGTATACATAACCTCACCTTACACCATATTACACATCAGTATCATATTGATTGCTAACAGGAGGGAAAGGTCTATAGGAAAGATCTGTGTGTATACGTAATCTCACCTTACACCATATTACACATCAGTATCATAATGATTGCTAACAGGGGGGAAAGGTCTATAGAAAAGGTCTGTGTGTATACGTAATCTCACCTTACACCATATTACACACCAGTATCATATTGATTGCTAACAGGAGGGAAAGGTCTGTGTGTATACGTAATCTCACCTTACACCATATTACACATCAGTATCGTAATGATTGCTAACAGGAGGGAAAGGTCTATAGGAAAGGTCTGTGTGTATACAGAACCTCACCTTACACCATATTACATATCGGTATCATAATGATTGCTAACAGGGGGAAAGGTCTATAGGAAAGGTCTGTGTGTATACGTAATCTCACCTTACACCATATTACACATCAGTATCGTATTGATTGCTAACAGGAGGGAAAGGTCTATAGGAAAGGTCTGTGTGTATACGTAATCTCACCTTACACCATATTACACACCAGTATCGTATTGATTGCTAACAGGAGGGAAAGGTCTATAGGAAAGGTCTGTGTGTATACGTAATCTCACCTTACACCATATTACACACCAGTATCGTATTGATTGCTAACAGGAGGGAAAGGTCTATAGGAAAGGTCTGTGTGTATACAGAACCTCACCTTACACCATATTACACATCAGTATCATATTGATTGCTAACAGGTGGGAAAGGTCTATAGGAAAGGTCTGTGTGTATACGTAATCTCACCTTACACCATATTACACATGAGTATCATAATGATTGCTAACAGGAGGGAAAGGTCTATAGGAAAGGTCTGTGTGTATACAGAACCTCACCTTACACCATATTACACATCAGTATCATATTGATTGCTATCAGGAGGGAAAGGTCTATAAGAAAGGTCTGTGTGTATACGTAATCTCACCTTACACCATATTACACACCAGTATCATATTGATTGCTAACCGGAGGGAAAGGTCTATAGGAAAGGTCTGTGTGTGTACAGAACCTCACCTTACACCATATTACACATCGGTATCATAATGATTGCTAACAGGAGGGAAAGGTCTATAGGAAAGGTCTGTGTGTGTACAGAACCTCACCTTACACCATATTACACACCAGTATCGTATTGATTACTAACAGGAGGGAAAGGTCTATAGGAAAATTCTGTGTGTATACAGAACCTTACCTTACACCATATTACACATCAGTATCATATTGATTGCTAACAGGAGGGAAAGGTCTATAGGAAAGTTCTGTGTGTATACGTAATCTCACCTTACACCATATTACACACCAGTATCGTATTGATTGCTAAAAGGAGGGAAAGGTCTATAGTAAAGGTCTGTGTGTGTACAGAACCTCACCTTACACCATATTACACATCAGTATCATATTGATTGCTAACAGGAGGGAAAGGTCTATAGGAAAGGTCTGTGTGTATACGTAATCTCACCTTACACCATATTACACGTCAGCATCATAATGATTGCTAACAGGAGGGAAAGGTCTATAGGAAAGTTCTATAGGAAAGGTCTGTGTGTATACAGAACCTCACCTTACACCATATTATACATCAGTATCATATTGATTGCTAACAGGAGGGAAAGGTCTACAGGAAATGTCTGTGTGTATACGTAATCTCACCTTACACCATATTACACATCAGTATCATAATGATTGTTAACAGGAGGGAAAGGTCTATACGAAAGGTCTATAGGAAAGGTCTGTGTGTATACAGAACCTCACCATACACCATATTACACACCAGTATCGTATTGATTGCTAACAGGGGGGAAAGGTCTATAGGAAAGGTCTGTGTGTATACAGAAGCTCACCTTACACCATATTACACATCAGTATCATATTGATTGCTAACAGGAGGGAAAGGTCTATAGGAAAGGTCTGTGTGTATACGTAATCTCACCTTACACCATATTACTCATCAGTATCATAATGATTGCTAACAGGAGGGAAAGGTCTATAGGAAAGGTCTGTGTGTATACAGAACCTCACCATACACCATATTACACACCAGTATCGTATTGATTGCCAACAGGGGGGAAAGGTCTATAGGAAAGGTCTGTGTGTATACAGAATCTCACCTTACACCATATTACACATCAGTATCATAATGTGTGCTAACAGGAGGGATAGACCTATAGGAAAGGTCTGTGTGTGTACAGAACCTCACCTTACACCATATTACACATCAGTATCATATTGATTGCTAACAGGAGGGAAAGGTCTACAGGAAATGTCTGTGTGTATACGTAATCTCACCTTACACCATATTACACATCAGTATCATAATGATTGCTAACAGGGGGGAAAGGTCTATAGGAAAGGTCTGTGTGTATACAGAACCTCACCTTACACCATATTACACATCAGTAGCATATTGATTGCTAACAGGAGGGAAAGGTCTACAGGAAAGGTCTGTGTGTATACAGAATCTCACCTTACACCATATTACACACCAGTATCATATTGATTGCTAACAGGAGGGAAAGGTCTATAGGAAAGGTCTGTGTGTATACAGAACCTCACCTTACACCATATCACACATCAGTATCATAATGATTGCTAACAGGAGGGAAAGGTCTACAGGAAAGGTCTGTGTGTATACAGAACCTCACCTTACACCATATCACATATCAGTATCATATTGATTGCTAACAGGAGGGAAAGGTCTGTGTGTATACAGAACCTCACCTTACACCATATTACACATCGGTATCATATTGATTGCTAACAGGTGGGAAAGGTCTGTGTGTATACGTAATCTCACCTTACACAATATCACACATCAGTATCGTATTGACTGCTAACAGGGGGGAAAGGTCTATAGGAAAGGTCTGTGTGTATACGTAATCTCACCTTACACCATGTTACACATCGGTATCATATTGATTGCTAACAGGAGGGAAAGGTCTATAGGAAAGGTCTGTGTGTATACAGAACCTCACCTTACACCATATTACACATCAGTATCATATTGATTGCTAACAGGAGGGAAAGGTCTATAGGAAAGGTCTGTGTGTACACGTAATCTCACCTTACACCATATTACACATCAGTATCATATTGATTGCTGACAGGAGGGAAAGGTCTACAGGAAAGGTCTGTGTGTATACAGAATCTCACCTTACACCATATTACACATCGGTATCATATTGATTGCTAACAGGAGGGAAAGGTCTACAGGAAAGGTCTGTGTGTATACAGAACCTCACCTTACACCTTATTACACATCGGTATCATATTGATTGCTAACACGAGGGAAAGGTCTATAGGAAAGGTCTGTGTGTATACGTAATCTCACCTTACAACATATTACACATCAGTATCATAATGATTGCTAACTGGAGGGAAAGGTCTATAGGAAAGGTCTGTGTGTATACAGAATCTCACCTTACATCATATTACACATCGGTATCATATTGATTGCTAACAGGAGGGAAAGGTCTATAGGAAAGGTCTGTGTGTATACAGAATCTCACCATACACCATATTACACACCAGTATCATATTGATTGCTAACAGGAGGGAAAGGTCTATAGGAAAGGTCTGTGTGTATACAGAATCTCAGATTACACCTTATTACACATCGGTATCATATTGATTGCTAACAGGAGGGAAAGGTCTATAGGAAAGGTCTGTGTGTATACGTAATCTCACCTTACACCATATTACACATCAGCATCATAATGATTGCTAACAGGAGGGAAGGGTCTATAGGAAAGGTCTGTGTGTATACAGAACCTCACCATACACCATATTACACACCAGTATCGTATTGATTGCCAACAGGGGGGAAAGGTCTATAGGAAAGGTCTGTGTGTATACAGAATCTCACCTTACACCATATTACACATCAGTATCATATTGATTGCTAACAGGAGGGAAAGGTCTACAGGAAATGTCTGTGTGTATACGTAATCTCGCCTTACACCATATTACACATCAGTATCATAATGATTGCTAACAGGAGGGAAGGGTCTATAGGAAAGGTCTGTGTGTATACAGAACCACACCATACACCATATTACACACCAGTATCGTATTGATTGCTAACAGGGGGGAAAGGTCTATAGGAAAGGTCTGTGTGTATACAGAATCTCACCTTACACCATATTACACATCAGTATCATAATGTGTGCTAACAGGAGGGATATGCCTATAGGAAAGGTCTGTGTGTGTACAGAACCTCAGGTTACACCATATTACACATCAGTATCATATTGATTGCTAACAGGAGGGAAAGGTCTATAGGAAAGGACTGTGTGTATACGTAATCTCACTTTACACCATATTACACATCAGTATCATAATGATTGCTAACAGGAGGGAAAGGTCTACAGGAAAGGTCTGCGTGTATACAGAAGCTCACCTTACACCATATTACACATCAGTATCATATTGTTTGCTAACAGGAGGGAAAGTCTATAGGAAAGGTCTGTGTGTATACGTAATCTCACCTTACACCATATTACACATCAGTATCATAATGATTGCTAACAGGAAGGAAAGGTCTATAGGAAAGGTCTGTGTGTGTACAGAACCTCACCTTACACCATATTACACATCAGTATCATATTGATTGCTAACAGGAGGGAAAGGTCTACAGGAAATGTCTGTGTGTATACGTAATCTCACCTTACACCATATTACACATCAGTATCATAATGATTGCTAACAGGAGGGAAAGGTCTATAGGAAAGGTCTATAGGAAAGGTCTGTGTGTATACAGAACCTCACCATACACCATATCACACACCAGTATCGTATTGATTGCTAACAGGGGGGGAAAGGTCTATAGGAAAGGTCTGTGTGTGTACAGAATCTCACCTTACACCATATTACACATCAGTATCATAATGTGTGCTAACAGGAGGGATAGGCCTATAGGAAAGGTCTGTGTGTATACAGAACCTCACCTTACACCATATTACACATCAGTATCATATTGATTGCTAACAGGAGGGAAAGGTCTATAGGAAAGGTCTGTGTGTATACAGAACCTCACCTTACACCATATCACACATCAGTATCATAATGATTGCTAACAGGAGGGAAAGGTCTATAGGAAAGGTCTTTGTGTATACAGAACCTCACCTTACACCATATCACACATCAGTATCATAAAGATTGCTAACACGAGGGAAACGTCTATAGGAAAGGTCTGTGTGTATACAGAACCTCACCTTACACCATATTACGCATCAGTATCATAATGATTGCTAACAGGAGGGAAAGGTCTATAGGAAAGGTCTGTGTGTATACAGAACCTCACCTTACACCATATTACACATCGGTATCATATTGATTGCTAACAGGAGGGAAAGGTCTATAGGAAAGGTCTGTGTGTATACAGAATCTCACCTTACACCTTATTACACATCGGTATAATATTGATTGCTAACAGGAGGGAAAGGTCTATAGGAAAGGTCTGTGTGTGTACAGAACCTCACCTTACACCATATTACACATCAGTATCATATTGATTGCTAACAGGACGGAAAGGTCTATAGGAAAGGTCTGTGTGTATACAGAATCTCACCTTACACCTTATTACACATCGGTATCATATTGATTGCTAACAGGAGGGAAGGGTCTATCGGAAAGTCTGTGTGTATACAGAATCTCACCGTACACCATATCACACATCAGTATCATAATGATTGCTAACAGGAGGGAATGGTCTACAGGAAAGGTCTGTGTGTATACAGATCCTCACCTTACACCATATTACACACCAGTATCATATTGATTGCTAACAGGGGGGAAAGGTCTATAGGACAGGTCTGTGTGTATACAGAACCTCACCTTGCACCATATTACACATCGGTATCATATTGATTGCTAACAGGAGGGAAAGGTCTATAGGAAAGGTCTGTGTGTATACAGAACCTCACCTTACACCATATCACACATCAGTATCATAATGATTGCTAACAGGAGGGAAAGGTCTACAGGAAAGGTCTGTGTGTATACAGAACCTCACCTTACACCATATCACATATCAGTATCATATTGATTGCTAACAGGAGGGAAAGGTCTGTGTGTATACAGAACCTCACCTTACACCATATTACACATCGGTATCATATTGATTGCTAACAGGTGGGAAAGGTCTGTGTGTATACGTAATCTCACCTTACACAATATCACACATCAGTATCGTATTGACTGCTAACAGGGGGGAAAGGTCTATAGGAAAGGTCTGTGTGTATACGTAATCTCACCTTACACCATGTTACACATCGGTATCATATTGATTGCTAACAGGAGGGAAAGGTCTATAGGAAAGGTCTGTGTGTATACAGAACCTCACCTTACACCATATTACACATCAGTATCATATTGATTGCTAACAGGAGGGAAAGGTCTATAGGAAAGGTCTGTGTGTACACGTAATCTCACCTTACACCATATTACACATCAGTATCATATTGATTGCTGACAGGAGGGAAAGGTCTACAGGAAAGGTCTGTGTGTATACAGAATCTCACCTTACACCATATTACACATCGGTATCATATTGATTGCTAACAGGAGGGAAAGGTCTACAGGAAAGGTCTGTGTGTATACAGAACCTCACCTTACACCTTATTACACATCGGTATCATATTGATTGCTAACACGAGGGAAAGGTCTATAGGAAAGGTCTGTGTGTATACGTAATCTCACCTTACAACATATTACACATCAGTATCATAATGATTGCTAACTGGAGGGAAAGGTCTATAGGAAAGGTCTGTGTGTATACAGAATCTCACCTTACATCATATTACACATCGGTATCATATTGATTGCTAACAGGAGGGAAAGGTCTATAGGAAAGGTCTGTGTGTATACAGAATCTCACCATACACCATATTACACACCAGTATCATATTGATTGCTAACAGGAGGGAAAGGTCTATAGGAAAGGTCTGTGTGTATACAGAATCTCAGATTACACCTTATTACACATCGGTATCATATTGATTGCTAACAGGAGGGAAAGGTCTATAGGAAAGGTCTGTGTGTATACGTAATCTCACCTTACACCATATTACACATCAGCATCATAATGATTGCTAACAGGAGGGAAGGGTCTATAGCAAAGGTCTGTGTGTATACAGAACCTCACCATACACCATATTACACACCAGTATCGTATTGATTGCCAACAGGGGGGAAAGGTCTATAGGAAAGGTCTGTGTGTATACAGAATCTCACCTTACACCATATTACACATCAGTATCATATTGATTGCTAACAGGAGGGAAAGGTCTACAGGAAATGTCTGTGTGTATACGTAATCTCGCCTTACACCATATTACACATCAGTATCATAATGATTGCTAACAGGAGGGAAGGGTCTATAGGAAAGGTCTGTGTGTATACAGAACCACACCATACACCATATTACACACCAGTATCGTATTGATTGCTAACAGGGGGGAAAGGTCTATAGGAAAGGTCTGTGTGTATACAGAATCTCACCTTACACCATATTACACATCAGTATCATAATGTGTGCTAACAGGAGGGATATGCCTATAGGAAAGGTCTGTGTGTGTACAGAACCTCAGGTTACACCATATTACACATCAGTATCATATTGATTGCTAACAGGAGGGAAAGGTCTATAGGAAAGGACTGTGTGTATACGTAATCTCACTTTACACCATATTACACATCAGTATCATAATGATTGCTAACAGGAGGGAAAGGTCTACAGGAAAGGTCTGCGTGTATACAGAAGCTCACCTTACACCATATTACACATCAGTATCATATTGTTTGCTAACAGGAGGGAAAGTCTATAGGAAAGGTCTGTGTGTATACGTAATCTCACCTTACACCATATTACACATCAGTATCATAATGATTGCTAACAGGAAGGAAAGGTCTATAGGAAAGGTCTGTGTGTGTACAGAACCTCACCTTACACCATATTACACATCAGTATCATATTGATTGCTAACAGGAGGGAAAGGTCTACAGGAAATGTCTGTGTGTATACGTAATCTCACCTTACACCATATTACACATCAGTATCATAATGATTGCTAACAGGAGGGAAAGGTCTATAGGAAAGGTCTATAGGAAAGGTCTGTGTGTATACAGAACCTCACCATACACCATATCACACACCAGTATCGTATTGATTGCTAACAGGGGGGGAAAGGTCTATAGGAAAGGTCTGTGTGTGTACAGAATCTCACCTTACACCATATTACACATCAGTATCATAATGTGTGCTAACAGGAGGGATAGGCCTATAGGAAAGGTCTGTGTGTATACAGAACCTCACCTTACACCATATTACACATCAGTATCATATTGATTGCTAACAGGAGGGAAAGGTCTATAGGAAAGGTCTGTGTGTATACAGAACCTCACCTTACACCATATCACACATCAGTATCATAATGATTGCTAACAGGAGGGAAAGGTCTATAGGAAAGGTCTTTGTGTATACAGAACCTCACCTTACACCATATCACACATCAGTATCATAAAGATTGCTAACACGAGGGAAACGTCTATAGGAAAGGTCTGTGTGTATACAGAACCTCACCTTACACCATATTACGCATCAGTATCATAATGATTGCTAACAGGAGGGAAAGGTCTATAGGAAAGGTCTGTGTGTATACAGAACCTCACCTTACACCATATTACACATCGGTATCATATTGATTGCTAACAGGAGGGAAAGGTCTATAGGAAAGGTCTGTGTGTATACAGAATCTCACCTTACACCTTATTACACATCGGTATAATATTGATTGCTAACAGGAGGGAAAGGTCTATAGGAAAGGTCTGTGTGTGTACAGAACCTCACCTTACACCATATTACACATCAGTATCATATTGATTGCTAACAGGACGGAAAGGTCTATAGGAAAGGTCTGTGTGTATACAGAATCTCACCTTACACCTTATTACACATCGGTATCATATTGATTGCTAACAGGAGGGAAGGGTCTATCGGAAAGTCTGTGTGTATACAGAATCTCACCGTACACCATATCACACATCAGTATCATAATGATTGCTAACAGGAGGGAATGGTCTACAGGAAAGGTCTGTGTGTATACAGATCCTCACCTTACACCATATTACACACCAGTATCATATTGATTGCTAACAGGGGGGAAAGGTCTATAGGACAGGTCTGTGTGTATACAGAACCTCACCTTGCACCATATTACACATCGGTATCATATTGATTGCTAACAGGAGGGAAAGGTCTATAGGAAAGGTCTGTGTGTGTACAGAATCTCACCGTACACCATATCACACATCAGTATCATATTGATTGCTAACAGGAGGGAAAGGTCTACAGAACCTCACCTTACACCATATTACACATCAGTATCATAATGATTGCTAACAGGGGGGAAAGGTCTATAGGAAAGGTCTGTGTGTATACAGAACCTCACCTTACACCATATTACACATCAGTAGCATATTGATTGCTAACAGGAGGGAAAGGTCTACAGGAAAGGTCTGTGTGTATACAGAATCTCACCTTACACCATATTACACACCAGTATCATATTGATTGCTAACAGGAGGGAAAGGTCTATAGGAAAGGTCTGTGTGTATACAGAACCTCACCTTACACCATATCACACATCAGTATCATAATGATTGCTAACAGGAGGGAAAGGTCTACAGGAAAGGTCTGTGTGTATACAGAACCTCACCTTACACCATATCACATATCAGTATCATATTGATTGCTAACAGGAGGGAAAGGTTTGTGTGTATACAGAACCTCACCTTACACCATATTACACATCGGTATCATATTGATTGCTAACAGGTGGGAAAGGTCTGTGTGTATACGTAATCTCACCTTACACAATATTACACATCAGTATCGTATTGACTGCTAACTGGGGGGAAAGGTCTATAGGAAAGGTCTGTGTGTATACGTAATCTCACCTTACACCATGTTACACATCAGTATCATATTGATTGCTAACAGGAGGGAAAGGTCTATAGGAAAGGTCTGTGTGTATACAGAACCTCACCTTACACCATATTACACATCAGTATCATATTGATTGCTAACAGGAGGGAAAGGTCTATAGGAAAGGTCTGTGTGTACACGTAATCTCACCTTACACCATATTACACATCAGTATCATATTGATTGCTGACAGGAGGGAAAGGTCTACAGGAAAGGTCTGTGTGTATACAGAATCTCACCTTACACCATATTACACATCGGTATCATATTGATTGCTAACAGGAGGGAAAGGTCTACAGGAAAGGTCTGTGTGTATACAGAACCTCACCTTACACCTTATTACACATCGGTATCATATTGATTGCTAACACGAGGGAAAGGTCTATAGGAAAGGTCTGTGTGTATACGTAATCTCACCTTACAACATATTACACATCAGTATCATAATGATTGCTAACTGGAGGGAAAGGTCTATAGGAAAGGTCTGTGTGTATACAGAATCTCACCTTACACCATATAACACATCGGTATCATATTGATTGCTAACAGGAGGGAAAGGTCTATAGGAAAGGTCTGTGTGTATACAGAATCTCACCATACACCATATTACACACCAGTATCATATTGATTGCTAACAGGAGGGAAAGGTCTATAGGAAAGGTCTGTGTGTATACAGAATCTCAACTTACACCTTATTACACATCGGTATCATATTGATTGCTAACAGGAGGGAAAGGTCTATAGGAAAGATCTGTGTGTATACAGAATCTCACCTTACACCATATTACACATCAGTATCATAATGATTGCTAACAGGAGGGAAAGGTCTACAGGAAAGGTCTGTGTGTATATAGAATCTCACCTTACACCATATTACACACCAGTATCATATTGATTGCTAACAGGAGGGAAAGGTCTATAGGAAAGGTCTGTGTGTATACAGAATCTCACCTTACACCTTATTACACATCAGTATCATATTGATTGCTAACAGGAGGGAAAGGTCTATAGGAAAGGTCTGTGTGTATACAGAATCTCACCTTACACCATATTACACATCCGTATCATATTGATTGCTAACAGGAGGGAAAGGTCTATAGGAAAGGTCTGTGTGTACAGAATCTCACCTTACACCTTATTACACATCGGTATAATATTGATTGCTAACAGGTGGGAAAGGCCTATAGGAAAGGTCTGTGTGTATACAGAACCTCACCTTACACCATATTACCCACCAGTATCATATTGATTGCTAACAGGTTGGAAAGGTCTATAGGAAAGGTCTGTGTGTATACAGAATCTCACCTTACACCTTATTACACATCGGTATCATATTGATTGCTAACAGGAGGGAAAGGTCTATAGGAAAGGTCTGTGTGTATACAGAATCTCACCTTACACCTTATTACACATCGGTATCATATTGATTGCTAACACGAGGGAAAGGTCTATAGGAAAGGTCTGTGTGTATACAGAATCTCACCATACACCATATTACACACCAGTATCATATTGATTGCTAACAGGAGGGAAAGGTCTATAGGAAAGGTCTGTGTGTATACAGAATCTCACCTTACACCTTATTACACATCGGTATCATATTGATTGCTAACAGGAGGGAAAGGTCTATAGGAAAGGTCTGTGTGTGTACAGAACCTCACCTTACACCATATTACACATCAGTATCATATTGATTGCTAACAGGAGGGAAAGGTCTACAGGTAAGGTCTGTGTGTATACAGAATCTCACCTTACACCATATTACACATCATTATCATAATGATTGCTAACAGGAGGGAAGGGTCTATAGGAAATGTCTGTGTGTATACAGAATCTCACCGTACACCATATCACACATCAGTATCATAATGATTGCTAACAGGAGGGAAAGGTCTACAGGAAAGGTCTGTGTGTATACAGAACCTCACTTTACACCATATTACACATCAGTATCATTTTGATTGCTAACAGGAGGGAATGGTCTATAGGAAAGGTCTGTGTGTATACAGAACCTCACCTTACACCATATTACACATCAGTATCATATTGATTGCTAACAGGAGGGAAAGGTCTATAGGAAAGGTCTGTGTGTATACAGAATCTCACCTTACACCATATTACACATCAGTATCATAATGATTGCTAACAGGAGGGAAAGGTCTACAGGAAAGGTCTGTGTGTATATAGAATCTCACCTTACACCATATTACACACCAGTATCATATTGATTGCTAACAGGAGGGAAAGGTCTATAGGAAAGGTCTGTGTGTATTGAATCTCACCTTACACCTAATTACACATCGGTATAATATTGATTGCTAACAGGTGGGAAAGGCCTATAGGGAAGGTCTGTGTGTATACAGAACCTCACCTTACACCATATTACCCACCAGTATCATATTGATTGCTAACAGGTGGGAAAGGTCTATAGGAAAGGTCTGTGTGTATACAGAATCTCACCTTACACCTTATTACACATCGGTATCGTATTGATTGCTAACAGGAGGGAAAGGTCTATAGGAAAGGTCTGTGTGTATACAGAATCTCACCTTACACCTTATTACACATCGGTATCATATTGATTGCTAACACGAGGGAAAGGTCTATAGGAAAGGTCTGTGTGTATACAGAATCTCACCATACACCATATTACACACCAGTATCATATTGATTGCTAACAGGAGGGAAAGGTCTATAGGAAAGGTCTGTGTGTATACAGAATCTCACCTTACACCTTATTACACATCGGTATCATATTGATTGCTAACAGGAGGGAAAGGTCTATAGGAAAGGTCTGTGTGTGTACAGAACCTCACCTTACAACATATTACACATCAGTATCATATTGATTGCTAACAGGAGGGAAAGGTCTACAGGTAAGGTCTGTGTGTATACAGAATCTCACCTTACACCATATTACACATCATAATCATAATGATTGCTAACAGGAGGGAAGGGTCTATAGGAAAGGTCTGTGTGTATACAGAATCTCACCGCACACCATATCACACATCAGTATCATAATGATTGCTAACAGGAGGGAAAGGTCTTCAGGAAAGGTCTGTGTGTATACAGAACCTCACTTTACACCATATTACACATCAGTATCATATTGATTGCTAACAGGAGGGAATGGTCTATAGGAAAGGTCTGTGTGTATACAGAACCTCACCTTACACCATATTACACATCAGTATCATATTGATTGCTAACAGGAGGGAAAGGTCTATAGGAACGGTCTGTGTGTATACAGAATCTCACCTTACACCATATTACACATCAGTATCATATTGATTGCTTACAGGAGGGAAAGGTCTATAGGAAAGGTCTGTGTGTATACAGAATCTCACCGTACACCATATCACACATCAGTATCATAATGATTGCTAACAGGAGGGAAAGGTCTACAGGAAAGGTCTGTGTGTATACAGAACCTCACCTTGCACCATATTACACATCAGTATCATATTGATTGCTAACAGGACGGAAAGGTCTATAGGAAAGGTCTGTGTGTATACATAACCTCACCTTACACCATATTACACATCAGTATCATATTGATTGCTAACAGGAGGGAAAGGTCTATAGGAAAGGTCTGTGTGTATACGTAATCTCACCTTACACCATATTACACATCAGTATCATAATGATTGCTAACAGGGGGGAAAGGTCTATAGAAAAGGTC
The DNA here is from genome assembly GCA_946902985.2 of Meconema thalassinum. Taxonomy (NCBI): domain Eukaryota; kingdom Metazoa; phylum Arthropoda; class Insecta; order Orthoptera; family Tettigoniidae; genus Meconema; species Meconema thalassinum. Next base: position 345,182,718 of record OX336395.1, read on the forward strand.
TGTGTGTATACGTAATCTCACCTTACACCATATTACACACCAGTATCATATTGATTGCTAACAGGAGGGAAAGGTCTGTGTGTATACGTAATCTCACCTTACACCATATTACACATCAGTATCGTAATGATTGCTAACAGGAGGGAAAGGTCTATAGGAAAGGTCTGTGTGTATACAGAACCTCACCTTACACCATATTACATATCGGTATCATAATGATTGCTAACAGGGGGAATGGTCTATAGGAAAGGTCTGTGTGTATACGTAATCTCACCTTACACCATATTACACATCAGTATCGTATTGATTGCTAACAGGAGGGAAAGGTCTATAGGAAAGGTCTGTGTGTATACGTAATCTCACCTTACACCATATTACACACCAGTATCGTATTGATTGCTAACAGGAGGGAAAGGTCTATAGGAAAGGTCTGTGTGTATACGTAATCTCACCTTACACCATATTACACACCAGTATCGTATTGATTGCTAACAGGAGGGAAAGGTCTATAGGAAAGGTCTGTGTGTATACAGAACCTCACCTTACACCATATTACACATCAGTATCATATTGATTGCTAACAGGTGGGAAAGGTCTATAGGAAAGGTCTGTGTGTATACGTAATCTCACCTTACACCATATTACACATGAGTATCATAATGATTGCTAACAGGAGGGAAAGGTCTATAGGAAAGGTCTGTGTGTATACAGAACCTCACCTTACACCATATTACACATCAGTATCATATTGATTGCTAACAGGAGGGAAAGGTCTATAAGAAAGGTCTGTGTGTATACGTAATCTCACCTTACACCATATTACACACCAGTATCATATTGATTGCTAACCGGAGGGAAAGGTCTATAGGAAAGGTCTGTGTGTGTACAGAACCTCACCTTACACCATATTACACATCGGTATCATAATGATTGCTAACAGGAGGGAAAGGTCTATAGGAAAGGTCTGTGTGTGTACAGAACCTCACCTTACACCATATTACACACCAGTATCGTATTGATTACTAACAGGAGGGAAAGGTCTATAGGAAAGTTCTGTGTGTATACAGAACCTCACCTTACACCATATTACACATCAGTATCATATTGATTGCTAACAGGAGGGAAAGTTCTATAGGAAAGTTCTGTGTGTATACGTAATCTCACCTTACACCATATTACACACCAGTATCGTATTGATTGCTAACAGGAGGGAAAGGTCTATAGTAAAGGTCTGTGTGTGTACAGAACCTCACCTTACACCATATTACACATCAGTATCATATTGATTGCTAACAGGAGGGAAAGGTCTATAGGAAAGGTCTGTGTGTATACGTAATCTCACCTTACACCATATTACACGTCAACATCATAATGATTGCTAACAGGAGGGAAAGGTCTATAGGAAAGTTCTATAGGAAAGGTCTGTGTGTATACAAAACCTCACCTTACACCATATTATACATCAGTATCATATTGATTGCTAACAGGAGGGAAAGGTCTACAGGAAATGTCTGTGTGTATACGTAATCTCACCTTACACCATATTACACATCAGTATCATAATGATTGCTAACAGGAGGGAAAGGTCTACAGGAAAGGTCTGTGTGTATATAGAATCTCACCTTACACCATATTACACACCAGTATCATATTGATTGCTAACAGGAGGGAAAGGTCTATAGGAAAGGTCTGTGTGTATACAGAATCTCACCTTACACCTTATTACACATCAGTATCATATTGATTGCTAACAGGAGGGAAAGGTCTATAGGAAAGGTCTGTGTGTATACAGAATCTCACCTTACACCATATTACACATCCGTATCATATTGATTGCTAACAGGAGGGAAAGGTCTATAGGAAAGGTCTGTGTGTACAGAATCTCACCTTACACCTTATTACACATCGGTATAATATTGATTGCTAACAGGTGGGAAAGGCCTATAGGAAAGGTCTGTGTGTATACAGAACGTCACCTTACACCATATTACCCACCAGTATCATATTGATTGCTAACAGGTGGGAAAGGTCTATAGGAAAGATCTGTGTGTATACAGAATCTCACCTTACACCTTATTACACATCGGTATCATATTGATTGCTAACAGGAGGGAAAGGTCTATAGGAAAGGTCTGTGTGTATACAGAATCTCACCTTACACCTTATTACACATCGGTATCATATTGATTGCTAACACGAGGGAAAGGTCTATAGGAAAGGTCTGTGTGTATACAGAATCTCACCATACACCATATTACACACCAGTATCATATTGATTGCTAACAGGAGGGAAAGGTCTATAGGAAAGGTCTGTGTGTATACAGAATCTCACTTTACACCTTATTACACATCGGTATCATATTGATTGCTAACAGGAGGGAAAGGTCTATAGGAAAGCTCTGTGTGTGTACAGAACCTCACCTTACACCATATTACACATCAGTATCATATTGATTGCTAACAGGAGGGAAAGGTCTACAGGTAAGGTCTGTGTGTATACAGAATCTCACCTTACACCATATTACACATCATTATCATAATGATTGCTAACAGGAGGGAAGGGTCTATAGGAAATGTCTGTGTGTATACAGAATCTCACCGTACACCATATCACACATCAGTATCATAATGATTGCTAACAGGAGGGAAAGGTCTACAGGAAAGGTCTGTGTGTATACAGAACCTCACTTTACACCATATTACACATCAGTATCATTTTGATTGCTAACAGGAGGGAATGGTCTATAGGAAAGGTCTGTGTGTATACAGAACCTCACCTTACACCATATTACACATCAGTATCATATTGATTGCTAACAGGAGGGAAAGGTCTATAGGAAAGGTCTGTGTGTATACAGAATCTCACCTTACACCATATTACACATCAGTATCATAATGATTGCTAACAGGAGGGAAAGGTCTACAGGAAAGGTCTGTGTGTATATAGAATCTCACCTTACACCATATTACACACCAGTATCATATTGATTGCTAACAGGAGGGAAAGGTCTATAGGAAAGGTCTGTGTGTATTGAATCTCACCTTACACCTTATTACACATCGGTATAATATTGATTGCTAACAGGTGGGAAAGGCCTATAGGGAAGGTCTGTGTGTATACAGAACCTCACCTTACACCATATTACCCACCAGTATCATATTGATTGCTAACAGGTGGGAAAGGTCTATAGGAAAGGTCTGTGTGTATACAGAATCTCACCTTACACCTTATTACACATCGGTATCATATTGATTGCTAACAGGAGGGAAAGGTCTATAGGAAAGGTCTGTGTGTATACAGAATCTCACCTTACACCTTATTACACATCGGTATCATAATGATTGCTAACACGAGGGAAAGGTCTATAGGAAAGGTCTGTGTGTATACAGAATCTCACCATACACCATATTACACACCAGTATCATATTGATTGCTAACAGGAGGGAAAGGTCTATAGGAAAGGTCTGTGTGTATACAGAATCTCACCTTACACCTTATTACACATCGGTATCATATTGATTGCTAACAGGAGGGAAAGGTCTACAGGTAAGGTCTGTGTGTATACAGAATCTCACTTTACACCATATTACACATCAGTATCATATTGATTGCTAACAGGAGGGAAAGGTCTACAGGTAAGGTCTGTGTGTATACAGAATCTCACCTTACACCATATTACACATCATTATCATAATGATTGCTAACAGGAGGGAAAGGTCTACAGGTAAGGTCTGTGTGTATACAGAATCTCACCTTACACCATATTACACATCATTATCATAATGATTGCTAACAGGAGGGAAGGGTCTATAGGAAAGGTCTGTGTGTATACAGAATCTCACCGTACACCATATCACACATCAGTATCATAATGATTGCTAACAGGAGGGAAAGGTCTATAGGAAAGGTCTGTGTGTATACAGAATCTCACCGTACACCATATCACACATCAGTATCATAATGATTGCTAACAGGAGGGAAAGGTCTTCAGGAAAGGTCTGTGTGTATACAGAATCTCACCTTACACCATATTACACATCATTATCATAATGATTGCTAACAGGAGGGAAGGGTCTATAGGAAAGGTCTGTGTGTATACAGAATCTCACCGTACACCATATCACACATCAGTATCATAATGATTGCTAACAGGAGGGAAAGGTCTTCAGGAAAGGTCTGTTTGTATACAGAACCTCACTTTACACCATATTACACATCAGTATCATATTGATTGCTAACAGGAGGGAATGGTCTATAGGAAAGGTCTGTGTGTATACAGAACCTCACCTTACACCATATTACACATCAGTATCATATTGATTGCTAACAGGAGGGAATGGTCTATAGGAAAGGTCTGTGTGTATACAGAACCTCACCTTACACCATATTACACATCAGTATCATACTGATTGCTAACAGGAGGGAAAGGTCTATAGGAAAGGTCTGTGTGTGTACAGAACCTCACCTTACAACATATTACACATCAGTATCATATTGATTGCTAACAGGAGGGAAAGGTCTACAGGTAAGGTCTGTGTGTATACAGAATCTCACCTTACACCATATTACACATCATTATCATAATGATTGCTAACAGGAGGGAAGGGTCTATAGGAAAGGTCTGTGTGTATACAGAATCTCACCGTACACCATATCACACATCAGTATCATAATGATTGCTAACAGGAGGGAAAGGTCTTCAGGAAAGGTCTGTGTGTATACAGAACCTCACTTTACACCATATTACACATCAGTATCATATTGATTGCTAACAGGGGGGAATGGTCTATAGGAAAGGTCTGTGTGTATACAGAACCTCACCTTACACCATATTACACATCAGTATCATACTGATTGCTAACAGGAGGGAAAGGTCTATAGGAAAGGTCTGTGTGTATACAGAATCTCACCTTACACCATATTACACATCAGTATCATATTGATTGCTTACAGGAGGGAAAGGTCTATAGGAAAGGTCTGTGTGTATACAGAATCTCACCGTACACCATATCACACATCAGTATCATAATGATTGCTAACAGGAGGGAAAGGTCTACAGGAAAGGTCTGTGTGTATACAGAACCTCACCTTGCACCATATTACACATCAGTATCATATTGATTGCTAACAGGAGGGAAAGGTCTATAGGAAAGGTCTGTGTGTATACATAACCTCACCTTACACCATATTACACATCAGTATCATATTGATTGCTAACAGGAGGGAAAGGTCTATAGGAAAGATCTGTGTGTATACGTAATCTCACCTTACACCATATTACACATCAGTATCATAATGATTGCTAACAGGGGGGAAAGGTCTATAGAAAAGGTCTGTGTGTATACGTAATCTCACCTTACACCATATTACACACCAGTATCATATTGATTGCTAACAGGAGGGAAAGGTCTGTGTGTATACGTAATCTCACCTTACACCATATTACACATCAGTATCGTAATGATTGCTAACAGGAGGGAAAGGTCTATAGGAAAGGTCTGTGTGTATACAGAACCTCACCTTACACCATATTACATATCGGTATCATAATGATTGCTAACAGGGGGAAAGGTCTATAGGAAAGGTCTGTGTGTATACGTAATCTCACCTTACACCATATTACACATCAGTATCGTATTGATTGCTAACAGGAGGGAAAGGTCTATAGGAAAGGTCTGTGTGTATACGTAATCTCACCTTACACCATATTACACACCAGTATCGTATTGATTGCTAACAGGAGGGAAAGGTCTATAGGAAAGGTCTGTGTGTATACGTAATCTCACCTTACACCATATTACACACCAGTATCGTATTGATTGCTAACAGGAGGGAAAGGTCTATAGGAAAGGTCTGTGTGTATACAGAACCTCACCTTACACCATATTACACATCAGTATCATATTGATTGCTAACAGGTGGGAAAGGTCTATAGGAAAGGTCTGTGTGTATACGTAATCTCACCTTACACCATATTACACATGAGTATCATAATGATTGCTAACAGGAGGGAAAGGTCTATAGGAAAGGTCTGTGTGTATACAGAACCTCACCTTACACCATATTACACATCAGTATCATATTGATTGCTATCAGGAGGGAAAGGTCTATAAGAAAGGTCTGTGTGTATACGTAATCTCACCTTACACCATATTACACACCAGTATCATATTGATTGCTAACCGGAGGGAAAGGTCTATAGGAAAGGTCTGTGTGTGTACAGAACCTCACCTTACACCATATTACACATCGGTATCATAATGATTGCTAACAGGAGGGAAAGGTCTATAGGAAAGGTCTGTGTGTGTACAGAACCTCACCTTACACCATATTACACACCAGTATCGTATTGATTACTAACAGGAGGGAAAGGTCTATAGGAAAGTTCTGTGTGTATACAGAACCTCACCTTACACCATATTACACATCAGTATCATATTGATTGCTAACAGGAGGGAAAGGTCTATAGGAAAGTTCTGTGTGTATACGTAATCTCACCTTACACCATATTACACACCAGTATCGTATTGATTGCTAAAAGGAGGGAAAGGTCTATAGTAAAGGTCTGTGTGTGTACAGAACCTCACCTTACACCATATTACACATCAGTATCATATTGATTGCTAACAGGAGGGAAAGGTCTATAGGAAAGGTCTGTGTGTATACGTAATCTCACCTTACACCATATTACACGTCAGCATCATAATGATTGCTAACAGGAGGGAAAGGTCTATAGGAAAGTTCTATAGGAAAGGTCTGTGTGTATACAGAACCTCACCTTACACCATATTATACATCAGTATCACATTGATTGCTAACAGGAGGGAAAGGTCTACAGGAAATGTCTGTGTGTATACGTAATCTCACCTTACACCATATTACACATCAGTATCATAATGATTGCTAACAGGAGGGAAAGGTCTATACGAAAGGTCTATAGGAAAGGTCTGTGTGTATACAGAACCTCACCATACACCATATTACACACCAGTATCGTATTGATTGCTAACAGGGGGGAAAGGTCTATAGGAAAGGTCTGTGTGTATACAGAAGCTCACCTTACACCATATTACACATCAGTATCATATTGATTGCTAACAGGAGGGAAAGGTCTATAGGAAAGGTCTGTGTGTATACGTAATCTCACCTTACACCATATTACTCATCAGTATCATAATGATTGCTAACAGGAGGGAAAGGTCTATAGGAAAGGTCTGTGTGTATACAGAACCTCACCATACACCATATTACACACCAGTATCGTATTGATTGCCAACAGGGGGGAAAGGTCTATAGGAAAGGTCTGTGTGTATACAGAATCTCACCTTACACCATATTACACATCAGTATCATAATGTGTGCTAACAGGAGGGATAGACCTATAGGAAAGGTCTGTGTGTGTACAGAACCTCACCTTACACCATATTACACATCAGTATCATATTGATTGCTAACAGGAGGGAAAGGTCTACAGGAAATGTCTGTGTGTATACGTAATCTCACCTTACACCATATTACACATCAGTATCATAATGATTGCTAACAGGGGGGAAAGGTCTATAGGAAAGGTCTGTGTGTATACAGAACCTCACCTTACACCATATTACACATCAGTAGCATATTGATTGCTAACAGGAGGGAAAGGTCTACAGGAAAGGTCTGTGTGTATACATAATCTCACCTTACACCATATTACACACCAGTATCATATTGATTGCTAACAGGAGGGAAAGGTCTATAGGAAAGGTCTGTGTGTATACAGAACCTCACCTTACACCATATCACACATCAGTATCATAATGATTGCTAACAGGAGGGAAAGGTCTACAGGAAAGGTCTGTGTGTATACAGAACCTCACCTTACACCATATCACATATCAGTATCATATTGATTGCTAACAGGAGGGAAAGGTCTGTGTGTATACAGAACCTCACCTTACACCATATTACACATCGGTATCATATTGATTGCTAACAGGTGGGAAAGGTCTGTGTGTATACGTAATCTCACCTTACACAATATCACACATCAGTATCGTATTGACTGCTAACAGGGGGGAAAGGTCTATAGGAAAGGTCTGTGTGTATACGTAATCTCACCTTACACCATGTTACACATCGGTATCATATTGATTGCTAACAGGAGGGAAAGGTCTATAGGAAAGGTCTGTGTGTATACAGAACCTCACCTTACACCATATTACACATCAGTATCATATTGATTGCTAACAGGAGGGAAAGGTCTATAGGAAAGGTCTGTGTGTACACGTAATCTCACCTTACACCATATTACACATCAGTATCATATTGATTGCTGACAGGAGGGAAAGGTCTACAGGAAAGGTCTGTGTGTATACAGAATCTCACCTTACACCATATTACACATCGGTATCATATTGATTGCTAACAGGAGGGAAAGGTCTACAGGAAAGGTCTGTGTGTATACAGAACCTCACCTTACACCTTATTACACATCGGTATCATATTGATTGCTAACACGAGGGAAAGGTCTATAGGAAAGGTCTGTGTGTATACGTAATCTCACCTTACAACATATTACACATCAGTATCATAATGATTGCTAACTGGAGGGAAAGGTCTATAGGAAAGGTCTGTGTGTATACAGAATCTCACCTTACATCATATTACACATCGGTATCATATTGATTGCTAACAGGAGGGAAAGGTCTATAGGAAAGGTCTGTGTGTATACAGAATCTCACCATACACCATATTACACACCAGTATCATATTGATTGCTAACAGGAGGGAAAGGTCTATAGGAAAGGTCTGTGTGTATACAGAATCTCAGATTACACCTTATTACACATCGGTATCATATTGATTGCTAACAGGAGGGAAAGGTCTATAGGAAAGATCTGTGTGTATACAGAATCTCACCTTACACCATATTACACATCAGTATCATAATGATTGCTAACAGGAGGGAAAGGTCTACAGGAAAGGTCTGTGTGTATATAGAATCTCACCTTACACCATATTACACACCAGTATCATATTGATTGCTAACAGGAGGGAAAGGTCTATAGGAAAGGTCTGTGTGTATACAGAATCTCACCTTACACCTTATTACACATCAGTATCATATTGATTGCTAACAGGAGGGAAAGGTCTATAGGAAAGGTCTGTGTGTATACAGAATCTCACCTTACACCATATTACACATCCGTATCATATTGATTGCTAACAGGAGGGAAAGGTCTATAGGAAAGGTCTGTGTGTACAGAATCTCACCTTACACCTTATTACACATCGGTATAATATTGATTGCTAACAGGTGGGAAAGGCCTATAGGAAAGGTCTGTGTGTATACAGAACCTCACCTTACACCATATTACCCACCAGTATCATATTGATTGCTAACAGGTGGGAAAGGTCTATAGGAAAGGTCTGTGTGTATACAGAATCTCACCTTACACCTTATTACACATCGGTATCATATTGATTGCTATCAGGAGGGAAAGGTCTATAGGAAAGGTCTGTGTGTATACAGAATCTCACCTTACACCTTATTACACATCGGTATCATATTGATTGCTAACACGAGGGAAAGGTCTATAGGAAAGGTCTGTGTGTATACAGAATCTCACCATACACCATATTACACACCAGTATCATATTGATTGCTAACAGGAGGGAAAGGTCTATAGGAAAGGTCTGTGAGTATACAGAATCTCACCTTACACCTTATTACACATCGGTATCATATTGATTGCTAACAGGAGGGAAAGGTCTATAGGAAAGGTCTGTGTGTGTACAGAACCTCACCTTACACCATATTACACATCAGTATCATATTGATTGCTAACAGGAGGGAAAGGTCTACAGGTAAGGTCTGTGTGTATACAGAATCTCACCTTACACCATATTACACATCATTATCATAATGATTGCTAACAGGAGGGAAGGGTCTATAGGAAAGGTCTGTGTGTATACAGAATCTCACCGTACACCATATCACACATCAGTATCATAATGATTGCTAACAGGAGGGAAAGGTCTACAGGAAAGGTCTGTGTGTATACAGAACCTCACTTTACACCATATTACACATCAGTATCATTATGATTGCTAACAGGAGGGAATGGTCTATAGGAAAGGTCTGTGTGTATACAGAACCTCACCTTACACCATATTACACATCAGTATCATATTGATTGCTAACAGGAGGGAAAGGTCTATAGGAAAGGTCTGTGTGTATACAGAATCTCACCTTACACCATATTACACATCAGTATCATAATGATTGCTAACAGGAGGGAAAGGTCTACAGGAAAGGTCTGTGTGTATATAGAATCTCACCTTACACCATATTACACACCAGTATCATATTGATTGCTAACAGGAGGGAAAGGTCTATAGGAAAGGTCTGTGTGTACAGAATCTCACCTTACACCTTATTACACATCGGTATAATATTGATTGCTAACAGGTGGGAAAGGCCTATAGGAAAGGTCTGTGTGTATACAGAACCTCACCTTACACCATATTACCCACCAGTATCATATTGATTGCTAATAGGTGGGAAAGGTCTATAGGAAAGGTCTGTGTGTATACAGAATCTCACCTTACACCTTATTACACATCGGTATCATATTGATTGCTAACAGGAGGGAAAGGTCTATAGGAAAGGTCTGTGTGTATACAGAATCTCACCTTACACCTTATTACACATCGGTATCATATTGATTGCTAACACGAGGGAAAGGTCTATAGGAAAGGTCTGTGTGTATACAGAATCTCACCATACACCATATTACACACCAGTATCATATTGATTGCTAACAGGAGGGAAAGGTCTATAGGAAAGGTCTGTGTGTATACAGAATCTCACCTTACACCTTATTACACATCGGTATCATATTGATTGCTAACAGGAGGGAAAGGTCTATAGGAAATGTCTGTGTGTGTACAGAACCTCACCTTACAACATATTACACATCAGTATCATATTGATTGCTAACAGGAGGGAAAGGTCTACAGGTAAGGTCTGTGTGTATACAGAATCTCACCTTACACCATATTACACATCATTATCATAATGATTGCTAACAGGAGGGAAGGGTCTATAGGAAAGGTCTGTGTGTATACAGAATCTCACCGTACACCATATCACACATCAGTATCATGATGATTGCTAACAGGAGGGAAAGGTCTACAGGAAAGGTCTGTGTGTATACAGAACCTCACTTTACACCATATTACACATCAGTATCATATTGATTACTAACAGGAGGGAATGGTCTATAGGAAAGGTCTGTGTGTATACAGAACCTCACCTTACACCATATTACACATCAGTATCATATTGATTGCTAACAGGAGGGAAAGGTCTATAGGAGAGGTCTGTGTGTATACAGAATCTCACCTTACACCATATTACACATCAGTATCATATTGATTGCTTACAGGAGGGAAAGGTCTATAGGAAAGGTCTGTGTGTATACAGAAGCTCACCGTACACCATATCACACATCAGTATCATAATGATTGCTAACAGGAGGGAAAGGTCTACAGGAAAGGTCTGTGTGTATACAGAACCTCACCTTGCACCATATTACACATCAGTATCATATTGATTGCTAACAGGAGGGAAAGGTCTATAGGAAAGGTCTGTGTGTATACATAACCTCACCTTACACCATATTACACATCAGTATCATATTGATTGCTAACAGGAGGGAAAGGTCTATAGGAAAGGTCTGTGTGTATACGTAATCTCACCTTACACCATATTACACATCAGTATCATAATGATTGCTAACAGGGGGGAAAGGTCTATAGAAAAGGTCTGTGTGTATACGTAATCTCACCTTACACCATATTACACACCAGTATCATATTGATTGCTAACAGGAGGGAAAGGTCTATAGGAAAGGTCTGTGTGTATACGTAATCTCACCTTACACCATATTACACATCAGTATCATAATGATTGCTAACAGGAGGGAAATGTCTATAGGAAAGGTCTGTGTGTATACAGAACCTCACCTTACACCATATTACATATCGGTATCATAATGATTGCTAACAGGGGGAAAGGTCTATAGGAAAGGTCTGTGTGTATACGTAATCTCACCTTACACCATATTACACATCAGTATCGTATTGATTGCTAACAGGAGGGAAAGGTCTATAGGAAAGGTCTGTGTGTATACGTAATCTCACCTTACACCATATTACACACCAGTATCGTATTGATTGCTAACAGGAGGGAAAGGTCTATAGGAAAGGTCTGTGTGTATACGTAATCTCACCTTACACCATATTACACACCAGTATCGTATTGATTGCTAACAGGAGGGAAAGGTCTATAGGAAAGGTCTGTGTGTATACAGAACCTCACCTTACACCATATTACACATCAGTATCATATTGATTGCTAACAGGTGGGAAAGGTCTATAGGAAAGGTCTGTGTGTATACGTAATCTCACCTTACACCATATTACACATGAGTATCATAATGATTGCTAACAGGAGGGAAAGGTCTATAGGAAAGGTCTGTGTGTATACAGAACCTCACCTTACACCATATTACACATCAGTATCATATTGATTGCTAACAGGAGGGAAAGGTCTATAAGAAAGGTCTGTGTGTATACGTAATCTCACCTTACACCATATTACACACCAGTATCATATTGATTGCTAACCGGAGGGAAAGGTCTATAGGAAAGGTCTGTGTGTGTACAGAACCTCACCTTACACCATATTACACATCGGTATCATAATGATTGCTAACAGGAGGGAAAGGTCTATAGGAAAGGTCTGTGTGTGTACAGAACCTCACCTTACACCATATTACACACCAGTATCGTATTGATTACTAACAGGAGGGAAAGGTCTATAGGAAAGGTCTGTGTGTATACAGAACCTCACCTTACACCATATTACACATCAGTATCATATTGATTGCTAACAGGAGGGAAAGGTCTATAGGAAAGTTCTGTGTGTATACGTAATCTCACCTTACACCATATTACACACCAGTATCGTATTGATTGCTAACAGGAGGGAAAGGTCTATAGTAAAGGTCTGTGTGTGTACAGAACCTCACCTTACACCATATTACACATCAGTATCATATTGATTGCTAACAGGAGGGAAAGGTCTATAGGAAAGGTCTGTGTGTATACGTAATCTCACCTTACACCATATTACACGTCAGCATCATAATGATTGCTAACAGGAGGGAAATGTCTATAGGAAAGTTCTATAGGAAAGGTCTGTGTGTATACAGAACCTCACCTTACACCATATTATACATCAGTATCATATTGATTGCTAACAGGAGGGAAAGGTCTACAGGAAATGTCTGTGTGTATACGTAATCTCACCTTACACCATATTACACATCAGTATCATAATGATTGCTAACAGGAGGGAAAGGTCTATAGGAAAGGTCTATAGGAAAGGTCTGTGTGTATACAGAACCTCACCATACACCATATTACACACCAGTATCGTATTGATTGCTAACAGGGGGGAAAGGTCTATAGGAAAGGTCTGTGTGTATACAGAATCTCACCTTACACCATATTACACATCAGTATCATAATGTGTGCTAACAGGAGGGATAGGCCTATAGGAAAGGTCTGTGTGTGTACAGAACCTCACCTTACACCATATTACACATCAGTATCATATTGATTGCTAACAGGAAGGAAAGGTCTATAGGAAAGGACTGTGTGTATACAGAAGCTCACCTTACACCATATTACACATCAGTATCATATTGATTGCTAACAGGAGGGAAAGGTCTATAGGAAAGGTCTGTGTGTATACGTAATCTCACCTTATACCATATTACACATCAGTATCATAATGATTGCTAAAAGGAAGGAAAGGTCTATAGGAAAGGTCTGTGTGTGTACAGAACCTCACCTTACACCATATTACACATCAGTATCATATTGATTGCTAACAGGAGGGAAAGGTCTACAGGAAATGTCTGTGTGTATACGTAATCTCACCTTACACCATATTACTCATCAGTATCATAATGATTGCTAACAGGAGGGAAAGGTCTATAGGAAAGGTCTGTGTGTATACAGAACTTCACCATACACCATATTACACACCAGTATCGTATTTATTGCTAACAGGGGGGAAAGGCCTATAGGAAAGGTCTGTGTGTATACAGAATCTCACCTTACACCATATTACACATCAGTATCATAATGTGTGCTAACAGGAGGGATAGGCCTATAGGAAAGGTCTGTGTGTATACAGAACCTCACCTTACACCATATTACACATCCGTATCATATTGATTGCTAACAGGAGGGAAAGGTCTATAGGAAAGGTCTGTGTGTATACGTAATCTCATCTTACACCATATTACACATCAGTATCATAATGATTGCTAACAGGAGGGAAAGGTCTATAGGAAAGGTCTATAGGAAAGGTCTGTGTGTATACAGAACCTCACCTTACACCATATTACACATCAGTATCATATTGATTGCTAACAGGTGGGAAAGGTCTATAGGAAAGGTCTGTGTGTATACGTAATCTCACCTTACACCATATTACACATGAGTATCATAATGATTGCTAACAGGAGGGAAAGGTCTATAGGAAAGGTCTGTGTGTATACAGAACCTCACCTTACACCATATTACACATCAGTATCATATTGATTGCTAACAGGAGGGAAAGGTCTATAGGAAAGGTCTGTGTGTATACGTAATCTCACCTTACACCATATTACACACCAGTATCATATTGATTGCTAACCGGAGGGAAAGGTCTATAGGAAAGGTCTGTGTGTGTACAGAACCTCACCTTACTCCATATTACACATCGGTATCATAATGATTGCTCACAAGAGGGAAAGGTCTATAGGAAAGGTCTGTGTGTGTACAGAACCTCACCTTACACCATATTACACACCAGTATCGTTTTGATTGCTAACAGGAGGGAAAGGTCTATAGGAAAGGTCTGTGTGTATACGTAATCTCACCTTACACCATATTACACACCAGTATCGTATTGATTGCTAACAGGAGGGAAAGGTCTATAGTAAAGGTCTGTGTGAGTACAGAACCTCACCTTACACCATATTACACATCAGTATCATATTGATTGCTAACAGGGGGGAAAGGTCTATAGGAAAGGTCTGTGTGTATACGTAACCTCACCTTACACCATATTACACATCAGCATCATAATGATTGCTAACAGGAGGGAAGGGTCTATAGGAAAGGTCTGTGTGTATACAGAACCTCACCATACACCATATAACACACCAGTATCGTATTGATTGCCAACAGGGGGGAAAGGTCTATAGGAAAGGTCTGTGTGTATACAGAATCTCACCTTACACCATATTACACATCAGTATCATATTGATTGCTAACAGGAGGGAAAGGTCTACAGGAAATGTCTGTGTGTATACGTAATCTCGCCTTACACCATATTACACATCAGTATCATAATGATTGCTAACAGGAGGGAAGGGTCTATAGGAAAGGTCTGTGTGTATACAGAACCTCACCATACACCATATTACACACCAGTATCGTATTGATTGCCAACAGGGGGGAAAGGTCTATAGGAAAGGTCTGTGTGTATACAGAATCTCACTTTACACCATATTACACATCAGTATCATAATGATTGCTAACAGGAGGGAAAGGTCTACAGGAAAGGTCTGCGTGTATACAGAAGCTAACCTTACACCATATTACACATCAGTATCATATTGATTGCTAACAGGAGGGAAAGTCTATAGGAAAGGTCTGTGTGTATACGTAATCTCACCTTACACCATATTACACATCAGTATCATAATGATTGCTAACAGGAAGGAAAGGTCTATAGGAAAGGTCTGTGTGTGTACAGAACCTCACCTTACACCATATTACACATCAGTATCATATTGATTGGTAACAGGAGGGAAAGGTCTACAGGAAATGTCTGTGTGTATACGTAATCTCACCTTACACCATATTACACATCAGTATCATAATGATTGCTAACAGGAGGGAAAGGTCTATAGGAAAGGTCTATAGGAAAGGTCTGTGTGTATACAGAACCTCACCATACACCATATTACACACCAGTATCGTATTGATTGCTAACAGGGGGGAAAGGTCTATAGGAAAGGTCTGTGTGTATACAGAATCTCACCTTACACCATATTACACATCAGTATCATAATGTGTGCTAACAGGAGGGATAGGCCTATAGGAAAGGTCTGTGTGTATACAGAACCTCACCTTACACCATATTACACATCAGTATCATATTGATTGCTAACAGGAGGGAAAGGTCTATAGGAAAGGTCTGTGTGTATACAGAACCTCACCTTACACCATATCACACATCAGTATCACAAAGATTGCTAACACTAGGGAAACGTCTATAGGAAAGGTCTGTGTGTATACAGAACCTCACCTTACACCATATTACGCATCAGTATCATAATGATTGCTAACAGGAGGGAAAGGTCTATAGGAAAGGTCTGTGTGTATACAGAACCTCACCTTACACCATATTACACATCGGTATCATATTGATTGCTAACAGGAGGGAAAGGTCTATAGGAAAGGTCTGTGTGTATACAGAATCTCACCTTACACCTTATTACACATCGGTATAATATTGATTGCTAACAGGAGGGAAAGGTCTATAGGAAAGGTCTGTGTGTGTACAGAACCTCACCTTACACCATATTACACATCAGTATCATATTGATTGCTAACAGGACGGAAAGGTCTATAGGAAAGGTCTGTGTGTATACAGAATCTCACCTTACAACTTATTACACATCGGTATCATATTGATTGCTAACAGGAGGGAAGGGTCTATAGGAAAGGTCTGTGTGTATACAGAATCTCACCGTACACCATATCACACATCAGTATCATAATGATTGCTAACAGGAGGGAAAGGTCTACAGGAAAGGTCTGTGTGTATACAGAACCTCACCTTACACCATATTACACATCAGTATCATATTGATTGCTAACAGGAGGGAATGTTCTATAGGAAAGGTCTGTGTGTATACAGAACCTCACCTTACACCATATTACACATCAGTATCATATTGATTGCTAACAGGAGGGAAAGGTCTGTGTGTATACAGAATCTCACCTTACACCATATTACACATCAGTATCATATTGATTGCTAACAGGAGGGAAAGGTCTATAGGAAAGGTCTGTGTGTATACAGAATCTCACCGTACACCATATCACACATCAGTATCATAATGATTGCTAACAGGGGGAAAGGTCTATAGGAAAGGTCTGTGTGTATACGTAATCTCACCTTACACCATATTACACATCAGTATCGTATTGATTGCTAACAGGAGGGAAAGGTCTATAGGAAAGGTCTGTGTGTATACGTAATCTCACCTTACACCATATTACACACCAGTATCGTATTGATTGCTAACAGGAGGGAAAGGTCTATAGGAAAGGTCTGTGTGTATACGTAATCTCACCTTACAACATATTACACACCAGTATCGTATTGATTGCTAACAGGAGGGAAAGGTCTATAGGAAAGGTCTGTGTGTATACGTAATCTCACCTTACACCATATTACACATCAGTATCATATTGATTGCTAACAGGAGAGAAAGGTCTATAGGAAAGGTCTGTGTGTATACGTAATCTCAATTACACCATATTACACATCAGTATCATATTGATTGCTAACAGGAGGGAGGGGTCTATAGGAAAGGTCTGTGTGTATACGTAATCTCACCTTACACCATATTACACATCAGTATCATAATGATTGCTAACAGGAGGGAAAGGTCTATAGGAAAGGTCTATAGGAAAGGTCTGTGTGTATACAGAACCTCACCTTACACCATATTACACATCAGTATCATATTGATTGCTAACAGGTGGGAAAGGTCTATAGGAAAGGTCTGTGTGTGTGTACAGAACCTCACCTTACACCATATTACACATCAGTATCATATTGATTGCTAACAGGACGGAAAGGTCTATAGGAAAGGTCTGTGTGTATACAGAACCTCACCTTACACCATATTACACATCAGTATCATATTGATTGCTAACAGGAGGGAAGGGTCTATAGGAAAGGTCTGTGTGTATACGTAATCTCACCTTACACCATATTACACACCAGTATCATATTGATTGCTAACCGGACGGAAAGGTCTATAGGAAAGGTCTGTGTGTGTACAGAACCTCACCTTACACCATATTACACATCGGTATCATAATGATTGCTAACAGGAGGGAAAGGTCTATAGGAAAGGTCTGTGTGTGTACAGAACCTCACCTTACACCATATTACACACCAGTATCGTATTGATTGCTAACAGGAGGGAAAGGTCTATAGGAAAGGTCTGTGTGTATACAGAACCTCACCTTACACCATATTACACATCAGTATCATATTGATTGCTAACAGGAGGGAAAGGTCTATAGGAAAGGTCTGTGTGTATACGTAATCTCACCTTACACCATATTACACACCAGTATCGTATTGATTGCTAACAGGAGGGAAAGGTCTATAGTAAAGGTCTGTGTGTGTACAGAACCTCACCTTACACCATATTACACATCAGTATCATATTGATTGCTAACAGGGGGGAAAGGTCTATAGGAAAGGTCTGTGTGTATACGTAATCTCACCTTACACCATATTACACATCAGCATAATGATGATTGCTAACAGGAGGGAAAGGTCTATAGGAAAGGTCTATAGGAAAGGTCTGTGTGTATACAGAACCTCACCTTACACCATATTACACATCAGTATCATATTGATTGCTAACGGGAGGGAAAGGTCTACAGGAAATGTCTGTGTGTATACGTAATCTCACCTTACACCATATTACACATCAGTATCATAATGATTGCTAACAGGAGGGAAAGGTCTATAGGAAAGGTCTGTGTGTATACAGAACCTCACCATACACCATATTACACACCAGTATCGTATTGATTGCTAACAGGGGGGAAAGGTCTATAGGAAAGGTCTGTGTGTATACAGAATCTCACCTTACACCATATTACACATCAGTATCATAATGTGTGCTAACAGGAGGGATAGGCCTATAGGAAAGGTCTGTGTGTGTACAGAACCTCACCTTACACCATATTACACATCAGTATCATATTGATTGCTAACAGGAGGGAAAGGTCTACAGGAAATGTCTGTGTGTATACGTAATCTCACCTTACACCATATTACACATCAGTATCATAATGATTGCTAACAGGAGGGAAAGGTCTATAGGAAAGGTCTATAGGAAAGGTCTGTGTGTATACAGAACCTCACCATACACCATATTACACACCAGTATCGTATTGATTGCTAACAGGGGGGAAAGTTCTACAGGAAAGGTCTGCGTGTATACAGAAGCTCTCCTTACACCATATTACACATCAGTATCATATTGATTGCTAACAGGAGGGAAAGTCTATAGGAAAGGTCTGTGTGTATACGTAATCTCACCTTACACCATATTACACATCAGTATCATAATGATTGCTAACAGGAAGGAAAGGTCTATAGGAAAGGTCTGTGTGTGTACAGAACCTCACCTTACACCATATTACACATCAGTATCATATTGATTGCTAACAGGAGGGAAAGGTTTACAGGAAATGTCTGTGTGTATACGTAATCTCACCTTACACCATATTACACATCAGTATCATAATGATTGCTAACAGGAGGGAAAGGTCTATAGGAAAGGTCTATAGGAAAGATCTGTGTGTATACAGAACCTCACCATACACCATATTACACACCAGTATCGTATTGATTGCTAACAGGGGGGAAAGGTCTATAGGAAAGGTCTGTGTGTATACAGAATCTCACCTTACACCATATTACACATCAGTATCATAATGTGTGCTAACAGGAGGGATAGGCCTATAGGAAAGGTCTGTGTGTATACAGAACCTCACCTTACACCATATTACACATCAGTATCATATTGATTGCTAACAGGAGGGATAGGTCCATAGGAAAGGTCTGTGTGTATACAGAACCTCACCATACACCATATCACACATCAGTATCATAATGATTGCTAACAGGAGGGAAAGGTCTATAGGAAAGGTCTTTGTGTATACAGAACCTCACCTTACACCATATCACACATCAGTATCATAGAGATTGCTAACACGAGGGAAACGTCTATAGGAAAGGTCTGTGTGTATACAGAACCTCACCTTACACCATATTACGCATCAGTATCATAATGATTGCTAACAGGAGGGAAAGGTCTATAGGAAAGGTCTGTGTGTATACAGAACCTCACCTTACACCATATTACACATCGGTATCATATTGATTGCTAACAGGAGGGAAAGGTCTATAGGAAAGGTCTGTGTGTATACAGAATCTCACCTTACACCTTATTACACATCGGTATCATATTGATTGCTAACAGGAGGGAAAGGTCTATAGGAAAGGTCTGTGTGTGTACAGAACCTCACCTTACACCATATTACACATCAGTATCATATTGATTGCTAACAGGACGGAAAGGTCTATAGGAAAGGTCTGTGTGTATACAGAATCTCACCTTACACCTTATTACACATCGGTATCATATTGATTGCTAACAGGAGAGAAGGGTCTATAGGAAAGGTCTGTGTGTATACAGAATCTCACCGTACACCATATCACACATCAGTATCATAATGATTGCTAACAGGAGGGAAAGGTCTACAGGAAAGGTCTCTGTGTATACAGAACCTCACCTTACACCATATTACACATCAGTATCATATTGATTGCTAACAGGAGGGAATGGTCTATAGGAAAGGTCTGTGTGTATACAGAACCTCACCTTACACCATATTACACATCAGTATCATATTGATTGCTAACAGGAGGGAAAGGTCTGTGTGTATACAGAATCTCACCTTACACCATATTACACATCAGTATCATATTGATTGCTAACAGGAGGGAAAGGTC
Organism: Meconema thalassinum; assembly: GCA_946902985.2. Lineage (NCBI taxonomy): Eukaryota > Metazoa > Arthropoda > Insecta > Orthoptera > Tettigoniidae > Meconema > Meconema thalassinum. The sequence goes on from OX336395.1 coordinate 345,203,672, forward strand.
TATAGGAAAGGTCTGTGTGTATACAGAATCTCACCGTACACCATATCACACATCAGTATCATAATGATTGCTAACAGGGGGAAAGGTCTATAGGAAAGGTCTGTGTGTATACGTAATCTCACCTTACACCATATTAGACATCACTATCGTATTGATTGCTAACAGGAGGGAAAGGTCTATAGGAAAGGTCTGTGTGTATACGTAATCTCACCTTACACCATATTACACACCAGTATCGTATTGATTGCTAACAGGAGGGAAAGGTCTATAGGAAAGGTCTGTGTGTATACGTAATCTCACCTTACACCATATTACACACCAGTATCGTATTGATTGCTAACAGGAGGGAAAGGTCTATAGGAAAGGTCTGTGTGTATACGTAATCTCACCTTACACCATATTACACATCAGTATCATATTGATTGCTAACAGGAGGGAAAGGTCTATAGGAAAGGTCTGTGTGTATACGTAATCTCAATTACACCATATTACACATCAGTATCATATTGATTGCTAACAGGAGGGAGGGGTCTATAGGAAAGGTCTGTGTGTATACGTAATCTCACCTTACACCATATTACACATCAGTATCATAATGATTGCTAACAGGAGGGAAAGGTCTATAGGAAAGGTCTATAGGAAAGTTCTGTGTGTATACAGAACCTCACCTTACACCATATTACACATCAGTATCATATTGATTGCTAACAGGTGGGAAAGGTCTATAGGAAAGGTCTGTGTGTATACGTAATCTCACCTTACACCATATTACACATGAGTATCATAATGATTGCTAACAGGAGGGAAAGGTCTATAGGAAAGGTCTGTGTGTATACAGAACCTCACCTTACACCATATTACACATCAGTATCATATTGATTGCTAACAGGAGGGAAAGGTCTATAGGAAAGGTCTGTGTGTATACGTAATCTCACCTTACACCATATTACAAACCAGTATCATATTGATTGCTAACCGGACGGAAAGGTCTATAGGAAAGGTCTGTGTGTGTACAGAACCTCACCTTACACCATATTACACATCGGTATCATAATGATTGCTAACAGGAGGGAAAGGTCTATAGGAAAGGTCTGTGTGTGTACAGAACCTCACCTTACACCATATTACACACCAGTATCGTATTGATTGCTAACAGGAGGGAAAGGTCTATAGGAAAGGTCTGTGTGTATACAGAACCTCACCTTACACCATATTACACATCAGTATCATATTGATTGCTAACAGGAGGGAAAGGTCTATAGGAAAGGTCTGTGTGTATACGTAATCTCACCTTACACCATATTACACACCAGTATCGTATTGATTGCTAACAGGAGGGAAAGGTCTATAGTAAAGGTCTGTGTGTGTACAGAACCTCACCTTACACCATATTACACATCAGTATCATATTGATTGCTAACAGGGGGGAAAGGTCTATAGGAAAGGTCTGTGTGTATACGTAATCTCACCTTACACCATATAACACATCAGCATCATGATGATTGCTAACAGGAGGGAAAGGTCTATAGGAAAGGTCTATAGGAAAGGTCTGTGTGTATACAGAACCTCACCTTACACCATATTACACATCAGTATCATATTGATTGCTAACGGGAGGGAAAGGTCTACAGGAAATGTCTGTGTGTATACGTAATCTCACCTTACACCATATAACACATCAGTATCATAATGATTGCTAACAGGAGGGAAAGGTCTGTGTGTATACAGAACCTCACCTTACACCATATTACACATCAGTATCATATTGATTGCTAACAGGAGGGAAAGGTCTATAGGAAAGGTCTGTGTGTATACAGAACCTCACCTTACACCATATCACACATCAGTATCATAATGATTGCTAACAGGAGGGAAAGGTCTATAGGAAAGGTCTTTGTGTATACAGAACCTCACCTTACACCATATCACACATCAGTATCATAAGGATTGCTAACACGAGGGAAACGTCTATAGGAAAGGTCTGTGTGTATACAGAACCTCACCTTACACCATATTACGCATCAGTATCATAATGATTGCTAACAGGAGGGAAAGGTCTATAGGAAAGGTCTGTGTGTATACAGAACCTCACCTTACACCATATTACACATCGGTATCATATTGATTGCTAACAGGAGGGAAAGGTCTATAGGAAAGGTCTGTGTGTATACAGAATCTCACCTTACACCTTATTACACATCGGTATCATATTGATTGCTAACAGGAGGGAAAGGTCTATAGGAAAGGTCTGTGTGTGTACAGAACCTCACCTTACACCATATTACACATCAGTATCATATTGATTGCTAACAGGACGGAAAGGTCTATAGGAAAGGTCTGTGTGTATACAGAATCTCACCTTACACCTTATTACACATCGGTATCATATTGATTGCTAACAGGAGGGAAAGGTCTATAGGAAAGGTCTGTGTGTGTACAGAACCTCACCTTACACCATATTACACATCAGTATCATATTGATTGCTAACAGGACGGAAAGGTCTATAGGAAAGTTCTGTGTGTATACAGAATCTCACCTTACACCTTATTACACATCGGTATCATATTGATTGCTAACAGGAGGGAAGGGTCTATAGGAAAGGTCTGTGTGTATACAGAATCTCACCGTACACCATATCACACATCAGTATCATAATGATTGCTAACAGGAGGGAAAGGTCTACAGGAAAGGTCTGTGTGTATACAGAACCTCACCTTACACCATATTACACATCAGCATCATATTGATTGCTAACAGGAGGGAATGGTCTATAGGAAAGGTCTGTGTGTATACAGAATCTCACCTTACACCATATTACACATCAGTATCATATTGATTGCTAACAGGAGGGAAAGGTCTATAGGAAAGGTCTGTGTGTATACAGAATCTCACCGTACACCATATCACACATCAGTATCATAATGATTGCTAACAGGGGGAAAGGTCTATAGGAAAGGTCTGTGTGTATACGTAATCTCACCTTACACCATATTACACATCAGTATCGTATTGATTGCTAACAGGAGGGAAAGGTCTATAGGAAAGGTCTGTGTGTATACGTAATCTCACCTTACACCATATTACACACCAGTATCGTATTGATTGCTAACAGGAGGGAAAGGTCTATAGGAAAGGTCTGTGTGTATACGTAATCTCACCTTACACCATATTACACACCAGTATCGTATTGATTGCTAACAGGAGGGAAAGGTCTATAGGAAGGGTCTGTGTGTATACGTAATCTCACCTTACACCATATTACACATCAGTATCATATTGATTGCTAACAGGAGGGAAAGGTCTATAGGAAAGGTCTGTGTGTATACGTAATCTCACCTTACACCATATTACACATCAGTATCATATTGATTGCTAACAGGAGGGAGGGGTCTATAGGAAAGGTCTGTGTGTATACGTAATCTCACCTTACACCATATTACACATCAGTATCATAATGATTGCTAACAGGAGGGAAAGGTCTATAGGAAAGGTCTATAGGAAAGGTCTGTGTGTATACAGAACCTCACCTTACACCATATTACACATCAGTATCATATTGATTGCTAACAGGTGGGAAAGGTCTATAGGAAAGGTCTGTGTGTATACGTAATCTCACCTTACACCATATTACACATGAGTATCATAATGATTGCTAACAGGAGGGAAAGGTCTATAGGAAAGGTCTGTGTGTATACAGAACCTCACCTTACACCATATTACACATCAGTATCATATTGATTGCTAACAGGAGGGAAAGGTCTATAGGAAAGGTCTGTGTGTATACGTAATCTCACCTTACACCATATTACACACCAGTATCATATTGATTGCTACCGGAGGGAAAGGTCTATAGGAAAGGTCTGTGTGTGTACAGAACCTCACCTTACACCATATTACACACCAGTATCGTATTGATTGCTAACAGGAGGGAAAGGTCTATAGGAAAGGTCTGTGTGTATACAGAACCTCACCTTACACCATATTACACATCAGTATCATATTGATTGCTAACAGGAGGGAAAGGTCTATAGGAAAGGTCTGTGTGTATACGTAATCTCACCTTACACCATATTACACACCAGTATCGTATTGATTGCTAACAGGAGGGAAAGGTCTATAGTAAAGGTATGTGTGTGTACAGAACCTCACCTTACACCATATTACACATCAGTATCATATTGATTGCTAACAGGGGGGAAAGGTCTATAGGAAAGGTCTGTGTGTATACGTAATCTCACCTTACACCATATTACACATCAGCATCATGATGATTGCTAACAGGAGGGAAAGGTCTATAGGAAAGGTCTATAGGAAAGGTCTGTGTGTATACAGAACCTCACCTTACACCATATTACACATCAGTATCATATTGATTGCTAACGGGAGGGAAAGGTCTACAGGAAATGTCTGTGTGTATACGTAATCTCACCTTACACCATATTACACATCAGTATCATAATGATTGCTAACAGGAGGGAAAGGTCTATAGGAAAGGTCTGTGTGTATACAGAACCTCACCATACACCATATTACACACCAGTATCGTATTGATTGCTAACAGGGGGGAAAGGTCTATAGGAAAGGTCTGTGTGTATACAGAATCTCACCTTACACCATATTACACATCAGTATCATAATGTGTGCTAACAGGAGGGATAGGCCTATAGGAAAGGTCTGTGTGTGTACAGAACCTCACCTTACACCATATTACACATCGGTATCATATTGATTGCTAACAGGAGGGAAAGGTCTACAGGAAATGTCTGTGTGTATACGTAATCTCACCTTACACCATATTACACATCAGTATCATAATGATTGCTAACAGGAGGGAAAGGTCTATAGGAAAGGTCTATAGGAAAGGTCTGTGAGTATACAGAACCTCACCATACACCATATTACACACCAGTATCGTATTGATTGCTAACAGGGGGGAAAGGTCTACAGGAAAGGTCTGCGTGTATACAGAAGCTCACCTTACACCATATTACACATCAGTATCATATTGATTGCTAACAGGAGGGAAAGTCTATAGGAAAGGTCTGTGTGTATACGTAATCTCACCTTACACCATATTACACATCAGTATCATAATGATTGCTAACAGGAAGGAAAGGTCTATAGGAAAGGTCTGTGTGTGTACAGAACCTCACCTTACACCATATTACACATCAGTATCATATTGATTGCTAACAGGAGGGAAAGGTCTACAGGAAATGTCTGTGTGTATACGTAATCTCACCTTACACCATATTACACATCAGTATCATAATGATTGCTAACAGGAGGGAAAGGTCTATAGGAAAGGTCTATAGGAAAGGTCTGTGTGTATACAGAACCTCACCATACACCATATTACACACCAGTATCGTATTGATTGCTAACAGGGGGGAAAGGTCTATAGGAAAGGTCTGTGTGTATACAGAATCTCACCTTACACCATATTACACATCAGTATCATAATGTGTGCTAACAGGAGGGATAGGCCTATAGGAAAGGTCTGTGTGTATACAGAACCTCACCTTACACCATATTACACATCAGTATCATATTGATTGCTAACAGGAGGGAAAGGTCTATAGGAAAGGTCTGTGTGTATACAGAACCTCACCTTACACCATATCACACATCAGTATCATAATGATTGCTAACAGGAGGGAAAGGTCTATAGGAAAGGTCTTTGTGTATACAGAACCTCACCTTACACCATATCACACATCAGTATCATAAAGATTGCTAACACGAGGGAAACGTCTATAGGAAAGGTCTGTGTGTATACAGAACCTCACCTTACACCATATTACGCATCAGTATCATAATGATTGCTAACAGGAGGGAAAGGTCTATAGGAAAGGTCTGTGTGTATACAGAACCTCACCTTACACCATATTACACATCGGTATCATATTGATTGCTAACAGGAGGGAAAGGTCTATAGGAAAGGTCTGTGTGTATACAGAATCTCACCTTACACCTTATTACAAATCGGTATCATATTGATTGCTAACAGGAGGGAAAGGTCTATAGGAAAGGTCTGTGTGTGTACAGAACCTCACCTTACACCATATTACACATCAGTATCATATTGATTGCTAACAGGACGGAAAGGTCTATAGGAAAGGTCTGTGTGTATACAGAATCTCACCTTACACCTTATTACACATCGGTATCATATTGATTGCTAACAGGAGGGAAGGGTCTATAGGAAAGGTCTGTGTGTATACAGAATCTCACCGTACACCATATCACACATCAATATCATAATGATTGCTAACAGGAGTGAAAGGTCTACAGGAGAGGTCTGTGTGTATACAGAACCTCACCTTACACCATATTAAACATCAGTATCATATTGATTGCTAACAGGAGGGAATGGTCTATAGGAAAGGTCTGTGTGTATACAGAACCTCACCTTACACCATATTACACATCAGTATCATATTGATTGCTAACAGGAGGGAAAGGTCTATAGGAAAGGTCTGTGTGTATACAGAATCTCACCTTTCACCATATTACACATCAGTATCATATTGATTGCTAACAGGAGGGAAAGGTCTATAGGAAAGGTCTGTGTGTATACAGAATCTCACCGTACACCATATCACACATCAGTATCATAATGATTGCTAACAGGGGGAAAGGTCTATAGGAAAGGTCTGTGTGTATACGTAATCTCACCTTACACCATATTACACATCAGTATCGTATTGATTGCTAACAGGAGGGAAAGGTCTATAGGAAAGGTCTGTGTGTATACGTAATCTCACCTTACACCATATTACACACCAGTATCGTATTGATTGCTAACAGGAGGGAAAGGTCTATAGGAAAGGTCTGTGTGTATACGTAATCTCACCTTACACCATATTACACACCAGTATCGTATTGATTGCTAACAGGAGGGAAAGGTCTATAGGAATGGTCTGTGTGTATACGTAATCTCACCTTACACCATATTACTCATCAGTATCATATTGATTGCTAACAGGAGGGAAAGGTCTATAGGAAAGGTCTGTGTGTATACGTAATCTCACCTTACACCATATTACACATCAGTATCATATTGATTGCTAACAGGAGGGAGGGGTCTATAGGAAAGGTCTGTGTGTATACGTAATCTCACCTTACACCATATTACACATCAGTATCATAATGATTGCTAACAGGAGGGAAAGGTCTATAGGAAAGGTCTATAGGAAAGGTCTGTGTGTATACAGAACCTCACCTTACACCATATTACACATCAGTATCATATTGATTGCTAACAGGTGGGAAAGGTCTTTAGGAAAGGTCTGTGTGTATACGTAATCTCACCTTACACCATATTACACATGAGTATCATAATGATTGCTAACAGGAGGGAAAGGTCTATAGGAAAGGTCTGTGTGTATACAGAACCTCACCTTACACCATATTACACATCAGTATCATATTGATTGCTAACAGGAAGGAAGGGTCTATAGGAAAGGTCTGTATGTATACAGAACCTCACCTTACACCATATTACACATCAGTATCATATTGATTGCTAACAGGAGGGAAAGGTCTATAGGAAAGGTCTGTGTGTATACAGAACCTCACCTTACACCATATTACACATCAGTATCATATTGATTGCTAACAGGAGGGAAAGGTCTATAGGAAAGGTCTGTGTGTATACAGAACCTCACCTTACACCATATTACACATCAGTATCATATTGATTGCTAACAGGAGGGAAAGGTCTATAGGAAAGGTCTGTGTGTATACGTAATCTCACCTTACACCATATTACACATCAGTATCGGAAGGAAGGTAGGAAGCTTGTAGTTTAACGTGACCGTTAATCTCGAGATCATGAGCCACGGGACCTCCTTTTTTTACGTGGAATCCGAACCACAGGACATGGCATTTCACATCGAAAATCTCACATGCATTGACCGGGAATCGAACCCGGGCCGCCTTGGTGAGAGGCATACAGCTAGACCGCTGAGCCACCACGCCCCCACATCAGTATCATAATGATTGCTAACAGGAGGGAAAGGTCTGTGTGTATACAGAACCTCACCTTACACCATATTACACATCAGTATCATATTGATTGCTAACAGGAGGGAAAGGTCTATAGGAAAGGTCTGTGTGTATACGTAATCTCACCTTAGACCATATTACACATCAGTATCGTATTGATTGCTAACAGGAGGGATAGGTCTATAGGAAAGGTCTGTGTGTATACGTAATCTCACCTTACACCATATTACATATCAGTATCGTATTGATTGCTAACAGGAGGGAAAGGTCTATAGGAAAGGTCTGTGTGTATACGTAATCTCACCTTACACCATATTACACACCAGTATCGTATTGATTGCTAACAGGAGGGAAAGGTCTATAGGAAAGGTCTGTGTGTATACGTAATCTCACCTTACACCATATTACACACCAGTATCGTATTGATTGCTCACAGGAGGGAAAGGTCTATAGGAAAGGTCTGTGTGTATACGTAATCTCACCTTACACCATATTACACATCAGTATCATATTGATTGCTAACAGGAGGGAAAGGTCTATAGGAAAGGTCTGTGTGTATACGTAATCTCACCTTACACCATATTACACATTAGTATCATATTGATTGCTAACAGGAGGGAAAGGTCTATAGGAAAGGTCTGTGTGTATACAGAACCTCACCTTACAACATATTACACACCAGTATCATATTGATAGCTAACAGGAGGGAAAGGTCTATAGGAAAGGTCTGTGTGTATACGTAATCTCACCTTACACCATATTACACATCAGTATCATATTGATTGCTAACAGGAGGGAAATGTCTATAGGAAAGGTCTGTGTGTATACAGAACCTCACCTTACACCATATTACACATCAGTATCATATTGATTGCTAACAGGAGGGAAAGGTCTATAGGAAAGGTCTGTGTGTATACGTAATCTCACCTTACACCATATTACACACCAGTATCGTATTGATAGCTAACAGGAGGGAAAGGTCTATAGGAAAGGTCTGTGTGTATACAGAACCGCACCTTACACCATATTACACATCAGTATCATATTGATTGCTAACAGGAGGGAAATGTCTATAGGAAAGGTCTGTGTGTATACAGAACCTCACCTTACACCATATTACACATCAGTATCATATTGATTGCTAACAGGAAGGAAAGGTCTATAGGAAAGGTCTGTGTGTATACGTAATCTCACCTTACACCATATTACACACCAGTATCGTATTGATTGCTAACAGGAGGGAAAGGTCTATAGGAAAGGTCTGTGTGTGTACAGAACCTCACCTTACAACATATTACACATCGGTATCATAATGATTGCTAACAGGAGGGAAAGGTCTATAGGAAAGGTCTGTGTGTGTACAGAACCTCACCTTACACCATATTACACATCAGTATCGTATTGATTGCTAACAGGAGGGAAAGGTCTATAGGAAAGGTCTGTGTGTATACAGAACCTCACCTTACACCATATTACACATCAGTATCATATTGATTGCTAACAGGAGGGAAAGGTCTATAGGAAAGGTCTGTGTGTATACGTAATCTCACCTTACACCATATTACACACCAGTATCGTATTGATTGCTAACAGGAGGGAAAGGTCTATAGGAAAGGTCTGTGTGTGTACAGAACCTCACCTTACACCATATTACACATCAGTATCATATTGATTGCTAACAGGGGGGGAAAGGTCTATAGGAAAGGTCTGTGTGTATACGTAATCTCACCTTACACCATATTACACTTCAGTATCATAATGATTGCTAACAGGAGGGAAAGGTCTATAGGAAAGGTCTGTGTGTATACAGAATCTCACCTTACACCATATTACACATCAGTATCATAATGATTGCTAACAGGAGGGAAGGGTCTATAGGAAAGGTCTGTGTGTATACAGAATCTCACCGTACACCTTATCACACATCAGTATCATAATGATTGCTAACAGGAGGGAAAGGTCTACAGGAAAGGTCTGTGTGTATACAGAAGCTCACCTTACACCATATTACACATCAGTATCATATTGATTGCTAACAGGAGGGAAAGGTCTATAGGAAAGGTCTGTGTGTATACAGAACCTCACCTTACACCATATTACACATCAGTATCATATTGATTGCTAACAGGAGGGATAGGTCTATAGGAAAGGTCTGTGTGTATACGTAATCTCACCTTACACCATATTACACATCAGTATCATAATGATTGCTAACAGGGGGGAAAGGTCTATAGGAAAGGTCTGTGTGTATACGTAATCTCACCTTACACCATATTACACACCAGTGTCATATTGATTGCTAAAAGGAGGGAAAGGTCTATAGGAAAGGTCTGTGTGTATACGTAATCTCACCTTACACCATATTACACATCAGTATCATAATGATTGCTAACAGGAGGGAAATGTCTATAGGAAAGGTCTGTGTGTATACAGAACCTCACCTTACACCATATTACACATCGGTATCATAATGATTGCTAACAGGGGGGAAAGGTCTATAGGAAAGGTCTGTGTGTATACGTAATCTCACCTTACACCATATTACACATCAGTATCGTATTGATTGCTAACAGGAGGGAAAGGTCTATAGGAAAGGTCTGTGTGTATACGTAATCTCACCTTACCCCATATTACACACCAGTATCGTATTGATTGCTAACAGGAGGGAAAGGTCTATAGGAAAGGTCTGTGTGTATACGTAATCTCACCTTACACCATATTACACACCAGTATCGTATTGATTGCTAACAGGAGGGAAAGGTCTATAGGAAAGGTTTGTGTGTATACGTAATCTCACCTTACACCATATTACACATCAGTATCATATTGATTGCCAACAGGAGGGAAAGGTCTATAGGAAAGGTCTGTGTGTATACGTAATCTCACCTTACACCATATTACACATCAGTATCATATTAATTGATAACAGGAGGGAAAAGTCTATAGGAAAGGTCTGTGTGTATACAGAACCTCACCTTTCAACATATTACACACCAGTATCATATTGATTGCTAACAGGAGGGAAAGGTCTATAGGAAAGGTCTGTGTGTATACGTAATCTCACCTTACACCATATTACACATCAGTATCATAATGATTGCTAACAGGAGGGAAAGGTCTATAGGAAAGGTCTATAGGAAAGGTCTGTGTGTATACAGAACCTCACCTTACACCATATTACGCATCAGTATCATAATGATTGCTAACAGGAGGGAAAGGTCTATAGGAAAGGTCTGTGTGTATACAGAACCTCACCTTACACCATATTACACATCGGTATCATATTGATTGCTAACAGGAGGGAAAGGTCTATAGGAAAGGTCTGTGTGTATACAGAATCTCACCTTACACCTTATTAAACATCGGTATCATATTGATTGCTAACAGGAGGGAAAGGTCTATAGGAAAGGTCTGTGTGTATACAGAACCTCACCTTACACCATATTACACATCAGTATCATATTGATTGCTAACAGGAGGGAAAGGTCTACAGGAAAGGTCTGTGTGTATACAGAATCTCACCTTACACCATATTACACATCAGTATCATAATGATTGCTAACAGGAGGGAAGGGTCTATAGGAAAGGTCTGTGTGTATACAGAATCTCACCGTACACCATATCACACATCAGTATCATAATGATTGCTAACAGGAGGGAAAGGTCTACAGGAAAGGTCTGTGTGTATACAGAACCTCACCTTACACCATATTACACATCAGTATCATATTGATTGCTAACAGGAGGGAATGGTCTATAGGAAAGTTCTGTGTGTATACAGAACCTCACCTTACACCATATTACACATCAGTAGCATATTGATTGCTAACAGGAGGGAAAGGTCTATAGGAAAGGTCTGTGTGTATACAGAATCTCACCTTACACCATATTACACATCAGTATCATATTGATTGCTAACAGGAGTGAGGGGTCTATAGGAAAGGTCTGTGTGTATAGGTAATCTCACCTTACACCATATTACACATCAGTATCATAATGATTGCTAACAGGAGGGAAAGGTCTATAGGAAAGGTCTATAGGAAAGGTCTGTGTGTATACAGAACCTCACCTTACACCATATTACACATCAGTATCATATTGATTGCTAACAGGTGGGAAAGGTCTTTAGGAAAGGTCTGTGTGTATACGTAATCTCACCTTACACCATATTACACATGAGTATCATAATGATTGCTAACAGGAGGGAAAGGTCTATAGGAAAGGTCTGTGTGTATACAGAACCTCACCTTACACCATATTACACATCAGTATCATATTGTTTGCTAACAGGAGGGAAGGGTCTATAGGAAAGGTCTGTATGTATACAGAGCCTCACCTTACACCATATTACACATCAGTATCATATTGATTTCTAACAGGAGGGAAAGGTCTATAGGAAAGGTCTGTGTGTATACAGAACCTCACCTTATACCATATTACACATCAGTATCATATTGATTGCTAACAGGAGGGAAAGGTCTATAGGAAAGGTCTGTGTGTATACAGAACCTCACCTTACACCATATTACACATCAGTATCATATTGATTGCTAACAGGAGGGAAAGGTCTATAGGAAAGGTCTGTGTGTATACGTAATCTCACCTTACACCATATTACACATCAGTATCGGAAGGAAGGTAGGAAGCTTGTAGTTTAACGTGACCGTTAATCTCGAGATCATGAGCCACGGGACCTCCTTTTTTTACGTGGAATCCGAACCACAGGACATGGCATTTCACATCGAAAATCTCACATGCATTGACCGGGAATCGAACGCGGGCCGCCTTGGTGAGAGGCATACAGCTAGACCGCTGAGCCACCACGCCCCCACATCAGTATCATAATGATTGCTAACAGGGGGGAAAGGTCTATAGGAAAGGTCTGTGTGTATACGTAATCTCACCTTACACCATATTACACACCAGTGTCATATTGATTGCTAACAGGAGGGAAAGGTCTATAGGAAAGGTCTGTGTGTATACGTAATCTCACCTTACACCATATTACACATCAGTATCATAATGATTGCTAACAGGAGGGAAATGTCTATAGGAAAGGTCTGTGTGTATACAGAACCTCACCTTACACCATATTACACATCGGTATCATAATGATTGCTAACAGGGGGGAAAGGTCTATAGGAAAGGTCTGTGTGTATACGTAATCTCACCTTACACCATATTACACACCAGTATCGTATTGATTGCTACCAGGAGGGAAAGGTCTATAGGAAAGGTCTGTGTGTATACGTAATCTCACCTTACACCATATTACACACCAGTATCGTATTGATTGCTCACAGGAGGGAAAGGTCTATAGGAAAGGTCTGTGTGTATACGTAATCTCACCTTACACCATATTACACGTCAGTATCATATTGATTGCTAACAGGAGGGAAAGGTCTATAGGAAAGGTCTGTGTGTATACGTAATCTCACCTTACACCATATTACACATCAGTATCATATTGATTGCTAACAGGAGGGAAAGGTCTATAGGAAAGGTCTGTGTGTATACAGAACCTCACCTAACAACATATTACACACCAGTATCATATTGATTGCTAACAGGAGGGAAAGGTCTATAGGAAAGGTCTGTGTGTATACGTAATCTCACCTTACACCATATTACACATCAGTATCATAATGATTGCTAACAGGAGGGAAAGGTCTATAGGAAAGGTCTATAGGAAAGGTCTGTGTGTATACAGAACCGCACCTTACACCATATTACACATCAGTATCATATTGATTGCTAACAGGAGGGAAATGTCTATAGGAAAGGTCTGTGTGTATACAGAACCTCACCTTACACCATATTACACATCAGTATCATATTGATTGCTAACAGGAGGGAAAGGTCTATAGGAAAGGTCTGTGTGTATACGTAATCTCACCTTACACCATATTACACACCAGTATCGTATTGATTGCTAACAGGAGGGAAAGGTCTATAGGAAAGGTCTGTGTGTGTACAGAACCTCCCCTTACAACATATTACACATCGGTATCATAATGATTGCTAACAGGAGGGAAAGGTCTATAGGAAAGGTCTGTGTGTGTACAGAACCTCACCTTACACCATATTACACACCAGTATCGTATTGATTGCTAACAGGAGGGAAAGGTCTATAGGAAAGGTCTGTGTGTATACAGAACCTCACCTTACACCATATTACACATCAGTATCATATTGATTGCTAACAGGAGGGAAAGGTCTATAGGAAAGGTCTGTGTGTATACGTAATCTCACCTTACACCATATTACACACCAGTATCGTATTGATTGCTAACAGGAGGGAAAGGTCTATAGGAAAGGTCTGTGTGTGTACAGAACCTCACCTTACACCATATTACACATCAGTATCATATTGATTGCTAACAGGGGGGAAAGGTCTATAGGAAAGGTCTGTGTGTATACGTAATCTCACCTTACACCATATTACACATCAGTATCATAATGATTGCTAACAGGAGGGAAAGGTCTATAGGAAAGGTCTGTGTGTATACAGAATCTCACCTTACACCATATTACACATCAGTATCATAATGATTGCTAACAGGAGGGAAGGGTCTATAGGAAAGGTCTGTGTGTATACAGAATCTCACCGTACACCATATCACACATCAGTATCATAATGATTGCTAACAGGAGGGAAAGGTCTACAGGAAAGGTCTGTGTGTATACAGAACCTCACCTTACACCATATTACACATCAGTATCATATTGATTGCTAACAGGAGGGAAAGGTCTATAGGAAAGGTCTGTGTGTATACAGAACCTCACCTTACACCATATTACACATCAGTATCATATTGATTGCTAACAGGAGGGAAAGGTCTATAGGAAAGGTCTGTGTGTATACGTAATCTCACCTTACACCATATTACACATCAGTATCATAATGATTGCTAACAGGGGGGAAAGGTCTATAGGAAAGGTCTGTGTGTATACGTAATCTCACCTTACACCATATTACACACCAGTGTCATATTGATTGCTAAAAGGAGGGAAAGGTCTATAGGAAAGGTCTGTGTGTATACGTAATCTCACCTTACACCATATTACACATCAGTATCATAATGATTGCTAACAGGAGGGAAATGTCTTTAGGAAAGGTCTGTGTGTATACAGAACCTCACCTTACACCATATTACACATCGGTATCATAATGATTGCTAACAGGGGGGAAAGGTCTATAGGAAAGGTCTGTGTGTATACGTAATCTCACCTTACACCATATTACACATCAGTATCGTATTGATTGCTAACAGGAGGGAAAGGTCTATAGGAAAGGTCTGTGTGTATACGTAATCTCACCTTACCCCATATTACACACCAGTATCGTATTGATTGCTAACAGGAGGGAAAGGTCTATAGGAAAGGTCTGTGTGTATACGTAATCTCACCTTACACCATATTACACACCAGTATCGTATTGATTGCTAACAGGAGGGAAAGGTCTATAGGAAAGGTCTGTGTGTATACGTAATCTCACCTTACACCATATTACACATCAGTATCATATTGATTGCCAACAGGAGGGAAAGGTCTATAGGAAAGGTCTGTGTGTATACGTAATCTCACCTTACACCATATTACACATCAGTATCATATTGATTGCTAACAGGAGGGAAAAGTCTATAGGAAAGGTCTGTGTGTATACAGAACCTCACCTTTCAACATATTACACACCAGTATCATATTGATTGCTAACAGGAGGGAAAGGTCTATAGGAAAGGTCTGTGTGTATACGTAATCTCACCTTACACCATATTACACATCAGTATCATAATGATTGCTAACAGGAGGGAAAGGTCTATAGGAAAGGTCTATAGGAAAGGTCTGTGTGTATACAGAACCTCACCTTACACCATATTACGCATCAGTATCATAATGATTCCTAACAGAAGGGAAAGGTCTATAGGAAAGGTCTGTGTGTATACAGAACCTCACCTTACACCATATTACACATCGGTATCATATTGATTGCTAACAGGAGGGAAAGGTCTATAGGAAAGGTCTGTGTGTATACAGAATCTCACCTTACAACTTATTACCTATCGGTATCATATTGATTGCTAACAGGAGGGAAAGGTCTATAGGAAAGGTCTGTGTGTATACAGAACCTCACCTTACACCATATTACACATCAGTATCATATTGATTGCTAACAGGAGGGAAAGGTCTACAGGAAAGGTCTGTGTGTATACAGAATCTCACCTTACACCATATTACACATCAGTATCATAATGATTGCTAACAGGAGGGAAGGGTCTATAGGAAAGGTCTGTGTGTATACAGAATCTCACCGTACACCATATCACACATCAGTATCATAATGATTGCTAACAGGAGGGAAAGGTCTACAAGAAAGGTCTGTGTGTATACAGAACCTCACCTTACACCATATTACACATCAGTATCATATTGATTGCTAACAGGAGGGAATGGTCTATAGGAAAGTTCTGTGTGTATACAGAACCTCACCTTACACCATATTACACATCAGTAGCATATTGATTGCTAACAGGAGGGAAAGGTCTATAGGAAAGGTCTGTGTGTATACAGAATCTCACCTAACACCATATTACACATCAGTATCATATTGATTGCTAACAGGAGGGAAAGGTCTATAGGAAAGGTCTGTGTGTATACAGAATCTCACCGTACACCATATCACACATCAGTATCATAATGATTGCTAACAGGAAAGAAAGGTCTACAGGAAAGGTCTGTGTGCATACAGAACCTCACCTTACACCATATTACACATCAGTATCATATTGATTGCTAACAGGAGGGAAAGGTCTATAGGAAAGGTCTGTGTGTATACAGAACCTCACCTTACACCATATTACACATCAGTATCATATTGATTGCTAACAGGAGGGAAAGGTCTATAGGAAAGGTCTGTGTGTATACGTAATCTCACCTTACACCATATTACACATCAATATCATAATGATTGCTAACAGGGGGGAAAGGTCTATAGGAAAGGTCTGTGTGTATACGTAATCTCACCTTACACCATATTACACACCAGTGTCATATTGATTGCTAACAGGAGGGAAAGGTCTATAGGAAAGGTCTGTGTGTATACGTAATCTCACCTTACACAATATTACACATCAGTATCATAATGATTGCTAACAGGAGGGAAATGTCTATAGGAAAGGTCTGTGTGTATACAGAACCTCACCTTACACCATATTACACATCGGTATCATAATGATTGCTAACAGGGGGGAAAGGTCTATAGGAAAGGTCTGTGTGTATACGTAATCTCACCTTACACCATATTACACATCAGTATCGTATTGATTGCTAACAGGAGGGAAAGGTCTATTGGAAAGGTCTGTGTGTATACGTAATCTCACCTTACACCATAATACACACCAGTATCGTATTGATTGCTAAGAGGAGGGAAAGGTCTATAGGAAAGGTCTGTGTGTATACGTAATCTCACCTTACACCATATTACACACCAGTATCGTATTGATTGCTAACAGGAGGGAAAGGTCTATAGGAAAGGTCTGTGTGTATACGTTATCTCACCTTACACAATATTACACATCGGTATCATAATGATTGCTAACAGGAGGGAAAGGTCTATAGGAAAGGTCTATAGGAAAGGTCTGTGTGTATACAGAACCTCACCTTACACCATATTACACATCAGTATCATATTGATTGCTAACAGGAGGGAAAGGTCTATAGGAAAGGTCTGTGTGTATACGTAATCTCACCTTACAACATATTACACATCAGTATCATAATGATTGCTAACAGGAGGGAAATGTCTATAGGAAAGGTCTGTGTGTGTACAGAACCTCACCTTACACCATATTACACACCAGTATCGTATTGATTGCTAACAGGAGGGAAAGGTCTATAGGAAAGGTCTGTGTGTATACAGAACCTCACCTTACACCATATTACACATCAGTATCATATTGATTGCTAACAGGAGGGAAAGGTCTATAGGAAAGGTCTGTGTGTATACGTAATCTCACCTTACACCATATTACACACCAGTATCGTATTGATTGCTAACAGGAGGGAAAAGTCTATAGGAAAGGTCTGTGTGTGTACAGAACCTCACCTTACACCATATTACACACCAGTATCGTATTGATTGCTAACAGGAGGGAAATGTCTATAGGAAAGGTCTGTGTGTATAAAGAACCTCACCTTACACCATATTACACATCGGTATCATAATGATTGCTAACAGGGGGGAAAGGTCTATAGGAAAGGTCTGTGTGTATACGTAATCTCACCTTACACCATATTACACATCAGTATCGTATTGACTGCTAACAGGAGGGGAAGGTCTATAGGAAAGGTCTGTGTGTATACGTAATCTCACCTTACACCATATTACACACCAGTATCGTATTGATTGCTAACAGGAGGGAAAGGTCTATAGGAAAGGTCTGTGTGTATACGTAATCTCACCTTACACCATATTACACACCAGTATCGTATTGATTGCTAACAGGAGGGAAAGGTCTATAGGAAAGGTCTGTGTGTATACGTAATCTCACCTTACACCATATTACACATCAGTATCATATTGATTGCTAACAGGTGGGAAAGGTCTATAGGAAAGGTCTGTGTGTATACGTAATCTCACCTTACACCGTATTACACATGACTATCATAATGATTGCTAACAGGAGGGAAAGGTCTAAAGGAAAGGTCTGTGTGTATACAGAACCTCACCTTACACCATATTACACATCAGTATCATATTGATTGCTAACAGGAGGGAAAGGTCTATAGGAAAGGTCTGTGTGTATACGTAATCTCACCTTACACCATATTACACACCAGTATCATATTGATTGCTAACCGGAGGGAAAGGTCTATAGGAAAGGTCTGTGTGTGTACAGAACCTCACCTTACTTCATATTACACATCGGTATCATAATGATTGCTCACAGGAGGGAAAGGTCTATAGGAAAGGTCTGTGCGTGTACAGAACCTCACCTTACACCATATTACACACCAGTATCGTTTTGATTGCTAACAGGAGGGAAAGGTCTATAGGAAAGGTCTGTGTGTATACGTAATCTCACCTTACACCATATTACACACCAGTATCATATTGATTGCTAACCGGAGGGAAAGGTCTATAGGAAAGGTCTGTGTGTATACAGAATCTCACCTTACACCATATTACACATCAGTATCATATTGATTGCTAACAGGAGGGAAAGGTCTACAGGAGATGTCTGTGTGTATACGTAATCTCGCCTTACACCATATTACACATCAGTATCATAATGATTGCTAACAGGAGGGAAGGGTCTATAGGAAAGGTCTGTGTGTATACAGAACCTCACCATACACCATATTACACACCAGTATCGTATTGATTGCTAACAGGGGGGAAAGGTCTATAGGAAAGGTCTGTGTGTATACAGAATCTCACCTTACACCATATTACACATCAGTATCATAATGTGTGCTAACAGGAGGGATAGGCCTATAGGAAAGGTCTGTGTGTGTACAGAACCTCACCTTACACCATATTACACATCAGTATCATATTGATTGCTAACAGGAGGGAAAGGTCTATAGGAAAGGACTGTGTGTATACGTAATCTCACTTTACACCATATTACACATCAGTATCATAATGATTGCTAACAGGAGGGAAAGGTCTACAGGAAAGGTCTGCGTGTATACAGAAGCTCACCTTACACCATATTACACATCAGTATCATATTGATTGCTAACAGGAGGGAAAGTCTATAGGAAAGGTCTGTGTGTATACGTAATCTCACCTTACACCATATTACACATCAGTATCATAATGATTGCTAACAGGAAGGAAAGGTCTATAGGAAAGGTCTGTGTGTGTACAGAACCTCACCTTACACCATATTACACATCAGTATCATATTGATTGCTAACAGGAGGGAAAGGTCTACAGGAAATGTCTGTGTGTATACGTAATCTCACCTGACACCATATTACACATCAGTATCATAATGATTGCTAACAGGAGGGAAAGGTCTATAGGAAAGGTCTATAGGAAAGGTCTGTGTGTATACAGAACCTCACCATACACCATATTACACACCAGTATCGTATTGATTGCTAACAGGGGGGGAAAGGTCTATAGGAAAGGTCTGTGTGTGTACAGAATCTCACCTTACACCATATTACACATCAGTATCATAATGTGTGCTAACAGGAGGGATAGGCCTAGAGGAAAGGTCTGTGTGTATACAGAACCTCACCTTACACCATATTACACATCAGTATCATATTGATTGCTAACAGGAGGGAAAGGTCTATAGGAAAGGTCTGTGTGTATACAGAACCTCACCTTACACCATATCACACATCAGTATCATAATGATTGCTAACAGGAGGGAAAGGTCTATAGGAAAGGTCTTTGTGTATACAGAACCTCACCTTACACCATATCACACATCAGTATCATAAAGATTGCTAACACGAGGGAAACGTCTATAGGAAAGGTCTGTGTGTATACAGAACCTCACCTTACACCATATTACGCATCAGTATCATAATGATTGCTAACAGGAGGGAAAGGTCTATAGGAAAGGTCTGTGTGTATACAGAACCTCACCTTACACCATATTACACATCAGTATCATATTGATTGCTAACAGGAGGGAAAGGTCTATAGGAAAGGTCTGTGTGTATACGTAATCTCACCTTACACCATATTACACATCAATATCATAATGATTGCTAACAGGGGGGAAAGGTCTATAGGAAAGGTCTGTGTGTATACGTAATCTCACCTTACACCATATTACACACCAGTGTCATATTGATTGCTAACTGGAGGGAAAGGTCTATAGGAAAGGTCTGTGTGTATACGTAATCTCACCTTACACAATATTACACATCAGTATCATAATGATTGCTAACAGGAGGGAAATGTCTATAGGAAAGGTCTGTGTGTATACAGAACCTCACCTTACACCATATTACACATCGGTATCATAATGATTGCTAACAGGGGGGAAAGGTCTATAGGAAAGGTCTGTGTGTATACGTAATCTCACCTTACACCATATTACACATCAGTATCGTATTGATTGCTAACAGGAGGGAAAGGTCTATTGGAAAGGTCTGTGTGTATACGTAATCTCACCTTACACCATAATACACACCAGTATCGTATTGATTGCTAAGAGGAGGGAAAGGTCTATAGGAAAGGTCTGTGTGTATACGTAATCTCACCTTACACCATATTACACACCAGTATCGTATTGATTGCTAACAGGAGGGAAAGGTCTATAGGAAAGGTCTGTGTGTATACGTAATCTCACCTTACACAATATTACACATCGGTATCATAATGATTGCTAACAGGAGGGAAAGGTCTATAGGAAAGGTCTATAGGAAAGGTCTGTGTGTATACAGAACCTCACCTTACACCATATTACACATCAGTATCATATTGATTGCTAACAGGAGGGAAAGGTCTATAGGAAAGGTCTGTGTGTATACGTAATCTCACCTTACAACATATTACACATCAGTATCATAATGATTGCTAACAGGAGGGAAATGTCTATAGGAAAGGTCTGTGTGTGTACAGAACCTCACCTTACACCATATTACACACCAGTATCGTATTGATTGCTAACAGGAGGGAAAGGTCTATAGGAAAGGTCTGTGTGTATACAGAACCTCACCTTACACCATATTACACATCAGTATCATATTGATTGCTAACAGGAGGGAAAGGTCTATAGGAAAGGTCTGTGTGTATACGTAATCTCACCTTACACCATATTACACACCAGTATCGTATTGATTGCTAACAGGAGGGAAAAGTCTATAGGAAAGGTCTGTGTGTGTACAGAACCTCACCTTACACCATATTACACACCAGTATCGTATTGATTGCTAACAGGAGGGAAATGTCTATAGGAAAGGTCTGTGTGTATACAGAACCTCACCTTACACCATATTACACATCGGTATCATAATGATTGCTAACAGGGGGGAAAGGTCTATAGGAAAGGTCTGTGTGTATACGTAATCTCACCTTACACCATATTACACATCAGTATCGTATTGACTGCTAACAGGAGGGGAAGGTCTATAGGAAAGCTCTGTGTGTATACGTAATCTCACCTTACACCATATTACACACCAGTATCGTATTGATTGCTAACAGGAGGGAAAGGTCTATAGGAAAGGTCTGTGTGTATACGTAATCTCACCTTACACCATATTACACACCAGTATCGTATTGATTGCTAACAGGAGGGAAAGGTCTATAGGAAAGGTCTGTGTGTATACGTAATCTCACCTTACACCATATTACACATCAGTATCATATTGATTGCTAACAGGTGGGAAAGGTCTATAGGAAAGGTCTGTGTGTATACGTAATCTCACCTTACACCGTATTACACATGAGTATCATAATGATTGCTAACAGGAGGGAAAGGTCTATAGGAAAGGTCTGTGTGTATACAGAACCTCACCTTACACCATATTACACATCAGTATCATATTGATTGCTAACAGGAGGGAAAGGTCTATAGGAAAGGTCTGTGTGTATACGTAATCTCACCTTACACCATATTACACACCAGTATCATATTGATTGCTAACCGGAGGGAAAGGTCTATAGGAAAGGTCTGTGTGTGTACAGAACCTCACCTTACTTCATATTACACATCGGTATCATAATGATTGCTCACAGGAGGGAAAGGTCTATAGGAAAGGTCTGTGTGTGTACAGAACCTCACCTTACACCATATTACACACCAGTATCGTTTTGATTGCTAACAGGAGGGAAAGGTCTATAGGAAAGGTCTGTGTGTATACACAACCTCACCTTACAGCATATTACACATCAGTATCATATTGATTGCTAACAGGAGGGAAAGGTCTATAGGAAAGGTCTGTGTGTATACGGAATCTCACCTTACACCATATTACACACCAGTATCGTATTGATTGCTAACAGGAGGGAAAGGTCTATAGTAAAGGTCTGTGTGTGTACAGAACCTCACCTTACACCATATTACACATCAGTATCATATTGATTGCTAACAGGGGGGAAAGGTCTATAGGAAAGGTCTGTGTGTATACGTAATCTCACCTTACACCATATTACACATCAGCATCATAATGATTGCTAACAGGAGGGAAGGGTCTATAGGAAAGGTCTGTGTGTATACAGAACCTCACCATACACCATATTACACACCAGTATCGTATTGATTGCCAACAGGGGGGAAAGGTCTATAGGAAAGGTCTGTGTGTATACAGAATCTCACCTTACACCATATTACACATCAGTATCATATTGATTGCTAACAGGAGGGAAAGGTCTACAGGAAATGTCTGTGTGTATACGTAATCTCGCCTTACACCATATTACACATCAGTATCATAATGATTGCTAACAGGAGGGAAGGGTCTATAGGAAAGGTCTGTGTGTATACAGAACCTCACCATACACCATATTACACACCAGTATCGTATTGATTGCTAACAGGGGGGAAAGGTCTATAGGAAAGGTCTGTGTGTATACAGAATCTCACCTTACACCATATTACACATCAGTATCATAATGTGTGCTAACAGGAGGGATAGGCCTATAGGAAAGGTCTGTGTGTGTACAGAACCTCACCTTACACCATATTACACATCAGTATCATATTGATTGCTAACAGGAGGGAAAGGTCTATAGGAAAGGACTGTGTGTATACGTAATCTCACTTTACACCATATTACACATCAGTATCATAATGATTGCTAACAGGAGGGAAAGGTCTACAGGAAAGGTCTGCGTGTATACAGAAGCTCACCTTACACCATATTACACATCAGTATCATATTGATTGCTAACAGGAGGGAAAGTCTATAGGAAAGGTCTGTGTGTATACGTAATCTCACCTTACACCATATTACACATCAGTATCATAATGATTACTAACAGGAAGGAAAGGTCTATAGGAAAGGTCTGTGTGTGTACAGAACCTCACCTTACACCATATTACACATCAGTATCATATTGATTGCTAACAGGAGGGAAAGGTCTACAGGAAATGTCTGTGTGTATACGTAATCTCACCTTACACCATATTACACATCAGTATCATAATGATTGCTAACAGGAGGGAAAGGTCTATAGGAAAGGTCTATAGGAAAGGTCTGTGTGTATACAGAACCTCACCATACACCATATTACACACCAGTATCGTATTGATGGCTAACAGGGGGGGAAAGGTCTATAGGAAAGGTCTGTGTGTGTACAGAATCTCACCTTACACCATATTACACATCAGTATCATAATGTGTGCTAACAGGAGGGATAGGCCTATAGGAAAGGTCTGTGTGTATACAGAACCTCACCTTACACCATATTACACATCAGTATCATATTGATTGCTAACAGGAGGGAAAGGTCTATAGGAAAGGTCTGTGTGTACACAGAACCTCACCTTACACCATATCACACATCAGTATCATAATGATTGCTAACAGGAGGGAAAGGTCTATAGGAAAGGTCTTTGTGTATACAGAACCTCACCTTACACCATATCACACATCAGTATCATAAAGATTGCTAACACGAGGGAAACGTCTATAGGAAAGGTCTGTGTGTATACAGAACCTCACCTTACACCATATTACGCATCAGTATCATAATGATTGCTAACAGGAGGGAAAGGTCTATAGGAAAGGTCTGTGTGTATACAGAACCTCACCTTACACCATATTACACATCGGTATCATATTGATTGCTAACAGGAGGGAAAGGTCTATAGGAAAGGTCTGTGTGTATACAGAATCTCACCTTACACCTTATTACACATCGGTATAATATTGATTGCTAACAGGAGGGAAAGGTCTATAGGAAAGGTCTGTGTGTGTACAGAACCTCACCTTACACCATATTACACATCAGTATCATATTGATTGCTAACAGGACGGAAAGGTCTATAGGAAAGGTCTGTGTGTATACAGAATCTCACCTTACACCTTATTACACATCGGTATCATATTGATTGCTAACAGGAGGGAAGGGTCTATAGGAAAGGTCTGTGTGTATACAGAATCTCACCGTACACCATATCACACATCAGTATCATAATGATTGCTAACAGGAGGGAATGGTCTACAGGAAAGGTCTGTGTGTATACAGATCCTCACCTTACACCATATTACACACCAGTATCATATTGATTGCTAACAGGGGGGAAAGGTCTATAGGACAGGTCTGTGTGTATACAGAACCTCACCTTGCACCATATTACACATCGGTATCATATTGATTGCTAACAGGAGGGAAAGGTCTATAGGAAAGGTCTGTGTGTATACGTAATCTCGCCTTACACCATATTACACATCAGTATCATAATGATTGCTAACAGGAGGGAAGGGTCTATAGGAAAGGTCTGTGTGTATACAGAACCTCACCATACACCATATTACACACCAGTATCGTATTGATTGCTAACAGGGGGGAAAGGTCTATAGGAAAGGTCTGTGTGTATACAGAATCTCACCTTACACCATATTACACATCAGTATCATAATGTGTGCTAACAGGAGGGATAGGCCTATAGGAAAGGTCTGTGTGTGTACAGAACCTCACCTTACACCATATTACACATCAGTATCATATTGATTGCTAACAGGAGGGAAAGGTCTATAGGAAAGGACTGTGTGTATACGTAATCTCACTTTACACCATATTACACATCAGTATCATAATGATTGCTAACAGGAGGGAAAGGTCTACAGGAAAGGTCTGCGTGTATACAGAAGCTCACCTTACACCATATTACACATCAGTATCATATTGATTGCTAACAGGAGGGAAAGTCTATAGGAAAGGTCTGTGTGTATACGTAATCTCACCTTACACCATATTACACATCAGTATCATAATGATTACTAACAGGAAGGAAAGGTCTATAGGAAAGGTCTGTGTGTGTACAGAACCTCACCTTACACCATATTACACATCAGTATCATATTGATTGCTAACAGGAGGGAAAGGTCTACAGGAAATGTCTGTGTGTATACGTAATCTCACCTTACACCATATTACACATCAGTATCATAATGATTGCTAACAGGAGGGAAAGGTCTATAGGAAAGGTCTATAGGAAAGGTCTGTGTGTATACAGAACCTCACCATACACCATATTACACACCAGTATCGTATTGATGGCTAACAGGGGGGGAAAGGTCTATAGGAAAGGTCTGTGTGTGTACAGAATCTCACCTTACACCATATTACACATCAGTATCATAATGTGTGCTAACAGGAGGGATAGGCCTATAGGAAAGGTCTGTGTGTATACAGAACCTCACCTTACACCATATTACACATCAGTATCATATTGATTGCTAACAGGAGGGAAAGGTCTATAGGAAAGGTCTGTGTGTACACAGAACCTCACCTTACACCATATCACACATCAGTATCATAATGATTGCTAACAGGAGGGAAAGGTCTATAGGAAAGGTCTTTGTGTATACAGAACCTCACCTTACACCATATCACACATCAGTATCATAAAGATTGCTAACACGAGGGAAACGTCTATAGGAAAGGTCTGTGTGTATACAGAACCTCACCTTACACCATATTACGCATCAGTATCATAATGATTGCTAACAGGAGGGAAAGGTCTATAGGAAAGGTCTGTGTGTATACAGAACCTCACCTTACACCATATTACACATCGGTATCATATTGATTGCTAACAGGAGGGAAAGGTCTATAGGAAAGGTCTGTGTGTATACAGAATCTCACCTTACACCTTATTACACATCGGTATAATATTGATTGCTAACAGGAGGGAAAGGTCTATAGGAAAGGTCTGTGTGTGTACAGAACCTCACCTTACACCATATTACACATCAGTATCATATTGATTGCTAACAGGACGGAAAGGTCTATAGGAAAGGTCTGTGTGTATACAGAATCTCACCTTACACCTTATTACACATCGGTATCATATTGATTGCTAACAGGAGGGAAGGGTCTATAGGAAAGGTCTGTGTGTATACAGAATCTCACCGTACACCATATCACACATCAGTATCATAATGATTGCTAACAGGAGGGAATGGTCTACAGGAAAGGTCTGTGTGTATACAGATCCTCACCTTACACCATATTACACACCAGTATCATATTGATTGCTAACAGGGGGGAAAGGTCTATAGGACAGGTCTGTGTGTATACAGAACCTCACCTTGCACCATATTACACATCGGTATCATATTGATTGCTAACAGGAGGGAAAGGTCTATAGGAAAGGTCTGTGTGTGTACAGAATCTCACCGTACACCATATCACACATCAGTATCATATTGATTGCTAACAGGAGGGAAAGGTCTACAGAACCTCACCTTACACCATATTACACATCAGTATCATAATGATTGCTAACAGGGGGGAAAGGTCTATAGGAAAGGTCTGTGTGTATACGTAATCTCACCTTACACCATATTACACACCAGTGTCATATTGATTGCTAACTGGAGGGAAAGGTCTATAGGAAAGGTCTGTGTGTATACGTAATCTCACCTTACACAATATTACACATCAGTATCATAATGATTGCTAACAGGAGGGAAATGTCTATAGGAAAGGTCTGTGTGTATACAGAACCTCACCTTACACCATATTACACATCGGTATCATAATGATTGCTAACAGGGGGGAAAGGTCTATAGGAAAGGTCTGTGTGTATACGTAATCTCACCTTACACCATATTACACATCAGTATCGTATTGATTGCTAACAGGAGGGAAAGGTCTATTGGAAAGGTCTGTGTGTATACGTAATCTCACCTTACACCATAATACACACCAGTATCGTATTGATTGCTAAGAGGAGGGAAAGGTCTATAGGAAAGGTCTGTGTGTATACGTAATCTCACCTTACACCATATTACACACCAGTATCGTATTGATTGCTAACAGGAGGGAAAGGTCTATAGGAAAGGTCTGTGTGTATACGTAATCTCACCTTACACAATATTACACATCGGTATCATAATGATTGCTAACAGGAGGGAAAGGTCTATAGGAAAGGTCTATAGGAAAGGTCTGTGTGTATACAGAACCTCACCTTACACCATATTACACATCAGTATCATATTGATTGCTAACAGGAGGGAAAGGTCTATAGGAAAGGTCTGTGTGTATACGTAATCTCACCTTACAACATATTACACATCAGTATCATAATGATTGCTAACAGGAGGGAAATGTCTATAGGAAAGGTCTGTGTGTGTACAGAACCTCACCTTACACCATATTACACACCAGTATCGTATTGATTGCTAACAGGAGGGAAAGGTCTATAGGAAAGGTCTGTGTGTATACAGAACCTCACCTTACACCATATTACACATCAGTATCATATTGATTGCTAACAGGAGGGAAAGGTCTATAGGAAAGGTCTGTGTGTATACGTAATCTCACCTTACACCATATTACACACCAGTATCGTATTGATTGCTAACAGGAGGGAAAAGTCTATAGGAAAGGTCTGTGTGTGTACAGAACCTCACCTTACACCATATTACACACCAGTATCGTATTGATTGCTAACAGGAGGGAAATGTCTATAGGAAAGGTCTGTGTGTATACAGAACCTCACCTTACACCATATTACACATCGGTATCATAATGATTGCTAACAGGGGGGAAAGGTCTATAGGAAAGGTCTGTGTGTATACGTAATCTCACCTTACACCATATTACACATCAGTATCGTATTGACTGCTAACAGGAGGGGAAGGTCTATAGGAAAGCTCTGTGTGTATACGTAATCTCACCTTACACCATATTACACACCAGTATCGTATTGATTGCTAACAGGAGGGAAAGGTCTATAGGAAAGGTCTGTGTGTATACGTAATCTCACCTTACACCATATTACACACCAGTATCGTATTGATTGCTAACAGGAGGGAAAGGTCTATAGGAAAGGTCTGTGTGTATACGTAATCTCACCTTACACCATATTACACATCAGTATCATATTGATTGCTAACAGGTGGGAAAGGTCTATAGGAAAGGTCTGTGTGTATACGTAATCTCACCTTACACCGTATTACACATGAGTATCATAATGATTGCTAACAGGAGGGAAAGGTCTATAGGAAAGGTCTGTGTGTATACAGAACCTCACCTTACACCATATTACACATCAGTATCATATTGATTGCTAACAGGAGGGAAAGGTCTATAGGAAAGGTCTGTGTGTATACGTAATCTCACCTTACACCATATTACACACCAGTATCATATTGATTGCTAACCGGAGGGAAAGGTCTATAGGAAAGGTCTGTGTGTGTACAGAACCTCACCTTACTTCATATTACACATCGGTATCATAATGATTGCTCACAGGAGGGAAAGGTCTATAGGAAAGGTCTGTGTGTGTACAGAACCTCACCTTACACCATATTACACACCAGTATCGTTTTGATTGCTAACAGGAGGGAAAGGTCTATAGGAAAGGTCTGTGTGTATACACAACCTCACCTTACAGCATATTACACATCAGTATCATATTGATTGCTAACAGGAGGGAAAGGTCTATAGGAAAGGTCTGTGTGTATACGGAATCTCACCTTACACCATATTACACACCAGTATCGTATTGATTGCTAACAGGAGGGAAAGGTCTATAGTAAAGGTCTGTGTGTGTACAGAACCTCACCTTACACCATATTACACATCAGTATCATATTGATTGCTAACAGGGGGGAAAGGTCTATAGGAAAGGTCTGTGTGTATACGTAATCTCACCTTACACCATATTACACATCAGCATCATAATGATTGCTAACAGGAGGGAAGGGTCTATAGGAAAGGTCTGTGTGTATACAGAACCTCACCATACACCATATTACACACCAGTATCGTATTGATTGCCAACAGGGGGGAAAGGTCTATAGGAAAGGTCTGTGTGTATACAGAATCTCACCTTACACCATATTACACATCAGTATCATATTGATTGCTAACAGGAGGGAAAGGTCTACAGGAAATGTCTGTGTGTATACGTAATCTCGCCTTACACCATATTACACATCAGTATCATAATGATTGCTAACAGGAGGGAAGGGTCTATAGGAAAGGTCTGTGTGTATACAGAACCTCACCATACACCATATTACACACCAGTATCGTATTGATTGCTAACAGGGGGGAAAGGTCTATAGGAAAGGTCTGTGTGTATACAGAATCTCACCTTACACCATATTACACATCAGTATCATAATGTGTGCTAACAGGAGGGATAGGCCTATAGGAAAGGTCTGTGTGTGTACAGAACCTCACCTTACACCATATTACACATCAGTATCATATTGATTGCTAACAGGAGGGAAAGGTCTATAGGAAAGGACTGTGTGTATACGTAATCTCACTTTACACCATATTACACATCAGTATCATAATGATTGCTAACAGGAGGGAAAGGTCTACAGGAAAGGTCTGCGTGTATACAGAAGCTCACCTTACACCATATTACACATCAGTATCATATTGATTGCTAACAGGAGGGAAAGTCTATAGGAAAGGTCTGTGTGTATACGTAATCTCACCTTACACCATATTACACATCAGTATCATAATGATTACTAACAGGAAGGAAAGGTCTATAGGAAAGGTCTGTGTGTGTACAGAACCTCACCTTACACCATATTACACATCAGTATCATATTGATTGCTAACAGGAGGGAAAGGTCTACAGGAAATGTCTGTGTGTATACGTAATCTCACCTTACACCATATTACACATCAGTATCATAATGATTGCTAACAGGAGGGAAAGGTCTATAGGAAAGGTCTATAGGAAAGGTCTGTGTGTATACAGAACCTCACCATACACCATATTACACACCAGTATCGTATTGATGGCTAACAGGGGGGGAAAGGTCTATAGGAAAGGTCTGTGTGTGTACAGAATCTCACCTTACACCATATTACACATCAGTATCATAATGTGTGCTAACAGGAGGGATAGGCCTATAGGAAAGGTCTGTGTGTATACAGAACCTCACCTTACACCATATTACACATCAGTATCATATTGATTGCTAACAGGAGGGAAAGGTCTATAGGAAAGGTCTGTGTGTACACAGAACCTCACCTTACACCATATCACACATCAGTATCATAATGATTGCTAACAGGAGGGAAAGGTCTATAGGAAAGGTCTTTGTGTATACAGAACCTCACCTTACACCATATCACACATCAGTATCATAAAGATTGCTAACACGAGGGAAACGTCTATAGGAAAGGTCTGTGTGTATACAGAACCTCACCTTACACCATATTACGCATCAGTATCATAATGATTGCTAACAGGAGGGAAAGGTCTATAGGAAAGGTCTGTGTGTATACAGAACCTCACCTTACACCATATTACACATCGGTATCATATTGATTGCTAACAGGAGGGAAAGGTCTATAGGAAAGGTCTGTGTGTATACAGAATCTCACCTTACACCTTATTACACATCGGTATAATATTGATTGCTAACAGGAGGGAAAGGTCTATAGGAAAGGTCTGTGTGTGTACAGAACCTCACCTTACACCATATTACACATCAGTATCATATTGATTGCTAACAGGACGGAAAGGTCTATAGGAAAGGTCTGTGTGTATACAGAATCTCACCTTACACCTTATTACACATCGGTATCATATTGATTGCTAACAGGAGGGAAGGGTCTATAGGAAAGGTCTGTGTGTATACAGAATCTCACCGTACACCATATCACACATCAGTATCATAATGATTGCTAACAGGAGGGAATGGTCTACAGGAAAGGTCTGTGTGTATACAGATCCTCACCTTACACCATATTACACACCAGTATCATATTGATTGCTAACAGGGGGGAAAGGTCTATAGGACAGGTCTGTGTGTATACAGAACCTCACCTTGCACCATATTACACATCGGTATCATATTGATTGCTAACAGGAGGGAAAGGTCTATAGGAAAGGTCTGTGTGTATACGTAATCTCGCCTTACACCATATTACACATCAGTATCATAATGATTGCTAACAGGAGGGAAGGGTCTATAGGAAAGGTCTGTGTGTATACAGAACCTCACCATACACCATATTACACACCAGTATCGTATTGATTGCTAACAGGGGGGAAAGGTCTATAGGAAAGGTCTGTGTGTATACAGAATCTCACCTTACACCATATTACACATCAGTATCATAATGTGTGCTAACAGGAGGGATAGGCCTATAGGAAAGGTCTGTGTGTGTACAGAACCTCACCTTACACCATATTACACATCAGTATCATATTGATTGCTAACAGGAGGGAAAGGTCTATAGGAAAGGACTGTGTGTATACGTAATCTCACTTTACACCATATTACACATCAGTATCATAATGATTGCTAACAGGAGGGAAAGGTCTACAGGAAAGGTCTGCGTGTATACAGAAGCTCACCTTACACCATATTACACATCAGTATCATATTGATTGCTAACAGGAGGGAAAGTCTATAGGAAAGGTCTGTGTGTATACGTAATCTCACCTTACACCATATTACACATCAGTATCATAATGATTACTAACAGGAAGGAAAGGTCTATAGGAAAGGTCTGTGTGTGTACAGAACCTCACCTTACACCATATTACACATCAGTATCATATTGATTGCTAACAGGAGGGAAAGGTCTACAGGAAATGTCTGTGTGTATACGTAATCTCACCTTACACCATATTACACATCAGTATCGTAATGATTGCTAACAGGAGGGAAAGGTCTATAGGAAAGGTCTATAGGAAAGGTCTGTGTGTATACAGAACCTCACCATACACCATATTACACACCAGTATCGTATTGATGGCTAACAGGGGGGGAAAGGTCTATAGGAAAGGTCTGTGTGTGTACAGAATCTCACCTTACACCATATTACACATCAGTATCATAATGTGTGCTAACAGGAGGGATAGGCCTATAGGAAAGGTCTGTGTGTATACAGAACCTCACCTTACACCATATTACACATCAGTATCATATTGATTGCTAACAGGAGGGAAAGGTCTATAGGAAAGGTCTGTGTGTACACAGAACCTCACCTTACACCATATCACACATCAGTATCATAATGATTGCTAACAGGAGGGAAAGGTCTATAGGAAAGGTCTTTGTGTATACAGAACCTCACCTTACACCATATCACACATCAGTATCATAAAGATTGCTAACACGAGGGAAACGTCTATAGGAAAGATCTGTGTGTATACAGAACCTCACCTTACACCATATTACGCATCAGTATCATAATGATTGCTAACAGGAGGGAAAGGTCTATAGGAAAGGTCTGTGTGTATACAGAACCTCACCTTACACCATATTACACATCGGTATCATATTGATTGCTAACAGGAGGGAAAGGTCTATAGGAAAGGTCTGTGTGTATACAGAATCTCACCTTACACCTTATTACACATCGGTATAATATTGATTGCTAACAGGAGGGAAAGGTCTATAGGAAAGGTCTGTGTGTGTACAGAACCTCACCTTACACCATATTACACATCAGTATCATATTGATTGCTAACAGGACGGAAAGGTCTATAGGAAAGGTCTGTGTGTATACAGAATCTCACCTTACACCTTATTACACATCGGTATCATATTGATTGCTAACAGGAGGGAAGGGTCTATAGGAAAGGTCTGTGTGTATACAGAATCTCACCGTACACCATATCACACATCAGTATCATAATGATTGCTAACAGGAGGGAATGGTCTACAGGAAAGGTCTGTGTGTATACAGATCCTCACCTTACACCATATTACACACCAGTATCATATTGATTGCTAACAGGGGGGAAAGGTCTATAGGACAGGTCTGTGTGTATACAGAACCTCACCTTGCACCATATTACACATCGGTATCATATTGATTGCTAACAGGAGGGAAAGGTCTATAGGAAAGGTCTGTGTGTGTACAGAATCTCACCGTACACCATATCACACATCAGTATCATATTGATTGCTAACAGGAGGGAAAGGTCTACAGAACCTCACCTTACACCATATTACACATCAGTATCATAATGATTGCTAACAGGGGGGAAAGGTCTATAGGAAAGGTCTGTGTGTATACAGAACCTCACCTTACACCATATTACACATCAGTAGCATATTGATTGCTAACAGGAGGGAAAGGTCTACAGGAAAGGTCTGTGTGTATACAGAATCTCACCTTACACCATATTACACACCAGTATCATATTGATTGCTAACAGGAGGGAAAGGTCTATAGGAAAGGTCTGTGTGTATACAGAACCTCACCTTACACCATATCACACATCAGTATCATAATGATTGCTAACAGGAGGGAAAGGTCTACAGGAAAGGTCTGTGTGTATACAGAACCTCACCTTACACCATATCACATATCAGTATCATATTGATTGCTAACAGGAGGGAAAGGTTTGTGTGTATACAGAACCTCACCTTACACCATATTACACATCGGTATCATATTGATTGCTAACAGGTGGGAAAGGTCTGTGTGTATACGTAATCTCACCTTACACAATATTACACATCAGTATCGTATTGACTGCTAACTGGGGGGAAAGGTCTATAGGAAAGGTCTGTGTGTATACGTAATCTCACCTTACACCATGTTACACATCAGTATCATATTGATTGCTAACAGGAGGGAAAGGTCTATAGGAAAGGTCTGTGTGTATACAGAACCTCACCTTACACCATATTACACATCAGTATCATATTGATTGCTAACAGGAGGGAAAGGTCTATAGGAAAGGTCTGTGTGTACACGTAATCTCACCTTACACCATATTACACATCAGTATCATATTGATTGCTGACAGGAGGGAAAGGTCTATAGGAAAGGTCTGTGTGTATACAGAATCTCACCTTACACCATATTACACATCGGTATCATATTGATTGCTAACAGGAGGGAAAGGTCTATAGGAAAGGTCTGTGTGTATACAGAATCTCACCATACACCATATTACACACCAGTATCATATTGATTGCTAACAGGAGGGAAAGGTCTATAGGAAAGGTCTGTGAGTATACAGAATCTCAACTTACACCTTATTACACATCGGTATCATATTGATTGCTAACAGGAGGGAAAGGTCTATAGGAAAGATCTGTGTGTATACAGAATCTCACCTTACACCATATTACACATCAGTATCATAATGATTGCTAACAGGAGGGAAAGGTCTACAGGAAAGGTCTGTGTGTATATAGAATCTCACCTTACACCATATTACACACCAGTATCATATTGATTGCTAACAGGAGGGAAAGGTCTATAGGAAAGGTCTGTGTGTATACAGAATCTCACCTTACACCTTATTACACATCAGTATCATATTGATTGCTAACAGGAGGGAAAGGTCTATAGGAAAGGTCTGTGTGTATACAGAATCTCACCTTACACCATATTACACATCCGTATCATATTGATTGCTAACAGGAGGGAAAGGTCAATAGGAAAGGTCTGTGTGTACAGAATCTCACCTTACACCTTATTACACATCGGTATAATATTGATTGCTAACAGGTGGGAAAGGCCTATAGGAAAGGTCTGTGTGTATACAGAACCTCACCTTACACCATATTACCCACCAGTATCATATTGATTGCTAACAGGTGGGAAAGGTCTATAGGAAAGGTCTGTGTGTATACAGAATCTCACCTTACACCTTATTACACATCGGTATCATATTGATTGCTAACAGGAGGGAAAGGTCTATAGGAAAGGTCTGTGTGTATACAGAATCTCACCTTACACCTTATTACACATCGGTATCATATTGATTGCTAACACGAGGGAAAGGTCTATAGGAAAGGTCTGTGTGTATACAGAATCTCACCATACACCATATTACACACCAGTATCATATTGATTGCTAACAGGAGGGAAAGGTCTATAGGAAAGGTCTGTGTGTATACAGAATCTCACCTTACACCTTATTACACATCGGTATCATATTGATTGCTAACAGGAGGGAAAGGTCTATAGGAAAGGTCTGTGTGTGTACAGAACCTCACCTTACACCATATTACACATCAGTATCATATTGATTGCTAACAGGAGGGAAAGGTCTACAGGTAAGGTCTGTGTGTATACAGAATCTCACCTTACACCATATTACACATCATTATCATAATGATTGCTAACAGGAGGGAAGGGTCTATAGGAAATGTCTGTGTGTATACAGAATCTCACCGTACACCATATCACACATCAGTATCATAATGATTGCTAACAGGAGGGAAAGGTCTACAGGAAAGGTCTGTGTGTATACAGAACCTCACTTTACACCATATTACACATCAGTATCATTTTGATTGCTAACAGGAGGGAATGGTCTATAGGAAAGGTCTGTGTGTATACAGAACCTCACCTTACACCATATTACACATCAAGATCATGTTGATTGCTAACAGGAGGGAAAGGTCTATAGGAAAGGTCTGTGTGTATACAGAATCTCACCTTACACCATATTACACATCAGTATCATAATGATTGCTAACAGGAGGGAAAGGTCTACAGGAAAGGTCTGTGTGTATATAGAATCTCACCTTACACCATATTACACACCAGTATCATATTGATTGCTAACAGGAGGGAAAGGTCTATAGGAAAGGTCTGTGTGTATTGAATCTCACCTTACACCTTATTACACATCGGTATAATATTGATTGCTAACAGGTGGGAAAGGCCTATAGGGAAGGTCTGTGTGTATACAGAACCTCACCTTACACCATATTACCCACCAGTATCATATTGATTGCTAACAGGTGGGAAAGGTCTATAGGAAAGGTCTGTGTGTATACAGAATCTCACCTTACACCTTATTACACATCGGTATCATATTGATTGCTAACAGGAGGGAAAGGTCTATAGGAAAGGTCTGTGTGTATACAGAATCTCACCTTACACCTTATTACACATCGGTATCATATTGATTGCTAACACGAGGGAAAGGTCTATAGGAAAGGTCTGTGTGTATACAGAATCTCACCATACACCATATTACACACCAGTATCATATTGATTGCTAACAGGAGGGAAAGGTCTATAGGAAAGGTCTGTGTGTATACAGAATCTCACCTTACACCATATTACACATCGGTATCATATTGATTGCTAACAGGAGGGAAAGGTCTATAGGAAAGGTCTGTGTGTGTACAGAACCTCACCTTACAACATATTACACATCAGTATTATATTGATTGCTAACAGGAGGGAAAGGTCTACAGGTAAGGTCTGTGTGTATACAGAATCTCACCTTACACCATATTACACATCATTATCATAATGATTGCTAACAGGAGGGAAGGGTCTATAGGAAAGGTCTGTGTGTATACAGAATCTCACCGTACACCATATCACACATCAGTATCATAATGATTGCTAACAGGAGGGAAAGGTCTTCAGGAAAGGTCTGTGTGTATACAGAACCTCACTTTACACCATATTACACATCAGTATCATATTGATTGCTAACAGGAGGGAATGGTCTATAGGAAAGGTCTGTGTGTATACAGAACCTCACCTTACACCATATTACACATCAGTATCATATTGATTGCTAACAGGAGGGAAAGGTCTATAGGAAAGGTCTGTGTGTATACAGAATCTCACCTTACACCATATTACACATCAGTATCATATTGATTGCTTACAGGAGGGAAAGGTCTATAGGAAAGGTCTGTGTGTATACAGAATCTCACCGTACACCATATCACACAACAGTATCATAATGATTGCTAACAGGAGGGAAAGGTCTACAGGAAAGGTCTGTGTGTATACAGAACCTCACCTTGCACCATATTACACATCAGTATCATATTGATTGCTAACAGGAGGGAAAGGTCTATAGGAAAGGTCTGTGTGTATACATAACCTCACCTTACACCATATTACACATCAGTATCATATTGATTGCTAACAGGAGGGAAAGGTCTATAGGAAAGGTCTGTGTGTATACGTAATCTCACCTTACACCATATTACACATCAGTATCATAATGATTGCTAACAGGGGGGAAAGGTCTATAGAAAAGGTCTGTGTGTATACGTAATCTCACCTTACACCATATTACACACCAGTATCATATTGATTGCTAACAGGAGGGAAAGGTCTGTGTGTATACGTAATCTCACCTTACACCATATTACACATCAGTATCGTAATGATTGCTAACAGGAGGGAAAGGTCTATAGGAAAGGTCTGTGTGTATACAGAACCTCACCTTACACCATATTACATATCGGTATCATAATGATTGCTAACAGGGGGAAAGGTCTATAGGAAAGGTCTGTGTGTATACGTAATCTCACCTTACACCATATTACACACCAGTATCGTATTGATTGCTAACAGGAGGGAAAGGTCTATAGGAAAGGTCTGTGTGTATACGTAATCTCACCTTACACCATATTACACACCAGTATCGTATTGATTGCTAACAGGAGAGAAAGGTCTATAGGAAAGGTCTGTGTGTATACAGAACCTCACCTTACACCATATTACACATCAGTATCATATTGATTGCTAACAGGTGGGAAAGGTCTATAGGAAAGGTCTGTGTGTATACGTAATCTCACCTTACACCATATTACACATGAGTATCATAATGATTGCTAACAGGAGGGAAAGGTCTATAGGAAAGGTCTGTGTGTATACAGAACCTCACCTTACACCATATTACACATCAGTATCATATTGATTGCTAACAGGAGGGAAAGGTCTATAAGAAAGGTCTGTGTGTATACGTAATCTCACCTTACACCATATTACACACCAGTATCATATTGATTGCTAACCGGAGGGAAAGGTCTATAGGAAAGGTCTGTGTGTGTACAGAACCTCACCTTACACCATATTACACATCGGTATCATAATGATTGCTAACAGGAGGGAAAGGTCTATAGGAAAGGTCTGTGTGTGTACAGAACCTCACCTTACACCATATTACACACCAGTATCGTATTGATTACTAACAGGAGGGAAAGGTCTATAGGAAAGTTCTGTGTGTATACAGAACCTCACCTTACACCATATTACACATCAGTATCATATTGATTGCTAACAGGAGGGAAAGGTCTATAGGAAAGTTCTGTGTGTATACGTAATCTCACCTTACACCATATTACACACCAGTATCGTATTGATTGCTAACAGGAGGGAAAGGTCTATAGTAAAGGTCTGTGTGTGTACAGAACCTCACCTTACACCATATTACACATCAGTATCATATTGATTGCTAACAGGAGGGAAAGGTCTATAGGAAAGGTCTGTGTGTATACGTAATCTCACCTTACACCATATTACACGTCAGCATCATAATGATTGCTAACAGGAGGGAAAGGTCTATAGGAATGTTCTATAGGAAAGGTCTGTGTGTATACAGAACCTCACCTTACACCATATTATACATCAGTATCATATTGATTGCTAACAGGAGGGAAAGGTCTACAGGAAATGTCTGTGTGTATACGTAATCTCACCTTGCACCATATTACACATCAGTATCATAATGATTGCTAACAGGAGGGAAAGGTCTACAGGAAAGGTCTGTGTGTATATAGAATCTCACCTTACACCATATTACACACCAGTATCATATTGATTGCTAACAGGAGGGAAAGGTCTATAGGAATGGTCTGTGTGTATACAGAATCTCACCTTACACCTTATTACACATCAGTATCATATTGATTGCTAACAGGAGGGAAAGGTCTATAGGAAAGGTCTGTGTGTATACAGAATCTCACCTTACACCATATTACACATCCGTATCATATTGATTGCTAACAGGAGGGAAAGGTCTATAGGAAAGGTCTGTGTGTACAGAATCTCACCTTACACCTTATTACACATCGGTATCATATTGATTGCTAACAGGAGGGAAAGGTCTATAGGAAAGGTCTGTGTGTGTACAGAACCTCACCTTACACCATATTACACATCAGTATCATATTGATTGCTAACAGGAGGGAAAGGTCTACAGGTAAGGTCTGTGTGTATACAGAATCTCACCTTACACCATATTACACATCATATATCATAATGATTGCTAACAGGAGGGAAGGGTCTATAGGAAATATCTGTGTGTATACAGAATCTCACCGTACACCATATCACACATCAGTATCATAATGATTGCTAACAGGAGGGAAAGGTCTACAGGAAAGGTCTGTGTGTATACAGAACCTCACTTTACACCATATTACACATCAGTATCATTTTGATTGCTAACAGGAGGGAATGGTCTATAGGAAAGGTCTGTGTGTATACAGAACCTCACCTTACACCATATTACACATCAGTATCATATTGATTGCTAACAGGAGGGAAAGGTCTATAGGAAAGGTCTGTGTGTATACAGAATCTCACCTTACACCATATTACACATCAGTATCATAATGATTGCTAACAGGAGGGAAAGGTCTACAGGAAAGGTCTGTGTGTATATAGAATCTCACCTTACACCATATTACACACCAGTATCATATTGATTGCTAACAGGAGGGAAAGGTCTATAGGAAAGGTCTGTGTGTATTGAATCTCACCTTACACCTTATTACACATCGGTATAATATTGATTGCTAACAGGTGGGAAAGGCCTATAGGGAAGGTCTGTGTGTATACAGAACCTCACCTTACACCATATTACCCACCAGTATCATATTGATTGCTAACAGGTGGGAAAGGTCTATAGGAAAGGTCTGTGTGTATACGGAATCTCACCTTACACCTTATTACACATCGGTATCATATTGATTGCTAACAGGAGGGAAAGGTCTATAGGAAAGGTCTGTGTGTATACAGAATCTCACCTTACACCTTATTACACATCGGTATCATATTGATTGCTAACACGAGGGAAAGTTCTATAGGAAAGGTCTGTGTGTATACAGAATCTCACCATACACCATATTACACACCAGTATCATATTGATTGCTAACAGGAGGGAAAGGTCTATAGGAATGGTCTGTGTGTATACAGAATCTCACCTTACACCTTATTACACATCGGTATCATATTGATTGCTAACAGGAGGGAAAGGTCTATAGGAAAGGTCTGTGTGTGTACAGAACCTCACCTTACAACATATTACACATCAGTATCATATTGATTGCTAACAGGAGGGAAAGGTCTACAGGTAAGGTCTGTGTGTATACAGAATCTCACCTTACACCATATTACACATCATTATCATAATGATTGCTAACAGGAGGGAAGGGTCTATAGGAAAGGTCTGTGTGTATACAGAATCTCACCGTACACCATATCACACATCAGTATCATAATGATTGCTAACAGGAGGGAAAGGTCTTCAGGAAAGGTCTGTGTGTATACAGAACCTCACTTTACACCATATTACACATCAGTATCATATTGATTGCTAACAGGAGGGAATGGTCTATAGGAAAGGTCTGTGTGTATACAGAACCTCACCTTACACCATATTACACATCAGTATCATATTGATTGCTAACAGGAGGGAAAGGTCTATAGGAAAGGTCTGTGTGTATACAGAATCTCACCTTACACCATATTACACATCAGTATCATATTGATTGCTTACAGGAGGGAAAGGTCTATAGGAAAGGTCTGTGTGTATACAGAATCTCACCGTACACCATATCACACATCAGTATCATAATGATTGCTAACAGGAGGGAAAGGTCTACAGGAAAGGTCTGTGTGTATACAGAACCTCACCTTGCACCATATTACACATCAGTATCATATTGATTGCTAACAGGAGGGAAAGGTCTATAGGAAAGGTCTGTGTGTATACATAACCTCACCTTACACCATATTACACATCAGTATCATATTGATTGCTAACAGGAGGGAAAGGTCTATAGGAAAGGTCTGTGTGTATACGTAATCTCACCTTACACCATATTACACATCAGTATCATAATGATTGCTAACAGGGGGGAAAGGTCTATAGAAAAGGTCTGTGTGTATACGTAATCTCACCTTACACCATATTACACACCAGTATCATATTGATTGCTAACAGGAGGGAAAGGTCTGTGTGTATACGTAATCTCACCTTACACCATATTACACATCAGTATCGTAATGATTGCTAACAGGAGGGAAAGGTCTATAGGAAAGGTCTGTGTGTATACAGAACCTCACCTTACACCATATTACATATCGGTATCATAATGATTGCTAACAGGGGGAAAGGTCTATAGGAAAGGTCTGTGTGTATACGTAATCTCACCTTACACCATATTACACATCAGTATCGTATTGATTGCTAACAGGAGGGAAAGGTCTATAGGAAAGGTCTGTGTGTATACGTAATCTCACCTTACACCATATTACACACCAGTATCGTATTGATTGCTAACAGGAGGGAAAGGTCTATAGGAAAGGTCTGTGTGTATACGTAATCTCACCTTACACCATATTACACACCAGTATCGTATTGATTGCTAACAGGAGGGAAAGGTCTATAGGAAAGGTCTGTGTGTATACAGAACCTCACCTTACACCATATTACACATCAGTATCATATTGATTGCTAACAGGTGGGAAAGGTCTATAGGAAAGGTCTGTGTGTATACGTAATCTCACCTTACACCATATTACACATCAGTATCGTATTGATTGCTAACAGGAGGGAAAGGTCTATAGGAAAGGTCTGTGTGTATACGTAATCTCACCTTACACCATATTACACATCAGTATCGTATTGATTGCTAACAGGAGGGAAAGGTCTATAGGAAAGGTCTGTGTGTATACGTAATCTCACCTTACACCATATTACACACCAGTATCGTATTGATTGCTAACAGGAGGGAAAGGTCTATAGGAAAGGTCTGTGTGTATACGTAATCTCACCTTACACCATATTACACACCAGTATCGTATTGATTACTAACAGGAGGGAAAGGTCTATAGGAAAGGTCTGTGTGTATACAGAACCTCACCTTACACCATATTACATATCGGTATCATAATGATTGCTAACAGGGGGAAAGGTCTATAGGAAAGGTCTGTGTGTATACGTAATCTCACCTTACACCATATTACACATCAGTATCGTATTGATTGCTAACAGGAGGGAAAGGTCTATAGGAAAGGTCTGTGTGTATACGTAATCTCACCTTACACCATATTACACACCAGTATCGTATTGATTGCTAACAGGAGGGAAAGGTCTATAGGAAAGGTCTGTGTGTATACGTAATCTCACCTTACACCATATTACACACCAGTATCGTATTGATTGCTAACAGGAGAGAAAGGTCTATAGGAAAGGTCTGTGTGTATACAGAACCTCACCTTACACCATATTACACATCAGTATCATATTGATTGCTAACAGGTGGGAAAGGTCTATAGGAAAGGTCTGTGTGTATACGTAATCTCACCTTACACCATATTACACATGAGTATCATAATGATTGCTAACAGGAGGGAAAGGTCTATAGGAAAGGTCTGTGTGTATACAGAACCTCACCTTACACCATATTACACATCAGTATCATATTGATTGCTAACAGGAGGGAAAGGTCTATAAGAAAGGTCTGTGTGTATACGTAATCTCACCTTACACCATATTACACACCAGTATCATATTGATTGCTAACCGGAGGGAAAGGTCTATAGGAAAGGTCTGTGTGTGTACAGAACCTCACCTTACACCATATTACACATCGGTATCATAATGATTGCTAACAGGAGGGAAAGGTCTATAGGAAAGGTCTGTGTGTGTACAGAACCTCACCTTACACCATATTACACACCAGTATCGTATTGATTACTAACAGGAGGGAAAGGTCTATAGGAAAGTTCTGTGTGTATACAGAACCTCACCTTACACCATATTACACATCAGTATCATATTGATTGCTAACAGGAGGGAAAGGTCTATAGGAAAGTTCTGTGTGTATACGTAATCTCACCTTACACCATATTACACACCAGTATCGTATTGATTGCTAACAGGAGGGAAAGGTCTATAGTAAAGGTCTGTGTGTGTACAGAACCTCACCTTACACCATATTACACATCAGTATCATATTGATTGCTAACAGGAGGGAAAGGTCTATAGGAAAGGTCTGTGTGTATACGTAATCTCACCTTACACCATATTACACGTCAGCATCATAATGATTGCTAACAGGAGGGAAAGGTCTATAGGAATGTTCTATAGGAAAGGTCTGTGTGTATACAGAACCTCACCTTACACCATATTATACATCAGTATCATATTGATTG
This sequence comes from Meconema thalassinum, assembly GCA_946902985.2. Classification (NCBI taxonomy): domain Eukaryota; kingdom Metazoa; phylum Arthropoda; class Insecta; order Orthoptera; family Tettigoniidae; genus Meconema; species Meconema thalassinum. The sequence continues at coordinate 345,248,003 of OX336395.1, forward strand.
CTAACAGGAGGGAAAGGTCTACAGGAAATGTCTGTGTGTATACGTAATCTCACCTTGCACCATATTACACATCAGTATCATAATGATTGCTAACAGGAGGGAAAGGTCTACAGGAAAGGTCTGTGTGTATATAGAATCTCACCTTACACCATATTACACACCAGTATCATATTGATTGCTAACAGGAGGGAAAGGTCTATAGGAATGGTCTGTGTGTATACAGAATCTCACCTTACACCTTATTACACATCAGTATCATATTGATTGCTAACAGGAGGGAAAGGTCTATAGGAAAGGTCTGTGTGTATACAGAATCTCACCTTACACCATATTACACATCCGTATCATATTGATTGCTAACAGGAGGGAAAGGTCTATAGGAAAGGTCTGTGTGTACAGAATCTCACCTTACACCTTATTACACATCGGTATCATATTGATTGCTAACAGGAGGGAAAGGTCTATAGGAAAGGTCTGTGTGTGTACAGAACCTCACCTTACACCATATTACATATCAGTATCATATTGATTGCTAACAGGAGGGAAAGGTCTACAGGTAAGGTCTGTGTGTATACAGAATCTCACCTTACACCATATTACACATCATATATCATAATGATTGCTAACAGGAGGGAAGGGTCTATAGGAAATATCTGTGTGTATACAGAATCTCACCGTACACCATATCACACATCAGTATCATAATGATTGCTAACAGGAGGGAAAGGTCTACAGGAAAGGTCTGTGTGTATACAGAACCTCACTTTACACCATATTACACATCAGTATCATTTTGATTGCTAACAGGAGGGAATGGACTATAGGAAAGGTCTGTGTGTATACAGAACCTCACCTTACTCCATATTACACATCAGTATCATATTGATTGCTAACAGGAGGGAAAGGTCTATAGGAAAGGTCTGTGTGTATACAGAATCTCACCTTACACCATATTACACATCAGTATCATAATGATTGCTAACAGGAGGGAAAGGTCTACAGGAAAGGTCTGTGTGTATATAGAATCTCACCTTACACCATATTACACACCAGTATCATATTGATTGCTAACAGGAGGGAAAGGTCTATAGGAAAGGTCTGTGTGTATTGAATCTCACCTTACACCTTATTACACATCGGTATAATATTGATTGCTAACAGGTGGGAAAGGCCTATAGGGAAGGTCTGTGTGTATACAGAACCTCACCTTACACCATATTACCCACCAGTATCATATTGATTGCTAACAGGTGGGAAAGGTCTATAGGAAAGGTCTGTGTGTATACGGAATCTCACCTTACACCTTATTACACATCGGTATCATATTGATTGCTAACAGGAGGGAAAGGTCTATAGGAAAGGTCTGTGTGTATACAGAATCTCACCTTACACCTTATTACACATCGGTATCATATTGATTGCTAACACGAGGGAAAGGTCTATAGGAAAGGTCTGTGTGTATACAGAATCTCACCATACACCATATTACACACCAGTATCATATTGATTGCTAACAGGAGGGAAAGGTCTATAGGAATGGTCTGTGTGTATACAGAATCTCACCTTACACCTTATTACACATCGGTATCATATTGATTGCTAACAGGAGGGAAAGGTCTATAGGAAAGGTCTGTGTGTGTACAGAACCTCACCTTACAACATATTACACATCAGTATCATATTGATTGCTAACAGGAGGGAAAGGTCTACAGGTAAGGTCTGTGTGTATACAGAATCTCACCTTACACCATATTACACATCATTATCATAATGATTGCTAACAGGAGGGAAGGGTCTATAGGAAAGGTCTGTGTGTATACAGAATCTCACCGTACACCATATCACACATCAGTATCATAATGATTGCTAACAGGAGGGAAAGGTCTTCAGGAAAGGTCTGTGTGTATACAGAACCTCACTTTACACCATATTACACATCAGTATCATATTGATTGCTAACAGGAGGGAATGGTCTATAGGAAAGGTCTGTGTGTATACAGAACCTCACCTTACACCATATTACACATCAGTATCATATTGATTGCTAACAGGAGGGAAAGGTCTATAGGAAAGGTCTGTGTGTATACAGAATCTCACCTTACACCATATTACACATCAGTATCATATTGATTGCTTACAGGAGGGAAAGGTCTATAGGAAAGGTCTGTGTGTATACAGAATCTCACCGTACACCATATCACACATCAGTATCATAATGATTGCTAACAGGAGGGAAAGGTCTACAGGAAAGGTCTGTGTGTATACAGAACCTCACCTTGCACCATATTACACATCAGTATCATATTGATTGCTAACAGGAGGGAAAGGTCTATAGGAAAGGTCTGTGTGTATACATAACCTCACCTTACACCATATTACACATCAGTATCATATTGATTGCTAACAGGAGGGAAAGGTCTATAGGAAAGGTCTGTGTGTATACGTAATCTCACCTTACACCATATTACACATCAGTATCATAATGATTGCTAACAGGGGGGAAAGGTCTATAGAAAAGGTCTGTGTGTATACGTAATCTCACCTTACACCATATTACACACCAGTATCATATTGATTGCTAACAGGAGGGAAAGGTCTGTGTGTATACGTAATCTCACCTTACACCATATTACACATCAGTATCGTAATGATTGCTAACAGGAGGGAAAGGTCTATAGGAAAGGTCTGTGTGTATACAGAACCTCACCTTACACCATATTACATATCGGTATCATAATGATTGCTAACAGGGGGAAAGGTCTATAGGAAAGGTCTGTGTGTATACGTAATCTCACCTTACACCATATTACACATCAGTATCGTATTGATTGCTAACAGGAGGGAAAGGTCTATAGGAAAGGTCTGTGTGTATACGTAATCTCACCTTACACCATATTACACACCAGTATCGTATTGATTGCTAACAGGAGGGAAAGGTCTATAGGAAAGGTCTGTGTGTATACGTAATCTCACCTTACACCATATTACACACCAGTATCGTATTGATTGCTAACAGGAGGGAAAGGTCTATAGGAAAGGTCTGTGTGTATACAGAACCTCACCTTACACCATATTACACATCAGTATCATATTGATTGCTAACAGGTGGGAAAGGTCTATAGGAAAGGTCTGTGTGTATACGTAATCTCACCTTACACCATATTACACATGAGTATCATAATGATTGCTAACAGGAGGGAAAGGTCTATAGGAAAGGTCTGTGTGTATACAGAACCTCACCTTACACCATATTACACATCAGTATCATATTGATTGCTAACAGGAGGGAAAGGTCTATAAGAAAGGTCTGTGTGTATACGTAATCTCACCTTACACCATATTACACACCAGTATCATATTGATTGCTAACCGGAGGGAAAGGTCTATAGGAAAGGTCTGTGTGTGTACAGAACCTCACCTTACACCATATTACACATCGGTATCATAATGATTGCTAACAGGAGGGAAAGGTCTATAGGAAAGGTCTGTGTGTGTACAGAACCTCACCTTACACCATATTACACACCAGTATCGTATTGATTACTAACAGGAGGGAAAGGTCTATAGGAAAGTTCTGTGTGTATACAGAACCTCACCTTACACCATATTACACATCAGTATCATATTGATTGCTAACAGGAGGGAAAGGTCTATAGGAAAGTTCTGTGTGTATACGTAATCTCACCTTACACCATATTACACACCAGTATCGTATTGATTGCTAACAGGAGGGAAAGGTCTATAGTAAAGGTCTGTGTGTGTACAGAACCTCACCTTACACCATATTACACATCAGTATCATATTGATTGCTAACAGGAGGGAAAGGTCTATAGGAAAGGTCTGTGTGTATACGTAATCTCACCTTACACCATATTACACGTCAGCATCATAATGATTGCTAACAGGAGGGAAAGGTATATAGGAAAGTTCTATAGGAAAGGTCTGTGTGTATACAGAACCTCACCTTACACCATATTATACATCAGTATCATATTGATTGCTAACAGGAGGGAAAGGTCTACAGGAAATGTCTGTGTGTATACGTAATCTCACCTTACACCATATTACACATCAGTATCATAATGATTGCTAACAGGAGGGAAAGGTCTATACGAAAGGTCTATAGGAAAGGTCTGTGTGTATACAGAACCTCACCATACACCATAATACACACCAGTATCGTATTGATTGCTAACAGGGGGGAAAGGTCTATAGGAAAGGTCTGTGTGTATACAGAAGCTCACCTTACACCATATTACACATCAGTATCATATTGATTGCTAACAGGAGGGAAAGGTCTATAGGAAAGGTCTGTGTGTATACGTAATCTCACCTTACACCATATTACTCATCAGTATCATAATGATTGCTAACAGGAGGGAAAGGTCTATAGGAAAGGTCTGTGTGTATACAGAACCTCACCATACACCATATTACACACCAGTATCGTATTGATTGCCAACAGGGGGGAAAGGTCTATAGGAAAGGTCTGTGTGTATACAGAATCTCACCTTACACCATATTACACATCAGTATCATAATGTGTGCTAACAGGAGGGATAGGCCTATAGGAAAGGTCTGTGTGTGTACAGAACCTCACCTTACACCATATTACACATCAGTATCATATTGATTGCTAACAGGAGGGAAAGGTCTATAGGAAAGGACTGTGTGTATACGTAATCTCACTTTACACCATATTACACATCAGTATCATAATGATTGCTAACAGGAGGGAAAGGTCTACAGGAAAGGTCTGCGTGTATACAGAAGCTCACCTTACACCATATTACACATCAGTATCATATTGATTGCTAACAGGAGGAAAGTCTATAGGAAAGGTCTGTGTGTATACGTAATCTCACCTTACACCATATTACACATCAGTATCATAATGATTGCTAACAGGAAGGAAAGGTCTATAGGAAAGGTCTGTGTGTGTACAGAACCTCACCTTACACCATATTACACATCAGTATCATATTGATTGCTAACAGGAGGGAAAGGTCTACAGGAAATGTCTGTGTGTATACGTAATCTCACCTTACACCATATTACACATCAGTATCATAATGATTGCTAACAGGGGGGAAAGGTCTATAGGAAAGGTCTGTGTGTATACAGAACCTCACCTTACACCATATTACACATCAGTAGCATATTGATTGCTAACAGGAGGGAAAGGTCTACAGGAAAGGTCTGTGTGTATACAGAATCTCACCTTACACCATATTACACACCAGTATCATATTGATTGCTAACAGGAGGGAAAGGTCTATAGGAAAGGTCTGTGTGTATACAGAACCTCACCTTACACCATATCACACATCAGTATCATAATGATTGCTAACAGGAGGGAAAGGTCTACAGGAAAGGTCTGTGTGTATACAGAACCTCACCTTACACCATATCACATATCAGTATCATATTGATTGCTAACAGGAGGGAAAGGTCTGTGTGTATACAGAACCTCACCTTACACCATATTACACATCGGTATCATATTGATTGCTAACAGGTGGGAAAGGTCTGTGTGTATACGTAATCTCACCTTACACAATATCACACATCAGTATCGTATTGACTGCTAACAGGGGGGAAAGGTCTATAGGAAAGGTCTGTGTGTATACGTAATCTCACCTTACACCATGTTACACATCGGTATCATATTGATTGCTAACAGGAGGGAAAGGTCTATAGGAAAGGTCTGTGTGTATACAGAACCTCACCTTACACCATATTACACATCAGTATCATATTGATTGCTAACAGGAGGGAAAGGTCTATAGGAAAGGTCTGTGTGTACACGTAATCTCACCTTACACCATATTACACATCAGTATCATATTGATTGCTGACAGGAGGGAAAGGTCTACAGGAAAGGTCTGTGTGTATACAGAATCTCACCTTACACCATATTACACATCGGTATCATATTGATTGCTAACAGGAGGGAAAGGTCTACAGGAAAGGTCTGTGTGTATACAGAACCTCACCTTACACCTTATTACACATCGGTATCATATTGATTGCTAACACGAGGGAAAGGTCTATAGGAAAGGTCTGTGTGTATACGTAATCTCACCTTACAACATATTACACATCAGTATCATAATGATTGCTAACAGGAGGGAAAGGTCTATAGGAAAGGTCTGTGTGTATACAGAATCTCACCATACACCATATTACACACCAGTATCATATTGATTGCTAACAGGAGGGAAAGGTCTATAGGAAAGGTCTGTGTGTATACAGAATCTCAACTTACACCTTATTACACATCGGTATCATATTGATTGCTAACAGGAGGGAAAGGTCTATAGGAAAGATCTGTGTGTATACAGAATCTCACCTTACACCATATTACACATCAGTATCATAATGATTGCTAACAGGAGGGAAAGGTCTACAGGAAAGGTCTGTGTGTATATAGAATCTCACCTTACACCATATTACACACCAGTATCATATTGATTGCTAACAGGAGGGAAAGGTCTATAAGAAAGGTCTGTGTGTATACAGAATCTCACCTTACACCTTATTACACATCAGTATCATATTGATTGCTAACAGGAGGGAAAGGTCTATAGGAAAGGTCTGTGTGTATACAGAATCTCACCTTACACCATATTACACATCCGTATCATATTGATTGCTAACAGGAGGGAAAGGTCTATAGGAAAGGTCTGTGTGTACAGAATCTCACCTTACACCTTATTACACATCGGTATAATATTGATTGCTAACAGGTGGGAAAGGCCTATAGGAAAGGTCTGTGTGTATACAGAACCTCATCTTACACCATATTACCCACCAGTATCATATTGATTGCTAACAGGTGGGAAAGGTCTATAGGAAAGGTCTGTGTGTAGACAGAATCTCACCTTACACCTTATTACACATCGGTATCATATTGATTGCTATCAGGAGGGAAAGGTCTATAGGAAAGGTCTGTGTGTATACAGAATCTCACCTTACACCTTATTACACATCGGTATCATATTGATTGCTAACACGAGGGAAAGGTCTATAGGAAAGGTCTGTGTGTATACAGAATCTCACCATACACCATATTACACACCAGTATCATATTGATTGCTAACAGGAGGGAAAGGTCTATAGGAAAGGTCTGTGTGTATACAGAATCTCACCTTACACCTTATTACACATCGGTATCATATTGATTGCTAACAGGAGGGAAAGGTCTATAGGAAAGGTCTGTGTGTGTACAGAACCTCACCTTACACCATATTACACATCAGTATCATATTGATTGCTAACAGGAGGGAAAGGTCTACAGGTAAGGTCTGTGTGTATACAGAATCTCACCTTACACCATATTACACATCATTATCATAATGATTGCTAACAGGAGGGAAGGGTCTATAGGAAAGGTCTGTGTGTATACAGAATCTCACCGTACACCATATCACACATCAGTATCATAATGATTGCTAACAGGAGGGAAAGGTCTACAGGAAAGGTCTGTGTGTATACAGAACCTCACTTTACACCATATTACACATCAGTATCATTTTGATTGCTAACAGGAGGGAATGGTCTATAGGAAAGGTCTGTGTGTATACAGAACCTCACCTTACACCATATTACACATCAGTATCATATTGATTGCTAACAGGAGGGAAAGGTCTATAGGAAAGGTCTGTGTGTATACAGAATCTCACCTTACACCATATTACACATCAGTATCATAATGATTGCTAACAGGAGGGAAAGGTCTACAGGAAAGGTCTGTGTGTATATAGAATCTCACCTTACACCATATTACACACCAGTATCATATTGATTGCTAACAGGAGGGAAAGGTCTATAGGATAGGTCTGTGTGTACAGAATCTCACCTTACACCTTATTACACATCGGTATAATATTGATTGCTAACAGGTGGGAAAGGCCTATAGGAAAGGTCTGTGTGTATACAGAATCTCACCTTACACCTTATTACACATCGGTATCATATTGATTGCTAACAGGAGGGAAAGGTCTATAGGAAAGGTCTGTGTGTATACAGAATCTCACCTTACACCTTATTACACATCGGTATCATATTGATTGCTAACACGAGGGAAAGGTCTATAGGAAAGGTCTGTGTGTATACAGAATCTCACCATACACCATATTACACACCAGTATCATATTGATTGCTAACAGGAGGGAAAGGTCTATAGGAAAGGTCTGTGTGTATACAGAATCTCACCTTACACCTTATTACACATCGGTATCATATTGATTGCTAACAGGAGGGAAAGGTCTATAGGAAAACTCTGTGTGTGTACAGAACCTCACCTTACAACATATTACACATCAGTATCATATTGATTGCTAACAGGAGGGAAAGGTCTACAGGTAAGGTCTGTGTGTATACAGAATCTCACCTTACACCATATTACACATCATTATCATAATGATTGCTAACAGGAGGGAAGGGTCTATAGGAAAGGTCTGTGTGTATACAGAATCTCACCGTACACCATATCACACATCAGTATCATAATGATTGCTAACAGGAGGGAAAGGTCTACAGGAAAGGTCTGTGTGTATACAGAACCTCACTTTACACCATATTACACATCAGTATCATATTGATTACTAACAGGAGGGAATGGTCTATAGGAAAGGTCTGTGTGTATACAGAACCTCACCTTACACCATATTACACATCAGAATCATATTGATTGTTAACAGGAGGGAAAGGTCTATAGGAAAGGTCTGTGTGTATACAGAATCTCACCTTACACCATATTACACATCAGTATCATATTGATTGCTTACAGGAGGGAAAGGTCTATAGGAAAGGTCTGTGTGTATACAGAAGCTCACCGTACACCATATCACACATCAGTATCATAATGATTGCTAACAGGAGGGAAAGGTCTACAGGAAAGGTCTGTGTGTATACAGAACCTCACCTTGCACCATATTACACATCAGTATCATATTGATTGCTAACAGGAGGGAAAGGTCTATAGGAAAGGTCTGTGTGTATACATAACCTCACCTTACACCATATTACACATCAGTATCATATTGATTGCTAACAGGAGGGAAAGGTCTATAGGAAAGGTCTGTGTGTATACGTAATCTCACCTTACACCATATTACACATCAGTATCATAATGATTGCTAACAGGGGGGAAAGGTCTATAGAAAAGGTCTGTGTGTATACGTAATCTCACCTTACACCATATTACACACCAGTATCATATTGATTGCTAACAGGAGGGAAAGGTCTATAGGAAAGGTCTGTGTGTATACGTAATCTCACCTTACACCATATTACACATCAGTATCATAATGATTGCTAACAGGAGGGAAATGTCTATAGGAAAGGTCTGTGTGTATACAGAACCTCACCTTACACCATATTACATATGGGTATCATAATGATTGCTAACAGGGGGAAAGGTCTATAGGAAAGGTCTGTGTGTATAAGTAATCTCACCTTACACCATATTACACATCAGTATCGTATTGATTGCTAACAGGAGGGAAAGGTCTATAGGAAAGGTCTGTGTGTATACGTAATCTCACCTTACACCATATTACACACCAGTATCGTATTGATTGCTAACAGGAGGGAAAGGTCTATAGGAAAGGTCTGTGTGTATACGTAATCTCACCTTACACCATATTACACACCAGTATCGTATTGATTGCTAACAGGAGGGAAAGGTCTATAGGAAAGGTCTGTGTGTATACAGAACCTCACCTTACACCATATTACACATCAGTATCATATTGACTGCTAACAGGTGGGAAAGGTCTATAGGAAAGGTCTGTGTGTATACGTAATCTCACCTTACACCATATTACACATGAGTATCATAATGATTGCTAACAGGAGGGAAAGGTCTATAGGAAAGGTCTGTGTGTATACAGAACCTCACCTTACACCATATTACACATCAGTATCATATTGATTGCTAACAGGAGGGAAAGGTCTATAAGAAAGGTCTGTGTGTATACGTAATCTCACCTTACACCATATTACACACCAGTATCATATTGATTGCTAACCGGAGGGAAAGGTCTATAGGAAAGGTCTGTGTGTGTACAGAACCTCACCTTACACCATATTACACATCGGTATCATAATGATTGCTAACAGGAGGGAAAGGTCTATAGGAAAGGTCTGTGTGTGTACAGAACCTCACCTTACACCATATTACACACCAGTATCGTATTGATTACTAACAGGAGGGAAAGGTCTATAGGAAAGGTCTGTGTGTATACAGAACCTCACCTTACACCATATTACACATCAGTATCATATTGATTGCTAACAGGAGGGAAAGGTCTATAGGAAAGTTCTGTGTGTATACGTAATCTCACCTTACACCATATTACACACCAGTATCGTATTGATTGCTAACAGGAGGGAAAGGTCTATAGTAAAGGTCTGTGTGTGTACAGAACCTCACCTTACACCATATTACACATCAGTATCATAATGATTGCTAACAGGAGGGAAAGGTCTATAGGAAAGGTCTGTGTGTATACAGAACCTCACCATACACCATATTACACACCAGTATCGTATTGATTGCTAACAGGGGGGAAAGGTCTATAGGAAAGGTCTGTGTGTATACAGAATCTCACCTTACACCATATTACACATCAGTATCATAATGTGTGCTAACAGGAGGGATAGGCCTATAGGAAAGGTCTGTGTGTGTACAGAACCTCACCTTACACCATATTACACATCAGTATCATATTGATTGCTAACAGGAAGGAAAGGTCTATAGGAAAGGACTGTGTGTATACAGAAGCTCACCTTACACCATATTACACATCAGTATCATATTGATTGCTAACAGGAGGGAAAGGTCTATAGGAAAGGTCTGTGTGTATACGTAATCTCACCTTATACCATATTACGCATCAGTATCATAATGATTGCTAACAGGAAGGAAAGGTCTATAGGAAAGGTCTGTGTGTGTACAGAACCTCACCTTACACCATATTACACATCAGTATCATATTGATTGCTAACAGGAGGGAAAGGTCTACAGGAAATGTCTGTGTGTATACGTAATCTCACCTTACACCATATTACTCATCAGTATCATAATGATTGCTAACAGGAGGGAAAGGTCTATAGGAAAGGTCTGTGTGTATACAGAACTTCACCATACACCATATTACACACCAGTATCGTATTGATTGCTAACAGGGGGGAAAGGCCTATAGGAAAGGTCTGTGTGTATACAGAATCTCACCTTACACCATATTACACATCAGTATCATAATGTGTGCTAACAGGAGGGATAGGCCTATAGGAAAGGTCTGTGTGTATACAGAACCTCACCTTACACCATATTACACATCCGTATCATATTGATTGCTAACAGGAGGGAAAGGTCTATAGGAAAGGTCTGTGTGTATACGTAATCTCATCTTACACCATATTACACATCAGTATCATAATGATTGCTAACAGGAGGGAAAGGTCTATAGGAAAGGTCTATAGGAAAGGTCTATAGGAAAGGTCTGTGTGTATACAGAACCTCACCTTACACCATATTACACATCAGTATCATATTGATTGCTAACAGGTGGGAAAGGTCTATAGGAAAGGTCTGTGTGTATACGTAATCTCACCTTACACCATATTACACATGAGTATCATAATGATTGCTAACAGGAGGGAAAGGTCTATAGGAAAGGTCTGTGTGTATACAGAACCTCACTTTACACCATATTACACATCAGTATCATATTGATTGCTAACAGGAGGGAAAGGTCTATAGGAAAGGTCTGTGTGTATACGTAATCTCACCTTACACCATATTACACACCAGTATCATATTGATTGCTAACCGGAGGGAAAGGTCTATAGGAAAGGTCTGTGTGTGTACAGAACCTCACCTTACTCCATATTACACATCGGTATCATAATGATTGCTCACAAGAGGGAAAGGTCTATAGGAAAGGTCTGTGTGTGTACAGAACCTCACCTTACACCATATTACACACCAGTATCGTTTTGATTGCTAACAGGAGGGAAAGGTCTATAGGAAAGGTCTGTGTGTATACGTAATCTCACCTTACACCATATTACACACCAGTATCGTATTGATTGCTAACAGGAGGGAAAGGTCTATAGTAAAGGTCTGTGTGAGTACAGAACCTCACCTTACACCATATTACACATCAGTATCATATTGATTGCTAACAGGGGGGAAAGGTCTATAGGAAAGGTCTGTGTGTATACGTAATCTCACCTTACACCATATTACACATCAGCATCATAATGATTGCTAACAGGAGGGAAGGGTCTATAGGAAAGGTCTGTGTGTATACAGAACCTCACCATACACCATATTACACACCAGTATCGTATTGATTGCCAACAGGGGGGAAAGGTCTATAGGAAAGGTCTGTGTGTATACAGAACCTCACCATACACCATATTACACACCAGTATCGTATTGATTGCCAACAGGGGGGAAAGGTCTATAGGAAAGGTCTGTGTGTATACAGAATCTCACTTTACACCATATTACACATCAGTATCATAATGATTGCTAACAGGAGGGAAAGGTCTACAGGAAAGGTCTGCGTGTATACAGAAGCTAACCTTACACCATATTACACATCAGTATCATATTGATTGCTAACAGGAGGGAAAGTCTATAGGAAAGGTCTGTGTGTATACGTAATCTCACCTTACACCATATTACACATCAGTATCATAATGATTGCTAACAGGAAGGAAAGGTCTATAGGAAAGGTCTGTGTGTGTACAGAACCTCACCTTACACCATATTACACATCAGTATCATATTGATTGGTAACAGGAGGGAAAGGTCTACAGGAAATGTCTGTGTGTATACGTAATCTCACCTTACACCATATTACACATCAGTATCATAATGATTGCAAACAGGAGGGAAAGGTCTATAGGAAAGGTCTATAGGAAAGGTCTGTGTGTATACAGAACCTCACCATACACCATATTACACACCAGTATCGTATTGATTGCTAACAGGGGGGAAAGGTCGATAGGAAAGGTCTGTGTGTATACAGAATCTCACCTTACACCATATTACACATCAGTATCATAATGTGTGCTAACAGGAGGGATAGGCCTATAGGAAAGGTCTGTGTGTATACAGAACCTCACCTTACACCATATTACACATCAGTATCATATTGATTGCTAACAGGAGGGAAAGGTCTATAGGAAAGGTCTGTGTGTATACAGAACCTCACCTTACACCATATCACACATCAGTATCATAATGATTGCTAACAGGAGGGAAAGGTCTATAGGAAAGGTCTTTGTGTATACAGAACCTCACCTTACACCATATCATACATCAGTATCATAAAGATTGCTAACACTAGGGAAACGTCTATAGGAAAGGTCTGTGTGTATACAGAACCTCACCTTACACCATATTACGCATCAGTATAATAATGATTGCTAACAGGAGGGAAAGGTCTATAGGAAAGGTCTGTGTGTATACAGAACCTCACCTTACACCATATTACACATCGGTATCATATTGATTGCTAACAGGAGGGAAAGGTCTATAGGAAAGGTCTGTGTGTATACAGAATCTCACCTTACACCTTATTACACATCGGTATAATATTGATTGCTAACAGGAGGGAAAGGTCTATAGGAAAGGTCTGTGTGTGTACAGAACCTCACCTTACACCATATTACACATCAGTATCATATTGATTGCTAACAGGACGGAAAGGTCTATAGGAAAGGTCTGTGTGTATACAGAATCTCACCTTACAACTTATTACACATCGGTATCATATTGATTGCTAACAGGAGGGAAGGGTCTATAGGAAAGGTCTGTGTGTATACAGAATCTCACCGTACACCATATCACACATCAGTATCATAATGATTGCTAACAGGAGGGAAAGGTCTACAGGAAAGGTCTGTGTGTATACAGAACCTCACCTTACACCATATTACACATCAGTATCATATTGATTGCTAACAGGAGGGAATGTTCTATAGGAAAGGTCTGTGTGTATACAGAACCTCACCTTACACCATATTACACATCAGTATCATATTGATTGCTAACAGGAGGGAAAGGTCTGTGTGTATACAGAATCTCACCTTACACCATATTACACATCAGTATCATATTGATTGCTAACAGGAGGGAAAGGTCTATAGGAAAGGTCTGTGTGTATACAGAATCTCACCGTACACCATATCACACATCAGTATCATAATGATTGCTAACAGGGGGAAAGGTCTATAGGAAAGGTCTGTGTGTATACGTAATCTCACCTTACACCATATTACACATCAGTATCGTATTGATTGCTAACAGGAGGGAAAGGTCTATAGGAAAGATCTGTGTGTATACGTAATCTCACCTTACACCATATTACACACCAGTATCGTATTGATTGCTAACAGGAGGGAAAGGTCTATAGGAAAGGTCTGTGTGTATACGTAATCTCACCTTACAACATATTACACACCAGTATCGTATTGATTGCTAACAGGAGGGAAAGGTCTATAGGAAAGGTCTGTGTGTATACGTAATCTCACCTTACACCATATTACACATCAGTATCATATTGATTGCTAACAGGAGAGAAAGGTCTATAGGAAAGGTCTGTGTGTATACGTAATCTCAATTACACCATATTACACATCAGTATCATATTGATTGCTAACAGGAGGGAGGGGTCTATAGGAAAGGTCTGTGTGTATACGTAATCTCACCTTACACCATATTACACATCAGTATCATAATGATTGCTAACAGGAGGGAAAGGTCTATAGGAAAGGTCTATAGGAAAGGTCTGTGTGTATACAGAACCTCACCTTACACCATATTACACATCAGTATCATATTGATTGCTAACAGGTGGGAAAGGTCTATAGGAAAGGTCTGTGTGTGTACAGAACCTCACCTTACACCATATTACACATCAGTATCATATTGATTGCTAACAGGACGGAAAGGTCTATAGGAAAGGTCTGTGTGTATACAGAACCTCACCTTACACCATATTACACATCAGTATCATATTGATTGCTAACAGGAGGGAAGGGTCTATAGGAAAGGTCTGTGTGTATACGTAATCTCACCTTACACCATATTACACACCAGTATCATATTGATTGCTAACCGGACGGAAAGGTCTATAGGAAAGGTCTGTGTGTGTACAGAACCTCACCTTACACCATATTACACATCGGTATCATAATTATTGCTAACAGGAGGGAAAGGTCTATAGGAAAGGTCTGTGTGTGTACAGAACCTCACCTTACACCATATTACACACCAGTATCGTATTGATTGCTAACAGGAGGGAAAGGTCTATAGGAAAGGTCTGTGTGTATACAGAACCTCACCTTACACCATATTACACATCAGTATCATATTTATTGCTAACAGGAGGGAAAGGTCTATAGGAAAGGTCTGTGTGTATACGTAATCTCACCTTACACCATATTACACACCAGTATCGTATTGATTGCTAACAGGAGGGAAAGGTCTATAGTAAAGGTCTGTGTGTGTACAGAACCTCACCTTACACCATATTACACATCAGTATCATATTGATTGCTAACAGGGGGGAAAGGTCTATAGGAAAGGTCTGTGTGTATACGTAATCTCACCTTACACCATATTACACATCAGCATCATGATGATTGCTAACAGGAGGGAAAGGTCTATAGGAAAGGTCTATAGGAAAGGTCTGTGTGTATACAGAACCTCACCTTACACCATATTACACATCAGTATCATATTGATTGCTAACGGGAGGGAAAGGTCTACAGGAAATGTCTGTGTGTATACGTAATCTCACCTTACACCATATTACACATCAGTATCATAATGATTGCTAACAGGAGGGAAAGGTCTATAGGAAAGGTCTGTGTGTATACAGAACCTCACCATACACCATATTACACACCAGTATCGTATTGATTGCTAACAGGGGGGAAAGGTCTATAGGAAAGGTCTGTGTGTATACAGAATCTCACCTTACACCATATTACACATCAGTATCATAATGTGTGCTAACAGGAGGGATAGGCCTATAGGAAAGGTCTGTGTGTGTACAGAACCTCACCTTACACCATATTACACATCAGTATCATATTGATTGCTAACAGGAGGGAAAGGTCTACAGGAAATGTCTGTGTGTATACGTAATCTCACCTTACACCATATTACACATCAGTATCATAATGATTGCTAACAGGAGGGAAAGGTCTATAGGAAAGGTCTATAGGAAAGGTCTGTGTGTATACAGAACCTCACCATACACCATATTACACACCAGTATCGTATTGATTGCTAACAGGGGGGAAAGGTCTACAGGAAAGGTCTGCGTGTATACAGAAGCTCTCCTTACACCATATTACACATCAGTATCATATTGATTGCTAACAGGAGGGAAAGTCTATAGGAAAGGTCTGTGTGTATACGTAATCTCACCTTACACCATATTACACATCAGTATCATAATGATTGCTAACAGGAAGGAAAGGTCTATAGGAAAGGTCTGTGTGTGTACAGAACCTCACCTTACACCATATTACACATCAGTATCATATTGATTGCTAACAGGAGGGAAAGGTCTACAGGAAATGTCTGTGTGTATACGTAATCTCACCTTACACCATATTACACATCAGTATCATAATGATTGCTAACAGGAGGGAAAGGTCTATAGGAAAGGTCTATAGGAAAGGTCTGTGTGTATACAGAACCTCACCATACACCATATTACACACCAGTATCGTATTGATTGCTAACAGGGGGGAAAGGTCTATAGGAAAGGTCTGTGTGTATACAGAATCTCACCTTACACCATATTACACATCAGTATCATAATGTGTGCTAACAGGAGGGATAGGCCTATAGGAAAGGTCTGTGTGTATACAGAACCTCACCTTACACCATATTACACATCAGTATCATATTGATTGCTAACAGGAGGGAAAGGTCCATAGGAAAGGTCTGTGTGTATACAGAACCTCACCATACACCATATCACACATCAGTATCATAATGATTGCTAACAGGAGGGAAAGGTCTATAGGAAAGGTCTTT
This sequence comes from Meconema thalassinum, assembly GCA_946902985.2. Lineage (NCBI taxonomy): Eukaryota > Metazoa > Arthropoda > Insecta > Orthoptera > Tettigoniidae > Meconema > Meconema thalassinum. The sequence goes on from OX336395.1 coordinate 345,265,087, forward strand.
GTGTATACAGAACCTCACCTTACACCATATCACACATCAGTATCATAAAGATTGCTAACACGAGGGAAACGTCTATAGGAAAGGTCTGTGTGTATACAGAACCTCACCTTACACCATATTACGCATCAGTATCATAATGATTGCTAACAGGAGGGAAAGGTCTATAGGAAAGGTCTTTGTGTATACAGAACCTCACCTTACACCATATTACACATCGGTATCATATTGATTGCTAACAGGAGGGAAAGGTCTATAGGAAAGGTCTGTGTGTATACAGAATCTCACCTTACACCTTATTACACATCGGTATCATATTGATTGCTAACAGGAGGGAAAGGTCTATAGGAAAGGTCTGTGTGTGTACAGAACCTCACCTTACACCATATTACACATCAGTATCATATTGATTGCTAACAGGACGGAAAGGTCTATAGGAAAGGTCTGTGTGTATACAGAATCTCACCTTACACCTTATTACACATCGGTATCATATTGATTGCTAACAGGAGGGAAAGGTCTACAGGAAAGGTCTCTGTGTATACAGAACCTCACCTTACACCATATTACACATCAGTATCATATTGATTGCTAACAGGAGGGAATGGTCTATAGGAAAGGTCTGTGTGTATACAGAACCTCACCTTACACCATATTACACATCAGTATCATATTGATTGCTAACAGGAGGGAAAGGTCTGTGTGTATACAGAATCTCACCTTACACCATATTACACATCAGTATCATATTGATTGCTAACAGGAGGGAATGGTCTATAGGAAAGGTCTGTGTGTATACAGAACCTCACCTTACACCATATTACACATCAGTATCATATTGATTGCTAACAGGAGGGAAAGGTCTGTGTGTATACAGAATCTCACCTTACACCATATTACACATCAGTATCATATTGATTGCTAACAGGAGGGAAAGGTCTATAGGAAAGGTCTGTGTGTATACAGAATCTCACCGTACACCATATCACACATCAGTATCATAACGATTGCTAACAGGGGGAAAGGTCTATAGGAAAGGTCTCTGTGTATACAGAACCTCACCTTACACCATATTACACATCAGTATCATATTGATTGCTAACAGGAGGGAATGGTCTATAGGAAAGGTCTGTGTGTATACAGAACCTCACCTTACACCATACTACACATCAGTATCATATTGATTGCTAACAGGAGGGAAAGGTCTGTGTGTATACAGAATCTCACCTTACACCATATTACACATCAGTATCATATTGATTGCTAACAGGAGGGAAAGGTCTATAGGAAAGGTCTGTGTGTATACAGAATCTCACCGTACACCATATCACACATCAGTATCATAATGATTGCTAACAGGGGGAAAGGTCTATAGGAAAGGTCTGTGTGTATACGTAATCTCACCTTACACCATATTAGACATCACTATCGTATTGATTGCTAACAGGAGGGAAAGGTCTATAGGAAAGGTCTGTGTGTATACGTAATCTCACCTTACACCATATTACACACCAGTATCGTATTGATTGCTAACAGGAGGGAAAGGTCTATAGGAAAGGTCTGTGTGTATACGTAATCTCACCTTACACCATATTACACACCAGTATCGTATTGATTGCTAACAGGAGGGAAAGGTCTATAGGAAAGGTCTGTGTGTATACGTAATCTCACCTTACACCATATTACACATCAGTATCATATTGATTGCTAACAGGAGGGAAAGGTCTATAGGAAAGGTCTGTGTGTATACGTAATCTCAATTACACCATATTACACATCAGTATCATATTGATTGCTAACAGGAGGGAGGGGTCTATAGGAAAGGTCTGTGTGTATACGTAATCTCACCTTACACCATATTACACATCAGTATCATAATGATTGCTAACAGGAGGGAAAGGTCTATAGGAAAGGTCTATAGGAAAGGTCTATAGGAAAGGTCTGTGTGTATACAGAACCTCACCTTACACCATATTACACATCAGTATCATATTGATTGCTAACAGGTGGGAAAGGTCTATAGGAAAGGTCTGTGTGTATACGTAATCTCACCTTACACCATATTACACATGAGTATCATAATGATTGCTAACAGGAGGGAAAGGTCTATAGGAAAGGTCTGTGTGTATACAGAACCTCACCTTACACCATATTACACATCAGTATCATATTGATTGCTAACAGGAGGGAAAGGTCTATAGGAAAGGTCTGTGTGTATACGTAATCTCACCTTACACCATATTACAAACCAGTATCATATTGATTGCTAACAGGAGGGAAAGGTCTACAGGAAAGGTCTCTGTGTATACAGAACCTCACCTTACACCATATTACACATCAGTATCATATTGATTGCTAACAGGAGGGAAAGGTCTATAGGAAAGGTCTGTGTGTGTACAGAACCTCACCTTACACCATATTACACATCGGTATCATAATGATTGCTAACAGGAGGGAAAGGTCTATAGGAAAGGTCTGTGTGTGTACAGAACCTCACCTTACACCATATTACACACCAGTATCGTATTGATTGCTAACAGGAGGGAAAGGTCTATAGGAAAGGTCTGTGTGTATACAGAACCTCACCTTACACCATATTACACATCAGTATCATATAGATTGCTAACAGGAGGGAAAGGTCTATAGGAAAGGTCTGTGTGTATACGTAATCTCACCTTACACCATATTACACACCAGTATCGTATTGATTGCTAACAGGAGGGAAAGGTCTATAGTAAAGGTCTGTGTGTGTACAGAACCTCACCTTACACCATATTACACATCAGTATCATATTGATTGCTAACAGGGGGGAAAGGTCTATAGGAAAGGTCTGTGTGTATACGTAATCTCACCTTACACCATATAACACATCAGCATCATGATGATTGCTAACAGGAGGGAAAGGTCTATAGGAAAGGTCTATAGGAAAGGTCTGTGTGTATACAGAACCTCACCTTACACCATATTACACATCAGTATCATATTGACTGCTAACGGGAGGGAAAGGTCTACAGGAAATGTCTGTGTGTATACGTAATCTCACCTTACACCATATTACACATCAGTATCATAATGATTGCTAACAGGAGGGAAAGGTCTGTGTGTATACAGAACCTCACCTTACACCATATTACACATCAGTATCATATTGTTTGCTAACAGGAGGGAAAGGTCTATAGGAAAGGTCTGTGTGTATACAGAACCTCACCTTACACCATATCACACATCAGTATCATAATGATTGCTAACAGGAGGGAAAGGTCTATAGGAAAGGTCTTTGTGTATACAGAACCTCACCTTACACCATATCACACATCAGTATCATAAAGATTGCTAACACGAGGGAAACGTCTATAGGAAAGGTCTGTGTGTATACAGAACCTCACCTTACACCATATTACGCATCAGTATCATAATGATTGCTAACAGGAGGGAAAGGTCTATAGGAAAGGTCTGTGTGTATACAGAACCTCACCTTACACCATATTACACATCGGTATCATATTGATTGCTAACAGGAGGGAAAGGTCTATAGGAAAGGTCTGTGTGTATACAGAATCTCACCTTACACCTTATTACACATCGGTATCATATTGATTGCTAACAGGAGGGAAAGGTCTATAGGAAAGGTCTGTGTGTGTACAGAACCTCACCTTACACCATATTACACATCAGTATCATATTGATTGCTAACAGGACGGAAAGGTCTATAGGAAAGGTCTGTGTGTATACAGAATCTCACCTTACACCTTATTACACATCGATATCATATTGATTGCTAACAGGAGGGAAGGGTCTATAGGAAAGGTCTGTGTGTATACAGAATCTCACCGTACACCATATCACACATCAGTATCATAATGATTGCTAACAGGAGGGAAAGGTCTACAGGAAAGGTCTGTGTGTATACAGAACTTCACCTTAAACCATATTACACATCAGCATCATATTGATTGCTAACAGGAGGGAATGGTCTATAGGAAAGGTCTGTGTGTATACAGAATCTCACCTTACACCATATTACACATCAGTATCATATTGATTGCTAACAGGAGGGAAAGGTCTATAGGAAAGGTCTGTGTGTATACAGAATCTCACCGTACACCATATCACACATCAGTATCATAATGATTGCTAACAGGGGGAAAGGTCTATAGGAAAGGTCTGTGTGTATACGTAATCTCACCTTACACCATATTACACATCAGTATCGTATTGATTGCTAACAGGAGGGAAAGGTCTATAGGAAAGGTCTGTGTGTATACGTAATCTCACCTTACACCATATTACACACCAGTATCGTATTGATTGCTAACAGGAGGGAAAGGTCTATAGGAAAGGTCTGTGTGTATACGTAATCTCACCTTACACCATATTACACACCAGTATCGTATTGATTGCTAACAGGAGGGAAAGGTCTATACGAAAGGTCTGTGTGTATACGTAATCTCACCTTACACCATATTACACATCAGTATCATATTGATTGCTAACAGGAGGGAAAGGTCTATAGGAAAGGTCTGTGTGTATACGTAATCTCACCTTACACCATATTACACATCAGTATCATATTGATTGCTAACAGGAGGGAGGGGTCTATAGGAAAGGTCTGTGTGTATACGTAATCTCACCTTACACCATATTACACATCAGTATCATAATGATTGCTAACAGGAGGGAAAGGTCTATAGGAAAGGTCTATAGGAAAGGTCTGTGTGTATACAGAACCTCACCTTACACCATATTACACATCAGTATCATATTGATTGCTAACAGGTGGGAAAGGTCTATAGGAAAGGTCTGTGTGTATACGTAATCTCACCTTACACCATATTACACATGAGTATCATAATGATTGCTAACAGGAGGGAAAGGTCTATAGGAAAGGTCTGTGTGTATACAGAACCTCACCTTACACCATATTACACATCAGTATCATATTGATTGCTAACAGGAGGGAAAGGTCTATAGGAAAGGTCTGTGTGTATACGTAATCTCACCTTACACCATATTACACACCAGTATCATATTGATTGCTAACCGGAGGGAAAGGTCTATAGGAAAGGTCTGTGTGTGTACAGAACCTCACCTTACACCATATTACACACCAGTATCGTATTGATTGCTAACAGGAGGGAAAGGTCTATAGGAAAGGTCTGTGTGTATACAGAACCTCACCTTACACCATATTACACATCAGTATCATATTGATTGCTAACAGGAGGGAAAGGTCTATAGGAAAGGTCTGTGTGTATACGTAATCTCACCTTACACCATATTACACACCAGTATCGTATTGATTGCTAACAGGAGGGAAAGGTCTATAGTAAAGGTATGTGTGTGTACAGAACCTCACCTTACACCATATTACACATCAGTATCATATTGATTGCTAACAGGGGGGAAAGGTCTATAGGAAAGGTCTGTGTGTATACGTAATCTCACCTTACACCATATTACACATCAGCATCATGATGATTGCTAACAGGAGGGAAAGGTCTATAGGAAAGGTCTATAGGAAAGGTCTGTGTGTATACAGAACCTCACCTTACACCATATTACACATCAGTATCATATTGATTGCTAACGGGAGGGAAAGGTCTACAGGAAATGTCTGTGTGTATACGTAATCTCACCTTACACCATATTACACATCAGTATCATAATGATTGCTAACAGGAGGGAAAGGTCTATAGGAAAGGTCTGTGTGTATACAGAACCTCACCATACACCATATTACACACCAGTATCGTATTGATTGCTAACAGGGGGGAAAGGTCTATAGGAAAGGTCTGTGTGTATACAGAATCTCACCTTACACCATATTACACATCAGTATCATAATGTGTGCTAACAGGAGGGATAGGCCTATAGGAAAGGTCTGTGTGTGTACAGAACCTCACCTTACACCATATTACACATCAGTATCATATTGATTGCTAACAGGAGGGAAAGGTCTACAGGAAATGTCTGTGTGTATACGTAATCTCACCTTACACCATATTACACATCAGTATCATAATGATTGCTAACAGGAGGGAAAGGTCTATAGGAAAGGTCTATAGGAAAGGTCTGTGAGTATACAGAACCTCACCATACACCATATTACACACCAGTATCATATTGATTGCTAACAGGGGGGAAAGGTCTACAGGAAAGGTCTGCGTGTATACAGAAGCTCACCTTACACCATATTACACATCAGTATCATATTGATTGCTAACAGGAGGGAAAGTCTATAGGAAAGGTCTGTGTGTATACGTAATCTCACCTTACACCATATTACACATCAGTATCATAATGATTGCTAACAGGAAGGAAAGGTCTATAGGAAAGGTCTGTGTGTGTACAGAACCTCACCTTACACCATATTACACATCAGTATCATATTGATTGCTAACAGGAGGGAAAGGTCTACAGGAAATGTCTGTGTGTATACGTAATCTCACCTTACACCATATTACACATCAGTATCATAATGATTGCTAACAGGAGGGAAAGGTCTATAGGAAAGGTCTATAGGAAAGGTCTGTGTGTATACAGAACCTCACCATACACCATATTACACACCAGTATCGTATTGATTGCTAACAGGGGGGAAAGGTCTATAGGAAAGGTCTGTGTGTATACAGAATCTCACCTTACACCATATTACACATCAGTATCATAATGTGTGCTAACAGGAGGGATAGGCCTATAGGAAAGGTCTGTGTGTATACAGAACCTCACCTTACACCATATTACACATCAGTATCATATTGATTGCTAACAGGAGGGAAAGGTCTATAGGAAAGGTCTGTGTGTATACAGAACCTCACCTTACACCATATCACACATCAGTATCATAATGATTGCTAACAGGAGGGAAAGGTCTATAGGAAAGGTCTTTGTGTATACAGAACCTCACCTTACACCATATCACACATCAGTATCATAAAGATTGCTAACACGAGGGAAACGTCTATAGGAAAGGTCTGTGTGTATACAGAACCTCACCTTACACCATATTACGCATCAGTATCATAATGATTGCTAACAGGAGGGAAAGGTCTATAGGAAAGGTCTGTGTGTATACAGAACCTCACCTTACACCATATTACACATCGGTATCATATTGATTGCTAACAGGAGGGAAAGGTCTATAGGAAAGGTCTGTGTGTATACAGAATCTCACCTTACACCTTATTACACATCGGTATCATATTGATTGCTAACAGGAGGGAAAGGTCTATAGGAAAGGTCTGTGTGTGTACAGAACCTCACCTTACACCATATTACACATCAGTATCATATTGATTGCTAACAGGACGGATAGGTCTATAGGAAAGGTCTGTGTGTATACAGAATCTCACCTTACACCTTATTACACATCGGTATCATATTGATTGCTAACAGGAGGGAAGGGTCTATAGGAAAGGTCTGTGTGTATACAGAATCTCACCGTACACCATATCACACATCAATATCATAATGATTGCTAACAGGAGGGAAAGGTCTACAGGAAAGGTCTGTGTGTATACAGAACCTCACCTTACACCATATTAAACATCAGTATCATATTGATTGCTAACAGGAGGGAATGGTCTATAGGAAAGGTCTGTGTGTATACAGAACCTCACCTTACACCATATTACACATCAGTATCATATTGATTGCTAACAGGAGGGAAAGGTCTATAGGAAAGGTCTGTGTGTATACAGAATCTCACCTTTCACCATATTACACATCAGTATCATATTGATTGCTAACAGGAGGGAAAGGTCTATAGGAAAGGTCTGTGTGTATACAGAATCTCACCGTACACCATATCACACATCAGTATCATAATGATTGCTAACAGGGGGAAAGGTCTATAGGAAAGGTCTGTGTGTATACGTAATCTCACCTTACACCATATTACACATCAGTATCGTATTGATTGCTAACAGGAGGGAAAGGTCTATAGGAAAGGTCTGTGTGTATACGTAATCTCACCTTACACCATATTACACACCAGTATCGTATTGATTGCTAACAGGAGGGAAAGGTCTATAGGAAAGGTCTGTGTGTATACGTAATCTCACCTTACACCATATTACACACCAGTATCGTATTGATTGCTAACAGGAGGGAAAGGTCTATAGGAAAGGTCTGTGTGTATACGTAATCTCACCTTACACCATATTACTCATCAGTATCATATTGATTGCTAACAGGAGGGAAAGGTCTATAGGAAAGGTCTGTGTGTATACGTAATCTCACCTTACACCATATTACACATCAGTATCATATTGATTGCTAACAGGAGGGAGGGGTCTATAGGAAAGGTCTGTGTGTATACGTAATCTCACCTTACACCATATTACACATCAGTATCATAATGATTGCTAACAGGAGGGAAAGGTCTATAGGAAAGGTCTATAGGAAAGGTCTGTGTGTATACAGAACCTCACCTTACACCATATTACACATCAGTATCATATTGATTGCTAACAGGTGGGAAAGGTCTTTAGGAAAGGTCTGTGTGTATACGTAATCTCACCTTACACCATATTACACATGAGTATCATAATGATTGCTAAGAGGAGGGAAAGGTCTATAGGAAAGGTCTGTGTGTATACAGAACCTCACCTTACACCATATTACACATCAGTATCATATTGATTGCTAACAGGAGGGAAGGGTCTATAGGAAAGGTCTGTATGTATACAGAACCTCACCTTACACCATATTACACATCAGTATCATATTGATTGCTAACAGGAGGGAAAGGTCTATAGGAAAGGTCTGTGTGTATACAGAACCTCACCTTACACCATATTACACATCAGTATCATATTGATTGCTAACAGGAGGGAAAGGTCTATAGGAAAGGTCTGTGCGTATACAGAACCTCACCTTACACCATATTACACATCGGTATCATATTGATTGCTAACAGGAGGGAAAGGTCTATAGGAAAGGTCTGTGTGTATACGTAATCTCACCTTACACCATATTACACATCAGTATCGGAAGGAAGGTAGGAAGCTTGTAGTTTAACGTGACCGTTAATCTCGAGATCATGAGCCACGGGACCTCCTTTTTTTACGTGGAATCCGAACCACAGGACATGGCATTTCACATCGAAAATCTCACATGCATTGACCGGGAATCGAACCCGGGCCGCCTTGGTGAGAGGCATACAGCTAGACCGCTGAGCCACCACGCCCCCACATCAGTATCATAATGATTGCTAACAGGAGGGAAAGGTCTGTGTGTATACAGAACCTCACCTTACTCCATATTACACATCAGTATCATATTGATTGCTAACAGGAGGGAAAGGTCTATAGGAAAGGTCTGTGTGTATACGTAATCTCACCTTAGACCATATTACACATCAGTATCGTATTGATTGCTAACAGGAGGGATAGGTCTATAGGAAAGGTCTGTGTGTATACGTAATCTCACCTTACACCATATTACATATCAGTATCGTATTGATTGCTAACAGGAGGGAAAGGTCTATAGGAAAGGTCTGTGTGTATACGTAATCTCACCTTACACCATATTACACACCAGTATCGTATTGATTGCTAACAGGAGGGAAAGGTCTATAGGAAAGGTCTGTGTGTATACGTAATCTCACCTTACACCATATTACACATCAGTATCATATTGATTGCTAACAGGAGGGAAAGGTCTATAGGAAAGGTCTGTGTGTATACGTAATCTCAATTACACCATATTACACATCAGTATCATATTGATTGCTAACAGGAGGGAGGGGTCTATAGGAAAGGTCTGTGTGTATACGTAATCTCACCTTACACCATATTACACATCAGTATCATAATGATTGCTAACAGGAGGGAAAGGTCTATAGGAAAGGTCTATAGGAAAGGTCTATAGGAAAGGTCTGTGTGTATACAGAACCTCACCTTACACCATATTACACATCAGTATCATATTGATTGCTAACAGGTGGGAAAGGTCTATAGGAAAGGTCTGTGTGTATACGTAATCTCACCTTACACCATATTACACATGAGTATCATAATGATTGCTAACAGGAGGGAAAGGTCTATAGGAAAGGTCTGTGTGTATACAGAACCTCACCTTACACCATATTACACATCAGTATCATATTGATTGCTAACAGGAGGGAAAGGTCTATAGGAAAGGTCTGTGTGTATACGTAATCTCACCTTACACCATATTACAAACCAGTATCATATTGATTGCTAACCGGACGGAAAGGTCTATAGGAAAGGTCTGTGTGTGTACAGAACCTCACCTTACACCATATTACACATCGGTATCATAATGATTGCTAACAGGAGGGAAAGGTCTATAGGAAAGGTCTGTGTGTGTACAGAACCTCACCTTACACCATATTACACACCAGTATCGTATTGATTGCTAACAGGAGGGAAAGGTCTATAGGAAAGGTCTGTGTGTATACAGAACCTCACCTTACACCATATTACACATCAGTATCATATAGATTGCTAACAGGAGGGAAAGGTCTATAGGAAAGGTCTGTGTGTATACGTAATCTCACCTTACACCATATTACACACCAGTATCGTATTGATTGCTAACAGGAGGGAAAGGTCTATAGTAAAGGTCTGTGTGTGTACAGAACCTCACCTTACACCATATTACACATCAGTATCATATTGATTGCTAACAGGGGGGAAAGGTCTATAGGAAAGGTCTGTGTGTATACGTAATCTCACCTTACACCATATAACACATCAGCATCATGATGATTGCTAACAGGAGGGAAAGGTCTATAGGAAAGGTCTATAGGAAAGGTCTGTGTGTATACAGAACCTCACCTTACACCATATTACACATCAGTATCATATTGACTGCTAACGGGAGGGAAAGGTCTACAGGAAATGTCTGTGTGTATACGTAATCTCACCTTACACCATATTACACATCAGTATCATAATGATTGCTAACAGGAGGGAAAGGTCTGTGTGTATACAGAACCTCACCTTACACCATATTACACATCAGTATCATATTGTTTGCTAACAGGAGGGAAAGGTCTATAGGAAAGGTCTGTGTGTATACAGAACCTCACCTTACACCATATCACACATCAGTATCATAATGATTGCTAACAGGAGGGAAAGGTCTATAGGAAAGGTCTTTGTGTATACAGAACCTCACCTTACACCATATCACACATCAGTATCATAAAGATTGCTAACACGAGGGAAACGTCTATAGGAAAGGTCTGTGTGTATACAGAACCTCACCTTACACCATATTACGCATCAGTATCATAATGATTGCTAACAGGAGGGAAAGGTCTATAGGAAAGGTCTGTGTGTATACAGAACCTCACCTTACACCATATTACACATCGGTATCATATTGATTGCTAACAGGAGGGAAAGGTCTATAGGAAAGGTCTGTGTGTATACAGAATCTCACCTTACACCTTATTACACATCGGTATCATATTGATTGCTAACAGGAGGGAAAGGTCTATAGGAAAGGTCTGTGTGTGTACAGAACCTCACCTTACACCATATTACACATCAGTATCATATTGATTGCTAACAGGACGGAAAGGTCTATAGGAAAGGTCTGTGTGTATACAGAATCTCACCTTACACCTTATTACACATCGATATCATATTGATTGCTAACAGGAGGGAAGGGTCTATAGGAAAGGTCTGTGTGTATACAGAATCTCACCGTACACCATATCACACATCAGTATCATAATGATTGCTAACAGGAGGGAAAGGTCTACAGGAAAGGTCTGTGTGTATACAGAACTTCACCTTAAACCATATTACACATCAGCATCATATTGATTGCTAACAGGAGGGAATGGTCTATAGGAAAGGTCTGTGTGTATACAGAATCTCACCTTACACCATATTACACATCAGTATCATATTGATTGCTAACAGGAGGGAAAGGTCTATAGGAAAGGTCTGTGTGTATACAGAATCTCACCGTACACCATATCACACATCAGTATCATAATGATTGCTAACAGGGGGAAAGGTCTATAGGAAAGGTCTGTGTGTATACGTAATCTCACCTTACACCATATTACACATCAGTATCGTATTGATTGCTAACAGGAGGGAAAGGTCTATAGGAAAGGTCTGTGTGTATACGTAATCTCACCTTACACCATATTACACACCAGTATCGTATTGATTGCTAACAGGAGGGAAAGGTCTATAGGAAAGGTCTGTGTGTATACGTAATCTCACCTTACACCATATTACACACCAGTATCGTATTGATTGCTAACAGGAGGGAAAGGTCTATACGAAAGGTCTGTGTGTATACGTAATCTCACCTTACACCATATTACACATCAGTATCATATTGATTGCTAACAGGAGGGAAAGGTCTATAGGAAAGGTCTGTGTGTATACGTAATCTCACCTTACACCATATTACACATCAGTATCATATTGATTGCTAACAGGAGGGAGGGGTCTATAGGAAAGGTCTGTGTGTATACGTAATCTCACCTTACACCATATTACACATCAGTATCATAATGATTGCTAACAGGAGGGAAAGGTCTATAGGAAAGGTCTATAGGAAAGGTCTGTGTGTATACAGAACCTCACCTTACACCATATTACACATCAGTATCATATTGATTGCTAACAGGTGGGAAAGGTCTATAGGAAAGGTCTGTGTGTATACGTAATCTCACCTTACACCATATTACACATGAGTATCATAATGATTGCTAACAGGAGGGAAAGGTCTATAGGAAAGGTCTGTGTGTATACAGAACCTCACCTTACACCATATTACACATCAGTATCATATTGATTGCTAACAGGAGGGAAAGGTCTATAGGAAAGGTCTGTGTGTATACGTAATCTCACCTTACACCATATTACACACCAGTATCATATTGATTGCTAACCGGAGGGAAAGGTCTATAGGAAAGGTCTGTGTGTGTACAGAACCTCACCTTACACCATATTACACACCAGTATCGTATTGATTGCTAACAGGAGGGAAAGGTCTATAGGAAAGGTCTGTGTGTATACAGAACCTCACCTTACACCATATTACACATCAGTATCATATTGATTGCTAACAGGAGGGAAAGGTCTATAGGAAAGGTCTGTGTGTATACGTAATCTCACCTTACACCATATTACACACCAGTATCGTATTGATTGCTAACAGGAGGGAAAGGTCTATAGTAAAGGTATGTGTGTGTACAGAACCTCACCTTACACCATATTACACATCAGTATCATATTGATTGCTAACAGGGGGGAAAGGTCTATAGGAAAGGTCTGTGTGTATACGTAATCTCACCTTACACCATATTACACATCAGCATCATGATGATTGCTAACAGGAGGGAAAGGTCTATAGGAAAGGTCTATAGGAAAGGTCTGTGTGTATACAGAACCTCACCTTACACCATATTACACATCAGTATCATATTGATTGCTAACGGGAGGGAAAGGTCTACAGGAAATGTCTGTGTGTATACGTAATCTCACCTTACACCATATTACACATCAGTATCATAATGATTGCTAACAGGAGGGAAAGGTCTATAGGAAAGGTCTGTGTGTATACAGAACCTCACCATACACCATATTACACACCAGTATCGTATTGATTGCTAACAGGGGGGAAAGGTCTATAGGAAAGGTCTGTGTGTATACAGAATCTCACCTTACACCATATTACACATCAGTATCATAATGTGTGCTAACAGGAGGGATAGGCCTATAGGAAAGGTCTGTGTGTGTACAGAACCTCACCTTACACCATATTACACATCAGTATCATATTGATTGCTAACAGGAGGGAAAGGTCTACAGGAAATGTCTGTGTGTATACGTAATCTCACCTTACACCATATTACACATCAGTATCATAATGATTGCTAACAGGAGGGAAAGGTCTATAGGAAAGGTCTATAGGAAAGGTCTGTGAGTATACAGAACCTCACCATACACCATATTACACACCAGTATCATATTGATTGCTAACAGGGGGGAAAGGTCTACAGGAAAGGTCTGCGTGTATACAGAAGCTCACCTTACACCATATTACACATCAGTATCATATTGATTGCTAACAGGAGGGAAAGTCTATAGGAAAGGTCTGTGTGTATACGTAATCTCACCTTACACCATATTACACATCAGTATCATAATGATTGCTAACAGGAAGGAAAGGTCTATAGGAAAGGTCTGTGTGTGTACAGAACCTCACCTTACACCATATTACACATCAGTATCATATTGATTGCTAACAGGAGGGAAAGGTCTACAGGAAATGTCTGTGTGTATACGTAATCTCACCTTACACCATATTACACATCAGTATCATAATGATTGCTAACAGGAGGGAAAGGTCTATAGGAAAGGTCTATAGGAAAGGTCTGTGTGTATACAGAACCTCACCATACACCATATTACACACCAGTATCGTATTGATTGCTAACAGGGGGGAAAGGTCTATAGGAAAGGTCTGTGTGTATACAGAATCTCACCTTACACCATATTACACATCAGTATCATAATGTGTGCTAACAGGAGGGATAGGCCTATAGGAAAGGTCTGTGTGTATACAGAACCTCACCTTACACCATATTACACATCAGTATCATATTGATTGCTAACAGGAGGGAAAGGTCTATAGGAAAGGTCTGTGTGTATACAGAACCTCACCTTACACCATATCACACATCAGTATCATAATGATTGCTAACAGGAGGGAAAGGTCTATAGGAAAGGTCTTTGTGTATACAGAACCTCACCTTACACCATATCACACATCAGTATCATAAAGATTGCTAACACGAGGGAAACGTCTATAGGAAAGGTCTGTGTGTATACAGAACCTCACCTTACACCATATTACGCATCAGTATCATAATGATTGCTAACAGGAGGGAAAGGTCTATAGGAAAGGTCTGTGTGTATACAGAACCTCACCTTACACCATATTACACATCGGTATCATATTGATTGCTAACAGGAGGGAAAGGTCTATAGGAAAGGTCTGTGTGTATACAGAATCTCACCTTACACCTTATTACACATCGGTATCATATTGATTGCTAACAGGAGGGAAAGGTCTATAGGAAAGGTCTGTGTGTGTACAGAACCTCACCTTACACCATATTACACATCAGTATCATATTGATTGCTAACAGGACGGATAGGTCTATAGGAAAGGTCTGTGTGTATACAGAATCTCACCTTACACCTTATTACACATCGGTATCATATTGATTGCTAACAGGAGGGAAGGGTCTATAGGAAAGGTCTGTGTGTATACAGAATCTCACCGTACACCATATCACACATCAATATCATAATGATTGCTAACAGGAGGGAAAGGTCTACAGGAAAGGTCTGTGTGTATACAGAACCTCACCTTACACCATATTAAACATCAGTATCATATTGATTGCTAACAGGAGGGAATGGTCTATAGGAAAGGTCTGTGTGTATACAGAACCTCACCTTACACCATATTACACATCAGTATCATATTGATTGCTAACAGGAGGGAAAGGTCTATAGGAAAGGTCTGTGTGTATACAGAATCTCACCTTTCACCATATTACACATCAGTATCATATTGATTGCTAACAGGAGGGAAAGGTCTATAGGAAAGGTCTGTGTGTATACAGAATCTCACCGTACACCATATCACACATCAGTATCATAATGATTGCTAACAGGGGGAAAGGTCTATAGGAAAGGTCTGTGTGTATACGTAATCTCACCTTACACCATATTACACATCAGTATCGTATTGATTGCTAACAGGAGGGAAAGGTCTATAGGAAAGGTCTGTGTGTATACGTAATCTCACCTTACACCATATTACACACCAGTATCGTATTGATTGCTAACAGGAGGGAAAGGTCTATAGGAAAGGTCTGTGTGTATACGTAATCTCACCTTACACCATATTACACACCAGTATCGTATTGATTGCTAACAGGAGGGAAAGGTCTATAGGAAAGGTCTGTGTGTATACGTAATCTCACCTTACACCATATTACTCATCAGTATCATATTGATTGCTAACAGGAGGGAAAGGTCTATAGGAAAGGTCTGTGTGTATACGTAATCTCACCTTACACCATATTACACATCAGTATCATATTGATTGCTAACAGGAGGGAGGGGTCTATAGGAAAGGTCTGTGTGTATACGTAATCTCACCTTACACCATATTACACATCAGTATCATAATGATTGCTAACAGGAGGGAAAGGTCTATAGGAAAGGTCTATAGGAAAGGTCTGTGTGTATACAGAACCTCACCTTACACCATATTACACATCAGTATCATATTGATTGCTAACAGGTGGGAAAGGTCTTTAGGAAAGGTCTGTGTGTATACGTAATCTCACCTTACACCATATTACACATGAGTATCATAATGATTGCTAAGAGGAGGGAAAGGTCTATAGGAAAGGTCTGTGTGTATACAGAACCTCACCTTACACCATATTACACATCAGTATCATATTGATTGCTAACAGGAGGGAAGGGTCTATAGGAAAGGTCTGTATGTATACAGAACCTCACCTTACACCATATTACACATCAGTATCATATTGATTGCTAACAGGAGGGAAAGGTCTATAGGAAAGGTCTGTGTGTATACAGAACCTCACCTTACACCATATTACACATCAGTATCATATTGATTGCTAACAGGAGGGAAAGGTCTATAGGAAAGGTCTGTGCGTATACAGAACCTCACCTTACACCATATTACACATCGGTATCATATTGATTGCTAACAGGAGGGAAAGGTCTATAGGAAAGGTCTGTGTGTATACGTAATCTCACCTTACACCATATTACACATCAGTATCGGAAGGAAGGTAGGAAGCTTGTAGTTTAACGTGACCGTTAATCTCGAGATCATGAGCCACGGGACCTCCTTTTTTTACGTGGAATCCGAACCACAGGACATGGCATTTCACATCGAAAATCTCACATGCATTGACCGGGAATCGAACCCGGGCCGCCTTGGTGAGAGGCATACAGCTAGACCGCTGAGCCACCACGCCCCCACATCAGTATCATAATGATTGCTAACAGGAGGGAAAGGTCTGTGTGTATACAGAACCTCACCTTACTCCATATTACACATCAGTATCATATTGATTGCTAACAGGAGGGAAAGGTCTATAGGAAAGGTCTGTGTGTATACGTAATCTCACCTTAGACCATATTACACATCAGTATCGTATTGATTGCTAACAGGAGGGATAGGTCTATAGGAAAGGTCTGTGTGTATACGTAATCTCACCTTACACCATATTACATATCAGTATCGTATTGATTGCTAACAGGAGGGAAAGGTCTATAGGAAAGGTCTGTGTGTATACGTAATCTCACCTTACACCATATTACACACCAGTATCGTATTGATTGCTAACAGGAGGGAAAGGTCTATAGGAAAGGTCTGTGTGTATACGTAATCTCACCTTACACCATATTACACACCAGTATCGTATTGATTGCTCACAGGAGGGAAAGGTCTATAGGAAAGGTCTGTGTGTATACGTAATCTCACCTTACACCATATTACACATCAGTATCATATTGATTGCTAACAGGAGGGAAAGGTCTATAGGAAAGGTCTGTGTGTATACGTAATCTCACCTTACACCATATTACACATCAGTATCATATTGATTGCTAACAGGAGGGAAAGGTCTATAGGAAAGGTCTGTGTGTATACAGAACCTCACCTTACAACATATTACACACCAGTATCATATTGATAGCTAACAGGAGGGAAAGGTCTATAGGAAAGGTCTGTGTGTATACGTAATCTCACCTTACACCATATTACACATCAGTATCATATTGATTGCTAACAGGAGGGAAATGTCTATAGGAAAGGTCTGTGTGTATACAGAACCTCACCTTACACCATATTACACATCAGTATCATATTGATTGCTAACAGGAGGGAAAGGTCTATAGGAAAGGTCTGTGTGTATACGTAATCTCACCTTACACCATATTACACACCAGTATCGTATTGATAGCTAACAGGAGGGAAAGGTCTATAGGAAAGGTCTGTGTGTATACAGAACCGCACCTTACACCATATTACACATCAGTATCATATTGATTGCTAACAGGAGGGAAATGTCTATAGGAAAGGTCTGTGTGTATACAGAACCTCACCTTACACCATATTACACATCAGTATCATATTGATTGCTAACAGGAGGGAAAGGTCTATAGGAAAGGTCTGTGTGTATACGTAATCTCACCTTACACCATATTACACACCAGTATCGTATTGATTGCTAACAGGAGGGAAAGGTCTATAGGAAAGGTCTGTGTGTGTACAGAACCTCACCTTACAACATATTACACATCGGTATCATAATGATTGCTAACAGGAGGGAAAGGTCTATAGGAAAGGTCTGTGTGTGTACAGAACCTCACCTTACACCATATTACACATCAGTATCGTATTGATTGCTAACAGGAGGGAAAGGTCTATAGGAAAGGTCTGTGTGTATACAGAACCTCACCTTACACCATATTACACATCAGTATCATATTGATTGCTAACAGGAGGGAAAGGTCTATAGGAAAGGTCTGTGTGTATACGTAATCTCACCTTACACCATATTACACACCAGTATCGTATTGATTGCTAACAGGAGGGAAAGGTCTATAGGAAAGGTCTGTGTGTGTACAGAACCTCACCTTACACCATATTACACATCAGTATCATATTGATTGCTAACAGGGGGGGAAAGGTCTATAGGAAAGGTCTGTGTGTATACGTAATCTCACCTTACACCATATTACACTTCAGTATCATAATGATTGCTAACAGGAGGGAAAGGTCTATAGGAAAGGTCTGTGTGTATACAGAATCTCACCTTACACCATATTACACATCAGTATCATAATGATTGCTAACAGGAGGGAAGGGTCTATAGGAAAGGTCTGTGTGTATACAGAATCTCACCGTACACCTTATCACACATCAGTATCATAATGATTGCTAACAGGAGGGAAAGGTCTACAGGAAAGGTCTGTGTGTATACAGAAGCTCACCTTACACCATATTACACATCAGTATCATATTGATTGCTAACAGGAGGGAAAGGTCTATAGGAAAGGTCTGTGTGTATACAGAACCTCACCTTACACCATATTACACATCAGTATCATATTGATTGCTAACAGGAGGGAAAGGTCTATAGGAAAGGTCTGTGTGTATACGTAATCTCACCTTACACCATATTACACATCAGTATCATAATGATTGCTAACAGGGGGGGAAGGTCTATAGGAAAGGTCTGTGTGTATACGTAATCTCACCTTACACCATATTACACACCAGTGTCATATTGATTGCTAAAAGGAGGGAAAGGTCTATAGGAAAGGTCTGTGTGTATACGTAATCTCACCTTACACCATATTACACATCAGTATCATAATGATTGCTAACAGGAGGGAAATGTCTATAGGAAAGGTCTGTGTGTATACAGAACCTCACCTTACACCATATTACACATCGGTATCATAATGATTGCTAACAGGGGGGAAAGGTCTATAGGAAAGGTCTGTGTGTATACGTAATCTCACCTTACACCATATTACACATCAGTATCGTATTGATTGCTAACAGGAGGGAAAGGTCTATAGGAAAGGTCTGTGTGTATACGTAATCTCACCTTACCCCATATTACACACCAGTATCGTATTGATTGCTAACAGGAGGGAAAGGTCTATAGGAAAGGTCTGTGTGTATACGTAATCTCACCTTACACCATATTACACACCAGTATCGTATTGATTGCTAACAGGAGGGAAAGGTCTATAGGAAAGGTTTGTGTGTATACGTAATCTCACCTTACACCATATTACACATCAGTATCATATTGATTGCCAACAGGAGGGAAAGGTCTATAGGAAAGGTCTGTGTGTATACGTAATCTCACCTTACACCATATTACACATCAGTATCATATTGATTGATAACAGGAGGGAAAAGTCTATAGGAAAGGTCTGTGTGTATACAGAACCTCACCTTTCAACATATTACACACCAGTATCATATTGATTGCTAACAGGAGGGAAAGGTCTATAGGAAAGGTCTGTGTGTATACGTAATCTCACCTTACACCATATTACACATCAGTATCATAATGATTGCTAACAGGAGGGAAAGGTCTATAGGAAAGGTCTATAGGAAAGGTCTGTGTGTATACAGAACCTCACCTTACACCATATTACGCATCAGTATCATAATGATTGCTAACAGGAGGGAAAGGTCTATAGGAAAGGTCTGTGTGTATACAGAACCTCACCTTACACCATATTACACATCGGTATCATATTGATTGCTAACAGGAGGGAAAGGTCTATAGGAAAGGTCTGTGTGTATACAGAATCTCACCTTACACCTTATTAAACATCGGTATCATATTGATTGCTAACAGGAGGGAAAGGTCTATAGGAAAGGTCTGTGTGTATACAGAACCTCACCTTACACCATATTACACATCAGTATCATATTGATTGCTAACAGGAGGGAAAGGTCTACAGGAAAGGTCTGTGTGTATACAGAATCTCACCTTACACCATATTACACATCAGTATCATAATGATTGCTAACAGGAGGGAAGGGTCTATAGGAAAGGTCTGTGTGTATACCGAATCTCACCGTACACCATATCACACATCAGTATCATAATGATTGCTAACAGGAGGGAAAGGTCTACAGGAAAGGTCTGTGTGTATACAGAACCTCACCTTACACCATATTACACATCAGTATCATATTGATTGCTAACAGGAGGGATGGTCTATAGGAAAGTTCTGTGTGTATACAGAACCTCACCTTACACCATATTACACATCAGTAGCATATTGATTGCTAACAGGAGGGAAAGGTCTATAGGAAAGGTCTGTGTGTATACAGAATCTCACCTTACACCATATTACACATCAGTATCATATTGATTGCTAACAGGAGTGAGGGGTCTATAGGAAAGGTCTGTGTGTATAGGTAATCTCACCTTACACCATATTACACATCAGTATCATAATGATTGCTAACAGGAGGGAAAGGTCTATAGGAAAGGTCTATAGGAAAGGTCTGTGTGTATACAGAACCTCACCTTACACCATATTACACATCAGTATCATATTGATTGCTAACAGGTGGGAAAGGTCTTTAGGAAAGGTCTGTGTGTATACGTAATCTCACCTTACACCATATTACACATGAGTATCATAATTATTGCTAACAGGAGGGAAAGGTCTATAGGAAAGGTCTGTGTGTATACAGAACCTCACCTTACACCATATTACACATCAGTATCATATTGTTTGCTAACAGGAGGGAAGGGTCTATAGGAAAGGTCTGTATGTATACAGAGCCTCACCTTACACCATATTACACATCAGTATCATATTGATTTCTAACAGGAGGGAAAGGTCTATAGGAAAGGTCTGTGTGTATACAGAACCTCACCTTATACCATATTACACATCAGTATCATATTGATTGCTAACAGGAGGGAAAGGTCTATAGGAAAGGTCTGTGTGTATACAGAACCTCACCTTACACCATATTACACATCAGTATCATATTGATTGCTAACAGGAGGGAAAGGTCTATAGGAAAGGTCTGTGTGTATACGTAATCTCACCTTACACCATATTACACATCAGTATCGGAAGGAAGGTAGGAAGCTTGTAGTTTAACGTGACCGTTAATCTCGAGATCATGAGCCACGGGACCTCCTTTTTTTACGTGGAATCCGAACCACAGGACATGGCATTTCACATCGAAAATCTCACATGCATTGACCGGGAATCGAACCCAGGCCGCCTTGGTGAGAGGCATACAGCTAGACCGCTGAGCCACCACGCCCCCACATCAGTATCATAATGATTGCTAACAGGGGGGAAAGGTCTATAGGAAAGGTCTGTGTGTATACGTAATCTCACCTTACACCATATTACACACCAGTGTCATATTGATTGCTAACAGGAGGGAAAGGTCTATAGGAAAGGTCTGTGTGTATACGTAATCTCACCTTACACCATATTACACATCAGTATCATAATGATTGCTAACAGGAGGGAAATGTCTATAGGAAAGGTCTGTGTGTATACAGAACCTCACCTTACACCATATTACACATCGGTATCATAATGATTGCTAACAGGGGGGAAAGGTCTATAGGAAAGGTCTGTGTGTATACGTAATCTCACCTTACACCATATTACACATCAGTATCGTATTGATTGCTAACAGGAGGGAAAGGTCTATAGGAAAGGTCTGTGTGTATACGTAATCTCACCTTACACCATATTACACACCAGTATCGTATTGATTGCTAACAGGAGGGAAAGGTCTATAGGAAAGGTCTGTGTGTATACGTAATCTCACCTTACACCATATTACACACCAGTATCGTATTGATTGCTCACAGGAGGGAAAGGTCTACAGGAAAGGTCTGTGTGTATACGTAATCTCACCTTACACCATATTACACGTCAGTATCATATTGATTTCTAACAGGAGGGAAAGGTCTATAGGAAAGGTCTGTGTGTATACGTAATCTCACCTTACACCATATTACACATCAGTATCATATTGATTGCTAACAGGAGGGAAAGGTCTATAGGAAAGGTCTGTGTGTATACAGAACCTCACCTAACAACATATTACACACCAGTATCATATTGATTGCTAACAGGAGGGAAAGGTCTATAGGAAAGGTCTGTGTGTATACGTAATCTCACCTTACAGCATATTACACATCAGTATCATAATGATTGCTAACAGGAGGGAAAGGTCTATAGGAAAGGTCTATAGGAAAGGTCTGTGTGTATACAGAACCGCACCTTACACCATATTACACATCAGTATTATATTGATTGCTAACAGGAGGGAAATGTCTATAGGAAAGGTCTGTGTGTACACAGAACCTCACCTTACACCATATTACACATCAGTATCATATTGATTGCTAACAGGAGGGAAAGGTCTATAGGAAAGGTCTGTGTGTATACGTAATCTCACCTTACACCATATTACACACCAGTATCGTATTGATTGCTAACAGGAGGGAAAGGTCTATAGGAAAGGTCTGTGTGTGTACAGAACCTCCCCTTACAACATATTACACATCGGTATCATAATGATTGCTAACAGGAGGGAAAGGTCTATAGGAAAGGTCTGTGTGTGTACAGAACCTCACCTTACACCATATTACACACCAGTATCGTATTGATTGCTAACAGGAGGGAAAGGTCTATAGGAAAGGTCTGTGTGTATACAGAACCTCACCTTACACCATATTACACATCAGTATCATATTGATTGCTAACAGGAGGGAAAGGTCTATAGGAAAGGTCTGTGTGTATACGTAATCTCACCTTACACCATATTACACACCAGTATCATATTGATTGCTAACCGGAGGGAAAGGTCTATAGGAAAGGTCTGTGTGTGTACAGAACCTCACCTTACACCATATTACACACCAGTATCGTATTGATTGCTAACAGGAGGGAAAGGTCTATAGGAAAGGTCTGTGTGTATACAGAACCTCACCTTACACCATATTACACATCAGTATCATATTGATTGCTAACAGGAGGGAAAGGTCTATAGGAAAGGTCTGTGTGTATACGTAATCTCACCTTACACCATATTACACACCAGTATCGTATTGATTGCTAACAGGAGGGAAAGGTCTATAGTAAAGGTATGTGTGTGTACAGAACCTCACCTTACACCATATTACACATCAGTATCATATTGATTGCTAACAGGGGGGAAAGGTCTATAGGAAAGGTCTGTGTGTATACGTAATCTCACCTTACACCATATTACACATCAGCATCATGATGATTGCTAACAGGAGGGAAAGGTCTATAGGAAAGGTCTATAGGAAAGGTCTGTGTGTATACAGAACCTCACCTTACACCATATTACACATCAGTATCATATTGATTGCTAACGGGAGGGAAAGGTCTACAGGAAATGTCTGTGTGTATACGTAATCTCACCTTACACCATATTACACATCAGTATCATAATGATTGCTAACAGGAGGGAAAGGTCTATAGGAAAGGTCTGTGTGTATACAGAACCTCACCATACACCATATTACACACCAGTATCGTATTGATTGCTAACAGGGGGGAAAGGTCTATAGGAAAGGTCTGTGTGTATACAGAATCTCACCTTACACCATATTACACATCAGTATCATAATGTGTGCTAACAGGAGGGATAGGCCTATAGGAAAGGTCTGTGTGTGTACAGAACCTCACCTTACACCATATTACACATCAGTATCATATTGATTGCTAACAGGAGGGAAAGGTCTACAGGAAATGTCTGTGTGTATACGTAATCTCACCTTACACCATATTACACATCAGTATCATAATGATTGCTAACAGGAGGGAAAGGTCTATAGGAAAGGTCTATAGGAAAGGTCTGTGAGTATACAGAACCTCACCATACACCATATTACACACCAGTATCATATTGATTGCTAACAGGGGGGAAAGGTCTACAGGAAAGGTCTGCGTGTATACAGAAGCTCACCTTACACCATATTACACATCAGTATCATATTGATTGCTAACAGGAGGGAAAGTCTATAGGAAAGGTCTGTGTGTATACGTAATCTCACCTTACACCATATTACACATCAGTATCATAATGATTGCTAACAGGAAGGAAAGGTCTATAGGAAAGGTCTGTGTGTGTACAGAACCTCACCTTACACCATATTACACATCAGTATCATATTGATTGCTAACAGGAGGGAAAGGTCTACAGGAAATGTCTGTGTGTATACGTAATCTCACCTTACACCATATTACACATCAGTATCATAATGATTGCTAACAGGAGGGAAAGGTCTATAGGAAAGGTCTATAGGAAAGGTCTGTGTGTATACAGAACCTCACCATACACCATATTACACACCAGTATCGTATTGATTGCTAACAGGGGGGAAAGGTCTATAGGAAAGGTCTGTGTGTATACAGAATCTCACCTTACACCATATTACACATCAGTATCATAATGTGTGCTAACAGGAGGGATAGGCCTATAGGAAAGGTCTGTGTGTATACAGAACCTCACCTTACACCATATTACACATCAGTATCATATTGATTGCTAACAGGAGGGAAAGGTCTATAGGAAAGGTCTGTGTGTATACAGAACCTCACCTTACACCATATCACACATCAGTATCATAATGATTGCTAACAGGAGGGAAAGGTCTATAGGAAAGGTCTTTGTGTATACAGAACCTCACCTTACACCATATCACACATCAGTATCATAAAGATTGCTAACACGAGGGAAACGTCTATAGGAAAGGTCTGTGTGTATACAGAACCTCACCTTACACCATATTACGCATCAGTATCATAATGATTGCTAACAGGAGGGAAAGGTCTATAGGAAAGGTCTGTGTGTATACAGAACCTCACCTTACACCATATTACACATCGGTATCATATTGATTGCTAACAGGAGGGAAAGGTCTATAGGAAAGGTCTGTGTGTATACAGAATCTCACCTTACACCTTATTACACATCGGTATCATATTGATTGCTAACAGGAGGGAAAGGTCTATAGGAAAGGTCTGTGTGTGTACAGAACCTCACCTTACACCATATTACACATCAGTATCATATTGATTGCTAACAGGACGGATAGGTCTATAGGAAAGGTCTGTGTGTATACAGAATCTCACCTTACACCTTATTACACATCGGTATCATATTGATTGCTAACAGGAGGGAAGGGTCTATAGGAAAGGTCTGTGTGTATACAGAATCTCACCGTACACCATATCACACATCAATATCATAATGATTGCTAACAGGAGGGAAAGGTCTACAGGAAAGGTCTGTGTGTATACAGAACCTCACCTTACACCATATTAAACATCAGTATCATATTGATTGCTAACAGGAGGGAATGGTCTATAGGAAAGGTCTGTGTGTATACAGAACCTCACCTTACACCATATTACACATCAGTATCATATTGATTGCTAACAGGAGGGAAAGGTCTATAGGAAAGGTCTGTGTGTATACAGAATCTCACCTTTCACCATATTACACATCAGTATCATATTGATTGCTAACAGGAGGGAAAGGTCTATAGGAAAGGTCTGTGTGTATACAGAATCTCACCGTACACCATATCACACATCAGTATCATAATGATTGCTAACAGGGGGAAAGGTCTATAGGAAAGGTCTGTGTGTATACGTAATCTCACCTTACACCATATTACACATCAGTATCGTATTGATTGCTAACAGGAGGGAAAGGTCTATAGGAAAGGTCTGTGTGTATACGTAATCTCACCTTACACCATATTACACACCAGTATCGTATTGATTGCTAACAGGAGGGAAAGGTCTATAGGAAAGGTCTGTGTGTATACGTAATCTCACCTTACACCATATTACACACCAGTATCGTATTGATTGCTAACAGGAGGGAAAGGTCTATAGGAAAGGTCTGTGTGTATACGTAATCTCACCTTACACCATATTACTCATCAGTATCATATTGATTGCTAACAGGAGGGAAAGGTCTATAGGAAAGGTCTGTGTGTATACGTAATCTCACCTTACACCATATTACACATCAGTATCATATTGATTGCTAACAGGAGGGAGGGGTCTATAGGAAAGGTCTGTGTGTATACGTAATCTCACCTTACACCATATTACACATCAGTATCATAATGATTGCTAACAGGAGGGAAAGGTCTATAGGAAAGGTCTATAGGAAAGGTCTGTGTGTATACAGAACCTCACCTTACACCATATTACACATCAGTATCATATTGATTGCTAACAGGTGGGAAAGGTCTTTAGGAAAGGTCTGTGTGTATACGTAATCTCACCTTACACCATATTACACATGAGTATCATAATGATTGCTAAGAGGAGGGAAAGGTCTATAGGAAAGGTCTGTGTGTATACAGAACCTCACCTTACACCACATTACACATCAGTATCATATTGATTGCTAACAGGAGGGAAGGGTCTATAGGAAAGGTCTGTATGTATACAGAACCTCACCTTACACCATATTACACATCAGTATCATATTGATTGCTAACAGGAGGGAAAGGTCTATAGGAAAGGTCTGTGTGTATACAGAACCTCACCTTACACCATATTACACATCAGTATCATATTGATTGCTAACAGGAGGGAAAGGTCTATAGGAAAGGTCTGTGTGTATACAGAACCTCACCTTACACCATATTACACATCGGTATCATATTGATTGCTAACAGGAGGGAAAGGTCTATAGGAAAGGTCTGTGTGTATACGTAATCTCACCTTACACCATATTACACATCAGTATCGGAAGGAAGGTAGGAAGCTTGTAGTTTAACGTGACCGTTAATCTCGAGATCATGAGCCACGGGACCTCCTTTTTTTACGTGGAATCCGAACCACAGGACATGGCATTTCACATCGAAAATCTCACATGCATTGACCGGGAATCGAACCCGGGCCGCCTTGGTGAGAGGCATACAGCTAGACCGCTGAGCCACCACGCCCCCACATCAGTATCATAATGATTGCTAACAGGAGGGAAAGGTCTGTGTGTATACAGAACCTCACCTTACTCCATATTACACATCAGTATCATATTGATTGCTAACAGGAGGGAAAGGTCTATAGGAAAGGTCTGTGTGTATACGTAATCTCACCTTAGCCCATATTACACATCAGTATCGTATTGATTGCTAACAGGAGGGATAGGTCTATAGGAAAGGTCTGTGTGTATACGTAATCTCACCTTACACCATATTACATATCAGTATCGTATTGATTGCTAACAGGAGGGAAAGGTCTATAGGAAAGGTCTGTGTGTATACGTAATCTCACCTTACACCATATTACACACCAGTATCGTATTGATTGCTAACAGGAGGGAAAGGTCTATAGGAAAGGTCTGTGTGTATACGTAATCTCACCTTACACCATATTACACACCAGTATCGTATTGATTGCTCACAGGAGGGAAAGGTCTATAGGAAAGGTCTGTGTGTATACGTAATCTCACCTTACACCATATTACACATCAGTATCATATTGATTGCTAACAGGAGGGAAAGGTCTATAGGAAAGGTCTGTGTGTATACGTAATCTCACCTTACACCATATTACACATCAGTATCATATTGATTGCTAACAGGAGGGAAAGGTCTATAGGAAAGGTCTGTGTGTATACAGAACCTCACCTTACAACATATTACACACCAGTATCATATTGATAGCTAACAGGAGGGAAAGGTCTATAGGAAAGGTCTGTGTGTATACGTAATCTCACCTTACACCATATTACACATCAGTATCATATTGATTGCTAAGAGGAGGGAAATGTCTATAGGAAAGGTCTGTGTGTATACAGAACCTCACCTTACACCATATTACACATCAGTATCATATTGATTGCTAACAGGAGGGAAAGGTCTATAGGAAAGGTCTGTGTGTATACGTAATCTCACCTTACACCATATTACACACCAGTATCGTATTGATAGCTAACAGGAGGGAAAGGTCTATAGGAAAGGTCTGTGTGTATACAGAACCGCACCTTACACCATATTACACATCAGTATCATATTGATTGCTAACAGGAGGGAAATGTCTATAGGAAAGGTCTGTGTGTATACAGAACCTCACCTTACACCATATTACACATCAGTATCATATTGATTGCTAACAGGAGGGAAAGGTCTATAGGAAAGGTCTGTGTGTATACGTAATCTCACCTTACACCATATTACACACCAGTATCGTATTGATTGCTAACAGGAGGGAAAGGTCTATAGGAAAGGTCTGTGTGTGTACAGAACCTCACCTTACAACATATTACACATCGGTATCATAATGATTGCTAACAGGAGGGAAAGGTCTATAGGAAAGGTCTGTGTGTGTACAGAACCTCACCTTACACCATATTACACATCAGTATCGTATTGATTGCTAACAGGAGGGAAAGGTCTATAGGAAAGGTCTGTGTGTATACAGAACCTCACCTTACACCATATTACACATCAGTATCATATTGATTGCTAACAGGAGGGAAAGGTCTATAGGAAAGGTCTGTGTGTATACGTAATCTCACCTTACACCATATTACACACCAGTATCGTATTGATTGCTAACAGGAGGGAAAGGTCTATAGGAAAGGTCTGTGTGTGTACAGAACCTCACCTTACACCATATTACACATCAGTATCATATTGATTGCTAACAGGGGGGGAAAGGTCTATAGGAAAGGTCTGTGTGTATACGTAATCTCACCTTACACCATATTACACTTCAGTATCATAATGATTGCTAACAGGAGGGAAAGGTCTATAGGAAAGGTCTGTGTGTATACAGAATCTCACCTTACACCATATTACACATCAGTATCATAATGATTGCTAACAGGAGGGAAGGGTCTATAGGAAAGGTCTGTGTGTATACAGAATCTCACCGTACACCTTATCACACATCAGTATCATAATGATTGCTAACAGGAGGGAAAGGTCTACAGGAAAGGTCTGTGTGTATACAGAAGCTCACCTTACACCATATTACACATCAGTATCATATTGATTGCTAACAGGAGGGAAAGGTCTATAGGAAAGGTCTGTGTGTATACAGAACCTCACCTTACACCATATTACACATCAGTATCATATTGATTGCTAACAGGAGGGAAAGGTCTATAGGAAAGGTCTGTGTGTATACGTAATCTCACCTTACACCATATTACACATCAGTATCATAATGATTGCTAACAGGGGGGGAAGGTCTATAGGAAAGGTCTGTGTGTATACGTAATCTCACCTTACACCATATTACACACCAGTGTCATATTGATTGCTAAAAGGAGGGAAAGGTCTATAGGAAAGGTCTGTGTGTATACGTAATCTCACCTTACACCATATTACACATCAGTATCATAATGATTGCTAACAGGAGGGAAATGTCTATAGGAAAGGTCTGTGTGTATACAGAACCTCACCTTACACCATATTACACATCGGTATCATAATGATTGCTAACAGGGGGGAAAGGTCTATAGGAAAGGTCTGTGTGTATACGTAATCTCACCTTACACCATATTACACATCAGTATCGTATTGATTGCTAACAGGAGGGAAAGGTCTATAGGAAAGGTCTGTGTGTATACGTAATCTCACCTTACCCCATATTACACACCAGTATCGTATTGATTGCTAACAGGAGGGAAAGGTCTATAGGAAAGGTCTGTGTGTATACGTAATCTCACCTTACACCATATTACACACCAGTATCGTATTGATTGCTAACAGGAGGGAAAGGTCTATAGGAAAGGTTTGTGTGTATACTTAATCTCACCTTACACCATATTACACATCAGTATCATATTGATTGCCAACAGGAGGGAAAGGTCTATAGGAAAGGTCTGTGTGTATACGTAATCTCACCTTACACCATATTACACATCAGTATCATATTGATTGATAACAGGAGGGAAAAGTCTATAGGAAAGGTCTGTGTGTATACAGAACCTCACCTTTCAACATATTACACACCAGTATCATATTGATTGCTAACAGGAGGGAAAGGTCTATAGGAAAGGTCTGTGTGTATACGTAATCTCACCTTACACCATATTACACATCAGTATCATAATGATTGCTAACAGGAGGGAAAGGTCTATAGGAAAGGTCTATAGGAAAGGTCTGTGTGTATACAGAACCTCACCTTACACCATATTACGCATCAGTATCATAATGATTGCTAACAGGAGGGAAAGGTCTATAGGAAAGGTCTGTGTGTATACAGAACCTCACCTTACACCATATTACACATCGGTATCATATTGATTGCTAACAGGAGGGAAAGGTCTATAGGAAAGGTCTGTGTGTATACAGAATCTCACCTTACACCTTATTAAACATCGGTATCATATTGATTGCTAACAGGAGGGAAAGGTCTATAGGAAAGGTCTGTGTGTATACAGAACCTCACCTTACACCATATTACACATCAGTATCATATTGATTGCTAACAGGAGGGAAAGGTCTACAGGAAAGGTCTGTGTGTATACAGAATCTCACCTTACACCATATTACACATCAGTATCATAATGATTGCTAACAGGAGGGAAGGGTCTATAGGAAAGGTCTGTGTGTATACCGAATCTCACCGTACACCATATCACACATCAGTATCATAATGATTGCTAACAGGAGGGAAAGGTCTACAGGAAAGGTCTGTGTGTATACAGAACCTCACCTTACACCATATTACACATCAGTATCATATTGATTGCTAACAGGAGGGATGGTCTATAGGAAAGTTCTGTGTGTATACAGAACCTCACCTTACACCATATTACACATCAGTAGCATATTGATTGCTAACAGGAGGGAAAGTTCTATAGGAAAGGTCTGTGTGTATACAGAATCTCACCTTACACCATATTACACATCAGTATCATATTGATTGCTAACAGGAGTGAGGGGTCTATAGGAAAGGTCTGTGTGTATAGGTAATCTCACCTTACACCATATTACACATCAGTATCATAATGATTGCTAACAGGAGGGAAAGGTCTATAGGAAAGGTCTATAGGAAAGGTCTGTGTGTATACAGAACCTCACCTTACACCATATTACACATCAGTATCATATTGATTGCTAACAGGTGGGAAAGGTCTTTAGGAAAGGTCTGTGTGTATACGTAATCTCACCTTACACCATATTACACATGAGTATCATAATTATTGCTAACAGGAGGGAAAGGTCTATAGGAAAGGTCTGTGTGTATACAGAACCTCACCTTACACCATATTACACATCAGTATCATATTGTTTGCTAACAGGAGGGAAGGGTCTATAGGAAAGGTCTGTATGTATACAGAGCCTCACCTTACACCATATTACACATCAGTATCATATTGATTTCTAACAGGAGGGAAAGGTCTATAGGAAAGGTCTGTGTGTATACAGAACCTCACCTTATACCATATTACACATCAGTATCATATTGATTGCTAACAGGAGGGAAAGGTCTATAGGAAAGGTCTGTGTGTATACAGAACCTCACCTTACACCATATTACACATCAGTATCATATTGATTGCTAACAGGAGGGAAAGGTCTATAGGAAAGGTCTGTGTGTATACGTAATCTCACCTTACACCATATTACACATCAGTATCGGAAGGAAGGTAGGAAGCTTGTAGTTTAACGTGACCGTTAATCTCGAGATCATGAGCCACGGGACCTCCTTTTTTTACGTGGAATCCGAACCACAGGACATGGCATTTCACATCGAAAATCTCACATGCATTGACCGGGAATCGAACCCAGGCCGCCTTGGTGAGAGGCATACAGCTAGACCGCTGAGCCACCACGCCCCCACATCAGTATCATAATGATTGCTAACAGGGGGGAAAGGTCTATAGGAAAGGTCTGTGTGTATACGTAATCTCACCTTACACCATATTACACACCAGTGTCATATTGATTGCTAACAGGAGGGAAAGGTCTATAGGAAAGGTCTGTGTGTATACGTAATCTCACCTTACACCATATTACACATCAGTATCATAATGATTGCTAACAGGAGGGAAATGTCTATAGGAAAGGTCTGTGTGTATACAGAACCTCACCTTACACCATATTACACATCGGTATCATAATGATTGCTAACAGGGGGGAAAGGTCTATAGGAAAGGTCTGTGTGTATACGTAATCTCACCTTACACCATATTACACATCAGTATCGTATTGATTGCTAACAGGAGGGAAAGGTCTATAGGAAAGGTCTGTGTGTATACGTAATCTCACCTTACACCATATTACACACCAGTATCGTATTGATTGCTAACAGGAGGGAAAGGTCTATAGGAAAGGTCTGTGTGTATACGTAATCTCACCTTACACCATATTACACACCAGTATCGTATTGATTGCTCACAGGAGGGAAAGGTCTACAGGAAAGGTCTGTGTGTATACGTAATCTCACCTTACACCATATTACACGTCAGTATCATATTGATTTCTAACAGGAGGGAAAGGTCTATAGGAAAGGTCTGTGTGTATACGTAATCTCACCTTACACCATATTACACATCAGTATCATATTGATTGCTAACAGGAGGGAAAGGTCTATAGGAAAGGTCTGTGTGTATACAGAACCTCACCTAACAACATATTACACACCAGTATCATATTGATTGCTAACAGGAGGGAAAGGTCTATAGGAAGGGTCTGTGTGTATACGTAATCTCACCTTACAGCATATTACACATCAGTATCATAATGATTGCTAACAGGAGGGAAAGGTCTATAGGAAAGGTCTATAGGAAAGGTCTGTGTGTATACAGAACCGCACCTTACACCATATTACACATCAGTATTATATTGATTGCTAACAGGAGGGAAATGTCTATAGGAAAGGTCTGTGTGTACACAGAACCTCACCTTACACCATATTACACATCAGTATCATATTGATTGCTAACAGGAGGGAAAGGTCTATAGGAAAGGTCTGTGTGTATACGTAATCTCACCTTACACCATATTACACACCAGTATCGTATTGATTGCTAACAGGAGGGAAAGGTCTATAGGAAAGGTCTGTGTGTGTACAGAACCTCCCCTTACAACATATTACACATCGGTATCATAATGATTGCTAACAGGAGGGAAAGGTCTATAGGAAAGGTCTGTGTGTGTACAGAACCTCACCTTACACCATATTACACACCAGTATCGTATTGATTGCTAACAGGAGGGAAAGGTCTATAGGAAAGGTCTGTGTGTATACAGAACCTCACCTTACACCATATTACACATCAGTATCATATTGATTGCTAACAGGAGGGAAAGGTCTATAGGAAAGGTCTGTGTGTATACGTAATCTCACCTTACACCATATTACACACCAGTATCGTATTGATTGCTAACAGGAGGGAAAGGTCTATAGGAAAGGTCTGTGTGTGTACAGAACCTCACCTTACACCATATTACACATCAGTATCATATTGATTGCTAACAGGGGGGAAAGGTCTATAGGAAAGGTCTGTGTGTATACGTAATCTCACCTTACACCATATTACACATCAGTATCATAATGATTGCTAACAGGAGGGAAAGGTCTATAGGAAAGGTCTGTGTGTATACAGAATCTCACCTTACACCATATTACACATCAGTATCATAATGATTGCTAACAGGAGGGAAGGGTCTATAGGAAAGGTCTGTGTGTAGACAGAATCTCACCGTACACCATATCACACATCAGTATCATAATGATTGCTAACAGGAGGGAAAGGTCTACAGGAAAGGTCTGTGTGTATACAGAACCTCACCTTACACCATATTACACATCAGTATCATATTGATTGCTAACAGGAGGGAAAGGTCTATAGGAAAGGTCTGTGTGTATACAGAACCTCACCTTACACCATATTACACATCAGTATCATATTGATTGCTAACAGGAGGGAAAGGTCTATAGGAAAGGTCTGTGTGTATACGTAATCTCACCTTACACCATATTACACATCAGTATCATAATGATTGCTAACAGGGGGGAAAGGTCTATAGGAAAGGTCTGTGTGTATACGTAATCTCACCTTACACCATATTACACACCAGTGTCATATTGATTGCTAAAAGGAGGGAAAGGTCTATAGGAAAGGTCTGTGTGTATACGTAATCTCACCTTACACCATATTACACATCAGTATCATAATGATTGCTAACAGGAGGGAAATGTCTTTAGGAAAGGTCTGTGTGTATACAGAACCTCACCTTACACCATATTACACATCGGTATCATAATGATTGCTAACAGGGGGGAAAGGTCTATAGGAAAGGTCTGTGTGTATACGTAATCTCACCTTACACCATATTACACATCAGTATCGTATTGATTGCTAACAGGAGGGAAAGGTCTATAGGAAAGGTCTGTGTGTATACGTAATCTCACCTTACCCCATATTACACACCAGTATCGTATTGATTGCTAACAGGAGGGAAAGGTCTATAGGAAAGGTCTGTGTGTATACGTAATCTCACCTTACACCATATTACACACCAGTATCGTATTGATTGCTAACAGGAGGGAAAGGTCTATAGGAAAGGTCTGTGTGTATACGTAATCTCACCTTACACCATATTACACATCAGTATCATATTGATTGCCAACAGGAGGGAAAGGTCTATAGGAAAGGTCTGTGTGTATACGTAATCTCACCTTACACTATATTACACATCAGTATCATATTGATTGCTAACAGGAGGGAAAAGTCTATAGGAAAGGTCTGTGTGTATACAGAACCTCACCTTTCAACATATTACACACCAGTATCATATTGATTGCTAACAGGAGGGAAAGGTCTATAGGAAAGGTCTGTGTGTATACGTAATCTCACCTTACACCATATTACACATCAGTATCATAATGATTGCTAACAGGAGGGAAAGGTCTATAGGAAAGGTCTATAGGAAAGGTCTGTGTGTATACAGAACCTCACCTTACACCATATTACGCATCAGTATCATAATGATTGCTAACAGGAGGGAAAGGTCTATAGGAAAGGTCTGTGTGTATACAGAACCTCACCTTACACCATATTACACATCGGTATCATATTGATTGCTAACAGGAGGGAAAGGTCTATAGGAAAGGTCTGTGTGTATACAGAATCTCACCTTACACCTTATTACCTATCGGTATCATATTGATTGCTAACAGGAGGGAAAGGTCTATAGGAAAGGTCTGTGTGTATACAGAACCTCACCTTACACCATATTACACATCAGTATCATATTGATTGCTAACAGGAGGGAAAGGTCTACAGGAAAGGTCTGTGTGTATACAGAATCTCACCTTACACCATATTACACATCAGTATCATAATGATTGCTAACAGGAGGGAAGGGTCTATAGGAAAGGTCTGTGTGTATACAGAATCTCACCGTACACCATATCACACATCAGTATCATAATGATTGCTAACAGGAGGGAAAGTTCTACAGGAAAGGTCTGTGTGTATACAGAACCTCACCTTACACCATATTACACATCAGTATCATATTGATTGCTAACAGGAGGGAATGGTCTATAGGAAAGTTCTGTGTGTATACAGAACCTCACCTTACACCATATTACACATCAGTAGCATATTGATTGCTAACAGGAGGGAAAGGTCTATAGGAAAGGTCTGTGTGTATACAGAATCTCACCTTACA
Organism: Meconema thalassinum; assembly: GCA_946902985.2. Taxonomy (NCBI): domain Eukaryota; kingdom Metazoa; phylum Arthropoda; class Insecta; order Orthoptera; family Tettigoniidae; genus Meconema; species Meconema thalassinum. The sequence goes on from OX336395.1 coordinate 345,301,383, forward strand.
CCATATTACACATCAGTATCATATTGATTGCTAACAGGAGGGAAAGGTCTATAGGAAAGGTCTGTGTGTATACAGAATCTCACCGTACACCATATCACACATCAGTATCATAATGATTGCTAACAGGAAAGAAAGGTCTACAGGAAAGGTCTGTGTGCATACAGAACCTCACCTTACATCATATTACACATCAGTATCATATTGATTGCTAACAGGAGGGAAAGGTCTATAGGAAAGGTCTGTGTGTATACAGAACCTCACCTTACACCATATTACACATCAGTATCATATTGATTGCTAACAGGAGGGAAAGGTCTATAGGAAAGGTCTGTGTGTATACGTAATCTCACCTTACACCATATTACACATCAATATCATAATGATTGCTAACAGGGGGGAAAGGTCTATAGGAAAGGTCTGTGTGTATACGTAATCTCACCTTACACCATATTACACACCAGTGTCATATTGATTGCTAACAGGAGGGAAAGGTCTATAGGAAAGGTCTGTGTGTATACGTAATCTCACCTTACACAATATTACACATCAGTATCATAATGATTGCTAACAGGAGGGAAATGTCTATAGGAAAGGTCTGTGTGTATACAGAACCTCACCTTACACCATATTACACATCGGTATCATAATGATTGCTAACAGGGGGGAAAGGTCTATAGGAAAGGTCTGTGTGTATACGTAATCTCACCTTACACCATATTACACATCAGTATCGTATTGATTGCTAACAGGAGGGAAAGGTCTATTGGAAAGGTCTGTGTGTATACGTAATCTCACCCTTACACCATAATACACACCAGTATCGTATTGATTGCTAAGAGGAGGGAAAGGTCTATAGGAAAGGTCTGTGTGTATACGTAATCTCACCTTACACCATATTACACACCAGTATCGTATTGATTGCTAACAGGAGGGAAAGGTCTATAGGAAAGGTCTGTGTGTATACGTAATCTCACCTTACACAATATTACACATCGGTATCATAATGATTGCTAACAGGAGGGAAAGGTCTATAGGAAAGGTCTATAGGAAAGGTCTGTGTGTATACAGAACCTCACCTTACACCATATTACACATCAGTATCATATTGATTGCTAACAGGAGGGAAAGGTCTATAGGAAAGGTCTGTGTGTATACGTAATCTCACCTTACAACATATTACACATCAGTATCATAATGATTGCTAACAGGAGGGAAATGTCTATAGGAAAGGTCTGTGTGTGTACAGAACCTCACCTTACACCATATTACACACCAGTATCGTATTGATTGCTAACAGGAGGGAAAGGTCTATAGGAAAGGTCTGTGTGTATACAGAACCTCACCTTACACCATATTACACATCAGTATCATATTGATTGCTAACAGGAGGGAAAGGTCTATAGGAAAGGTCTGTGTGTATACGTAATCTCACCTTACACCATATTACACACCAGTATCGTATTGATTGCTAACAGGAGGGAAAAGTCTATAGGAAAGGTCTGTGTGTGTACAGAACCTCACCTTACACCATATTACACACCAGTATCGTATTGATTGCTAACAGGAGGGAAATGTCTATAGGAAAGGTCTGTGTGTATACAGAACCTCACCTTACACCATATTACACATCGGTATCATAATGATTGCTAACAGGGGGGAAAGGTCTATAGGAAAGGTCTGTGTGTATACGTAATCTCACCTTACACCATATTACACATCAGTATCGTATTGACTGCTAACAGGAGGGGAAGGTCTATAGGAAAGGTCTGTGTGTATACGTAATCTCACCTTACACCATATTACACACCAGTATCGTATTGATTGCTAACAGGAGGGAAAGGTCTATAGGAAAGGTCTGTGTGTATACGTAATCTCACCTTACACCATATTACACACCAGTATCGTATTGATTGCTAACAGGAGGGAAAGGTCTATAGGAAAGGTCTGTGTGTATACGTAATCTCACCTTACACCATATTACACATCAGTATCATATTGATTGCCAACAGGAGGGAAAGGTCTATAGGAAAGGTCTGTGTGTATACGTAATCTCACCTTGCACCATATTACACATCAGTATCATATTGATTGCTAACAGGAGGGAAAAGTCTATAGGAAAGGTCTGTGTGTATACAGAACCTCACCTTACACCATATTACACATCGGTGTCATATTGATTGCTAACAGGAGGGAAAGGTCTATAGGAAAGGTCTGTGTGTATACAGAATCTCTCCTTACACCTTAATACACATCGGTATCATATTGATTGCTAACAGGAGGGAAAGGTCTATAGGAAAGGTCTGTGTGTATACGTAATCTCACCTTACACCATATTACACATCAGTATCATATTGATTGCCAACGGGAGGGAAAGGTCTATAGGAAAGGTCTGTGTGTATACGTAATCTCACCTTACACCATATTACACACCAGTATCATATTGATTGCTAACAGGAGGGAAAGGTCTATAGGAAAGGTCTGTGTGTATACGTAATCTCACCTTACACCATATTACACATCAGTATCATAATGATTGCTAACAGGAGGGAAAGGTCTATAGGAAAGGTCTATAGGAAAGGTCTGTGTGTATACAGAACCTCACCTTACACCATATTACGCATCAGTACCATAATGATTGCTAACAGGAGGGAAAGGTCTATAGGAAAGGTCTGTGTGTATACAGAACCTCACCTTACACCATATTACACATCGGTATCATATTGATTGCTAACAGGAGGGAAAGGTCTATAGGAAAGGTCTGTGTGTATACAGAATCTCACCTTACACCTTATTACACATCGGTATCATATTGATTGCTAACAGGAGGGAAAGGTCTATAGGAAAGGTCTGTGTTTATACGGAACCTCACCTTACACCATATTACACATCAGTATCATATTGATTGCTAACAGGAGGGAAAGGTCTACAGGAAAGGTCTGTGTGTATACATAATCTCACCGTACAACATATCACACATCAGTATCATAATGATTGCTAACAGGAGGGAAAGGTCTACAGGAAAAGTCTGTGTGTATACAGAACCTCACCTTACACCATATTACACATCAGTATCATATTGATTGCTAACAGGAGGGAATGGTCTATAGGAAAGGTCTGTGTGTATACAGAATCTCACCTTACACCATATTACACATCAGTATCATATTGATTGCTAACAGGAGGGAAAGGTCTATAGGAAAGGTCTGTGTGTATACAGAATCTCACCTTACACCATATTACACATCAGTATAATATTGATTGCTAACAGGAGGGAAAGGTCTATAGGAAAGGTCTGTGTGTATACAGAATCTCACCGTACACCATATCACACATCAGTATCATAATGATTGCTAACAGGAGGGAAAGGTCTACAGGAAAGCTCTGTGTGTATACAGAACCTCACCTTACACCATATTACACATCAGTATCATATTGATTGCTAACAGGAGGGAAAGGTCTATAGGAAAGGTCTGTGTGTATACAGAACCTCACCTTACAACATATTACACATCAGTATCATATTGATTGCTAACAGGAGGGAAAGGTCTATAGGAAAGGTCTGTGTGTATACGTAATCTCACCTTACACCATATTACACATCAGTATCATAATGATTGCTAACAGGGGGGAAAGGTCTATAGGAAAGGTCTGTGTGTATACGTAATCTCACCTTACACCATATTACACACCAGTGTCATATTGATTGCTAACATGAGGGAAAGGTCTATAGGGAAGGTCTGTGTGTATACGTAATCTCACCTTACACCATATTACACATCAGTATCATAATGATTGCTAACAGGAGAGAAATGTCTATAGGAAAGGTCTGTGTGTATACAGAACCTCACCTTACACCATATTACACATCGGTATCATAATGATTGCTAACAGGGGGGGAAGGTCTATAGGAAAGATCTGTGTGTATACGTAATCTCACCTTACACCATATTACACATCAGTATCGTATTGATTGCTAACAGGAGGGAAAGGTCTATAGGAAAGGTCTGTGTGTATACGTAATCTCACCTTACACCATAGTACACACCAGTATCGTATTGATTGCTAACAGGAGGGAAAGGTCTATAGGAAAGGTCTGTGTGTATACGTAATCTCACCTTACACCATATTACACACCAGTATCGTATTGATTGCTCACAGGAGGGAAAGGTCTATAGGAAAGGTCTGTGTGTATACGTAATCTCACCTTACACCATATTACACATCAGTATCATATTGATTGCTAACAGGAGGGAAAGGTCTATAGGAAAGGTCTGTGTGTATACGTAATCTCACCTTACACCATATTACACATCAGTATCATATTGATTGCTAACAGGAGGGAAAGGTCTATAGGAAAGGTCTGTGTGTATTCAGAACCTCACCTTACAACATATTACACACCAGTATCATATTGATTGCTAACAGGAGGGAAAGGTCTATAGGAAAGGTCTGTGTGTATACGTAATCTCACCTTACACCATATTACACATCAGTATCATAATGATTGCTAACAGGAGGGAGAGATCTATAGGAAAGGTCTATAGGAAGGGTCTGTGTGTATACAGAACCTCACCTTACACCATATTACACATCAGTATCATATTGATTGCTAACAGGAGGGAAAGGTCTATAGGAAAGGTCTGTGTGTATACGTAATCTCACCTTACAACATATTACACATCAGTATCATAATGATTGCTAACAGGAGGGAAATGTCTATAGGAAAGGTCTGTGTGTATACAGAACCTCACCTTACACCATATTACACATCAGTATCATATTGATTGCTAACAGGAGGGAAAGGTCTATAGGAAAGGTCTGTGTGTATATGTAATCTCACCTTACACCATATTACACACCAGTATCGTATTGATTGCTAACAGGAGGGAAAGGTCTATAGGAAAGGTCTGTGTGTGTACAGAACCTCACCTTACACCATATTACACATCGGTATCATAATGATTGCTAACAGGAGGGAAAGGTCTATAGGAAAGGTCTGTGTGTGTACAGAAGCTCACTTTACACCATATTACACACCAGTATCGTATTGAATGCTAACAGGAGGGAAAGGTCTATAGGAAAGGTCTGTGTGTATACAGAACCTCACCTTACACCATATTACACATCAGTATCATATTGATTGCTAACAGGAGGGAAAGGTCTACAGGAAAGGTCTGTGTGTATACAGAATCTCACCTTACACCATAATACACATCAGTATCATAATGATTGCTAACAGGAGGGAAGGGTCTATAGGAAAGGTCTGTGTGTATACAGAATCTCACCGTACACCATATCACACATCAGTATCATAATGATTGCTAACAGGAGGGAAAGGTCTACAGGAAAGGTCTGTGTGTATACAGAACCTCACCTTACACCATATTACACATCAGTATCATATTGATTGCTAACAGGAGGGAATGGTCTATAGGAAAGGTCTGTGTGTATACAGAACCTCACCTTACACCATATTACACATCAGTATCATATTGATTGCTAACAGGAGGGAAAGGTCTATAGGAAAGGTCTGTGTGTATACAGAATCTCACCTTACACCATATTACACATCAGTATCATATTGATTGCTAACAGGAGGGAAAGGTCTATAGGAAAGGTCTGTGTGTATACAGAATCTCACCGTACACCATATCACACATCAGTATCATAATGATTGCTAACAGGAAAGAAAGGTCTACAGGAAAGGTCTGTGTGTATACAGAACCTCACCTTACACCATATTACACATCAGTATCATATTGATTGCTAACAGGAGGGAAAGGTCTATAGGAAAGGTCTGTGTGTATACAGAACCTCACCTTACACCATATTACACATCAGTATCATATTGATTGCTAACAGGAGGGAAAGGTCTATAGGAAAGGTCTGTGTGTATACGTAATCTCACCTTACACCATATTACACATCAATATCATAATGATTGCTAACAGGGGGGAAAGGTCTATAGGAAAGGTCTGTGTGTATACGTAATCTCACCTTACACCATATTACACACCAGTGTCATATTGATTGCTAACAGGAGGGAAAGGTCTAAAGGAAAGTCTGTGTGTATACGTAATCTCACCTTACACCATATTACACATCAGTATCATAATGATTGCTAACAGGAGGGAAATGTCTATAGGAAAGGTCTGTGTGTATACAGAACCTCACCTTACACCATATTACACATCGGTATCATAATGATTGCTAACAGGGGGAAAGGTCTATAGGAAAGGTCTGTGTGTATACGTAATCTCACCTTTCACCATATTACACATCAGTATCGTATTGATTGCTAACAGGAGGGAAAGGTCTATAGGAAAGGTATGTGTGTATACGTAATCTCACCTTACACCATATTACACACCAGTATCGTATTGATTGCTAACAGGAGGGAAAGGTCTATAGGAAAGGTCTGTGTGTATACGTAATCTCACCTTACACCATATTACACACCAGTATCGTATTGATTGCTAACAGGAGGGAAAGGTCTATAGGAAAGGTCTGTGTGTATACGTAATCTCACCTTACACCATTTTACACATCAGTATCATAATGATTGCTAACAGGAGGGAAAGGTCTATAGGAAAGGTCTGTAGGAAAGGTCTGTGTGTATACAGAACCTCACCTTACACCATATTACACATCAGTATCTTATTGATTGCTAACAGGAGGGAAAGGTCTATAGGAAAGGTCTGCGTGTATACGTAATCTCACCTTACAACATATTACACATCAGTATCATAATGATTGCTAACAGGAGGGAAATGTCTATAGGAAGGTCTGTGTGTATACAGAACCTCACCTTACACCATATTACACATCAGTATCATATTGATTGCTAACAGGAGGGAAAGGTCTATAGGAAAGGTCTGTGTGTATACGTAATCTCACCTTACACCATATTACACACCAGTAACGTATTGATTGCTAACAGGAGGGAAAGGTCTATAGGAAAGGTCTGTGTGTGTACAGAACCTCACCTTACACCATATTACACATCGGTATCATTATGATTGCTAACAGGAGGGAAAGGTCTATAGGAAAGGTCTGTGTGTGTACAGAACCTCACCTTACACCATATTACACACCAGTATCGTATTGATTGCTAACAGGAGGGAAAGGTCTATAGGAAAGGTCTGTGTGTATACAGAACCTCACCTTACACCATATTACACATCAGTATCATATTGATTGCTAACAGGAGGGAAAGGTCTATAGGAAAGGTCTGTGTGTATACGTAATCTCACCTTACACCATATTACACACCAGAATCGTATTGATTGCTAACAGGAGGGAAAGGTCTATAGGAAAGGTCTGTGTGTGTACAGAACCTCACCTTACACCATATTACACACCAGTATCGTATTGATTGCTAACAGGAGGGAAATGTCTATAGGAAAGGTCTGTGTGTATACAGAACCTCACCTTAAACCATATTACACATCGGTATCATAATGATTGCTAACAGGGGGGAAAGGTCTATAGGAAAGGTCTGTGTGTATACGTAATCTCACCTTACACCATATTACACATCAGTATCGTATTGATTGCTAACAGGAGGGAAAGGTCTATAGGAAAGGTCTGTGTGTATACGTAATCTCACCTTACACCATTTTACACACCAGTATCGTATTGATTGCTAACAGGAGGGAAAGGTCTATAGGAAAGGTCTGTGTGTATACGTAATCTCACCTTACACCATATTACACACCAGTATCGTATTGATTGCTAACAGGAGGGAAAGGTCTATAGGAAAGGTCTGTGTGTATACGTAATCTCACCTTACACCATATTACACACCAGTATCATATTGATTGCCAACAGGAGGGAAAGGTCTATAGGAAAGGTCTGTGTGTATACGTAATCTCACCTTACACCATATTACACATCAGTATCATATTGATTGCTAACAGGAGGGAAAAGTCTATAGGAAAGGTCTGTGTGTATACAGAACCTCACCTTACACCATATTACACATCGGTATCATATTGATTGCTAACAGGAGGGAAAGGTCTATAGGAAAGGTCTGTGTGTATACAGAATCTCACCTTACAACTTATTACACATCGGTATCATATTGATTGCTAACAGGAGGGAAAGGTCTATAGGAAAGGTCTGTGTGTATACGTAATCTCACCTTACACCATATTACACATCAGTATCATATTGATTGTCAACAGGAGGGAAAGGTCTATAGGAAAGGTCTGTGTGTATACGTAATCTCACCTTACACCATATTACACACCAGTATCATATTGATTGCTAACAGGAGGGAAAGGTCTATAGGAAAGGTCTGTGTGTATACGTAATCTCACCTTACACCATATTACACATCAGTATCATAATGATTGCTAACAGGAGGGAAAGGTCTATAGGAAAGGTCTGTGTGTATACAGAACCTCACCTTACACCATAGTACACATCGGTATCATATTGGTTGCTAACAGGAGGGAAAGGTCTATAGGAAAGGTCTGTGTGTATACAGAATCTCACCTTACACCTTATTACACATCGGTATCATATTGATTGCTAACAGGAGGGAAAGGTCTATAGGAAAGGTCTGTGTGTATACGGAACCTCACCTTACACCATATTACACATCAGTATCATATTGATTGCTAACAGGAGGGAAAGGTCTACAGGAAAGGTCTGTGTGTATACAGAATCTCACCGTACACCATATCACACATCAGTATCATAATGATTGCTAACAGGAGGGAAAGGTCTACAGGAAAGGTCTGTGTGTATACAGAACCTCACCTTACACCATATTACACATCAGTATCATATTGATTGCTAACAGGAGGGAATGGTCTATAGGAAAGGTCTGTGTGTATACAGAACCTCACCTTACACCATATTACACATCAGTATCATATTGATTGCTAACAGGAGGGAAAGGTCTATAGGAAAGGTCTGTGTGTAAACAGAATCTCACCTTACATCATATTACACATCAGTATAATATTGATTGCTAACAGGAGGGAAATGTCTATAGGAAAATTCTGTGTGTATACAGAATCTCACCGTACAACATATCACACATCAGTATCATAATGATTGCTAACAGGAGGGAAAGGTCTACAGGAAAGGTCTGTGTGTATACAGAACCTCACCTTACACCATATTACACATCAGTATCATATTGATTGCTAACAGGAGGGAAAGGTCTATAGGAAAGGTCTGTGTGTATACAGAACCTCACCTTACACCATATTACACATCAGTATCATATTGATTGCTAACAGGAGGGAAAGGTCTATAGGAAAGGTCTGTGTGTATACGTAATCTCACCTTACACCATATTACACATCACTATCATAATGATTGCTAACAGGGGGGAAAGGTCTATAGGAAAGGTCTGTGTGTATACGTAATCTCACCTTACACCATATTACACACCAGTATCATACTGATTGCTAACAGGAGGGAAAGGTCTATAGGAAAGGTCTGTGTGTATACGTAATCTCACCTTACACCATATTACACATCAGTATCATAATGATTGCTAACAGGAGGGAAAGGTCTATAGGAAAGGTCTGTGTGTATACAGAACCTCACCTTACACCATAGTACACATCGGTATCATATTGGTTGCTAACAGGAGGGAAAGGTCTATAGGAAAGGTCTGTGTGTATACAGAATCTCACCTTACACCTTATTACACATCGGTATCATATTGATTGCTAACAGGAGGGAAAGGTCTATAGGAAAGGTCTGTGTGTATACGGAACCTCACCTTACACCATATTACACATCAGTATCATATTGATTGCTAACAGGAGGGAAAGGTCTACAGGAAAGGTCTGTGTGTATACAGAATCTCACCGTACACCATATCACACATCAGTATCATAATGATTGCTAACAGGAGGGAAAGGTCTACAGGAAAGGTCTGTGTGTATACAGAAACTCACCTTACACCATATTACACATCAGTATCATATTGATTGCTAACAGGAGGGAATGGTCTATAGGAAAGGTCTGTGTGTATACAGAACCTCACCTTACACCATATTACACATCAGTATCATATTGATTGCTAACAGGAGGGAAAGGTCTATAGGAAAGGTCTGTGTGTAAACAGAATCTCACCTTACATCATATTACACATCAGTATAATATTGATTGCTAACAGGAGGGAAATGTCTATAGGAAAATTCTGTGTGTATACAGAATCTCACCGTACACCATATCACACATCAGTATCATAATGATTGCTAACAGGAGGGAAAGGTCTACAGGAAAGGTCTGTGTGTATACAGAACCTCACCTTACACCATATTACACACCAGTATCATATTGATTGCTAACAGGAGGGAAAGGTCTATAGGAAAGGTCTGTGTGTATACGTAATCTCACCTTACACCATATTACACACCAGTAACGTATTGATTGCTAACAGGAGGGAAAGGTCTATAGGAAAGGTCTGTGTGTGTACAGAACCTCACCTTACACCATATTACACATCGGTATCATAATGATTGCTAACAGGAGGGAAAGGTCTATAGGAAAGGTCTGTGTGTGTACAGAACCTCACCTTACACCATATTACACACCAGTATCGTATTGATTGCTAACAGGAGGGAAAGGTCTATAGGAAAGGTCTGTGTGTATACAGAACCTCACCTTACACCATATTACACATCAGTATCATATTGATTGCTAACAGGAGGGAAAGGTCTATAGGAAAGGTCTGTGTGTATACGTAATCTCACCTTACACCATATTACACACCAGAATCGTATTGATTGCTAACAGGAGGGAAAGGTCTATAGGAAAGGTCTGTGTGTGTACAGAACCTCACCTTACACCATATTACACACCAGTATCGTATTGATTGCTAACAGGAGGGAAATGTCTATAGGAAAGGTCTGTGTGTATACAGAACCTCACCTTACACCATATTACACATCGGTATCATAATGATTGCTAACAGGGGGGAAAGGTCTATAGGAAAGGTCTGTGTGTATACGTAATCTCACCTTACACCATATTACACATCAGTATCGTATTGATTGCTAACAGGAGGGAAAGGTCTATAGGAAAGGTCTGTGTGTATACGTAATCTCACCTTACACCATTTTACACACCAGTATCGTATTGATTGCTAACAGGAGGGAAAGGTCTATAGGAAAGGTCTGTGTGTATACGTAATCTCACCTTACACCATATTACACACCAGTATCGTATTGATTGCTAACAGGAGGGAAAGGTCTATAGGAAAGGTCTGTGTGTATACGTAATCTCACCTTACACCATATTACACATCAGTATCATATTGATTGCCAACAGGAGGGAAAGGTCTATAGGAAAGGTCTGTGTGTATACGTAATCTCACCTTACACCATATTACACATCAGTATCATATTGATTGCTAACAGGAGGGAAAAGTCTATAGGAAAGGTCTGTGTGTATACAGAACCTCACCTTACACCATATTACACATCGGTATCATATTGATTGCTAACAGGAGGGAAAGGTCTATAGGAAAGGTCTGTGTGTATACAGAATCTCACCTTACAACTTATTACACATCGGTATCATATTGATTGCTAACAGGAGGGAAAGGTCTATAGGAAAGGTCTGTGTGTATACGTAATCTCACCTTACACCATATTACACATCAGTATCATATTGATTGTCAACAGGAGGGAAAGGTCTATAGGAAAGGTCTGTGTGTATACGTAATCTCACCTTACACCATATTACACACCAGTATCATATTGATTGCTAACAAGAGGGAAAGGTCTATAGGAAAGGTCTGTGTGTATACGTAATCTCACCTTACACCATATTACACATCAGTATCATAATGATTGCTAACAGGAGGGAAAGGTCTATAGGAAAGGTCTGTGTGTATACACAACCTCACCTTACACCATAGTACACATCGGTATCATATTGGTTGCTAACAGGAGGGAAAGGTCTATAGGAAAAGTCTGTGTGTATACAGAATCTCACCTTACACCTTATTACACATCGGTATCATATTGATTGCTAACAGGAGGGAAAGGTCTATAGGAAAGGTCTGTGTGTATACGGAACCTCACCTTACACCATATTACACATCAGTATCATATTGATTGCTAACAGGAGGGAAAGGTCTACAGGAAAGGTCTGTGTGTATACAGAATCTCACCGTACACCATATCACACATCAGTATCATAATGATTGCTAACAGGAGGGAAAGGTCTACAGGAAAGGTCTGTGTGTATACAGAACCTCACCTTACACCATATTACACATCAGTATCATATTGATTGCTAACAGGAGGGAATGGTCTATAGGAAAGGTCTGTGTGTATACAGAACCTCACCTTACACAATATTACACATCAGTATCATATTGATTGCTAACAGGAGGGAAAGGTCTATAGGAAAGGTCTGTGTGTAAACAGAATCTCACCTTACATCATATTACACATCAGTATAATATTGATTGCTAACAGGAGGGAAATGTCTATAGGAAAATTCTGTGTGTATACAGAATCTCACCGTACAACATATCACACATCAGTATCATAATGATTGCTAACAGGAGGGAAAGGTCTACAGGAAAGGTCTGTGTGTATACAGAACCTCACCTTACACCATATTACACATCAGTATCATATTGATTGCTAACAGGAGGGAAAGGTCTATAGGAAAGGTCTGTGTGTATACAGAACCTCACCTTACACCATATTACACATCAGTATCCTATTGATTGCTAACAGGAGGGAAAGGTCTATAGGAAAGGTCTGTGTGTATACGTAATCTCATCTTACACCATATTACACATCACTATCATAATGATTGCTAACAGGGGGGAAAGGTCTATAGGAAAGGTCTGTGTGTATACGTAATCTCACCTTACACCATATTACACACCAGTATCATATTGATTGCTAACAGGAGGGAAAGGTCTATAGGAAAGGTCTGTGTGTATACGTAATCTCACCTTACACCATATTACACATCAGTATCATAATGATTGCTAACAGGAGGGAAAGGTCTATAGGAAAGGTCTGTATGTATACAGAACCTCACCTTACACCATAGTACACATCGGTATCATATTGGTTGCTAACAGGAGGGAAAGGTCTATAGGAAAGGTCTGTGTGTATACAGAATCTCACCTTACACCTTATTACACATCGGTATCATATTGATTGCTAACAGGAGGGAAAGGTCTATAGGAAAGGTCTGTGTGTATACGGAACCTCACCTTACACCATATTACACATCAGTATCATATTGATTGCTAACAGGAGGGAAAGGTCTACAGGAAAGGTCTGTGTGTATACAGAATCTCACCGTACACCATATCACACATCAGTATCATAATGATTGCTAACAGGAGGGAAAGGTCTACAGGAAAGGTCTGTGTGTATACAGAAACTCACCTTACACCATATTACACATCAGTATCATATTGATTGCTAACAGGAGAGAATGGTCTATAGGAAAGGTCTGTGTGTATACAGAACCTCACCTTACACCATATTACACATCAGTATCATATTGATTGCTAACAGGAGGGAAAGGTCTATAGGAAAGGTCTGTGTGTAAACAGAATCTCACCTTACATCATATTACACATCAGTATAATATTGATTGCTAACAGGAGGGAAATGTCTATAGGAAAATTCTGTGTGTATACAGAATCTCACCGTACACCATATCACACATCAGTATCATAATGATTGCTAACAGGAGGGAAAGGTCTACAGGAAAGGTCTGTGTGTATACAGAACCTCACCTTACACCATATTACACATCGGTATCATATTGATTGCTAACAGGAGGGAAAGGTCTATAGGAAAGGTCTGTGTGTATACAGAATCTCACCTTACAACTTATTACACATCGGTATCATATTGATTGCTAACAGGAGGGAAAGGTCTATAGGAAAGGTCTGTGTGTATACGTAATCTCACCTTACACCATATTACACATCAGTATCATATTGATTGTCAACAGGAGGGAAAGGTCTATAGGAAAGGTCTGTGTGTATACGTAATCTCACCTTACACCATATTACACACCAGTATCATATTGATTGCTAACAGGAGGGAAAGGTCTATAGGAAAGGTCTGTGTGTATACGTAATCTCACCTTACACCATATTACACATCAGTATCATAATGATTGCTAACAGGAGGGAAAGGTCTATAGGAAAGGTCTGTGTGTATACAGAACCTCACCTTACACCATAGTACACATCGGTATCATATTGGTTGCTAACAGGAGGGAAAGGTCTATAGGAAAGGTCTGTGTGTATACAGAATCTCACCTTACACCTTATTACACATCGGTATCATATTGATTGCTAACAGGAGGGAAAGGTCTATAGGAAAGGTCTGTGTGTATACGGAACCTCACCTTACACCATATTACACATCAGTATCATATTGATTGCTAACAGGAGGGAAAGGTCTACAGGAAAGGTCTGTGTGTATACAGAATCTCACCGTACACCATATCACACATCAGTATCATAATGATTGCTAACAGGAGGGAAAGGTCTACAGGAACGGTCTGTGTGTATACAGAACCTCACCTTACACCATATTAGACATCAGTATCATATTGATTGCTAACAGGAGGGAATGGTCTATAGGAAAGGTCTGTGTGTATACAGAACCTCACCTTACACCATATTACACATCAGTATCATATTGATTGCTAACAGGAGGGAAAGGTCTATAGGAAAGGTCTGTGTGTAAACAGAATCTCACCTTACATCATATTACACATCAGTATAATATTGATTGCTAACAGGAGGGAAATGTCTATAGGAAAATTCTGTGTGTATACAGAATCTCACCGTACACCATATCACACATCAGTATCATAATGATTGCTAACAGGAGGGAAAGGTCTACAGGAAAGGTCTGTGTGTATACAGAACCTCACCTTACACCATATTACACATCAGTATCATATTGATTGCTAACAGGAGGGAAAGGTCTATAGGAAAGGTCTGTGTGTATACAGAACCTCACCTTACACCATATTACACATCAGTATCATATTGATTGCTAACAGGAGGGAAAGGTCTATAGGAAAGGTCTGTGTGTATACGTAATCTCACCTTACACCATATTACACATCACTATCATAATGATTGCTAACAGGGGGGAAAGGTCTATAGGAAAGGTCTGTGTGTATACGTAATCTCACCTTACACCATATTACACACCAGTGTCATATTGATTGCTAACAGGAGGGAAAGGTCTATAGGAAAGGTCTGTGTGTATACGTTATCTCACCTTACACCATATTACACATCAGTATCATAATGATTGCTAACAGGAGGGAAATGTCTATAGGAAAGGTCTGTGTGAATACAGAACCTCACCTTACACCATATTACACATCGGTATCATAATGATTGCTAACAGGGGGGAAAGGTCTATAGGAAAGGTCTGTGTGTATACGTAATCTCACCTTACACCATATTACACATCAGTATCGTATTGATTGCTAACAGGAGGGAAAGGTCTATAGGAAAGGTCTGTGTGTATACGTAATCTCACCTTACACCATATTACACACCAGTATCGTATTAATTGCTAACAGGAGGGAAAGGTCTATAGGAAAGGTCTGTGTGTATACGTAATCTCACCTTACACCATATTACACACCAGTATCGTATTGATTGCTCACAGGAGGGAAAGGTCTATAGGAAAGGTCTGTGTGTATACGTAATCTCACCTTCCACCATATTACACATCAGTATCATATTGATTGCTAACAGGAGGGAAAGGTCTATAGGATAGGTCTGTGTGTATACGTAATCTCACCTTACACCATATTACACATCAGTATCATATTGATTGCTAACAGGAGGGAAAGGTCTATAGGAAAGGTTTGTGTGTATACAGAACCTCACCTTACAACATATTACACACCAGTATCATATTGATTGCTAACAGGAGGGAAAGGTCTATAGGAAAGGTCTGTGTGTATACGTAATCTCACCTTACACCATATTACACATCAGTATCATAATGATTGCTAACAGGAGGGAAAGGTCTATAGGAAAGGTCTATAGGAAAGTCTGTGTGTATACAGAACCTCACCTTACACCATATTACACATCAGTATCATATTGATTGCTAACAGGAGGGAAAGGTCTATAGGAAAGGTCTGTGTGTATACGTAATCTCACCTTACAACATATTACACATCAGTATCATAATGATTGCTAACAGGAGGGAAATGTCTATAGGAAAGGTCTGTGTGTATACAGAACCTCACCTTACACCATATTACACATCAGTATCATATTGATTGCTAACAGGAGGGAAAGGTCTATAGGAAAGGTCTGTGTGTATACGTAATCTCACCTTACACCATATTACACACCAGTATCGTATTGATTGCTAACAGGAGGGAAAGGTCTATAGCAAAGGTCTGTGTGTGTACAGAACCTCACCTTACACCATATTACACATCGGTATCATAATGATTGCTAACAGGAGGGAAAGGTCTCTAGGAAAGGTCTGTGTGTGTACAGAAGCTCACCTTACACATATTACACACCAGTATCGTATTGATTGCTAACAGGAGGGAAAGGTCTATAGGAAAGGTCTGTGTGTATACAGAACCTCACCTTACACCATATTACACATCAGTATCATATTGATTGCTAACAGGAGGGAAAGGTCTATAGGAAAGGTCTGTGTGTATACGTAATCTCACCTTACACCATATTACACACCAGTATCGTATTGATTGCTAACAGGAGGGAAAGGTCTATAGGAAAGGTCTGTGTGTGTACAGAACCTCACCTTACACCATATTACACATCAGTATCATATTGATTGCTAACAGGGGGGAAAGGTCTATAGGAAAGGTCTGTGTGTATACGTAATCTCACCTTACACCATATTATACATCAGTATCATAATGATTGCTAACAGGAGGGAAAGGTCTATAGGAAAGGTCCGTGTGTATACAGAATCTCACCGTACACCATATCACACATCAGTATTATAATGATTGCTAACAGGAGGGAAAGGTCTACAGGAAAGGTCTGTGTGTATACAGAACCTCACCTTACACCATATTACACATCAGTATCATATTGATAGCTAACATGAGGGAAAGGTCTATAGGAAAGGTCTGTGTGTATACAGAACCTCACCTTACACCATATTACACATCAGTATCATATTTATTGCTAACAGGAGGGAAAGGTCTATAGGAAAGGTCTGTGTGTATACGTAATCTCACCTTACACCATATTTCACATCAGTATCATAATGATTGCTAACAGGGGGGAAAGGTCTATAGGAAAGGTCTGTGTGTATACGTAATCTCACCTTACACCATATTACACACCAGTGTCATATTGATTGCTAAAAGGACGGAAAGGTCTATAGGAAAGGTCTGTGTGTATACGTAATCTCACCTTACACCATATTACACATCAGTATCATAATGATTGCTAACAGGAGGGAAATGTCTATAGGAAAGGTCTGTGTGTATACAGAACCTCACCTTACACCATATTACACATGAGGTATCATAATGATTGCTAACAGGGGGGAAAGGCCTATAGGAAAGGTCTGTGTGTATACGTAATCTCACCTTACACCATATTACACATCAGTATCGTATTGATTGCTAACAGGAGGGAAAGGTCTATAGGAAAGGTCTGTGTGTATACGTAATCTCACCTTACACCATATTACACACCAGTATCGTATTGATTGCTAACAGGAGGGAAAGGTCCATAGGAAAGGTCTGTGTGTATACGTAATCTCACCTTACACCATATTACACACCAGTATCGTATTGATTGCTAACAGGAGGGAAAGGTCTATAGGAAAGGTCTGTGTGTATACGTAATCTCACCTGACACCATATTACACATCAGTATCATATTGATTGCCAACAGGAGGGAAAGGTCTATAGGAAAGGTCTGTGTGTATACGTAATCTCACCTTACACCATATTACACATCAGTATCATATTGATTGCTAACAGGAGGGAAAAGTCTATAGGAAAGGTCTGTGTGTATACAGAACCTCACCTTACAACATATTACACACCAGTATCATATTGATTGCTAACAGGAGGGAAAGGTCTATAGGAAAGGTCTGTGTGTATACGTAATCTCACCTTACACCATATTACACATCAGTATCATAATGATTGCTAACAGGAGGGAAAGGTCTATAGGAAAGGTCTATAGGAAAGGTCTGTGTGTATACAGAACCTCACCTTACACCATATTACGCATCAGTATCATAATGATTGCTAACAGGAGGGAAAGGTCTATAGGAAAGGTCTGTGTGTATACAGAACCTCACCTTACACCATATTACACATCGGTATCATATTGATTGCTAACAGGAGGGAAAGGTCTATAGGAAAGGTCTGTGTGTATACAGAATCTCACCTTACACCTTATTACACATCGGTATCATATTGATTGCTAACAGGAGGGAAAGGTCTATAGGAAAGGTCTGTGTGTATACAGAACCTCACCTTACACCATATTACACATCAGTATCATATTGATTGCTAACAGGAGGGAAAGGTCTATAGGAAAGGTCTGTGTGTATACCTAATCTCACCTTACACCATATTACACATCAGTATCATAATCATTGCTAACAGGGGGGAAAGGTCTATAGGAAAGGTCTGTGTGTATACGTAATCTCACCTTACACCATATTACACACCAGTGTCTTATTGATTGCTAACAGGAGGGAAAGGTCTATAGGAAAGGTCTGTGTGTATACGTAATCTCACCTTACACCATATTACACATCAGTATCATAATGATTGCTAACAGGAGGGAAATGTCTATAGGAAAGGTCTGTGTGTATACAGAACCTCACCTTACACCATATTACACATCGGTATCATAATGATTGCTAACAGGGGGGAAAGGTCTATAGGAAAGGTCTGTGTGTATACGTAATCTCACCTTACACCATATTACACATCAGTATCGTATTGATTGCTAACAGGAGGGAAAGGTCTATAGGAAAGGTCTGTGTGTATACGTAATCTCACCTTACACCATATTACACACCAGTATCGTATTGATTGCTAACAGGAGGGAAAGGTCTATAGGAAAGGTCTGTGTGTATACGTAATCTCACCTTACACCATATTACACACCAGTATCGTATTGATTGCTAACAGGAGGGAAAGGTCTATAGGAAAGGTCTGTGTGTATACGTAATCTCACCTTACACCATATTACACATCAGTATCATATTGATTGCTAACAGGAGGGAAAGGTCTATAGGAAAGGTCTGTGTGTATACGTAATCTCACCTTACACCATATTACACATCAGTATCATATTGATTGCTAACAGGAGGGAAAGGTATATAGGAAAGGTCTGTGTGTATACAGAACCTCACCTTACAACATATTACACACCAGTATCATATTGATTGCTAACAGGAGGGAAAGGTCTGTAGGAAAGGTCTGTGTGTATACGTAATCTCACCTTACACCATATTACACATCAGTATCATAATGATTGCTAACAGGAGGGAAAGGTCTATAGGAAAGGTCTATAGGAAAGGTCTGTGTGTATACAGAACCTCACCTTACACCATATTACACATCAGTATCATATTGATTGCTAACAGGAGGGAAAGGTCTATAGGAAAGGTCTGTGTGTATACGTAATCTCACCTTACAACATATTACACATCAGTATCATAATGATTGCTAACAGGAGGGAAATGTCTATAGGAAAGGTCTGTGTGTATACAGAACCTCACCTTACACCATATTACACATCAGTATCATATTGATTGCTAACAGGAGGGAAAGGTCTATAGGAAAGGTCTGTGTGTATACGTAATCTCACCTTACACCATATTACACACCAGTATCGTATTGATTGCTAACAGGAGGGAAAGGTCTATAGGAAAGGTCTGTGTGTGTACAGAACCTCACCTTACACCATATTACACATCGGTATCATAATGATTGCTAACAGGAGGGAAAGGTCTATAGGAAAGGTCTGTGTGTGTACAGAACCTCACCTTACACCATATTACACACCAGTATCGTATTGATTGCTAACAGGAGGGAAAGGTCTATAGGAAAGTTCTGTGTGTATACAGAACCTCACCTTACACCATATTACACATCAGTATCATATTGATTGCTAACAGGAGGGAAAGGTCTATAGGAAAGGTCTGTGTGTATACGTAATCTCACCTTACAACATATTACACACCAGTATCGTATTGATTGCTAACAGGAGGGAAAGGTCTATAGGAAAGGTCTGTGTGTGTACAGAACCTCACCTTACACCATATTACACATCAGTATCATATTGATTGCTAACAGGGGGGAAAGGTCTATAGGAAAGGTCTGTGTGTATACGTAATCTCACCTTACACCATATTACACATCAGTATCATAATGATTGCTAACAGGAGGGAAAGGTCTATAGGAAAGGTCTGTGTGTATACAGAACCTCACCTTACACCATATTACACATCAGTTTCATATTGATTGCTAACAGGAGGGAAAGGTCTACAGGAAAGGTCTGTGTGTATACGTAATCTCACCTTACACCATATTACACATCAGTATCATAATGATTGCTAACCGGAGGGAAAGGTCTATAGGAAAGGTCTACAGGAAAGATCTGTGTGTATACAGAACCTCACCATACACCATATTACACACCAGTATCGTATTGATTGCTAACAGGGGGGAAAGGTCTATAGGAAAGTTCTGTGTGTATACAGAATCTCACCTTACACCATATTATACATCAGTATCATAATGATAGCTAACAGGAGGGAAAGGTCTATAGGAAAGGTCTGTGTGTGTATAGAACCTCACCTTACACCATATTACACATCAGTATCATATTGATTGCTAACAGGAGGGAAAGGTCTATAGGAAAGGACTGTGTGTATACGTAATCTCACCTTACACCATATTACTCATCAGTATCATAATGATCGCTAACAGGAGGGAAAGGTCTACAGGAAAGGTCTGCGTGTATATAGAAGCTCACCTTACACCATATTACACATCAGAATCATATTGATTGCTAACAGGAGGGAAAGTTCTATAGGAAAGGTCTGTGTGTATACGTAATCTCACCTTACACCATATTACACATCAGTATCATAATGATTGCTAACAGGAGGGAAAGGTCTATAGGAAAGGTCTATAGGAAAGGTCTGTGTGTATACAGAACCTCACCTTACACCTTATTACACATCAGTATCATATTGATTGCTAACACGAGGGAAAGGACTATAGGAAAGGTCTGTGTGTATACAGAACCTCACCTTACACCATATTACACACCAGTATCGTATTGATTGCTAACAGGGGGGAAAGGTCTATAGGAAAGGTCTGTGTGTGTACAGAACCTCACCTTACATCATATTACACATCAGTATCATATTGATTGCTAACAGGAGGGAAAGGTCTATAGGAAAGGTCTGTGTGTGTACAGAACCTCACCTTACACCATATTACACATCAGTATCATAATGATTGCTAACAGGGGGGAAAGGTCTATAGGAAAGGTCTGTGTGTATACGTAATCTCACCTTACACCATATTATACATCAGTATCATATTGATTGCTAACAGGAGGGAAAGGTCTATAGGAAAGGTCTGTGTGTATACAGAATCTCACCTTATACCATATTACACATCGGTATAATATTGATTGCTAACAGGTGGGAAAGGCCAATAGGAAAGGTCTGTGTGTATACAGAATCTCACCTTACACCATATTACACACCAGTATCATATTGATTGCTAACAGGAGGGAAAGGTCTATAGGAAAGGTCTGTGTGTATACAGAATCTCACCTTACACCTTATTACACATCAGTATCATATTGATTGCTAACAGGAGGGAAAGGTCTATAGGAAAGGCTGTGTGTATACAGAATCTCACCTTACACCATATTACACATCAGTATCATAATGTGTGCTAACAGGAGGGATAGGCCTATAGGAAAGGTCTGTGTGTATACAGAATCTCACCTTACACCTTATTACACATCGGTATAATATTGATTGCTAACAGGTGGGAAAGGCCAATAGGAAAGGTCTGTGTGTATACAGAATCTCACCTTACACCATATTACACACCAGTATCATATTGATTGCTAACAGGAGGGAAAGGTCTATAGGAAAGGTCTGTGTGTATACAGAATCTCACCTTACACCATATTACACATCAGTATCATAATGATTGCTAATAGGAGGGAAAGGTCTATAGGAAAGGTCAATAGGAAAGGTCTGTGTGTATACAGAACCTCACCATACACCATATTACACACCAGTATCGTATTGATTGCTAACAGGGGGAAAGGTCTATAGGAAAGGTCAGTGTGTTTACAGAATCTCACCTTACACCATATTACACATCAGTATCATAATGTGTGCTAACAGGAGGGATAGGCCTATAGGAAAGGTCTGTGTGTATACAGAATCTCACCTTACACCTTATTACACATCGGTATAATATTGATTGCTAACAGGTGGGAAAGGCCAATAGGAAAGGTCTGTGTGTATACAGAATCTCACCTTACACCATATTACACACCAGTATCATATTGATTGCTAACAGGAGGGAAAGGTCTATAGGAAAGGTCTGTGTGTATACAGAATCTCACCTTACACCTTATTACACATCAGTATCATATTGATTGCTAACAGGAGGGAAAGGTCTATAGGAAAGGCTGTGTGTATACAGAATCTCACCTTACACCATATTACACATCGGTATCATGTTGATTGCTAACAGGAGGGAAAGGTCTATAGGAAAGGTCTGTGTGTATACAGAATCTCACCTTACACCTTATTACACATCGGTATAATATTGATTGCTAGCAGGTGGGAAAGGCCTATAGGAAAGGTCTGTGTGTATACAGAATCTCACCTTACACCATATTACCCACCAGTATCATATTGATTGCTAACAGGTGGGAAAGGTCTATAGGAAAGGTCTGTGTGTATACAGAATCTCACCTTACACCTTATTACACATCGGTATCATATTGATTGCTAACAGGAGGGAAAGGTCTATAGGAAAGGTCTGTGTGTATACAGAATCTCACCTTACACCTTATTACACATCGGTATCATATTGATTGCTAACACGAGGGAAAGGTCTATAGGAAAGGTCTGTGTGTATACAGAACCTCACCTTACACCATATTACACACCAGTATCGTATTGATTACTAACAGGAGAGAAAGGTCTATAGGAAAGGTCTGTGTGTATACGTAATCTCACCTTACACCATATTACACATCAGTATCATATTGATTGCTAACAGGAGGGAAAGGTCTATAGGAAAGGTCTGTGTGTATACGTAATCTCACCTTACACCATATTACACATCATTATCATATTGATTGCTAACAGGAGGGAAAGGTCTATAGGAAAGGTCTGTGTGTATACAGAACCTCACCTTACAACATATTACACACCAGTATCATATTGATTGCTAACAGGAGGGAAAGGTCTATAGGAAAGGTCTGTGTGTATACGTAATCTCACCTTACACCATATTACACATCAGTATCATAATGATTGCTAACAGGAGGGAAAGGTCTATAGGAAAGGTCTATGGGAAAGGTCTGTGTGTATACAGAACCTCACCTTACACCATATTACACATCAGTATCATATTGATTGCTAACAGGAGGGAAAGGTCTATAGGAAAGGTCTGTGTGTATACGTTATCTCACCTTACACCATATTACACACCAGTAACGTATTGATTGCTAACAGGAGGGAAAGGTCTATAGGAAAGGTCTGTGTGTGTACAGAACCTCACCTTACACCATATTACACATCGGTATCATAATGATTGCTAACAGGAGGGAAAGGTCTATAGGAAAGGTCTGTGTGTGTACAGAACCTCACCTTACACCATATTACACACCAGTATCGTATTGATTGCTAACAGGAGGGAAAGGTCTATAGGAAAGGTCTGTGTGTATACAGAACCTCACCTTACACCATATTACACATCAGTGTCATATTGATTGCTAACAGGAGGGAAAGGTCTATAGGAAAGGTCTGTGTGTATACGTAATCTCACCTTACACCATATTACACACCAGTATCGTATTGATTGCTAACAGGAGGGAAAGGTCTATAGGAAAGGTCTGTGTGTGTACAGAACCTCACCTTACACCATATTACACACCAGTATCGTATTGATTGCTAACAGGTGGGAAAGGTCTATAGGAAAGGTCTGTGTGTATACAGAATCTCACCTTACACCTTATTACACATCGGTATCATATTGATTGCTAACAGGAGGGAAAGGTCTATAGGAAAGGTCTGTGTGTATACAGAATCTCACCTTACACCTTATTACACATCGGTATCATATTGATTGCTAACACGAGGGAAAGGTCTATAGGAAAGGTCTGTGTGTATACAGAACCTCACCTTACACCATATTACACACCAGTATCGTATTGATTACTAACAGGAGAGAAAGGTCTATAGGAAAGGTCTGTGTGTATACGTAATCTCACCTTACACCATATTACACATCAGTATCATATTGATTGCTAACAGGAGGGAAAGGTCTATAGGAAAGGTCTGTGTGTATACGTAATCTCACCTTACACCATATTACACATCATTATCATATTGATTGCTAACAGGAGGGAAAGGTCTATAGGAAAGGTCTGTGTGTATACAGAACCTCACCTTACAACATATTACACACCAGTATCATATTGATTGCTAACAGGAGGGAAAGGTCTATAGGAAAGGTCTGTGTGTATACGTAATCTCACCTTACACCATATTACACATCAGTATCATAATGATTGCTAACAGGAGGGAAAGGTCTATAGGAAAGGTCTATGGGAAAGGTCTGTGTGTATACAGAACCTCACCTTACACCATATTACACATCAGTATCATATTGATTGCTAACAGGAGGGAAAGGTCTATAGGAAAGGTCTGTGTGTATACGTTATCTCACCTTACACCATATTACACACCAGTAACGTATTGATTGCTAACAGGAGGGAAAGGTCTATAGGAAAGGTCTGTGTGTGTACAGAACCTCACCTTACACCATATTACACATCGGTATCATAATGATTGCTAACAGGAGGGAAAGGTCTATAGGAAAGGTCTGTGTGTGTACAGAACCTCACCTTACACCATATTACACACCAGTATCGTATTGATTGCTAACAGGAGGGAAAGGTCTATAGGAAAGGTCTGTGTGTATACAGAACCTCACCTTACACCATATTACACATCAGTGTCATATTGATTGCTAACAGGAGGGAAAGGTCTATAGGAAAGGTCTGTGTGTATACGTAATCTCACCTTACACCATATTACACACCAGTATCGTATTGATTGCTAACAGGAGGGAAAGGTCTATAGGAAAGGTCTGTGTGTGTACAGAACCTCACCTTACACCATATTACACACCAGTATCGTATTGATTGCTAACAGGAGGGAAATGTCTATAGGAAAGGTCTGTGTGTATACAGAACCTCACCTTACACCATATTACACATCGGTATCATAATGATTGCTAACAGGGGGGAAAGGTCTATAGGAAAGGTCTGTGTATATACGTAATCTCACCTTACACCATATTACACATCAGTATCGTATTGATTGCTAACAGGAGGGAAAGGTCTATAGGAAAGGTCTGTGTGTATACGTAATCTCACCTTACACCATATTACACACCAGTATCATAATGATTGCTAACAGGAGGGAAAGGTCTACAGGAAAGGTCTGTGTGTATACAGAACCTCACCTTACACCATATTACACATCAGTATCATATTGATTGCTAACAGGAGGGAATGGTCTATAGGAAAGGTCTGTGTGTATACAGAACCTCACCTTACACCATATTACACATCAGTATCATATTGATCGCTAACAGGAGGGAAAGGTCTATAGGAAAGGTCTGTGTGTATACAGAATCTCACCTTACATCATATTACACATCAGTATAATATTGATTGCTAACAGGAGGGAAAGGTCTATAGGAAAGGTCTGTGTGTATACAGAATCTCACCGTACACCATATCACACATCAGTATCATAATGATTGCTAACAGGAGGGAAAGGTCTACAGGAAAGGTCTGTGTGTATACAGAACCTCACCTTACACCATATTACACATCAGTATCATATTGATTGCTAACAGGAGGGAAAGGTCTATAGGAAAGGTCTGTGTGTATACAGAACCTCACCTTACACCATATTACACATCAGTATCATATTGATTGCTAACAGGAGGGAAAGGTCAATAGGAAAGGTCTGTGTGTATACGTAATCTCACCTTACACCATATTACACATCAGTATCATAATGATTGCTAACAGGGGGGAAAGGTCTATAGGAAAGGTCTGTGTGTATACGTAATCTCACCTTACACCATATTACACACCAGTGTCATATTGATTGCTAACAGGAGGGAGAGGTCTATAGGAAAGGTCTGTGTGTATACGTAATCTCACCTTACACCATATTACACATCAGTATCATAATGATTGCTAACAGGAGGGAAATGTCTATAGGAAAGGTCTGTGTGTATACAGAACCTCACCTTACACCATATTACACATCGGTATCATAATGATTGCTAACAGGGGGGAAAGGTCTGTGTGTATACGTTATCTCACCTTACACCATATTACACATCAGTATCGTATTGATTGCTAACAGGAGGGAAAGGTCTATAGGAAAGGTCTGTGTGTATACGTAATCTCACCTTACACCATATTACACACCAGTATCGTATTGATTGCTAACAGGAGGGAAAGGTCTATAGGAAAGGTCTGTGTGTATACGTAATCTCACCTTACACCATATTACACACCAGTATCGTATTGATTGCTCACAGGAGGGAAAGGTTTATAGGAAAGGTCTGTGTGTATACGTAATCTCACCTTACACCATATTACACATCAGTATCATATTGTTTGCTAACAGGAGGGAAAGGTCTATAGGATAGGTCTGTGTGTATACGTAATCTCACCTTACACCATATTACACATCAGTATCATATTGATTGCTAACAGGAGGGAAAGGTCTATAGGAAAGGTCTGTGTGTATACGTAATCTCACCTTACACCATATTACACATCAGTATCATAATGATTGCTAACAGGAGGGAAATCTCTATAGGAAAAGTCTATAGGAAAGGTCTGTGTGTATACAGAACCTCACCTTACACCATATTACACATCAGTATCATATTGATTGCTAACAGGAGGGAAAGGTCTATAGGAAAGGTCTGTGTGTATACGTAATCTCACCTTACAACATATTACACATCAGTATCATAATGACTGCTAACAGGAGGGAAATGTCTATAGGAAAGGTCTGTGTGTATACAGAACCTCACCTTACACCATATTACACATCAGTATCATATTGATTGCTAACAGGAGGGAAAGGTCTATAGGAAAGGTCTGTGTGTATACGTAATCTCACCTTACACCATATTACACATCAGTATCATATTGATTGCTAACAGGAGGGAAAGGTCTATAGGATAGGTCTGTGTGTATACGTAATCTCACCTTACACCATATTACACACCAGTATCGTATTGATTGCTAACAGGAGGGAAAGGTCTATAGGAAAGGTCTGTGGGTGTACAGAAGCTCACCTTACACATATTACACACCAGTATCGTATTGATTGCTAACAGGAGGGAAAGGTCTATGGGAAAGGTCTGTGTGTATACAGAACCTCACCTTACACCATATTACACATCAGTATCATATTGATTGCTAACAGGAGGGAAAGGTCTATAGGAAAGGTCTGTGTGTATACGTAATCTCACCTTACACCATATTACACACCAGTATCGTATTGATTGCTAACAGGAGGGAAAGGTCTATAGGAAAGGTCTGTGTGTGTACAGAACCTCACCTTACACCATATTACACATCAGTATCATATTGATTGCTAACAGGGGGGAAAGGTCTATAGGAAAGGTCTGTGTGTATACGTAATCTCACCTTACACCATATTACACATCAGTATCATAATGATTGCTAACAGGAGGGAAAGGTCTATAGGAAAGGTCTGTGTGTATACAGAATCTCACCGTACACCATATCACACATCAGTATTATAATGATTGCTAACAGGAGGGAAAGGTCTACAGGAAAGGTCTGTGTGTATACAGAACCTCACCTTACCCCATATTACACATCAGTATCATATTGATAGCTAACAGGAGGGAAAGGTCTATAGGAAAGGTCTGTGTGTATACAGAACCTCACCTTACACCATATTACACATCAGTATCATATTGATTGCTAACAGGAGGGAAAGGTCTATAGGAAAGGTCTGTGTGTATACGTAATCTCACCTTACACCATATTACACATCAGTATCATAATGATTGCTAACAGGGGGGAAAGGTCTATAGGAAAGGTCTGTGTGTATACGTAATCTCACCTTACACCATATTACACACCAGTGTCATATTGATTGCTAAAAGGAGGGAAAGGTCTATAGGAAAGGTCTGTGTGTATACGTAATCTCACCTTACACCATATTACACATCAGTATCATAATGATTGCTAACAGGAGGGAAATGTCTATAGGAAAGGTCTGTGTGTATACAGAACCTCACCTTACACCATATTACACATCGGTATCATCATGATTGCTAACAGGGGGGAAAGGTCTATAGGAAAGGTCTGTGTGTATACGTAATCTCACCTTACACCATATTACACATCAGTATCGTATTGATTGCTAACAGGAGGGAAAGGTCTATAGGAAAGGTCTGTGTGTATACGTAATCTCACCTTACACCATATTACACACCAGTATCGTATTGATTGCTAACAGGAGCGAAAGGTCTATAGGAAAGGTCTGTGTGTATACGTAATCTCACCTTACACCATATTACACACCAGTATGGTTATGATTGCTAACAGGAGGGAAAGGTCTATAGGAAAGGTCTGTGTGTATGCGTAATCTCACCTTACACCATATTACACATCAGTATCATATTGATTGCCAACAGGAGGGAAAGGTCTATAGGAAAGGTCTGTGTGTATACGTAATCTCACCTTACACCATATTACACATCAGTATCATAATGATTGCTAACAGGGGGGAAAGGTCTATAGGAAAGGTCTGTGTGTATACGTAATCTCACCTTACACCATATTACACACCAGTGTCATATTGATTGCTAAAAGGAGGGAAAGGTCTATAGGAAAGGTCTGTGTGTATACGTAATCTCACCTTACACCATATTACACATCAGTATCATAATGATTGCTAACAGGAGGGAAATGTCTATAGGAAAGGTCTGTGTGTATACAGAACCTCACCTTACTCCATATTACACATCGGTATAATCATGATTGCTAACAGGGGGGAAAGGTCTATAGGAAAGGTCTGTGTGTATACGTAATCTCACCTTACACCATATTACACATCGGTATCGTATTGATTGCTAACAGGAGGGAAAGGTCTATAGGAAAGGTCCGTGTGTATACGTAATCTCACCTTACACCATATTACACACCAGTATCGTATTGATTGCTAACAGGAGCGAAAGGTCTATAGGAAAGGTCTGTGTGTATACGTAATCTCACCTTACACCATATTACACACCAGTATCGTTATGATTGCTAACAGGAGGGAAAGGTCTATAGGAAAGGTCTGTGTGTATGCGTAATCTCACCTTACACCATATTACACATCAGTATCATATTGATTGCCAACAGGAGGGAAAGGTCTATAGGAAAGGTCTGTGTGTATACGTAATCTCACCTTACACCATATTACACATCAGTATCATATTGATTGCTAACAAGAGGGAAAAGTCTATAGGAAATGTCTGTGTGTATACAGAACCTCACCTTACAACATATTACACACCAGTATCATATTGATTGCTAACAGGAGGGAAAGGTCTATAGGAAAGGTCTGTGTGTATACGTAATCTCACCTTACACCATATTACACATCAGTATCATAATGATTGCTAACAGGAGGGAAAGGTCTATAGGAAAGGTCTATAGGAAAGGTCTGTGTGTATACAGAACCTCACCTTACACCATATTACGCATCAGTATCATAATGATTGCTAACAGGAGGGAAAAGTCTATAGGAAAGGTCTGTGTGTATACAGAACCTCACCTTACACCATATTACACATCGGTATCATATTGATTGCTAACAGGAGGGAAAGGTCTATAGGAAAGGTCTGTGTGTATACAGAATCTCACCTTACACCTTATTACACATCGGTATCATATTGATTGCTAACAGGAGGGAAAGGTCTATAGGAAAGGTCTGTGTGTATACAGAACCTCACCTTACACCATATTACACATCAGTATCATATTGATTGCTAACAGGAGGGAAAGGTCTATAGGAAAGGCCTGTGTGTATACGTAATCTCACCTTACACCATATTACACATCAGTATCATAATGATTGCTAACAGGGGGGAAAGGTCTATAGGAAAGGTCTGTGTGTATACGTAATCTCACCTTACACCATATTACACACCAGTGTCTTATTGATTGCTAACAGGAGGGAAAGGTCTATAGGAAAGTTCTGTGTGTATACGTAATCTCACCTTACACCATATTACACACCAGTGTCCTATTGATTGCTAACAGGAGGGAAAGGTCTATAGGAAAGGTCTGTGTTTATACGTAATCTCACCTTACACCATACTACACACCAGTGTCTTATTGAATGCTAACAGGAGGGAAAGGTCTATAGGAAAGGTCTGTGTGTGTACAGAACCTCACCTTACACCATATTACACATCGGTATCATAATGATTGCTAACAGGAGGGAAAGGTCTATAGGAAAGGTCTGTGTGTGTACAGAAACTCACCTTACACCATATTACACACCAGTATCGTATTGATTGCTAACAGGAGGGAAAGGTCTATAGGAAAGGTCTGTGTGTATACAGAACCTCACCTTACACCATATTACACATCAGTATCATATTGATTGCTAACAGGAGGGAAAGGTCTATAGGAAAGGTCTGTGTGTATACGTAATCTCACCTTACACCATATTACACACCAGTATCGTATTGATTGCTAACAGGAGGGAAAGGTCTATAGGAAAGGTCTGTGTGTGTACAGAACCTCACCTTACACCATATTACACATCAGTATCATATTGATTGCTAACAGGGGGGAAAGGTCTATAGGAAAGCTCTGTGTGTATACGTAATCTCACCTTACACCATATTACACATCAGTATCATAATGATTGCTAACAGGAGGGAAAGGTCTATAGGAAAGGTCTGTGTGTATACAGAACCTCACCTTACACCATATTACACATCAGTATCATATTGATTGCTAACAGGAGGGAAAGGTCTACAGGAAAGGTCTGTGTGTATACGTAATCTCACCTTACACCATATAACACATCAGTATCATAATGATTGCTAAACGGAGGGAAAGGTCTATAGGAAAGGTCTATAGGAAAGGTCTGTGTGTATACAGAACCTCACCATACACCATATTACACACCAGTATCGTATTGATTGCTAACAGGGGGGAAAGGTCTATAGGAAAAGTCTGTGTGTATACAGATTCTCACCTTACACCATATTACACATCAGTATCATAATGATAGCTAACAGGAGGGAAAGGTCTATAGGAAAGGTCTGTGTGTGTACAGAACCTCACCTTACACCGTATTACACATCAGTATCATATTGATTGCTAACAGGAGGGAAAGGTCTATAGGAAAGGACTGTGTGTATACGTAATCTCACCTTACACCATATTACTCATCAGTATCATAATGATCGCTAACAGGAGGGAAAGGTCTACAGGAAAGGTCTGCGTGTATACAGAAGCTCACCTTACACCATATTACACATCAGAATCATATTGATTGCTAACAGGAGGGAAAGGTCTATAGGAAAGGTCTGTGTGTATACGTAATCTCACCTTACACCATATTACACATCAGTATCATAATGATTGCTAACAGGAGGGAAAGGTCTATAGGAAAGGTCTATAGGAAAGGTCTGTGTGTATACAGAACCTCACCTTACACCTTATTACACATCAGTATCATATTGATTGCTAACACGAGGGAAAGGACTATAGGAAAGGTCTGTGTGTATACAGTACCTCACCTTACACCATATTACACATCAGTATCATATTGATTGCTAACAGGAGGGAAAGTCCATAGGAAAGGTCTGTGTGTATACGTAATCTCACCTTACACCATATTACACATCAGTATCATAATGATTGCTAACAGGGGGGAAAGGTCTATAGGAAAGGTCTGTGTGTATACGTAATCTCACCTTACACCATATTACACACCAGTGTCATATTGATTGCTAAAAGGAGGGAAAGGTCTATAGGAAAGGTCTGTGTGTATACGTAATCTCACCTTACACCATATTACACATCAGTATCATAATGATTGCTAACAGGAGGGAAATGTCTATAGGAAAGGTCTGTGTGTATACAGAACCTCACCTTACACCATATTACACATCGGTATCATAATGATTGCTAACAGGGGGGAAAGGTCTATAGGAAAGGTCTGTGTGTATACGTAATCTCACCTTACACCATAGTACACATCAGTATCGTATTGATTGCTAACAGGAGGGAAAGGTCTATAGGAAAGGTCTGTGTGTATACGTAATCTCACCTTACACCATATTACACACCAGTATCGTATTGATTGCTAACAGGATGGAAAGGTCAATAGGAAAGGTCTGTGTGTATACGTAATCTCACCTGACACCATATTACACACCAGTATCGTTATGATTGCTAACAGGAGGGAAAGGTCTATAGGAAAGGTCTGTGTGTATACGTAATCTCACATTACACCATATTACACATCAGTATCATATTGATTGCCAACAGGAGGGAAAGGTCTATAGGAAAGGTCTGTGTGTATACGTAATCTCACCTTACACCATATTTTACATCAGTATCATATTGATTGCTAACAAGAGGGAAAAGTCTATAGGAAAGGTCTGTGTGTATACAGAACCTCACCTTACAACATATTACACACCAGTATCATATTGATTGCTAACAGGAGGGAAAGGTCTATAGGAAAGGTCTGTTTGTATACGTAATCTCACCTTACACCATATTACACATCAGTATCATAATGATTGCTAACAGGAGGGAAAGGTCTATAGGAAAGGTCTATAGGAAAGGTCTGTGTGTATTCAGAACCTCACCTTACACCATATTACGCATCAGTATCATAATGATTGCTAACAGGAGGGAAAGGTCTATAGGAAAGGTCTGTGTGTATACAGAACCTCACCTTACACCATATTACACATCGGTATCATATTGATTGCTAACAGGAGGGAAAGGTCTATAGGAAAGGTCTGTGTGTATACAGAATCTCACCTTACACCTTATTACACATCGGTATCATATTGATTGCTAACAGGAGGGAAAGGTCTATAGGAAAGGTCTGTGTGTATACAGAACCTCACCTTACACCATATTACACATCAATATCATATTGATTGCTAACAGGAGGGAAAGGTCTATAGGAAAGGCCTGTGTGTATACGTAATCTCACCTTACACCATATTACACATCAGTATCATAATGATTGCTAACAGGGGGGAAGGTCTATAGGAAAGGTCTGTGTGTATACGTAATCTCACCTTACACCATATTACACACCAGTGTCTTATTGATTGCTAACAGGAGGGAAAGGTCTATAGGAAAGTTCTGTGTGTATACGTAATCTCACCTTACACCAAATTATACACCAGTGTCTTATTGATTCCTAACAGGAGGGAAAGGTCTATAGGAAAGGTCTGTGTGTATACGTAATCTCACCTTACACCATATTACACACCAGTGTCTTATTGAATGCTAACAGGAGGGAAAGGTCTATAGGAAAGGTCTGTGTGTGTACAGAACCTCATCTTACACCATATTACACATCGGTATCATAATGATTTCTAACAGGAGGGAAAGGTCTATAGGAAAGGTCTGTGTGTGTACAGAACCTCACCTTACACCATATTACACACCAGTATCGTATTGATTGCTAACAGGAGGGAAAGGTCTATAGGAAAGGTCTGTGTGTATACAGAACCTCACCTTACACCATATTACACATCAGTATCATATTGATTGCTAACAGGAGGGAAAGGTCTATAGGAAAGGTCTGTCTGTATACGTAATCTCACCTTACACCATATTACACACCAGTATCGTATTGATTGCTAACAGGAGGGAAAGGTCTATAGGAAAGGTCTGTGTGTGTACAGAACCTCACCTTACACCATATTACACATCAGTATCATATTGATTGCTAACAGGGGGGAAAGGTCTATAAGAAAGGTCTGTGTGTATACGTAATCTCACCTTACACCATATTACACATCAGTATCATAATGATTGCTAACAGGAGGGAAAGGTCTATAGGAAAGGTCTGTGTGTATACAGAACCTCACCTTACACCATATTACACATCAGTATCATATTGATTGCTAACAGGAGGGAAAGGTCTACAGGATAGGTCTGTGTGTATACGTAATCTCACCTTACACCATATAACACATCAGTATCATAATGATTGCTAAACGGAGGGAAAGGTCTATAGGAAAGGTCTATAGGAAAGGTCTGTGTGTATACAGAACCTCACCATACACCATATTACACACCAGTATCGTATTGATTGCTAACAGGGGGGAAAGGTCTATAGGAAAGGTCTGTGCGTATACAGAATCTCACCTTACACCATATTACACATCAGTATCATAATGATAGCTAACAGGAGGGAAAGGTCTATAGGAAAGGTCTGTGTGTGTACAGAACCTCACCTTACACCGTATTACACATCAGTATCATATTGATTGCTAACAGGAGGGAAAGGTCTATAGGAAAGGACTGTGTGTATACGTAATCTAACCTTACACCATATTACTCATCAGTATCATAATGATCGCTAACAGGAGGGAAAGGTCTACAGGAAAGGTCTGCGTGTATACAGAAGCTCACCTTACACCATATTACACATCAGAATCATATTGATTGCTAATAGGAGGGAAAGGTCTATAGGAAAGGTCTGTGTGTATACGTAATCTCACCTTACACCATATTACACATCAGTATCATAATGATTGCTAACAGGAGGGAAAGGTCTATAGGAAAGGTCTATAGGAAAGGTCTGTGTGTATACAGAACCTCACCTTACACCTTATTACACATCAGTATCATATTGATTGCTAACACGAGGGAAAGGACTATAGGAAAAGTCTGTGTGTATACAGAACCTCACCTTACAGCATATTACACACCAGTATCGTATTGATTGCTAACAGGGGGGAAAGGTCTATAGGAAAGGTCTGTGTGTGTACAGAACCTCACCTTACATCATATTACACATCAGTATCATATTGATTGCTAACAGGAGGGAAAGGTCTATAGGAAAGGTCTGTGTGTGTACAGAACCTCACCTTACACCATATTACACATCAGTATCATAATGATTGCTAACAGGGGGGAAAGGTCTATAGGAAAGGTCTGTGTGTATACGTAATCTCACCTTACACCATATTATACATCAGTATCATATTGATTGCTAACAGGAGGGAAATGTCTATAGGAAAGGTCTGTGTGTATACAGAATCTCACCTTACACCATATTACACATCAGTATCATAATGATTGCTAACAGGAGGGAAAGGTCTATAGGAAAGGTCTGTGTGTATACAGAACCTCACCTTACACCATATTACACATCAGTATCATATTGATTGCTAACAGGAGGGAAAGGTCTACAGGAAAGGTCTGTGTGTATACGTAATCTCACCTTACACCATATAACACATCAGTATCATAATGATTGCTAAACGGAGGGAAAGGTCTATAGGAAAGGTCTATAGGAAAGGTCTGTGTGTATACAGAACCTCACCATACACCATATTACACACCAGTATCGTATTGATTGCTAACAGGGGGGAAAGGTCTATATGAAAGGTCTGTGTGTATACAGAATCTCACCTTACACCATATTACACATCAGTATCATAATGATAGCTAACAGGAGGGAAAGGTCTATAGGAAAGGTCTGTGTGTGTACAGAACCTCACCTTACACCGTATTACACATCAGTATCATATTGATTGCTAACAGGAGGGAAAGGTCTATAGGAAAGGACTGTGTGTATACGTAATCTCACCTTACACCATATTACTCATCAGTATCATAATGATCGCTAACAGGAGGGAAAGGTCTACAGGAAAGTTCTGCGTGTATACAGAAGCTCACCTTACACCATATTACACATCAGAATCATATTGATTGCTAACAGGAGGGAAAGGTCTATAGGAAAGGTCTGTGTGTATACGTAATCTCACCTTACACCATATTACACATCAGTATCATAATGATTGCTAACAGGAGGGAAATGTCTATAGGAAAGGTCTGTGTGTATACAGAACCTCACCTTACACCATATTACACATCGGTATCATCATGATTGCTAACAGGGGGGAAAGGTCTATAGGAAAGGTCTGTGTGTATACGTAATCTCACCTTACACCATATTACACATCAGTATCGTATTGATTGCTAACAGGAGGGAAAGGTCTATAGGAAAGGTCTGTGTGTATACGTAATCTCACCTTACACCATATTACACACCAGTATCGTATTGATTGCTAACAGGAGCGAAAGGTCTATAGGAAAGGTCTGTGTGTATACGTAATCTCACCTTACACCATATTACACACCAGTATCGTTATGATTGCTAACAGGAGGGAAAGGTCTATAGGAAAGGTCTGTGTGTATGCGTAATCTCACCTTACACCATATTACACATCAGTATCATATTGATTGCCAACAGGAGGGAAAGGTCTATAGGAAAGGTCTGTGTGTATACGTATTCTCACCTTACACCATATTACACATCAGTATCATATTGATTGCTAACAAGAGGGAAAAGTCTATAGGAAAGGTCTGTGTGTATACAGAACCTCACCTTACAACATATTACACACCAGTATCGTTATGATTGCTAACAGGAGGGAAAGGTCTATAGGAAAGGTCTGTGTGTATACGTAATCTCACCTTACACCATATTACACATCAGTATCATAATGATTGCTAACAGGAGGGAAAGGTCTATAGGAAAGGTCTATAGGAAAGGTCTGTGTGTATACAGAACCTCACCTTACACCATATTACGCATCAGTATCATAATGATTGCTAACAGGAGGGAAAAGTCTATAGGAAAGGTCTGTGTGTATACAGAACCTCACCTTACACCATATTACACATCGGTATCATATTGATTGCTAACAGGAGGGAAAGGTCTATAGGAAAGGTCTGTGTGTATACAGAATCTCACCTTACACCTTATTACACATCGGTATCATATTGATTGCTAACAGGAGGGAAAGGTCTATAGGAAAGGTCTGTGTGTATACAGAACCTCACCTTACACCATATTACACATCAGTATCATATTGATTGCTAACAGGAGGGAAAGGTCTATAGGAAAGGCCTGTGTGTATACGTAATCTCACCTTACACCATATTACACATCAGTATCATAATGATTGCTAACAGGGGGGAAAGGTCTATAGGAAAGGTCTGTGTGTATACGTAATCTCACCTTACACCATATTACACACCAGTGTCTTATTGATTGCTAACAGGAGGGAAAGGTCTATAGGAAAGTTCTGCGTGTATACGTAATCTCACCTTACACCATATTACACACCAGTGTCCTATTGATTGCTAACAGGAGGGAAAGGTCTATAGGAAAGGTCTGTGTTTATACGTAATCTCACCTTACACCATACTACACACCAGTGTCTTATTGAATGCTAACAGGAGGGAAAGGTCTATAGGAAAGGTCTGTGTGTGTACAGAACCTCACCTTACACCATATTACACATCGGTATCATAATGATTGCTAACAGGAGGGAAAGGTCTATAGGAAAGGTCTGTGTGTGTACAGAACCTCACCTTACACCATATTACACACCAGTATCGTATTGATTGCTAACAGGAGGGAAAGGTCTATAGGAAAGGTCTGTGTGTATACAGAATCTCACCTTACACCATATTACACATCAGTATCATATTGATTGCTAACAGGAGGGAAGGGTCTATAGGAAAGGTCTGTGTGTATACGTAATCTCACCTTACACCATATTACACACCAGTATCGTATTGATTGCTAACAGGAGGGAAAGGTCTATAGGAAAGGTCTGTGTGTGTACAGAACCTCACCTTACACCATATTACACATCAGTATCATATTGATTGCTAACAGGGGGGAAAGGTCTATAGGAAAGCTCTGTGTGTATACGTAATCTCACCTTACACCATATTACACATCAGTATCATAATGATTGCTAACAGGAGGGAAAGGTCTATAGGAAAGGTCTGTGTGTATACAGAACCTCACCTTACACCATATTACACATCAGTATCATATTGATTGCTAACAGGAGGGAAAGGTCTACAGGAAAGGTCTGTGTGTATACGTAATCTCACCTTACACCATATAACACATCAGTATCATAATAATTGCTAAACGGAGGGAAAGGTCTATAGGAAAGGTCTATAGGAAAGGTCTGTGTGTATACAGAACCTCACCATACACCATATTACACACCAGTATCGTATTGATTGCTAACAGGGGGGAAAGGTCTATAGGAAAGGTCTGTGTGTATACAGAATCTCACCTTACACCATATTACACATCAGTATCATAATGATAGCTAACAGGAGGGAAAGATCTATAGGAAACGTCTGTGTGTGTACAGAACCTCACCTTACACCGTATTACACATCAGTATCATATTGATTGCTAACAGGAGGGAAAGGTCTATAGGAAAGGACTGTGTGTATACGTAATCTCACCTTACACCATATTACTCATCAGTATCATAATGATCGCTAACAGGAGGGAAAGGTCTACAGGAAAGGTCTGCGTGTATACAGAAGCTCACCTTACACCATATTACACATCAGAATCATATTGATTGCTAACAGGAGGGAAAGGTCTATAGGAAAGGTCTGTGTGTATACGTAATCTCACCTTACACCATATTACACATCAGTATCATAATGATTGCTAACAGGAGGGAATGGTCTATAGGAAAGGTCTATAGGAAAGGTCTGTGTGTATACAGAACCTCACCTTACACCTTATTACACATCAGTATCATATTGATTGCTAACACGAGGGAAAGGACTATAGGAAAGGTCTGTGTGTATACAGAACCTCACCTTACACCATATTACACATCAGTATCATATTGATTGCTAACAGGAGGGAAAGTCTATAGGAAAGGTCTGTGTGTATACGTAATCTCACCTTACACCATATTACACATCAGTATCATAATGATTGCTAACAGGGGGGAAAGGTCTATAGGAAAGGTCTGTGTGTATACGTAATCTCACCTTACACCATATTACACACCAGTGTCATATTGATTGCTAAAAGGAGGGAAAGGTCTATAGGAAAGGTCTGTGTGTATACGTAATCTCACCTTACACCATATTACACATCAGTATCATAATGATTGCTAACAGGAGGGAAATGTCTATAGGAAAGGTCTGTGTGTATACAGAACCTCACCTTACACCATATTACACATCGGTATCATAATGATTGCTAACAGGGGGGAAAGGTCTATAGGAAAGGTCTGTGTGTATACGTAATCTCACCTTACACCATAGTACACATCAGTATCGTATTGATTGCTAACAGGAGGGAAAGGTCTATAGGAAAGGTCTGTGTGTATACGTAATCTCACCTTACACCATATTACACACCAGTATCGTATTGATTGCTAACAGGATGGAAAGGTCTATAGGAAAGGTCTGTGTGTATACGTAATCTCACCTGACACCATATTACACACCAGTATCGTTATGATTGCTAACAGGAGGGAAAGGTCTATAGGAAAGGTCTGTGTGTATACGTAATCTCACATTACACCATATTACACATCAGTATCATATTGATTGCCAACAGGAGGGAAAGGTCTATAGGAAAGGTCTGTGTGTATACGTAATCTCACCTTACACCATATTTTACATCAGTATCATATTGATTGCTAACAAGAGGGAAAAGTCTATAGGAAAGGTCTGTGTGTATACAGAACCTCACCTTACAACATATTACACACCAGTATCATATTGATTGCTAACAGGAGGGAAAGGTCTATAGGAAAGGTCTGTGTGTATACGTAATCTCACCTTAACCCATATTACACATCAGTATCATAATGATTGCTAACAGGAGGGAAAGGTCTATAGGAAAGGTCTATAGGAAAGGTCTGTGTGTATTCAGAACCTCACCTTACACCATATTACGCATCAGTATCATAATGATTGCTAACAGGAGGGAAAGGTCTATAGGAAAGGTCTGTGTGTATACAGAACCTCACCTTACACCATATTACACATCGGTATCATATTGATTGCTAACAGGAGGGAAAGGTCTATAGGAAAGGTCTGTGTGTATACAGAATCTCACCTTACACCTTATTACACATCGGTATCATATTGATTGCTAACAGGAGGGAAAGGTCTATAGGAAAGGTCTGTGTGTATACAGAACCTCACCTTACACCATATTACACATCAGTATCATATTGATTGCTAACAGGAGGGAAAGGTCTATAGGAAAGGCCTGTGTGTATACGTAATCTCACCTTACACCATATTACACATCAGTATCATAATGATTGCTAACAGGGGGGAAAGGTCTATAGGAAAGGTCTGTGTGTATACGTAATCTCACCTTACACCATATTACACACCAGTGTCTTATTGATTGCTAACAGGAGGGAAAGGTCTATAGGAAAGTTCTGTGTGTATACGTAATCTCACCTTACACCAAATTATACACCAGTGTCTTATTGATTCCTAACAGGAGGGAAAGGTCTATAGGAAAGGTCTGTGTGTATACGTAATCTCACCTTACACCATATTACACACCAGTGTCTTATTGAATGCTAACAGGAGGGAAAGGTCTATAGGAAAGGTCTGTGTGTGTACAGAACCTCATCTTACACCATATTACACATCGGTATCATAATGATTTCTAACAGGAGGGAAAGGTCTATAGGAAAGGTCTGTGTGTGTACAGAACCTCACCTTACACCATATTACACACCAGTATCGTATTGATTGCTAACAGGAGGGAAAGGTCTATAGGAAAGGTCTGTGTGTATACAGAACCTCACCTTACACCATATTACACATCAGTATCATATTGATTGCTAACAGGAGGGAAAGGTCTATAGGAAAGGTCTGTCTGTATACGTAATCTCACCTTACACCATATTACACACCAGTATCGTATTGATTGCTAACAGGAGGGAAAGGTCTATAGGAAAGGTCTGTGTGTGTACAGAACCTCACCTTACACCATATTACACATCAGTATCATATTGATTGCTAACAGGGGGGAAAGGTCTATAAGAAAGGTCTGTGTGTATACGTAATCTCACCTTACACCATATTACACATCAGTATCATAATGATTGCTAACAGGAGGGAAAGGTCTATAGGAAAGGTCTGTGTGTATACAGAACCTCACCTTACACCATATTACACATCAGTATCATATTGATTGCTAACAGGAGGGAAAGGTCTACAGGATAGGTCTGTGTGTATACGTAATCTCACCTTACACCATATAACACATCAGTATCATAATGATTGCTAAACGGAGGGAAAGGTCTATAGGAAAGGTCTATAGGAAAGGTCTGTGTGTATACAGAACCTCACCATACACCATATTACACACCAGTATCGTATTGATTGCTAACAGGGGGGAAAGGTCTATAGGAAAGGTCTGTGCGTATACAGAATCTCACCTTACACCATATTACACATCAGTATCATAATGATAGCTAACAGGAGGGAAAGGTCTATAGGAAAGGTCTGTGTGTGTACAGAACCTCACCTTACACCGTATTACACATCAGTATCATATTGATTGCTAACAGGAGGGAAAGGTCTATAGGAAAGGACTGTGTGTATACGTAATCTAACCTTACACCATATTACTCATCAGTATCATAATGATCGCTAACAGGAGGGAAAGGTCTACAGGAAAGGTCTGCGTGTATACAGAAGCTCACCTTACACCATATTACACATCAGAATCATATTGATTGCTAATAGGAGGGAAAGGTCTATAGGAAAGGTCTGTGTGTATACGTAATCTCACCTTACACCATATTACACATCAGTATCATAATGATTGCTAACAGGAGGGAAAGGTCTATAGGAAAGGTCTATAGGAAAGGTCTGTGTGTATACAGAACCTCACCTTACACCTTATTACACATCAGTATCATATTGATTGCTAACACGAGGGAAAGGACTATAGGAAAGGTCTGTGTGTATACAGAACCTCACCTTACAGCATATTACACACCAGTATCGTATTGATTGCTAACAGGGGGGAAAGGTCTATAGGAAAGGTCTGTGTGTGTACAGAACCTCACCTTACATCATATTACACATCAGTATCATATTGATTGCTAACAGGAGGGAAAGGTCTATAGGAAAGGTCTGTGTGTGTACAGAACCTCACCTTACACCATATTACACATCAGTATCATAATGATTGCTAACAGGGGGGAAAGGTCTATAGGAAAGGTCTGTGTGTATACGTAATCTCACCTTACACCATATTATACATCAGTATCATATTGATTGCTAACAGGAGGGAAAGGTCTATAGGAAAGGTCTGTGTGTATACAGAATCTCACCTTACACCATATTACACATCAGTATCATAATGATTGCTAACAGGAGGGAAAGGTCTATAGGAAAGGTCTATAGGAAAGGTCTGTGTGTATACAGAACCTCACCTTACACCATATTACACATCAGTATCATATTGATTGCTAACAGGAGGGAAAGGTCTACAGGAAAGGTCTGTGTGTATACGTAATCTCACCTTACACCATATAACACATCAGTATCATAATGATTGCTAAACGGAGGGAAAGGTCTATAGGAAAGGTCTATAGGAAAGGTCTGTGTGTATACAGAACCTCACCATACACCATATTACACACCAGTATCGTATTGATTGCTAACAGGGGGGAAAGGTCTATATGAAAGGTCTGTGTGTATACAGAATCTCACCTTACACCATATTACACATCAGTATCATAATGATAGCTAACAGGAGGGAAAGGTCTATAGGAAAGGTCTGTGTGTGTACAGAACCTCACCTTACACCGTATTACACATCAGTATCATATTGATTGCTAACAGGAGGGAAAGGTCTATAGGAAAGGACTGTGTGTATACGTAATCTCACCTTACACCATATTACTCATCAGTATCATAATGATCGCTAACAGGAGGGAAAGGTCTACAGGAAAGTTCTGCGTGTATACAGAAACTCACCTTACACCATATTACACATCAGAATCATATTGATTGCTAACAGGAGGGAAAGGTCTATAGGAAAGGTCTGTGTGTATACGTAATCTCACCTTACACCATATTACACATCAGTATCATAATGATTGCTAACAGGAGGGAAATGTCTATAGGAAAGGTCTGTGTGTATACAGAACCTCACCTTACACCATATTACACATCGGTATCATCATGATTGCTAACAGGGGGGAAAGGTCTATAGGAAAGGTCTGTGTGTATACGTAATCTCACCTTACACCATATTACACATCAGTATCGTATTGATTGCTAACAGGAGGGAAAGGTCTATAGGAAAGGTCTGTGTGTATACGTAATCTCACCTTACACCATATTACACACCAGTATCGTATTGATTGCTAACAGGAGCGAAAGGTCTATAGGAAAGGTCTGTGTGTATACGTAATCTCACCTTACACCATATTACACACCAGTATCGTTATGATTGCTAACAGGAGGGAAAGGTCTATAGGAAAGGTCTGTGTGTATGCGTAATCTCACCTTACACCATATTACACATCAGTATCATATTGATTGCCAACAGGAGGGAAAGGTCTATAGGAAAGGTCTGTGTGTATACGTATTCTCACCTTACACCATATTACACATCAGTATCATATTGATTGCTAACAAGAGGGAAAAGTCTATAGGAAAGGTCTGTGTGTATACAGAACCTCACCTTACAACATATTACACACCAGTATCGTTATGATTGCTAACAGGAGGGAAAGGTCTATAGGAAAGGTCTGTGTGTATACGTAATCTCACCTTACACCATATTACACATCAGTATCATAATGATTGCTAACAGGAGGGAAAGGTCTATAGGAAAGGTCTATAGGAAAGGTCTGTGTGTATACAGAACCTCACCTTACACCATATTACGCATCAGTATCATAATGATTGCTAACAGGAGGGAAAAGTCTATAGGAAAGGTCTGTGTGTATACAGAACCTCACCTTACACCATATTACACATCGGTATCATATTGATTGCTAACAGGAGGGAAAGGTCTATAGGAAAGGTCTGTGTGTATACAGAATCTCACCTTACACCTTATTACACATCGGTATCATATTGATTGCTAACAGGAGGGAAAGGTCTATAGGAAAGGTCTGTGTGTATACAGAACCTCACCTTACACCATATTACACATCAGTATCATATTGATT
The DNA here is from genome assembly GCA_946902985.2 of Meconema thalassinum. Lineage (NCBI taxonomy): Eukaryota > Metazoa > Arthropoda > Insecta > Orthoptera > Tettigoniidae > Meconema > Meconema thalassinum. Next base: position 345,345,999 of record OX336395.1, read on the forward strand.
GCTAACAGGAGGGAAAGGTCTATAGGAAAGGCCTGTGTGTATACGTAATCTCACCTTACACCATATTACACATCAGTATCATAATGATTGCTAACAGGGGGGAAAGGTCTATAGGAAAGGTCTGTGTGTATACGTAATCTCACCTTACACCATATTACACACCAGTGTCTTATTGATTGCTAACAGGAGGGAAAGGTCTATAGGAAAGTTCTGCGTGTATACGTAATCTCACCTTACACCATATTACACACCAGTGTCCTATTGATTGCTAACAGGAGGGAAAGGTCTATAGGAAAGGTCTGTGTTTATACGTAATCTCACCTTACACCATACTACACACCAGTGTCTTATTGAATGCTAACAGGAGGGAAAGGTCTATAGGAAAGGTCTGTGTGTGTACAGAACCTCACCTTACACCATATTACACATCGGTATCATAATGATTGCTAACAGGAGGGAAAGGTCTATAGGAAAGGTCTGTGTGTGTACAGAACCTCACCTTACACCATATTACACACCAGTATCGTATTGATTGCTAACAGGAGGGAAAGGTCTATAGGAAAGGTCTGTGTGTATACAGAATCTCACCTTACACCATATTACACATCAGTATCATATTGATTGCTAACAGGAGGGAAAGGTCTATAGGAAAGGTCTGTGTGTATACGTAATCTCACCTTACACCATATTACACACCAGTATCGTATTGATTGCTAACAGGAGGGAAAGGTCTATAGGAAAGGTCTGTGTGTGTACAGAACCTCACCTTACACCATATTACACATCAGTATCATATTGATTGCTAACAGGGGGGAAAGGTCTATAGGAAAGCTCTGTGTGTATACGTAATCTCACCTTACACCATATTACACATCAGTATCATAATGATTGCTAACAGGAGGGAAAGGTCTATAGGAAAGGTCTGTGTGTATACAGAACCTCACCTTACACCATATTACACATCAGTATCATATTGATTGCTAACAGGAGGGAAAGGTCTACAGGAAAGGTCTGTGTGTATACGTAATCTCACCTTACACCATATAACACATCAGTATCATAATAATTGCTAAACGGAGGGAAAGGTCTATAGGAAAGGTCTATAGGAAAGGTCTGTGTGTATACAGAACCTCACCATACACCATATTACACACCAGTATCGTATTGATTGCTAACAGGGGGGAAAGGTCTATAGGAAAGGTCTGTGTGTATACAGAATCTCACCTTACACCATATTACACATCAGTATCATAATGATAGCTAACAGGAGGGAAAGGTCTATAGGAAACGTCTGTGTGTGTACAGAACCTCACCTTACACCGTATTACACATCAGTATCATATTGATTGCTAACAGGAGGGAAAGGTCTATAGGAAAGGACTGTGTGTATACGTAATCTCACCTTACACCATATTACTCATCAGTATCATAATGATCGCTAACAGGAGGGAAAGGTCTACAGGAAAGGTCTGCGTGTATACAGAAGCTCACCTTACACCATATTACACATCAGAATCATATTGATTGCTAACAGGAGGGAAAGGTCTATAGGAAAGGTCTGTGTGTATACGTAATCTCACCTTACACCATATTACACATCAGTATCATAATGATTGCTAACAGGAGGGAAAGGTCTATAGGAAAGGTCTATAGGAAAGGTCTGTGTGTATACAGAACCTCACCTTACACCTTATTACACATCAGTATCATATTGATTGCTAACACGAGGGAAAGGACTATAGGAAAGGTCTGTGTGTATACAGAACCTCACCTTACACCATATTACACATCAGTATCATATTGATTGCTAACAGGAGGGAAAGTCTATAGGAAAGGTCTGTGTGTATACGTAATCTCACCTTACACCATATTACACATCAGTATCATAATGATTGCTAACAGGGGGGAAAGGTCTATAGGAAAGGTCTGTGTGTATACGTAATCTCACCTTACACCATATTACACACCGGTGTCATATTGATTGCTAAAAGGAGGGAAAGGTCTATAGGAAAGGTCTGTGTGTATACGTAATCTCACCTTACACCATATTACACATCAGTATCATAATGATTGCTAACAGGAGGGAAATGTCTATAGGAAAGGTCTGTGTGTATACAGAACCTCACCTTACACCATATTACACATCGGTATCATAATGATTGCTAACAGGGGGGAAAGGTCTATAGGAAAGGTCTGTGTGTATACGTAATCTCACCTTACACCATAGTACACATCAGTATCGTATTGATTGCTAACAGGAGGGAAAGGTCTATAGGAAAGGTCTGTGTGTATACGTAATCTCACCTTACACCATATTACACACCAGTATCGTATTGATTGCTAACAGGATGGAAAGGTCTATAGGAAAGGTCTGTGTGTATACGTAATCTCACCTGACACCATATTACACACCAGTATCGTTATGATTGCTAACAGGAGGGAAAGGTCTATAGGAAAGGTCTGTGTGTATACGTAATCTCACATTACACCATATTACACATCAGTATCATATTGATTGCCAACAGGAGGGAAAGGTCTATAGGAAAGGTCTGTGTGTATACGTAATCTCACCTTACACCATATTTTACATCAGTATCATATTGATTGCTAACAAGAGGGAAAAGTCTATAGGAAAGGTCTGTGTGTATACAGAACCTCACCTTACAACATATTACACACCAGTATCATATTGATTGCTAACAGGAGGGAAAGGTCTATAGGAAAGGTCTGTGTGTATACGTAATCTCACCTTAACCCATATTACACATCAGTATCATAATGATTGCTAACAGGAGGGAAAGGTCTATAGGAAAGGTCTATAGGAAAGGTCTGTGTGTATACAGAACCTCACCTTACACCATATTACGCATCAGTATCATAATGATTGCTAACAGGAGGGAAAGGTCTATAGGAAAGGTCTGTGTGTATACAGAACCTCACCTTACACCATATTACACATCGGTATCATATTGATTGCTAACAGGAGGGAAAGGTCTATAGGAAAGGTCTGTGTGTATACAGAATCTCACCTTACACCTTATTACACATCGGTATCATATTGATTGCTAACAGGAGGGAAAGGTCTATAGGAAAGGTCTGTGTGTATACAGAACCTCACCTTACACCATATTACACATCAGTATCATATTGATTGCGAACAGGAGGGAAAGGTCTATAGGAAAGGCCTGTGTGTATACGTAATCTCACCTTACACCATATTACACATCAGTATCATAATGATTGCTAACAGGGGGGAAAGGTCTATAGGAAAGGTCTGTGTGTATACGTAATCTCACCTTACACCATATTACACACCAGTGTCTTATTGATTGCTAACAGGAGGGAAAGGTCTATAGGAAAGTTCTGTGTGTATACGTAATCTCACCTTACACCAAATTATACACCAGTGTCTTATTGATTCCTAACAGGAGGGAAAGGTCTATAGGAAAGGTCTGTGTGTATACGTAATCTCACCTTACACCATATTACACACCAGTGTCTTATTGAATGCTAACAGGAGGGAAAGGTCTATAGGAAAGGTCTGTGTGTGTACAGAACCTCACCTTACACCATATTACACATCGGTATCATAATGATTTCTAACAGGAGGGAAAGGTCTATAGGAAAGGTCTGTGTGTGTACAGAACCTCACCTTACACCATATTACACACCAGTATCGTATTGATTGCTAACAGGAGGGAAAGGTCTATAGGAAAGGTCTGTGTGTATACAGAACCTCACCTTACACCATATTACACATCAGTATCATATTGATTGCTAACAGGAGGGAAAGGTCTATAGGAAAGGTCTGTCTGTATACGTAATCTCACCTTACACCATATTACACACCAGTATCGTATTGATTGCTAACAGGAGGGAAAGGTCTATAGGAAAGGTCTGTGTGTGTACAGAACCTCACCTTACACCATATTACACATCAGTATCATATTGATTGCTAACAGGGGGGAAAGGTCTATAAGAAAGGTCTGTGTGTATACGTAATCTCACCTTACACCATATTACACATCAGTATCATAATGATTGCTAACAGGAGGGAAAGGTCTATAGGAAAGGTCTGTGTGTATACAGAACCTCACCTTACACCATATTACACATCAGTATCATATTGATTGCTAACAGGAGGGAAAGGTCTACAGGATAGGTCTGTGTGTATACGTATTCTCACCTTACACCATATAACACATCAGTATCATAATGATTGCTAAACGGAGGGAAAGGTCTATAGGAAAGGTCTATAGGAAAGGTCTGTGTGTATACAGAACCTCACCATACACCATATTACACACCAGTATCGTATAGATTGCTAACAGGGGGGAAAGGTCTATAGGAAAGGTCTGTGCGTATACAGAATCTCACCTTACACCATATTACACATCAGTATCATAATGATAGCTAACAGGAGGGAAAGGTCTATAGGAAAGGTCTGTGTGTGTACAGAACCTCACCTTACACCGTATTACACATCAGTATCATATTGATTGCTAACAGGAGGGAAAGGTCTATAGGAAAGGACTGTGTGTATACGTAATCTAACCTTACACCATATTACTCATCAGTATCATAATGATCGCTAACAGGAGGGAAAGGTCTACAGGAAAGGTCTGCGTGTATACAGAAGCTCACCTTACACCATATTACACATCAGAATCATATTGATTGCTAATAGGAGGGAAAGGTCTATAGGAAAGGTCTGTGTGTATACGTAATCTCACCTTACACCATATTACACATCAGTATCATAATGATTGCTAACAGGAGGGAAAGGTCTATAGGAAAGGTCTATAGGAAAGGTCTGTGTGTATACAGAACCTCACCTTACACCTTATTACACATCAGTATCATATTGATTGCTAACACGAGGGAAAGGACTATAGGAAAGGTCTGTGTGTATACAGAACCTCACCTTACAGCATATTACACACCAGTATCGTATTGATTGCTAACAGGGGGGAAAGGTCTATAGGAAAGGTCTGTGTGTGTACAGAACCTCACCTTACATCATATTACACATCAGTATCATATTGATTGCTAACAGGAGGGAAAGGTCTATAGGAAAGGTCTGTGTGTGTACAGAACCTCACCTTACACCATATTACACATCAGTATCATAATGATTGCTAACAGGGGGGAAAGGTCTATAGGAAAGGTCTGTGTGTATACGTAATCTCACCTTACACCATATTATACATCAGTATCATATTGATTGCTAACAGGAGGGAAAGGTCTATAGGAAAGGTCTGTGTGTATACAGAATCTCACCTTACACCATATTACACATCAGTATCATAATGATTGCTAACAGGAGGGAAAGGTCTATAGGAAAGGTCTATAGGAAAGGTCTGTGTGTATACAGAACCTCACCTTACACCATATTACACATCAGTATCATATTGATTGCTAACAGGAGGGAAAGGTCTACAGGAAAGGTCTGTGTGTATACGTAATCTCACCTTACACCATATAACACATCAGTATCATAATGATTGCTAAACGGAGGGAAAGGTCTATAGGAAAGGTCTATAGGAAAGGTCTGTGTGTATACAGAACCTCACCATACACCATATTACACACCAGTATCGTATTGATTGCTAACAGGGGGAAAAGTCTATATGAAAGGTCTGTGTGTATACAGAATCTCACCTTACACCATATTACACATCAGTATCATAATGATAGCTAACAGGAGGGAAAGGTCTATAGGAAAGGTCTGTGTGTGTACAGAACCTCACCTTACACCGTATTACACATCAGTATCATATTGATTGCTAACAGGAGGGAAAGGTCTATAGGAAAGGACTGTGTGTATACGTAATCTCACCTTACACCATATTACTCATCAGTATCATAATGATCGCTAACAGGAGGGAAAGGTCTACAGGAAAGGTCTGCGTGTATACAGAAGCTCACCTTACACCATATTACACATCAGAATCATATTGATTGCTAACAGGAGGGAAAGGTCTATAGGAAAGGTCTGTGTGTATACGTAATCTCACCTTACACCATATTACACATCAGTATCATAATGATTGCTAACAGGAGGGAAAGGTCTATAGGAAAGGTCTATAGGAAAGGTCTGTGTGTATACAGAACCTCACCTTACACCTTATTACACATCAGTATCATATTGATTGCTAACAGGAGGGAAAGGACTATAGGAAAGGTCTGTGTGTATACAGAACCTCACCTTACACCATATTACACACCAGTATCGTATTGATTGCTAACAGGGGGGAAAGGTCTATAGGAAAGGTCTGTGTGTGTACAGAACCTCACCTTACATCATATTACACATCAGTATCATATTGATTGCTAACAGGAGGGAAAGGTCTATAGGAAAGGTCTGTGTGTGTACAGAACCTCACCTTACACCATATTACACATCAGTATCATAATGATTGCTAACAGGGGGGAAAGGTCTATAGGAAAGGTCTGTGTGTATACGTAATCTCACCTTACACCATATTATACATCAGTATCATATTGATTGCTAACAGGAGGGAAAGGTCTATAGGAAAGGTCTGTGTGTATACAGAATCTCACCTTACACCATATTACACATCAGTATCATAATGATTGCTAACAGGAGGGAAAGGTCTATAGGAAAGGTCTATAGGAAAGGTCTGTGTGTATACAGAACCTCACCTTACACCATATTACACATCAGTATCATATTGATTGCTAACAGGAGGGAAAGGTCTACAGGAAAGGTCTGTGTGTATACGTATCTCACCTTACACCATATTACACATCAGTATCATAATGATTGCTAATAGGAGGGAAAGGTCTATAGGAAAGGTCTATAGGAAAGGTCTGTGTGTATACAGAACCTCACCATACACCATATTACACACCAGTATCGTATTGATTGCTAACAGGGGGAAAGGTCTATAGGAAAGGTCAGTGTGTTTACAGAATCTCACCTTACACCATATTACACATCAGTATCATAATGTGTGCTAACAGGAGGGATAGGCCTATAGGAAAGGTCTGTGTGTATACAGAACCTCACCTTACACCATATTACACATCAGTATCATATTGATTGCTAACAGGAGGGAAAGGTCTATAGGAAAGGTCTGTGTGTATACGTAATCTCACCTTACACCATATTACACACCAGTATCGTATTGATTGCTAACAGGAGGGAAAGGTCTATAGGAAAGGTCTGTGTGTGTACAGAACCTCACCTTACACCATATTACACACCAGTATCGTATTGATTGCTAACAGGAGGGAAATGTCTATAGGAAAGGTCTGTGTGTATACAGAACCTCACCTTACACCATATTACACATCGGTATCATAATGATTGCTAACAGGGGGGAAAGGTCTATAGGAAAGGTCTGTGTGTATACGTAATCTCACCTTACACCATATTACACATCAGTATCGTATTGATTGCTAACATGAGGGAAAAGTCTATAGGAAAGGTCTGTGTGTATACGTAATCTCACCTTACACCATATTACACACCAGTATCATAATGATTGCTAACAGGAGGGAAAGGTCTACAGGAAAGGTCTGTGTGTATACAGAACCTCACCTTACACCATATTACACATCAGTATCATATTGATTGCTAACAGGAGGGAATGGTCTATAGGAAAGGCCTGTGTGTATACAGAACCTCACTTTACACCATATTACACATCAGTATCATATTGATCGCTAACAGGAGGGAAAGGTCTATAGGAAAGGTCTGTGTGTATACAGAATCTCACCTTACATCATATTACACATCAGTATAATATTGATTGCTAACAGGAGGGAAAGGTCTATAGGAAAGGTCTGTGTGTATACAGAATTTCACCGTACACCATATCACACATCAGTATCATAATGATTGCTAACAGGGGGGAAAGGTCTATAGGAAAGGTCTGTGTGTATACGTAATCTCACCTTACACCATATTACACACCAGTGTCATATTGATTGCTAACAGGAGGGAAAGGTCTATAGGAAAGGTCTGTGTGCATACGTAATCTCACCTTACACCATATTACACATCAGTATCATAATGATTGCTAACAGGAGGGAAATGTCTATAGGAAAGGTCTGTGTGTATACAGAACCTCACCTTACACCATATTACACATCTGTATCATAATGATTGCTAACAGGGGGGAAAGGTCTGTGTGTATACGTAATCTCACCTTACACTATAATACACATCAGTATCGTATTGATTGCTAACAGGAGGGAAAGGTCTATAGGAAAGGTCTGTGTGTATACGTAATCTCACCTTACACCATATTACACACCAGTATCGTATTGATTGCTAACAGGAGGGAAAGGTCTATAGGAATGGTCTGTGTGTATACGTAATCTCACCTTACACCATATTACACACCAGTATCGTATTGATTGCTCACAGGAGGGAAAGGTTTATAGGAAAGGTCTGTGTGTATACGTAATCTCACCTTACACCATATTACACATCAGTATCATATTGATTGCTAACAGGAGGGAAAGGTCTATAGGATAGGTCTGTGTGTATACGTAATCTCACCTTACACCATATTACACATCAGTATCATATTGATTGCTAACAGGAGGGAAAGGTCTATAGGAAAGGTCTGTGTGTATACAGAACCTCACCTTACAACATATTACACACCAGTATCATATTGATTGCTAACAGGAGGGAAAGGTCTATAGGAAAGGTCTGTGTGTATACGTAATCTCACCTTACACCATATTACACATCAGTATCATAATGATTGCTAACAGGAGGGAAAGGTCTATAGGAAAGGTCTATAGGAAAGGTCTGTGTGTATACAGAACCTCACCTTACACCATATTACACATCAGTATCATATTGATTGCTAACAGGAGGGAAAGGTCTATAGGAAAGGTCTGTGTGTATACGTAATCTCACCTTACAACATATTACACATCAGTATCATAATGACTGCTAACAGGAGGGAAATGTCTATAGGAAAGGTCTGTGTGTATACAGAACCTCACCTTACACCATATTACACATCAGTATCATATTGATTGCTAACAGGAGGGAAAGGTCTATAGGAAAGGTCTGTGTGTATTCGTAATCTCACCTTACACCATATTACACACCAGTATCGTATTGATTGCTAACAGGAGGGAAAGGTCTATAGGAAAGGTCTGTGTGTGTACAGAAGCTCACCTTACACATATTACACACCAGTATCGTATTGATTGCTAAGAGGAGGGAAAGGTCTATGGGAAAGGTCTGTGTGTATACAGAACCTCACCTTACACCATATTACACATCAGTATCATATTGATTGCTAACAGGAGGGAAAGGTCTATAGGAAAGGTCTGTGTGTATACGTAATCTCACCTTACACCATATTACACACCAGTATCGTATTGATTGCTAACAGGAGGGAAAGGTCTATAGGAAAGGTCTGTGTGTGTACAGAACCTCACCTTGCACCATATTACACATCATATTGATTGCTAACAGGGGGGAAAGGTCTATAGGAAAGGTCTGTGTGTATACGTAATCTCACCTTACACCATATTACACATCAGTATCATAATGATTGCTAACAGGAGGGAAAGGTCTATAGGAAAGGTCTGTGTGTATACAGAATCTCACCGTACACCATATCACACATCAGTATTATAATGATTGCTAACAGGAGGGAAAGGTCTACAGGAAAGGTCTGTGTGTATACAGAACCTCACCTTACACCATATTACACATCAGTATCATATTGATAGCTAACAGGAGGGAAAGGTCTATAGGAAAGGTCTGTGTGTATACAGAACCTCACCTTACACCATATTACACATCAGTATCATATTGATTGCTAACAGGTGGGATAGGTCTATAGGAAAGGTCTGTGTGTATACGTAATCTCACCTTACACCATAAAACACATCAGTATCATAATGATTGCTAACAGGGGGGAAAGGTCTATAGGAAAGGTCTGTGTGTATACGTAATCTCACCTTACACCATATTACACACCAGTGTTATATTGATTGCTAAAAGGAGGGAAAGGTCTATAGGAAAGGTCTGTGTGTATACGTAATCTCACCTTACACCATATTACACATCAGTATCATAATGATTGCTAACAGGAGGGAAATGTCTATAGGAAAGGTCTGTGTGTATACAGAACCTCACCTTACATCATATTACACATCGGTATCATAATGATTGCTAACAGGGGGGAAAGGTCTATAGGAAAGGTCTGTGTGTATACGTAATCTCACCTTACACCATATTACACATCAGTATCGTATTGATTGCTAACAGGAGGGAAAGGTCTATAGGAAAGGTCTGTGTGTATACGTAATCTCACCTTACACCATATTACACACCAGTATCGTATTGATTGCTAACAGGAGGGAAAGGTCTATAGGAAAGGTCTGTGTGTATACGTAATCTCACCTTACACCATATTACACACCAGTATCGTTATGATTGCTAACAGGAGGGAAAGGTCCATAGGAAAGGTCTGTGTGTATACGTAATCTCACCTTACACCATATTACACATCAGTATCATATTGATTGCCAACAGGAGGGAAAGGTCTATAGGAAAGGTCTGTGTGTATACGTAATCTCACCTTACACCATATTACACATCAGTATCATATTGATTGCTAACAAGAGGGAAAAGTCTATAGGAAAGGTCTGTGTGTATACAGAACCTCACCTTACAACATATTACACACCAGTATCATATTGATTGCTAACAGGAGGGAAAGGTCTATAGGAAAGGTCTGTGTGTATACGTAATCTCACCTTACACCATATTACACATCAGTATCATAATGATTGCTAACAGGAGGGAAAGGTCTATAGGAAAGGTCTGTGTGTATACAGAACCTCACCTTACACCATATTACGCATCAGTATCATAATGATTGCTAACAGGAGGGAAAGGTCTATAGGAAACGTCTGTGTGTATACAGAACCTCACCTTACACCATATTACACATCGGTATCATATTGATTGCTAACAGGAGGGAAAGGTCTATAGGAAAGGTCTGTGTGTATACAGAATCTCACCTTACACCTTATTACACATCGGTATCATATTGATTGCTAACAGGAGGGAAAGGTCTATAGGAAAGGTCTGTGTGTATACAGAACCTCACCTTACACCATATTACACATCAGTATCATATTGATTGCTAACAGGAGGGAAAGGTCTATAGGAAAGGCCTGTGTGTATACGTAATCTCAACTTACACCATATTACACATCAGTATCATAATGATTGCTAACAGGGGGGAAAGGTCTATAGGAAAGGTCTGTGTGTATACGTAATCTCACCTTACACCATATTACACACCAGTGTCTTATTGATTGCTAACAGGAGGGAAAGGTCTATAGGAAAGTTCTGTGTGTATACGTAATCTCACCTTACACCATATTACACACCAGTGTCTTATTGATTGCTAACAGGAGGGAAAGGTCTATAGGAAAGGTCTGTGTGTATACGTAATCTCACCTTACACCATATTACACACCAGTGTCTTATTGAATGCTAACAGGAGGGAAAGGTCTATAGGAAAGGTCTGTGTGTGTACAGAACCTCACCTTACACCATATTACACATCGGTATCATAATGATTGCTAACAGGAGGGAAAGGTCTATAGGAAAGGTCTGTGTGTGTACAGAACCTCACCTTACACCATATTACACACCAGTATCGTATTGATTGCTAACAGGAGGGAAAGGTCTATAGGAAAGGTCTGTGTGTATACGTAATCTCACCTTACACCATATTACACATCAGTATCATAATGATTGCTAACAGGAGGGAAAGGTCTATAGGAAAGGTCTATAGGAAAGGTCTGTGTGTATACAGAACCTCACCTTACACCTTATTACACATCAGTATCATATTGATTGCTAACACGAGGGAAAGGACTATAGGAAAGGTCTGTGTGTATACAGAACCTCACCTTACAGCATATTACACACCAGTATCGTATTGATTGCTAACAGGGGGGAAAGGTCTATAGGAAAGGTCTGTGTGTGTACAGAACCTCACCTTACATCATATTACACATCAGTATCATATTGATTGCTAACAGGAGGGAAAGGTCTATAGGAAAGGTCTGTGTGTGTACAGAACCTCACCTTACACCATATTACACATCAGTATCATAATGATTGCTAACAGGGGGGAAAGGTCTATAGGAAAGGTCTGTGTGTATACGTAATCTCACCTTACACCATATTATACATCAGTATCATATTGATTGCTAACAGGAGGGAAAGGTCTATAGGAAAGGTCTGTGTGTATACAGAATCTCACCTTACACCATATTACACATCAGTATCATAATGATTGCTAACAGGAGGGAAAGGTCTATAGGAAAGGTCTATAGGAAAGGTCTGTGTGTATACAGAACCTCACCTTACACCATATTACACATCAGTATCATATTGATTGCTAACAGGAGGGAAAGGTCTACAGGAAAGGTCTGTGTGTATACGTAATCTCACCTTACACCATATAACACATCAGTATCATAATGATTGCTAAACGGAGGGAAAGGTCTATAGGAAAGGTCTATAGGAAAGGTCTGTGTGTATACAGAACCTCACCATACACCATATTACACACCAGTATCGTATTGATTGCTAACAGGGGGAAAAGTCTATATGAAAGGTCTGTGTGTATACAGAATCTCACCTTACACCATATTACACATCAGTATCATAATGATAGCTAACAGGAGGGAAAGGTCTATAGGAAAGGTCTGTGTGTGTACAGAACCTCACCTTACACCGTATTACACATCAGTATCATATTGATTGCTAACAGGAGGGAAAGGTCTATAGGAAAGGACTGTGTGTATACGTAATCTCACCTTACACCATATTACTCATCAGTATCATAATGATCGCTAACAGGAGGGAAAGGTCTACAGGAAAGGTCTGCGTGTATACAGAAGCTCACCTTACACCATATTACACATCAGAATCATATTGATTGCTAACAGGAGGGAAAGGTCTATAGGAAAGGTCTGTGTGTATACGTAATCTCACCTTACACCATATTACACATCAGTATCATAATGATTGCTAACAGGAGGGAAAGGTCTATAGGAAAGGTCTATAGGAAAGGTCTGTGTGTATACAGAACCTCACCTTACACCTTATTACACATCAGTATCATATTGATTGCTAACAGGAGGGAAAGGACTATAGGAAAGGTCTGTGTGTATACAGAACCTCACCTTACACCATATTACACACCAGTATCGTATTGATTGCTAACAGGGGGGAAAGGTCTATAGGAAAGGTCTGTGTGTGTACAGAACCTCACCTTACATCATATTACACATCAGTATCATATTGATTGCTAACAGGAGGGAAAGGTCTATAGGAAAGGTCTGTGTGTGTACAGAACCTCACCTTACACCATATTACACATCAGTATCATAATGATTGCTAACAGGGGGGAAAGGTCTATAGGAAAGGTCTGTGTGTATACGTAATCTCACCTTACACCATATTATACATCAGTATCATATTGATTGCTAACAGGAGGGAAAGGTCTATAGGAAAGGTCTGTGTGTATACAGAATCTCACCTTACACCATATTACACATCAGTATCATAATGATTGCTAACAGGAGGGAATGGTCTATAGGAAAGGTCTATAGGAAAGGTCTGTGTGTATACAGAACCTCACCTTACACCATATTACACTTCAGTATCATATTGATTGCTAACAGGAGGGAAAGGTCTACAGGAAAGGTCTGTGTGTATACGTATCTCACCTTACACCATATTACACATCAGTATCATAATGATTGCTAATAGGAGGGAAAGGTCTATAGGAAAGGTCTATAGGAAAGGTCTGTGTGTATACAGAACCTCACCATACACCATATTACACACCAGTATCGTATTGATTGCTAACAGGGGGAAAGGTCTATAGGAAAGGTCAGTGTGTTTACAGAATCTCACCTTACACCATATTACACATCAGTATCATAATGTGTGCTAACAGGAGGGATAGGCCTATAGGAAAGGTCTGTGTGTATACAGAACCTCACCTGACACCATATTACACATCAGTATCATATTGATTGCTAACAGGAGGGAAAGGTCTATAGGAAAGGTCTGTGTGTATACGTAATCTCACCTTACACCATATTACACACCAGTATCGTATTGATTGCTAACAGGAGGGAAAGGTCTATAGGAAAGGTCTGTGTGTGTACAGAACCTCACCTTACACCATATTACACACCAGTATCGTATTGATTGCTAACAGGAGGGAAATGTCTATAGGAAAGGTCTGTGTGTATACAGAACCTCACCTTACACCATATTACACATCGGTATCATAATGATTGCTAACAGGGGGGAAAGGTCTATAGGAAAGGTCTGTGTGTATACGTAATCTCACCTTACACCATATTACACATCAGTATCGTATTGATTGCTAACATGAGGGAAAAGTCTATAGGAAAGGTCTGTGTGTATACGTAATCTCACCTTACACCATATTACACACCAGTATCATAATGATTGCTAACAGGAGGGAAAGGTCTACAGGAAAGGTCTGTGTGTATACAGAACCTCACCTTACACCATATTACACATCAGTATCATATTGATTGCTAACAGGAGGGAATGGTCTATAGGAAAGGCCTGTGTGTATACAGAACCTCACTTTACACCATATTACACATCAGTATCATATTGATCGCTAACAGGAGGGAAAGGTCTATAGGAAAGGTCTGTGTGTATACAGAATCTCACCTTACATCATATTACACATCAGTATAATATTGATTGCTAACAGGAGGGAAAGGTCTATAGGAAAGGTCTGTGTGTATACAGAATTTCACCGTACACCATATCACACATCAGTATCATAATGATTGCTAACAGGGGGGAAAGGTCTATAGGAAAGGTCTGTGTGTATACGTAATCTCACCTTACACCATATTACACACCAGTGTCATATTGATTGCTAACAGGAGGGAAAGGTCTATAGGAAAGGTCTGTGTGCATACGTAATCTCACCTTACACCATATTACACATCAGTATCATAATGATTGCTAACAGGAGGGAAATGTCTATAGGAAAGGTCTGTGTGTATACAGAACCTCACCTTACACCATATTACACATCTGTATCATAATGATTGCTAACAGGGGGGAAAGGTCTGTGTGTATACGTAATCTCACCTTACACTATAATACACATCAGTATCGTATTGATTGCTAACAGGAGGGAAAGGTCTATAGGAAAGGTCTGTGTGTATACGTAATCTCACCTTACACCATATTACACACCAGTATCGTATTGATTGCTAACAGGAGGGAAAGGTCTATAGGAATGGTCTGTGTGTATACGTAATCTCACCTTACACCATATTACACACCAGTATCGTATTGATTGCTCACAGGAGGGAAAGGTTTATAGGAAAGGTCTGTGTGTATACGTAATCTCACCTTACACCATATTACACATCAGTATCATATTGATTGCTAACAGGAGGGAAAGGTCTATAGGATAGGTCTGTGTGTATACGTAATCTCACCTTACACCATATTACACATCAGTATCATATTGATTGCTAACAGGAGGGAAAGGTCTATAGGAAAGGTCTGTGTGTATACAGAACCTCACCTTACAACATATTACACACCAGTATCATATTGATTGCTAACAGGAGGGAAAGGTCTATAGGAAAGGTCTGTGTGTATACGTAATCTCACCTTACACCATATTACACATCAGTATCATAATGATTGCTAACAGGAGGGAAAGGTCTATAGGAAAGGTCTATAGGAAAGGTCTGTGTGTATACAGAACCTCACCTTACACCATATTACACATCAGTATCATATTGATTGCTAACAGGAGGGAAAGGTCTATAGGAAAGGTCTGTGTGTATACGTAATCTCACCTTACAACATATTACACATCAGTATCATAATGACTGCTAACAGGAGGGAAATGTCTATAGGAAAGGTCTGTGTGTATACAGAACCTCACCTTACACCATATTACACATCAGTATCATATTGATTGCTAACAGGAGGGAAAGGTCTATAGGAAAGGTCTGTGTGTATACGTAATCTCACCTTACACCATATTACACACCAGTATCGTATTGATTGCTAACAGGAGGGAAAGGTCTATAGGAAAGGTCTGTGTGTGTACAGAAGCTCACCTTACACATATTACACACCAGTATCGTATTGATTGCTAAGAGGAGGGAAAGGTCTATGGGAAAGGTCTGTGTGTATACAGAACCTCACCTTACACCATATTACACATCAGTATCATATTGATTGCTAACAGGAGGGAAAGGTCTATAGGAAAGGTCTGTGTGTATACGTAATCTCACCTTACACCATATTACACACCAGTATCGTATTGATTGCTAACAGGAGGGAAAGGTCTATAGGAAAGGTCTGTGTGTGTACAGAACCTCACCTTGCACCATATTACACATCATATTGATTGCTAACAGGGGGGAAAGGTCTATAGGAAAGGTCTGTGTGTATACGTAATCTCACCTTACACCATATTACACATCAGTATCATAATGATTGCTAACAGGAGGGAAAGGTCTATAGGAAAGGTCTGTGTGTATACAGAATCTCACCGTACACCATATCACACATCAGTATTATAATGATTGCTAACAGGAGGGAAAGGTCTACAGGAAAGGTCTGTGTGTATACAGAACCTCACCTTACACCATATTACACATCAGTATCATATTGATAGCTAACAGGAGGGAAAGGTCTATAGGAAAGGTCTGTGTGTATACAGAACCTCACCTTACACCATATTACACATCAGTATCATATTGATTGCTAACAGGTGGGAAAGGTCTATAGGAAAGGTCTGTGTGTATACGTAATCTCACCTTACACCATATTACACATCAGTATCATAATGATTGCTAACAGGGGGGAAAGGTCTATAGGAAAGGTCTGTGTGTATACGTAATCTCACCTTACACCATATTACACACCAGTGTCATATTGATTGCTAAAAGGAGGGAAAGGTCTATAGGAAAGGTCTGTGTGTATACGTAATCTCACCTTACACCATATTACACATCAGTATCATAATGATTGCTAACAGGAGGGAAATGTCTATAGGAAAGGTCTGTGTGTATACAGAACCTCACCTTACATCATATTACACATCGGTATCATAATGATTGCTAACAGGGGGGAAAGGTCTATAGGAAAGGTCTGTGTGTATACGTAATCTCACCTTACACCATATTACACATCAGTATCGTATTGATTGCTAACAGGAGGGAATGGTCTATAGGAAAGGTCTGTGTGTATACGTAATCTCACCTTACACCATATTACACACCAGTATCGTATTGATTGCTAACAGGAGGGAAAGGTCTATAGGAAAGGTCTGTGTGTATACGTAATCTCACCTTACACCATATTACACACCAGTATCGTTATGATTGCTAACAGGAGGGAAAGGTCCATAGGAAAGGTCTGTGTGTATACGTAATCTCACCTTACACCATATTACACATCAGTATCATATTGATTGCCAACAGGAGGGAAAGGTCTATAGGAAAGGTCTGTGTGTATACGTAATCTCACCTTACACCATATTACACATCAGTATCATATTGATTGCTAACAAGAGGGAAAAGTCTATAGGAAAGGTCTGTGTGTATACAGAACCTCACCTTACAACATATTACACACCAGTATCATATTGATTGCTAACAGGAGGGAAAGGTCTATAGGAAAGGTCTGTGTGTATACGTAATCTCACCTTACACCATATTACACATCAGTATCATAATGATTGCTAACAGGAGGGAAAGGTCTATAGGAAAGGTCTGTGTGTATACAGAACCTCACCTTACACCATATTACGCATCAGTATCATAATGATTGCTAACAGGAGGGAAAGGTCTATAGGAAACGTCTGTGTGTATACAGAACCTCACCTTACACCATATTACACATCGGTATCATATTGATTGCTAACAGGAGGGAAAGGTCTATAGGAAAGGTCTGTGTGTATACAGAATCTCACCTTACACCTTATTACACATCGGTATCATATTGATTGCTAACAGGAGGGAAAGGTCTATAGGAAAGGTCTGTGTGTATACAGAACCTCACCTTACACCATATTACACATCAGTATCATATTGATTGCTAACAGGAGGGAAAGGTCTATAGGAAAGGCCTGTGTGTATACGTAATCTCAACTTACACCATATTACACATCAGTATCATAATGATTGCTAACAGGGGGGAAAGGTCTATAGGAAAGGTCTGTGTGTATACGTAATCTCACCTTACACCATATTACACACCAGTGTCTTATTGATTGCTAACAGGAGGGAAAGGTCTATAGGAAAGTTCTGTGTGTATACGTAATCTCACCTTACACCATATTACACACCAGTGTCTTATTGATTGCTAACAGGAGGGAAAGGTCTATAGGAAAGGTCTGTGTGTATACGTAATCTCACCTTACACCATATTACACACCAGTGTCTTATTGAATGCTAACAGGAGGGAAAGGTCTATAGGAAAGGTCTGTGTGTGTACAGAACCTCACCTTACACCATATTACACATCGGTATCATAATGATTGCTAACAGGAGGGAAAGGTCTATAGGAAAGGTCTGTGTGTGTACAGAACCTCACCTTACACCATATTACACACCAGTATCGTATTGATTGCTAACAGGAGGGAAAGGTCTATAGGAAAGTTCTGTGTGTATACAGAACCTCACCATACACCATATTACACATCAGTATCATATTGATTGCTAACAGGAGGGAAAGGTCTATAGGAAAGGTCTGTGTGTATACGTAATCTCACCTTACACCATATTACACACCAGTATCGTATTGATTGCTAACAGGAAGGAAAGGTCTATAGGAAAGGTCTGTGTGTGTACAGAACCTCACCTTACACCATATTACACATCAGTATCATATTGATTGCTAACAGGGGGGAAAGGTCTATAGGAAAGGTCTGTGTGTATACGTAATCTCACCTTACACCATATTACACATCAGTATCATAATGATTGCTAACAGGAGGGAAAGGTCTATAGGAAAGGTCTGTGTGTATACAGAACCTCACCTTACACCATATTACACATCAGTATCATATTGATTGCTAACAGGAGGGAAAGGTCTACAGGAAAGGTCTGTGTGTATACGTAATCTCACCTTACACCATATAACACATCAGTATCATAATGATTGCTAAACGGAGGGAAAGGTCTATAGGAAAGGTCTATAGGAAAGGTCTGTGTGTATACAGAACCTCACCATACACCATATTACACACCAGTATCGTATTGATTGCTAACAGGGGGGAAAGGTCTATAGGAAAGGTCTGTGTGTATACAGAATCTCACCTTACACCATATTACACATCAGTATCATAATGATAGCTAACAGGAGGGAAAGGTCTATAGGAAAGGTCTGTGTGTGTACAGAACCTCACCTTACACCGTATTACACATCAGTATCATATTGATTGCTAACAGGAGGGAAAGGTCTATAGGAAAGGACTGTGTGTATACGTAATCTCACCTTACACCATATTACTCATCAGTATCATAATGATCGCTAACAGGAGGGAAAGGTCTACAGGAAAGGTCTGCGTGTATACAGAAGCTCACCTTACACCATATTACACATCAGAATCATATTGATTGCTAACAGGAGGGAAAGGTCTATAGGAAAGGTCGGTGTGTATACGTAATCTCACCTTACACCATATTACACATCAGTATCATAATGATTGCTAACAGGAGGGAAAGGTCTATAGGAATGGTCTATAGGAAAGGTCTGTGTGTATACAGAACCTCACCTTACACCTTATTACACATCAGTATCATATTGATTGCTAACACGAGGGAAAGGACTATAGGAAAGGTCTGTGTGTATACAGAACCTCACCTTACACCATATAACACACCAGTATCGTATTGATTGCTAACAGGGGGGAAAGGTCTATAGGAAAGGTCTGTGTGTGTACAGAACCTCACCTTACATCATATTACACATCAGTATCATATTGATTGCTAACAGGAGGGAAAGGTCTATAGGAAAGGTCTGTGTGTGTACAGAACCTCACCTTACACCATATTACACATCAGTATCATAATGATTGCTAACAGGGTGGAAAGGTCTATAGGAAAGGTCTGTGTGTATACGTAATCTCACCTTACACCATATTATACATCAGTATCATATTGATTGCTAACAGGAGGGAAAGGTCTATAGGAAAGGTCTGTGTGTATACAGAATCTCACCTTACACCATATTACACATCAGTATCATAATGATTGCTAACAGGAGGGAAAGGTCTATAGGAAAGGTCTATAGGAAAGGTCTGTGTGTATACAGAACCTCACCTTACACCATATTACACATCAGTATCATATTGATTGCTAACAGGAGGGAAAGGTCTACAGGAAAGGTCTGTGTGTATACGTATCTCACCTTACACCATATTACACATCAGTATCATAATGATTGCTAATAGGAGGGAAAGGTCTATAGGAAAGGTCTATAGGAAAGGTCTGTGTGTATACAGAACCTCACCATACACCATATTACACACCAGTATCGTATTGATTGCTAACAGGGGGAAAGGTCTATAGGAAAGGTCAGTGTGTTTACAGAATCTCACCTTACACCGTATTACACATCAGTATCATAATGTGTGCTAACAGGAGGGATAGGCCTATAGGAAAGGTCTGTGTGTATACAGAATCTCACCTTACACCTTATTACACATCGGTATAATATTGATTGCTAACAGGTGGGAAAGGCCAATAGGAAAGGTCTGTGTGTATACAGAATCTCACCTTACACCATATTACACACCAGTATCATATTGATTGCTAACAGGAGGGAAAGGTCTATAGGAAAGGTCTGTGTGTATACAGAATCTCACCTTACACCTTATTACACATCGGTATCATATTGATTGCTAACAGGAGGGAAAGGTCTATAGGAAAGGTCTGTGTGTATACAGAATCTCACCTTACACCTTATTACACATCGGTATCATATTGATTGCTAACACGAGGGAAAGGTCTATAGGAAAGGTCTGTGTGTATACAGAACCTCACCTTACACCATATTACACACCAGTATCGTATTGATTGCTAACAGGAGAGAAAGGTCTATAGGAAAGGTCTGTGTGTATACGTAATCTCACCTTACACCATATTACACATCAGTATCATATTGATTGCTAACAGGAGGGAAAGGTCTATAGGAAAGGTCTGTGTGTATACGTAATCTCACCTTACACCATATTACACATCATTATCATATTGATTGCTAACAGGAGGGAAAGGTCTATAGGAAAGGTCTGTGTGTATACAGAACCTCACCTTACAACATATTACACATCAGTATCATATTGATTGCTAACAGGAGGGAAAGGTCTATAGAAAAGGACTGTGTGTATACGTAATCTCACCTTACACCATATTACACATCAGTATCATAATGATTGCTAACAGGAGGGAAAGGTCTACAGGAAAGGTCTGCGTGTATACAGAAGCTCACCTTACACCATATTACACATCAGTATCATATTGATTGCTAACAGGAGGGAAAGGTCAATAGGAAAGGTCTGTGTGTATACGTAATCTCACCTTACACCATATTACACATCAGTATCATAATGATTGCTAACAGGAGGGAAAGGTCTATAGGAAAGGTCTGTGTGTATACAGAACCTCACCTTACACCATATTACACATCAGTATCATATTGATTGCTAACACGAGGGAAAGGACTATAGGAAAGTTCTGTGTGTATACAGAACCTCACCTTACACCATATTACACACCAGTATCGTATTGATTGCTAACAGGGGGGAAAGGTCTATAGGAAAGGTCTGTGTGTACAGAACCTCACCTTACATCATATTACACATCAGTATCATATTGATTGCTAACAGGAGGGAAAGGTCTATAGGAAAGGTCTGTTTGTGTACAGAACCTCACCTTACACCACATTACACATCAGTATCATAATGATTGCTAACAGGGGGGAAAGGACTATAGGAAAGGTCTGTGTGTATACGTAATCTCACCTTACACCATATTATACATCAGTATCATATTGATAGCTAACAGGAGGGAAAGGTCTATAGGAAAGGTCTGTGGGTATACAGAATCTCACCTTACACCTTATTACACATCGGTATCATATTGATTGCTAACAGGAGGGAAAGGTCTATAGGAAAGGTCTGTGTGTATACAGAATCTCACCTTACACCATATTACACATCAGTGTCATAATGATTGCTAACAGGAGGGAAAGGTCTACAGGAAAGGTCTGTGTGTATACAGAATCTCACCTTACACCATATTACACACCAGTATCATATTGATTGCTAACAGGAGGGAAAGGTATATAGGAAAGGTCTGTGTGTATACAGAATCTCACCTTACACCTTATTACACATCAGTATCATATTGATTGCTAACAGGAGGGAAAGGTCTATAGGAAAGGTCTGTGTGTATACAGAATCTCACCTTACACCATATTACACATCGGTATCATATTGATTGCTAACAGGAGGGAAAGGTCTATAGGAAAGGTCTGTGTGTATACAGAATCTCACCTTACACCTTATTACACATCGGTATAATATTGATTGCTAACAGGTGGGAAAGGCCTATAGGAAAGGTCTGCGTGTATACAGAATCTCACCTTCCACCATATTACCCACCAGTATCATATTGATTGCTAACAGGTGGGAAAGGTCTATAGGAAACTTCTGTGTGTATACAGAATCTCACCTTACACCTTATTACACATCGGTATCATATTGATTGCTAACATGAGGGAAAGGTCTATAGGAAAGGTCTGTGTGTATACAGAATCTCACCTTACACCTTATTACACATCGGTATCATATTGATTGCTAACACGAGGAAAGGTCTATAGGAAAGGTCTGTGTGTATACAGAACCTCACCTTACACCATATTACACACCAGTATCATATTGATTTCTAACACGAGGGGAAGGTCTATAGGAAAGGTCTGTGTGTATACAGAACCTCACCATACACCATATTACACACCAGTATCGTATTGATTGCTAACAGGGGGGAAAGGTCTATAGGAAAGGTCTGTGTGTATACAGAATCTCACCTTACACCATATTACACATCAGTATCATAATGATAGCTAACAGGAGGGAAAGGTCTATAGGAAAGGTCTGTGTGTGTACAGAACCTCACCTCACACCATATTACACATCAGTATCATATTGATTGCTAACAGGAGGGAAAGGTCTATAGGAAAGGATTGTGTGTATACGTAATCTCACCTTACACCATATTACTCATCAGAATCATAATGATTGCTAACAGGAGGGAAAGGTCTATAGGAAAGGTCTGTGTGTATACAGAACCTCACCTTACACCATATTACACATCGGTATCATATTGATTGCTAACAGAAGGGAAAGGTCTATAGGAAAGGTCTGTGTGTATACAGAATCTCACCTTACACCTTATTACACATCGGTATCATATTGATTGCTAACAGGAGGGAAAGGTCTATAGGAAAGGTCTGTGTGTATACAGAACCTCACCTTACACCATATTACACATCAGTATCATATTGATTGCCAACAGGAGGGAAAGGTCTACAGGAAAGGTCTGTGTGTATACAGAATCTCACCTTATACCATATTACACATCAGTATCCTAATGATTGCTAACAGGAGGGAAGGGTCTATAAGAAAGGTCTGTGTGTATACAGAATCTCACCGTACACCATATCACACATCAGTATCATAATGATTGCTAACAGGAGGGAAAGGTCTACAAGAAAGGTCTGTGTGTATATAGAACCTCACCTTACACCATATTACACATCAGTATCATATTGATTGCTAACAGGAGGGAAAGGTCTACAGGAAAGGTCTGTGTGTATACAGAACCTCACCTTACACCATATTACACATCAGTATCATATTGATAGCTAACAGGAGGGAAAGGTCTATAGGAAAGGTCTGTGTGTATACAGAATCTCACCTTACACCATATTACACATCAGTATCATATTGATTGCTAACAGGAGGGAAAGGTCTATAGGAAAGGTCTATAGGAAAGGTCTGTGTGTATACAGAACCTCACCTTACACCATATTACACATCAGTATCATATTGATTGCTAACACGAGGGAAAGGACTATAGGAAAGGTCTGTGTGTGTAGAGAACCTCACCTTACACCATATTACACATCAGTATCATAATGATTGCTAACAGGGGGGAAAGGTCTATAGGAAAGGTCTGTGTGTATACGTAATCTCACCTTACACCATATTATACATCAGTATCATATTGATTGCTTACAGGAGGGAAAGGTCTATAGGAAAGGTCTGTGTGTGTAGTGAACCTCACCTTACACCATATTACACATCAGTATCATAATGATTGCTAACAGGGGGGAAGGTCTATAGGAAAGGTCTGTGTGTATACGTAATCTCACCTTACACCATATTATACATCGGTATCATATTGATTGCTAACAGGAGGGAAAGGTCTATAGGAAAGGTCTGTGTGTATACAGAATCTCACCTTACACCATATTACACATCAGTATCATAATGATTGCTAACAGGAGGGAAAGGTCTATAGGAAAGGTCTATAGG
Organism: Meconema thalassinum; assembly: GCA_946902985.2. NCBI lineage: Eukaryota > Metazoa > Arthropoda > Insecta > Orthoptera > Tettigoniidae > Meconema > Meconema thalassinum. The sequence goes on from OX336395.1 coordinate 345,370,670, forward strand.
AAAGGTCTGTGTGTATACAGAACCTCACCTTACACCATATTACACATCAGTATCATATTGATTGCTAACAGGAGGGAAAGGTCTACAGGAAAGGTCTGTGTGTATACGTAATCTCACCTTACACCATATTACACATCAGTATCATAATGATTGCTAACAGGAGGGAAAGGTCTATAGGAAAGGTCTATAGGAAAGGTCTGTGTGTATACAGAATCTCACCTTACACCATATTACACATCAGTATCATAATGTGTGCTAACAGGAGGGATAGGCCTATAGGAAAAGTCTGTGTGTGTACAGAACCTCACCTTTCACCATATTACACATCAGTATCATATTGATTGCTAACAGGAGGGAAAGGTCTATAGGAAAGGGCTGTGTGTATACGTAATCTCACCTTACACCATATTACACATCAGTATCATAATGATTGCTAACAGGAGGGAAAGGTCTACAGGAAAGGTCTGCGTGTATACAGAAGCTCACCCCTTACACCATATTACACATCAGTATCATATTGATTGCTAACAGGAGGGAAAGGTCTATAGGAAAGGTCTGTGTGTATATGTAATCTCACCTTACACCATATTACACATCAGTATCATAATGATTGCTAACAGGAGGGAAAGGTCTATAGGAAAGGTCTGTGTGTATACAGAACCTCACCTTACACCATATTACACATCAGTATCATATTGATTGCTAACACGAGGGAAAGGACTATAGGAAAGTTCTGTGTGTATACAGAACCTCACCTTACACCATATTACACACCAGTATCGTATTGATTGCTAACAGGGGGGAAAGGTCTATAGGAAAGGTCTCTGTGTGTACAGAACCTCACCTTACATCATATTACACATCAGTATCATATTGATTGCTAACAGGAGGGAAAGGTCTATAGGAAAGGTCTGTTTGTGTACAGAACCTCACCTTACACCACATTACACATCAGTATCATAATGATTGCTAACAGGGGGGAAAGGTCTATAGGAAAGGTCTGTGTGTATACGTAATCTCACCTTATACCATATTATACATCAGTATCATATTGATTGCTAACAGGAGGGAAAGGTCTATAGGAAAGGTCTGTGGGTATACAGAATCTCACCTTACACCTTATTACACATCGGTATCATATTGATTGCTAACAGGAGGGAAAGGTCTATAGGAAAGGTCTGTGTGTATACAGAATCTCACCTTACACCATATTACACATCAGTATCATAATGATTGCTAACAGGAGGGAAAGGTCTACAGGAAAGGTCTGTGTGTATACAGAATCTCACCTTACACCATATTACACACCAGTATCATATTGATTGCTAACAGGAGGGAAAGGTCTATAGGAAAGGTCTGTGTGTATACAGAATCTCACCTTACACCTTATTACACATCAGTATCATATTGATTGCTAACAGGAGGGAAACGTCTATAGGAAAGGTCTGTGTGTATACAGAATCTCACCTTACACCATATTACACATCGGTATCATATTGATTGCTAACAGGAGGGAAAGGTCTATAGGAAAGGTCTGTGTGTATACAGAATCTCACCTTCACCTTATTACACATCGGTATAATATTGATTGCTAACAGGTGGGAAAGGCCTATAGGAAAGGTCTGCGTGTATACAGAATCTCACCTTACACCATATTACCCACCAGTATCATATTGATTGCTAACAGGTGGGAAAGGTCTATAGGAAAGGTCTGTGTGTATACAGAATCTCACCTTACACCTTATTACACATCGGTATCATATTGATTGCTAACAGGAGGGAAAGGTCTATAGGAAAGGTCTGTGTGTATACAGAATCTCACCTTACACCTTATTACACATCGGTATCATATTGATTGCTAACACGAGGAAAGGTCTATAGGAAAGGTCTGTGTGTATACAGAACATCACCTTACACCATATTACACACCAGTATCATATTGATTGCTAACACGAGGGGAAGGTCTATAGGAAAGGTCTGTGTGTATACAGAACCTCACCATACACCATATTACACACCAGTATCGTATTGATTGCTAACAGGGGGGAAAGGTCTATAGGAAAGGTCTGTGTGTATACAGAATCTCACCTTACACCATATTACACATCAGTATCATAATGATAGCTAACAGGAGGGAAAGGTCTATAGGAAAGGTCTGTGTGTGTACAGAACCTCACCTCACACCATATTACACATCAGTATCATATTGATTGCTAACAGGAGGGAAAGGTCTATAGGAAAGGACTGTGTGTATACGTAATCTCACCTTACACCATATTACTCATCAGAATCATAATGATTGCTAACAGGAGGGAAAGGTCTATAGGAAAGGTCTGTGTGTATACAGAACCTCACCTTACACCATATTACACATCGGTATCATATTGATTGCTAACAGAAGGGAAAGGTCTATAGGAAAGGCCTGTGTGTATACAGAATCTCACCTTACACCTTATTACACATCGGTATCATATTGATTGCTAACAGGAGGGAAAGGTCTATAGGAAAGGTCTGTGTGTATACAGAACCTCACCTTACACCATATTACACATCAGTATCATATTGATTGCCAACAGGAGGGAAAGGTCTACAGGAAAGGTCTGTGTGTATACAGAATCTCACCTTATACCATATTACACATCAGTATCATAATGATTGCTAACAGGAGGGAAGGGTCTATAAGAAAGGTCTGTGTGTATACAGAATCTCACCGTACACCATATCACACATCAGTATCATAATGATTGCTAACAGGAGGGAAAGGTCTACAGGAAAGGTCTGTGTGTATACAGAACCTCACCTTACACCATATTACACATCAGTATCATATTGATTGCTAACAGGAGGGAATGGTCTATAGGAAAGGTCTGTGTGTATACAGAACCTCACCTTACACCATATTACACATCAGTATCATATTGATTGCTAACAGGAGGGAAAGGTCTATAGAAAAGGTCTGTGTGTATACAGAATCTCACCTTACACCATATTACACATCAGTATCATATTGATTGCTAACAGGATGGAAAGGTCTATAGGAAAGGTCTGTGTGTATACAGAATCTCACCGTACACCATATCACACATCAGTATCATAATGATTGCTAACAGGAGGGAAAGGTCTACAGGAAAGGTCTGTGTGTATACAGAACCTCACCTTACACCATATTACACATCAGTATCATATTGATTGCTAACAGGAGGGAAAGGTCTATAGGAAAGGTCTATAGGAAAGGTCTGTGTGTATACAGAACCTCACCTTACACCATATTACACATCAGTATCATATTGATAGCTAACAGGAGGGAAAGGTCTATAGGAAAGGTCTGTGTGTATACAGAACCTCACCTTACACCATATTACACATCAGTATCATATTGATTGCTAACAGGAGGGAAAGGTCTATAGGAAAGGTCTGTGTGTATACGTAATCTCACCTTACACCATATTACACATCAGTATCATAATGATTGCTAACAGGGGGGAAAGGTCTATAGGAAAGGTCTGTGTGTATACGTAATCTCACCTTACACCATATTACACACCAGTGTCATATTGATTGCTAAAAGGAGGGAAAGGTCTATAGGAAAGGTCTGTGTGTATACGTAATCTCACCTTACACCATATTACACATCAGTATCATAATGATTGCTAACAGGAGGGAAATGTCTATAGGAAAGGTCTGTGTGTATACAGAACCTCACCTTACACCATATTACACATCGGTATCATAATGATTGCTAACAGGGGGGAAAGGTCTATAGGAAAGGTCTGTGTGTATACGTAATCTCACCTTACACCATATTACACATCAGTATCGTATTGATTGCTAACAGGAGGGAAAGGTCTATAGGAAAGGTCTGTGTGTATACGTAATCTCACCTTACACCATATTACACACCAGTATCGTATTGATTGCTAACAGGAGGGAAAGGTCTATAGGAAAGGTCTGTGTGTATACGTAATCTCACCTTACACCATATTACACACCAGTATCGTTATGATTGCTAACAGGAGGGAAAGGTCTAAAGGAAAGGTCTGTGTGTATACGTAATCTCACCTTACACCATATTACACATCAGTATCATATTGATTGCCAACAGGAGGGAAAGGTCTATAGGAAAGGTCTGTGTGTATACGTAATCTCACCTTACACCATATTACACATCAGTATCATATTGATTGCTAACAAGAGGGAAAAGTCTATAGGAAAGGTCTGTGTGTATACAGAACCTCACCTTACAACATATTACACACCAGTATCATATTGATTGCTAACAGGAGGGAAAGGTCTATAGGAAAGGTCTGTGTGTATACGTAATCTCACCTTACACCATATTACACATCAGTATCATAATGATTGCTAACAGGAGGGAAAGGTCTATAGGAAAGGTCTATAGGAAAGGTCTGTGTGTATACAGAACCTCACCTTACACCATATTACGCATCAGTATCATAATGATTGCTAACAGGAGGGAAAGGTCTATAGGAAAGGTCTGTGTGTATACAGAACCTCACCTTACACCATATTACACATCGGTATCATATTGATTGCTAACAGGAGGGAAAGGTCTATAGGAAAGGTCTGTGTGTATACAGAATCTCACCTTACACCTTATTACACATCGGTATCATATTGATTGCTAACAGGAGGGAAAGGTCTATAGGAAAGGTCTGTGTGTATACAGAACCTCACCTTACACCATATTACACATCAGTATCATATTGATTGCTAACAGGAGGGAAAGGTCTATAGGAAAGGCCTGTGTGTATACGTAATCTCAACTTACACCATATTACACATCAGTATCATAATGATTGCTAACAGGGGGGAAAGGTCTATAGGAAAGGTCTGTGTGTATACGTAATCTCACCTTACACCATATTACACACCAGTGTCTTATTGATTGCTAACAGGAGGGAAAGGTCTATAGGAAAGTTCTGTGTGTATACGTAATCTCACCTTACACCATATTACACACCAGTGTCTTATTGATTGCTAACAGGAGGGAAAGGTCTATAGGAAAGGTCTGTGTGTATACGTAATCTCACCTTACACCATATTACACACCAGTGTCTTATTGAATGCTAACAGGAGGGAAAGGTCAATAGGAAAGGTCTGTGTGTGTACAGAACCTCACCTTACACCATATTACACATCGGTATCATAATGATTGCTAACAGGAGGGAAAGGTCTATAGGAAAGGTCTGTGTGTGTACAGAACCTCACCTTACACCATATTACACACCAGTATCGTATTGATTGCTAACAGGAGGGAAAGGTCTATAGGAAAGGTCTGTGTGTATACAGAACCTCACCCTACACCATATTACACATCAGTATCATATTGATTGCTAACAGGAGGGAAAGGTCTATAGGAAAGGTCTGTGTGTATACGTAATCTCACCTTACACCATATTACACACCAGTATCGTATTGATTGCTAACAGGAGGGAAAGGTCTATAGGAAAGGTGTGTGTGTGTACAGAACCTCACCTTACACCATATTACACATCAGTATCATATTGATTGCTAACAGGGGGGAAAGGTCTATAGGAAAGGTCTGTGTGTATACGTAATCTCACCTTACACCATATTACACATCAGTATCATAATGATTGCTAACAGGAGGGAAAGGTCTATAGGAAAGGTCTGTGTGTATACAGAACCTCACCTTACACCATATTACACATCAGTATCATATTGATTGCTAACAGGAGGGAAAGGTCTACAGGAAAGGTCTGTGTGTATACGTAATCTCACCTTACACCATATAACACATCAGTATCATAATGATTGCTAAACGGAGGGAAAGGTCTATAGGAAAGGTCTATAGGAAAGGTCTGTGTGTATACAGAACCTCACCATACACCATATTACACACCAGTATCGTATTGATTGCTAACAGGGGGGAAAGGTCTATAGGAAAGGTCTGTGTGTATACAGAATCTCACCTTACACCATATTACACATCAGTATCATAATGATAGCTAACAGGAGGGAAAGGTCTATAGGAAAGGTCTGTGTGTGTACAGAACCTCACCTTACACCGTATTACACATCAGTATCATATTGATTGCTAACAGGAGGGAAAGGTCTATAGGAAAGGACTGTGTGTATACGTAATCTCACCTTACACCATATTACTCATCAGTATCATAATGATCGCTAACAGGAGGGAAAGGTCTACAGGAAAGGTCTGCGTGTATACAGAAGCTCACCTTACACCATATTACACATCAGAATCATATTGATTGCTAACAGGAGGGAAAGGTCTATAGGAAAGGTCTGTGTGTATACGTAATCTCACGTTACACCATATTACACATCAGTATCATAATGATTGCTAACAGGAGGGAAAGGTCTATAGGAAAGGTCTATAGGAAAGGTCTGTGTGTATACAGAACCTCACCTTACACCTTATTACACATCAGTATCATATTGATTGCTAACACGAGGGAAAGGACTATAGGAAAGTTCTGTGTGTATACAGAACCTCACCTTACACCATATTACACACCAGTATCGTATTGATTGCTAACAGGGGGGAAAGGTCTACAGGAAAGGTCTGTGTGTATACGTATCTCACCTTACACCATATTACACATCAGTATCATAATGATTGCTAATAGGAGGGAAAGGTCTACAGGAAAGGTCTGTGTGTATACAGAATCTCACCTTACATCATATTACACATCAGTATCATATTGATTGCTAACAGGAGGGAAAGGTCTATAGGAAAGGTCTGTATGTGTACAGAACCTCACCTTACACCATATTACACATCAGTATCATAATGATTGCTAACAGGGGGGAAAGGTCTATAGGAAAGGTCTGTGTGTATACAGAATCTCACCTTAGACCATATTACACATCAGTATCATAATGATTGCTAACAGGAGGGAAAGGTCTATAGGAAAGGTCTATAGGAAAGGTCTGTGTGTATACAGAACCTCACCTTACACCATATTACACATCAGTATCATATTGATTGCTAACAGGAGGGAAAGGTCTACAGGAAAGGTCTGTGTGTATACGTATCTCACCTTACACCATATTACACATCAGTATCATAATGATTGCTAATAGGAGGGAAAGGTCTATAGGAAAGGTCTATAGGAAAGGTCTGTGTGTATACAGAACCTCACCATACACCATATTACACACCAGTATCGTATTGATTGCTAACAGGGGGAAAGGTCTAAAGGAAAGGTCAGTGTGTTTACAGAATCTCACCTTACACCATATTACACATCAGTATCATAATGTGTGCTAACAGGAGGGATAGGCCTATAGGAAAGGTCTGTGTGTATACAGAATCTCACCTTACACCTTATTACACATCGGTATCATATTGATTGCTAACAGGAGGGAAAGGTCTATAGGAAAGGTCTGTGTGTATACAGAATCTCACCTTACACCTTATTACACATCGGTATCATATTGATTGCTAACACGAGGGAAAGGTCTATAGGAAAGGTCTGTGTGTATACAGAACCTCACCTTACACCATATTACACACCAGTATCGTATTGATTGCTAACAGGAGAGAAAGGTCTATAGGAAAGGTCTGTGTGTATACGTAATCTCACCTTACACCATATTACACATCAGTATCATATTGATTGCTAACAGGAGGGAAAGGTCTATAGGAAAGGTCTGTGTGTATACAGAATCTCACCTTACACCTTATTACACATCGGTATCATATTGATTGCTAACAGGAGGGAAAGGTCTATAGGAAAGGTCTGTGTGTATACAGAATCTCACCTTACACCTTATTACACATCGGTATCATATTGATTGCTAACAGGAGGGAAAGGTCTATAGGAAAGGTCTGTGTGTATACAGAATCTCACCTTACACCTTATTACACATCGGTATCATATTGATTGCTAACACGAGGGAAAGGTCTATAGGAAAGGTCTGTGTGTATACAGAACCTCACCTTACACCATATTACACACCAGTATCGTATTGATTGCTAACAGGAGAGAAAGGTCTATAGGAAAGGTCTGTGTGTATACGTAATCTCACCTTACACCATATTACACATCAGTATCATATTGATTGCTAACAGGAGGGAAAGGTCTATAGGAAAGGTCTGTGTGTATACGTAATCTCACCTTACACCATATTACACATCATTATCATATTGATTGCTAACAGGAGGGAAAGGTCTATAGGAAAGGTCTGTGTGTATACAGAACCTCACCTTACAACATATTACACACCAGTATCATATTGATTGCTAACAGGAGGGAAAGGTCTATAGGAAAGGTCTGTGTGTATACGTAATCTCACCTTACACCATATTACACATCAGTATCATAATGATTGCTAACAGGAGGGAAAGGTCTATAGGAAAGGTCTATAGGAAAGGTCTGTGTGGATACAGAACCTCACCTTACACCATATTACGCATCTGTATCATATTGATTGCTAACACGAGGGAAAGGACTATAGGAAAGGTCTGTGTGTATACAGAACCTCACCTTACACCATATTACACACCAGTATCGTATTGATTGCTAACAGGGGGGAAAGGTCTATAGGAAAGGTCTGTGTGTGTACAGACCCTCACCTTACATCATATTACACATCAGTATCATATTGATTGCTAACAGGAGGGAAAGGTCTATAGGAAAGGTCTGTGTGTGTAGTGAACCTCACCTTACACCATATTACACATCAGAATCATAATGATTGCTAACAGGGGGGGAAGGTCTATAGGAAAGGTCTCTGTGTATACGTAATCTCACCTTACACCATATTATACATCGGTATCATATTGATTGCTAACAGGAGGGAAAGGTCTATAGGAAAGGTCTGTGTGTATACAGAATCTCACCTTACACCATATTACACATCAGTATCATAATGATTGCTAACAGGAGGGAAAGGTCTATAGGAAAGGTCTATAGGAAAGGTCTGTGTGTATACAGAACCTCACCTTACACCATATTACACATCAGTATCATATTGATTGCTAACAGGAGGGAAAGGTCTACAGGAAAGGTCTGTGTGTATACGTAATCTCACCTTACACCATATTACACATCAGTATCATAATGATTGCTAACAGGAGGGAAAGGTCTATAGGAAAGGTCTATAGGAAAGGTCTGTGTGTATACAGAACCTCACCATACACCATATTACACACCAGTATCTTATTGATTGCTTACAGGGGGGAAAGGTCTATAGGAAAGGTCTGTGTGTATACAGAATCTCACCTTACACCGTATTACACATCAGTATCATAATGTGTGCTAACAGGAGGGATAGGCCTATAGGAAAGGTCTGTGTGTGTACAGAACCTCACCTTTCACCATATTACACATCAGTATCATATTGATTGCTAACAGGAGGGAAAGGTCTATAGGAAAGGACTGTGTGTATACGTAATCTCACCTTACACCATATTACACATCAGTATCATAATGATTGCTAACAGGAGGGAAAGGTCTACAGGAAAGGTCTGCGTGTATACAGAAGCTCACCTTACACCATATTACACATCAGTATCATATTGATTGCTAACAGGAGGGAAAGGTCTATAGGAAAGGTCTGTGTGTATACGTAATCTCACCTTACACCATATTACACATCAGTATCATAATGATTGCTAACAGGAGGGAAAGGTCTATAGGAAAGGTCTGTGTGTATACAGAACCTCACCTTACACCATATTACACATCAGTATCATATTGATTGCTAACACGAGAGAAAGGACTATAGGAAAGTTCTGTGTGTATACAGAACCTCACCTTACACCATATTACACACCAGTATCGTATTGATTGCTAACAGGGGGGAAAGGTCTATAGGAAAGGTCTGTGTGTACAGAACCTCACCTTACATCATATTACACATCAGTATCATATTGATTGCTAACAGGAGGGAAAGGTCTATAGGAAAGGTCTGTTTGTGTACAGAACCTCACCGTACACCACATTACACATCAGTATCATAATGATTGCTAACAGGGGGGAAAGGTCTATAGGAAAGGTCTGTGTGTATACGTAATCTCACCTTACACCATATTATACATCAGTATCATATTGATTGCTAACAGGAGGGAAAGGTCTATAGGAAAGGTCTGTGGGTATACAGAATCTCACCTTACACCTTATTACACATCGGTATCATATTGATTGCTAACAGGAGGGAAAGGTCTATAGGAAAGGTCTGTGTGTATACAGAATCTCACCTTACACCATATTACACATCAGTATCATAATGATTGCTAACAGGAGGGAAAGGTCTACAGGAAAGGTCTGTGTGTATACAGAATCTCACCTTACACCATATTACACACCAGTATCATATTGATTGCTAACAGGAGGGAAAGGTCTATAGGAAAGGTCTGTGTGTATACAGAATCTCACCTTACACCTTATTACACATCAGTATCATATTGATTGCTAACAGGAGGGAAAGGTCTATAGGAAAGGTCTGTGTGTATACAGAATCTCACCTTACACCATATTACACATCGGTATCATATTGATTGCTAACAGGAGGGAAAGGTCTATAGGAAAGGTCTGTGTGTATACAGAATCTCACCTTACACCTTATTACACATCGGTATAATATTGATTGCTAACAGGTGGGAAAGGCCTATAGGAAAGGTCTGCGTGTATACAGAATCTCACATTACACCATATTACCCACCAGTATCATATTGATTGCTAACAGGTGGGAAAGGTCTATAGGAAAGATCTGTGTGTATACAGAATCTCACCTTACACCTTATTACACATCGGTATCATATTGATTGCTAACAGGAGGGAAAGGTCTATAGGAAAGGTCTGTGTGTATACAGAATCTCACCTTACACCTTATTACACATCGGTATCATATTGATTGCTAACACGAGGAAAGGTCTATAGGAAAGGTCTGTGTGTATACAGAACCTCACCTTACACCATATTACACACCAGTATCATATTGATTGCTAACACGAGGGGAAGGTCTATAGGAAAGGTCTGTGTGTATACAGAACCTCACCATACACCATATTACACACCAGTATCGTATTGATTGCTAACAGGGGGGAAAGGTCTATAGGAAAGGTCTGTGTGTATACAGAATCTCACCTTACACCATATTACACATCAGTATCATAATGATAGCTAACAGGAGGGAAAGGTCTATAGGAAAGGTCTGTGTGTGTACAGAACCTCACCTCACACCATATTACACATCAGTATCATATTGATTGCTAACAGGAGGGAAAGGTCTATAGGAAAGGACTGTGTGTATACGTAATCTCACCTTACACCATATTACTCATCAGAATCATAATGATTGCTAACAGGAGGGAAAGGTCTATAGGAAAGGTCTGTGTGTATACAGAACCTCACCTTACACCATATTACACATCGGTATCATATTGATTGCTAACAGAAGGGAAAGGTCTATAGGAAAGGTCTGTGTGTATACAGAATCTCACCTTACACCTTATTACACATCGGTATCATATTGATTGCTAACAGGAGGGAAAGGTCTATAGGAAAGATCTGTGTGTATACAGAACCTCACCTTACACCATATTACACATCAGTATCATATTGATTGCCAACAGGAGGGAAAGGTCTACAGGAAAGGTCTGTGTGTATACAGAATCTCACCTTATACCATATTACACATCAGTATCATAATGATTGCTAACAGGAGGGAAGGGTCTATAAGAAAGGTCTGTGTGTATACAGAATCTCACCGTACACCATATCACACATCAGTATCATAATGATTGCTAACAGGAGGGAAAGGTCTACAGGAAAGGTCTGTGTGTATACAGAACCTCACCCTACACCATATTACACATCAGTATCATATTGATTGCTAACAGGAGGGAATGGTCTATAGGAAAGGTCTGTGTGTATACAGAACCTCACCTTACAACATATTACACACCAGTATCATATTGATTGCTAACAGGAGGGAAAGGTCTATAGGAAAGGTCTGTGTGTATACGTAATCTCACCTTACACCATATTACACATCAGTATCATAATGATTGCTAACAGGAGGGAAAGGTCTATAGGAAAGGTCTATAGGAAAGGTCTGTGTGTATACAGAACCTCACCTTACACCATATTACGCATCTGTATCATATTGATTGCTAACACGAGGGAAAGGACTATAGGAAAGGTCTGTGTGTATACAGAACCTCACCTTACACCATATTACACACCAGTATCGTATTGATTGCTAACAGGGGGGAAAGGTCTATAGGAAAGGTCTGTGTGTGTACAGACCCTCACCTTACATCATATTACACATCAGTATCATATTGATTGCTAACAGGAGGGAAAGGTCTATAGGAAAGGTCTGTGTGTGTAGTGAACCTCACCTTACACCATATTACACATCAGTATCATAATGATTGCTAACAGGGGGGGAAGGTCTATAGGAAAGGTCTCTGTGTATACGTAATCTCACCTTACACCATATTATACATCGGTATCATATTGATTGCTAACAGGAGGGAAAGGTCTATAGGAAAGGTCTGTGTGTATACAGAATCTCACCTTACACCATATTACACATCAGTATCATAATGATTGCTAACAGGAGGGAAAGGTCTATAGGAAAGGTCTATAGGAAAGGTCTGTGTGTATACAGAACCTCACCTTACTCCATATTACACATCAGTATCATATTGATTGCTAACAGGAGGGAAAGGTCTACAGGAAAGGTCTGTGTGTATACGTAATCTCACCTTACACCATATTACACATCAGTATCATAATGATTGCTAACAGGAGGGAAAGGTCTATAGGAAAGGTCTATAGGAAAGGTCTGTGTGTATACAGAACCTCACCATACACCATATTACACACCAGTATCTTATTGATTGCTTACAGGGGGGAAAGGTCTATAGGAAAGGTCTGTGTGTATACAGAATCTCACCTTACACCGTATTACACATCAGTATCATAATGTGTGCTAACAGGAGGGATAGGCCTATAGGAAAGGTCTGTGTGTGTACAGAACGTCACCTTTCACCATATTACACATCAGTATCATATTGATTGCTAACAGGAGGGAAAGGTCTATAGGAAAGGACTGTGTGTATACGTAATCTCACCTTACACCATATTACACATCAGTATCATAATGATTGCTAACAGGAGGGAAAGGTCTACAGGAAAGGTCTGCGTGTATACAGAAGCTCACCTTACACCATATTACACATCAGTATCATATTGATTGCTAACAGGAGGGAAAGGTCTATAGGAAAGGTCTGTGTGTATACGTAATCTCACCTTACACCATATTACACATCAGTATCATAATGATTGCTAACAGGAGGGAAAGGTCTATAGGAAAGGTCTGTGTGTATACAGAACCTCACCTTACACCATATTACACATCAGTATCATATTGATTGCTAACACGAGTGAAAGGACTATAGGAAAGTTCTGTGTGTATACAGAACCTCACCTTACACCATATTACACACCAGTATCGTATTGATTGCTAACAGGGGGGAAAGGTCTATAGGAAAGGTCTGTGTGTACAGAACCTCACCTTACATCATATTACACATCAGTATCATATTGATTGCTAACAGGAGGGAAAGGTCTATAGGAAAGGTCTGTTTGTGTACAGAACCTCACCTTACACCACATTACACATCAGTATCATAATGATTGCTAACAGGGGGGAAAGGTCTATAGGAAAGGTCTGTGTGTATACGTAATCTCACCTTACACCATATTATACATCAGTATCATATTGATTGCTAACAGGAGGGAAAGGTCTATAGGAAAGGTCTGTGGGTATACAGAATCTCACCTTACACCTTATTACACATCGGTATCATATTGATTGCTAACAGGAGGGAAAGGTCTATAGGAAAGGTCTGTGTGTATACAGAATCTCACCTTACACCATATTACACATCAGTATCATAATGATTGCTAACAGGAGGGAAAGGTCTACAGGAAAGGTCTGTGTGTATACAGAATCTCACCTTACACCATATTACACACCAGTATCATATTGATTGCTAACAGGAGGGAAAGGTCTATAGGAAAGGTCTGTGTGTATACAGAATCTCACCTTACACCTTATTACACATCAGTATCATATTGATTGCTAACAGGAGGGAAAGGTCTATAGGAAAGGTCTGTGTGTATACAGAATCTCACCTTACACCATATTACACATCGGTATCATATTGATTGCTAACAGGAGGGAAAGGTCTATAGGAAAGGTCTGTGTGTATACAGAATCTCACCTTACACCTTATTACACATCGGTATAATATTGATTGCTAACAGGTGGGAAAGGCCTATAGGAAAGGTCTGCGTGTATACAGAATCTCACATTACACCATATTACCCACCAGTATCATATTGATTGCTAACAGGTGGGAAAGGTCTATAGGAAAGATCTGTGTGTATACAGAATCTCACCTTACACCTTATTACACATCGGTATCATATTGATTGCTAACAGGAGGGAAAGGTCTATAGGAAAGGTCTGTGTGTATACAGAATCTCACCTTACACCTTATTACACATCGGTATCATATTGATTGCTAACACGAGGAAAGGTCTATAGGAAAGGTCTGTGTGTATACAGAACCTCACCTTACACCATATTACACACCAGTATCATATTGATTGCTAACACGAGGGGAAGGTCTATAGGAAAGGTCTGTGTGTATACAGAACCTCACCATACACCATATTACACACCAGTATCGTATTGATTGCTAACAGGGGGGAAAGGTCTATAGGAAAGGTCTGTGTGTATACAGAATCTCACCTTACACCATATTACACATCAGTATCATAATGATAGCTAACAGGAGGGAAAGGTCTATAGGAAAGGTCTGTGTGTGTACAGAACCTCACCTCACACCATATTACACATCAGTATCATATTGATTGCTAACAGAAGGGAAAGGTCTATAGGAAAGGTCTGTGTGTATACAGAATCTCACCTTACACCTTATTACACATCGGTATCATATTGATTGCTAACAGGAGGGAAAGGTCTATAGGAAAGGTCTGTGTGTATACAGAACCTCACCTTACACCATATTACACATCGGTATCATATTGATTGCTAACAGAAGGGAAAGGTCTATAGGAAAGGTCTGTGTGTATACAGAATCTCACCTTACACCTTATTACACATCGGTATCATATTGATTGCTAACAGGAGGGAAAGGTCTATAGGAAAGGTCTGTGTGTATACAGAACCTCACCTTACACCATATTACACATCAGTATCATATTGATTGCCAACAGGAGGGAAAGGTCTACAGGAAAGGTCTGTGTGTATACAGAATCTCACCTTATACCATATTACACATCAGTATCATAATGATTGCTAACAGGAGGGAAGGGTCTATAAGAAAGGTCTGTGTGTATACAGAATCTCACCGTACACCATATCACACATCAGTATCATAATGATTGCTAACAGGAGGGAAAGGTCTACAGGAAAGGTCTGTGTGTATACAGAACCTCACCTTACACCATATTACACATCAGTATCATATTGATTGCTAACAGGAGGGAATGGTCTATAGGAAAGGTCTGTGTGTATACAGAACCTCACCTTACACCATATTACACATCAGTATCATATTGATTGCTAACAGGAGGGAAAGGTCCATAGGAAAGGTCTGTGTGTATACAGAATCTCACCTTACACCATATTACACATCAGTATCATATTGATTGCTAACAGGAGGGAAAGGTCTATAGGAAAGGTCTGTGTGTATACAGAATCTCACCGTACACCATATCACACATCAGTATCATAATGATTGCTAACAGGAGGGAAAGGTCTACAGGAAAGGTCTGTGTGTATACAGAACCTCACCTTACACCATATTACACATCAGTATCATATTGATTGCTAACAAGAGGAAAAGGTCTATAGGAAAGGTCTGTGTGTATACAGAATCTCACCTTACACCATATTACACATCAGTATCATATTGATTGCTAACAGGAGGGAAAGGTCTATAGGAAAGGTCTGTGTGTATAAAGAACCTCACCTTACACCATATTACACATCAGTATCATATTGATTGCTAACACGAGGGAAAGGACTATAGGAAAGGTCTGTGTGTATACAGAACCTCACCTTACACCATATTACACACCAGTATCGTATTGATTGCTAACAGGGGGGAAAGGTCTATAGGAAAGGTCTGTGTGTGTACAGAACCTCACCTTACATCATATTACACATCAGTATCATATTGATTTCTAACAGGAGGGAAAGGTCTATAGGAAAGGTCTGTGTGTGTAGAGAACCTCACCTTACACCATATTACACATCAGTATCATAATGATTGCTAACAGGGGGGAAAGGTCTATAGGAAAGGTCTGTGTGTATACGTAATCTCACCTTACACCATATTATACATCAGTATCATATTGATTGCTTACAGGAGGGAAAGGTCTATAGGAAAGGTCTGTGTGTATACAGATTCTCACCTTACACCGTATTACACATCAGTATCATAATGATTGCTAACAGGAGGGAAAGGTCTATAGGAAAGGTCTATAGGAAAGGTCTGTGTGTATACAGAACCTCACCTTACACCATATTACACATCAGTATCATATTGATTGCTAACAGGAGGGAAAGGTCTACAGGAAAGGTCTGTGTGTATACGTAATCTCACCTTACACCATATTCCACATCAGTATCATAATGATTGCTAACATGAGGGAAAGGTCTATAGGAAAGGTCTATAGGAAAGGTCTGTGTGTATACAGAACCTCACCTTACACCATATTACGCATCAGTATCATATTGATTGCTAACACGAGGGAAAGGACTATAGGAAAGGTCTGTGTGTATACAGAACCTCACCTTACACCATATTACACACCAGTATCGTATTGATTGCTAACAGGGGGGAAAGGTCTATAGGAAAGGTCTGTGTGTGTACAGAACCTCACCTTACATCATATTACACATCAGTATCATATTGATTGCTAACAGGAGGGAAAGGTCTATAGGAAAGGTCTGTGTGTGTAGTGAACCTCACCTTACACCATATTACACATCAGTATCATAATGATTGCTAACAGGGGGGGAAGGTCTATAGGAAAGGTCTGTGTGTATACGTAATCTCACCTTACACCATATTATACATCGGTAGCATATTGATTGCTAACAGGAGGGAAAGGTCTATAGAAAAGGTCTGTGTGTATACAGAATCTCACCTTACACCATATTACACATCAGTATCATAATGATTGCTAACAGGAGGGAAAGGTCTATAGGAAAGGTCTATAGGAAAGGTCTGTGTGTATACAGAACCTCACCTTACACCATATTACACATCAGTATCATATTGATTGCTAACAGGAGGGAAAGGTCTACAGGAAATGTCTGTGTGTATACGTAATCTCACCTTACACCATATTACACATCAGTATCATAATGATTGCTAACAGGAGGGAAAGGTCTATAGGAAAGGTCTATAGGAAAGGTCTGTGTGTATACAGAACCTCACCATACACCATATTACACACCAGTATCGTATTGATTGCTAACAGGGGGGAAAGGTCTATAGGAAAGGTCTGTGTGTATACAGAATCTCACCTTACACCATATTACACATCAGTATCATAATGTGTGCTAACAGGAGGAATAGGCCTATAGGAAAGGTCTGTGTGTGTACAGAACCTCACCTCTCACCATATTACACATCAGTATCATATTGATTGCTAACAGGAGGGAATGGTCTATAGGAAAGGACTGTGTGTATACGTAATCTCACCTTACACCATATTACACATCAGTATCATAATGATTGCTAACAGGAGGGAAAGGTCTACAGGAAAGGTCTGCGTGTATACAGAAGCTCACCTTACACCATATTACACATCATTATCATATTGATTGCTAACAGGAGGGAAAGGTCTATAGGAAAGGTCTGTGTGTATATGTAATCTCACCTTACACCATATTACACATCAGTATCATAATGATTGCTAACAGGAGGGAAAGGTCTATAGGAAAGGTCTGTGTGTATACAGAACCTCACCTTACACCATATTTCACATCAGTATCATATTGATTGCTAACACGAGGGAAAGGACTATAGGAAAGTTCTGTGTGTATACAGAACCTCACCTTACACCATATTACACACCAGTATCGTATTGATTGCTAACAGGGGGGAAAGGTCTATAGGAAAGGTCTGTGTGTGTACAGAACCTCACCTTACATCATATTACACATCAGTATCATATTGATTGCTAACAGGAGGGAAAGGTCTATAGGAAAGGTCTGTTTGTGTACAGAATCTCACCTTACATCACATTACACATCAGTATCATAATGATTGCTAACAGGGGGGAAAGGTCTATAGGAAAGGTCTGTGTGTATACGTAATCTCACCTTACACCATATTATACATCAGTATCATATTGATTGCTAACAGGAGGGAAAGGTCTATAGGAAAGGTCTGTGGGTATACAGAATCTCACCTTACACCTTATTACACATCGGTATCATATTGATTGCTAACAGGAGGGAAAGGTCTATAGGAAAGGTCTGTGTGTATACAGAATCTCACCTTACACCATATTACACATCAGTATCATAATGATTGCTAACAGGAGGGAAAGGTCTACAGGAAAGGTCTGTGTGTATACAGAATCTCACCTTACACCATATTACACACCAGTATCATATTGATTGCTAACAGGAGGGAAAGGTCTATAGGAAAGGTCTGTGTGTATACAGAATCTCACCTTACACCTTATTACACATCAGTATCATATTGATTGCTAACAGGAGGGAAAGGTCTATAGGAAAGGTCTGTGTGTATACAGAATCTCACCTTACACCATATTACACATCGGTATCATATTGATTGCTAACAGGAGGGAAAGGTCTATAGGAAAGGTCTGTGTGTATACAGAATCTCACCTTACACCTTATTACACATCGGTATAATATTGATTGCTAACAGGTGGGAAAGGCCTATAGGAAAGGTCTGCGTGTATACAGAATCTCACATTACACCATATTACCCACCAGTATCATATTGATTGCTAACAGGTGGGAAAGGTCTATAGGAAAGATCTGTGTGTATACAGAATCTCACCTTACACCTTATTACACATCGGTATCATATTGATTGCTAACAGGAGGGAAAGGTCTATAGGAAAGGTCTGTGTGTATACAGAATCTCACCTTACACCTTATTACACATCGGTATCATATTGATTGCTAACACGAGGAAAGGTCTATAGGAAAGGTCTGTGTGTATACAGAACCTCACCTTACACCATATTACACACCAGTATCATATTGATTGCTAACACGAGGGGAAGGTCTATAGGAAAGGTCTGTGTGTATACAGAACCTCACCATACACCATATTACACACCAGTATCGTATTGATTGCTAACAGGGGGGAAAGGTCTATAGGAAAGGTCTGTGTGTATACAGAATCTCACCTTACACCATATTACACATCAGTATCATAATGATAGCTAACAGGAGGGAAAGGTCTATAGGAAAGGTCTGTGTGTGTACAGAACCTCACCTCACACCATATTACACATCAGTATCATATTGATTGCTAACAGAAGGGAAAGGTCTATAGGAAAGGTCTGTGTGTATACAGAATCTCACCTTACACCTTATTACACATCGGTATCATATTGATTGCTAACAGGAGGGAAAGGTCTATAGGAAAGGTCTGTGTGTATACAGAACCTCACCTTACACCATATTACACATCGGTATCATATTGATTGCTAACAGAAGGGAAAGGTCTATAGGAAAGGTCTGTGTGTATACAGAATCTCACCTTACACCTTATTACACATCGGTATCATATTGATTGCTAACAGGAGGGAAAGGTCTATAGGAAAGGTCTGTGTGTATACAGAACCTCACCTTACACCATATTACACATCAGTATCATATTGATTGCCAACAGGAGGGAAAGGTCTACAGGAAAGGTCTGTGTGTATACAGAATCTCACCTTATACCATATTACACATCAGTATCATAATGATTGCTAACAGGAGGGAAGGGTCTATAAGAAAGGTCTGTGTGTATACAGAATCTCACCGTACACCATATCACACATCAGTATCATAATGATTGCTAACAGGAGGGAAAGGTCTACAGGAAAGGTCTGTGTGTATACAGAACCTCACCTTACACCATATTACACATCAGTATCATATTGATTGCTAACAGGAGGGAATGGTCTATAGGAAAGGTCTGTGTGTATACAGAACCTCACCTTACACCATATTACACATCAGTATCATATTGATTGCTAACAGGAGGGAAAGGTCCATAGGAAAGGTCTGTGTGTATACAGAATCTCACCTTACACCATATTACACATCAGTATCATATTGATTGCTAACAGGAGGGAAAGGTCTATAGGAAAGGTCTGTGTGTATACAGAATCTCACCGTACACCATATCACACATCAGTATCATAATGATTGCTAACAGGAGGGAAAGGTCTACAGGAAAGGTCTGTGTGTATACAGAACCTCACCTTACACCATATTACACATCAGTATCATATTGATTGCTAACAAGAGGAAAAGGTCTATAGGAAAGGTCTGTGTGTATACAGAATCTCACCTTACACCATATTACACATCAGTATCATATTGATTGCTAACAGGAGGGAAAGGTCTATAGGAAAGGTCTGTGTGTATAAAGAACCTCACCTTACACCATATTACACATCAGTATCATATTGATTGCTAACACGAGGGAAAGGACTATAGGAAAGGTCTGTGTGTATACAGAACCTCACCTTACACCATATTACACACCAGTATCGTATTGATTGCTAACAGGGGGGAAAGGTCTATAGGAAAGGTCTGTGTGTGTACAGAACCTCACCTTACATCATATTACACATCAGTATCATATTGATTTCTAACAGGAGGGAAAGGTCTATAGGAAAGGTCTGTGTGTGTAGAGAACCTCACCTTACACCATATTACACATCAGTATCATAATGATTGCTAACAGGGGGGAAAGGTCTATAGGAAAGGTCTGTGTGTATACGTAATCTCACCTTACACCATATTATACATCAGTATCATATTGATTGCTTACAGGAGGGAAAGGTCTATAGGAAAGGTCTGTGTGTATACAGATTCTCACCTTACACCGTATTACACATCAGTATCATAATGATTGCTAACAGGAGGGAAAGGTCTATAGGAAAGGTCTATAGGAAAGGTCTGTGTGTATACAGAACCTCACCTTACACCATATTACACATCAGTATCATATTGATTGCTAACAGGAGGGAAAGGTCTACAGGAAAGGTCTGTGTGTATACGTAATCTCACCTTACACCATATTCCACATCAGTATCATAATGATTGCTAACATGAGGGAAAGGTCTATAGGAAAGGTCTATAGGAAAGGTCTGTGTGTATACAGAACCTCACCTTACACCATATTACGCATCAGTATCATATTGATTGCTAACACGAGGGAAAGGACTATAGGAAAGGTCTGTGTGTATACAGAACCTCACCTTACACCATATTACACACCAGTATCGTATTGATTGCTAACAGGGGGGAAAGGTCTATAGGAAAGGTCTGTGTGTGTACAGAACCTCACCTTACATCATATTACACATCAGTATCATATTGATTGCTAACAGGAGGGAAAGGTCTATAGGAAAGGTCTGTGTGTGTAGTGAACCTCACCTTACACCATATTACACATCAGTATCATAATGATTGCTAACAGGGGGGGAAGGTCTATAGGAAAGGTCTGTGTGTATACGTAATCTCACCTTACACCATATTATACATCGGTAGCATATTGATTGCTAACAGGAGGGAAAGGTCTATAGAAAAGGTCTGTGTGTATACAGAATCTCACCTTACACCATATTACACATCAGTATCATAATGATTGCTAACAGGAGGGAAAGGTCTATAGGAAAGGTCTATAGGAAAGGTCTGTGTGTATACAGAACCTCACCTTACACCATATTACACATCAGTATCATATTGATTGCTAACAGGAGGGAAAGGTCTACAGGAAATGTCTGTGTGTATACGTAATCTCACCTTACACCATATTACACATCAGTATCATAATGATTGCTAACAGGAGGGAAAGGTCTATAGGAAAGGTCTATAGGAAAGGTCTGTGTGTATACAGAACCTCACCATACACCATATTACACACCAGTATCGTATTGATTGCTAACAGGGGGGAAAGGTCTATAGGAAAGGTCTGTGTGTATACAGAATCTCACCTTACACCATATTACACATCAGTATCATAATGTGTGCTAACAGGAGGAATAGGCCTATAGGAAAGGTCTGTGTGTGTACAGAACCTCACCTCTCACCATATTACACATCAGTATCATATTGATTGCTAACAGGAGGGAATGGTCTATAGGAAAGGACTGTGTGTATACGTAATCTCACCTTACACCATATTACACATCAGTATCATAATGATTGCTAACAGGAGGGAAAGGTCTACAGGAAAGGTCTGCGTGTATACAGAAGCTCACCTTACACCATATTACACATCATTATCATATTGATTGCTAACAGGAGGGAAAGGTCTATAGGAAAGGTCTGTGTGTATATGTAATCTCACCTTACACCATATTACACATCAGTATCATAATGATTGCTAACAGGAGGGAAAGGTCTATAGGAAAGGTCTGTGTGTATACAGAACCTCACCTTACACCATATTTCACATCAGTATCATATTGATTGCTAACACGAGGGAAAGGACTATAGGAAAGTTCTGTGTGTATACAGAACCTCACCTTACACCATATTACACACCAGTATCGTATTGATTGCTAACAGGGGGGAAAGGTCTATAGGAAAGGTCTGTGTGTGTACAGAACCTCACCTTACATCATATTACACATCAGTATCATATTGATTGCTAACAGGAGGGAAAGGTCTATAGGAAAGGTCTGTTTGTGTACAGAATCTCACCTTACATCACATTACACATCAGTATCATAATGATTGCTAACAGGGGGGAAAGGTCTATAGGAAAGGTCTGTGTGTATACGTAATCTCACCTTACACCATATTATACATCAGTATCATATTGATTGCTAACAGGAGGGAAAGGTCTATAGGAAAGGTCTGTGGGTATACAGAATCTCACCTTACACCTTATTACACATCGGTATCATATTGATTGCTAACAGGAGGGAAAGGTCTATAGGAAAGGTCTGTGTGTATACAGAATCTCACCTTACACCATATTACACATCAGTATCATAATGATTGCTAACAGGAGGGAAAGGTCTACAGGAAAGGTCTGTGTGTATACAGAATCTCACCTTACACCATATTACACACCAGTATCATATTGATTGCTAACAGGAGGGAAAGGTCTATAGGAAAGGTCTGTGTGTATACAGAATCTCACCTTACACCTTATTACACATCAGTATCATATTGATTGCTAACAGGAGGGAAAGGTCTATAGGAAAGGTCTGTGTGTATACAGAATCTCACCTTACACCATATTACACATCGGTATCATATTGATTGCTAACAGGAGGGAAAGGTCTATAGGAAAGGTCTGTGTGTATACAGAATCTCACCTTACACCTTATTACACATCGGTATAATATTGATTGCTAACAGGTGGGAAAGGCCTATAGGAAAGGTCTGCGTGTATACAGAATCTCACCTTACACCATATTACCCACCAGTATCATATTGATTGCTAACAGGTGGTAAAGGTCTATAGGAAAGGTCTGTGTGTATACAGAATCTCACCTTACACCTTATTACACATCGGTATCATATTGATTGCTAACAGGAGGGAAAGGTCTATAGGAAAGGTCTGTGTGTATACAGAATCTCACCTTACACCTTATTACACATCGGTATCATATTGATTGCTAACACGAGGAAAGGTCTATAGGAAAGGTCTGTGTGTATACAGAACCTCACCTTACACCATATTACACACCAGTATCATATTGATTGCTAACACGAGGGGAAGGTCTATAGGAAAGGTCTGTGTGTATACAGAACCTCACCATACACCATATTACACACCAGTATCGTATTGATTGCTAACAGGGGGGAAAGGTCTATAGGAAAGGTCTGTGTGTATACAGAATCTCACCTTACACCATATTACACATCAGTATCATAATGATAGCTAACAGGAGGGAAAGGTCTATAGGAAAGGTCTGTGTGTGTACAGAACCTCACCTCACACCATATTACACATCAGTATCATATTGATTGCTAACAGGAGGGAAAGGTCTATAGGAAAGGACTGTGTGTATACGTAATCTCACCCTAAACCATATTACTCATCAGAATCATAATGATTGCTAACAGGAGGGAAAGGTCTATAGGAAAGGTCTGTGTGTATACAGAACCTCACCTTACACCATATTACACATCGGTATCATATTGATTGCTAACAGAAGGGAAAGGTCTATAGGAAAGGTCTGTGTGTATACAGAATCTCACCTTACACCTTATTACACATCGGTATCATATTGATTGCTAACAGGAGGGAAAGGTCTATAGGAAAGGTCTGTGTGTATACAGAACCTCACCTTACACCATATTACACATCAGTATCATATTGATTGCCAACAGGAGGGAAAGGTCTACAGGAAAGGTCTGTGTGTATACAGAATCTCACCTTATACCATATTACACATCAGTATCATAATGATTGCTAACAGGAGGGAAGGGTCTATAAGAAAGGTCTGTGTGTATACAGAATCTCACCGTACACCATATCACACATCAGTATAATAATGATTGCTAACAGGAGGGAAAGGTCTACAGGAAAGGTCTGTGTGTATACAGAACCTCACCTTACACCATATTACACATCAGTATCATATTGATTGCTAACAGGAGGGAATGGTCTATAGGAAAAGTCTGTGTGTATACAGAACCTCACCTTACACCATATTACACATCAGTATCATATTGATTGCTAACAGGAGGGAAAGGTCTATAGGAAAGGTCTGTGTGTATACAGAATCTCACCTTACACCATATTACACATCAGTATCATATTGATTGCTAACAGGAGGGAAAGGTCTATAGGAAAGGTCTGTGTGTATACAGAATCTCACCGTACACCATATCACACATCAGTATCATAATGATTGCTAACAGGAGGGAAAGGTCTACAGGAAAGGTCTGTGTGTATACAGAACCTCACCTTACACCATATTACACATCAGTATCATATTGATTGCTAACAGGAGGGAAAGGTCTATAGGAAAGGTCTGTGTGTATACAGAATCTCACCTTACACCATATTACACATCAGTATCATATTGATTGCTAACAGGAGGGAAAGGTCTATAGGAAAGGTCTGTGTGTATACAGAACCTCACCTTACACCATATTACACATCAGTATCATATTGATTGCTAACACGAGGGAAAGGACTATAGGAAAGGTCTGTGTGTATACAGAACCTCACCTTACACCATATTACACACCAGTATCGTATTGATTGCTAACAGGGGGGAAAGGTCTATAGGAAAGGTCTGTGTGTGTACAGAACCTCACCTTACATCATATTACACATCAGTATCATATTGATTTCTAACAGGAGGGAAAGGTCTATAGGAAAGGTCTGTGTGTGTAGAGAACCTCACCTTACACCATATTACACATCAGTATCATAATGATTGCTAACAGGGGGGAAAGGTCTATAGGAAAGGTCTGTGTGTATACGTAATCTCACCTTACACCATATTATACATCAGTATCATATTGATTGCTTACAGGAGGGAAAGGTCTATAGGAAAGGTCTGTGTGTATACAGAATCTCACCTTACACCGTATTACACATCAGTATCATAATGATTGCTAACAGGAGGGAAAGGTCTATAGGAAAGGTCTATAGGAAAGGTCTGTGTGTATACAGAACCTCACCTTACACCATATTACACATCAGTATCACATTGATTGCTAACAGGAGGGAAAGGTCTACAGGAAAGGTCTGTGTGTATACGTAATCTCACCTTACACCATATTCCACATCAGTATCATAATGATTGCTAACAGGAGGGAAAGAACTATAGGAAAGGTCTATAGGAAAGGTCTGTGTGTATACAGAACCTCACCTTACACCATATTACGCATCAGTATCATATTGATTGCTAACACGAGGGAAAGGACTATAGGAAAGGTCTGTGTGTATACAGAACCTCACCTTACACCATATTACACACCAGTATCGTATTGATTGCTAACAGGGGGGAAAGGTCTATAGGAAAGGTCTGTGTGTGTACAGAACCTCACCTTACATCATATTACACATCAGTATCATATTGATTGCTAACAGGAGGGAAAGGTCTATAGGAAAGGTCTGTGTGTGTAGTGAACCTCACCTTACACCATATTACACATCAGTATCATAATGATTGCTAACAGGGGGGGAAGGTCTATAGGAAAGGTCTGTGTGTATACGTAATCTCACCTTACACCATATTATACATCGGTATCATATTGATTGCTAACAGGAGGGTAAGGTCTATAGAAAAGGTCTGTGTGTATACAGAATCTCACCTTACACCATATTACACATCAGTATCATAATGATTGCTAACAGGAGGGAAAGGTCTATAGGAAAGTTCTATAGGAAAGGTCTGTGTGTATACAGAACCTCACCTTACACCATATTACACATCAGTATCATATTGATTGCTAACAGGAGGGAAAGGTCTACAGGAAAGGTCTGTGTGTATACGTAATCTCACCTTACACCATATTACACATCAGTATCATAATGATTGCTAACAGGAGGGAAAGGTCTATAGGAAAGGTCTATAGGAAAGGTCTGTGTGTATACAGAACCTCACCATACACCATATTACACACCAGTATCGTATTGATTGCTAACAGGGGGGAAAGGTCTATAGGAAAGGTCTGTGTGTATACAGAATCTCACCTTACACCATATTACACATCAGTATCATAATGTGTGCTAACAGGAGGGATAGGCCTATAGGAAAGGTCTGTGTGTGTACAGAACCTCACCTTTCACCATATTACACATCAGTATCATATTGATTGCTAACAGGAGGGAAAGGTCTATAGGAAAGGACTGTGTGTATACGTAATCTCACCTTACACCATATTACACATCAGTATCATAATGATTGCTAACAGGAGGGAAAGGTCTACAGGAAAGGTCTGCGTGTATACAGAAGCTCACCTTACACCATATTACACATCAGTATCATATTGATTGCTAACAGGAGGGATAGGTCTATAGGAAAGGTCTGTGTGTATATGTAATCTCACCTTACACCATATTACACATCAGTACCATAATGATTGCTAACAGGAGGGAAAGGTCTATAGGAAAGGTCTGTGTGTATACAGAACCTCACCTTACACCATATTACACATCAGTATCATATTGATTGCCAACAGGAGGGAAAGGTCTACAGGAAAGGTCTGTGTGTATACAGAATCTCACCTTATACCATATTACACATCAGTATCATAATGATTGCTAACAGGAGGGAAGGGTCTATAAGAAAGGTCTGTGTGTATACAGAATCTCACCGTACACCATATCACACATCAGTATAATAATGATTGCTAACAGGAGGGAAAGGTCTACAGGAAAGGTCTGTGTGTATACAGAACCTCACCTTACACCATATTACACATCAGTATCATATTGATTGCTAACAGGAGGGAATGGTCTATAGGAAAAGTCTGTGTGTATACAGAACCTCACCTTACACCATATTACACATCAGTATCATATTGATTGCTAACAGGAGGGAAAGGTCTATAGGAAAGGTCTGTGTGTATACAGAATCTCACCTTACACCATATTACACATCAGTATCATATTGATTGCTAACAGGAGGGAAAGGTCTATAGGAAAGGTCTGTGTGTATACAGAATCTCACCGTACACCATATCACACATCAGTATCATAATGATTGCTAACAGGAGGGAAAGGTCTACAGGAAAGGTCTGTGTGTATACAGAACCTCACCTTACACCATATTACACATCAGTATCATATTGATTGCTAACAGGAGGGAAAGGTCTATAGGAAAGGTCTGTGTGTATACAGAATCTCACCTTACACCATATTACACATCAGTATCATATTGATTGCTAACAGGAGGGAAAGGTCTATAGGAAAGGTCTGTGTGTATACAGAACCTCACCTTACACCATATTACACATCAGTATCATATTGATTGCTAACACGAGGGAAAGGACTATAGGAAAGGTCTGTGTGTATACAGAACCTCACCTTACACCATATTACACACCAGTATCGTATTGATTGCTAACAGGGGGGAAAGGTCTATAGGAAAGGTCTGTGTGTGTACAGAACCTCACCTTACATCATATTACACATCAGTATCATATTGATTTCTAACAGGAGGGAAAGGTCTATAGGAAAGGTCTGTGTGTGTAGAGAACCTCACCTTACACCATATTACACATCAGTATCATAATGATTGCTAACAGGGGGGAAAGGTCTATAGGAAAGGTCTGTGTGTATACGTAATCTCACCTTACACCATATTATACATCAGTATCATATTGATTGCTTACAGGAGGGAAAGGTCTATAGGAAAGGTCTGTGTGTATACAGAATCTCACCTTACACCGTATTACACATCAGTATCATAATGATTGCTAACAGGAGGGAAAGGTCTATAGGAAAGGTCTATAGGAAAGGTCTGTGTGTATACAGAACCTCACCTTACACCATATTACACATCAGTATCACATTGATTGCTAACAGGAGGGAAAGGTCTACAGGAAAGGTCTGTGTGTATACGTAATCTCACCTTACACCATATTCCACATCAGTATCATAATGATTGCTAACAGGAGGGAAAGAACTATAGGAAAGGTCTATAGGAAAGGTCTGTGTGTATACAGAACCTCACCTTACACCATATTACGCATCAGTATCATATTGATTGCTAACACGAGGGAAAGGACTATAGGAAAGGTCTGTGTGTATACAGAACCTCACCTTACACCATATTACACACCAGTATCGTATTGATTGCTAACAGGGGGGAAAGGTCTATAGGAAAGGTCTGTGTGTGTACAGAACCTCACCTTACATCATATTACACATCAGTATCATATTGATTGCTAACAGGAGGGAAAGGTCTATAGGAAAGGTCTGTGTGTGTAGTGAACCTCACCTTACACCATATTACACATCAGTATCATAATGATTGCTAACAGGGGGGGAAGGTCTATAGGAAAGGTCTGTGTGTATACGTAATCTCACCTTACACCATATTATACATCGGTATCATATTGATTGCTAACAGGAGGGTAAGGTCTATAGAAAAGGTCTGTGTGTATACAGAATCTCACCTTACACCATATTACACATCAGTATCATAATGATTGCTAACAGGAGGGAAAGGTCTATAGGAAAGTTCTATAGGAAAGGTCTGTGTGTATACAGAACCTCACCTTACACCATATTACACATCAGTATCATATTGATTGCTAACAGGAGGGAAAGGTCTACAGGAAAGGTCTGTGTGTATACGTAATCTCACCTTACACCATATTACACATCAGTATCATAATGATTGCTAACAGGAGGGAAAGGTCTATAGGAAAGGTCTATAGGAAAGGTCTGTGTGTATACAGAACCTCACCATACACCATATTACACACCAGTATCGTATTGATTGCTAACAGGGGGGAAAGGTCTATAGGAAAGGTCTGTGTGTATACAGAATCTCACCTTACACCATATTACACATCAGTATCATAATGTGTGCTAACAGGAGGGATAGGCCTATAGGAAAGGTCTGTGTGTGTACAGAACCTCACCTTTCACCATATTACACATCAGTATCATATTGATTGCTAACAGGAGGGAAAGGTCTATAGGAAAGGACTGTGTGTATACGTAATCTCACCTTACACCATATTACACATCAGTATCATAATGATTGCTAACAGGAGGGAAAGGTCTACAGGAAAGGTCTGCGTGTATACAGAAGCTCACCTTACACCATATTACACATCAGTATCATATTGATTGCTAACAGGAGGGATAGGTCTATAGGAAAGGTCTGTGTGTATATGTAATCTCACCTTACACCATATTACACATCAGTACCATAATGATTGCTAACAGGAGGGAAAGGTCTATAGGAAAGGTCTGTGTGTTTACAGAACCTCACCTTACACCATATTTCACATCAGTATCATATTGATTGCTAACACGAGGGAAAGGACTATAGGAAAGTTCTGTGTGCATACAGAACCTCACCTTACACCATATTACACACCAGTATCGTATTGATTGCTAACAGGGGGGAAAGGTCTATAGGAAAGGTCTGTGTGTGTACAGAACCTCACCTTACATCATATTACACATCAGTATCATATTGATTGCTAACAGGAGGGAAAGGTCTATAGGAAAGGTCTGTTTGTGTACAGAACCTCGACTTACACCACATTACACATCAGTATCATAATGATTGCTAACAGGGGGGAAAGGTCTATAGGAAAGGTCTGTGTGTATACGTAATCTCACCTTACACCATATTATACATCAGTATCATATTGATTGCTAACAGGAGGGAAAGGTCTATAGGAAAGGTCTGTGGGTATACAGAATCTCACCTTACACCTTATTACACATCGGTATCGTATTGATTGCTAACAGGAGGGAAAGGTCTATAGGAAAGGTCTGTGTGTATACAGAATCTCACCTTACACCATATTACACATCAGTATCATAATGATTGCTAACAGGAGGGAAAGGTCTACAGGAAAGGTCTGTGTGTATACAGAATCTCACCTTACACCATATTACACACCAGTATCATATTGATTGCTAACAGGAGGGAAAGGTCTATAGGAAAGGTCTGTGTGTATACAGAATCTCACCTTACACCTTATTACACATCAGTATCATATTGATTGCTAACAGGAGGGAAAGGTCTATAGGAAAGGTCTGTGTGTATACAGAATCTCACCTTACACCATATTACACATCGGTATCATATTGATTGCTAACAGGAGGGAAAGGTCTATAGGAAAGGTCTGTGTGTATACAGAATCTCACCTTACACCTTATTACACATCGGTATAATATTGATTGCTAACAGGTGGGAAAGGCCTATAGGAAAGGTCTGCGTGTATACAGAATCTCACCTTACACCATATTACCCACCAGTATCATATTGATTGCTAACAGGTGGGAAAGGTCTATAGGAAAGGTCTGTGTGTATACAGAATCTCACCTTACACCTTATTACACATCGGTATCATATTGATTGCTAACAGGAGGGAAAGGTCTATAGGAAAGGTCTGTGTGTATACAGAATCTCACCTTACACCTTATTACACATCGGTATCATATTGATTGCTAACACGAGGAAAGGTCTATAGGAAAGGTCTGTGTGTATACAGAACCTCACCTTACACCATATTACACACCAGTATCATATTGATTGCTAACACGAGGGGAAGGTCTATAGGAAAGGTCTGTGTGTATACAGAACCTCACCATACACCATATTACACACCAGTATCGCATTGATTGCTAACAGGGGGGAAAGGTCTATAGGAAAGGTCTGTGTGTATACAGAATATCACCTTACAACATATTACACATCAGTATCATAATGATAGCTAACAGGAGGGAAAGGTCTATAGGAAAGGTCTGTGTGTGTACAGAACCTCACCTCACACCATATTACACATCAGTATCATATTGATTGCTAACAGGAGGGAAAGGTCTATAGGAAAGGACTGTGTGTATACGTAATCTCACCTTACACCATATTACTCATCAGAATCATAATGATTGCTAACAGGAGGGAAAGGTCTATAGGAAAGGTCTGTGTGTATACAGAACCTCACCTTACACCATATTACACATCGGTATCATATTGATTGCTAACAGAAGGGAAAGGTCTATAGGAAAGGTCTGTGTGTATACAGAATCTCACCTTACACCTTATTACACATCGGTATCATATTGATTGCTAACAGGAGGGAAAGGTCTATGGGAAAGGTCTGTGTGTATACAGAACCTCACCTTACACCATATTACACATCAGTATCATATTGATTGCCAACAGGAGGGAAAGGTCTACAGGAAAGGTCTGTGTGTATACAGAATCTCACCTTATACCATATTACACATCAGTATCATAATGATTGCTAACAGGAGGGAAGGGTCTATAAGAAAGGTCTGTGTGTATACAGAATCTCACCGTACACCATATCACACATCAGTATCATAATGATTGCTAACAGGAGGGAAAGGTCTACAGGAAAGGTCTGTGTGTATACAGAACCTCACCTTACACCATATTACACATCAGTATCATATTGATTGCTAACAGGAGGGAATGGTCTATAGGAAAGGTCTGTGTGTATACAGAACCTCACCTTACACCATATTACACATCAGTATCATATTGATTGCTAACAGGAGGGAAAGGTCTATAGGAAAGGTCTGTGTGTATACAGAATCTCACCTTACACCATATTACACATCAGTATCATATTGATTGCTAACAGGAGGGAAAGGTCTATAGGAAAGGTCTGTGTGTATACAGAATCTCACCGTACACCATATCACACATCAGTATCATAATGATTGCTAACAGGAGGGAAAGGTCTACAGGAAAGGTCTGTGTGTATACAGAACCTCACCTTACACCATATTACACATCAGTATCATATTGATTGCTAACAGGAGGGAAAGGTCTATAGGAAAGGTCTGTGTGTATACAGAATCTCACCTTACACCATATTACACATCAGTATCATATTGATTGCTAACAGGAGGGAAAGGTCTATAGGAAAGGTCTATAGGAAAGGTCTGTGTGTATACAGAACCTCACCTTACACCATATTACACATCAGTATCATATTGATTGCTAACACGAGGGAAAGGACTATAGGAAAGGTCTGTGTGTATACAGAACCTCACCTTACTCCATATTACACACCAGTATCGTATTGATTGCTAACAGGGGGGAAAGGTCTATAGGAAAGGTCTGTGTGTGTACAGAACCTCACCTTACATCATATTACACATCAGTATCATATTGATTTCTAACAGGAGGGAAAGGTCTATAGGAAAGGTCTGTGTGTGTAGAGAACCTCACCTTACACCATATTACACATCAGTATCATAATGATTGCTAACAGGGGGGAAAGGTCTATAGGAAAGGTCTGTGTGTATACGTAATCTCACCTTACACCATATTATACATCAGTATCATATTGATTGCTAACAGGAGGGAAAGGTCTATGGGAAAGGTCTGTGTGTATACAGAATCTCACCTTACACCGTATTACACATCAGTATCATAATGATTGCTAACAGGAGGGAAAGGTCTATAGGAAAGGTCTATAGGAAAGGTCTGTGTGTATACAGAACCTCACCTTACACCATATTACACATCAGTATCATATTGATTGCTAACAGGAGGGAAAGGTCTACAGGAAAGGTCTGTGTGTATACGTAATCTCACCTTACACCATATTCCACATCAGTATCATAATGATTGCTAACAGGAGGGAAAGGTCTATAGGAAAGGTCTATAGGAAAGGTCTGTGTGTATACAGAACCTCACCATACACCATATTACTCACCAGTATCGTATTGATTGCTAACAGGGGTAAAGGTCTATAGGAAAGGTCTGTGTGTATACAGAATCTCACCTTACACCATATTACACATCAGTATCATAATGTGTGCTAACAGGAGGGATAGGCCTATAGGAAAGGTCTGTGTGTGTACAGAACCTCACCTTACACCATATTACACATCAGTATCATATTGATTGCTAACAGGAGGGAAAGGTCTATAGGAAAGGACTGTGTGTATACGTAATCTCACCTTACACCATATTACACATCAGTATCATAATGATTGCTAACAGGAGGGAAAGGTCTACAGGAAAGGTCTGCGTGTATACAGAAGCTCACCTTACACCATATTACACATCAGTATCATATTGATTGCTAACAGGAGGGAAAGGTCTATAGGAAAGGTCTGTGTGTATACGTAATCTCACCTCACACCATATTACACATCAGTATCATAATGATTGCTAACAGGAGGGAAAGGTCTATAGGAAAGGTCTGTGTGTATACAGAACCTCACCTTACACCATATTACACATCAGTATCATATTGATTGCTAACACGAGGGAAAGGACTATAGGAAAGTTCTGTGTGTATACAGAACCTCACCTTACACCATATTACACACCAGTATCGTATTGATTGCTAACAGGGGGGAAAGGTCTATAGGAAAGGTCTGTGTGTGTACAGAACCTCACCTTACATCATATTACACATCAGTATCATATTGATTGCTAACAGGAGGGAAAGGTCTATAGGAAAGGTCTGTGTGTGTACAGAACCTCACTTTACACCACATTACACATCAGTATCATAATGATTGCTAACAGGGGGGAAAGGTCTATAGGAAAGGTCTGTGTGTATACGTAATCTCACCTTACACCATATTATACATCAGTATCATATTGATTGCTAACAGGAGGGATAGGTCTATAGGAAAGGTCTGTGTGTATACAGAATCTCACCTTACACCTTATTACACATCGGTATCATATTGATTGCTAACAGGAGGGAAAGGTCTATAGGAAAGGTCTGTGTGTATACAGAATCTCACCTTACACCATATTACACATCAGTATCATAATGATTGCTAACAGGAGGGAAAGGTCTACAGGAAAGGTCTGTGTGTATACAGAATCTCACCTTACACCATATTACACACCAGTATCATATTGATTGCTAACAGGAGGGAAAGGTCTATAGGAAAGGTCTGTGTGTATACAGAATCTCACCTTACACCTTATTACACATCAGTATCATACTGATTGCTAACAGGAGGGAAAG
Source organism: Meconema thalassinum (assembly GCA_946902985.2). NCBI lineage: Eukaryota > Metazoa > Arthropoda > Insecta > Orthoptera > Tettigoniidae > Meconema > Meconema thalassinum. The sequence continues at coordinate 345,405,596 of OX336395.1, forward strand.
GTCTATAGGAAAGGTCTGTGTGTATACAGAATCTCACCTTACACCATATTACACATCGGTATCATATTGATTGCTAACAGGAGGGAAAGGTCTATAGGAAAGGTCTGTGTGTACACAGAATCTCACCTTACACCTTATTACACATCGGTATAATATTGATTGCTAACAGGTGGGAAAGGCCTATAGGAAAGGTCTGCGTGTATACAGAATCTCACCTTACACCATATTACCCACCAGTATCATATTGATTGCTAACAGGTGGGAAAGGTCTATAGGAAAGGTCTGTGTGTATACAGAATCTCACCTTACACCTAATTACACATCGGTATCATATTGATTGCTAACAGGAGGGAAAGGTCTATAGGAAAGGTCATTGTGTATACAGAATCTCACCTTACACCTTATTACACATCGGTATCATATTGATTGCTAACACGAGGGAAAGGTCTATAGGAAAGGTCTGTGTGTATACAGAACCTCACCTTACACCATATTACACACCAGTATCATATTGATTGCTAACACGAGGGGAAGGTCTATAGGAAAGGTCTGTGTGTATACAGAACCTCACCATACACCATATTACACACCAGTATCGTATTGATTGCTAACAGGGGGGAAAGTTCTATAGGAAAGGTCTGTGTGTATACAGAATGGCGACGGAGTGAGTACAGGTGGAAGTTGAGCTCCTTGTGAATGTGTATTTCAAGTGTGTAATACAGGAATTATCACAGTAAAAGTTGGCACAGGAACAACATATGAACGTTAGATTAATTTAAAGTAATATCTCATAGGCAGCTGTGTAAAACAACGTGAAATTCCGGTTATTTGTGTTAGGGAGCATTCACTTCACTTTGCCATCATGAGCTCGTGCGCTGTGTGCAAGAAGGAAGTGGGAAAGGCAGCAGTGAAAGTACAGTGTGGTGCATGTAAAAACTGGTTTCATGGAAAGTGTGTACAGTTAAATGGAAAAGCTGGTGAATGGCTATGTGAATTTTGTTCCACTAAAGACACATCTCCATCATTAGGAGATGTGATGGTGTTATTGAACGAACTACGAGAGGAATTTCGTTCCATGAAAAGCGAGCAACTTCAGAGGGAGACGGATCTGGGTAAGTCACTGGACATGTGTCACAATAAATTAGATGATAATATGCTACTGCTAAAATCACAGCAGGCAGACATAGCTCAGTGCTTAGCACAAATAGAATCCCTGAAGCAAGAAAACTCTGATCTACGCACGAAAGTGAAAGCATTGGAAAATCGTGTGTTAGAATCTGAACAGTATTCCAGGCGCAATACAATTGAGATACAAGGTGTTCCCGAAATAAAGAATGAGAACGTTCTTAACACTGTCAAACTAGTTGGACAAGCCTTGGACGTAAATGTGACTGATGAAATGGTGGACGCTTGCCATCGTCTTCCAAAACAACCAAGCCAACAATGCAGTGGCATTGTTGTTAAATTTGTGAGGCGGTTCGACAAAGAAATCTTCATGGAACGGCGCCGTGTAAAGAGGAATTTATCTACTAGACATATGGGACTCCCTGGGGACAGCATGGTGTATGTGAACGAGAGTCTCGCCCCGGAAAAGAGAAGACTACTGGCAGCGGCTCGTCAGAAGCGGAGACAAAAGGAGTTTGCGTATCTTTGGGTAAGAAACGGAGTCATAAAAATGAAGAAAAATGAGGGTTCCCGTATCATAGTAGTTAATAGTATGGACGATCTGAACGGAATTTAAAATAGATAAATTGTCAATTTACTATCAGAATGTACGTGGTATGAAATCTAAATTGTATGTGTTTAACGAGAACCTATTGTGTAATGATATAGATATATGTATTTTAACAGAAACTTGGTTAGACTCCAGTGTTTATGACACTGAGGTCATTAACACTGGATACAGAGTATACAGGCAAGAGAGAGGTTCAAGCAGGACTGGTGGTGGGGTACTAATAGCGGTAAAAGAGGAGATTACCGTACTCAAGGCTGAAGGAAGGTCTCAGAACTCAGAAGTCTTGCTGTTAAAGCTGGAAACAAAAGGAAGAGTCTGGTATGTCTGTTCCCTGTACATTCCTCCTAGCTCGGACCTTGAATCTTACCGTGAAATGCTAGGGTGGATAGAGAACCATTATGAAATGTACAATAATAACATCATTATAGCGGGAGATTTTAACATTCCTACAATAACGTGTACAGAAATTAATGATGTAGATAAAAATAGCCATTCACAGTTACTGTATAACTTCATGAACCTACTTCAACTTAAGACTTACAACAACATTCAGAATTCGAATGGAAGAACTCTTGACCTAATACTCACTAACTACACAAACCTAAATCTTGTAAGACATAATACTCCTCTTTTAGCCGAAGATGCCCACCATCCCGCACTGGATTTAACTGTACCTCTCAATGGAGCCAAAAACACCTTCAGAATTAAAGAGCAAACTAAATTTAATTTTTAAAAAGCTAAATTTGATGAACTGTACCTCGGTTTAAGAGACACAAATTGGGACGATCTCTACAAAATTATGGAAATAAATTCAGCAGTTAATTTTTTTTATGATAAAGTTTACTAAGTTTTCCAAAATACCGTCCCGGTATTAATGCCTTTTAAAACCTGTAAATACCCTGTTTGGTTTACAAAACAAATAATTAATGATTTGAAAGATAAAGACTTCCACAGAAAAAGAAAAGACTACTCTGAATATAGCAAATTGAGATACAAACAATTAAGAAACAAGACCAAAACAGACATCAAACTAGCTCATAAAGAATATATAACAACAGTTGAAAATAACATTAATAGTGATTGTAAAAATTTTTGGACATACGTGAAAAGCAGGAGAAGGGCCAATGGTACATGTACTATAATGCAATACAATGAGGAAGAGCTAAAAAGCGGGGAAGCGGTTGTTCAGGGTTTTGCAAAATACTTCCAGTCGGTGTACTCACAACACCCTTCTTCCTACAGAATATCGCAAGATGAGGCAAATACGCCAGTAACCCTGCACATAAGCGAAGTAACAATGGCGGAAATTGATAGAGCGTTAAAAAAACTGAGACCAAAAACATCAGCGGGCCCGGACCAAATACCCCCTTACGTAATTAAGGGTTGCTCACAGATTTTAAAAGATCCCCTTCATTTCCTTTATAACCTAGCAATTAGTACAAATACTTTCCCAGATATTTGGAAAAAAACTCGCGTCTGTCCTATTTTAAAATCAGGTAACCAAACATTAATAAAGAACTATCGACCCGTGAGTATAGTATCAGCTGTTGCAAAGATATTTGAATTTATCTTACATGACAGAATTGTTACTCATGTAGCGCCAGCCATATCAGAACAACAACATGGATTCATGCAACGGAGATCCACAGTCACAAATCTGATGAATTTCTCCCACGATGTTTCATCTGAGTTGGATATCGGAGGACAGATGGATGCTATTTTCACGGATTTTGAAAAGGCATTCGATAGTATAGATCATGATATTCTTTTGACAAAATTAAACAATTTCGGTTTTTCACAAGCAAATTTACGATTTTTAGCTCGTATCTGTCTGGTAGACCACAATATGTATACTTTCTCGGAAATTCATCAATGGAATATACCGTAAATTCCGGAATTCCCCAGGGATCGAACCTTGGACCAATTATGTTTCTGATAGCAATCAATGACATTTCTGAATGTATTAAGCACTCTAAATGTCTTCTATACGCTGATGATTTTAAGATATTCCGTCCTGTATCCTCTGCTCATGATTGCTATCTTCTACAAAATGACTTGGACAACATCTTTGAATGGAGTAGGAAAAATAAACTTAATTTTAATCTAACGAAATGTGTCACAATGTCATTTACCCGAAGGAAGAATAAAGTTAGTTTCCAGTATAAGCTGGGGTTGAATACGCTGCGGGAGGTTAATGGTGTAAGTGACCTTGGTGTGGAACTGGATAAAGGTTTGACTTTCGCTCCTCACATCAACAAGGTAACAAGTGAGGCGTACCGAGCACTAGGCTTCGTCATTAGAAATGTAAGATCTTTTCGGCAGGTGAAAACGGCCATTACACTCTTTAATGCTTACGTAAGGGCGAAATTAGAATATGCAAGCATAGTGTGGAATCCGTGGCGTAAAAAATACATAAGATTACTAGAAGGAGTACAGAAGCGATTCGCCAGATTTATACATTATAAAATGAGCGGAAATTACCCATATATGGTCCCATATAAAATCTTATCGAATAATCTAAAAATTATTGCTTTGGAAGATCGTAGGAAAATAAATGATTCCAAGATCTTACACAAGATTGTAAATTCTACGGTAGATAACTCTTATTTTTTATCGTTGCTGAATTTCAATGTTCCACGTCTATCTTCAAGAACGTGGACAACTTTTAGGAATAAGAAAACATGCACCATGTCACACAAACATTCACCGCTTTATAGACTCTGCAGTAATTACAATAAAGCTGTAGTGTGTAATAAAAGTCTAGACTTCGATCTTAGTCCCTAAAAATTTGTAAAGGTATTTATGACCACATTGCCATGAGTGTAATTAATTAACAAAAAGGTAGAATATGTAACAGCATTAAGGTTAAGCAATAAATAATATAATTATGTAATTAATTTAGATGCTAATATTAGATTTAAGATTAGATTTAAGTTATGAAAAAATTAGAATTACTGTTAAAATTTTGTAGGTTTACTGTTATTGGGGTTAACGACCCTGTTGTAAACCAGCATAAATAAATAAATAAATAAATAAATAAATAAATTACACATCAGTATCATAATGATAGCCAACAGGAGGGAAAGGTCTATAGGAAAGGTCTGTGTGTGTACAGAACCTCACCTTACACCTTATTACACATCAGTATCATATTGATTGCTAACAGGAGGGAAAGGTCTATAGGAAAGGGCTGTGTGTATACGTAATCTCACCTTACACCATATTACTCATCAGTATCATAATGATTGCTAACAGGAGGGAAAGGTCTATAGGAAAGGTCTGTGTGTATACAGAACCTCACCTTACACCATAGTACACATCGGTATCATATTGATTGCTAACAGAAGGGAAAGGTCTATAGGAAAGGTCTGTGTGTATACAGAATCTCACCTTACACCTTATTACACATCGGTATCATATTGATTGCTAACAGGAGGGAAAGGTCTATAGGAAAGGTCTGTGTGTATACAGAACCTCACCTTACACCATATTATACATCAGTATCATATTGATTGCCAACAGGAGGGAAAGGTCTACAGGAAAGGTCTGTGTGTATACAGAATCTCACTTTATACCATATTACACATCAGTATCATAATGATTGCTAACAGGAGGGAAGGGTCTATAAGAAAGGTCTGTGTGTATAGAGAATCTCACCGTACACCATATCACACATCAGTATCATAATGATTGCTAACAGGAGGGAAAGGTCTACAGGAAAGGTCTGTGTGTATACAGAACCTCACCTTACACCATATTACACATCAGTATCATATTGATTGCTAACAGGAGGGAATGGTCTATAGGAAAGGTCTGTGTGTATACAGAACCTCACCTTACACCATATTACACATCAGTATCATATTGATTGCTAACAGGAGGGAAAGGTCTATAGGAAAGGTCTGTGTGTATACAGAATCTCACCTTACACCATATTACACATCAGTATCATATTGATTGCTAACAGGAGGGAAAGGTCTATAGGAAAGGTCTGTGTGTATACAGAATCTCACCGAACACCATATCACACATCAGTATCATAATGATTGCTAACAGGAGGGAAAGGTCTACGGGAAAGGTCTGTGTGTATACAGAACCTCACCTTACACCATATTACACATCAGTATCATATTGATTGCTAACAGGAGGGAAAGGTCTATAGGAAAGGTCTGTGTGTACACAGAACCTCACCTTACACCATATTACACATCAGTATCATATTGATTGCTAACAGGAGGGAAAGGTCTATAGGAAAGGTCTGTGTGTATACGTAATATCACTTTACACCATATTAAACATCAGTATCATAATGATTGCTAACAGGGGGGAATGGTCTATAGGAAAGGTCTGTGTGTATACGTAATCTCACCTTACACCATATTACACACCAGTGTCATATTGATTGCTAACAGGAGGGAAATGTCTGTGTGTATACGTAATCTCACCTTACACCATATTACACATCAGTATCATAATGATTGCTAACAGGAGGGAAATGTCTATAGGAAAGGTCTGTGTGTATACAGAACCTCACCTTACACCATATTACACATCGGTATCATAATGATTGCTAACAGGGGGGAAAGGTTTATAGGAAAGGTCTGTGTGCATACGTAATCTCACCTTACACCATATTACACATCAGTATCGTATTGATTGCTAACAGGAGGGAAAGGTCTATAGGAAAGGTCTGTGTGTATACGTAATCTCACCTTACAACATATTACACACCAGTATCGTATTGATTGCTAACAGGAGGGAAAGGTCAATAGGAATGGTCTGTGTGTATACGTAATCTCACCTTTCACCATATTACACACCAGTATCGTATTGATTGCTAACAGGAGGGAAAGGTCTATAGGAAAGGTCTGTGTGTGTACGTAATCTCACCTTACACCATATTACACATCAGTATCATATTGATTGCTAACAGGAGGGAAAGGTCTATAGGAAAGGTCTGTGTGTATACAGAACCTCACCTTACACCATATTACACACCAGTATCATATTGATTGCTAACAGGAGGGAAAGGTCTATAGGAAAGGTCTGTGTGTATTCAGAATCTCACCTTACACCATATTACACATCAGTATCATAATGTGTGCTAACAGGAGGGATAGGCCTATAGGAAAGGTCTGTGTGTGTACAGAACCTCACCTTACACCATATTACACATCAGTATCATATTGATTGCTAACAGGAGGGAAAGGTCTATAGGAAAGGACTGTGTGTATACGTAATCTCACCTTACACCATATTACACATCAGTATCATATTGATTGCTAACAGGAGGGAAAGGTCTATAGGAAAGGTCTGTGTGTGTACAGAACCTCACCTTACACCATATTACACATCAGTATCATAATGTGTGCTAACAGGAGGGATAGGCCTATAGGAAAGGTCTGTGTGTGTACAGAACCTCACCTTACACCATATTACACATCAGTATCATATTGATTGCTAACAAGAGGGAAAGGTCTATAGGAAAGGACTGTGTGTATACGTAATCTCACCTTACACCATATTACACATCAGTATCATAATGATTGCTAACAGGAGGGAAAGGTCTACAGGAAAGGTCTGCGTGTATACAGAAGCTCACCTTACACCATATTACACATCAGTATCATATTGATTGCTAATAGGAGGGAAAGGTCTATAGGAAAGGTCTGTGTGTATACGTAATCTCACCTTACACCATATTACACATCAGCATCATAATGATTGCTAACAGGAGGGAAAGGTCTATAGGAAAGGTCTGTGTGTATACAGAACCTCACCTTACACCATATTACACATCAGTATCATATTGATTGCTAACACGAGGGAAAGGACTATAGGAAAGTTCTGTGTGTATAAAGAACCTCACCGTACACCATATCACACATCAGTATCATAATGATTGCTAACAGGAGGGAAAGGTCTACAGGAAAGGTCTGTGTGTATACAGAACCTCACCTTACACCATATTACACATCAGTATCATATTGATTGCTAACAGGAGGGAATGGTCTATAGGAAAGGTCTGTGTGTATACAGAACCTCACCTTACACCATATTACACATCAGTATCATATTGATTGCTAACAGGAGGGAAAGGTCTATAGGAAAGGTCTGTGTGTATACAGAATCTCACCTTACATCATATTACACATCAGTATAATATTGATTGCTAACAGGAGGGAAAGGTCAATAGGAAAGGTCTGTGTGTATACAGAATCTCACCGTACACCATATCACACATCAGTATCATAATGATTGCTAACAGGAGGGAAAGGTCTACAGGAAAGGTCTGTGTGTATACAGAACCTCACCTTACACCATATTACACATCAGTATCATATTGATTGCTAACAGGAGGGAAAGGTCTATAGGAAAGGTCTGTGTGTATACAGAACCTCACCTTACACCATATTACACATCAGTATCATATTGATTGCTAACAGGAGGGAAAGGTCTATAGGAAAGGTCTGTGTGTATACGTAATCTCACCTTACACCATATTACACATCAGTATCATAATGATTGCTAACAGGGGGGAAAGGTCTATAGGAAAGGTCTGTGTGTATACGTAATCTCACCTTACACCTTATTACACACCAGTGTCATATTGATTGCTAACAGGAGGGAAAGGTCTATAGGAAAGGTCTGTGTGTATACGTAATCTCACCTTACAACATATTACACATCAGTATCATAATGATTTCTAACAGGAGGGAAATGTCTATAGGAAAGGTCTGTGTGTATACAGAACCTCACCTTACACCATATTACACATCGGTATCATAATGATTGCTAACAGGGGGGAAAGGTCTGTGTGTATACGTAATCTCACCTTACACCATATTACACAACAGTATCGTATTGATTTCTAACAGGAGGGAAAGGTCTATAGGAAAAGTCTGTGTGTATACGTAATCTCACCTTACACCATATTACACACCAGTATCGTATTGATTGCTAACAGGAGGGAAAGGTCTATAGGAAAGGTCTGTGTGTATACGTAATCTCACCTTACACCATATTACACACCAGTATCGTATTGATTGCTCACAGGAGGGAAAGGTCTATAGGAAAGGTCTGTGTGTATACGTAATCTCACCTTACACCATATTACACATCAGTATCATATTGATTGCTAACAGGAGGGAAAGGTCTATAGGATAGGTCTGTGTGTATACGTAATCTCACCTTACACCATATTACACATCAGTATCATATTGATTGCAAACAGGAGGGAAAGGTCTATAGGAAAGGTCTGTGTGTATACAGAACCTCACCTTACAACATATTACACACCAGTATCACATTGATTGCTAACAGGAGGGAAAGGTCTATAGGAAAGGTCTGTGTGTATACGTAATCTCACCTTACACCATATTACACATCAGTATCATAATGATTGCTAACAGGAGGGAAAGGTCTATAGGAAAGGTCTATAGGAAAGGTCTGTGTGTACACAGAACCTCACCTTACACCATATTACACATCAGTATCATATTGATTGCTAACAGGAGGGAAAGGTCTATAGGAAAGGTCTGTGTGTATACGTAATCTCACCTTACAACATATTACACATCAGTATCATAATGATTGCTAACAGGAGGGAAATGTCTATAGGAAAGGTCTGTGTGTATACAGAACCTCACCTTACACCATATTACACATCAGTATCATATTGATTGCTAACAGGAGGGAAAGGTCTATAGGAAAGGTCTGTGTGTATACGTAATCTCACCTTACACCATATTACACACCAGTATCGTATTGATTGCTAACAGGAGGGAAAGGTCTATAGGAAAGGTCTGTGTGTGTACAGAACCTCACCTTACACCATATTACACATCGGTATCATAATGATTGCTAACAGGAGAGAAAGGTCTATAGGAAAGGTCTGTGTGTGTACAGAAGCTCACCTTACACATATTGCACACCAGTATCGTATTGATTGCTAACAGGAGGGAAAGGTCTATAGGAAAGGTCTGTGTGTATACAGAACCTCACCTTACACCATATTACACATCAGTATCATATTGATTGCTGACAGGAGGGAAAGGTCTATATGAAAGGTCTGTGTGTATACGTAATCTCACCTTACACCATATTACACACCAGTGTCATATTGATTGCTAACAGGAGGGAAAGGTCTATAGGAAAGGTCTGTGTGTATACGTAATCTCACCTTACACCATATTACACATCAGTATCATAATGATTGCTAAGAGGAGGGAAAGGTCTATAGGAAAGGTCTGTGTGTATACAGAATCTCACCGTACACCATATCACACATCAGTATTATAATGATTGCTAACAGGAGGGAAAGGTCTACAGGAAAGGTCTGTGTGTATACAGAACCTCACCTTACACCATATTACACATCAGTATCATATTGATAGCTAACAGGAGGGAAAGGTCTATAGGAAAGGTCTGTGTGTATACAGAACCTCACCTTACACCATATTACACATCAGTATCATATTGATTGCTAACAGGAGGGAAAGGTCTATAGGAAAGGTCTGTGTGTATACGTAATCTCACCTTACACCATATTACACATCAGTATCATAATGATTGCTAACGGGGGGGAAAGGTCTATAGGAAAGGTCTGTGTGTATACGTAATCTCACCTTACACCATATTACACATCAGTATCATATTGATTGCTAACAGGAGGGAAAGGTCTATAGGAAAGGTCTGTGTGTATACGTAATCTCACCTTACACCATATTACACATCAGTATCATATTGATTGCCAACAGGAGGGAAAGGTCTATAGGAAAGGTCTGTGTGTATACGTAATCTCACCTTACACCATATTACACATCAGTATCATATTGATTGCTAACAGGAGGGAAAAGTCTATAGGAAAGGTCTGTGTGTATACGTAATCTCACCTTACACCATATTACACACCAGTGTCATATTGATTGCTAAAAGGAGGGAAAGGTCTATAGGAAAGGTCTGTGTGTATACGTAATCTCACCTTACACCATATTACACACCAGTATCATATTGATTGCCAACAGGAGGGAAAGGTCTATAGGAAAGGTCTGTGTGTATACGTAATCTCACCTTACACCATATTACACATCAGTATCATATTGATTGCTAAAAGGAGGGAAAGGTCTATAGGAAAGGTCTGTGTGTATACGTAATCTCACCTTAAACCATATTACACACCAGTGTCATATTGATTGCTAAAAGGAGGGAAAGGTCTATAGGAAAGGTCTGTGTGTATACGTAATCTCACCTTACACCATATTACACATCAGTATCATATTGATAGCTAACAGGAGGGAAAGGTCTATAGGAAAGGTCTGTGTGTATACAGAACCTCACCTTACACCATATTACACATCAGTATCATATTGATTGCTAACAGGAGGGAAAGGTCTATAGGAAAGGTCTGTGTGTATACGTAATCTCACCTTACACCATATTACACATCAGTATCATAATGATTGCTAACAGGGGGGAAAGGTCTATAGGAAAGGTCTGTGTGTATACGTAATCTCACCTTACACCATATTACACACCAGTGTCATATTGATTGCTAAAAGGAGGGAAAGGTCTATAGGAAAGGTCTGTGTGTATACGTAATCTCACCTTACACCATATTACACATCAGTATCATAATGATTGCTAACAGGAGGGAAATGTCTATAGGAAAGGTCTGTGTGTATACAGAACCTCACCTTACACCATATTACACATCGGTATCATAATGATTGCTAACAGGGGGGAAAGGTCTATAGGAAAGGTCTGTGTGTATACGTAATCTAACCTTACACCATATTACACATCAGTATCGTATTGATTGCTAACAGGAGGGAAAGGTCTATAGGAAAGGTCTGTGTGTATACGTAATCTCACCTTACACCATATTACACACCAGTATCGTATTGATTGCTAACAGGAGGGAAAGGTCTATAGGAAAGGTCTGTGTGTATACGTAATCTCACCTTACACCATATTACACACCAGTATCGTATTGATTGCTAACAGGAGGGAAAGGTCTATAGGAAAGGTCTGTGTGTATACGTAATCTCACCTTACACCATATTACACATCAGTATCATATTGATTGCCAACCGGAGGGAAAGGTCTATAGGAAAGGTCTGTGTGTATACGTAAACACACCTTACACCATATTACACATCAGTATCATATTGATTGCTAACAGGAGGGAAAAGTCTATAGGAAAGGTCTGTGTATATACAGAACCTCACCTTACAACATATTACACACCAGTATCATATTGATTGCTAACAGGAGGGAAAGGTCTATAGGAAAGGTCTGTGTGTATACGTAATCTCACCTTACACCATATTACACATCAGTATCATAATGATTGCTAACGGGAGGGAAAGGTCTATAGGAAAGGTCTATAGGAAAGGTCTGTGTGTATACAGAACCTCACCTTACACCATATTACGCATCAGTATCATAATGATTGCTAACAGGAGGGAAAGGTCTATAGGAAAGGTCTGTGTGTATACAGAACCTCACCTTACACCATATTACACATCGGTATCATATTGATTGCTAACAGGAGGGAAAGGTCTATAGGAAAGGTCTGTGTGTATACAGAATCTCACCTTACACCTTATTACACATCGGTATCATATTGATTGCTAACAGGAGGGAAAGGTCTATAGGAAAGGTCTGTGTGTATACAGAACCTCACCTTACACCATATTACACATCAGTATCATATTGATTGCTAACAGGAGGGAAAGGTCTATAGGAAAGGTCTGTGTGTATACGTAATCTCACCTTACACCATATTACACATCAGTATCATAATGATTGCTAACAGGGGGGAAAGGTCTAGAGGAAAGGTCTGTGTGTATACGTAGTCTCACCTTACACCATATTACACATCAGTACCGTATTGATTGCTAACAGGAGGGAAAGGTCTATAGGAAAGGTCTGTGTGTATACGTAATCTCACCTTACACCATATTACACACCAGTATCGTATTGATTGCTAACAGGAGGGAAAGGTCTATAGGAAAGGTCTGTGTGTATACGTAATCTCACCTTACACCATATTACACACCAGTATCGTATTGATTGCTAACAGGAGGGAAAGGTCTATAGGAAAGGTCTGTGTGTATACGTAATCTCACCTTACACCATATTACACATCAGTATCATATTGATTGCTAACAGGAGGGAAAGGTCTATAGGAAAGGTCTGTGTGTATACGTAATCTCACCTTACACCATATTACACATCAGTATCATATTGTTTGCTAACAGGAGGGAAAGGTCTATAGGAAAGGTCTGTGTGTATACAGAACCTCACCTTACAACATATTACACACCAGTATCATATTGATTGCTAACAGGAGGGAAAGGTCTATAGGAAAGGTCTGTGTGAATACGTAATCTCACCTTACACCATATTACACATCAGTATCATAATGATTGCTAAAAAGAGGGAAAGGTCTATAGGAAAGGTCTATAGGAAAGGTCTGTGTGTATACAGAACCTCACCTTACACCATATTACACATCAGTATCATATTGATTGCTAACAGGAGGGAAAGGTCTATAGGAAAGGTCTGTGTGTATACGTAATCTCACCTTTCAACATATTACACATCAGTATCATAATGATTGCTAACAGGAGGGAAATGTCTATAGGAAAGGTCTGTGTGTATACAGAACCTCACCTTACACCATATTACACATCAGTATCATATTGATTGCTAACAGGAGGGATAGGTCTATAGGAAAGGTCTGTGTGTATACGTAATCTCACCTTACACCATATTACACACCAGTATCGTATTGATTGCTAACAGGAGGGAAAGGTCTATAGGAAAGGTCTGTGTGTGTACAGAACCTCACCTTACACCATATTACACATCGGTATCATAATGATTGCTAACAGGAGGGAAAGGTCTATAGGAAAGGTCTGTGTGTGTACAGAACCTCACCTTACACCATATTACAAACCAGTATCGTATTGATTGCTAACAGGAGGGAAAGGTCTATAGGAAAGGTCTGTGTGTATACAGAACCTCACCTTACACCATATTACACATCAGTATCATATTGATTGCTAACAGGAGGGAAAGGTCTATAGGAAAGGTCTGTGTGTATACGTAATCTCACCTTACACCATATTACACACCAGTATCGTATTGATTGCTAACAGGAGGGAAAGGTCTATAGGAAAGGTCTGTGTGTGTACAGAACCTCACCTTACACCATATTACACATCAGTATCATATTGATTGCTAACAGGGGGGGAAAGGTCTATAGGAAAGGTCTGTGTGTATACGTAATCTCACCTTACACCATATTACACACCAGTATCGTATTGATTGCTAACAGGAGGGAAAGGTCTATAGGAAAGGTCTGTGTGTACAGAACCTCACCTTACACCATATTACACATCAGTATCATATTGATTGCTAACAGGGGGAAAGGTCTATAGGAAAGGTCTGTGTGTATACGTAATCTCACCTTACACCATATTACACATCAGTATCATAATGATTGCTAAACGGAGGGAAAGGTCTATAGGAAAGGTCTGTGTGTATACAGAACCTCACCATACACCATATTACACACCAGTATCGTATTGATTGCTAACAGGGGGGAAAGGACTATAGGAAAGGTCTGTGTGTATACAGAATCTCACCTTACACCATATTACACATCAGTATCATAATGATAGCTAACAGGAGGGAAAGGTCTATAGGAAAGGTCTGTGTGTGTACAGAACCTCACCTTACACCATATTACACATCAGTATCATATTGATTGCTAACAGGAGGGAAAGGTCTATAGGAAAGGACTGTGTGTATACGTAATCTCACCTTACACCATATTACTCATCAGTATCATAATGATCGCTAACAGGAGGGAAAGGTCTACAGGAAAGGTCTGCGTGTATACAGAAGCTCACCTTACACCATATTACACATCAGAATCATATTGATTGCTAACAGGAGGGAAAGGTCTATAGGAAAGGTCTGTGTGTATACGTAATCTCACCTTACACCATATTACACATCAGTATCATAATGATTGCTAACAGGAGGGAAAGGTCTATAGGAAAGGTCTATAGGAAAGGTCTGTGTGTATACAGAACCTCACCTTACACCATATTACGCATCAGTATCATAATGCTTGCTAACAGGAGGGAAAGGTCTATAGGAAAGGTCTGTGTGTATACAGAACCTCACCTTTCACCATATTACACATCGGTATCATATTGATTGCTAACAGGAGGGAAAGGTCTATAGGAAAGGTCTGTGTGTATACAGAATCTCACCTTACACCTTATTACACATCGGTATCATATTGATTGCTAACAGGAGGGAAAGGTCTATAGGAAAGGTCTGTGTGTATACAGAACCTCACCTTACACCATATTACACATCAGTATCATATTGATTGCTAACGGGAGGGAAAGGTCTATAGGAATGGTCTGTGTGTATACGTAATCTCACCTTACACCATATTACACATCAGTATCATAATGATTGCTAACAGGGGGGAAAGGTCTATAGGAAAGGTCTGTGTGTATACGTAATCTCACCTTACACCATATTACACACCAGTATCGTATTGATTGCTAACAGGAGGGAAAGGTCTATAGGAAAGGTCTGTGTGTATACGTAATCTCACCTTACACCATATTACACATCAGTATCATATTGATTGCTAACAGGAGGGAAAGGTCTATAGGAAAGGTCTGTGTGTATACGTAATCTCACCTTACACCATATTACACATCAGTATCATATTGATTGCTAACAGGAGGGAAAGGTCTATAGGAAAGGTCTGTGTGTATACAGAACCTCACCTTACAACATATTACACACCAGTATCATATTGATTGCTAACAGGAGGGAAAGGTCTATAGGAAAGGTCTGTGTGTATACGTAATCTCACCTTACCCCATATTACACATCAGTATCATAATGATTGCTAACAGGAGGGAAAGGTCTATAGGAAAGGTCTATAGGAAAGGTCTGTGTGTATACAGAACCTCACCTTACACCATATTACACATCAGTATCATATTGATTGCTAACAGGAGGGAAAGGTCTATAGGAAAGGTCTGTGTGTATACGTAATCTCACCTTTCAACATATTACACATCAGTATCATAATGATTGCTAACAGGAGGGAAATGTCTATAGGAAAGGTCTGTGTGTATACAGAACCTCACCTTACACCATAATACACATCAGTATCATATTGATTGCTAACAGGAGGGAAAGGTCTATAGGAAAGGTCTGTGTGTATACGTAATCTCACCTTACACCATATTACACACCAGTATCGTATTGATTGCTAACAGGAGGGAAAGGTCTATAGGAAAGGTCTGTGTGTGTACAGAACCTCACCTTACACCATATTACACATCGGTATCATAATGATTGCTAACAGGAGGGAAAGGTCTATAGGAAAGGTCTGTGTGTGTACAGAACCTCACCTTACACCATATTACACACCAGTATCGTATTGATTGCTAACAGGAGGGAAAGGTCTATAGGAAAGGTCTGTGTGTATACAGAACCTCACCTTACACCATATTACACATCAGTATCATATTGATTGCTAACAGGAGGGAAAGGTCTATAGGAAAGGTCTGTGTGTATACGTAATCTCACCTTACACCATATTACACACCAGTATCGTATTGATTGCTAACAGGAGGGAAAGGTCTATAGGAAAGGTCTGTGTGTTTACAGAACCTCACCTTACACCATATTACACATCAGTATCATATTGATTGCTAACAGGGGGGAAAGGTCTATAGGAAAGGTCTGTGTGTATACGTAATATCACCTTACACCATATTACACACCAGTATCGTATTGATTGCTAACAGGAGGGAAAGGTCTATAGGAAAGGTCTGTGTGTACAGAACCTCACCTTACACCATATTACACATCAGTATCATATTGAATGCTAACAGGGGGAAAGGTCTATAGGAAAGGTCTGTGTGTATACGTAATCTCACCTTACACCATATTACACATCAGTATCATAATGATTGCTAAACGGAGGGAAAGGTCTATAGGAAAGGTCTATAGGAAAGGTCTGTGTGTATACAGAACCTCACCATACACCATATTTAAACACCAGTATCGTATTGATTGCTAACAGGGGGGAAAGGTCTATAGGAAAGGTCTGTGTGTATACAGAATCTCACCTTACACCATATTACACATCAGTATCATAATGATAGCTAACAGGAGGGAAAGGTCTATAGGAAAGGTCTGTGTGTGTACAGAACCTCACCTTACACCATATTACACATCAGTATCATATTGATTGCTAACAGGAGGGAAAGGTCTATAGGAAAGGACTGTGTGTATACGTAATCTCACCTTACACCATATTACTCATCAGTATCATAATGATCGCTAACAGGAGGGAAAGGTCTACAGGAAAGGTCTGCGTGTATACAGAAGCTCACCTTACACCATATTACACATCAGAATCATATTGATTGCTAACAGGAGGGAAAGGTCTATAGGAAAGGTCTGTGTGTATACGTAATCTCACCTTACACCATATTACACATCAGTATCATAATGATTGCTAACAGGAGGGAAAGGTCTATAGGAAAGGTCTATAGGAAAGGTCTGTGTGTATACAGAACCTCACCTTACACCTTATTACACATCAGTATCATATTGATTGCTAACACGAAGGAAAGGACTATAGGAAAGGTCTGTGTGTATACAGAACCTCACCTTACACCATATTACACACCAGTATCGTATTGATTGCTAACAGGGGGGAAAGGTCTATAGGAAAGGTCTGTGTGTGTACAGAACCTCACCTTACATCATATTACACATCAGTATCATATTGATTGCTAACAGGAGGGAAAGGTCTATAGGAAAGGTCTGTGTGAGTACAGAACCTCACCTTACACCATATTACACATCAGTATCATAATGATTGCTAACAGGGGGGAAAGGTCTATAGGAAAGGTCTGTGTGTATACGTAACCTCACCTTACACCATATTATACATCAGTATCATATTGATTGCTAACAGGAGGGAAAGGTCTATAGGAAAGGTCTGTGTGTATACAGAATCTCACCTTACACCATATTACACATCAGTATCATAATGATTGCTAACAGGAGGGAAAGGTCTATAGGAAAGGTCTATAGGAAAGGTCTGTGTGAATACAGAACCTCACCTTACACCATATTACACATCAGTATCATATTGATTGCTAACAGGAGGGAAAGGCCTACAGGAAAGGTCTGTGTGTATACGTATCTCACCTTACACCATATTACACATCAGTATCATAATGATTGCTAATAGGAGGGAAAGGTCTATAGGAAAGGTCTATAGGAAAGGTCTGTGTGTATACAGAACCTCACCATACGCCATATTACACACCAGTATCGTATTGATTGCTAACAGGGGGAAAGGTCTATAGGAACGGTCAGTGTGTTTACAGAATCTCACCTTACACCATATTACACATCAGTATCATAATGTGTGCTAACAGGAGGGATAGGCCTATAGGAAAGGTCTGTGTGTATACAGAATCTCACCTTACACCTTATTACACATCGGTATAATATTGATTGCTAACAGGTGGGAAAGGCCAATAGGAAAGGTCTGTGTGTATACAGAATCTCACCTTACACCATATTACACACCAGTATCATATTGATTGCTAACAGGAGGGAAAGGTCTATAGGAAAGGTCTGTGTGTATACAGAATCTCACCTTACACCTTATTACACATCAGTATCATATTGATTGCTAACAGGAGGGAAAGGTCTATAGGAAAGGCTGTGTGTATACAGAATCTCACCTTACACCATATTACACATCGGTATCATGTTGATTGCTAACAGGAGGGAAAGGTCTATAGGAAAGGTCTGTGTGTATACAGAATCTCACCTTACACCTTATTACACATCGGTATAATATTGATTGCTAGCAGGTGGGAAAGGCCTATAGGAAAGGTCTGTGTGTATACAGAATCTCACCTTACACCATATTACCCACCAGTATCATATTGATTGCTAACAGGTGGGAAAGGTCTATAGGAAAGGTCTGTGTGTATACAGAATCTCACCTTACACCTTATTACACATCGGTATCATATTGTTTGCTAACAGGAGGGAAAGGTCTATAGGAAAGGTCTGTGTGTATACAGAATCTCACCTTACACCTTATTACACATCGGTATCATATTGATTGCTAACACGAGGGAAAGGTCTATAGGAAAGGTCTGTGTGTATACAGAACCTCACCTTACACCATATTACACACCAGTATCGTATTGATTGCTAACAGGAGAGAAAGGTCTATAGGAAAGGTCTGTGTGTATACGTAATCTCACCTTACACCATATTACACATCAGTATCATATTGATTGCTAACAGGAGGGAAAGGTCTATAGGAAAGGTCTGTGTGTATACGTAATCTCACCTTACACCATATTGTCATGTCCCGGTTTTGGTTTAGCCTTGAACCATACCGGACGTGCAACCCCGGTTCAATCCAGATCTTGAGAATCTGCAAGGAGGTGCTACGCAAGCACGCACGAGTTGCGATTTTGTGCTTATAAGCTGCGACCTCAGATGTGGGGGGGTTCAGTCAGTGAGAGCACCGGGAGCAGTGAGTTCGAGTGGAGAGAGTGGAGGACTGGCCGTGAGGGCAGCGTATACGAGAGCGACGTAAGTTTGACGATCGGGGGATCGTAGTACTGCGACCAAGCACCTGTTGACCAAAGGGACTGGTGCTGAGCATCGTCAGAGAGAGAGACGGCTGAGTGATCAGGTGAGATCTTGCATTATTGTTTCTTTTGTTGGAGGGAGTCTTTTGAGCAAGCCCTGTACCTGTATGGTGGATTCCTTGAAGTTGTTGAAAGGAATAAACTGGCAGTACATGAGAGAGATCTCTTTTTATTGGGGAGCTACCTCGGCATCCTGAACTCCCTCATTCCCCCCCTCTTTTAGCATAAGCGGTGTGCTGTCAATCGTGGGTAAGGCAATCGGTAAGGACATGGTAAGGATCCCGTTACCTGAGCAGGAAGAACCCCAACTATAACGATCCAGGTAAGTAAAGTTAAAGAACCCCTGAGTGACCTATGGCGTAAGTCCAGGCACTCAGGCAGGGCCATTATAGGCGAGACGCAACATTGGTATCAAACTCAAGGTAGAGGCCGTACCAAAACAATGGTGGAGACGCTACGGTTACCGTGATTCATCCTCCGATGTTTATCTGCGATTTACAGCACACTCACGTCATTATAACCCGCACCGCCCACCCTATAACTAACGTGCATGTGCATGCTGAATCTACTCACCTAGCTCTTAGCACTGGTTCAGGGTAGCAATAAGATTTTGCATAGCCATAAGCCTAGCAGTAAAGAGTGCTTAGCTATAAGATTAAGAGTACCGGTGATTGTGTACGTATAGCTTAAGGCTAGCAATAAGAAGTGATAGCTGTAAGAATAGGGTGATAGTAGTCAGTGTGACTACACTGTATGGCATTTGCACATTGAGTTGGCTGGTACACAAATTGACAGTATGGGCAAGAATAAGCACGCTTCACGGCGCGGAAGGCCTCGACACCCCTTGGCACAGTCGAAGGCCAACGTTAATATTGCTGACGGGGAACGGCAAGACACGGCCGAGTTCAGGCACATGTGTAGTTACACCATGTCTGACAGCATGGAAGATGTGAACACGGAAATAGAGCCACAATTATTCTCGGGCAACAATATAGGTTTCGAAAATCCCCGGGAATTAGTTGATTCTATAAACAGAATAGCGCAGTTCAATGCTTGGAAGGACCGTACTATTATATACCACTTTAAACAATGTTTAACTGACGGAGCATTGCGCTGGGTCATGGCGTACAAGATACTCCATAAGGATTGCACGTGGGATGAACTCCAGACGGATTTCATCAGGGCATTTGAAGATGGCGAACCCATCAGAGCTCTTATAGACATAATGTCACAAATTCATGACCATGGTCGGCCACACATAACTGAAAAGGAGAAAGTAGGCTATATAATGCAGGGACTCCCACCAGTGGTTCTTAGAGAGGTGCCTGTAAGCCAGGTAAACACAGTAAATGAATTACGATCATACATAAGGTCACTGGAACGGCTCCACAGATTTAATGGGTTAGTACTGTTCGACCTAGGCAATACAGAAACTGGACGTCCACGTGAAGGGTCACACAACGCTTTGCATCAATATGATAGCGAAGGCTTCGAAAGTGATGACGAAGAAAGCGAACCTTTAGGGCGCACTGGCCAGAATATAGCTGACCAGGAACGCTCTTTAGTACACCAGTCTACCCAGGTCACAAACTGCTCAGCAGAAAAAAGTACTCAGGTGACGCAGTGTTCAGTAGAGAAATCTACGCAGGTAGAGTTCACAAAGAACACGGTCTCTATTGGCACGCAAACCGAAGTGGAAATTGCGCAGGTTACTGGTGAGCCCACACCAGAGAGCACGCAAGTAGACACGAGTAGGCTGCAGATATTCAGTGTTCAAACACAGCTGGAATCTGAGGCTCAAAGATACAGTAACAAGGCAGTCATGGCAAAAAGTAACGTCGCCAAAGGTAGCGACATCACATGTTTCTTCTGCACGAAACGGGGCCATAAATTAAAAGACTGCGTTCTAGCCCAGAAACGCAACCTAGTTTACTGGCGGCGGAAATTTCAAGCGAAAGCGCAGAAAGGTAACTTGAAACCGGCCAGGAACACAGTTGGCACATTCGATGCTAGTAAGCATTTCAGACACGTGGTCACTGGCAGCGCAAGGCCGCGCACGACCAAGGACATCCGGTGTCAGCAGCACGCGCGCTCAGCAGATAGACAGCCTGACAAAGATAGCACAGCAGATTCCCGAGTTCGACGCGTGGCCGGCGACTCAGGGAAGTCTCGTAATCTGAACTCTCCGCTGCGACAGCAACTCGGCTGTGCACCAGGATGTGTACGGACGAACAAACCAGCTGACAAGAGGGTCATCAGACTCGCCACTACATACAAAGTAACACTGGCTCCTCACGCAATTACGCAGGTCCAGATTTTCTTTGTTGGCACGCCACTTAACACAGGATTATTGAGCTTCAGGAATAGGACGCTCAGTGACAGAAATCCTTTCCTGATTGTACCCGCTACCAAGGTACATAGACGGGCAGAGTACATCACTGTCATTAACAAAAGTGATCGTTCCGTCACTTTATCTAGGAATGCCACTATCGGTTTCCTATGGGCAGGCAACCGGAAACGTAAACGAATGTTACCTCCCAACTCAACCCTTGAAAGTGAAGCAGGAAAGCATACACCCAACACGGCAGTTGTCAGTGCAATTTCCTGGCGATTGAGACCGAGTCCGGATAGTACGGACAAGGATTCTCGAATGCGAGGGAAGCATTACCCCTCGTCAGACGTCATTGAGGGCAATATATTCACGCCTCGTCACACGAACCAGTCATCTCCATGTGTTCGCACGGTAGGTCCAACTTATGATGGAAGAAAGAGCGAACATGCACATTTTAGACTAGGTTGGAACAGGTTCCATACCCGAGGGCCGGAGACAGCCACTCGTCATAATTCACCCCTCACCACAGGATCTGGGAAACATCAACGCAGGAGAGGTGTATTGTTTGATGAAAATAATTGCAGGTCTTCAACGGAGCGGACTACAGAGCATGACAGGAAGGCCACCGCTGTACAGCATAAAGGTATAACCTACAAATACCCCCAGGAGGTATACTACGTATAACAGCTGCATTACCGCACTCAGTTGCAGATGTACGGTAACTGCACCTAGGTTAAGCACCTTCACAGGCGTGGAATGCGTTCTGACCATGCATTATACGGTGTTTGTCGGGAGACATCGCATTCGATGCTCGCAATCTATGGGATAGCCCCATGCCTATATGGCAGATACATCCAATACTCTGTTGTCATAATCATGGCGTCAGTAAGCTGACAGATTCAAAGTCGTGAGACTACATTTCTTGCACTGCGAGTATGCAAGGAATTAATACATTCATTATATGTTGCAGATAGCTTTAGTGATTATCACATTACCTGTATGCAGCCACCATACTTCAGTGGGAATACACGAGAACACATTTGCGGCTTGCTTTTACTGCGAGGTTCATCAGGACACATGTCAGGAGGGTTGCAGCGCGCATTCACAAGAGCGAGTCACAGGTAGAATTCATGACGGAATAAGGTACGTACTATCACATACCAGGCTATTCCAACTGATATTATACGATTGATGTCCTTTCAACAAGTCAGAGATTCACTAAGCAAGAAACTTCATTTTGAACCATTGCATTCCTTTTGCAACTGCACATTGTCGCTGGCTTAAAAGGCTGTAGGCACCCTCCCAAGCCACGACATCTATCACTTCAATAGATCCCACGTAACGTTCGAGCATCATTCTTTCTGTCTACAGAAGTACCATCTAATACATATGAGAGTAGTTATTTGGTCCCCCCTATGTTCACAGACACGTCCCTAGCAGGCAGACGAAAGCGGGAAGGTGAGAAAGTGTTCACAAGTGGAAAGACGGACGACTCAATACAGCGCCTGCAAGAAGCAACACAGCGTCTTGGTTCGAAACAAAACAAAAACAATGTTTAAATAGTTATTATGCATACTGTCCACATTGTAATATATTAATGTTTTATTGTTGTGGACACTACGTGGTCCACTTGTATGAAAATGAAAATCCACATGTCCAATTGTATATAGTACTCAAATGAGAGTACTCCCACTTACTATTGTTCGGCTTAAGTAGGTTAGTCATAAGATGGCCATCTTAGATTGAAAATCTTATTAGTGTAAACATGTTAAAACGAAGATCTTAGAAGTCAGATCTCACGAACATCGTATAACTGTACACATACTGTAGTACATATTCTTCCAGATAAGGAAGGGAGTACATCTTCTTAATATAAGAACAACAACGTAGCTTTGTCATATCCTACTGTACATAGAGAGAAAAAAGGAATATTTGTAACATTGCATTAACATAGCCAGGTTATTACGCTGCTCATAGCGAAAGGACGAGATGGGGTGAATTCTTACTAGACATAAACACACAGAAAATAACAAATATTTTGTATTCACGTCTTACAATGACAAAACATGTATATCTTCCCAACGTAACATTACTTGTATACATCTTAAGAGCTTACTAGTGTAGAGACAATTCTATGTTACGGTGGAACACCCCTGGTGTATATATATGGACTGTACTGTCAATCAGAGGGAGGCGAGCAGGTACAAGGCTATACCGCAGTGTTATTGTACATATTATTCTTGACGGTTATTCACGCATATTCGGTTAATGCCGAGAACTCCGTTTTATTTTCTCTTATACACTCACCACTGATCTCAGCTACGTCTCGCTCATTATTGTTTGCTTCACGCCGGTCTCACTATGGTCACGGGTAAGGTCAACAGTGGATCTTGGCTCCAAGTGGAGTGTTGATGGAGAGATTCGGGGTGGCTAGGTGGTTAGCTACGCCCAGACAGTGAGGCCACTGTCCAGTTGAACTGGGGGAGGTATTGTCATGTCCCGGTTTTGGTTTAGCCTTGAACCATACCGGACGTGCAACCCCGGTTCAATCCAGATCTTGAGAATCTGCAAGGAGGTGCTACGCAAGCACGCACGAGTTGCGATTTTGTGCTTATAAGCTGCGACCTCAGATGTGGGGGGGTTCAGTCAGTGAGAGCACCGGGAGCAGTGAGTTCGAGTGGAGAGAGTGGAGGACTGGCCGTGAGGGCAGCGTATACGAGAGCGACGTAAGTTTGACGATCGGGGGATCGTAGTACTGCGACCAAGCACCTGTTGACCAAAGGGACTGGTGCTGAGCATCGTCAGAGAGAGAGACGGCTGAGTGATCAGGTGAGATCTTGCATTATTGTTTCTTTTGTTGGAGGGAGTCTTTTGAGCAAGCCCTGTACCTGTATGGTGGATTCCTTGAAGTTGTTGAAAGGAATAAACTGGCAGTACATGAGAGAGATCTCTTTTTATTGGGGAGCTACCTCGGCATCCTGAACTCCCTCATTCCCCCCCTCTTTTAGCATAAGCGGTGTGCTGTCAATCGTGGGTAAGGCAATCGGTAAGGACATGGTAAGGATCCCGTTACCTGAGCAGGAAGAACCCCAACTATAACGATCCAGGTAAGTAAAGTTAAAGAACCCCTGAGTGACCTATGGCGTAAGTCCAGGCACTCAGGCAGGGTCATTATAGGCGAGACGCAACATTGGTATCAAACTCAAGGTAGAGGCCGTAACAAAACAATATTACACATCATTATCATATTGATTGCTAACAGGAGGGAAAGGTCTATAGGAAAGGTCTGTGTGTATACAGAACCTCACCTTACAACATATTACACACCAGTATCATATTGATTGCTAACAGGAGGGAAAGGTCTATAGGAAAGGTCTGTGTGTATACGTAATCTCACCTTACACCATATTACACATCAGTATCATAATGATTGCTAACAGGAGGGAAAGGTCTATAGGAAAGGTCTATAGGAAAGGTCTGTGTGTATACAGAACCTCACCTTACACCATATTACGCATCAGTATCATAATGATTGCTAACAGGAGGGAAAGGTATATAGGAAAGGTCTGTGTGTATACAGAACCTCACCTTACATCATATTACACATCGGTATCATATTGATTGCTAACAGGAGGGAAAGGTCTATAGGAAAGGTCTGTGTGTATACAGAATCTCACCTTACACCTTATTACACATCGGTATCATATTGATTGCTAACAGGAGGGAAAGGTCTATAGGAAAGGTCTGTGTGTATACAGTACCTCACCTTACACCATATTACACATAAGTATCATATTGATTGCTAACAGGAGGGAAAGGTCTACAGGAAAGGTCTTTGTGTATACAGAATCTCACCTTACACCATATTACACATCAGTATCATAATGATTGCTAACAGGAGGGAAGGGTCTATAGGAAAGGTCTGTGTGTATACAGAATCTCACCGTACACCATATCACACATCAGTATCATAATGATTGCTAACAGGAGGGAAAGGTCTACAGGAAAGGTCTGTGTGTATACAGAACCTCACCTTACACCATATTACACATCAGTATCATATTGATTGCTAACAGGAGGGAATGGTCTATAGGAAAGGTCTGTGTGTATACAGAACCTCACCTTACACCATATTACACATCAGTATCATATTGATTGCTAACAGGAGGGAAAGGTCTATAGGAAAGGTCTGTGTGTATACAGAATCTCACCTTACACCATATTACACATCAGTATCATATTGATTGCTAACAGGAGGGAAAGGTCTATAGGAAAGGTCTGTGTGTATACAGAATCTCACCGTACACCATATCACACATCAGTATCATAATGATTGCTAACAGGAGGGAAAGGTCTACCGGAAAGGTCTGTGTGTATACAGAACCTCACCTTACACCATATTACACATCAGTATCATATTGATTGCTAACAGGAGGGAAAGGTCTATAGGAAAGGTCTGTGTGTATACAGAACCTCACCTTACACCATATTACACATCAGTATCATATTGATAGCTAACAGGAAGGAAAGGTCTGTGTGTATACTGAACCCGATGGGGTTATGCTGACTGGAATCGAACATGGTTCTCAGAGACTGTGATCTCAGTAAAAAAGGTTCCGCCAGGGAGCGAACCAGAGATCTGTACAGGGAGTTTCTTGGTAAAAACCCCTCGAAAGAGATGTATATTTAATCACTGGTGTGATTTTTGATGAAATGGCATTATTTATTAAAATAATGTAGGAAATAATGAGCGGATTATATCATTATAAGACGATTTGGTGTAAGCTATTGGAGGTTTGAAGCAGAGAGGAGGGCAGAGCTGACATTTACTAATCGGCCCAGAATTGTGGGTTGGTCCCAGTGGAGCCACGTCCATCTCTGTCACCCCATTATGTCGTCTGGAGCAGGGGAGAGGCCTGAAAAATGACACAGTTATTCCCCGACGGAGAATAGATGTAGAGGAGGGGCGGTGAAATGCCCAGAAAAATCATTGATTACTCGTGATTGGAGTAACGAATCGAGATGAGAGTTGCACACAGGTGAATATCTTGGCAAGAAGATAATTTTAGAGTCTTTTACATGCGAAATTGGTGCATATTTAGTGATGTGCGTAAGGACTGTGAAGCGACCATTGTTCGCGGAGGGATGTGAAGATGTTGACGGGGAGTTCCCGACTAGGTAGCGTCCCACGCCATGGAGAAAGGAATTAATATAAATTAATTGAACGAGCGATTCCTTTGCACACATATAGTTTTGGGACCTGTGAAGAGAGAGGAACACAATGATCATGGTTTAAAGACCGGAATCATGCTGTGAGAGGAGCGAAGATTACGCGGGAAGATGTTGCTCTACTTTCTGTGGAAATCCGATATAAGGGAGTAGACCCCAGGAGGAGCTCTCAGTAGTTGAAACTCACTCTGTTCTAACTCAGTCAAGCTCAGTCTACATGCCGCCAAGCGCAGTTACAACCAGTTATTGTCTTACTCAATTGTCAATTGTAGCACAATGGAAATAAGTTGCAATCAGTATGCAGCAAAAATGCAGCAGTACGAGACAGCGTGTAAGCCGCAGACAGAAGTCTTCAAATAAGCTACGTGCAGTCTTCGAGTGAAACTTCAGTCAGCTACAGCCAGGGTGAAGCAAGTTCGTCAAGGCATAACGCATGACGGATCTATTCATCGAGACGCCGAACAAGGACTGGTATGTGTAAAAGAAACAGTAAACATGCTTGTATGAATAATAGTCGTGATACAGGCATAATTAGCAGCACGAACTATGACGTGTTCAGTTATGAAGCACCGTATAGACTAACGGTAGAAATATTGTATATAATTATTTGTGAAAGTGTTGAACTTTATTAAGCGCAGTGTGTATTGTATGAACTAATCGTATATGTGTAACTACGATAGAATGCGCTAAAGAAACTTTACTAAGTGTTTGGTATTGCCATGAGAGTACCAGATGGTAACGCTTACTGTAGGAGTAATGATCGTCACAAAAACTGTTGGAGAGTTCCGAGAGCAGATAACCAGACTTTCAATCAGGAGTTGGTAACGTAAAATGCCGTCGACACCTGCAATTTCGATCTCTGCTAGGGAATTTCAGCATTGAAGTGTGTATAAAGTGACGAGTGTTCAGTGTAATGTATATGTAAAAATATCATTTAAAGTAGTGTTTGATGAAGTGTTTCACATGTTTAGGGAGTGATAACTTCCTAAAAGGTATGCAACGTGTCGTGTTGGTGATAGAAATTATGTATAATCAAATGTGTGTAAACAAGAGAAATATGTCGCGTTAAACCCATTATGGCGGGCGACATGGAAGAATATGATTGGTTGGAGCCACCTTAGATGCCTATAGAGATGTAAGTACCCCACAAATTATGGTTATAATTATGTAGAAGTATGGACCGATGCATGTCTGTGATTCCGTAAAGATATTGTGAATTCCTTATAGATGCCAGTAAAAGTCAGTTAGGAGGCTGATCCTCCATGTTTAATCAGTATTGAGTTGATTTTTATAGAGTTGAAATGATGATTTGCATCATTAAGTGGAGTAATTTTTCCCACTATGAATTAAGAATGGCAATCCGTTATGTAAATGTAACGAACGCGATTGTTCGAGTTTAAAACGTCTAGCTATGTCGGAAAATTTGGTAATTTATGTGAGAATAATAAGAAATGATGAGTTTGGTCATTTATGTCAATGAGATTTATAATAATAATGGTAAATTACGATTTTGATCGTTTATGTCAGTGAGAAATGATGATAATAATAATAATGGTTATTAAGAGTATGAATGAACACATCAGGAAACAAATAAATGTTGTAAGCGAGAATTATTAACGCTAATTGCAAGACTTATCAATCTAAGCAGGAAGATGTTACAGTGAGATTACATTTCAGTAATTATGAAAAGAAGTTTTATATCAGAATATTGCATATATTCGGTAATGATACCAGTAATGAAAGAGCTTTTATTGAATTGAATTTGCAGCTTAATTGAGAAGCTTATAGAGTAAATGTTAGATTTCTCTTAATATTATAGGTCGGTGTGTCGTAGCATGGAGCATTAGGGGCCAGATAGTCTATTCTACGTATGAATTCTCCTATGTCGTGGACATTGTTGGAGACATTATTTATTCCGGAGTTTTAGTGAATGGACCCTAACTCTGAAGAAGGATTGAAATGTGTTCCGGGCTGGAATCTTGTAAGAGTCGAGGAAACAAGGACACCTCGCAGATCTATGATTTCCCGAGAACTTATGATGAGTTATTTACGCTCGTGGGCAGCGAAAACTCATGGCGACAGTGGTTTTGTGCGCCTATATTATACTTGAGACATCGGTCAACCGCCAGGCTCATGCATTACGAACCCCGAACCTTCATGTTGAATGGACCCATGTGAGGCCATTAATTAATCGTTATCCTCGACGTAGGAATAATTACAAAAGCTCATTCAATACCTGTTGGCATAATAGTCAATTAAGATCCTTTGGGAACATGTGTGCCGGTTAGGACACAGTATTTGTCTTGTAAATCTCCACTGCTTAGAGAGGGAAGCTTTCAAACTTTTAGAAAGGTCGAGATAATTGGTGGAACGACCCATCCCACTTTCTATTGTGTAGCGATTTCTTTAGCCGAGGGTCGGTGCCAACCACTCGAACCGCTCAGGCAAGTTATAAAGGGAAGAGATTCTAGACCTTGTTAAAATGACATATAATGCGAGATTGTTATGTTGAGTATTATAGCCATGTGGTTTGTGAACACATGGATAATTATAGTTCATCCTGATGGTTCATTAATTTAGCTATCTGACGAATAGTTACATGATATATTTGTACTGTCACTGGAACCAAGTCATGTAGTTGGTTACTAGATGCCAATCGCCATGAGCGCGAGGCAGTCTATCGTACAATCCGACATAAGCTATAACGTTACGTTTTATCTAGGAATCACAGACAGCATGCGGTGAAACCATATAATTGAAGGATATGTAGGGGGTAGCTTACATAATTATGGAGTTGCACGTTGATTTTGGTGCAACGTCCAAATAGGTAATGCATGCAAAGCATTTCATTGGTGAGAAGAAAAATATTAAAACACGCACGGCACACATAATTGTTTAACATAAAGAGATTTAAGGAATAATCCTTGTTGTAATCTTAAAGAAGTCACATTGTATGACTGTTATGTTAATGTAAAGTTGTTTGGAAGTCGTAGGTGCATCAGCGCACTAGTATATCCTTGTGAAGTTCACAGAAGGGTAAAGCAGTATGGCTAGGTATGACTTTGTTGTGATTTCATATTTGTTTACTTGTGGATTGTGGAAGTAAAAATTTTGTTTGCTTTATTTTATGCTTTTTTTTGGGTATTGTTTTGTGTTTGAAGCCATGATTTATTTTACTGGATTAAAGTTTTAGAATAGAGTTGTGCTTTATCATTGTAGAGTTGATACCTTTTAGCCTCAAATCCAAAATAGGCACTGCAAAATTGGGGTTACCGTACACGCCTGAGAGCTGATGCTAGTTGGAGGCGGATGCATATTATCCAACGAGATTACTCACATGGGTACAATACAGAACCTCACCTTACACCATATTACACATCAGTATCATATTGATTGCTAACAGGAGGGAAAGGTCTATAGGAAAGGTCTGTGCGTATACGTAATCTCACCTTACACCATATTACACATCAGTATCATAATGATTGCTAACAGGGGGGAAAGGTCTATAGGAAAGGTCTGTGTGTATACGTAATCTCACCTTACACCATATTACACATCAGTATCATATTGATTGCTAACAGGAGGGAAAGGTCTATAGGAAAGGTCTGTGTGTATACGTAATCTCACCTTACACCATATTACACATCAGTATCATATTGATTGCCAACAGGAGGGAAAGGTCTATAGGAAAGGTCTGTGTGTATACGTAATCTCACCTTACACCATATTACACATCAGTATCATATTGATTGCTAACAGGAGGGAAAAGTCTATAGGAAAGGTCTGTATGTATACGTAATCTCACCTTACACCATATTACACACCAGTGTCATATTGATTGCTAAAAGGAGGGAAAGGTCTATAGGAAAGGTCTGTGTGTATACGTAATCTCACCTTACACCATATTACACACCAGTATCATATTGATTGCCAACAGGAGGGAAAGGTCTATAGGAAAGGTCTGTGTGTATACGTAATCTCACCTTACACCATATTACACATCAGTATCATATTGATTGCTAAAAGGAGGGAAAGGTCTATAGGAAAGGTCTGTGTGTATACGTAATCTCACCTTACACCATATTACACACAAGTGTCATATTGATTGCTAAAAGGAGGGAAAGGTCTATAGGAAAGGTCTGTGTGTATACGTAATCTCACCTTACACCATATTACACATCAGTATCATATTGATAGCTAACAGGAGGGAAAGGTCTATAGGAAAGGTCTGTGTGTATACAGAACCTCACCTTACACCATATTACACATCAGTATCATATTGATTGCTAACAGGAGGGAAAGGTCTATAGGAAAGGACTGTGTGTATACGTAATCTCACCTTACACCATATTACACATCAGTATCATAATGATTGCTAACAGGGGGGAAAGGTCTATAGGAAAGGTCTGTGTGTATACGTAATCTCACCTTACACCATATTACACACCAGTGTCATATTGATTGCTAAAAGGAGGGAAAGGTCTATAGGAAAGGTCTGTGTGTATACGTAATCTCACCTTACACCATATTACACATCAGTATCATAATGATTGCTAACAGGAGGGAAATGTCTATAGGAAAGGTCTGTGTGTATACAGAACCTCACCTTACACCATATTACACATCGGTATCATAATGATTGCTAACAGGGGGGAAAGGTCTATAGGAAAGGTCTGTGTGTATACGTAATCTCACCTTACACCATATTACACATCAGTATCGTATTGATTGCTAACAGGAGGGAAAGGTCTATAGGAAAGGTCTGTGTGTATACGTAATCTCACCTTACACCATATTACACACCAGTATCGTATTGATTGCTAACAGGAGGGAAAGGTCTATAGGAAAGGTCTGTGTGTATACGTAATCTCACCTTACACCATATTACACACCAGTATCGTATTGATTGCTAACAGGAGGGAAAGGTCTATAGGAAAGGTCTGTGTGTATACGTTATCTCACCTTACACCATATTACACATCAGTATCATATTGATTGCCAACAGGAGGGAAAGGTCTATAGGAAAGGTCTGTGTGTATACGTAATCTCACCTTACACCATATTACACATCAGTATCATATTGATTGCTAACAGGAGGGAAAAGTCTATAGGAAAGGTCTGTGTGTATACAGAACCTCACCTTACAACATATTACACACCAGTATCATATTGATTGCTAACAGGAGGGAAAGGTCTATAGGAAAGGTCTGTGTGTATACGTAATCTCACCTTACACCATATTACACATCAGTATCATAATGATTGCTAACAGGAGGGAAAGGGCTATAGGAAAGGTCTATAGGAAAGGTCTGTGTGTATACAGAACCTCACCTTACACCATATTACGCATCAGTATCATAATGATTGCTAACAGGAGGGAAAGGTCTATAGGAAAGGTCTGTGTATATACAGAACCTCACCTTACACCATATTACACATCGGTATCATATTGATTGCTAACAGGAGGGAAAGGTCTATAGGAAAGGTCTGTGTGTATACAGAATCTCACCTTACACCTTATTACACATCGGTATCATATTGATTGCTAACAGGAGGGAAAGGTCTATAGGAAAGGTCTGTGTGTATACAGAACCTCACCTTACAACATATTACACATCAGTATCATATTGATTGCTAACAGGAGGGAAAGGTCTATAGGAAAGGTCTGTGTGTATACGTAATCTCACCTTACACCATATTACACATCAGTATCATAATGATTGCTAACAGGGGGGAAAGGTCTATAGGAATGGTCTGTGTGTATACGTAATCTCACCTTACACCATATTACACATCAGTACCGTATTGATTGCTAACAGGAGGGAAAGGTCTATAGGAAAGGTCTGTGTGTATACGTAATCTCACCTTACACCATATTACACACCAGTATCGTATTGATTGCTAACAGGAGGGAAAGGTCTATAGGAAAGGTCTGTGTGTATACGTAATCTCACCTTACACCATATTACACACCAGTATCGTATTGATTGCTAACAGGAGGGAAAGGTCTATAGGAAAGGTCTGTGTGTATACGTAATCTCACCTTACACCATATTACACATCAGTATCATATTGATTGCTAACAGGAGGGAAAGGTCTATAGGAAAGGTCTGTGTGTATACGTAATCTCACCTTACACCATATTACACATCAGTATCATATTGTTTGCTAACAGGAGGGAAAGGTCTATAGGAAAGGTCTGTGTGTATACAGAACCTCACCTTACAACATATTACACACCAGTATCATATTGATTGCTAACAGGAGGGAAAGGTCTATAGGAAAGGTCTGTGTGTATACGTAATCTCACCTTACACCATATTACACATCAGTATCATAATGATTGCTAACAAGAGGGAAAGGTCTATAGGAAAGGTCTATAGGAAAGGTCTGTGTGTATACAGAACCTCACCTTACACCATATTACACATCAGTATCATATTGATTGCTAACAGGAGGGAAAGGTCTATAGGAAAGGTCTGTGTGTATACGTAATCTCACCTTTCAACATATTACACATCAGTATCATAATGATTGCTAACAGGAGGGAAATGTCTATAGGAAAGGTCTGTGTGTATACAGAACCTCACCTTACACCATATTACACATCAGTATCATATTGATTGCTAACAGGAGGGAAAGGTCTATAGGAAAGGTCTGTGTGTATACGTAATCTCACCTTACACCATATTACACACCAGTATCGTATTGATTGCTAACAGGAGAGAAAGGTCTATAGGAAAGGTCTGTGTGTGTACAGAACCTCACCTTACACCATATTACACATCGGTATCATAATGATTGCTAACAGGAGGGAAAGGTCTATAGGAAAGGTCTGTGTGTGTACAGAACCTCACCTTACACCATATTACACACCAGTATCGTATTGATTGCTAACAGGAGGGAAAGGTCTATAGGAAAGGTCTGTGTGTATACAGAACCTCACCTTACACCATATTACACATCAGTATCATATTGATTGCTAACAGGAGGGAAAGGTCTATAGGAAAGGTCTGTGTGTATACGTAATCTCACCTTACACCATATTACACACCAGTATCGTATTGATTGCTAACAGGAGGGAAAGGTCTATAGGAAAGGTCTGTGTGTGTACAGAACCTCACCTTACACCATATTACACATCAGTATCATATTGATTGCTAACAGGGGGGAAAGGTCTATAGGAAAGGTCTGTGTGTATACGTAATCTCACCTTACACCATATTACACACCAGTATCGTATTGATTGCTAACAGGAGGGAAAGGTCTATAGGAAAGGTCTGTGTGTACAGAACCTCACCTTACACCATATTAAACATCAGTATCATATTGATTGCTAACAGGGGGAAAGGTCTATAGGAAAGGTCTGTGTGTATACGTAATCTCACCTTACACCATATTACACATCAGTATCATAATGATTGCTAAACGGAGGGAAAGGTCTATAGGAAAGGTCTGTGTGTATACATAACCTCACCATACACCATATTACACACCAGTATCGTATTGATTGCTAACAGGGGGGAAAGGACTATAGGAAAGGTCTGTGTGTATACAGAATCTCACCTTACACCATATTACACATCAGTATCATAATGATAGCTAACAGGAGGGAAAGGTCTATAGGAAAGGTCTATAGGAAAGGTCTGTGTGTATACAGAACCTCACCATACACCATATTACACACCAGTATCGTATTGATTGCTAACAGGGGGGAAAGGACTATAGGAAAGGACTGTGTGTATACGTAATCTCACCTTACACCATATTACTCATCAGTATCATAATGATCGCTAACAGGAGGGAAAGGTCTACAGGAAAGGTCTGCGTGTATACAGAAGCTCACCTTACACCATATTACACATCAGAATCATATTGATTGCTAACAGGAGGGAAAGGTCTATAGGAAAGGTCTGTGTGTATACGTAATCTCACCTTACACCATATTACACATCAGTATCATAATGATTGCTAACAGGAGGGAAAGGTCTATAGGAAAGGTCTATAGGAAAGGTCTGTGTGTATACAGAACCTCACCTTACACCATATTACGCATCAGTATCATAATGATTGCTAACAGGAGGGAAAGGTCTATAGGAAAGGTCTGTGTGTATACAGAACCTCACCTTTCACCATATTACACATCGGTATCATATTGATTGCTAACAGGAGGGAAAGGTCTATAGGAAAGGTCTGTGTGTATACAGAATCTCACCTTACACCTTATTACACATCGGTATCATATTGATTGCTAACAGGAGGGAAAGGTCTATAGGAAAGGTCTGTGTGTATACAGAACCTCACCTTACACCATATTACACATCAGTATCATATTGATTGCTAACGGGAGGGAAAGGTCTATAGGAAAGGTCTGTGTGTATACGTAATCTCACCTTACACCATATTACACATCAGTATCATAATGATTGCTAACAGGGGGGAAAGGTCTATAGGAAAGGTCTGTGTGTATACGTAATCTCACCTTACACCATATTACACATCAGTATCGTATTGATTGCTAACAGGAGGGAAAGGTCTATAGGAAAGGTCTGTGTGTATACGTAATCTCACCTTACACCATATTACACACCAGTATCGTATTGATTGCTAACAGGAGGGAAAGGTCTATAGGAAAGGTCTGTGTATACGTAATCTCACCTTACACCATATTACACACCAGTATCTTATTGATTGCTAACAGGAGGGAAAGGTCTATAGGAAAGGTCTGTGTGTATACGTAATCTCACCTTACACCATATTACACATCAGTATCATATTGATTGCTAACAGGAGGGAAAGGTCTATAGGAAAGGTCTGTGTGTATACGTAATCTCACCATACACCATATTACACATCAGTATCATATTGATTGCTAACTGGAGGGAAAGGTCTATAGGAAAGGTCTGTGTGTATACAGAACCTCACCTTACAACATATTACACACCAGTATCATATTGATTGCTAACAGGAGGGAAAGGTCTATAGGAAAGGTCTGTGTGTATACGAAATCTCACCTTACCCCATATTACACATCAGTATCATAATGATTGCTAACAGGAGGGAAAGGTCTATAGGAAAGGTCTATAGGAAAGGTCTGTGTGTATACAGAACCTCACCTTACACCATATTACACATCAGTATCATATTGATTGCTAACAGGAGGGAAAGGTCTATAGGAAAGGTCTGTGTGTATACGTAATCTCACCTTTCAACATATTACACATCAGTATCATAATGATTGCTAACAGGAGGGAAATGTCTATAGGAAAGGTCTGTGTGTATACAGAACCTCACCTTAAACCATATTACACATCAGTATCATATTGATTGCTAACAGGAGGGAAAGGTCTATAGGAAAGGTCTGTGTGTATACGTAATCTCACCTTACACCATATTACACACCAGTATCGTATTGATTGCTAACAGGAGGGAAAGGTCTATAGGAAAGGTCTGTGTGTGTACAGAACCTCACCTTACACCATATTACACATCGGTATCATAATGATTGCTAACAGGAGGGAAAGGTCTATAGGAAAGGTCTGTGTGTGTACAGAACCTCACCTTACACCATATTACACACCAGTATCGTATTGATTGCTAACAGGAGGGAAAGGTCTATAGGAAAGGTCTGTGTGTATACAGAACCTCACCTTACACCATATTACACATCAGTATCATATTGATTGCTAACAGGAGGGAAAGGTCTATATGAAAGGTCTGTGTGTATACGTAATCTCACCTTACACCATATTACACACCAGTATCGTATTGATTGCTAACAGGAGGGAAAGGTCTATAGGAAAGGTCTGTCTGTGTACAGAACCTCACCTTACACCATATTACACATCAGTATCATATTGATTGCTAACAGGGGGGAAAGGTCTATAGGAAAGGTCTGTGTGTATACGTAATCTCACCTTACACCATATTACACACCAGTATCGTATTGATTGCTAACAGGAGGGAAAGGTCTATAGGAAAGGTCTGTGTGTACAGAACCTCACCTTACACCATATTACACATCAGTATCATATTGATTGCTAACAGGGGGAAAGGTCTATAGGAAAGGTCTGTGTGTATACGTAATCTCACCTTACACCATATTACACATCAGTATCATAATGATTGCTAAACGGAGGGAAAGGTCTATAGGAAAGGTCTATAGGAAAGGTCTGTGTGTATACAGAACCTCACCATACACCATATTACACACCAGTATCGTATTGATTGCTAACAGGGGGGAAAGGTCTATAGGAAAAGTCTGTGTGTATACAGAATCTCACCTTACACCATATTACACATCAGTATCATAATGATAGCTAACAGGAGGGAAAGGTCTATAGGAAAGGTCTGTGTGTGTACAGAACCTCACCTTACACCATATTACACATCAGTATCATATTGATTGCTAACAGGAGGGAAAGGTCTATAGGAAAGGACTGTGTGTATACGTAATCTCACCTTACACCATATTACTCATCAGTATCATAATGATCGCTAACAGGAGGGAAAGGTCTACAGGAAAGGTCTGCGTGTATACAGAAGCTCACCTTACACCATATTACACATCAGAATCATATTGATTGCTAACAGGAGGGAAAGGTCTATAGGAAAGGTCTGTGTGTATACGTAATCTCACCTTACACCATATTACACATCAGTATCATAATGATTGCTAACAGGAGGGAAAGGTCTATAGGAAAGGTCTATAGGAAAGGTCTGTGTGTATAAAGAACCTCACCTTACACCTTATTACACATCAGTATCATATTGATTGCTAACACGAGGGAAAGGACTATAGGAAAGGTCTGTGTGTATAAAGAACCTCACCTTACACCATATTACACACCAGTATCGTATTGATTGCTAACAGGGGGGAAAGGTCTATAGGAAAGGTCTGTGTGTGTACAGAACCTCACCTTACATCATATTACAGATCAG
The DNA here is from genome assembly GCA_946902985.2 of Meconema thalassinum. Classification (NCBI taxonomy): domain Eukaryota; kingdom Metazoa; phylum Arthropoda; class Insecta; order Orthoptera; family Tettigoniidae; genus Meconema; species Meconema thalassinum. Next base: position 345,443,586 of record OX336395.1, read on the forward strand.
TATCATATTGATTGCTAACAGGAGGGAAAGGTCTATAGGAAAGGTCTGTGTGAGTACAGAACCTCACCATACACCATATTACACATCAGTATCATAATGATTGCTAACAGGGGGGAAAGGTCTATAGGAAAGGTCTGTGTGTATACGTATTCTCACCTTACACCATATTATACATCAGTATCATATTGATTGCTAACAGGAGGGAAAGGTCTATAGGAAAGGTCTGTGTGTATACAGAATCTCACCTTACACCATATTACACATCAGTATCATAATGATTGCTAACAGGAGGGAAAGGTCTATAGGAAAGGTCTATAGGAAAGGTCTGTGTGAATACAGAACCTCACCTTACACCATATTACACATCAGTATCATATTGATTGCTAACAGGAGGGAAAGGCCTACAGGAAAGGTCTGTGTGTATACGTATCTCACCTTACACCATATTACACATCAGTATCATAATGATTGCTAATAGGAGGGAAAGGTCTATAGGAAAGGTCTATAGGAAAGGTCTGTGTGTATACAGAACCTCACCATACACCATATTACACACCAGTATCGTATTGATTGCTAACAGGGGGAAAGGTCTATAGGAACGGTCAGTGTGTTTACAGAATCTCACCTTACACCATATTACACATCAGTATCATAATGTGTGCTAACAGGAGGGATAGGCCTATAGGAAAGGTCTGTGTGTATACAGAATCTCACCTTACACCTTATTACACATCGGTATAATATTGATTGCTAACAGGTGGGAAAGGCCAATAGGAAAGGTCTGTGTGTATACAGAATCTCACCTTACACCATATTACACACCAGTATCATATTGATTGCTAACAGGAGGGAAAGGTCTATAGGAAAGGTCTGTGTGTATACAGAATCTCACCTTACACCTTATTACACATCAGTATCATATTGATTGCTAACAGGAGGGAAAGGTCTATAGGAAAGGCTGTGTGTATACAGAATCTCACCTTACACCATATTACACATCGGTATCATGTTGATTGCTAACAGGAGGGAAAGGTCTATAGGAAAGGTCTGTGTGTATACAGAATCTCACCTTACACCTTATTACACATCGGTATAATATTGATTGCTAGCAGGTGGGAAAGGCCTATAGGAAAGGTCTGTGTGTATACAGAATCTCACCTTACACCATATTACCCACCAGTATCATATTGATTGCTAACAGGTGGGAAAGGTCTATAGGAAAGGTCTGTGTGTATACAGAATCTCACCTTACACCTTATTACACATCGGTATCATATTGATTGCTAACAGGAGGGAAAGGTCTATAGGAAAGGTCTGTGTGTATACAGAATCTCACCTTACACCTTATTACACATCGGTATCATATTGATTGCTAACACGAGGGAAAGGTCTATAGGAAAGGTCTGTGTGTATACAGAACCTCACCTTACACCATATTACACACCAGTATCGTATTGATTGCTAACAGGAGAGAAAGGTCTATAGGAAAGGTCTGTGTGTATACGTAATCTCACCTTACACCATATTACACATCAGTATCATATTGATTGCTAACAGGAGGGAAAGTTCTATAGGAAAGGTCTGTGTGTATACGTAATCTCACCTTACACCATATTACACATCATTATCATATTGATTGCTAACAGGAGGGAAAGGTCTATAGGAAAGGTCTGTGTGTATACAGAACCTCACCTTACAACATATTACACACCAGTATCATATTGATTGCTAACAGGAGGGAAAGGTCTATAGGAAAGGTCTGTGTGTATAAGTAATCTCACCTTACACCATATTACACATCAGTATCATAATGATTGCTAACAGGAGGGAAAGGTCAATAGGAAAGGTCTATAGGAAAGGTCTGTGTGTATACAGAACCTCACCTTACACCATATTACGCATCAGTATCATAATGATTGCTAACAGGAGGGGAAGGTCTATAGGAAAGGTCTGTGTGTATACAGAACCTCACCTTACACCATATTACACATCGGTATCATATTGATTGCTAACAGGAGGGAAAGGTCTATAGGAAAGGTCTGTGTGTATACAGAATCTCACCTTACACCTTATTACACATCGGTATCATATTGATTGCTAACAGGAGGGAAAGGTCTATAGGAAAGGTCTGTGTGTATACAGTACCTCACCTTACACCATATTACACATAAGTATCATATTGATTGCTAACAGGAGGGAAAGGTCTACAGGAAAGGTCTTTGTGTATACAGAATCTCACCTTACACCATATTACACATCAGTATCATAATGATTGCTAACAGGAGGGAAGGGTCTATAGGAAAGGTCTGTGTGTATACAGAATCTCACCGTACACCATATCACACATCAGTATCATAATGATTGCTAACAGGAGGGAAAGGTCTACAGGAAAGGTCTGTGTGTATACAGAACCTCACCTTACACCATATTACACATCAGTATCATATTGATTGCTAACAGGAGGGAATGGTCTATAGGAAAGGTCTGTGTGTATACAGAACCTCACCTTACACCATATTACACATCAGTATCATATTGATTGCTAACAGGAGGGAAAGGTCTATAGGAAAGGTCTTTGTGTATACAGAATCTCACCTTACACCATATTACACATCAGTATCATATTGATTGCTAACAGGAGGGAAAGGTCTATAGGAAAGGTCTGTGTGTATACAGAATCTCACCGTACACCATATCACACATCAGTATCATAATGATTGCTAACAGGAGGGAAAGGTCTACCGGAAAGGTCTGTGTGTATACAGAACCTCACCTTACACCATATTACACATCAGTATCATATTGATTGCTAACAGGTGGGAAAGGTCTATAGGAAAGGTCTGTGTGTATACAGAACCTCACCTTACACCATATTACACATCAGTATCATATTGATTGCTAACAGGAGGGAAAAGTCTATAGGAAAGGTCTGTGTGTATACGTAATCTCACCTTACACCATATTACACATCAGTATCATAATGATTGCTAACAGGGGGGAAGGTCTATAGGAAAGGTCTGTGTGTATACGTAATCTCACCTTACACCATATTACACACCAGTGTCATATTGATTGCTAACAGGAGGGAAAGGTCTATAGGAAAGGTCTGTGTGTATACGTAATCTCACGTTACACCATATTACACATCAGTATCATATTGATTGCTAACAGGAGGGAAAGGTCTATAGGAAAGGTCTGTGTGTATACGTAATCTCACCTTACACCATATTACACATCAGTATCATATTGATTGCTAACAGGAGGGAAAGGTCTATAGGTAAGGTCTGTGTGTATACAGAACCTCACCTTACAACATATTACACATCAGTATCATATTGATTGCTAACAGGAGGGAAAGGTCTATAGGAAAGGTCTGTGTGTATACGTAACCTCACCTTACACCATATTACACATCAGTATCATAATGATTGCTAACAGGAGGGAAAGGTCTACAGGAAAGGTCTATAGGAAAGGTCTGTGTGTATACAGAACCTCACCTTACACCATATAACACACCAGTATCATATTGATTGCTAACAGGAGGGAAAGGTCTATAGGAAAGGTCTGTGTGTATACAGAATCTCACCTTACACCTTATTACACATCAGTATCATATTGATTGCTAACAGGAGGGAAAGGTCTATAGGAAAGGCTGTGTGTACACAGAATCTCACCTTACACCATATTACACATCGGTATCATGTTGATTGCTAACAGGAGGGAAAGGTCTATAGGAAAGGTCTGTGTGTATACAGAATCTCACCTTACACCTTATTACACATCGGTATAATATTGATTGCTAGCAGGTGGGAAAGGCCTATAGGAAAGGTCTGTGTGTATACAGAATCTCACCTTACACCATATTACCCACCAGTATCATATTGATTGCTAACAGGTGGGAAAGGTCTATAGGAAAGGTCTGTGTGTATACAGAATCTCACCTTACACCTTATTACACATCGGTATCATAGTGATTGCTAACAGGAGGGAAAGGTCTATAGGAAAGGTCTGTGTGTATACAGAATCTCACCTTACACCTTATTACACATCGGTATCATATTGATTGCTAACACGAGGGAAAGGTCTATAGGAAAGGTCTGTGCGTATACAGAACCTCACCTTACACCATATTACACACCAGTATCGTATTGATTGCTAACAGGAGAGAAAGGTCTATAGGAAAGGTCTGTGTGTATACGTAATCTCACCTTACACCATATTACACATCAGTATCATATTGATTGCTAACAGGAGGGAAAGGTCTATAGGAAAGGTCTGTGTGTATACGTAATCTCACCTTACACCATATTACACATCATTATCATATTGATTGCTAACAGGAGGGAAAGGTCTATAGGAAAGGTCTGTGTGTATACAGAACCTCACCTTACAACATATTACACACCAGTATCATATTGATTGCTAACAGGAGGGAAAGGTCTATAGGAAAGGTCTGTGTGTATACGTAATCTCACCTTACACCATATTACACATCAGTATCATAATGATTGCTAACAGGAGGGAAAGGTCTATAGGAAAGGTCTATAGGAAAGGTCTGTGTGTATACAGAACCTCACCGTACACCATATTACGCATCAGTATCATAATGATTGCTAACAGGAGGGAAAGGTCTATAGGAAAGGTCTGTGTGTATACAGAACCTCACCTTACACCATATTACACATCGGTATCATATTGATTGCTAACAGGAGGGAAAGGTCTATAGGAAAGGTCTGTGTGTATACAGAATCTCACCTTACACCATATTACACATCAGTATCGTATTGATTGCTAACTGGAGGGAAAGGTCTATAGGAAAGGTCTGTGTGTATACGTAATCTCACCTTACACCATATTACACACCAGTATCGTATTGATTGCTAACAGGAGGGAAAGGTCTATAGGAAAGGTCTGTGTGTATACGTAATCTCACCTTACACCATATTACACACCAGTATCGTATTGATTTCTAACAGGAGGGAAATGTCTATAGGAAAGGTCTGTGTGTATACGTAATCTCACGTTACACCATATTACACATCAGTATCATATTGATTGCTAACAGGAGGGAAAGGTCTAGGGGAAAGGTCTGTGTGTATACGTAATCTCACCTTACACCATATTACACATCAGTATCATATTGATTGCTAACAGGAGGGAAAGGTCTATAGGTAAGGTCTGTGTGTATACAGAACCTCACCTTACAACATATTACACACCAGTATCATATTGATTGCTAACAGGAGGGAAAGGTCTATAGGAAAGGTCTGTGTGTATACGTAACCTCACCTTACACCATATTACACATCAGTATCATAATGATTGCTAACAGGAGGGAAAGGTCTACAGGAAAGGTCTATAGGAAAGGTCTGTGTGTATACAGAACCTCACCTTACACCATATAACACACCAGTATCATATTGATTGCTAACAGGAGGGAAAGGTCTATAGGAAAGGTCTGTGTGTATACAGAATCTCACCTTACACCTTATTACACATCAGTATCATATTGATTGCTAACAGGAGGGAAAGGTCTATAGGAAAGGCTGTGTGTATACAGAATCTCACCTTACACCATATTACACATCGGTATCATGTTGATTGCTAACAGGAGGGAAAGGTCTATAGGAAAGGTCTGTGTGTATACAGAATCTCACCTTACACCTTATTACACATCGGTATAATATTGATTGCTAGCAGGTGGGAAAGGCCTATAGGAAAGGTCTGTGTGTATACAGAATCTCACCTTACACCATATTACCCACCAGTATCATATTGATTGCTAACAGGTGGGAAAGGTCTATAGGAAAGGTCTGTGTGTATACAGAATCTCACCTTACACCTTATTACACATCGGTATCATATTGATTGCTAACAGGAGGGAAAGGTCTATAGGAAAGGTCTGTGTGTATACAGAATCTCACCTTACACCTTATTACACATCGGTATCATATTGATTGCTAACACGAGGGAAAGGTCTATAGGAAAGGTCTGTGTGTATACAGAACCTCACCTTACACCATATTACACACCAGTATCGTATTGATTGCTAACAGGAGAGAAAGGTCTATAGGAAAGGTCTGTGTGTATACGTAATCTCACCTTACACCATATTACACATCAGTATCATATTGATTGCTAACAGGAGGGAAAGGTCTATAGGAAAGGTCTGTGTGTATACGTAATCTCACCTTACACCATATTACACATCATTATCATGTTGATTGCTAACAGGAGGGAAAGGTCTATAGGTAAGGTCTGTGTGTATACAGAACCTCACCTTACAACATATTACACACCAGTATCATATTGATTGCTAACAAGAGGGAAAGGTCTATAGGAAAGGTCTGTGTGTATACGTAATCTCACCTTACACCATATTACACATCAGTATCATAATGATTGCTAACAGGAGGGAAAGGTCTATAGGAAAGGTCTATAGGAAAGGTCTGTGTGTATACAGAACCTCACCTTACACCATATTACGCATCAGTATCATAATGATTGCTAACAGGAGGGAAAGGTCTATAGGAAAGGTCTGTGTGTATACAGAACCTCACCTAACACCATATTACACATCGGTATCATATTGATTGCTAACAGGAGGGAAAGGTCTATAGGAAAGGTCTGTGTGTATACAGAATCTCACCTTACACCTTATTACACATCGGTATCATATTGATTACTAACAGGAGGGAAAGGTCTATAGGAAAGGTCTGTGTGTATACAGTACCTCACCTTACACCATATTACACATCAGTATCATATTGATTGCTAACAGGAGGGAAAGGTCTACAGGAAAGGTCTTTGTGTACACAGAATCTCACCTTACACCATATTACACATCAGTATCATAATGATTGCTAACAGGAGGGAAGGGTCTATAGGAAAGGTCTGTGTGTATACAGAATCTCACCGTACACCATATCACACATCAGTATCATAATGATTGCTAACAGGAGGGAAAGGTCTACAGGAAAGGTCTGTGTGTATACAGAACCTCACCTTACACCATATTACACATCAGTATCATATTGATTGCTAACAGGAGGGAATGGTCTATAGGAAAGGTCTGTGTGTATACAGAACCTCACCTTACACCATATTACACATCAGTATCATATTGATTGCTAACAGGAGGGAAAGGTCTATAGGAAAGGTCTGTGTGTATACAGAATCTCACCGTACACCATATCACACATCAGTATCATAATGATTGCTAACAGGAAAGAAAGGTCTACAGGAAAGGTCTGTGTGTATACAGAACCTCACCTTACACCATATTACACATCAGTATCATATTGATTGCTAACAGGAGGGAAAGGTCTATAGGAAAGGTCTGTGTGTATACAGAACCTCACCTTACACCATATTACACATCAGTATCATATTGATTGCTAACAGGAGGGAAAGGTCTATAGGAAAGGTCTGTGTGTATACGTAATCTCACCTTACAACATATTACACATCAATATCATAATGATTGCTAACAGGGGGGAAAGGTCTATAGGAAAGGTCTGTGTGTATACGTAATCTCACCTTACACCATATTACACACCAGTGTCATATTGATTGCTAACAGGAGGGAAAGGTCTATAGGAAAGGTCTGTGTGTATACGTAATCTCACCTTACACCATATTACACATCAGTATCATAATGATTGCTATCAGGAGGGAAATGTCTATAGGAAAGGTCTGTGTGTATACAGAACCTCACCTTACACCATATTACACATCGGTATCATAATGATTGCTAACAGGGGGGAAAGGTCTATAGGAAAGGTCTGTGTGTATACGTAATCTCACCTTACACCATATTACACATCAGTATCGTATTGATTGCTAACTGGAGGGAAAGGTCTATAGGAAAGGTCTGTGTGTATACGTAATCTCACCTTACACCATATTACACACCAGTATCGTATTGATTGCTAACAGGAGGGAAAGGTCTATAGGAAAGGTCTGTGTGTATACGTAATCTCACCTTACACCATATTACACACCAGTATCATATTGATTGCTAACAGGAGGGAAATGTCTATAGGAAAGGTCTGTGTGTATACGTAATCTCACCTTACACCATATTACACATCAGTATCATATTGATTGCTAACAGGAGGGAAAGGTCTATAGGAAAGGTCTGTGTGTATACGTAATCTCACCTTACACCATATTACACATCAGTATCATATTGATTGCGAACAGGAGGGAAAGGTCTATAGGTAAGGTCTGTGTGTATACAGAACCTCACCTTACAACATATTACACACCAGTATCGTATTGATTGCTAACAGGAGGGAAATGTCTATAGGAAAGGTCTGTGTGTATACGTAATCTCACCTTACACCATATTACACATCAGTATCATATTGATTGCTAACAGGAGGGAAAGGTCTATAGGAAAGGTCTGTGTGTATACGTAATCTCACCTTACACCATATTACACACCAGTATCATATTGATTGCTAACAGGAGGGAAAGGTCTATAGGAAAGGACTGTGTGTATACGTAATCTCACCTTACACCATATTACACATCAGTATCATAATGATTGCTAACAGGAGGGAAAGGTCTACAGGAAAGGTCTATAGAAAGGTCTGTGTGTATACAGAACCTCACCTTACACCATATAACACATCAGTATCATATTGATTGCCAACAGGAGGGAAAGGTCTATAGGAAAGGTCTGTGTGTATACGTAATCTCACCTTACACCATATTACACATCAGTATCATAATGATTGCTAACAGGAGGGAAAGGTCTATAGGAAAGGTCTGTGTGTATACAGAACCTCACCTTACACCATATTACACATCAGTATCATATTGATTGCTAACAGGAGGGAAAGGTCTGTGTGTATACGTAATCTCACCTTACACCATATTACACACCAGTATCGTATTGATTGCTAACAGGAGGGAAAGGTCTATAGGAAAGGTCTGTGTGTATACAGAACCTCACCTTACACCATATTACACATCAGTATCATATTGATTGCTAACAGGAGGGAAAGGTCTATAGGAAAGGTCTTTGTGTATACGTAATCTCCCCTTACACCATATTACACACCAGTATCGTATTGATTGCTAACAGGAGGGAAAGGTCTATAGGAAAGGTCTGTGTGTGTACAGAACCTCACCTTACACCATATTACACATCAGTATCATATTGATTGCTAACAGGGGGGAAAGGTCTATAGGAAAGGTCTGTGTGTATACGTAATCTCACCTTACACCATATTACACATCAGTATCATAATGATTGCTAACAGGAGGGAAAGGTCTATAGGAAAGGTCTGTGTGTATACAGAACCTCACCTTACACCATATTACACATCAGTATCATATTGATTGCTAACAGGAGGGAAAGGTCTACAGGAAAGGTCTGTGTGTATACGTAATCTCACCTTACACCATATTACACATCAGTATCATAATGATTGCTAACAGGAGGGAAAGGTCTATAGGAAAGGTCTATAGAAAAGGTCTGTGTGTATACAGAACCTCACCATACACCATATTACACACCAGTATCGTATTGATTGCTAACAGGGGGAAAGGTCTATAGGAAAGGTCTGTGTGTATACAGAATCTCACCTTACACCATATTACACATCAGTATCATAATGATAGCTAACAGGAGGGAAAGGTCTATAGGAAAGGTCTGTGTGTATACAGTACCTCACCTTACACCATATTACACATCAGTATCATATTGATTGCTAACAGGAGGGAAAGGTCTACAGGAAAGGTCTGTGTGTATACAGTACCTCACCTTACACCATATTACACATCAGTATCATATTGATTGCTAACAGGAGGGAAAGGTCTACAGGAAAGGTCTTTGTGTACACAGAATCTCACCTTACACCATATTACACATCAGTATCATAATGATTGCTAACAGGAGGGAAGGGTCTATAGGAAAGGTCTGTGTGTATACAGAATCTCACCGTACACCATATCACACATCAGTATCATAATGATTGCTAACAGGAGGGAAAGGTCTACAGGAAAGGTCTGTGTGTATACAGAACCTCACCTTACACCATATTACACATCAGTATCATATTGATTGCTAACAGGAGGGAATGGTCTATAGGAAAGGTCTGTGTGTATACAGAACCTCACCTTACACCATATTACACATCAGTATCATATTGATTGCTAACAGGAGGGAAAGGTCTATAGGAAAGGTCTGTGTGTATACAGAATCTCACCGTACACCATATCACACATCAGTATCATAATGATTGCTAACAGGAAAGAAAGGTCTACAGGAAAGGTCTGTGTGTATACAGAACCTCACCTTACACCATATTACACATCAGTATCATATTGATTGCTAACAGGAGGGAAAGGTCTATAGGAAAGGTCTGTGTGTATACAGAACCTCACCTTACACCATATTACACATCAGTATCATATTGATTGCTAACAGGAGGGAAAGGTCTATAGGAAAGGTCTGTGTGTATACGTAATCTCACCTTACAACATATTACACATCAATATCATAATGATTGCTAACAGGGGGGAAAGGTCTATAGGAAAGGTCTGTGTGTATACGTAATCTCACCTTACACCATATTACACACCAGTGTCATATTGATTGCTAACAGGAGGGAAAGGTCTATAGGAAAGGTCTGTGTGTATACGTAATCTCACCTTACACCATATTACACATCAGTATCATAATGATTGCTAACAGGAGGGAAATGTCTATAGGAAAGGTCTGTGTGTATACAGAACCTCACCTTACACCATATTACACATCGGTATCATAATGATTGCTAACAGGGGGGAAAGGTCTATAGGAAAGGTCTGTGTGTATACGTAATCTCACCTTACACCATATTACACATCAGTATCGTATTGATTGCTAACTGGAGGGAAAGGTCTATAGGAAAGGTCTGTGTGTATACGTAATCTCACCTTACACCATATTACACACCAGTATCGTATTGATTGCTAACAGGAGGGAAAGGTCTATAGGAAAGGTCTGTGTGTATACGTAATCTCACCTTACACCATATTACACACCAGTATCGTATTGATTGCTAACAGGAGGGAAATGTCTATAGGAAAGGTCTGTGTGTATACGTAATCTCACCTTACACCATATTACACATCAGTATCATATTGATTGCTAACAGGAGGGAAAGGTCTATAGGAAAGGTCTGTGTGTATACGTAATCTCACCTTACACCATATTACACATCAGTATCATATTGATTGCGAACAGGAGGGAAAGGTCTATAGGTAAGGTCTGTGTGTATACAGAACCTCACCTTACAACATATTACACACCAGTATCGTATTGATTGCTAACAGGAGGGAAATGTCTATAGGAAAGGTCTGTGTGTATACGTAATCTCACCTTACACCATATTACACATCAGTATCATATTGATTGCTAACAGGAGGGAAAGGTCTATAGGAAAGGTCTGTGTGTATACGTAATCTCACCTTACACCATATTACACATCAGTATCGTATTGATTGCTAACTGGAGGGAAAGGTCTATAGGAAAGGTCTGTGTGTATACGTAATCTCACCTTACACCATATTACACACCAGTATCGTATTGATTGCTAACAGGAGGGAAAGGTCTATAGGAAAGGTCTGTGTGTATACGTAATCTCACCTTACACCATATTACACACCAGTATCATATTGATTGCTAACAGGAGGGAAATGTCTATAGGAAAGGTCTGTGTGTATACGTAATCTCACCTTACACCATATTACACATCAGTATCATATTGATTGCTAACAGGAGGGAAAGGTCTATAGGAAAGGTCTGTGTGTATACGTAATCTCACCTTACACCATATTACACATCAGTATCATATTGATTGCGAACAGGAGGGAAAGGTCTATAGGTAAGGTCTGTGTGTATACAGAACCTCACCTTACAACATATTACACACCAGTATCGTATTGATTGCTAACAGGAGGGAAATGTCTATAGGAAAGGTCTGTGTGTATACGTAATCTCACCTTACACCATATTACACATCAGTATCATATTGATTGCTAACAGGAGGGAAAGGTCTATAGGAAAGGTCTGTGTGTATACGTAATCTCACCTTACACCATATTACACACCAGTATCATATTGATTGCTAACAGGAGGGAAAGGTCTATAGGAAAGGACTGTGTGTATACGTAATCTCACCTTACACCATATTACACATCAGTATCATAATGATTGCTAACAGGAGGGAAAGGTCTACAGGAAAGGTCTATAGAAAGGTCTGTGTGTATACAGAACCTCACCTTACACCATATAACACATCAGTATCATATTGATTGCCAACAGGAGGGAAAGGTCTATAGGAAAGGTCTGTGTGTATACGTAATCTCACCTTACACCATATTACACATCAGTATCATAATGATTGCTAACAGGAGGGAAAGGTCTATAGGAAAGGTCTGTGTGTATACAGAACCTCACCTTACACCATATTACACATCAGTATCATATTGATTGCTAACAGGAGGGAAAGGTCTGTGTGTATACGTAATCTCACCTTACACCATATTACACACCAGTATCGTATTGATTGCTAACAGGAGGGAAAGGTCTATAGGAAAGGTCTGTGTGTATACAGAACCTCACCTTACACCATATTACACATCAGTATCATATTGATTGCTAACAGGAGGGAAAGGTCTATAGGAAAGGTCTTTGTGTATACGTAATCTCCCCTTACACCATATTACACACCAGTATCGTATTGATTGCTAACAGGAGGGAAAGGTCTATAGGAAAGGTCTGTGTGTGTACAGAACCTCACCTTACACCATATTACACATCAGTATCATATTGATTGCTAACAGGGGGGAAAGGTCTATAGGAAAGGTCTGTGTGTATACGTAATCTCACCTTACACCATATTACACATCAGTATCATAATGATTGCTAACAGGAGGGAAAGGTCTATAGGAAAGGTCTGTGTGTATACAGAACCTCACCTTACACCATATTACACATCAGTATCATATTGATTGCTAACAGGAGGGAAAGGTCTACAGGAAAGGTCTGTGTGTATACGTAATCTCACCTTACACCATATTACACATCAGTATCATAATGATTGCTAACAGGAGGGAAAGGTCTATAGGAAAGGTCTATAGAAAAGGTCTGTGTGTATACAGAACCTCACCATACACCATATTACACACCAGTATCGTATTGATTGCTAACAGGGGGAAAGGTCTATAGGAAAGGTCTGTGTGTATACAGAATCTCACCTTACACCATATTACACATCAGTATCATAATGATAGCTAACAGGAGGGAAAGGTCTATAGGAAAGGTCTGTGTGTATACAGTACCTCACCTTACACCATATTACACATCAGTATCATATTGATTGCTAACAGGAGGGAAAGGTCTACAGGAAAGGTCTGTGTGTATACAGTACCTCACCTTACACCATATTACACATCAGTATCATATTGATTGCTAACAGGAGGGAAAGGTCTACAGGAAAGGTCTTTGTGTACACAGAATCTCACCTTACACCATATTACACATCAGTATCATAATGATTGCTAACAGGAGGGAAGGGTCTATAGGAAAGGTCTGTGTGTATACAGAATCTCACCGTACACCATATCACACATCAGTATCATAATGATTGCTAACAGGAGGGAAAGGTCTACAGGAAAGGTCTGTGTGTATACAGAACCTCACCTTACACCATATTACACATCAGTATCATATTGATTGCTAACAGGAGGGAATGGTCTATAGGAAAGGTCTGTGTGTATACAGAACCTCACCTTACACCATATTACACATCAGTATCATATTGATTGCTAACAGGAGGGAAAGGTCTATAGGAAAGGTCTGTGTGTATACAGAATCTCACCGTACACCATATCACACATCAGTATCATAATGATTGCTAACAGGAAAGAAAGGTCTACAGGAAAGGTCTGTGTGTATACAGAACCTCACCTTACACCATATTACACATCAGTATCATATTGATTGCTAACAGGAGGGAAAGGTCTATAGGAAAGGTCTGTGTGTATACAGAACCTCACCTTACACCATATTACACATCAGTATCATATTGATTGCTAACAGGAGGGAAAGGTCTATAGGAAAGGTCTGTGTGTATACGTAATCTCACCTTACAACATATTACACATCAATATCATAATGATTGCTAACAGGGGGGAAAGGTCTATAGGAAAGGTCTGTGTGTATACGTAATCTCACCTTACACCATATTACACACCAGTGTCATATTGATTGCTAACAGGAGGGAAAGGTCTATAGGAAAGGTCTGTGTGTATACGTAATCTCACCTTACACCATATTACACATCAGTATCATAATGATTGCTAACAGGAGGGAAATGTCTATAGGAAAGGTCTGTGTGTATACAGAACCTCACCTTACACCATATTACACATCGGTATCATAATGATTGCTAACAGGGGGGAAAGGTCTATAGGAAAGGTCTGTGTGTATACGTAATCTCACCTTACACCATATTACACATCAGTATCGTATTGATTGCTAACTGGAGGGAAAGGTCTATAGGAAAGGTCTGTGTGTATACGTAATCTCACCTTACACCATATTACACACCAGTATCGTATTGATTGCTAACAGGAGGGAAAGGTCTATAGGAAAGGTCTGTGTGTATACGTAATCTCACCTTACACCATATTACACACCAGTATCGTATTGATTGCTAACAGGAGGGAAATGTCTATAGGAAAGGTCTGTGTGTATACGTAATCTCACCTTACACCATATTACACATCAGTATCATATTGATTGCTAACAGGAGGGAAAGGTCTATAGGAAAGGTCTGTGTGTATACGTAATCTCACCTTACACCATATTACACATCAGTATCATATTGATTGCGAACAGGAGGGAAAGGTCTATAGGTAAGGTCTGTGTGTATACAGAACCTCACCTTACAACATATTACACACCAGTATCGTATTGATTGCTAACAGGAGGGAAATGTCTATAGGAAAGGTCTGTGTGTATACGTAATCTCACCTTACACCATATTACACATCAGTATCATATTGATTGCTAACAGGAGGGAAAGGTCTATAGGAAAGGTCTGTGTGTATACGTAATCTCACCTTACACCATATTACACACCAGTATCATATTGATTGCTAACAGGAGGGAAAGGTCTATAGGAAAGGACTGTGTGTATACGTAATCTCACCTTACACCATATTACACATCAGTATCATAATGATTGCTAACAGGAGGGAAAGGTCTACAGGAAAGGTCTATAGAAAGGTCTGTGTGTATACAGAACCTCACCTTACACCATATAACACATCAGTATCATATTGATTGCCAACAGGAGGGAAAGGTCTATAGGAAAGGTCTGTGTGTATACGTAATCTCACTTTACACCATATTACACATCAGTATCATAATGATTGCTAACAGGAGGGAAAGGTCTATAGGAAAGGTCTGTGTGTATACAGAACCTCACCTTACACCATATTACACATCAGTATCATATTGATTGCTAACAGGAGGGAAAGGTCTGTGTGTATACGTAATCTCACCTTACACCGTATTACACACCAGTATCGTATTGATTGCTAACAGGAGGGAAAGGTCTATAGGAAAGGTCTGTGTGTATACAGAACCTCACCTTACACCATATTACACATCAGTATCATATTGATTGCTAACAGGAGGGAAAGGTCTATAGGAAAGGTCTTTGTGTATACGTAATCTCCCCTTACACCATATTACACACCAGTATCGTATTGATTGCTAACAGGAGGCAAAGGTCTATAGGAAAGGTCTGTGTGTGTACAGAACCTCACCTTACACCATATTACACATCAGTATCATATTGATTGCTAACAGGGGGGAAAGGTCTATAGGAAAGGTCTGTGTGTATACGTAATCTCACCTTACACCATATTACACATCAGTATCATAATGATTGCTAACAGGAGGGAAAGGTCTATAGGAAAGGTCTGTGTGTATACAGAACCTCACCTTACACCATATTACACATCAGTATCATATTGATTGCTAACAGGAGGGAAAGGTCTACAGGAAAGGTCTGTGTGTATACGTAATCTCACCTTACACCATATTACACATCAGTATCATAATGATTGCTAACAGGAGGGAAAGGTCTATAGGAAAGGTCTATAGAAAAGGTCTGTGTGTATACAGAACCTCACCATACACCATATTACACACCAGTATCGTATTGATTGCTAACAGGGGGAAAGGTCTATAGGAAAGGTCTGTGTGTATACAGAATCTCACCTTACACCATATTACACATCAGTATCATAATGATAGCTAACAGGAGGGAAAGGTCTATAGGAAAGGTCTGTTTGTGTACAGAACCTCACCTTACACCATATTACACATCAGTATCATATTGATTGCTAACAGGAGGGAAAGGTCTATAGGAAAGGACTGTGTGTATACGTAATCTCACCTTACACCATATTACTCATCAGTATCATAATCATTGCTAACAGGAGGGAAAGGTCTACAGGAAAGGTCTGCGTGTATACAGAAGCTCACCTTACACCATATTACACATCAGTATCATATTGATTGCTAACAGGAGGGAAAGGTCTATAGGAAAGGTCTGTGTGTATACGTAATCTCACCTTACACCATATTACACATCAGTATCATAATGATTGCTAACAGGAGGGAAAGGTCTATAGGAAAGGTCTATAGGAAAGGTCTGTGTGTATACAGAACCTCACCTTACACCATATTACACATCAGTATCATATTGATTGCTAACACGAGGGAAAGGACTATAGGAAAGGTCTGTGTGTATACAGAACCTCACCTTACACCATATTACACTCCAGTATCGTATTGATTGCTAACAGGGGGGAAAGGTCTATAGGAAAAGTCTGTGTGTGTACAGAACCTCACCTTACACCATATTACACTTCAGTATCATATTGATTGCTAACAGGAGGGAAAGGTCTATAGGAAAGTTCTGTGTGTGTACAGAACCTCACCTTACACCATATTACACATCAGTATCATAATGATTGCTAACAGGGGGGAAAGGTCTATAGGATAGGTCTGTGTGTATACGTAATCTCACCTTACACCATATTATACATCAGTATCATATTGATTGCTAACAGGAGGGAAAGGTCTATAGGAAAGGTCTGTGTGTATAAAGAATCTCACCTTACACCATATTACACATCAGTATCATAATGATTGCTAACAGGAGGGAAAGGTCTATAGGAAAGGTCTATAGGAAAGGTCTGTGTGTATACAGAACCTCACCATACACCATATTACACACCAGTATCGTATTGATTGCTAACAGGGGGAAAGGTCTATAGGAAAGGTCTGTGTGTTTACAGAATCTCACCTTACACCATATTACACATCAGTATCATAATGTGTGCTAACAGGAGGGATAGGCCTATAGGAAAGGTCTGTGTGTATACAGAATCTCACCTTACACCTTATTACACATCGGTATAATATTGATTGCTAACAGGTGGGAAAGGCCTATAGGAAAGGTCTCTGTGTATACAGAATCTCACCTTACACCATATTACACATCAGTATCATATTGATTGCTAACAGGAGGGAATGGTCTATAGGAAAGGTCTGTGTGTATACAGAACCTCACCTTACACCATATTACACATCAGTATCATATTGATTGCTAACACGAGGGAAAGGACTATAGGAAAGGTCTGTGTGTATACAGAACCTCACCTTACACCATATTACACACCAGTATCGTATTGATTGCTAACAGGGGGGAAAGTCTATAGAAAAAGTCTGTGTGTGTACAGAACCTCACCTTACACCATATTACACATCAGTATCATAATGTGTGCTAACAGGAGGGATAGGCCTATAGGAAAGGTCTGTGTGTATACAGAATCTCACCTTACACCTTATTACACATCGGTATAATATTGATTGCTAACAGGTGGGAAAGGCCTATAGGAAAGGTCTGTGTGTATACAGAATCTCAACTTACACCATATTACACACCAGTATCATATTTATTGCTAACAGGAGGGAAAGGTCTATAGGAAAGGTCTGTGTGTATACAGAATCTCACCTTACAGCTTATTACACATCAGTATCATATTGATTGCTAACAGGAGGGAAAGGTCTATAGGAAAGGTCTGTGTGTATACAGAATCTCACCTTACACCATATTACACATCGGTATCATATTGATTGCTAACAGGTGGGAAAGGTCTATAGGAAAGGTCTGTGTGTATACAGAATCTCACCTTACACCTTATTACTAGAGACACGATTTTATGGTGAATAGAAAACCACAATAGCGGTGTGAAAACTAAGGGCAAAGCGGGATAAAAGCGGTGAATAAATGCCATTACTTAAGGTGTAGAAAAACGGTTTACTAGACTATATACATACTCTTGCCTTATGTTGCAATGAAGGAAACAACAAAAACACTAAGTATGGCTTGGCTTACAGTATTCATTTGCTGTTGAAGTAGTAACTCAGTAATGTTTCCAAGCAGTGGCGGATCCAGGCCTTGCGGGGCCCTTGGCGATATGATAAGGTGGGGCCCACAACAATAGGAAATTAAAAATATCATATCAAATGGAAAATAGTTTTGTAATGATAATAAAATAAAGAATAGTTACAATATTTGAATACAGTACATTTTTTAATAATATGAAATAAACCTTTAAGTCCCCTTGAAGAAGATTATGTAAATTATGAAATATTAAACTATTACTTTGCGACTTTTTTCCCGGCTGAAGTCTTCTATCATTTTACCGAAATATAAACTTGCTAAACGGTCACGGGAGGTCATCGCTGCACTGAAAAGAGAATATGAATTATAAATTAGTTTGAAAAGTATTATTAATTAATCAATTACATTTAAAACGATCCATGGCGCGGGGCCTCCCGGACCGCGGGGCCCTGGGCGGTCGCCCTCCTCGCCCTCCCCTAGATCCGCTCCTGTTTCTAAGTTATCATTTGACAGGTTGGTACGCTTGTCAGACAAAATATCATTGTAGACAGAAAGGGCCCTTTCACTGTCAACATTTGAAATGGAAATGTACAGAGATTGAAGACATTTCACTGCTATGGGATATTCCTCTAACATTCCCTTCAATACATCTTCAATTACATTACCGTCACTACATGAAAAAGATTTACAGGTGATTTGCAGTTGAATGTAGAACTTCAAAAAGTCATGAGAATTCACTCCAGCAAGGGGGATTTTCTCTATCTTGTTGAAGAGAGATGACTCTATTTTCACAGTTCTTAGCAGGGGCAGATGAAATAGTGAGGAGAGTGAATTAAAATCTCATGAGCAGAGTCTTTTGCCAGCATATCTGAGAGTTTTGTGTGACACGCATTGGCAAGGGCTACGAACCTTTTGTCAGCGCTTTTCTTTCTATCGCTTGATAGATCATTCAATGCCTTCAATGTGTCTGGTTTCATCACTAGTTTCTCGATAACCGTGTACTCAGAATTGAGTTCATTTACCATTGGAACAACTTTATGTGCCAAAGCATAATTAGAACCCTGGAAGCAAGTTATCTTTTCAGAAGTTGAGGCACAGTGTTCTTTCACAAAAATTGCATCACAAAAATTGATTTTACTTCACTTTCACTTAATTTTTGAATGTATTTAACACTTTCAGCATCACTTTCCACTGTTTTAAAATACTGAACCAAGTCCATGAAATAGTCTGCCAAGTAGGAAACTGATGTGAACCACGTATTCCACCTTGTGATAACTGGTGAGGGAAAGAGCTTTATATCCTTTTCTCCTGCACCATACTTCTGCTGCAAGAACCTAATATACCTATGCTTCCGTTTTCTTGTATTAAGAAAAGCTTGCTTTGTTTTGGTAACACACTCATTCACACGATGAAGTTTCTTCGGCCAGATTCCTGCTACTAAATCAAGCTTGTGTGCCCAACACTCAATGTGAAGAAGGTTGTCCGATATCAAACCTTGTAAAGTTTGCACACACTTTTTCATATATCGTGCACCATCTGTTGAAATTCCTATGATATTTTTGTATTCAAGTTTATGTCTCTTAATAACCTCCACTATGGCTTGAGAACATTCCTGCGAGTTAACATTCTGAAGCATTAGGACACCACCTACTAGCACTTTAGGAGCCTCGCTACTACGCTTGCGAAGAGTTCTGAATAGCACAATGAACACGGCTCGAACCATCCTATCTGTGGTTTCATCACAGAGTAGAATAACATGCTGATTCTTTAATTCCTCACTACTTGATTCTTATTTTACTTAATGTAATAGGGGCAAATATTTCTTTCGTAACCAGTCAGCTGTGGGAAAATTTCCACTTCCCAAAACAGTGTAATGAAAAAAATCTATTAGCAAGCAAATCGTTTTAATTTAAAATATTAATAAATCAGACTTATTTGTTGTTTATGATATGAACTTAAAAGTATTTAAAAGTAAACTAAGTCGTTACTACACTTTCTATTATCCCACATCACGTTTCCATGGTGGCTGCAAAACTTTCAGCTGTAAATGTCACAGCGGGTTGGTGGATCCTCGGCAATCGTAAAAGAATTACCTCCCCTCCCTGATATAATTCGTTACATAAAACTACGTCTTTCCACCTATTATTATTTTTATCGCTACGAAAAGTGGGGCTGCGGGATACTGGTAAGTGTAGAGGCATCCGAAAAAAAATTAACTCGCCTGGTATATGTTTGTTCATCCAATCCTTCATTGTTGGATGATCTAGCTTTTCTAAAGGAATGTTGGCACTCAAAAAGGCCTCCACTGTTGACATTACAAATTCGTTGGAGTCATTTCTCACTTTTTTGGCATTCCCGACCGCCTCTTGAACTGATATCTGTCTTTTGGTACCGCCTTCAGACAAAATCATTTTCTTCTTTTTGTGATTTTCACTTAAGTTGTGTTTCACACATGAATCGCGACGCTTCCAATCTAGTCTAATGTTGCAGAATTTGCACATAACTATCTTCTGCCGCGCATCGAAAACATGATAGCCTTCGTCTTTAAACTCGTCAGCCCTATCAAAACACGTCGTTATTTTCGGCATTGTGAATTCACATTAGAAATAGAAATTTCAACTACAAATCACAGCGCACCCACGTGGTCAGATATGCGCGGCCCAACTCTCTCACTTGTCTCCCAGTACAACAGGATAGCCAATATTGAAACTGTGTAGTAACTTTCTGCTACGTGATGTTAGGATATGCTTAGGCTTTAAACGCATAAAAATACATTTGAATTGGGTTCTACCAGCAATGCTAACAAGGTGAAAACCACTGAAGGCTCGCGATATCGCACCAAATCGTGTAGAGACGTAATAAACAAGCCGATTTCGTGATATGTCGCAAATACGGACGTACATCGCAAATAAGGTGGAATTTCGCGTTTAGTCGTGAGGACAAATTCAGTGCTTTATGATCAAACAATATTAAACACACATTTAAAACACCTTTGATGCACATATAAACACATTTCGCATTTTCGCGATACACCATAAAATCGTGCCTCTACTTATTACACATCGGTATAATATTGATTGCTAACAGGTGGGAAATGCCTATAGGAAAGGTCTGTGTGTATACAGAATCTCACCTTACACCATATTACCCACCAGTATCATATTGATTGCTAACAGGTGGGAAAGGTCTATAGGAAAGGTCTGTGTGTATACAGAATCTCACCTTACACCTTATTACACATCGGTATCATATTGATTGCTAACAGGAGGGAAAGGTCTATAGGAAAGGTCTGTGTGTATACAGAATCTCACCTTACACCTTATTATACATCGGTATCATATTGATTGCTAACACGAGGGAAAGGTCTATAGGAAAGGTCTGTGTGTATACAGAAACTCACCTTACACCATATTACACACCAGTATCATATTGATTGCTAACACGAGGGAAAGGTCTATAGGAAAGGTCTGTGTGTATACAGAACCTCACCATACACCATATTACACACCAGTATCGTATTGATTGCTAACAGGAGGGAAAGGTCTATAGGAAAGGTCTGTGTGTATACAGAACCTCACTTTACAACATATCACACATCAGTATCATAATGATTGCTAAAAGGAGGGAAAGGTCTATAGGAAAGGTCTTTGTGTATACAGAACCTCACCTTACACCATATCACACATCAGTATCATAATGATTGCTAACACGAGGGAAAGGTCTATAGGAAACGTCTGTGTGTATACAGAACCTCACCTTACACCATATTACGCATCAGTATCATAATGATTGCTAACAGGAGGGAAAGGTCTATAGGAAAGGTCTGTGTGTATACGTAATCTCACCTTACACCATATTACACATCAGTATCATAATGATTGCTAACAGGAGGGAAAGGTCTATAGGAAAGGTCTGTGTGTATACAGAACCTCACCATACACCATATTACACACCAGTATCGTATTGATTGCTAACAGGAGGGAAAGGTCTATAGGAAAGGTCTGTGTGTATACAGAACCTCACCTTACACCATATTACACATCAGTATCATATTGATTGCTAACAGGAGGGAAAGGTCTATAGGAAAGGACTGTGCGTATACGTAATCTCACCTTACACCATATTACTCATCAGTATCATAATCATTGCTAACAGGAGGGAAAGGTCTACAGGAAAGGTCTGCGTGTATACAGAAGCTCACCTTTCACCATATTACACATCAGTATCATATTGATTGCTAACAGGAGGGAAAGGTCTATAGGAAAGGTCTGTGTGTATACGTAATCTCACCTTACACCATATTACACATCAGTATCATAATGATTGCTAACAGGAGGGAAAGGTCTATAGGAAAGGTCTATAGGAAAGGTCTGTGTGTATACAGAACCTCACCTTACACCATATTACACATCAGTATCATATTGATTGCTAACACGAGGGAAAGGACTATAGGAAAGGTCTGTGTGTATACAGAACCTCACCTTACACCATATTACACACCAGTATCGTATTGATTGCTAACAGGGGGGAAAGGTCTATAGGAAAAGTCTGTGTGTGTACAGAACCTCACCTTACACCATATTACACTTCAGTATTATATTGATTGCTAACAGGAGGGAAAGGTCTATAGGAAAGTTCTGTGTGTGTACAGAACCTCACCTTACACCATATTACACATCAGTATCATAATGATTGCTAACAGGGGGGAAAGGTCTATAGGAAAGGTCTGTGTGTACACAGAACCTCACCTTACACCATATTATACATCAGTATCAAATTGATTGCTAACAGGAGGGAAAGGTCTATAGGAAAGGTCTGTGTGTATAAAGAATCTCACCTTACACCATATTACACATCAGTATCATAATGATTGCTAACAGCAGGGAAAGGTCTATAGGAAAGGTCTATAGGAAAGGTCTGTGTGTATACAGAACCTCACCATACACCATATTACACACCAGTATCGTATTGATTGCTAACAGGGGGAAAGGTCTATAGGAAAGGTCTGTGTGTTTACAGAATCTCACCTTACACCATATTACACATCAGTATCATAATGTGTGCTAACAGGAGGGATAGGCCTATAGGAAAGGTCTGTGTGTATACAGAATCTCACCTTACACCTTATTACACATCGGTATAATATTGATTGCTAACAGGTGGGAAATGCCTATAGGAAAGGTCTGTGTGTATACAGAATCTCACCTTACACCATATTACCCACCAGTATCATATTGATTGCTAACAGGTGGGAAAGGTCTATAGGAAAGGTCTGTGTGTATACAGAATCTCACCTTACACCTTATTACACATCGGTATCATATTGATTGCTAACAGGAGGGAAAGGTCTATAGGAAAGGTCTGTGTGTATACAGAATCTCACCTTACACCTTATTACACATCGGTATCATATTGATTGCTAACACGAGGGAAAGGTCTATAGGAAAGGTCTGTGTGTATACAGAAACTCACCTTACACCATATTACACACCAGTATCATATTGATTGCTAACACGAGGGAAAGGTCTATAGGAAAGGTCTGTGTGTATACAGAACCTCACCATACACCATATTACACACCAGTATCGTATTGATTGCTAACAGGAGGGAAAGGTCTATAGGAAAGGTCTGTGTGTATACAGAACCTCACTTTACACCATATCACACATCAGTATCATAATGATTGCTAACAGGAGGGAAAGGTCTATAGGAAAGGTCTTTGTGTATACAGAACCTCACCTTACACCATATCACACATCAGTATCATAATGATTGCTAAAACGAGGGAAAGGTCTATAGGAAAGGTCTGTGTGTATACAGAACCTCACCTTACACCATATTACGCATCAGTATCATAATGATTGCTAACAGGAGGGAAAGGTCTATAGGAAAGGTCTGTGTGTATACAGAACCTCACCTTACACCATATTACACATCGGTATCATATTGATTGCTAACAGGAGGGAAAGGTCGATAGGAAAGGTCTGTGTGTATACAGAACCTCACCTTACACCATATTACACATCAGTATCATATTGATGCCAACAGGAGGGAAAAGTCTAGAGGAAAGGTCTGTGTGTATACAGAATCTCACCTTACACCATATTACACTTCAGTATCATAATGATTGCTAACAGGAGGGAAGGGTCTATAGGAAAGGTCTGTGTGTATACAGAATCTCACCGTACACCATATCACACATCAGTATCATAATGATTGCTAACAGGAGGGAAAGGTCTGTGTGTATACAGAACCTCACCTTACACCATATTACACATCAGTATCATATTGATTGCTAACAGGAGGGAATGGTCTATAGGAAAGGTCTGTGTGTATACAGAACCTCACCTTACACCATATTACACATCAGTATCATATTGATTGCTAACAGGAGGGAAAGGTCTATAGGAAAGGTCTGTGTGTATACAGAATCTCACCTTACACCATATTACACATCAGTATCATATTGATTGCTAACAGGAGGGAAAGGTCTATAGGAAAGGTCTGTGTGTATACAGAATCTCACCGTACACCATATCACACATCAATATCATAATGATTGCTAACAGGAGGGAAAGGTCTACAGGAAAGGTCTGTGTGTATACGTATTCTCACCTTACACCATATTACACACCAGTGTCATATTGTTTGCTAACAGGAGGGAAAGGTCTATAGGAAAGGTCTGTGTGTATACGTAATCTCACCTTACACCATATTACACATCAGTATCATAATGATTGCTAACAGGAGGGAAATGTCTATAGGAAAGGTCTGTGTGTATACAGAACCTCACCTTACACCATATTACACATCGGTATCATAATGATTGCTAACAGGGGTGAAAGGTCTATAGGAAAGGCCTGTGTGTATACGTAATCTCACCTTACACCATATTACACATCAGTATCATAATTATTGCTAACAGGAGGGAAATGTCTATAGGAAAGGTCTGTGTGTATACGTAATCTCACCTTACACCATATTACACACCAGTATCGTATTGATTGCTAACAGGAGGGAAAAGTCTATAGGAAAGGTCTGTGTGTGTACAGAACCTCACCTTACACCATATTACACATCGGTATCATAATGATTGCTAACAGGAGGGAAAGGTCTATAGGAAAGGTCTGTGTGTGTACAGAACCTCACCCTACACCATATTACACACCAGTATCGTATTGATTGCTAACAGGAGGGAAAGGTCTATAGGAAAGGTCTGTGTGTACAGAACCTCACCTTACACCATATTACACATCAGTATCATATTGATTGCTAACAGGGGGAAAGGTCTATAGGAAAGGTCTGTGTGTATACGTAATCTCACCTTACACCATATTACACATCAGTATCATAATGATTGCTAACAGGAGGGAAAGGTCTATAGGAAAGGTCTGTGTGTATACAGAACCTCACCTTACACCATATTACACATCAGTATCATATTGATTGCTAACAGGAGGGAAAGGTCTACAGGAAAGGTCTGTGTGTATACGTAATCTCACCTTACACCATATTACACATCAGTATCATAATGATTGCTAACAGGAGGGAAAGGTCTATAGGAAAGTTCTATAGGAAAGGTCTGTGTGTATACAGAACCTCACCATACACCATATTACACACCGGTATCGTATTGATTGCTAACAGGGGGAAAGGTCTATAGGAAAGGTCTGTGTGTATACAGAATCTCACCTTACACCATATTACACATCAGTATCATAATGATAGCTAACAGGAGGGAAAGGTCTATAGGAAAGGTCTGTGTGTGTACAGAACCTCACCTTACACCATATTACACATCAGTATCATATTGATTGCTAACAGGAGGGAAAGGTCTATAGGAAAGGACTGTGCGTGTACGTAATCTCACCTTACACCATATTACTCATCAGTATCATAATTATTGCTAACAGGAGGGAAAGGTCTACAGGAAAGGTCTGCGTGTATAAAGAAGCTCACATTACACCATATTACACATCAGTATCATATTGATTGCTAACAGGAGGGAAAGGTCTATAGGAAAGGTCTGTGTGTATACGTAATCTCACCTTACACCATATTACACATCAGTATCATAATGATTGCTAACAGGAGGGAGAGGTCTACAGGAATGGTCTATAGGAAAGGTCTGTGTGTATACAGAACCTCACCTTACACCATATTACACATCAGTATCATATTGATTGCTAACACGAGGGAAAGGACTATAGGAAAGGTCTGTGTGTATACAGAACCTCACCTTACACCATATTACACACCAGTATCGTATTGATTGCTAACAGGGGGGAAAGGTCTATAGGAAGAGTCTGTGTGTGTACAGAACCTCACCTTACATCATATTACACATCAGTATCATATTGATTGCTAACAGGAGGGAAAGGTCTATAGGAAAGGTCTGTGTGTGTACAGAACCTCACCTTACACCATATTACACATCAGTATCATAATGATTGCTAACAGGGGGGAAAGGTCTATAGGAAAGGTCTGTGTGTATACGTAATCTCACCTTACACCATATTATACATCAGTATCATATTGATTGCTAACAGGAGGGAAAGGTCTATAGGAAAGGTCTGTGTGTATACAGAATCTCACCTTACACCATATTACACATCAGTATCATAATGATTGCTAACAGGAGGGAAAGGTCTATAGGAAAGGACTGTGTGTATACGTAATCTCACCTTACACCATATTACTCATCAGTACCATAATTATTGCTAACAGGAGGGAAAGGTCTACAGGAAAGGTCTGCGTGTATACAGAAGCTCACATTACACCATATTACACATCAGTATCATATTGATTGCTAACAGGAGGGAAAGGTCTATAGGAAAGGTCTGTGTGTATACGTAATCTCACCTTACACCATATTACACATCAGTATCATAATGATTGCTAACAGGAGGGAAAGGTCTATAGGAAAGGTCTATAGGAAAGGTCTGTGTGTATACAGAACCTCACCTTACACCATTTTACAGATCAGTATCATATTGATTGCTAACACGAGGGAAAGGACTATAGGAAATGTCTGTGTGTATACAGAACCTCGCCTTACACCATATTACACACCAGTATCGTATTGATTGCTAACAGGGGGGAAAGGTCTATAGGAAAAGTCCTTGTGTGTACAGAACCTCACCTTACATCATATTACACATCAGTATCATAATGTGTGCTAACAGGAGGGATAGGCCTATAGGAAAGGTCTGTGTGTATACAGAATCTCACCTTATACCTTATTACACATCGGTATAATATTGATTGCTAAGAGGTGGGAAAGGCCTATAGGAAAGGTCTGTGTGTATACAGAATCTCACCTTACACCATATTACACACCAGTATCATATTGATTGCTAACAGGAGGGAAAGGTCTATAGGAAAGGTCTGTGTGTATACAGAATCTCACCTTACACCTTATTACACATCAGTATCATATTGATTGCTAACAGGAGGGAAAGGTCTATAGGAAAGGTCTGTGTGTATACAGAATCTCACCTTACACCATATTACACATCGGTATCATATTGATGGCTAACTGGAGGGAAACGTCTATAGGAAAGGTCTGTGTGTATACAGAATCTCACCTTACACCTTATTACACATCGGTATAATATTGATTGCTAACAGGTGGGAAAGGCCTATAGGAAAGGTCTGTGTGTATACAGAATCTCACCTTACACCATATTAGCCACCAGTATCATATTAATTGCTAACAGGTGGGAAAGGTCTATAGGAAAGGTCTGTGTGTATACAGAATCTCACCTTACACCTTATTACACATCGGTATCATATTGATTGCTAACAGGAGGGAAAGGTCTATAGGAAAGGTCTGTGTGTATACAGAATCTCACCTTACACCTTATTACACATCGGTATCATATTGATTGCTAACACGAGGGAAAGGTCTATAGGAAAGGTCTGTGTGTATACAGAAACTCACCTTACACCATATTACACACCAGTATCATATTGATTGCTAACATGAGGGAAAGGTCTATAGGAAAGGTCTGTGTGTATACAGAACCTCACCATACACCATATTACACACCAGTATCGTATTGATTGCTAACAGGAGGGAAAGTTCTATAGGAAAGGTCTGTGTGTATACAGAACCTCACCTTACACCATATCACACATCAGTATCATAATGATTGCTAACAGGAGGGAAAGGTCTGTCTGTATACAGAACCTCACCTTACACCATATTACACATCAGTATCATATTGATTGCCAACAGGAGGGAAAGGTCTACAGGAAAGGTCTGTGTGTATACAGAATCTCACCTTACACCATATTACGCATCAGTATCATAATGATTGCTAACAGGAGGGAAGGGTCTATAGGAAAGGTCTGTGTGTATACAGAATCTCACCGTACACCATATCACACATCAGTATCATAATGATTGCTAACAGGAGGGAAAGGTCTGTCTGTATACAGAACCTCACCTTACACCATATTACACATCAGTATCATATTGATTGCTAACAGGAGGGAATGGTCTATAGGAAAGGTCTGTGTGTATACAGAACCTCACCTTACACCATATTACACATCAGTATCATATTGATTGCTAACAGGAGGGAAAGGTCTATAGGAAAGGTCTGTGTGTATACAGAATCTCACCTTACACCATATTAAACATCAGTATCATATTGATTGCTAACAGGAGGGAAAGGTCTATAGGAAAGGTCTGTGTGTATACAGAATCTCACCGTACACCGTATCACACATCAGTATCATAATGATTGCTAACAGGAGGGAAAGGTCTACTGGAAAGGTCTGTGTGTATACGTAATCTCACCTTACACCATATTACACACCAGTGTCATATTGATTGCTAACAGGAGGGAAAGGTCTATAGGAAAGGTCTGTGTGTATACGTAATCTCACCTTACACCATATTACACATCAGTATCATAATGATTGCTAACAGGAGGGAAATGTCTATAGGAAAGGTCTGTGTGTATACAGAACCTCACCTTACACCATATTACACATCGGTATCATAATGATTGCTAACAGGGGGGAAAGGTATATAGGAAAGGTCTGTGTGTATACGTAATCTCACCTTACACCATATTACACATCAGTATCGTATTGATTGCTAACAGGAGGGAAAGGTCTATAGGAAAGGTCTGTGTGTATACGTAAGCTCACCTTACACCATATTACACACCAGTATCGTATTGATTGCTAACAGGAGGGAAAGGTCTATAGGAAAGGCCTGTGTGTATACGTAATCTCACCTTATACCATATTACACACCAGTATCGTATTGATTGCTAACAGGAGGGAAAGGTCTATAGGAAAGGTCTGTGTGTATACGTAATCTCACCTTACACCATATTACACATCAGTATCATATTGATTGCTAACAGGAGGGAAAGGTCTATAGGAATGGTCTGTGTGTATACGTAATCTTTCCTTACACGATATTACACATCAGTATCATATTGATTGCTAACAGGAGGGAAAGGTCTATAGGAAAGGTCTGTGTGTATACAGAACCTCACCTTACACCATATTACACACCAGTATCATATTGATTGCTAACAGGAGGGAAAGGTCTATAGGAAAGGTCTGTGTGTATACGTAATCTCACCATACACCATATTACACATCTGTATCATAATGATTGCTAACAGGAGGGAATGGTCTATAGGAAAGGTCTATAGGAAAGGTCTGTGTGTATACAGAACCTCACCTTACACCATATTACACATCAGTATCATATTGATTGCTAACAGGAGGGAAAGGTCTAAAGGAAAGGTCTGTGTGTATACGTAATCTCACCTTACACCATATTACACATCAGTATCATAATGATTGCTAACAGGAGGGAAAGGTCTATAGGAAAGGTCTGTGTGTATACAGAACCTCACCTTACACCATATTACACATCAGTATCATATTGATTGCTAACAGGAAGGAAAGGTCTACAGGAAAGGTCTGTGTGTATACGTAATCTCACCTTACACAATATTACACACCAGTATCGTATTGATTGCTAACAGGAGGGAAAGGTCTATAGGAAAGGTCTGTGTGTGTACAGAACCTCACCTTACACCATATTACACATCGGTATCATAATGATTGCTAACAGGAGGGAAAGGTCTATAGGATAGGTCTGTGTGTGTACAGAACCTCACCTTACACCATATTACACACCAGTATCGTATTGATTGCTAACAGGAGGGAAAGGTCTATAGGAAAGGTCTGTGTGTATACAGAACCTCACCTTACAACATATTACACATCAGTATCATATTGATTGCTAACAGGAGGGAAAGGTCTATAGGAAAGGTCTGTGTGTATACGTAATCTCACCTTACACCATATTACACACCAGTATCATATTGATTGCTAACAGGAGGGAAAGGTCTATAGGAAAGTTCTGTGTGTACAGAACCTCACCTTACACCATATTACACATCTGTATCATATTGATTGCTAACAGGGGGAAAGGTCTATAGGAAAGGTCTGTGTGTATACGTAATCTCACCTTACACCATATTACACATCAGTATCATAATGATTGCTAACAGGAGGGAAAGGTCTATAGGAAAGGTCTGTGTGTATACTGAACCTCACCTTACACCATATTACACATCAGTATCATATTGATTGCTAACAGGAGGGAAAGGTCTACAGGAAAGGTCTGTGTGTATACGTAATCTCACCTTACACCATATTACACATCATTATCATAATGATTTCTAACAGGAGGGAAAGGTCTATAGGAAAGGTCTATAGGAAAGTTCTGTGTGTATACAGAACCTCACCATACACCATATTACACACCAGTATCGTATTGATTGCTAACAGGGGGGAAAGGTCTATAGGAAAGGTCTGTGTGTATACAGAATCTCACCTTACACCATATTACACATCAGTATCATAATGATAGCTAACAGGAGGGATAGGTCTATAGGAAAGGTCTGTGTGTGTACAGAAACTCACCTTAGACCATATTACACATCAGTATCATATTGATTGCTAACAGGAGGGAAAGGTCTATAGGAGAGGACTGTGTGTATACGTAATCTCACCTTACACCATATTACTCATCAGTATCATAATGATTGCTAACAGGAGGGAAAGGTCTACTGGAAAGGTCTGCGTGTATACAGAAGCTCACCTTACACCATATTACACATCAGTATCATATTGATTGCTAACAGGAGGGAAAGGTCTATAGGAAAGGTCTGTTTGTATACGTAATCTCACCTTACACCATATTACACATCAGTATCATAATGATTGCTAACAGGAGGGAAAGGTCTATAGGAAAGGTCTATAGGAAAGGTCTGTGTGTATACAGAACCTCACCTTACACCATATTACACATCAGTATCATATTGATTGCTAACACGAGGGAAAGGACTATAGGAAAGGTCTGTGTGTATACAGAACCTAACCTTACACCATATTACACACCAGTATCGTATTGATTGCTAACAGGGGGGAAAGGTCTATAGGAAAGGTCTGTGTGTGTACAGAACCTCACCTTACATCATATTACACATCAGTATCATATTGATTGCTAACAGGAGGGAAAGGTCTATAGGAAAGGTCTGTGTGTGTAGTGAACCTCACCTTACACCATATTACACATCAGTATCATAATGATTGCTAACAGGGGGGAAAGGTCTATAGGAAAGGTCTATGTGTATACGTAATCTCACCTTACACCATATTATACATCAGTATCATATTGATTGCTAACAGGAGGGAAAGGTCTATAGGAAAGGTCTGTGTGTATACAGAATCTCACCTTACACCATATTACACATCAGTATCATAATGATTGCTAACAGGAGGGAAAGGTCTATAGGAAAGGTCTATAGGAAAGGTCTGTGTGTATACAGAACCTCACCTTACACCATATTACACATCAGTATCATATTGATTGCTAACAGGAGGGAAAGGTCTACAGGAAAGGTCTGTGTGTATACGTAATCTCACCTTACACCATATTACACATCAGTATCATATTGATTGCTAACAGGAGGGAAAGGTCTATAGGAAAGGACTGTGTGTATACGTAATCTCACCTTACACGATATTACACATCAGTATCATAATGATTGCTAACAGGAGGGAAAGGTCTACAGGAAAGGTCTGCGTGTATACAGAAGCTCACCTTACACCATATTACACATCAGTATCATATTGATTGCTAACAGGAGGTAGAGGTCTATAGGAAAGGTCTGTGTGTATACGTAATCTCACCTTACACCATATTACACATCAGTATCATAATGATTGCTAACAGGAGGGAAAGGTCTATAGGAAAGGTCTGTGTGTATACAGAACCTCACCTTACACCATATTACACATCAGTATCATATTGATTGCTAACACGAGGAAAAGGACTATAGGAAAGTTCTGTGTGTATACAGAACCTCGCCTTACACCATATTACACACCAGTATCGTATTGATTGCTAACAGGGGGGAAAGGTCTATAGGAAAGGTCTGTGTGTGTACAGAACCTCACCTTACATCATATTACACATCAGTATCATATTGATTGCTAACAGGAGGGAAAGGTCTATAGGAAAGGTCTGTGTGTGTACAGAACCTCACTTTACACCACATTACACATCAGTATCATAATGATTGCTAACAGGGGGGAAAGGTCTATAGGAAAGGTCTGTGCGTATACGTAATCTCACCTTACACCATATTATACATCAGTATCATATTGATTGCTAACAGGAGGGAAAGGTCTATAGGAAAGGTCTGTGGGTATACAGAATCTCACCTTACACCTTATTACACATCGGTATCATATTGATTGCTAACAGGAGGGAAAGGTCTATAGGAAAGGTCTGTGTGTATACAGAATCTCACCTTACACCATATTACACATCAGTATCATAATGATTGCTAACAGGAGGGAAAGGTCTACAGGAAAGGTCTGTGTGTATACAGAATCTCACCTTACACCATATTACACACCAGTATCATATTGATTGCTAACAGGAGGGAAAGGTCTATAGGAAAGGTCTGTGTGTATACAGAATCTCACCTTACACCTTATTACACATCAGTATCATATTGATTGCTAACAGGAGGGAAAGGTCTCTAGGAAAGGTCTGTGTGTATACAGAATCTCACCTTACACCATATTACACATCGGTATCATATTGATTGCTAACAGGAGGGAAAGGTCTATAGGAAAGGTCTGTGTGTATACAGAACCTCACCTTACACCATATTACACATCAGTATCATATTGATTGCTAACACGAGGAAAGGTCTATAGGAAAGGTCTGTGTGTATACAGAACCTCACCTTACACCATATTACACACCAGTATCATATTGATTGCTAACACGAGGGGAAGGTCTATAGGAAAGGTCTGTGTGTATACAGATCCTCACCATACACCATATTACACACCAGTATCGTATTGATTGCTAACAGGGGGGAAAGGTCTATAGGAAAGGTCTGTGTGTATACAGAATCTCACCTTACACCATATTACACATCAGTATCATAATGATAGCTAACAGGAGGGAAAGGTCTATAGGAAAGGTCTGTGTGTGTACAGAACCTCACCTCACACCATATTACACATCAGTATCATATTGATTGCTAACAGGAGGGAAAGGTCTATAGGAAAGGACTGTGTGTATACGTAATCTCACCTTACACCATATTACTCATCAGTATCATAATGATTGCTAACAGGAGGGAAAGGTCTATAGGAAAGGTCTGTGTGTATACAGAACCTCACCTTACACCATATTACACATCGGTATCATATTGATTGCTAACAGAAGGGAAAGGTCTATTGGAAAGGTCTGTGTGTATACAGAATCTCACCTTACACCTTATTACACATCGGTATCATATTGATTGCTAACAGGAGGGAAAGGTCTATAGGAAAGGTCTGTGTGTATACAGAACCTCACCTTACACAATATTACACATCAGTATCATATTGATTGCCAACAGGAGGGAAAGGTCTACAGGAAAGGTCTGTGTGTATACAGAATCTCACCTTATACCATATTACACATCAGTATCATAATGATTGCTAACAGGAGGGAAGGGTCTATAAGAAAGGTCTGTGTGTATACAGAATCTCACCGTACACCATATCACACTTCAGTATCATAATGATTGCTAACAGGAGGGAAAGGTCTACAGGAAAGGTCTGTGTGTATACAGAACCTCACCTTACACCATATTACACATCAGTATCATATTGATTGCTAACAGGAGGGAATGGTCTATAGGAAAGGTCTGTGTGTATACAGAACCTCACCTTACACCATATTACACATCAGTATAATATTGATTGCTAACAGGAGGGAAAGGTCTATAGGAAAGGTCTGTGTGTATACAGAATCTCACCGTACACCATATCACACATCAGTATCATAATGATTGCTAACAGGAGGGAAAGGTCTACAGGAAAAGTCTGTGTGTATACAGAACCTCACCTTACACCATATTTACACATCAGTATCATATTGATTGCTAACAGGAGGGAAAGGTCTATAGGAAAGGTCTGTGTGTATACAGAATATCACCTTACACCATATTACACATCAGTATCATATTGATTGCTAACAGGAGGGAAAGGTCTATAGGAAAGGTCTATAGGAAAGGTCTGTGTGTATACAGAACCTCACCTTACACCATATTACACATCAGTATCATATTGATTGCTAACAGGAGGGAAAGGTCTATAGGAAAGGTCTGTGTGTATACAGAATCTCACCTTACACCATATTACACATCAGTATCATAATGATTGCTAACAGGAGGGAAAGGTCTATAGGAAAGGTCTATAGGAAAGGTCTGTGTGTATACAGAACCTCACCTTACACCATATTACACATCAGTATCATATTGATTGCTAACAGAAGGGAAAGGTCTACAGGAAAGGTCTGTGTGTATACGTAATCTCACCTTACACCATATTCCACATCAGTATCATAATGATTGCTAACAGGAGGGAATGGTCTATAGGAAAGGTCTATAGGAAAGGTCTGTGTGTATACAGAACCTCACCAGACACCATATTACACACCAGTATCGTATTGATTGCTAACAGGGGGGAA
Source organism: Meconema thalassinum (assembly GCA_946902985.2). NCBI lineage: Eukaryota > Metazoa > Arthropoda > Insecta > Orthoptera > Tettigoniidae > Meconema > Meconema thalassinum. The sequence continues at coordinate 345,479,163 of OX336395.1, forward strand.
AGGTCTATAGGAAAGGTCTGTGTGTATACAGAATCTCACCTTACACCATATTACACATCAGTATCATAATGTGTGCTAACAGGAGGGATAGGCCTATAGGAAAGGTCTGTGTGTGTACAGAACCTCACCTTACACCATATTACACATCAGTATCATATTGATTGCTAACAGGAGGGAAAGGTCTATAGGAAAGGACTGTGTGTATACGTAATCTCACCTTACACCATATTACACATCAGTATCATAATGATTGCTAACAGGAGGGAAAGGTCTACAGGAAAGGTCTGCGTGTATACAGAAACTCACCTTACACCATATTACACATCAGTATCATATTGATTGCTAACAGGAGGGAAAGGTCTATAGGAAAGGTCTGTGTGTATACGTAATCTCACTTTACACCATATTACACATCAGTATCATAATGATTGCTAACAGGAGGGAAAGGTCTATAGGAAAGGTCTGTGTGTATACAGAACCTCACCTTACACCATATTACACATCAGTATCATATTGATTGCTAACACGAGGGAAAGGACTATAGGAAAGTTCTGTGTGTATACAGAACCTCACCTTACACCATATTACACACCAGTATCGTATTGATTGCTAACAGGGGGGAAAGGTCTATAGGAAAGGTCTGTGTGTGTACAGAACCTCACCTTACACCACATTACACATCAGTATCATAATGATTGCTAACAGGGGGGAAAGGTCTATAGGAAAGGTCTGTGTGTATACGTAATCTCACCTTACACCATATTATACATCAGTATCATATTGATTGCTAACATGAGGGAAAGGTCTATAGGAAAGGTCTGTGTGTATACAGAATCTCACCTTACACGTTATTAAACATCAGTATCATAATGATTGCTAACAGGAGGGAAAGGTCTACAGGAAAGGTCTGTGTGTATACAGAATCTCACCTTACACCATATTACACACCAGTATCATATTGATTGTTAACAGGAGGGAAAGGTCTATAGGAAAGGTCTGTGTGTATACTGAATCTCACCTTACACCATATTACACATCGGTATCATATTGATTGCTAACAGGAGGGAAAGGTCTATAGGAAAGGTCTGTGTGTATACTGAATCTCACCTTACACCATATTACACATCGGTATCATATTGATTGCTAACAGGAGGGAAAGGTCTATAGGAAAGGTCTGTGTGTACACAGAATCTCACCTTACACCTTATTACACATCGGTATAATATTGATTGCTAACAGGTGGGAAAGGCCTATAGGAAAGGTCTGCGTGTATACAGAATCTCACCTTACACCATATTACCCACCAGTATCATATTGATTGCTAACAGGTGGGAAAGGTCTATATGAAAGGTCTGTGTGTATACAGAATCTCACCTTACACCTTATTACACTTCGGTATCATATTGATTGCTAACAGGAGGGAAAGGTCTATAGGAAAGGTCATTGTGTATACAGAATCTCACCTTAACCTTATTACACATCGGTATCATATTGATTGCTAACACGAGGGAAAGGTCTATAGGAAAGGTCTGTGTGTATACAGAACCTCACCTTACACCATATTACACACCAGTATCATATTGATTGCTAACACGAGGGGAAGGTCTATAGGAAAAGTCTGTGTGTATACAGAACCTCACCATACACCATATTACACACCAGTATCGTATTGATTGCTAACAGGGGGGAAAGGTCTATAGGAAAGGTCTGTGCGTATACAGAACCTCACCTTACACCATATTACACATCAGTATCATATTGATTGCTAACAGGAGGGAAAGGTCTACAGAAAAGGTCTGTGTGTATACAGAACCTCACCTTACACCATATTACACATCAGTATCATATTGATTGCTAACAGGAGGGAATGGTCTATAGGAAATGTCTGTGTGTATACAGAACCTCACCTTACACCATATTACACACCAGTATCGTATTGATTGCTAACAGGGGGGAAAGGTCTATAGGAAAGGTCTGTGTGTGTACAGAACCTCACCTTACATCATATTACACATCAGTATCATATTGATTGCTAACAGGAGGGAAAGGTCTATAGGAATGGTCTGTGTGTGTACAGAACCTCACCTTACATCATATTACACATCAGTATCATATTGATTGCTAACAGGAGGGAAAGGTCTATAGGAAAGGTCTGTGTGTATACAGAATCTCACCTTACACCTTATTACACATCGGTATCATATTGATTGCTAACAGGAGGGAAAGGTCTACGGAAAAGGTCTGTGTGTATACAGAACCTCACCTTACACCATATTACACATCAGTATCATATTGATTGCTAACAGGAGGGAGAGGTCTATAGGAAAGGTCTGTGTGTATACGTAATCTCACCTTACACCATATTACACTTCAGTATCATAATGATTGCTAACAGGAGGGAAAGGTCTATAGGAAAGGTCTGTGTGTATACAGAACCTCACCTTACACCATATTACACATCAGTATCATATTGATTGCTAACACGAAGGAAAGGACTATAGGAAAGTTCTGTGTGTATACAGAACCTCACCTTACTCCATATTACACACCAGTATCGTATTGATTGCTAACAGGGGGGAAAGGTCTATAGGAAAGGTATGTGTGTGTACAGAACCTCACCTTACATCATATTACACATCAGTATCATATTGATTGCTAACAGGACGGAAAGGTCTATAGGAAAGGTCTGTGTGTGTACAGAACCTCACCTTACACCACATTACACATCAGTATCATAATGATTGCTAACAGGGGGGAAAGGTCTATAGGAAAGGTCTGTGTGTATACGTAATCTCACCTTACACCATATTATACATCAGTATCATATTGATTGCTAACAGGAGGGAAAGGTCTATAGGAAAGGTCTGTGGGTATACAGAATCTCACCTTACACCTTATTACACATCGGTATCATATTGATTGCTAACAGGAGGGAAAGGTCTATAGGAAAGGTCTGTGTGTATACAGAATCTCACCTTACACCATATTACACATCAGTATCACAATGATTGCTAACAGGAGGGAAAGGTCTACAGGAAAGGTCTGTGTGTATACAGAATCTCACCTTACACCATATTACACACCAGTATCATATTGATTGCTAACAGGAGGGAAAGGTCTATAGGAAAGGTCTGTGTGTATACAGAATCTCACCTTACACCTTATTACACATCAGTATCATATTGATTGCTAACAGAAGGGAAAGGTCTATAGGAAAGGTCTGTGTGTATACAGAATCTCACCTTACACCATATTACACATCAGTATCATAATGATTGCTAACAGGAGGGAAAGGTCTATAGGGAAGGTCTATAGGAAAGGTCTGTGTGTATACAGAACCTCACCATACACCATATTACACACCAGTATCGTATTGATTGCTAACAGGGGGAAAGGTCTATAGGAAAGGTCTGTGTGTATACAGAACCTCACCTTACACCATATTACACATCAGTATCATATTGATTGCTAACAGGAGGGAAAGGTCTATAGGAAGGGGCTGTGTGTATACAGAATCTCACCTTACACCATATTACACATCAGTATCATATTGATTGCTAACAGGAGGGAAAGGTCTATAGGAAAGGTCTGTGTGTATACAGAATCTCACCGTACACCATATCACACATCATTATCATAATGATTGCTAACAGGAGGGAAAGGTCTACAGGAAAGGTCTGTGTGTATACAGAACCTCACCTTACACCATATTACACATCAGTATCATATTGATTGCTAACAGGAGGGAAAGGTCTATAGGAAAGGTCTGTGTGTACACAGAACCTCACCTTACACCATATTACACGTCAGTATCATATTGATTGCTAACAGGAGGGAAAGGTCTATAGGAAAAGGTCTGTGTGTATACGTAATCTCACCTTACACCATATTACACATCAGTATCATAATGATTGCTAACAGGGGGGAATGGTCTATAGGAAAGGTCTGTGTGTATACGTAATCTCACCTTACACCATATTACACACCAGTGTCATATTGATTGCTAACAGGAGGGAAATGTCGGTGTGTATACGTAATCTCACCTTACACCATATTACACATCAGTATCATAATGATTGCTAACAGGAGGGAAATGTCTATAGGAAAGGTCTGTGCGTATACAGAACCTCACCTTACACCATATTACACATCGGTATCATAATGATTGCTAACAGGGGGGAAAGGTCTATAGGAAAGGTCTGTGTGCATACGTAATCTCACCTTACACCATATTACACATCAGTATCGTATTGATTGCTAACAGGAGGGAAAGGTCTATAGGAAAGGTCTGTGTGTATACGTAATCTCACCTTACAACATATTACACACCAGTATCGTATTGATTGCTAACAGGAGGGAAAGGTCAATAGGAATGGTCTGTGTGTATACGTAATCTCACCTTTCACCATATTACACACCAGTATCGTATTGATTGCTAACAGGAGGGAAAGGTCTATAGGAAAGGTATGTGTGTACGTAATCTCACCTTACACCATATTACACATCAGTATCATATTGATTGCTAACAGGAGGGAAAGGTCTATAGGAAAGGTCTGTGTGTATACAGAACCTCACCTTACACCATATTACACACCAGTATCATATTGATTGCTAACAGGAGGGAAAGGTCTATAGGAAAGGTCTGTGTGTATACAGAATTTCACCTTACACCATATTACACATCAGTATCATAATGTGTGCTAACAGGAGGGATAGGCCTATAGGAAAGGTCTGTGTGTGTACAGAACCTCACCTTACACCATATTACACATCAGTATCATATTGATTGCTAACAGGAGGGAAAGGTCTATAGGAAAGGACTGTGTGTATACGTAATCTCACCTTACACCATATTACACATCAGTATCATATTGATTGCTAACAGGAGGGAAAGGTCTATAGGAAAGGTCTGTGTGTGTACAGAACCTCACCTTACACCATATTACACATCGGTATCATAATGTGTGCTAACAGGAGGGATAGGCCTATAGGAAAGGTCTGTGTGTGTACAGAACCTCACCTTACACCATATTACACATCAGTATCATATTGATTGCTAACAAGAGGGAAAGGTCTATAGGAAAGGACTGTGTGTATACGTAATCTCACCTTACACCATATTACACATCAGTATCATAATGATTGCTAACAGGAGGGAAAGGTCTACAGGAAAGGTCTGCGTGTATACAGAAGCTCACCTTACACCATATTACACATCAGTATCATATTGATTGCTAACAGGAGGGAAAGGTCTATAGGAAAGGTCTGTGTGTATACGTAATCTCACCTTACACCATATTACACATCAGTATCATAATGATTGCTAACAGGAGGGAAAGGTCTATAGGAAAGGTCTGTGTGTATACAGAACCTCACCTTACACCATATTACACATCAGTATCATATTGATTGCTAACACGAGGGAAAGGACTATAGGAAAGTTCTGTGTGTATACAGAACCTCACCTTACAACATATTACACACCAGTATCATATTGATTGCTAACAGGAGGGAAAGGTCTATAGGAAAGGTCTGTGTGTATACGTAATCTCACCTTACACCATATTACACATCAGTATCATAATGATTGCTAACAGGAGGGAAAGGTCTATAGGAAAGGTCTATAGGAAAGGTCTGTGTGTATACAGAACCTCACCTTACACCATATTACGCATCAGTATCATATTGATTGCTAACACGAGGGAAAGGACTATAGGAAAGGTCTGTGTGTATACAGAACCTCACCTTACACCATATTACACACCAGTATCGTATTGATTGCTAACAGGGGGGAAAGGTCTATAGGAAAGGTCTGTGTGTGTACAGACCCTCACCTTACATCATATTACACATCAGTATCATATTGATTGCTAACAGGAGGGAAAGGTCTATAGGAAAGGTCTGTGTGTGTAGTGAACCTCACCTTACACCATATTACACATCAGTATCATAATGATTGCTAACAGGGGGGGAAGGTCTATAGGAAAGGTCTGTGTGTATACGTAATCTCACCTTATACCATATTATACATCGGTATCATATTGATTGCTAACAGGAGGGAAAGGTCTATAGGAAAGGTCTGTGTGTATACAGAATCTCACCTTACACCTTATTACACATCGGTATCATATTGATTGCTAACAGGAGGGAAAGGTCTATAGGAAAGGTCTGTGTGTATACAGAATCTCACCTTACACCATATTACACATCAGTATCATAATGAGTGCTAACAGGAGGGAAAGGTCTACAGGAAAGGTCTGTGTGTATACAGAATCTCACCTTACACCATATTACACACCAGTATCATATTGATTGCTAACAGGAGGGAAAGGTCTATAGGAAAGGTCTGTGTGTATACAGAATCTCACCTTACACCTTATTACACATCGGTATCATATTGATTGCTAACAGGAGGGAAAGGTCTATAGGAAAGGTCATTGTGTATACAGAATCTCACCTTACACCTTATTACACATCGGTATCATATTGATTGCTAACACGAGGGAAAGGTCTATAGGAAAGGTCTGTGTGTATACAGAACCTCACCTTACACCATATTACACACCAGTATCATATTGATTGCTAACACGAGGGGAAGGTCTATAGGAAAGGTCTGTGTGTATACAGAACCTCACCATACACCATATTACACACCAGTATCGTATTGATTGCTAACAGGGGGGAAAGGTCTATAGGAAAGGTCTGTGTGTATACAGAATCTCACCTTACACCATATTACACATCAGTATCATAATGATAGCTAACAGGAGGGAAAGGTCTATAGAAAGGTCTGTGTGTGTACAGAACCTCACCTTACACCTTATTACACATCAGTATCATATTGATTGCTAACAGGAGGGAAAGGTCTATAGGAAAGGTCTGTGTGTATACAGAATCTCACCTTACACCATATTACACATCAGTATCATATTGATTGCTAACAGGAGGGAAAGGTCTATAGGAAAGGTCTGTGTGTATACAGAATCTCACCGTACACCATATCACACATCAGTATCATAATGATTGCTAACAGGAGGGAAAGGTCTACAGGAAAGGTCTGTGTGTATACAGAACCTCACCTTACACCACATTACACATCAGTATCATATTGATTGCTAACAGGAGGGAAAGGTCTATAGGAAAGGTCTGTGTGTACACAGAACCTCACCTTACACCATATTACACATCAGTATCATATTGATTGCTAACAGGAGGGAAAGGTCTATAGGAAAGGTCTGTGTGTATACGTAATCTCACCTTACACCATATTACACATCAGTATCATAATGATTGCTAACAGGGGGGAATGGTCTATAGGAAAGGTCTGTGTGTATACGTAATCTCACCTTACACCATATTACACACCAGTGTCATATTGATTGCTAACAGGAGGGAAATGTCGGTGTGTATACGTAATCTCACCTTACACCATATTACACATCAGTATCATAATGATTGCTAACAGGAGGGAAATGTCTATAGGAAAGGTCTGTGCGTATACAGAACCTCACCTTACACCATATTACACATCGGTATCATAATGATTGCTAACAGGGGGGAAAGGTCTATAGGAAAGGTCTGTGTGCATACGTAATCTCACCTTACTCCATATTACACATCAGTATCGTATTGATTGCTAACAGGAGGGAAAGGTCTATAGGAAAGGTCTGTGTGTATGCGTAATCTCACCTTACAACATATTACACACCAGTATCGTATTGATTGCTAACAGGAGGGAAAGGTCAATAGGAATGGTCTGTGTGTATACGTAATCTCACCTTTCACCATATTACACACCAGTATCGTATTGATTGCTAACAGGAGGGAACGGTCTATAGGAAAGGTATGTGTGTGTACGTAATCTCACCTTACACCATATTACACATCAGTATCATATTGATTGCTAACAGGAGGGAAAGGTCTATAGGAAAGGTCTGTGTGTATACAGAACCTCACCTTACACCATATTACACACCAGTATCATATTGATTGCTAACAGGAGGGAAAGGTCTATAGGAAAGGTCTGTGTGTATACAGAATCTCACCTTACACCATATTACACATCAGTATCATAATGTGTGCTAACAGGAGGGATAGGCCTATAGGAAAGGTCTGTGTGTGTACAGAACCTCACCTTACACCATATTACACATCAGTATCATATTGATTGCTAACAGGAGGGAAAGGTCTATAGGAAAGGACTGTGTGTATACGTAATCTCACCTTACACCATATTACACATCAGTATCATATTGATTGCTAACAGGATGGAAAGGTCTATAGGAAAGGTCTGTGTGTGTACAGAACCTCACCTTACACCGTATTACACATCAGTATCATAATGTGTGCTAACAGGAGGGATAGGCCTATAGGAAAGGTCTGTGTGTGTACAGAACCTCACCTTACACCATATTACACATCAGTATCATATTGATTGCTAACAAGAGGGAAAGGTCTATAGGAAAGGACTGTGTGTATACGTAATCTCACCTTACACCATATTACACATCAGTATCATAATGATTGCTAACAGGAGGGAAAGGTCTACAGGAAAGGTCTGCGTGTATACAGAAGCTCACCTTACACCATATTACACATCAGTATCATATTGATTGCTAACAGGAGGGAAAGGTCTATAGGAAAGGTCTGTGTGTATACGTAATCTCACCTTACACCATATTACACATCAGTATCATAATGATTGCTAACAGGAGGGAAAGGTCTATAGGAAAGGTCTGTGTGTATACAGAATCTCACCTTACACCTTATTACACATCGGTATCATATTGATTGCTAACAGGAGGGAAAGGTCTATAGGAAAGGTCTGTGTGTATACAGAATCTCACCTTACACCATATTACACATCAGTATCATAATGAGTTCTAACAGGAGGGAAAGGTCTACAGGAAAGGTCTGTGTGTATACAGAATCTCACCTTACACCATATTACACACCAGTATCATATTGATTGCTAACAGGAGGGAAAGGTCTATAGGAAAGGTCTGTGTGTATACAGAATCTCACCTTACACCTTATTACACATCGGTATCATATTGATTGCTAACAGGAGGGAAAGGTCTATAGGAAAGGTCATTGTGTATACAGAATCTCACCTTACACCTTATTACACATCGGTATCATATTGATTGCTAACACGAGGGAAAGGTCTATAGGAAAGGTCTGTGTGTATACAGAACCTCACCTTACACCATATTACACACCAGTATCATATTGATTGCTAACACGAGGGGAAGGTCTATAGGAAAGGTCTGTGTGTATACAGAACCTCACCATACACCATATTACACACCAGTATCGTATTGATTGCTAACAGGGGGGAATGGTCTATAGGAAAGGTATGTGTGTATACAGAATCTCACCTTACACCATATTACACATCAGTATCATAATGATAGCTAACAGGAGGGAAAGGTCTATAGGAAAGGTCTGTGTGTGTACAGAACCTCACCTTACACCTTATTACACATCAGTATCATATTGATTGCTAACAGGAGGGAAAGGTCTATAGGAAAGGACTGTGTGTATACGTAATCTCACCTTACACCATATTACTCATCAGTATCATATTGATTGCCAACAGGAGGGAAAGGTCTACAGGAAAGGTCTGTGTGTATACAGAATCTCACTTTATACCATATTACACATCAGTATCATAATGATTGCTAACAGGAGGGAAGGGTCTATAAGAAAGGTCTGTGTGTATAGAGAATCTCACCGTACACCATATCACACATCAGTATCATAATGATTGCTAACAGGAGGGAAAGGTCTACAGGAAAGGTCTGTGTGTATACAGAACCTCACCTTACACCATATTACACATCAGTATCATATTGATTGCTAACAGGAGGGAATGGTCTATAGGAAAGGTCTGTGTGTATACAGAACCTCACCTTACACCATATTACACATCAGTATCATATTGATTGCTAACAGGAGGGAAAGGTCTATAGGAAAGGTCTGTGTGTATACAGAATCTCACCTTACACCATATTACATATCTGTATCATATTGATTGCTAACAGGAGGGAAAGGTCTATAGGAAAGGTCTGTGTGTATACAGAATCTCACCGTACACCATATCACACATCAGTATCATAATGATTGCTAACAGGAGGCAAAGGTCTACAGGAAAGGTCTGTGTGTATACAGAACCTCACCTTACACCATATTACACATCAGTATCATATTGATTGCTAACAGGAGGGAAGGTCTATAGGAAAGGTCTGTGTGTACACAGAACCTCACCTTACACCATATTACACATCAGTATCATATTGATTGCTAACAGGAGGGAAAGGTCTATAGGAAAGGTCTGTGTGTATACGTAATCTCACCTTACACCATATTACACATCAGTATCATAATGATTGCTAACAGGGGGGAATGGTCTATAGGAAAGGTCTGTGTGTATACGTAATCTCACCTTACACCATATTACACACCAGTGTCATATTGATTGCTAACAGGAGGGAAATATCTGTGTGTATACGTAATCTCACCTTACACCATATTACACATCAGTATCATAATGATTGCTAACAGGAGGGAAATGTCTATAGGAATGGTCTGTGTGTATACAGAACCTCACTTTACACCATATTACACATCGGCATCATAATGATTGCTAACAGGGGGGAAAGGTCTATAGGAAAGGTCTGTGTGCATACGTAATCTCACCTTACACCATATTACACATCAGTATCGTATTGATTGCTAACAGGAGGGAAAGGTCTATAGGAAAGGTCTGTGTGTATACGTAATCTCACCTTACAACATATTACACACCAGTATCGTATTGATTGCTAACAGGAGGGAAAGGTCAATAGGAATGGTCTGTGTGTATACGTAATCTCACCTTTCACCATATTACACACCAATATCGTATTGATTGCTAACAGGAGGGAAAGGTCTATAGGAAAGGTCTGTGTGTGTACGTAATCTCACCTTACACCATATTACACATCAGTATCATATTGATTGCTAACAGGAGGGAAAGGTCTATAGGAAAGGTCTGTGTGTATACAGAACCTCACCTTACACCATATTACACACCAGTATCATATTGATTGCTAACAGGAGGGAAAGGTCTATAGGAAAGGTCTGTGTGTATTCAGAATCTCACCTTACACCATATTACACATCAGTATCATAATGTGTGCTAACAGGAGGGATAGGCCTATAGGAAAGGTCTGTGTGTGTACAGAACCTCACCTTACACCATATTACACATCAGTATCATATTGATTGCTAACAGGAGGGAAAGGTCTATAGGAAAGGACTGTGTGTATACGTAATCTCACCTTACACCATATTACACATCAGTATCATATTGATTGCTAACAGGAGGGAAAGGTCTATAGGAAAGGTCTGTGTGTGTTCAGAACCTCACCTTACACCATATTACACATCAGTATCATAATGTGTGCTAACAGGAGGGATAGGCCTATAGGAAAGGTCTGTGTGTGTACAGAACCTCACCTTACACCATATTACACATCAGTATCATATTGATTGCTAACAAGAGGGAAAGGTCTATAGGAAAGGACTGTGTGTATACGTAATCTCACCTTACACCATATTACACATCAGTATCATAATGATTGCTAACAGGAGGGAAAGGTCTATAGGAAAGGTCTGCGTGTATACAGAAGCTCACCTTACACCATATTACACATCAGTATCATATTGATTGCTAACAGGAGGGAAAGGTCTATAGGAAAGGTCTGTGTGTATACGTAATCTCACCTTACACCATATTACACATCAGTATCATAATGATTGCTAACAGGAGGGAAAGGTCTATAGGAAAGGTCTGTGTGTATACAGAACCTCACCTTACACCAAATTACACATCAGTATCATATTGATTGCTAACACGACGGAAAGGACTATAGGAAAGTTCTGTGTGTATACAGAACCTCACCTTACACCATATTACACACCAGTATCGTATTGATTGCTAACAGGGGGGAAAGGTCTATAGGAAATGTCTGTGTGTGTACAGAACCTCACCTTCCATCATATTACACATCAGTATCATATTGATTGCTAACAGGAGGGAAAGGTCTATAGGAAAGGTCTGTGTGTGTACAGAACCTCACCTTACACCATATTACACATCAGTATCATAATGATTGCTAACAGGGGGGAAAGGTCTATAGGAAAGGTCTGTGTGTATACGTAATCTCACCTTACACCATATTATACATCAGTATCATATTGATTGCTAACAGGAGGGAAAGGTCTATAGGAAAGGTCTGTGTGTATACAGAATCTCACCTTACACCTTATTACACATCGGTATCATATTGATTGCTAACAGGAGGGAAAGGTCTATAGGAAAGGTCTGTGTGTATACAGAATCTCACCTTACACCATATTACACATCAGTATCATAATGAGTGCTAACAGGAGGGAAAGGTCTACAGGAAAGGTCTGTGTGTATACAGAATCTCACCTTACACCATATTACACACCAGTATCATATTGATTGCTAACAGGAGGGAAAGGTCTATAGGAAAGGTCTGTTTGTATACAGAATCTCACCTTACACCTTATTACACATCAGTATCATATTGATTGCTAACAGGAGGGAAAGGTCTATAGGAAAGGTCTGTGTATACAGAATCTCACCTTACACCATATTACACATCGGTATCCTATTGATTGCTAACAGGAGGGAAAGGTCTATAGGAAAGGTCTGTGTGTATACAGAATCTCACCTTACACCTTATTACACATCGGTATAATATTGATTGCTAACAGGTGGGAAAGGCCTATAGGAAAGGTCTGCGTGTATAAAGAATCTCACCTTACACCATATTACCCACCAGTATCATATTGATTGCTAACAGGTGGGAAAGGTCTATAGGAAAGGTCTGTGTGTATACAGAATCTCACCTTACACCTTATTACACATCGGTATCGTATTGATTGCTAACAGGAGGGAAAGGTCTATAGGAAAGGTCTGTGTGTATACAGAATCTCACCTTACACCTTATTACACATCGGTATCATATTGATTGCTAACATTAGGGAAAGGTCTATAGGAAAGGTCTGTGTGTATACAGAACCTCACCTTACACCATATTACACACCAGTATCATATTGATTGCTAACACGAGGGGAAGGTCTATAGGAAAGGTCTGTGTGTATACAGAACCTCACCATACACCATATTACACACCAGTATCGTATTGATTGCTAACAGGGGGGAAAGGTCTATAGGAAAGGTCTGTGTGTGTACAGAACCTCACCTTACACCATATTACACATCAGTATCATATTGATTGCTAACAGGAGGGAAAGGTCTAAAGGAAAGGACTGTGTGTATACGTAATCTCACCATACATATTACTCATCAGTATCATAATGATTGCTAACAGGAGGGAAAGGTCTATAGGAAAGGTCTGTGTGTATACAGAACCTCACCTTACACCATATTACACATCGGTATCATATTGATTGCTAACAGAAGGGAAAGGTCTATAGGAAAGGTCTGTGTGTATACAGAATCTCACCTTACACCTTATTACACATCGGTATCATATTGATTGCTAACAGGAGGGAAAGGTCTATAGGAAAGGTCTGTGTGTATACAGAATCTCACCTTACAGCATATTACACATCAGTATCATAATGATTGCTAACAGGAGGGAAAGGTCTATAAGAAAGGTCTGAGAGTATAGAGAATCTCACCGTACACCATATCACACATCAGTATCATAATGATTGCTAACAGGAGGGAAAGGTCTACAGGAAAGGTCTGTGTGCATACAGAACCTCACCTTACACCATATTACACATCAGTATCATATTGATTGCTAACAGGAGGGAATGGTCTATAGGAAAGGTCTGTGTGTATACAGAACCTCACCTTACACCATATTACACATCAGTATCATATTGATTGCTAACAGGAGGGAAAGGTCTATAGGAAAGGTCTGTGTGTATACAGAATCACACCTTACACCATATTACACATCAGTATTATATTGATTGCTAACACGAGGGAAAGGACTATAGGAAAGTTCTGTGTGTATACAGAAACTCACCTTACACCATATTACACACCAGTATCGTATTGATTGCTAACAGGGGGAAAGGTCTATAGGAAAGGTCTGTGTGTGTACAGAACCTCACCTTACATCATATTACACATCAGTATCATATTGATTGCTAACAGGAGGGAAAGGTCTATAGGAAAGGTCTGTGTGTGTTCAGAACCTCACCTTACACCACATTACACATCAGTATCATAATGATTGCTAACAGGGGGGAAAGGTCTATAGGAAAGGTCTGTGTGTATACGTAATCTCACCTTACACCATATTATACATCAGTATCATATTGATTGCTAACAGGAGGGAAAGGTCTATAGGAAAGGTCTGTGTGTATACAGAATCTCACCTTACACCTTATTACACATCGGTATCATATTGATTGCTAACAGGAGGGAAAGGTCTAAAGGAAAGGTCTGTGTGTATACAGAATCTCACCTTACACCATATTACACATCAGTATCATAATGATTGCTAACAGGAGGGAAAGGTCTACAGGAAAGATCTGTGTGTATACAGAATCTCACCTTACACCATATTACACACCAGTATCATATTGATTGCTAACAGGAGGGAAAGGTCTATAGGAAAGGTCTGTGTGTATACAGAATCTCACCTTACACCTTATTATACATCAGTATCATATTGATTGCTAACAGGAAGGAAAGGTCTATAGGAAAGGTCTGTGTGTATACAGAATCTCACCTTACACCTTATTACACATCGGTATAATATTGATTGCTAACAGGTGGGAAAGGCCTATAGGAAAGGTCTGAGTGTATACAGAATCTCACCTTACACCATATTACCCACCAGTATCATATTGATTGCTAACAGGTGGGAAAGGTCTATAGGAAAGGTCTGTGTGTATACAGGATCTCACCTTACACCATATTATACATCAGTATCATATTGATTGCTAACAGGAGGGAAAGGTCTATAGGAAAGGTCTGTGTGTATACAGAATCTCACCTTACACCTTATTACACATCGGTATCATATTGATTGCTAACAGGAGGGAAAGGTCTATAGGAAAGGTCTGTGTGTATACAGGATCTCACCTTACATCTTATTACACATCGGTATCATATTGATTGCTAACACGAGGGAAAGGTCTATAGGAAAGGTCTGTGTGTATACAGAACCTCACCTTACACCATATTACACACCAGTATCATATTGATTGCTTACACGAGGGGAAGGTCTATAGGAAAGGTCTGTGTGTATACATAACCTCACCATACACCATATTACACACCAGTATCGTATTGATTGCTAACAGGGGGGAAAGGTCTATAGGAAAGGTCTGTGTGTATACAGAATCTCACCTTACACCATATTACACATCAGTATCATAATGATAGCTAACAGGAGGGAAAGGTCTATAGGAAAGGTCTGTGTGTATACAGAATCTCACCTTACACCTTATTACACATCGGTATCATATTGATTGCTAACAGGAGGGAAAGGTCTATAGGAAAGGTCTGTGTGTATACAGAACCTCACCTTACACCATATTACACATCAGTATCATATTGATTGCCAACAGGAGGGAAAGGTCTACAGGAAAGGTCTGTGTGTATACAGAATCTCACCTTATACCATATTACACATCAGTATCATAATGATTGCTAACAGGAGGGAAGGGTCTATAAGAAAGGTCTGTGTGTATAGAGAATCTCACCGTACACCATATCACACATCAGTATCATAATGATTGCTAACAGGAGGGAAAGGTCTACAGGAAAGGTCTGTGTGTATACAGAACCTCACCTTACACCATATTACACATCAGTATCATATTGATTGCTAACAGGAGGGAATGGTCTATAGGAAAGGTCTGTGTGTATACAGAACCTCACCTTACACCATATTACACATCAGTATCATATTGATTGCTAACAGGAGGGAAAGGTCTATAGGAAAGGTCTGTGTGTATACAGAATCTCACCTTACACCATATTACACATCAGTATCATATTGATTGTTAAAGGAGGGAAAGGTCTATAGGAAAGGTCTATAGGAAAGGTCTGTGTGTATACAGAACCTCACCTTACACCATATTACACATCAGTATCATATTGATTGCTAACAGGGGGGAAAGGTATATAGGAAAGGTCTGTGTGTATACGTAATCTCACCTTACACCATATTATACATCAGTATCATATTGATTGCTAACAGGAGGGAAAGGTCTATAGGAAAGGTCTGTGTGTATACAGCATCTCACCTTACACCATATTACACATCAGTATCATAATGATTGCTAACAGGAGGGAAAGGTCTATAGGAAAGGTCTACAGGAAAGGTCTGTGTGTATACAGAACCTCACCTTACACCATATTACACATCAGTATCATATTGATTGCTAACAGGAGGGAAAGGTCTACAGGAAAGGTCTGTGTGTATACGTAATCTCACCTTACACCATATTCCACATCAGTATCATAATGATTGCTAACAGGAGGGAAAGGTCTATAGGAAAGGTCTATAGGAAAGGTCTGTGTGTATACAGAACCTCACCATACACCATATTACACACCAGTATCGTATTGATTGCTAACAGGGGGGAAAGGTCTATAGGAAAGGTCTGTGTGTATACAGAATCTCACCTTACACCATATTACACATCAGTATCATAATTTGTGCTAACAGGAGGGATAGGCCTATAGGAAAGGTCTGTGTGTGTACAGAACCTCACCTTACACCATATTACACATCATTATCATATTGATTGCTAACAGGAGGGAAAGGTCTATAGGAAAGGACTGTGTGTATACGTAATCTCACCTTACACCATATTACACATCAGTATCATAATGATTGCTAACAGGAGGGAAAGGTCTACAGGAAAGGTCCGCGTGTATACAGAAGCTCACCTCACACCATATTACACATCAGTATCATATTGATTGCTAACAGGAGGGAAAGGTCTATAGGAAAGGTCTGTGTGTATACGTAATCTCACCTTACACCATATTACACATCATTATCATAATGATTGCTAACAGGAGGGAAAGGTCTATAGGAGAGGTCTGTGTGTATACAGAACCTCACCTTACACCATATTACACATCAGTATCATATTGATTGCTAACACGAGGGAAAGGATTATAGGAAAGTTCTGTGTGTATACAGAACCTCACCTTACACCATATTACACACCAGTATCGTATTGTTTGCTAACAGGGGGGAAAGGTCTATAGGAAAGGTCTGTGTGTGTACAGAACCTCACCTTACATCATATTACACATCAGTATCATATTGATTGCTAACAGGAGGGAAAGGTCTATAGGAAAGGTCTGTGTGTGTACAGAACCTCACCTTACACCACATTACACATCAGTATCATAATGATTGCTAACAGGGGGGAAAGGTCTATAGGAAAGGTCTGTGTGTATACGTAATCTCACCTTACACCATATTATACATCAGTATCATATTGATTGCTAACAGGAGGGAAAGGTCTATAGGAAAGGTCTGTGTGTATACAGAATCTCACCTTACACCTTATTACACATCGGTATCATATTGATTGCTAACAGGAGGGAAAGGTCTATAGGAAAGGTCTGTGTGTATACAGAATCTCACCTTACACCATATTACACATCAGTATCATAATGATTGCTAACAGGAGGGAAAGGTCTACAGGAAAGGTCTGTGTGTATACAGAATCTCACCTTACACCATATTACACACCAGTATCATATTGATTGCTAACAGGAGGGAAAGGTCTATAGGAAAGGTCTGTGTGTATACAGAATCTCACCTTACAACTTATTACACATCAGTATCATACTGATTGCTAACAGGAGGGAAAGGTCTATAGGAAAGGTCTGTGTGTATACAGAATCTCACCTTACACCATATTACACATCGGTATCATATTGATTGCTAACAGGAGGGAAAGGTCTATAGGAAAGGTCTGTGTGTACACAGAATCTCACCTTACACCTTATTACACATCGGTATAATATTGATTGCTAACAGGTGGGAAAGGCCTATAGGAAAGGTCTGCGTGTATACAGAATCTCACCTTACACCATATTACCCACCAGTATCATATTGATTGCTAACAGGTGGGAAAGGTCTATAGGAAAGGTCTGTGTGTATACAGAATCTCACCTTACACCTTATTACACATCGGTATCATATTGATTGCTAACAGGAGGGAAAGGTCTATAGGAAAGGTCATTGTGTATACAGAATCTCACCTTACACCTTATTACACATCGGTATCATATTGATTGCTAACACGAGGGAAAGGTCTATAGGAAAGGTCTGTGTGTATACAGAACCTCACCTTACACCATATTACACACCAGTATCATATTGATTGCTAACACGAGGGGAAGGTCTATAGGAAAGGTCTGTGTGTATACAGAACCTCACCATACACCATATTACACACCAGTATCGTATTGATTGCTAACAGGGGGGAAAGGTCTATAGGAAAGGTCTGTGTGTATACAGAATCTCACCTTACACCATATTACACATCAGTATCATAATGATAGCTAACAGGAGGGAATGGTCTATAGGAAAGGTCTGTGTGTGTACAGAACCTCACCTTACAACATATTACACATCAGTATCATATTGATTGCTAACAGGAGGGAAAGGGCTATAGGAAAGGACTGTGTGTATACGTAATCTCACCTTACACCATATTACTCATCAGTATCATAATGATAGCTAACAGGAGGGAAAGGTCTATAGGAAAGGTCTGTGTGTGTACAGAACCTCACCTTACAACATATTACACATCAGTATCATATTGATTGCTAACAGGAGGGAAAGGGCTATAGGAAAGGACTGTGTGTATACGTAATCTCACCTTACACCATATTACTCATCAGTATCATAATGATTGCTAACAGGAGGGAAAGGTCTATAGGAAAGGTCTGTGTGTATACAGAACCTCACCTTACACCATATTACACATCGGTATCATATTGATTGCTAACAGAAGGGAAAGGTCTATAGGAAAGGTCTGTGTGTATACAGAATCTCACTTTATACCATATTACACATCAGTATCATAATGATTGCTAACAGGAGGGAAGGGTCTATAAGAAAGGTCTGTGTGTATAGAGAATCTCAATGTACACCATATCACACATCAGCATCATAATGATTGCTAACAGGAGGGAAAGGTCTACAGGAAAGGTCTGTGGGTATACAGAACCTCACCTTACACCATATTACACATCAGTATCATATTGATTGCTAACAGGAGGGAATGGTCTATAGGAAAGGTCTGTGTGTATACAGAACCTCACCTTACACCATATTACACATCAGTATCATATTGATTGCTAACAGGAGGGAAAGGTCTATAGGAAAGGTCTGTGTGTATACAGAATCTCACCTTACACCATATTACACATCAGTATCATATTGATTGCTAACAGGAGGGAAAGGTCTATAGGAAAGGTCTGTGTGTATACAGAATCTCACCGTACACCATATCACACATCAGTATCATAATGATTGCTAACAGGAGGGAAAGGTCTACAGGAAAGGTCTGTGTGTATACAGAACCTCACCTTACACCATTTTACACATCAGTATCATATTGATTGCTAACAGGAGGGAAAGGTCTATAGGAAAGGTCTGTGTGTACACAGAACCTCACCTTACACCATATTACACATCAGTATCATATTGATTGCTAACAGGAGGGAAAGGTCTATAGGAAAGGTCTGTGTGTATACGTAATCTCACCTTACACCATATAACATATCAGTTTCATAATGATTGCTAACAGGGGGAATGGTCTATAGGAAAGGTCTGTGTGTATACGTAATCTCACCTTACACCATATTACACACCAGTGTCATATTGATTGCTAACAGGAGGGAAATGTCTGTGTGTATACGTAATCTCACCTTACACCATATTACACATCAGTATCATAATGATTGCTAACAGGAGGGAAATATCTATAGGAAAGGTCTGTGTGTATACAGAACCTCACCTTACACCATATTACACATCGGTATCATAATGATTGCTAACAGGGGGAAAGGTCTATAGGAAAGGTCTGTGTGCATACGTAATCTCACCTTACACCATATTACACATCAGTATCGTATTGATTGCTAACAGAAGGGAAAGGTCTATAGGAAAGGTCTGTGTGTATACGTAATCTCACCTTACAACATATTACACACCAGTATCGTATTGATTGCTAACAGGAGGGAAAGGTCAATAGGAATGGTCTGTGTGTATACGTAATCTCACCTTTCACCATATTACACACCGGTATCGTATTGATTGCTAACAGGAGGGAAAGGTCTATAGGAAAGGTCTGTGTGTATACGTAATCTCACCTTACACCATATTACACATCAGTATCATATTGATTGTTAACAGGAGGGAAAGGTCTATAGGAAAGGTCTGTGTGTATACAGAACCTCACCTTACACCATATTACACACCAGTATCATAATGTGTGCTAACAGGAGGGATAGGCCTATAGGAAAGGTCTGTGTGTGTACAGAACCGCACCTTACACCATATTACACATCAGTATCATATTGATTGCTAACAAGAGGGAAAGGTCTATAGGAAAGGACTGTGTGTATACGTAATCTCACCTTACACCATATTACACATCAGTATCATAATGATTGCTAACAGGAGGGAAAGGTCTACAGGAAAGGTCTGCGTGTATACAGAAGCTCACCTTACACCATATTACACATCAGTATCATATTGATTGCTAACAGGAGGGAAAGGTCTATAGGAAAGGTCTGTGTGTATACGTAATCTCACCTTACACCATATTACACATCAGTATCATAATGATTGCTAACAGGAGGGAAAGGTCTATAGGAAAGGTCTGTGTGTATACAGAACCTCACCTTACACCATATTACACATCAGTATCATATTGATTGCTAACACGAGGGAAAGGACTATAGGAAAGTTCTGTGTGTATACAAAACCTCACCTTACACCATATTACACACCAGTATCGTATTGATTGCTAACAGGGGGGAAAGGTCTATAGGAAATGTCTGTGTGTGTACAGAACCTCACCTTCCATCATATTACACATCAGTATCATATTGATTGCTAACAGGAGGGAAAGGTCTATAGGAAAGGTATGTGTGTGTACAGAACCTCACCTTACACCACATTACACATCAGTATCATAATGAATGCTAACAGGGGGGAAAGGTCTATAGGAAAGGTCTGTGTGTATACGTAATCTCACCTTACACCATATTATACATCAGTATCATATTGATTGCTAACAGGAGGGAAAGGTCTATAGGAAAGGTCTGTGTTTATACAGAATCTCACCTTACACCTTATTACACATCGGTATCATATTGATTGCTAACACGAGAGAAAGGTCTATAGGAAAGGTCTGTGTGTATACAGAACCTCACCTTACACCATATTACACACCAGTATCATATTGATTGCTAACACGAGGGGAAGGTCTATAGGAAAGGTCTGTGTGTATACAGAACCTCACCATACACCATATTACACACCAGTATCGTATTGATTGCTAACAGGGGGGAAAGGTCTATAGGAAAGGTCTGTGTGTATACAGAATCTCACCTTACACCATATTACACATCAGTATCATAATGATAGCTAACAGGAGGGAAAGGTCTATAGGAAACGTCTGTGTGTGTACAGAACCTCACCTTACACCTTATTACACATCAGTATCATATTGATTGCTAACAGGAGGGAAAGATCTATAGGAAAGGACTGTGTGTATACGTAATCTCACCTTACACCATATTACTCATCAGTATCATAATGATTGCTAATAGGAGGGAAAGGTCTATAGGAAAGGTCTGTGTGTATACAGAACCTCACCTTACACCATATTACACATCGGTATCATATTGATTGCTAACAGAAGGGAAAGGTCTATAGGAAAGGTCTGTGTGTATACAGAATCTCACCTTACACCTTATTACACATCGGTATCATATTGATTGCTAACAGGAGGGAAAGGTCTATAGGAAAGGTCTGTGTGTATACAGAACCTCACCTTACACCATATTACACATCAGTATCATATTGATTGCCAACAGGAGGGAAAGGTCCACAGGAAAGGTCTGTGTGTATACAGAATCTCACTTTATACCATATTACACATCAGTATCATAATGATTGCTAACAGGAGGGAAGGGTCTATAAGAAAGGTCTGTGTGTATAGAGAATCTCACCGTACACCATATCACACATCAGTATCATAATGATTGCTAACAGGAGGGAAAGGTCTACAGGAAAGGTCTGTGTGTATACAGAACCTCATCTTACACCATATTACACATCAGTATCATATTGATTGCTAACAGGAGGGAATGGTCTATAGGAAAGGTCTGTGTGTATACAGAACCTCACCTTACACCATATTACACATCAGTATCATATTGATTGCTAACAGGAGGGAAAGGTCTATAGGAAAGGTCTGTGTGTATACAGAATCTCACCTTACACCATATTACACATCAGTATCATATTGATTGCTAACAGGAGGGAAAGGTCTATAGGAAAGGTCTGTGTGTATACAGAATCTCACCGTACACCATATCACACATCAGTATCATAATGATTGCTAAAAGGAGGGAAAGGTCTACAGGAAAGGTCTGTGTGTATACAGAACCTCACCTTACACCATATTACACATCAGTATCATATTTATTGCTAACAGGAGGGAAAGGTCTATAGGAAAGGTCTGTGTGTACACAGAACCTCACCTTACACCATATTACACATCAGTATCATATTGATTGCTAACAGGAGGGAAAGGTCTATAGGAAAGGTCTGTGTGTATACGGAATCTCACCTTACACCATATTACACATCAGTATCATAATGATTGCTAACAGGGGGGAATGGTCTATAGGAAAGGTCTGTGTGTATACGTAATCTAACCTTACACCATATTACACACCAGTGTCATATTGATTGCTAACAGGAGGGAAATGTCTGTGTGTATACGTAATCTCACCTTACACCATATTACACATCAGTATCATAATGATTGCTAACAGGAGGGAAAGGTCTATAGGAAAGGTCTGTGTGTATACAGAACCTCACCTTACACCATATTACACATCGGTATCATAATGATTGCTAACAGGGGGGAAAGGTCTATAGGAAAGGTCTGTGTGCATACGTAATCTCACCTTACACCATATTACACATCAGTATCGTATTGATTGCTAACAGGAGGGAAAGGTCTATAGGAAAGGTCTGTGTGTATACGTAATCTCACCTTACAAAATATTACACACCAGTATCGTATTGATTGCTAACAGGAGGGAAAGGTCAATAGGAATGGTCTGTGTGTATACGTAATCTCACCTTTCACCATATTACACACCAGTATCATATTGATTGCTAACAGGAGGGAAAGGTCTATAGGAAAGGTCTGTGTGTATACAGAATCTCACCTTACACCTTATTACACATCGGTATCATATTGATTGCTAACAGGAGGGAAAGGTCTATAGGAAAGGTCTGTGTGTATACAGAATCTCACCTTACACCATATTACACATCAGTATCATAATGATTGCTAACAGGAGGGAAAGGTCTACAGGAAAGGTCTGTGTGTATACAGAATCTCACCTTACACCATATTACACACCAGTATCATATTGATTGCTAACAGGAGGGAAAGGTCTATAGGAAAGGTCTGTGTGTATACAGAATCTCACCTTACAACTTATTACACATCAGTATCATACTGATTGCTAACAGGAGGGAAAGGTCTATAGGAAAGGTCTGTGTGTATACAGAATCTCACCTTACACCATATTACACATCGGTATCATATTGATTGCTAACAGGAGGGAAAGGTCTATAGGAAAGGTCTGTGTGTACACAGAATCTCACCTTACACCTTATTACACATCGGTATAATATTGATTGCTAACAGGTGGGAAAGGCCTATAGGAAAGGTCTGCGTGTATACAGAATCTCACCTTACACCATATTACCCACCAGTATCATATTGATTGCTAACAGGTGGGAAAGGTCTATAGGAAAGGTCTGTGTGTATACAGAATCTCACCTTACACCTTATTACACATCGGTATCATATTGATTGCTAACAGGAGGGAAAGGTCTATAGGAAAGGTCATTGTGTATACAGAATCTCACCTTACACCTTATTACACATCGGTATCATATTGATTGCTAACACGAGGGAAAGGTCTATAGGAAAGGTCTGTGTGTATACAGAACCTCACCTTACACCATATTACACACCAGTATCATATTGATTGCTAACACGAGGGGAAGGTCTATAGGAAAGGTCTGTGTGTATACAGAACCTCACCATACACCATATTACACACCAGTATCGTATTGATTGCTAACAGGGGGGAAAGGTCTATAGGAAAGGTCTGTGTGTATACAGAATCTCACCTTACACCATATTACACATCAGTATCATAATGATAGCTAACAGGAGGGAAAGGTCTATAGGAAAGGTCTGTGTGTGTACAGAACCTCACCTTACAACATATTACACATCAGTATCATATTGATTGCTAACAGGAGGGAAAGGGCTATAGGAAAGGACTGTGTGTATACGTAATCTCACCTTACACCATATTACTCATCAGTATCATAATGATAGCTAACAGGAGGGAAAGGTCTATAGGAAAGGTCTGTGTGTGTACAGAACCTCACCTTACAACATATTACACATCAGTATCATATTGATTGCTAACAGGAGGGAAAGGGCTATAGGAAAGGACTGTGTGTATACGTAATCTCACCTTACACCATATTACTCATCAGTATCATAATGATTGCTAACAGGAGGGAAAGGTCTATAGGAAAGGTCTGTGTGTATACAGAACCTCACCTTACACCATATTACACATCGGTATCATATTGATTGCTAACAGAAGGGAAAGGTCTATAGGAAAGGTCTGTGTGTATACAGAATCTCACTTTATACCATATTACACATCAGTATCATAATGATTGCTAACAGGAGGGAAGGGTCTATAAGAAAGGTCTGTGTGTATAGAGAATCTCAATGTACACCATATCACACATCAGCATCATAATGATTGCTAACAGGACGGAAAGGTCTACAGGAAAGGTCTGTGGGTATACAGAACCTCACCTTACACCATATTACACATCAGTATCATATTGATTGCTAACAGGAGGGAATGGTCTATAGGAAAGGTCTGTGTGTATACAGAACCTCACCTTACACCATATTACACATCAGTATCATATTGATTGCTAACAGGAGGGAAAGGTCTATAGGAAAGGTCTGTGTGTATACAGAATCTCACCTTACACCATATTACACATCAGTATCATATTGATTGCTAACAGGAGGGAAAGGTCTATAGGAAAGGTCTGTGTGTATACAGAATCTCACCGTACACCATATCACACATCAGTATCATAATGATTGCTAACAGGAGGGAAAGGTCTACAGGAAAGGTCTGTGTGTATACAGAACCTCACCTTACACCATTTTACACATCAGTATCATATTGATTGCTAACAGGAGGGAAAGGTCTATAGGAAAGGTCTGTGTGTACACAGAACCTCACCTTACACCATATTACACATCAGTATCATATTGATTGCTAACAGGAGGGAAAGGTCTATAGGAAAGGTCTGTGTGTATACGTAATCTCACCTTACACCATATAACATATCAGTATCATAATGATTGCTAACAGGGGGGAATGGTCTATAGGAAAGGTCTGTGTGTATACGTAATCTCACCTTACACCATATTACACACCAGTGTCATATTGATTGCTAACAGGAGGGAAATGTCTGTGTGTATACGTAATCTCACCTTACACCATATTACACATCAGTATCATAATGATTGCTAACAGGAGGGAAATATCTATAGGAAAGGTCTGTGTGTATACAGAACCTCACCTTACACCATATTACACATCGGTATCATAATGATTGCTAACAGGGGGAAAGGTCTATAGGAAAGGTCTGTGTGCATACGTAATCTCACCTTACACCATATTACACATCAGTATCGTATTGATTGCTAACAGAAGGGAAAGGTCTATAGGAAAGGTCTGTGTGTATACGTAATCTCACATTACAACATATTACACACCAGTATCGTATTGATTGCTAACAGGAGGGAAAGGTCAATAGGAATGGTCTGTGTGTATACGTAATCTCACCTTTCACCATATTACACACCGGTATCGTATTGATTGCTAACAGGAGGGAAAGGTCTATAGGAAAGGTCTGTGTGTATACGTAATCTCACCTTACACCATATTACACATCAGTATCATATTGATTGCTAACAGGAGGGAAAGGTCTATAGGAAAGGTCTGTGTGTATACAGAACCTCACCTTACACCATATTACACACCAGTATCATAATGTGTGCTAACAGGAGGGATAGGCCTATAGGAAAGGTCTGTGTGTGTACAGAACCGCACCTTACACCATATTACACATCAGTATCATATTGATTGCTAACAAGAGGGAAAGGTCTATAGGAAAGGACTGTGTGTATACGTAATCTCACCTTACACCATATTACACATCAGTATCATAATGATTGCTAACAGGAGGGAAAGGTCTACAGGAAAGGTCTGCGTGTATACAGAAGCTCACCTTACACCATATTACACATCAGTATCATATTGATTGCTAACAGGAGGGAAAGGTCTATAGGAAAGGTCTGTGTGTATACGTAATCTCACCTTACACCATATTACACATCAGTATCATAATGATTGCTAACAGGAGGGAAAGGTCTATAGGAAAGGTCTGTGTGCATACAGAACCTCACCTTACACCATATTACACATCAGTATCATATTGATTGCTAACACGAGGGAAAGGACTATAGGAAAGTTCTGTGTGTATACAAAACCTCACCTTACACCATATTACACACCAGTATCGTATTGATTGCTAACAGGGGGGAAAGGTCTATAGGAAATGTCTGTGTGTGTACAGAACCTCACCTTCCATCATATTACACATCAGTATCATATTGATTGCTAACAGGAGGGAAAGGTCTATAGGAAAGGTATGTGTGTGTACAGAACCTCACCTTACACCACATTACACATCAGTATCATAATGAATGCTAACAGGGGGGAAAGGTCTATAGGAAAGGTCTGTGTGTATACGTAATCTCACCTTACACCATATTATACATCAGTATCATATTGATTGCTAACAGGAGGGAAAGGTCTATAGGAAAGGTCTGTGTGTATACAGAATCTCACCTTACACCTTATTACACATCGGTATCATATTGATTGCTAAGAGGAGGGAAAGTTCTATAGGAAAGGACTGTGTGTATACAGAATCCCACCTTACACCTTATTACACATCAGTATCATACTGATTGCTAACAGGAGGGAAAGGTCTATAGGAAAGGTCATTGTGTATACAGAATCTCACCTTACACCTTATTACACATCGGTATCATATTGATTGCTAACACGAGAGAAAGGTCTATAGGAAAGGTCTGTGTGTATACAGAACCTCACCTTACACCATATTACACACCAGTATCATATTGATTGCTAACACGAGGGGAAGGTCTATAGGAAAGGTCTGTGTGTATACAGAACCTCACCATACACCATATTACACACCAGTATCGTATTGATTGCTAACAGGGGGGAAAGGTCTATAGGAAAGGTCTGTGTGTATACAGAATCTCACCTTACACCATATTACACATCAGTATCATAATGATAGCTAACAGGAGGGAAAGGTCTATAGGAAACGTCTGTGTGTGTACAGAACCTCACCTTACACCTTATTACACATCAGTATCATATTGATTGCTAACAGGAGGGAAAGATCTATAGGAAAGGACTGTGTGTATACGTAATCTCACCTTACACCATATTACTCATCAGTATCATAATGATTGCTAATAGGAGGGAAAGGTCTATAGGAAAGGTCTGTGTGTATACAGAACCTCACCTTACACCATATTACACATCGGTATCATATTGATTGCTAACAGAAGGGAAAGGTCTATAGGAAAGGTCTGTGTGTATACAGAATCTCACCTTACACCTTATTACACATCGGTATCATATTGATTGCTAACAGGAGGGAAAGGTCTATAGGAAAGGTCTGTGTGTATACAGAACCTCACCTTACACCATATTACACATCAGTATCATATTGATTGCCAACAGGAGGGAAAGGTCTACAGGAAAGGTCTGTGTGTATACAGAATCTCACTTTATACCATATTACACATCAGTATCATAATGATTGCTAACAGGAGGGAAGGGTCTATAAGAAAGGTCTGTGTGTATAGAGAATCTCACCGTACACCATATCACACATCAGTATCATAATGATTGCTAACAGGAGGGAAAGGTCTACAGGAAAGGTCTGTGTGTATACAGAACCTCATCTTACACCATATTACACATCAGTATCATATTGATTGCTAACAGGAGGGAATGGTCTATAGGAAAGGTCTGTGTGTATACAGAACCTCACCTTACACCATATTACACATCAGTATCATATTGATTGCTAACAGGAGGGAAAGGTCTATAGGAAAGGTCTGTGTGTATACAGAATCTCACCTTACACCATATTACACATCAGTATCATATTGATTGCTAACAGGAGGGAAAGGTCTATAGGAAAGGTCTGTGTGTATACAGAATCTCACCGTACACCATATCACACATCAGTATCATAATGATTGCTAAAAGGAGGGAAAGGTCTACAGGAAAGGTCTGTGTGTATACAGAACCTCACCTTACACCATATTACACATCAGTATCATATTTATTGCTAACAGGAGGGAAAGGTCTATAGGAAAGGTCTGTGTGTACACAGAACCTCACCTTACACCATATTACACATCAGTATCATATTGATTGCTAACAGGAGGGAAAGGTCTATAGGAAAGGTCTGTGTGTATACGGAATCTCACCTTACACCATATTACACATCAGTATCATAATGATTGCTAACAGGGGGGAATGGTCTATAGGAAAGGTCTGTGTGTATACGTAATCTAACCTTACACCATATTACACACCAGTGTCATATTGATTGCTAACAGGAGGGAAATGTCTGTGTGTATACGTAATCTCACCTTACACCATATTACACATCAGTATCATAATGATTGCTAACAGGAGGGAAAGGTCTATAGGAAAGGTCTGTGTGTATACAGAACCTCACCTTACACCATATTACACATCGGTATCATAATGATTGCTAACAGGGGGGAAAGGTCTATAGGAAAGGTCTGTGTGCATACGTAATCTCACCTTACACCATATTACACATCAGTATCGTATTGATTGCTAACAAGAGGGAAAGGTCTATAGGAAAGGTCTGTGTGTATACGTAATCTCACCTTACAACATATTACACACCAGTATCGTATTGATTGCTAACAGGAGGGAAAGGTCAATAGGAATGGTCTGTGTGTATACGTAATCTCACCTTTCACCATATTACACACCAGTATCGTATTGATTGCTAACAGGAGGGAAAGGTCTATAGGAAAGGTCTGTGTGTGTACGTAATCTCACCTTACACCATATTACACATCAGTATCATATTGATTGCTAACAGGAGGGAAAGGTCTATAGGAAAGGTCTGTGTGTATACAGAACCTCACCTTACACCATATTACACACCAGTATCATATTGATTGCTAACAGGAGGGAAAGGTCTATAGGAAAGGTCTGTGTGTATTCAGAATCTCACCTTACACCATATTACACATCAGTATCATAATGTGTGCTAACAGGAGGGATAGGCCTATAGGAAAGGTCTGTGTGTGTACAGAACCTCACCTTACACCATATTACACATCAGTATCATATTGATTGCTAACAGGAGGGAAAGGTCTATAGGAAAGGACTGTGTGTATACGTAATCTCACCTTACACCATATTACACATCAGTATCATATTGATTGCTAACAGGAGGGAAAGGTCTATAGGAAAGGTCTGTGTGTGTTCAGAACCTCACCTTACACCATATTACACATCAGTATCATAATGTGTGCTAACAGGAGGGATAGGCCTATAGGAAAGGTCTGTGTGTGTACAGAACCTCACCTTACACCATATTACACATCAGTATCATATTGATTGCTAACAAGAGGGAAAGGTCTATAGGAAATGACTGTGTGTATACGTAATCTCACCTTACACCATATTACACATCAGTATCATAATGATTGCTAACAGGAGGGAAAGGTCTACAGGAAAGGTCGGCGTGTATACAGAAGCTCACCTTACACCATATTACACATCAGTATCATATTGATTGCTAACAGGAGGGAAAGGTCTATAGGAAAGGTCTGTGTGTATACGTAATCTCACCTTACACCATATTACACATCAGTATCATAATGATTGCTAACAGGAGGGAAAGGTCTATAGGAAAGCTCTGTGTGTATACAGAACCTCACCTTACACCATATTACACATCAGTATCATATTGATTGCTAACACGAGGGAAAGGACTAAAGGAAAGTTCTGTGTGTATACAGAACCTCACCTTACACCATATTACACACCAGTATCGTATTGATTGCTAACAGGGGGGAAAGGTCTATAGGAAATGTCTGTGTGTGTACAGAACCTCACCTTCCATCATATTACACATCAGTATCATATTGATTGCTAACAGGAGGGAAAGGTCTATAGGAAAGGTCTGTGTGTGTACAGAATCTCACCTTACACCACATTACACATCAGTATCATAATGATTGCTAACAGGGGGGAAAGGTCTATAGGAAAGGTCTGTGTGTATACGTAATCTCACCTTACACCATATTATACATCAGTATCATATTGATTGCTAACAGGAGGGAAAGGTCTATAGGAAAGGTCTGTGTGTATACAGAATCTCACCTTACACCTTATTACACATCGGTATCATATTGATTGCTAACAGGAGGGAAAGGTCTATAGGAAAGGTCTGTGTGTATACAGAATCTCACCTTACACCATATTACACATCAGTATCATAATGAGTGCTAACAGGAGGGAAAGGTCTACAGGAAAGGTCTGTGTGTATACAGAATCTCACCTTACACCATATTACACACCAGTATCATATTGATTGCTAACAGGAGGGAAAGGTCTATAGGAAAGGTCTGTTTGTATACAGAATCTCACCTTTCCCCCATTACACATCAGTATCATATTGATTGCTAACAGGAGGGAAAGGTCTATAGGAAAGGTCTGTGTATACAGAATCTCACCTTACCCCATATTACACATCGGTATCCTATTGATTGCTAACAGGAGGGAAAGGTCTATAGGAAAGGTCTGTGTGTATACAGAATCTCACCTTACACCTTATTACACATCGGTATAATATTGATTGCTAACAGGTGGGAAAGGCCTATAGGAAAGGTCTGCGTGTATAAAGAATCTCACCTTACACCATATTACCCACCAGTATCATATTGATTGCTAACAGGTGGGAAAGGTCTATAGGAAAGGTCTGTGTGTATACAGAATCTCACCTTACACCTTATTACACATCGGTATCGTATTGATTGCTAACAGGAGGGAAAGGTCTATAGGAATGGTCTGTGAGTATACAGAATCTCACCTTACACCTTATTACACATCGGTATCATATTGATTGCTAACACGAGGGAAAGGTCTATAGGAAAGGTCTGTGTGTATACAGAACCTCACCTTACACCATATTACACACCAGTATCATATTGATTGCTAACACGAGGGGAAGGTCTATAGGAAAGGTCTGTGTGTATACAGAACCTCACCATACACCATATTACACACCAGTATCGTATTGATTGCTAACAGGGGGGAAAGGTCTATAGGAAAGGTCTGTGTGTATACAGAATCTCACCTTACACCATATTACACATCAGTATCATAATGATAGCTAACAGGAGGGAAAGGTCTATAGGAAAGGTCTGTGTGTGTACAGAACCTCACCTTACACCATATTACACATCAGTATCATATTGATTGCTAACAGGAGGGAGAGGTCTATAGGAAAGGACTGTGTGTATACGTAATCTCACCATACATATTACTCATCAGTATCATAATGATTGCTAACAGGAGGGAAAGGTCTATAGGAAAGGTCTGTGTGTATACAGAACCTCACCTTACACCATATTACACATCGGTATCATATTGATTGCTAACAGAAGGGAAAGGTCTATAGGAAAGGTCTGTGTGTATACAGAATCTCACCTTACACCTTATTACACATCGGTATCATATTGATTGCTAACAGGAGGGAAAGGTCTATAGGAAAGGTCTGTGTGTATACAGAATCTCACCTTACAGCATATTACACATCAGTATCATAATGATTGCTAACAGGAGGGAAAGGTCTATAAGAAAGGTCTGAGAGTATAGAGAATCTCACCGTACACCATATCACACATCAGTATCATAATGATTGCTAACAGGAGGGAAAGGTCTACAGGAAAGGTCTGTGTGTATACAGAACCTCACCTTACACCATATTACTCATCAGTATCATATTGATTGCTAACAGGAGGGAATGGTCTATAGGAAAGGTCTGTGTGTATACAGAACCTCACCTTACACCATATTACACATCAGTATCATATTGATTGCTAACAGGAGGGAAAGGTCTATAGGAAAGGTCTCTGTGTATACAGAATCTCACCTTACACCATATTACACATCAGTATTATATTGATTGCTAACACGAGGGAAAGGACTATAGGAAAGTTCTGTGTGTATACAGAAACTCACCTTACACCATATTACACACCAGTATCGTATTGATTGCTAACAGGGGGGAA
The DNA here is from genome assembly GCA_946902985.2 of Meconema thalassinum. Lineage (NCBI taxonomy): Eukaryota > Metazoa > Arthropoda > Insecta > Orthoptera > Tettigoniidae > Meconema > Meconema thalassinum. The sequence goes on from OX336395.1 coordinate 345,512,046, forward strand.
AGGTCTATAGGAAAGGTCTGTGTGTGTACAGAACCTCACCTTACATCATATTACACATCAGTATCATATTGATTGCTAACAGGAGGGAAAGGTCTATAGGAAAGGTCTGTGTGTGTACAGTACCTCACCTTACACCACATTACACATCAGTATCATAATGATTGCTAACAGGGGGGAAAGGTCTATAGGAAAGGTCTGTGTGTATACGTAATCTCACCTTACACCATATTATACATCAGTATCATATTGATTGCTAACAGGAGGGAAAGGTCTATAGGAAAGGTCTGTGTGTATACAGAATCTCACCTTACACCTTATTACACATCGGTATCATATTGATTGCTAACAGGAGGGAAAGGTCTATAGGAAAGGTCTGTGTGTATACAGAATCTCACCTTACACCATATTACACATCAGTATCATAATGATTGCTAACAGGAGGGAAAGGCCTACAGGAAAGGTCTGTGTGTATACAGAATCTCACCTTACACCATATTACACACCAGTATCATATTGATTGCTAACAGGAGGGAAAGGTCTATAGGAAAGGTCTGTGTGTATACAGAATCTCACCTTACACCTTATTATACATCAGTATCATATTGATTGCTAACAGGAGGGAAAGGTCTATAGGAATGGTCTGTGTGTATACAGAATCTCACCTTACACCTTATTACACATCGGTATAATATTGATTGCTAACAGGTGGGAAAGGCCTATAGGAAAGGTCTGCGTGTATACAGAATCTCACCTTACACCATATTACCCACCAGTATCATATTGATTGCTAACAGGTGGGAAAGATCTATAGGAAAGGTCTGTGTGTATACAGAATCTCACCTTACACCTTATTACACATCGGTATCATATTGATTGCTAACAGGAGGGAAAGGTCTATAGGAAAGGTCTGTGTGTATACAGGATCTCACCTTACATCTTATTACACATCGGTATCATATTGATTGCTAACACGAGGGAAAGGTCTATAGGAAAGGTCTGTGTGTATACAGAACCTCACCTTACACCATATTACACACCAGTATCATATTGATTGCTTACACGAGGGGAAGGTCTATAGGAAAGGTCTGTGTGTATACAGAACCTCACCATACACCATATTACACACCAGTATCGTATTGATTGCTAACAGGGGGGAAAGGTCTATAGGAAAGGTCTGTGTGTATACAGAATCTCACCTTACACCATATTACACATCAGTATCATAATGATAGCTAACAGGAGGGAAAGGTCTATAGGAAAGGTCTGTGTGTATACAGAATCTCACCTTACACCTTATTACACATCGGTATCATATTGATTGCTAACAGGAGGGAAAGGTCTATAGGAGAGGTCTGTGTGTATACAGAACCTCACCTTACACCATATTACACATCAGTATCATATTGATTGCCAACAGGAGGGAAAGGTCTACAGGAAAGGTCTGTGTGTATACAGAATCTCACCTTATACCATATTACACATCAGTATCATAATGATTGCTAACAGGAGGGAAGGGTCTATAAGAAAGGTCTGTGTGTATAGAGAATCTCACCGTACACCATATCACACATCAGTATCATAATGATTGCTAACAGGAGGGAAAGGTCTACAGGAAAGGTCTGTGTGTATACAGAACCTCACCTTACACCATATTACACATCAGTATCATATTGATTGCTAACAGGAGGGAATGGTCTATAGGAAAGGTCTGTGTGTATACAGAACCTCACCTTACACCATATTACACATCAGTATCATATTGATTGCTAACAGGAGGGAAAGGTCTATAGGAAAGGTCTGTGTGTATACAGAATCTCACTTACACCATATTACACATCAGTATCATATTGATTGCTAAAAGGAGGGAAAGGTCTATAGGAAAGGTCTATAGGAAAGGTCTGTGTTTATACAGAACCTCACCTTACACCATATTACACATCAGTATCATATTGATTGCTAACACGAGGGAAAGGACTAAAGGAAAGGTCTGTGTGTATACAGAACCTCACCTTACACCATATTACACACCAGTATCGTATTCACTGCTAACAGGGGGGAAAGGTCTATAGGAAAGATCTGTGTGTGTACAGAACCTCACCTTACACCATATTACACATCAGTATCATAATGATTGCTAACAGGGGGGAAAGGTCTATAGGAAAGGTCTGTGTGTATACGTAATCTCACCTTACACCATATTATACATCAGTATCATATTGATTGCTAACAGGAGGGAAAGGTCTATAGGAAAGGTCTGTGTGTATACAGAATCTCACCTTACACCATATTACACATCAGTATCATAATGATTGCTAACAGGAGGGAAAGGTCTATAGGAAAGGTCTATAGGAAAGGTCTATAGGAAAGGTCTGTGTGTATACAGAACCTCACCTTACACCATATTACACTTCAGTATCATATTGATTGCTAACAGGAGGGAAAGGTCTACAGGAAAGGTCTGTGTGTATACGTAATCTCACCTTACACCATATTCCACATCAGTATCATAATTATTGCTAACAGGAGGGAAAGGTCTATAGGAAAGGTCTATAGGAAAGGTCTGTGTGTATACAGAACCTCACCATACACCATATTACACACCAGTATCGTATTGATTGCTAACAGGGGGGAAAGGTCTATAGGAAAGGTCTGTGTGTATACAGAATCTCACCTTACACCATATTACACATCAGTATCATAATTTGAGCTAACAGGAGGGATAGGCCTATAGGAAAGGTCTGTGTGTGTACAGAACCTCACCTTACACCATATTACACATCAGTATCATATTGATTGCTAACAGGAGGGAAAGGTCTATAGGAAAGGACTGTGTGTATACGTAATCTCACCTTACACCATATTACACATCAGTATCATAATGATTGCTAACAGGAGGGAAAGGTCTACAGGAAAGGTCTGCGTGTATACAGAAGCTCACCTTACACCATATTACACATCAGTATCATATTGATTGCTAACAGGAGGGAAAGGTCTATAGGAAAGGTCTGTGTGTATACGTAATCTCACCTTACACCATATTACACATCAGTATCATAATGATTGCTAACAGGAGGGAAAGGTCTATAGGATAGGTCTGTGTGTATACAGAACCTCACCTTACACCATATTACACATCAGTATCATATTGATTGCTAACACGAGGGAAAGGACTATAGGAAAGTTCTGTGTGTATACAAAACCTCACCTTACACCATATTACACACCAGTATCGTATTGATTGCTAACAGGGGGGAAAGGTCTATAGGAAATGTCTGTGTGTATACAGAACCTCACCTTCCATCATATTACACATCAGTATCATATTGATTGCTAACAGGAGGGAAAGGTCTATAGGAAAGGTCTGTGTGTGTACAGAACCTCACCTTACACCACATTACACATCAGTATCATAATGATTGCTAACAGGGGGAAAGGTCTATAGGAAAGGTCTGTGTGTATACGTAATCTCACCTTACACCATATTATACATCAGTATCATATTGATTGCTAACAGGAGGGAAAGGTCTATAGGAAAGGTCTGTGTGTATACAGAATCTCACCTTACACCTTATTACACATCGGTATCATATTGATTGCTAACAGGAGGGAAAGGTCTATAGGAAAGGTCTGTGTGTATACAGAATCTCACCTTACACCATATTACACATCAGTATCATAATGAGTGCTAACAGGAGGGAAAGGTCTACAGGAAAGGTCTGTGTGTATACAGAATCTCACCTTACACCATATTACACACCAGTATCATATTGATTGCTAACAGGAGGGAAAGGTCTATAGGAAAGGTCTGTTTGTATACAGAATCTCACCTTACACCTTATTACACATCAGTATCATATTGATTGCTAACAGGAGGGAAAGGTCTATAGGAAAGGTCTGTGTGTATACAGAATCTCACTTTACACCATATTACACATCGGTATCATATTGATTGCGAACAGGAGGGAAAGGTCTATAGGAAAGGTCTGTGTGTATACAGAATCTCACTTTACACCTTATTACACATCGGTATAATATTGATTGCTAACAGGTGGGAAAGGCCTATAGGAAAGGTCTGCGTGTATACATAATCTCACCTTACACCATATTACCCACCAGTATCATATTGATTGCTAACAGGTGGGAAAGGTCTATAGGAAAGGTCTGTGTGTATACAGAATCTCACCTTACACCTTATTACACATCGGTATCGTATTGATTGCTAACAGGAGGGAAAGGTCTATAGGAAAGGTCTGTGTGTATACAGAATCTCACCTTACACCTTATTACACATCGGTATCAAATTGATTGCTAACACGAGGGAAAGGTCTATAGGAAAGGTCTGTGTGTATACAGAACCTCACCTTACACCATATTACACACCAGTATCATATTGATTGCTAACACGACGGGAAGGTCTATAGGAAAGGTCTGTGTGTATACAGAACCTCACCATACACCATATTACACACCAGTATCGTATTGATTGCTAACAGGGGGGAAAGGTCTATAGGAAAGGTCTGTGTGTATACAGAATCTCACCTTACACCATATTACACATCATTATCATAATGATAGCTAACAGGAGGGAAAGGTCTATAGGAAAGGTCTGTGTGTGTACAGAACCTCACCTTACACCATATTACACATCAGTATCATATTGATTGCTAACAGGAGGGAAAGGTCTATAGGAAAGGACTGTGTGTATACGTAATCCAACCATACATATTACTCATCAGTATCATAATGATTGCTAACAGGAGGGAAAGGTCTATAGGAAAGGTCTATGTGTATACAGAACCTCACCTTACACCATATTACACATCGGTATCATATTGATTGCTAACAGAAGGGAAAGCTCTATAGGAAAGGTCTGTGTGTATACAGAATCTCACCTTACACCTTATTACACATCGGTATCATATTGATTGCTAACAGGAGGGAAAGGTCTATAGGAAAGGTCTGTGTGTATACAGAACCTCACCTTACACCATATTACACATCAGTATCACATTGATTGCCAACAGGAGGGAAAGGTCTACAGGAAAGGTCTATGTGTATACAGAATCTCACCTTACACCATATTACACATCAGTATCATAATGATTGCTAACAGGAGGGAAAGGTCTATAAGAAAGGTCTGTGAGTATAGAGAATCTCACCGTACACCATATCACACATCAGTATCATAATGATTGCTAACAGGAGGGAAAGGTCTACAGGAAAGGTCTGTGTGTATACAGAACCTCACCTTACACCATATTACACATCAGTATCATATTGATTGCTAACAGGAGGGAATGGTCTATAGGAAAGGTCTGTGTGTATACAGAACCTCACCTTACACCATATTACACATCAGTATCATATTGATTGCTAACAGGAGGGAAAGGTCTATAGGAAAGGTCTGTGTGTATACAGAATCTCACCTTACACCATATTACACATCAGTATCATATTGATTGCTAAAAGGAGGGAAAGGTCTATAGGAAAGGTCTATAGGAAAGGTCTGTGTGTATACAGAACCTCACCTTACACCATATTACACATCAGTATCATATTGATTGCTAACACGAGGGAAAGGACTAAAGGAAAGGTCTGTGTGTATACAGAACCTCACCTTACACCATATTACACACCAGTATCGTATTCATTGCTAACAGGGGGGAAAGGTCTATAGGAAAGATCTGTGTGTGTACAGAACCTCACCTTACACCATATTACACATCAGTATCATAATGATTGCTAACAGGGGGGAAAGGTCTATAGGAAAGGTCTGTGTGTATACGTAATCTCACATTACACCATATTATACATCAGTATCATATTGATTGCTAACAGGAGGGAAAGGTCTATAGGAAAGGTCTGTGTGCATACAGAATCTCACCTTACACCATATTACACATCAGTATCATAATGATTGCTAACAGGAGGGAAAGGTCTATAGGAAAGGTCTATAGGAAAGGTCTATAGGAAAGGTCTGTGTGTATACAGAATCTCACCTTACACCATATTACACATCAGTATCATATTGATTGCTAAAAGGAGGGAAAGGTCTATAGGAAAGGTCTATAGGAAAGGTCTGTGTGTATACAGAACCTCACCTTACACCATATTACACATCAGTATCATATTGATTGCTAACACGAGGGAAAGGACTAAAGGAAAGGTCTGTGTGAATACAGAACCTCACCTTACACCATATTACACACCAGTATCGTATTCATTGCTAACAGGGGGGAAAGGTCTATAGGAAAGATCTGTGTGTGTACAGAACCTCACCTTACACCATATTACACATCAGTATCATAATGATTGCTAACAGTGGGGAAAGGTCTATAGGAAAGGTCTGTGTGTATACGTAATCTCACATTACACCATATTATACATCAGTATCATATTGATTGCTAACAGGAGGGAATGGTCTATAGGAAAGGTCTGTTTGTATACAGAACCTCACCTTACACCATATTACACATCAGTATCATATTGATTGCTAACAGGAGGGAAAGGTCTATAGGAAAGGTCTGTGTGTATAAAGAATCTCACCTTACACCATATTACACATCAGTATCATATTGATTGCTAACAGGAGGGAAAGGTCTATAGGAAAGGTCTGTGTGTATACAGAATCTCACCGTACACCATATCACACATCAGTATCATAATGATTGCTAACAGGAGGGAAAGGTCTACAGGAAAGGTCTGTGTGTATACAGAACCTCACCTTACACCATATTACACACCAGTATATATATTGATTGCTAACAGGAGGGAAAGGTCTATAGGAAAGGTCTGTGTGTACACAGAACCTCACCTTACACCATATTACACATCAGTATCATATTGATTGCTAACAGGAGGGAAAGGTCTATAGGAACTGTCTGTGTGTATACGTAATCTCACCTTACACCTTATTACACATCAGTATCATAATGATTGCTAACAGGGGGGAATGGTCTATAGGAATGGTCTGTGTGTATACGTAATCTCACCTTACACCATATTACACACCAGTGTCATATTGATTGCTAACAGGAGGGAAATGTCTGTGTGTATACGTAATCTCACCTTACACCATATTACACATCAGTATCATAATGATTGCTAACAGGAGGGAAATGTCTATAGGAAAGGTCTGTGTGTATACAGAACCTCACCTTACACCATATTACACATCGGTATCATAATGATTGCTAACAGGGGGGAAAGGTCTATAGGAAAGGTCTGTGTGCATAGGTAATCTCACCTTACACCATATTACACATCAGTATCGTATTGATTGCTAACAGGAGGGAAAGGTCTATAGGAAAGATCTGTGTGTATACGTAATCTCACCTTACACCATATTACACACCAGTATCGTATTGATTGCTAACAGGAGGGAAAGGTCTATAGGAATGGTCTGTGTGTAAACGTAATCTCACCTTACACCATATTACTCATCAGTATCATAATGATTGCTAACAGGAGGGAAAGCTCTACAGGAAAGGTCTGCGTGTATACAGAAGCTCACCTTACACCATATTACACATCAGTATCATGTTGATTGCTAACAGGAGGGAAAGGTCTATAGGAAAGGTCTGTGTGTATACGTAATCTCACCTTACACCATATTACACATCAGTATCATAATGATTGCTAACAGGAGGGAAAGGTCTATAGGAAAGGTCTATAGGAAAGGTCTGTGTGTATACAGAACCTCACCTTACACCATATTACACATCAGTATCATATTGATTGCTAACACGAAGGAAAGGACTATAGGAAAGTTCTGTGTGTATACAGAACCTCACCTTACACCATATTACACACCAGTATCGTATTGATTGCTAACAGGGGGAGAAGGTCTATAGGAAAGGTCTGTGTGTGTACAGAACCTCACCTTACATCATATTACACATCAGTATCATATTGATTGCTAACAGGAGGGAAAGGTCTATAGGAAAGGTCTGTGTGTGTACAGAACCTCACCTTACACCATATTACACATCAGTATCATAATGATTGCTAACAGGGGGGAAAGGTCTATAGGAAAGGTCTGTGTGTATACGTAATCTCACCTTACACCATATTATACATCAGTATCATATTGATTGCTAACAGGAGGGAAAGGTCTATAGGAAAGGTCTGTGTGTATACAGAATCTCACCTTACACCATATTACACATCAGTATCATAATGATTGCTAACAGGAGGGAAAGGCCTATAGGAAAGGTCTATAGGAAAGGTCTGTGTGTATACAGAACCTTACCTTACACCATATTACACATCAGTATCATATTGATTGCTAACAGGAGGGAAAGGTCCACAGGAAAGGTCTGTGTGTATACGTAATCTCACCTTACACCATATTACACATCAGTAACATAATGATTGCTAACAGGAGGGAAAGGTCTATAGGAAAGGTCTATAGGAAAGGTCTGTGTGTATACAGAACCTCACCATACAAAATATTACACACCAGTATCGTATTGATTGCTAACAGGGGGGAAAGGTCTATAGGAAAGGTCTGTGTATACAGAATCTCACCTTACACCATATTACACATCAGTATCATATTGATTGCTAACAGGAGGGAAAGGTCTACAGGAAAGGTCTGCGTGTATACAGAAGCTCACCTTACACCATATTACACATCAGTATCATATTGATTGCTAACAGGAGGGAAAGGTCTATAGGAAAGGTCTGTGTGTATACGTAATCTCACCTTACACCATATTACACATCAGTATCATAATGATAGCTAACAGGAGGGAAAGGTCTATAGGAAAGGTCTGTGTGTATACAGAACCTCACCTTACACCATATTACACATCAGTATCATATTGATTGCTAACACGAGGGAAAGGACTATAGGAAAGTTCTGTGTGTATACAGAACCTCACCTTACACCATATTACACACCAGTATCGTATTGATTGCTAACAGGGGGGAAAGGTCTATAGGAAAGGTCTGTGTGTGTACAGAACCTCACCTTACATCATATTACACATCAGTATCATATTGATTGCTAACAGGAGGGAAAGGTCTATAGGAAAGGTCTGTGTGTGTACAGAACCTCACCTTACACCACATTGCACATCAGTATCATAATGATTGCTAACAGGGGGGAAAGGTCTATAGGAAAGGTCTGTGTGTATACGTAATCTCACCTTACACCATATTATACTTCAGTATCATATTGATTGCTAACAGGAGGGAAAGTTCTATAGGAAACGTCTGTGTGTATACAGAATCTCACCTTACACCTTATTACACATCGGTATCATATTGATTGCTAACAGGAGGGAAAGGTCTATAGGAAAGGTATGTGTGTATACAGAATCTCACCTTACACCATATTACACATCAGTATCATAATGATTGCTAACAGGAGGAAAGGTCTACAGGAAAGGTCTGTGTGTATACAGAATCTCACCTTACACCATATTACACACCAGTATCATATTGATTGCTAACAGGAGGGAAAGGTCTATAGGAAAGGTCTGTGTGTATACAGAATCTCACCTTACAACTTATTACACATCAGTATCATATTGATTGCTAACAGGAGGGAAAGGTCTATAGGAAAGGTCTGTGTGTATACAGAATCTCACCTTACACCATATTACACATCGGTATCATATTGATTGCTAACAGGAGGGAAAGGTCTATAGGAAAGGTCTGTGTGTATACAGAATCTCACCTTACCCCTTATTACACATCGGTATAATATTGATTGCTAACAGGTGGGAAAGGCCTATAGGAAAGGTCTGCGTGTATACAGAATCTCACCTTACACCATATTACCCACCAGTATCATATTGATTGCTAACAGGTGGGAAAGGTCTATAGGAAAGGTCTGTGTGTATACAGAACCTCACCTTACACCATATTACACATCAGTATCATATTGATTGCTAACAGGAGGGAAAGGTCTATAGGAAAGGTCTGTGTGTATACGTAATCTCACCTTACACCATATTACATATCAGTATCATAATGATTGCTAACAGGGGGGAATGGTCTATAGGAAAGGTCTGTGTGTATACGTAATCTCACCTTACACCATATTATACACCAGTGTCATATTGATTGCTAACAGGAGGGAAATGTCTGTGTGTATACGTAATCTCACCTTACACCATATTACACATCAGTATCATAATGATTGCTAAGAGGAGGGAAATGTCTATAGGAAAGGTCTGTGTGTATACAGAACCTCACCTTACACCATATTACACATCGGTATCATAATGATTGCTAACAGGGGGGAAAGGTCTATAGGAAAGGTCTGTGTGCATACGTAATCTCACCTTACACCATATTACACATCAGTATCGTATTGATTGCTAACAGGAGGGAAAGGTCTATAGGAAAGGTCTGTGTGTATACGTAATCTCACCTTACAACATATTACACACCAGTATCGTATTGATTGCTAACAGGAGGGAAAGGTCAATAGGAATGGTCTGTGTTTATACGTAATCTCACCTTTCACCATATTACACACCAGTATCGTATTGATTGCTAACAGGAGGGAATGGTCTATAGGAAAGGTCTGTGTGTATACGTAATCTCACCTTACACCATATTACACATCAGTATCACATTGATTGCCAACAGGAGGGGACGGTCTACAGGAAAGGTCTATGTGTATACAGAATCTCACCTTACACCGTATTACACATCAGTATCATAATGATTGCTAACAGGAGGGAAAGGTCTATAAGAAAGGTCTGTGAGTATAGAGAATCTCACCGTACACCATATCACACATCAGTATCATAATGATTGCTAACAGGGGGGAAAGGTCTATAGGAAAGGTCTGTGTGTATACGTAATCTCACCTTACAACATATTACACATCAGTATCATATTGATTGCTAACAGGAGGGAAAGGTCTATAGGAAATGTCTGTGTGTATACAGAATCTCACCTTACACCACATTACACATCAGTATCATAATGATTGCTAACAGGGGGGAAAGGTCTATAGGAAAGGTCTGTGTGTATACGTAATCTCACCTTACACCATATTATACATCAGTATCATATTGATTGCTAACAGGAGGGAAAGGTCTATAGGAAAGGTCTGTGTGTATACAGAATCTCACCTTACACCTTATTACACATCGGTATCATATTGATTGCTAACAGGAGGGAAAGGTCTATAGGAAAGGTCTGTGTGTATACAGAATCTCACCTTACACCATATTACACATCAGTATCATAATGATTGCTAACAGGAGGGAAAGGTCTACAGGAAAGGTCTGTGTGTATACAGAATCTCACCTTACACCATATTACACACCAGTATCATATTGATTGCTAACAGGAGGGAAAGGTCTATAGGAAAGGTCTGTGTGTATACAGAATCTCACCTTACACCTTATTATAAATCAGTATCATATTGATTGCTAACAGGAGGGAAAGGTCTATAGGAAAGGTCTGTGTGTATACAGAATCTCACCTTACACCTTATTACACATCGGTATAATATTGATTGCTAACAGGTGGGAAAGGCCTATAGGAAAGGTCTGCGTGTATACAGAATCTCACCTTACACCATATTACCCACCAGTATCATATTGATTGCTAACAGGTGGGAAAGGTCTATAGGAAACGTCTGTGTGTATACAGAATCTCACCTTACACCTTATTACACATCGGTATCATATTGATTGCTAACAGGAGGGAAAGGTCTATAGGAAAGGTCTGTGTGTATACAGGATCTCACCTTACATCTTATTACACATCGGTATCATATTGATTGCTAACACGAGGGAAAGGTCTATAGGAAAGGTCTGTGTGTATACAGAACCTCACCTTACACCATATTACACACCAGTATCATATTGATTGCTTACACGAGGGGAAGGTCTATAGGAAAGGTCTGTGTGTATACAGAACCTCACCATACACCATATTACACACCAGTATCGTATTGATTGCTAACAGGGGGGAAAGGTCTATAGGAAAGGTCTGTGTGTATACAGAATCTCACCTTACACCATATTACACATCAGTATCATAATGATAGCTAACAGGAGGGAAAGGTCTATAGGAAAGGTCTGTGTGTATACAGAATCTCACCTTACACCTTATTACACATCGGTATCATATTGATTGCTAACAGGAGGGAAAGGTCTATAGGAGAGGTCTGTGTGTATACAGAACCTCACCTTACACCATATTACACATCAGTATCATATTGATTGCCAACAGGAGGGAAAGGTCTACAGGAAAGGTCTGTGTGTATACAGAATCTCACCTTATACCATATTACACATCAGTATCATAATGATTGCTAACAGGAGGGAAGGGTCTATAAGAAAGGTCTGTGTGTATAGAGAATCTCACCGTACACCATATCACACATCAGTATCATAATGATTGCTAACAGGAGGGAAAGGTCTACAGGAAAGGTCTGTGTGTATACAGAACCTCACCTTACACCATATTACACATCAGTATCATATTGATTGCTAACAGGAGGGAATGGTCTATAGGAAAGGTCTGTGTGTATACAGAACCTCACCTTACACCATATTACACATCAGTATCATATTGATTGCTAACAGGAGGGAAAGGTCTATAGGAAAGGTCTGTGTGTATACAGAATCTCACCTTACACCATATTACACATCAGTATCATATTGATTGCTAAAAGGAGGGAAAGGTCTATAGGAAAGGTCTATAGGAAAGGTCTGTGTGTATACAGAACCTCACCTTACACCATATTACACATCAGTATCATATTGATTGCTAACACGAGGGAAAGGACTAAAGGAAAGGTCTGTGTGTATACAGAACCTCACCTTACACCATATTACACACCAGTATCGTATTCACTGCTAACAGGGGGGAAAGGTCTATAGGAAAGATCTGTGTGTGTACAGAACCTCACCTTACACCATATTACACATCAGTATCATAATGATTGCTAACAGGGGGGAAAGGTCTATAGGAAAGGTCTGTGTGTATACGTAATCTCACCTTACACCATATTATACATCAGTATCATATTGATTGCTAACAGGAGGGAAAGGTCTATAGGAAAGGTCTGTGTGTATACAGAATCTCACCTTACACCATATTACACATCAGTATCATAATGATTGCTAACAGGAGGGAAAGGTCTATAGGAAAGGTCTATAGGAAAGGTCTGTGTGTATACAGAACCTCACCTTACACCATATTACACTTCAGTATCATATTGATTGCTAACAGGAGGGAAAGGTCTACAGGAAAGGTCTGTGTGTATACGTAATCTCACCTTACACCATATTCCACATCAGTATCATAATTATTGCTAACAGGAGGGAAAGGTCTATAGGAAAGGTCTATAGGAAAGGTCTGTGTGTATACAGAACCTCACCATACACCATATTACACACCAGTATCGTATTGATTGCTAACAGGGGGGAAAGGTCTATAGGAAAGGTCTGTGTGTATACAGAATCTCACCTTACACCATATTACACATCAGTATCATAATTTGAGCTAACAGGAGGGATAGGCCTATAGGAAAGGTCTGTGTGTGTACAGAACCTCACCTTACACCATATTACACATCAGTATCATATTGATTGCTAACAGGAGGGAAAGGTCTATAGGAAAGGACTGTGTGTATACGTAATCTCACCTTACACCATATTACACATCAGTATCATAATGATTGCTAACAGGAGGGAAAGGTCTACAGGAAAGGTCTGCGTGTATACAGAAGCTCACCTTACACCATATTACACATCAGTATCATATTGATTGCTAACAGGAGGGAAAGGTCTATAGGAAAGGTCTGTGTGTATACGTAATCTCACCTTACACCATATTACACATCAGTATCATAATGATTGCTAACAGGAGGGAAAGGTCTATAGGATAGGTCTGTGTGTATACAGAACCTCACCTTACACCATATTACACATCAGTATCATATTGATTGCTAACACGAGGGAAAAGACTATAGGAAAGTTCTGTGTGTGTACAGAACCTCACCTTACACCACATTACACATCAGTATCATAATGATTGCTAACAGGGGGAAAGGTCTATAGGAAAGGTCTGTGTGTATACGTAATCTCACCTTACACCATATTATACATCAGTATCATATTGATTGCTAACAGGAGGGAAAGGTCTATAGGAAAGGTCTGTGTGTATACAGAATCTCACCTTACACCTTATTACACATCGGTATCATATTGATTGCTAACAGGAGGGAAAGGTCTATAGGAAAGGTCTGTGTGTATACAGAATCTCACCTTACACCATATTACACATCAGTATCATAATGAGTGCTAACAGGAGGGAAAGGTCTACAGGAAAGGTCTGTGTGTATACAGAATCTCACCTTACACCATATTACACACCAGTATCATATTGATTGCTAACAGGAGGGAAAGGTCTATAGGAAAGGTCTGTTTGTATACAGAATCTCACCTTACACCTTATTACACATCATTATCATATTGATTGCTAACAGGAGGGAAAGGTCTATAGGAAAGGTCTGTGTGTATACAGAATCTCACTTTACACCATATTACACATCGGTATCTTATTGATTGCGAACAGGAGGGAAAGGTCTATAGGAAAGGTCTGTGTGTATACAGAATCTCACTTTACACCTTATTACACATCGGTATAATATTGATTGCTAACAGGTGGGAAAGGCCTATAGGAAAGGTCTGCGTGTATACATAATCTCACCTTACACCATATTACCCACCAGTATCATATTGATTGCTAACAGGTGGGAAAGGTCTATAGGAAAGGTCTGTGTGTATACAGAATCTCACCTTACACCTTATTACACATCGGTATCGTATTGATTGCTAACAGGAGGGAAAGGTCTATAGGAAAGGTCTGTGTGTATACAGAATCTCACCTTACACCTTATTACACATCGGTATCAAATTGATTGCTAACACGAGGGAAAGGTCTATAGGAAAGGTCTGTGTGTATACAGAACCTCACCTTACACCATATTACACACCAGTATCATATTGATTGCTAACACGAGGGGAAGGTCTATAGGAAAGGTCTGTGTGTATACAGAACCTCACCATACACCATATTACACACCAGTATCGTATTGATTGCTAACAGGGGGGAAAGGTCTATAGGAAAGGTCTGTGTGTATACAGAATCTCACCTTACACCATATTACACATCATTATCATAATGATAGCTAACAGGAGGGAAAGGTCTATAGGAAAGGTCTGTGTGTGTTCAGAACCTCACCTTACACCATATTACACATCAGTATCATATTGATTGCTAACAGGAGGGAAAGGTCTATAGGAAAGGACTGTGTGTATACGTAATCTAACCATACATATTACTCATCAGTATCATAATGATTGCTAACAGGAGGGAAAGGTCTATAGGAAAGGTCTGTGTGTATACAGAACCTCACCTTACACCATATTACACATCGGTATCATATTGATTGCTAACAGAAGGGAAAGCCCTATAGGAAAGGTCTGTGTGTATACAGAATCTCACCTTACACCTTATTACACATCGGTATCATATTGATTGCTAACAGGAGGGAAAGGTCTATAGGAAAGGTCTGTGTGTATACAGAACCTCACCTTACACCATATTACACATCAGTATCACATTGATTGCCAACAGGAGGGAAAGGTCTACAGGAAAGGTCTATGTGTATACAGAATCTCACCTTACACCATATTACACATCAGTATCATAATGATTGCTAACAGGAGGGAAAGGTCTATAAGAAAGGTCTGTGAGTATAGAGAATCTCACCGTACACCATATCACACATCAGTATCATAATGATTGCTAACAGGAGGGAAAGGTCTACAGGAAAGGTCTGTGTGTATACAGAACCTCACCTTACACCATATTACACATCAGTATCATATTGATTGCTAACAGGAGGGAATGGTCTATAGGAAAGGTCTGTGTGTATACAGAACCTCACCTTACACCATATTACACATCAGTATCATATTGATTGCTAACAGGAGGGAAAGGTCTATAGGAAAGGTCTGTGTGTATACAGAATCTCACCTTACACCATATTACACATCAGTATCATATTGATTGCTAAAAGGAGGGAAAGGTCTATAGGAAAGGTCTATAGGAAAGGTCTGTGTGTATACAGAACCTCACCTTACACCATATTACACATCAGTATCATATTGATTGCTAACACGAGGGAAAGGACTAAAGGAAAGGTCTGTGTGTATACAGAACCTCACCTTACACCATATTACACACCAGTATCGTATTCATTGCTAACAGGGGGGAAAGGTCTATAGGAAAGATCTGTGTGTGTACAGAACCTTACCTTACACCATATTACACATCAGTATCATAATGATTGCTAACAGGGGGGAAAGGTCTATAGGAAAGGTCTGTGTGTATACGTAATCTCACATTACACCATATTATACATCAGTATCATATTGATTGCTAACAGGAGGGAAAGGTCTATAGGAAAGGTCTGTGTGTATACAGAATCTCACCTTACACCATATTACACATCAGTATCATAATGATTGCTAACAGGAGGGAAAGGTCTATAGGAAAGGTCTATAGGAAAGGTCTATAGGAAAGGTCTGTGTGTATACAGAATCTCACCTTACACCATATTACACATCAGTATCATATTGATTGCTAAAAGGAGGGAAAGGTCTATAGGAAAGGTCTATAGGAAAGGTCTGTGTGTATACAGAACCTCACCTTACACCATATTACACATCAGTATCATATTGATTGCTAACACGAGGGAAAGGACTAAAGGAAAGGTCTGTGTGTATACAGAACCTCACCTTACACCATATTACACACCAGTATCGTATTCATTGCTAACAGGGGGGAAAGGTCTATAGGAAAGATCTGTGTGTGTACAGAACCTCACCTTACACCATATTACACATCAGTATCATAATGATTGCTAACAGGGGGGAAAGGTCTATAGGAAAGGTCTGTGTGTATAAGTAATCTCACATTACACCATATTATACATCAGTATCATATTGATTGCTAACAGGAGGGAATGGTCTATAGGAAAGGTCTGTTTGTATACAGAACCTCACCTTACACCATATTACACATCAGTATCATATTGATTGCTAAAAGGAGGGAAAGGTCTATAGGAAAGGTCTGTGTGTATAAAGAATCTCACCTTACACCATATTACACATCAGTATCATATTGATTGCTAACAGGAGGGAAAGGTCTATAGGAAAGGTCTGTGTGTATACAGAATCTCACCGTACACCATATCACACATCAGTATCATAATGATTGCTAACAGGAGGGAAAGGTCTACAGGAAAGGTCTGTGTGTATACAGAACCTCACCTTACACCATATTACACACCAGTATATATATTGATTGCTAACAGGAGGGAAAGGTCTATAGGAAAGGTCTGTGTGTACACAGAACCTCACCTTACACCATATTACACATCAGTATCATATTGATTGCTAACAGGAGGGAAAGGTCTATAGGAACTGTCTGTGTGTATACGTAATCTCACCTTACACCTTATTACACATCAGTATCATAATGATTGCTAACAGGGGGGAATGGTCTATAGGAATGGTCTGTGTGTATACGTAATCTCACCTTACACCATATTACACACCAGTGTCATATTGATTGCTAACAGGAGGGAAATGTCTGTGTGTATACGTAATCTCACCTTACACCATATTACACATCAGTATCATAATGATTGCTAACAGGAGGGAAATGTCTATAGGAAAGGTCTGTGTGTATACAGAACCTCACCTTACACCATATTACACATCGGTATCATAATGATTGCTAACAGGGGGGAAAGGTCTATAGGAAAGGTCTGTGTGCATACGTAATCTCACCTTACACCATATTACACATCAGTATCGTATTGATTGCTAACAGGAGGGAAAGGTCTATAGGAAAGATCTGTGTGTATACGTAATCTCACCTTACACCATATTACACACCAGTATCGTATTGATTGCGAACAGGAGGGAAAGGTCTATAGGAATGGTCTGTGTGTAAACGTAATCTCACCTTACACCATATTACTCATCAGTATCATAATGATTGCTAACAGGAGGGAAAGCTCTACAGGAAAGGTCTGTGTGTATACAGAAGCTCACCTTACACCATATTACACATCAGTATCATGTTGATTGCTAACAGGAGGGAAAGGTCTATAGGAAAGGTCTGTGTGTATACGTAATCTCACCTTACACCATATTACACATCAGTATCATAATGATTGCTAACAGGAGGGAAAGGTCTATAGGAAAGGTCTATAGGAAAGGTCTGTGTGTATACAGAACCTCACCTTACACCATATTACACATCAGTATCATATTGATTGCTAACACGAGGGAAAGGACTATAGGAAAGGTCTGTGTGTATACAGAACCTCACCTTACACCATATTACACACCAGTATCGTATTGATTGCTAACAGGGGGAGAAGGTCTATAGGAAAGGTCTGTGTGTGTACAGAACCTCACCTTACATCATATTACACATCAGTATCATATTGATTGCTAACAGGAGGGAAAGGTCTATAGGAAAGGTCTGTGTGTGTACAGAACCTCACCTTACACCATATTACGCATCAGTATCATAATGATTGCTAACAGGGGGGAAAGGTCTATAGGAAAGGTCTGTGTGTATACGTAATCTCACCTTACACCATATTATACATCAGTATCATATTGATTGCTAACAGGAGGGAAAGGTCTATAGGAAAGGTCTGTGTGTATACAGAATCTCACCTTACACCATATTACACATCAGTATCATAATGATTGCTAACAGGAGGGAAAGGCCTATAGGAAAGGTCTATAGGAAAGGTCTGTGTGTATACAGAACCTTACCTTACACCATATTACACATCAGTATCATATTGATTGCTAACAGGAGGGAAAGGTCCACAGGAAAGGTCTGTGTGTATACGTAATCTCACCTTACACCATATTACACATCAGTAACATAATGATTGCTAACAGGAGGGAAAGGTCTATAGGAAAAGTCTATAGGAAAGGTCTGTGTGTATACAGAACCTCACCATACAAAATATTACACACCAGTATCGTATTGATTGCTAACAGGGGGGAAAGGTCTATAGGAAAGGTCTGTGCATACAGAATCTCACCTTACACCATATTACACATCAGTATCATATTGATTGCTAACAGGAGGGAAAGGTCTACAGGAAAGGTCTGCGTGTATACAGAAGCTCACCTTACACCATATTACACATCAGTATCATATTGATTGCTAACAGGAGGGAAAGGTCTATAGGAAAGGTCTGTGTGTATACGTAATCTCACCTTACACCATATTACACATCAGTATCATAATGATTGCTAACAGGAGGGAAAGGTCTATAGGAAAGGTCTGTGTGTATACAGAACCTCACCTTACACCATATTACACATCAGTATCATATTGATTGCTAACACGAGGGAAAGGACTATAGGAAAGTTCTGTGTGTATACAGAACCTCACCTTACACCATATTACACACCAGTATCGTATTGATTGCTAACAGGGGGGAAAGGTCTATAGGAAAGGTCTGTGTGTGTACAGAACCTCACCTTACATCATATTACACATCAGTATCATATTGATTGCTAACAGGAGGGAAAGGTCTATAGGAAAGGTCTGTGTGTGTACAGAACCTCACCTTACACCACATTGCACATCAGTATCATAATGATTGCTAACAGGGGGGAAAGGTCTATAGGAAAGGTCTGTGTGTATACGTAATCTCACCTTACACCATATTATACTTCAGTATCATATTGATTGCTAACAGGAGGGAAAGTTCTATAGGAAACGTCTGTGTGTATACAGAATCTCACCTTACACCTTATTACACATCGGTATCATATTGATTGCTAACAGGAGGGAAAGGTCTATAGGAAAGGTATGTGTGTATACAGAATCTCACCTTACACCATATTACACATCAGTATCATAATGATTGCTAACAGGAGGAAAGGTCTACAGGAAAGGTCTGTGTGTATACAGAATCTCACCTTACACCATATTACACACCAGTATCATATTGATTGCTAACAGGAGGGAAAGGTCTATAGGAAAGGTCTGTGTGTATACAGAATCTCACCTTACAACTTATTACACATCAGTATCATATTGATTGCTAACAGGAGGGAAAGGTCTATAGGAAAGGTCTGTGTGTATACAGAATCTCACCTTACACCATATTACACATCGGTATCATATTGATTGCTAACAGGAGGGAAAGGTCTATAGGAAAGGTCTGTGTGTATACAGAATCTCACCTTACCCCTTATTACACATCGGTATAATATTGATTGCTAACAGGTGGGAAAGGCCTATAGGAAAGGTCTGCGTGTATACAGAATCTCACCTTACACCATATTACCCACCAGTATCATATTGATTGCTAACAGGTGGGAAAGGTCTATAGGAAAGGTCTGTGTGTATACAGAACCTCACCTTACACCATATTACACATCAGTATCATATTGATTGCTAACAGGAGGGAAAGGTCTATAGGAAAGGTCTGTGTGTATACGTAATCTCACCTTACACCATATTACATATCAGTATCATAATGATTGCTAACAGGGGGGAATGGTCTATAGGAAAGGTCTGTGTGTATACGTAATCTCACCTTACACCATATTATACACCAGTGTCATATTGATTGCTAACAGGAGGGAAATGTCTGTGTGTATACGTAATCTCACCTTACACCATATTACACATCAGTATCATAATGATTGCTAAGAGGAGGGAAATGTCTATAGGAAAGGTCTGTGTGTATACAGAACCTCACCTTACACCATATTACACATCGGTATCATAATGATTGCTAACAGGGGGGAACGGTCTATAGGAAAGGTCTGTGTGCATACGTAATCTCACCTTACACCATATTACACATCAGTATCGTATTGATTGCTAACAGGAGGGAAAGGTCTATAGGAAAGGTCTGTGTGTATACGTAATCTCACCTTACAACATATTACACACCAGTATCGTATTGATTGCTAACAGGAGGGAAAGGTCAATAGGAATGGTCTGTGTTTATACGTAATCTCACCTTTCACCATATTACACACCAGTATCGTATTGATTGCTAACAGGAGGGAATGGTCTATAGGAAAGGTCTGTGTGTATACGTAATCTCACCTTACACCATATTACACATCAGTATCACATTGATTGCCAACAGGAGGGAACGGTCTACAGGAAAGGTCTATGTGTATACAGAATCTCACCTTACACCGTATTACACATCAGTATCATAATGATTGCTAACAGGAGGGAAAGGTCTATAAGAAAGGTCTGTGAGTTTAGAGAATCTCACCGTACACCATATCACACATCAGTATCATAATGATTGCTAACAGGAGAGAAAGGTCTACAGGAAAGGTCTGTGTGTATACAGAACCTCACCTTACACCATATTACACATCAGTATCATATTGATTGCTAACAGGAGGGAATGGTCTATAGGAAAGGTCTGTGTGTATACAGAACCTCACCTTACACCATATTACACATCAGTATCATATTGATTGCTAACAGGAGGGAAAGGTCTATAGGAAAGGTCTGTGTGTATACAGAATCTCACCTTACACCATATTACACATCAGTATCATATTGATTGTCAAAAGGAGGGAAAGGTCTATAGGAAAGGTATATAGGAAAGGTCTGTGTGTATACAGAACCTCACCTTACACCATATTACACATCAGTATCATATTGATTGCTAACACGAGGGAAAGGACTAAAGGAAAGTTCTGTGTGTATACAGAACCTCACCTTACACCATATTACACACCAGTATCGTATTCATTGCTAACAGGGAGGAAAGGTCTATAGGAAAGATCTGTGTGTGTACAGAACCTCACCTTACACCATATTACACATCAGTATCATAAAGATTGTTAACAGGGGGGAAAGGTCTATAGGAAAGGTCTGTGTGTATACGTAATCTCACCTTACACCATATTATACATCAGTATCATATTGATTGCTAACAGGAGGGAAAGGTCTATAGGAAAGGTCTGTGTGTATACAGAATCTCACCTTACACCATATTACACATCAGTATCATAATGATTGCTAACAGGAGGGAAAGGTCTATAGGAAAGATCTATAGGAAAGGTCGATAGGAAAGGTCTGTGTGTATACAGAACCTCACCTTACACCATATTACACTTCAGTATCATATTGATTGCTAACAGGAGGGAAAGGTCTACAGGAAAGGTCTGTGTGTATACGTAATCTCACCTTACACCATATTCCACATCAGTATCATAATTATTGCTAACAGGAGGGAAAGGTCTATAGGAAAGGTCTATAGGAAAGGTCTGTGTGTATACAGAACCTCACCATACACCATATTACACACCAGTATCGTATTGATTGCTAACAGGGGGGAAAGGTCTATAGGAAAGGTCTGTGTGTATACAGAATCTCACCTTACACCATATTACACATCAGTATCATAATTTATGCTAACAGGAGGGATAGGCCTATAGGAAAGGTCTGTGTGTGTACAGAACCTCACCTTACACCATATTACACATCAGTATCATATTGATTGCTAACAGGAGGGAAAGGTCTATAGGAAAGTACTGTGTGTATACGTAATCTCACCTTACACCATATTACACATCAGTATCATAATGATTGCTAACAGGAGGGAAAGGTCTACAGGAAAGGTCTGCGTGTATACAGAAGCTCACCTTACACCATATTACACATCAGTATCATATTGATTGCTAACAGGAGGGAAAGGTCTATAGGAAAGGTCTGTGTGTATACGTAATCTCACCTTACACCATATTACACATCAGTATCATAATGATTGCTAACAGGAGGGAAAGGTCTATAGGATAGGTCTGTGTGTATACAGAACCTCACCTTACACCATATTACACATCAGTATCATATTGATTGCTAACACGAGGGAAAGGACTATAGGAATGTTCTGTGTGTATACAAAACCTCACCTTACACCATATTACACACCAGTATCGTATTGATTGCTAACAGGGGGGAAAGGTCTATAGGAAATGTCTGTGTGTGTACAGAACCTCACCTTCCATCATATTACACATCAGTATCATATTGATTGCTAACAGGAGGGAAAGGTCTATAGGAAAGGTCTGTGTGTGTACAGAACCTCACCTTACACCACATTACACATCAGTATCATAATGATTGCTAACAGGGGGAAAGGTCTATAGGAAAGGTCTGTGTGTATACGTAATCTCACCTTACACCATATTATACATCAGTATCATATTGATTGCTAACAGGAGGGAAAGGTCTATAGGAAAGGTCTGTGTGTATACAGAATCTCACCTTACACCTTATTACACATCGGTATCATATTGATTGCTAACAGGAGGGAAAGGTCTATAGGAAAGGTCTGTGTGTATACAGAATCTCACCTTACACCATATTACATATCAGTATCATAATGAGTGCTAACAGGAGGGAAAGGTCTACAGGAAAGGTCTGTGTGTATACAGAATCTCACCTTACACCATATTACACACCAGTATCATATTGATTGCTAACAGGAGGGAAAGGTCTATAGGAAAGGTCTGTTTGTATACGGAATCTCACCTTACACCTTATTACACATCAGTATCATATTGATTGCTAACAGGAGGGAAAGGTCTATAGGAAAGGTCTGTGTGTATACAGAATCTCACCTTACACCATATTACACATCGGTATCATATTGATTGCGAACAGGTGGGAAAGGTCTATAGGAAAGGTCTGTGTGTATACAGAATCTCACTTTACACCTTATTACACATCGGTATAATATTGATTGCTAACAGGTGGGAAAGGCCTATAGGAAAGGTCTGCGTGTATACATAATCTCACCTTACACCATATTACCCACCAGTATCATATTGATTGCTAACAGGTGGGAAAGGTCTATAGGAAAGGTCTGTGTGTATACAGAATCTCACCTTACACCTTATTACACATCGGTATCGTATTGATTGCTAACAGGAGGGAAAGGTCTATAGGAAAGGTCTGTGTGTATACAGAATCTCACCTTACACCTTATTACACATCGGTATCAAATTGATTGCTAACACGAGGGAAAGGTCTATAGGAAAGGTCTGTGTGTATACAGAACCTCACCTTACACCATATTACACACCAGTATCATATTGATTGCTAACACGAGGGGAAGGTCTATAGGAAAGGTCTGTGTGTATACAGAACCTCACCATACACCATATTACACACCAGTATCGTATTGATTGCTAACAGGGGGGAAAGGTCTATAGGAAAGGTCTGTGTGTATACAGAATCTCACCTTACACCATATTACACATCATTATCATAATGATAGCTAACAGGAGGGAAAGGTATATAGGAAAGGTCTGTGTGTGTACAGAACCTCACCTTACACCATATTACACATCAGTATCATATTGATTGCTAAGAGGAGGGAAAGGTCTATAGGAAAGGACTGTGTGTATACGTAATCTAACCATACATATTACTCATCAGTATCATAATGATTGCTAACAGGAGGGAAAGGTCTATAGGAAAGGTCTGTGTGTATACAGAACCTCACCTTACACCATATTACACATCGGTATCATATTGATTGCTAACAGAAGGAAAGCTCTATAGGAAAGGTCTGTGTGTATACAGAATCTCACCTTACACCTTATTACACATCGGTATCATATTGATTGCTAACAGGAGGGAAAGGTCTATAGGAAAGGTCTGTGTGTATACAGAACCTCACCTTACACCATATTACACATCAGTATCACATTGATTGCCAACAGGAGGGAAAGGTCTACAGGAAAGGTCTATGTGTATACAGAATCTCACCTTACACCATATTACACATCAGTATCATAATGATTGCTAACAGGAGGGAAAGGTCTATAAGAAAGGTCTGTGAGTATAGAGAATCTCACCGTACACCATATCACACATCAGTATCATAATGATTGCTAACAGGAGGGAAAGGTCTACAGGAAAGGTCTGTGTGTATACAGAACCTCACCTTACACCATATTACACATCAGTATCATATTGATTGCTAACAGGAGGGAATGGTCTATAGGAAAGGTCTGTGTGTATACAGAACCTCACCTTACACCATATTACACATCAGTATCATATTGATTGCTAACAGGAGGGAAAGGTCTATAGGAAAGGTCTGTGTGTATAAAGAATCTCACCTTACACCATATTACACATCAGTATCATATTGATTGCTAACAGGAGGGAAAGGTCTATAGGAAAGGTCTGTGTGTATACAGAATCTCACCGTACACCATATCACACATCAGTATCATAATGATTGCTAACAGGAGGGAAAGGTCTACAGGAAAGGTCTGTGTGTATACAGAACCTCACCTTACACCATATTACACACCAGTATATATATTGATTGCTAACAGGAGGGAAAGGTCTATAGGAAAGGTCTGTGTGTACACAGAACCTCACCTTACACCATATTACACATCAGTATCATATTGATTGCTAACAGGAGGGAAAGGTCTATAGGAAAGGTCTGTGTGTATACGTAATCTCACCTTACACCTTATTACACATCAGTATCATAATGATTGCTAACAGGGGGGAATGGTCTATAGGAATGGTCTGTGTGTATACGTAATCTCACCTTACACCATATTACACACCAGTGTCATATTGATTGCTAACAGGAGGGAAATGTCTGTGTGTATACGTAACCTCACCTTACACCATATTACACATCAGTATCATAATGATTGCTAACAGGAGGGAAATGTCTATAGGAAAGGTCTGTGTGTATACAGAACCTCACCTTACACCATATTACACATCGGTATCATAATGATTGCTAACAGGGGGGAAAGGTCTATAGGAAAGGTCTGTGTGCATACGTAATCTCACCTTACAACATATTACACATCAGTATCGTATTGATTGCTAACAGGAGGGAAAGGTCTATAGGAAAGGTCTGTGTGTATACGTAATCTCACCTTACACCATATTACACACCAGTATCGTATTGATTGCTAACAGGAGGGAAAGGTCTATAGGAATGGTCTGTGTGTAAACGTAATCTCACCTTACACCATATTACTCATCAGTATCATAATGATTGCTAACAGGAGGGAAAGCTCTTCAGGAAAGGTCTGCGTGTATACAGAAGCTCACCTTACACCATATTACACATCAGTATCATGTTGATTGCTAACAGGAGGGAAAGGTCTATAGGAAAGGTCTGTGTGTATACGTAATCTCACCTTACACCATATTACACATCAGTATCATAATGATTGCTAACAGGAGGGAAAGGTCTATAGGAAAGGTCTATAGGAAAGGTCTGTGTGTATACAGAACCTCACCTTACACCATATTACACATCAGTATCATATTGATTGCTAACACGAGGGAAAGGACTATAGGAAAGGTCTGTGTGTATACAGAACCTCACCTTACACCATATTACACACCAGTATCGTATTGATTGCTAACAGGGGGAGAAGGTCTATAGGAAAGGTCTGTGTGTGTACAGAACCTCACCTTACATCATATTACACATCAGTATCATATTGATTGCTAACAGGAGGGAAAGGTCTATAGGAAAGGTCTGTGTGTGTACAGAACCTCACCTTACACCATATTACACATCAGTATCATAATGATTGCTAACAGGGGGGAAAGGTCTATAGGAAAGGTCTGTGTGTATACGTAATCTCACCTTACACCATATTATACATCAGTATCATATTGATTGCTAACAGGAGGGAAAGGTCTATAGGAAAGGTCTGTGTGTATACAGAATCTCACCTTACACCATATTACACATCAGTATCATAATGATTGCTAACAGGAGGGAAAGGTCTATAGGAAAGGTCTATAGGAAAGGTCTGTGTGTATACAGAACCTTACCTTACACCATATTACACATCAGTATCATATTGATTGCTAACAGGAGGGAAAGGTCCACAGGAAAGGTCTGTGTGTATACGTAATCTCACCTTACACCATATTACACATCAGTAACATAATGATTGCTAACAGGAGGGAAAGGTCTATAGGAAAGGTCTATAGGAAAGGTCTGTGTGTATACAGAACCTCACCATACAAAATATTACACACCAGTATCGTATTGATTGCTAACAGGGGGGAAAGGTCTATAGGAAAGGTCTGTGTATACAGAATCTCACCTTACACCATATTACACATCAGTATCATAATGTGTGCTAACAGGAGGGATAGGCCTATAGGAAAGGTCTGTGTGTGTACAGAACCTCACCTTACACCATATTACACATCAGTATCATATTGATTGCTAACAGGAGGGAAAAGTCTATAGGAAAGGACTGTGTGTATACGTAATCTCACTTTACACCATATTACACATCAGTATCATAATGATTGCTAACAGGAGGGAAAGGTCTACAGGAAAGGTCTGCGTGTATACAGAAGCTCACCTTTCACCACATTACACATCAGTATCATATTGATTGCTAACAGGAGGGAAAGGTCTATAGGAAAGGTCTGTGTGTATACGTAATCTCACCTTACACCATATTACACATCAGTATCATAATGATTGCTAACAGGAGGGAAAGGTCTATAGGAAAGGTCTGTGTGTATACAGAACCTCACCTTACACCATATTACACATCAGTATCATACTGATTGCTAACACGAGGGAAAGGACTATAGGAAAGTTCTGTGTGTATACAGAACCTCACCTTACACCGTATTACACACCAGTATCGTATTGATTGCTAACAGGGGGGAAAGGTCTATAGGAAAGGTCTGTGTGTGTACAGAACCTCACCTTACATCATATTACACATCAGTATCATATTGATTGCTAACAGGAGGGAAAGGTCTATAGGAAAGGTCTGTGTGTGTACAGAACCTCACCTTACACCACATTGCACATCAGTATCATAATGATTGCTAACAGGGGGGAAAGGTCTATAGGAAAGGTCTGTGTGTATACGTAATCTCACCTTACACCATATTATACTTCAGTATCATATTGATTGCTAACAGGAGGGAAAGGTCTATAGGAAACGTCTGTGTGTATACAGAATCTCACCTTACACCTTATTACACATCGGTATCATATTGATTGCTAACAGGAGGGAAAGGTCTATAGGAAAGGTATGTGTGTATACAGAATCTCACCTTACACCATATTACACATCAGTATCATAATGATTGCTAACAGGAGGAAAGGTCTACAGGAAAGGTCTGTGTGTATACAGAATCTCACCTTACACCATATTACACACCAGTATCATATTGATTGCTAACAGGAGGGAAAGGTCTATAGGAAAGGTCTGTGTGTATACAGAATCTCACCTTACAACTTATTACACATCAGTATCATATTGATTGCTAACAGGAGGGAAAGGTCTATATGAAAGGTCTGTGTGTATACAGAATCTCACCTTACACCATATCACACATCGGTATCATATTGATTGCTAACAGGAGGGAAAGGTCTATAGGAAAGGTCTGTGTGTATACAGAATCTCACCTTACACCTTATTACACATCGGTATAATATTGATTGCTAACAGGTGGGAAAGGCCTATAGGAAAGGTCTGCGTGTATACAGAATCTCACCTTACACCATATTACCCACCAGTATCATATTGATTGCTAACAGGTGGGAAAGGTCTATAGGAAAGGTCTGTGTGTATACAGAACCTCACCTTACACCATATTACACATCAGTATCATATTGATTGCTAACAGGAGGGAAAGGTCTATAGGAAAGGTCTGTGTGTATACGTAATCTCACCTTACACCATATTACATATCAGTATCATAATGATTGCTAACAGGGGGGAATGGTCTATAGGAAAGGTCTGTGTGTATACGTAATCTCACCTTACACCATATTATACACCAGTGTCATATTGATTGCTAACAGGAGGGAAATGTCTGTGTGTATACGTAATCTCACCTTACACCATATTACACATCAGTATCATAATGATTGCTAACAGGAGGGAAATGTCTATAGGAAAGGTCTGTGTGTATATAGAACCTCACCTTACACCATATTACACATCGGTATCATAATGATTGCTAACAGGGGGGAAAGGTCTATAGGAAAGGTCTGTGTGCATACGTAATCTCACCTTACACCATATTACACATCAGTATCGTATTGATTGCTAACACGAGGGAAAGGTCTATAGGAAAGGTCTGTGTGTATACGTAATCTCACCTTACAACATATTACACACCAGTATCGTATTGATTGCTAACAGGAGGGAAAGGTCAATAGGAATGGTCTGTGTTTATACGTAATCTCACCTTTCACCATATTACACACCAGTATCGTATTGATTGCTAACAGGAGGGAAAGGTCTATAGGAAAGGTCTGTGTGTATACGTAATCTAACCTTACACCATATTACACATCAGTATCATATTGATTGCTAACAGGAGGGAAAGGTCTATAGGAAAGGTCTGTGTGTATACGTAATCTCACCTTACACCATATTACATATCAGTATCATAATGATTGCTAACAGGGGGAAAAGATCTATAGGAAAGGTCTGTGTGTATACGTAATCTCACCTTACACCATATTACACATCAGTATCATGTTGATTGCTAACAGGAGGGAAAGGTCTATAGGAAAGGACTGTGTGTATACGTAATCTCACCTTACACCATATTACTCATCAGTATCATAATGATTGCTAACAGGAGGGAAAGGTCTATAGGAAAGGTCTGTGTGTATACAGAACCTCACCTTACACCATATTACACATCGGTATCATATTGATTGCTAACAGAAGGGAAAGGTCTATAGGAAAGCTCTGTGTGTATACAGAATCTCACCTTACACCTTATTACACATAGGTATCATATTGATTGCTAACAGGAGGGAAAGGTCTATAGGAAAGGTCTGTGTGTACACAGAACCTCACGTTACACCATATTACACATCAGTATCATATTGATTGCTAACAGGAGGGAAAGGTCTATAGGAAAGGTCTGTGTGTACACAGAACCTCACCTTACACCATATTACATATCAGTATCATAATGATTGCTAACAGGGGGGAATGGTCTATAGGAAAGGTCTGTGTGTATACGTAATCTCACCTTACACCATATTATACACCAGTGTCATATTGATTGCTAACAGGAGGGAAATGTCTGTGTGTATACGTAATCTCACCTTACACCATATTACACATCAGTATCATAATGATTGCTAACAGGAGGGAAATGTCTATAGGAAAGGTCTGTGTCTATACAGAACCTCACCTTACACCATATTACACATCGGTATCATAATGATTGCTAACAGGGCGGAAAGGTCTATAGGAAAGGTCTGTGTGCATACGTAATCTCACCTTACACCATATTACACATCAGTATCGTATTGATTGCTAACAGGAGGGAAAGGTCTATAGAAAGGTCTGTGTGTATACGTAATCTCACCTTACAACATATTACACACCAGTATCGTATTGATTGCTAACAGGAGGGAAAGGTCAATAGGAATGGTCTGTGTTTATACGTAATCTCACCTTTCACCATATTACACACCAGTATCGTATTGATTGCTAACAGGAGGGAAAGGTCTATAGGAAAGGTCTGTGTGTATACGTAATCTCACCTTACACCATATTACACATCAGTATCATATTGATTGCTAACAGGAGGGAAAGGTCTATAGGAAAGTTCTGTGTGTATACAGAACCTCACCTTACACCATATTACACACCAGTATCATATTGATTGCTAACAGGAGGGAAAGTTCTATAGGAAAGGTCTGTGTGTATACAGAATCTCACCTTACACCATATTACACATCAGTATCATAATGTCTGCTAACAGGAGGAATAGGCCTATAGGAAAGGTCTGTGTGTGTACAGAACCTCACCTTACACCATATTACACATCTGTATCATATTGATTGCTAACAGGAGGGATAGGTCTATAGTTAAGGACTGTGTGTATACGTAATCTCACCTTACACCATATTACACATCATTATCATATTGATTGCTAACAGCAGGAAGAGGTCTATAGGAAAGGTCTGTGTGTGTACAGAACCTCACCTTACACCATATTACACATCAGTATCATAATGTGTGCTAACAGGAGGGATAGGCCTATAGGAAAGGTCTGTGTGTGTACAGAACCGCACCTTACACCATATTACACATCAGTATCATATTGATTGCTAACAAGAGGGAAAGGTCTATAGGAAAGGACTGTGTGTATACGTAATCTCACCTTACACCATATTACACATCAGTATCATAATGATTGCTAACAGGAGGGAAAGGTCTACAGGAAAGGTCTGCGTGTATACAGAAGCTCACCTTACACCATATTACACATCAGTATCATATTGATTGCTAACAGGAGGGAAAGGTCTATAGGAAAGGTCTGTGTGTATACGTAATCTCACCTTACACCATATTACACATCAGTATCATAATGATTGCTAACAGGAGGGAAAGGTCTATAGGAAAGGTCTGTGTGTATACAGAACCTCACCTTACACCATATTACACATCAGTATCATATTGATTGCTAACACGAGGGAAAGGACTATAGGAAAGTTCTGTGTGTATACAAAACCTCACCTTACACCGTATTACACACCAGTATCGTATTGATTGCTAACAGGGGGGAAAGGTCTATAGGAAATGTCTGTGCGTGTACAGAACCTCACCTTCCATCATATTACACATCAGTATCATATTGATTGCTAACAGGAGGGAAAGGTCTATAGGAAAGGTCTGTGTGTGTACAGAACCTCACCTTACACCACATTACACATCAGTATCATAATGATTGCTAACAGGGGGGAAAGGTCTATAGGAAAGGTCTGTGTGTATACGTAATCTCACCTTACACCATATTATACATCAGTATCATATTGATTGCTAACAGGAGGGAAAGGCCTATAGGAAAGGTCTGTGTGTATACAGAATCTCACCATACACCTTATTACACATCGGTATCATATTGATTGCTAACAGGAGGGAAAGGTCTATAGGAAAGGTCTGTTTGTATACAGAATCTCACCTTACACCTTATTACACATCAGTATCATATTGATTGCTAACAGGAGGTAAAGGTCTATAGGAAAGGTCTGTGTGTATACAGAATCTCACCTTACACCATATTACACATCGGTATCATATTGATTGCTAACAGGAGGGAAAGGTCTATAGGAAAGGTCTGTGTGTATACAGAATCTCACTTTACACCTTATTACACATCGGTATAATATTGATTGCTAACAGGTGGGAAAGGCCTATAGGAAAGGTCTGCGTGTATACAGAATCTCACCTTACACCATATTACCCACCAGTATCATATTGATTGCTAACAGGTGGGAAAGGTCTATAGGAAAGGTCTGTGTGTATACAGAATCTCACCTTACACCTTATTACACATCGGTATCGTATTGATTGCTAACAGGAGGGAAAGGTCTATAGGAAAGGTCTGTGTGTATACAGAACCTCACCTTACACCTTATTACACATCGGTATCATATTGATTGCTAACACGAGGGAAAGGTCTATAGGAAAGGTCTGTGTGTATACAGAACCTCACCTTACACCATATTACATATCAGTATCATATTGATTGCTAACAGGAGGGAATGGTCTATAGGAAAGGTCTGTGTGTATACAGAACCTCACCTTACACCATATTACACATCAGTATCATATTGATTGCTAACAGGAGGGAAAGGTCTATAGGAAAGGTCTGTGTGTATACAGATTCTCACCTTACACCATATTACACATCAGTATCATATTGATTGCTAACAGGAGGGAAAGGTCTATAGGAAAGGTCTGTGTGTATACAGAATCTCACCGTACACCATATCACACATCAGTATCATAATGATTGCTAACAGGAGGGAAAGGTCTACAGGAAAGGTCTGTGTGTATACAGAACCGCACCTTACACCATATTACACATCAGTATCATATTGATTGCTAACAGGAGGGAAAGGTCTATAGGAAAGGTCTGTGTGTACACAGAACCTCACCTTACACCATATTACACATCAGTATCATATTGATTGCTAACAGGAGGGAAAGGTCTATAGGAAAGGTCTGTGTGTATACGTAATCTCACCTTACACCATATTACATATCAGTATCATAATGATTGCTAACAGGGGGGAATGGTCTATAGGAAAGGTCTGTGTGTATACGTAATCTCACCTTACACCATATTACATATCAGTATCATAATGATTGCTAACAGGGGGGAATGGTCTATAGGAAAGGTCTGTGTGTATACGTAAACTCACCTTACACCATATTATACACCAGTGCCATATTGATTGCTAACAGGAGGGAAATGTCTGTGTGTATACGTAATCTCACCTTACACCATATTACACATCAGTATCATAATGATTGCTAACAGGAGGGAAATGTCTATAGGAAAGGTCTGTGTGTATACAGAACCTCACCTTACACCATATTACACATCGGTATCATAATGATTGCTAATAGGGGGGAAAGGTCTATAGGACAGGTCTGTGTGCATACGTAATCTCACCTTACACCATATTACACATCAGTATCTTATTGATTGCTAACAGGAGGGAAAGGTCTATAGGAAAGGTCTGTGTGTATACGTAATCTCACCTTACAACATATTACACACCAGTATCGTATTGATTGCTAACAGGAGGGAAAGGTCAATAGGAATGGTCTGTGTGTATACGTAATCTCACCTTTCACCATATTACACACCAGTATCGTATTGATTGCTAACAGGAGGGAAAGGTCTATAGGAAAGGTCTGTGTGTATACGTAATCTCACCTTACAACATATTACACATCAGTATCATATTGATTGCTAACAGGAGGTAAAGGTCTATAGGAAAGGTCTGTGTGTATACAGAACCTCACCTTACACCATATTACACACCAGTATCATATTGATTGCTAAGAGGAGGGAAAGTTCTATAGGAAAGGTCTGTGTGTATACAGAATCTCACCTTACACCATATTACACATCAGTATCATAATGTGTGCTAACAGGAGGAATAGGCCTATAGGAAAGGTCTGTGTGTGTACAGAACCTCACCTTACACCATATTACACTTCAGTATCATATTGATTGCTAACAGGAGGGAAAGGTCTATAGTTAAGGACTGTGTGTATACGTAATCTCACCTTACACCATATTACACATCAGTATCATATTGATTGCTAACAGGAGGGAAAGGTCTATAGGACGGTCTGTGTGTGTACAGAACCTCACCTTACACCATATTACACATCAGTATCATAATGTGTGCTAACAGGAGGGATAGGCCTATAGGAAAGGTCTGTGTGTGTACAGAACCGCACCTTACACCATATTACACATCAGTATCATATTGATTGCTAACAAGACGGAAAGGTCTATAGGAAAGGACTGTGTGTATACGTAATCTCACCTTACACCATATTACACATCAGTATCATAATGATTGCTAACAGGAGGGAAAGGTCTACAGGAAAGGTCTGCGTGTATACAGAAGCTCACCTTACACCATATTACACATCAGTATCATATTGATTGCTAACAGGAGGGAAAGGTCTATAGGAAAGGTCTGTGTGTATACGTAATCTCACCTTACACCATATTACACATCAGTATCATAATGATTGCTAACAGGAGGGAAAGGTCTATAGGATAGGTCTGTGTGTATACAGAACCTCACCTTACACCATATTACACATCAGTATCATATTGATTGCTAACACGAGGGAAAGGACTATAGGAAAGTTCTGTGTGTATACAAAACCTCACCTTACACCATATTACACACCAGTATCGTATTGATTGCTAACAGGGGGGAAAGGTCTATAGGAAATGTCTGTGTGTGTACAGAACCTCACCTTCCATCATATTACACATCAGTATCATATTGATTGCTAACAGGAGGGAAAGGTCTATAGGAAAGGTCTGTGTGTGTACAGAACCTCACCTTACACCACATTACACATCAGTATCATAATGATTGCTAACAGGGGGAAAGGTCTATAGGAAAGGTCTGTGTGTATACGTAATCTCACCTTACACCATATTATACATCAGTATCATATTGATTGCTAACAGGAGGGAAAGGTCTATAGGAAAGGTCTGTGTGTATACAGAATCTCACCTTACACCTTATTACACATCGGTATCATATTGATTGCTAACAGGAGGGAAAGGTCTATAGGAAAGGTCTGTGTGTATACAGAATCTCACCTTACACCATATTACACATCAGTATCATAATGAGTGCTAACAGGAGGGAAAGGTCTACAGGAAAGGTCTGTGTGTATACAGAATCTCACCTTACACCATATTACACACCAGTATCATATTGATTGCTAACAGGAGGGAAAGGTCTATAGGAAAGGTCTGTTTGTATACAGAATCTCACCTTACACCTTATTACACATCAGTATCATATTGATTGCTAACAGGAGGGAAAGGTCTATAGGAAAGGTCTGTGTGTATACAGAATCTCACCTTACACCATATTACACATCGGTATCATATTGATTGCGAACAGGAGGGAAAGGTCTATAGGAAAGGTCTGTGTGTATACAGAATCTCACTTTACACCTTATTACACATCGGTATAATATTGATTGCTAACA
This sequence comes from Meconema thalassinum, assembly GCA_946902985.2. NCBI lineage: Eukaryota > Metazoa > Arthropoda > Insecta > Orthoptera > Tettigoniidae > Meconema > Meconema thalassinum. Next base: position 345,547,697 of record OX336395.1, read on the forward strand.
GGTGGGAAAGGCCTATAGGAAAGGTCTGCGTGTATACATAATCTCACCTTACACCATATTACCCACCAGTATCATATTGATTGCTAACAGGTGGGAAAGGTCTATAGGAAAGGTCTGTGTGTATACAGAATCTCACCTTACACCTTATTACACATCGGTATCGTATTGATTGCTAACAGGAGGGAAAGGTCTATAGGAAAGGTCTGTGTGTATACAGAATCTCGACTTACACCTTATTACACATCGGTATCATATTGATTGCTAACACGAGGGAAAGGTCTATAGGAAAGGTCTGTGTGTATACAGAACCTCACCTTACACCATATTACACACCAGTATCATATTGATTGCTAACACGAGGGGAAGGTCTATAGGAAAGGTCTGTGTGTATACAGAACCTCACCATACACCATATTACACACCAGTATCGTATTGATTGCTAACAGGGGGGAAAGGTCTATAGGAAAGGTCTGTGTGTATACAGAATCTCACCTTACACCATATTACACATCAGTATCATAATGATAGCTAACAGGAGGGAAAGGTCTATAGGAAAGGTCTGTGTGTGTACAGAACCTCACCTTACACCATATTACACATCAGTATCATATTGATTGCTAACAGGAGGGAAAGGTCTATAGGAAAGGACTGTGTGTATACGTAATCTAACCATACATATTACTCATCAGTATCATAATGATTGCTAACAGGAGGGAAAGGTCTATAGGAAAGGTCTGTGTGTATACAGAACCTCACCTTACACCATATTACACATCGGTATCATATTGATTGCTAACAGAAAGGAAAGCTCTATAGGAAAGGTCTGTGTGTATACAGAATCTCACCTTACACCTTATTACACATCGGTATCATATTGATTGCTAACAGGAGGGAAAGGTCTATAGGAAAGGTCTGTGTGTATACAGAACCTCACCTTACACCATATGACACATCAGTATCACGTTGATTGCCAACAGGAGGGAAAGGTCTACAGGAAAGGTCTATGTGTATACAGAATCTCACCTTACACCATATTACACATCAGTATCTTAATGATTGCTAACAGGAGGGAAAGGTCTATAAGAAAGGTCTGTGAGTATAGAGAATCTCACCGTACACCATATCACACATCAGTATCATAATGATTGCTAACAGGAGGGAAAGGTCTACAGGAAAGGTCTGTGTGTATACAGAACCTCACCTTACACCATATTACACATCAGTATCATATTGATTGCTAACAGGAGGGAATGGTCTATAGGAAAGGTCTGTGTGTATACAGAACCTCACTTTACACCATATTACACATCAGTATCATATTGATTGCTAACAGGAGGGAAAGGTCTATAGGAAAGGTCTGTGTGTATAAAGAATCTCACCTTACACCATATTACACATCAGTATCATATTGATTGCTAACAGGAGGGAAAGGTCTATAGGAAAGGTCTGTGTGTATACAGAATCTCACCGTACACCATATCACACATCAGTATCATAATGATTGCTAACAGGAGGGAAAGGTCTACAGGAAAGGTCTGTGTGTATACAGAACCTCACCTTACACCATATTACACACCAGTATATATATTGATTGCTAACAGGAGGGAAAGGTCTATAGGAAAGGTCTGTGTGTACACAGAACCTCACCTTACACCATATTACACATCAGTATCATATTGATTGCTAACAGGAGGGAAAGGTCTATAGGAAAGGTCTGTGTGTATACGTAATCTCACCTTACACCTTATTACACATCAGTATCATAATGATTGCTAACAGGGGGGAATGGTCTATAGGAATGGTCTGTGTGTATACGTAATCTCACCTTACACCATATTACACACCAGTGTCATATTGATTGCTAACAGGAGGGAAATGTCTGTGTGTATACGTAATCTCACCTTACACCATATTACACATCAGTATCATAATGATTGCTAACAGGAGGGAAATGTCTATAGGAAAGGTCTGTGTGTATACAGAACCTCACCTTACACCATATTACACATCGGTATCATAATGATTGCTAACAGGGGGGAAAGGTCTATAGGAAAGGTCTGTGTGCATACGTAATCTCACCTTACACCATATTACACATCAGTATCGTATTGATTGCTAACAGGAGGGAAAGGTCTATAGGAAAGGTTGTGTGTATACGTAATCTCACCTTACACCATATTACACACCAGTATCGTATTGATTGCTAACAGGGGGGAATGGTCTATAGGAATGGTCTGTGTGTATACGTAATCTCACCTTACACCATATTACACACCAGTGTCATATTGATTGCTAACAGGAGGGAAATGTCTGTGTGTATACGTAATCTCACCTTACACCATATTACACATCAGTATCATAATGATTGCTAACAGGAGGGAAATGTCTATAGGAAAGGTCTGTGTGTATACAGAACCTCACCTTACACCATATTACACATCGGTATCATATTGATTGCTAACAGGAGGGAAAGGTCTATAGGAAAGGTCTGTGTGTATACAGAATCTCACCTTACACCTTATTACACATCGGTATCATATTGATTGCTAACACGAGGGAAAGGTCTATAGGAAAGGTCTGTGTGTATACAGAACCTCACCTTACACCATATTACACACCAGTATCATATTGATTGCTAACACGAGGGGAAGGTCTATAGGAAAGGTCTGTGTGTATACAGAACCTCACCATACACCATATTACACACCAGTATCGTATTGATTGCTAACAGGGGGGAAAGGTCTATAGGAAAGGTCTGTGTGTATACAGAATCTCACCTTACACCATATTACACATCAGTATCATAATGATAGCTAACAGGAGGGAAAGGTCTATAGGAAAGGTCTGTGTGTGTACAGAACCTCACCTTACACCATATTACACATCAGTATCATATTGATTGCTAACAGGAGGGAAAGGTCTATAGGAAAGGACTGTGTGTATACGTAATCTAACCATACATATTACTCATCAGTATCATAATGATTGCTAACAGGAGGGAAAGGTCTATAGGAAAGGTCTGTGTGTATACAGAACCTCACCTTACACCATATTACACATCGGTATCATATTGATTGCTAACAGAAGGGAAAGCTCTATAGGAAAGGTCTGTGTGTATACAGAATCTCACCTTACACCTTATTACACATCGGTATCATATTGATTGCTAACAGGAGGGAAAGGTCTATAGGAAAGGTCTGTGTGTATACAGAACCTCACCTTACACCATATGACACATCAGTATCACGTTGATTGCCAACAGGAGGGAAAGGTCTACAGGAAAGGTCTATGTGTATACAGAATCTCACCTTACACCATATTACACATCAGTATCATAATGATTGCTAACAGGAGGGAAAGGTCTATAAGAAAGGTCTGTGAGTATAGAGAATCTCACCGTACACCATATCACACATCAGTATCATAATGATTGCTAACAGGAGGGAAAGGTCTACAGGAAAGGTCTGTGTGTATACAGAACCTCACCTTACACCATATTACACATCAGTATCATATTGATTGCTAACAGGAGGGAATGGTCTATAGGAAAGGTCTGTGTGTATACAGAACCTCACTTTACACCATATTACACATCAGTATCATATTGATTGCTAACAGGAGGGAAAGGTCTATAGGAAAGGTCTGTGTGTATAAAGAATCTCACCTTACACCATATTACACATCAGTATCATATTGATTGCTAACAGGAGGGAAAGGTCTATAGGAAAGGTCTGTGTGTATACAGAATCTCACCGTACACCATATCACACATCAGTGTCATAATGATTGCTAACAGGAGGGAAAGGTCTACAGGAAAGGTCTGTGTGTATACAGAACCTCACCTTACACCATATTACACACCAGTATATATATTGATTGCTAACAGGAGGGAAAGGTCTATAGGAAAGGTCTGTGTGTACACAGAACCTCACCTTACACCATATTACACATCAGTATCATATTGATTGCTAACAGGAGGGAAAGGTCTATAGGAAAGGTCTGTGTGTATACGTAATCTCACCTTACACCTTATTACACATCAGTATCATAATGATTGCTAACAGGGGGGAATGGTCTATAGGAATGGTCTGTGTGTATACGTAATCTCACCTTACACCATATTACACACCAGTGTCATATTGATTGCTAACAGGAGGGAAATGTCTGTGTGTATACGTAATCTCACCTTACACCATATTACACATCAGTATCATAATGATTGCTAACAGGAGGGAAATGTCTATAGGAAAGGTCTGTGTGTATACAGAACCTCACCTTACACCATATTACACATCGGTATCATAATGATTGCTAACAGGGGGGAAAGGTCTATAGGAAAGGTCTGTGTGCATACGTAATCTCACCTTACACCATATTACACATCAGTATCGTATTGATTGCTAACAGGAGCGAAAGGTCTATAGGAAAGGTCTGTGTGTATACGTAATCTCACCTTACACCATATTACACACCAGTATCGTATTGATTGCTAACAGGAGGGAAAGGTCTATAGGAATGGTCTGTGTGTAAACGTAATCTCACCTTACACCATATTACTCATCAGTATCATAATGATTGCTAACAGGAGGGAAAGCTCTACAGGAAAGGTCTGCGTGTATACAGAAGCTCACCTTACACCATATTACACATCAGTATCATGTTGATTGCTAACAGGAGGGAAAGGTCTATAGGAAAGGTCTGTGTGTATACGTAATCTCACCTTACACCATATTACACATCAGTATGATAATGATTGCTAACAGGAGGGAAAGGTCTATAGGAAAGGTCTATAGGAAAGGTCTGTGTGTATACAGAACCTCACCTTACACCATATTACACATCAGTATCATATTGATTGCTAACACGAGGGAAAGGACTATAGGAAAGGTCTGTGTGTATACAGAACCTCACCTTACACCATATTACACACCAGTATCGTATTGATTGCTAACAGGGGGAGAAGGTCTATAGGAAAGGTATGTGTGTGTACAGAACCTCACCTTACATCATATTACACATCAGTATCATATTGATTGCTAACAGGAGGGAAAGGTCTATAGGAAAGGTCTGTGTGTGTACAGAACCTCACCTTACACCATATTACACATCAGTATCATAATGATTGCTAACAGGGGGGAAAGGTCTATAGGACAGGTCTGTGTGCATACGTAATCTCACCTTACACCATATTACACATCAGTATCTTATTGATTGCTAACAGGAGGGAAAGGTCTATAGGAAAGGTCTGTGTGTATACGTAATCTCACCTTACAACATATTACACACCAGTATCGTATTGATTGCTAACAGGAGGGAAAGGTCAATAGGAATGGTCTGTGTGTATACGTAATCTCACCTTTCACCATATTACACACCAGTATCGTATTGATTGCTAACAGGAGGGAAAGGTCTATAGGAAAGGTCTGTGTGTATACGTAATCTCACCTTACACCATATTACACATCAGTATCATATTGATTGCTAACAGGAGGTAAAGGTCTATAGGAAAGGTCTGTGTGTATACAGAACCTCACCTTACACCATATTACACACCAGTATCATATTGATTGCTAAGAGGAGGGAAAGTTCTATAGGAAAGGTCTGTGTGTATACAGAATCTCACCTTACACCATATTACACATCAGTATCATAATGTGTGCTAACAGGAGGAATAGGCCTATAGGAAAGGTCTGTGTGTGTACAGAACCTCACCTTACACCATATTACACTTCAGTATCATATTGATTGCTAACAGGAGGGAAAGGTCTATAGTTAAGGACTGTGTGTATACGTAATCTCACCTTACACCATATTACACATCAGTATCATATTGATTGCTAACAGGAGGGAAAGGTCTATAGGAAAGGTCTGTGTGTGTACAGAACCTCACCTTACACCATATTACACATCAGTATCATAATGTGTGCTAACAGGAGGGATAGGCCTATAGGAAAGGTCTGTGTGTGTACAGAACCGCACCTTACACCATATTACACATCAGTATCATATTGATTGCTAACAAGACGGAAAGGTCTATAGGAAAGGACTGTGTGTATACGTAATCTCACCTTACACCATATTACACATCAGTATCATAATGATTGCTAACAGGAGGGAAAGGTCTACAGGAAAGGTCTGCGTGTATACAGAAGCTCACCTTACACCATATTACACATCAGTATCATATTGATTGCTAACAGGAGGGAAAGGTCTATAGGAAAGGTCTGTGTGTATACGTAATCTCACCTTACACCATATTACACATCAGTATCATAATGATTGCTAACAGGAGGGAAAGGTCTATAGGATAGGTCTGTGTGTATACAGAACCTCACCTTACACCATATTACACATCAGTATCATATTGATTGCTAACACGAGGGAAAGGACTATAGGAAAGTTCTGTGTGTATACAAAACCTCACCTTACACCATATTACACACCAGTATCGTATTGATTGCTAACAGGGGGGAAAGGTCTATAGGAAATGTCTGTGTGTGTACAGAACCTCACCTTCCATCATATTACACATCAGTATCATATTGATTGCTAACAGGAGGGAAAGGTCTATAGGAAAGGTCTGTGTGTGTACAGAACCTCACCTTACACCACATTACACATCAGTATCATAATGATTGCTAACAGGGGGAAAGGTCTATAGGAAAGGTCTGTGTGTATACGTAATCTCACCTTACACCATATTATACATCAGTATCATATTGATTGCTAACAGGAGGGAAAGGCCTATAGGAAAGGTCTGTGTGTATACAGAATCTCACTTTACACCTTATTACACATCGGTATCATATTGATTGCTAACAGGAGGGAAAGGTCTATAGGAAAGGTCTGTGTGTATACAGAATCTCACCTTACACCATATTACACATCAGTATCATAATGAGTGCTAACAGGAGGGAAAGGTCTACAGGAAAGGTCTGTGTGTATACAGAATCTCACCTTACACCATATTACACACCAGTATCATATTGATTGCTAACAGGAGGGAAAGGTCTATAGGAAAGGTCTGTTTGTATACAGAATCTCACCTTACACCTTATTACACATCAGTATCATATTGATTGCTAACAGGAGGGAAATGTCTCTAGGAAAGGTCTGTGTGTATACAGAATCTCACCTTACACCATATTACACATCGGTATCATATTGATTGCGAACAGGAGGGAAAGGTCTATAGGAAAGGTCTGTGTGTATACAGAATCTCACTTTACACCTTATTACACATCGGTATAATATTGATTGCTAACAGGTGGGAAAGGCCTATAGGAAAGGTCTGCGTGTATACATATTCTCACCTTACACCATATTACCCACCAGTATCATATTGATTGCTAACAGGTGGGAAAGGTCTATAGGAAAGGTCTGTGTGTATACAGAATCTCACCTTACACCTTATTACACATCGGTATCGTATTGATTGCTAACAGGAGGGAAAGGTCTATAGGAAAGGTCTGTGTGTATACAGAATCTCACCTTACACCTTATTACACATCGGTATCATATTGATTGCTAACACGAGGGAAAGGTCTATAGGAAAGGTCTGTGTGTATACAGAACCTCACCTTACACCATATTACACACCAGTATCATATTGATTGCTAACACGAGGGGAAGGTCTATAGGAAAGGTCTGTGTGTATACAGAACCTCACCATACACCATATTACACACCAGTATCGTATTGATTGCTAACAGGGGGGAAAGGTCTATAGGAAAGGTCTGTGTGTATACAGAATCTCACCTTACACCATATTACACATCAGTATCATAATGATAGCTAACAGGAGGGAAAGGTCTATAGGAAAGGTCTGTGTGTGTACAGAACCTCACCTTACACCATATTACACATCAGTATCATATTGATTGCTAACAGGAGGGAAAGGTCTATAGGAAAGGACTGTGTGTATACGTAATCTAACCATACATATTACTCATCAGTATCATAATGATTGCTAACAGGAGGGAAAGGTCTATAGGAAAGGTCTGTGTGTATACAGAACCTCACCTTACACCATATTACACATCGGTATCATATTGATTGCTAACAGAACGGAAAGCTCTATAGGAAAGGTCTGTGTGTATACAGAATCTCACCTTACACCTTATTACACATCGGTATCATATTGATTGCTAACAGGAGGGAAAGGTCTATAGGAAAGGTCTGTGTGTATACAGAACCTCACCTTACACCATATGACACATCAGTATCACGTTGATTGCCAACAGGAGGGAAAGGTCTACAGGAAAGGTCTATGTGTATACAGAATCTCACCTTACACCATATTACACATCAGTATCTTAATGATTGCTAACAGGAGGGAAAGGTCTATAAGAAAGGTCTGTGAGTATAGAGAATCTCACCGTACACCATATCACACATCAGTATCATAATGATTGCTAACAGGAGGGAAAGGTCTACAGGAAAGGTCTGTGTGTATACAGAACCTCACCTTACACCATATTACACATCAGTATCATATTGATTGCTAACAGGAGGGAATGGTCTATAGGAAAGGTCTGTGTGTATACAGAACCTCACTTTACACCATATTACACATCAGTATCATATTGATTGCTAACAGGAGGGAAAGGTCTATAGGAAAGGTCTGTGTGTATAAAGAATCTCACCTTACACCATATTACACATCAGTATCATATTGATTGCTAACAGGAGGGAAAGGTCTATAGGAAAGGTCTGTGTGTATACAGAATCTCACCGTACACCATATCACACATCAGTATCATAATGATTGCTAACAGGAGGGAAAGGTCTACAGGAAAGGTCTGTGTGTATACAGAACCTCACCTTACACCATATTACACACCAGTATATATATTGATTGCTAACAGGAGGGAAAGGTCTATAGGAAAGGTCTGTGTGTACACAGAACCTCACCTTACACCATATTACACATCAGTATCATATTGATTGCTAACAGGAGGGAAAGGTCTATAGGAAAGGTCTGTGTGTATACGTAATCTCACCTTACACCTTATTACACATCAGTATCATAATGATTGCTAACAGGGGGGAATGGTCTATAGGAATGGTCTGTGTGTATACGTAATCTCACCTTACACCATATTACACACCAGTGTCATATTGATTGCTAACAGGAGGGAAATGTCTGTGTGTATACGTAATCTCACCTTACACCATATTACACATCAGTATCATAATGATTGCTAACAGGAGGGAAATGTCTATAGGAAAGGTCTGTGTGTATACAGAACCTCACCTTACACCATATTACACATCGGTATCATAATGATTGCTAACAGGGGGGAAAGGTCTATAGGAAAGGTCTGTGTGCATACGTAATCTCACCTTACACCATATTACACATCAGTATCGTATTGATTGCTAACAGGAGGGAAAGGTCTATAGGAAAGGTCTGTGTGTATACGTAATCTCACCTTACACCATATTACACACCAGTATCGTATTGATTGCTAACAGGGGGGAATGGTCTATAGGAATGGTCTGTGTGTATACGTAATCTCACCTTACACCATATTACACATCAGTATCATATTGATTGCTAACAGGAGGGAAAGGTCTATAGGAAAGGTCTGTGTGTGTACAGAACCTCACCTTACACCATATTACACATCAGTATCATAATGTGTGCTAACAGGAGGGATAGGCCTATAGGAAAGGTCTGTGTGTGTACAGAACCGCACCTTACACCATATTACACATCAGTATCATATTGATTGCTAACAAGACGGAAAGGTCTATAGGAAAGGACTGTGTGTATACGTAATCTCACCTTACACCATATTACACATCAGTATCATAATGATTGCTAACAGGAGGGAAAGGTCTACAGGAAAGGTCTGCGTGTATACAGAAGCTCACCTTACACCATATTACACATCAGTATCATATTGATTGCTAACAGGAGGGAAAGGTCTATAGGAAAGGTCTGTGTGTATACGTAATCTCACCTTACACCATATTACACATCAGTATCATAATGATTGCTAACAGGAGGGAAAGGTCTATAGGATAGGTCTGTGTGTATACAGAACCTCACCTTACACCATATTACACATCAGTATCATATTGATTGCTAACACGAGGGAAAGGACTATAGGAAAGTTCTGTGTGTATACAAAACCTCACCTTACACCATATTACACACCAGTATCGTATTGATTGCTAACAGGGGGGAAAGGTCTATAGGAAATGTCTGTGTGTGTACAGAACCTCACCTTCCATCATATTACACATCAGTATCATATTGATTGCTAACAGGAGGGAAAGGTCTATAGGAAAGGTCTGTGTGTGTACAGAACCTCACCTTACACCACATTACACATCAGTATCATAATGATTGCTAACAGGGGGAAAGGTCTATAGGAAAGGTCTGTGTGTATACGTAATCTCACCTTACACCATATTATACATCAGTATCATATTGATTGCTAACAGGAGGGAAAGGTCTATAGGAAAGGTCTGTGTGTATACAGAATCTCACCTTACACCTTATTACACATCGGTATCATATTGATTGCTAACAGGAGGGAAAGGTCTATAGGAAAGGTCTGTGTGTATACAGAATCTCACCTTACACCATATTACACATCAGTATCATAATGAGTGCTAACAGGATGGAAAGGTCTACAGGAAAGGTCTGTGTGTATACAGAATCTCACCTTACACCATATTACACACCAGTATCATATTGATTGCTAACAGGAGGGAAAGGTCTATAGGAAAGGTCTGTTTGTATACAGAATCTCACCTTACACCTTATTACACATCAGTATCATATTGATTGCTAACAGGAGGGAAAGGTCTATAGGAAAGGTCTGTGTGTATACAGAATCTCACCTTACACCATATTACACATCGGTATCATATTGATTGCGAACAGGAGGGAAAGGTCTATAGGAAAGGTCTGTGTGTATACAGAATCTCACTTTACACCTTATTACACATCGGTATAATATTGATTGCTAACAGGTGGGAAAGGCCTATAGGAAAGGTCTGCGTGTATACATAATCTCACCTTACACCATATTACCCACCAGTATCATATTGATTGCTAACAGGTGGGAAAGGTCTATAGGAAAGGTCTGTGTGTATACAGAATCTCACCTTACACCTTATTACACATCGGTATCGTATTGATTGCTAACAGGAGGGAAAGGTCTATAGGAAAGGTCTGTGTGTATACAGAATCTCACCTTACACCTTATTACACATCGGTATCATATTGATTGCTAACACGAGGGAAAGGTCTATAGGAAAGGTCTGTGTGTATACAGAACCTCACCTTACACCATATTACACACCAGTATCATATTGATTGCTAACACGAGGGGAAGGTCTATAGGAAAGGTCTGTGTGTATACAGAACCTCACCATACACCATATTACACACCAGTATCGTATTGATTGCTAACAGGGGGGAAAGGTCTATAGGAAAGGTCTGTGTGTATACAGAATCTCACCTTACACCATATTACACATCAGTATCATAATGATAGCTAACAGGAGGGAAAGGTCTATAGGAAAGGTCTGTGTGTGTACAGAACCTCACCTTACACCATATTACACATCAGTATCATATTGATTGCTAACAGGAGGGAAAGGTCTATAGGAAAGGACTGTGTGTATACGTAATCTAACCATACATATTACTCATCAGTATCATAATGATTGCTAACAGGAGGGAAAGGTCTATAGGAAAGGTCTGTGTGTATACAGAACCTCACCTTACACCATATTACACATCGGTATCATATTGATTGCTAACAGAAGGGAAAGCTCTATAGGAAAGGTCTGTGTGTATACAGAATCTCACCTTACACCTTATTACACATCGGTATCATATTGATTGCTAACAGGAGGGAAAGGTCTATAGGAAAGGTCTGTGTGTATACAGAACCTCACCTTACACCATATGACACATCAGTATCACGTTGATTGCCAACAGGAGGGAAAGGTCTACAGGAAAGGTCTATGTGTATACAGAATCTCACCTTACACCATATTACACATCAGTATCTTAATGATTGCTAACAGGAGGGAAAGGTCTATAAGAAAGGTCTGTGAGTATAGAGAATCTCACCGTACACCATATCACACATCAGTATCATAATGATTGCTAACAGGAGGGAAAGGTCTACAGGAAAGGTCTGTGTGTATACAGAACCTCACCTTACAACATATTACACATCAGTATCATATTGATTGCTAACAGGAGGGAATGGTCTATAGGAAAGGTCTGTGTGTATACAGAACCTCACTTTACACCATATTACACATCAGTATCATATTGATTGCTAACAGGAGGGAAAGGTCTATAGGAAAGGTCTGTGTGTATAAAGAATCTCACCTTACACCATATTACACATCAGTATCATATTGATTGCTAACAGGAGGGAAAGGTCTATAGGAAAGGTCTGTGTGTATACAGAATCTCACCGTACACCATATCACACATCAGTATCATAATGATTGCTAACAGGAGGGAAAGGTCTACAGGAAAGGTCTGTGTGTATACAGAACCTCACCTTACACCATATTACACACCAGTATATATATTGATTGCTAACAGGAGGGAAAGGTCTATAGGAAAGGTCTGTGTGTACACAGAACCTCACCTTACACCATATTACACATCAGTATCATATTGATTGCTAACAGGAGGGAAAGGTCTATAGGAAAGGTCTGTGTGTATACGTAATCTCACCTTACACCTTATTACACATCAGTATCATAATGATTGCTAACAGGGGGGAATGGTCTATAGGAATGGTCTGTGTGTATACGTAATCTCACCTTACACCATATTACACACCAGTGTCATATTGATTGCTAACAGGAGGGAAATGTCTGTGTGTATACGTAATCTCACCTTACACCATATTACACATCAGTATCATAATGATTGCTAACAGGAGGGAAATGTCTATAGGAAAGGTCTGTGTGTATACAGAACCTCACCTTACACCATATTACACATCGGTATCATAATGATTGCTAACAGGGGGGAAAGGTCTATAGGAAAGGTCTGTGTGCATACGTAATCTCACCTTACACCATATTACACATCAGTATCGTATTGATTGCTAACAGGAGGGAAAGGTCTATAGGAAAGGTCTGTGTGTATACGTAATCTCACCTTACACCATATTACACACCAGTATCGTATTGATTGCTAACAGGGGGGAATGGTCTATAGGAATGGTCTGTGTGTATACGTAATCTCACCTTACACCATATTACACACCAGTGTCATATTGATTGCTAACAGGAGGGAAATGTCTGTGTGTATACGTAATCTCACCTTACACCATATTACACATCAGTATCATAATGATTGCTAACAGGAGGGAAATGTCTATAGGAAAGGTCTGTGTGTATACAGAACCTCACCTTACACCATATTACACATCGGTATCATATTGATTGCTAACAGGAGGGAAAGGTCTATAGGAAAGGTCTGTGTGTATACAGAATCTCACCTTACACCTTATTACACATCGGTATCATATTGATTGCTAACACGAGGGAAAGGTCTATAGGAAAGGTCTGTGTGTATACAGAACCTCACCTTACACCATATTACACACCAGTATCATATTGATTGCTAACACGAGGGGAAGGTCTATAGGAAAGGTCTGTGTGTATACAGAACCTCACCATACACCATATTACACACCAGTATCGTATTGATTGCTAACAGGGGGGAAAGGTCTATAGGAAAGGTCTGTGTGTATACAGAATCTCACCTTACACCATATTACACATCAGTATCATAATGATAGCTAACAGGAGGGAAAGGTCTATAGGAAAGGTCTGTGTGTGTACAGAACCTCACCTTACACCATATTACACATCAGTATCATATTGATTGCTAACAGGAGGGAAAGGTCTATAGGAAAGGACTGTGTGTATACGTAATCTAACCATACATATTACTCATCAGTATCATAATGATTGCTAACAGGAGGGAAAGGTCTATAGGAAAGGTCTGTGTGTATACAGAACCTCACCTTACACCATATTACACATCGGTATCATATTGATTGCTAACAGAAGGGAAAGCTCTATAGGAAAGGTCTGTGTGTATACAGAATCTCACCTTACACCTTATTACACATCGGTATCATATTGATTGCTAACAGGAGGGAAAGGTCTATAGGAAAGGTCTGTGTGTATACAGAACCTCACCTTACACCATATGACACATCAGTATCACGTTGATTGCCAACAGGAGGGAAAGGTCTACAGGAAAGGTCTATGTGTATACAGAATCTCACCTTACACCATATTACACATCAGTATCATAATGATTGCTAACAGGAGGGAAAGGTCTATAAGAAAGGTCTGTGAGTATAGAGAATCTCACCGTACACCATATCACACATCAGTATCATAATGATTGCTAACAGGAGGGAAAGGTCTACAGGAAAGGTCTGTGTGTATACAGAACCTCACCTTACACCATATTACACATCAGTATCATATTGATTGCTAACAGGAGGGAATGGTCTATAGGAAAGGTCTGTGTGTATACAGAACCTCACTTTACACCATATTACACATCAGTATCATATTGATTGCTAACAGGAGGGAAAGGTCTATAGGAAAGGTCTGTGTGTATAAAGAATCTCACCTTACACCATATTACACATCAGTATCATATTGATTGCTAACAGGAGGGAAAGGTCTATAGGAAAGGTCTGTGTGTATACAGAATCTCACCGTACACCATATCACACATCAGTGTCATAATGATTGCTAACAGGAGGGAAAGGTCTACAGGAAAGGTCTGTGTGTATACAGAACCTCACCTTACACCATATTACACACCAGTATATATATTGATTGCTAACAGGAGGGAAAGGTCTATAGGAAAGGTCTGTGTGTACACAGAACCTCACCTTACACCATATTACACATCAGTATCATATTGATTGCTAACAGGAGGGAAAGGTCTATAGGAAAGGTCTGTGTGTATACGTAATCTCACCTTACACCTTATTACACATCAGTATCATAATGATTGCTAACAGGGGGGAATGGTCTATAGGAATGGTCTGTGTGTATACGTAATCTCACCTTACACCATATTACACACCAGTGTCATATTGATTGCTAACAGGAGGGAAATGTCTGTGTGTATACGTAATCTCACCTTACACCATATTACACATCAGTATCATAATGATTGCTAACAGGAGGGAAATGTCTATAGGAAAGGTCTGTGTGTATACAGAACCTCACCTTACACCATATTACACATCGGTATCATAATGATTGCTAACAGGGGGGAAAGGTCTATAGGAAAGGTCTGTGTGCATACGTAATCTCACCTTACACCATATTACACATCAGTATCGTATTGATTGCTAACAGGAGCGAAAGGTCTATAGGAAAGGTCTGTGTGTATACGTAATCTCACCTTACACCATATTACACACCAGTATCGTATTGATTGCTAACAGGAGGGAAAGGTCTATAGGAATGGTCTGTGTGTAAACGTAATCTCACCTTACACCATATTACTCATCAGTATCATAATGATTGCTAACAGGAGGGAAAGCTCTACAGGAAAGGTCTGCGTGTATACAGAAGCTCACCTTACACCATATTACACATCAGTATCATGTTGATTGCTAACAGGAGGGAAAGGTCTATAGGAAAGGTCTGTGTGTATACGTAATCTCACCTTACACCATATTACACATCAGTATCATAATGATTGCTAACAGGAGGGAAAGGTCTATAGGAAAGGTCTATAGGAAAGGTCTGTGTGTATACAGAACCTCACCTTACACCATATTACACATCAGTATCATATTGATTGCTAACACGAGGGAAAGGACTATAGGAAAGGTCTGTGTGTATACAGAACCTCACCTTACACCATATTACACACCAGTATCGTATTGATTGCTAACAGGGGGAGAAGGTCTATAGGAAAGGTATGTGTGTGTACAGAACCTCACCTTACATCATATTACACATCAGTATCATATTGATTGCTAACAGGAGGGAAAGGTCTATAGGAAAGGTTTGTGTGTGTACAGAACCTCACCTTACACCATATTACACATCAGTATCATAATGATTGCTAACAGGGGGGAAAGGTCTATAGGAAAGGTCTGTGTGTATACGTAATCTCACCTTACACCATATTATACATCAGTATCATATTGATTGCTAACAGGAGGGAAAGGTCTATAGGAAAGGTCTGTGTGTATACAGAATCTCACCTTACACCATATTACACATCAGTATCATAATGATTGCTAACAGGAGGGAAAGGTCTATAGGAAAGGTCTATAGGAAAGGTCTGTGTGTATACAGAACCTTACCTTACACCATATTACACATCAGTATCATATTGATTGCTAACAGGAGGGAAAGGTCCACAGGAAAGGTCTGTGTGTATACGTAATCTCACCTTACACCATATTACACATCAGTAACATAATGATTGCTAACAGGAGGGAAAGGTCTATAGGAAAGGTCTATAGGAAAGGTCTGTGTGTATACAGAACCTCACCATACAAAATATTACACACCAGTATCGTATTGATTGCTAACAGGGGGGAAAGGTCTATAGGAAAGGTCTGTGTGTATACAGAATCTCACCTTACACCATATTACACATCAGTATCATAATGTGTGCTAACAGGAGGGATAGGCCTATAGGAAAGGTCTGTGTGTGTACAGAACCTCACCTTACACCATATTACACATCAGTATCATATTGATTGCTAACAGGAGGGAAAAGTCTATAGGAAAGGACTGTGTGTATACGTAATCTCACCTTACACCATATTACACATCAGTATCATAATGATTGCTAACAGGAGGGAAAGGTCTACAGGAAAGGTCTGCGTGTATACAGAAGCTCACCTTACACCATATTACACATCAGTATCATATTGATTGCTAACAGGAGGGAAAGGCCTATAGGAAAGGTCTGTGTGTATACGTAATCTCACCTTACACCATATTACACATCAGTATCATAATGATTGCTAACAGGAGGGAAAGGTCTATAGGAAAGGTCTGTGTGTATACAGAACCTCACCTTACATCATATTACACATCAGTATCATATTGATTGCTAACACGAGGGAAAGGACTATAGGAAAGTTCTGTGTGTATACAGAACCTCACCTTACACCATATTACACACCAGTATCGTATTGATTGCTAACAGGGGGGAAAGGTCTATAGGAAAGGTCTGTGTGTGTACAGAACCTCACCTTACATCATATTACACATCAGTATCATATTGATTGCTAACAGGAGGGAAAGGTCTATAGGAAAGGTCCGTGTGTGTACAGAACCTCACCTTACACCACATTGCACATCAGTATCATAATGATTGCTAACAGGGGGGAAAGGTCTATAGGAAAGGTCTGTGTGTATACGTAATCTCACCTTACACCATATTATACTTCAGTATCATATTGATTGCTAACAGGAGGGAAAGGTCTATAGGAAACGTCTGTGTGAATACAGAATCTCACCTTACACCTTATTACACATCGGTATCATATTGATTGCTAACAGGAGGGAAAGGTCTATAGGAAAGGTATGTGTGTATACAGAATCTCACCTTACACCATATTACACATCAGTATCATAATGATTGCTAACAGGAGGAAAGGTCTACAGGAAAGGTCTGTGTGTATAGAGAATCTCACCTTACACCATATTACACACCAGTATCATATTGATTGCTAACAGGAGGGAAAGGTCTATAGGAAAGGTCTGTGTGTATACAGAATCTCACCTTACAACTTATTACACATCAGTATCATATTGATTGCTAACAGGAGGGAAAGGTCTATAGGAAAGGTCTGTGTGTATACAGAATCTCACCTTACACCATATTGCACATCGGTATCATATTGATTGCTAACAGGAGGGAAAGGTCTATAGGAAAGGTCTGTGTGTATACAGAATCTCACCTTACACCTTATTACACATCGGTATAATATTGATTGCTAACAGGTGGGAAAGGCCTATAGGAAAGGTCTGCGTGTATACAGAATCTCACCTTACACCATATTACACATCAGTATCATATTGATTGCTAACAGGAGGGAAAGGTCTATAGGAAAGGTCTGTGTGTACACAGAACCTCACCTTACACCATATTACACATCAGTATCGTATTGATTGCTAACAGGAGGGAAAGGTCAATAGGAATGGTCTGTGTTTATACGTAATCTCACCTTTCACCATATTACACACCAGTATCGTATTGATTGCTAACAGGAGGGAAAGGTCTATAGGAAAGGTCTGTGTGTATACGTAATCTCACCTTACACCATATTACACATCAGTATCATATTGATTGCTAACAGGAGGGAAAGGTCTATAGGAAAGGTCTGTGTGTATACAGAACCTCACCTTACACCATATTACACACCAGTATCATATTGATTGCTAACAGGAGGGAAAGTTCTATAGGAAAGGTCTGTGTGTATACAGAATCTCACCTTACACCATATTACACATCAGTATCATAATGTCTGCTAACAGGAGGAATAGGCCTATAGGAAAGGTCTTTGTGTGTACAGAACCTCACCTTACACCATATTACACATCTGTATCATATTGATTGCTAACAGGAGGGATAGGTCTATAGTTAAGGACTGTGTGTATACGTAATCTCACCTTACACCATATTACACATCAGTATCATATTGATTGCTAACAGGAGGGAAAGGTCTATAGGAAAGGTCTGTGTGTGTACAGAACCTCACCTTACACCATATTACACATCAGTATCATATTGATTGCTAACAGGAGGGAAAGGTCTATAGGAAAGGTCTGTGTGTACACAGAACCTCACCTTACACCATATTACACATCAGTATCATATTGATTGCTAACAGGAGGGAAAGGTCTATAGGAAAGGTCTGTGTGTATACGTAATCTTACCTTACACCATATTACATATCAGTATCATAATGATTGCTAACACGAGGGAAAGGACTATAGGAAAGTTCTGTGTGTATACAAAACCTCACCTTACACCATATTACACACCAGTATCGTATTGATTGCTAACAGGGGGGAAAGGTCTATAGGAAATGTCTGTGCGTGTACAGAACCTCACCTTCCATCATATTACACATCAGTATCATATTGATTGCTAACAGGAGGGAAAGGTCTATAGGAAAGGTCTGTGTGTGTACAGAACCTCACCTTACACCATATTACACATCTGTATCATATTGATTGCTAACAGGAGGGATAGGTCTATAGTTAAGGACTGTGTGTATACGTAATCTCACCTTACACCATATTACACATCAGTATCATATTGATTGCTAACAGGAGGGAAAGGTCTATAGGAAAGGTCTGTGTGTACACAGAACCTCACCTTACACCATATTACACATCAGTATCATATTGATTGCTAACAGGAGGGAAAGGTCTATAGGAAAGGTCTGTGTGTGTACAGAACCTCACCTTACACCACATTGCACATCAGTATCATAATGATTGCTAACAGGCGGGAAAGGTCTATAGGAAAGGTCTGTGTGTATACGTAATCTCACCTTACACCATATTATGCTTCAGTATCATATTGATTGCTAACAGGAGGGAAAGGTCTATAGGAAACGTCTGTGTGAATACAGAATCTCACCTTACACCTTATTACACATCGGTATCATATTGATTGCTAACAGGAGGGAAAGGTCTATAGGAAAGGTATGTGTGTATACAGAATCTCACCTTACACCATATTACACATCAGTATCATAATGATTGCTAACAGGAGGAAAGGTCTACAGGAAAGGTCTGTGTGTATACAGAATCTCACCTTACACCATATTACACACCAGTATCATATTGATTGCTAACAGGAGGGAAAGGTCTATAGGAAAGGTCTGTGTGTATACAGAATCTCACCTTACAACTTATTACACATCAGTATCATATTGATTGCTAACAGGAGGGAAAGGTCTATAGGATAGGTCTGTGTGTATACAGAATCTCACCTTACACCATATTACACATCGGTATCATATTGATTGCTAACAGGAGGGAATGGTCTATAGGAAAGGTATGTGTGTATACAGAATCTCACCTTACACCTTATTACACATCGGTATAATATTGATTGCTAACAGGTGGGAAAGGCCTATAGGAAAGGTCTGCGTGTATACAGAATCTCACCTTACACCATATTACCCACCAGTATCATATTGATTGCTAACAGGTGGGAAAGGTCTATAGGAAAGGTCTGTGTGTATACAGAACCTCACCTTACACCATATTACACATCAGTATCATATTGATTGCTAACAGGAGGGAAAGGTCTATAGGAAAGGTCTGTGTGTATACGTAATCTCACCTTACACCATATTACATATCAGTATCATAATGATTCCTAACAGGGGGGAATGGTGTATAGGAAAGGTCTGTGTGTATACGTAATCTCACCTTACACCATATTATACACCAGTGTCATATTGATTGCTAACAGGAGGGAAATGTCTGTGTGTATACGTAATCTCACCTTACACCATATTACACATCAGTATCATAATGATTGCTAACAGGAGGGAAATGTCTATAGGAAAGGTCTGTGTGTATACAGAACCTCACCTTACACCATATTACACATCGGTATCATAATGATTGCTAACAGGGGGGAAAGGTCTATAGGAAAGGTCTGTGTGCATACGTAATCTCACCTTACACCATATTACACATCAGTATCGTATTGATTGCTAACAGGAGGGAAAGGTCTATAGGAAAGGTCTGTGTGTATACGTAATCTCACCTTACAACATATTACACACCAGTATCGTATTGATTGCTAACAGGAGGGAAAGGTCAATAGGAATGGTCTGTGTTTATACGTAATCTCACCTTTCACCATATTACACACCAGTATCGTATTGATTGCTAACAGGAGGGAAAGGTCTATAGGAAAGGTCTGTGTGTATACGTAATCTAACCTTACACCATATTACACATCAGTATCATATTGATTGCTAACAGGAGGGAAAGGTCTATAGGAAAGGTCTGTGTGTATACGTAATCTCACCTTACACCATATTACATATCAGTATCATAATGATTGCTAACAGGGGGGAAAGGTCTATAGGAAAGGTCTGTGTGTATACGTAATCTCACCTTACACCATATTACACATCAGTATCATATTGATTGCTAACAGGAGGGAAAGGTCTATAGGAAAGGACTGTGTGTATACGTAATCTCACCTTACACCATATTACTCATCAGTATCATAATGATTGCTAACAGGAGGGAAAGGTCTATAGGAAAGGTCTGTGTGTATACAGAACCTCACCTTACACCATATTACACATCGGTATCATATTGATTGCTAACAGAAGGGAAAGGTCTATAGGAAAGCTCTGTGTGTATACAGAATCTCACCTTACACCTTATTACACATAGGTATCATATTGATTGCTAACAGGAGGGAAAGGTCTATAGGAAAGGTCTGTGTGTACACAGAACCTCACCTTACACCATATTACACATCAGTATCATATTGATTGCTAACAGGAGGGAAAGGTCTATAGGAAAGGTCTGTGTGTACACAGAACCTCACCTTACACCATATTACACATCAGTATCATATTGATTGCTAACAGGAGGGAAAGGTCTATAGGAAAGGTCTGTGTGTATACGTAATCTCACCTTACACCATATTACATATCAGTATCATAATGATTGCTAACAGGGGGGAATGGTCTATAGGAAAGGTCTGTGTGTATACGTAATCTTACCTTACACCATATTATACACCAGTGTCATATTGATTGCTAACAGGAGGGAAATGTCTGTGTGTATACGTAATCTCACCTTACACCATATTACACATCAGTATCATAATGATTGCTAACAGGAGGGAAATGTCTATAGGAAAGGTCTGTGTGTATACAGAACCTCACCTTACACCATATTACACATCGGTATCATAATGATTGCTAACAGGGGGGAAAGGTCTATAGGAAAGGTCTGTGTGCATACGTAATCTCACCTTACACCATATTACACATCAGTATCGTATTGATTGCTAACAGGAGGGAAAGGTCTATAGGAAAGGTCTGTGTGTATACGTAATCTCACCTTACAACATATTACACACCAGTATCGTATTGATTGCTAACAGGAGGGAAAGGTCAATAGGAATGGTCTGTGTTTATACGTAATCTCACCTTTCACCATATTACACACCAGTATCGTATTGATTGCTAACAGGAGGGAAAGGTCTATAGCAAAGGTCTGTGTGTATACGTAATCTCACCTTACACCATATTACACATCAGTATCATATTGATTGCTAACAGGAGGGAAAGGTCTATAGGAAAGGTCTGTGTGTATACAGAACCTCACCTTACACCATATTACACACCAGTATCATATTGATTGCTAACATGAGGGAAAGTTCTATAGGAAAGGTCTGTGTGTATACAGAATCTCACCTTACACCATATTACACATCAGTATCATAATGTCTGCTAACAGGAGGAATAGGCCTATAGGAAAGGTCTGTGTGTGTACAGAACCTCACCTTACACCATATTACACATCTGTATCATATTGATTGCTAACAGGAGGGATAGGTCTATAGTTAAGGACTGTGTGTATACGTAATCTCACCTTACACCATATTACACATCAGTATCATATTGATTGCTAACAGGAGGGAAAGGTCTATAGGAAAGGTCTGTGTGTGTACAGAACCTCACCTTACACCATATTACACATCAGTATCATATTGATTGCTAACAGGAGGGAAAGGTCTATAGGAAAGGTCTGTGTGTACACAGAACCTCACCTTACACCATATTACACATCAGTATCATATTGATTGCTAACAGGAGGGAAAGGTCTATAGGAAAGGTCTGTGTGTATACGTAATCTCACCTTACACCATATTACATATCAGTATCATAATGATTGCTAACACGAGGGAAAGGACTATAGGAAAGTTCTGTGTGTATACAAAACCTCACCTTACACCATATTACACACCAGTATCGTATTGATTGCTAACAGGGGGGAAAGGTCTATAGGAAATGTCTGTGCGTGTACAGAACCTCACCTTCCATCATATTACACATCAGTATCATATTGATTGCTAACAGGAGGGAAAGGTCTATAGGAAAGGTCTGTGTGTGTACAGAACCTCACCTTACACCACATTACACATCAGTATCATAATGATTGCTAACAGGGGGGAAAGGTCTATAGGAAAGGTCTGTGTGTATACGTAATCTCACCTTACACCATATTATACATCAGTATCATATTGATTGCTAACAGGAGGGAAAGGCCTATAGGAAAGGTCTGTGTGTATACAGAATCTCACCATACACCTTATTACACATCGGTATCATATTGATTGCTAACAGGAGGGAAAGGTCTATAGGAAAGGTCTGTGTGTATACAGAATCTCACCTTACACCATATTACACATCAGTATCATAATGAGTGCTAACAGGAGGGAAAGGTCTACAGGAAAGGTCTGTGTGTATACAGAATCTCACCTTACACCATATTACACACCAGTATCATATTGATTGCTAACAGGAGGGAAAGGTCTATAGGAAAGGTCTGTTTGTATACAGAATCTCACCTTACACCTTATTACACATCAGTATCATATTGATTGCAAACAGGAGGGAAAGGTCTATAGGAAAGGTCTGTGTGTATACAGAATCTCACCTTACACCATATTACACATCGGTATCATATTGATTGCTAACAGGAGGGAAAGGTCTATAGGAAAGGTCTGTGTGTATACAGAATCTCACTTTACACCTTATTACACATCGGTATAATATTGATTGCTAACAGGTGGGAAAGGCCTATAGGAAAGGTCTGCGTGTATACAGAATCTCACCTTACATCATATTACCCACCAGTATCATATTGATTGCTAACAGGTGGGAAAGGTCTATAGGAAAGGTCTGTGTGTATACAGAATCTCACCTTACACCTTATTACACATCGGTATCGTATTGATTGCTAACAGGAGGGAAAGGTCTATAGGAAAGGTCTGTGTGTATACAGAACCTCACCTTACACCTTATTACACATCGGTATCATATTGATTGCTAACACGAGGGAAAGGTCTATAGGAAAGGTCTGTGTGTATACAGAACCTCACCTTACACCATATTACACACCAGTATCATATTGATTGCTAACACGAGGGGAAGGTCTATAGGAAAGGTCTGTGTGTATACAGAACCTCACCATACACCATATTACACACCAGTATCGTATTGATTGCTAACAGGGGGAAAGGTCTATAGGAAAGGTCTGTGTGTATACAGAATCTCACCTTACACCATATTACACATCAGTATCATAAAGATAGCTAACAGGAGGGAAAGGTCTATAGGAAAGGTCTGTGTGTGTACAGAACCTCACCTTACACCATATTACACATCAGTATCATATTGATTGCTAACAGGAGGGAAAGGTCTATAGGAAAGGACTGTGTGTATACGTAATCTCACCATACATATTACTCATCAGTATCATAATGATTGCTAACAGGAGGGAAAGGTCTATAGGAAAGTTCTGTGTGTATACAGAACCTCACCTTACACCATATTACACATCGGTATCATATTGATTGCTAACAGAAGGGAAAGCTCTATAGGAAAGATCTGTGTGTATACAGAATCTCACCTTACACCTTATTAAACATCGGTATCATATTGATTGCTAACAGGAGGGAAAGGTCTATAGGAAAGGTATGTGTGTATACAGAACCTCACCTTACACCATATTACACATCAGTATCACATTGTTTGCCAACAGGAGGGAAAGGTCTACAGGAAAGGTCTGTGTGTATACAGAATCTCACCTTACACCATATTACACATCAGTATCATAATGATTGCTAACAGGAGGGAAAGGTCTATTAGAAAGGTCTGTGAGTATAGAGAATCTCACCGTACACCATATCACACATCAGTATCATAATGATTGCTAACAGGAGGGAAAGGTCTACAGGAAAGTTCTGTGTGTATACAGAACCTCACCTTACACCATATTACACATCAGTATCATATTGATTGCTAACAGGAGGGAATGGTCTATAGGAAAGTTCTGTGTGTATACAGAACCTCACCTTACACCATATTACACATCAGTATCATATTGATTGCTAACAGGAGGGAAAGGTCTACAGGAAAGGTCTGTGTGTATACAGAACCCCACCTTACACCATATTACACACCAGTATATATATTGATTGCTAACAGGAGGGAAAGGTCTATAGGAAAGGTCTGTGTGTAGACAGAACCTCACCTTACACCATATTACACATCAGTATCATATTGATTGCTAACAGGAGGGAAAGGTCTATAGGAAAGGTCTGTGTGTATACGTAATCTCACCTTACACCTTATTACACATCAGTATCATAATGATTGCTAACAGGGGGGAATGGTCTATAGGAATGGTCTGTGTGTATACGTAATCTCACCTTACTCCATATTACACACCAGTGTCATATTGATTGCTAACAGGAGGGAAATGTCTGTGTGTATACGTAATCTCACCTTACACCATATTACACATCAGTATCATAATGATTGCTAACAGGAGGGAAATGTCTATAGGAAAGGTCTGTGTGTATACAGAACCTCACCTTACACCATATTACACATCGGTATCATAATGATTGCTAACAGGGGGGAAAGGTCTATAGGAAAGGTCTGTGTGCATACGTAATCTCACCTTACACCATATTACACATCAGTATCGTATTGATTGCTAACAGGAGGGAAAGGTCTATAGGAAAGGTCTGTGTGTATACGTAATCTCACCTTACACCATATTACACACCAGTATCGTATTGATTGCTAACAGGAGGGAAAGGTCTATAGGAATGGTCTGTGTGTAAACGTAATCTCACCTTACACCATATTACTCATCAGTATCATAATGATTGCTAACAGGAGGGAAAGCTCTACAGGAAAGGTCTGCGTGTATACAGAAGCTCACCTTACACCATATTACACATCAGTATCATGTTGATTGCTAACAGGAGGGAAAGGTCTATAGGAAAGGTCTGTGTGTATACGTAATCTCACCTTACACCATATTACACATCAGTATCATAATGATTGCTAACAGGAGGGAAAGGTCTATAGGAAAGGTCTATAGGAAAGGTCTGTGTGTATACAGAACCTCACCTTACACCATATTACACATCAGTATCATATTGATTGCTAACACGAGGGAAAGGACTATAGGAAAGGTCTGTGAGTATACAGAACCTCACCTTACACCATATTACACACCAGTATCGTATTGATTGCTAACAGGGGGAGAAGGTCTATAGGAAAGGTATGTGTGTGTACAGAACCTCACCTTACATCATATTACACATCAGTATCATATTGATTGCTAACAGGAGGGAAAGGTCTATAGGAAAGGTCTGTGTGTGTACAGAACCTCACCTTACACCATATTACACATCAGTATCATAATGATTGCTAACAGGGGGGAAAGGTCTATAGGAAAGGTCTGTGTGTATACGTAATCTCACCTTACACCATATTATACATCAGTATCATATTGATTGCTAACAGGAGGGAAAGGTCTATAGGAAAGGTCTGTGTGTATACAGAATCTCACCTTACACCATAATACACATCAGTATCATAATGATTGCTAACAGGAGGGAAAGGTCTATAGGAAAGGTCTATAGGAAAGGTCTGTGTGTATACAGAACCTTACCTTACACCATATTACACATCAGTATCATATTGATTGCTAACAGGAGGGAAAGGTCCACAGGAAAGGTCTGTGTGTATACGTAATCTCACCTTACACCATATTACACATCAGTAACATAATGATTGCTAACAGGAGGGAAAGGTCTATAGGAAAGGTCTATAGGAAAGGTCTGTGTGTATACAGAACCTCACCATACAAAATATTACACACCAGTATCGTATTGATTGCTAACAGGGGGGAAAGGTCTATAGGAAAGGTCTGTGTGTATACAGAATCTCACCTTACACCATATTACACATCAGTATCATAATGTGTGCTAACAGGAGGGATAGGCCTATAGGAAAGGTCTGTGTGTGTACAGAACCTCACCTTACACCATATTACACATCAGTATCATATTGATTGCTAACAGGAGGGAAAAGTCTATAGGAAAGGACTGTGTGTATACGTAATCTCACCTTACACCATATTACACATCAGTATCATAATGATTGCTAACAGGAGGGAAAGGTCTACAGGAAAGGTCTGCGTGTATACAGAAGCTCACCTTACACCATATTACACATCAGTATCATATTGATTGCTAACAGGAGGGAAAGGTCTATAGGAAAGGTCTGTGTGTATACGTAATCTCACCTTACACCATATTACACATCAGTATCATAATGATTGCTAACAGGAGGGAAAGGTCTATAGGAAAGGTCTGTGTGTATACAGAACCTCACCTTACATCATATTACACATCAGTATCATATTGATTGCTAACACGAGGGAAAGGACTATAGGAAAGTTCTGTGTGTATACAGAACCTCACCTTACACCATATTACACACCAGTATCGTATTGATTGCTAACAGGGGGGAAAGGTCTATAGGAAAGGTCTGTGTGTGTACAGAACCTCACCTTACATCATATTACACATCAGTATCATATTGATTGCTAACAGGAGGGAAAGGTCTATAGGAAAGGTCTGTGTGTGTACAGAACCTCACCTTACACCACATTGCACATCAGTATCATAATGATTGCTAACAGGGGGGAAAGGTCTATAGGAAAGGTCTGTGTGTATACGTAATCTCACCTTACACCATATTATACTTCAGTATCATATTGATTGCTAACAGGAGGGAAAGGTCTATAGGAAACGTCTGTGTGAATACAGAATCTCACCTTACACCTTATTACACATTGGTATCATATTGATTGCTAACAGGAGGGAAAGGTCTATAGGAAAGGTATGTGTGTATACAGAATCTCACCTTACACCATATTACACATCAGTATCATAATGATTGCTAACAGGAGGAAAGGTCTACAGGAAAGGTCTGTGTGTATACAGAATCTCACCTTACACCATATTACACACCAGTATCATATTGATTGCTAACAGGAGGGAAAGGTCTATAGGAAAGGTCTGTGTGTATACAGAATCTCACCTTACAACTTATTACACATCAGTATCATATTGATTGCTAACAGGAGGGAAAGGTCTATAGGAAAGGTCTGTGTGTATACAGAATCTCACCTTACACCATATTACACATCGGTATCATATTGATTGCTAACAGGAGGGAAAGGTCTATAGGAAAGGTCTGTGTGTATACAGAATCTCACCTTACACCTTATTACACATCGGTATAATATTGATTGCTAACAGGTGGGAAAGGCCTATAGGAAAGGTCTGCGTGTATACAGAATCTCACCTTACACCATATTACCCACCAGTATCATATTGATTGCTAACAGGTGGGAAAGGTCTATAGGAAAGGTCTGTGTGTATACAGAACCTCACCTTAGACCATATTACACATCAGTATCATATTGATTGCTAACAGGAGGGAAAGGTCTATAGGAAAGGTCTGTGTGTATACGTAATCTCACCTTACACCATATTACATATCAGTATCATAATGATTGCTAACAGGGGGGAATGGTCTATAGGAAAGGTCTGTGTGTATACGTAATCTCACCTTACACCATATTACACACCAGTGTCATATTGATTGCTAACAGGAGGGAAATGTCTGTGTGTATACGTAATCTCACCTTACACCATATTACACATCAGTATCATAATGATTGCTAACAGGAGGGTAATGTCTATAGGAAAGGTCTGTGTGTATACAGAACCTCACCTTACACCATATTACACATCGGTATCATAATGATTGCTAACAGGGGGGAAAGGTCTATAGGAAAGGTCTGTGTGCATACGTAATCTCACCTTACACCATATTACACATCAGTATCGTATTGATTGCTAACAGGAGGGAAAGGTCTATAGGAAAGGTCTGTGTGTATACGTAATCTCACCTTACAACATATTACACACCAGTATCGTATTGATTGCTAACAGGAGGGAAAGGTCAATAGGAATGGTCTGTGTTTATACGTAATCTCACCTTTCACCATATTACACACCAGTATCGTATTGATTGCTAACAGGAGGGAAAGGTCTATAGGAAAGGTCTGTGTGTATACGTAATCTAACCTTACACCATATTACACATCAGTATCATATTGATTGCTAACAGGAGGGAAAGGTCTATAGGAAAGGTCTGTGTGTATACGTAATCTCACCTTACACCATATTACATATCAGTATCATAATGATTGCTAACAGGGGGGAAAGGTCTATAGGAAAGGTCTGTGTGTATACGTAATCTCACCTTACACCATATTACACATCAGTATCATATTGATTGCTAACAGGAGGGAAAGGTCTATAGGAAAGGACTGTGTGTATACGTAATCTCACCTTACACCATATTACTCATCAGTATCATAATGATTGCTAACAGGAGGGAAAGGTCTATAGGAAAGGTCTGTGTGTATACAGAACCTCCCCTTACACCATATTACACATCGGTATCATATTGATTGCTAACAGAAGGGAAAGGTCTATAGGAAAGCTCTGTGTGTATACAGAATCTCACCTTACACCTTATTACACATAGGTATCATATTGATTGCTAACAGGAGGGAAAGGTCTATAGGAAAGGTCTGTGTGTACACAGAACCTCACCTTACACCATATTACACATCAGTATCATATTGATTGCTAACAGGAGGGAAAGGTCTATAGGAAAGGTCTGTGTGTACACAGAACCTCACCTTACACCATATTACACATCAGTATCATATTGATTGCTAACAGGAGGGAAAGGTCTATAGGAAAGGTCTGTGTGTATACGTAATCTCACCTTACACCATATTACATATCAGTATCATAATGATTGCTAACAGGGGGGAATGGTCTATAGGAAAGGTCTGTGTGTATACGTAATCTCACCTTACACCATATTATACACCAGTGTCATATTGATTGCTAACAGGAGGGAAATGTCTGTGTGTATACGTAATCTCACCTTACACCATATTACACATCAGTATCATAATGATTGCTAACAGGAGGGAAATGTCTATAGGAAAGGTCTGTGTGTATACAGAACCTCACCTTACACCATATTACACATCGGTATCATAATGATTGCTAACAGGGGGGAAAGGTCTATAGGAAAGGTCTGTGTGCATACGTAATCTCACCTTACACCATATTACACATCAGTATCGTATTGATTGCTAACAGGAGGGAAAGGTCTATAGGAAAGGTCTGTGTGTATACGTAATCTCACCTTACAACATATTACACACCAGTATCGTATTGATTGCTAACAGGAGGGAAAGGTCAATAGGAATGGTCTGTGTTTATACGTAATCTCACCTTTCACCATATTACACACCAGTATCGTATTGATTGCTAACAGGAGGGAAAGGTCTATAGGAAAGGTCTGTGTGTATACGTAATCTCACCTTACACCATATTACACATCAGTATCATATTGATTGCTAACAGGAGGGAAAGGTCTATAGGAAAGGTCTGTGTGTATACAGAACCTCACCTTACACCATATTACACACCAGTATCATATTGATTGCTAACAGGAGGGAAAGTTCTATAGGAAAGGTCTGTGTGTATACAGAATCTCACCTTACACCATATTACACATCAGTATCATAATGTCTGCTAACAGGAGGAATAGGCCTATAGGAAAGGTCTGTGTGTGTACAGAACCTCACCTTACACCATATTACACATCTGTATCATATTGATTGCTAACAGGAGGGATAGGTCTATAGTTAAGGACTGTGTGTATACGTAATCTCACCTTACACCATATTACACATCAGTATCATATTGATTGCTAACAGGAGGGAAAGGTCTATAGGAAAGGTCTGTGTGTGTACAGAACCTCACCTTACACCATATTACACATCAGTATCATATTGATTGCTAACAGTAGGGAAAGGTCTATAGGAAAGGTCTGTGTGTACACAGAACCTCACCTTACACCATATTACACATCAGTATCATATTGATTGCTAACAGGAGGGAAAGGTCTATAGGAAAGGTCTGTGTGTATACGTAATCTCACCTTACACCATATTACATATCAGTATCATAATGATTGCTAACACGAGGGAAAGGACTATAGGAAAGTTCTGTGTGTATACAAAACCTCACCTTACACCATATTACACACCAGTATCGTATTGATTGCTAACAGGGGGGAAAGGTCTATAGGAAATGTCTGTGCGTGTACAGAACCTCACCTTCCATCATATTACACATCAGTATCATATTGATTGCTAACAGGAGGGAAAGGTCTATAGGAAAGGTCTGTGTGTGTACAGAACCTCACCTTACACCACATTACACATCAGTATCATAATGATTGCTAACAGGGGGAAAGGTCTATAGGAAAGGTCTGTGTGTATACGTAATCTCACCTTACACCATATTATACATCAGTATCATATTGATTGCTAACAGGAGGGAAAGGCCTATAGGAAAGGTCTGTGTGTATACAGAATCTCACCATACACCTTATTACACATCGGTATCATATTGATTGCTAACAGGAGGGAAAGGTCTATAGGAAAGGTCTGTGTGTATACAGAATCTCACCTTACACCATATTACACATCAGTATCATAATGAGTGCTAACAGGAGGGAAAGGTCTACAGGAAAGGTCTGTGTGTATACAGAATCTCACCTTACACCATATTACACACCAGTATCATATTGATTGCTAACAGGAGGGAAAGGTCTATAGGAAAGGTCTGTTTGTATACAGAATCTCACCTTACACCTTATTACACATCAGTATCATATTGATTGCTAACAGGAGGGAAAGGTCTATAGGAAAGGTCTGTGTGTATACAGAATCTCACCTTACACCATATTACACATCGGTATCATATTGATTGCTAACAGGAGGGAAAGGTCTATAGGAAAGGTCTGTGTGTATACAGAATCTCACTTTACACCTTATTACACATCGGTATAATATTGATTGCTAACAGGTGGGAAAGGCCTATAGGAAAGGTCTGCGTGTATACAGAATCTCACCTTACACCATATTACCCACCAGTATCATATTGATTGCTAACAGGTGGGAAAGGTCTATAGGAAAGGCCTGTGTGTATACGTAATCTCAGCTTACACCTTATTACACATCAGTATCATAATGATTGCTAACAGGGGGGAATGGTCTAGAGGAATGGTCTGTGTGTATACGTAATCTCACCTTACACCTTATTACACATCAGTATCATATTGATTGCTAACAGGAGGGAAAGGTCTATAGGAAAGGTCTGTGTGTATACAGAATCTCACCTTACACCTTATTACACATCAGTATCATATTGATTGCTAACAGGAGGGAAAGGTCTATAGGAAAGGTCTGTGTGTATACAGAATCTCACCTTACACCTTATTACACATCGGTATCGTATTGATTGCTAACAGGAGGGAAAGGTCTATAGGAAAGGTCTGTGTGTATACAGAACCTCACCTTACACCTTATTACACATCGGTATCATATTGATTGCTAACACGAGGGAAAGGTCTATAGGAAAGGTCTGTGTGTATACAGAACCTCACCTTACACCATATTACACACCAGTATCATATTGATTGCTAACACGAGGGGAAGGTCTATAGGAAAGGTCTGTGTGTATACAGAACCTCACCATACACCATATTACACACCAGTATCGTATTGATTGCTAACAGGGGGGAAAGGTATATAGGAAAGGTCTGTGTGTATACAGAATCTCACCTTACACCATATTACACATCAGTATCATAAAGATAGCTAACAGGAGGGAAAGGTCTATAGGAAAGGTCTGTGTGTGTACAGAACCTCACCTTACACCATATTACACATCAGTATCATATTGATTGCTAACAGGAGGGAAAGGTCTATAGGAAAGGACTGTGTGAATACGTAATCTCACCATACATATTACTCATCAGTATCATAATGATTGCTAACAGGAGGGAAAGGTCTATAGGAAAGGTCTGTGTGTATACAGAACCTCACCTTACACCATATTACACATCGGTATCATATTGATTGCTAACAGAAGGGAAAGCTCTATAGGAAAGATCTGTGTGTATACAGAATCTCACCTTACACCTTATTAAACATCGGTATCATATTGATTGCTAACAGGAGGGAAAGGTCTATAGGAAAGGTCTGTGTGTATACAGAACCTCACCTTACACCATATTACACATCAGTATCACATTGTTTGCCAACAGGAGGGAAAGGTCTACAGGAAAGGTCTGTGTGTATACAGAATCTCACCTTACACCATATTACACATCAGTATCATAATGATTGCTAACAGGAGGGAAAGGTCTATAAGAAAGGTCTGTGAGTATAGAGAATCTCACCGTACACCATATCACACATCAGTATCATAATGATTGCTAACAGGAGGGAAAGGTCTACAGGAAAGGTCTGTGTGTATACAGAACCTCACCTTACACCATATTACACATCAGTATCATATTGATTGCTAACAGGAGGGAATGGTCTATAGGAAAGGTCTGTGTGTATACAGAACCTCACCTTACACCATATTACACATCAGTATCATATTGATTGCTAACAGGAGGGAAAGGTCTATAGGAAAGGTCTGTGTGTATACAGAATCTCACCTTACACCATATTACACATCAGTATCATATTGATTGCGAACAGGAGGGAAAGGTCTATAGGAAAGGTCTGTGTGTATACAGAATCTCACCGTACACCATATCACACATCAGTATCATAATGATTGCTAACAGGAGGGAAAGGTCTACAGGAAAGGTCTGTGTGTATACAGAACCTCACCTTACACCATATTACACACCAGTATATATATTGATTGCTAACAGGAGGGAAAGGTCTATAGGAAAGGTCTGTGTGTACACAGAACCTCACCTTACACCATATTACACATCAGTATCATATTGATTGCTAACAGGAGGGAAAGGTCTATAGGAAAGGTCTGTGTGTATACGTAATCTCAGCTTACACCTTATTACACATCAGTATCATAATGATTGCTAACAGGGGGGAATGGTCTATAGGAATGGTCTGTGTGTATACGTAATCTCACCTTACACCATATTACACACCAGTGTCATATTGATTGCTAACAGGAGGGAAATGTCTGTGTGTATACGTAATCTCACCTTACACCATATTACACATCAGTATCATAATGATTGCTAACAGGAGGGAAATGTCTATAGGAAAGGTCTGTGTGTATACAGAACCTCACCTTACACCATATTACACATCGGTATCATAATGATTGCTAACAGGGGGGAAAGGTCTATAGGAAAGGTCTGTGTGCATACGTAATCTCACCTTACACCATATTACACATCAGTATCGTATTGATTGCTAACAGGAGGGAAAGGTCTATAGGAAAGGTCTGTGTGCATACGTAATCTCACCTTACACCATATTACACATCAGTATCGTATTGATTGCTAACAGGAGGGAAAGGTCTATAGGAAAGGTCTGTGTGTATACGTAATCTCACCTTACACCATATTACACATCAGTATCATAATGATTGCTAACAGGAGGGAAAGGTCTATAGGAAAGGTCTGTGTGTATACAGAACCTCACCTTACACCATATTACACATCAGTATCATATTGATTGCTAACACGAGGGAAAGGACTATAGGAAAGGTCTGTGTGTATACAGAACCTCACCTTACACCATATTACACACCAGTATCGTATTGATTGCTAACAGGGGGAGAAGGTCTATAGGAAAGGTCTGTGTGTGTACAGAACCTCACCTTACATCATATTACACATCAGTATCATATTGATTGCTAACAGGAGGGAAAGGTCTATAGGAAAGGTCTGTGTGTGTACAGAACCTCACCTTACACCATATTACACATCAGTATCATAATGATTGCTAACAGGGGGGAAAGGTCTATAGGAAAGGTCTGTGTGTATACGTAATCTCACCTTACACCATATTATACATCAGTATCATATTGATTGCTAACAGGAGGGAAAGGTCTATAGGAAAGGTCTGTGTGTATACAGAATCTCACCTTACACCATATTACACATCAGTATCATAATGATTGCTAACAGGAGGGAAAGGTCTATAGGAAAGGTCTATAGGAAAGGTCTGTGTGTATACAGAACCTTACCTTACACCATATTACACATCAGTATCATATTGATTGCTAACAGGAGGGAAAGGTCCACAGGAATGGTCTGTGTGTATACGTAATCTCACCTTACACCATATTACACATCAGTAACATAAAGATTGCTAACAGGAGGGAAAGGTCTATAGGAAAGGCCTATAGGAAAGGTCTGTGTGTATAGAGAACCTCACCATACAAAATATTACACACCAGTATCGTATTGATTGCTAACAGGGGGGAAAGGTCTATAGGAAAGGTCTGTGTGTATACAGAATCTCACCTTACACCATATTACACATCAGTATCATAATGTGTGCTAACAGGAGGGATAGGCCTATAGGAAAGGTCTGTGTGTGTACAGAACCTCACCTTACAACATATTACACATCAGTATCATATTGATTGCTAACAGGAGGGAAAGGTCTATAGGAAAGGACTGTGTGTATACGTAATCTCACCTTACACCATATTACTCATCAGTATCATAATGATTGCTAACAGGAGGGAAAGGTCTATAGGAAAGGTCTGTGTGTATACAGAACCTCACCTTACACCATATTACACATCGGTATCATATTGATTGCTAACAGAAGGGAAAGGTCTATAGGAAAGCTCTGTGTGTATACAGAATCTCACCTTACACCTTATTACACATAGGTATCATATTGATTGCTAACAGGAGGGAAAGGTCTATAGGAAAGGTCTGTGTGTATACAGAACCTCACCTTACACCATATTACACATCAGTATCATATTGATTGCCAACAGGAGGGAAAGGTCTACAGGAAAGGTCTGTGTGTATACAGAATCTCACCTTACACCATATTACACATCAGTATCATAATGAGTGCTAACAGGAGGGAAGGGTCTATAAGAAAGGTCTGTGTGTATTGAGAATCTCACCGTACACCATATCACACATCAGTATCATAATGATTGCTAACAGGAGGGAAAGGTCTACAGGAAAGGTCTGTGTGTATACAGAACCTCACCTTACACCATATTACACATCAGTATCATATTGATTGCTAACAGGAGGGAATGGTCTATAGGAAAGGTCTGTGTGTATACAGAACCTCACCTTTCACCATATTACACATCAGTATCATATTGATTGCTAACAGGAGGGAAAGGTCTATAGGAAAGGTCTGTGTGTGTACAGAACCTCACCTTACACCACATTACACATCAGTATGATAATGATTGCTAACAGGGGGGAAAGGTCTATAGGAAAGGTCTGTGTGTATAAGTAATCTCACCTTACACCATATTATACATCAGTATCATATTGATTGCTAACAGGAGGGAAAGGTCTATAGGAAAGGTCTGTGTGTATACAGAATCTCACCTTACACCTTATTACACGTCGGTATCATATTGATTGCTAACAGGAGGGAAAGGTCTATAGGAAAGGTCTGTGTGTATACAGAACCTCACCTTACACCATATTACACATCAGTATCATATTGATTGCTAACACGAGGGAAAGGACTATAAGAAAGTTCTGTGTGTATACAGAACCTCACCTTACACCATATTACACACCAGTATCGTATTGATTGCTAACAGGGGGGAAAGGTCTATAGGAAAGGTCTGTGTGTGTACAGAACCTCACCTTACATCATATTACACATCAGTATCATATTGATTGATAACAGGAGGGAAAGGTCTATAGGAAAGGTCTGTGTGTGTACAGAACCTCACCTTACACCACATTACACATCAGTATCATAATGATTGCTAACAGGGGGGAAAGGTCTATAGGAAAGGTCTGTGTGTATACGTAATCTCACCTTACACCATATTATACATCAGTATCATATTGATTGCTAACAGGAGGGAAAGGTCTATAGGAAAGGTCTGTGTGTATACAGATTCTCACCTTACACCTTATTACACGTCGGTATCATATTGATTGCTAACAGGAGGGAAAGGTCTATAGGAAAGGTATGTGTGTATACAGAACCTCACCTTACACCATATTACACACCAGTATCATATTGATTGCTAACACGAGGGGAAGGTCTATAGGAAAGGTCTGTGTGTATACAGAACCTCACCATACACCATATTACAAACCAGTATCGTATTGATTGCTAACAGGGGGGAAAGGTCTATAGGAAAGTTCTGTGTGTATACAGAATCTCACCTTACACCATATTACACATCAGTATCATAATGATAGCTAACAGGAGGGAAAGGTCTATAGGAAAGGTCTGTGTGTGTACAGAACCTCACCTTACACCATATTACACATCAGTATCATATTGATTGCTAACAGGAGGGAAAGGTCTATAGGAAAGGACTGTGTGTATACGTAATCTCACCTTACACCATATTACTCATCAGTATCATAATGATTGCTAACAGGAGGGAAAGGTCTATAGGAAAGGTCTGTGTGTATACAGAACCTCACCTTACACCATATTACACATCGGTATCATATTGATTGCTAACAGAAGGGAAAGGTCTATAGGAAAGCTCTGTGTGTATACAGAATCTCACCTTACACCTTATTACACATAGGTATCATATTGATTGCTAACAGGAGGGAAAGGTCTATAGGAAAGGTCTGTGT
This sequence comes from Meconema thalassinum, assembly GCA_946902985.2. Classification (NCBI taxonomy): domain Eukaryota; kingdom Metazoa; phylum Arthropoda; class Insecta; order Orthoptera; family Tettigoniidae; genus Meconema; species Meconema thalassinum. The sequence continues at coordinate 345,585,568 of OX336395.1, forward strand.
GTATACAGAACCTCACCTTACACCATATTACACATCAGTATCATATTGATTGCCAACAGGAGGGAAAGGTCTACAGGAAAGGTCTGTGTGTATACAGAATCTCACCTTACACCATATTACACATCAGTATCATAATGAGTGCTAACAGGAGGGAAGGGTCTATAAGAAAGGTCTGTGTGTATGGAGAATCTCACCGTACACCATATCACACATCAGTATCATAATGATTGCTAACAGGAGGGAAAGGTCTACAGGAAAGGTCTGTGTGTATACAGAACCTCACCTTACACCATATTACACATCAGTATCATATTGATTGCTAACAGGAGGGAATGGTCTATAGGAAAGGTCTGTGTGTATACAGAACCTCACCTTTCACCATATTACACATCAGTATCATATTGATTGCTAACAGGAGGGAAAGGTCTATAGGAAAGGTCTGTGTGTATACAGAATCTCACCTTACACCATATTACACATCAGTATCATATTGATTGCTAACAGGAGGGAAAGGTCTATAGGAAAGGTCTGTGTGTATACAGAATCTCACCGTACACCATATCACACATCAGTATCATAATGATTGCTAACAGGAGGGAAAGGTCTACAGGAAAGGTCTGTGTGTATACAGAACCTCACCTTACACCATATTACACATCAGTATCATATTGATTGCTAACAGGAGGGAAAGGTCTATAGGAAAGGTCTGTGTGTACACAGAACCTCACCTTACACCATATTACACATCAGTATCATATTGATTGCTAACAGGAGGGAAAGGTCTATAGGAAAGGTCTGTGTGTATACGTAATCTCACCTTACACCATATTACACATCAGTATTATAATGATTGCTAACAGGGGGGAATGGTCTATAGGAAAGGTCTGTGTGTATACGTAATCTCACCTTACACCATATTACACACCAGTGTCATATTGATTGCTAACAGGAGGGAAATGTCTGTGTGTATACGTAATCTCACCTTACACCATATTACACATCAGTATCATAATGATTGCTAACAGGAGGGAAATGTCTATAGGAAAGGTCTGTGTGTATACAGAACCTCACCTTACACCATATTACACATCGGTATCATAATGATTGCTAAAAGGGGGAAAGGTCTATAGGAAAGGTCTGTGTGCATACGTAATCTCACCTTACACCATATTACACATCAGTATCGTATTGATTGCTAACAGGAGGGAAAGGTCTATAGGAAAGGTCTGTGTGTATACGTAATCTCACCTTACACCATATTACACACCAGTATCGTATTGATTGCTAACAGGAGGGAAAGGTCTATAGGAATGTTCTGTGTGTATACGTAATCTCACCTTAAACCATATTACACAACAGTATCGTATTGATTGCTAACAGGAGGGAAAGGTCTATAGGAAAGGTCTGTGTGTATACGTAATCTCACCTTACACCATATTACACATCAGTATCATATTGATTGCTAACAGGAGGGAAAGGTCTATAGGAAAGGTCTGTGTGTATACGTAATCTCACCTTACACCGTATTACACATCAGTATCATATTGATTGCTAACAGGAGGGAAAGGTCTATAGGAAAGGTCTGTGTGTATACAGAACCTCACCTTACACCATATTACACACCAGTATCATATTGATTGCTAACGGGAGGGAAAGGTCTATAGGAAAGGTCTGTGTGTATACGTAATCTCTCCTTACACCATATTACACATCAGTATCATAATGATTGCTAACAGGAGGGAAAGGTCTAGGGGAAAGGTCTATAGGAAAGGTCTGTGTGTATACAGAACCTCACCTTACACCATATTACACATCAGTATCATATTGATTGCTAACAGGAGGGAAAGGTCTATAAGAAAGTTCTGTGTGTATACGTAATCTCACCTTACACCATATTACACATCATTATCATAATGATTGCTAACAGGAGGGAAAGGTCTATAGGAAAGGTCTGTGTGTATACAGAACCTCACCTTACAACATATTACACATCAGTATCATATTGATTGCCAACAGGAGGGAAAGGTCTACAGGAAAGGTCTGTGTGTATACAGAATCTCACCTTACACCATATTACACATCAGTATCATAATGATTGCTAACAGGAGGGAAGGGTCTATAAGAAAGGTCTGTGTGTATAGAGAATCTCACCGTACACCATATCACACATCAGTATCATAATGATTGCTAACAGGAGGGAAAGGTCTACAGGAAAGGTCTGTGTGTATACAGAACCTCACCTTACAACATATTACACATCAGTATCATATTGATTGCTAACAGGAGGGAATGGTCTATAGGAAAGGTCTGTGTGTATACAGAACCTCACCTTACACCATATTACACATCAGTATCATATTGATTTCTAACAGGAGGGAAAGGTCTATTGGAAAGGTCTGTGTGTATACAGAATCTCACCTTACACCATATTACACATCAGTATCATATTGATTGCTAACAGGAGGGAAAGGTCTATAGGAAAGGTCTGTGTGTATACAGAATCTCACCGTACACCATATCACACATCAGTATCATAATGATTGCTAACAGGAGGGAAAGGTCTACAGGAAAGGTCTGTGTGTATACAGAACCTCACCTTACACCATATTACACATCAGTATCATATTGATTGCTAACAGGAGGGAAAGGTCTATAGGAAAGATCTGTGTGTATAAAGAATCTCTCCTTACACCATATTACACATCAGTATCATATTGATTGCTAACAGGAGGGAAAGGTCTATAGGAAAGGTATGTGTGTATACAGAATCTCACCGTACACCATATCACACATCAGTATCATAATGATTGCTAACAGGAGGGAAAGGTCTACAGGAAAGGTCTGTGTGTATACAGAACCTCACCTTACACCATATTACACACCAGTATATATATTGATTGCTAACAGGAGGGAAAGGTCTATAGGAAAGGTCTGTGTGTACACAGAACCTCACCTTACACCATATTACACATCAGTATCATATTGATTGCTAACAGGAGGGAAAGGTCTATAGGAAAGGTCTGTGTGTATACGTAATCTCACCTTACACCTTATTACACATCAGTATCATAATGATTGCTAACAGGGGGGAATGGTCCATAGGAATGGTCTGTGTGTATACGTAATCTCACCTTACACCATATTACACACCAGTGTAATATTGATTGCTAACAGGAGGGAAATGTCTGTGTGTATACGTAATCTCACCTTACACCATATTATACATCAGTATCATAATGATTGCTAACAGGAGGGAAATGTCTATAGGAAAGGTCTGTGTGTATACAGAACCTCACCTTACACCATATTACACATCGGTATCATAATGATTGCTAACAGGGGGGAAAGGTCTATAGGAAAGGTCTGTGTGCATACGTAATCTCACCTTACACCATATTACACATCAGTATCGTATTGATTGCTAACAGGAGGGAAAGGTCTATAGGAAAGGTCTGTGTGTATACGTAATCTCACCTTACACCATATTATGCACCAGTATCGTATTGATTGCTAACAGGAGGGAAAGGTCTATAGGAATGGTCTGTGTGTAAACGTAATCTCACCTTACACCATATTACTCATCAGTATCATAATCATTGCTAACAGGAGGGAAAGCTCTACAGGAAAGGTCTGCGTGTATACAGAAGCTCACCTTACACCATATTACACATCAGTATCATGTTGATTGCTAATAGGAGGGAAAGGTCTATAGGAAAGGTCTGTGTGTATACGTAATCTCACCTTACACCATATTACACATCAGTATCATAATGATTGCTAACAGGAGGGAAAGGTCTATAGGAAAGGTCTATAGGAAAGGTCTGTGTGTATACAGAACCTCACCTTACACCATATTACACATCAGTATCATATTGATTGCTAACACGAGGGAAAGGACTATAGGAAAGGTCTGTGTGTATACAGAACCTCACCTTACACCATATTACACACCAGTATCGTATTGATTGCTAACAGGGGGAGAAGGTCTATAGGAAAGGTCTGCGTGTGTACAGAACCTCACCTTACATCATATTACACATCAGTATCATATTGATTGCTAACAGGAGGGAAAGGTCTATAGGAAAGGTCTGTGTGTGTACAGAACCTCACCTTACACCATATTACACATCAGTATCATAATGATTGCTAACAGGGGGGAAAGGTCTATAGGAAAGGTCTGTGTGTATACGTAATCTCACCTTACACCATATTATACATCAGTATCATATTGATTGCTAACAGGAGGGAAAGGTCTATAGGAAAGGTCTGTGTGTATACAGAATCTCACCTTACACCATATTACACATCAGTATCATAATGATTGCTAACAGGAGGGAAAGGTCTATAGGAAAGGTCTATAGGAAAGGTCTGTGTGTATACAGAACCTTACCTTACACCATATTACACATCAGTATCATATTGATTGCTAACAGGAGGGAAAGGTCCACAGGAAAGGTCTGTGTGTATACGTAATCTCACCTTACACCATATTACACATCAGTAACATAATGATTGCTAACAGGAGGGAAAGGTCTATAGGAAAGGTCTATAGGAAAGGTCTGTGTGTATACAGAACCTCACCATACAATATATTACACACCAGTATCGTATTGATTGCTAACACGGGGGAAAGGTCTATAGGAAAGGTCTGTGTGTATACAGAATCTCACCTTACACCATATTACACATCAGTATCATAATGTGTGCTAACAGGAGGGATAGGCCTATAGGAAAGGTCTGTGTGTGTACAGAACCTCACCTTACAACATATTACACATCAGTATCATATTGATTGCTAACAGGAGGGAAAAGTCTATAGGAAAGGACTGTGTGTATACATAATCTCACCTTACACCATATTACACATCAGTATCATAATGATTGCTAACAGGAGGGAAAGGTCTACAGGAAAGGTCTTTGTGTATACAGAAGCTCACCTTACACCATATTACACATCAGTATCATATTGATTGCTAACAGGAGGGAAAGGTCTATAGGAAAGGTCTGTGTGTATACGTAATCTCACCTTACACCATATTACACATCAGTATCATAATGATTGCTAACAGGAGGGAAAGGTCTATAGGAAAGGTCTGTGTGTATACAGAACCTCACCTTACACCATATTACACATCAGTATCATATTGATTGCTAACACGAGGGAAAGGACTATAGGAAAGTTCTGTGTGTATACAGAACCTCACCTTACACCATATTACACACCAGTATCGTATTGATTGCTTACAGGGGGGAAAGGTCTATAGGAAAGGTCTGTGTGTGTACAGAACCTCACCTTACATCATATTACACATCAGTATCATATTGATTGCTAACAGGAGGGAAAGGGCTATAGGAAAGGTCTGTGTGTGTACAGAACCTCACCTTACACCACATTGCACATCAGTATCATAATGATTGCTAACAGGGGGGAAAGGTCTATAGGAAAGGTCTGTGTGTATACGTAATCTCACCTTACACCATATTATATTTCAGTATCATATTGATTGCTAACAGGAGGGAAAGGTCTATAGGAAACGTCTGTGTGTATACAGAATCTCACCTTACACCTTATTACACATCGGTATCATATTGATTGCTAACAGGAGGGAAAGGTCTATAGGAAAGGTATGTGTGTATACAGAATCTCACCTTACACCATATTACACATCAGTATCATATTGATTGCTAACAGGAGGAAAGGTCTAAAGGAAAGGTCTGTGTGTATACAGAATCTCACCTTACACCATATTACACACCAGTATCATATTGATTGCTAACAGGAGGGAAAGGTCTATAGGAAAGGTCTGTGTGTATACAGAATCTCACCTTACAACTTATTACACATCAGTATCATATTGATTGCTAACAGGAGGGAAAGGTCTATAGGAAAGGTCTGTGTGTATACAGAATCTCACCTTACACCATATTACACATCGGTATCATATTGATTGCTAACAGGAGGGAAAGGTCTATAGGAAAGGTCTGTGTGTATACAGAATCTCACCTTACACCTTATTACACATCGGTATAATATTGATTGCTAACAGGTGGGAAAGGCCTATAGGAAAGGTCTGCGTGTATACAGAATCTCACCTTACACCATATTTCCCACCAGTATCATATTGATTGCTAACAGGTGGGAAAGGTCTATAGGAAAGGTCTGTGTGTATACAGAACCTCACCTTACACCATAATACACATCAGTATCATATTGATTGCTAACAGGAGGGAAAGGTCTATAGGAAAGGTCTGTGTGTATACGTAATCTCACCTTACACCATATTATACACCAGTGTCATATTGATTGCTAACAGGAGGGAAATGTCTGTGTGTATACGTAATCTCACCTTACACCATATTACACATCAGTATCATAATGATTGCTAACAGGAGGGAAATGTCTATAGGAAAGGTCTGTGTGTATACAGAACCTCACCTTACACCATATTACACATCGGTATCATAATGATTGCTAACAGGGGGGAAAGGTCTATAGGAAAGGTCTGTGTGCATACGTAATCTCACCTTACACCATATTACACATCAGTATCGTATTGATTGCTAACAGGAGGGAAAGGTCTAGAGGAAAGGTCTGTGTGTATACGTAATCTCACCTTACAACATATTACACACCAGTATCGTATTGATTGCTAACAGGAGGGAAAGGTCAATAGGAATGGTCTGTGTTTATACGTGATCTCACCTTTCACCATATTACACACCAGTATCGTATTGATTGCTAACAGGAGGGAAAGGTCTATAGGAAAGGTCTGTGTGTATACGTAATCTAACCTTACACCATATTACACATCAGTATCATATTGATTGCTAACAGGAGGGAAAGGTCTATAGGAAAGATCTGTGTGTATACGTAATCTCACCTTACACCATATTACATATCAGTATCATAATGATTGCTAACAGGGGGGAAAGGTCTATAGGAAAGGTCTGTGTGTATACGTAATCTCTCCTTACACCATATTACACATCAGTATCATATTGATTGCTAACAGGAGGGAAAGGTCTATAGGAAAGGACTGTGTGTATACGTAATCTCACCTTACACCATATTACTCATCAGTATCATAATGATTGCTAACAGGAGGGAAAGGTCTATAGGAAAGGTCTGTGTGTATACAGAACCTCACCTTACACCATATTACACATCGGTATCATATTGATTGCAACAGAAGGGAAAGGTCTATAGGAAAGCTCTGTGTGTATACAGAATCTCACCTTACACCTTATTTCACATAGGTATCATATTGATTGCTAACAGGAGGGAAAGGTCTATAGGAAAGGTCTGTGTGTACACAGAACCTCACCTTACACCATATTACACATCAGTATCATATTGATTGTTAACAGGAGGGAAAGGTCTGTAGGAAAGGTCTGTGTGTACACAGAACCTCACCTTACACCATATTACACATCAGTATCATATTGATTGCTAACAGGAGGGAAAGGTCTATAGGAAAGGTCTGTGTGTATACGTAATCTCACCTTACACCATATTACACATCAGTATCATAATGATTGCTAACAGGAGGGAAATGTCTATAGGAAAGGTCTGTGTGTATACAGAACCTCACCTTACACCATATTACACATCGGTATCATAATGATTGCTAACAGGGGGGAAAGGTCTATAGGAAAGGTCTGTGTGCATACGTAATCTCACCTTACACCATATTACACATCAGTATCGTATTGATTGCTAACAGGAGGGAAAGGTCTATAGGAAAGGTCTGTGTGTATACGTAATCTCACCTTACAACATATTACACACCAGTATCGTATTGATTGCTAACAGGAGGGAAAGGTCAATAGGAATGGTCTGTGTTTATACGTAATCTCACCTTTCACCATATTACACACCAGTATCGTATTGATTGCTAACAGGAGGGAAAGGTCTATAGGAAAGGTCTGTGTGTATACGTAATCTCACCTTACACCATATTACACATCAGTATCATATTGATTGCTAACAGGAGGGAAAGGTCTATAGGAAAGGTCTGTGTGTATACAGAACCTCACCTTACACCATATTACACACCAGTATCATATTGATTGCTAACAGGAGGGAAAGTTCTATAGGAAAGGTCTGTGTGTATACAGAATCTCACCTTACACCATATTACACATCAGTATCATAATGTCTGCTAACAGGAGGAATAGGCCTATAGGAAAGGTCTATGTGTGTACAGAACCTCACCTTACACCATATTACACATCTGTATCATATTGATTGGTAACAGGAGGGATAGGTCTATAGTTAAGGACTGTGTGTATACGTAATCTCACCTTACACCATATTACACATCAGTATCATATTGATTGCTAACAGGAGGGAAAGGTCTATAGGAAAGGTCTGTGTGTGTACAGAACCTCACCTTACACCATATTACACATCAGTATCATAATGTGTGCTAACAGGAGGGATAGGCCTATAGGAAAGGTCTGTGTGTGTACAGAACCGCACCTTACACCATATTACACATCAGTATCATATTGATTGCTAACAAGAGGGAAAGGTCTATAGGAAAGGACTGTGTGTATACGTAATCTCACCTTACACCATATTACACATCAGTATCATAATGATTGCTAACAGGAGGGAAAGGTCTACAGGAAAGGTCTGCGTGTATACAGAAGCTCACATTACACCATATTACACATCAGTATCATATTGATTGCTAACAGGAGGGAAAGGTCTATAGGAAAGGTCTGTGTGTATACGAATTCTCACCTTACACCATATTACACATCAGTATCATAATGATTGCTAACAGGAGGGAAAGGTCTATAGGAAAGGTCTGTGTGTATACAGAACCTCACCTTACACCATATTACACATCAGTATCATATTGATTGCTAACACGAGGGAAAGGACTATAGGAAAGTTCTGTGTGTATACAAAACCTCACCTTACACCACATTACACACCAGTATCGTATTGATTGCTAACAGGGGGGAAAGGTCTATAGGAAATGTCTGTGCGTGTACAGAACCTCACCTTCCATCATATTACACATCAGTATCATATTGATTGCTAACAGGAGGGAAAGGTCTATAGGAAAGGTCTGTGTGTGTACAGAACCTCACCTTACACCACATTACACATCAGTATCATAATGATTGCTAACAGGGGGGAAAGGTCTATAGGAAAGGTCTGTGTGTATACGTAATCTCACCTTACACCATATTATACATCAGTATCATATTGATTGCTAACAGGAGGGAAAGGCCTATAGGAAAGGTCTGTGTGTATACAGAATCTCACCTTACACCATATTACACACCAGTATCATATTGATTGCTAACAGGAGGGAAAGGTCTATAGGAAAGGTCTGTTTGTATACAGAATCTCACCTTACACCTTATTACACATCAGTATCATATTGATTGCTAACAGGAGGGAAAGGTCTATAGGAAAGGTCTGTGTGTATACAGAATCTCACCTTACACCATATTACACATCGGTATCATATTGATTGCTAACAGGAGGGAAAGGTCTATAGGAAAGGTCTGTGTGTATACAGAATCTCACTTTACACCTTATTACACATCGGTATAATATTGATTGCTAACAGGTGGGAAAGGCCTATAGGAAAGGTCTGCGTGTATACAGAATCTCACCTTACACCATATTACCCACCAGTATCATATTGATTGCTAACAGGTGGGAAAGGTCTATAGGAAAGGTCTGTGTGTATACAGAATCTCACCTTACACCTTATTACACATCGGTATCGTATTGATTGCTAAGAGGAGGGAAAGGTCTATAGGAAAGGTCTGTGTGTATACAGAACCTCACCTTACACCTTATTACACATCGGTATCATATTGATTGCTAACACGAGGGAAAGGTCTATAGGAAAGGTCTGTGTGTATACAGAACCTCACCTTACACCATATTACACACCAGTATCATATTGATTGCTAACACGAGGGGAAGGTCTATAGGAAAGGTCTGTGTGTATACAGTACCTCACCATACACCATATTACACACCAGTATCGTATTGATTGCTAACAGGGGGGAAAGGTCTATAGGAAAGGTCTGTGTGTATACAGAATCTCACCTTACACCATATTACACATCAGTATCATAATGATAGCTAACAGGAGGGAAAGGTCTATAGGAAAGGTCTGTGTGTGTACAGAACCTCACCTTACACCATATTACACATCAGTATCATATTGATTGCTAACAGGAGGGAAAGGTCTATAGGAAAGGACTGTGTGTATACGTAATCTCACCATACATATTACTCATCAGTATCATAAAGATTGCTAACAGGAGGGAAAGGTCTATAGGAAAGGTCTGTGTGTATACAGAACCTCACCTTACACCATATTACACATCGGTATCATATTGATTGCTAACAGGAGGGAAAGGTCTATAGGAAAGGTCTGTGTGTATACGTAATCTCACCTTACACCATATTACACATCAGTATTATAATGATTGCTAACAGGGGGGAATGGTCTATAGGAAAGGTCTGTGTGTATACGTAATCTCACCTTACACCATATTACACATCAGTATTATAATGATTGCTAACAGGGGGGAATGGTCTATAGGAAAGGTCTGTGTGTATACGTAATCTCACCTTACACCATATTACACACCAGTGTCATATTGATTGCTAACAGGAGGGAAATGTCTGTGTGTATACGTAATCTCACCTTACACCATATTACACATCAGTATCATATTGATTGCTAACAGGAGGGAAAGGGCTATAGGAAAGGTCTGTGTGTATACAGAACCTCACCTTACACCATATTACACATCGGTATCATAATGATTGCTAAAAGGGGGAAAGGTCTATAGGAAAGGTCTGTGTGTATACGTAATCTCACCTTACACCATATTATATTTCAGTATCATATTGATTGCTAACAGGAGGGAAAGGTCTATAGGAAAGGTCTGTGTGTACACAGAACCTCACCTTACACCATATTACACATCAGTATCATATTGATTGCCAACAGGAGGGAAAGGTCTACAGGAAAGGTCTGTGTGTATACAGAATCTCACCTTACACCATATTACACATCAGTATCATATTGATTGCTAACAGGAGGGAAAGGTCTATAGGAAAGGTCTGTGTGTACACAGAACCTCACCTTACACCATATTACACATCAGTATCATATTGATTGCTAACAGGAGGGAAAGGTCTATAGGAAAGGTCTGTGTGTATACGTAATCTCACCTTACACCATATTACACATCAGTATTATAATGATTGCTAACAGGGGGGAATGGTCTATAGGAAAGGTCTGTGTGTATACGTAATCTCACCTTACACCATATTACACACCAGTGTCATATTGATTGCTAACAGGAGGGAAATGTCTGTGTGTATACGTAATCTCACCTTACACCATATTACACATCAGTATCATAATGATTGCTAACAGGAGGGAAATGTCTATAGGAAAGGTCTGTGTGTATACAGAACCTCACCTTACACCATATTACACATCGGTATCATAATGATTGCTAAAAGGGGGAAAGGTCTATAGGAAAGGTCTGTGTGCATACGTAATCTCACCTTACACCATATTACACATCAGTATCGTATTGATTGCTAACAGGAGGGAAAGGTCTATAGGAAAGGTCTGTGTGTATACGTAATCTCACCTTACACCATATTACACACCAGTATCGTATTGATTGCTAACAGGAGGGAAAGGTCTATAGGAATGTTCTGTGTGTATACGTAATCTCACCTTAAACCATATTACACAACAGTATCGTATTGATTGCTAACAGGAGGGAAAGGTCTATAGGAAAGGTCTGTGTGTATACGTAATCTCACCTTACACCATATTACACATCAGTATCATATTGATTGCTAACAGGAGGGAAAGGTCTATAGGAAAGGTCTGTGTGTATACGTAATCTCACCTTACACCGTATTACACATCAGTATCATATTGATTGCTAACAGGAGGGAAAGGTCTATAGGAAAGGTCTGTGTGTATACAGAACCTCACCTTACACCATATTACACACCAGTATCATATTGATTGCTAACGGGAGGGAAAGGTCTATAGGAAAGGTCTGTGTGTATACGTAATCTCTCCTTACACCATATTACACATCAGTATCATAATGATTGCTAACAGGAGGGAAAGGTCTAGGGGAAAGGTCTATAGGAAAGGTCTGTGTGTATACAGAACCTCACCTTACACCATATTACACATCAGTATCATATTGATTGCTAACAGGAGGGAAAGGTCTATAAGAAAGTTCTGTGTGTATACGTAATCTCACCTTACACCATATTACACATCATTATCATAATGATTGCTAACAGGAGGGAAAGGTCTATAGGAAAGGTCTGTGTGTATACAGAACCTCACCTTACAACATATTACACATCAGTATCATATTGATTGCCAACAGGAGGGAAAGGTCTACAGGAAAGGTCTGTGTGTATACAGAATCTCACCTTACACCATATTACACATCAGTATCATAATGATTGCTAACAGGAGGGAAGGGTCTATAAGAAAGGTCTGTGTGTATAGAGAATCTCACCGTACACCATATCACACATCAGTATCATAATGATTGCTAACAGGAGGGAAAGGTCTACAGGAAAGGTCTGTGTGTATACAGAACCTCACCTTACAACATATTACACATCAGTATCATATTGATTGCTAACAGGAGGGAATGGTCTATAGGAAAGGTCTGTGTGTATACAGAACCTCACCTTACACCATATTACACATCAGTATCATATTGATTTCTAACAGGAGGGAAAGGTCTATAGGAAAGGTCTGTGTGTATACAGAATCTCACCTTACACCATATTACACATCAGTATCATATTGATTGCTAACAGGAGGGAAAGGTCTATAGGAAAGGTCTGTGTGTATACAGAATCTCACCGTACACCATATCACACATCAGTATCATAATGATTGCTAACAGGAGGGAAAGGTCTACAGGAAAGGTCTGTGTGTATACAGAACCTCACCTTACACCATATTACACATCAGTATCATATTGATTGCTAACAGGAGGGAAAGGTCTATAGGAAAGATCTGTGTGTATAAAGAATCTCTCCTTACACCATATTACACATCAGTATCATATTGATTGCTAACAGGAGGGAAAGGTCTATAGGAAAGGTATGTGTGTATACAGAATCTCACCGTACACCATATCACACATCAGTATCATAATGATTGCTAACAGGAGGGAAAGGTCTACAGGAAAGGTCTGTGTGTATACAGAACCTCACCTTACACCATATTACACACCAGTATATATATTGATTGCTAACAGGAGGGAAAGGTCTATAGGAAAGGTCTGTGTGTACACAGAACCTCACCTTACACCATATTACACATCAGTATCATATTGATTGCTAACAGGAGGGAAAGGTCTATAGGAAAGGTCTGTGTGTATACGTAATCTCACCTTACACCTTATTACACATCAGTATCATAATGATTGCTAACAGGGGGGAATGGTCCATAGGAATGGTCTGTGTGTATACGTAATCTCACCTTACACCATATTACACACCAGTGTAATATTGATTGCTAACAGGAGGGAAATGTCTGTGTGTATACGTAATCTCACCTTACACCATATTACACATCAGTATCATAATGATTGCTAACAGGAGGGAAATGTCTATAGGAAAGGTCTGTGTGTATACAGAACCTCACCTTACACCATATTACACATCGGTATCATAATGATTGCTAACAGGGGGGAAAGGTCTATAGGAAAGGTCTGTGTGCATACGTAATCTCACCTTACACCATATTACACATCAGTATCGTATTGATTGCTAACAGGAGGGAAAGGTCTATAGGAAAGGTCTGTGTGTATACGTAATCTCACCTTACACCATATTACGCACCAGTATCGTATTGATTGCTAACAGGAGGGAAAGGTCTATAGGAATGGTCTGTGTGTAAACGTAATCTCACCTTACACCATATTACTCATCAGTATCATAATCATTGCTAACAGGAGGGAAAGCTCTACAGGAAAGGTCTGCGTGTATACAGAAGCTCACCTTACACCATATTACACATCAGTATCATGTTGATTGCTAATAGGAGGGAAAGGTCTATAGGAAAGGTCTGTGTGTATACGTAATCTCACCTTACACCATATTACACATCAGTATCATAATGATTGCTAACAGGAGGGAAAGGTCTATAGGAAAGGTCTATAGGAAAGGTCTGTGTGTATACAGAACCTCACCTTACACCATATTACACATCAGTATCATATTGATTGCTAACACGAGGGAAAGGACTATAGGAAAGGTCTGTGTGTATACAGAACCTCACCTTACACCATATTACACACCAGTATCGTATTGATTGCTAACAGGGGGAGAAGGTCTATAGGAAAGGTCTGCGTGTGTACAGAACCTCACCTTACATCATATTACACATCAGTATCATATTGATTGCTAACAGGAGGGAAAGGTCTATAGGAAAGGTCTGTGTGTGTACAGAACCTCACCTTACACCATATTACACATCAGTATCATAATGATTGCTAACAGGGGGGAAAGGTCTATAGGAAAGGTCTGTGTGTATACGTAATCTCACCTTACACCATATTATACATCAGTATCATATTGATTGCTAACAGGAGGGAAAGGTCTATAGGAAAGGTCTGTGTGTATACAGAATCTCACCTTACACCATATTACACATCAGTATCATAATGATTGCTAACAGGAGGGAAAGGTCTATAGGAAAGGTCTATAGGAAAGGTCTGTGTGTATACAGAACCTTACCTTACACCATATTACACATCAGTATCATATTGATTGCTAACAGGAGGGAAAGGTCCACAGGAAAGGTCTGTGTGTATACGTAATCTCACCTTACACCATATTACACATCAGTAACATAATGATTGCTAACAGGAGGGAAAGGTCTATAGGAAAGGTCTATAGGAAAGGTCTGTGTGTATACAGAACCTCACCATACAATATATTACACACCAGTATCGTATTGATTGCTAACACGGGGGAAAGGTCTATAGGAAAGGTCTGTGTGTATACAGAATCTCACCTTACACCATATTACACATCAGTATCATAATGTGTGCTAACAGGAGGGATAGGCCTATAGGAAAGGTCTGTGTGTGTACAGAACCTCACCTTACAACATATTACACATCAGTATCATATTGATTGCTAACAGGAGGGAAAAGTCTATAGGAAAGGACTGTGTGTATACGTAATCTCACCTTACACCATATTACACATCAGTATCATAATGATTGCTAACAGGAGGGAAAGGTCTACAGGAAAGGTCTTTGTGTATACAGAAGCTCACCTTACACCATATTACACATCAGTATCATATTGATTGCTAACAGGAGGGAAAGGTCTATAGGAAAGGTCTGTGTGTATACGTAATCTCACCTTACACCATATTACACATCAGTATCATAATGATTGCTAACAGGAGGGAAAGGTCTATAGGAAAGGTCTGTGTGTATACAGAACCTCACCTTACACCATATTACACATCAGTATCATATTGATTGCTAACACGAGGGAAAGGACTATAGGAAAGTTCTGTGTGTATACAGAACCTCACCTTACACCATATTACACACCAGTAT
Source organism: Meconema thalassinum (assembly GCA_946902985.2). Taxonomy (NCBI): domain Eukaryota; kingdom Metazoa; phylum Arthropoda; class Insecta; order Orthoptera; family Tettigoniidae; genus Meconema; species Meconema thalassinum. The sequence continues at coordinate 345,601,204 of OX336395.1, forward strand.
CGTATTGATTGCTTACAGGGGGGAAAGGTCTATAGGAAAGGTCTGTGTGTGTACAGAACCTCACCTTACATCATATTACACATCAGTATCATATTGATTGCTAACAGGAGGGAAAGGGCTATAGGAAAGGTCTGTGTGTGTACAGAACCTCACCTTACACCACATTGCACATCAGTATCATAATGATTGCTAACAGGGGGGAAAGGTCTATAGGAAAGGTCTGTGTGTATACGTAATCTCACCTTACACCATATTATATTTCAGTATCATATTGATTGCTAACAGGAGGGAAAGGACTATAGGAAACGTCTGTGTGTATACAGAATCTCACCTTACACCTTATTACACATCGGTATCATATTGATTGCTAACAGGAGGGAAAGGTCTATAGGAAAGGTATGTGTGTATACAGAATCTCACCTTACACCATATTACACATCAGTATCATATTGATTGCTAACAGGAGGAAAGGTCTAAAGGAAAGGTCTGTGTGTATACAGAATCTCACCTTACACCATATTACACACCAGTATCATATTGATTGCTAACAGGAGGGAAAGGTCTATAGGAAAGGTCTGTGTGTATACAGAATCTCACCTTACAACTTATTACACATCAGTATCATATTGATTGCTAACAGGAGGGAAAGGTCTATAGGAAAGGTCTGTGTGTATACAGAATCTCACCTTACACCATATTACACATCGGTATCATATTGATTGCTAACAGGAGGGAAAGGTCTATAGGAAAGGTCTGTGTGTATACAGAATCTCACCTTACACCTTATTACACATCGGTATAATATTGATTGCTAACAGGTGGGAAAGGCCTATAGGAAAGGTCTGCGTGTATACAGAATCTCACCTTACACCATATTTCCCACCAGTATCATATTGATTGCTAACAGGTGGGAAAGGTCTATAGGAAAGGTCTGTGTGTATACAGAACCTCACCTTACACCATAATACACATCAGTATCATATTGATTGCTAACAGGAGGGAAAGGTCTATAGGAAAGGTCTGTGTGTATACGTAATCTCACCTTACACCATATTATACACCAGTGTCATATTGATTGCTAACAGGAGGGAAATGTCTGTGTGTATACGTAATCTCACCTTACACCATATTACACATCAGTATCATAATGATTGCTAACAGGAGGGAAATGTCTATAGGAAAGGTCTGTGTGTATACAGAACCTCACCTTACACCATATTACACATCGGTATCATAATGATTGCTAACAGGGGGGAAAGGTCTATAGGAAAGGTCTGTGTGCATACGTAATCTCACCTTACACCATATTACACATCAGTATCGTATTGATTGCTAACAGGAGGGAAAGGTCTAGAGGAAAGGTCTGTGTGTATACGTAATCTCACCTTACAACATATTACACACCAGTATCGTATTGATTGCTAACAGGAGGGAAAGGTCAATAGGAATGGTCTGTGTTTATACGTGATCTCACCTTTCACCATATTACACACCAGTATCGTATTGATTGCTAACAGGAGGGAAAGGTCTATAGGAAAGGTCTGTGTGTATACGTAATCTAACCTTACACCATATTACACATCAGTATCATATTGATTGCTAACAGGAGGGAAAGGTCTATAGGAAAGATCTGTGTGTATACGTAATCTCACCTTACACCATATTACATATCAGTATCATAATGATTGCTAACAGGAGGGAAATGTCTATAGGAAAGGTCTGTGTGTATACAGAACCTCACCTTACACCATATTACACATCGGTATCATAATGATTGCTAACAGGGGGGAAAGGTCTATAGGAAAGGTCTGTGTGCATACGTAATCTCACCTTACACCATATTACACATCAGTATCGTATTGATTGCTAACAGGAGGGAAAGGTCTATAGGAAAGGTCTGTGTGTATACGTAATCTCACCTTACACCATATTATGCACCAGTATCGTATTGATTGCTAACAGGAGGGAAAGGTCTATAGGAATGGTCTGTGTGTAAACGTAATCTCACCTTACACCATATTACTCATCAGTATCATAATCATTGCTAACAGGAGGGAAAGCTCTACAGGAAAGGTCTGCGTGTATACAGAAGCTCACCTTACACCATATTACACATCAGTATCATGTTGATTGCTAATAGGAGGGAAAGGTCTATAGGAAAGGTCTGTGTGTATACGTAATCTCACCTTACACCATATTACACATCAGTATCATAATGATTGCTAACAGGAGGGAAAGGTCTATAGGAAAGGTCTATAGGAAAGGTCTGTGTGTATACAGAACCTCACCTTACACCATATTACACATCAGTATCATATTGATTGCTAACACGAGGGAAAGGACTATAGGAAAGGTCTGTGTGTATACAGAACCTCACCTTACACCATATTACACACCAGTATCGTATTGATTGCTAACAGGGGGAGAAGGTCTATAGGAAAGGTCTGCGTGTGTACAGAACCTCACCTTACATCATATTACACATCAGTATCATATTGATTGCTAACAGGAGGGAAAGGTCTATAGGAAAGGTCTGTGTGTGTACAGAACCTCACCTTACACCATATTACACATCAGTATCATAATGATTGCTAACAGGGGGGAAAGGTCTATAGGAAAGGTCTGTGTGTATACGTAATCTCACCTTACACCATATTATACATCAGTATCATATTGATTGCTAACAGGAGGGAAAGGTCTATAGGAAAGGTCTGTGTGTATACAGAATCTCACCTTACACCATATTACACATCAGTATCATAATGATTGCTAACAGGAGGGAAAGGTCTATAGGAAAGGTCTATAGGAAAGGTCTGTGTGTATACAGAACCTTACCTTACACCATATTACACATCAGTATCATATTGATTGCTAACAGGAGGGAAAGGTCCACAGGAAAGGTCTGTGTGTATACGTAATCTCACCTTACACCATATTACACATCAGTAACATAATGATTGCTAACAGGAGGGAAAGGTCTATAGGAAAGGTCTATAGGAAAGGTCTGTGTGTATACAGAACCTCACCATACAATATATTACACACCAGTATCGTATTGATTGCTAACACGGGGGAAAGGTCTATAGGAAAGGTCTGTGTGTATACAGAATCTCACCTTACACCATATTACACATCAGTATCATAATGTGTGCTAACAGGAGGGATAGGCCTATAGGAAAGGTCTGTGTGTGTACAGAACCTCACCTTACAACATATTACACATCAGTATCATATTGATTGCTAACAGGAGGGAAAAGTCTATAGGAAAGGACTGTGTGTATACATAATCTCACCTTACACCATATTACACATCAGTATCATAATGATTGCTAACAGGAGGGAAAGGTCTACAGGAAAGGTCTTTGTGTATACAGAAGCTCACCTTACACCATATTACACATCAGTATCATATTGATTGCTAACAGGAGGGAAAGGTCTATAGGAAAGGTCTGTGTGTATACGTAATCTCACCTTACACCATATTACACATCAGTATCATAATGATTGCTAACAGGAGGGAAAGGTCTATAGGAAAGGTCTGTGTGTATACAGAACCTCACCTTACACCATATTACACATCAGTATCATATTGATTGCTAACACGAGGGAAAGGACTATAGGAAAGTTCTGTGTGTATACAGAACCTCACCTTACACCATATTACACACCAGTATCGTATTGATTGCTTACAGGGGGGAAAGGTCTATAGGAAAGGTCTGTGTGTGTACAGAACCTCACCTTACATCATATTACACATCAGTATCATATTGATTGCTAACAGGAGGGAAAGGGCTATAGGAAAGGTCTGTGTGTGTACAGAACCTCACCTTACACCACATTGCACATCAGTATCATAATGATTGCTAACAGGGGGGAAAGGTCTATAGGAAAGGTCTGTGTGTATACGTAATCTCACCTTACACCATATTATATTTCAGTATCATATTGATTGCTAACAGGAGGGAAAGGTCTATAGGAAACGTCTGTGTGTATACAGAATCTCACCTTACACCTTATTACACATCGGTATCATATTGATTGCTAACAGGAGGGAAAGGTCTATAGGAAAGGTATGTGTGTATACAGAATCTCACCTTACACCATATTACACATCAGTATCATATTGATTGCTAACAGGAGGAAAGGTCTAAAGGAAAGGTCTGTGTGTATACAGAATCTCACCTTACACCATATTACACACCAGTATCATATTGATTGCTAACAGGAGGGAAAGGTCTATAGGAAAGGTCTGTGTGTATACAGAATCTCACCTTACAACTTATTACACATCAGTATCATATTGATTGCTAACAGGAGGGAAAGGTCTATAGGAAAGGTCTGTGTGTATACAGAATCTCACCTTACACCATATTACACATCGGTATCATATTGATTGCTAACAGGAGGGAAAGGTCTATAGGAAAGGTCTGTGTGTATACAGAATCTCACCTTACACCTTATTACACATCGGTATAATATTGATTGCTAACAGGTGGGAAAGGCCTATAGGAAAGGTCTGCGTGTATACAGAATCTCACCTTACACCATATTTCCCACCAGTATCATATTGATTGCTAACAGGTGGGAAAGGTCTATAGGAAAGGTCTGTGTGTATACAGAACCTCACCTTACACCATAATACACATCAGTATCATATTGATTGCTAACAGGAGGGAAAGGTCTATAGGAAAGGTCTGTGTGTATACGTAATCTCACCTTACACCATATTATACACCAGTGTCATATTGATTGCTAACAGGAGGGAAATGTCTGTGTGTATACGTAATCTCACCTTACACCATATTACACATCAGTATCATAATGATTGCTAACAGGAGGGAAATGTCTATAGGAAAGGTCTGTGTGTATACAGAACCTCACCTTACACCATATTACACATCGGTATCATAATGATTGCTAACAGGGGGGAAAGGTCTATAGGAAAGGTCTGTGTGCATACGTAATCTCACCTTACACCATATTACACATCAGTATCGTATTGATTGCTAACAGGAGGGAAAGGTCTAGAGGAAAGGTCTGTGTGTATACGTAATCTCACCTTACAACATATTACACACCAGTATCGTATTGATTGCTAACAGGAGGGAAAGGTCAATAGGAATGGTCTGTGTTTATACGTGATCTCACCTTTCACCATATTACACACCAGTATCGTATTGATTGCTAACAGGAGGGAAAGGTCTATAGGAAAGGTCTGTGTGTATACGTAATCTAACCTTACACCATATTACACATCAGTATCATATTGATTGCTAACAGGAGGGAAAGGTCTATAGGAAAGATCTGTGTGTATACGTAATCTCACCTTACACCATATTACATATCAGTATCATAATGATTGCTAACAGGGGGGAAAGGTCTATAGGAAAGGTCTGTGTGTATACGTAATCTCTCCTTACACCATATTACACATCAGTATCATATTGATTGCTAACAGGAGGGAAAGGTCTATAGGAAAGGACTGTGTGTATACGTAATCTCACCTTACACCATATTACTCATCAGTATCATAATGATTGCTAACAGGAGGGAAAGGTCTATAGGAAAGGTCTGTGTGTATACAGAACCTCACCTTACACCATATTACACATCGGTATCATATTGATTGCAACAGAAGGGAAAGGTCTATAGGAAAGCTCTGTGTGTATACAGAATCTCACCTTACACCTTATTTCACATAGGTATCATATTGATTGCTAACAGGAGGGAAAGGTCTATAGGAAAGGTCTGTGTGTACACAGAACCTCACCTTACACCATATTACACATCAGTATCATATTGATTGTTAACAGGAGGGAAAGGTCTGTAGGAAAGGTCTGTGTGTACACAGAACCTCACCTTACACCATATTACACATCAGTATCATATTGATTGCTAACAGGAGGGAAAGGTCTATAGGAAAGGTCTGTGTGTATACGTAATCTCACCTTACACCATATTACACATCAGTATCATAATGATTGCTAACAGGAGGGAAATGTCTATAGGAAAGGTCTGTGTGTATACAGAACCTCACCTTACACCATATTACACATCGGTATCATAATGATTGCTAACAGGGGGGAAAGGTCTATAGGAAAGGTCTGTGTGCATACGTAATCTCACCTTACACCATATTACACATCAGTATCGTATTGATTGCTAACAGGAGGGAAAGGTCTATAGGAAAGGTCTGTGTGTATACGTAATCTCACCTTACAACATATTACACACCAGTATCGTATTGATTGCTAACAGGAGGGAAAGGTCAATAGGAATGGTCTGTGTTTATACGTAATCTCACCTTTCACCATATTACACACCAGTATCGTATTGATTGCTAACAGGAGGGAAAGGTCTATAGGAAAGGTCTGTGTGTATACGTAATCTCACCTTACACCATATTACACATCAGTATCATATTGATTGCTAACAGGAGGGAAAGGTCTATAGGAAAGGTCTGTGTGTATACAGAACCTCACCTTACACCATATTACACACCAGTATCATATTGATTGCTAACAGGAGGGAAAGTTCTATAGGAAAGGTCTGTGTGTATACAGAATCTCACCTTACACCATATTACACATCAGTATCATAATGTCTGCTAACAGGAGGAATAGGCCTATAGGAAAGGTCTATGTGTGTACAGAACCTCACCTTACACCATATTACACATCTGTATCATATTGATTGGTAACAGGAGGGATAGGTCTATAGTTAAGGACTGTGTGTATACGTAATCTCACCTTACACCATATTACACATCAGTATCATATTGATTGCTAACAGGAGGGAAAGGTCTATAGGAAAGGTCTGTGTGTGTACAGAACCTCACCTTACACCATATTACACATCAGTATCATAATGTGTGCTAACAGGAGGGATAGGCCTATAGGAAAGGTCTGTGTGTGTACAGAACCGCACCTTACACCATATTACACATCAGTATCATATTGATTGCTAACAAGAGGGAAAGGTCTATAGGAAAGGACTGTGTGTATACGTAATCTCACCTTACACCATATTACACATCAGTATCATAATGATTGCTAACAGGAGGGAAAGGTCTACAGGAAAGGTCTGCGTGTATACAGAAGCTCACATTACACCATATTACACATCAGTATCATATTGATTGCTAACAGGAGGGAAAGGTCTATAGGAAAGGTCTGTGTGTATACGAATTCTCACCTTACACCATATTACACATCAGTATCATAATGATTGCTAACAGGAGGGAAAGGTCTATAGGAAAGGTCTGTGTGTATACAGAACCTCACCTTACACCATATTACACATCAGTATCATATTGATTGCTAACACGAGGGAAAGGACTATAGGAAAGTTCTGTGTGTATACAAAACCTCACCTTACACCACATTACACACCAGTATCGTATTGATTGCTAACAGGGGGGAAAGGTCTATAGGAAATGTCTGTGCGTGTACAGAACCTCACCTTCCATCATATTACACATCAGTATCATATTGATTGCTAACAGGAGGGAAAGGTCTATAGGAAAGGTCTGTGTGTGTACAGAACCTCACCTTACACCACATTACACATCAGTATCATAATGATTGCTAACAGGGGGGAAAGGTCTATAGGAAAGGTCTGTGTGTATACGTAATCTCACCTTACACCATATTATACATCAGTATCATATTGATTGCTAACAGGAGGGAAAGGCCTATAGGAAAGGTCTGTGTGTATACAGAATCTCACCTTACACCATATTACACACCAGTATCATATTGATTGCTAACAGGAGGGAAAGGTCTATAGGAAAGGTCTGTTTGTATACAGAATCTCACCTTACACCTTATTACACATCAGTATCATATTGATTGCTAACAGGAGGGAAAGGTCTATAGGAAAGGTCTGTGTGTATACAGAATCTCACCTTACACCATATTACACATCGGTATCATATTGATTGCTAACAGGAGGGAAAGGTCTATAGGAAAGGTCTGTGTGTATACAGAATCTCACTTTACACCTTATTACACATCGGTATAATATTGATTGCTAACAGGTGGGAAAGGCCTATAGGAAAGGTCTGCGTGTATACAGAATCTCACCTTACACCATATTACCCACCAGTATCATATTGATTGCTAACAGGTGGGAAAGGTCTATAGGAAAGGTCTGTGTGTATACAGAATCTCACCTTACACCTTATTACACATCGGTATCGTATTGATTGCTAAGAGGAGGGAAAGGTCTATAGGAAAGGTCTGTGTGTATACAGAACCTCACCTTACACCTTATTACACATCGGTATCATATTGATTGCTAACACGAGGGAAAGGTCTATAGGAAAGGTCTGTGTGTATACAGAACCTCACCTTACACCATATTACACACCAGTATCATATTGATTGCTAACACGAGGGGAAGGTCTATAGGAAAGGTCTGTGTGTATACAGTACCTCACCATACACCATATTACACACCAGTATCGTATTGATTGCTAACAGGGGGGAAAGGTCTATAGGAAAGGTCTGTGTGTATACAGAATCTCACCTTACACCATATTACACATCAGTATCATAATGATAGCTAACAGGAGGGAAAGGTCTATAGGAAAGGTCTGTGTGTGTACAGAACCTCACCTTACACCATATTACACATCAGTATCATATTGATTGCTAACAGGAGGGAAAGGTCTATAGGAAAGGACTGTGTGTATACGTAATCTCACCATACATATTACTCATCAGTATCATAAAGATTGCTAACAGGAGGGAAAGGTCTATAGGAAAGGTCTGTGTGTATACAGAACCTCACCTTACACCATATTACACATCGGTATCATATTGATTGCTAACAGGAGGGAAAGGTCTATAGGAAAGGTCTGTGTGTATACGTAATCTCACCTTACACCATATTACACATCAGTATTATAATGATTGCTAACAGGGGGGAATGGTCTATAGGAAAGGTCTGTGTGTATACGTAATCTCACCTTACACCATATTACACATCAGTATTATAATGATTGCTAACAGGGGGGAATGGTCTATAGGAAAGGTCTGTGTGTATACGTAATCTCACCTTACACCATATTACACACCAGTGTCATATTGATTGCTAACAGGAGGGAAATGTCTGTGTGTATACGTAATCTCACCTTACACCATATTACACATCAGTATCATATTGATTGCTAACAGGAGGGAAAGGGCTATAGGAAAGGTCTGTGTGTATACAGAACCTCACCTTACACCATATTACACATCGGTATCATAATGATTGCTAAAAGGGGGAAAGGTCTATAGGAAAGGTCTGTGTGTATACGTAATCTCACCTTACACCATATTATATTTCAGTATCATATTGATTGCTAACAGGAGGGAAAGGTCTATAGGAAAGGTCTGTGTGTACACAGAACCTCACCTTACACCATATTACACATCAGTATCATATTGATTGCCAACAGGAGGGAAAGGTCTACAGGAAAGGTCTGTGTGTATACAGAATCTCACCTTACACCATATTACACATCAGTATCATATTGATTGCTAACAGGAGGGAAAGGTCTATAGGAAAGGTCTGTGTGTACACAGAACCTCACCTTACACCATATTACACATCAGTATCATATTGATTGCTAACAGGAGGGAAAGGTCTATAGGAAAGGTCTGTGTGTATACGTAATCTCACCTTACACCATATTACACATCAGTATTATAATGATTGCTAACAGGGGGGAATGGTCTATAGGAAAGGTCTGTGTGTATACGTAATCTCACCTTACACCATATTACACACCAGTGTCATATTGATTGCTAACAGGAGGGAAATGTCTGTGTGTATACGTAATCTCACCTTACACCATATTACACATCAGTATCATAATGATTGCTAACAGGAGGGAAATGTCTATAGGAAAGGTCTGTGTGTATACAGAACCTCACCTTACACCATATTACACATCGGTATCATAATGATTGCTAAAAGGGGGAAAGGTCTATAGGAAAGGTCTGTGTGCATACGTAATCTCACCTTACACCATATTACACATCAGTATCGTATTGATTGCTAACAGGAGGGAAAGGTCTATAGGAAAGGTCTGTGTGTATACGTAATCTCACCTTACACCATATTACACACCAGTATCGTATTGATTGCTAACAGGAGGGAAAGGTCTATAGGAATGTTCTGTGTGTATACGTAATCTCACCTTAAACCATATTACACAACAGTATCGTATTGATTGCTAACAGGAGGGAAAGGTCTATAGGAAAGGTCTGTGTGTATACGTAATCTCACCTTACACCATATTACACATCAGTATCATATTGATTGCTAACAGGAGGGAAAGGTCTATAGGAAAGGTCTGTGTGTATACGTAATCTCACCTTACACCGTATTACACATCAGTATCATATTGATTGCTAACAGGAGGGAAAGGTCTATAGGAAAGGTCTGTGTGTATACAGAACCTCACCTTACACCATATTACACACCAGTATCATATTGATTGCTAACGGGAGGGAAAGGTCTATAGGAAAGGTCTGTGTGTATACGTAATCTCTCCTTACACCATATTACACATCAGTATCATAATGATTGCTAACAGGAGGGAAAGGTCTAGGGGAAAGGTCTATAGGAAAGGTCTGTGTGTATACAGAACCTCACCTTACACCATATTACACATCAGTATCATATTGATTGCTAACAGGAGGGAAAGGTCTATAAGAAAGTTCTGTGTGTATACGTAATCTCACCTTACACCATATTACACATCATTATCATAATGATTGCTAACAGGAGGGAAAGGTCTATAGGAAAGGTCTGTGTGTATACAGAACCTCACCTTACAACATATTACACATCAGTATCATATTGATTGCCAACAGGAGGGAAAGGTCTACAGGAAAGGTCTGTGTGTATACAGAATCTCACCTTACACCATATTACACATCAGTATCATAATGATTGCTAACAGGAGGGAAGGGTCTATAAGAAAGGTCTGTGTGTATAGAGAATCTCACCGTACACCATATCACACATCAGTATCATAATGATTGCTAACAGGAGGGAAAGGTCTACAGGAAAGGTCTGTGTGTATACAGAACCTCACCTTACAACATATTACACATCAGTATCATATTGATTGCTAACAGGAGGGAATGGTCTATAGGAAAGGTCTGTGTGTATACAGAACCTCACCTTACACCATATTACACATCAGTATCATATTGATTTCTAACAGGAGGGAAAGGTCTATAGGAAAGGTCTGTGTGTATACAGAATCTCACCTTACACCATATTACACATCAGTATCATATTGATTGCTAACAGGAGGGAAAGGTCTATAGGAAAGGTCTGTGTGTATACAGAATCTCACCGTACACCATATCACACATCAGTATCATAATGATTGCTAACAGGAGGGAAAGGTCTACAGGAAAGGTCTGTGTGTATACAGAACCTCACCTTACACCATATTACACATCAGTATCATATTGATTGCTAACAGGAGGGAAAGGTCTATAGGAAAGATCTGTGTGTATAAAGAATCTCTCCTTACACCATATTACACATCAGTATCATATTGATTGCTAACAGGAGGGAAAGGTCTATAGGAAAGGTATGTGTGTATACAGAATCTCACCGTACACCATATCACACATCAGTATCATAATGATTGCTAACAGGAGGGAAAGGTCTACAGGAAAGGTCTGTGTGTATACAGAACCTCACCTTACACCATATTACACACCAGTATATATATTGATTGCTAACAGGAGGGAAAGGTCTATAGGAAAGGTCTGTGTGTACACAGAACCTCACCTTACACCATATTACACATCAGTATCATATTGATTGCTAACAGGAGGGAAAGGTCTATAGGAAAGGTCTGTGTGTATACGTAATCTCACCTTACACCTTATTACACATCAGTATCATAATGATTGCTAACAGGGGGGAATGGTCCATAGGAATGGTCTGTGTGTATACGTAATCTCACCTTACACCATATTACACACCAGTGTAATATTGATTGCTAACAGGAGGGAAATGTCTGTGTGTATACGTAATCTCACCTTACACCATATTACACATCAGTATCATAATGATTGCTAACAGGAGGGAAATGTCTATAGGAAAGGTCTGTGTGTATACAGAACCTCACCTTACACCATATTACACATCGGTATCATAATGATTGCTAACAGGGGGGAAAGGTCTATAGGAAAGGTCTGTGTGCATACGTAATCTCACCTTACACCATATTACACATCAGTATCGTATTGATTGCTAACAGGAGGGAAAGGTCTATAGGAAAGGTCTGTGTGTATACGTAATCTCACCTTACACCATATTACGCACCAGTATCGTATTGATTGCTAACAGGAGGGAAAGGTCTATAGGAATGGTCTGTGTGTAAACGTAATCTCACCTTACACCATATTACTCATCAGTATCATAATCATTGCTAACAGGAGGGAAAGCTCTACAGGAAAGGTCTGCGTGTATACAGAAGCTCACCTTACACCATATTACACATCAGTATCATGTTGATTGCTAATAGGAGGGAAAGGTCTATAGGAAAGGTCTGTGTGTATACGTAATCTCACCTTACACCATATTACACATCAGTATCATAATGATTGCTAACAGGAGGGAAAGGTCTATAGGAAAGGTCTATAGGAAAGGTCTGTGTGTATACAGAACCTCACCTTACACCATATTACACATCAGTATCATATTGATTGCTAACACGAGGGAAAGGACTATAGGAAAGGTCTGTGTGTATACAGAACCTCACCTTACACCATATTACACACCAGTATCGTATTGATTGCTAACAGGGGGAGAAGGTCTATAGGAAAGGTCTGCGTGTGTACAGAACCTCACCTTACATCATATTACACATCAGTATCATATTGATTGCTAACAGGAGGGAAAGGTCTATAGGAAAGGTCTGTGTGTGTACAGAACCTCACCTTACACCATATTACACATCAGTATCATAATGATTGCTAACAGGGGGGAAAGGTCTATAGGAAAGGTCTGTGTGTATACGTAATCTCACCTTACACCATATTATACATCAGTATCATATTGATTGCTAACAGGAGGGAAAGGTCTATAGGAAAGGTCTGTGTGTATACAGAATCTCACCTTACACCATATTACACATCAGTATCATAATGATTGCTAACAGGAGGGAAAGGTCTATAGGAAAGGTCTATAGGAAAGGTCTGTGTGTATACAGAACCTTACCTTACACCATATTACACATCAGTATCATATTGATTGCTAACAGGAGGGAAAGGTCCACAGGAAAGGTCTGTGTGTATACGTAATCTCACCTTACACCATATTACACATCAGTAACATAATGATTGCTAACAGGAGGGAAAGGTCTATAGGAAAGGTCTATAGGAAAGGTCTGTGTGTATACAGAACCTCACCATACAATATATTACACACCAGTATCGTATTGATTGCTAACACGGGGGAAAGGTCTATAGGAAAGGTCTGTGTGTATACAGAATCTCACCTTACACCATATTACACATCAGTATCATAATGTGTGCTAACAGGAGGGATAGGCCTATAGGAAAGGTCTGTGTGTGTACAGAACCTCACCTTACAACATATTACACATCAGTATCATATTGATTGCTAACAGGAGGGAAAAGTCTATAGGAAAGGACTGTGTGTATACGTAATCTCACCTTACACCATATTACACATCAGTATCATAATGATTGCTAACAGGAGGGAAAGGTCTACAGGAAAGGTCTTTGTGTATACAGAAGCTCACCTTACACCATATTACACATCAGTATCATATTGATTGCTAACAGGAGGGAAAGGTCTATAGGAAAGGTCTGTGTGTATACGTAATCTCACCTTACACCATATTACACATCAGTATCATAATGATTGCTAACAGGAGGGAAAGGTCTATAGGAAAGGTCTGTGTGTATACAGAACCTCACCTTACACCATATTACACATCAGTATCATATTGATTGCTAACACGAGGGAAAGGACTATAGGAAAGTTCTGTGTGTATACAGAACCTCACCTTACACCATATTACACACCAGTATCGTATTGATTGCTTACAGGGGGGAAAGGTCTATAGGAAAGGTCTGTGTGTGTACAGAACCTCACCTTACATCATATTACACATCAGTATCATATTGATTGCTAACAGGAGGGAAAGGGCTATAGGAAAGGTCTGTGTGTGTACAGAACCTCACCTTACACCACATTGCACATCAGTATCATAATGATTGCTAACAGGGGGGAAAGGTCTATAGGAAAGGTCTGTGTGTATACGTAATCTCACCTTACACCATATTATATTTCAGTATCATATTGATTGCTAACAGGAGGGAAAGGACTATAGGAAACGTCTGTGTGTATACAGAATCTCACCTTACACCTTATTACACATCGGTATCATATTGATTGCTAACAGGAGGGAAAGGTCTATAGGAAAGGTATGTGTGTATACAGAATCTCACCTTACACCATATTACACATCAGTATCATATTGATTGCTAACAGGAGGAAAGGTCTAAAGGAAAGGTCTGTGTGTATACAGAATCTCACCTTACACCATATTACACACCAGTATCATATTGATTGCTAACAGGAGGGAAAGGTCTATAGGAAAGGTCTGTGTGTATACAGAATCTCACCTTACAACTTATTACACATCAGTATCATATTGATTGCTAACAGGAGGGAAAGGTCTATAGGAAAGGTCTGTGTGTATACAGAATCTCACCTTACACCATATTACACATCGGTATCATATTGATTGCTAACAGGAGGGAAAGGTCTATAGGAAAGGTCTGTGTGTATACAGAATCTCACCTTACACCTTATTACACATCGGTATAATATTGATTGCTAACAGGTGGGAAAGGCCTATAGGAAAGGTCTGCGTGTATACAGAATCTCACCTTACACCATATTTCCCACCAGTATCATATTGATTGCTAACAGGTGGGAAAGGTCTATAGGAAAGGTCTGTGTGTATACAGAACCTCACCTTACACCATAATACACATCAGTATCATATTGATTGCTAACAGGAGGGAAAGGTCTATAGGAAAGGTCTGTGTGTATACGTAATCTCACCTTACACCATATTATACACCAGTGTCATATTGATTGCTAACAGGAGGGAAATGTCTGTGTGTATACGTAATCTCACCTTACACCATATTACACATCAGTATCATAATGATTGCTAACAGGAGGGAAATGTCTATAGGAAAGGTCTGTGTGTATACAGAACCTCACCTTACACCATATTACACATCGGTATCATAATGATTGCTAACAGGGGGGAAAGGTCTATAGGAAAGGTCTGTGTGCATACGTAATCTCACCTTACACCATATTACACATCAGTATCGTATTGATTGCTAACAGGAGGGAAAGGTCTAGAGGAAAGGTCTGTGTGTATACGTAATCTCACCTTACAACATATTACACACCAGTATCGTATTGATTGCTAACAGGAGGGAAAGGTCAATAGGAATGGTCTGTGTTTATACGTGATCTCACCTTTCACCATATTACACACCAGTATCGTATTGATTGCTAACAGGAGGGAAAGGTCTATAGGAAAGGTCTGTGTGTATACGTAATCTAACCTTACACCATATTACACATCAGTATCATATTGATTGCTAACAGGAGGGAAAGGTCTATAGGAAAGATCTGTGTGTATACGTAATCTCACCTTACACCATATTACATATCAGTATCATAATGATTGCTAACAGGGGGGAAAGGTCTATAGGAAAGGTCTGTGTGTATACGTAATCTCTCCTTACACCATATTACACATCAGTATCATATTGATTGCTAACAGGAGGGAAAGGTCTATAGGAAAGGACTGTGTGTATACGTAATCTCACCTTACACCATATTACTCATCAGTATCATAATGATTGCTAACAGGAGGGAAAGGTCTATAGGAAAGGTCTGTGTGTATACAGAACCTCACCTTACACCATATTACACATCGGTATCATATTGATTGCAACAGAAGGGAAAGGTCTATAGGAAAGCTCTGTGTGTATACAGAATCTCACCTTACACCTTATTTCACATAGGTATCATATTGATTGCTAACAGGAGGGAAAGGTCTATAGGAAAGGTCTGTGTGTACACAGAACCTCACCTTACACCATATTACACATCAGTATCATATTGATTGCTAACAGGAGGGAAAGGTCTGTAGGAAAGGTCTGTGTGTACACAGAACCTCACCTTACACCATATTACACATCAGTATCATATTGATTGCTAACAGGAGGGAAAGGTCTATAGGAAAGGTCTGTGTGTATACGTAATCTCACCTTACACCATATTACACATCAGTATCATAATGATTGCTAACAGGAGGGAAATGTCTATAGGAAAGGTCTGTGTGTATACAGAACCTCACCTTACACCATATTACACATCGGTATCATAATGATTGCTAACAGGGGGGAAAGGTCTATAGGAAAGGTCTGTGTGCATACGTAATCTCACCTTACACCATATTACACATCAGTATCGTATTGATTGCTAACAGGAGGGAAAGGTCTATAGGAAAGGTCTGTGTGTATACGTAATCTCACCTTACAACATATTACACACCAGTATCGTATTGATTGCTAACAGGAGGGAAAGGTCAATAGGAATGGTCTGTGTTTATACGTAATCTCACCTTTCACCATATTACACACCAGTATCGTATTGATTGCTAACAGGAGGGAAAGGTCTATAGGAAAGGTCTGTGTGTATACGTAATCTCACCTTACACCATATTACACATCAGTATCATATTGATTGCTAACAGGAGGGAAAGGTCTATAGGAAAGGTCTGTGTGTATACAGAACCTCACCTTACACCATATTACACACCAGTATCATATTGATTGCTAACAGGAGGGAAAGTTCTATAGGAAAGGTCTGTGTGTATACAGAATCTCACCTTACACCATATTACACATCAGTATCATAATGTCTGCTAACAGGAGGAATAGGCCTATAGGAAAGGTCTATGTGTGTACAGAACCTCACCTTACACCATATTACACATCTGTATCATATTGATTGGTAACAGGAGGGATAGGTCTATAGTTAAGGACTGTGTGTATACGTAATCTCACCTTACACCATATTACACATCAGTATCATATTGATTGCTAACAGGAGGGAAAGGTCTATAGGAAAGGTCTGTGTGTGTACAGAACCTCACCTTACACCATATTACACATCAGTATCATAATGTGTGCTAACAGGAGGGATAGGCCTATAGGAAAGGTCTGTGTGTGTACAAAACCGCACCTTACACCATATTACACATCAGTATCATATTGATTGCTAACAAGAGGGAAAGGTCTATAGGAAAGGACTGTGTGTATACGTAATCTCACCTTACACCATATTACACATCAGTATCATAATGATTGCTAACAGGAGGGAAAGGTCTACAGGAAAGGTCTGCGTGTATACAGAAGCTCACATTACACCATATTACACATCAGTATCATATTGATTGCTAACAGGAGGGAAAGGTCTATAGGAAAGGTCTGTGTGTATACGAATTCTCACCTTACACCATATTACACATCAGTATCATAATGATTGCTAACAGGAGGGAAAGGTCTATAGGAAAGGTCTGTGTGTATACAGAACCTCACCTTACACCATATTACACATCAGTATCATATTGATTGCTAACACGAGGGAAAGGACTATAGGAAAGTTCTGTGTGTATACAAAACCTCACCTTACACCACATTACACACCAGTATCGTATTGATTGCTAACAGGGGGGAAAGGTCTATAGGAAATGTCTGTGCGTGTACAGAACCTCACCTTCCATCATATTACACATCAGTATCATATTGATTGCTAACAGGAGGGAAAGGTCTATAGGAAAGGTCTGTGTGTGTACAGAACCTCACCTTACACCACATTACACATCAGTATCATAATGATTGCTAACAGGGGGGAAAGGTCTATAGGAAAGGTCTGTGTGTATACGTAATCTCACCTTACACCATATTATACATCAGTATCATATTGATTGCTAACAGGAGGGAAAGGCCTATAGGAAAGGTCTGTGTGTATACAGAATCTCACCTTACACCATATTACACACCAGTATCATATTGATTGCTAACAGGAGGGAAAGGTCTATAGGAAAGGTCTGTTTGTATACAGAATCTCACCTTACACCTTATTACACATCAGTATCATATTGATTGCTAACAGGAGGGAAAGGTCTATAGGAAAGGTCTGTGTGTATACAGAATCTCACCTTACACCATATTACACATCGGTATCATATTGATTGCTAACAGGAGGGAAAGGTCTATAGGAAAGGTCTGTGTGTATACAGAATCTCACTTTACACCTTATTACACATCGGTATAATATTGATTGCTAACAGGTGGGAAAGGCCTATAGGAAAGGTCTGCGTGTATACAGAATCTCACCTTACACCATATTACCCACCAGTATCATATTGATTGCTAACAGGTGGGAAAGGTCTATAGGAAAGGTCTGTGTGTATACAGAATCTCACCTTACACCTTATTACACATCGGTATCGTATTGATTGCTAAGAGGAGGGAAAGGTCTATAGGAAAGGTCTGTGTGTATACAGAACCTCACCTTACACCTTATTACACATCGGTATCATATTGATTGCTAACACGAGGGAAAGGTCTATAGGAAAGGTCTGTGTGTATACAGAACCTCACCTTACACCATATTACACACCAGTATCATATTGATTGCTAACACGAGGGGAAGGTCTATAGGAAAGGTCTGTGTGTATACAGTACCTCACCATACACCATATTACACACCAGTATCGTATTGATTGCTAACAGGGGGGAAAGGTCTATAGGAAAGGTCTGTGTGTATACAGAATCTCACCTTACACCATATTACACATCAGTATCATAATGATAGCTAACAGGAGGGAAAGGTCTATAGGAAAGGTCTGTGTGTGTACAGAACCTCACCTTACACCATATTACACATCAGTATCATATTGATTGCTAACAGGAGGGAAAGGTCTATAGGAAAGGACTGTGTGTATACGTAATCTCACCATACATATTACTCATCAGTATCATAAAGATTGCTAACAGGAGGGAAAGGTCTATAGGAAAGGTCTGTGTGTATACAGAACCTCACCTTACACCATATTACACATCGGTATCATATTGATTGCTAACAGAAGGGAAAGCTCTATAGGAAAGATCTGTGTGTATAGAGAATGTCACCTTACACCTTATTAAACATCGGTATCATATTGATTGCTAACAGGAGGGAAAGGTCTATAGGAAAGGTCTGTGTGTACACAGAACCTCACCTTACACCATATTACACATCAGTATCATATTGATTGCCAACAGGAGGGAAAGGTCTACAGGAAAGGTCTGTGTGTATACAGAATCTCACCTTACACCATATTACACATCAGTATCATATTGATTGCTAACAGGAGGGAAAGGTCTATAGGAAAGGTCTGTGTGTACACAGAACCTCACCTTACACCATATTACACATCAGTATCATATTGATTGCTAACAGGAGGGAAAGGTCTATAGGAAAGGTCTGTGTGTATACGTAATCTCACCTTACACCATATTACACATCAGTATTATAATGATTGCTAACAGGGGGGAATGGTCTATAGGAAAGGTCTGTGTGTATACGTAATCTCACCTTACACCATATTACACACCAGTGTCATATTGATTGCTAACAGGAGGGAAATGTCTGTGTGTATACGTAATCTCACCTTACACCATATTACACATCAGTATCATAATGATTGCTAACAGGAGGGAAATGTCTATAGGAAAGGTCTGTGTGTATACAGAACCTCACCTTACACCATATTACACATCGGTATCATAATGATTGCTAAAAGGGGGAAAGGTCTATAGGAAAGGTCTGTGTGCATACGTAATCTCACCTTACACCATATTACACATCAGTATCGTATTGATTGCTAACAGGAGGGAAAGGTCTATAGGAAAGGTCTGTGTGTATACGTAATCTCACCTTACACCATATTACACACCAGTATCGTATTGATTGCTAACAGGAGGGAAAGGTCTATAGGAATGTTCTGTGTGTATACGTAATCTCACCTTAAACCATATTACACAACAGTATCGTATTGATTGCTAACAGGAGGGAAAGGTCTATAGGAAAGGTCTGTGTGTATACGTAATCTCACCTTACACCATATTACACATCAGTATCATATTGATTGCTAACAGGAGGGAAAGGTCTATAGGAAAGGTCTGTGTGTATACGTAATCTCACCTTACACCGTATTACACATCAGTATCATATTGATTGCTAACAGGAGGGAAAGGTCTATAGGAAAGGTCTGTGTGTATACAGAACCTCACCTTACACCATATTACACACCAGTATCATATTGATTGCTAACGGGAGGGAAAGGTCTATAGGAAAGGTCTGTGTGTATACGTAATCTCTCCTTACACCATATTACACATCAGTATCATAATGATTGCTAACAGGAGGGAAAGGTCTAGGGGAAAGGTCTATAGGAAAGGTCTGTGTGTATACAGAACCTCACCTTACACCATATTACACATCAGTATCATATTGATTGCTAACAGGAGGGAAAGGTCTATAAGAAAGTTCTGTGTGTATACGTAATCTCACCTTACACCATATTACACATCATTATCATAATGATTGCTAACAGGAGGGAAAGGTCTATAGGAAAGGTCTGTGTGTATACAGAACCTCACCTTACAACATATTACACATCAGTATCATATTGATTGCCAACAGGAGGGAAAGGTCTACAGGAAAGGTCTGTGTGTATACAGAATCTCACCTTACACCATATTACACATCAGTATCATAATGATTGCTAACAGGAGGGAAGGGTCTATAAGAAAGGTCTGTGTGTATAGAGAATCTCACCGTACACCATATCACACATCAGTATCATAATGATTGCTAACAGGAGGGAAAGGTCTACAGGAAAGGTCTGTGTGTATACAGAACCTCACCTTACAACATATTACACATCAGTATCATATTGATTGCTAACAGGAGGGAATGGTCTATAGGAAAGGTCTGTGTGTATACAGAACCTCACCTTACACCATATTACACATCAGTATCATATTGATTTCTAACAGGAGGGAAAGGTCTATAGGAAAGGTCTGTGTGTATACAGAATCTCACCTTACACCATATTACACATCAGTATCATATTGATTGCTAACAGGAGGGAAAGGTCTATAGGAAAGGTCTGTGTGTATACAGAATCTCACCGTACACCATATCACACATCAGTATCATAATGATTGCTAACAGGAGGGAAAGGTCTACAGGAAAGGTCTGTGTGTATACAGAACCTCACCTTACACCATATTACACATCAGTATCATATTGATTGCTAACAGGAGGGAAAGGTCTATAGGAAAGATCTGTGTGTATAAAGAATCTCTCCTTACACCATATTACACATCAGTATCATATTGATTGCTAACAGGAGGGAAAGGTCTATAGGAAAGGTATGTGTGTATACAGAATCTCACCGTACACCATATCACACATCAGTATCATAATGATTGCTAACAGGAGGGAAAGGTCTACAGGAAAGGTCTGTGTGTATACAGAACCTCACCTTACACCATATTACACACCAGTATATATATTGATTGCTAACAGGAGGGAAAGGTCTATAGGAAAGGTCTGTGTGTACACAGAACCTCACCTTACACCATATTACACATCAGTATCATATTGATTGCTAACAGGAGGGAAAGGTCTATAGGAAAGGTCTGTGTGTATACGTAATCTCACCTTACACCTTATTACACATCAGTATCATAATGATTGCTAACAGGGGGGAATGGTCCATAGGAATGGTCTGTGTGTATACGTAATCTCACCTTACACCATATTACACACCAGTGTAATATTGATTGCTAACAGGAGGGAAATGTCTGTGTGTATACGTAATCTCACCTTACACCATATTACACATCAGTATCATAATGATTGCTAACAGGAGGGAAATGTCTATAGGAAAGGTCTGTGTGTATACAGAACCTCACCTTACACCATATTACACATCGGTATCATAATGATTGCTAACAGGGGGGAAAGGTCTATAGGAAAGGTCTGTGTGCATACGTAATCTCACCTTACACCATATTACACATCAGTATCGTATTGATTGCTAACAGGAGGGAAAGGTCTATAGGAAAGGTCTGTGTGTATACGTAATCTCACCTTACACCATATTACGCACCAGTATCGTATTGATTGCTAACAGGAGGGAAAGGTCTATAGGAATGGTCTGTGTGTAAACGTAATCTCACCTTACACCATATTACTCATCAGTATCATAATCATTGCTAACAGGAGGGAAAGCTCTACAGGAAAGGTCTGCGTGTATACAGAAGCTCACCTTACACCATATTACACATCAGTATCATGTTGATTGCTAATAGGAGGGAAAGGTCTATAGGAAAGGTCTGTGTGTATACGTAATCTCACCTTACACCATATTACACATCAGTATCATAATGATTGCTAACAGGAGGGAAAGGTCTATAGGAAAGGTCTATAGGAAAGGTCTGTGTGTATACAGAACCTCACCTTACACCATATTACACATCAGTATCATATTGATTGCTAACACGAGGGAAAGGACTATAGGAAAGGTCTGTGTGTATACAGAACCTCACCTTACACCATATTACACACCAGTATCGTATTGATTGCTAACAGGGGGAGAAGGTCTATAGGAAAGGTCTGCGTGTGTACAGAACCTCACCTTACATCATATTACACATCAGTATCATATTGATTGCTAACAGGAGGGAAAGGTCTATAGGAAAGGTCTGTGTGTGTACAGAACCTCACCTTACACCATATTACACATCAGTATCATAATGATTGCTAACAGGGGGGAAAGGTCTATAGGAAAGGTCTGTGTGTATACGTAATCTCACCTTACACCATATTATACATCAGTATCATATTGATTGCTAACAGGAGGGAAAGGTCTATAGGAAAGGTCTGTGTGTATACAGAATCTCACCTTACACCATATTACACATCAGTATCATAATGATTGCTAACAGGAGGGAAAGGTCTATAGGAAAGGTCTATAGGAAAGGTCTGTGTGTATACAGAACCTTACCTTACACCATATTACACATCAGTATCATATTGATTGCTAACAGGAGGGAAAGGTCCACAGGAAAGGTCTGTGTGTATACGTAATCTCACCTTACACCATATTACACATCAGTAACATAATGATTGCTAACAGGAGGGAAAGGTCTATAGGAAAGGTCTATAGGAAAGGTCTGTGTGTATACAGAACCTCACCATACAATATATTACACACCAGTATCGTATTGATTGCTAACACGGGGGAAAGGTCTATAGGAAAGGTCTGTGTGTATACAGAATCTCACCTTACACCATATTACACATCAGTATCATAATGTGTGCTAACAGGAGGGATAGGCCTATAGGAAAGGTCTGTGTGTGTACAGAACCTCACCTTACAACATATTACACATCAGTATCATATTGATTGCTAACAGGAGGGAAAAGTCTATAGGAAAGGACTGTGTGTATACGTAATCTCACCTTACACCATATTACACATCAGTATCATAATGATTGCTAACAGGAGGGAAAGGTCTACAGGAAAGGTCTTTGTGTATACAGAAGCTCACCTTACACCATATTACACATCAGTATCATATTGATTGCTAACAGGAGGGAAAGGTCTATAGGAAAGGTCTGTGTGTATACGTAATCTCACCTTACACCATATTACACATCAGTATCATAATGATTGCTAACAGGAGGGAAAGGTCTATAGGAAAGGTCTGTGTGTATACAGAACCTCACCTTACACCATATTACACATCAGTATCATATTGATTGCTAACACGAGGGAAAGGACTATAGGAAAGTTCTGTGTGTATACAGAACCTCACCTTACACCATATTACACACCAGTATCGTATTGATTGCTTACAGGGGGGAAAGGTCTATAGGAAAGGTCTGTGTGTGTACAGAACCTCACCTTACATCATATTACACATCAGTATCATATTGATTGCTAACAGGAGGGAAAGGGCTATAGGAAAGGTCTGTGTGTGTACAGAACCTCACCTTACACCACATTGCACATCAGTATCATAATGATTGCTAACAGGGGGGAAAGGTCTATAGGAAAGGTCTGTGTGTATACGTAATCTCACCTTACACCATATTATATTTCAGTATCATATTGATTGCTAACAGGAGGGAAATGTCTATAGGAAACGTCTGTGTGTATACAGAATCTCACCTTACACCTTATTACACATCGGTATCATATTGATTGCTAACAGGAGGGAAAGGTCTATAGGAAAGGTATGTGTGTATACAGAATCTCACCTTACACCATATTACACATCAGTATCATATTGATTGCTAACAGGAGGAAAGGTCTATAGGAAAGGTCTGTGTGTATACAGAATCTCACCTTACAACTTATTACACATCAGTATCATATTGATTGCTAACAGGAGGGAAAGGTCTATAGGAAAGGTCTGTGTGTATACAGAATCTCACCTTACACCATATTACACATCGGTATCATATTGATTGCTAACAGGAGGGAAAGGTCTATAGGAAAGGTCTGTGTGTATACAGAATCTCACCTTACACCTTATTACACATCGGTATAATATTGATTGCTAACAGGTGGGAAAGGCCTATAGGAAAGGTCTGCGTGTATACAGAATCTCACCTTACACCATATTTCCCACCAGTATCATATTGATTGCTAACAGGTGGGAAAGGTCTATAGGAAAGGTCTGTGTGTATACAGAACCTCACCTTACACCATAATACACATCAGTATCATATTGATTGCTAACAGGAGGGAAAGGTCTATAGGAAAGGTCTGTGTGTATACGTAATCTCACCTTACACCATATTATACACCAGTGTCATATTGATTGCTAACAGGAGGGAAATGTCTGTGTGTATACGTAATCTCACCTTACACCATATTACACATCAGTATCATAATGATTGCTAACAGGAGGGAAATGTCTATAGGAAAGGTCTGTGTGTATACAGAACCTCACCTTACACCATATTACACATCGGTATCATAATGATTGCTAACAGGGGGGAAAGGTCTATAGGAAAGGTCTGTGTGCATACGTAATCTCACCTTACACCATATTACACATCAGTATCGTATTGATTGCTAACAGGAGGGAAAGGTCTAGAGGAAAGGTCTGTGTGTATACGTAATCTCACCTTACAACATATTACACACCAGTATCGTATTGATTGCTAACAGGAGGGAAAGGTCAATAGGAATGGTCTGTGTTTATACGTGATCTCACCTTTCACCATATTACACACCAGTATCGTATTGATTGCTAACAGGAGGGAAAGGTCTATAGGAAAGGTCTGTGTGTATACGTAATCTAACCTTACACCATATTACACATCAGTATCATATTGATTGCTAACAGGAGGGAAAGGTCTATAGGAAAGATCTGTGTGTATACGTAATCTCACCTTACACCATATTACATATCAGTATCATAATGAGTGCTAACAGGGGGGAAAGGTCTATAGGAAAGGTCTGTGTGTATACGTAATCTCTCCTTACACCATATTACACATCAGTATCATATTGATTGCTAACAGGAGGGAAAGGTCTATAGGAAAGGACTGTGTGTATACGTAATCTCACCTTACACCATATTACTCATCAGTATCATAATGATTGCTAACAGGAGGGAAAGGTCTATAGGAAAGGTCTGTGTGTATACAGAACCTCACCTTACACCATATTACACATCGGTATCATATTGATTGCAACAGAAGGGAAAGGTCTATAGGAAAGCTCTGTGTGTATACAGAATCTCACCTTACACCTTATTTCACATAGGTATCATATTGATTGCTAACAGGAGGGAAAGGTCTATAGGAAAGGTCTGTGTGTACACAGAACCTCACCTTACACCATATTACACATCAGTATCATATTGATTGCTAACAGGAGGGAAAGGTCTGTAGGAAAGGTCTGTGTGTACACAGAACCTCACCTTACACCATATTACACATCAGTATCATATTGATTGCTAACAGGAGGGAAAGGTCTATAGGAAAGGTCTGTGTGTATACGTAATCTCACCTTACACCATATTACACATCAGTATCATAATGATTGCTAACAGGAGGGAAATGTCTATAGGAAAGGTCTGTGTGTATACAGAACCTCACCTTACACCATATTACACATCGGTATCATAATGATTGCTAACAGGGGGGAAAGGTCTATAGGAAAGGTCTGTGTGCATACGTAATCTCACCTTACACCATATTACACATCAGTATCGTATTGATTGCTAACAGGAGGGAAAGGTCTATAGGAAAGGTCTGTGTGTATACGTAATCTCACCTTACAACATATTACACACCAGTATCGTATTGATTGCTAACAGGAGGGAAAGGTCAATAGGAATGGTCTGTGTTTATACGTAATCTCACCTTTCACCATATTACACACCAGTATCGTATTGATTGCTAACAGGAGGGAAAGGTCTATAGGAAAGGTCTGTGTGTATACGTAATCTCACCTTACACCATATTACACATCAGTATCATATTGATTGCTAACAGGAGGGAAAGGTCTATAGGAAAGGTCTGTGTGTATACAGAACCTCACCTTACACCATATTACACACCAGTATCATATTGATTGCTAACAGGAGGGAAAGTTCTATAGGAAAGGTCTGTGTGTATACAGAATCTCACCTTACACCATATTACACATCAGTATCATAATGTCTGCTAACAGGAGGAATAGGCCTATAGGAAAGGTCTATGTGTGTACAGAACCTCACCTTACACCATATTACACATCTGTATCATATTGATTGGTAACAGGAGGGATAGGTCTATAGTTAAGGACTGTGTGTATACGTAATCTCACCTTACACCATATTACACATCAGTATCATATTGATTGCTAACAGGAGGGAAAGGTCTATAGGAAAGGTCTGTGTGTGTACAGAACCTCACCTTACACCATATTACACATCAGTATCATAATGTGTGCTAACAGGAGGGATAGGCCTATAGGAAAGGTCTGTGTGTGTACAGAACCGCACCTTACACCATATTACACATCAGTATCATATTGATTGCTAACAAGAGGGAAAGGTCTATAGGAAAGGACTGTGTGTATACGTAATCTCACCTTACACCATATTACACATCAGTATCATAATGATTGCTAACAGGAGGGAAAGGTCTACAGGAAAGGTCTGCGTGTATACAGAAGCTCACATTACACCATATTACACATCAGTATCATATTGATTGCTAACAGGAGGGAAAGGTCTATAGGAAAGGTCTGTGTGTATACGAATTCTCACCTTACACCATATTACACATCAGTATCATAATGATTGCTAACAGGAGGGAAAGGTCTGTAGGAAAGGTCTGTGTGTATACAGAACCTCACCTTACACCATATTACACATCAGTATCATATTGATTGCTAACACGAGGGAAAGGACTATAGGAAAGTTCTGTGTGTATACAAAACCTCACCTTACACCACATTACACACCAGTATCGTATTGATTGCTAACAGGGGGGAAAGGTCTATAGGAAATGTCTGTGCGTGTACAGAACCTCACCTTCCATCATATTACACATCAGTATCATATTGATTGCTAACAGGAGGGAAAGGTCTATAGGAAAGGTCTGTGTGTGTACAGAACCTCACCTTACACCACATTACACATCAGTATCATAATGATTGCTAACAGGGGGGAAAGGTCTATAGGAAAGGTCTGTGTGTATACAGAATCTCACCTTACACCATATTACACACCAGTATCATATTGATTGCTAACAGGAGGGAAAGGTCTATAGGAAAGGTCTGTTTGTATACAGAATCTCACCTTACACCTTATTACACATCAGTATCATATTGATTGCTAACAGGAGGGAAAGGTCTATAGGAAAGGTCTGTGTGTATACAGAATCTCACCTTACACCATATTACACATCGGTATCATATTGATTGCTAACAGGAGGGAAAGGTCTATAGGAAAGGTCTGTGTGTATACAGAATCTCACTTTACACCTTATTACACATCGGTATAATATTGATTGCTAACAGGTGGGAAAGGCCTATAGGAAAGGTCTGCGTGTATACAGAATCTCACCTTACACCATATTACCCACCAGTATCATATTGATTGCTAACAGGTGGGAAAGGTCTATAGGAAAGGTCTGTGTGTATACAGAATCTCACCTTACACCTTATTACACATCGGTATCGTATTGATTGCTAAGAGGAGGGAAAGGTCTATAGGAAAGGTCTGTGTGTATACAGAACCTCACCTTACACCTTATTACACATCGGTATCATATTGATTGCTAACACGAGGGAAAGGTCTATAGGAAAGGTCTGTGTGTATACAGAACCTCACCTTACACCATATTACACACCAGTATCATATTGATTGCTAACACGAGGGGAAGGTCTATAGGAAAGGTCTGTGTGTATACAGTACCTCACCATACACCATATTACACACCAGTATCGTATTGATTGCTAACAGGGGGGAAAGGTCTATAGGAAAGGTCTGTGTGTATACAGAATCTCACCTTACACCATATTACACATCAGTATCATAATGATAGCTAACAGGAGGGAAAGGTCTATAGGAAAGTTCTGTGTGTGTACAGAACCTCACCTTACACCATATTACACATCAGTATCATATTGATTGCTAACAGGAGGGAAAGGTCTATAGGAAAGGACTGTGTGTATACGTAATCTCACCATACATATTACTCATCAGTATCATAAAGATTGCTAACAGGAGGGAAAGGTCTATAGGAAAGGTCTGTGTGTATACAGAACCTCACCTTACACCATATTACACATCGGTATCATATTGATTGCTAACAGAAGGGAAAGCTCTATAGGAAAGATCTGTGTGTATAGAGAATGTCACCTTACACCTTATTAAACATCGGTATCATATTGATTGCTAACAGGAGGGAAAGGTCTATAGGAAAGGTCTGTGTGTATACAGAACCTCACCTTACACCATATTACACATCAGTATCACATTGTTTGCCAACAGGAGGGAAAGGTCTACAGGAAAGGTCTGTGTGTATACAGAATCTCACCTTACACCATATTACACATCAGTATCATAATGATTGCTAACAGGAGGGAAAGGTCTATAAGAAAGGTCTGTGAGTATAGAGAATCTCACCGTACACCATATCACACATCAGTATCATAATGATTGCTAACAGGAGGGAAAGGTCTACAGGAAAGGTCTGTGTGTATACAGAACCTCACCTTACACCATATTACACATCAGTATCATATTGATTGCTAACAGGAGGGAATGGTCTATAGGAAAGGTCTGTGTGTATACAGAACCTCACCTTACACCATATTACACATCAGTATCATATTGATTGCTAACAGGAGGGAAAGGTCTATAGGAAAGGTCTGTGTGTATACAGAATCTCACCTTACACAATATTACACATCAGTATCATATTGATTGCTAACAGGAGGGAAAGGTCTATAGGAAAGGTCTGTGTGTATACAGAATCTCACCGTACACCATATCACACATCAGTATCATAATGATTGCTAACAGGAGGGAAAGGTCTACAGGAAAGGTCTGTGTGTATACAGAACCTCACCTTACACCATATTACACACCAGTATATATATTGATTGCTAACAGGAGGGAAAGGTCTATAGGAAAGGTCTGTGTGTACACAGAACCTCACCTTACACCATATTACACATCAGTATCATATTGATTGCTAACAGGAGGGAAAGGTCTATAGGAAAGGTCTGTGTGTATACGTAATCTCACCTTACACCTTATTACACATCAGTATCATAATGATTGCTAACAGGGGGGAATGGTCTATAGGAATGGTCTGTGTGTATATGTAATCTCACCTTACACCATATTACACACCAGTGTCATATTGATTGCTAACAGGAGGGAAATGTCTGTGTGTATACGTAATCTCACCTTACACCATATTACACATCAGTATCATAATGATTGCTAACAGGAGGGAAATGTCTATAGGAAAGGTCTGTGTGTATACAGAACCTCACCTTACACCATATTACACATCGGTATCATAATGATTGCTAACAGGGGGGAAAGGTCTATAGGAAAGGTCTGTGTGCATACGTAATCTCACCTTACACCATATTACACATCAGTATCGTATTGATTGCTAACAGGAGGGAAAGGTCTATAGGAAAGGTCTGTGTGTATACGTAATCTCACCTTACACCATATTACACATCAGTATCATAATGATTGCTAACAGGAGGGAAAGGTCTATAGGAAAGGTCTGTGTGTATACAGAACCTCACCTTACACCATATTACACATCAGTATCATATTGATTGCTAACACGAGGGAAAGGACTATAGGAAAGTTCTGTGTGTATACAGAACCTCACCTTACACCATATTACACACCAGTATCGTATTGATTGCTTACAGGGGGGAAAGGTCTATAGGAAAGGTCTGTGTGTGTACAGAACCTCACCTTACATCATATTACACATCAGTATCATATTGATTGCTAACAGGAGGGAAAGGGCTATAGGAAAGGTCTGTGTGTGTACAGAACCTCACCTTACACCACATTGCACATCAGTATCATAATGATTGCTAACAGGGGGGAAAGGTCTATAGGAAAGGTCTGTGTGTATACGTAATCTCACCTTACACCATATTATATTTCAGTATCATATTGATTGCTAACAGGAGGGAAAGGTCTATAGGAAACGTCTGTGTGTATACAGAATCTCACCTTACACCTTATTACACATCGGTATCATATTGATTGCTAACAGGAGGGAAAGGTCTATAGGAAAGGTATGTGTGTATACAGAATCTCACCTTACACCATATTACACATCAGTATCATATTGATTGCTAACAGGAGGAAAGGTCTAAAGGAAAGGTCTGTGTGTATACAGAATCTCACCTTACACCATATTACACACCAGTATCATATTGATTGCTAACAGGAGGGAAAGGTCTATAGGAAAGGTCTGTGTGTATACAGAATCTCACCTTACAACTTATTACACATCAGTATCATATTGATTGCTAACAGGAGGGAAAGGTCTATAGGAAAGGTCTGTGTGTATACAGAATCTCACCTTACACCATATTACACATCGGTATCATATTGATTGCTAACAGGAGGGAAAGGTCTATAGGAAAGGTCTGTGTGTATACAGAATCTCACCTTACACCTTATTACACATCGGTATAATATTGATTGCTAACAGGTGGGAAAGGCCTATAGGAAAGGTCTGCGTGTATACAGAATCTCACCTTACACCATATTTCCCACCAGTATCATATTGATTGCTAACAGGTGGGAAAGGTCTATAGGAAAGGTCTGTGTGTATACAGAACCTCACCTTACACCATAATACACATCAGTATCATATTGATTGCTAACAGGAGGGAAAGGTCTATAGGAAAGGTCTGTGTGTATACGTAATCTCACCTTACACCATATTATACACCAGTGTCATATTGATTGCTAACAGGAGGGAAATGTCTGTGTGTATACGTAATCTCACCTTACACCATATTACACATCAGTATCATAATGATTGCTAACAGGAGGGAAATGTCTATAGGAAAGGTCTGTGTGTATACAGAACCTCACCTTACACCATATTACACATCGGTATCATAATGATTGCTAACAGGGGGGAAAGGTCTATAGGAAAGGTCTGTGTGCATACGTAATCTCACCTTACACCATATTACACATCAGTATCGTATTGATTGCTAACAGGAGGGAAAGGTCTAGAGGAAAGGTCTGTGTGTATACGTAATCTCACCTTACAACATATTACACACCAGTATCGTATTGATTGCTAACAGGAGGGAAAGGTCAATAGGAATGGTCTGTGTTTATACGTGATCTCACCTTTCACCATATTACACACCAGTATCGTATTGATTGCTAACAGGAGGGAAAGGTCTATAGGAAAGGTCTGTGTGTATACGTAATCTAACCTTACACCATATTACACATCAGTATCATATTGATTGCTAACAGGAGGGAAAGGTCTATAGGAAAGATCTGTGTGTATACGTAATCTCACCTTACACCATATTACATATCAGTATCATAATGAGTGCTAACAGGGGGGAAAGGTCTATAGGAAAGGTCTGTGTGTATACGTAATCTCTCCTTACACCATATTACACATCAGTATCATATTGATTGCTAACAGGAGGGAAAGGTCTATAGGAAAGGACTGTGTGTATACGTAATCTCACCTTACACCATATTACTCATCAGTATCATAATGATTGCTAACAGGAGGGAAAGGTCTATAGGAAAGGTCTGTGTGTATACAGAACCTCACCTTACACCATATTACACATCGGTATCATATTGATTGCAACAGAAGGGAAAGGTCTATAGGAAAGCTCTGTGTGTATACAGAATCTCACCTTACACCTTATTTCACATAGGTATCATATTGATTGCTAACAGGAGGGAAAGGTCTATAGGAAAGGTCTGTGTGTACACAGAACCTCACCTTACACCATATTACACATCAGTATCATATTGATTGCTAACAGGAGGGAAAGGTCTGTAGGAAAGGTCTGTGTGTACACAGAACCTCACCTTACACCATATTACACATCAGTATCATATTGATTGCTAACATGAGGGAAAGGTCTATAGGAAAGGTCTGTGTGTATACGTAATCTCACCTTACACCATATTACACATCAGTATCATAATGATTGCTAACAGGAGGGAAATGTCTATAGGAAAGGTCTGTGTGTATACAGAACCTCACCTTACACCATATTACACATCGGTATCATAATGATTGCTAACAGGGGGGAAAGGTCTATAGGAAAGGTCTGTGTGCATACGTAATCTCACCTTACACCATATTACACATCAGTATCGTATTGATTGCTAACAGGAGGGAAAGGTCTATAGGAAAGGTCTGTGTGTATACGTAATCTCACCTTACAACATATTACACACCAGTATCGTATTGATTGCTAACAGGAGGGAAAGGTCAATAGGAATGGTCTGTGTTTATACGTAATCTCACCTTTCACCATATTACACACCAGTATCGTATTGATTGCTAACAGGAGGGAAAGGTCTATAGGAAAGGTCTGTGTGTATACGTAATCTCACCTTACACCATATTACACATCAGTATCATATTGATTGCTAACAGGAGGGAAAGGTCTATAGGAAAGGTCTGTGTGTATACAGAACCTCACCTTACACCATATTACACACCAGTATCATATTGATTGCTAACAGGAGGGAAAGTTCTATAGGAAAGGTCTGTGTGTATACAGAATCTCACCTTACACCATATTACACATCAGTATCATAATGTCTGCTAACAGGAGGAATAGGCCTATAGGAAAGGTCTATGTGTGTACAGAACCTCACCTTACACCATATTACACATCTGTATCATATTGATTGGTAACAGGAGGGATAGGTCTATAGTTAAGGACTGTGTGTATACGTAATCTCACCTTACACCATATTACACATCAGTATCATATTGATTGCTAACAGGAGGGAAAGGTCTATAGGAAAGGTCTGTGTGTGTACAGAACCTCACCTTACACCATATTACACATCAGTATCATAATGTGTGCTAACAGGAGGGATAGGCCTATAGGAAAGGTCTGTGTGTGTACAGAACCGCACCTTACACCATATTACACATCAGTATCATATTGATTGCTAACAAGAGGGAAAGGTCTATAGGAAAGGACTGTGTGTATACGTAATCTCACCTTACACCATATTACACATCAGTATCATAATGATTGCTAACAGGAGGGAAAGGTCTACAGGAAAGGTCTGCGTGTATACAGAAGCTCACATTACACCATATTACACATCAGTATCATATAGATTGCTAACAGGAGGGAAAGGTCTATAGGAAAGGTCTGTGTGTATACGAATTCTCACCTTACACCATATTACACATCAGTATCATAATGATTGCTAACAGGAGGGAAAGGTCTATAGGAAAGGTCTGTGTGTATACAGAACCTCACCTTACACCATATTACACATCAGTATCATATTGATTGCTAACACGAGGGAAAGGACTATAGGAAAGTTCTGTGTGTATACAAAACCTCACCTTACACCACATTACACACCAGTATCGTATTGATTGCTAACAGGGGGGAAAGGTCTATAGGAAATGTCTGTGCGTGTAAAGAACCTCACCTTCCATCATATTACACATCAGTATCATATTGATTGCTAACAGGAGGGAAAGGTCTATAGGAAAGGTCTGTGTGTGTACAGAACCTCACCTTACACCACATTACACATCAGTATCATAATGATTGCTAACAGGGGGGAAAGGTCTATAGGAAAGGTCTGTGTGTATACGTAATCTCACCTTACACCATATTATACATCAGTATCATATTGATTGCTAACAGGAGGGAAAGGCCTATAGGAAAGGTCTGTGTGTATACAGAATCTCACCTTACACCATATTACACACCAGTATCATATTGATTGCTAACAGGAGGGAAAGGTCTATAGGAAAGGTCTGTTTGTATACAGAATCTCACCTTACACCTTATTACACATCAGTATCATATTGATTGCTAACAGGAGGGAAAGGTCTATAGGAAAGGTCTGTGTGTATACAGAATCTCACCTTACACCATATTACACATCGGTATCATATTGATTGCTAACAGGAGGGAAAGGTCTATAGGAAAGGTCTGTGTGTATACAGAATCTCACTTTACACCTTATTACACATCGGTATAATATTGATTGCTAACAGGTGGGAAAGGCCTATAGGAAAGGTCTGCGTGTATACAGAATCTCACCTTACACCATATTACCCACCAGTATCATATTGATTGCTAACAGGTGGGAAAGGTCTATAGGAAAGGTCTGTGTGTATACAGAATCTCACCTTACACCTTATTACACATCGGTATCGTATTGATTGCTAAGAGGAGGGAAAGGTCTATAGGAAAGGTCTGTGTGTATACAGAACCTCACCTTACACCTTATTACACATCGGTATCATATTGATTGCTAACACGAGGGAAAGGTCTATAGGAAAGGTCTGTGTGTATACAGAACCTCACCTTACACCATATTACACACCAGTATCATATTGATTGCTAACACGAGGGGAAGGTCTATAGGAAAGGTCTGTGTGTATACAGTACCTCACCATACACCATATTACACACCAGTATCGTATTGATTGCTAACAGGGGGGAAAGGTCTATAGGAAAGGTCTGTGTGTATACAGAATCTCACCTTACACCATATTACACATCAGTATCATAATGATAGCTAACAGGAGGGAAAGGTCTATAGGAAAGGTCTGTGTGTGTACAGAACCTCACCTTACACCATATTACACATCAGTATCATATTGATTGCTAACAGGAGGGAAAGGTCTATAGGAAAGGACTGTGTGTATACGTAATCTCACCATACATATTACTCATCAGTATCATAAAGATTGCTAACAGGAGGGAAAGGTCTATAGGAAAGGTCTGTGTGTATACAGAACCTCACCTTACACCATATTACACATCGGTATCATATTGATTGCTAACAGAAGGGAAAGCTCTATAGGAAAGATCTGTGTGTATAGAGAATGTCACCTTACACCTTATTAAACATCGGTATCATATTGATTGCTAACAGGAGGGAAAGGTCTATAGGAAAGGTCTGTGTGTATACAGAACCTCACCTTACACCATATTACACATCAGTATCACATTGTTTGCCAACAGGAGGGAAAGGTCTACAGGAAAGGTCTGTGTGTATACAGAATCTCACCTTACACCATATTACACATCAGTATCATAATGATTGCTAACAGGAGGGAAAGGTCTATAAGAAAGGTCTGTGAGTATAGAGAATCTCACCGTACACCATATCACACATCAGTATCATAATGATTGCTAACAGGAGGGAAAGGTCTACAGGAAAGGTCTGTGTGTATACAGAACCTCACCTTACACCATATTACACATCAGTATCATATTGATTGCTAACAGGAGGGAATGGTCTATAGGAAAGGTCTGTGTGTATACAGAACCTCACCTTACACCATATTACACATCAGTATCATATTGATTGCTAACAGGAGGGAAAGGTCTATAGGAAAGGTCTGTGTGTATACAGAATCTCACCTTACACAATATTACACATCAGTATCATATTGATTGCTAACAGGAGGGAAAGGTCTATAGGAAAGGTCTGTGTGTATACAGAATCTCACCGTACACCATATCACACATCAGTATCATAATGATTGCTAACAGGAGGGAAAGGTCTACAGGAAAGGTCTGTGTGTATACAGAACCTCACCTTACACCATATTACACACCAGTATATATATTGATTGCTAACAGGAGGGAAAGGTCTATAGGAAAGGTCTGTGTGTACACAGAACCTCACCTTACACCATATTACACATCAGTATCATATTGATTGCTAACAGGAGGGAAAGGTCTATAGGAAAGGTCTGTGTGTATACGTAATCTCACCTTACACCTTATTACACATCAGTATCATAATGATTGCTAACAGGGGGGAATGGTCTATAGGAATGGTCTGTGTGTATATGTAATCTCACCTTACACCATATTACACACCAGTGTCATATTGATTGCTAACAGGAGGGAAATGTCTGTGTGTATACGTAATCTCACCTTACACCATATTACACATCAGTATCATAATGATTGCTAACAGGAGGGAAATGTCTATAGGCAAGGTCTGTGTGTATACAGAACCTCACCTTACACCATATTACACATCGGTATCATAATGATTGCTAACAGGGGGGAAAGGTCTATAGGAAAGGTCTGTGTGCATACGTAATCTCACCTTACACCATATTACACATCAGTATCGTATTGATTGCTAACAGGAGGGAAAGGTCTATAGGAAAGGTCTGTGTGTATACGTAATCTCACCTTACACCATATTACACACCAGTATCGTATTGATTGCTAACAGGAGGGAAAGGTCTATAGGAATGGTCTGTGTGTAAACGTAATCTCACCTTACACCATATTACTCATCAGTATCATAATGATTGCTAACAGGAGGGAAAGCTCTACAGGAAAGGTCTGCGTGTATACAGAAGCTCACCTTACACCATATTACACATCAGTATCATATTGATTGCTAACAGGAGGGAAAGGTCTATAGGAAAGGTCTGTGTGTATACGTAATCTAACCTTACACCATATTACACATCAGTATCATAATGATTGCTAACAGGAGGGAAAGGTTTATAGGAAAGGTCTATAGGAAAGGTCTGTGTGTATACAGAACCTCACCTTACACCATATTACACATCAGTATCATATTGATTGCTAACACGAGGGAAAGGACTATAGGAAAGGTCTGTGTGTATACAGAACCTCACCTTACACCATATTACACAACAGTATCTTATTGATTGCTAACAGGGGGAGAAGGTCTATAGGAAAGGTCTGTGTGTGTACAGAACCTCACCTTACATCATATTACACATCAGTATCATATTGATTGCTAACAGGAGGGAAAGGTCTATAGGAAAGGTCTGTGTGTATACAGAACCTCACCTTACACCATTTTACACATTAGTATCATAATGATTGCTAACAGGGGGGAAAGGTCTATAGGAAAGGTCTGTGTGTATACGTAATCTCACCTTACACCATATTATACATCAGTATCATATTGATTGCTAACAGGAGGGAAAGGTCTATAGGAAAGGTCTGTGTGTATACAGAATCTCACCTTACACCATATTACACATCAGTATCATAATGATTGCTAACAGGAGGGAAAGGTCTATCGGAAAGGTCTATAGGAAAGGTCTGTGTGTATACAGAACCTTACCTTTCACCATATTACACATCAGTATCATATTGATTGCTAACAGGAGGGAAAGGTCCACAGGAATGGTCTGTGTGTATACGTAATCTCACCTTACACCATATTACACATCAGTAACATAATGATTGCTAACAGGAGGGAAAGGTCTAGAGGAAAGGCCTATAGGAAAGGTCTGTGTGTATAGAGAACCTCACCATACAAAATATTACACACCAGTATCGTATTGATTGCTAACAGGGGGGAAAGGTCTATAGGAAAGGTCTGTGTGTATACAGAATCTCACCTTACACCATATTACACATCAGTATCATAATGTGTGCTAACAGGAGGGATAGGCCTATAGGAAAGGTCTGTGTGTGTACAGAACCTCACCTTACACCATATTACTCATCAGTATCATATTGATTGCTAACAGGAGGGAAAGGTCTATAGGAAAGGACTGTGTGTATACGTAATCTCACCTTACACCATATTACACATCAGTATCATAATGATTGCTAACAGGAGGGAAAGGTCTACAGGAAAGGTCTGCGTGTATACAGAAGCTCACCTTACACCATATTACACATCAGTATCATATTGATTGCTAACAGGAGGGAAAGGTCTATAGGAAAGGTCTGTGTGTATACGTAATCTCACCTTACACCATATTACACATCAGTATCATAATGATTGCTAACAGGAGGGAAAGGTCTATAGGAAAGGTCTGTGTGTATACAGAACCTCACCTTACACCATATTACACATCAGTATCATACTGATTGCTAACACGAGGGAAAGGACTATAGGAAAGTTCTGTGTGTATACAGAACCTCACCTTACACCATATTACACACCAGTATCGTATTGATTGCTAACAGGGGGGAAAGGTCTATAGGAAAGGTCTGTGTGTGTACAGAACCTCACCTTACACCACATTGCACATCAGTATCATAATGATTGCTAACAGGGGGGAAAGGTCTATAGGAAAGGTCTGTGTGTATACGTAATCTCACCTTACACCATATTATACATCAGTATCATATTGATTGCTAACAGGAGGGAAAGGTCTATAGGAAAGGTCTGTGTGTATACAGAATCTCACCTTACACCTTATTACACGTCGGTATCATATTGATTGCTAACAGGAGGGAAAGGTCTATAGGAAAGGTATGTGTGTATACAGAATCTCACCTAACACCATATTACACATCAGTATCATAATGATTGCTAACAGGAGGGAAAGGTCTACAGGAAAGGTCTGTGTGTATACAGAATCTCACCTTACACCATATTACACACCAGTATCATATTGATTGCTAACAGGAGGGAAAGGTCTATAGGAAAGGTCTGTGTGTATACAGAATCTCACCTTACAACTTATTACACATCAGTATCATATTGATTGCTAACAGGAGGGAAAGGTCTATAGGAAAGGTCTGTGTGTATACAGAATCTCACCTTACACCATATTACACATCGGTATCATATTGATTGCTAACAGGAGGGAAAGGTCTATAGGAAAGGTCTGTGTGTATGCAGAATCTCACCTTACACCTTATTACACATCGGTATAATATTGATTGCTAACAGGTGGGAAAGGCCTATAGGTAAGGTCTGCGTGTATACAGAATCTCACCTTACACCATATTACCCACCAGTATCATATTGATTGCTAACAGGTGGGAAAGGTCTATAGGAAAGGTCTGTGTGTATACAGAATCACACCTTACACCTTATTACACATCGGTATCATATAGATTGCTAACAGGAGGGAAAGGTCTATAGGAAAGGTGTGTGTGTATACAGAATCTCACCTTACACCTTATTACACATCGGTATCATATTGATTGCTAACACGAGGGAAAGGTCTATAGGAAAGGTCTGTGTGTATACAGAACCTCACCTTACACCATATTACACACCAGTATCATATTTATTGCTAACACGAGGGGAAGGTCTATAGGAAAGGTCTGTGTGTATACAGAACCTCACCATACACCATATTACAAACCAGTATCGTATTGATTGCTAACAGGGGGGAAAGGTCTATAAGAAAGTTCTGTGTGTATACAGAATCTCACCTTACACCATATTACACATCAGTATCATAATGATAGCTAACAGGAGGAAAAGGTCTATAGGAAAGGTCTGTGTGTGTACAGAACCTCACCTTACACCATATTACACATTAGTATCATATTGATTGCTAACAGGAGGGAAAGGTCTATAGGAAAGGACTGTGTGTATACGTAATCTCACCTTCCACCATATTACTCATCAGTATCATAATGATTGCTAACAGGAGGGAAAGGTCTATAGGAAAGGTCTGTGTGTATACAGAACCTCACCTTACACCATATTACACATCGGTATCATATTGATTGCTAACAGAAGGGAAAGGTCTATAGGAAAGGTCTGTGTGTATACAGAACCTCACCTTACACCATATTACACATCAGTATCATATTGATTTCCAACAGGAGGGAAAGGTCTACAGGAAAGGTCTGTGTGTATACAGAATCTCACCTTACACCATATTACACATCAGTATCATAATGAGTGCTAACAGGAGGGAAGGGTCTATAAGAAAGGTCTGTGTGTATGGAGAATCTCACCGTACACCATATCACACATCAGTATCATAATGATTGCTAACAGGAGGGAAAGGTCTACAGGAAAGGTCTGTGTGTATACAGAACCTCACCTTACACCATATTACACATCAGTATCATATTGATTGCTAACAGGAGGGAATGGTCTATAGGAAAGGTCTGTGTGTATACAGAACCTCACCTTACACCATATTACACATCAGTATCATATTGATTGCTAACAGGAGGGAAAGGTCTATAGGAAAGGTCTGTGTGTATACAGAATCTCACCTTACACCATATTACACATCAGTATCATATTGATTGCTAACAGGAGGGAAAGGTCTATAGGAAAGGTCTGTGTGTATACAGAATCTCACCGCACACCATATCACACATCAGTATCATAATGATTGCTAACAGGAGGGAAAGGTCTACAGGAAAGGTCTGTGTGTATACAGAACCTCACCTTACACCATATTACACATCAGTATCATATTGATTGCTAACAGGAGGGAAAGGTCTATAGGAAAGGTCTGTGTGTACACAGAACCTCACCTTACACCATATTACACATCAGTATCATATTGATTGCTATCAGGAGGGAAAGGTCTATAGGAAAGGTCTGTGTGTATACGTAATCTCACCTTACACCATATTACACATCAGTATTATAATGATTGCTAACAGGGGGGAATGGTCTATAGGAAAGGTC
The DNA here is from genome assembly GCA_946902985.2 of Meconema thalassinum. Taxonomy (NCBI): domain Eukaryota; kingdom Metazoa; phylum Arthropoda; class Insecta; order Orthoptera; family Tettigoniidae; genus Meconema; species Meconema thalassinum. Next base: position 345,642,549 of record OX336395.1, read on the forward strand.
TGTGTGTATACGTAATCTCACCTTACACCATATTACACATCAGTATCATAATGATTGCTAACAGGAGGGAAATCTCTATAGGAAAGGTCTGTGTGTATACAGAACCTCACCTTACACCATATTACACATCGGTATCATAATGATTGCTAACAGGGGGAAAGGTCTATAGGAAAGGTCTGTGTGCATACCTAATCTCACCTTACACCATATTACACATCAGTATCGTATTGATTGCTAACAGGAGGGAAAGGTCTATAGGAAAGGTCTGTGTGTATACGTAATCTCACCTTACACCATATTACACACCAGTATCGTATTGATTGCTAACAGGAGGGAAAGGTCTATAGGAATGTTCTGTGTGTATACGTAATCTCACCTTAAACCATATTACACAACAGTATCGTATTGATTGCTAACAGGAGGGAAAGGTCTATAGGAAAGGTCTGTGTGTATACGTAATCTCTCCTTACACCATATTACACATCAGTATCATAATGATTGCTAACAGGAGGGAAAGGTCTAGGGGAAAGGTCTATAGGAAAGGTCTGTGTGTATACAGAACCTCACCTTACACCATATTACACATCAGTATCATATTGATTGCTAACAGGAGGGAAAGGTCTATAGGAAAGTTCTGTGTGTATACGTAACCTCACCTTACACCATATTACACATCATTATCAAAATGATTGCTAACAGGAGGGAAAGGTCTATAGGAAAGGTCTGTGTGTATACAGAACCTCACCTTACACCATATTACACATCAGTATCATATTGATTGCCAACAGGAGGGAAAGGTCTACAGGAAAGGTCTGTGTGTATACAGAATCTCACCTTACACCATATTACACATCAGTATCATAATGATTGCTAACAGGAGGGAAGGGTCTATAAGAAAGGTCTGTGTGTATAGAGAATCTCACCGTACACCATATCACACATCAGTATCATAATGATTGCTAACAGGAGGGAAAGGTCTACAGGAAAGGTCTGTGTGTATACAGAACCTCACCTTACAACATATTACACATCAGTATCATATTGATTGCTAACAGGAGGGAATGGTCTATAGGAAAGGTCTGTGTGTATACAGAACCTCACCTTACACCATATTACACATCAGTATCATATTGATTGCTAACAGGAGGGAAAGGTCTATAGGAAAGGTCTGTGTGTATACAGAATCTCACCTTACACCATATTACACATCAGTATCATATTGATTGCTAACAGGAGGGAAAGGTCTATAGGAAAGGTCTGTGTGTATACAGAATCTCACCGTACACCATATCACACATCAGTATCATAAAAATTGCTAACAGGAGGGAAAGGTCTACAGGAAAGGTCTGTGTGTATACAGAACCTCTCCTTACACCATATTACACATCAGTATCATATTGATTGCTAACAGGAGGGAAAGGTCTATAGGAAAGGTCTTTGTGTACACAGAACCTCACCTTACACCATATTACACATCAGTATCATATTGATTACTAACAGGAGGGAAAGGTCTATAGGAAAGGTCTGTGTGTATACGTAATCTCACCTTACACCGTATTACACATCAGTATCATAATGATTGCTAACAGGGGGGAATGGTCTATAGGAAAGGTCTGTGTGTATACGTAATCTCACCTTACACCATATTACACACCAGTGTCATATTGATTGCTAACAGGAGGGAAAGGTCTGTGTGTATACGTAATCTCACCTTACACCATATTACACATCAGTATCATAATGATTGCTAACAGGAGGGAAATGCCTATAGGAAAGGTCTGTGTGTATACAGAACCTCACCTTACACCATATTACACATCGGTATCGTATTGATTGCTAACAGGAGGGAAAGGTCTATAGGAAAGGTCTGTGTGTATACGTAATCTCACCTTACACCATATTACACACCAGTATCGTATTGATTGCTAACAGGAGGGAAAGGTCTATAGGAATGGTCTGCGTGTATACGTAATCTCACCTTACACCATATTACACACCAGTATCGTATTGATTGCTAACAGGAGGGAAAGGTCTATAGGAAAGGTCTGTGTGTATACGTAATCTCACCTTACACCATATTACACATCAGTATCATATTGATTGCTAACAGGAGGGAAAGGTCTATAGGAAAGGTCTGTGTGTATACGTAATCTCACCTTACACCATATTACACATCAGTATCATATTGATTGCTAACAGGAGGGAAAGGTCTATAGGAAAGGTCTGTGTGTATACAGAACCTCACCTTACACCATATTACACACCAGTATCATATTGATTGCTAACAGGAGGGAAAGGTCTATAGGAAAGGTCTGTGTGTATACGTAATCTCTCCTTACACCATATTACACATCAGTATCATAATGATTGCTAACAGGAGGGAAAGGTCTATAGGAAAGGTCTATAGGAAAGGTCTGTGTGTATACAGAACCTCGACTTACACCATATTACACATCAGTATCATATTGATTGCTAACAGGAGGGAAAGGTCTATAGGAAAGTTCTGTGTGTATACGTAATCTCACCTTACACCATATTACACATCAGTATCATAATGATTGCTAACAGGAGGGAAAGGTCTATATGAAAGGTCTGTGTGTATACGTAATCTCACCTTACACCATATTACACACCAGTATCGTATTGATTGCTAACAGGAGGGAAAGGTCTATAGGAAAGGTCTGTGTGTGTACAGAACCTCACCTTACACCATATTACACATCAGTATCATAATGATTGCTAACAGGAGGGAAAGGTCTATAGGAAAGGTCTATAGGAAAGGTCTGTGTGTATACAGAACCTCGACTTACACCATATTACACATCAGTATCATATTGATTGCTAACAGGAGGGAAAGGTATATAGGAAAGGTCTGTGTGTATACGTAATCTCACCTTACACCATATTACACACCAGTATCGTATTGATTGCTAACAGGAGGGAAAGGTCTATAGGAAAGGTCTGTGTGTGTACAGAACCTCACCTTACACCATATTACACATCAGTATCATATTGATTGCTAACAGGGGGGAAAGGTCTATAGGAAAGGTCTGTGTGTATACGTAATCTCACCTTACACCATATTACACATCAGTATCATAATGATTGCTAACAGGAGGGAAAGGTCTATAGGAAAGGTCTATAGGAAAGGTCTGTGTGTATACAGAACCTCACCTTACACCATATTACACATCAGTATCATATTGATTGCTAACAGGAGGGAAAGGTCTACAGGAAAGGTCTGTGTGTATACGTAATCTCACCTTACACCATATTACACATCAGTATCATAATGATTGCTAACAGGAGGGAAAGGTCTATAGGAAAGTTCTATAGGAAATGTCTGTGTGTATACAGAACCTCACCATACACCATATTACACACCAGTATCGTAGTGATTGCTAACAGGGGGGACAGGTCTATAGGAAAGGTATGTGTGTATACAGAATCTCACCTTACACCATATTACACATCAGTATCATAATGATAGCCAGCAGGAGGGAAAGGTCTATAGGAAAGGTCTGTGTGTGTACAGAACCTCACCTTACACCATATTACACATCAGTATCATATTGATTGCTAACAGGAGGGAAAGGTCTATAGGAAAGGACTGTGTGTATACGTAATCTCACCTTACACCATATTACTCATCAGTATCATAATGATTGCTAACAGGAGGGAAAGGTCTACAGGAAAGGTCTGCGTGTATACAGAAGCTCACCTTACACCATATCACACATCAGTATCATATTGATTGCTAACAGGAGGGAAAGGTCTATAGGAAAGGTCTGTGTGTATACAGAATCTCACCTTACACCTTATTACACTTCGGTATCATATTGATTGCTAACACGAGGGAAAGGTCTATAGGAAAGGTCTGTGTGTATACAGAACCTAACCTTACACCATATTGCACACCAGTATCATATTGATTGCTAACACGAGGGGAAGGTCTATAGGAAAGGTCTGTGTGTATACAGAACCTCACCATACACCATATTACACACCAGTATCGTATTGATTGCTAACAGGGGGAAAGGTATATAGGAACGGTCTGTGTGTATACAGAATCTCACCTTACACCATATTACACATCAGTATCATAATGATAGCTAACAGGAGGGAAAGGTCTATAGGAAAGGTCTGTGTGTGTACAGAACCTCACCTTACACCATATTACACATCAGTATCATATTGATTGCTAACAGGAGGGAAAGGTCTATAGGAAAGGACTGTGTGTATACGTAATCTCACCTTACACCATATTACTCATCAGTATCATAATGATTGCTAACAGGAGGGAAAGGGCTATAGGAAAGGTCTGTGTGTATACAGAACCTCACCTTACACCATATTACACATCGGTATCATATTGATTGTTAACAGAAGGGAAAGGTCTATAGGAAAGGTCTGTGTGTATACAGAATCTCACCTTACACCTTATTACACATCGGTATCATATTGATTGCTAACAGGAGGGAAAGGTCTAAAGGAAAGGTCTGTGTGTATACAGAACCTCACCTTACACCATATTGCACATCAGTATCATATTGATTGCTAACAGGAGGGAAAGGTCTACAGGAAAGGTCTGTGTGTATACGTAATCTCACCTTACACCATATTACACATCAGTATCATAATGATTGCTAACAGGAGGGAAAGGTCTATAGGAAAGTTCTATAGGAAAGGTCTGTGTGTATACAGAACCTCACCATACACCATATTACACACCAGTATCGTATTGATTGCTAACACGGGGGACAGGTCTATAGGAAAGGTCTGTGTGTATACAGAATCTCACCTTACACCATATTACACATCAGTATCATAATGATAGCTAACAGGAGGGAAAGGTCTATAGGAAAGGTCTGTGTGTGTACAGAACCTCACCTTATATCATATTACACGTCAGTATCATATTGATTGCCAACAGGAGGGAAAGGTGTACAGGAAAACTCTGTGTGTATACAGAATCTCCCCTTACACCATATTACACATCAGTATCATAATGATTGCTAACGGGAGGGAAGGGTCTATAAGAAAGGTCTGTGTGTATAGAGAATCTCACCGTACACCATATCACACATCAGTATCATAATGATTGCTAACAGGAGGGAAAGTTCTACAGGAAAGGTCTGTGTGTATACAGAACCTCACCTTGCACCATATTACACATCAGTATCATATTGATTGCTAACAGGAGGGAATGGTCTATAGGAAAGGTCTGTGTGTATACAGAACCTCACCTTACACCATATTACACATCAGTATCATATTGATTGCTAACAGGAGGGAAGGGTCTATAGGAATGGTCTGTGTGTATACAGAATCTCACCTTACACCATATTACACATCAGTATCATATTGATTGCTAACAGGAGGGAATTTCTGTAGGAAAGGTCTGTGTGTATACAGAATCTCACCGTACACCATATCACACATCAGTATCATAATGATTGCTAACAGGAGGGAAAGGTCTACAGGAAAGGTCTGTGTGTATACAGAACCTCACCTTACACCATATTACACATCAGTATCATATTGATTGCTAACAGGAGGGAAAGGTCTATAGGAAAGGTCTGTGTGTACACAGAACCTCACCTTACACCATATTACACATCAGTATCATATTGATTGCTAACAGGAGGGAAAGGTCTATAGGAAAGATCTGTGTGTATACGTAATCTCACCTTACACCATATTACACATCAGTATCATAATGATTGCTAACAGGGGGGAATGGTCTATAGGAAAGAACTGTGTGTATACGTAATCTCACCTTACACCATATTACACACCAGTGTCATATTGATTGCTAACAGGAGGGAAATGTCTGTGTGTATACGTAATCTCACCTTACACCATATTACACATCAGTATCATAATGATTGCTAACAGGAGGGAAATGTCTATAGGAAAGGTCTGTGTCAATACAGAACCTCACCTTACACCATATTACACATCGGTATCATAATGATTGCTAACAGGGGGGAAAGGTCTATAGGAAAGGTCTGTGTGCATACGTAATCTCACCTTACACCATATTACACATCAGTATCGTATTGATTGCTAACAGGAGGGAAAGGTCTATAGGAAAGGTCTGTGTGTATACGTAATCTCACCTTACACCATATTACACACCAGTATCGTATTGATTGGTAACAGGAGGGAAAGGTCTATAGGAATGGTCTGTGTGTATACGTAATCTCACCTTACACCATATTACACACCAGTATCGTATTGATTGCTAACAGGAGGGAAAGATCTATAGGAAAGGTCTGTGTGTATACTTAATCTCACCTTACACCATATTACACATCAGTATCATATTGATTGCTAACAGGAGGGAAAGGTATATAGGAAAGGTCTGTGTGTATACGTAATCTCACCTTACACCATATTACACATCAGTATCATATTGATTGCTAACAGGAGGGAAAGGTCTATAGGAAAGGTCTGTGTGTATACAGAACCTCACCTTACACCATATTACACACCAGTATCATATTGATTGCTAACAGGAGGGAAAGGTCTATAGGAAAGGTCTGTGTGTATACGTAATCTCTCCTTACACCATATTACACATCAGTATCATAATGATGCTAACAGGAGGGAAAGGTCTATAGGAAAGGTATATAGGAAAGGTCTGTGTGTATACAGAACCTCACCTTACACCATATTACACATCAGTATCATATTGATTGCTAACAGGAGGGAAAGGTCTATAGGAAAGTTCTGTGTGTATACGTAATCTCACCTTACACCATATTACACATCAGTATCATAATGATTGCTAACAGGAGGGAAAGTCTATAGGAAAGGTCTGTGTGTATACAGAACCTCACCTTACACCATATTACACATCAGTATCATATTGATTGCCAACAGGAGGGAAAGGTCTACAGGAAAGGTCTGTGTGTATACAGAATCTCACCTTACACCATATTACACATCAGTATCATAATGATTGCTAACAGGAGGGAAGGGTCTATAAGAAAGGTCTGTGTGTATAGAGAATCTCACCGTACACCATATCACACATCAGTATCATAATGATTGCTAACAGGAGGGAAGGGTCTACAGGAAAGGTCTGTGTGTATACAGAACCTCACCTTACACCATATTACACATCAGTATCATATTGATTGCTAACAGGAGGGAATGGTCTATAGGAAAGGTCTGTGTGTATACAGAACCTCACCTTACACCATATTACACATCAGTATCATATTGATTGCTAACAGGAGGGAAAGGTCTATAGGAAAGGTCTGTGTGTATACAGAATCTCACCGTACACCATATCACACATCAGTATCATAGTGATTGCTAACAGGAGGGAAAGGTCTACAGGAAAGGTCTGTGTGTATACAGAACCTCACCTTACACCTTATTACACATCAGTATCATATTGATTGCTAACAGGAGGGAAATGTCTATAGGAAAGGTCTGTGTGTATACAGAACCTCACCTTACACCATATTACACATCGGTATCGTATTGATTGCTAACAGGTGGGAAAGGTCTATAGGAAAGGTCTGTGTGTATACGTAATCTCACCTTACACCATATTACACACCAGTATCGTATTGATTGCTAACAGGAGGGAAAGGTCTATAGGAATGGTCTGTGTGTATACGTAATCTCACCTTACACCATATTACACACCAGTATCGTATTGATTGCTAACAGGAGGGAAAGGTCTATAGGAAAGGTCTGTGTGTATACGTAATCTCACCTTACACCATATTACACATCAGTATCATATTGATTGCTAACAGGAGGGAAAGGTCTATAGGAAAGGTCTGTGTGTATACGTAATCTCACCTTACACCATATTACACATCAGTATCATATTGATTGCTAACAGGAGGGAAAGGTCTGTGTGTATACAGAACCTCACCTTACACCATATTACACACCAGTATCATATTGATTGCCAACAGGAGGGAAAGAGCTATAGGAAAGGTCTGTGTGTATACGTAATCTCTCCTTACACCATATTACACATCAGTATCATAATGATTGCTAACAGGAGGGAAAGGTCTATAGGAAAGGTCTATAGGAAAGGTCTGTGTGTATACAGAACCTCACCTTACACCATATTACCTATCAGTATCATATTGATTGCTAACAGGAGGGAAAGGTCTATAGGAAAGTTCTGTGTGTATACGTAATCTCACCTTACACCATATTACACATCAGTATCATAATGATTGCTAACAGGAGGGAAAGGTCTATAGGAAAGGTCTGTGTGTATACAGAACCTCACCTTACACCATATTACACATCAGTATCATATTGATTGCTAACAGGAGGGAAAGGTCTATAGGAAAGGTCTGTGTGTATACGTAATCTCACCTTACACCATATTACACACCAGTATCGTATTGATTGCTAACAGGAGGGAAAGGTCTATAGGAAAGGTCCGTGTGTGTGCACAGAACCTCACCTTACACCATATTACACATCGGTATCATAATGATTGCTAACAGGAGGGAAAGGTCTATAGGAAAGGTCTGTGTGTGTACAGAACCTCACTTATATTACACACCAGTATCGTATTGATTGCTAACAGGAGGGAAAGGTCTATAGGAAAGGTCTGTGTGTATACAGAACCTCACCTTACACCATATTACACATCAGTATCATATTGATTGCTAACAGGAGGGAAAGGTATATAGGAAAGGTCTGTGTGTATACGTAATCTCACCTTACACCATATTACACACCAGTATCGTATTGATTGCTAACAGGAGGGAAAGGTCTATAGGAAAGGTCTGTGTGTGTACAGAACCTCACCTTACACCATATTACACATCAGTATCATATTGATTGCTAACAGGGGGGAAAGGTCTATAGGAAAGGTCTGTGTGTATACGTAATCTCACCTTACACCATATTACACATCAGTATCATATTGATTGCTAACAGGAGGGAAAGGTCTGTGTGTATACAGAACCTCACCTTACACCATATTACACACCAGTATCATATTGATTGCTAACAGGAGGGAAAGGGCTATAGGAAAGGTCTGTGTGTATACGTAATCTCTCCTTACACCATATTACAAATCAGTATCATAATGATTGCTAACAGGAGGGAAAGGTCTATAGGAAAGGTCTATAGGAAAGGTCTGTGTGTATACAGAACCTCACCTTACACCATATTACACATCAGTATCATATTGATTGCTAACAGGAGGGAAAGGTCTATAGGAAAGTTCTGTGTGTATACGTAATCTCACCTTACACCATATTACACATCAGTATCATAATGATTGCTAACAGGAGGGAAAGGTCTATAGGAAAGGTCTGTGTGTATACAGAACCTCACCTTACACCATATTACACATCAGTATCATATTGATTGCTAACAGGAGGGAAAGGTCTATAGGAAAGGTCTGTGTGTATACGTAATCTCACCTTACACCATATTACACACCAGTATCGTATTGATTGCTAACAGGAGGGAAAGGTCTATAGGAAAGGTCCGTGTGTGTGCACAGAACCTCACCTTACACCATATTACACATCGGTATCATAATGATTGCTAACAGGAGGGAAAGGTCTATAGGAAAGGTCTGTGTGTGTACAGAACCTCACTTATATTACACACCAGTATCGTATTGATTGCTAACAGGAGGGAAAGGTCTATAGGAAAGGTCTGTGTGTATACAGAACCTCACCTTACACCATATTACACACCAGTATCGTATTGATTGCTAACAGGAGGGAAAGGTCTATAGGAAAGGTCTGTGTGTGTACAGAACCTCACCTTACACCATATTACACATCAGTATCATATTGATTGCTAACAGGGGGGAAAGGTCTATAGGAAAGGTCTGTGTGTATACGTAATCTCACCTTACACCATATTACACATCAGTATCATAATGATTGCTAACAGGAGGGAAAGGTCTATAGGAAAGGTCTGTGTGTATACAGAACCTCACCTTACACCATATTACACATCAGTATCATATTGATTGCTAACAGGAGGGAAAGGTCTATAGGAAAGGTCTGTGTGTATACGTAATCTCACCTTACACCATATTACACACCAGTATCGTATTGATTGCTAACAGGTGGAAAAGGTCTATAGGAAAGGTCCGTGTGTGTGCACAGAACCTCACCTTACACCATATTACACATCGGTATCATAATGATTGCTAACAGGAGGGAAAGGTCTATAGGAAAGGTCTGTGTGTGTACAGAACCTCACCCATATTACACACCAGTATCGTATTGATTGCTAACAGGAGGGAAAGGTCTATAGGAAAGGTCTGTGTGTATACAGAACCTCACCTTACACCATATTACACATCAGTATCATATTGATTGCTAACAGGAGGGAAAGGTATATAGGAAAGGTCTGTGTGTATACGTAATCTCACCTTACACCATATTACACACCAGTATCGTATTGATTGCTAACAGGAGGGAAAGGTCTATAGGAAAGGTCTGTGTGTGTACAGAACCTCACCTTACACCATATTACACATCAGTATCATATTGATTGCTAACAGGGGGAAGGTCTATAGGAAAGGTCTGAGTGTATACGTAATCTCACCTTACACCATATTACACATCAGTATCATAATGATTGCTAACAGGAGGGAAAGGTCTATAGGAAAGGTCTATAGGAAATGTCTGTGTGTATACAGAACCTCACCTTACACCATATTACACATCAGTATCATATTGATTGCTAACAGGAGGGAAAGGTCTACAGGAAAGGTCTGTGTGTATACGTAATCTCACCTTACACAATATTACACATCAGTATCATAATGATTGCTAACAGGAGGGAAAGGTCTATAGGAAAGTTCTATAGGAAAGGTCTGTGTGTATACAGAACCAAACCATACACCATATTACACACCAGTAACGTATTGATTGCTAACAGGGGGGACAGGTCTATAGGAAAGGTCTGTGTGTATACAAAATCTCACCTTACACCATATTACACATCAGTATCATAATGATAGCTAACAGGAGGGAAAGGTCTATAGGAAAGGTCTGTGTGTGTACAGAACCTCACCTTACACCATATTACACATCAGTAGCATATTGATTGCTAACAGGAGGGAAAGGTCTATAGGAAAGGACTGTGTGTATACGTAATCTCACCTTACACCATATTACTCATCAGTATCATAATGATTGCTAACAGGAGGGAAAGGTCTACAGGAAAGGTCTGCGTGTATACAGAAGCTCACCTTACACCATATCACACATCAGTATCATATTGATTGCTAACAGGAGGGAAAGGTCTATAGGAAAGGTCTGTGTGTATACCTAATCTCACCTTACACCATATTACACATCAGTATCATAATGATTGCTAACAGGAGGGAAAGGTCTATAGGAAAGGTCTATAGGAAAGGTCTGTGTGTATACAGAACCTCACCTTACACCATATTAAACATCAGTATCATATTGATTGCTAACACGAGGGAAAGGACTATAGGAAAGGTCTGTGTGTATACAGAACCTCACCTTACACCATATTACACACCAGTATCGTATTGAATGCTAACAGGGGGGAAAGGTCTATAGGAGAGGTCTGTGTGTGTACAGAACCTCACCTTACATCATATTACACATGAGTATCATATTGATTGCTAACAGGAGGGAAAGGTCTATAGGAAAGGTCTGTGTGTGTACAGAACCTCACCTTACACCATATTACACATCAGTATCATATTGATTGCTAACAAGAGGGAAAGGTCTATAGGAAAGGTCTGTGTGTGTACAGAACCTCACCTTACAGCATATTACACATCAGTATCATATTGATTGCTAACAGGGGGGAAAGGTCTATAGGAAAGGTCTGTGTGTATACAGAATCTCACTTTACACCATATTACACATCAGTATCATATTGATTGCTAACAGGAGGGAAAGGTCTATAGGAAAGGTCTGTGTGTGTACAGAGCCTCACCTTAAACCATATTACACATCAGTATCATATTGATTGCTAACAGGGGGGAAAGGTCTATAGGAAAGGTCTGTGTGTATACGTAATCTCACCTTACACCATATTACACATCAGTATCATAATGATTGCTAACAGGAGGGAAAGGTCTATAGGAAAGGTCTGTGTGTATATAGAACCTCACCTTACACCATATTACACATCAGTATCATATTGATTGCTTACAGGAGGGAAAGGTCTACAGGAAAGGTCTATAGGAAAGGTCTGTGTGTATACGTAACCTCACCTTACACCATATTACACATCAGTATCATAATGATTGCTAACAGGAGGGAAAGGTCTACAGGAAAGGTCTATAGGAAAGGTCTGTGTGTATACGTAATCTCACCTTACACCATATTACACATCAGTATCATAATGATTGCTAACAGGAGGGAAATGTCTATAGGAAAGGTCTATAGGAAAGGTCTGTGTGTATACAGAACCTCACCTTACACCATATTACACATCAGTATAATATTGATTGCTAACAGGAGGGAAAGGTCTATAGGAAAGGTCTGTGTGTATACAGAATCTCACCTTACACCATATTACACATCAGTATCATAATGATTGCTAACAGGAGGAAAAGGTCTATAAGAAAGGTCTGTGTGTGTACAGAACCTCACCTTACACCATATTACACATCAGTATCATATTGATTGCTAACAGGAGGGAAAGGTCTATAGGAAAGGACTGTGTATATACGTAATCTCACCTTACACCATATTACTCATCAGTATCATAATGATTGCTAACAGGAGGGAAAGGTCTATAGGAAAGGTCTGTGTGTATACAGAACCTCACCTTACACCATATTACACATCGGTATCATATTGATTGCTAACATAAGGGAAAGGTCTATAGGAAAGGTCTGTGTGTATACAAAATCTCACCTTACACCTTATTACACATCGGTATCATATTGATTGCTAACAGGACGGAAAGGTCTAAAGGAAAGGTCTGTGTGTATACAGAACCTCACCTTTCACCATATTACACATCAGTATCATATTGATTGCTAACAGGAGGGAAAGGTCTACAGGAAAGGTCTGTGTGTATACGTAATCTCACCTTACACCATATTACACATCAGTATCATAATGATTGCTAACAGGAGGGAAAGGTCTATAGGAAAGGTCTATAGGAAAGGTCTGTGTGTATATAGAACCTCACCTTACACCATATTACACATCAGTATCATATTGATTGCTTACAGGAGGGAAAGGTCTACAGGAAAGGTCTATAGGAAAGGTCTGTGTGTATACGTAATCTCACCTTACACCATATTACACATCAGTATCATAATGATTGCTAACAGGAGGGAAAGGTCTACAGGAAAGGTCTATAGGAAAGGTCTGTGTGTATACGTAATCTCACCTTACACCATATTACACATCAGTATCATAATGATTGCTAACAGGAGGGAAAGGTCTATAGGAAAGGTCTATAGGAAAGGTCTGTGTGTATACAGAACCTCACCTTACACCATATTACACATCAGTATAATATTGATTGCTAACAGGAGGGAAAGGTCTATAGGAAAGGTCTGTGTGTATACAGAATCTCACCTTACACCATATTACACATCAGTATCATAATGATTGCTAACAGGAGGGAAAGGTCTATAGGAAAGGTCTGTGTGTATACAGAACCTCACCATACACCATATTACACACCAGTATCATATTGATTGCTAACAGGTGGGAAAGGTCTACAGGAAAGGTCTGTGTGTATACAGAACCTCACCTTACACCATATTACACATCAGTATCATATTGATTGCTAACAGGAGGGAACGGTCTATAGGAAAGGTCTGTGTGTATACAGAACCTCACCTTACACCATATTACACATCAGTATCATAATGATAGCTAACAGGAGGAAAAGGTCTATAAGAAAGGTCTGTGTGTGTACAGAACCTCACCTTACACCATATTACACATCAGTATCATATTGATTGCTAACAGGAGGGAAAGGTCTATAGGAAAGGACTGTGTGTATACGTAATCTCACCTTACACCATATTACTCATCAGTATCATAATGATTGCTAACAGGAGGGAAAGGTCTATAGGAAAGGTCTGTGTGTATACAGAACCTCATCTTACACCATATTACACATCGGTATCATATTGATTGCTAACAGAAGGGAAAGGTCTATAGGAAAGGTCTGTGTGTATACAGAATCTCACCTTACACCTTATTACACATCGGTATCATATTGATTGCTAACAGGAGGGAAAGGTCTAAAGGAAAGGTCTGTGTGTATACAGAACCTCACCTTTCACCATATTACACATCAGTATCATATTGATTGCTAACAGGAGGGAAAGGTCTACAGGAAAGGTCTGTGTGTATACGTAATCTCACCTTACACCATATTACACATCAGTATCATAATGATTGCTAACAGGAGGGAAATGTCTATAGGAAAGGTCTGTGTCAATACAGAACCTCACCTTACACCATATTACACATCGGTATCATAATGATTGCTAACAGGGGGGAAAGGTCTATAGGAAAGGTCTGTGTGCATACGTAATCTCTCCTTACACCATATTACACATCAGTATCATAATGATTCTAACAGGAGGGAAAGGTCTATAGGAAAGGTCTATAGGAAAGGTCTGTGTGTATACTGAACCTCACCTTACACCATATTACACATCAGTATCATATTGATTGCTAACAGGAGGGAAAGGTCTATAGGAAAGGTCTGTGTGCATACGTAATCTCTCCTTACACCATATTACACATCAGTATCATAATGATGCTAACAGGAGGGAAAGGTCTATAGGAAAGGTCTATAGGAAAGGTCTGTGTGTATACAGAACCTCACCTTACACCATATTACACATCAGTATCATATTGATTGCTAACAGGAGGGAAAGGTCTATAGGAATGGTCTGTGTGTATACGTAATCTCACCTTACACCATATTACACACCAGTATCGTATTGATTGCTAACAGGAGGGAAAGGTCTATAGGAAAGGTCTGTGTGTATACGTAATCTCACCTTACACCATATTACACATCAGTATCATATTGATTGCTAACAGGAGGGAAAGGTCTATAGGAAAGGTCTGTGTGTATACGTAATCTCACCTTACACCATATTACACATCAGTATCATATTGATTGCTAACAGGAGGGAAAGGTCTATAGGAAAGGTCTGTGTGTATACAGAACCTCACCTTACACCATATTACACACCAGTATCATATTGATTGCTAACAGGAGGGAAAGGTCTATAGGAAAGGTCTGTGTGTATACGTAATCTCTCCTTACACCATATTACACATCAGTATCATAATGATGCTAACAGGAGGGAAAGGTCTATAGGAAAGGTCTATAGGAAAGGTCTGTGTGCATACAGAACCTCACCTTACACCATATTACACATCAGTATCATATTGATTGCTAACAGGAGGGAAAGGTCTATAGGAAAGTTCTGTGTGTATACAGATCCTCACCTTACACCATATTACACATCAGTATCATATTGATTGCTAACAGGAGGGAATGGTCTATAGGAAAGGTCTGTGTGTATACAGAACCTCACCTTACACCATATTACACATCAGTATCATATTGATTGCTAACAGGAGGGAAGGGTCTATAAGAAAGGTCTGTGTGTATAGAGAATCTCACCGTACACCATATCACACATCAGTATCATAATGATTGCTAACAGGAGGGAAAGGTCTACAGGAAAGGTCTGTGTGTATACAGATCCTCACCTTACACCATATTACACATCAGTATCATATTGATTGCTAATAGGAGGGAATGGTCTATAGGAAAGGTCTGTGTGTATACAGAACCTCACCATACACCATATTACACATCAGTATCATATTGATTGCCAACAGGAGGGAAAGGTCTACAGGAAAGGTCTGTGTGTATACAGAATCTCACCATACACCATATTACACATCAGTATCATAATGATTGCTAACAGGAGGGAAGGGTCTATAAGAAAGGTCTGTGTGTATACAGAACCTCACCTTACACCATATTACACATCAGTGTCATATTGATTGCTAACAGGAGGGAAGGGTCTATAAGAAAGGTCTGTGTGTATAGAGAATCTCACCGTACACCATATCACACATCAGTATCATAATGATTGCTAACAGGAGGGAAAGGTCTACAGGAAAGGTCTGTGTGTATACAGAACCTCACCTTACACCATATTACACATCGGTATCGTATTGATTGCTAACAGGTGGGAAAGGTCTATAGGAAAGGTCTGTGTGTATACGTAATCTCACCTTACACCATATTACTCACCAGTATCGTATTGATTGCTAACAGGAGGGAAAGGTCTATAGGAATGGTCAGTGTGTATACGTAATCTCACCTTACACCATATTACACACCAGTATCGTATTGATTGCTAACAGGAGGGAAAGGTCTATAGGAAAGGTCTGTGTGTATACGTAATCTCACCTTACACCTTATTACACATCAGTATCAAATTGATTGCTAACAGGAGGGAAAGGTCTATAGGAAAGGTATGTGTGTATACGTAATCTCACCTTACACCATATTACACATCAGTATCATATTGATTGCTAACAGGAGGGAAAGGTCTGAGTGTATACAGAACCTCACCTTACACCATATAACACACCAGTATCATATTGATTGCTAACAGGAGGGAAAGGTCTATAGGAAAGGTCTGTGGGTATACGTAATCTCTCCTTACACCATATTACACATCAGTATCATAATGATTGCTAACAGGAGGGAAAGGTCTATAGGAAGGGTCTATAGAAAAGGTCTGTGTGTATACAGAACCTCACCTTACTCCATATACGTAATCTCACCTTACACCATATTACACATCAGTATCATATTGATTGCTAACAGGAGGGAAAGGTCTGAGTGTATACAGAACCTCACCTTACACCATATAACACACCAGTATCATATTGATTGCTAACAGGAGGGAAAGGTCTATAGGAAAGGTCTGTGTGTATACGTAATCTCACCTTACACCATATTACACACCAGTATCGTATTGATTGCTAACAGGAGGGAAAGGTCTATAGGAAAGGTCCGTGTGTGTGCACAAAACCTCATCTTACACCATATTACACATCGGTATCATAATGATTGCTAACAGGAGGGAAAGGTATATAGGAAAGGTCTGTGTGTGTACAGAACCACACCCATATTACACACCAGTATCGTATTGATTGCTAACAGGAGGGAAAGGTCTATAGGAAAGGTCTGTGTGTATACAGAACCTCACCTTACACCATATTACACATCAGTATCATATTGACTGCTAACAGGAGGGAAAGGTATATAGGAAAGGTCTGTGTGTATACGTAATCTCACCTTACACCATATTACACACCAGTATCGTATTGATTGCTAACAGGAGGGAAAGGTCTATAGGAAAGGTCTGTGTGTGTACAGAACCTCACCTTACACCATATTACACATCAGTATCATATTGATTGCTAACAGGGGGGAAAGGTCTATAGGAAAGGTCTGTGTGTATACGTAATCTCACCTTACACCATATTACACATCAGTATCATAATGATTGCTAACAGGAGGGAAAGGTCTATAGGAAAGGTCTATAGGAAAGGTCTGTGTGTATACAGAACCTCACCTTACACCATATTACACATCAGTATCATATTGATTGCTAACAGGAGGGAAAGGTCTACAGGAAAGGTCTGTGTGTATACGTAATCTCACCTTACACCATATTACACATCAGTATCATAATGATTGCTAACAGGAGGGAATGGTTTATAGGAAAGTTCTATAGGAAAGGTCTGTGTGTATACAGAACCTCACCATACACCATATTACACACCAGTAACGTATTGATTGCTAACAGGGGGACAGGTCTATAGGAAAGGTCTGTGTGTATACAGAATCTCACCTTACACCATATTACACATCAGTATCATAATGATAGCTAACAGGAGGGAAATGTCTATAGGAAAGGTCTGTGTGTGTACAGAACCTCACCTTACACCATATTACACATCAGTATCATATTGATTGCTAACAGGAGGGAAAGGTCTATAGGAAAGGACTGTGTGTATACGTAATCTCACCTTACACCAAAAAACTCATCAGTATCATAATGATTGCTAACAGGAGGGAAAGGTCTACAGGAAAGGTCTGCGTGTATACAGAAGCTCACCTTACACAATATCACACATCAGTATCATATTGATTGCTAACAGGAGGGAAAGGTCTATAGGAAAGGTCTGTGTGTATACGTAATCTCACCTTACACCATATTACACATCAGTATCATAATGATTGCTAACAGGAGGGAAAGGTCTATAGGAAAGGTCTATAAGAAAGGTCTGTGTGTATACAGAACCTCACCTTACACCATATTAAACATCAGTATCATATTGATTGCTAACACGAGGGAAAGGACTATAGGAAAGGTCTGTGTGTTTACAGAACCTCACCTTACACCATATTACACACCAGTATTGTATTGATTGCTAACAGGGGGGAAAGGTCTATAGGAAAGGTCTGTGTGTGTACAGAACCTCACCTTACATCATATTACACATCAGTATCATATTGATTGCTAACAGGAGGGAAAGGTCTATAGGAAAGGTCTGTGTGTGTACAGAACCTCACCTTACACCATATTACACATCAGTATCATAATGATTGCTAACAGGGGGAAAGGTCTATAGGAAAGGTCTGTGTGTATACGTAATCTCATCTTACACCATATTATACATCAGTATCATATTGATTGCTAACAGGAGGGAAAGGTCTATAGGAAAGGTCTGTGTGTATACAGAATCTCACCTTACACCATATTACACATCAGTATCATAAGGATTGCTAACAGGAGGGAAAGGTCTATAGGAAAGGTCTGTGTGTGTACAGAACCTCACCTTACACCATATTACACATCAGTATCATATTGATTGCTAACAGGAGGGAATGGTCTATAGGAAAGGTCTGTGTGTGTACAGAACCTCACCTTACACCATATTACACATCAGTATCATATTGATTGCTAACAGGGGGGAAAGGTCTATAGGAAAGGTCTGTGTGTATACAGAATCTCACTTTACACCATATTACACATCAGTATCATATTGATTGCTAACAGGAGGGAAAGGTCTATAGGATAGGTCTGTGTGTGTACAGAACCTCACCTTACACCATATTACACATCAGTATCATATTGATTGCTAACAGGGGGGAAAGGTCTATAGGAAAGGTCTGTGTGTATACGTAATCTCACCTTACACCATATTACACATAAGTATCATAATGATTGCTAACAGGAGGGAAAGGTCTATAGGTAAGGTCTATAGGAAAGGTCTGTGTGTATATAGAACCTCACCTTACACCATATTACACATCAGTATCATATTGATTGCTAACAGGAGGGAAAGGTCTACAGGAAAGGTCTATAGGAAAGGTATGTGTGTATACGTAATCTCACCTTACACCATATTACACATCAGTATCATAATGATTGCTAACAGGAGGGAAAGGTCTACAGGAAAGGTCTATAGGAAAGGTCTGTGTGTATACGTAATCTCACCTTACACCATATTACACATCAGTATCATAATGATTGCTAACAGGAGGGAAAGGTCTATAGGAAAAGTCTATAGGATAGGTCTGTGTGCATACAGAAACTCACCTTACACCATATTACACATCAGTATAATATTGATTGCTAACAGGAGGGAAAGGTCTATAGGAAAGGTCTGTGTGTATACAGAATCTCACCTTACACCATATTACACATCAGTATCATAATGATTGCTAACAGGAGGGAAAGGTCTATAGGAAAGGTCTGTGTGTATACAGAATCTCACCTTACACCATATTACACATCAGTATCATATTGATTGCTAACAGGAGGGAAAGGTCTATAGGAAAGGTCTGTGTGTATACAGAACCTCACCTTACACCATATTACACACCAGTATCATATTGATTGCTAACAGGGGGGAAAGGTCTATAGGAAAGGTCTGTGTGTATACAGAACCTCACCTTACACCATATTACACATCGGTATCATATTGATTGCTAACAGGTGGGAAAGGTCTACAGGAAAGGTCTGTGTGTATAAGTAATCTCACCTTACACCATATTACACATCAGTATCATAATGATTGCTAACAGGGGGGAAAGGTCTATAGGACAGGTCTGTGTGTATACGTAATCTCACCTTACACCATATTACACATCAGTATCATAATGATTGCTAACAGGAGGGAAAGGTCTATAGGAAAGGTCTGTGTGTATACAGAATCTCACCTTACACCATATTACACATCAGTATCATAATGATTGCTAACAGGAGGGAAAGGTCTATAGGAAAGGTCTGTGTGTATACGTAATCTCACCTTACACCATATTACACATCAGTATCATAACGATTGCTAACAGGGGGGGAAAGGTCTATAGGAAAGGTCTGTGTGTATACGTAATCTCACCTTACACCATATTACACATCAGTATCATAATGATTGCTAACAGGAGGGATAGGTCTATAGGAAAGGTCTGTGTGTATACAGAATCTCACCATACACCATATTACACATCAGTATCATATTGATTGCTAACAGGAGGGAAAGGTCTATAGGAAAGGTCTGTGTGTATACGTAATCTCACCTTACACCATATTACACATCAGTATCATAATGATTGCTAACAGGAGGGAAAGGTCTATAGGAAAGGTCTGTGTGTATACGTAATCTCACCTTACACCATATTACACATCAGTATCATAATGATTGCTAACAGGAGGGAAAGGTCTATAGGAAAGATGTGTGTGTATACTGAATCTCATCATACACCATATTACCCATCTGTATTATATTGATTGCTAACAGGAGGGAAAGGTCTATAGGAAAGGTCTGTGTGTATACAGAATCTCACCATACACCATATTACACATCAGTATCATATTGATTGCTAACAGGAGGGAAAGGTCTATAGGAAAGATCTATGTGTATACGTAATCTAACCTTACACCATATTACACACCAGTATCATATTAATTGCTAACAGGAGGGAAAGGTCTATAGGAAAGGTCTGTGTGTATACAGAATCTCACCATACACCATATTACACATCAGTATCATATTGATTGCTAACAGGAGGGAAAGGTCTATAGGAAAGGTCTGTGTGTATACAGAACCTCACCTAACACCATATTACACATCAGTATCATATTGTTTGCTAACAGGAGGGAAAGGTCTACAGGAAAGGTCTGTGTATATACAGAATCTCACCTTACACCATATTACACATCAGTATCATAATGATTGCTAACAGGGGGGAAAGGTCTACAGGAAAGGTCATTGCGTATACAGAATATCACCGTACACCATATCACACATCAGTATCATAATGCTTGCTAACAGGAGGGAAAGGTCTATAGGAAAGGTCTGTGTGTATACGTAATATCACCTTACAGCATAATACACATCAGTATCATATTGATTGCAAACAGGAGGGAAAGGTCTACAGGAAAGGTCTGTGTGTATACAGAATCTCACCGTACACCATATCACACATCAGTATCATAATCATTGCTAACAGGAGGGAAAGGTCTACAGGAAAGGTTTGTGTGTATACAGAACCTCACTTTACACCATATTACACATCAGTATCATATTGATTGCTAACAGGAGGGAAAGGTCTATAGGAAAGGTCTGTGTGTATACGTAATCTCACCCTACACCATATTACACATCGGTATCATATTGATTGCTAACAGGAGGGAAAGGTCTATAGGAAAGGTCTGTGTGTATACAGAGTCTCACCTTACACCATATTACACATCGGTATCATATTGATTGCTAACAGGAGGGAAAGGTCTACAGGAAAGGTCTGTGTGTATACAGAACCTCACCTTACACCTTATTACACATCGGTATCATATTGATTGCTAACACGAGGGAAACGTCTATAGGAAAGGTCTGTGTGTATACGTAATCTCACCTTACACCATATTACACATCAGTATCATAATGATTGCTAACAGGAGGGAAAGGTCTATAGGAAAGGTCTGTGTGTATACGTAATCTCACCTTACACCATATTACACATCAGTATCATAATGATTGCTAACAGGGGGGAAAGGTCTATAGGAAAGGTCTGTGTGTATACGTAATCTCACCTTACACCATATAACACATCAGTATCATATTGATTGCTAACAGGAGGGAAAGGTCTATAGGAAAGGTCTGTGTGTATACAGAATCTCACCGTACACCATATCACACATCAGTATCATAATGATTGCTAACAGGAGGGAAAGGTCTGTGTGTATACAGAACTTCACCTTACACCATATTACTCATCAGTATCATATTGATTGCTAACAGGAGGGAAAGGTCTATAGGAAAGGTCTGTGTGTATACAGAACCTCACCTTACACCATATTACACATCAGTATCATATTGATTGCTAACAGGAGGGAAAGGTCTATAGGAAAGTTCTGTGTGTATACAGAACCTCACCTTACACCATATTAAACATCAGTATCATATTGATTGCTAACACGAGGGAAAGGACTATAGGAAAGGTCTGTGTGTATACAGAACCTCACCTTACACCATATTACACATCAGTATCATATTGATTGCTAACAGGAGGGAAAGGTCTACAGGAAAGGTCTATAGGAAAGGTCTGTGTGTATACGTAATCTCACCTTACACCATATTACACATCAGTATCATAATGATTGCTAACAGGAGGGAAAGGTCTACAGGAAAGGTCTATAGGAAAGGTCTGTGTGTATACGTAATCTCACCTTACACCATATTACACATCAGTATCATAATGATTGCTAACAGGAGGGAAAGGTCTATAGGAAAGGTCTATAGGATAGGTCTGTGTGCATACAGAACCTCACCTTACACCATATTACACATCAGTATAATATTGATTGCTAACAGGAGGGAAAGGTCTATAGGAAAGGTCTGTGTGTATACAGAATCTCACCTTACACCATATTACACATCAGTATCATAATGATTGCTAACAGGAGGGAAAGGTCTATAGGAAAGGTCTGTGTGTATACAGAACCTCACCATACACCATATTACACACCAGTATCATATTGATTGCTAACAGGTGGGAAAGGTCTACAGGAAAGATCTGTGTGTATACAGAACCTCACCTTACACCATATTACACATCAGTATCATATTGATTGCTAACAGGAGGGAACGGTCTATAGGAAAGGTCTATGTGTATACAGAACCTCACCTTACACCATATTACACATCAGTATCATATTGATTGCTAACAGGAGGGAAAGGTCTATAGGAAAGATCTGTGTGTATACAGAACCTCACCTTACACCATATTACACACCAGTATCATATTGATTGCTAACAGGGGGGAAAGGTCTATAGGAAAGGTCTGTGTGTATACAGAACCTCACCTTACACCATATTACACATCGGTATCATATTGATTGCTAACAGGAGGGAAAGGTCTATAGGAAAGGTATGCGTGTATACAGAACCTCACCTTACACCATATTACACATCAGTATCATATTGATTGCTAACAGGAGGGAAAGGTCTATAGGAAAGGTCTGTGTGTATACAGAACCTCACCTTACACCATATTACACACCAGTATCATATTGATTGCTAACTGGGGGGAAAGGTCTATAGGAAAGGTCTGTGTGTATACAGAACCTCACCTTACACCATATTACACATCGGTATCATATTGATTGCTAACAGATGGGAAAGGTCTACAGGAAAGGTCTGTGTGTAGAAGTAATCTCACCTTACACCATATTACACATCAGTATCATAATGATTGCTAACAGGGGGGAAAGGTCTATAGGACAGGTCTGTGTGTATACGTAATCTCACCTTACACCATATTACACATCAGTATCATAATGATTGCTAACAGGAGGGAAAGGTCTATAGGAAAGGTCTGTGTGTATACAGAATCTCACCTTACACCATATTACACATCAGTATCATAATGATTGCTAACAGGAGGGAAAGGTCTATAGGAAAGGTCTGTGTGTATACAGAATCTCACCATACACCATATTACACATCAGTATCATATTGATTGCTAACAGGAGGGAAAGGTCTATAGGAAAGGTCTGTGGGTATACGTAATCTCACCTTACACCATATTACACATCAGTATCATAATGATTGCTAACAGGAGGGTAAGGTCTATAGGAAAGGTCTGTGTGTATACGTAATCTCACCTTACACCATATTACACATCAGTATCATAATGATTGCTAACAGGAGGGAAAGGTCTATAGGAAAGATGTGTGTGTATACAGAATCTCATCATACACCATATTACCCATCTGTATCATATTGATTGCTAACAGGAGGGAAAGGTCTATAGGAAAGGTCTGTGTGTATACAGAATCTCACCATACACCATATTACACATCAGTATCATATTGATTGCTAACAGGAGGGAAAGGTCTATAGGAAAGGTCTGTGTGTATACGTAATCTAACCTTACACCATATTACACACCAGTATCATATTAATTGCTAACAGGAGGGAAAGGTCTATAGGAAAGGTCTGTGTGTATACAGAATCTCACCATACACCATATTACACATCAGTATCATATTGATTGCTAACAGGAGGGAAAGGTCTATAGGAAAGGTCTGTGTGTATACAGAACCTCACCTAACACCATATTACACATCAGTATCATATTGATTGCTAACAGGAGGGAAAGGTCTATAGGAAAGGTCTGTGTGTATACAGAACCTCACCTTACACCTTATTACACATCGGTATCATATTGATTGCTAACACGAGGGAAAGGTCTATAGGGAAGGTCTGTGTGTATACGTAATCTCACCTTACACCATATTACACATCAGTATCATAATGATTGCTAACAGGAGGGAAAGGTCTATAGGAAAGGTCTGTGTGT
Organism: Meconema thalassinum; assembly: GCA_946902985.2. NCBI lineage: Eukaryota > Metazoa > Arthropoda > Insecta > Orthoptera > Tettigoniidae > Meconema > Meconema thalassinum. The sequence continues at coordinate 345,667,455 of OX336395.1, forward strand.
ATACGTAATCTCACCTTACACCATATTACACATCAGTATCATAATGATTGCTAACAGGGGGGAAAGGTCTATAGGAAAGGTCTGTGTGTATACGTAATCTCACCTTACACCATATAACACATCAGTATCATATTGATTGCTAACAGGAGGGAAAGGTCTATAGGAAAGGTCTGTGTGTATACAGAATCTCACCGTACACCATATCACACATCAGTATCATAATGATTGCTAACAGGAGGGAAAGGTCTGTGTGTATACAGAACTTCACCTTACACCATATTACACATCAGTATCATATTGATTGCTAACAGGAGGGAAAGGTCTATAGGAAAGGTCTGTGTGTATACAGAACCTCACCTTACACCATATTACACATCAGTATCATATTGATTGCTAACAGGAGGGAAAGGTCTATAGGAAAGGTCTGTGTGTATACAGAACCTCACCTTACACCATATTAAATATCAGTATCATATTGATTGCTAACACGAGGGAAAGGACTATAGGAAAGGTCTGTGTGTATACAGAACCTCACCTTACACCATATTACACATCAGTATTATATTGATTGCTAACAGGAGGGAAAGGTCTACAGGAAAGGTCTATAGGAAAGGTATGTGTGTATACGTAATCTCACCTTACACCATATTACACATCAGTATCATAATGATTGCTAACAGGAGGGAAAGGTCTACAGGAAAGGTCTATATGAAAGGTCTGTGTGTATACGTAATCTCACCTTACACCATATTACACATCAGTATCATAATGATTGCTAACAGGAGGGAAAGGTCTATAGGAAAGGTCTATAGGATAGGTCTGTGTGCATACAGAACCTCACCTTACACCATATTACACATCAGTATAATATTGATTGCTAACAGGAGGGAAAGGTCTATAGGAAAGGTCTGTGTGTATACAGAATCTCACCTTACACCATATTACACATCAGTATCATAATGATTGCTAACAGGAGGGAAAGGTCTATAGGAAAGGTCTGTGTGTATACAGAACCTCACCATACACCATATTACACACCAGTATCATATTGATTGCTAACAGGTGGGAAAGGTCTACAGGAAAGATCTGTGTGTATACAGAACCTCACCTTACACCATATTACACATCAGTATCATATTGATTGCTAACAGGAGGGAACGGTCTATAGGAAAGGTCTATGTGTATAAAGAACCTCACCTTACACCATATTACACATCAGTATCATATTGATTGCTAACAGGAGGGAAAGGTCTATAGGAAAGATCTGTGTGTATACAGAACCTCACCTTACACCATATTACACACCAGTATCATATTGATTGCTAACAGGGGGGAAAGGTCTATAGGAAAGGTCTGTGTGTATACAGAACCTCACCTTACACCATATTACACATCGGTATCATATTGATTGCTAACAGGAGGGAAAGGTCTATAGGAAAGGTCTAAGTGTATACAGAACCTCACCTTACACCATATTACACATCAGTATCATATTGATTGCTAACAGGAGGGAAAGGTCTATAGGAAAGGTCTGTGTGTATACAGAACCTCACCTTACACCATATTACACACCAGTATCATATTGATTGCTAACAGGGGGGAAAGGTCTATAGGAAAGGTCTGTGTGTATACAGAACCTCACCTTACACCATATTACACATCGGTATCATATTGATTGCTAACAGATGGGAAAGGTCTACAGGAAAGGTCTGTGTGTAGAAGTAATCTCACCTTACACCATATTACACATCAGTATCATAATGATTGCTAACAGGGGGGAAAGGTCTATAGGACAGGTCTGTGTGTATACGTAATCTCACCTTACACCATATTACACATCAGTATCATAATGATTGCTAACAGGAGGGAAAGGTCTATAGGAAAGGTCTGTGTGTATACGTAATCTCACCTTACACCATATTACACATCAGTATCATAATGATTGCTAACAGGAGGGAAAGGTCTATAGGAAAGGTCTGTGTGTATACGTAATCTCACCTTACACCATATTACACATCAGTATCATAATGATTGCTAACAGGGGGGGAAAGGTCTATAGGAAAGGTCTGTGTGTATACGTAATCTCACCTTACACCATATTACACATCAGTATCATAATGATTGCTAACAGGAGGGAAAGGTCTATAGGAAAGGTCTGTGTGTATACAGAATCTCACCATACACCATATTACACATCAGTATCATATTGATTGCTAACAGGAGGGAAAGGTCTATAGGAAAGGTCTGTGTGTATACGTAATCTCACCTTACACCATATTACACATCAGTATCATAATGATTGCTAACAGGAGGGAAAGGTCTATAGGAAAGGTCTGTGTGTATACGTAATCTCACCTTACACCATATTACACATCAGTATCATAATGATTGCTAACAGGAGGGAAAGGTCTATAGGAAAGATGTGTGTGTATACAGAATCTCATCATACACCATATTACCCTTCTGTATCATATTGATTGCTAACTGGAGGGAAAGGTCTATAGGAAAGGTCTGTGTGTATACAGAATCTCACCATACACCATATTACACATCAGTATCATACTGATTGCTAACAGGAGGGAAAGGTCTATAGGAAAGGTCTGTGTGTATACGTAATCTAACCTTACACCATATTACACACCAGTATCATATTAATTGCTAACAGGAGGGAAAGGTCTATAGGAAAGGTCTGTGTGTATACAGAATCTCACCATACACCATATTACACATCAGTATCATATTGATTGCTAACAGGAGGGAAAGGTCTATAGGAAAGGTCTGTGTGTATACAGAACCTCACCTAACACCATATTACACATCAGTATCATATTGATTGCTAACAGGAGGGAAAGGTCTATAGGAAAGGTATGTGTGTATACAGGATCTCACCTTACAACTTATTACACATCAGTATCATATTGATTGTTAACAGGAGGGAAAGGTCTATAGGAAAGGTCTCTGTGTGTACAGAATCTCACCTTACAACATATTACACATCAGTATCATATTGTTTGCTAACAGGAGGGAAAGGTCTACAGGAAAGATCTGTGTGTATACAGAACCTCACCTTACACCATATCACACATCAGTATCATATTGATTGCTAACAGGAGGGAAAGGTCTATAGGAAAGGTCTGTGTATATAAAGAATCTCACCTTACACCATATTACACATCAGTATCATAATGATTGCTAACAGGGGGGAAAGGTCTACAGGAAAGGTCATTGTGTATACAGAATATCACCGTACACCATATCACACATCAGTATCATAATGCTTGCTAACAGGAGGGAAAGGTCTATAGGAAAGGTCTGTGTGTATACGTAATATCACCTTACAGCATAATACACATCAGTATCATATTGATTGCAAACAGGAGGGAAAGGTCTACAGGAAAGGTCTGTGTGTATACAGAATCTCACCGTACACCATATCACACATCAGTATCATAATGATTGCTAACAGGAGGGAAAGGTCTACAGGAAAGGTCTGTGTGTATACAGAACCTCACCTTACACCATATTACACATCAGTATCATATTGATTGCTAACAGGAGGGAAAGGTCTATAGGAAAGGTCTGTGTGTATACGTAATCTCACCTTACACCATATTACACATCGGTATCATATTGATTGCTAACAGGAGGGAAAGGTCTATAGGAAAGGTCTGTGTGTATACAGAGTCTCACCTTACACCATATTACACATCGGTATCATATTGATTGCTAACAGGAGGGAAAGGTCTACAGGAAAGGTCTGTGTGTATACAGAACCTCACCTTACACCTTATTATACATCGGTATCATATTGATTGCTAACACGAGGGAAAGGTCTATAGGAAAGGTCTGTGTGTATACGTAATCTCACCTTACACCATATTACACATCAGTATCATAATGATTGCTAACAGGAGGGAAAGGTCTATAGGAAAGGTCTGTGTGTATACGTAATCTCACCTTACACCATATAACACATCAGTATCATATTGATTGCTAACAGGAGGGAAAGGTCTATAGGAAAGGTCTGTGTGTATACAGAATCTCACCGTACACCATATCACACATCAGTATCATAATGATTGCTAACAGGAGGGAGAGGTCTGTGTGTATACAGAACTTCACCTTACACCATATTACACATCAGTATCATATTGATTGCTAACAGGAGGGAAAGGTCTATAGGAAAGGTCTGTGTGTATACAGAACCTCACCTTACACCATATTACACATCAGTATCATATTGATTGCTAACAGGAGGGAAAGGTCTATAGGAAAGGTCTGTGTGTATACAGAACCTCACCTTACACCATATTAAACATCAGTATCATATTGATTGCTAACACGAGGGAAAGGACTATAGGAAAGGTCTGTGTGTATACAGAACCTCACCTTACACCATATTACACACCAGTATCGTATTGTTAGCTAACAGGGGGGAAAGGTCTGTGTGTGTACAGAACCTCACCTTACATCATATTACACATCAGTATCATATTGATTGCTAACAGGAGGGAAAGGTCTATAGGAAAGGTCTGTGTGTGTACAGAACCTCACCTTACACCATATTACACATCAGTATCATAATGATTGCTAACAGGGGGAAAGGTCTATAGGAAAGGTCTGTGTGTATACGTAATCTCATCTGACACCATATTATACATCAGTATCATATTGATTGCTAACAGGAGGGAAAGGTCTATAGGAAAGGTCTGTGTGTATACAGAATCTCACCTTACACCATATTACACATCAGTATCATAATGATTGCTAACAGGAGGGAAAGGTCTATAGGAAAGGTCTGTGTGTGTACAGAACCTCACCTTACACCATATTACACATCAGTATCATATTGATTGCTAACAGGAGGGAAAGGTCTATAGGAAAGGTCTGTGTGTGTACAGAACCTCACCTTACACCATATTACACATCAGTATCATATTGATTGCTAACAGGGGGGGAAAGGTCTATAGGAAAGGTCTGTGTGTATACAGAATCTCACTTTACACCATATTACACATCAGTATCATATTGATTGCTAACAGGAGGGAAAGGTCTATAGGAAAGGTCTGTGTGTGTACAGAACCTCACCTTACACCATATTACACATCAGTATCATATTGATTGCTAACAGGAGGGAAAGGTCTATAGGAAAGGTCTGTGTGTATACGTAATCTCACCTTACACCATATTACACATCAGTATCATAATGATTGCTAACAGGAGGGAAAGGTCTATAGGAAAGGTCTGTGTGTGTACAGAACCTCACCATACACCATATCGCACATCAGTATCATAATGATTGCTAACAGGGGGGAAGGTCTATAGGAAAGGTCTGTGTGTATACGTAATCTCACCTTACACCATATTACACATCAGTATCGTATTGATTGCTAACAGGAGGGAAAGGTCTATAGGAAATGTCTGTGTGTATACGTAATCTCACCTTACACCATATTACACACCAGTATCGTATTGATTGCTAACAGGAGGGAAAGGTCTACAGGAAAGGTCTGTGTGTATACGTAATCTCACCTTACACCATATTACACACCAGTATCGTATTGATTGCTAACAGGAGGGAAAGGTCTATAGGAAAGGTCCGTGTGTGTGCACAGAACCTCACCTTACACCATATTACACATCGGTATCATAATGATTGCTAACAGGAGGGAAAGGTATATAGGAAAGGTCTGTGTGTGTACAGAACCACACCCATATTACACACCAGTATCGTATTGATTGCTAACAGGAGGGAGAGGTCTATAGGAAAGGTCTGTGTGTATACAGAACCTCACTTTACACCATATTACACATCAGAATCATATTGATTGCTAACAGGAGGGAAAGGTATATAGGAAAGGTCTGTGTGTATACGTAATCTCACCTTACACCATATTACACACCAGTATCGTATTGATTGCTAACAGGAGGGAAAGGTCTATAGGAAAGGTCTGTGTGTGTACAGAACCTCACCTTACACCATATTACACATCAGTATCATATTGATTGCTAACAGGGGGGAAAGGTCTATAGGAAAGGTCTGTGTGTATACGTAATCTCACCTTACACCATATTACACATCAGTATCATAATGATTGCTAACAGGAGGGAAAGGTCTATAGGAAAGGTCTATAGGAAAGTTCTGTGTGTATGCAGAACCTCACCTTACACCATATTACACATCAGTATCATATTGATTGCTAACAGGAGGGAAAGGTCTACAGGAAACGTCTGTGTGTATACGTAATCTCACCATACACCATATTACACATCAGTATCATAATGATTGCTAACAGGAGGGAAAGGTCTATAGGAAAGTTCTATAGGAAAGGTCTGTGTGTATACAGAACCTCACCATACACCATATTACACACCAGTAACGTATTTATTGCTAACAGGGGGGACAGGTCTATAGGAAAGATCTGTGTGTATACAGAATCTCACCTTACACCATATTACACATCAGTATCATAATGATAGCTAACAGGAGGGAAAGGTCTATAGGAAAGGTCTGTGTGTGTACAGAACCTCACCTTACACCATATTACACATCAGTATCATATTGATTGCTAACAGGAGGGAAAGGTCTATAGGAAAGGACTGTGTGTATACGTAATCTCACCTTACACCATATTACTCATCAGTATCATAATGATTGCTAACAGGAGGGAAAGGTCTACAGGAAAGGTCTGCGTGTATACAGAAGCTCACCTTACACCATATCACACATCAGTATCATATTGATTGCTAACAGGAGGGAAAGGTCTATAGGAAAGGTCTGTGTGTATACGTAATCTCACCTTACACCATATTACACATCAGTATCATAATGATTGCAAACAGGAGGGAAAGGTCTATAGGAAAGGTCTGTGTGTATACAGAACCACACCTTACACCATATTAAACATCAGTATCATATTGATTGCTACCACGAGGGAAAGGACTATAGGAAAGGTCTGTGTGTATACAGAACCTCACCTTACACCATATTACACACCAGTATCGTATTGATTGCTAACAGGGGGGAAAGGTCTATAGGAAAGGTCTGTGTGTGTACAGAACCTCACCTTACATCATATTACACATCAGTATCATATTGATTGCTAACAGGAGGGAAAGGTCTATAGGAACGGTCTGTGTGTGTACAGTACCTCACCTTACACCATATAACACATCAGTATCATAATGATTGCTAACGGGGGGAAAGGTCTATAGGAAAGGTCTGTGTGTATACGTAATCTCATCTTACACCATATTATACATCAGTATCATATTGATTGCTAACAGGAGGGAAAGGTCTATAGGAAAGGTCTGTGTGTATACAGAATCTCACCTTACACCATATTACACATCAGTATCATAATGATTGCTAACAGGAGGGAAAGGTCTATAGGAAAGGTCTGTGTGTGTACAGAACCTCACCTTACACCATATTACACATCAGTATCATATTGATTGCTAACAGGAGGGAAAGGTCTATAGGTAAGGTCTGTGTGTGTACAGAACCTCACCTTACACCATATTACACATCAGTATCATATTGATTGCTAACAGGGGGGAAAGGTCTATAGGAAAGGTCTGTGTGTATACAGAATCTCACTTTACACCATATTACACATCAGTATCATATTGATTGCTAACAGGAGGGAAAGGTCTATAGGAAAGGTCTGTGTGTGTACAGAACCTCACCTTACACCATATTACACATCAGTATCATATTGATTGCTAACAGGGGGGAAAGGTCTATAGGAAAGGTCTGTGTGTATACGTAATCTCACCTTACACCATATTACACATCAGTATCATAATGATTGCTAACAGGAGGGAAAGGTCTATAGGAAAGGTCTATAGGAAAGGTCTGTGTGTATATAGAACCTCACCTTACACCATATTACACATCAGTATCATATTGATTGCTAACAGGAGGGAAAGGTCTACAGGAAAGGTCTATAGGAAAGGTATGTGTGTATACGTAATCTCACCTTACACCATATAACACATCAGTATCATAAAGATTGCTAACAGGAGGGAAAGGTCTATAGGAAAGGTCTGTGTGTATACAGAACCTCACCATACACCATATTACACACCAGTATCATATTGATTGCTAACAGGTGGGAAAGGTCTACAGGAAAGGTCTGTGTGTATACAGAACCTCACCTTACACCATATTACACATCAGTATCATATTGATTGCTAACAGGAGGGAACGGTCTATAGGAAAGGTCTGTGTGTATACAGAACCACACCTTACACCATATTACACATCAGTATCATATTGATTGCTAACAGGAGGGAAAGGTCTATAGGAAAGGTCTGTGTGTATACAGAACCTCACCTTACACCATATTACACACCAGTATCATATTGATTGCTAACAGGGGGGAAAGGTCTATAGGAAAGGTCTGTGTGTATACAGAACCTCACCTTACACCATATTACACATCGGTATCATATTGATTGCTAACAGGAGGGAAAGGTCTATAGGAAAGGTCTGTGTGTATACAGAACCTCACCTTACACCATATTACACATCAGTATCATATTGATTGCTAACAGGAGGGAAAGGTCTATAGGAAAGGTCTGTGTGTATACAGAACCTCACCTTACACCATATTACACACCCGTATCATATTGATTGCTAACAGGGGGAAAGGTCTATAGGAAAGGTCTGTGTGTATACAGAACCTCACTTTACACCATATTACACATCGGTATCATATTGATTGCTAACAGGTGGGAAAGGTCTACAGGAAAGGTCTGTGTGTATAAGTAATCTCACCTTACACCATATTACACATCAGTATCATAATGATTGCTAACAGGGGGGAAAGGTCTATAGGACAGGTCTGTGTGTATACGTAATCTCACCTTACACCATATTACACATCAGTATCATAATGATTGCTAACAGGAGGGAAAGGTCTATAGGAAAGGTCTGTGTGTATACAGAATCTCACCTTACACCATATTACACATCAGTATCATAATGATTGCTGACAGGAGGGAAAGGTCTATAGGAAAGGACTGTGTGTATACGTAATCTCACCTTACACCATATTACACATCAGTATCATAATGATTGCTAACAGGGGGGAAAGGTCTATAGGAAAGGGCTGTGTGTATACGTAATTTCACCTTACACCATATTACACATCAGTATCATAATGATTGCTAACAGGAGGGAAAGGTCTATAGGAAAGGTCTGTGTGTATACAGAATCTCACCATACACCATATTACACATCAGTATCATATTGATTGCTAACAGGAGGGAAAGGTCTATAGGAAAGGTCTGTGTGTATACGTAATCTCACCTTACACCATATTACACATCAGTATCATAATGATTGCTAACAGGAGGGAAAGGTCTATAGGAAAGGTATGTGTGTATACGTAATCTCACCTTACACCATATTACACATCCGTATCATAATGATTGCTAACAGGAGGGAAAGGTCTATAGGAAAGGTCTGTGTGTATACGTAATCTCACCTTACACCATATTACACATCAGTATCATAATGATTGCTAACAGGGGGGAAAGGTCTATAGGAAAGTTCTGTGTGTATACGTAATCTCACCTTACACCATATTACACAACAGTATCATAATGATTGCTAACAGGAGGGAAAGGTCTATAGGAAAGATCTGTGTGTATACAGAATCTCATCATACACCATATTACCCATCAGTATCATATTGATTGCTAACAGGAGGGAAAGGTCTATAGGAAAGGTCTGTGTGTATACAGAATCTCACCATACACCATATTACACATCAGTATCATATTGATTGCTAACAGGAGGGAAAGGTCTATAGGAAAGGTCTGTGTGTATACGTAATCTAACCTTACACCATATTACACACCAGTATCATATTAATTGCTAACAGGAGGGAAAGGTCTTTAGGAATGGTCTGTGTGTATACAGAATCTCACCATACACCATATTACACATCAGTATCATATTGATTGCTAACAGGAGGGAAAGGTCTATAGGAAAGGTCTGTGAGTATACAGAACCTCACCTAACACCATATTACACATCAGTATCATATTGATTGCTAACAGGAGGGAAAGGTCTATAGGAAAGGTATGTGTGTATACAGAATCTCACCTTACACCTTATTACACATCAGTATCATATTGATTGTTAACAGGAGGGAAAGGTCTATAGGAAAGGTCTCTGTGTGTACAGAATCTCACCTTACAACATATTACCCATCAGTATCATATTGTTTGCTAACAGGAGGGAAAGGTCTACAGGAAAGATCTGTGTGTATACAGAACCTCACCTTACACCATATCACACATCAGTATCATATTGATTGCTAACAGGGGGGAAAGGTCTATAGGAAAGGTCTGTGTATATACAGAATCTCATCTTACACCATATTAAACATCAGTATCATAATGATTGCTAACAGGGGGGAAAGGTCTACAGGAAAGGTCATTGTGTATACAGAATATCACCGTACACCATATCACACATCAGTATCATAATGCATGCTAACAGGAGGGAAAGGTCTATAGGAAAGGTCTGTGTGTATACGTAATCTCACCTTACAGCATAATACACATCACTATCATTTTGATTGCAAACAGGAGGGAAAGGTCTACAGGAAAGGTCTGTGTGTATACAGAATCTCACCGTACACCATATCACACATCAGTATCATAATGATTGCTAACAGGAGGGAAAGGTCTACAGGAAAGGTCTGTGTGTATACAGAACCTCACCTTACACCATATTACACATCAGTATCATATTGATTGCTAACAGGAGGGAAAGGTCTATATGAAAGGTCTGTGTGTATACGTAATCTCACCTTACACCATATTACACATCGGTATCATATTGATTGCTAACAGGAGGGAAAGGTCTATAGGAAAGGTCTGTGTGTATACAGAGTCTCACCTAACACCATATTACACATCGGTATCATATTGATTGCTAACAGGAGGGAAAGGTCTACAGGAAAGGTCTGTGTGTATACAGAACCTCACCTTACACCTTATTACACATCGGTATCATATTGATTGCTAACACGAGGGAAAGGTCTATAGGAAAGGTCTGTGTGTATACGTAACCTCGCCTTACACCATATTACACATCAGTATCATAATGATTGCTAACAGGAGGGAAAGGTCTATAGGAAAGTTCTGTGTGTATACGTAATCTCACCTTACACCATATTACACATCAGTATCATAATTATTGCTAACAGGGGGGAAAGGTCTATAGGAAAGGTCTGTGGGTATACGTAATCTCACCTTACACCATATTACACATCAGTATCATATTGATTGCTAACAGGAGGGAAAGGTCTATAGGAAAGGTCTGTGTGTATACAGAATCTCACCTTACACCATATTACACATCAGTATCATATTGATTGCTAACAGGAGAGAAAGGTCTATAGGAAAGGTCTGTGTGTATACAGAATCTCACCGTACACCATATCACACATCAGTATCATAATGATTGCTAACAGGAGGGAAAGATCTGTGTGTATACAGAACCTCACCTTACACCATATTACACATCAGTATCATATTGATTGCTAACAGGAGGGAAAGGTCTATAGGAAAGGTCTGTGTGTATACAGAACCTCACCTTACACCATATTACACATCAGTATCATATTGATTGCTAACAGGAGGGAAAGGTCTATAGGAAAGGTCTGTGTGTATACAGAACCTCACCTTACACCATATTAAACATCAGTATCATATTGATTGCTAACACGAGGGAAAGGACTATAGGAAAGGTCTGTGTGTATACAGAACCTCACCTTACACCATATTACACACCAGTATCGTATTGATTGCTAACAGGGGGGAAAGGTCTATAGGAAAGGTATGTGTGTGTACAGAACCTCACCTTACATCATATTACACATCAGTATCATATTGATTGCTAACAGGAGGGAAAGGTCTATAGTAAAGGTCTGTGTGTGTACAGAACCTCACCTTACACCATATTACACATCAGTATCATAATGATTGCTAACAGGGGGAAAGGTCTATAGGAAAGGACTGTGTGTATACGTAATCTCATCTTACACCATATTATACATCAGTATCATATTGATTGCTAACAGGAGGGAAAGGTCTATAGGAAAGGTCTGTGTGTATACAGAATCTCACCTTACAACATATTACACATCGGTATCATATTGATTGCTAACAGGAGGGAAAGGTCTATAGGAAAGGTCTGTGTGTATACAGAACCTCACCTTACACCATATTACACACCAGTATCATAATGATTGCTAACAGGGGGGAAAGGTCTATAGGAAAGGTCTGTGTGTATACAGAACCTCACCTTACACCATATTACACACCAGTATCATATTGATTGCTAACAGGGGGGAAAGGTCTATAGGAAAGGTCTGTGTGTATACAGAACCTCACCTTACACCATATTACACATCGGTATCATATTGATTGCTCACAGGTGGGAAAGGTCTACAGGAAAGGTCTGTGTGTATAAGTAATCTCACCTTACACCATATTACACATCAGTATCATAATGATTGCTAGCAGGGGGGAAAGGTCTATAGGAAAGGTCTGTGTGTATACAGAACCTCACCTTACACCATATTACACACCAGTATCATATTGATTGCTAACAGGGGGGAAAGGTCTATAGGAAAGGTCTGTGTGTATACAGAACCTCACCTTACACCATATTACACATCGGTATCATATTGATTGCTAACAGGAGGGAAAGGTCTATAGGATAGGTCCGTGTGTATACAGAACCTCACCTTACACCATATTACACATCAGTATCATATTGATTGCTAACAGGAGGGAAAGGTCTATAGGAAAGGTCTGTGTGTATACAGAACCTCACCTTACACCATATTACACAACAGTATCATATTGATTGCTAACAGGGGGAAAGGTCTATAGGAAAGGTCTGTGTGTATACAGAACTTCACCTTACACCATATTACTAATCAGTATCATATTGATTGCTAACAGGAGGGAAAGGTCTACAGGAAAGGTCTATAGGAAAGGTCTGTGTGAATACGTATTCTCACCTTACACCATATTACACATCAGTATCATAATGATTGCTAACAGGAGGGAAAGGTCTACAGGAAAGGTCTATAGGAAAGGTCTGTGTGTATACGTAATCTCACCTTACACCATATTACACATCAGTATCATAATGATTGCTAACAGGAGGGAAAGGTCTATAGGAAAGGTCTATAGGAAAGGTCTGTGTGTATACAGAACCTCACCTTACACCATATTACACATCAGTATAATATTGATTGCTAACAGGAGGGAAAGGTCTATAGGAAAGGTCTGTGTGTATACAGAATCTCACCTTACACCATATTACACATCAGTATCATAATGATTGCTAACAGGAGGGAAAGGTCTATAGGAAAGGTCTGTGTGTATACAGAACCTTACCATACCCCATATTACACACTAGTATCATATTGATTGCTAACAGGTGGGAAAGGTCTACAGGAATGGTCTGTGTGTATACAGAACCTCACCTTACAGCATATTACACATCAGTATCATATTGATTGCTAACAGGAGGGAAAGGTCTATAGGAAAGGTCTGTGTGTATACAGAACCTCACCTTACACCATATTACACATCAGTATCATATTGAATGCTAACAGGAGGGAAAGGTCTATAGGAAAGGTCTGTGTGTATACAGAACCTCACCTTACACCATATTACACATCGGTATCATATTGATTGCTAACAGGAGGGAAAGGTCTATAGGAAAGGTCTGTGTGTATACAGAACCTCACCTTACACCATATTACACATCAGTATCATATTGATTGCTAACAGGAGGGAAAGGTCTATAGGAAAGGTCTGTGTGTATACAGAACCTCACCTTACACCATATTACACACCAGTATCATATTGATTGCTAACAGGGGGGAAAGTTCTATAGGAAAGATCTGTGTGTATACAGAACCTCACCTTACACCATATTACACATCGGTATCATATTGATTGCTAACAGGTGAGAAAGGTCTACAGGAAAGGTCTGTGTGCATAAGTAATCTCACCTTACACCATATTACACATCAGTATCATAATGATTGCTAACAGGGGGGAAAGGTCTATAGGAAAGGTCTGTGTGTATACGTAATCTCACCTTACACCATATTACACATCAGTATCATAATGATTGCTAACAGGAGGGAAAGGTCTATAGGAAAGGTCTGTGTGTATACAGAATCTCACCTTACACCATATTACACATCAGTATCATAATGATTGCTAACAGGAGGGAAAGGTCTATAGGAAAGGTCTGTGTGTATACGTAATCTCACCTTACACCATATTACACATCAGTATCATAATGATTTCTAACAGGGGGGAAAGGTCTATAGGAAAGGTCTGTGTGTATACGTAATCTCACCTTACACCATATTACACATCAGTATCATAATGATTGCTAACAGGAGGGAAAGGTCTATAGGAAAGGTCTGTGTGTAAACAGAATCTCACCATACACCATATTACACATCAGTATCATATTGATTGCTAACAGGAGGGAAAGGTCTATAGGAAAGGTCTGTGTGTATACGTAATCTCACCTTACACCATATTACACATCAGTATCATAATGATTGCTAACAGGAGGGAAAGGTCTATAGGAAAGGTCTGTGTGTATACGTAATCTCACCTTACACCATATTACACATCAGTATCATAATGATTGCTAACAGGAGGGAAAGGTCTATAGGAAAGGTCTGTGTGTATACGTAATCTCACCTTACACCATATTACACATCAGTATCATAATGATTGCTAACAGGGGGGAAAGGTCTATAGGAAAGGTCTGTGTGTATACGTAATCTCACCTTACACCATATTACACATCAGTATCATAATGATTGTTAACAGGAAGGAAAGGTCTATAGGAAAGGTCTTTGTGTATACAGAATCTCATCATACACCATATTACCCATCAGTATCATATTGATTGCTAACAGGAGGGAAAGGTCTATAGGAAAGGTCTGTGTGTATACAGAATCTCACCATACACCATATTACACATCAGTATCATATTGATTGCTAACAAGAGGGAAAGGTCTATAGGAAAGGTCTGTGTGTATACGTAATCTAACCTTACACCATATTACACACCAGTATCATATTAATTGCTAACAGGAGGGAAAGGTCTATAGGAAAGTTCTGTGTGTATACAGAATCTCACCATACACCATATTACACATCAGTATCATATTGATTGCTAACAGGAGGGAAAGGTCTATGGGAAAGGTCTGTGTGTATACAGAACCTCACCTAAAACCATATTACACATCAGTATCATATTGATTGCTAACAGGAGGGAAAGGTCCACAGGAAAGGTCTGTGTGTATACGTAATCTCACCTTACACCATATTACACATCAGTATCATAATGATTGCTAACAGGAGGGAATGGTTTATAGGAAAGTTCTATAGGAAAGGTCTGTGTGTATACAGAACCACACCATACACCATATTACACACCAGTAACGTATTGATTGCTAACAGGGGGACAGGTCTATAGGAAAGGTCTGTGTGTATACAGAATCTCACCTTACACCATATTACACATCAGTATCATAATGATAGCTAACAGGAGGGAAAGGTCTATAGGAAAGGTCTGTGTGTGTACAGAACCTCACCTTACACCATATTACACATCAGTATCATATTGATTGCTAACAGGAGGAAAAGGTCTATAGGAAAGGACTGTGTGTATACGTAATCTCACCTTACACCATATTACACATCAGTATCATAATGATTGCTAACAGGAGGGAAAGGTCTATAGGAAAGGTCTGTGTGTATACGTAATCTCACCTTACACCATATTACACATCAGTATCATAATGATTTCTAACAGGAGGGAAAGGTCTATAGGAAAGGTCTGTGGGTATACGTAATCTCACCTTACACCATATTACACATCAGTATCATAATGATTGCTAACAGGGGGGAAAGGTCTATAGGAAAGGTCTGTGTGTATACGTAATCTCACCTTACACCATATTACACATCATATCATAATGATTGCTAACAGGAGGGAAAGGTCTACAGGAAAGGTCTGCGTGTATACAGAAGCTCACCTTACACCATATCACACATCAGTATCATATTGATTGCTAACAGGAGGGAAAGGTCTATAGGAAAGGTCTGTGTGTATACGTAATCTCACCTTACACCATATTACACATCAGTATCATAATGATTGCTAACAGGAGGGAAAGGTCTATAGGAAAGGTCTATAAGAAAGGTCTGTGTGTATACAGAACCTCACCTTACACCATATTAAACATCAGTATCATATTGATTGCTAACACGAGGGAAAGGACTATAGGAAAGGTCTGTGTGTTTACAGAACCTCACCTTACACCATATTACACACCAGTATTGTATTGATTGCTAACAGGGGGGAAAGGTCTATAGGAAAGGTCTGTGTGTGTACAGAACCTCACCTTACATTATATTACACATCAGTATCATATTGATTGCTAACAGGAGGGAAAGGTCTATAGGAAAGGTCTGTGTGTGTACAGAACCTCACCTTACACCATATTACACATCAGTATCATAATGATTGCTAACAGGGGGAAAGGTCTATAGGAAAGGTCTGTGTGTATACGTAATCTCATCTTACACCATATTATACATCAGTATCATATTGATTGCTAACAGGAGGGAAAGGTCTATAGGAAAGGTCTGTGTGTATACAGAACCTCACCTTACACCATATTACACACCAGTATCATATTGATTGCTAACAGGGGGGAAAGGTCTATGGGAAAGGTCTGTGTGTATACAGAACCTCACCTTACACCATATTACACATCGGTATCATATTGATTGCTAACAGGTGGGAAAGGTCTACAGGAAAGGTCTGTGTGTATACAGAATCTCACCTTACACCATATTACACATCAGTATCATAAGGATTGCTAACAGGAGGGAAAGGTCTATAGGAAAGGTCTGTGGGTGTACAGAACCTCACCTTACACCATATTACACATCAGTATCATATTGATTGCTAACAGGAGGGAATGGTCTATAGGAAAGGTCTGTGTGTGTACAGAACCTCACCTTACACCATATTACACATCAGTATCATATTGATTGCTAACAGGGGGGAAAGGTCTATAGGAAAGGTCTGTGTGTATACAGAATCTCACTTTACACCATATTACACATCAGTATCATATTGATTGCTAACAGGAGGGAAAGGTCTATAGGATAGGTCTGTGTGTGTACAGAACCTCACCTTACACCATATTACACATCAGTATCATATTGATTGCTAACAGGGGGGAAAGGTCTATAGGAAAGGTCTGTGTGTATACGTAATCTCACCTTACACCATATTACACATCAGTATCATAATGATTGCTAACAGGAGGGAAAGGTCTATAGGAAAGGTCTATAGGAAAGGTCTCTGTGTATATAGAACCTCACCTTACACCATATTACACATCAGTATCATATTGATTGCTAACAGGAGGGAAAGGTCTACAGGAAAGGTCTATAGGAAAGGTATGTGTGTATACGTAATCACACCTTACACCATATTACACATCAGTATCATAATGATTGCTAACAGGAGGGAAAGGTCTACAGGAAAGGTCTATAGGAAAGGTCTGTGTGTATACGTAATCTCACCTTACACCATATTACACATCAGTATCATAATGATTGCTAACAGGAGGGAAAGGTCTATAGGAAAGGTCTATAGGATAGGTCTGTGTGCATACAGAACCTCACCTTACACCATATTACACATCAGTATAATATTGATTGCTAACAGGAGGGAAAGGTCTATAGGAAAGGTCTGTGTGTATACAGAATCTCACCTTACACCATATTACACATCAGTATCATAATGATTGCTAACAGGAGGGAAAGGTCTATAGGAAAGGTCTGTGTGTATACAGAACCTCACCATACACCATATTACACACCAGTATCATATTGATTGCTAACAGGTGGGAAAGGTCTACAGGAAAGATCTGTGTGTATACAGAACCTCACCTTACACCATATTACACATCAGTATCATATTGATTGCTAACAGGAGGGAACGGTCTATAGGAAAGGTCTGTGTGTATACAGAACCTCACCTTACACCATATTACACATCAGTATCATATTGATTGCTAACAGGAGGGAAAGGTCTATAGGAAAGATCTGTGTGTATACAGAACCTCACCTTACACCATATTACACACCAGTATCATATTGATTGCTAACAGGGGGGAAAGGTCTATAGGAAAGGTCTGTGTGTATACAGAACCTCACCTTACACCATATTAATCATCGGTATCATATTGATTGCTAACAGGAGGGAAAGGTCTATAGGAAAGGTCTGTGTGTATACAGAACCTCACCTTACACCATATTACACATCAGTATCATATTGATTGCTAACAGGAGGGAAAGGTCTATAGGAAAGGTCTGTGTGTATACAGAACCTCACCTTACACCATATTACACACCAGTATCATATTGATTGCTAACAGGGGGGAAAGGTCTATAGGAAAGGTCTGTGTGTATACAGAACCTCACCTTACACCATATTACACATCGGTATCATATTGATTGCTAACAGGTGGGAAAGGTCTACAGGAAAGGTCTGTGTGTATAAGTAATCTCACCTTACACCATATTACACATCAGTATCATAATGATTGCTAACAGGGGGGAAAGGTCTATAGGACAGGTCTGTGTGTATACGTAATCTCACCTTAAACCATATTACACATCAGTATCATAATGATTGCTAACAGGAGGGAAAGGTCTATAGGAAAGGTCTGTGTGTATACAGAATCTCACCTTACACCATATTACACATCAGTATCATAATGATTGCTAACAGGAGGGAAAGGTCTATAGGAAAGGTCTGTGTGTATACAGAACCTCACCTTACACCAAATTACACACCAGTATCATATTGATTGCTAACAGGGGGGAAAGGTCTATGGGAAAGGTCTGTGTGTATACAGAACCTCACCTTACACCATATTACACATCGGTATCATATTGATTGCTAACAGGTGGGAAAGGTCTACAGGAAAGGTCTGTGTGTATACAGAATCTCACCTTACACCATATTACACATCAGTATCATAAGGATTGCTAACAGGAGGGAAAGGTCTATAGGAAAGGTCTGTGGGTGTACAGAACCTCACCTTACACCATATTACACATCAGTATCATATTGATTGCTAACAGGAGGGAATGGTCTATAGGAAAGGTCTGTGTGTGTACAGAACCTCACCTTACACCATATTACACATCAGTATCATATTGATTGCTAACAGGGGGGAAAGGTCTATAGGAAAGGTCTGTGTGTATACAGAATCTCACTTTACACCATATTACACATCAGTATCATATTGATTGCTAACAGGAGGGAAAGGTCTATAGGATAGGTCTGTGTGTGTACAGAACCTCACCTTACACCATATTACACATCAGTATCATATTGATTGCTAACAGGGGGGAAAGGTCTATAGGAAAGGTCTGTGTGTATACGTAATCTCACCTTACACCATATTACACATCAGTATCATAATGATTGCTAACAGGAGGGAAAGGTCTACAGGAAAGGTCTGCGTGTATACAGAAGCTCACCTTACACCATATCACACATCAGTATCATATTGATTGCTAACAGGAGGGAAAGGTCTATAGGAAAGGTCTGTGTGTATACGTAATCTCACCTTACACCATATTACACATCAGTATCATAATGATTGCTAACAGGAGGGAAAGGTCTATAGGAAAGGTCTATAAGAAAGGTCTGTGTGTATACAGAACCTCACCTTACACCATATTAAACATCAGTATCATATTGATTGCTAACACGAGGGAAAGGACTATAGGAAAGGTCTGTGTGTTTACAGAACCTCACCTTACACCATATTACACACCAGTATTGTATTGATTGCTAACAGGGGGGAAAGGTCTATAGGAAAGGTCTGTGTGTGTACAGAACCTCACCTTACATTATATTACACATCAGTATCATATTGATTGCTAACAGGAGGGAAAGGTCTATAGGAAAGGTCTGTGTGTGTACAGAACCTCACCTTACACCATATTACACATCAGTATCATAATGATTGCTAACAGGGGGAAAGGTCTATAGGAAAGGTCTGTGTGTATACGTAATCTCATCTTACACCATATTATACATCAGTATCATATTGATTGCTAACAGGAGGGAAAGGTCTATAGGAAAGGTCTGTGTGTATACAGAACCTCACCTTACACCATATTACACACCAGTATCATATTGATTGCTAACAGGGGGGAAAGGTCTATGGGAAAGGTCTGTGTGTATACAGAACCTCACCTTACACCATATTACACATCGGTATCATATTGATTGCTAACAGGTGGGAAAGGTCTACAGGAAAGGTCTGTGTGTATACAGAACCTCACCTTACAGCATATTACACATCAGTATCATATTGATTGCTAACAGGAGGGAAAGGTCTATAGGAAAGGTCTGTGTGTATACAGAACCTCACCTTACACCATATTACACATCAGTATCATATTGAATGCTAACAGGAGGGAAAGGTCTATAGGAAAGGTCTGTGTGTATACAGAACCTCACCTTACACCATATTACACATCGGTATCATATTGATTGCTAACAGGAGGGAAAGGTCTATAGGAAAGGTCTGTGTGTATACAGAACCTCACCTTACACCATATTACACATCAGTATCATATTGATTGCTAACAGGAGGGAAAGGTCTATAGGAAAGGTCTGTGTGTATACAGAACCTCACCTTACACCATATTACACACCAGTATCATATTGATTGCTAACAGGGGGGAAAGTTCTATAGGAAAGATCTGTGTGTATACAGAACCTCACCTTACACCATATTACACATCGGTATCATATTGATTGCTAACAGGTGAGAAAGGTCTACAGGAAAGGTCTGTGTGCATAAGTAATCTCACCTTACACCATATTACACATCAGTATCATAATGATTGCTAACAGGGGGGAAAGGTCTATAGGAAAGGTCTGTGTGTATACGTAATCTCACCTTACACCATATTACACATCAGTATCATAATGATTGCTAACAGGAGGGAAAGGTCTATAGGAAAGGTCTGTGTGTATACAGAATCTCACCTTACACCATATTACACATCAGTATCATAATGATTGCTAACAGGAGGGAAAGGTCTATAGGAAAGGTCTGTGTGTATACGTAATCTCACCTTACACCATATTACACATCAGTATCATAATGATTTCTAACAGGGGGGAAAGGTCTATAGGAAAGGTCTGTGTGTATACGTAATCTCACCTTACACCATATTACACATCAGTATCATAATGATTGCTAACAGGAGGGAAAGGTCTATAGGAAAGGTCTGTGTGTAAACAGAATCTCACCATACACCATATTACACATCAGTATCATATTGATTGCTAACAGGAGGGAAAGGTCTATAGGAAAGGTCTGTGTGTATACGTAATCTCACCTTACACCATATTACACATCAGTATCATAATGATTGCTAACAGGAGGGAAAGGTCTATAGGAAAGGTCTGTGTGTATACGTAATCTCACCTTACACCATATTACACATCAGTATCATAATGATTGCTAACAGGAGGGAAAGGTCTATAGGAAAGGTCTGTGTGTATACGTAATCTCACCTTACACCATATTACACATCAGTATCATAATGATTGCTAACAGGGGGGAAAGGTCTATAGGAAAGGTCTGTGTGTATACGTAATCTCACCTTACACCATATTACACATCAGTATCATAATGATTGTTAACAGGAAGGAAAGGTCTATAGGAAAGGTCTTTGTGTATACAGAATCTCATCATACACCATATTACCCATCAGTATCATATTGATTGCTAACAGGAGGGAAAGGTCTATAGGAAAGGTCTGTGTGTATACAGAATCTCACCATACACCATATTACACATCAGTATCATATTGATTGCTAACAAGAGGGAAAGGTCTATAGGAAAGGTCTGTGTGTATACGTAATCTAACCTTACACCATATTACACACCAGTATCATATTAATTGCTAACAGGAGGGAAAGGTCTATAGGAAAGTTCTGTGTGTATACAGAATCTCACCATACACCATATTACACATCAGTATCATATTGATTGCTAACAGGAGGGAAAGGTCTATGGGAAAGGTCTGTGTGTATACAGAACCTCACCTAAAACCATATTACACATCAGTATCATATTGATTGCTAACAGGAGGGAAAGGTCCACAGGAAAGGTCTGTGTGTATACGT
Source organism: Meconema thalassinum (assembly GCA_946902985.2). NCBI lineage: Eukaryota > Metazoa > Arthropoda > Insecta > Orthoptera > Tettigoniidae > Meconema > Meconema thalassinum. The sequence goes on from OX336395.1 coordinate 345,689,779, forward strand.
AATCTCACCTTACACCATATTACACATCAGTATCATAATGATTGCTAACAGGAGGGAATGGTTTATAGGAAAGTTCTATAGGAAAGGTCTGTGTGTATACAGAACCACACCATACACCATATTACACACCAGTAACGTATTGATTGCTAACAGGGGGACAGGTCTATAGGAAAGGTCTGTGTGTATACAGAATCTCACCTTACACCATATTACACATCAGTATCATAATGATAGCTAACAGGAGGGAAAGGTCTATAGGAAAGGTCTGTGTGTGTACAGAACCTCACCTTACACCATATTACACATCAGTATCATATTGATTGCTAACAGGAGGAAAAGGTCTATAGGAAAGGACTGTGTGTATACGTAATCTCACCTTACACCATATTACACATCAGTATCATAATGATTGCTAACAGGAGGGAAAGGTCTATAGGAAAGGTCTGTGTGTATACGTAATCTCACCTTACACCATATTACACATCAGTATCATAATGATTTCTAACAGGAGGGAAAGGTCTATAGGAAAGGTCTGTGGGTATACGTAATCTCACCTTACACCATATTACACATCAGTATCATAATGATTGCTAACAGGGGGGAAAGGTCTATAGGAAAGGTCTGTGTGTATACGTAATCTCACCTTACACCATATTACACATCATATCATAATGATTGCTAACAGGAGGGAAAGGTCTACAGGAAAGGTCTGCGTGTATACAGAAGCTCACCTTACACCATATCACACATCAGTATCATATTGATTGCTAACAGGAGGGAAAGGTCTATAGGAAAGGTCTGTGTGTATACGTAATCTCACCTTACACCATATTACACATCAGTATCATAATGATTGCTAACAGGAGGGAAAGGTCTATAGGAAAGGTCTATAAGAAAGGTCTGTGTGTATACAGAACCTCACCTTACACCATATTAAACATCAGTATCATATTGATTGCTAACACGAGGGAAAGGACTATAGGAAAGGTCTGTGTGTTTACAGAACCTCACCTTACACCATATTACACACCAGTATTGTATTGATTGCTAACAGGGGGGAAAGGTCTATAGGAAAGGTCTGTGTGTGTACAGAACCTCACCTTACATTATATTACACATCAGTATCATATTGATGGCTAACAGGTGGGAAAGGTCTATAGGAAAGGTCTGTGTGTGTACAGAACCTCACCTTACACCATATTACACATCAGTATCATAATGATTGCTAACAGGGGGAAAGGTCTATAGGAAAGGTCTGTGTGTATACGTAATCTCATCTTACACCATATTATACATCAGTATCATATTGATTGCTAACAGGAGGGAAAGGTCTATAGGAAAGGTCTGTGTGTATACAGAACCTCACCTTACACCATATTACACACCAGTATCATATTGATTGCTAACAGGGGGGAAAGGTCTATGGGAAAGGTCTGTGTGTATACAGAACCTCACCTTACACCATATTACACATCGGTATCATATTGATTGCTAACAGGTGGGAAAGGTCTACAGGAAAGGTCTGTGTGTATACAGAATCTCACCTTACACCATATTACACATCAGTATCATAAGGATTGCTAACAGGAGGGAAAGGTCTATAGGAAAGGTCTGTGGGTGTACAGAACCTCACCTTACACCATATTACACATCAGTATCATATTGATTGCTAACAGGAGGGAATGGTCTATAGGAAAGGTCTGTGTGTGTACAGAACCTCACCTTACACCATATTACACATCAGTATCATATTGATTGCTAACAGGGGGGAAAGGTCTATAGGAAAGGTCTGTGTGTATACAGAATCTCACTTTACACCATATTACACATCAGTATCATATTGATTGCTAACAGGAGGGAAAGGTCTATAGGATAGGTCTGTGTGTGTACAGAACCTCACCTTACACCATATTACACATCAGTATCATATTGATTGCTAACAGGGGGGAAAGGTCTATAGGAAAGGTCTGTGTGTATACGTAATCTCACCTTACACCATATTACACATCAGTATCATAATGATTGCTAACAGGAGGGAAAGGTCTATAGGAAAGGTCTATAGGAAAGGTCTCTGTGTATATAGAACCTCACCTTACACCATATTACACATCAGTATCATATTGATTGCTAACAGGAGGGAAAGGTCTACAGGAAAGGTCTATAGGAAAGGTATGTGTGTATACGTAATCACACCTTACACCATATTACACATCAGTATCATAATGATTGCTAACAGGAGGGAAAGGTCCACAGGAAAGGTCTATAGGAAAGGTCTGTGTGTATACGTAATCTCACCTTACACCATATTACACATCAGTATCATAATGATTGCTAACAGGAGGGAAAGGTCTATAGGAAAGGTCTATAGGATAGGTCTGTGTGCATACAGAACCTCACCTTACACCATATTACACATCAGTATAATATTGATTGCTAACAGGAGGGAAAGGTCTATAGGAAAGGTCTGTGTGTATACAGAATCTCACCTTACACCATATTACACATCAGTATCATAATGATTGCTAACAGGAGGGAAAGGTCTATAGGAAAGGTCTGTGTGTATACAGAACCTCACCATACACCATATTACACACCAGTATCATATTGATTGCTAACAGGTGGGAAAGGTCTACAGGAAAGATCTGTGTGTATACAGAACCTCACCTTACACCATATTACACATCAGTATCATATTGATTGCTAACAGGAGGGAACGGTCTATAGGAAAGGTCTGTGTGTATACAGAACCTCACCTTACACCATATTACACATCAGTATCATATTGATTGCTAACAGGAGGGAAAGGTCTATAGGAAAGATCTGTGTGTATACAGAACCTCACCTTACACCATATTACACACCAGTATCATATTGATTGCTAACAGGGGGGAAAGGTCTATAGGAAAGGTCTGTGTGTATACAGAACCTCACCTTACACCATATTAATCATCGGTATCATATTGATTGCTAACAGGAGGGAAAGGTCTATAGGAAAGGTCTGTGTGTATACAGAACCTCACCTTACACCATATTACACATCAGTATCATATTGATTGCTAACAGGAGGGAAAGGTCTATAGGAAAGGTCTGTGTGTATACAGAACCTCACCTTACACCATATTACACACCAGTATCATATTGATTGCTAACAGGGGGGAAAGGTCTATAGGAAAGGTCTGTGTGTATACAGAACCTCACCTTACACCATATTACACATCGGTATCATATTGATTGCTAACAGGTGGGAAAGGTCTACAGGAAAGGTCTGTGTGTATAAGTAATCTCACCTTACACCATATTACACATCAGTATCATAATGATTGCTAACAGGGGGGAAAGGTCTATAGGACAGGTCTGTGTGTATACGTAATCTCACCTTAAACCATATTACACATCAGTATCATAATGATTGCTAACAGGAGGGAAAGGTCTATAGGAAAGGTCTGTGTGTATACAGAATCTCACCTTACACCATATTACACATCAGTATCATAATGATTGCTAACAGGAGGGAAAGGTCTATAGGAAAGGTCTGTGTGTATACAGAACCTCACCTTACACCAAATTACACACCAGTATCATATTGATTGCTAACAGGGGGGAAAGGTCTATGGGAAAGGTCTGTGTGTATACAGAACCTCACCTTACACCATATTACACATCGGTATCATATTGATTGCTAACAGGTGGGAAAGGTCTACAGGAAAGGTCTGTGTGTATACAGAATCTCACCTTACACCATATTACACATCAGTATCATAAGGATTGCTAACAGGAGGGAAAGGTCTATAGGAAAGGTCTGTGGGTGTACAGAACCTCACCTTACACCATATTACACATCAGTATCATATTGATTGCTAACAGGAGGGAATGGTCTATAGGAAAGGTCTGTGTGTGTACAGAACCTCACCTTACACCATATTACACATCAGTATCATATTGATTGCTAACAGGGGGGAAAGGTCTATAGGAAAGGTCTGTGTGTATACAGAATCTCACTTTACACCATATTACACATCAGTATCATATTGATTGCTAACAGGAGGGAAAGGTCTATAGGATAGGTCTGTGTGTGTACAGAACCTCACCTTACACCATATTACACATCAGTATCATATTGATTGCTAACAGGGGGGAAAGGTCTATAGGAAAGGTCTGTGTGTATACGTAATCTCACCTTACACCATATTACACATCAGTATCATAATGATTGCTAACAGGAGGGAAAGGTCTACAGGAAAGGTCTGCGTGTATACAGAAGCTCACCTTACACCATATCACACATCAGTATCATATTGATTGCTAACAGGAGGGAAAGGTCTATAGGAAAGGTCTGTGTGTATACGTAATCTCACCTTACACCATATTACACATCAGTATCATAATGATTGCTAACAGGAGGGAAAGGTCTATAGGAAAGGTCTATAAGAAAGGTCTGTGTGTATACAGAACCTCACCTTACACCATATTAAACATCAGTATCATATTGATTGCTAACACGAGGGAAAGGACTATAGGAAAGGTCTGTGTGTTTACAGAACCTCACCTTACACCATATTACACACCAGTATTGTATTGATTGCTAACAGGGGGGAAAGGTCTATAGGAAAGGTCTGTGTGTGTACAGAACCTCACCTTACATTATATTACACATCAGTATCATATTGATTGCTAACAGGAGGGAAAGGTCTATAGGAAAGGTCTGTGTGTGTACAGAACCTCACCTTACACCATATTACACATCAGTATCATAATGATTGCTAACAGGGGGAAAGGTCTATAGGAAAGGTCTGTGTGTATACGTAATCTCATCTTACACCATATTATACATCAGTATCATATTGATTGCTAACAGGAGGGAAAGGTCTATAGGAAAGGTCTGTGTGTATACAGAACCTCACCTTACACCATATTACACACCAGTATCATATTGATTGCTAACAGGGGGGAAAGGTCTATGGGAAAGGTCTGTGTGTATACAGAACCTCACCTTACACCATATTACACATCGGTATCATATTGATTGCTAACAGGTGGGAAAGGTCTACAGGAAAGGTCTGTGTGTATACAGAATCTCACCTTACACCATATTACACATCAGTATCATAAGGATTGCTAACAGGAGGGAAAGGTCTATAGGAAAGGTCTGTGGGTGTACAGAACCTCACCTTACACCATATTACACATCAGTATCATATTGATTGCTAACAGGAGGGAATGGTCTATAGGAAAGGTCTGTGTGTGTACAGAACCTCACCTTACACCATATTACACATCAGTATCATATTGATTGCTAACAGGGGGGAAAGGTCTATAGGAAAGGTCTGTGTGTATACAGAATCTCACTTTACACCATATTACACATCAGTATCATATTGATTGCTAACAGGAGGGAAAGGTCTATAGGATAGGTCTGTGTGTGTACAGAACCTCACCTTACACCATATTACACATCAGTATCATATTGATTGCTAACAGGGGGGAAAGGTCTATAGGAAAGGTCTGTGTGTATACGTAATCTCACCTTACACCATATTACACATCAGTATCATAATGATTGCTAACAGGAGGGAAAGGTCTATAGGAAAGGTCTATAGGAAAGGTCTCTGTGTATATAGAACCTCACCTTACACCATATTACACATCAGTATCATATTGATTGCTAACAGGAGGGAAAGGTCTACAGGAAAGGTCTATAGGAAAGGTATGTGTGTATACGTAATCACACCTTACACCATATTACACATCAGTATCATAATGATTGCTAACAGGAGGGAAAGGTCTACAGGAAAGGTCTATAGGAAAGGTCTGTGTGTATACGTAATCTCACCTTACACCATATTACACATCAGTATCATAATGATTGCTAACAGGAGGGAAAGGTCTATAGGAAAGGTCTATAGGATAGGTCTGTGTGCATACAGAACCTCACCTTACACCATATTACACATCAGTATAATATTGATTGCTAACAGGAGGGAAAGGTCTATAGGAAAGGTCTGTGTGTATACAGAATCTCACCTTACACCATATTACACATCAGTATCATAATGATTGCTAACAGGAGGGAAAGGTCTATAGGAAAGATCTGTGTGTATACAGAACCTCACCTTACACCATATTACACATCAGTATCATATTGATTGCTAACAGGAGGGAACGGTCTATAGGAAAGGTCTGTGTGTATACAGAACCTCACCTTACACCATATTACACATCAGTATCATATTGATTGCTAACAGGAGGGAAAGGTCTATAGGAAAGATCTGTGTGTATACAGAACCTCACCTTACACCATATTACACACCAGTATCATATTGATTGCTAACAGGGGGGAAAGGTCTATAGGAAAGGTCTGTGTGTATACAGAACCTCACCTTACACCATATTAATCATCGGTATCATATTGATTGCTAACAGGAGGGAAAGGTCTATAGGAAAGGTCTGTGTGTATACAGAACCTCACCTTACACCATATTACACATCAGTATCATATTGATTGCTAACAGGAGGGAAAGGTCTATAGGAAAGGTCTGTGTGTATACAGAACCTCACCTTACACCATATTACACACCAGTATCATATTGATTGCTAACAGGGGGGAAAGGTCTATAGGAAAGGTCTGTGTGTATACAGAACCTCACCTTACACCATATTACACATCGGTATCATATTGATTGCTAACAGGTGGGAAAGGTCTACAGGAAAGGTCTGTGTGTATAAGTAATCTCACCTTACACCATATTACACATCAGTATCATAATGATTGCTAACAGGGGGGAAAGGTCTATAGGACAGGTCTGTGTGTATACGTAATCTCACCTTAAACCATATTACACATCAGTATCATAATGATTGCTAACAGGAGGGAAAGGTCTATAGGAAAGGTCTGTGTGTATACAGAATCTCACCTTACACCATATTACACATCAGTATCATAATGATTGCTAACAGGAGGGAAAGGTCTATAGGAAAGGTCTGTGTGTATACAGAACCTCACCTTACACCAAATTACACACCAGTATCATATTGATTGCTAACAGGGGGGAAAGGTCTATGGGAAAGGTCTGTGTGTATACAGAACCTCACCTTACACCATATTACACATCGGTATCATATTGATTGCTAACAGGTGGGAAAGGTCTACAGGAAAGGTCTGTGTGTATACAGAATCTCACCTTACACCATATTACACATCAGTATCATAAGGATTGCTAACAGGAGGGAAAGGTCTATAGGAAAGGTCTGTGGGTGTACAGAACCTCACCTTACACCATATTACACATCAGTATCATATTGATTGCTAACAGGAGGGAATGGTCTATAGGAAAGGTCTGTGTGTGTACAGAACCTCACCTTACACCATATTACACATCAGTATCATATTGATTGCTAACAGGGGGGAAAGGTCTATAGGAAAGGTCTGTGTGTATACAGAATCTCACTTTACACCATATTACACATCAGTATCATATTGATTGCTAACAGGAGGGAAAGGTCTATAGGATAGGTCTGTGTGTGTACAGAACCTCACCTTACACCATATTACACATCAGTATCATATTGATTGCTAACAGGGGGGAAAGGTCTATAGGAAAGGTCTGTGTGTATACGTAATCTCACCTTACACCATATTACACATCAGTATCATAATGATTGCTAACAGGAGGGAAAGGTCTACAGGAAAGGTCTGCGTGTATACAGAAGCTCACCTTACACCATATCACACATCAGTATCATATTGATTGCTAACAGGAGGGAAAGGTCTATAGGAAAGGTCTGTGTGTATACGTAATCTCACCTTACACCATATTACACATCAGTATCATAATGATTGCTAACAGGAGGGAAAGGTCTATAGGAAAGGTCTATAAGAAAGGTCTGTGTGTATACAGAACCTCACCTTACACCATATTAAACATCAGTATCATATTGATTGCTAACACGAGGGAAAGGACTATAGGAAAGGTCTGTGTGTTTACAGAACCTCACCTTACACCATATTACACACCAGTATTGTATTGATTGCTAACAGGGGGGAAAGGTCTATAGGAAAGGTCTGTGTGTGTACAGAACCTCACCTTACATTATATTACACATCAGTATCATATTGATTGCTAACAGGAGGGAAAGGTCTATAGGAAAGGTCTGTGTGTGTACAGAACCTCACCTTACACCATATTACACATCAGTATCATAATGATTGCTAACAGGGGGAAAGGTCTATAGGAAAGGTCTGTGTGTATACGTAATCTCATCTTACACCATATTATACATCAGTATCATATTGATTGCTAACAGGAGGGAAAGGTCTATAGGAAAGGTCTGTGTGTATACAGAACCTCACCTTACACCATATTACACACCAGTATCATATTGATTGCTAACAGGGGGGAAAGGTCTATGGGAAAGGTCTGTGTGTATACAGAACCTCACCTTACACCATATTACACATCGGTATCATATTGATTGCTAACAGGTGGGAAAGGTCTACAGGAAAGGTCTGTGTGTATACAGAATCTCACCTTACACCATATTACACATCAGTATCATAAGGATTGCTAACAGGAGGGAAAGGTCTATAGGAAAGGTCTGTGGGTGTACAGAACCTCACCTTACACCATATTACACATCAGTATCATATTGATTGCTAACAGGAGGGAATGGTCTATAGGAAAGGTCTGTGTGTGTACAGAACCTCACCTTACACCATATTACACATCAGTATCATATTGATTGCTAACAGGGGGGAAAGGTCTATAGGAAAGGTCTGTGTGTATACAGAATCTCACTTTACACCATATTACACATCAGTATCATATTGATTGCTAACAGGAGGGAAAGGTCTATAGGATAGGTCTGTGTGTGTACAGAACCTCACCTTACACCATATTACACATCAGTATCATATTGATTGCTAACAGGGGGGAAAGGTCTATAGGAAAGGTCTGTGTGTATACGTAATCTCACCTTACACCATATTACACATCAGTATCATAATGATTGCTAACAGGAGGGAAAGGTCTATAGGAAAGGTCTATAGGAAAGGTCTCTGTGTATATAGAACCTCACCTTACACCATATTACACATCAGTATCATATTGATTGCTAACAGGAGGGAAAGGTCTACAGGAAAGGTCTATAGGAAAGGTATGTGTGTATACGTAATCACACCTTACACCATATTACACATCAGTATCATAATGATTGCTAACAGGAGGGAAAGGTCTACAGGAAAGGTCTATAGGAAAGGTCTGTGTGTATACGTAATCTCACCTTACACCATATTACACATCAGTATCATAATGATTGTTAACAGGAGGGAAAGGTCTATAGGAAAGGTCTATAGGATAGGTCTGTGTGCATACAGAACCTCACCTTACACCATATTACACATCAGTATAATATTGATTGCTAACAGGAGGGAAAGGTCTATAGGAAAGGTCTGTGTGTATACAGAATCTCACCTTACACCATATTACACATCAGTATCATAATGATTGCTAACAGGAGGGAAAGGTCTATAGGAAAGGTCTGTGTGTATACAGAACCTCACCATACACCATATTACACACCAGTATCATATTGATTGCTAACAGGTGGGAAAGGTCTACAGGAAAGATCTGTGTGTATACAGAACCTCACCTTACACCATATTACACATCAGTATCATATTGATTGCTAACAGGAGGGAACGGTCTATAGGAAAGGTCTGTGTGTATACAGAACCTCACCTTACACCATATTACACATCAGTATCATATTGATTGCTAACAGGAGGGAAAGGTCTATAGGAAAGATCTGTGTGTATACAGAACCTCACCTTACACCATATTACACACCAGTATCATATTGATTGCTAACAGGGGGGAAAGGTCTATAGGAAAGGTCTGTGTGTATACAGAACCTCACCTTACACCATATTAATCATCGGTATCATATTGATTGCTAACAGGAGGGAAAGGTCTATAGGAAAGGTCTGTGTGTATACAGAACCTCACCTTACACCATATTACACATCAGTATCATATTGATTGCTAACAGGAGGGAAAGGTCTATAGGAAAGGTCTGTGTGTATACAGAACCTCACCTTACACCATATTACACACCAATATCATATTGATTGCTAACAGGGGGGAAAGGTCTATAGGAAAGGTCTGTGTGTATACAGAACCTCACCTTACACCATATTACACATCGGTATCATATTGATTGCTAACAGGTGGGAAAGGTCTACAGGAAAGGTCTGTGTGTATAAGTAATCTCACCTTACACCATATTACACATCAGTATCATAATGATTGCTAACAGGGGGGAAAGGTCTATAGGACAGGTCTGTGTGTATACGTAATCTCACCTTAAACCATATTACACATCAGTATCATAATGATTGCTAACAGGAGGGAAAGGTCTATAGGAAAGGTCTGTGTGTATACAGAATCTCACCTTACACCATATTACACATCAGTATCATAATGATTGCTAACAGGAGGGAAAGGTCTATAGGAAAGGTCTGTGTGTATACGTAATCTCACCTTACACCATATTACACATCAGTATCATAATGATTGCTAACAGGCTGGGAAAGGTCTATAGGAAAGGTCTGTGTGTATACGTAATCTCACCTTACACCACATTACACATCAGTATCATAATGATTGCTAACAGGAGGGAAAGGTCTATAGGAAAGGTCTGTGTGTATACAGAATCTCACCATACACCATATTACACATCAGTATCATATTGATTGCTAACAGGAGGGAAAGGTCTATAGGAAAGGTCTGTGTGTATACGTAATCTCACCTTACACCATATTACACATCAGTATCATAATGATTGCTAACAGGAGGGAAAGGTCTATAGGAAAGGTCTGTGTGTATACGTAATCTCACCTTACACCATATTACACATCAGTATCATAATGATTGCTAACAGGAGGGAAAGGTCTATAGGAAAGATGTGTGTATACAGAATCTCATCATACACCATATTACCCATCTGTATCATATTAATTGCTAACAGGAGGGAAAGGTCTATAGGAAAGGTCTGTGTGTATACAGAATCTCACCATACACCATATTACACATCAGTATCATATTGATTGCTAACAGGTGGGAAAGGTCTATAGGAAATGTCTGTGTGTATACAGAACCTCACCTAACACCATATTACACATCAGTATCATATTGATTGCTAACAGGAGGGAAAGGTCTATAGGAAAGGTATGTGTGTATACAGAATCTCACCTTACACCTTATTACACATCAGTATCATATTGATTGTTAACAGGAGGGAAAGGTCTATAGGAAAGGTCTCTGTGTGTACAGAATCTCACCTTACAACATATTACACATCAGTATCATATTGTTTGCTAACAGGAGGGAAAGGTCTACAGGAAAGATCTGTGTGTATACAGAACCTCACCTTCCACCATATCACACATCAGTATCATATTGATTGCTAACAGGAGGGAAAGGTCTATAGGAAAGGTCTGTGTATATACAGAATCTCACCTTACACCATATTACACATCAGTATCATAATGATTGCTAACAGGGGGGAAAGGTCTACAGGAAAGGTCATTGTGTATACAGAATATCACCGTACACCATATCACACATCAGTATCATAATGCTTGCTAACAGGAGGGAAAGGTCTATAGGAATGGTCTGTGTGTATACGTAATATCACCTTACACCATATTACACATCAGTATCATAATGATTGCTAACAGGGGGGAAAGGTCTACAGGAAAGGTCTGTGTGTATACAGAACCTCACCTTACACCATATTACACATCAGTATCATATTGATTGCTAACAGGAGGGAAAGGTCTATAGGAAAGGTCTATAGGAAAGGTCTGTGTGTATACGGAGTCTCACCTTACACCATATTACACATCGGTATCATATTGATTGCTAACAGGAGGGAAAGGTCTACAGGAAAGGTCTGTGTGTATACGTAATCTCACCTTACACCATATTACACATCAGTATCATAATGATTGCTAACAGGAGGGAAAGGTCTATAGGAAAGGTCTGTGTGTATACGTAATCTCACCTTACACCATATTACACATCAGTATCATAATGATTGCTAACAGGGGGGAAAGGTCTATAGGAAAGGTCTGTGTGTATACGTAATCTCACCTTACACCATATAACACATCAGTATCATATTGATTGCTAACAGGAGGGAAAGGTCTATAGGAAAGGTCTGTGTGTATACAGAATCTCACCGTACACCATATCACACATCAGTATCATAATGATTGCTAACAGGAGGGAAAGGTCTGTGTGTATACAGAACTTCACCTTACACCATATTACACATCAGTATCATATTGATTGCTAACAGGAGGGAAAGGTCTATAGGAAAGGTCTGTGTGTATACAGAACCTCACCTTACACCATATTACACATCAGTATCATATTGATTGCTAACAGGAGGGAAAGGTCTATAGGAAAGGTCTGTGTGTATACAGAACCTCACCTTACACCATATTAAACATCAGTATCATATTGATTGCTAACACGAGGGAAAGGACTATAGGAAAGGTCTGTGTGTATACAGAACCTCACCTTACACCATATTACACACCAGTATCGTATTGATTGCTAACAGGGGGGAAAGGTCTGTGTGTGTACAGAACCTCACCTTACATCATATTACTCATCAGTATCATATTGATTGCTAACAGGAGGGAAAGGTCTATAGGAAAGGTCTGTGTGTATACAGAACCTCACCTTACACCATATTACACATCAGTATCATATTGATTGCTAACAGGAGGGAAAGGTCTATAGGAAAGGTCTGTGTGTGTACAGAACCTCACCTTACACCATATTACACATCAGTATCATATTGATTGCTAACAGGAGGGAAAGGTCTATAGGAAAGGTCTGTGTGTGTACAGAACCTCACCTTACACCATATTACACATCAGTATCATATTGATTGCTAACAGGAGGGAAAGGTCTATAGGAAAGGTCTGTGTGTATACGTAATCTCACCTTACACCATATTACACATCAGTATCATAATGATTGCTAACAGGAGGGAAAGGTCTATAGGAAAGGTCTGTGTGTGTACAGAACCTCACCATACACCATATCGCACATCAGTATCATAATGATTGCTAACAGGGGGGAAGGTCTATAGGAAAGGTCTGTGTGTATACGTAATCTCACCTTACACCATATTACACATCAGTATCGTATTGATTGCTAACAGGAGGGAAAGGTCTATAGGAAAGGTCTGTGTGTATACGTAATCTCACCTTACACCATATTACACACCAGTATCGTATTGATTGCTAACAGGAGGGAAAGGTCTAGAGGAAAGGTCTGTGTGTATACGTAATCTCACCTTACACCATATTACACACCAGTATCGTATTGATTGCTAACAGGAGGGAAAGGTCTATAGGAAAGGTCCGTGTGTGTGCACAGAACATCACCTTACACCATATTACACATCGGTATCATAATGATTGCTAACAGGAGGGAAAGGTATATAGGAAAGGTCTGTGTGTGTACAGAACCACACCCATATTACACACCAGTATCGTATTGATTGCTAACAGGAGGGAAAGGTCTATAGGAAAGGTCTGTGTGTTTACAGAACCTCACCTTACACCATATTACACATCAGTATCATATTGATTGCTAACAGGGGGGAAAGGTCTATAGGAAAGGTCTGTGTGTATACGTAATCTCACCTTACACCATATTACACATCAGTATCATAATGATTGCTAACAGGAGGGAAAGGTCTATAGGAAAGGTCTATAGGAAAGGTCTGTGTGTATACAGAACCTCACCTTACACCATATTACACTTCAGTATCATATTGATTGCTAACAGGAGGGAAAGGTCTACAGGAAACGTCTGTGTGTATACGTAATCTCACCATACACCATATTACACATCAGTATCATAATGATTGCTAACAGGAGGGAAAGGTCTATAGGAAAGTTCTATAGGAAAGGTCTGTGTGTATACAGAACCTCACCATACACCATATTACACACCAGTAACGTATTTATTGCTAACAGGGGGGACAGGTCTATAGGAAAGGTCTGTGTGTATACAGAATCTCACCTTACACCATATTACACATCAGTATCATAATGATAGCTAACAGGAGGGAAAGGTCTATAGGAAAGGTCTGTGTGTGTACAGAACCTCACCTTACACCATATTACACATCAGTATCATATTGATTGCTAACAGGAGGGAAAGGTCTATAGGAAAGGACTGTGTGTATACGTAATCTCACCTTACACCATATTACTCATCAGTATCATAATGATTGCTAACAGGAGGGAAAGGTCTACAGGAAAGGTCTGCGTGTATACAGAAGCTCACCTTACACCATATCACACATCAGTATCATATTGATTGCTAACAGGAGGGAAAGGTCTATAGGAAAGGTCTGTGTGTATACGTAATCTCACCTTACACCATATTACACATCAGTATCATAATGATTGCAAACAGGAGGGAAAGGTCTATAGGAAAGGTCTGTGTGTATACAGAACCTCACCTTACACCATATTAAACATCAGTATCATATTGATTGCTAACACGAGGGAAAGGACTATAGGAAAGGTCTGTGTGTATACAGAACCTCACCTTACACCATATTACACACCAGTATCGTATTGATTGCTAACAGGGGGGAAAGGTCTATAGGAAAGGTCTGTGTGTGTACAGAACCTCACCTTACATCATATTACACATCAGTATCATATTGATTGCTAACAGGAGGGAAAGGTCTATAGGAAAGGTCTGTGAGTGTACAGAACCTCACCTTACACCATATAACACATCAGTATCATAATGATTGCTAACAGGGGGAAAGGTCTATAGGAAAGGTCTGTGTGTATACGTAATCTCATCTTACACCATATTATACATCAGTATCATATTGATTGCTAACAGGAGGGAAAGGTCTATAGGAAAGGTCTGTGTGTATACAGAATCTCACCTTACACCATATTACACATCAGTTTCATAATGATTGCTAACAGGAGGGAAAGGTCTATAGGAAAGGTCTGTGTGTGTACAGAACCTCACCACACCATATTACACATCAGTATCATATTGATTGCTAACAGGAGGGAAAGGTCTATAGGTAAGGTCTGTGTGTGTACAGAACCTCACCTTACACCATATTACACATCAGTATCATATTGATTGCTAACAGGGGGGAAAGGTCTATAGGAAAGGTCTGTGTGTATACAGAATCTCACTTTACACCATATTACACATCAGTATCATATTGAATGCTAACAGGAGGGAAAGGTCTATAGGAAAGGTCTGTGTGTGTACAGAACCTCACCTTACACCATATTACACATCAGTATCATATTGATTGCTAACAGGGGGGAAAGGTCCATAGGAAAGGTCTGTGTGTATACGTAATCTCACCTTACACCATATTACACATCAGTATCATAATGATTGCTAACAGGAGGGAAAGGTCTATAGGAAAGGTCTATAGGAAAGGTCTGTGTGTATATAGAACCTCACCTTACACCATATTACACATCAGTATCATATTGATTGCTAACAGGAGGGAAAGGTCTACAGGAAAGGTCTATAGGAAAGGTATGTGTGTATACGTAATCTCACCTTACACCATATTACACATCAGTATCATAATGATTGCTAACAGGAGGGAAAGGTCTATAGGAAAGGTCTGTGTGTATACAGAACCTCACCATACACCATATTACACACCAGTATCATATTGATTGCTAACAGGTGGGAAAGGTCTACAGGAAAGGTCTGTGTGTATACAGAACCTCACCTTACACCATATTACACATCAGTATCATATTGATTGCTAACAGGAGGGAACGGTCTATAGGAAAGGTCTGTGTGTATACAGAACCTCACCTTACACCATATTACACATCAGTATCATATTGATTGCTAACAGGAGGGAAAGGTCTATAGGAAAGGTCTGTGTGTATACAGAACCTCACCTTACACCATATTACACACCAGTATCATATTGATTGCTAACAGGGGGGAAAGGTCTATAGGAAAGGTCTGTGTGTATACAGAACCTCACCTTACACCATATTACACATCGGTATCATATTGATTGCTAACAGGAGGGAAAGGTCTATAGGAAAGGTCTGTGTGTATACAGAACCTCACCTTACACCATATTACACATCAGTATCATATTGATTGCTAACAGGAGGGAAAGGTCTATAGGAAAGGTCTGTGTGTATACAGAACCTCACCTTACACCATATTACACACCCGTATCATATTGATTGCTAACAGGGGGGAAAGGTCTATAGGAAAGGTCTGTGTGTATACAGAACCTCACCTTACACCATATTACACATCGGTATCATATTGATTGCTAACAGGTGGGAAAGGTCTACAGGAAAGGTCTGTGTGTATAAGTAATCTCACCTTACACCATATTACACATCAGTATCATAATGATTGCTAACAGGGGGGAAAGGTCTATAGGACAGGTCTGTGTGTATACGTAATCTCACCTTACACCATATTACACATCAGTATCATAATGATTGCTAACAGGAGGGAAAGGTCTATAGGAAAGGTCTGTGTGTATACAGAATCTCACCATACACCATATTACACATCAGTATCATAATGATTGCTGACAGGAGGGAAAGGTCTATAGGAAAGGTCTGTGTGTATACGTAATCTCACCTTACACCATATTACACATCAGTATCATAATGATTGCTAACAGGGGGGAAAGGTCTATAGGAAAGGTCTGTGTGTATACGTAATCTCACCTTACACCATATTACACATCAGTATCATAATGATTGCTAACAGGAGGGAAAGGTCTATAGGAAAGGTCTGTGTGTATACAGAATCTCACCATACACCATATTACACATCAGTATCATATTGATTGCTAACAGGAGGGGAAAGGTCTATAGGAAAGGTCTGTGTGTATACGTAATCTCACCTTACACCATATTACACAACAGTATCGTAATGATTGCTAACAGGAGGGAAAGGTCTATAGGAAAGATCTGTGTGTATACAGAATCTCATCATACACCATATTACCCATCAGTATCATATTGATTGCTAACAGGAGGGAAAGGTCTATAGGAAAGGTCTGTGTGTATACAGAATCTCACCATACACCATATTACACATCAGTATCATATTGATTGCTAACAGGAGGGAAAGGTCTATAGGAAAGGTCTGTGTGTATACGTAATCTAACATTACACCATATTACACACCAGTATCATATTAATTGCTAACAGGAGGGAAAGGTCTTTAGGAAAGGTCTGTGTGTATACAGAATCTCACCATACACCATATTACACATCAGTATCTTATTGATTGCTAACAGGAGGGAAAGGTCTATAGGAAAGGTCTGTGTGTATACAGAACCTCACCTAACACCATATTACACATCAGTATCATATTGATTGCTAACAGGAGGGAAAGGTCTATAGGAAAGGTATGTGTGTATACAGAATCTCACCTTACACCTTATTACACATCAGTATCATATTGATTGTTAACAGGAGGGAAAGGTCTATAGGAAAGGTCTCTGTGTGTACAGAATCTCACCTTACAACATATTACCCATCAGTATCATATTGTTTGCTAACAGGAGGGAAAGGTCTACAGGAAAGATCTGTGTGTATACAGAACCTCCCCTTACACCATATCACACATCAGTATCATATTGATTGCTAACAGGAGGGAAAGGTCTATAGGAAAGGTCTGTGTATATACAGAATCTCACCTTACACCATATTACACATCAGTATCATAATGATTGCTAACAGGGGGGAAAGGTCTACAGGAAAGGTCATTGTGTATACAGAATATCACCGTACACCATATCACACATCAGTATCATAATGCTTGCTAACAGGAGGGAAAGGTCTATAGGAAAGGTCTGTGTGTATACGTAATCTCACCTTACAGCATAATATACATCACTATCATATTGATTGCAAACAGGAGGGAAAGGTCTACAGGAAAGGTCCGTGTGTATACAGAATCTCACCGTACACCATATCACACATCAGTATCATAATGATTGCTAACAGGAGGGAAAGGTCTACAGGAAAGGTCTGTGTGTATACAGAACCTCACCTTACACCATATTACACATCAGTATCATATTGATTGCTAACAGGAGGGAAATGTCTATAGGAAAGGTCTGTGTGTATACGTAATCTCACCTTACACCATATTACACATCGGTATCATATTGATTGCTAACAGGGGGGAAAGGTCTATAGGAAAGGTCTGTGTGTATACAGAGTCTCACCTAACACCATATTACACATCGGTATCATATTGATTGCTAACAGGAGGGAAAGGTCTACAGGAAAGGTCTGTGTGTATACAGAACCTCACCTTACACCTTATTACACATCGGTATCATATTGATTGCTAACACGAGGGAAAGGTCTATAGGAAAGGTCTGTGTGTATACGTAACCTCACCTTACACCATATTACACATCAGTATCACAATGATTGCTAACAGGAGGGAAAGGTCTATAGGAAAGTTCTGTGTGTATACGTAATCTCACCTTACACCATATTACACATCAGTATCATAATGATTGCTAACAGGGGGGAAAGGTCTATAGGAAAGGTCTGTGTGTATACGTAATCTCACCTTACACCATATTACACATCAGTATCATATTGATAGCTAACAGGAGGGAAAGGTCTATAGGATAGGTCTGTGTGTATACAGAATCTCACCTTACACCATATTACACATCAGTATCATAATGATTGCTAACAGGGGGGAAAGGTCTATAGGAAAGGTCTGTGTGTATACGTAATCTCACCTTACACCATATTACACATCAGTATCATAATGATTGCTAACAGGAGGGAAAGGTCTGTGTGTATACAGAACCTCACCTTACACCATATTACACATCAGTATCATATTGATTGCTAACAGGAGGGAAAGGTCTATAGGAAAGGTCTGTGTGTATATAGAACCTCACCTTACACCATATTACACATCAGTATCATATTGATTGCTAACAGGAGGGAAAGGTCTATAGGAAAGGTCTGTGTGTATACAGAACCTCACCTTACACCATATTAAACATCAGTATCATATTGATTGCTAACACGAGGGAAAGGACTATAGGAAAGGTCTGTGTGTATACAGAACCTCACCTTACACCATATTACACACCAGTATCGTATTGATTGCTAACAGGGGGGAAAGGTCTATAGGAAAGTTCTGTGTGTGTACAGAACCTCACCTTACATCATATTACACATCAGTATCATATTGATTGCTAACAGGAGGGAAAGGTCTATAGTAAAGGTCTGTGTGTGTACAGAACCTCACCTTACACCATATTACACATCAGTATCATAATGATTGCTAACAGGGGGAAAGGTCTATAGGAAAGGACTGTGTGTATACGTAATCTCATCTTACACCATATTATACATCAGTATCATATTGATTGCTAACAGGAGGGAAAGGTCTATAGGAAAGGTCTGTGTGTATACAGAATCTCACCTTACACCATATTACACATCAGTATCATAATGATTGCTAACAGGAGGGAAAGGTCTATAGGAAAGGTCTGTGTGTGTACAGAACCTCACCTTACACCATATTACACATCAGTATCATATTGATTGCTAACAGGAGGGAAAGGTCTATAGGAAAGGTCTGTGTGTGTACAGAACCTCACCTTACACCATATTACACATCAGTATCATATTGATTGCTAACAGGGGGGAAAGGTCTATAGGAAAGGTCTGTGTGTATACAGAATCTCACTTTACACCATATTACACATCAGTATCATATTGATAACTAACAGGAGGGAAAGGTCTATAGGAAAGGTCTGTGTGTGTACAGAACCTCACCTTACACCATATTACACATCAGTATCATATTGATTGCTAACAGGAGGGAAAGGTCTATAGGAAAGGTCTGTGTGTATACGTAATCTCACCTTACACCATATTACACATCAGTATCATAATGATTGCTAACAGGAGGGAAAGGTCTATAGGAAAGGTCTGTGTGTGTACAGAACCTCACCATACACCATATCGCACATCAGTATCATAATGATTGCTAACAGGGGGAAGGTCTATAGGAAAGGTCTGTGTGTATACGTAATCTCACCTTACACCATATTACACATCAGTATCGTATTGATTGCTAACAGGAGGGAAAGGTCTATAGGAAAGGTCTGTGTGTATACGTAATCTCACCTTACACCATATTACACACCAGTATCGTATTGATTGCTAACAGGAGGGAAAGGTCTACAGGAAAGGTCTGTGTGTATACGTAATCTCACTTTACACCATATTACACACCAGTATCTTATTGATTGCTAACAGGAGGGAAAGGTCTATAGGAAAGGTCTGTGTGTATACGTAATCTCACCTTACACCATATTACACATCAGTATCATATTGATTGCTAACAGGAGGGAAAGGTCTATAGGAAAGGACTGTGTGTATACGTAATCTCACCTTACACCATATTACTCATCAGTATCATAATGATTGCTAACAGGAGGGAAAGGTCTACAGGAAAGGTCTGCGTGTATACAGAAGCTCACCTTACACCATATCACACATCAGTATCATATTGATTGCTAACAGGAGGGAAAGGTCTATAGGAAAGGTCTGTGTGTATACGTAATCTCACCTAACACCATATAACACATCAGTATCATAATGATTGCTAACAGGAGTGAAAGGTCTATAGGAAAGGTCTATAGGAAAGGTCTGTGTGTATACAGAACCTCACCTTACACCATATTACACATCAGTATCATATTGATTGCTAACACGAGGGAAAGGACTATAGGAAAGGTCTGTGTGTATACAGAACCTCACCTAACACCATATTACACACCAGTATCGTATTGATTGCTAAAAGGGGGGAAAGGTCTATAGGAAAGGTCTGTGTGTGTACAGAACCTCACCTTACATCATATTACACATCAGTATCATATTGATTGCTAACAGGAGGGAAAGGTCTATAGGAAAGGTCTGTGTGTGTACAGAACCTCACCTTACACCATATTACACATCAGTATCATAATGATTGCTAACAGGGGGAAAGGTCTATAGGAAAGGTCTGTGTGTATACGTAAGCTCACCTTACACCATATTATACATCAGTATCATATTGATTGCTAACAGGAGGGAAAGGTCTATAGGAAAGGTCTGTGTGTATACAGAATCTCTCCTTACGCCATATTACACATCAGTATCATAATGATTGCTAACAGGAGGGAAAGGTCTATAGGAAAGGTCTGTGTGTGTACAGAACCTCACCTTACACCATATTACACATCAGTATCATATTGATTGCTAACAGGAGGGAAAGGTCTATAGGAAAGGTCTGTGTGTGTACAGAACCTCACCTTACACCATATTACACATCAGTATCATATTTATTGCTAACATGGGGGAAAGGTTTATTGGAAAGGTCTGTGTGTATACAGAACCTCACATTACACCATATTACACATCGGTATCATATTGATTGCTAACAGGAGGGAAAGGTCTATAGGAAAGTTCTGTGTGTATACAGAACCTCACCTTACACCATATTACACACCAGTATCATATTGATTGCTAACAGGGCGGAAAGGTCTATAGGAAAGGTCTGTGTGTATACAGAACCTCACATTACACCATATTACACACCAGTATCATATTGATTGGTAACAGGAGGGAAAGGTCTATAGGAAAGGTCTGTGTGTATACAGAACCTCACCTTACACCATATTACACATCAGTATCACATTGATTGCTAACAGGAGGGAAAGGTCTACAGGAAAGGTCTATAGGAAAGGTCTGTGTGTATACGTAATCTCACTTTACACCATATTACACATCAGTATCATAATAATTGCTAACAGGAGGGAAAGGTCTACAGGAAAGGTCTATAAGAAAGGTCTGTGTGTATACAGAATCTCACCTTACACCATATTACACATCAGTATCATAATGATTGCTAACAGGAGGGAAAGGTCTAAAGGAAAGTTCTGTGTGTATACAGAACCTCACCATACACCATATTACACACCAAGATCAGATTGATTGCTAACAGGTGGGAAAGGTCTACAGGAAAGGTCTGTGTGTATACAGAACCTCACCTTACACCATATTACACATCAGTATCATATTGATTGCTAACAGGAGGGAAAGGTCTATAGGAAAGTTCTGTGTTTATACAGAACCTCACCTTACACCATATTACACATCAGTATCATATTGATTGCTAACAGGAGGGAAAGGTCTATAGGTAAGGTCTGTGTGTGTACAGAACCTCACCTTACACCATATTACACATCAGTATCATATTGATTGCTAACAGGGGGGAAAGGTCTATAGGAAAGGTCTGTGTGTATACAGAATCTCACTTTACACCATATTACACATCAGTATCATAATGATTGCTAACAGGGGGGAAAGGTCTACAGGAAAGGTCATTGTGTATACAGAATATCACCGTACACCATATCACACATCAGTATCATAATGCTTGCTAACAGGAGGGAAAGGTCTATAGGAATGGTCTGTGTGTATACGTAATATCACCTTACACCATATTACACATCAGTATCATAATGATTGCTAACAGGGGGGAAAGGTCTACAGGAAAGGTCTGTGTGTATACAGAACCTCACCTTACACCATATTACACATCAGTATCATATTGATTGCTAACAGGAGGGAAAGGTCTATAGGAAAGGTCTATAGGAAAGGTCTGTGTGTATACGGAGTCTCACCTTACACCATATTACACATCGGTATCATATTGATTGCTAACAGGAGGGAAAGGTCTACAGGAAAGGTCTGTGTGTATACGTAATCTCACCTTACACCATATTACACATCAGTATCATAATGATTGCTAACAGGAGGGAAAGGTCTATAGGAAAGGTCTGTGTGTATACGTAATCTCACCTTACACCATATTACACATCAGTATCATAATGATTGCTAACAGGGGGGAAAGGTCTATAGGAAAGGTCTGTGTGTATACGTAATCTCACCTTACACCATATAACACATCAGTATCATATTGATTGCTAACAGGAGGGAAAGGTCTATAGGAAAGGTCTGTGTGTATACAGAATCTCACCGTACACCATATCACACATCAGTATCATAATGATTGCTAACAGGAGGGAAAGGTCTGTGTGTATACAGAACTTCACCTTACACCATATTACACATCAGTATCATATTGATTGCTAACAGGAGGGAAAGGTCTATAGGAAAGGTCTGTGTGTATACAGAACCTCACCTTACACCATATTACACATCAGTATCATATTGATTGCTAACAGGAGGGAAAGGTCTATAGGAAAGGTCTGTGTGTATACAGAACCTCACCTTACACCATATTAAACATCAGTATCATATTGATTGCTAACACGAGGGAAAGGACTATAGGAAAGGTCTGTGTGTATACAGAACCTCACCTTACACCATATTACACACCAGTATCGTATTGATTGCTAACAGGGGGGAAAGGTCTGTGTGTGTACAGAACCTCACCTTACATCATATTACACATCAGTATCATATTGATTGCTAACAGGAGGGAAAGGTCTATAGGAAAGGTCTGTGTGTGTACAGAACCTCACCTTACACCATATTACACATCAGTATCATAATGATTGCTAACAGGGGGAAAGGTCTATAGGAAAGGTCTGTGTGTATACGTAATCTCATCTTACACCATATTATACATCAGTATCATATTGATTGCTAACAGGAGGGAAAGGTCTATAGGAAAGGTCTGTGTGTATACAGAATCTCACCTTACACCATATTACACATCAGTATCATAATGATTGCTAACAGGAGGGAAAGGTCTATAGGAAAGGTCTGTGTGTGTACAGAACCTCACCTTACACCATATTACACATCAGTATCATATTGATTGCTAACAGGAGGGAAAGGTCTATAGGAAAGGTCTGTGTGTATACGTAATCTCACCTTACACCATATTACACATCAGTATCATAATGATTGCTAACAGGAGGGAAAGGTCTATAGGAAAGGTCTGTGTGTGTACAGAACCTCACCATACACCATATCGCACATCAGTATCATAATGATTGCTAACAGGGGGGAAGGTCTATAGGAAAGGTCTGTGTGTATACGTAATCTCACCTTACACCATATTACACATCAGTATCGTATTGATTGCTAACAGGAGGGAAAGGTCTATAGGAAAGTTCTGTGTGTATACGTAATCTCACCTTACACCATATTACACACCAGTATCGTATTGATTGCTAACAGGAGGGAAAGGTCTAGAGGAAAGGTCTGTGTGTATACGTAATCTCACCTTACACCATATTACACACCAGTATCGTATTGATTGCTAACAGGAGGGAAAGGTCTATAGGAAAGGTCCGTGTGTGTGCACAGAACATCACCTTACACCATATTACACATCGGTATCATAATGATTGCTAACAGGAGGGAAAGGTATATAGGAAAGGTCTGTGTGTGTACAGAACCACACCCATATTACACACCAGTATCGTATTGATTGCTAACAGGAGGGAAAGGTCTATAGGAAAGGTCTGTGTGTATACAGAACCTCACCTTACACCATATTACACATCAGTATCATATTGATTGCTAACAGGAGGGAAAGGTATATAGGAAAGGTCTGTGTGTATACGTAATCTCACCTTACACCATATTACACACCAGTATCGTATTGATTGCTAACAGGAGGGAAAGGTCTATAGGAAAGGTCTGTGTGTTTACAGAACCTCACCTTACACCATATTACACATCAGTATCATATTGATTGCTAACAGGGGGGAAAGGTCTATAGGAAAGGTCTGTGTGTATACGTAATCTCACCTTACACCATATTACACATCAGTATCATAATGATTGCTAACAGGAGGGAAAGGTCTATAGGAAAGGTCTATAGGAAAGGTCTGTGTGTATACAGAACCTCACCTTACACCATATTACACTTCAGTATCATATTGATTGCTAACAGGAGGGAAAGGTCTACAGGAAACGTCTGTGTGTATACGTAATCTCACCATACACCATATTACACATCAGTATCATAATGATTGCTAACAGGAGGGAAAGGTCTATAGGAAAGTTCTATAGGAAAGGTCTGTGTGTATACAGAACCTCACCATACACCATATTACACACCAGTAACGTATTTATTGCTAACAGGGGGGACAGGTCTATAGGAAAGGTCTGTGTGTATACAGAATCTCACCTTACACCATATTACACATCAGTATCATAATGATAGCTAACAGGAGGGAAAGGTCTATAGGAAAGGTCTGTGTGTGTACAGAACCTCACCTTACACCATATTACACATCAGTATCATATTGATTGCTAACAGGAGGGAAAGGTCTATAGGAAAGGACTGTGTGTATACGTAATCTCACCTTACACCATATTACTCATCAGTATCATAATGATTGCTAACAGGAGGGAAAGGTCTACAGGAAAGGTCTGCGTGTATACAGAAGCTCACCTTACACCATATCACACATCAGTATCATATTGATTGCTAACAGGAGGGAAAGGTCTATAGGAAAGGTCTGTGTGTATACGTAATCTCACCTTACACCATATTACACATCAGTATCATAATGATTGCAAACAGGAGGGAAAGGTCTATAGGAAAGGTCTGTGTGTATACAGAACCTCACCTTACACCATATTAAACATCAGTATCATATTGATTGCTAACACGAGGGAAAGGACTATAGGAAAGGTCTGTGTGTATACAGAACCTCACCTTACACCATATTACACACCAGTATCGTATTGATTGCTAACAGGGGGGAAAGGTCTATAGGAAAGGTCTGTGTGTGTACAGAACCTCACCTTACATCATATTACACATCAGTATCATATTGATTGCTAACAGGAGGGAAAGGTCTATAGGAAAGGTCTGTGTGTGTACAGAACCTCACCTTACACCATATAACACATCAGTATCATAATGATTGCTAACAGGGGGAAAGGTCTATAGGAAAGGTCTGTGTGTATACGTAATCTCATCTTACACCATATTATACATCAGTATCATATTGATTGCTAACAGGAGGGAAAGGTCTATAGGAAAGGTCTGTGTGTATACAGAATCTCACCTTACACCATATTACACATCAGTTTCATAATGATTGCTAACAGGAGGGAAAGGTCTATAGGAAAGGTCTGTGTGTGTACAGAACCTCACCACACCATATTACACATCAGTATCATATTGATTGCTAACAGGAGGGAAAGGTCTATAGGTAAGGTCTGTGTGTGTACAGAACCTCACCTTACACCATATTACACATCAGTATCATATTGATTGCTAACAGGGGGGAAAGGTCTATAGGAAAGGTCTGTGTGTATACAGAATCTCACATTACACCATATTACACATCAGTATCATATTGAATGCTAACAGGAGGGAAAGGTCTATAGGAAAGGTCTGTGTGTGTACAGAACCTCACCTTACACCATATTACACATCAGTATCATATTGATTGCTAACAGGGGGGAAAGGTCTATAGGAAAGGTCTGTGTGTATACGTAATCTCACCTTACACCATATTACACATCAGTATCATAATGATTGCTAACAGGAGGGAAAGGTCTATAGGAAAGGTCTATAGGAAAGGTCTGTGTGTATATAGAACCTCACCTTACACCATATTACACATCAGTATCATATTGATTGCTAACAGGAGGGAAAGGTCTACAGGAAAGGTCTATAGGAAAGGTATGTGTGTATACGTAATCTCACCTTACACCATATTACACATCAGTATCATAATGATTGCTAACAGGAGGGAAAGGTCTATAGGAAAGGTCTGTGTGTATACAGAACCTCACCATACACCATATTACACACCAGTATCATATTGATTGCTAACAGGTGGGAAAGGTCTACAGGAAAGGTCTGTGTGTATACAGAACCTCACCTTACACCATATTACACATCAGTATCATATTGATTGCTAACAGGAGGGAACGGTCTATAGGAAAGGTCTGTGTGTATACAGAACCTCACCTTACACCATATTACACATCAGTATCATATTGATTGCTAACAGGAGGGAAAGGTCTATAGGAAAGGTCTGTGTGTATACAGAACCTCACCTTACACCATATTACACACCAGGATCATATTGATTGCTAACAGGGGGGAAAGGTCTATAGGAAAGGTCTGTGTGTATACAGAACCTCACCTTACACCATATTACACATCGGTATCATATTGATTGCTAACAGGAGGGAAAGGTCTATAGGAAAGGTCTGTGTGTATACAGAACCTCACCTTACACCATATTACACATCAGTATCATATTGATTGCTAACAGGAGGGAAAGGTCTATAGGAAAGGTCTGTGTGTATACAGAACCTCACCTTACACCATATTACACACCCGTATCATATTGATTGCTAACAGGGGGGAAAGGTCTATAGGAAAGGTCTGTGTGTATACAGAACCTCACCTTACACCATATTACACATCGGTATCATATTGATTGCTAACAGGTGGGAAAGGTCTACAGGAAAGGTCTGTGTGTATAAGTAATCTCACCTTACACCATATTACACATCAGTATCATAATGATTGCTAACAGGGGGGAAAGGTCTATAGGACAGGTCTGTGTGTATACGTAATCTCACCTTACACCATATTACACATCAGTATCATAATGATTGCTAACAGGAGGGAAAGGTCTATAGGAAAGGTCTGTGTGTATACAGAATCTCACCATACACCATATTACACATCAGTATCATAATGATTGCTGACAGGAGGGAAAGGTCTATAGGAAAGGTCTGTGTGTATACGTAATCTCACCTTACACCATATTACACATCAGTATCATAATGATTGCTAACAGGGGGGAAAGGTCTATAGGAAAGGTCTGTGTGTATACGTAATCTCACCTTACACCATATTACACATCAGTATCATAATGATTGCTAACAGGAGGGAAAGGTCTATAGGAAAGGTCTGTGTGTATACAGAATCTCACCATACACCATATTACACATCAGTATCATATTGATTGCTAACAGGAGGGGAAGGTCTATAGGAAAGGTCTGTGTGTATACGTAATCTCACCTTACACCATATTACACATCAGTATCATAATGATTGCTAACAGGGGGGAAAGGTCTATAGGAAAGGTCTGTGTGTATACGTAATCTCACCTTACACCATATTACACAACAGTATCGTAATGATTGCTAACAGGAGGGAAAGGTCTATAGGAAAGATCTGTGTGTATACAGAATCTCATCATACACCATATTACCCATCAGTATCATATTGATTGCTAACAGGAGGGAAAGGTGTATAGGAAAGGTCTGTGTGTATACAGAATCTCACCATACACCATATTACACATCAGTATCATATTGATTGCTAACAGGAGGGAAAGGTCTATAGGAAAGGTCTGTGTGTATACGTAATCTAACATTACACCATATTACACACCAGTATCATATTAATTGCTAACAGGAGGGAAAGGTCTTTAGGAAAGGTCTGTGTGTATACAGAATCTCACCATACACCATATTACACATCAGTATCTTATTGATTGCTAACAGGAGGGAAAGGTCTATAGGAAAGGTCTGTGTGTATACAGAACCTCACCTTACACCATATTACACATCAGTATCATATTGATTGCTAACAGGAGGGAAAGGTCTATAGGAAAGGTATATGTGTATACAGAATCTCACCTTACACCTTATTACACATCAGTATCATATTGATTGTTAACAGGAGGGAAAGGTCTATAGGAAAGGTCTCTGTGTGTACAGAATCTCACCTTACAACATATTACCCATCAGTATCATATTGTTTGCTAACAGGAGGGAAAGGTCTACAGGAAAGATCTGTGTGTATACAGAACCTCCCCTTACACCATATCACACATCAGTATCATATTGATTGCTAACAGGAGGGAAAGGTCTATAGGAAAGGTCTGTGTATATACAGAATCTCACCTTACACCATATTACACATCAGTATCATAATGATTGCTAACAGGGGGGAAAGGTCTACAGGAAAGGTCATTGTGTATACAGAATATCACCGTACACCATATCACACATCAGTATCATAATGCTTGCTAACAGGAGGGAAAGGTCTATAGGAAAGGTCTGTGTGTATACGTAATCTCACCTTACAGCATAATATACATCACTATCATATTGATTGCAAACAGGAGGGAAAGGTCTACAGGAAAGGTCTGTGTGCATACAGAATCTCACCGTACACCATATCACACATCAGTATCATAATGATTGCTAACAGGAGGGAAAGGTCTACAGGAAAGGTCTGTGTGTATACAGAACCTCACCTTACACCATATTACACATCAGTATCATATTGATTGCTAACAGGAGGGAAATGTCTATAGGAAAGGTCTGTGTGTATACGTAATCTCACCTTACACCATATTACACATCGGTATCATATTGATTGCTAACAGGGAAGAAAGGTCTATAGGAAAGGTCTGTGTGTATACAGAGTCTCACCTAACACCATATTACACATCGGTATCATATTGATTGCTAACAGGAGGGAAAGGTCTACAGGAAAGGTCTGTGTGTATGCAGAACCTCACCTTACACCTTATTACACATCGGTATCATATTGATTGCTAACACGAGGGAAAGGTCTATAGGAAAGGTCTGTGTGTATACGTAACCTCACCTTACACCATATTACACATCAGTATCACAATGATTGCTAACAGGAGGGAAAGGTCTATAGGAAAGTTCTGTGTGTATACGTAATCTCACCTTACACCATATTACACATCAGTATCATAATGATTGCTAACAGGGGGGAAAGGTCTATAGGAAAGGTCTGTGTGTATACGTAATCTCACCTTACACCATATTACACATCAGTATCATATTGATTGCTAACAGGAGGGAAAGGTCTATAGGATAGGTCTGTGTGTATACAGAATCTCACCTTACACCATATTACACATCAGTATCATAATGATTGCTAACAGGGGGGAAAGGTCTATAGGAAAGGTCTGTGTGTATACGTAATCTCACCTTACACCATATTACACATCAGTATCATAATGATTGCTAACAGGAGGGAAAGGTCTGTGTGTATACAGAACCTCACCTTACACCATATTACACATCAGTATCATATTGATTGCTAACAGGAGGGAAAGGTCTATAGGAAAGGTCTGTGTGTATATAGAACCTCACCTTACACCATATTACACATCAGTATCATATTGATTGCTAACAAGAGGGAAAGGTCTATAGGAAAGGTCTGTGTGTATACAGAACCTCACCTTACACCATATTAAACATCAGTATCATATTGATTGCTAACACGAGGGAAAGGACTATAGGAAAGGTCTGTGTGTATACAGAACCTCACCTTACACCATATTACACACCAGTATCGTATTGATTGCTAACAGGGGGGAAAGGTCTATAGGAAAGTTCTGTGTGTGTACAGAACCTCACCTTACATCATATTACACATCAGTATCATATTGATTGCTAACAGGAGGGAAAGGTCTATAGTAAAGGTCTGTGTGTGTACAGAACCTCACCTTACACCATATTACACATCAGTATCATAATGATTGCTAACAGGGGGAAAGGTCTGTAGGAAAGGACTGTGTGTATACGTAATCTCATCTTACACCATATTATACATCAGTATCATATTGATTGCTAACAGGAGGGAAAGGTCTATAGGAAAGGTCTGTGTGTATACAGAATCTCACCTTACACCATATTACACATCAGTATCATAATGATTGCTAACAGGAGGGAAAGGTCTATAGGAAAGGTCTGTGTGTGTACAGAACCTCACCTTACACCATATTACACATCAGTATCATATTGATTGCTAACAGGAGGGAAAGGTCTATAGGAAAGGTCTGTGTGTGTACAGAACCTCACCTTACACCATATTACACATCAGTATCATATTGATTGCTAACAGGGGGGAAAGGTCTATAGGAAAGGTCTGTGTGTATACAGAATCTCACTTTACACCATATTACACATCAGTATCATATTGATAACTAACAGGAGGGAAAGGTCTATAGGAAAGGTCTGTGTGTGTACAGAACCTCACCTTACACCATATTACACATCAGTATCATATTGATTGCTAACAGGAGGGAAAGGTCTATAGGAAAGGTCTGTGTGTATACGTAATCTCACCTTACACCATATTACACATCAGTATCATAATGATTGCTAACAGGAGGGAAAGGTCTATAGGAAAGGTCTGTGTGTGTACAGAACCTCACCATACACCATATCGCACATCAGTATCATAATGATTGCTAACAGGGGGAAGGTCTATAGGAAAGGTCTGTGTGTATACGTAATCTCACCTTACACCATATTACACATCAGTATCGTATTGATTGCTAACAGGAGGGAAAGGTCTATAGGAAAGGTCTGTGTGTATACGTAATCTCACCTTACACCATATTACACACCAGTATCGTATTGATTGCTAACAGGAGGGAAAGGTCTACAGGAAAGGTCTGTGTGTATACGTAATCTCACTTTACACCATATTACACACCAGTATCTTATTGATTGCTAACAGGAGGGAAAGGTCTATAGGAAAGGTCTGTGTGTATACGTAATCTCACCTTACACCATATTACACATCAGTATCATATTGATTGCTAACAGGAGGGAAAGGTCTATAGGAAAGGACTGTGTGTATACGTAATCTCACCTTACACCATATTACTCATCAGTATCATAATGATTGCTAACAGGAGGGAAAGGTCTACAGGAAAGGTCTGCGTGTATACAGAAGCTCACCTTACACCATATCACACATCAGTATCATATTGATTGCTAACAGGAGGGAAAGGTCTATAGGAAAGGTCTGTGTGTATACGTAATCTCACCTAACACCATATAACACATCAGTATCATAATGATTGCTAACAGGAGTGAAAGGTCTATAGGAAAGGTCTATAGGAAAGGTCTGTGTGTATACAGAACCTCACCTTACACCATATTACACATCAGTATCATATTGATTGCTAACACGAGGGAAAGGACTATAGGAAAGGTCTGTGTGTATACAGAACCTCACCTAACACCATATTACACACCAGTATCGTATTGATTGCTAACAGGGGGGAAAGGTCTATAGGAAAGGTCTGTGTGTGTACAGAACCTCACCTTACATCATATTACACATCAGTATCATATTGATTGCTAACAGGAGGGAAAGGTCTATAGGAAAGGTCTGTGTGTGTACAGAACCTCACCTTACACCATATTACACATCAGTATCATAATGATTGCTAACAGGGGGAAAGGTCTATAGGAAAGGTCTGTGTGTATACGTAAGCTCACCTTACACCATATTATACATCAGTGTCATATTGATTGCTAACAGGAGGGAAAGGTCTATAGGAAAGGTCTGTGTGTATACAGAATCTCTCCTTACACCATATTACACATCAGTATCATAATGATTGCTAACAGGAGGGAAAGGTCTATAGGAAAGGTCTGTGTGTGTACAGAACCTCACCTTACACCATATTACACATCAGTATCATATTGATTGCTAACAGGAGGGAAAGGTCTATAGGAAAGGTCTGTGTGTGTACAGAACCTCACCTTACACCATATTACACATCAGTATCATATTGATTGCTAACATGGGGGAAAGGTTTATTGGAAAGGTCTGTGTGTATACAGAACCTCACATTACACCATATTACACATCGGTATCATATTGATTGCTAACAGGAGGGAAAGGTCTATAGGAAAGTTCTGTGTGTATACAGAACCTCACCTTACACCATATTACACACCAGTATCATATTGATTGCTAACAGGGCGGAAAGGTCTATAGGAAAGGTCTGTGTGTATAAAGAACCTCACATTACACCATATTACACACCAGTATCATATTGATTGGTAACAGGAGGGAAAGGTCTATAGGAAAGGTCTGTGTGTATACAGAACCTCACCTTACACCATATTACACATCAGTATCACATTGATTGCTAACAGGAGGGAAAGGTCTACAGGAAAGGTCTATAGGAAAGGTCTGTGTGTATACGTAATCTCACTTTACACCATATTACGCATCAGTATCATAATAATTGCTAACAGGAGGGAAAGGTCTACAGGAAAGGTCTATAAGAAAGGTCTGTGTGTATACAGAATCTCACCTTACACCATATTACACATCAGTATCATAATGATTGCTAACAGGAGGGAAAGGTCTAAAGGAAAGTTCTGTGTGTATACAGAACCTCACCATACACCATATTACACACCAAGATCAGATTGATTGCTAACAGGTGGGAAAGGTCTACAGGAAAGGTCTGTGTGTATACAGAACCTCACCTTACACCATATTACACATCAGTATCATATTGATTGCTAACAGGAGGGAAAGGTCTATAGGAAAGTTCTGTGTTTATACAGAACCTCACCTTACACCATATTACACATCAGTATCATATTGATTGCTAACAGGAGGGAAAGGTCTATAGGTAAGGTCTGTGTGTGTACAGAACCTCACCTTACACCATATTACACATCAGTATCATATTGATTGCTAACAGGGGGGAAAGGTCTATAGGAAAGGTCTGTGTGTATACAGAATCTCACTTTACACCATATTACACATCAGTATCATATTGATTGCTAACAGGAGGGAACGGTCTATAGGAAAGGTCTGTGTGTGTACAGAACCTCACCTTACACCATATTACACATCAGTATCATAATGATTGCTAACAGGAGGGAAAGGTCTATAGGAAAGGTCTGTGTGTATACGTAATCTCATCTTACACCATATTATACATCAGTATCATATTGATTGCTAACAGGAGGGAAAGGTCTATAGGAAAGGTCTGTGTGTATACAGAATCTCACCTTACACCATATTACACATCAGTATCATAATGATTGCTAACAGGAGGGAAAGGTCTATAGGAAAGGTCTGTGTGTGTACAGAACCTCACCTTACACCATATTACACATCAGTATCATATTGATTGCTAACAGGAGGGAAAGGTCTATAGGTAAGGTCTGTGTGTGTACAGAACCTCACCTTACACCATATTAAACATCAGTATCATATTGATTGCTAACAGGGGGAAAGGTCTATAGGAAAGGTCTGTGTGTATACAGAATCTCACTTTACACCATATTACACATCAGTATCATATTGATTGCTAACAGGAGGGAAAGGTCTATAGGAAAGGTCTGTGTGTGTACAGAACCTCACCTTACACCATATTACACATCAGTATCATATTGATTGCTAACAGGGGGGAAAGGTCTATAGGAAAGGTCTGTGTGTATACGTAATCTCACCTTACACCATATTACACATCAGTATCATAATGATTGCTAACAGGAGGGAAAGGTCTATAGGAAAGGTCTATAGGAAAGGTCTGTGTGTATATAGAACCTCACCTTACACCATATTACACATCAGTATCATATTGATTGCTAACAGGAGGGAAAGGTCTACAGGAAAGGTCTATAGGAAAGGTATGTGTGTATACGTAATCTCACCTTACACCATATTACACATCAGTATCATAATGATTGCTAACAGGAGGGAAAGGTCTATAGGAAAGGTCTGTGTGTATACAGAACCTCACCATACACCATATTACACACCAGTATCATATTGATTGCTAACAGGTGGGAAAGGTCTACAGGAAAGGTCTGTGTGTATACAGAACCTCACCTTACACCATATTACACATCAGTATCATATTGATTGCTAACAGGAGGGAACGGTCTATAGGAAAGGTCTGTGTGTATACAGAACCTCACCTTACACCATATTACACATCAGTATCATATTGATTGCTAACAGGAGGGAAAGGTCTATAGGAAAGGTCTGTGTGTATACAGAAGCTCACCTTACACCATATTACACACCAGTATCATATTGATTGCTAACAGGGGGGAAAGGTCTATAGGAAAGGTCTGTGTGTATACAGAACCTCACCTTACACCATATTACACATCGGTATCATATTGATTGCTAACAGGAGGGAAAGGTCTATAGGAAAGGTCTGTGTGTATACAGAACCTCACCTTACACCATATTACACATCAGTATCATATTGATTGCTAACAGGAGGGAAAGGTCTATAGGAAAGGTCTGTGTGTATACAGAACCTCACCTTACACCATATTACACACCCGTATCATATTGATTGCTAACAGGGGGGAAAGGTCTATAGGAAAGGTCTGTGTGTATACAGAACCTCACCTTACACCATATTACACATCGGTATCATATTGATTGCTAACAGGTGGGAAAGGTCTACAGGAAAGGTCTGTGTGTATAAGTAATCTCACCTTACACCATATTACACATCAGTATCATAATGATTGCTAACAGGGGGGAAAGGTCTATAGGACAGGTCTGTGTGTATACGTAATCTCACCTTACACCATATTACACATCAGTATCATAATGATTGCTAACAGGAGGGAAAGGTCTATAGGAAAGGTCTGTGTGTATACAGAATCTCACCTTACACCATATTACACATCAGTATCATAATGATTGCTGACAGGAGGGAAAGGTCTATAGGAAAGGTCTGTGTGTATACGTAATCTCACCTTACACCATATTACACATCAGTATCATAATGATTGCTAACAGGGGGGAAAGGTCTATAGGAAAGGTCTGTGTGTATACGTAATCTCACCTTACACCATATTACACATCAGTATCATAATGATTGCTAACAGGAGGGAAAGGTCTATAGGAAAGGTCTGTGTGTATACAGAATCTCACCATACACCATATTACACATCAGTATCATATTGATTGCTAACAGGAGGGAAAGGTCTATAGGAAAGGTCTGTGTGTATACGTAATCTCACCTTACACCATATTACACATCAGTATCATAATGATTGCTAACAGGAGGGAAAGGTCTATAGGAAAGGTCTGTGTGTATACGTAATCTCACCTTACACCATATTACACATCAGTATCATAATGATTGCTAACAGGAGGGAAAGGTCTATAGGAAAGTTCTGTGTGTATACGTAATCTCACCTTACACCATATTACACATCAGTATCATAATGATTGCTAACAGGGGGGAAAGTTCTATAGGAAAGGTCTGTGTGTATACGTGATCTCACCTTACACCATATTACACAACAGTATCATAATGATTGCTAACAGGAGGGAAAGGTCTATAGGAAAGATCTGTGTGTATACAGAATCTCATCATACACCATATTACCCATCAGTATCATATTGATTGCTAACAGGAGGGAAAGGTCTATAGGAAAGGTCTGTGTGTATACAGAATCTCACCATACACCATATTACACATCAGTATCATATTGATTGCTAACAGGAGGGAAAGGTCTATAGGAAAGGTCTGTGTGTATACGTAATCTAACCTTACACCATATTACACACCAGTATCATATTAATTGCTAACAGGAGGGAAAGGTCTTTAGGAAAGGTCTGTGTGTATACAGAATCTCACCATACACCATATTACACATCAGTATCATATTGATTGCTAACAGGAGGGAAAGGTCTATAGGAAAGGTCTGTGTGTATACAGAACCTCACCTAACACCATATTACACATCAGTATCATATTGATTGCTAACAGGAGGGAAAGGTCTATAGGAAAGGTATGTGTTTATACAGAATCTCACCTTACACCTTATTACACATCAGTATCATATTGATTGTTAACAGGAGGGAAAGGTCTATAGGAAAGGTCTCTGTGTGTACAGAATCTCACCTTACAACATATTACCCATCAGTATCATATTGTTTGCTAACAGGAGGGAAAGGTCTACAGGAAAGATCTGTGTGTATACAGAACCTCACCTTA
Source organism: Meconema thalassinum (assembly GCA_946902985.2). NCBI lineage: Eukaryota > Metazoa > Arthropoda > Insecta > Orthoptera > Tettigoniidae > Meconema > Meconema thalassinum. The sequence goes on from OX336395.1 coordinate 345,726,703, forward strand.
CACCATATCACACATCAGTATCATATTGATTGCTAACAGGAGGGAAAGGTCTATAGGAAAGGTCTGTGTATATACAGAATCTCACCTTACACCATATTACACATCAGTATCATAATGATTGCTAACAGGGGGGAAAGGTCTACAGGAAAGGTCATTGTGTATACAGAATATCACCGTACACCATATCACACATCAGTATCATAATGCTTGCTAACAGGAGGGAAAGGTCTATAGGAAAGGTCTGTGTGTATACGTAATCTCACCTTACAGCATAATACACATCACTATCATATTGATGGCAAACAGGAGGGAAAGGTCTACAGGAAAGGTCTGTGTGTATACAGAATCTCACCGTACACCATATCACACATCAGTATCATAATGATTGCTAACAGGAGGGAAAGGTCTACAGGAAAGGTCTGTGTGTATACAGAACCTCACCTTACACCATATTACACATCAGTATCATATTGATTGCTAACAGGAGGGAAAGGTCTATAGGAAAGGTCTGTGTGTATACGTAATCTCACCTTACACCATATTACACATCGGTATCATATTGATTGCTAACAGGAGGGAAAGGTCTATAGGAAAGGTCTGTGTGTATACAGAGTCTCACCTAACACCATATTACACATCGGTATCATATTGATTGCTAACAGGAGGGAAAGGTCTACAGGAAAGGTCTGTGTGTATACAGAACCTCACCTTACAACTTATTACACATCGGTATCATATTGATTGCTAACACGAGGGAAAGGTCTATAGGAAAGGTCTGTGTGTATACGTAACCTCACCTTACACCATATTACACATCAGTATCATAATGATTGCTAACAGGAGGGAAAGGTCTATAGGAAAGTTCTGCGTGTATACGTAATCTCACCTTACCCCATATTACACATCAGTATCATAATGATTGCTAACAGGGGGGAAAGGTCTATAGGAAAGGTCTGTGTGTATACGTAATCTCACCTTACACCATATTACACATCAGTATCATATTGATTGCTAACAGGAGGGAAAGGTCTATAGGATAGGTCTGTGTGTATACAGAATCTCACCTTACACCATATTACACATCAGTATCATATTGATTGCTAACAGGAGGGAAAGGTCTATAGGAAAGGTCTGTGTGTATACAGAATCTCACCGTACACCATATCACACATCAGTATCATAATGATTGCTAACAGGAGGGGAAGGTCTGTGTGTATACAGAACCTCACCTTACACCATATTACACATCAGTATCATATTGATTGCTAACAGGAGGGAAAGGTCTATAGGAAAGGTCTGTGTGTATACAGAACCTCACCTTACACCATATTACACATCAGTATCATATTGATTGCTAACAGGAGGGAAAGGTCTATAGGAAAGGTCTGTGTGTATACAGAACCTCACCTTACACCATATTAAACATCAGTATCATATTGATTGCTAACACGAGGGAAAGGACTATAGGAAAGGTCTGTGTGTATACAGAACCTCACCTTACACCATATTACACACCAGTATCGTATTGATTGCTAACAGGGGGGAAAGGTCTATAGGAAAGGTCTGTGTGTGTACAGAACCTCACCTTACATCATATTACACATCAGTATCATATTGATTGCTAACAGGAGGGAAAGGTCTATAGTAAAGGTCTGTGTGTGTACAGAACCTCACCTTACACCATATTACACATCAGTATCATAATGATTGCTAACAGGGGGAAAGGTCTATAGGAAAGGACTGTGTGTATACGTAATCTCATCTTACACCATATTATACATCAGTATCATATTGATTGCTAACAGGAGGGAAAGGTCTATAGGAAAGGTCTGTGTGTATACAGAATCTCACCTTACACCATATTACACATCAGTATCATAATGATTGCTAACAGGAGGGAAAGGTCTATAGGAAAGGTCTGTGTGTGTACAGAACCTCACCTTACACCATATTACACATCAGTATCATATTGATTGCTAACAGGAGGGAAAGGTCTATAGGAAAGGTCTGTGTGTGTACAGAACCTCACCTTACACCATATTACACATCAGTATCATATTGATTGCTAACAGGGGGGAAAGGTCTATAGGAAAGGTCTGTGTGTATACAGAATCTCACTTTACACCATATTACACATCAGTATCATATTGATTGCTAACAGGAGGGAAAGGTCTATAGGAAAGGTCTGTGTGTGTACAGAACCTCAACTTACACCATATTACACATCAGTATCATATTGATTGCTAACAGGAGGGAAAGGTCTATAGGAAAGGTCTGTGTGTATACGTAATCTCACCTTACACCATATTACACATCAGTATCATAATGATTGCTAACAGGAGGGAAAGGTCTATAGGAAAGGTCTGTGTGTGTACAGAACCTCACCATACACCATATCGCACATCAGTATCATAATGATTGCTAACAGGGGGGAAGGTCTATAGGAAAGGTCTGTGTGTATACGTAATCTCACCTTACACCATATTACACATCAGTATCGTATTGATTGCTAACAGGAGGGAAAGGTCTATAGGAAAGGTCTGTGTGTATACGTAATCTCACCTTACACCATATTACACACCAGTATCGTATTGATTGCTAACAGGAGGGAAAGGTCTACAGGAAAGGTCTGTGTGTATACGTAATCTCACTTTACACCATATTACACACCAGTATCTTATTGATTGCTAACAGGAGGGAAAGGTCTATAGGAAAGGTCTGTGTGTATACGTAATCTCACCTTACACCATATTACACATCAGTATCATATTGATTGCTAACAGTAGGGAAAGGTCTATAGGAGAGGACTGTGTGTATACGTAATCTCACCTTACACCATATTACTCATCAGTATCATAATGATTGCTAACAGGAGGGAAAGGTCTACAGGAAAGGTCTGCGTGTATACAGAAGCTCACCTTACACCATATCACACATCAGTATCATATTGACTGCTAACAGGAGGGAAAGGTCTATAGGAAAGGTCTGTGTGTATACGTAATCTCACCTTACACCATATAACACATCAGTATCATAATGATTGCTAACAGGAGTGAAAGGTCTATAGGAAAGGTCTATAGGAAAGGTCTGTGTGTATACAGAACCTCACCTTACACCATATTACACATCAGTATCATATTGATTGCTAACACGAGGGAAAGGACTATAGGAAAGGTCTGTGTGTATACAGAACCTCACCTAACACCATATTACACACCAGTATCGTATTGATTGCTAACAGGGGGGAAAGGTCTATAGGAAAGGTCTGTGTGTGTACAGAACCTCACCTTACATCATATTACACATCAGTATCATATTGATTGCTAACAGGAGGGAAAGGTCTATAGGAAAGGTCTGTGTGTGTACAGAACCTCACCTTACACCATATTACACATCAGTATCATAATGATTGCTAACAGGGGGAAAGGTCTATAGGAAAGGTCTGTGTGTATACGTAAGCTCACCTTACACCATATTATACATCAGTCTCATATTGATTGCTAACAGCAGGGAAAGGTCTATAGGAAAGGTCTGTGTGTATACAGAATCTCTCCTTACACCATATTACACATCAGTATCATAATGATTGCTAACAGGAAGGAAAGGTCTATACGAAAGGTCTGTGTGTGTACAGAACCTCACCTTACACCATATTACACATCAGTATAATATTGATTGCTAACAGGAGGGAAAGGTCTATAGGAAAGGTCTGTGTGTGTACAGAACCTCACCTTACACCATATTACACATCAGTATCATATTGATTGCTAACATGGGGGAAAGGTTTATTGGAAAGGTCTGTGTGTATACAGAACCTCACATTACACCATATTACACATCGGTATCATATTGATTGCTAACAGGAGGGAAAGGTCTATAGGAAAGGTCTGTGTGTATACAGAACCTGACCTTACACCATATTACACACCAGTATCATATTGATTGCTAACAGGGCGGAAAGGTCTATAGGAAAGGTCTGTGTGTATACAGAACCTCACATTACACCATATTACACACCAGTATCATATTGATTGGTAACAGGAGGGAAAGGTCTATAGGAAAGGTCTGTGTGTATACAGAACCTCACCTTACACCATATTACACATCAGTATCACATTGATTGCTAACAGAAGGGAAAGGTCTACAGGAAAGGTCTATAGGAAAGGTCTGTGTGTATACGTAATCTCACCTTACACCATATTACACATCAGTATCATAATAATTGCTAACAGGAGGGAAAGGTCTACAGGAAAGGTCTATAAGAAAGGTCTGTGTGTATACAGAATCTCACCTTACACCATATTACACATCAGTATCATAATGATTGCTAACAGGAGGGAAAGGTCTAAAGGAAAGTTCTGTGTGTATACAGAACCTCACCATACACCATATTACACACCAGTATCAGATTGATTGCTAACAGGTGGGAAAGGTCTACAGGAAAGGTCTGTGTGTATACAGAACCTCACCTTACACCATATTACACATCAGTATCATATTGATTGCTAACAGGAGGGAAAGGTCTATAGGAAAGGTCTGTGTTTATACAGAACCTCACCTTACACCATATTACACATCAGTATCATATTGATTGCTAACAGGAGGGAAAGGTCTATAGGAAAGGTCTGTGTGTATACAGAACCTCACCTTACACCATATTACACACCAGTATCATATTGATTGATAACAGGGGGAAAGGTCTATAGGAAAGGTCTGTGTGTATACAGAACCTCACATTACACCATATTACACATCGGTATCATATTGATTGCTAACAGGAGGGAAAGGTCTATAGGAAAGGTCTGTGTGTATACAGAACCTCACCTTACACCATATTACACACCAGTATCATATTGATTGCTAACAGGGGGGAAAGGTCTATAGGAAAGGTCTGTGTGTATACAGAACCTCACCTTACACCATATTACACATCGGTATCATATTGATTGCTCACAGGTGGGAAACGTCCACAGGAAAGGTCTGTGTGTATAAGTAATCTCACCTTACACCATATTACACATCAGTATCATAATGATTGCTAGCAGGGGGGAAAGGTCTATAGGAAAGGTCTGTGTGTATACAGAACCTCACCTTACACCATATTACACAACAGTATCATATTGATTGCTAACAGGGGGGAAAGGTCTATAGGAAAGGTCTGTGTGTATACAGAACCTCACCTTACACCATATTACACATCGGTATCATATTGATTGCTAACAGGAGGGAAAGGTCTATAGGATAGGTCCGTGTGTATACAGAACCTCACCTTACACCATATTACACATCAGTATCATATTGATTGCTAACAGGAGGGAAAGGTCTATAGGAAAGGTCTGTGTGTATACAGAACCTCACCTTACACCATATTACACACCAGTATCATATTGATTGCTAACAGGGGGGAAAGGTCTATAGGAAAGGTCTGTGTGTATACAGAACTTCACCTTACACCATATTACACATCAGTATCATATTGATTGCTAACAGGAGGGAAAGGTCTACAGGAAAGGTCTATAGGAAAGGTCTGTGTGTATACGTATTCTCACCTTACACCATATTACACATCAGTATCATAATGATTGCTAACAGGAGGGAAAGGTCTACAGGAAAGGTCTATAGGAAAGGTCTGTGTGTATACGTAATCTCACCTTACACCATATTACACATCAGTATCATAATGATTGCTAACAGGAGGGAAAGGTCTATAGGAAAGGTCTATAGGAAAGGTCTGTGTGTATACAGAACCTCACCTTACACCATATTACACATCAGTATAATATTGATTGCTAACAGGAGGGAAATGTCTATAGGAAAGGTCTGTGTGTATACAGAATCTCACCTTACACCATATTACACATCAGTATCATAATGATTGCTAACAGGAGGGAAAGGTCTATAGGAAAGGTCTGTGTGTATACAGAACCTCACCATACACCATATTACACACTAGTATCATATTGATTGCTAACAGGTGGGAAAGGTCTACAGGAATGGTCTGTGTGTATACAGAACCTCACCTTACACCATATTACACATCAGTATCATATTGATTGCTAACAGGAGGGAAAGGTCTATAGGAAAGGTCTGTGTGTATACAGAACCTCACCTTACACCATATTACACATCAGTATCATATTGAATGCTAACAGGAGGGAAAGGTCTATAGGAAAGGTCTGTGTGTATACAGAAGCTCACCTTACACCATATTACACATCGGTATCATATTGATTGCTAACAGGAGGGAAAGGTCTATAGGAAAGGTCTGTGTGTATACAGAACCTCACCTTACACCATATTACACATCAGTATCATATTGATTGCTAACAGGAGGGAAAGGTCTATAGGAAAGGTCTGTGTGTATACGTAAGCTCACCTTACACCATATTATACATCAGTATCATATTGATTGCTAACAGGAGGGAAAGGTCTATAGGAAAGGTCTGTGTGTATACAGAATCTCTCCTTACACCATATTACACATCAGTATCATAATGATTGCTAACAGGAGGGAAAGGTCTATAGGAAAGGTCTGTGTGTGTACAGAACCTCACCTTACACCATATTACACATCAGTATCATATTGATTGCTAACAGGAGGGAAAGGTCTATAGGAAAGGTCTGTGTGTGTACAGAACCTCACCTTACACCATATTACACATCAGTATGATATTGATTGCTAACATGGGGGAAAGGTTTATTGGAAAGGTCTGTGTGTATACAGAACCTCACATTACACCATATTACACATCGGTATCATATTGATTGCTAACAGGAGGGAAAGGTCTATAGGAAAGTTCTGTGTGTATACAGAACCTCACCTTACACCATATTACACACCAGTATCATATTGATTGCTAACAGGGCGGAAAGGTCTATAGGAAAGGTCTGTGTGTATACAGAACCTCACATTACACCATATTACACACCAGTATCATATTGATTGGTAACAGGAGGGAAAGGTCTATAGGAAAGGTCTGTGTGTATACAGAACCTCACCTTACACCATATTACACATCAGTATCACATTGATTGCTAACAGGAGGGAAAGGTCTACAGGAAAGGTCTATAGGAAAGGTCTGTGTGTATACGTAATCTCACCTTACACCATATTACACATCAGTATCATAATAATTGCTAACAGGAGGGAAAGGTCTACAGGAAAGGTCTATAAGAAAGGTCTGTGTGTATACAGAATCTCACCTTACACCATATTACACATCAGTATCATAATGATTGCTAACAGGAGGGAAAGGTCTAAAGGAAAGTTCTGTGTGTATACAGAACCTCACCATACACCATATTACACACCAAGATCAGATTGATTGCTAACAGGTGGGAAAGGTCTACAGGAAAGGTCTGTGTGTATACAGAACCTCACCTTACACCATATTACACATCAGTATCATATTGATTGCTAACAGGAGGGAAAGGTCTATAGGAAAGTTCTGTGTTTATACAGAACCTCACCTTACACCATATTACACATCAGTATCATATTGATTGCTAACAGGAGGGAAAGGTCTATAGGTAAGGTCTGTGTGTGTACAGAACCTCACCTTACACCATATTACACATCAGTATCATATTGATTGCTAACAGGGGGGAAAGGTCTATAGGAAAGGTCTGTGTGTATACAGAATCTCACTATACACCATATTACACATCAGTATCATATTGATTGCTAACAGGAGGGAACGGTCTATAGGAAAGGTCTGTGTGTGTACAGAACCTCACCTTACACCATATTACACATCAGTATCATAATGATTGCTAACAGGAGGGAAAGGTCTATAGGAAAGGTCTGTGTGTATACGTAATCTCATCTTACACCATATTATACATCAGTATCATATTGATTGCTAACAGGAGGGAAAGGTCTATAGGAAAGGTCTGTGTGTATACAGAATCTCACCTTACACCATATTACACATCAGTATCATAATGATTGCTAACAGGAGGGAAAGGTCTATAGGAAAGGTCTGTGTGTGTACAGAACCTCACCTTACACCATATTACACATCAGTATCATATTGATTGCTAACAGGAGGGAAAGGTCTATAGGTAAGGTCTGTGTGTGTACAGAACCTCACCTTACACCATATTAAACATCAGTATCATATTGATTGCTAACAGGGGGAAAGGTCTATAGGAAAGGTCTGTGTGTATACAGAATCTCACTTTACACCATATTACACATCAGTATCATATTGATTGCTAACAGGAGGGAAAGGTCTATAGGAAAGGTCTGTGTGTGTACAGAACCTCACCTTACACCATATTACACATCAGTATCATATTGATTGCTAACAGGGGGGAAAGGTCTATAGGAAAGGTCTGTGTGTATACGTAATCTCACCTTACACCATATTACACATCAGTATCATAATGATTGCTAACAGGAGGGAAAGGTCTATAGGAAAGGTCTATAGGAAAGGTCTGTGTGTATATAGAACCTCACCTTACACCATATTACACATCAGTATCATATTGATTGCTAACAGGAGGGAAAGGTCTACAGGAAAGGTCTATAGGAAAGGTATGTGTGTATACGTAATCTCACCTTACACCATATTACACATCAGTATCATAATGATTGCTAACAGGAGGGAAAGGTCTATAGGAAAGGTCTGTGTGTATACAGAACCTCACCATACACCATATTACACACCAGTATCATATTGATTGCTAACAGGTGGGAAAGGTCTACAGGAAAGGTCTGTGTGTATACAGAACCTCACCTTACACCATATTACACATCAGTATCATATTGATTGCTAACAGGAGGGAACGGTCTATAGGAAAGGTCTGTGTGTATACAGAAGCTCACCTTACACCATATTACACACCAGTATCATATTGATTGCTAACAGGGGGGAAAGGTCTATAGGAAAGGTCTGTGTGTATACAGAACCTCACCTTACACCATATTACACATCGGTATCATATTGATTGCTAACAGGAGGGAAAGGTCTATAGGAAAGGTCTGTGTGTATACAGAACCTCACCTTACACCATATTACACATCAGTATCATATTGATTGCTAACAGGAGGGAAAGGTCTATAGGAAAGGTCTGTGTGTATACAGAACCTCACCTTACACCATATTACACACCCGTATCATATTGATTGCTAACAGGGGGGAAAGGTCTATAGGAAAGGTCTGTGTGTATACAGAACCTCACCTTACACCATATTACACATCGGTATCATATTGATTGCTAACAGGTGGGAAAGGTCTACAGGAAAGGTCTGTGTGTATAAGTAATCTCACCTTACACCATATTACACATCAGTATCATAATGATTGCTAACAGGGGGGAAAGGTCTATAGGACAGGTCTGTGTGTATACGTAATCTCACCTTACACCATATTACACATCAGTATCATAATGATTGCTAACAGGAGGGAAAGGTCTATAGGAAAGGTCTGTGTGTATACAGAATCTCACCTTACACCATATTACACATCAGTATCATAATGATTGCTGACAGGAGGGAAAGGTCTATAGGAAAGGTCTGTGTGTATACGTAATCTCACCTTACACCATATTACACATCAGTATCATAATGATTGCTAACAGGGGGGAAAGGTCTATAGGAAAGGTCTGTGTGTATACGTAATCTCACCTTACACCATATTACACATCAGTATCATAATGATTGCTAACAGGAGGGAAAGGTCTATAGGAAAGGTCTGTGTGTATACAGAATCTCACCATACACCATATTACACATCAGTATCATATTGATTGCTAACAGGAGGGAAAGGTCTATAGGAAAGGTCTGTGTGTATACGTAATCTCACCTTACACCATATTACACATCAGTATCATAATGATTGCTAACAGGAGGGAAAGGTCTATAGGAAAGGTCTGTGTGTATACGTAATCTCACCTTACACCATATAACACATCAGTATCATAATGATTGCTAACAGGAGGGAAAGGTCTATAGGAAAGGTCTGTGTGTATACGTAATCTCACCTTACACCATATTACACATCAGTATCATAATGATTGCTAACAGGGGGGAAAGTTCTATAGGAAAGGTCTGTGTGTATACGTAATCTCACCTTACACCATATTACACAACAGTATCATAATGATTGCTAACAGGAGGGAAAGGTCTATAGGAAAGATCTGTGTGTATACAGAATCTCATCATACACCATATTACCCATCAGTATCATATTGATTGCTAACAGGAGGGAAAGGTCTATAGGATAGGTCTGTGTGTATACAGAATCTCACCATACACCATATTACACATCAGTATCATATTGATTGCTAACAGGAGGGAAAGGTCTATAGGAAAGGTCTGTGTGTATACGTAATCTAACCTTACACCATATTACACACCAGTATCATATTAATTGCTAACAGGAGGGAAAGGTCTTTAGGAAAGGTCTGTGTGTATACAGAATCTCACCATACACCATATTACACGTCAGTATCATATTGATTGCTAACAGGAGGGAAAGGTCTATAGGAAAGGTCTGTGTGTATACAGAACCTCACCTAACACCATATTACACATCAGTATCATATTGATTGCTAACAGGAGGGAAAGGTCTATAGGAAAGGTATGTGTGTATACAGAATCTCACCTTACACCTTATTACACATCAGTATCATATTGATTGTTAACAGGAGGGAAAGGTCTATAGGAAAGGTCTCTGTGTGTACAGAATCTCACCTTACAACATATTACCCATCAGTATCATATTGTTTGCTAACAGGAGGGAAAGGTCTACAGGAAAGATCTGTGTGTATACAGAACCTCACCTTACACCATATCACACATCAGTATCATATTGATTGCTAACAGGAGGGAAAGGTCTATAGGAAAGGTCTGTGTATATACAGAATCTCACCTTACACCATATTACACATCAGTATCATAATGATTGCTAACAGGGGGGAAAGGTCTACAGGAAAGGTCATTGTGTATACAGAATATCGCCGTACACCATATCACACATCAGTTTCATAATGCTTGCTAACAGGAGGGAAAGGTCTATAGGAAAGGTCTGTGTGTATACGTAATCTCACCTTACAGCATAATACACATCACTATCATATTGATGGCAAACAGGAAGGAAAGGTCTACAGGAAAGGTCTGTGTGTATACAGAATCTCACCGTACACCATATCACACATCAGTATCATAATGATTGCTAACAGGAGGGAAAGGTCTACAGGAAAGGTCTGTGTGTATACAGAACCTCACCTTACACCATATTACACATCAGTATCATATTGATTGCTAACAGGAGGGAAAGGTCTATAGGAAAGGTCTGTGTGTATACGTAATCTCACCTTACACCATATTACACATCGGTATCATATTGATTGCTAACAGGAGGGAAAGGTCTATAGGAAAGGTCTGTGTGTATACAGAGTCTCACCTAACACCATATTACACATCGGTATCATATTGATTGCTAACAGGAGGGAAAGGTCTACAGGAAAGGTCTGTGTGTATACAGAACCTCACCTTACAACTTATTACACATCGGTATCATATTGATTGCTAACACGAGGGAAAGGTCTATAGGAAAGGTCTGTGTGTATACGTAACCTCACCTTACACCATATTACACATCAGTATCATAATGATTGCTAACAGGAGGGAAAGGTCTATAGGAAAGTTCTGTGTGTATACGTAATCTCACCTTACCCCATATTACACATCAGTATCATAATGATTGCTAACAGGGGGGAAAGGTCTATAGGAAAGGTCTGTGTGTATACGTAATCTCACCTTACACCATATTACACATCAGTATCATATTGATTGCTAACAGGAGGGAAAGGTCTATAGGATAGGTCTGTGTGTATACAGAATCTCACCTTACACCATATTACACATCAGTATCATATTGATTGCTAACAGGAGGGAAAGGTCTATAGGAAAGGTCTGTGTGTATACAGAATCTCACCGTACACCATATCACACATCAGTATCATAATGATTGCTAACAGGAGGGGAAGGTCTGTGTGTATACAGATCCTCACCTTACACCATATTACACATCAGTATCATATTGATTGCTAACAGGAGGGAAAGGTCTATAGGAAAGGTCTGTGTGTATACAGAACCTCACCTTACACCATATTACACATCAGTATCATATTGATTGCTAACAGGAGGGAAAGGTCTATAGGAAAGGTCTGTGTGTATACAGAACCTCACCTTACACCATATTAAACATCAGTATCATATTGATTGCTAACACGAGGGAAAGGACTATAGGAAAGGTCTGTGTGTATACAGAACCTCACCTTACACCATATTACACACCAGTATCGTATTGATTGCTAACAGGGGGGAAAGGTCTATAGGAAAGGTCTGTGTGTGTACAGAACCTCACCTTACATCATATTACACATCAGTATCATATTGATTGCTAACAGGAGGGAAAGGTCTATAGTAAAGGTCTGTGTGTGTACAGAACCTCACCTTACACCATATTACACATCAGTATCATAATGATTGCTAACAGGGGGAAAGGTCTATAGGAAAGGACTGTGTGTATACGTAATCTCATCTTACACCATATTATACATCAGTATCATATTGATTGCTAACAGGAGGGAAAGGTCTATAGGAAAGGTCTGTGTGTATACAGAATCTCACCTTACACCATATTACACATCAGTATCATAATGATTGCTAACAGGAGGGAAAGGTCTATAGGAAAGGTCTGTGTGTGTACAGAACCTCACCTTACACCATATTACACATCAGTATCATATTGATTGCTAACAGGAGGGAAAAGTCTATAGGAAAGGTCTGTGTGTGTACAGAACCTCACCTTACACCATATTACACATCAGTATCATATTGATTGCTAACAGGGGGGAAAGGTCTATAGGAAAGGCCTGTGTGTATACAGAATCTCACTTTACACCATATTACACATCAGTATCATATTGATTGCTAACAGGAGGGAAAGGTCTATAGGAAAGGTCTGTGTGTGTACAGAACCTCACCTTACACCATATTACACATCAGTATCATATTGATTGCTAACAGGAGGGAAAGGTCTATAGGAAAGGTCTGTGTGTATACGTAATCTCACCTTACACCATATTACACATCAGTATCATAATGATTGCTAACAGGAGGGAAAGGTCTATAGGAAAGGTCTGTGTGTGTACAGAACCTCACCATACACCATATCGCACATCAGTATCATAATGATTGCTAACAGGGGGGAAGGTCTATAGGAAAGGTCTGTGTGTATACGTAATCTCACCTTACACCATATTACACATCAGTATCGTATTGATTGCTAACAGGAGGGAAAGGTCTATAGGAAAGGTCTGTGTGTATACGTAATCTCACCTTACACCATATTACACACCAGTATCGTATTGATTGCTAACAGGAGGGAAAGGTCTACAGGAAAGGTCTGTGTGTATACGTAATCTCACTTTACACCATATTACACACCAGTATCTTATTGATTGCTAACAGGAGGGAAAGGTCTATAGGAAAGGTCTGTGTGTATACGTAATCTCACCTTACACCATATTACACATCAGTATCATATTGATTGCTAACAGTAGGGAAAGGTCTATAGGAAAGGACTGTGTGTATACGTAATCTCACCTTACACCATATTACTCATCAGTATCATAATGATTGCTAACAGGAGGGAAAGGTCTACAGGAAAGGTCTGCGTGTATACAGAAGCTCACCTTACACCATATCACACATCAGTATCATATTGACTGCTAACAGGAGGGAAAGGTCTATAGGAAAGGTCTGTGTGTATACGTAATCTCACCTTACACCATATAACACATCAGTATCATAATGATTGCTAACAGGAGTGAAAGGTCTATAGGTAAGGTCTATAGGAAAGGTCTGTGTGTATACAGAACCTCACCTTACACCATATTACACATCAGTATCATATTGATTGCTAACACGAGGGAAAGGACTATAGGAAAGGTCTGTGTGTATACAGAACCTCACCTAACACCATATTACACACCAGTATCGTATTGATTGCTAACAGGGGGGAAAGGTCTATAGGAAAGGTCTGTGTGTGTACAGAACCTCACCTTACATCATATTACACATCAGTATCATATTGATTGCTAACAGGAGGGAAAGGTCTATAGGAAAGGTCTGTGTGTGTACAGAACCTCACCTTACACCATATTACACATCAGTATCATAATGATTGCTAACAGGGGGAAAGGTCTATAGGAAAGGTCTGTGTGTATACGTAAGCTCACCTTACACCATATTATACATCAGTATCATATTGATTGCTAACAGGAGGGAAAGGTCTATAGGAAAGGTCTGTGTGTATACAGAATCTCTCCTTACACCATATTACACATCAGTATCATAATGATTGCTAACAGGAAGGAAAGGTCTATACGAAAGGTCTGTGTGTGTACAGAACCTCACCTTACACCATATTACACATCAGTATCATATTGATTGCTAACAGGAGGGAAAGGTCTATAGGAAAGGTCTGTGTGTGTACAGAACCTCACCTTACACCATATTACACATCAGTATCATATTGATTGCTAACATGGGGGAAAGGTTTATTGGAAAGGTCTGTGTGTATACAGAACCTCACATTACACCATATTACACATCGGTATCATATTGATTGCTAACAGGAGGGATAGGTCTATAGGAAAGGTCTGTGTGTATACAGAACCTCACCTTACACCATATTACACACCAGTATCATATTGATTGCTAACAGGGCGGAAAGGTCAATAGGAAAGGTCTGTGTGTATACAGAACCTCACATTACACCATATTACACACCAGTATCATATTGATTGGTAACAGGAGGGAAAGGTCTATAGGAAAGGTCTGTGTGTATACAGAACCTCACCTTACACCATATTACACATCAGTATCACATTGATTGCTAACAGGAGGGAAAGGTCTACAGGAAAGGTCTATAGGAAAGGTCTGTGTGTATACGTAATCTCACCTTACACCATATTACACATCAGTATCATAATAATTGCTAACAGGAGGGAAAGGTCTACAGGAAAGGTCTATAAGAAAGGTCTGTGTGTATACAGAATCTCACCTTACACCATATTACACATCAGTATCATAATGATTGCTAACAGGAGGGAAAGGTCTAAAGGAAAGTTCTGTGTGTATACAGAACCTCACCATACACCATATTACACACCAGTATCAGATTGATTGCTAACAGGTGGGAAAGGTCTACAGGAAAGGTCTGTGTGTATACAGAACCTCACCTTACACCATATTACACATCAGTATCATATTGATTGCTAACAGGAGGGAAAGGTCTATAGGAAAGGTCTGTGTTTATACAGAACCTCACCTTACACCATATTACACATCAGTATCATATTGATTGCTAACAGGAGGGAAAGGTCTATAGGAAAGGTATGTGTGTATACAGAACCTCACCTTACACCATATTACACACCAGTATCATATTGATTGCTAACAGGGGGAAAGGTCTATAGGAAAGGTCTGTGTGTATACAGAACCTCACATTACACCATATTACACATCGGTATCATATTGATTGCTAACAGGAGGGAAAGGTCTATAGGAAAGGTCTGTGTGTATACAGAACCTCACCTTACACCATATTACACACCAGTATCATATTGATTGCTAACAGGGGGGAAAGGTCTATAGGAAAGGTCTGTGTGTATACAGAACCTCACCTTACACCATATTACACATCGGTATCATATTGATTGCTCACAGGTGGGAAAGGTCCACAGGAAAGGTCTGTGTGTATAAGTAATCTCACCTTACACCATATTACACATCAGTATCATAATGATTGCTAGCAGGGGGGAAAGGTCTATAGGAAAGGTCTGTGTGTATACAGAACCTCACCTTACACCATATTACACAACAGTATCATATTGATTGCTAACAGGGGGGAAAGGTCTATAGGAAAGGTCTGTGTGTATACAGAACCTCACCTTACACCATATTACACATCGGTATCATATTGATTGCTAACAGGAGGGAAAGGTCTATAGGATAGGTCCGTGTGTATACAGAACCTCACCTTACACCATATTACACATCAGTATCATATTGATTGCTAACAGGAGGGAAAGGTCTATAGGAAAGGTCTGTGTGTATACAGAACCTCACCTTACACCATATTACACACCAGTATCATATTGATTGCTAACAGGGGGGAAAGGTCTATAGGAAAGGTCTGTGTGTATACAGAACTTCACCTTACACCATATTACACATCAGTATCATATTGATTGCTAACAGGAGGGAAAGGTCTACAGGAAAGGTCTATAGGAAAGGTCTGTGTGTATACGTATTCTCACCTTACACCATATTACACATCAGTATCATAATGATTGCTAACAGGAGGGAAAGGTCTACAGGAAAGGTCTATAGGAAAGGTCTGTGTGTATACGTAATCTCACCTTACACCATATTACACATCAGTATCATAATGATTGCTAACAGGAGGGAAAGGTCTATAGGAAAGGTCTATAGGAAAGGTCTGTGTGTATACAGAACCTCACCTTACACCATATTACACATCAGTGTAATATTGATTGCTAACAGGAGGGAAAGGTCTATAGGAAAGGTCTGTGTGTATACAGAATCTCACCTTACACCATATTACACATCAGTATCATAATGATTGCTAACAGGAGGGAAAGGTCTATAGGAAAGGTCTGTGTGTATACAGAACCTCACCATACACCATATTACACACTAGTATCATATTGATTGCTAACAGGTGGGAAAGGTCTACAGGAATGGTATGTGTGTATACAGAACCTCACCTTACACCATATTACACATCAGTATCATATTGATTGCTAACAGGAGGGAAAGGTCTATAGGAAAGGTCTGTGTGTATACAGAACCTCACCTTACACCATATTACACATCAGTATCATATTGAATGCTAACAGGAGGGAAAGGTCTATAGGAAAGGTCTGTGTGTATACAGAAGCTCACCTTACACCATATTACACATCGGTATCATATTGATTGCTAACAGGAGGGAAAGGTCTATAGGAAAGGTCTGTGTGTATACAGAACCTCACCTTACACCATATTACACATCAGTATCATATTGATTGCTAAGAGGAGGGAAAGGTCTATAGGAAAGGTCTGTGTGTATACAGAACCTCACCTTACACCATATTACACACCAGTATCATATTGATTGCTAACAGGGGGGAAAGTTCTATAGGAAAGATCTGTGTGTATACAGAACCTCACCTTACACCACATTACACATCGGTATCATATTGATTGCTAACAGGTGGGAAAGGTCTACAGGAAAGGTCTGTGTGTATAAGTAATCTCACCTTACACCATATTACACATCAGTATCATAATGATTGCTAACAGGGGGGAAAGGTCTATAGGAAAGGTCTGTGTGTATACGTAATCTCACCTTACACCATATTACACATCAGTATCATAATGATTGCTAACAGGAGGGAAAGGTCTATAGGAAAGGTCTGTGTGTATACAGAATCTCACCTTACACCATATTACACATCAGTATCATAATGATTGCTAACAGGAGGGAAAGGTCTATAGGAAAGGTCTGTGTGTATACGTAATCTCACCTTACACCATATTACACATCAGTATCATAATGATTTCTAACAGGGGGGAAAGGTCTATAGGAAGGTCTGTGTGTATACGTAATCTCACCTTACACCTTATTACACATCAGTATCATAATGATTGCTGACAGGAGGGAAAGGTCTATAGGAAAGGTCTGTGTGTATACGTAATCTCACCTTACACCATATTACACATCAGTATCATAATGATTGCTAACAGGGGGGAAAGGTCTGTGTGTATACGTAATCTCACCTTACACCATATTACACATCAGTATCATAATGATTGCTAACAGGAGGGAAAGGTCTATAGGAAAGGTCTGTGTGTATACAGAATCTCACCATACACCATATTACACATCAGTATCATATTGATTGCTAACAGGAGGGAAAGGTCTATAGGAAAGGTCTGTGTGTATACGTAATCTCACCTTACACCATATTACACATCAGTATCATAATGATTGCTAACAGGAGGGAAAGGTCTATAGGAAAGGTCTGTGTGTATACGTAATCTCACCTTACACCATATTACACATCAGTATCATAATGATTGCTAACAGGAGGGAAAGGTCTATAGGAAAGGTCTGTGTGTATACGTAATCTCACCTTACACCATATTACACATCAGTATCATAATGATTGCTAACAGGGGGGAAAGGTCTATAGGAAAGGTCTGTGTGTATACGTAATCTCACCTTACACCATATTACACAACAGTATCATAATGATTGCTAACAGGAGGGAAAGGTCTATAGGAAAGATCTGTGTGTATACAGAATCTCATCATACAGCATATTACCCATCAGTATCATATTGATTGCTAACAGGAGGGAAAGGTCTATAGGAAAGGTCTGTGTGTATACAGAATCTCACCATACACCATATTACACATCAGTATCATATTGATTGCTAACAGGAGGGAAAGGTCTATAGGAAAGGTCTGTGTGTATACGTAATCTAACCTTACACCATATTACACACCAGTATCATATTAATTGCTAACAGGAGGGAAAGGTCTTTAGGAAAGGTCTGTGTGTATACAGAATCTCACCATACACCATATTACACATCAGTATCATATTGATTGCTAACAGGAGGGAAAGGTCTATAGGAAAGGTCTGTGTGTATACAGAACCTCACCTAACACCATATTACACATCAGTATCATATTGATTGCTAACAGGAGGGAAAGGTCTATAGGAAAGGTATGTGTGTATACAGAATCTCACCTTACACCTTATTACACATCAGTATCATATTGATTGTTAACAGGAGGGAAAGGTCTATAGGAAAGGTCTCTGTGTGTACAGAATCTCACCTTACAACATATTACCCATCAGTATCATATTGTTTGCTAACAGGAGGGAAAGGTCTACAGGAAAGATCTGTGTGTATACAGAACCTCACCTTACACCATATCACACATCAGTATCATATTGATTGCTAACAGGAGGGAAAGGTCTATAGGAAAGGTCTGTGTATATACAGAATCTCACCTTACACCATATTACACATCAGTATCATAATGATTGCCAACAGGGGGGAAAGGTCTACAAGAAAGGTCATTGTGTATACAGAATATCACCGTACACCATATCACACATCAGTATCATAATGCTTGCTAACAGGAGGGAAAGGTCTATAGGAAAGGTCTGTGTGTATACGTAATCTCACCTTACAGCATAATACACATCACTATCATATTGATTGCAAACAGGAGGGAAAGGTCTACAGGAAAGGTCTGTGTGTATACAGAATCTCACCGTACACCATATCACACATCAGTATCATAATGATTGCTAACAGGAGGGAAAGGTCTACAGGAAAGGTCTGTGTGTATACAGAACCTCACCTTACACTATATTACACATCAGTATCATATTGATTGCTAACAGGAGGGAAAGGTCTATAGGAAAGGTCTGTGTGTATCCGTAATCTCACCTTACACCATATTACACATCGGTATCATATTGATTGCTAACAGGAGGGAAAGGTCTATAGGAAAGGTCTGTGTGTATACAGAGTCTCACCTAACACCATATTACACATCGGTATCATATTGATTGCTAACAGGAGGGAAAGGTCTACAGGAAAGGTCTGTGTGTATACAGAACCTCACCTTACAACTTATTACACATCGGTATCATATTGATTGCTAACACGAGGGAAAGGTCTATAGGAAAGGTCTGTGTGTATACGTAACCTCACCTTACACCATATTACAAATCAGTATCATAATGATTGCTAACAGGAGGGAAAGGTCTATAGGAAAGTTCTGTGTGTATACGTAATCTCACCTTACACCATATTACACATCAGTATCATAATGATTGCTAACAGGGGGGAAAGGTCTATAGGAAAGGTCTGTGTGTATACGTAATCTCACCTTACACCATATTACACATCAGTATCATATTGATTGCTAACAGGAGGGAAAGGTCTATAGGATAGGTCTGTGTGTATACAGAATCTCACCTTACACCATATTACACATCAGTATCATATTGATTGCTAACAGGAGGGAAAGGTCTATAGGAAAGGTCTGTGTGTATACAGAATCTCACCGTACACCATATCACACATCAGTATCATAATGATTGCTAACAGGAGGGAAAGGTCTGTGTGTATACAGAACCTCACCTTACACCATATTACACATCAGTATCATATTGATTGCTAACAGGAGGGAAAGGTCTATAGGAAAGGTCTGTGTGTATACAGAACCTCACCTTACACCATATTACACATCAGTATCATATTGATTGCTAACAGGAGGGAAAGGTCTATAGGAAAGGTCTGTGTGTATACAGAACCTCACCTTACACCATATTAAACATCAGTATCATATTGATTGCTAACGCGAGGGAAAGGACTATAGGAAAGGTCTGTGTGTATACAGAACCTCACCTTACACCATATTACACACCAGTATCGTATTGATTGCTAACAGGGGGGAAAGGTCTATAGGAAAGGTCTGTGTGTGTACAGAACCTCACCTTACATCATATTACACATCAGTTTCATATTGATTGCTAACAGGAGGGAAAGGTCTATAGTAAAGGTCTGTGTGTGTACAGAACCTCACCTTACACCATATTACACATCAGTATCATAATGATTGCTAACAGGGGAAAGGTCTATAGGAAAGGACTGTGTGTATACGTAATCTCATCTTACACCATATTATACATCAGTATCATATTGATTGCTAACAGGAGGGAAAGGTCTATAGGAAAGGTCTGTGTGTATACAGAATCTCACCTTACACCATATTACACATCAGTATCATAATGATTGCTAACAGGAGGGAAAGGTCTATAGGAAAGGTCTGTGTGTGTACAGAACCTCACCTTACACCATATTACACATCAGTATCATATTGATTGCTAACAGGAGGGAAAGGTCTATAGGAAAGGTCTGTGTGTGTACAGAACCTCACCTTACACCATATTACACATCAGTATCATATTGATTGCTAACAGGGGGGAAAGGTCTATAGGAAAGGGCTGTGTGTATACAGAATCTCACTTTACACCATATTACACATCAGTATCATATTGATTGCTAACAGGAGGGAAAGGTCTATAGAAAAGGTCTGTGTGTGTACAGAACCTCACCTTACACCATATTACACATCAGTATCATATTGATTGCTAACAGGAGGGAAAGGTCTATAGGAAAGGTCTGTGTGTATACGTAATCTCACCTTACACCATATTACACATCAGTATCATAATGATTGCTAACAGGAGGGAAAGGTCTATAGGAAAGGTCTGTGTGTGTACAGAACCTCACCATACACCATATCGCACATCAGTATCATAATGATTGCTAACAGGGGGGAAGGTCTATAGGAAAGGTCTGTGTGTATACGTAATCTCACCTTACACCATATTACACATCAGTATCGTATTGATTGCTAACAGGAGGGAAAGGTCTATAGGAAAGGTCTGTGTGTATACGTAATCTCACCTTACACCATATTACACACCAGTATCGTATTGATTGCTAACAGGAGGGAAAGGTCTACAGGAAAGGTCTGTGTGTATACGTAATCTCACTTTACACCATATTACACACCAGTATCTTATTGATTGCTAACAGGAGGGAAAGGTCTATAGGAAAGGTCTGTGTGTATACGTAATCTCACCTTACACCATATTACACATCAGTATCATATTGATTGCTAACAGGAGGGAAAGGTCTATAGGAAAGGACTGTGTGTATAAGTAATCTCACCTTACACCATATTACTCATCAGTATCATAATGATTGCTAACAGGAGGGAAAGGTCTACAGGAAAGGTCTGCGTGTATACAGAAGCTCACCTTACACCATATCACACATCAGTATCATATTGATTGCTAACAGGAGTGAAAGGTCTATAGGAAAGGTCTGTGTGTATACGTAATCTCACCTTACACCATATAACACATCAGTATCATAATGATTGCTAACAGGAGTGAAAGGTCTATAGGAAAGGTCTATAGGAAAGGTCTGTGTGTATACAGAACCTCACCTTACACCATATTACAAATCAGTATCATAATGATTGCTAACAGGAGGGAAAGGTCTATAGGAAAGTTCTGTGTGTATACGTAATCTCACCTTACACCATATTACACATCAGTATCATAATGATTGCTAACAGGGGGGAAAGGTCTATAGGAAAGGTATGTGTGTATACGTAATCTCACCTTACACCATATTACACATCAGTATCATATTGATTGCTAACAGGAGGGAAAGGTCTATAGGATAGGTCTGTGTGTATACAGAATCTCACCTTACACCATATTACACATCAGTATCATATTGATTGCTAACAGGAGGGAAAGGTCTATAGGAAAGGTCTGTGTGTATACAGAATCTCACCGTACACCATATCACACATCAGTATCATAATGATTGCTAACAGGAGGGAAAGGTCTGTGTGTATACAGAACCTCACCTTACACCATATTACACATCAGTATCATATTGATTGCTAACAGGAGGGAAAGGTCTATAGGAAAGGTCTGTGTGTATACAGAACCTCACCTTACACCATATTACACATCAGTATCATATTGATTGCTAACAGGAGGGAAAGGTCTATAGGAAAGGTCTGTGTGTATACAGAACCTCACCTTACACCATATTAAACATCAGTATCATATTGATTGCTAACGCGAGGGAAAGGACTATAGGAAAGGTCTGTGTGTATACAGAACCTCACCTTACACCATATTACACACCAGTATCGTATTGATTGCTAACAGGGGGGAAAGGTCTATAGGAAAGGTCTGTGTGTGTACAGAACCTCACCTTACATCATATTACACATCAGTATCATATTGATTGCTAACAGGAGGGAAAGGTCTATAGTAAAGGTCTGTGTTTGTACAGAACCTCACCTTACACCATATTACACATCAGTATCATAATGATTGCTAACAGGGGGAAAGGTCTATAGGAAAGGACTGTGTGTATACGTAATCTCATCTTACACCATATTATACATCAGTATCATATTGATTGCTAACAGGAGGGAAAGGTCTATAGGAAAGGTCTGTGTGTATACAGAATCTCACCTTACACCATATTACACATCAGTATCATAATGATTGCTAACAGGAGGGAAAGGTCTATAGGAAAGGTCTGTGTGTGTACAGAACCTCACCTTACACCATATTACACATCAGTATCATATTGATTGCTAACAGGAGGGAAAGGTCTATAGGAAAGGTCTGTGTGTGTACAGAACCTCACCTTACACCATATTACACATCAGTATCATATTGATTGCTAACAGGGGGGAAAGGTCTATAGGAAAGGTCTGTGTGTATACAGAATCTCACTTTACACCATATTACACATCAGTATCATATTGATTGCTAACAGGAGGGAAAGGTCTATAGGAAAGGTCTGTGTGTGTACAGAACCTCACCTTACACCATATTACACATCAGTATCATATTGATTGCTAACAGGAGGGAAAGGTCTATAGGAAAGGTCTGTGTGTATACGTAATCTCACCTTACACCATATTACACATCAGTATCATAATGATTGCTAACAGGAGGGAAAGGTCTATAGGAAAGGTCTGTGTGTGTACAGAACCTCACCATACACCATATCGCACATCAGTATCATAATGATTGCTAACAGGGGGGAAGGTCTATAGGAAAGGTCTGTGTGTATACGTAATCTCACCTTACACCATATTACACATCAGTATCGTATTGATTGCTAACAGGAGGGAAAGGTCTATAGGAAAGGTCTGTGTGTATACGTAATCTCACCTTACACCATATTACACACCAGTATCGTATTGATTGCTAACAGGAGGGAAAGGTCTACAGGAAAGGTCTGTGTGTATACGTAATCTCACTTTACACCATATAACACACCAGTATCTTATTGATTGCTAACAGGAGGGAAAGGTCTATAGGAAAGGTCTGTGTGTATACGTAATCTCACCTTACACCATATTACACATCAGTATCATATTGATTGCTAACAGGAGGGAAAGGTCTATAGGAAAGGACTGTGTGTATAAGTAATCTCACCTTACACCATATTACTCATCAGTATCATAATGATTGCTAACAGGAGGGAAAGGTCTACAGGAAAGGTCTGCGTGTATACAGAAGCTCACCTTACACCATATCACACATCAGTATCATATTGATTGCTAACAGGAGTGAAAGGTCTATAGGAAAGGTCTGTGTGTATACGTAATCTCACCTTACACCATATAACACATCAGTATCATAATGATTGCTAACAGGAGTGAAAGGTCTATAGGAAAGGTCTATAGGAAAGGTCTGTGTGTATACAGAACCTCACCTTACACCATATTACACATCAGTATCATATTGATTGCTAACACGAGGGAAAGGACTATAGGAAAGGTCTGTGTGTATACCGAACCTCACCTAACACCATATTACACACCAGTATCGTATTGATTGCTAACAGGGGGGAAAGGTCTATAGGAAAGGTCTGTGTGTGTACAGAACCTCACCTTACATCATATTACACATCAGTATCATATTGATTGCTAACAGGAGGGAAAGGTCTATAGGAAAGGTCTGTGTGTGTACAGAACCTCACCTTACACCATATTACACATCAGTATCATAATGATTGCTAACAGGGGGAAAGGTCTATAGGAAAGGTCTGTGTGTATACGTAAACTCACCTTACACCATATTATACATCAGTATCATATTGATTGCTAACAGGAGGGAAAGGTCTATAGGAAAGGTCTGTGTGTATACAGAATCTCTCCTTACACCATATTACACATCAGTATCATAATGATTGCTAACAGGAGGGAAAGGTCTATAGGAAAGGTCTGTGTGTGTACAGAACCTCACCTTACACCATATTACACATCAGTATCATATTGATTGCTAACAGGAGGGAAAGGTCTATAGGAAAGGTCTGTGTGTGTACAGAACCTCACCTTACACCATATTACACATCAGTATCATATTGATTGCTAACATGGGGGAAAGGTTTATTGGAAAGGTCTGTGTGTATACAGAACCTCACATTACACCATATTACACATCGGTATCATATTGATTGCTAACAGGAGGGAAAGGTCTATAGGAAAGGTCTGTGTGTATACAGAACCTCACCTTACACCATATTACACACCAGTATCATATTGATTGCTAACAGGGCGGAAAGGTCTATAGGAAAGGTCTGTGTGTATACAGAACCTCACATTACACCATATTACACACCAGTATCATATTGATTGGTAACAGGAGGGAAAGGTCTATAGGAAAGGTCTGTGTGTATACAGAACCTCACCTTACACCATATTACACATCAGTATCACATTGATTGCTAACAGGAGGGAAAGGTCTACAGGAAAGGTCTATAGGAAAGGTCTGTGTGTATACGTAATCTCACCTTACACCATATTACACATCAGTATCATAATAATTGCTAACAGGAGGGAAAGGTCTACAGGAAAGGTCTATATGAAAGGTCTGTGTGTATACAGAATCTCACCTTACACCATATTACACATCAGTATCATAATGATTGCTAACAGGAGGGAAAGGTCTAAAGGAAAGTTCTGTGTGTATACAGAACATCACCATACACCATATTACACACCAGTATCAGATTGATTGCTAACAGGTGGGAAAGGTCTACAGGAAAGGTCTGTGTGTATACAGAACCTCACCTTACACCATATTACACATCAGTATCATATTGATTGCTAACAGGAGGGAAAGGTATATAGGAAAGGTCTGTGTTTATACAGAACCTCACCTTACACCATATTACACATCAGTATCATATTGATTGCTAACAGGAGGGAAAGGTCTATAGGAAAGGTCTGTGTGTATACAGAACCTCACCTTATACCATATTACACACCAGTATCATATTGATTGCTAACAGGGGGAAAGGTCTATAGGAAAGGTCTGTGTGTATACAGAACCTCACATTACACCATATTACACATCGGTATCATATTGATTGCTAACAGGAGGGAAAGGTCTATAGGAAAGGTCTGTGTGTATACAGAACCTCACCTTACACCATATTACACACCAGTATCATATTGATTGCTAACAGGGGGGAAAGGTCTATAGGAAAGGTCTGTGTGTATACAGAACCTCACCTTACACCATATTACACATCGGTATCATATTGATTGCTCACAGGTGGGAAAGGTCTACAGGAAAGGTCTGTGTGTATAAGTAATCTCACCTTACACCATATTACACATCAGTATCATAATGATTGCTAGCAGGGGGGAAAGGTCTATAGGAAAGGTCTGTGTGTATACAGAACCTCACCTTACACCATATTACACAACAGTATCATATTGATTGCTAACAGGGGGGAAAGGTCTATAGGAAAGGTCTGTGTGTATACAGAACCTCACCTTACACCATATTACACATCGGTATCATATTGATTGCTAACAGGAGGGAAAGGTCTATAGGATAGGTCCGTGTGTATACAGAACCTCACCTTACACCATATTACACATCAGTATCATATTGATTGCTAACAGGAGGGAAAGGTCTATAGGAAAGGTCTGTGTGTATACAGAACCTCACCTTACACCATATTACACACCAGTATCATATTGATTGCTAACAGGGGGGAAAGGTCTATAGGAAAGGTCTGTGTGTATACAGAACTTCACCTTACACCATATTACACATCAGTATCATATTGATTGCTAACAGGAGGGAAAGGTCTACAGGAAAGGTCTATAGGAAAGGTCTGTGTGTATACGTATTCTCACCTTACACCATATTACACATCAGTATCATAATGATTGCTAACAGGAGGGAAAGGTCTACAGGAAAGGTCTATAGGAAAGGTCTGTGTGTATACAGAACCTCACCTTACACCATATTACACATCAGTATAATATTGATTGCTAACAGGAGGGAAAGGTCTATAGGAAAGGTCTGTGTGTATACAGAATCTCACCTTACACCATATTACACATCAGTATCATAATGATTGCTAACAGGAGGGAAAGGTCTGTAGGAAAGTTCTGTGTGTATACAGAACCTCACCATACACCATATTACACACTAGTATCATATTGATTGCTAACAGGTGGGAAAGGTCTACAGGAATGGTCTGTGTGTATACAGAACCTCACCTTACACCATATTACACATCAGTATCATATTGATTGCTAACAGGAGGGAAAGGTCTATAGGAAAGGTCTGTGTGTATACAGAACCTCACCTTACACCATATTACACATCAGTATCATATTGAATGCTAACAGGAGGGAAAGGTCTATAGGAAAGGTCTGTGTGTATTCAGAACCTCACCTTACACCATATTACACATCGGTATCATATTGATTGCTAACAGGAGGGAAAGGTCTATAGGAAAGGTCTGTGTGTATACAGAACCTCACCTTACACCATATTACACACCAGTATCATATTGATTGCTAACAGGAGGGAAAGGTCTATAGGAAAGGTCTGTGTGTATACAGAACCTCACCTTACACCATATTACACACCAGTATCATATTGATTGCTAACAGGGGGGAAAGTTCTATAGGAAAGATCTGTGTGTATACAGAACCTCACCTTACACCACATTACACATCGGTATCATATTGATTGCTAACAGGTGGGAAAGGTCTACAGGAAAGGTCTGTGTGTATAAGTAATCTCACCTTACACCATATTACACATCAGTATCATAATGATTGCTAACAGGGGGGAAAGGTCTATAGGAAAGGTCTGTGTGTATACGTAATCTCACCTTACACCATATTACACATCAGTATCATAATGATTGCTAACAGGAGGGAAAGGTCTATAGGAAAGGTCTGTGTGTATACAGAATCTCACCTTACTCCATATTACACATCAGTATCATAATGATTGCTAACAGGAGGGAAAGGTCTATAGGAAAGGTCTGTGTGTATACGTAATCTCACCTTACACCATATTACACATCAGTATCATAATGATTTCTAACAGGGGGGAAAGGTCTATAGGAAGGTCTGTGTGTATACGTAATCTCACCTTACACCATATTACACATCAGTCTCATAATGATTGCTAACAGGAGGGAAAGGTCTATAGGAAAGGTCTGTGTGTAAACAGAATCTCACCATACACCATATTACACATCAGTATCATATTGATTGCTAACAGGAGGGAAAGGTCTATAGGAAAGGTCTGTGTGTATACGTAATCTCACCTTACACCATATTACACATCAGTATCATAATGATTGCTAACAGGAGGGAAAGGTCTATAGGAAAGGTCTGTGTGTATACGTAATCTCACCTTACACCATATTACACATCAGTATCATAATGATTGCTAACAGGAAGGAAAGGTCTATAGGAAAGGTCTGTGTGTATACGTAATCTCACCTTACACCATATTACACATCAGTATCATAATGATTGCTAACAGGGGGGAAAGGTCTATAGGAAAGGTCTGTGTGTATACGTAATCTCACCTTACACCATATTACACATCAGTATCATAATGATTGCTAACAGGAGGGAAAGGTCTATAGGAAAGGTCTGTGTGTATACAGAATCTCACCTTACACCATATTACACATCAGTATCATAATGATTGCTAACAGGAGGGAAAGGTCTATAGGAAAGGTCTGTGTGTATACGTAATCTCACCTTACACCATATTACACATCAGTATCATAATGATTTCTAACAGGGGGGAAAGGTCTATAGGAAGGTCTGTGTGTATACGTAATCTCACCTAACACCTTATTACACATCAGTATCATAATGATTGCTGACAGGAGGGAAAGGTCTATAGGAAAGGTCTGTGTGTATACGTAATCTCACCTTACACCATATTACACATCAGTATCATAATGATTGCTAACAGGGGGGAAAGGTCTGTGTGTATACGTAATCTCACCTTACACCATATTACACATCAGTATCATAATGATTGCTAACAGGAGGGAAAGGTCTATAGGAAAGGTCTGTGTGTATACAGAATCTCACCATACACCATATTACACATCAGTATCATATTGATTGCTAACAGGAGGGAAAGGTCTATAGGAAAGGTCTGTGTGTATACGTAATCTCACCTTACACCATATTACACATCAGTATCATAATGATTGCTAACAGGAGGGAAAGGTCTATAGGAAAGGTCTGTGTGTATACGTAATCTCACCTTACACCATATTACACATCAGTATCATAATGATTGCTAACAGGAGGGAAAGGTCTATAGGAAAGGTCTGTGTGTATACGTAATCTCACCTTACACCATATTACACATCAGTATCATAATGATTGCTAACAGGGGGGAAAGGTCTATAGGAAAGGTCTGTGTGTATACGTAATCTCACCTTACACCATATTACACAACAGTATCATAATGATTGCTAACAGGAGGGAAAGGTCTATAGGAAAGATCTGTGTGTATACAGAATCTCATCATACACCATATTACCCATCAGTATCATATTGATTGCTAACAGGAGGGAAAGGTCTATAGGAAAGGTCTGTGTGTATACAGAATCTCACCATACACCATATTACACATCAGTATCATATTGATTGCTAACAGGAGGGAAAGGTCTATAGGAAAGGTCTGTGTGTATACGTAATCTAACCTTACACCATATTACACACCAGTATCATATTAATTGCTAACAGGAGGGAAAGGTCTTTAGGAAAGGTCTGTGTGTATACAGAATCTCACCATACACCATATTACACATCAGTATCATATTGATTGCTAACAGGAGGGAAAGGTCTATAGGAAAGGTCTGTGTGTATACAGAACCTCACCTAACACCATATTACACATCAGTATCATATTGATTGCTAACAGGAGGGAAAGGTCTATAGGAAAGGTATGTGTGTATACAGAATCTCACCTTACACCTTATTACACATCAGTATCATATTGATTGTTAACAGGAGGGAAAGGTCTATAGGAAAGGTCTCTGTGTGTACAGAATCTCACCTTACAACATATTACCCATCAGTATCATATTGTTTGCTAACAGGAGGGAATGGTCTACAGGAAAGATCTGTGTGTATACAGAACCTCACCTTACACCATATCACACATCAGTATCATATTGATTGCTAACAGGAGGGAAAGGTCTATAGGAAAGGTCTGTGTATATACAGAATCTCACCTTACACCATATTACACATCAGTATCATAATGATTGCTAACAGGGGGGAAAGGTCTACAGGAAAGGTCATTGTGTATACAGAATATCACCGTACACCATATCACACATCAGTATCATAATGCTTGCTAACAGGAGGGAAAGGTCTATAGGAAAGGTCTGTGTGTATACGTAATCTCACCTTACAGCATAATACACATCACTATCATATTGATTGCAAACAGGAGGGAAAGGTCTACAGGAAAGGTCTGTGTGTATACAGAATCTCACCGTACACCATATCACACATCAGTATCATAATGATTGCTAACAGGAGGGAAAGGTCTACAGGAAAGGTCTGTGTGTATACAGAACCTCACCTTACACTATATTACACATCAGTATCATATTGATTGCTAACAGGAGGGAAAGGTCTATAGGAAAGGTCTGTGTGTATACGTAATCTCACCTTACACCATATTACACATCGGTATCATATTGATTGCTAACAGGAGGGAAAGGTCTATAGGAAAGGTCTGTGTGTATACAGAGTCTCACCTAACACCATATTAGACATCGGTATCATATTGATTGCTAACAGGAGGGAAAGGTCTACAGGAAAGGTCTGTGTGTATACAGAACCTCACCTTACAACTTATTACACATCGGTATCATATTGATTGCTAACACGAGGGAAAGGTCTATAGGAAAGGTCTGTGTGTATACGTAACCTCACCTTACACCATATTACAAATCAGTATCATAATGATTGCTAACAGGAGGGAAAGGTCTATAGGAAAGTTCTGTGTGTATACGTAATCTCACCTTACACCATATTACACATCAGTATCATAATGATTGCTAACAGGGGGGAAAGGTCTATAGGAAAGGTCTGTGTGTATACGTAATCTCACCTTACACCATATTACACATCAGTATCATATTGATTGCTAACAGGAGGGAAAGGTCTATAGGATAGGTCTGTGTGTATACAGAATCTCACCTTACACCATATTACACATCAGTATCATATTGATTGCTAACAGGAGGGAAAGGTCTATAGGAAAGGTCTGTGTGTATACAGAATCTCACCGTACACCATATCACACATCAGTATCATAATGATTGCTAACAGGAGGGAAAGGTCTGTGTGTATACAGAACCTCACCTTACACCATATTACACATCAGTATCATATTGATTGCTAACAGGAGGGAAAGGTCTATAGGAAAGGTCTGTGTGTATACAGAACCTCACCTTACACCATATTACACATCAGTATCATATTGATTGCTAACAGGAGGGAAAGGTCTATAGGAAAGGTCTGTGTGTATACAGAACCTCACCTTACACCATATTAAACATCAGTATCATATTGATTGCTAACGCGAGGGAAAGGACTATAGGAAAGGTCTGTGTGTATACAGAACCTCACCTTACACCATATTACACACCAGTATCGTATTGATTGCTAACAGGGGGGAAAGGTCTATAGGAAAGGTCTGTGTGTGTACAGAACCTCACCTTACATCATATTACACATCAGTATCATATTGATTGCTAACAGGAGGGAAAGGTCTATAGTAAAGGTCTGTGTGTGTACAGAACCTCACCTTACACCATATTACACATCAGTATCATAATGATTGCTAACAGGGGGAAAGGTCTATAGGAAAGGACTGTGTGTATACGTAATCTCATCTTACACCATATTATACATCAGTATCATATTGATTGCTAACAGGAGGGAAAGGTCTATAGGAAAGGTCTGTGTGTATACAGAATCTCACCTTACACCATATTACACATCAGTATCATAATGATTGCTAACAGGAGGGAAAGGTCTATAGGAAAGGTCTGTGTGTGTACAGAACCTCACCTTACACCATATTACACATCAGTATCATATTGATTGCTAACAGGAGGGAAAGGTCTATAGGAAAGGTCTGTGTGTGTACAGAACCTCACCTTACACCATATTACACATCAGTATCATATTGATTGCTAACAGGGGGGAAAGGTCTATAGGAAAGGTCTGTGTGTATACAGAATCTCACTTTACACCATATTACACATCAGTATCATATTGATTGCTAACAGGAGGGAAAGGTCTATAGGAAAGGTCTGTGTGTGTACAGAACCTCACCTTACACCATATTACACATCAGTATCATATTGATTGCTAACAGGAGGGAAAGGTCTATAGGAAAGGTCTGTGTGTATACGTAATCTCACCTTACACCATATTACACATCAGTATCATAATGATTGCTAACAGGAGGGAAAGGTCTATAGGAAAGGTCTGTGTGTGTACAGAACCTCACCATACACCATATCGCACATCAGTATCATAATGATTGCTAACAGGGGGGAAGGTCTATAGGAAAGGTCTGTGTGTATACGTAATCTCACCTTACACCATATTACACATCAGTATCGTATTGATTGCTAACAGGAGGGAAAGGTCTATAGGAAAGGTCTGTGTGTATACGTAATCTCACCTTACACCATATTACACACCAGTATCGTATTGATTGCTAACAGGAGGGAAAGGTCTACAGGAAAGGTCTGTGTGTATACGTAATCTCACTTTACACCATATTACACACCAGTATCTTATTGATTGCTAACAGGAGGGAAAGGTCTATAGGAAAGGTCTGTGTGTATACGTAATCTCACCTTACACCATATTACACATCAGTATCATATTGATTGCTAACAGGAGGGAAAGGTCTATAGGAAAGGACTGTGTGTATAAGTAATCTCACCTTACACCATATTACTCATCAGTATCATAATGATTGCTAACAGGAGGGAAAGGTCTACAGGAAAGGTCTGCGTGTATACAGAAGCTCACCTTACACCATATCACACATCAGTATCATATTGATTGCTAACAGGAGTGAAAGGTCTATAGGAAAGGTCTGTGTGTATACGTAATCTCACCTTACACCATATAACACATCAGTATCATAATGATTGCTAACAGGAGTGAAAGGTCTATAGGAAAGGTCTATAGGAAAGGTCTGTGTGTATACAGAACCTCACCTTACACCATATTACACATCAGTATCATATTGATTGCTAACACGAGGGAAAGGACTATAGGAAAGGTCTGTGTGTATACCGAACCTCACCTAACACCATATTACACACCAGTATCGTATTGATTGCTAACAGGGGGGAAAGGTCTATAGGAAAGGTCTGTGTGTGTACAGAACCTCACCTTACATCATATTACACATCAGTATCATATTGATTGCTAACAGGAGGGAAAGGTCTATAGGAAAGGTCTGTGTGTGTACAGAACCTCACCTTACACCATATTACACATCAGTATCATAATGATTGCTAACAGGGGGAAAGGTCTATAGGAAAGGTCTGTGTGTATACGTAAACTCACCTTACACCATATTATACATCAGTATCATATTGATTGCTAACAGGAGGGAAAGGTCTATAGGAAAGGTCTGTGTGTATACAGAATCTCTCCTTACACCATATTACACATCAGTATCATAATGATTGCTAACAGGAGGGAAAGGTCTATAGGAAAGGTCTGTGTGTGTACAGAACCTCACCTTACACCATATTACACATCAGTATCATATTGATTGCTAACAGGAGGGAAAGGTCTATAGGAAAGGTCTGTGTGTGTACAGAACCTCACCTTACACCATATTACACATCAGTATCATATTGATTGCTAACATGGGGGAAAGGTTTATTGGAAAGGTCTGTGTGTATACAGAACCTCACATTACACCATATTACACATCGGTATCATATTGATTGCTAACAGGAGGGAAAGGTCTATAGGAAAGGTCTGTGTGTATACAGAACCTCACCTTACACCATATTACACACCAGTATCATATTGATTGCTAACAGGGCGGAAAGGTCTATAGGAAAGGTCTGTGTGTATACAGAACCTCACATTACACCATAATACACACCAGTATCATATTGATTGGTAACAGGAGGGAAAGGTCTATAGGAAAGGTCTGTGTGTATACAGAACCTCACCTTACACCATATTACACATCAGTATCACATTGATTGCTAACAGGAGGGAAAGGTCTACAGGAAAGGTCTATAGGAAAGGTCTGTGTGTATACGTAATCTCACCTTACACCATATTACACATCAGTATCATAATAATTGCTAACAG
This sequence comes from Meconema thalassinum, assembly GCA_946902985.2. Lineage (NCBI taxonomy): Eukaryota > Metazoa > Arthropoda > Insecta > Orthoptera > Tettigoniidae > Meconema > Meconema thalassinum. Next base: position 345,761,117 of record OX336395.1, read on the forward strand.
GAGGGAAAGGTCTACAGGAAAGGTCTATATGAAAGGTCTGTGTGTATACAGAATCTCACCTTACACCATATTACACATCAGTATCATAATGATTGCTAACAGGAGGGAAAGGTCTAAAGGAAAGTTCTGTGTGTATACAGAACATCACCATACACCATATTACACACCAGTATCAGATTGATTGCTAACAGGTGGGAAAGGTCTACAGGAAAGGTCTGTGTGTATACAGAACCTCACCTTACACCATATTACACATCAGTATCATATTGATTGCTAACAGGAGGGAAAGGTATATAGGAAAGGTCTGTGTTTATACAGAACCTCACCTTACACCATATTACACATCAGTATCATATTGATTGCTAACAGGAGGGAAAGGTCTATAGGAAAGGTCTGTGTGTATACAGAACCTCACCTTATACCATATTACACACCAGTATCATATTGATTGCTAACAGGGGGAAAGGTCTATAGGAAAGGTCTGTGTGTATACAGAACCTCACATTACACCATATTACACATCGGTATCATATTGATTGCTAACAGGAGGGAAAGGTCTATAGGAAAGGTCTGTGTGTATACAGAACCTCACCTTACACCATATTACACACCAGTATCATATTGATTGCTAACAGGGGGGAAAGGTCTATAGGAAAGGTCTGTGTGTATACAGAACCTCACCTTACACCATATTACACATCGGTATCATATTGATTGCTCACAGGTGGGAAAGGTCTACAGGAAAGGTCTGTGTGTATAAGTAATCTCACCTTACACCATATTACACATCAGTATCATAATGATTGCTAGCAGGGGGGAAAGGTCTATAGGAAAGGTCTGTGTGTATACAGAACCTCACCTTACACCATATTACACAACAGTATCATATTGATTGCTAACAGGGGGGAAAGGTCTATAGGAAAGGTCTGTGTGTATACAGAACCTCACCTTACACCATATTACACATCGGTATCATATTGATTGCTAACAGGAGGGAAAGGTCTATAGGATAGGTCCGTGTGTATACAGAACCTCACCTTACACCATATTACACATCAGTATCATATTGATTGCTAACAGGAGGGAAAGGTCTATAGGAAAGGTCTGTGTGTATACAGAACCTCACCTTACACCATATTACACACCAGTATCATATTGATTGCTAACAGGGGGGAAAGGTCTATAGGAAAGGTCTGTGTGTATACAGAACTTCACCTTACACCATATTACACATCAGTATCATATTGATTGCTAACAGGAGGGAAAGGTCTACAGGAAAGGTCTATAGGAAAGGTCTGTGTGTATACGTATTCTCACCTTACACCATATTACACATCAGTATCATAATGATTGCTAACAGGAGGGAAAGTTCTACAGGAAAGGTCTATAGGAAAGGTCTGTGTGTATACGTAATCTCACCTTACACCATATTACACATCAGTATCATAATGATTGCTAACAGGAGGGAAAGGTCTATAGGAAAGGTCTATAGGAAAGGTCTGTGTGTATACAGAACCTCACCTTACACCATATTACACATCAGTATAATATTGATTGCTAACAGGAGGGAAAGGTCTATAGGAAAGGTCTGTGTGTATACAGAATCTCACCTTACACCATATTACACATCAGTATCATAATGATTGCTAACAGGAGGGAAAGGTCTGTAGGAAAGTTCTGTGTGTATACAGAACCTCACCATACACCATATTACACACTAGTATCATATTGATTGCTAACAGGTGGGAAAGGTCTACAGGAATGGTCTGTGTGTATACAGAACCTCACCTTACACCATATTACACATCAGTATCATATTGATTGCTAACAGGAGGGAAAGGTCTATAGGAAAGGTCTGTGTGTATACAGAACCTCACCTTACACCATATTACACATCAGTATCATATTGAATGCTAACAGGAGGGAAAGGTCTATAGGAAAGGTCTGTGTGTATTCAGAACCTCACCTTACACCATATTACACATCGGTATCATATTGATTGCTAACAGGAGGGAAAGGTCTATAGGAAAGGTCTGTGTGTATACAGAACCTCACCTTACACCATATTACACATCAGTATCATATTGATTGCTAACAGGAGGGAAAGGTCTATAGGAAAGGTCTGTGTGTATACAGAACCTCACCTTACACCATATTACACACCAGTATCATATTGATTGCTAACAGGGGGGAAAGTTCTATAGGAAAGATCTGTGTGTATACAGAACCTCACCTTACACCACATTACACATCGGTATCATATTGATTGCTAACAGGTGGGAAAGGTCTACAGGAAAGGTCTGTGTGTATAAGTAATCTCACCTTACACCATATTACACATCAGTATCATAATGATTGCTAACATGGGGGAAAGGTCTATAGGAAAGGTCTGTGTGTATACGTAATCTCACCTTACACCATATTACACATCAGTATCATAATGATTGCTAACAGGAGGGAAAGGTCTATAGGAAAGGTCTGTGTGTATACAGAATCTCACCTTACTCCATATTACACATCAGTATCATAATGATTGCTAACAGGAGGGAAAGGTCTATAGGAAAGGTCTGTGTGTATACGTAATCTCACCTTACACCATATTACACATCAGTATCATAATGATTTCTAACAGGGGGGAAAGGTCTATAGGAAGGTCTGTGTGTATACGTAATCTCACCTTACACCATATTACACATCAGTCTCATAATGATTGCTAACAGGAGGGAAAGGTCTATAGGAAAGGTCTGTGTGTAAACAGAATCTCACCATACACCATATTACACATCAGTATCATATTGATTGCTAACAGGAGGGAAAGGTCTATAGGAAAGGTCTGTGTGTATACGTAATCTCACCTTACACCATATTACACATCAGTATCATAATGATTGCTAACAGGAGGGAAAGGTCTATAGGAAAGGTCTGTGTGTATACGTAATCTCACCTTACACCATATTACACATCAGTATCATAATGATTGCTAACAGGAAGGAAAGGTCTATAGGAAAGGTCTGTGTGTATACGTAATCTCACCTTACACCATATTACACATCAGTATCATAATGATTGCTAACAGGGGGGAAAGGTCTATAGGAAAGGTCTGTGTGTATACGTAATCTCACCTTACACCATATTACACATCAGTATCATAATGATTGCTAACAGGAAGGAAAGGTCTATAGGAAAGGTCTTTGTGTATACAGAATCTCATCATACACCATATTACCCATCAGTATCATATTGATTGCTAACAGGAGGGAAAGGTCTATAGGAAAGGTCTGTGTGTATACAGAATCTCACCATACACCATATTACACATCAGTATCATATTGATTGCTAACAAGAGGGAAAGGTCTATAGGAAAGGTCTGTGTGTATACGTAATCTAACCTTACACCATATTACACACCAGTATCATATTAATTGCTAACAGGAGGGAAAGGTCTATAGGAAAGGTCTGTGTGTGTACAGAACCTCACCTTACACCATATTACACATCAGTATCATATTGATTGCTAACATGGGGGAAAGGTTTATTGGAAAGGTCTGTGTGTATACAGAACCTCACATTACACCATATTACACATCGGTATCATATTGATTGCTAACAGGAGGGAAAGGTCTACAGGAAAGGTCTATAGGAAAGGTCTGTGTGTATACGTAATCTCACCTTACACCATATTACACATCAGTATCATAATAATTGCTAACAGGAGGGAAAGGTCTACAGGAAAGGTCTATAAGAAAGGTCTGTGTGTATACAGAATCTCACCTTACACCATATTACACATCAGTATCATAATGATTGCTAACAGGAGGGAAAGGTCTAAAGGAAAGTTCTGTGTGTATACAGAACCTCACCATACACCATATTACACACCAGTATCAGATTGATTGCTAACAGGTGGGAAAGGTCTACAGGAAAGGTCTGTGTGTATACAGAACCTCACCTTACACCATATTACACATCAGTATCATATTGATTGCTAACAGGAGGGAAAGGTCTATAGGAAAGGTCTGTGTTTATACAGAACCTCACCTTACACCATATTACACATCAGTATCATATTGATTGCTAACAGGAGGGAAAGGTCTATAGGAAAGGTCTGTGTGTATACAGAACCTCACCTTACACCATATTACACACCAGTATCATATTGATTGCTAACAGGGGGAAAGGTCTATAGGAAAGGTCTGTGTGTATACAGAACCTCACATTACACCATATTACACATCGGTATCATATTGATTGCTAACAGGAGGGAAAGGTCTATAGGAAAGGTCTGTGTGTATACAGAACCTCACCTTACACCATATTACACACCAGTATCAGATTGATTGCTAACAGGTGGGAAAGGTCTACAGGAAAGGTCTGTGTGTATACAGAACCTCACCTTACACCATATTACACATCAGTATCATATTGATTGCTAACAGGAGGGAAAGGTCTATAGGAAAGGTCTGTGTTTATACAGAACCTCACCTTACACCATATTACACACCAGTATCATATTGATTGCTAACAGGGGGAAAGGTCTATAGGAAAGGTCTGTGTGTATACAGAACCTCACATTACACCATATTACACATCGGTATCATATTGATTGCTAACAGGAGGGAAAGGTCTATAGGAAAGGTCTGTGTGTATACAGAACCTCACCTTACACCATATTACACACCAGTACCATATTGATTGCTAACAGGGGGGAAAGGTCTATAGGAAAGGTCTGTGTGTATACAGAACTTCACCTTACACCATATTACACATCAGTATCATATTGATTGCTAACAGGAGGGAAAGGTCTACAGGAAAGGTCTATAGGAAAGGTCTGTGTGTATACGTATTCTCACCTTACACCATATTACACATCAGTATCATAATGATTGCTAACAGGAGGGAAAGGTCTACAGGAAAGGTCTATAGGAAAGGTCTGTGTGTATACGTAATCTCACCTTACACCATATTACACATCAGTATCATAATGATTGCTAACAGGAGGGAAAGGTCTATAGGAAAGGTCTATAGGAAAGGTCTGTGTGTATACAGAACCTCACCTTACACCATATTACACATCAGTATAATATTGATTGCTAACAGGAGGGAAAGGTCTATAGGAAAGGTCTGTGTGTATACAGAATCTCACCTTACACCATATTACACATCAGTATCATAATGATTGCTAACAGGAGGGAAAGGTCTATAGGAAAGGTCTGTGTGTATAAAGAACCTCACCATACACCATATTACACACTAGTATCATATTGATTGCTAACAGGTGGGAAAGGTCTACAGGAATGGTCTGTGTGTATACAGAACCTCACCTTACACCATATTACACATCAGTATCATATTGATTGCTAACAGGAGGGAAAGGTCTATAGGAAAGGTATGTGTGTATACAGAACCTCACCTTACACCATATTACACATCAGTATCATATTGAATGCTAACAGGAGGGAAAGGTCTATAGGAAAGGTCTGTGTGTATACAGAACCTCACCTTACACCATATTACACATCGGTATCATATTGATTGCTAACAGGAGGGAAAGGTCTATAGGAAAGGTCTGTGTGTATACAGAACCTCACCTTACACCATATTACACATCAGTATCATATTGATTGCTAACAGGAGGAAAAGGTCTATAGGAAAGGTCTGTGTGTATACAGAACCTCACCTTACACCATATTACACACCAGTATCATATTGATTGCTAACAGGGTAGAAAGTTCTATAGGAAAGATCTGTGTGTATACAGAACCTCACCTTACACCACATTACACATCGGTATCATATTGATTGCTAACAGGTGGGAAAGGTCTACAGGAAAGGTCTGTGTGTATAAGTAATCTCACCTTACACCATATTACACATCAGTATCATAATGATTGCTAACAGGGGGGAAAGGTCTATAGGAAAGGTCTGTGTGTATACGTAATCTCACCTTACACCATATTACACATCAGTATCATAATGATTGCTAACAGGTGGGGAAAGGTCTATAGGAAAGGTCTCTGTGTATACAGAATCTCACCTTACACCATATTACACATCAGTATCATAATGATTGCTAACAGGAGGGAAAGGTCTATAGGAAAGGTCTGTGTGTATACGTAATCTCACCTTACACCATATTACACATCAGTATCATAATGATTTCTAACAGGGGGGAAAGGTCTATAGGAAGGTCTGTGTGTATACGTAATCTCACCTTACACCATATTACACATCAGTATCATAATGATTGCTAACAGGAGGGAAAGGTCTATAGGAAAGGTCTGTGTGTAAACAGAATCTCACCATACACCATATTACACATCAGTATCATATTGATTGCTAACAGGAGGGAAAGGTCTATAGGAAAGGTCTGTGTGTATACGTAATCCCACCTTACACCATATTACACATCAGTATCATAATGATTGCTAAAAGGAGGGAAAGGTCTATAGGAAAGGTCTGTGTGTATACGCAATCTCACCTTACACCATATTACACATCAGTATCATAATGATTGCTAACAGGAGGGAAAGGTCTATAGGAAAGGTCTGTGTGTATACGTAATCTCACCTTACACCATATTACACATCAGTATCATAATGATTGCTAACAGGGGGGAAAGGTCTATAGGAAAGGTCTGTGTGTATACGTAATCTCACCTTACACCATATTACACATCAGTATCATAATGATTGCTAACAGGAAGGAAAGGTCTATAGGAAAGGTCTTTGTGTATACAGAATCTCATCATACACCATATTACCCATCAGTATCATATTGATTGCTAACAGGAGGGAAAGGTCTATAGGAAAGGTCTGTGTGTATACAGAATCTCACCATACACCATATTACACATCAGTATCATATTGATTGCTAACAAGAGGGAAAGGTCTATAGGAAAGGTCTGTGTGTATACGTAATCTAACCTTACACCATATTACACACCAGTATCATATTAATTGCTAACAGGAGGGAAAGGTCTATAGGAAAGTTCTGTGTGTATACAGAATCTCACCATACACCATATTACACATCAGTATCATATTGATTGCTAACAGGAGGGAAAGGTCTATGGGAAAGGTCTGTGTGTATACAGAACCTCACCTAAAACCATATTACACATCAGTATCATATTGATTGCTAACAGGAGGGAAAGGTCTATAGGAAAGGTATGTGTGTACAGAATCTCACATTACAACATATTACCCACCAGTATCATATTGTTTGCTAACAGGAGGGAAAGGTCTACAGGAAAGATCTGTGTGTATACAGAACCTCACCTTACACCATATCACACATCAGTATCATATTGATTGCTAACAGGAGGGAAAGGTCTATAGGAAAGGTCTGTGTGTATACAGAATCTCACCTTACACCAGATTACACATCAGTATCATAATGATTGCTAACAGTGGGGAAAGGTCTACAGGAAAGGTCATTGTGTATACAGAATCTCACCGTACACCATATCACACATCAGTATCATAATGATTGCTAACAGGAGGGAAAGGTCTACAGGAAAGGTCTGTGTGTATACAGAACCTCATCTTACACCATATTACACATCAGTATCATATTGATTGCTAACAGGAGGGAAAGGTCTATAGGAAAGGTCTGTGTGTATACGTAATCTCACCTTACACCATATTACACATCGGTATCATATTGATTGCTAACAGGAGGGAAAGGTCTATAGGAAAGGTCTGTGTGTATACAGAACCTCACATTACACCATATTACACATCGGTATCATATTGATTGCTAACAGGAGGGAAAGGTGTATAGGAAAGGTCTGTGTGTATACAGAACCTCACCTTACACCATATTACACACCAGTATCATATTGATTGCTAACAGGGGGGAAAGGTCTATAGGAAAGGTCTGTGTGTATACAGAACCTCACCTTACACCATATTACACATCGGTATCATATTGATTGCTCACTGGTGGGAAAGGTCTACAGGAAAGGTCTGTGTGTATAAGTAATCTCACCTTACACCATATTACACATCAGTATCATAATGATTGCTAGCAGGGGGGAAAGGTCTATAGGAAAGGTCTGTGTGTATACAGAACCTCACCTTACACCATATTACACAACAGTATCATATTGATTGCTAACAGGGGGGAAAGGTCTATAGGAAAGGTCTGTGTGTATACAGAACCTCACCTTACACCATATTACACATCGGTATCATATTGATTGCTAACAGGAGGGAAAGGTCTATAGGATAGGTCCGTGTGTATACAGAACCTCACCTTACACCATATTACACATCAGTATCATATTGATTGCTAACAGGAGGGAAAGGTCTATAGGAAAGGTCTGTGTGTATACAGAACCTCACCTTACACCATATTACACACCAGTATCATATTGATTGCTAACAGGGGGGAAAGGTCTATAGGAAAGGTCTGTGTGTATACAGAACTTCACCTTACACCATATTACACATCAGTATCATATTGATTGCTAACAGGAGGGAAAGGTCTACAGGAAAGGTCTATAGGAAAGGTCTGTGTGTATACGTATTCTCACCTTACACCATATTACACATCAGTATCATAATGATTGCTAACAGGAGGGAAAGGTCTACAGGAAAGGTCTATAGGAAAGGTCTGTGTGTATACGTAATATCACCTTACACCATATTACACATCAGTATCATAATGATTGCTAACAGGAGGGAAAGGTCTATAGGAAAGGTCTATAGGAAAGGTCTGTGTGTATACAGAACCTCACCTTACACCATATTACACATCAGTATAATATTGATTGCTAACAGGAGGGAAAGGTCTATAGGAAAGGTCTGTGTGTATACAGAAACTCACCTTACACCATATTACACATCAGTATCATAATGATTGCTAACAGGAGGGAAAGGTCTATAGGAAAGGTCTGTGTGTATAAAGAACCTCACCATACACCATATTACACACTAGTATCATATTGATTGCTAACAGGTGGGAAAGGTCTACAGGAATGGTCTGTGTGTATACAGAACCTCACCTTACACCATATTACACATCAGTATCATATTGATTGCTAACAGGAGGGAAAGGTCTATAGGAAAGGTCTGTGTGTATACAGAACCTCACCTTACACCATATTACACATCAGTATCATATTGAATGCTAACAGGAGGGAAAGGTCTATAGGAAAGGTCTGTGTGTATACAGAACCTCACCTTACACCATATTACACATCGGTATCATATTGATTGCTAACAGGAGGGAAAGGTCTATAGGAAAGGTCTGTGTGTATACAGAACCTCACCTTACACCATATTACACATCAGTATCATATTGATTGCTAACAGGAGGGAAAGGTCTATAGGAAAGGTCTATGTGTATACAGAACCTCACCTTACACCATATTACACACCAGTATCATATTGATTTCTAACAGGGGGGAAAGTTCTATAGGAAAGATCTGTGTGTATACAGAACCTCACCTTACACCACATTACACATCGGTATCATATTGATTGCTAACAGGTGGGAAAGGTCTACAGGAAAGGTCTGTGTGTATAAGTAATCTCACCTTACACCATATTAAACATCAGTATCATAATGATTGCTAACAGGGGGAAAGGTCTATAGGAAAGGTCTGTGTGTATACGTAATCTCACCTTACACCATATTACACATCAGTATCATAATGATTGCTAACAGGAGGGAAAGGTCTATAGGAAAGGTCTCTGTGTATACAGAATCTCACCTTACAACATATTACACATCAGTATCATAATGATTGCTAACAGGAGGGAAAGGTCTATAGGAAAGGTCTGTGTGTATACGTAATCTCACCTTACACCATATTACACATCAGTATCATAATGATTTCTAACAGGGGGGAAAGGTCTATAGGAAGGTCTGTGTGTATACGTAATCTCACCTTACACCATATTACACATCAGTATCATAATGATTGCTAACAGGAGGGAAAGGTCTATAGGAAAGGTCTGTGTGTAAACAGAATCTCACCATACACCATATTACACATCAGTATCATATTGATTGCTAACAGGAGGGAAAGGTCTATAGGAAAGGTCTGTGTGTATACGTAATCCCACCTTACACCATATTACACATCAGTATCATAATGATTGCTAACAGGAGGGAAAGGTCTATAGGAAAGGTCTGTGTGTATACGTAATCTCACCTTACACCATATTACACATCAGTATCATAATGATTGCTAACAGGAGGGAAAGGTCTATAGGAAAGGTCTGTGTGTATACGTAATCTCACCTTACACCATATTACACATCAGTATCATAATGATTGCTAACAGGGGGGAAAGGTCTATAGGAAAGGTCTGTGTGTATACGTAATCTCACCTTACACCATATTACACATCAGTATCATAATGATTGCTAACAGGAAGGAAAGGTCTATAGGAAAGGTCTTTGTGTATACAGAATCTCATCATACACCATATTACCCATCAGTATCATATTGATTGCTAACAGGAGGGAAAGGTCTATAGGAAAGGTCTGTGTGTATACAGAATCTCACCATACACCATATTACACATCAGTATCATATTGATTGCTAACAAGAGGGAAAGGTCTATAGGAAAGGTCTGTGTGTATACGTAATCTAACCTTACACCATATTACACACCAGTATCATATTAATTGCTAACAGGAGGGAAAGGTCTATAGGAAAGTTCTGTGTGTATACAGAATCTCACCATACACCATATTACACATCAGTATCATATTGATTGCTAACAGGAGGGAAAGGTCTATGGGAAAGGTCTGTGTGTATACAGAACCTCACCTAAAACCATATTACACATCAGTATCATATTGATTGCTAACAGGAGGGAAAGGTCTATAGGAAAGGTATGTGTGTACAGAATCTCACATTACAACATATTACCCACCAGTATCATATTGTTTGCTAACGGGAGGGAAAGGTCTACAGGAAAGATCTGTGTGTATACAGAACCTCACCTTACACCATATCACACATCAGTATCATATTGATTGCTAACAGGAGGGAAAGGTCTATAGGAAAGGTCTGTGTGTATACAGAATCTCACCTTACACCAGATTACACATCAGTATCATAATGATTGCTAACAGTGGGGAAAGGTCTACAGGAAAGGTCATTGTGTATACAGAATCTCACCGTACACCATATCACACATCAGTATCATAATGATTGCTAACAGGAGGGAAAGGTCTACAGGAAAGGTCTGTGTGTATACAGAACCTCATCTTACACCATATTACACATCAGTATCATATTGATTGCTAACAGGAGGGAAAGGTCTATAGGAAAGGTCTGTGTGTATACGTAATCTCACCTTACACCATATTACACATCGGTATCATATTGATTGCTAACAGGAGGGAAAGGTCTATAGGAAAGGTCTGTGTGTATACAGAACCTCACATTACACCATATTACACATCGGTATCATATTGATTGCTAACAGGAGGGAAAGGTGTATAGGAAAGGTCTGTGTGTATACAGAACCTCACCTTACACCATATTACACACCAGTATCATATTGATTGCTAACAGGGGGGAAAGGTCTATAGGAAAGGTCTGTGTGTATACAGAACCTCACCTTACACCATATTACACATCGGTATCATATTGATTGCTCACTGGTGGGAAAGGTCTACAGGAAAGGTCTGTGTGTATAAGTAATCTCACCTTACACCATATTACACATCAGTATCATAATGATTGCTAGCAGGGGGGAAAGGTCTATAGGAAAGGTCTGTGTGTATACAGAACCTCACCTTACACCATATTACACAACAGTATCATATTGATTGCTAACAGGGGGGAAAGGTCTATAGGAAAGGTCTGTGTGTATACAGAACCTCACCTTACACCATATTACACATCGGTATCATATTGATTGCTAACAGGAGGGAAAGGTCTATAGGATAGGTCCGTGTGTATACAGAACCTCACCTTACACCATATTACACATCAGTATCATATTGATTGCTAACAGGAGGGAAAGGTCTATAGGAAAGGTCTGTGTGTATACAGAACCTCACCTTACACCATATTACACACCAGTATCATATTGATTGCTAACAGGGGGGAAAGGTCTATAGGAAAGGTCTGTGTGTATACAGAACTTCACCTTACACCATATTACACATCAGTATCATATTGATTGCTAACAGGAGGGAAAGGTCTACAGGAAAGGTCTATAGGAAAGGTCTGTGTGTATACGTATTCTCACCTTACACCATATTACACATCAGTATCATAATGATTGCTAACAGGAGGGAAAGGTCTACAGGAAAGGTCTATAGGAAAGGTCTGTGTGTATACGTAATATCACCTTACACCATATTACACATCAGTATCATAATGATTGCTAACAGGAGGGAAAGGTCTATAGGAAAGGTCTATAGGAAAGGTCTGTGTGTATACAGAACCTCACCTTACACCATATTACACATCAGTATAATATTGATTGCTAACAGGAGGGAAAGGTCTATAGGAAAGGTCTGTGTGTATACAGAAACTCACCTTACACCATATTACACATCAGTATCATAATGATTGCTAACAGGAGGGAAAGGTCTATAGGAAAGGTCTGTGTGTATAAAGAACCTCACCATACACCATATTACACACTAGTATCATATTGATTGCTAACAGGTGGGAAAGGTCTACAGGAATGGTCTGTGTGTATACAGAACCTCACCTTACACCATATTACACATCAGTATCATATTGATTGCTAACAGGAGGGAAAGGTCTATAGGAAAGGTCTGTGTGTATACAGTACCTCACCTTACACCATATTACACATCAGTATCATATTGAATGCTAACAGGAGGGAAAGGTCTATAGGAAAGGTCTGTGTGTATACAGAACCTCACCTTACACCATATTACACATCGGTATCATATTGATTGCTAACAGGAGGGAAAGGTCTATAGGAAAGGTCTGTGTGTATACAGAACCTCACCTTACACCATATTACACATCAGTATCATATTGATTGCTAACAGGAGGGAAAGGTCTATAGGAAAGGTCTGTGTGTATACAGAACCTCACCTTACACCATATTACACACCAGTATCATATTGATTTCTAACAGGGGGGAAAGTTCTATAGGAAAGATCTGTGTGTATACAGAACCTCACCTTACACCACATTACACATCGGTATCATATTGATTGCTAACAGGTGGGAAAGGTCTACAGGAAAGGTCTGTGTGTATAAGTAATCTCACCTTACACCATATTAAACATCAGTATCATAATGATTGCTAACAGGGGGAAAGGTCTATAGGAAAGGTCTGTGTGTATACGTAATCTCACCTTACACCATATTACACATCAGTATCATAATGATTGCTAACAGGAGGGAAAGGTCTATAGGAAAGGTCTCTGTGTATACAGAATCTCACCTTACAACATATTACACATCAGTATCATAATGATTGCTAACAGGAGGGAAAGGTCTATAGGAAAGGTCTGTGTGTATACGTAATCTCACCTTACACCATATTACACATCAGTATCATAATGATTTCTAGAAGGGGGGAAAGGTCTATAGGAAGGTCTGTGTGTATACGTAATCTCACCTTACACCATATTACACATCAGTATCATAATGATTGCTAACAGGAGGGAAAGGTCTATAGGAAAGGTCTGTGTGTAAACAGAATCTCACCATACACCATATTACACATCAGTATCATATTGATTGCTAACAGGAGGGAAAGGTCTATAGGAAAGGTCTGTGTGTATAAGTAATCTCACCCTACACCATATTACACATCAGTATCATAATGATTGCTAACAGGAGGGAAAGGTCTATAGGAAAGGTCTGTGTGTATACGTAATCTCACCTTACACCATATTACACATCAGTATCATAATGATTGCTAACAGGAGGGAAAGGTCTATAGGAAAGGTCTGTGTGTATACGTAATCTCATATTACACCATATTACACATCAGTATCATAATGATTGCTAACAGGGGGGAAAGGTCTATAGGAAAGGTCTGTGTGTATACGTAATCTCACCTTACACCATATTACACATCAGTATCATAATGATTGCTAACAGGAAGGAAAGGTCTATAGGAAAGGTCTTTGTGTATACAGAATCTCATCATACACCATATTACCCATCAGTATCATATTGATTGCTAACAGGAGGGAAAGGTCTATAGGAAAGGTCTGTGTGTATACAGAATCTCACCATACACCATATTACACATCAGTATCATATTGATTGCTAACAAGAGGGAAAGGTCTATAGGAAAGGTCTGTGTGTATACGTAATCTAACCTTACACCATATTACACACCAGTATCATATTAATTGCTAACAGGAGGGAAAGGTCTATAGGAAAGTTCTGTGTGTATACAGAATCTCACCATACACCATATTACACATCAGTATCATATTGATTGCTAACAGGAGGGAAAGGTCTATGGGAAAGGTCTGTGTGTATACAGAACCTCACCTAAAACCATATTACACATCAGTATCATATTGATTGCTAACAGGAGGGAAAGGTCTATAGGAAAGGTATGTGTGTACAGAATCTCACATTACAACATATTACCCACCAGTATCATATTGTTTGCTAACAGGAGGGAAAGGTCTACAGGAAAGATCTGTGTGTATACAGAACCTCACCTTACACCATATCACACATCAGTATCATATTGATTGCTAACAGGAGGGAAAGGTCTATAGGAAAGGTCTGTGTGTATACAGAATCTCACCTTACACCAGATTACACATCAGTATCATAATGATTGCTAACAGAGGGGAAAGGTCTACAGGAAAGGTCATTGTGTATACAGAATCTCACCGTACACCATATCACACATCAGTATCATAATGATTGCTAACAGGAGGGAAAGGTCTACAGGAAAGGTCTGTGTGTATACAGAACCTCACCTTACACCATATTACACATCAGTATCATATTGATTGCTAACAGGAGGGAAAGGTCTATAGGAAAGGTCTGTGTGTATACGTAATCTCACCTTACACCATATTACACATCAGTATCATAATGATTGCTAACAGGAGGGAAAGGTCTATAGGAAAGGTCTGTGTGTATACACAACCTCACCTTACACCATATAACACACCAGTATCGTATTGATTGCTAACAGGAGGGAAAGGTCTACAGGAAAGGTCTGTGTGTATACAGAACCTCACCTTACACCATATTACACACCAGTATCGTATTGATTGCTAACAGGAGGGAAAGGTCTATAGGAAAGGTCTGTGTGTATACAGAACCTCACCTGTCTCCATATCACACATCAGTATCATAATGATTGCTAACAGGAGGGAAAGGTCTATAGGAAAGGTCTGTGTGTATACGTAATCTCACCTTACACCATATTACACATCAGTATCATAATGATTGCTAACAGGGGGGAAAGGTCTATAGGAATGGTCTGTGTGTATACGTAATCTCACCTTACACCATATTACACATCAGTATCATAATGATTGCTAACAGGAAGGAAAGGTCTATAGGAAAGGTCTTTGTGTATACAGAATCTCATCATACACCATATTACCCATCAGTATCATATTGATTGCTAACAGGAGGGAAAGGTCTATAGGAAAGGTCTGTGTGTATACAGAATCTCACCATACACCATATTACACATCAGTATCATATTGGTTGCTAACAAGAGGGAAAGGTCTATAGGAAAGGTCTGTGTGTATACGTAATCTAACCTTACACCATATTACACACCAGTATCATATTAATTGCTAACAGGAGGGAAAGGTCTATAGGAAAGTTCTGTGTGTATACAGAATCTCACCATACACCATATTACACATCAGTATCATATTGATTGCTAACAGGAGGGAAAGGTCTATAGGAAAGGTATGTGTGTACAGAATCTCACATTACAACATATTACCCACCAGTATCATATTGTTTGCTAACAGGAGGGAAAGGTCTACAGGAAAGATCTGTGTGTATACAGAACCTCACCTTACACCATATCACACATCAGTATCATATTGATTGCTTACAGGAGGGAAAGGTCTATAGGAAAGGTCTGTGTGTATACAGAATCTCACCTTACACCAGATTACACATCAGTATCATAATGATTGCTAACAGGGGGGAAAGGTCTACAGGAAAGGTCATTGTGTATACAGAATCTCACCGTACACCATATCACACATCAGTATCATAATGATTGCTAACAGGAGGGAAAGGTCTACAGGAAAGGTCTGTGTGTATACAGAACCTCACCTTACACGATATTACACATCAGTATCATATTGATTGCTAACAGGAGGGAAAGGTATATAGGAAAGGTCTGTGTGTATACGTAATCTCACCTTACACCATATTACACATCGGTATCATATTGATTGCTAACAGGAGGGAAAGGTCTATAGGAAAGGTCTGTGTGTATACAGAGTCTCACCTTACACCATATTACACATCGGTATCATATTGATTGCTAACAGGAGGGAAAGGTCTACAGGAAAGGTCTGTGTGTATACAGAACCTCACCTTACACCTTATTACACATCGGTATCATATTGATTGCTAACACGAGGGAAAGGTCTATAGGAAAGGTCTGTGTGTATACGTAATCTCACCTTACACCATATTACACATCAGTATCATAATGATTGCTAACAGGAGGGAAAGGTCTACAGGAAAGGTCTGTGTGTATACGTAATCTCACCTTACACCTTATTACACATCAGTATCATAATGATTGCTAACAGGGGGGAAAGGTCTATAGGAAAGGTCTGTGTGTATACGTAATCTCACCTTACACCATATTACACATCAGTATCATATTGATTGCTACCAGGAGGGAAAGGTCTATAGGAAAGGTCTGTGTGTATACAGAATCTCACCTTACACCATATTACACACCAGTATCAGATTGATTGCTAACAGGTGGGAAAGGTCTACAGGAAAGGTCTGTGTGTATACAGAACCTCACCTTACACCATATTACACATCAGTATCATATTGATTGCTAACAGGAGGGAAAGGTATATAGGAAAGGTCTGTGTTTATACAGAACCTCACCTTACACCATATTACACATCAGTATCATATTGATTGCTAACAGGAGGGAAAGGTCTATAGGAAAGGTCTGTGTGTATACAGAACCTCACCTTATACCATATTACACACCAGTATCATATTGATTGCTAACAGGGGGAAAGGTCTATAGGAAAGGTCTGTGTGTATACAGAACCTCACATTACACCATATTACACATCGGTATCATATTGATTGCTAACAGGAGGGAAAGGTCTATAGGAAAGGTCTGTGTGTATACAGAACCTCACCTTACACCATATTACACACCAGTATCATATTGATTGCTAACAGGGGGGAAAGGTCTATAGGAAAGGTCTGTGTGTATACAGAACCTCACCTTACACCATATTACACATCGGTATCATATTGATTGCTCACAGGTGGGAAAGGTCTACAGGAAAGGTCTGTGTGTATAAGTAATCTCACCTTACACCATATTACACATCAGTATCATAATGATTGCTAGCAGGGGGGAAAGGTCTATAGGAAAGGTCTGTGTGTATACAGAACCTCACCTTACACCATATTACACATCGGTATCATATTGATTGCTAACAGGAGGGAAAGGTCTATAGGATAGGTCCGTGTGTATACAGAACCTCACCTTACACCATATTACACATCAGTATCATATTGATTGCTAACAGGAGGGAAAGGTCTATAGGAAAGGTCTGTGTGTATACAGAACCTCACCTTACACCATATTACACACCAGTATCATATTGATTGCTAACAGGGGGGAAAGGTCTATAGGAAAGGTCTGTGTGTATACAGAACTTCACCTTACACCATATTACACATCAGTATCATATTGATTGCTAACAGGAGGGAAAGGTCTACAGGAAAGGTCTATAGGAAAGGTCTGTGTGTATACGTATTCTCACCTTACACCATATTACACATCAGTATCATAATGATTGCTAACAGGAGGGAAAGGTCTACAGGAAAGGTCTATAGGAAAGGTCTGTGTGTATACAGAACCTCACCTTACACCATATTACACATCAGTATAATATTGATTGCTAACAGGAGGGAAAGGTCTATAGGAAAGGTCTGTGTGTATACAGAATCTCACCTTACACCATATTACACATCAGTATCATAATGATTGCTAACAGGAGGGAAAGGTCTGTAGGAAAGTTCTGTGTGTATACAGAACCTCACCATACACCATATTACACACTAGTATCATATTGATTGCTAACAGGTGGGAAAGGTCTACAGGAATGGTCTGTGTGTATACAGAACCTCACCTTACACCATATTACACATCAGTATCATATTGATTGCTAACAGGAGGGAAAGGTCTATAGGAAAGGTCTGTGTGTATACAGAACCTCACCTTACACCATATTACACATCAGTATCATATTGAATGCTAACAGGAGGGAAAGGTCTATAGGAAAGGTCTGTGTGTATTCAGAACCTCACCTTACACCATATTACACATCGGTATCATATTGATTGCTAACAGGAGGGAAAGGTCTATAGGAAAGGTCTGTGTGTATACAGAACCTCACCTTACACCATATTACACACCAGTATCATATTGATTGCTAACAGGAGGGAAAGGTCTATAGGAAAGGTCTGTGTGTATACAGAACCTCACCTTACACCATATTACACACCAGTATCATATTGATTGCTAACAGGGGGGAAAGTTCTATAGGAAAGATCTGTGTGTATACAGAACCTCACCTTACACCACATTACACATCGGTATCATATTGATTGCTAACAGGTGGGAAAGGTCTACAGGAAAGGTCTGTGTGTATAAGTAATCTCACCTTACACCATATTACACATCAGTATCATAATGATTGCTAACAGGGGGGAAAGGTCTATAGGAAAGGTCTGTGTGTATAAGTAATCTCACCTTACACCATATTACACATCAGTATCATAATGATTGCTAACAGGAGGGAAAGGTCTATAGGAAAGGTCTGTGTGTATACAGAATCTCACCTTACTCCATATTACACATCAGTATCATAATGATTGCTAACTGGAGGGAAAGGTCTATAGGAAAGGTCTGTGTGTATACGTAATCTCACCTTACACCATATTACACATCAGTATCATAATGATTTCTAACAGGGGGGAAAGGTCTATAGGAAGGTCTGTGTGTATACGTAATCTCACCTTACACCATATTACACATCAGTCTCATAATGATTGCTAACAGGAGGGAAAGGTCTATAGGAAAGGTCTGTGTGTAAACAGAATCTCACCATACACCATATTACACATCAGTATCATATTGATTGCTAACAGGAGGGAAAGGTCTATAGGAAAGGTCTGTGTGTATACGTAATCTCACCTTACACCATATTACACATCAGTATCATAATGATTGCTAACAGGAGGGAAAGGTCTATAGGAAAGGTCTGTGTGTATACGTAATCTCACCTTACACCATATTACACATCAGTATCATAATGATTGCTAACAGGAAGGAAAGGTCTATAGGAAAGGTCTGTGTGTATACGTAATCTCACCTTACACCATATTACACATCAGTATCATAATGATTGCTAACAGGGGGGAAAGGTCTATAGGAAAGGTCTGTGTGTATACGTAATCTCACCTTACACCATATTACACATCAGTATCATAATGATTGCTAACAGGAGGGAAAGATCTATAGGAAAGGTCTGTGTGTATACAGAATCTCACCTTACACCATATTACACATCAGTATCATAATGATTGCTAACAGGAGGGAAAGGTCTATAGGAAAGGTCTGTGTGTATACGTAATCTCACCTTACACCATATTACACATCAGTATCATAATGATTTCTAACAGGGGGGAAAGGTCTATAGGAAGGTCTGTGTGTATACGTAATCTCACCTAACACCTTATTACACATCAGTATCATAATGATTGCTGACAGGAGGGAAAGGTCTATAGGAAAGGTCTGTGTGTATACGTAATCTCACCTTACACCATATTACACATCAGTATCATAATGATTGCTAACAGGGGGGAAAGGTCTGTGTGTATACGTAATCTCACCTTACACCATATTACACATCAGTATCATAATGATTGCTAACAGGAGGGAAAGGTCTATAGGAAAGGTCTGTGTGTATACAGAATCTCACCATACACCATATTACACATCAGTATCATATTGATTGCTAACAGGAGGGAAAGGTCTATAGGAAAGGTCTGTGTGTATACGTAATCTCACCTTACACCATATTACACATCAGTATCATAATGATTGCTAACAGGAGGGAAAGGTCTATAGGAAAGGTCTGTGTGTATACGTAATCTCACCTTACACCATATTACACATCAGTATCATAATGATTGCTAACAGGAGGGAAAGGTCTATAGGAAAGGTCTGTGTGTATACGTAATCTCACCTTACACCATATTACACATCAGTATCATAATGATTGCTAACAGGGGGGAAAGGTCTATAGGAAAGGTCTGTGTGTATACGTAATCTCACCTTACACCATATTACACAACAGTATCATAATGATTGCTAACAGGAGGGAAAGGTCTATAGGAAAGATCTGTGTGTATACAGAATCCTATCATACACCATATTACCCATCAGTATCATATTGATTGCTAACAGGAGGGAAAGGTCTATAGGAAAGGTCTGTGTGTATACAGAATCTCACCATACACCATATTACACATCAGTATCATATTGATTGCTAACAGGAGGGAAAGGTCTATAGGAAAGGTCTGTGTGTATACGTAATCTAACCTTACACCATATTACACACCAGTATCATATTAATTGCTAACAGGAGGGAAAGGTCTTTAGGAAAGGTCTGTGTGTATACAGAATCTCACCATACACCATATTACACATCAGTATCATATTGATTGCTAACAGGAGGGAAAGGTCTATAGGAAAGGTCTGTGTGTATACAGAACCTCACCTAACACCATATTACACATCAGTATCATATTGATTGCTAACAGGAGGGAAAGGTCTATAGGAAAGGTATGTGTGTATACAGAATCTCACCTTACACCTCATTACACATCAGTATCATATTGATTGTTAACAGGAGGGAAAGGTCTATAGGAAAGGTCTCTGTGTGTACAGAATCTCACCTTACAACATATTACCCATCAGTATCATATTGTTTGCTAACAGGAGGGAAAGGTCTACAGGAAAGATCTGTGTGTATACAGAACCTCACCTTACACCATATCACACATCAGTATCATATTGATTGCTAACAGGAGGGAAAGGTCTATAGGAAAGGTCTGTGTATATACAGAATCTCACCTTACACCATATTACACATCAGTATCATAATGATTGCTAACAGGGGGGAAAGGTCTACAGGAAAGGTCATTGTGTATACAGAATATCACCGTACACCATATCACACATCAGTATCATAATGCTTGCTAACAGGAGGGAAAGGTCTATAGGAAAGGTCTGTGTGTATACGTAATCTCACCTTACAGCATAATACACATCACTATCATATTGATTGCAAACAGGAGGGAAAGGTCTACAGGAAAGGTCTGTGTGTATACAGAATCTCACCGTACACCATATCACACATCAGTATCATAATGATTGCTAACAGGAGGGAAAGGTCTACAGGAAAGGTCTGTGTGTATACAGAACCTCACCTTACACTATATTACACATCAGTATCATATTGATTGCTAACAGGAGGGAAAGGTCTATAGGAAAGGTCTGTGTGTATACGTAATCTCACCTTACACCATATTACACATCGGTATCATATTGATTGCTAACAGGAGGGAAAGGTCTATAGGAAAGGTCTGTGTGTATACAGAGTCTCACCTAACACCATATTAGACATCGGTATCATATTGATTGCTAACAGGAGGGAAAGGTCTACAGGAAAGGTCTGTGTGTATACAGAACCTCACCTTACAACTTATTACACATCGGTATCATATTGATTGCTAACACGAGGGAAAGGTCTATAGGAAAGGTCTGTGTGTATACGTAACCTCACCTTACACCATATTACAAATCAGTATCATAATGATTGCTAACAGGAGGGAAAGGTCTATAGGAAAGTTCTGTGTGTATACGTAATCTCACCTTACACCATATTACACATCAGTATCATAATGATTGCTAACAGGGGGGAAAGGTCTATAGGAAAGGTCTGTGTGTATACGTAATCTCACCTTACACCATATTACACATCAGTATCATATTGATTGCTAACAGGAGGGAAAGGTCTATAGGATAGGTCTGTGTGTATACAGAATCTCACCTTACACCATATTACACATCAGTATCATATTGATTGCTAACAGGAGGGAAAGGTCTATAGGAAAGGTCTGTGTGTATACAGAATCTCACCGTACACCATATCACACATCAGTATCATAATGATTGCTAACAGGAGGGAAAGGTCTGTGTGTATACAGAACCTCACCTTACACCATATTACACATCAGTATCATATTGATTGCTAACAGGAGGGAAAGGTCTATAGGAAAGGTCTGTGTGTATACAGAACCTCACCTTACACCATATTACACATCAGTATCATATTGATTGCTAACAGGAGGGAAAGGTCTATAGGAAAGGTCTGTGTGTATACAGAACCTCACCTTACACCATATTAAACATCAGTATCATATTGATTGCTAACGCGAGGGAAAGGACTATAGGAAAGGTCTGTGTGTATACAGAACCTCACCTTACACCATATTACACACCAGTATCGTATTGATTGCTAACAGGGGGGAAAGGTCTATAGGAAAGGTCTGTGTGTGTACAGAACCTCACCTTACATCATATTACACATCAGTATCATATTGATTGCTAACAGGAGGGAAAGGTCTATAGTAAAGGTCTGTGTGTGTACAGAACCTCACCTTACACCATATTACACATCAGTATCATAATGATTGCTAACAGGGGGAAAGGTCTATAGGAAAGGACTGTGTGTATACGTAATCTCATCTTACACCATATTATACATCAGTATCATATTGATTGCTAACAGGAGGGAAAGGTCTATAGGAAAGGTCTGTGTGTATACAGAATCTCACCTTACACCATATTACACATCAGTATCATAATGATTGCTAACAGGAGGGAAAGGTCTATAGGAAAGGTCTGTGTGTGTACAGAACCTCACCTTACACCATATTACACATCAGTATCATATTGATTGCTAACAGGAGGGAAAGGTCTATAGGAAAGGTCTGTGTGTGTACAGAACCTCACCTTACACCATATTACACATCAGTATCATATTGATTGCTAACAGGGGGGAAAGGTCTATAGGAAAGGTCTGTGTGTATACAGAATCTCACTTTACACCATATTACACATCAGTATCATATTGATTGCTAACAGGAGGGAAAGGTCTATAGGAAAGGTCTGTGTGTGTACAGAACCTCACCTTACACCATATTACACATCAGTATCATATTGATTGCTAACAGGAGGGAAAGGTCTATAGGAAAGGTCTGTGTGTATACGTAATCTCACCTTACACCATATTACACATCAGTATCATAATGATTGCTAACAGGAGGGAAAGGTCTATAGGAAAGGTCTGTGTGTGTACAGAACCTCACCATACACCATATCGCACATCAGTATCATAATGATTGCTAACAGGGGGGAAGGTCTATAGGAAAGGTCTGTGTGTATACGTAATCTCACCTTACACCATATTACACATCAGTATCGTATTGATTGCTAACAGGAGGGAAAGGTCTATAGGAAAGGTCTGTGTGTATACGTAATCTCACCTTACACCATATTACACACCAGTATCGTATTGATTGCTAACAGGAGGGAAAGGTCTACAGGAAAGGTCTGTGTGTATACGTAATCTCACTTTACACCATATTACACACCAGTATCTTATTGATTGCTAACAGGAGGGAAAGGTCTATAGGAAAGGTCTGTGTGTATACGTAATCTCACCTTACACCATATTACACATCAGTATCATATTGATTGCTAACAGGAGGGAAAGGTCTATAGGAAAGGACTGTGTGTATAAGTAATCTCACCTTACACCATATTACTCATCAGTATCATAATGATTGCTAACAGGAGGGAAAGGTCTACAGGAAAGGTCTGCGTGTATACAGAAGCTCACCTTACACCATATCACACATCAGTATCATATTGATTGCTAACAGGAGTGAAAGGTCTATAGGAAAGGTCTGTGTGTATACGTAATCTCACCTTACACCATATAACACATCAGTATCATAATGATTGCTAACAGGAGTGAAAGGTCTATAGGAAAGGTCTATAGGAAAGGTCTGTGTGTATACAGAACCTCACCTTACACCATATTACACATCAGTATCATATTGATTGCTAACACGAGGGAAAGGACTATAGGAAAGGTCTGTGTGTATACCGAACCTCACCTAACACCATATTACACACCAGTATCGTATTGATTGCTAACAGGGGGGAAAGGTCTATAGGAAAGGTCTGTGTGTGTACAGAACCTCACCTTACATCATATTACACATCAGTATCATATTGATTGCTAACAGGAGGGAAAGGTCTATAGGAAAGGTCTGTGTGTGTACAGAACCTCACCTTACACCATATTACACATCAGTATCATAATGATTGCTAACAGGGGGAAAGGTCTATAGGAAAGGTCTGTGTGTATACGTAAACTCACCTTACACCATATTATACATCAGTATCATATTGATTGCTAACAGGAGGGAAAGGTCTATAGGAAAGGTCTGTGTGTATACAGAATCTCTCCTTACACCATATTACACATCAGTATCATAATGATTGCTAACAGGAGGGAAAGGTCTATAGGAAAGGTCTGTGTGTGTACAGAACCTCACCTTACACCATATTACACATCAGTATCATATTGATTGCTAACAGGAGGGAAAGGTCTATAGGAAAGGTCTGTGTGTGTACAGAACCTCACCTTACACCATATTACACATCAGTATCATATTGATTGCTAACATGGGGGAAAGGTTTATTGGAAAGGTCTGTGTGTATACAGAACCTCACATTACACCATATTACACATCGGTATCATATTGATTGCTAACAGGAGGGAAAGGTCTATAGGAAAGGTCTGTGTGTATACAGAACCTCACCTTACACCATATTACACACCAGTATCATATTGATTGCTAACAGGGCGGAAAGGTCTATAGGAAAGGTCTGTGTGTATACAGAACCTCACATTACACCATATTACACACCAGTATCATATTGATTGGTAACAGGAGGGAAAGGTCTATAGGAAAGGTCTGTGTGTATACAGAACCTCACCTTACACCATATTACACATCAGTATCACATTGATTGCTAACAGGAGGGAAAGGTCTACAGGAAAGGTCTATAGGAAAGGTCTGTGTGTATACGTAATCTCACCTTACACCATATTACACATCAGTATCATAATAATTGCTAACAGGAGGGAAAGGTCTACAGGAAAGGTCTATATGAAAGGTCTGTGTGTATACAGAATCTCACCTTACACCATATTACACATCAGTATCATAATGATTGCTAACAGGAGGGAAAGGTCTAAAGGAAAGTTCTGTGTGTATACAGAACATCACCATACACCATATTACACACCAGTATCAGATTGATTGCTAACAGGTGGGAAAGGTCTACAGGAAAGGTCTGTGTGTATACAGAACCTCACCTTACACCATATTACACATCAGTATCATATTGATTGCTAACAGGAGGGAAAGGTATATAGGAAAGGTCTGTGTTTATACAGAACCTCACCTTACACCATATTACACATCAGTATCATATTGATTGCTAACAGGAGGGAAAGGTCTATAGGAAAGGTCTGTGTGTATACAGAACCTCACCTTATACCATATTACACACCAGTATCATATTGATTGCTAACAGGGGGAAAGGTCTATAGGAAAGGTCTGTGTGTATACAGAACCTCACATTACACCATATTACACATCGGTATCATATTGATTGCTAACAGGAGGGAAAGGTCTATAGGAAAGGTCTGTGTGTATACAGAACCTCACCTTACACCATATTACACACCAGTATCATATTGATTGCTAACAGGGGGGAAAGGTCTATAGGAAAGGTCTGTGTGTATACAGAACCTCACCTTACACCATATTACACATCGGTATCATATTGATTGCTCACAGGTGGGAAAGGTCTACAGGAAAGGTCTGTGTGTATAAGTAATCTCACCTTACACCATATTACACATCAGTATCATAATGATTGCTAGCAGGGGGGAAAGGTCTATAGGAAAGGTCTGTGTGTATACAGAACCTCACCTTACACCATATTACACAACAGTATCATATTGATTGCTAACAGGGGGGAAAGGTCTATAGGAAAGGTCTGTGTGTATACAGAACCTCACCTTACACCATATTACACATCGGTATCATATTGATTGCTAACAGGAGGGAAAGGTCTATAGGATAGGTCCGTGTGTATACAGAACCTCACCTTACACCATATTACACATCAGTATCATATTGATTGCTAACAGGAGGGAAAGGTCTGTAGGAAAGTTCTGTGTGTATACAGAACCTCACCATACACCATATTACACACTAGTATCATATTGATTGCTAACAGGTGGGAAAGGTCTACAGGAATGGTCTGTGTGTATACAGAACCTCACCTTACACCATATTACACATCAGTATCATATTGATTGCTAACAGGAGGGAAAGGTCTATAGGAAAGGTCTGTGTGTATACAGAACCTCACCTTACACCATATTACACATCAGTATCATATTGAATGCTAACAGGAGGGAAAGGTCTATAGGAAAGGTCTGTGTGTATTCAGAACCTCACCTTACACCATATTACACATCGGTATCATATTGATTGCTAACAGGAGGGAAAGGTCTATAGGAAAGGTCTGTGTGTATACAGAACCTCACCTTACACCATATTACACATCAGTATCATATTGATTGCTAACAGGAGGGAAAGGTCTATAGGAAAGGTCTGTGTGTATACAGAACCTCACCTTACACCATATTACACACCAGTATCATATTGATTGCTAACAGGGGGGAAAGTTCTATAGGAAAGATCTGTGTGTATACAGAACCTCACCTTACACCACATTACACATCGGTATCATATTGATTGCTAACAGGTGGGAAAGGTCTACAGGAAAGGTCTGTGTGTATAAGTAATCTCACCTTACACCATATTACACATCAGTATCATAATGATTGCTAACATGGGGGAAAGGTCTATAGGAAAGGTCTGTGTGTATACGTAATCTCACCTTACACCATATTACACATCAGTATCATAATGATTGCTAACAGGAGGGAAAGGTCTATAGGAAAGGTCTGTGTGTATACAGAATCTCACCTTACTCCATATTACACATCAGTATCATAATGATTGCTAACAGGAGGGAAAGGTCTATAGGAAAGGTCTGTGTGTATACGTAATCTCACCTTACACCATATTACACATCAGTATCATAATGATTTCTAACAGGGGGGAAAGGTCTATAGGAAGGTCTGTGTGTATACGTAATCTCACCTTACACCATATTACACATCAGTCTCATAATGATTGCTAACAGGAGGGAAAGGTCTATAGGAAAGGTCTGTGTGTAAACAGAATCTCACCATACACCATATTACACATCAGTATCATATTGATTGCTAACAGGAGGGAAAGGTCTATAGGAAAGGTCTGTGTGTATACGTAATCTCACCTTACACCATATTACACATCAGTATCATAATGATTGCTAACAGGAGGGAAAGGTCTATAGGAAAGGTCTGTGTGTATACGTAATCTCACCTTACACCATATTACACATCAGTATCATAATGATTGCTAACAGGAAGGAAAGGTCTATAGGAAAGGTCTGTGTGTATACGTAATCTCACCTTACACCATATTACACATCAGTATCATAATGATTGCTAACAGGGGGGAAAGGTCTATAGGAAAGGTCTGTGTGTATACGTAATCTCACCTTACACCATATTACACATCAGTATCATAATGATTGCTAACAGGAAGGAAAGGTCTATAGGAAAGGTCTTTGTGTATACAGAATCTCATCATACACCATATTACCCATCAGTATCATATTGATTGCTAACAGGAGGGAAAGGTCTATAGGAAAGGTCTGTGTGTATACAGAATCTCACCATACACCATATTACACATCAGTATCATATTGATTGCTAACAAGAGGGAAAGGTCTATAGGAAAGGTCTGTGTGTATACGTAATCTAACCTTACACCATATTACACACCAGTATCATATTAATTGCTAACAGGAGGGAAAGGTCTATAGGAAAGGTCTGTGTGTGTACAGAACCTCACCTTACACCATATTACACATCAGTATCATATTGATTGCTAACATGGGGGAAAGGTTTATTGGAAAGGTCTGTGTGTATACAGAACCTCACATTACACCATATTACACATCGGTATCATATTGATTGCTAACAGGAGGGAAAGGTCTATAGGAAAGGTCTGTGTGTATACAGAACCTCACCTTACACCATATTACACACCAGTATCATATTGATTGCTAACAGGGCGGAAAGGTCTATAGGAAAGGTCTGTGTGTATACAGAACCTCACATTACACCATATTACACACCAGTATCATATTGATTGGTAACAGGAGGGAAAGGTCTATAGGAAAGGTCTGTGTGTATACAGAACCTCACCTTACACCATATTACACATCAGTATCACATTGATTGCTAACAGGAGGGAAAGGTCTACAGGAAAGGTCTATAGGAAAGGTCTGTGTGTATACGTAATCTCACCTTACACCATATTACACATCAGTATCATAATAATTGCTAACAGGAGGGAAAGGTCTACAGGAAAGGTCTATAAGAAAGGTCTGTGTGTATACAGAATCTCACCTTACACCATATTACACATCAGTATCATAATGATTGCTAACAGGAGGGAAAGGTCTAAAGGAAAGTTCTGTGTGTATACAGAACCTCACCATACACCATATTACACACCAGTATCAGATTGATTGCTAACAGGTGGGAAAGGTCTACAGGAAAGGTCTGTGTGTATACAGAACCTCACCTTACACCATATTACACATCAGTATCATATTGATTGCTAACAGGAGGGAAAGGTCTATAGGAAAGGTCTGTGTGTATACAGAACCTCACCTTACACCATATTACACACCAGTATCAGATTGATTGCTAACAGGTGGGAAAGGTCTACAGGAAAGGTCTGTGTGTATACAGAACCTCACCTTACACCATATTACACATCAGTATCATATTGATTGCTAACAGGAGGGAAAGGTCTATAGGAAAGGTCTGTGTTTATACAGAACCTCACCTTACACCATATTACACACCAGTATCATATTGATTGCTAACAGGGGGAAAGGTCTATAGGAAAGGTCTGTGTGTATACAGAACCTCACATTACACCATATTACACATCGGTATCATATTGATTGCTAACAGGAGGGAAAGGTCTATAGGAAAGGTCTGTGTGTATACAGAACCTCACCTTACACCATATTACACACCAGTACCATATTGATTGCTAACAGGGGGGAAAGGTCTATAGGAAAGGTCTGTGTGTATACAGAACTTCACCTTACACCATATTACACATCAGTATCATATTGATTGCTAACAGGAGGGAAAGGTCTACAGGAAAGGTCTATAGGAAAGGTCTGTGTGTATACGTATTCTCACCTTACACCATATTACACATCAGTATCATAATGATTGCTAACAGGAGGGAAAGGTCTACAGGAAAGGTCTATAGGAAAGGTCTGTGTGTATACGTAATCTCACCTTACACCATATTACACATCAGTATCATAATGATTGCTAACAGGAGGGAAAGGTCTATAGGAAAGGTCTATAGGAAAGGTCTGTGTGTATACAGAACCTCACCTTACACCATATTACACATCAGTATAATATTGATTGCTAACAGGAGGGAAAGGTCTATAGGAAAGGTCTGTGTGTATACAGAATCTCACCTTACACCATATTACACATCAGTATCATAATGATTGCTAACAGGAGGGAAAGGTCTATAGGAAAGGTCTGTGTGTATAAAGAACCTCACCATACACCATATTACACACTAGTATCATATTGATTGCTAACAGGTGGGAAAGGTCTACAGGAATGGTCTGTGTGTATACAGAACCTCACCTTACACCATATTACACATCAGTATCATATTGATTGCTAACAGGAGGGAAAGGTCTATAGGAAAGGTATGTGTGTATACAGAACCTCACCTTACACCATATTACACATCAGTATCATATTGAATGCTAACAGGAGGGAAAGGTCTATAGGAAAGGTCTGTGTGTATACAGAACCTCACCTTACACCATATTACACATCGGTATCATATTGATTGCTAACAGGAGGGAAAGGTCTATAGGAAAGGTCTGTGTGTATACAGAACCTCACCTTACACCATATTACACATCAGTATCATATTGATTGCTAACAGGAGGGAAAGGTCTATAGGAAAGGTCTGTGTGTATACAGAACCTCACCTTACACCATATTACACACCAGTATCATATTGATTGCTAACAGGGTAGAAAGTTCTATAGGAAAGATCTGTGTGTATACAGAACCTCACCTTACACCACATTACACATCGGTATCATATTGATTGCTAACAGGTGGGAAAGGTCTACAGGAAAGGTCTGTGTGTATAAGTAATCTCACCTTACACCATATTACACATCAGTATCATAATGATTGCTAACAGGGGGGAAAGGTCTATAGGAAAGGTCTGTGTGTATACGTAATCTCACCTTACACCATATTACACATCAGTATCATAATGATTGCTAACAGGTGGGGAAAGGTCTATACGAAAGGTCTCTGTGTATACAGAATCTCACCTTACACCATATTACACATCAGTATCATAATGATTGCTAACAGGAGGGAAAGGTCTATAGGAAAGGTCTGTGTGTATACGTAATCTCACCTTACACCATATTACACATCAGTATCATAATGATTTCTAACAGGGGGGAAAGGTCTATAGGAAGGTCTGTGTGTATACGTAATCTCACCTTACACCATATTACACATCAGTATCATAATGATTGCTAACAGGAGGGAAAGGTCTATAGGAAAGGTCTGTGTGTAAACAGAATCTCACCATACACCATATTACACATCAGTATCATATTGATTGCTAACAGGAGGGAAAGGTCTATAGGAAAGGTCTGTGTGTATACGTAATCCCACCTTACACCATATTACACATCAGTATCATAATGATTGCTAACAGGAGGGAAAGGTCTATAGGAAAGGTCTGTGTGTATACGTAATCTCACCTTACACCATATTACACATCAGTATCATAATGATTGCTAACAGGAGGGAAAGGTCTATAGGAAAGGTCTGTGTGTATACGTAATCTCACCTTACACCATATTACACATCAGTATCATAATGATTGCTAACAGGGGGGAAAGGTCTATAGGAAAGGTCTGTGTGTATACGTAATCTCACCTTACACCATATTACACATCAGTATCATAATGATTGCTAACAGGAAGGAAAGGTCTATAGGAAAGGTCTTTGTGTATACAGAATCTCATCATACACCATATTACCCATCAGTATCATATTGATTGCTAACAGGAGGGAAAGGTCTATAGGAAAGGTCTGTGTGTATACAGAATCTCACCATACACCATATTACACATCAGTATCATATTGATTGCTAACAAGAGGGAAAGGTCTATAGGAAAGGTCTGTGTGTATACGTAATCTAACCTTACACCATATTACACACCAGTATCATATTAATTGCTAACAGGAGGGAAAGGTCTATAGGAAAGTTCTGTGTGTATACAGAATCTCACCATACACCATATTACACATCAGTATCATATTGATTGCTAACAGGAGGGAAAGGTCTATGGGAAAGGTCTGTGTGTATACAGAACCTCACCTAAAACCATATTACACATCAGTATCATATTGATTGCTAACAGGAGGGAAAGGTCTATAGGAAAGGTATGTGTGTACAGAATCTCACATTACAACATATTACCCACCAGTATCATATTGTTTGCTAACAGGAGGGAAAGGTCTACAGGAAAGATCTGTGTGTATACAGAACCTCACCTTACACCATATCACACATCAGTATCATATTGATTGCTAACAGGAGGGAAAGGTCTATAGGAAAGGTCTGTGTGTATACAGAATCTCACCTTACACCAGATTACACATCAGTATCATAATGATTGCTAACAGTGGGGAAAGGTCTACAGGAAAGGTCATTGTGTATACAGAATCTCACCGTACACCATATCACACATCAGTATCATAATGATTGCTAACAGGAGGGAAAGGTCTACAGGAAAGGTCTGTGTGTATACAGAACCTCATCTTACACCATATTACACATCAGTATCATATTGATTGCTAACAGGAGGGAAAGGTCTATAGGAAAGGTCTGTGTGTATACGTAATCTCACCTTACACCATATTACACATCGGTATCATATTGATTGCTAACAGGAGGGAAAGGTCTATAGGAAAGGTCTGTGTGTATACAGAACCTCACATTACACCATATTACACATCGGTATCATATTGATTGCTAACAGGAGGGAAAGGTGTATAGGAAAGGTCTGTGTGTATACAGAACCTCACCTTACACCATATTACACACCAGTATCATATTGATTGCTAACAGGGGGGAAAGGTCTATAGGAAAGGTCTGTGTGTATACAGAACCTCACCTTACACCATATTACACATCGGTATCATATTGATTGCTCACTGGTGGGAAAGGTCTACAGGAAAGGTCTGTGTGTATAAGTAATCTCACCTTACACCATATTACACATCAGTATCATAATGATTGCTAGCAGGGGGGAAAGGTCTATAGGAAAGGTCTGTGTGTATACAGAACCTCACCTTACACCATATTACACAACAGTATCATATTGATTGCTAACAGGGGGGAAAGGTCTATAGGAAAGGTCTGTGTGTATACAGAACCTCACCTTACACCATATTACACATCGGTATCATATTGATTGCTAACAGGAGGGAAAGGTCTATAGGATAGGTCCGTGTGTATACAGAACCTCACCTTACACCATATTACACATCAGTATCATATTGATTGCTAACAGGAGGGAAAGGTCTATAGGAAAGGTCTGTGTGTATACAGAACCTCACCTTACACCATATTACACACCAGTATCATATTGATTGCTAACAGGGGGGAAAGGTCTATAGGAAAGGTCTGTGTGTATACAGAACTTCACCTTACACCATATTACACATCAGTATCATATTGATTGCTAACAGGAGGGAAAGGTCTACAGGAAAGGTCTATAGGAAAGGTCTGTGTGTATACGTATTCTCACCTTACACCATATTACACATCAGTATCATAATGATTGCTAACAGGAGGGAAAGGTCTACAGGAAAGGTCTATAGGAAAGGTCTGTGTGTATACGTAATATCACCTTACACCATATTACACATCAGTATCATAATGATTGCTAACAGGAGGGAAAGGTCTATAGGAAAGGTCTATAGGAAAGGTCTGTGTGTATACAGAACCTCACCTTACACCATATTACACATCAGTATAATATTGATTGCTAACAGGAGGGAAAGGTCTATAGGAAAGGTCTGTGTGTATACAGAAACTCACCTTACACCATATTACACATCAGTATCATAATGATTGCTAACAGGAGGGAAAGGTCTATAGGAAAGGTCTGTGTGTATAAAGAACCTCACCATACACCATATTACACACTAGTATCATATTGATTGCTAACAGGTGGGAAAGGTCTACAGG
Organism: Meconema thalassinum; assembly: GCA_946902985.2. NCBI lineage: Eukaryota > Metazoa > Arthropoda > Insecta > Orthoptera > Tettigoniidae > Meconema > Meconema thalassinum. Next base: position 345,794,999 of record OX336395.1, read on the forward strand.
AATGGTCTGTGTGTATACAGAACCTCACCTTACACCATATTACACATCAGTATCATATTGATTGCTAACAGGAGGGAAAGGTCTATAGGAAAGGTCTGTGTGTATACAGAACCTCACCTTACACCATATTACACATCAGTATCATATTGAATGCTAACAGGAGGGAAAGGTCTATAGGAAAGGTCTGTGTGTATACAGAACCTCACCTTACACCATATTACACATCGGTATCATATTGATTGCTAACAGGAGGGAAAGGTCTATAGGAAAGGTCTGTGTGTATACAGAACCTCACCTTACACCATATTACACATCAGTATCATATTGATTGCTAACAGGAGGGAAAGGTCTATAGGAAAGGTCTGTGTGTATACAGAACCTCACCTTACACCATATTACACACCAGTATCATATTGATTTCTAACAGGGGGGAAAGTTCTATAGGAAAGATCTGTGTGTATACAGAACCTCACCTTACACCACATTACACATCGGTATCATATTGATTGCTAACAGGTGGGAAAGGTCTACAGGAAAGGTCTGTGTGTATAAGTAATCTCACCTTACACCATATTAAACATCAGTATCATAATGATTGCTAACAGGGGGAAAGGTCTATAGGAAAGGTCTGTGTGTATACGTAATCTCACCTTACACCATATTACACATCAGTATCATAATGATTGCTAACAGGAGGGAAAGGTCTATAGGAAAGGTCTCTGTGTATACAGAATCTCACCTTACAACATATTACACATCAGTATCATAATGATTGCTAACAGGAGGGAAAGGTCTATAGGAAAGGTCTGTGTGTATACGTAATCTCACCTTACACCATATTACACATCAGTATCATAATGATTTCTAACAGGGGGGAAAGGTCTATAGGAAGGTCTGTGTGTATACGTAATCTCACCTTACACCATATTACACATCAGTATCATAATGATTGCTAACAGGAGGGAAAGGTCTATAGGAAAGGTCTGTGTGTAAACAGAATCTCACCATACACCATATTACACATCAGTATCATATTGATTGCTAACAGGAGGGAAAGGTCTATAGGAAAGGTCTGTGTGTATACGTAATCCCACCTTACACCATATTACACATCAGTATCATAATGATTGCTAACAGGAGGGAAAGGTCTATAGGAAAGGTCTGTGTGTATACGTAATCTCACCTTACACCATATTACACATCAGTATCATAATGATTGCTAACAGGAGGGAAAGGTCTATAGGAAAGGTCTGTGTGTATACGTAATCTCACCTTACACCATATTACACATCAGTATCATAATGATTGCTAACAGGGGGGAAAGGTCTATAGGAAAGGTCTGTGTGTATACGTAATCTCACCTTACACCATATTACACATCAGTATCATAATGATTGCTAACAGGAAGGAAAGGTCTATAGGAAAGGTCTTTGTGTATACAGAATCTCATCATACACCATATTACCCATCAGTATCATATTGATTGCTAACAGGAGGGAAAGGTCTATAGGAAAGGTCTGTGTGTATACAGAATCTCACCATACACCATATTACACATCAGTATCATATTGATTGCTAACAAGAGGGAAAGGTCTATAGGAAAGGTCTGTGTGTATACGTAATCTAACCTTACACCATATTACACACCAGTATCATATTAATTGCTAACAGGAGGGAAAGGTCTATAGGAAAGTTCTGTGTGTATACAGAATCTCACCATACACCATATTACACATCAGTATCATATTGATTGCTAACAGGAGGGAAAGGTCTATGGGAAAGGTCTGTGTGTATACAGAACCTCACCTAAAACCATATTACACATCAGTATCATATTGATTGCTAACAGGAGGGAAAGGTCTATAGGAAAGGTATGTGTGTACAGAATCTCACATTACAACATATTACCCACCAGTATCATATTGTTTGCTAACAGGAGGGAAAGGTCTACAGGAAAGATCTGTGTGTATACAGAACCTCACCTTACACCATATCACACATCAGTATCATATTGATTGCTAACAGGAGGGAAAGGTCTATAGGAAAGGTCTGTGTGTATACAGAATCTCACCTTACACCAGATTACACATCAGTATCATAATGATTGCTAACAGTGGGGAAAGGTCTACAGGAAAGGTCATTGTGTATACAGAATCTCACCGTACACCATATCACACATCAGTATCATAATGATTGCTAACAGGAGGGAAAGGTCTACAGGAAAGGTCTGTGTGTATACAGAACCTCATCTTACACCATATTACACATCAGTATCATATTGATTGCTAACAGGAGGGAAAGGTCTATAGGAAAGGTCTGTGTGTATACGTAATCTCACCTTACACCATATTACACATCGGTATCATATTGATTGCTAACAGGAGGGAAAGGTCTATAGGAAAGGTCTGTGTGTATACAGAACCTCACATTACAACATATTACACATCGGTATCATATTGATTGCTAACAGGAGGGAAAGGTGTATAGGAAAGATCTGTGTGTATACAGAACCTCACCTTACACCATATTACACACCAGTATCATATTGATTGCTAACAGGGGGGAAAGGTCTATAGGAAAGGTCTGTGTGTATACAGAACCTCACCTTACACCATATTACACATCGGTATCATATTGATTGCTCACTGGTGGGAAAGGTCTACAGGAAAGGTCTGTGTGTATAAGTAATCTCACCTTACACCATATTACACATCAGTATCATAATGATTGCTAGCAGGGGGGAAAGGTCTATAGGAAAGGTCTGTGTGTATACAGAACCTCACCTTACACCATATTACACAACAGTATCATATTGATTGCTAACAGGGGGGAAAGGTCTATAGGAAAGGTCTGTGTGTATACAGAACCTCACCTTACACCATATTACACATCGGTATCATATTGATTGCTAACAGGAGGGAAAGGTCTATAGGATAGGTCCGTGTGTATACAGAACCTCACCTTACACCATATTACACATCAGTATCATATTGATTGCTAACAGGAGGGAAAGGTCTATAGGAAAGGTCTGTGTGTATACAGAACCTCACCTTACACCATATTACACACCAGTATCATATTGATTGCTAACAGGGGGGAAAGGTCTAGAGGAAAGGTCTGTGTGTATACAGAACTTCACCTTACACCATATTACACATCAGTATCATATTGATTGCTAACAGGAGGGAAAGGTCTACAGGAAAGGTCTATAGGAAAGGTCTGTGTGTATACGTATTCTCACCTTACACCATATTACACATCAGTATCATAATGATTGCTAACAGGAGGGAAAGGTCTACAGGAAAGGTCTATAGGAAAGGTCTGTGTGTATACGTAATATCACCTTACACCATATTACACATCAGTATCATAATGATTGCTAACAGGAGGGAAAGGTCTATAGGAAAGGTCTATAGGAAAGGTCTGTGTGTATACAGAACCTCACCTTACACCATATTACACATCAGTATAATATTGATTGCTAACAGGAGGGAAAGGTCTATAGGAAAGGTCTGTGTGTATACAGAAACTCACCTTACACCATATTACACATCAGTATCATAATGATTGCTAACAGGAGGGAAAGGTCTATAGGAAAGGTCTGTGTGTATAAAGAACCTCACCATACACCATATTACACACTAGTATCATATTGATTGCTAACAGGTGGGAAAGGTCTACAGGAATGGTCTGTGTGTATACAGAACCTCACCTTACACCATATTACACATCAGTATCATATTGATTGCTAACAGGAGGGAAAGGTCTATAGGAAAGGTCTGTGTGTATACAGAACCTCACCTTACACCATATTACACATCAGTATCATATTGAATGCTAACAGGAGGGAAAGGTCTATAGGAAAGGTCTGTGTGTATACAGAACCTCACCTTACACCATATTACACATCGGTATCATATTGATTGCTAACAGGAGGGAAAGGTCTATAGGAAAGGTCTGTGTGTATACAGAACCTCACCTTACACCATATTACACATCAGTATCATATTGATTGCTAACAGGAGGGAAAGGTCTATAGGAAAGGTCTGTGTGTATACAGAACCTCACCTTACACCATATTACACACCAGTATCATATTGATTTCTAACAGGGGGGAAAGTTCTATAGGAAAGATCTGTGTGTATACAGAACCTCACCTTACACCACATTACACATCGGTATCATATTGATTGCTAACAGGTGGGAAAGGTCTACAGGAAAGGTCTGTGTGTATAAGTAATCTCACCTTACACCATATTAAACATCAGTATCATAATGATTGCTAACAGGGGGAAAGGTCTATAGGAAAGGTCTGTGTGTATACGTAATCTCACCTTACACCATATTACACATCAGTATCATAATGATTGCTAACAGGAGGGAAAGGTCTATAGGAAAGGTCTCTGTGTATACAGAATCTCACCTTACAACATATTACACATCAGTATCATAATGATTGCTAACAGGAGGGAAAGGTCTATAGGAAAGGTCTGTGTGTATACGTAATCTCACCTTACACCATATTACACATCAGTATCATAATGATTTCTAGAAGGGGGGAAAGGTCTATAGGAAGGTCTGTGTGTATACGTAATCTCACCTTACACCATATTACACATCAGTATCATAATGATTGCTAACAGGAGGGAAAGGTCTATAGGAAAGGTCTGTGTGTAAACAGAATCTCACCATACACCATATTACACATCAGTATCATATTGATTGCTAACAGGAGGGAAAGGTCTATAGGAAAGGTCTGTGTGTATAAGTAATCTCACCCTACACCATATTACACATCAGTATCATAATGATTGCTAACAGGAGGGAAAGGTCTATAGGAAAGGTCTGTGTGTATACGTAATCTCACCTTACACCATATTACACATCAGTATCATAATGATTGCTAACAGGAGGGAAAGGTCTATAGGAAAGGTCTGTGTGTATACGTAATCTCATATTACACCATATTACACATCAGTATCATAATGATTGCTAACAGGGGGGAAAGGTCTATAGGAAAGGTCTGTGTGTATACGTAATCTCACCTTACACCATATTACACATCAGTATCATAATGATTGCTAACAGGAAGGAAAGGTCTATAGGAAAGGTCTTTGTGTATACAGAATCTCATCATACACCATATTACCCATCAGTATCATATTGATTGCTAACAGGAGGGAAAGGTCTATAGGAAAGGTCTGTGTGTATACAGAATCTCACCATACACCATATTACACATCAGTATCATATTGATTGCTAACAAGAGGGAAAGGTCTATAGGAAAGGTCTGTGTGTATACGTAATCTAACCTTACACCATATTACACACCAGTATCATATTAATTGCTAACAGGAGGGAAAGGTCTATAGGAAAGTTCTGTGTGTATACAGAATCTCACCATACACCATATTACACATCAGTATCATATTGATTGCTAACAGGAGGGAAAGGTCTATGGGAAAGGTCTGTGTGTATACAGAACCTCACCTAAAACCATATTACACATCAGTATCATATTGATTGCTAACAGGAGGGAAAGGTCTATAGGAAAGGTATGTGTGTACAGAATCTCACATTACAACATATTACCCACCAGTATCATATTGTTTGCTAACAGGAGGGAAAGGTCTACAGGAAAGATCTGTGTGTATACAGAACCTCACCTTACACCATATCACACATCAGTATCATATTGATTGCTAACAGGAGGGAAAGGTCTATAGGAAAGGTCTGTGTGTATACAGAATCTCACCTTACACCAGATTACACATCAGTATCATAATGATTGCTAACAGAGGGGAAAGGTCTACAGGAAAGGTCATTGTGTATACAGAATCTCACCGTACACCATATCACACATCAGTATCATAATGATTGCTAACAGGAGGGAAAGGTCTACAGGAAAGGTCTGTGTGTATACAGAACCTCACCTTAAACCATATTACACATCAGTATCATATTGATTGCTAACAGGAGGGAAAGGTCTATAGGAAAGGTCTGTGTGTATACGTAATCTCACCTTACACCATATTACACATCAGTATCATAATGATTGCTAACAGGAGGGAAAGGTCTATAGGAAAGGTCTGTGTGTATACACAACCTCACCTTACACCATATAACACACCAGTATCGTATTGATTGCTAACAGGAGGGAAAGGTCTACAGGAAAGGTCTGTGTGTATACAGAACCTCACCTTACACCATATTACACACCAGTATCGTATTGATTGCTAACAGGAGGGAAAGGTCTATAGGAAAGGTCTGTGTGTATACAGAACCTCACCTGTCTCCATATCACACATCAGTATCATAATGATTGCTAACAGGAGGGAAAGGTCTATAGGAAAGGTCTGTGTGTATACGTAATCTCACCTTACACCATATTACACATCAGTATCATAATGATTGCTAACAGGGGGGAAAGGTCTATAGGAATGGTCTGTGTGTATACGTAATCTCACCTTACACCATATTACACATCAGTATCATAATGATTGCTAACAGGAAGGAAAGGTCTATAGGAAAGGTCTTTGTGTATACAGAATCTCATCATACACCATATTACCCATCAGTATCATATTGATTGCTAACAGGAGGGAAAGGTCTATAGGAAAGGTCTGTGTGTATACAGAATCTCACCATACACCATATTACACATCAGTATCATATTGGTTGCTAACAAGAGGGAAAGGTCTATAGGAAAGGTCTGTGTGTATACGTAATCTAACCTTACACCATATTACACACCAGTATCATATTAATTGCTAACAGGAGGGAAAGGTCTATAGGAAAGTTCTGTGTGTATACAGAATCTCACCATACACCATATTACACATCAGTATCATATTGATTGCTAACAGGAGGGAAAGGTCTATGGGAAAGGTCTGTGTGTATACAGAACCTCACCTAAAACCATATTACACATCAGTATCATATTGATTGCTAACAGGAGGGAAAGGTCTATAGGAAAGGTATGTGTGTACAGAATCTCACATTACAACATATTACCCACCAGTATCATATTGTTTGCTAACAGGAGGGAAAGGTCTACAGGAAAGATCTGTGTGTATACAGAACCTCACCTTACACCATATCACACATCAGTATCATATTGATTGCTTACAGGAGGGAAAGGTCTATAGGAAAGGTCTGTGTGTATACAGAATCTCACCTTACACCAGATTACACATCAGTATCATAATGATTGCTAACAGGGGGGAAAGGTCTACAGGAAAGGTCATTGTGTATACAGAATCTCACCGTACACCATATCACACATCAGTATCATAATGATTGCTAACAGGAGGGAAAGGTCTACAGGAAAGGTCTGTGTGTATACAGAACCTCACCTTACACGATATTACACATCAGTATCATATTGATTGCTAACAGGAGGGAAAGGTATATAGGAAAGGTCTGTGTGTATACGTAATCTCACCTTACACCATATTACACATCGGTATCATATTGATTGCTAACAGGAGGGAAAGGTCTATAGGAAAGGTCTGTGTGTATACAGAGTCTCACCTTACACCATATTACACATCGGTATCATATTGATTGCTAACAGGAGGGAAAGGTCTACAGGAAAGGTCTGTGTGTATACAGAACCTCACCTTACACCTTATTACACATCGGTATCATATTGATTGCTAACACGAGGGAAAGGTCTATAGGAAAGGTCTGTGTGTATACGTAATCTCACCTTACACCATATTACACATCAGTATCATAATGATTGCTAACAGGAGGGAAAGGTCTACAGGAAAGGTCTGTGTGTATACGTAATCTCACCTTACACCTTATTACACATCAGTATCATAATGATTGCTAACAGGGGGGAAAGGTCTATAGGAAAGGTCTGTGTGTATACGTAATCTCACCTTACACCATATTACACATCAGTATCATATTGATTGCTACCAGGAGGGAAAGGTCTATAGGAAAGGTCTGTGTGTATACAGAATCTCACCTTACACCATATTACACATCAGTATCATATTGATTGCTAACAGGAGGGAAAGGTCTATAGGAAAGGTCTGTGTGTATACAGAATCTCACCGTACACCATATCACACATCAGTATCATAATGATTGCTAACAGGAGGGAAAGGTCTGTGTGTATACAGAACCTCACCTTACACCATATTACACATCAGTATCATATTGATTGCTAACAGGAGGGAAAGGTCTATAGGAAAGGTCTGTGTGTATACAGAACCTAACCTTACACCATATTACACATCAGTATCATATTGATAGCTAACAGGAGGGAAAGGTCTATAGGAAATGTCTGTGTGTATACGTAATCTCACCTTACACCATATTACACATCAGTATCATAATGATTGCTAACAGGAGGGAAAGGTCTATAGGAAAGGTCTGTGTGTGTACAGAACCTCACCATACACCATATCGCACATCAGTATCATAATGATTGCTAACAGGGGGGAAGGTCTATAGGAAAGGTCTGTGTGTATACGTAATCTCACCTTACACCATATTACACATCAGTATCGTATTGATTGCTAACAGGAGGGAAAGGTCTATAGGAAAGGTCTCTGTGTATACGTAATCTCACCTTACACCATATTACACACCAGTATCGTATTGATTGCTAACAGGAGGGAAAGGTCTATAGGAAAGGTCTGTGTGTATACGTAATCTCACCTTACACCATATTACACACCAGTATCGTATTGATTGCTAACAGGAGGGAAAGGTCTATAGGAAAGGTCTGTGTGTATACGTAATCTCACCTTACACCATATTACACATCAGTATCATATTGATTGCTAACAGGAGGGAAAGGTCTATAGGAAAGGTCGGTGTGTATACGTAATCTCACCTTACACCATATTACACATCAGTATCATATTGATTGCTAACAGGAGGGAAAGGTCTATAGGAAAGGTCTGTGTGTATACAGAACCTCACCTTACACCATATTACACACCAGTATCATATTGATTGCTAACAGGAGGGAAAGGTCTATAGGAAAGGTCTGCGTGTATACGTAATCTCACCTTACACCATATTACATATCAGTATCATAATGATTGCTAACAGGAGGGAAAGGTCTATAGGAAAGGTCTATAGGAAAGGTCTGTGTGTATACAGAACCTCACCTTACACCGTATTACACATCAGTATCATATTGATTGCTAACAGGAGGGAAAGGTCTATAGGAAAGGTCTGTGTGTATACGTAATCTCACCTTACACCATATTACACATCAGTATCATAATGATTGCTAACAGGAGGGAAAGGTCTATAGGAAAGGTCTGTGTGTATACACAACCTCACCTTACACCATATAACACACCAGTATCGTATTGATTGCTAACAGGAGGGAAAGGTCTACAGGAAAGGTCTGTGTGTATACAGAACCTCACCTTACACCATATTACACACCAGTATCGTATTGATTGCTAACAGGAGGGAAAGGTCTATAGGAAAGGTCTGTGTGTATACAGAACCTCACCTGTCTCCATATCACACATCAGTATCATAATGATTGCTAACAGGAGGGAAAGGTCTACAGGAAAGGTCTGTGAGTATACAGAACCTCACCTTACACCATATTACACATCAGTATCATATTGATTGCTAACAGGAGGGAAAGGTCTATAGGAAAGGTCTGTGTGTATACGTAACCTCACCTTACACCATATTACACATCAGTATCGTATTGATTGCTAACAGGAGGGAAAGGTCTATAGGAAAGGTCTGTGTGTATACGTAATCTCACCTTACACCATATCACACATCAGTATCATAATGATTGCTAACAGGGGGGAAAGGTCTATAGGAAAGGTCTGTGTGTATACGTAATCTCACCTTACACCATATTACACATCAGTATCATATTGATTGCTAACAGGAGGGAAAGGTCTATAGGAAAGGTCTGTGTGTATACAGAATCTCACCGTACACCATATCACACATCAGTATCATAATGATTGCTAACAGGAGGGAAAGGTCTGTGTGTATACAGAATCTCACCTTACACCATATTACACATCAGTATCATATTGATTGCTAACAGGGGGGAAAGGTCTATAGGAAAGGTCTGTGTGTACACAGAACCTCACCTTACACCATATTACACACCAGTATCATATTGATTGCTAACAGGAGGGAAAGGTCTATAGGAAAGGTCTGTGTGTATACGTAATCTCACCTTACACCATATTACACATCAGTATCATAATGATTGCTAACAGGAGGGAAAGTACTATAGGAAAGGTCTGTGTGTGTACAGAACCTCACCATACACCATATCGCACATCAGTTTCATAATGATTGCTACCAGGGGGGAAGGTCTATAGGAAAGGTCTGTGTGTATACGTAATCTCACATTACACCATATTACACATCAGTATCGTATTGATTGCTAACAGGAGGGATAGGTCTATAGGAAAGGTCTGTGTGTATACGTAATCTCACCTTACACCATATTACACACCAGTATCGTATTGATTGCTAACAGGAGGGAAAGGTCTATAGGAAAGGTCTGTGTGTATACGTAATCTCACCTTACACCATATTACACAACAGTATCATATTGATTGCTAACAGGAGGGAAAGGTCTATAGGAAAGGTCTGTGTGTATACGTAATCTCACCTTACACCATATTACACATCAGTATCATATTGATTGCTAACAGGAGGGAAAGGTCTATAGGAAAGGTCTGTGTGTATACAGAACCTCACCTTACACCATATTACACACCAGTATCATATTGATTGCTAACAGGAGGGAAAGGTCTATAGGAAAGGTCTGTGTGTATACGTAATCTCACCTTACACCATATTACACATCAGTATCATAATGATTGCTAACAGGAGGGAAAGGTCTATAGGAAAGGTCTATAGGAAAGGTCTGTGTGTATACAGAACCTCACCTTACACCATATTACACATCAGTATCATATTGATTGCTAACAGGAGGGAAAGGTCTATAGGAAAGGTCTGTGTGTATACGTAATCTCACCTTACACCATATTACACATCAGTATCATAATGATTGCTAACAGGAGGGAAAGGTCTATAGGAAAGGTCTGTGTGTATACACAACCTCACCTTACACCATATAACACACCAGTATCGTATTGATTGCTAACAGGAGGGAAAGGTCTACAGGAAAGGTCTGTGTGTATACAGAACCTCACCTTACACCATATTACACACCAGTATCGTATTGATTGCTAACAGGAGGGAAAGGTCTATAGGAAAGGTCTGTGTGTATACAGAACCTCACCTGTCTCCATATCACACATCAGTATCATAATGATTGCTAACAGGAGGGTAAGGTCTACAGGAAAGGTCTGTGAGTATACAGAACCTCACCTTACACCATATTACACATCAGTATCATAATGATTGCTAACAGGAGGGAAAGGTCTATAGGAAAGGTCTGTGTGTATACAGAATCTCACCTTACACCATATTACACATCAGTATCATAATGATTGCTGACAGGAGGGAAAGGTCTATAGGAAAGGTCTGTGTGTATACGTAATCTCACCTTACACCATATTACACATCAGTATCATAATGATTGCTAACAGGGGGGAAAGGTCTATAGGAAAGGTCTGTGTGTTCGTAATCTCACCTTACACCATATTACACATCAGTATCATAATGATTGCTAACAGGAGGGAAAGGTCTATAGGAAAGGTCTGTGTGTATACAGAATCTCACCATACACCATATTACACATCAGTATCATATTGATTGCTAACAGGAGGGGAAGGTCTATAGGAAAGGTCTGTGTGTATACGTAATCTCACCTTACACCATATTACACATCAGTATCATAATGATTGCTAACAGGAGGGAAAGGTCTATAGGAAAGGTCTGTGTGTATACGTAATCTCACCTTACACCATATTACACATCAGTATCATAATGATTGCTAACAGGAGTGAAAGGTCTATAGGAAAGGTCTGTGTGTATACGTAATCTCACCTTACACCATATTACACATCAGTATCATAATGATTGCTAACAGGGGGGAAAGGTCTATAGGAAAGGTCTGTGTGTATACGTAATCTCACCTTACACCATATTACACAACAGTATCGTAATGATTGCTAACAGGAGGGAAACGTCTATAGGAAAGATCTGTGTGTATACAGAATCTCATCATACACCATATTACCCATCAGTATCATATTGATTGCTAACAGGAGGGAAAGGTCTATAGGAAAGGTCTGTGTGTATACAGAATCTCACCATACACCATATTACACATCAGTATCATATTGATTGCTAACAGGAGGGAATGGTCTATAGGAAAGGTCTGTGTGTATACGTAATCTAACATTACACCATATTACACACCAGTATCATATTAATTGCTAACAGGAGGGAAAGGTCTTTAGGAAAGGTCTGTGTGTATACAGAATCTCACCATACACCATATTACACATCAGTATCTTATTGATTGCTAACAGGAGGGAAAGGTCTATAGGAAAGGTCTGTGTGTATACAGAACCTCACCTAACACCATATTACACATCAGTATCATATTGATTGCTAACAGGAGGGAAAGGTCTATAGGAAAGGTGTGTGTGTATACAGAATCTCACCTTACACCTTATTACACATCAGTATCATATTGATTGTTAACAGGAGGGAAAGGTCTATAGGAAAGGTCTCTGTGTGTACAGAATCTCACCTTACAACATATTACCCATCAGTATCATATTGTTTGCTAACAGGAGGGAAAGGTCTACAGGAAAGATCTGTGTGTATACAGAACCTCACCTTACACCATATCACACATCAGAATCATATTGATTGCTAACAGGAGGGAAAGGTCTATAGGAAAGGTCTGTGTATATACAGAATCTCACCTTACACCATATTACACATCAGTATCATAATGATTGCTAACAGGGGGGAAAGGTCTACAGGAAAGGTCATTGTGTATACAGAATATCACCGTACACCATATCACACATCAGTATTATAATGCTTGCTAACAGGCGGGAAAGGTCTATAGGAAAGGTCTGTGTGTATACGTAATCTCACCTTACAGCATAATATACATCACTATCATATTGATTGCAAACAGGAGGGAAAGGTCTACAGGAAAGGTCTGTGTGTATACAGAATCTCACCGTACACCATATCACACATCAGTATCATAATGATTGCTAACAGGAGGGAAAGGTCTACAGGAAAGGTCTGTGTGTATACAGAACCTCACCTTACACCATATTACACATCAGTATCATATTGATTGCTAACAGGAGGGAAAGGTCTATAGGAAAGGTCTGTGTGTATACGTAATCTCACCTTACACCATATTACACATCGGTATCATATTGATTTCTAACAGGAGGGAAAGGTCTATAGGAAAGGTCTGTGTGTATACAGAGTCTCACCTAACACCATATTACACATCGGTATCATATTGATTGCTAACAGGAGGGAAAGGTCTACAGGAAAGGTCTGTGTGTATACAGAACCTCACCTTACACCTTATTACACATCGGTATCATATTGATTGCTAACACGAGGGAAAGGTCTATAGGAAAGGTCTGTGTGTATACGTAACCTCACCTTACACCATATTACACATCAGTATCACAATGATTGCTAACAGGAGGGAAAGGTCTATAGGAAAGTTCTGTGTGTATACATAATCTCACCTTACACCATATTACACATCAGTATCATAATGATTGCTAACAGGGGGGAAAGGTCTATAGGAAAGGTCTGTGTGTATACGTAATCTCACCTTACACCATATTACACATCAGTATCATATTGATTGCTAACAGGAGGGAAAGGTCTATAGGATAGGTCTGTGTGTATACAGAATCTCACCTTACACCATATTACACATCAGTATCATATTGATTGCTAACAGGAGGGAAAGGTCTATAGGAAAGGTCTGTGTGTATACAGAATCTCACCGTACACCATATCACACATCAGTATCATAATGATTGCTAACAGGAGGGAAAGGTCTGTGTGTATACAGAACCTCACCTTACACCATATTACACATCAGTATCATATTGATTGCTAACAGGAGGGAAAGGTCTATAGGAAAGGTCTGTGTGTATACAGAACCTCACCTTACACCATATTACACATCAGTATCATATTGATTGCTAACAGGAGGGAAAGGTCTATAGGAAAGGTCTGTGTGTATACAGAACCTCACCTTACACCATATTAAACATCAGTATCATATTGATTGCTAACACGAGGGAAAGGACTATAGGAAAGGTCTGTGTGTATACAGAACCTCACCTTACACCATATTACACACCAGTATCGTATTGATTGCTAACAGGGGGGAAAGGTCTATAGGAAAGTTCTGTGTGTGTACAGAACCTCACCTTACATCATATTACACATCAGTATCATATTGATTGCTAACAGGAGGGAAAGGTCTATAGTAAAGGTCTGTGTGTGTACAGAACCTCACCTTACACCATATTACACATCAGTATCATAATGATTGCTAACAGGGGGAAAGGTCTATAGGAAAGGACTGTGTGTATACGTAATCTCATCTTACACCATATTATACATCAGTATCATATTGATTGCTAACAGGAGGGAAAGGTCTATAGGAAAGGTCTGTGTGTATACAGAATCTCACCTTACACCATATTACACATCAGTATCATAATGATTGCTAACAGGAGGGAAAGGTCTATAGGAAAGGTCTGTGTGTGTACAGAACCTCACCTTACACCATATTACACATCAGTATCATATTGATTGCTAACAGGAGGGAAAGGTCTATAGGAAAGGTCTGTGTGTGTACAGAACCTCACCTTACACCATATTACACATCAGTATCATATTGATTGCTAACAGGGGGGAAAGGTCTATAGGAAAGGTCTGTGTGTATACAGAATCTCACTTTACACCATATTACACATCAGTATCATATTGATAACTAACAGGAGGGAAAGGTCTATAGGAAAGGTCTGTGTGTGTACAGAACCTCACCTTACACCATATTACACATCAGTATCATATTGATTGCTAACAGGAGGGAAAGGTCTATAGGAAAGGTCTGTGTGTATACGTAATCTCACCTTACACCATATTACACATCAGTATCATAATGATTGCTAACAGGAGGGAAAGGTCTATAGGAAAGGTCTGTGTGTGTACAGAACCTCACCATACACCATATCGCACATCAGTATCATAATGATTGCTAACAGGGGGGAAGGTCTATAGGAAAGGTCTGTGTGTATACGTAATCTCACCTTACACCATATTACACATCAGTATCGTATTGATTGCTAACAGGAGGGAAAGGTCTATAGGAAAGGTCTGTGTGTATACGTAATCTCACCTTACACCATATTACACACCAGTATCGTATTGATTACTAACAGGAGGGAAAGGTCTACAGGAAAGGTCTGTGTGTATAAATAATCTCACTTTACACCATATTACACACCAGTATCTTATTGATTGCTAACAGGAGGGAAAGGTCTATAGGAAAGGTCTGTGTGTATACGTAATCTCACCTTACACCATATTACACATCAGTATCATATTGATTGCTAACAGGAGGGAAAGGTCTATAGGAAAGGACTGTGTGTATACGTAATCTCACCTTACACCATATTACTCATCAGTATCATAATGATTGCTAACAGGAGGGAAAAGTCTACAGGAAAGGTCTGCGTGTATACAGAAGCTCACCTTACACCATATCACACATCAGTATCATATTGATTGCTAACAGGAGGGAAAGGTCTATAGGAAAGGTCTGTGTGTATACGTAATCTCACCTAACACCATATAACACATCAGTATCATAATGATTGCTAACAGGAGTGAAAGGTCTATAGGAAAGGTCTATAGGAAAGGTCTGTGTGTATACAGAACCTCACCTTACACCATATTACACATCAGTATCATATTGATTGCTAACACGAGGGAAAGGACTATAGGAAAGGTCTGTGTGTATACAGAACCTCACCTAACACCATATTACACACCAGTATCGTATTGATTGCTAACAGGGGGGAAAGGTCTATAAGAAAGGTCTGTGTGTGTACAGAACCTCACCTTACATCATATTACACATCAGTATCATATTGATTGCTAACAGGAGGGAAAGGTCTATAGGAAAGGTCTGTGTGTGTACAGAACCTCACCTTACACCATATTACACATCAGTATCATAATGATTGCTAACAGGGGGAAAGGTCTATAGGAATGGTCTGTGTGTATACGTAAGCTCACCTTACACCATATTATACATCAGTATCATATTGATTGCTAACAGGAGGGAAAGGTCTATAGGAAAGGTCTGTGTGTATACAGAATCTCTCCTTACACCATATTACACATCAGTATCATAATGATTGCTAACAGGAGGGAAAGGTCTATAGGAAAGGTCTGTGTGTGTACAGAACCTCACCTTACACCATATTACACATCAGTATCATATTGATTGCTAACAGGAGGGAAAGGTCTATAGGAAAGGTCTGTGTGTGTACAGAACCTCACCTTACACCATATTACACATCAGTATCATATTGATTGCTAACATGGGGGAAAGGTTTATTGGAAAGGTCTGTGTGTATACAGAACCTCACATTACACCATATTACACATCGTTATCATATTGATTGCTAACAGGAGGGAAAGGTCTATAGGAAAGGTCTGTGTGTATACAGAACCTCACCTTACACCATATTACACACCAGTATCATATTGATTGCTAACAGGGCGGAAAGGTCTATAGGAAAGGTCTGTGTGTATACAGAACCTCACATTACACCATATTACACACCAGTATCATATTGATTGGTAACAGGAGGGAAAGGTCTATAGGTAAGGTCTGTGTGTGTACAGAACCTCACCTTACACCATATTAAACATCAGTATCATATTGATTGCTAACAGGGGGGAAAGGTCTATAGGAAAGTTCTGTGTTTATACAGAACCTCACCTTACACCATATTACACACCAGTATCATATTGATTGCTAACAGGAGGGAAAGGTCTATAAGAAAGGTCTGTGTGTATTCGTAATCTCACCTAACACCATATAACACATCAGTATCATAATGATTGCTAACAGGAGTGAAAGGTCTACAGGAAAGGTCTATAGGAAAGGTCTGTGTGTATACGTAATCTCACCTTACACCATATTACACATCAGTATCATAATAATTGCTAACAGGAGGGAAAGGTCTACAGGAAAGGTCTATAAGAAAGGTCTGTGTGTATACAGAATCTCACCTTACACCATATTACACATCAGTATCATAATGATTGCTAACAGGAGGGAAAGGTCTAAAGGAAAGTTCTGTGTGTATACAGAACCTCACCATACACCATATTACACACCAAGATCAGATTGATTGCTAACAGGTGGGAAAGGTCTACAGGAAAGGTCTGTGTGTATACAGAACCTCACCTTACACCATATTACACATCAGTATCATATTGATTGCTAACAGGAGGGAAAGGTCTATAGGAAAGTTCTGTGTTTATACAGAACCTCACCTTACACCATATTACACATCAGTATCATATTGATTGCTAACAGGAGGGAAAGGTCTATAGGTAAGGTCTGTGTGTGTACAGAACCTCACCTTAAACCATATTACACATCAGTATCATATTGATTGCTAACAGGGGGGAAACGTCTATAGGAAAGGTCTGTGTGTATACAGAATCTCACTTTACACCATATTACACATCAGTATCATATTGATTGCTAACAGGAGGGAACGGTCTATAGGAAAGGTCTGTGTGTGTACAGAACCTCACCTTACACCATATTACACATCAGTATCATAATGATTGCAAACAGGAGGGAAAGGTCTATAGGAAAGGTCTGTGTGTATGCGTAATCTCATCTTACACCATATTATACATCAGTATCATATTGATTGCTAACAGGAGGGAAAGGTCTATAGGAAAGGTCTGTGTGTATACAGAATCTCACCTTACACCATATTACACATCAGTATCATAATGATTGCTAACAGGAGGGAAAGGTCTATAGGAAAGGTCTGTGTGTGTACAGAACCTCACCTTACACCATATTACACATCAGTATCATATTGATTGCAAACAGGAGGGAGAGGTCTATAGGTAAGGTCTGTGTGTGTACAGAACCTCACCTTACACCATATTAAACATCAGTATCATATTGATTGCTAACAGGGGGGAAAGGTCTATAGGAAAGGTCTGTGTGTATACAGAATCTCACTTTACACCATATTACACATCAGTATCATATTGATTGCTAACAGGAGGGAAAGGTCTATAGGAAAGGTCTGTGTGTGTACAGAACCTCACCTTACACCATATTACACATCAGTATCATATTGATTGCTAACAGGGGGGAAAGGTCTATAGGAAAGGTCTGTGTGTATACGTAATCTCACCTTACACCATATTACACATCAGTATCATAATGATTGCTAACAGGAGGGAAAGGTCTATAGGAAAGGTCTATAGGAAAGGTCTGTGTGTATATAGAACCTCACCTTACACCATATTACACATCAGTATCATATTGATTGCTAACAGGAGGGAAAGGTCTACAGGAAAGGTCTATAGGAAAGGTATGTGTGTATACGTAATCTCACCTTACACCATATTACACATCAGTATCATAATGATTGCTAACAGGAGGGAAAGGTCTATAGGAAAGGTCTGTGTGTATACAGAACCTCACCATACACCATATTACACACCAGTATCATATTGATTGCTAACAGGTGGGAAAGGTCTACAGGAAAGGTCTGTGTGTATACAGAACCTCACCTTACACCATATTACACATCAGTATCATATTGATTGCTAACAGGAGGGAACGGTCTATAGGAAAGGTCTGTGTGTATACAGAACCTCACCTTACACCATATTACACATCAGTATCATATTGATTGCTAACAGGAGGGAAAGGTCTATAGGAAAGGTCTGTGTGTATACAGAAGCTCACCTAACACCATATTACACACCAGTATCATATTGATTGCTAACAGGGGGGAAAGGTCTATAGGAAAGGTCTGTGTGTATACAGAACCTCACCTTACACCATATTACACATCGGTATCATATTGAGTGCTAACAGGAGGGAAAGGTCTATAGGAAAGGTCTGTGTGTATACAGAACCTCACCTTACACCATATTACACATCAGTATCATATTGATTGCTAACAGGAGGGAAAGGTCTATAGGAACGGTCTGTGTGTATACAGAACCTCACCTTACACCATATTACACACCCGTATCATATTGATTGCTAACAGGGGGGAAAGGTCTATAGGAAAGGTCTGTGTGTATACAGAACCTCACCTTACACCATATTACACATCGGTATCATATTGATTGCTAACAGGTGGGAAAGGTCTACAGGAAAGGTCTGTGTGTATAAGTAATCTCACCTTACACCATATTACACATCAGTATCATAATGATTGCTAACAGGGGGGAAAGGTCTATAGGACAGGTCTGTGTGTATACGTAATCTCACCTTACACCATATTACACATCAGTATCATAATGATTGCTAACAGGAGGGAAAGGTCTATAGGAAAGGTCTGTGTGTATACAGAATCTCACCTTACACCATAATACACATCAGTATCATAATGATTGCTGACAGGAGGGAAAGGTCTATAGGAAAGGTCTGTGTGTATACGTAATCTCACCTTACACCATATTACACATCAGTATCATAATGATTGCTAACAGGGGGGAAAGGTCTATAGGAAAGGTCTGTGTGTATACGTAATCTCACCTTACACCATATTACACATCAGTATCATAATGATTGCTAACAGGAGGGAAAGGTCTATAGGAAAGGTCTGTGTGTATACAGAATCTCACCATACACCATATTACACATCAGTATCATATTGATTGCTAACAGGAGGGAAAGGTCTATAGGAAAGGTCTGTGTGTATACGTAATCTCACCTTACACCATATTACACATCAGTATCATAATGATTGCTAACAGGAGGGAAAGGTCTATAGGAAAGGTCTGTGTGTATACGTAATCTCACCTTACACCATATTACACATCAGTATCATAATGATTGCTAACAGGAGGGAAAGGTCTATAGGAAAGGTCTGTGTGTATACGTAATCTCACCTTACACCATATTACACATCAGTATCATAATGATTGCTAACAGGGGGGAAAGTTCTATAGGAAAGGTCTGTGTGTATACGTAATCTCACCTTACACCATATTACACAACAGTATCATAATGATTGCTAACAGGAGGGAAAGGTCTATAGGAAAGATCTGTGTGTATACAGAATCTCATCATACACCATATTACCCATCAGTATCATATTGATTGCTAACAGGAGGGAAAGGTCTATAGGAAAGGTCTGTGTGTATACAGAATCTCACCATACACCATATTACACATCAGTATCATATTGATTGCTAACAGGAGGGAAAGGTCTATAGGAAAGGTCTGTGTGTATACGTAATCTAACCTTACACCATATTACACACCAGTATCATATTAATTGCTAACAGGAGGGAAAGGTGTTTAGGAAAGGTCTGTGTGTATACAGAATCTCACCATACACCATATTACACATCAGTATCATATTGATTGCTAACAGGAGGGAAAGGTCTATAGGAAAGGTCTGTGTGTATACAGAACCTCACCTAACACCATATTACACATCAGTATCATATTGATTGCTAACAGGAGGGAAAGGTCTATAGGAAAGGTATGTGTGTATACAGAATCTCACCTTACACCTTATTACACATCAGTATCATATTGATTGTTAACAGGAGGGAAAGGTCTATAGGAAAGGTCTCTGTGTGTACAGAATCTCACCTTACAACATATTACCCATCAGTATCATATTGTTTGCTAACAGGAGGGAAAGGTCTACAGGAAAGATCTGTGTGTATACAGAACCTCACCTTACACCATATCACACATCAGTATCATATTGATTGCTAACAGGAGGGAAAGGTCTATAGGAAAGGTCTGTGTATTATACAGAATCTCACCTTACACCATATTACACATCAGTATCATAATGATTGCTAACAGGGGGGAAAGGTCTACAGGAAAGGTCATTGTGTATACAGAATATCACCGTACACCATATCACACATCAGTATCATAATGCTTGCTAACAGGAGGGAAAGGTCTATAGGAAAGGTCTGTGTGTATACGTAATCTCACCTTACAGCATAATACACATCACTATCATATTGATTGCAAACAGGAGGGAAAGGTCTACAGGAAAGGTCTGTGTGTATACAGAATCTCACCGTACACCATATCACACATCAGTATCATAATGATTGCTAACAGGAGGGAAAGGTCTACAGGAAAGGTCTGTGTGTATACAGAACCTCACCTTACACCATATTACACATCAGTATCATATTGATTGCTAACAGGAGGGAAAGGTCTATAGGAAAGGTCTGTGTGTATACGTAATCTCACCTTACACCATATTACACATCGGTATCATATTGATTGCTAACAGGAGGGAAAGGTCTATAGGAAAGGTCTGTGTGTATACAGAGTCTCACCTAACACCATATTACACATCGGTATCATATTGATTGCTAACAGGAGGGAAAGGTCTACAGGAAAGGTCTGTGTGTATACAGAACCTCACCTTACAACTTATTACACATCGGTATCATATTGATTGCTAACACGAGGGAAAGGTCTATAGGAAAGGTCTGTGTGTATACGTAACCTCACCTTACACCATATTACTCATCAGTATCATAATGATTGCTAACAGGAGGGAAAGGTCTATAGGAAAGTTCTGTGTGTATACGTAATATCACCTTACACCATATTACACATCAGTATCATAATGATTGCTAACAGGGGGGAAAGGTCTATAGGAAAGGTCTGTGTGTATACGTAATCTCACCTTACACCATATTACACATCAGTATCATATTGATTGCTAACAGGAGGGAAAGGTCTATAGGATAGGTCTGTGTGTATACAGAATCTCACCTTACACCATATTACACATCAGTATCATATTGATTGCTAACAGGAGGGAAAGGTCTATAGGAAAGGTCTGTGTGTATACAGAATCTCACCGTACACCATATCACACATCAGTATCATAATGATTGCTAACAGGAGGGGAAGGTCTGTGTGTATACAGAACCTCACCTTACACCATATTACACATCAGTATCATATTTATTGCTAACAGGAGGGAAAGGTCTATAGGAAAGGTCTGTGTGTATACAGAACCTCACCTTACACCATATTACACATCAGTATCATATTGATTGCTAACAGGAGGGAAAGGTCTATAGGAAAGGTCTGTGTGTATACAGAACCTCACCTTACACCATATTAAACATCAGTATCATATTGATTGCTAACACGAGGGAAAGGACTATAGGAAAGTTCTGTGTGTATACAGAACCTCACCTTACACCATATTACACACCAGTATCGTATTGATTGCTAACAGGGGGGAAAGGTCTATAGGAAAGGTCTGTGTGTGTACAGAACCTCACCTTACATCATATTACACATCAGTATCATATTGATTGCTAACAGGAGGGAAAGGTCTATAGTAAAGGTATGTGTGTGTACAGAACCTCACCTTACACCATATTACACATCAGTATCATAATGATTGCTAACAGGGGGAAAGGTCTATAGGAAAGGTCTGTGTGTATACAGAATCTCACCTTACACCATATTACCCATCAGTATCATAATGATTGCTAACAGGAGGGAAAGGTCTATAGGAAAGGTCTGTGTGTGTACAGAACCTCACCTTACACCATATTACACATCAGTATCATATTGATTGCTAACAGGAGGGAAAGGTCTATAGGAAAGGTCTGTGTGTGTACAGAACCTCACCTTACACCATATTACACATCAGTATCATATTGATTGCTAACAGGGGGGAAAGGTCTATAGGAAAGGTCTGTGTGTATACAGAATCTCACTTTACACCATATTACACATCAGTATCATATTGATTGCTAACAGGAGGGAAAGGTCTATAGGAAAGGTCTGTGTGTGTACAGAACCTCACCTTACACCATATTACACATCAGTATCATATTGATTGCTAACAGGAGGGAAAGGTCTATAGGAAAGGTCTGTGTGTATACGTAATCTCACCTTACACCATATTACACATCAGTATCATAATGATTGCTAACAGGAGGGAAAGGTCTATAGGAAAGGTCTGTGTGTGTACAGAACCTCACCATACACCATATCGCACATCAGTATCATAATGATTGCTAACAGGGGGGAAGGTCTATAGGAAAGGTCTGTGTGTATACGTAATCTCACCTTACACCATATTACACATCAGTATCGTATTGATTGCTAACGGGAGGGAAAGGTCTATAGGAAAGGTCTGTGTGTATACGTAATCTCACCTTACACCATATTACACACCAGTATCGTATTGATTGCTAACAGGAGGGAAAGGTCTACAGGAAAGGTCTGTGTGTATACGTAATCTCACTTTACACCATATTACACACCAGTATCTTATTGATTGCTAACAGGAGGGAAAGGTCTATAGGAAAGGTCTGTGTGTATACGTAATCTCACCTTACACCATATTACACATCAGTATCATATTGATTGCTAACAGTAGGGAAAGGTCTATAGGAAAGGACTGTGTGTATACGTAATCTCACCTTACACCATATTACTCATCAGTATCATAATGATTGCTAACAGGAGGGAAAGGTCTACAGGAAAGGTCTGCGTGTATACAGAAGCTCACCTTACACCATATCACACATCAGTATCATATTGATTGCTAACAGGAGGGAAAGGTCTATAGGAAAGGTCTGTGTGTATACGTAATCTCACCTTACACCATATAACACATCAGTATCATAATGATTGCTAACAGGAGTGAAAGGTCTATAGGAAAGGTCTATAGGAAAGGTCTGTGTGTATACAGAACCTCACCTTACACCATATTACACATCAGTATCATATTGATTGCTAACACGAGGGAAAGGACTATAGGAAAGGTCTGTGTGTATACAGAACCTCACCTAACACCATATTACACACCAGTATCGTATTGATTGCTAACAGGGGGGAAAGGTCTATAGGAAAGGTCTGTGTGTGTACAGAACCTCACCTTACATCATATTACACATCAGTATCATATTGATTGCTAACAGGAGGGAAAGGTCTATAGGAAAGGTCTGTGTGTGTACAGAACCTCACCTTACACCATATTACACATCAGTATCATAATGATTGCTAACAGGGGGAAAGGTCTATAGGAAAGGTCTGTGTGTATACGTAAGCTCACCTTACACCATATTATACATCAGTATCATATTGATTGCTAACAGGAGGGAAAGGTCTATAGGAAAGGTCTGTGTGTATACAGAATCTCTCCTTACACCATATTACACATCAGTATCATAATGATTGCTAACAGGAAGGAAAGGTCTATAGGAAAGGTCTGTGTGTGTACAGAACCTCACCTTACACCATATTACACATCAGTATCATATTGATTGCTAACAGGAGGGAAAGGTCTATAGGAAAGGTCTGTGTGTGTACAGAACCTCACCTTACACCATATTACACATCAGTATCATATTGATTGCTAACATGGGGGAAAGGTTTATTGGAAAGGTCTGTGTGTATACAGAACCTCACATTACACCATATTACACATCGGTATCATATTGATTGCTAACAGGAGGGAAAGGTCTATAGGAAAGGTCTGTGTGTATACAGAACCTCACCTTACACCATATTACACACCAGTATCATATTGATTGCTAACAGGGCGGAAAGGTCTATAGGAAAGGTCTGTGTGTATACAGAACCTCACATTACACCATATTACACACCAGTATCATATTGATTGGTAACAGGAGGGAAAGGTCTATAGGAAAGGTCTGTGTGTATACAGAACCTCACCTTACACCATATTACACATCAGTATCACATTGATTGCTAACAGGAGGGAAAGGTCTACAGGAAAGGTCTATAGGAAAGGTCTGTGTGTATACGTAATCTCACCTTACACCATATTACACATCAGTATCATAATAATTGCTAACAGGAGGGAAAGGTCTACAGGAAAGGTCTATAAGAAAGGTCTGTGTGTATACAGAATCTCACCTTACACCATATTACACATCAGTATCATAATGATTGCTAACAGGAGGGAAAGGTCTAAAGGAAAGTTCTGTGTGTATACAGAACCTCACCATACACCATATTACACACCAGTATCAGATTGATTGCTAACAGGTGGGAAAGGTCTACAGGAAAGGTCTGTGTGTATACAGAACCTCACCTTACACCATATTACACATCAGTATCATATTGATTGCTAACAGGAGGGAAAGGTCTATAGGAAAGGTCTGTGTTTATACAGAACCTCACCTTACACCATATTACACATCAGTATCATATTGATTGCTAACAGGAGGGAAAGGTCTATAGGAAAGGTCTGTGTGTATACAGAACCTCACCTTACACCATATTACACACCAGTATCATTTTGATTGCTAACAGGGGGAAAGGTCTATAGGAAAGGTCTGTGTGTATACAGAACCTCACATTACACCATATTACACATCGGTATCATATTGATTGCTAACAGGAGGGAAAGGTCTATAGGAAAGGTCTGTGTGTATACAGAACCTCACCTTACACCATATTACACACCAGTATCATATTGATTGCTAACAGGGGGGAAAGGTCTATAGGAAAGGTCTGTGTGTATACAGAACCTCACCTTACACCATATTACACATCGGTATCATATTGATTGCTCACAGGTGGGAAAGGTCCACAGGAAAGGTCTGTATGTATAAGTAATCTCACCTTACACCATATTACACATCAGTATCATAATGATTGCTAGCAGGGGGGAAAGGTCTATAGGAAAGGTCTGTGTGTATACAGAACCTCACCTTACACCATATTACACAACAGTATCATATTGATTGCTAACAGGGGGGAAAGGTCTATAGGAAAGGTCTGTGTGTATACAGAACCTCACCTTACACCATATTACACATCGGTATCATATTGATTGCTAACAGGAGGGAAAGGTCTATAGGATAGGTCCGTGTGTATACAGAACCTCACCTTACACCATATTACACATCAGTATCATATTGATTGCTAACAGGAGGGAAAGGTCTATAGGAAAGGTCTGTGTGTATACAGAACCCCACCTTACACCATATTACACACCAGTATCATATTGATTGCTAACAGGGGGGAAAGGTCTATAGGAAAGGTCTGTGTGTATACAGAACTTCACCTTACACCATATTACACATCAGTATCATATTGATTGCTAACAGGAGGGAAAGGTCTACAGGAAAGGTATATAGGAAAGGTCTG
The DNA here is from genome assembly GCA_946902985.2 of Meconema thalassinum. Classification (NCBI taxonomy): domain Eukaryota; kingdom Metazoa; phylum Arthropoda; class Insecta; order Orthoptera; family Tettigoniidae; genus Meconema; species Meconema thalassinum. The sequence goes on from OX336395.1 coordinate 345,821,373, forward strand.
TGTGTATACGTATTCTCACCTTACACCATATTACACATCAGTATCATAATGATTGCTAACAGGAGGGAAAGGTCTACAGGAAAGGTCTATAGGAAAGGTCTGTGTGTATACGTAATCTCACCTTACACCATATTACACATCAGTATCATAATGATTGCTAACAGGAGGGAAAGGTCTATAGGAAAGGTCTATAGGAAAGGTCTGTGTGTATACAGAACCTCACCTTACACCATATTACACATCAGTATAATATTGATTGCTAACAGGAGGGAAAGGTCTATAGGAAAGGTCTGTGTGTATACAGAATCTCACCTTACACCATATTACACATCAGTATCATAATGATTGCTAACAGGAGGGAAAGGTCTATAGGAAAGGTCTGTGTGTATACAGAACCTCACCATACACCATATTACACACTAGTATCATATTGATTGCTAACAGGTGGGAAAGGTCTACAGGAATGGTCTGTGTGTATACAGAACCTCACCTTACACCATATTACACATCAGTATCATATTGATTGCTAACAGGAGGGAAAGGTCTATAGGAAAGGTCTGTGTGTATACAGAACCTCACCTTACACCATATTACACATCAGTATCATATTGAATGCTAACAGGAGGGAAAGGTCTATAGGAAAGGTCTGTGTGTATACAGAACCTCACCTTACACCATATTACACATCGGTATCATATTGATTGCTAACAGGAGGGAAAGGTCTATAGGAAAGGTCTGTGTGTATACAGAACCTCACCTTACACCATATTACACATCAGTATCATATTGATTGCTAACAGGCGGGAAAGGTCTATAGGAAAGGTCTGTGTGTATACAGAACCTCACCTTACACCATATTACCCACCAGTATCATATTGATTGCTAACAGGGGGGAAAGTTCTATAGGAAAGATCTGTGTGTATACAGAACCTCACCTTACACCACATTACACATCGGTATCATATTGATTGCTAACAGGTGGGAAAGGTCTACAGGAAAGGTCTGTGTGTATAAGTAATCTCACCTTACACCATATTACACATCAGTATCATAATGATTGCTAACAGGGGGGAAAGGTCTATAGGAAAGGTTTGTGTGTATACGTAATCTCACCTTACACCATATTACACATCAGTATCATAATGATTGCTAACAGGAGGGAAAGGTCTATAGGAAAGGTCTGTGTGTATACAGAATCTCACCTTACACCATATTACACATCAGTATCATAATGATTGCTAACAGGAGGGAAAGGTCTATAGGAAAGGTCTGTGTGTATACGTAATCTCACCTTACACCATATTACACATCAGTATCATAATGATTTCTAACAGGGGGGAAAGGTCTATAGGAAGGTCTGTGTGTATACGTAATCTCACCTTACACCATATTACACATCAGTATCATAATGATTGCTGACAGGAGGGAAAGGTCTATAGGAAAGGTCTGTGTGTATACGTAATCTCACCTTACACCATATTACACATCAGTATCATAATGATTGCTAACAGGGGGAAAGGTCTGTGTGTATACGTAATCTCACCTTACACCATATTACACATCAGTATCATAATGATTGCTAACAGGAGGGAAAGGTCTATAGGAAAGGTCTGTGTGTATACAGAATCTCACCATACACCATATTACACATCAGTATCATATTGATTGCTAACAGGAGGGAAAGGTCTATAGGAAAGGTCTGTGTGTATACGTAATCTCACCTTACACCATATTACACATCAGTATCATAATGATTGCTAACAGGAGGGACTTACACCATATTACACATCAGTATCATAATGATTGCTAACAGGAGGGAAAGGTCTATAGGAAAGGTCTGTGTGTATACGTAATCTCACCTTACACCATATTACACATCAGTATCATAATGATTGCTAACAGGGGGGAAAGGTCTATAGGAAAGGTCTGTGTGTATACGTAATCTCACCTTACACCATATTACACAACAGTATCATAATGATTGCTAACAGGAGGGAAAGGTCTATAGGAAAGGTCTGTGTGTATACAGAACCTCACCTTACACCATATTACACACCAGTATCATATTGATTGCTAACAGGGCGGAAAGGTCTATAGGAAAGGTCTGTGTGTATACAGAACCTCACATTACACCATATTACACACCAGTATCATATTGATTGGTAACAGGAGGGAAAGGTCTATAGGTAAGGTCTGTGTGTGTACAGAACCTCACCTTACACCATATTAAACATCAGTATCATATTGATTGCTAACAGGGGGGAAAGGTCTATAGGAAAGTTCTGTGTTTATACAGAACCTCACCTTACACCATATTACACACCAGTATCATATTGATTGCTAACAGGAGGGAAAGGTCTATAAGAAAGGTCTGTGTGTATTCGTAATCTCACCTAACACCATATAACACATCAGTATCATAATGATTGCTAACAGGAGTGAAAGGTCTACAGGAAAGGTCTATAGGAAAGGTCTGTGTGTATACGTAATCTCACCTTACACCATATTACACATCAGTATCATAATAATTGCTAACAGGAGGGAAAGGTCTACAGGAAAGGTCTATAAGAAAGGTCTGTGTGTATACAGAATCTCACCTTACACCATATTACACATCAGTATCATAATGATTGCTAACAGGAGGGAAAGGTCTAAAGGAAAGTTCTGTGTGTATACAGAACCTCACCATACACCATATTACACACCAAGATCAGATTGATTGCTAACAGGTGGGAAAGGTCTACAGGAAAGGTCTGTGTGTATACAGAACCTCACCTTACACCATATTACACATCAGTATCATATTGATTGCTAACAGGAGGGAAAGGTCTATAGGAAAGTTCTGTGTTTATACAGAACCTCACCTTACACCATATTACACATCAGTATCATATTGATTGCTAACAGGAGGGAAAGGTCTATAGGTAAGGTCTGTGTGTGTACAGAACCTCACCTTAAACCATATTACACATCAGTATCATATTGATTGCTAACAGGGGGGAAACGTCTATAGGAAAGGTCTGTGTGTATACAGAATCTCACTTTACACCATATTACACATCAGTATCATATTGATTGCTAACAGGAGGGAACGGTCTATAGGAAAGGTCTGTGTGTGTACAGAACCTCACCTTACACCATATTACACATCAGTATCATAATGATTGCAAACAGGAGGGAAAGGTCTATAGGAAAGGTCTGTGTGTATGCGTAATCTCATCTTACACCATATTATACATCAGTATCATATTGATTGCTAACAGGAGGGAAAGGTCTATAGGAAAGGTCTGTGTGTATACAGAATCTCACCTTACACCATATTACACATCAGTATCATAATGATTGCTAACAGGAGGGAAAGGTCTATAGGAAAGGTCTGTGTGTGTACAGAACCTCACCTTACACCATATTACACATCAGTATCATATTGATTGCAAACAGGAGGGAGAGGTCTATAGGTAAGGTCTGTGTGTGTACAGAACCTCACCTTACACCATATTAAACATCAGTATCATATTGATTGCTAACAGGGGGGAAAGGTCTATAGGAAAGGTCTGTGTGTATACAGAATCTCACTTTACACCATATTACACATCAGTATCATATTGATTGCTAACAGGAGGGAAAGGTCTATAGGAAAGGTCTGTGTGTGTACAGAACCTCACCTTACACCATATTACACATCAGTATCATATTGATTGCTAACAGGGGGGAAAGGTCTATAGGAAAGGTCTGTGTGTATACGTAATCTCACCTTACACCATATTACACATCAGTATCATAATGATTGCTAACAGGAGGGAAAGGTCTATAGGAAAGGTCTATAGGAAAGGTCTGTGTGTATATAGAACCTCACCTTACACCATATTACACATCAGTATCATATTGATTGCTAACAGGAGGGAAAGGTCTACAGGAAAGGTCTATAGGAAAGGTATGTGTGTATACGTAATCTCACCTTACACCATATTACACATCAGTATCATAATGATTGCTAACAGGAGGGAAAGGTCTATAGGAAAGGTCTGTGTGTATACAGAACCTCACCATACACCATATTACACACCAGTATCATATTGATTGCTAACAGGTGGGAAAGGTCTACAGGAAAGGTCTGTGTGTATACAGAACCTCACCTTACACCATATTACACATCAGTATCATATTGATTGCTAACAGGAGGGAACGGTCTATAGGAAAGGTCTGTGTGTATACAGAACCTCACCTTACACCATATTACACATCAGTATCATATTGATTGCTAACAGGAGGGAAAGGTCTATAGGAAAGGTCTGTGTGTATACAGAAGCTCACCTAACACCATATTACACACCAGTATCATATTGATTGCTAACAGGGGGGAAAGGTCTATAGGAAAGGTCTGTGTGTATACAGAACCTCACCTTACACCATATTACACATCGGTATCATATTGAGTGCTAACAGGAGGGAAAGGTCTATAGGAAAGGTCTGTGTGTATACAGAACCTCACCTTACACCATATTACACATCAGTATCATATTGATTGCTAACAGGAGGGAAAGGTCTATAGGAACGGTCTGTGTGTATACAGAACCTCACCTTACACCATATTACACACCCGTATCATATTGATTGCTAACAGGGGGGAAAGGTCTATAGGAAAGGTCTGTGTGTATACAGAACCTCACCTTACACCATATTACACATCGGTATCATATTGATTGCTAACAGGTGGGAAAGGTCTACAGGAAAGGTCTGTGTGTATAAGTAATCTCACCTTACACCATATTACACATCAGTATCATAATGATTGCTAACAGGGGGGAAAGGTCTATAGGACAGGTCTGTGTGTATACGTAATCTCACCTTACACCATATTACACATCAGTATCATAATGATTGCTAACAGGAGGGAAAGGTCTATAGGAAAGGTCTGTGTGTATACAGAATCTCACCTTACACCATAATACACATCAGTATCATAATGATTGCTGACAGGAGGGAAAGGTCTATAGGAAAGGTCTGTGTGTATACGTAATCTCACCTTACACCATATTACACATCAGTATCATAATGATTGCTAACAGGGGGGAAAGGTCTATAGGAAAGGTCTGTGTGTATACGTAATCTCACCTTACACCATATTACACATCAGTATCATAATGATTGCTAACAGGAGGGAAAGGTCTATAGGAAAGGTCTGTGTGTATACAGAATCTCACCATACACCATATTACACATCAGTATCATATTGATTGCTAACAGGAGGGAAAGGTCTATAGGAAAGGTCTGTGTGTATACGTAATCTCACCTTACACCATATTACACATCAGTATCATAATGATTGCTAACAGGAGGGAAAGGTCTATAGGAAAGGTCTGTGTGTATACGTAATCTCACCTTACACCATATTACACATCAGTATCATAATGATTGCTAACAGGAGGGAAAGGTCTATAGGAAAGGTCTGTGTGTATACGTAATCTCACCTTACACCATATTACACATCAGTATCATAATGATTGCTAACAGGGGGGAAAGTTCTATAGGAAAGGTCTGTGTGTATACGTAATCTCACCTTACACCATATTACACAACAGTATCATAATGATTGCTAACAGGAGGGAAAGGTCTATAGGAAAGATCTGTGTGTATACAGAATCTCATCATACACCATATTACCCATCAGTATCATATTGATTGCTAACAGGAGGGAAAGGTCTATAGGAAAGGTCTGTGTGTATACAGAATCTCACCATACACCATATTACACATCAGTATCATATTGATTGCTAACAGGAGGGAAAGGTCTATAGGAAAGGTCTGTGTGTATACGTAATCTAACCTTACACCATATTACACACCAGTATCATATTAATTGCTAACAGGAGGGAAAGGTGTTTAGGAAAGGTCTGTGTGTATACAGAATCTCACCATACACCATATTACACATCAGTATCATATTGATTGCTAACAGGAGGGAAAGGTCTATAGGAAAGGTCTGTGTGTATACAGAACCTCACATAACACCATATTACACATCAGTATCATATTGATTGCTAACAGGAGGGAAAGGTCTATAGGAAAGGTATGTGTGTATACAGAATCTCACCTTACACCTTATTACACATCAGTATCATATTGATTGTTAACAGGAGGGAAAGGTCTATAGGAAAGGTCTCTGTGTGTACAGAATCTCACCTTACAACATATTACCCATCAGTATCATATTGTTTGCTAACAGGAGGGAAAGGTCTACAGGAAAGATCTGTGTGTATACAGAACCTCACCTTACACCATATCACACATCAGTATCATATTGATTGCTAACAGGAGGGAAAGGTCTATAGGAAAGGTCTGTGTATTATACAGAATCTCACCTTACACCATATTACACATCAGTATCATAATGATTGCTAACAGGGGGGAAAGGTCTACAGGAAAGGTCATTGTGTATACAGAATATCACCGTACACCATATCACACATCAGTATCATAATGCTTGCTAACAGGAGGGAAAGGTCTATAGGAAAGGTCTGTGTGTATACGTAATCTCACCTTACAGCATAATACACATCACTATCATATTGATTGCAAACAGGAGGGAAAGGTCTACAGGAAAGGTCTGTGTGTATACAGAATCTCACCGTACACCATATCACACATCAGTATCATAATGATTGCTAACAGGAGGGAAAGGTCTACAGGAAAGGTCTGTGTGTATACAGAACCTCACCTTACACCATATTACACATCAGTATCATATTGATTGCTAACAGGAGGGAAAGGTCTATAGGAAAGGTCTGTGTGTATACGTAATCTCACCTTACACCATATTACACATCGGTATCATATTGATTGCTAACAGGAGGGAAAGGTCTATAGGAAAGGTCTGTGTGTATACAGAGTCTCACCTAACACCATATTACACATCGGTATCATATTGATTGCTAACAGGAGGGAAAGGTCTACAGGAAAGGTCTGTGTGTATACAGAACCTCACCTTACAACTTATTACACATCGGTATCATATTGATTGCTAACACGAGGGAAAGGTCTATAGGAAAGGTCTGTGTGTATACGTAACCTCACCTTACACCATATTACTCATCAGTATCATAATGATTGCTAACAGGAGGGAAAGGTCTATAGGAAAGTTCTGTGTGTATACGTAATATCACCTTACACCATATTACACATCAGTATCATAATGATTGCTAACAGGGGGGAAAGGTCTATAGGAAAGGTCTGTGTGTATACGTAATCTCACCTTACACCATATTACACATCAGTATCATATTGATTGCTAACAGGAGGGAAAGGTCTATAGGATAGGTCTGTGTGTATACAGAATCTCACCTTACACCATATTACACATCAGTATCATATTGATTGCTAACAGGAGGGAAAGGTCTATAGGAAAGGTCTGTGTGTATACAGAATCTCACCGTACACCATATCACACATCAGTATCATAATGATTGCTAACAGGAGGGGAAGGTCTGTGTGTATACAGAACCTCACCTTACACCATATTACACATCAGTATCATATTTATTGCTAACAGGAGGGAAAGGTCTATAGGAAAGGTCTGTGTGTATACAGAACCTCACCTTACACCATATTACACATCAGTATCATATTGATTGCTAACAGGAGGGAAAGGTCTATAGGAAAGGTCTGTGTGTATACAGAACCTCACCTTACACCATATTAAACATCAGTATCATATTGATTGCTAACACGAGGGAAAGGACTATAGGAAAGTTCTGTGTGTATACAGAACCTCACCTTACACCATATTACACACCAGTATCGTATTGATTGCTAACAGGGGGGAAAGGTCTATAGGAAAGGTCTGTGTGTGTACAGAACCTCACCTTACATCATATTACACATCAGTATCATATTGATTGCTAACAGGAGGGAAAGGTCTATAGTAAAGGTATGTGTGTGTACAGAACCTCACCTTACACCATATTACACATCAGTATCATAATGATTGCTAACAGGGGGAAAGGTCTATAGGAAAGGTCTGTGTGTATACAGAATCTCACCTTACACCATATTACCCATCAGTATCATAATGATTGCTAACAGGAGGGAAAGGTCTATAGGAAAGGTCTGTGTGTGTACAGAACCTCACCTTACACCATATTACACATCAGTATCATATTGATTGCTAACAGGAGGGAAAGGTCTATAGGAAAGGTCTGTGTGTGTACAGAACCTCACCTTACACCATATTACACATCAGTATCATATTGATTGCTAACAGGGGGGAAAGGTCTATAGGAAAGGTCTGTGTGTATACAGAATCTCACTTTACACCATATTACACATCAGTATCATATTGATTGCTAACAGGAGGGAAAGGTCTATAGGAAAGGTCTGTGTGTGTACAGAACCTCACCTTACACCATATTACACATCAGTATCATATTGATTGCTAACAGGAGGGAAAGGTCTATAGGAAAGGTCTGTGTGTATACGTAATCTCACCTTACACCATATTACACATCAGTATCATAATGATTGCTAACAGGAGGGAAAGGTCTATAGGAAAGGTCTGTGTGTGTACAGAACCTCACCATACACCATATCGCACATCAGTATCATAATGATTGCTAACAGGGGGGAAGGTCTATAGGAAAGGTCTGTGTGTATACGTAATCTCACCTTACACCATATTACACATCAGTATCGTATTGATTGCTAACGGGAGGGAAAGGTCTATAGGAAAGGTCTGTGTGTATACGTAATCTCACCTTACACCATATTACACACCAGTATCGTATTGATTGCTAACAGGAGGGAAAGGTCTACAGGAAAGGTCTGTGTGTATACGTAATCTCACTTTACACCATATTACACACCAGTATCTTATTGATTGCTAACAGGAGGGAAAGGTCTATAGGAAAGGTCTGTGTGTATACGTAATCTCACCTTACACCATATTACACATCAGTATCATATTGATTGCTAACAGTAGGGAAAGGTCTATAGGAAAGGACTGTGTGTATACGTAATCTCACCTTACACCATATTACTCATCAGTATCATAATGATTGCTAACAGGAGGGAAAGGTCTACAGGAAAGGTCTGCGTGTATACAGAAGCTCACCTTACACCATATCACACATCAGTATCATATTGATTGCTAACAGGAGGGAAAGGTCTATAGGAAAGGTCTGTGTGTATACGTAATCTCACCTTACACCATATAACACATCAGTATCATAATGATTGCTAACAGGAGTGAAAGGTCTATAGGAAAGGTCTATAGGAAAGGTCTGTGTGTATACAGAACCTCACCTTACACCATATTACACATCAGTATCATATTGATTGCTAACACGAGGGAAAGGACTATAGGAAAGGTCTGTGTGTATACAGAACCTCACCTAACACCATATTACACACCAGTATCGTATTGATTGCTAACAGGGGGGAAAGGTCTATAGGAAAGGTCTGTGTGTGTACAGAACCTCACCTTACATCATATTACACATCAGTATCATATTGATTGCTAACAGGAGGGAAAGGTCTATAGGAAAGGTCTGTGTGTGTACAGAACCTCACCTTACACCATATTACACATCAGTATCATAATGATTGCTAACAGGGGGAAAGGTCTATAGGAAAGGTCTGTGTGTATACGTAAGCTCACCTTACACCATATTATACATCAGTATCATATTGATTGCTAACAGGAGGGAAAGGTCTATAGGAAAGGTCTGTGTGTATACAGAATCTCTCCTTACACCATATTACACATCAGTATCATAATGATTGCTAACAGGAAGGAAAGGTCTATAGGAAAGGTCTGTGTGTGTACAGAACCTCACCTTACACCATATTACACATCAGTATCATATTGATTGCTAACAGGAGGGAAAGGTCTATAGGAAAGGTCTGTGTGTGTACAGAACCTCACCTTACACCATATTACACATCAGTATCATATTGATTGCTAACATGGGGGAAAGGTTTATTGGAAAGGTCTGTGTGTATACAGAACCTCACATTACACCATATTACACATCGGTATCATATTGATTGCTAACAGGAGGGAAAGGTCTATAGGAAAGGTCTGTGTGTATACAGAACCTCACCTTACACCATATTACACACCAGTATCATATTGATTGCTAACAGGGCGGAAAGGTCTATAGGAAAGGTCTGTGTGTATACAGAACCTCACATTACACCATATTACACACCAGTATCATATTGATTGGTAACAGGAGGGAAAGGTCTATAGGAAAGGTCTGTGTGTATACAGAACCTCACCTTACACCATATTACACATCAGTATCACATTGATTGCTAACAGGAGGGAAAGGTCTACAGGAAAGGTCTATAGGAAAGGTCTGTGTGTATACGTAATCTCACCTTACACCATATTACACATCAGTATCATAATAATTGCTAACAGGAGGGAAAGGTCTACAGGAAAGGTCTATAAGAAAGGTCTGTGTGTATACAGAATCTCACCTTACACCATATTACACATCAGTATCATAATGATTGCTAACAGGAGGGAAAGGTCTAAAGGAAAGTTCTGTGTGTATACAGAACCTCACCATACACCATATTACACACCAGTATCAGATTGATTGCTAACAGGTGGGAAAGGTCTACAGGAAAGGTCTGTGTGTATACAGAACCTCACCTTACACCATATTACACATCAGTATCATATTGATTGCTAACAGGAGGGAAAGGTCTATAGGAAAGGTCTGTGTTTATACAGAACCTCACCTTACACCATATTACACATCAGTATCATATTGATTGCTAACAGGAGGGAAAGGTCTATAGGAAAGGTCTGTGTGTATACAGAACCTCACCTTACACCATATTACACACCAGTATCATTTTGATTGCTAACAGGGGGAAAGGTCTATAGGAAAGGTCTGTGTGTATACAGAACCTCACATTACACCATATTACACATCGGTATCATATTGATTGCTAACAGGAGGGAAAGGTCTATAGGAAAGGTCTGTGTGTATACAGAACCTCACCTTACACCATATTACACACCAGTATCATATTGATTGCTAACAGGGGGGAAAGGTCTATAGGAAAGGTCTGTGTGTATACAGAACCTCACCTTACACCATATTACACATCGGTATCATATTGATTGCTCACAGGTGGGAAAGGTCCACAGGAAAGGTCTGTATGTATAAGTAATCTCACCTTACACCATATTACACATCAGTATCATAATGATTGCTAGCAGGGGGGAAAGGTCTATAGGAAAGGTCTGTGTGTATACAGAACCTCACCTTACACCATATTACACAACAGTATCATATTGATTGCTAACAGGGGGGAAAGGTCTATAGGAAAGGTCTGTGTGTATACAGAACCTCACCTTACACCATATTACACATCGGTATCATATTGATTGCTAACAGGAGGGAAAGGTCTATAGGATAGGTCCGTGTGTATACAGAACCTCACCTTACACCATATTACACATCAGTATCATATTGATTGCTAACAGGAGGGAAAGGTCTATAGGAAAGGTCTGTGTGTATACAGAACCCCACCTTACACCATATTACACACCAGTATCATATTGATTGCTAACAGGGGGGAAAGGTCTATAGGAAAGGTCTGTGTGTATACAGAACTTCACCTTACACCATATTACACATCAGTATCATATTGATTGCTAACAGGAGGGAAAGGTCTACAGGAAAGGTATATAGGAAAGGTCTGTGTGTATACGTATTCTCACCTTACACCATATTACACATCAGTATCATAATGATTGCTAACAGGAGGGAAAGGTCTACAGGAAAGGTCTATAGGAAAGGTCTGTGTGTATACGTAATCTCACCTTACACCATATTACACATCAGTATCATAATGATTGCTAACAGGAGGGAAAGGTCTATAGGAAAGGTCTATAGGAAAGGTCTGTGTGTATACAGAACCTCACCTTACACCATATTACACATCAGTATAATATTGATTGCTAACAGGAGGGAAAGGTCTATAGGAAAGGTCTGTGTGTATACAGAATCTCACCTTACACCATATTACACATCAGTATCATAATGATTGCTAACAGGAGGGAAAGGTCTATAGGAAAGGTCTGTGTGTATACAGAACCTCACCATACACCATATTACACACTAGTATCATATTGATTGCTAACAGGTGGGAAAGGTCTACAGGAATGGTCTGTGTGTATACAGAACCTCACCTTACACCATATTACACATCAGTATCATATTGATTGCTAACAGGAGGGAAAGGTCTATAGGAAAGGTCTGTGTGTATACAGAACCTCACCTTACACCATATTACACATCAGTATCATATTGAATGCTAACAGGAGGGAAAGGTCTATAGGAAAGGTCTGTGTGTATACAGAACCTCACCTTACACCATATTACACATCGGTATCATATTGATTGCTAACAGGAGGGAAAGGTCTATAGGAAAGGTCTGTGTGTATACAGAACCTCACCTTACACCATATTACACATCAGTATCATATTGATTGCTAACAGGCGGGAAAGGTCTATAGGAAAGGTCTGTGTGTATACAGAACCTCACCTTACACCATATTACCCACCAGTATCATATTGATTGCTAACAGGGGGGAAAGTTCTATAGGAAAGATCTGTGTGTATACAGAACCTCACCTTACACCACATTACACATCGGTATCATATTGATTGCTAACAGGTGGGAAAGGTCTACAGGAAAGGTCTGTGTGTATAAGTAATCTCACCTTACACCATATTACACATCAGTATCATAATGATTGCTAACAGGGGGGAAAGGTCTATAGGAAAGGTTTGTGTGTATACGTAATCTCACCTTACACCATATTACACATCAGTATCATAATGATTGCTAACAGGAGGGAAAGGTCTATAGGAAAGGTCTGTGTGTATACAGAATCTCACCTTACACCATATTACACATCAGTATCATAATGATTGCTAACAGGAGGGAAAGGTCTATAGGAAAGGTCTGTGTGTATACGTAATCTCACCTTACACCATATTACACATCAGTATCATAATGATTTCTAACAGGGGGGAAAGGTCTATAGGAAGGTCTGTGTGTATACGTAATCTCACCTTACACCATATTACACATCAGTATCATAATGATTGCTGACAGGAGGGAAAGGTCTATAGGAAAGGTCTGTGTGTATACGTAATCTCACCTTACACCATATTACACATCAGTATCATAATGATTGCTAACAGGGGGAAAGGTCTGTGTGTATACGTAATCTCACCTTACACCATATTACACATCAGTATCATAATGATTGCTAACAGGAGGGAAAGGTCTATAGGAAAGGTCTGTGTGTATACAGAATCTCACCATACACCATATTACACATCAGTATCATATTGATTGCTAACAGGAGGGAAAGGTCTATAGGAAAGGTCTGTGTGTATACGTAATCTCACCTTACACCATATTACACATCAGTATCATAATGATTGCTAACAGGAGGGACTTACACCATATTACACATCAGTATCATAATGATTGCTAACAGGAGGGAAAGGTCTATAGGAAAGGTCTGTGTGTATACGTAATCTCACCTTACACCATATTACACATCAGTATCATAATGATTGCTAACAGGGGGGAAAGGTCTATAGGAAAGGTCTGTGTGTATACGTAATCTCACCTTACACCATATTACACAACAGTATCATAATGATTGCTAACAGGAGGGAAAGGTCTATAGGAAAGATCTGTGTGTATACAGAATCTCATCATACACCATATTACCCATCAGTATCATATTGATTGCTAACAGGAGGGAAAGGTCTATAGGAAAGGTCTGTGTGTATACAGAATCTCACCATACACCATATTACACATCAGTATCATATTGATTGCTAACAGGAGGGAAAGGTCTATAGGAAAGGTCTGTGTGTATACGTAATCTAACCTTACACCATATTACACACCAGTATCATATTAATTGCTAACAGGAGGGAAAGGTCTTTAGGAAAGGTCTGTGTGTATACAGAATCTCACCATACACCATATTACACATCACTATCATATTGATTGCAAACAGGAGGGAAAGGTCTACAGGAAAGGTCTGTGTGTATACAGAATCTCACCGTACACCATACCACACATCAGTATCATAATGATTGCTAACAGGAGGGAAAGGTCTACAGGAAAGGTCTGTGTGTATACAGAACCTCACCTTACACTATATTACACATCAGTATCATATTGATTGCTAACAGGAGGGAAAGGTCTATAGGAAAGGTCTGTGTGTATACGTAATCTCACCTTACACCATATTACACATCGGTATCATATTGATTGCTAACAGGAGGGAAAGTTCTATAGGAAAGGTCTGTGTGTATACAGAGTCTCACCTAACACCATATTACACATCGGTATCATATTGATTGCTAACAGGAGGGAAAGGTCTACAGGAAAGGTCTGTGTGTATACAGAACCTCACCTTACAACTTATTACACATCGGTATCATATTGATTGCTAACACGAGGGAAAGGTCTATAGGAAAGGTCTGTGTGTATACGTAACCTCACCTTACACCATATTACACATCAGTATCATAATGATTGCTAACAGGAGGGAAAGGTCTATAGGAAAGTTCTGTGTGTATACGTAATCTCACCTTACACCATATTACACATCAGTATCATAATGATTGCTAACAGGGGGGAAAGGTCTATAGGAAAGGTCTGTGTGTATACGTAATCTCACCTTACACCATATTACACATCCGTATCATATTGATTGCTAACAGGAGGGAAAGGTCTATAGGATAGGTCTGTGTGTATACAGAATCTCACCTTACACCATATTACACATCAGTATCATATTGATTGCTAACAGGAGGGAAAGGTCTATAGGAAAGGTCTGTGTGTATACAGAATCTCACCGTACACCATATCACACATCAGTATCATAATGATTGCTAACAGGAGGGAAAGGTCTGTGTGTATACAGAACCTCACCTTACACCATATTACACATCAGTATCATATTGATTGCTAACAGGAGGGAAAGGTCTATAGGAAAGGTCTGTGTGTATACAGAACCTCACCTTACACCATATTACACATCAGTATCATATTGATTGCTAACAGGAGGGAAAGGTCTATAGGAAAGGTCTGTGTGTATACAGAACCTCACCTTACACCATATTAAACATCAGTATCATATTGATTGCTAACACGAGGGAAAGGACTATAGGAAAGGTCTGTGTGTATACAGAACCTCACCTTACACCATATTACACACCAGTATCGTATTGATTGCTAACAGGGGGGAAAGGTCTATAGGAAAGGTCTGTGTGTGTACAGAACCTCACCTTACATCATATTACACATCAGTATCATATTGATTGCTAACAGGAGGGAAAGGTCTATAGTAAAGGTCTGTGTGTGTACAGAACCTCACCTTACACCATATTACACATCAGTATCATAATGATTGCTAACAGGGGGAAAGGTCTATAGGAAAGGACTGTGTGTATACGTAATCTCATCTTACACCATATTACACATCAGTATCATAATGATTGCTAACAGGGGGAAAGGTCTATAGGAATGGTCTGTGTGTATACGTAAGCTCACCTTACACCATATTATACATCAGTATCATATTGATTGCTAACAGGAGGGAAAGGTCTATAGGAAAGGTCTGTGTGTATACAGAATCTCTCCTTACACCATATTACACATCAGTATCATAATGATTGCTAACAGGAGGGAAAGGTCTATAGGAAAGGTCTGTGTGTGTACAGAACCTCACCTTACACCATATTACACATCAGTATCATATTGATTGCTAACAGGAGGGAAAGGTCTATAGGAAAGGTCTGTGTGTGTACAGAACCTCACCTTACACCATATTACACATCAGTATCATATTGATTGCTAACATGGGGGATAGGTTTATTGGAAAGGTCTGTGTGTATACAGAACCTCACATTACACCATATTACACATCGGTATCATATTGATTGCTAACAGGAGGGAAAGGTCTATAGGAAAGGTCTGTGTGTATACAGAACCTCACCTTACACCATATTACACACCAGTATCATATTGATTGCTAACAGGGCGGAAAGGTCTATAGGAAAGGTCTGTGTGTATACAGAACCTCACATTACACCATATTACACACCAGTATCATATTGATTGGTAACAGGAGGGAAAGGTCTATAGGAAAGGTCTGTGTGTATACAGAACCTCACCTTACACCATATTACACATCAGTATCACATTGATTGCTAACAGGAGGGAAAGGTCTACAGGAAAGGTCTATAGGAAAGGTCTGTGTGTATACGTAATCTCACCTTACACCATATTACACATCAGTATCATAATAATTGCTAACAGGAGGGAAAGGTCTACAGGAAAGGTCTATAAGAAAGGTCTGTGTGTATACAGAATCTCACCTTACACCATATTACACATCAGTATCATAATGATTGCTAACAGGAGGGAAAGGTCTAAAGGAAAGTTCTGTGTGTATACAGAACCTCACCATACACCATATTACACACCAAGATCAGATTGATTGCTAACAGGTGGGAAAGGTCTACAGGAAAGGTCTGTGTGTATACAGAACCTCACCTTACACCATATTACACATCAGTATCATATTGATTGCTAACAGGAGGGAAAGGTCTATAGGAAAGTTCTGTGTTTATACAGAACCTCACCTTACACCATATTACACATCAGTATCATATTGATTGCTAACAGGAGGGAAAGGTCTATAGGTAAGGTCTGTGTGTGTACAGAACCTCACCTTAAACCATATTACACATCAGTATCATATTGATTGCTAACAGGGGGGAAACGTCTATAGGAAAGGTCTGTGTGTATACAGAATCTCACTTTACACCATATTACACATCAGTATCATATTGATTGCTAACAGGAGGGAACGGTCTATAGGAAAGGTCTGTGTGTGTACAGAACCTCACCTTACACCATATTACACATCAGTATCATAATGATTGCAAACAGGAGGGAAAGGTCTATAGGAAAGGTCTGTGTGTATACGTAATCTCATCTTACACCATATTATACATCAGTATCATATTGATTGCTAACAGGAGGGAAAGGTCTATAGGAAAGGTCTGTGTGTATACAGAATCTCACCTTACACCATATTACACATCAGTATCATAATGATTGCTAACAGGAGGGAAAGGTCTATAGGAAAGGTCTGTGTGTGTACAGAACCTCACCTTACACCATATTACACATCAGTATCATATTGATTGCTAACAGGAGGGAGAGGTCTATAGGTAAGGTCTGTGTGTGTACAGAACCTCACCTTACACCATATTAAACATCAGTATCATATTGATTGCTAACAGGGGGGAAAGGTCTATAGGAAAGGTCTGTGTGTATACAGAATCTCACTTTACACCATATTACACATCAGTATTATATTGATTGCTAACAGGAGGGAAAGGTCTATAGGAAAGGTCTGTGTGTGTACAGAACCTCACCTTACACCATATTACACATCAGTATCATATTGATTGCTAACAGGGGGGAAAGGTCTATAGGAAAGGTCTGTGTGTATACGTAATCTCACCTTACACCATATTACACATCAGTATCATAATGATTGCTAACAGGAGGGAAAGGTCTATAGGAAAGGTCTATAGGAAAGGTCTGTGTGTATATAGAACCTCACCTTACACCATATTACACATCAGTATCATATTGATTGCTAACAGGAGGGAAAGGTCTACAGGAAAGGTCTATAGGAAAGGTATGTGTGTATACGTAATCTCACCTTACACCATATTACACATCAGTATCATAATGATTGCTAACAGGAGGGAAAGGTCTATAGGAAAGGTCTGTGTGTATACAGAACCTCACCATACACCATATTACACACCAGTATCATATTGATTGCTAACAGGTGGGAAAGGTCTACAGGAAAGGTCTGTGTGTATACAGAACCTCACCTTACACCATATTACACATCAGTATCATATTGATTGCTAACAGGAGGGAACGGTCTATAGGAAAGGTCTGTGTGTATACAGAACCTCACCTTACACCATATTACACATCGGTATCATATTGATTGCTAACAGGTGGGAAAGGTCTACAGGAAAGGTCTGTGTGTATAAGTAATCTCACCTTACACCATATTACACATCAGTATCATAATGATTGCTAACAGGGGGGAAAGGTCTATAGGACAGGTCTGTGTGTATACGTAATCTCACCTTACACCATATTACACATCAGTATCATAATGATTGCTAACAGGAGGGAAAGGTCTATAGGAAAGGTCTATAGGAAAGGTCTGTGTGTATATAGAACCTCACCTTACACCATATTACACATCAGTATCATATTGATTGCTAACAGGAGGGAAAGGTCTACAGGAAAGCTCTATAGGAAAGGTATGTGTGTATACGTAATCTCACCTTACACCATATTACACATCAGTATCATAATGATTGCTAACAGGAGGGAAAGGTCTATAGGAAAGGTCTGTGTGTATACAGAACCTCACCATACACCATATTACACACCAGTATCATATTGATTGCTAACAGGTGGGAAAGGTCTACAGGAAAGGTCTGTGTGTATACAGAACCTCACCTTACACCATATTACACATCAGTATCATATTGATTGCTAACAGGAGGGAACGGTCTATAGGAAAGGTCTGTGTGTATACAGAACCTCACCTTACACCATATTACACATCAGTATCATATTGATTGCTAACAGGAGGGAAAGGTCTATAGGAAAGGTCTGTGTGTATACAGAAGCTCACCTTACACCATATTACACACCAGTATCATATTGATTGCTAACAGGGGGGAAAGGTCTATAGGAAAGGTCTGTGTGTATACAGAACCTCACCTTACACCATATTACACATCGGTATCATATTGAGTGCTAACAGGAGGGAAAGGTCTATAGGAAAGGTCGTTGTGTATACAGAACCTCACCTTACACCATATTACACATCAGTATCATATTGATTGCTAACAGGAGGGAAAGGTCTATAGGAAAGGTCTGTGTGTATACAGAACCTCACCTTACACCATATTACACACCCGTATCATATTGATTGCTAACAGGGGGGAAAGGTCTATAGGAAAGGTCTGTGTGTATACAGAACCTCACCTTACACCATATTACACATCGGTATCATATTGATTGCTAACAGGTGGGAAAGGTCTACAGGAAAGGTCTGTGTGTATAAGTAATCTCACCTTACACCATATTACACATCAGTATCATAATGATTGCTAACAGGGGGGAAAGGTCTATAGGACAGGTCTGTGTGTATACGTAATCTCACCTTACACCATATTACACATCAGTATCATAATGATTGCTAACAGGAGGGAAAGGTCTATAGGAAAGGTCTGTGTGTATACAGAATCTCACCTTACACCATATTACACATCAGTATCATAATGATTGCTGACAGGAGGGAAAGGTCTATAGGAAAGGTCTGTGTGTATACGTAATCTCACCTTACACCATATTACACATCAGTATCATAATGATTGCTAACAGGGGGGAAAGGTCTATAGGAAAGGTCTGTGTGTATACGTAATCTCACCTTACACCATATTACACATCAGTATCATAATGATTGCTAACAGGAGGGAAAGGTCTATAGGAAAGGTCTGTGTGTATACAGAATCTCACCATACACCATATTACACATCAGTATCATATTGATTGCTAACAGGAGGGAAAGGTCTATAGGAAAGGTCTGTGTGTATACGTAATCTCACCTTACACCATATTACACATCAGTATCATAATGATTGCTAACAGGAGGGAAAGGTCTATAGGAAAGGTCTGTGTGTATACGTAATCTCACCTTACACCATATTACACATCAGTATCATAATGATTGCTAACAGGAGGGAAAGGTCTATAGGAAAGGTCTGTGTGTATACGTAATCTCACCTTACACCATATTACACATCAGTATCATAATGATTGCTAACAGGGGGGAAAGTTCTATAGGAAAGGTCTGTGTGTATACGTAATCTCACCTTACACCATATTACACAACAGTATCATAACGATTGCTAACAGGAGGGAAAGGTCTATAGGAAAGATCTGTGTGTATACAGAATCTCATCATACACCATATTACCCATCAGTATCATATTGATTGCTAACAGGAGGGAAAGGTCTATAGGAAAGGTCTGTGTGTATACAGAATCTCACCATACACCATATTACACATCAGTATCATATTGATTGCTAACAGGAGGGAAAGGTCTATAGGAAAGGTCTGTGTGTATACGTAATCTAACCTTACACCATATTACACACCAGTATCATATTAATTGCTAACAGGAGGGAAAGGTGTTTAGGAAAGGTCTGTGTGTATACAGAATCTCACCATACACCATATTACACATCAGTATCATATTGATTGCTAACAGGAGGGAAAGGTCTATAGGAAAGGTCTGTGTGTATACAGAACCTCACCTAACACCATATTACACATCAGTATCATATTGATTGCTAACAGGAGGGAAAGGTATATAGGAAAGGTATGTGTGTATACAGAATCTCACCTTACACCTTATTACACATCAGTATCATATTGATTGTTAACAGGAGGGAAAGGTCTATAGGAAAGGTCTCTGTGTGTACAGAATCTCACCTTACAACATATTACCCATCAGTATCATATTGTTTGCTAACAGGAGGGAAAGGTCTATAGGAAAGGTCTGTGTGTACAGAATCTCACCTTACACCATATTACACATCAGTATCATAATGATTGCTAACAGGGGGGAAAGGTCTACAGGAAAGGTCATTGTGTATACAGAATATCACCGTACACCATATCACACATCAGTATCATAATGCTTGCTAACAGGAGGGAAAGGTCTATAGGAAAGGTCTGTGTGTATACGTAATCTCACCTTACAGCATAATACACATCACTATCATATTGATTGCAAACAGGAGGGAAAGGTCTACAGGAAAGGTCTGTGTGTATACAGAATCTCACCGTACACCATATCACACATCAGTATCATAATGATTGCTAACAGGAGGGAAAGGTCTACAGGAAAGGTCTGTGTGTATACAGAACCTCACCTTACACCATATTACACATCAGTATCATATTGATTGCTAACAGGAGGGAAAGGTCTATAGGAAAGGTCTGTGTGTATACGTAATCTCACCTTACACCATATTACACATCGGTATCATATTGATTGCTAACAGGAGGGAAAGGTCTATAGGAAAGATCTGTGTGTATACAGAGTCTTACCTAACACCATATTACACATCGGTATCATATTGATTGCTAACAGGAGGGAAAGGTCTACAGGAAAGGTCTGTGTGTATACAGAACCTCACCTTACAACTTATTACACATCGGTATCATATTGATTGCTAACACGAGGGAAAGGTCTATAGGAAAGGTCTGTGTGTATACGTAACCTCACCTTACACCATATTACACATCAGTATCATAATGATTGCTAACAGGAGGGAAAGGTCTATAGGAAAGTTCTGTGTGTATACAGAGTCTCACCTTACACCATATTACACATCGGTATCATAATGATTGCTAACAGGGGGGAAAGGTCTATAGGAAAGGTCTGTGTGTATACGTAATCTCACCTTACACCATATTACACATCAGTATCATATTGATTGCTAACAGGAGGGAAAGGTCTATAGGATAGGTCTGTGTGTATACAGAATCTCACCTTACACCATATTACACATCAGTATCATATTGATTGCTAACAGGAGGGAAAGGTCTATAGGAAAGGTCTGTGTGTATACAGAATCTCACCGTACACCATATCACACATCAGTATCATAATGATTGCTAACAGGAGGGGAAGGTCTGTGTGTATACAGAACCTCACCTTACACCATATTACACATCAGTATCATATTGATTGCTAACAGGAGGGAAAGGTCTATAGGAAAGGTCTGTGTGTATACAGAACCTCACCTTACACCATATTACACATCAGTATCATATTGATTGCTAACAGGAGGGAAAGGTCTATAGGAAAGGTCTGTGTGTATACAGAACCTCACCTTACACCATATTAAACATCAGTATCATATTGATTGCTAACACGAGGGAAAGGACTATAGGAAAGGTCTGTGTGTATACAGAACCTCACCTTACACCATATTACACACCAGTATCGTATTGATTGCTAACAGGGGGGAAAGGTCTATAGGAAAGGTCTGTGTGTGTACAGAACCTCACCTTACATCATATTACACATCAGTATCATATTGATTGCTAACAGGAGGGAAAGGTCTATAGTAAAGGTCTGTGTGTGTACAGAACCTCACCTTACACCATATTACACATCAGTATCATAATGATTGCTAACAGGGGGAAAGGTCTATAGGAAAGGACTGTGTGTATACGTAATCTCATCTTACACCATATTATACATCAGTATCATATTGATTGCTAACAGGAGGGAAAGGTCTATAGGAAAGGTCTGTGTGTATACAGAATCTCACCTTACACCATATTACACATCAGTATCATAATG
Organism: Meconema thalassinum; assembly: GCA_946902985.2. Lineage (NCBI taxonomy): Eukaryota > Metazoa > Arthropoda > Insecta > Orthoptera > Tettigoniidae > Meconema > Meconema thalassinum. The sequence continues at coordinate 345,843,929 of OX336395.1, forward strand.
ATTGCTAACAGGAGGGAAAGGTCTATAGGAAAGGTCTGTGTGTGTACAGAACCTCACCTTACACCATATTACACATCAGTATCATATTGATTGCTAACAGGAGGGAAAGGTCTATAGGAAAGGTCTGTGTGTGTACAGAACCTCACCTTACACCATATTACACATCAGTATCATATTGATTGCTAACAGGGGGGAAAGGTCTATAGGAAAGGTCTGTGTGTATACAGAATCTCACTTTACACCATATTACACATCAGTATCATATTGATTGCTAACAGGAGGGAAAGGTCTATAGGAAAGGTCTGTGTGTGTACAGAACCTCACCTTACACCATATTACACATCAGTATCATATTGATTGCTAACAGGAGGGAAAGGTCTATAGGAAAGGTCTGTGTGTATACGTAATCTCACCTTACACCATATTACACATCAGTATCATAATGATTGCTAACAGGAGGGAAAGGTCTATAGGAAAGGTCTGTGTGTGTACAGAACCTCACCATACACCATATCGCACATCAGTATCATAATGATTGCTTACAGGGGGGAAGGTCTATAGGAAAGGTCTGTGTGTATACGTAATCTCACCTTACACCATATTACACATCAGTATCGTATTGATTGCTAACAGGAGGGAAAGGTCTATAGGAAAGGTCTGTGTGTATACGTAATCTCACCTTACACCATATTACACACCAGTATCGTATTGATTGCTAACAGGAGGGAAAGGTCTACAGGAAAGGTCTGTGTGTATACGTAATCTCACTTTACACCATATTACACACCAGTATCTTATTGATTGCTAACAGGAGGGAAAGGTCTATAGGAAAGGTCTGTGTGTATACGTAATCTCACCTTACACCATATTACACATCAGTATCATATTGATTGCTAACAGTAGGGAAAGGTCTATAGGAAAGGACTGTGTGTATACGTAATCTCACCTTACACCATATTACTCATCAGTATCATAATGATTGCTAACAGGAGGGAAAGGTCTACAGGAAAGGTCTGCGTGTATACAGAAGCTCACCTTACACCATATCACACATCAGTATCATATTGATTGCTAACAGGAGGGAAAGGTCTATAGGAAAGGTCTGTGTGTATACGTAATCTCACCTTACACCATATAACACATCAGTATCATAATGATTGCTAACAGGAGTGAAAGGTCTATAGGAAAGGTCTATAGGAAAGGTCTGCGTGTATACAGAACCTCACCTTACACCATATTACACATCAGTATCATATTGATTGCTAACACGAGGGAAAGGACTATAGGAAAGGTCTGTGTGTATACAGAACCTCACCTAACACCATATTACACACCAGTATCGTATTGATTGCTAACAGGGGGAAAAGGTCTATAGGAAAGGTCTGTGTGTGTACAGAACCTCACCTTACATCATATTATACATCAGTATCATATTGATTGCTAACAGGAGGGAAAGGTCTATAGGAAAGGTCTGTGTGTGTACAGAACCTCACCTTACACCATATTACACATCAGTATCATAATGATTGCTAACAGGGGGAAAGGTCTATAGGAAAGGTCTGTGTGTATACGTAAGCTCACCTTACACCATATTATACATCAGTATCATATTGATTGCTAACAGGAGGGAAAGGTCTATAGGAAAGGTCTGTGTGTATACAGAATCTCTCCTTACACCATATTACACATCAGTATCATAATGATTGCTAACAGGAAGGAAAGGTCTATAGGAAAGGTCTGTGTGTGTACAGAACCTCACCTTACACCATATTACACATCAGTATCATATTCATTGCTAACAGGAGGGAAAGGTCTATAGGAAAGGTCTGTGTGTGTACAGAACCTCACCTTACACCATATTACACATCAGTATCATATTGATTGCTAACATGGGGGAAAGGTTTATTGGAAAGGTCTGTGTGTATACAGAACCTCACATTACACCATATTACACATCGGTATCATATTGATTGCTAACAGGAGGGAAAGGTCTATAGGAAAGGTCTGTGTGTATACAGAACCTCACCTTACACCATATTACACACCAGTATCATATTGATTGCTAACAGGGCGGAAAGGTCTATAGGAAAGGTCTGTGTGTATACAGAACCTCACATTACACCATATTACACACCAGTATCATATTGATTGGTAACAGGAGGGAAAGGTCTATAGGAAAGGTCTGTGTGTATACAGAACCTCACCTTACACCATATTACACATCAGTATCACATTGATTGCTAACAGGAGGGAAAGGTCTACAGGAAAGGTCTATAGGAAAGGTCTGTGTGTATACGTAATCTCACCTTACACCATATTACACATCAGTATCATAATAATTGCTAACAGGAGGGAAAGGTCTACAGGAAAGGTCTATAAGAAAGGTCTGTGTGTATACAGAATCTCACCTTACACCATATTACACATCAGTATCATAATGATTGCTAACAGGAGGGAAAGGTCTAAAGGAAAGTTCTGTGTGTATACAGAACCTCACCATACACCATATTACACACCAGTATCAGATTGATTGCTAACAGGTGGGAAAGGTCTACAGGAAAGGTATGTGTGTATACAGAACCTCACCTTACACCATATTACACATCAGTATCATATTGATTGCTAACAGGAGGGAAAGGTCTATAGGAAAGGTCTGTGTTTATACAGAACCTCACCTTACACCATATTACACATCAGTATCATATTGATTGCTAACAGGAGGGAAAGGTCTATAGGAAAGGTCTGTGTGTATACAGAACCTCACCTTACACCATATTACACACCAGTATCATATTGATTGCTAACAGGGGGAAAGGTCTATAGGAAAGGTCTGTGTGTATACAGAACCTCACATTACACCATATTACACATCGGTATCATATTGATTGCTAACAGGAGGGAAAGGTCTATAGGAAAGGTCTGTGTGTATACAGAACCTCACCTTACACCATATTACACACCAGTATCATATTGATTGCTAACAGGGGGGAAAGGTCTATAGGAAAGGTCTGTGTGTATACAGAACCTCACCTTACACCATATTACACATCGGTATCATATTGATTGCTCACAGGTGGGAAAGGTCCACAGGAAAGGTCTGTATGTATAAGTAATCTTACCTTACACCATATTACACATCAGTATCATAATGATTGCTAGCAGGGGGGAAAGGTCTATAGGAAAGGTCTGTGTGTATACAGAACCTCACCTTACACCATATTACACAACAGTATCATATTGATTGCTAACAAGGGGGAAAGGTCTATAGGAAAGGTCTGTGTGTATACAGAACCTCACCTTACACCATATTACACATCGGTATCATATTGATTGCTAACAGGAGGGAAAGGTCTATAGGATAGGTCCGTGTGTATACAGAACCTCACCTTACACCATATTACACATCAGTATCATATTGATTGCTAACAGGAGGGAAAGGTCTATAGGAAAGGTCTGTGTGTATACAGAACCTCACCTTACACCATATTACACACCAGTATCATATTGATTGCTAACAGGGGGGAAAGGTCTATAGGAAAGGTCTGTGTGTATACAGAACTTCACCTTACACCATATTACAAATCAGTATCATATTGATTGCTAACAGGAGGGAAAGGTCTACAGGAAAGGTCTATAGGAAAGGTCTGTGTGTATACGTATTCTCACCTTACACCATATTACACATCAGTATCATAATGATTGCTAACAGGAGGGAAAGGTCTACAGGAAAGGTCTATAGGAAAGGTCTGTGTGTATACGTAATCTCACCTTACACCATATTACACATCAGTATCATAATGATTGCTAAGAGGAGGGAAAGGTCTATAGGAAAGGTCTATAGGAAAGGTCTGTGTGTATACAGAACCTCACCTTACACCATATTACACATCAGTATAATATTGATTGCTAACAGGAGGGAAAGGTCTATAGGAAAGGTCTGTGTGTATACAGAATCTCACCTTACACCATATTACACGTCAGTATCATAATGATTGCTAACAGGAGGGAAAGGTCTATAGGAAAGGTCTGTGTGTATACAGAACCTCACCATACACCATATTACACACTAGTATCATATTGATTGCTAACAGGTGGGAAAGGTCTACAGGAATGGTCTGTGTTTATACAGAACCTCACCTTACACCATATTACACATCAGTATCATATTGATTGCTAACAGGAGGGAAAGGTCTATAGGAAAGGTCTGTGTGTATACAGAACCTCACCTTACACCATATTACACATCAGTATCATATTGAATGCTAACAGGAGGGAAAGGTCTATAGGAAAGGTCTGTGTGTATACAGAACCTCACCTTACACCATATTACACATCGGTATCATATTGATTGCTAACAGGAGGGAAAGGTCTATAGGAAAGGTCTGTGTGTATACAGAACCTCACCTTACACCATATTACACATCAGTATCATATTGATTGCTAACAGGCGGGAAAGGTCTATAGGAAAGGTCTGTGTGTATACAGAACCTCACCTTACACCATATTACCCACCAGTATCATATTGATTGCTAACAGGGGGGAAAGTTCTATAGGAAAGATCTGTGTGTATACAGAACCTCACCTTACACCACATTACACATCGGTATCATATTGATTGCTAACAGGTGGGAAAGGTCTACAGGAAAGGTCTGTGTGTATAAGTAATCTCACCTTACACCATATTACACATCAGTATCATAATGATTGCTAACAGGGGGGAAAGGTCTATAGGAAAGGTCTGTGTGTATACGTAATCTCACCTTACACCATATTACACATCAGTATCATAATGATTGCTAACAGGAGGGAAAGGTCTATAGGAAAGGTCTGTGTGTATACAGAATCTCACCTTACACCATATTACACATCAGTATCATAATGATTGCTAACAGGAGGGAAAGGTCTATAGGAAAGGTCTGTGTGTATACGTAATCTCACCTTACACCATATTACACATCAGTATCATAATGATTTCTAACAGGGGGGAAAGGTCTATAGGAAGGTCTGTGTGTATACGTAATCTCACCTTACACCATATTACACATCAGTATCATAATGATTGCTGACAGGAGGGAAAGGTCTATAGGAAAGGTCTGTGTGTATACGTAATCTCACCTTACACCATATTACACATCAGTATCATAATGATTGCTAACAGGGGGGAAAGGTCTGTGTGTATACGTAATCTCACCTTACACCATATTACACATCAGTATCATAATGATTGCTAACAGGAGGGAAAGGTCTATAGGAAAGGTCTGTGTGTATACAGAATCTCACCATACACCATATTACACATCAGTATCATATTGATTGCTAACAGGAGGGAAAGGTCTATAGGAAAGGTCTGTGTGTATACGTAATCTCACCTTACACCATATTACACATCAGTATCATAATGATTGCTAACAGGAGGGAAAGGTCTATAGGAAAGGTCTGTGTGTATACGTAATCTCACCTTACACCATATTACACATCAGTATCATAATGATTGCTAACAGGAGGGAAAGGTCTATAGGAAAGGTCTGTGTGTATACGTAATCTCACCTTACACCATATTACACATCAGTATCATAATGATTGCTAACAGGGGGGAAAGGTCTATAGGAAAGGTCTGTGTGTATACGTAATCTCACCTTACACCATATTACACAACAGTATCATAATGATTGCTAACAGGAGGGAAAGGTCTATAGGAAAGATCTGTGTGTATACAGAATCTCATCATACACCATATTACCCATCAGTATCATATTGATTGCTAACAGGAGGGAAAGGTCTATAGGAAAGGTCTGTGTGTATACAGAATCTCACAATACACCATATTACACATCAGTATCATATTGATTGCTAACAGGAGGGAAAGGTCTATAGGAAAGGTCTGTGTGTATACGTAATCTAACCTTACACCATATTACACACCAGTATCATATTAATTGCTAACAGGAGGGAAAGGTCTTTAGGAAAGGTCTGTGTGTATACAGAATCTCACCATACACCATATTACACATCAGTATCATATTGATTGCTAACAGGAGGGAAAGGTCTATAGGAAAGGTCTGTGTGTATACAGAACCTCACCTAACACCATATTACACATCAGTATCATATTGATTGCTAACAGGAGGGAAAGGTCTATAGGAAAGGTATGTGTGTATACAGAATCTCACCTTACACCTTATTACACATCAGTATCATATTGATTGTTAACAGGAGGGAAAGGTCTATAGGAAAGGTCTCTGTGTGTACAGAATCTCACCTTACAACATATTACCCATCAGTATCATATTGTTTGCTAACAGGAGGGAAAGGTCTACAGGAAAGATCTGTGTGTATACAGAACCTCACCTTACACCATATCACACATCAGTATCATATTGATTGCTAACAGGAGGGAAAGGTCTATAGGAAAGGTCTGTGTATATACAGAATCTCACCTTACACCATATTACACATCAGTATCATAATGATTGCTAACAGGGGGGAAAGGTCTACAGGAAAGGTCATTGTGTATACAGAATATCACCGTACACCATATCACACATCAGTATCATAATGCTTGCTAACAGGAGGGAAAGGTCTATAGGAAAGGTCTGTGTATATACAGAATCTCACCTTACACCATATTACACATCAGTATCATAATGCTTGCAAACAGGAGGGAAAGGTCTACAGGAAAGGTCTGTGTGTATACAGAATCTCACCGTACACCATATCACACATCAGTATCATAATGATTGCTAACAGGAGGGAAAGGTCTACAGGAAAGGTCTGTGTGTATACAGAACCTCACCTTACACTATATTACACATCAGTATCATATTGATTGCTAACAGGAGGGAAAGGTCTATAGGAAAGGTCTGTGTGTATACGTAATCTCACCTTACACCATATTACACATCGGTATCATATTGATTGCTAACAGGAGGGAAAGTTATATAGGAAAGGTCTGTGTGTATACAGAGTCTCACCTAACACCATATTACACATCGGTATCATATTGATTGCTAACAGGAGGGAAAGGTCTACAGGAAAGGTCTGTGTGTATACAGAACCTCACCTTACAACTTATTACACATCGGTATCATATTGATTGCTAACACGAGGGAAAGGTCTATAGGAAAGGTCTGTGTGTATACGTAACCTCACCTTACACCATATTACACATCAGTATCATAATGATTGCTAACAGGAGGGAAAGGTCTATAGGAAAGTTCTGTGTGTATACGTAATCTCACCTTACACCATATTACACATCAGTATCATAATGATTGCTAACAGGGGGGAAAGGTCTATAGGAAAGGTCTGTGTGTATACGTAATCTCACCTTACACCATATTACACATCCGTATCATATTGATTGCTAACAGGAGGGAAAGGTCTATAGGATAGGTCTGTGTGTATACAGAATCTCACCTTACACCATATTACACATCAGTATCATATTGATTGCTAACAGGAGGGAAAGGTCTATAGGAAAGGTCTGTGTGTATACAGAATCTCACCGTACACCATATCACACATCAGTATCATAATGATTGCTAACAGGAGGGAAAGGTCTGTGTGTATACAGAACCTCACCTTACACCATATTACACATCAGTATCATATTGATTGCTAACAGGCGGGAAAGGTCTATAGGAAAGGTCTGTGTGTATACAGAACCTCACCTTACACCATATTACCCACCAGTATCATATTGATTGCTAACAGGGGGGAAAGTTCTATAGGAAAGATCTGTGTGTATACAGAACCTCACCTTACACCACATTACACATCGGTATCATATTGATTGCTAACAGGTGGGAAAGGTCTACAGGAAAGGTCTGTGTGTATAAGTAATCTCACCTTACACCATATTACACATCAGTATCATAATGATTGCTAACAGGGGGGAAAGGTCTATAGGAAAGGTCTGTGTGTATACGTAATCTCACCTTACACCATATTACACATCAGTATCATAATGATTGCTAACAGGAGGGAAAGGTCTATAGGAAAGGTCTGTGTGTATACAGAATCTCACCTTACACCATATTACACATCAGTATCATAATGATTGCTAACAGGAGGGAAAGGTCTATAGGAAAGGTCTGTGTGTATACGTAATCTCACCTTACACCATATTACACATCAGTATCATAATGATTTCTAACAGGGGGGAAAGGTCTATAGGAAGGTCTGTGTGTATACGTAATCTCACCTTACACCATATTACACATCAGTATCATAATGATTGCTGACAGGAGGGAAAGGTCTATAGGAAAGGTCTGTGTGTATACGTAATCTCACCTTACACCATATTACACATCAGTATCATAATGATTGCTAACAGGGGGGAAAGGTCTGTGTGTATACGTAATCTCACCTTACACCATATTACACATCAGTATCATAATGATTGCTAACAGGAGGGAAAGGTCTATAGGAAAGGTCTGTGTGTATACAGAATCTCACCATACACCATATTACACATCAGTATCATATTGATTGCTAACAGGAGGGAAAGGTCTATAGGAAAGGTCTGTGTGTATACGTAATCTCACCTTACACCATATTACACATCAGTATCATAATGATTGCTAACAGGAGGGAAAGGTCTATAGGAAAGGTCTGTGTGTATACGTAATCTCACCTTACACCATATTACACATCAGTATCATAATGATTGCTAACAGGAGGGAAAGGTCTATAGGAAAGGTCTGTGTGTATACGTAATCTCACCTTACACCATATTACACATCAGTATCATAATGATTGCTAACAGGGGGGAAAGGTCTATAGGAAAGGTCTGTGTGTATACGTAATCTCACCTTACACCATATTACACAACAGTATCATAATGATTGCTAACAGGAGGGAAAGGTCTATAGGAAAGATCTGTGTGTATACAGAATCTCATCATACACCATATTACCCATCAGTATCATATTGATTGCTAACAGGAGGGAAAGGTCTATAGGAAAGGTCTGTGTGTATACAGAATCTCACAATACACCATATTACACATCAGTATCATATTGATTGCTAACAGGAGGGAAAGGTCTATAGGAAAGGTCTGTGTGTATACGTAATCTAACCTTACACCATATTACACACCAGTATCATATTAATTGCTAACAGGAGGGAAAGGTCTTTAGGAAAGGTCTGTGTGTATACAGAATCTCACCATACACCATATTACACATCAGTATCATATTGATTGCTAACAGGAGGGAAAGGTCTATAGGAAAGGTCTGTGTGTATACAGAACCTCACCTAACACCATATTACACATCAGTATCATATTGATTGCTAACAGGAGGGAAAGGTCTATAGGAAAGGTATGTGTGTATACAGAATCTCACCTTACACCTTATTACACATCAGTATCATATTGATTGTTAACAGGAGGGAAAGGTCTATAGGAAAGGTCTCTGTGTGTACAGAATCTCACCTTACAACATATTACCCATCAGTATCATATTGTTTGCTAACAGGAGGGAAAGGTCTACAGGAAAGATCTGTGTGTATACAGAACCTCACCTTACACCATATCACACATCAGTATCATATTGATTGCTAACAGGAGGGAAAGGTCTATAGGAAAGGTCTGTGTATATACAGAATCTCACCTTACACCATATTACACATCAGTATCATAATGATTGCTAACAGGGGGGAAAGGTCTACAGGAAAGGTCATTGTGTATACAGAATATCACCGTACACCATATCACACATCAGTATCATAATGCTTGCTAACAGGAGGGAAAGGTCTATAGGAAAGGTCTGTGTATATACAGAATCTCACCTTACACCATATTACACATCAGTATCATAATGCTTGCAAACAGGAGGGAAAGGTCTACAGGAAAGGTCTGTGTGTATACAGAATCTCACCGTACACCATATCACACATCAGTATCATAATGATTGCTAACAGGAGGGAAAGGTCTACAGGAAAGGTCTGTGTGTATACAGAACCTCACCTTACACTATATTACACATCAGTATCATATTGATTGCTAACAGGAGGGAAAGGTCTATAGGAAAGGTCTGTGTGTATACGTAATCTCACCTTACACCATATTACACATCGGTATCATATTGATTGCTAACAGGAGGGAAAGTTATATAGGAAAGGTCTGTGTGTATACAGAGTCTCACCTAACACCATATTACACATCGGTATCATATTGATTGCTAACAGGAGGGAAAGGTCTACAGGAAAGGTCTGTGTGTATACAGAACCTCACCTTACAACTTATTACACATCGGTATCATATTGATTGCTAACACGAGGGAAAGGTCTATAGGAAAGGTCTGTGTGTATACGTAACCTCACCTTACACCATATTACACATCAGTATCATAATGATTGCTAACAGGAGGGAAAGGTCTATAGGAAAGTTCTGTGTGTATACGTAATCTCACCTTACACCATATTACACATCAGTATCATAATGATTGCTAACAGGGGGGAAAGGTCTATAGGAAAGGTCTGTGTGTATACGTAATCTCACCTTACACCATATTACACATCCGTATCATATTGATTGCTAACAGGAGGGAAAGGTCTATAGGATAGGTCTGTGTGTATACAGAATCTCACCTTACACCATATTACACATCAGTATCATATTGATTGCTAACAGGAGGGAAAGGTCTATAGGAAAGGTCTGTGTGTATACAGAATCTCACCGTACACCATATCACACATCAGTATCATAATGATTGCTAACAGGAGGGAAAGGTCTGTGTGTATACAGAACCTCACCTTACACCATATTACACATCAGTATCATATTGATTGCTAACAGGAGGGAAAGGTCTATAGGAAAGGTCTGTGTGTATACAGAACCTCACCTTACACCATATTACACATCAGTATCATATTGATTGCTAACAGGAGGGAAAGGTCTATAGGAAAGGTCTGTGTGTATACAGAACCTCACCTTACACCATATTAAACATCAGTATCATATTGATTGCTAACACGAGGGAAAGGACTATAGGAAAGGTCTGTGTGTATACAGAACCTCACCTTACACCATATTACACACCAGTATCGTATTGATTGCTAACAGGGGGGAAAGGTCTATAGGAAAGGTCTGTGTGTGTACAGAACCTCACCTTACACCATATTACACATCAGTATCATATTGATTGCTAACAGGAGGGAAAGGTCTATAGGAAAGGTCTGTGTGTGTACAGAACCTCACCTTACACCATATTACACATCAGTATCATATTGATTGCTAACAGGGGGGAAAGGTCTATAAGAAAGGTCTGTGTGTATACAGAATCTCACTTTACACCATATTACACATCAGTATCATATTGATTGCTAACAGGAGGGAAAGGTCTATAGGAAAGGTCTGTGTGTGTACAGAACCTCACCTTACACCTTATTACACATCAGTATCATATTGATTGCTAAAAGGAGGGAAAGGTCTATAGGAAAGGTCTGTGTGTATACGTAATCTCACCTTACACCATATTACACATCAGTATCATAATGATTGCTAACAGGAGGGAAAGGTCTATAGGAAAGGTCTGTGTGTGTACAGAACCTCACCATACACCATATCGCACATCAGTATCATAATGATTGCTAACAGGGGGGAAGGTCTATAGGAAAGGTCTGTGTGTATACGTAATCTCACCTTACACCATATTACACATTAGTATCGTATTGATTGCTAACAGGAGGGAAAGGTCTATAGGAAAGGTCTGTGTGTATACAGAATCTCACCTTACACCATATTACACATCAGTATCATAATGATTGCTAACAGGAGGGAAAGGTCTATAGGAAAGGTCTGTGTGTGTACAGAACCTCACCTTACACCATATTACACATCAGTATCATATTGATTGCTAACAGGAGGGAAAGGTCTATAGGAAAGGTCTGTGTGTGTACAGAACCTCACCTTACACCATATTACACATCAGTATCATATTGATTGCTAACAGGGGGGAAAGGTCTATAAGAAAGGTCTGTGTGTATACAGAATCTCACTTTACACCATATTACACATCAGTATCATATTGATTGCTAACAGGAGGGAAAGGTCTATAGGAAAGGTCTGTGTGTGTACAGAACCTCACCTTACACCTTATTACAAATCAGTATCATATTGATTGCTAAAAGGAGGGAAAGGTCTATAGGAAAGGTCTGTGTGTATACGTAATCTCACCTTACACCATATTACACATCAGTATCATAATGATTGCTAACAGGAGGGAAAGGTCTATAGGAAAGGTCTGTGTGTGTACAGAACCTCACCATACACCATATCGCACATCAGTATCATAATGATTGCTAACAGGGGGGAAGGTCTATAGGAAAGGTCTGTGTGTATACGTAATCTCACCTTACACCATATTACACATCAGTATCGTATTGATTGCTAACAGGAGGGAAAGGTCTATAGGAAAGGTCTGTGTGTATACGTAATCTCACCTTACACCATATTACACACCAGTATCGTATTGATTGCTAACAGGAGGGAAAGGTCTACAGGAAAGGTCTGTGTGTATACGTAATCTCACTTTACACCATATTACACACCAGTATCTTATTGATTGCTAACAGGAGGGAAAGGTCTATAGGAAAGGTCTGTGTGTATACGTAATCTCACCTTACACCATATTACACATCAGTATCATATTGATTGCTAACAGGAGGGAAAGGTCTATAGGAAAGGACTGTGTGTATACGTAATCTCACCTTACACCATATTACTCATCAGTATCATAATGATTGCTAACAGGAGGGAAAGGTCTACAGGAAAGGTCTGCGTGTATACAGAAGCTCACCTTACACCATATCACACATCAGTATCATATTGATTGCTAACAGGAGTGAAAGGTCTATAGGAAAGGTCTGTGTGTATACGTAATCTCACCTTACACCATATAACACATCAGTATCATAATGATTGCTAACAGGAGTGAAAGGTCTATAGTAAAGGTCTATAGGAAAGGTCTGTGTGTATACAGAACCTCACCTTACACCATATTACACATCAGTATCATATTGATTGCTAACACGAGGGAAAGGACTATAGGAAAGGTCTGTGTGTATACAGAACCTCACCTAACACCATATTACACACCAGTATCGTATTGATTGCTAACAGGGGGGAAAGGTCTATAGGAAAGGTCTGTGTGTGTACAGAACCTCACCTTACATCATATTACACATCAGTATCATATTGATTGCTAACAGGAGGGAAAGGTCTATAGGAAAGGTCTGTGTGTGTACAGAACCTCACCTTACACCATATTACACATCAGTATCATAATGATTGCTAACAGGGGGAAAGGTCTATAGGAAAGGTCTGTGTGTATACGTAAGCTCACCTTACACCATATTATACATCAGTATCATATTGATTGCTAACAGGAGGGAAAGGTCTATAGGAAAGGTCTGTGTGTATACAGAATCTCTCCTTACACCATATTACACATCAGTATCATAATGATTGCTAACAGGAGGGAAAGGTCTATAGGAAAGGTCTGTGTGTGTACAGAACCTCACCTTACACCATATTACACATCAGTATCATATTGATTGCTAACAGGAGGGAAAGGTCTATAGGAAAGGTCTGTGTGTGTACAGAACCTCACCTTACACCATATTACACATCAGTATCATATTGATTGCTAACATGGGGGAAAGGTTTATTGGAAAGGTCTGTGTGTATACAGAACCTCACATTACACCATATTACACATCGGTATCATATTGATTGCTAACAGGAGGGAAAGGTCTATAGGAAAGGTCTGTGTGTATACAGAACCTCACCTTACACCATATTACATACCAGTATCATATTGATTGCTAACAGGGCGGAAAGGTCTATAGGAAAGGTCTGTGTGTATACAGAACCTCACATTACACCATATTACACACCAGTATCATATTGATTGGTAACAGGAGGGAAAGGTCTATAGGAAAGGTCTGTGTGTATACAGAACCTCACCTTACACCATATTACACATCAGTATCACATTGATTGCTAACAGGAGGGAAAGGTCTACAGGAAAGGACTATAGGAAAGGTCTGTGTGTATACGTAATCTCACCTTACACCATATTACACATCAGTATCATAATAATTGCTAACAGGAGGGAAAGGTCTACAGGAAAGGTCTATAAGAAAGGTCTGTGTGTATACAGAATCTCACCTTACACCATATTACACATCAGTATCATAATGATTGCTAACAGGAGGGAAAGGTCTAAAGGAAAGTTCTGTGTGTATACAGAACATCACCATACACCATATTACACACCAGTATCAGATTGATTGCTAACAGGTGGGAAAGGTCTACAGGAACGGTCTGTGTGTATACAGAACCTCACCTTACACCATATTACACATCAGTATCATATTGATTGCTAACAGGAGGGAAAGGTCTATAGGAAAGGTCTGTGTTTATACAGAAACTCACCTTACACCATATTACACATCAGTATCATAATGATTGCTAACAGGGGGAAAGGTCTATAGGAAAGGACTGTGTGTATACGTAATCTCATCTTACACCATATTATACATCAGTATCATATTGATTGCTAACAGGAGGGAAAGGTCTATAGGAAAGGTCTGTGTGTATACAGAACCTCACCTTACACCATATTACACACCAGTATCATATTAATTGCTAACAGGGGGGAAAGGTCTATAGGAAAGGTCTGTGTGTATACAGAACCTCACCTTACACCATATTACACATCGGTATCATATTGATTGCTCACAGGTGGGAAAGGTCTACAGGAAAGGTCTGTGTGTATAAGTTATCTCACCTTACACCATATTACACATCAGTATCATAATGATTGCTAGCAGGGGGGAAAGGTCTATAGGAAAGGTCTGTGTGTATACAGAACCTCACCTTACACCATATTACACAACAGTATCATATTGATTGCTAACAGGGGGGAAAGGTCTATAGGAAAGGTCTGTGTGTATACAGAACCTCACCTTACACCATATTACACATCGGTATCATATTGATTGCTAACAGGAGGGAAAGGTCTATAGGATAGGTCCGTGTGTATACAGAACCTCACCTTACACCATATTACACATCAGTATCATATTGATTGCTAACAGGAGGGAAAGGTCTATAGGAAAGGTCTGTGTGTATACAGAACCTCACCTTACACCATATTACACACCAGTATCATATTGATTGCTAACAGGGGGGAAAGGTCTATAGGAAAGGTCTGTGTGTATACAGAACTTCACCTTACACCATATTACACATCAGAATCATATTGATTGCTAACAGGAGGGAAAGGTCTACAGGAAAGGTCTATAGGAAAGGTCTGTGTGTATACGTATTCTCACCTTACACCATATTACACATCAGTATCATAATGATTGCTAACAGGAGGGAAAGGTCTACAGGAAAGGTCTATAGGAAAGGTCTGTGTGTATACGTAATCTCACCTTACACCATATTACACATCAGTATCATAATGATTGCTAACAGGAGGGAAAGGTCTATAGGAAAGGTCTATAGGAAAGGTCTGTGTGTATACAGAACCTCACCTTACACCATATTACACATCAGTATAATATTGATTGCTAACAGGAGGGAAAGGTCTATAGGAAAGGTCTGTGTGTATACAGAATCTCACCTTACACCATATTACACATCAGTATCATAATGATTGCTAACAGGAGGGAAAGGTCTATAGGAAAGTTCTGTGTGTATACAGAACCTCACCATACACCATATTACACACTAGTATCATATTGATTGCTAACAGGTGGGAAAGGTCTACAGGAATGGTTTGTGTGTATACAGAACCTCACCTTACACCATATTACACATCAGTATCATATTGATTGCTAACAGGAGGGAAAGGTCTATAGGAAAGGTCTGTGTGTATACAGAACCTCACCTTACACCATATTACACATCAGTATCATATTGAATGCTAACAGGAGGGAAAGGTCTATAGGAAAGGTCTGTGTGTATACAGAACCTCACCTTACACCATATTACACATCGGTATCATATTGATTGCTAACAGGAGGGAAAGGTCTATAGGAAAGGTCTGTGTGTATACAGAACCTCACCTTACACCATATTACACATCAGTATCATATTGATTGCTAACAGGAGGGAAAGGTCTATAGGAAAGGTCTGTGTGTATACAGAACCTCACCTTACACCATATTACACACCAGTATCATATTGATTGCTAACAGGGGGGAAAGTTCTATAGGAAAGATCTGTGTGTATACAGAACCTCACCTTACACCACATTACACATCGGTATCATATTGATTGCTAACAGGTGGGAAAGGTCTACAGGAAAGGTCTGTGTGTATAAGTAATCTCACCTTACACCATATTACACATCAGTATCATAATGATTGCTAACAGGGGGGAAAGGTCTATAGGAAAGGTCTGTGTGTATACGTAATCTCACCTTACACCATATTACACATCAGTATCATAATGATTGCTAACAGGAGGGAAAGGTCTATAGGAAAGGTCTGTGTGTATACAGAATCTCACCTTACTCCATATTACACATCAGTATCATAATGATTGCTAACAGGAGGGAAAGGTCTATAGGAAAGGTCTGTGTGTATACGTAATCTCACCTTACACCATATTACACATCAGTATCATAATGATTTCTAACAGGGGGGAAAGGTCTATAGGAAGGTCTGTGTGTATACGTAATCTCACCTTACACCATATTACACATCAGTATCATAATGATTGCTAACAGGAGGGAAAGGTCTATAGGAAAGGTCTGTGTGTAAACAGAATCTCACCATACACCATATTACACATCAGTATCATATTGATTGCTAACAGGAGGGAAAGGCCTATAGGAAAGGTCTGTGTGTATACGTAATCTCACCTTACACCATATTACACATCAGTATCATAATGATTGCTAACAGGAGGGAAAGGTCTATAGGAAAGGTCTGTGTGTATACGTAATCTCACCTTACACCATATTACACATCAGTATCATAATGATTGCTAACAGGAGGGAAAGGTCTATAGGAAAGGTCTGTGTGTATACGTAATCTCACCTTACACCATATTACACATCAGTATCATAATGATTGCTAACAGGGGGGAAAGGTCTATAGGAAAGGTCTGTGTGTATACGTAATCTCACCTTACACCATATTACACATCAGTATCATAATGATTGCTAACAGGAAGGAAAGGTCTATAGGAAAGGTCTTTGTGTATACAGAATCTCATCATACACCATATTACCCATCAGTATCATATTGATTGCTAACAGGAGGGAAAGGTCTATAGGAAAGGTCTGTGTGTATACAGAATCTCACCATACACCATATTACACATCAGTATCATATTGATTGCTAACAAGAGGGAAAGGTCTATAGGAAAGGTCTGTGTGTATACGTAATCTAACCTTACACCATATTACACACCAGTATCATATTAATTGCTAACAGGAGGGAAAGGTCTATAGGAAAGGTCTGTGTGTGTACAGAACCTCACCTTACACCATATTACACATCAGTATCATATTGATTGCTAACATGGGGGAAAGGTTTATTGGAAAGGTCTGTGTGTATACAGAACCTCACATTACACCATATTACACATCGGTATCATATTGATTGCTAACAGGAGGGAAAGGTCTATAGGAAAGGTCTGTGTGTATACAGAACCTCACCTTACACCATATTACACACCAGTATCATATTGATTGCTAACAGGGCGGAAAGGTCTATAGGAAAGGTCTGTGTGTATACAGAACCTCACATTACACCATATTACACACCAGTATCATATTGATTGGTAACAGGAGGGAAAGGTCTATAGGAAAGGTCTGTGTGTATACAGAACCTCACCTTACACCATATTACTCATCAGTATCACATTGATTGCTAACAGGAGGGAAAGGTCTACAGGAAAGGTCTATAAGAAAGGTCTGTGTGTATACAGAATCTCACCTTACACCATATTACACATCAGTATCATAATGATTGCTAACAGGAGGGAAAGGTCTAAAGGAAAGTTCTGTGTGTATACAGAACCTCACCATACACCATATTACACACCAGTATCAGATTGATTGCTAACAGGTGGGAAAGGTCTACAGGAAAGGTCTGTGTGTATACAGAACCTCACCTTACACCATATTACACATCAGTATCATATTGATTGCTAACAGGAGGGAAAGGTCTATAGGAAAGGTCTGTGTTTATACAGAACCTCACCTTACACCATATTACACATCAGTATCATATTGATTGCTAACAGGAGGGAAAGGTCTATAGGAAAGGTCTGTGTGTATACAGAACCTCACCTTACACCATATTACACACCAGTATCATATTGATTGCTAACAGGGGGAAAGGTCTATAGGAAAGGTCTGTGTGTATACAGAACCTCACATTACACCATATTACACATCGGTATCATATTGATTGCTAACAGGAGGGAAAGGTCTATAGGAAAGGTCTGTGTGTATACAGAACCTCACCTTACACCATATTACACACCAGTATCATATTGATTGCTAACAGGGGGGAAAGGTCTATAGGAAAGGTCTGTGTGTATACAGAACCTCACCTTACACCATATTACACATCGGTATCATATTGATTGCTCACAGGTGGGAAAGGTCTACAGGAAAGGTCTGTGTGTATAAGTAATCTCACCTTACACCATATTACACATCAGTATCATAATGATTGCTAGCAGGGGGGAAAAGTCTATAGGAAAGGTCTGTGTGTATACAGAACCTCACCTTACACCATATTACACAACAGTATCATATTGATTGCTAACAGGGGGGAAAGGTCTATAGGAAAGGTCTGTGTGTATACAGAACCTCACCTTACACCATATTACACATCGGTATCATATTGATTGCTAACAGGAGGGAAAGGTCTATAAGATAGGTCCGTGTGTATACAGAACCTCACCTCACACCATATTACACATCAGTATCATATTGATTGCTAACAGGAGGGAAAGGTCTATAGGAAAGGTCTGTGTGTATACAGAACCTCACCTTACACCATATTACACACCAGTATCATATTGATTGCTAACAGGGGGGAAAGGTCTATAGGAAAGGTCTGTGTGTATACAGAACTTCACCTTACACCATATTACACATCAGTATCATATTGATTGCTAACAGGAGGGAAAGGTCTACAGGAAAGGTCTATAGGAAAGGTCTGTGTGTATACGTAATCTCACCTTACACCATATTACACATCAGTATCATAATGATTGCTAACAGGAGGGAAAGGTCTACAGGAAAGGTCTATAGGAAAGGTCTGTGTGTATACGTAATCTCACCTTACACCATATTACACATCAGTATCATAATGATTGCTAACAGGAGGGAAAGGTCTATAGGAAAGGTCTATAGGAAAGGTCTGTGTGTATACAGAACCTCACCTTACACCATATTACACATCAGTATAATATTGATTGCTAACAGGAGGGAAAGGTCTATAGGAAAGGTCTGTGTGTATACAGAATCTCACCTTACACCATATTACACATCAGTATCATAATGATTGCTAACAGGAGGGAAAGGTCTATAGGAAAGGTCTGTGTGTATAAAGAACCTCACCATACACCATATTACACACTAGTATCATATTGATTGCTAACAGGTGGGAAAGGTCTACAGGAATGGTCTGTGTGTATACAGAACCTCACCTTACACCATATTACACATCAGTATCATATTGATTGCTAACAGGAGGGAAAGGTCTATAGGAAAGGTCTGTGTGTATACAGAACCTCACCTTACACCATATTACACATCAGTATCATATTGAATGCTAACAGGAGGGAAAGGTCTATAGGAAAGGTCTGTGTGTATACAGAACCTCACCTTACACCATATTACACATCGGTATCATATTGATTGCTAACAGGAGGGAAAGGTCTATAGGAAAGGTCTGTGTGTATACAGAACCTCACCTTACACCATATTACACATCAGTATCATATTGATTGCTAACAGGAGGGAAAGGTCTATAGGAAAGGTCTGTGTGTATACAGAACCTCACCTTACACCATATTACACACCAGTATCATATTGATTGCTAACAGGGGAGAAAGTTCTATAGGAAAGATCTGTGTGTATACAGAACCTCACCTTACACCACATTACACATCGGTATCATATTGATTGCTTACAGGTGGGAAAGGTCTACAGGAAAGGTCTGTGTGTATAAGTAATCTCACCTTACACCATATTACACATCAGTATCATAATGATTGCTAACAGGGGGGAAAGGTCTATAGGAAAGGTCTGTGTGTATACGTAATCTCACCTTACACCATATTACACATCAGTATCATAATGATTGCTAACAGGAGGGAAAGGTCTATAGGAAAGGTCTCTGTGTATACAGAATCTCACCTTACAACATATTACTCATCAGTATCATAATGATTGCTAACAGGAGGGAAAGGTCTATAGGAAAGGTCTGTGTGTATACGTAATCTCACCTTACACCATATTACACATCAGTATCATAATGATTTCTAACAGGGGGGAAAGGTCTATAGGAAGGTCTGTGTGTGTACGTAATCTCACCTTACACCATATTACACATCAGTATCATAATGATTGCTAACAGGAGGGAAAGGTCTATAGGAAAGGTCTGTGTGTAAACAGAATCTCACCATACACCATATTACACATCAGTATCATATTGATTGCTAACAGGAGGGAAAGGTCTATAGGAAAGGTCTGTGTGTATACGTAATCTCACCTTACACCATATTACACATCAGTATCATAATGATTGCTAACAGGAGGGAAAGGTCTATAGGAAAGGTCTGTGTGTATACGTAATCTCACCTTACACCATATTACACATCAGTATCATAATGATTGCTAACAGGAGGGAAAGGTCTATAGGAAAGGTCTGTGTGTATACGTAATCTCACCTTACACCATATTACACATCAGTATCATAATGATTGCTAACAGGGGGGAAAGGTCTATAGGAAAGGTCTGTGTGTATACGTAATCTCACCTTACACCATATTACACATCAGTATCATAATGATTGCTAACAGGAAGGAAAGGTCTATAGGAAAGGTCTTTGTGTATACAGAATCTCATCTTACACCATATTACCCATCAGTATCATATTGATTGCTAACAGGAGGGAAAGGTCTATAGGAAAGGTCTGTGTGTATACAGAATCTCACCATACACCATATTACACATCAGTATCATATTGATTGCTAACAAGAGGGAAAGGTCTATAGGAAAGGTCTGTGTGTATACGTAATCTAACCTTACACCATATTACACACCAGTATCATATTAATTGCTAACAGGAGGGAAAGGTCTATAGGAAAGGTCTGAGTGTATACGTAATCTCACCTTACACCATATTACACATCAGTATCATAGTGATTGCTAACAGGAGGGAAAGGTCTATAGGAAAGGTCTGTGTGTATACGTAATCTCACCTTACACCATATTACACATCAGTATCATAATGATTGCTAACAGGAGGGAAAGGTCTATAGGAAAGGTCTGTGTGTATACAGAACCTCACCTTACACCATATTACACACCAGTATCATATTGATTGCTAACAGGGGGGAAAGGTCTATAGGAAAGGTCTGTGTGTATACAGATCCTCACCTTACACCATATTACACATCGGTATCATATTGATTGCTCACAGGTGGGAAAGGTCTACAGGAAAGGTCTGTGTGTATAAGTAATCTCACCTTACACCATATTACACATCAGTATCATAATGATTGCTAGCAGGGGGGAAAGGTCTATAGGAAAGGTCTGTGTGTATACAGAACCTCACCTTACACCATATTACACAACAGTATCATATTGATTGCTAACCGGGGGGAAAGGTCTATAGGAAAGGTCTGTGTGTATACAGAACCTCACCTTACACCATATTACACATCGGTATCATATTGATTGCTAACAGGAGGGAAAGGTCTATAGGATAGGTCCGTGTGTATACAGAACCTCACCTTACACCATATTACACATCAGTATCATATTGATTGCTAACAGGAGGGAAAGGTCTATAGGAAAGGTCTGTGTGTATACAGAACCTCACCTTACACCATATTACACACCAGTATCATATTGATTGCTAACAGGGGGAAAGGTCTATAGGAAAGGTCTGTGTGTATACAGAACTTCACCTTACACCATATTACACATCAGTATCATATTGATTGCTAACAGGAGGGAAAGGTCTACAGGAAAGGTCTATAGGAAAGGTCTGTGTGTATACGTATTCTCACCTTACACCATATTACACATCAGTATCATAATGATTGCTAACAGGAGGGAAAGGTCTACAGGAAAGGTCTATAGGAAAGGTCTGTGTGTATACGTAATCTCACCTTACACCATATTACACATCAGTATCATAATGATTGCTAACAGGAGGGAAAGGTCTATAGGAAAGGTCTATAGGAAAGGTCTGTGTGTATACAGAACCTCACCTTACACCATATTACACATCAGTATAATATTGATTGCTAACAGGAGGGAAAGGTCTATAGGAAAGGTCTGTGTGTATACAGAATCTCACCTTACACCATATTACACATCAGTATCATAATGATTGCTAACAGGAGGGAAAGGTCTATAGGAAAGGTCTGTGTGTATAAAGAACCTCACCATACACCATATTACACACTAGTATCATATTGATTGCTAACAGGTGGGAAAGGTCTACAGGAATGGTCTGTGTGTATACAGAACCTCACCTTACACCATATTACACATCAGTATCATATTGATTGCTAACAGGAGGGAAAGGTCTATAGGAAAGGTCTGTGTGTATACAGAACCTCACCTTACACCATATTACACACCAGTATCATATTGATTTCTAACAGGGGGGAAAGTTCTATAGGAAAGATCTGTGTGTATACAGAACCTCACCTTACCCCACATTACACATCGGTATCATATTGATTGCTAACAGGTGGGAAAGGTCTACAGGAAAGGTCTGTGTGTATAAGTAATCTCACCTTACACCATATTACACATCAGTATCATAATGATTGCTAACAGGGGGGAAAGGTCGATAGGAAAGGTCTGTGTGTATACGTAATCTCACCTTACACCATATTACACATCAGTATCATAATGATTGCTAACAGGAGGGAAAGGTCTATAGGAAAGGTCTGTGTGTAAACAGAATCTCACCATACACCATATTACACATCAGTATCATAATGATTTCTAACAGGGGGGAAAGGTCTATAGAAAGGTCTGTGTGTATACGTAATCTCACCTTACACCATATTACACATCAGTATCATAATGATTGCTAACAGGAGGGAAAGGTCTATAGGAAAGGTCTGTGTGTAAACAGAATCTCACCATACACCATATTACACATCAGTATCATATTGATTGCTAACAGGAGGGAAAGGTCTATAGGAAAGGTCTGTGTGTATACGTAATCTCACCCTACACCATATTACACATCAGTATCATAATGATTGCTAACAGGAGGGAAAGGTCTATAGGAAAAGTCTGTGTGTATACGTAATCTCACCTTACACCATATTACACATCAGTATCATAATGATTGCTAACAGGAGGGAAAGGTCTATAGGAAAGGTCTGTGTGTATACGTAATCTCACCTTACACCATATTACACATCAGTATCATAATGATTGCTAACAGGGGGGAAAGGTCTATAGGAAAGGTCTGTGTGTATACGTAATCTCACCTTACACCATATTACACATCAGTATCATAATGATTGCTAACAGGAAGGAAAGGTCTATAGGAAAGGTCTTTGTGTATACAGAATCTCATCATACACCATATTACCCATCAGTATCATATTGATTGCTAACAGGAGGGAAAGGTCTATAGGAAAGGTCTGTGTGTATACAGAATCTCACCATACACCATATTACACATCAGTATCATATTGATTGCTAACAAGAGGGAAAGGTCTATAGGAAAGGTCTGTGTGTATACGTAATCTAACCTTACACCATATTACACACCAGTATCATATTAATTGCTAACAGGAGGGAAAGGTCTATAGGAAAGTTCTGTGTGTATACAGAATCTCACCATACACCATATTACACATCAGTATCATATTGATTGCTAACAGGAGGGAAAGGTCTATGGGAAAGGTCTGTGTGTATACAGAATCTCACCTTACACCAGATTACACATCAGTATCATAATGATTGCTAACAGGGGGGAAAGGTCTACAGGAAAGGTCATTGTGTATACAGAAGCTCACCGTACACCATATCACACATCAGTATCATAATGATTGCTAACAGGAGGGAAAGGTCTACAGGAAAGGTCTGTGTGTATACAGAACCTCACCTTACACCATATTACACATCAGTATCATATTGATTGCTAACAGGAGGGAAAGGTCTATAGGAAAGGTCTGTGTGTATACGTAATCTCACCTTACACCATATTACACATCGGTATCATATTGATTGCTAACAGGAGGGAAAGGTCTATAGGAAAGGTCTGTGTGTATACAGAGTCTCACCTTACACCATATTACACATCGGTATCATATTGATTGCTAACAGGAGGGAAAGGTCTACAGGAAAGGTCTGTGTGTATACAGAACCTCACCTTACACCTTATTACACATCGGTATCATATTGATTGCTAACACGAGGGAAAGGTCTATAGGAAAGGTCTGTGTGTATACGTAATCTCACCTTACACCATATTACACATCAGTATCATAATGATTGCTAACAGGAGGGAAAGGTCTACAGGAAAGGTCTGTGTGTATACGTAATCTCACCTTACACCATATTACACATCAGTATCATAATGATTGCTAACAGGGGGGAAAGGTCTATAGGAAAGGTCTGTGTGTATACGTAATCTCACCTTACACCATATTACACATCAGTATCATAATGATTGCTAACAGGAGGGAAAGGTCTATAGGAAAGGTCTGTGTGTAAACAGAATCTCACCATACACCATATTACACATCAGTATCATATTGATTGCTAACAGGAGGGAAAGGTCTATAGGAAAGGTCTGTGTGTATACGTAATCTCACCCTACACCATATTACACATCAGTATCATAATGATTGCTAACAGGAGGGAAAGGTCTATAGGAAAAGTCTGTGTGTATACGTAATCTCACCTTACACCATATTACACATCAGTATCATAATGATTGCTAACAGGAGGGAAAGGTCTATAGGAAAGGTCTGTGTGTATACGTAATCTCACCTTACACCATATTACACATCAGTATCATAATGATTGCTAACAGGGGGGAAAGGTCTATAGGAAAGGTCTGTGTGTATACGTAATCTCACCTTACACCATATTACACATCAGTATCATAATGATTGCTAACAGGAAGGAAAGGTCTATAGGAAAGGTCTTTGTGTATACAGAATCTCATCATACACCATATTACCCATCAGTATCATATTGATTGCTAACAGGAGGGAAAGGTCTATAGGAAAGGTCTGTGTGTATACAGAATCTCACCATACACCATATTACACATCAGTATCATATTGATTGCTAACAAGAGGGAAAGGTCTATAGGAAAGGTCTGTGTGTATACGTAATCTAACCTTACACCATATTACACACCAGTATCATATTAATTGCTAACAGGAGGGAAAGGTCTATAGGAAAGTTCTGTGTGTATACAGAATCTCACCATACACCATATTACACATCAGTATCATATTGATTGCTAACAGGAGGGAAAGGTCTATGGGAAAGGTCTGTGTGTATACAGAATCTCACCTTACACCAGATTACACATCAGTATCATAATGATTGCTAACAGGGGGGAAAGGTCTACAGGAAAGGTCATTGTGTATACAGAAGCTCACCGTACACCATATCACACATCAGTATCATAATGATTGCTAACAGGAGGGAAAGGTCTACAGGAAAGGTCTGTGTGTATACAGAACCTCACCTTACACCATATTACACATCAGTATCATATTGATTGCTAACAGGAGGGAAAGGTCTATAGGAAAGGTCTGTGTGTATACGTAATCTCACCTTACACCATATTACACATCGGTATCATATTGATTGCTAACAGGAGGGAAAGGTCTATAGGAAAGGTCTGTGTGTATACAGAGTCTCACCTTACACCATATTACACATCGGTATCATATTGATTGCTAACAGGAGGGAAAGGTCTACAGGAAAGGTCTGTGTGTATACAGAACCTCACCTTACACCTTATTACACATCGGTATCATATTGATTGCTAACACGAGGGAAAGGTCTATAGGAAAGGTCTGTGTGTATACGTAATCTCACCTTACACCATATTACACATCAGTATCATAATGATTGCTAACAGGAGGGAAAGGTCTACAGGAAAGGTCTGTGTGTATACGTAATCTCACCTTACACCATATTACACATCAGTATCATAATGATTGCTAACAGGGGGGAAAGGTCTATAGGAAAGGTCTGTGTGTATACGTAATCTCACCTTACACCATATTACACATCAGTATCATATTGATTGCTACCAGGAGGGAAAGGTCTATAGGAAAGGTCTGTGTGTATACAGAATCTCACCTTACACCATATTACACATCAGTATCATATTGATTGCTAACAGGAGGGAGAGGTCTATAGGAAAGGTCTGTGTGTATACAGAATCTCACCGTACACCATATCACACATCAGTATCATAATGATTGCTAACAGGAGGGAAAGGTCTGTGTGTATACAGAACCTCACCTCACACCATATTACACATCAGTATCATATTGATTGCTAACAGGAGGGAAAGGTCTATAGGAAAGGTCTGTGTGTATACAGAACCTAACCTTACACCATATTACACATCAGTATCATATTGATTGCTAACAGGAGGGAAAGGTCTATAGGAAAGGTCTGTGTGTATACGTAATCTCACCTTACACCATATTACACATCAGTATCATAATGATTGCTAACAGGAGGGAAAGGTCTATAGGAAAGGTCTGTGTGTGTACAGAACCTCACCATACACCATATCGCACATCAGTATCATAATGATTGCTAACAGGGGGGAAGGTCTATAGGAAAGGTCTGTGTGTATACGTAATCTCACCTTACACCATATTACACATCAGTATCATAATGATTGCTAACAGGAGGGAAAGGTCTATAGGAAAGGTCTGTGTGTATACGTAATCTCACCTTACACCATATTACACATCAGTATCATAATGATTGCTAACAGGGGGGAAAGGTCTATAGGAAAGGTCTGTGTGTATACGTAATCTCACCTTACACCATATTACACATCAGTATCATAATGATTGCTAACAGGAAGGAAAGGTCTATAGGAAAGGTCTTTGTGTATACAGAATCTCATCTTACACCATATTACCCATCAGTATCATATTGATTGCTAACAGGAGGGAAAGGTCTATAGGAAAGGTCTGTGTGTATACAGAATCTCACCATACACCATATTACACATCAGTATCATATTGATTGCTAACAAGAGGGAAAGGTCTATAGGAAAGGTCTGTGTGTATACGTAATCTAACCTTACACCATATAACACTCCAGTATCATATTAATTGCTAACAGGAGGGAAAGGTCTATAGGAAAGGTCTGTGTGTATACGTAATCTCACCTTACACCATATTACACATCAGTATCATAGTGATTGCTAACAGGAGGGAAAGGTCTATAGGAAAGGTCTGTGAGTATACGTAATCTCACCTTACACCATATTACACATCAGTATCATAATGATTGCTAACAGGAGGGAAAGGTCTATAGGAAAGGTCTGTGTGTATACAGAACCTCACCTTACACCATATTACACACCAGTATCATATTGATTGCTAACAGGGGGGAAAGGTCTATAGGAAAGGTCTGTGTGTATACAGATCCTCACCTTACACCATATTACACATCGGTATCATATTGATTGCTCACAGGTGGGAAAGGTCTACAGGAAAGGTCTGTGTGTATAAGTAATCTCACCTTACACCATATTACACATCAGTATCATAATGATTGCTAGCAGGGGGGAAAGGTCTATAGGAAAGGTCTGTGTGTATACAGAACCTCACCTTACACCATATTACACAACAGTATCATATTGATTGCTAACAGGGGGGAAAGGTCTATAGGAAAGGTCTGTGTGTATACAGAACCTCACCTTACACCATATTACACATCGGTATCATATTGATTGCTAACAGGAGGGAAAGGTCTATAGGATAGGTCCGTGTGTATACAGAACCTCACCTTACACCATATTACACATCAGTATCATATTGATTGCTAACAGGAGGGAAAGGTCTATAGGAAAGGTCTGTGTGTATACAGAACCTCACCTTACACCATATTACACACCAGTATCATATTGATTGCTAACAGGGGGAAAGGTCTATAGGAAAGGTCTGTGTGTATACAGAACTTCACCTTACACCATATTACACATCAGTATCATATTGATTGCTAACAGGAGGGAAAGGTCTACAGGAAAGGTCTATAGGAAAGGTCTGTGTGTATATGTATTCTCACCTTACACCATATTACACATCAGTATCATAATGATTGCTAACAGGAGGGAAAGGTCTACAGGAAAGGTCTATAGGAAAGGTCTGTGTGTATACGTAATCTCACCTTACACCATATTACACATCAGTATCATAATGATTGCTAACAGGAGGGAAAGGTCTATAGGAAAGGTCTATAGGAAAGGTCTGTGTGTATACAGAACCTCACCTTAAACCATATTACACATCAGTATAATATTGATTGCTAACAGGAGGGAAAGGTCTATAGGAAAGGTCTGTGTGTATACAGAATCTCACCTTACACCATATTACACATCAGTATCATAATGATTGCTAACAGGAGGGAAAGGTCTATAGGAAAGGTCTGTGTGTATAAAGAACCTCACCATACACCATATTACACACTAGTATCATATTGATTGCTAACAGGTGGGAAAGGTCTACAGGAATGGTCTGTGTGTATACAGAACCTCACCTTACACCATATTACACATCAGTATCATATTGATTGCTAACAGGAGGGAAAGGTCTATAGGAAAGGTCTGTGTGTATACAGAACCTCACCTTACACCATATTACACACCAGTATCATATTGATTTCTAACAGGGGGGAAAGTTCTATAGGAAAGATCTGTGTGTATACAGAACCTCTCCTTACCCCACATTACACATCGGTATCATATTGATTGCTAACAGGTGGGAAAGGTCTACAGGAAAGGTCTGTGTGTATAAGTAATCTCACCTTACACCATATTACACATCAGTATCATAATGATTGCTAACAGGGGGGAAAGGTCTATAGGAAAGGTCTGTGTGTATACGTAATCTCACCTTACA
This sequence comes from Meconema thalassinum, assembly GCA_946902985.2. Lineage (NCBI taxonomy): Eukaryota > Metazoa > Arthropoda > Insecta > Orthoptera > Tettigoniidae > Meconema > Meconema thalassinum. The sequence continues at coordinate 345,873,300 of OX336395.1, forward strand.
CCATATTACACATCAGTATCATAATGATTGCTAACAGGAGGGAAAGGTCTATAGGAAAGGTCTCTGTGTATACAGAATCTTACCTTACAACATATTACACATCAGTATCATAATGATTGCTAACAGGAGGGAAAGGTCTATAGGAAAGGTCTGTGTGTATACGTAATCTCACCTTACACCATATTACACATCAGTATCATAATGATTTCTAACAGGGGGGAAAGGTCTATAGAAAGGTCTGTGTGTATACGTAATCTCACCTTACACCATATTACACATCAGTATCATAATGATTGCTAACAGGAGGGAAAGGTCTATAGGAAAGGTCTGTGTGTAAACATAATCTCACCATACACCATATTACACATCAGTATCATATTGATTGCTAACAGGAGGGAAAGGTCTATAGGAAAGGTCTGTGTGTATACGTAATCTCACCCTACACCATATTACACATCAGTATCATAATGATTGCTAACAGGAGGGAAAGGTCTATAGGAAAGGTCTGTGTGTATACGTAATCTCACCTTACACCATATTACACATCAGTATCATAATGATTGCTAACAGGGGGGAAAGGTCTATAGGAAAGGTCTGTGTGTATACGTAATCTCACCTTACACCATATTACACATCAGTATCATAATGATTGCTAACAGGAAGGAAAGGTCTATAGGAAAGGTCTTTGTGTATACAGAATCTCATCATACACCATATTACCCATCAGTATCATATTGATTGCTAACAGGAGGGAAAGGTCTATAGGAAAGGTCTGTGTGTATACAGAATCTCACCATACACCATATAACACATCAGTATCATATTGATTGCTAACAAGAGGGAAAGGTCTATAGGAAAGGTCTGTGTGTATACGTAATCTAACCTTACACCATATTACACACCAGTATCATATTAATTGCTAACAGGAGGGAAAGGTCTATAGGAAAGTTCTGTGTGTATACAGAATCTCACCATACACCATATTACACATCAGTATCATATTGATTGCTAACAGGAGGGAAAGGTCTATGGGAAAGGTCTGTGTGTATACAGAATCTCACCTTACACCAGATTACACATCAGTATCATAATGATTGCTAACAGGGGGGAAAGGTCTACAGGAAAGGTCATTGTGTATACAGAATCTCACCGTACACCATATCACACATCAGTATCATAATGATTGCTAACAGGAGGGAAAGGTCTACAGGAAAGGTCTGTGTGTATACAGAACCTCACCTTACACCATATTACACATCAGTATCATATTGATTGCTAACAGGAGGGAAAGGTCTATAGGAAAGGTCTGTGTGTATACGTAATCTCACCTTACACCATATTACACATCGGTATCATATTGATTGCTAACAGGAGGGAAAGGTCTATAGGAAAGGTCTGTGTGTATACAGAGTCTCACCTTACACCATATTACACATCGGTATCATATTGATTGCTAACAGGAGGGAAAGGTCTACAGGAAAGGTCTGTGTGTATACAGAACCTCACCTTACACCTTATTACACATCGGTATCATATTGATTGCTAACACGAGGGAAAGGTCTATAGGAAAGGTCTGTGTGTATACGTAATCTCACCTTACACCATATTACACATCAGTATCATAATGATTGCTAACAGGAGGGAAAGGTCTACAGGAAAGGTCTGTGTGTATACGTAATCTCACCTTACACCATATTACACATCAGTATCATAATGATTGCTAACAGGGGGGAAAGGTCTATAGGAAAGGTCTGTGTGTATACGTAATCTCACCTTACACCATATTACACATCAGTATCATATTGATTGCTACCAGGAGGGAAAGGTCTATAGGAAAGGTCTGTGTGTATACAGAATCCCACCTTACACCATATTACACATCAGTATCATATTGATTGCTAACAGGAGGGAAAGGTCTATAGGAAAGGTCTGTGTGTACACAGAATCTCACCGTACACCATATCACACATCAGTATCATAATGATTGCTAACAGGAGGGAAAGGTCTGTGTGTATACAGAACCTCACCTTACACCATATTACACATCAGTATCATATTGATTGCTAACAGGAGGGAAAGGTCTATAGGAAAGGTCTGTGTGTATACAGAACCTAACCTTACACCATATTACACATCAGTATCATATTGATTGCTAACAGGAGGGAAAGGTCTATAGGAAAGGTCTGTGTGTATACGTAATCTCACCTTACACCATATTACACATCAGTATCATAATGATTGCTAACAGGAGGGAAAGGTCTATAGGAAAGGTCTGTGTGTGTACAGAACCTCACCATACACCATATCGCACATCAGTATCATAATGATTGCTAACAGGGGGGAAGGTCTATAGGAAAGGTCTGTGTGTATACGTAATCTCACCTTACACCATATTACACATCAGTATCGTATTGATTGCTAACAGGAGGGAAAGGTCTATAGGAAAGGTCTGTGTGTATACGTAATCTCACCTTACACCATATTACACACCAGTATCGTATTGATTGCTAACAGGAGGGAAAGGTCTATAGGAAAGGTCTGTGTGTATACGTAATCTCACCTTACACCATATTACACACCAGTATCGTATTGATTGCTAACAGGAGGGAAAGGTCTATAGGAAAGGTCTGTGTGTATACGTAATCTCACCTTACACCATATTACACATCAGTATCATATTGATTGCTAACAGGAGGGAAATGTCTATAGGAAAGGTCGGTGTGTATACGTAATCTCACCTTACACCATATTACACATCAGTATCATATTGATTGCTAACAGGAGGGAAAGGTCTATAAGAAAGGTCTGTGTGTATACAGAACCTCACCTTACACCATATTACACACCAGTATCATATTGATTGCTAACAGGAGGGAAAGGTCTATAGGAAAGGTCTGCGTGTATACGTAATCTCACCTTACACCATATTACACATCAGTATCATAATGATTGCTAACAGGAGGGAAAGGTCTATAGGATAGGTCTGTGTGTATACAGAACCTCACCTTACACCATATTACACATCAGTATCATATTGATTGCTAACAGGAGGGAAAGGTCTATAGGAAAGGTCTGTGTGTATACGTAATCTCACCTTACACCATATTACACATCAGTATCATAATGATTGCTAACAGGAGGGAAAGGTCTATAGGAAAGGTCTGTGTGTATACACAACCTCACCTTACACCATATAACACACCAGTATCGTATTGATTGCTAACAGGAGGGAAAGGTCTACAGGAAAGGTCTGTGTGTATACAGAACCTCACCTTACACCATATTACACACCAGTATCGTATTGATTGCTAACAGGAGGGAAAGGTCTATAGGAAAGGTCTGTGTGTATACAGAACCTCACCTGTCTCCATATCACACATCAGTATCATAATGATTGCTAACAGGAGGGAAAGGTCTATAGGAAAGGTCTGTGTGTATACGTAATCTCACCTTGCACCATATTACACATCAGTATCATAATGATTGCTAACAGGGGGGAAAGGTCTATAGGAAAGGTCTGTGTGTATACGTAATCTCACCTTACACCATATTACACATCAGTATCATAATGATTGCTAACAGGAAGGAAAGGTCTATAGGAAAGGTCTTTGTGTATACAGAATCTCATCATACACCATATTACCCATCAGTATCATATTGATTGCTAACAGGAGGGAAAGGTCTATAGGAAAGGTCTGTGTGTATACAGAATCTCACCATACACCATATTACACATCAGTATCATATTGATTGCTAACAAGAGGGAAAGGTCTATAGGAAAGGTCTGTGTGTATACGTAATCTAACCTTACACCATATTACACACCAGTATCATATTAATTGCTAACAGGAGGGAAAGGTCTATAGGAAAGTTCTGTGTGTATACAGAATCTCACCATACACCATATTACACATCAGTATCATATTGATTGCTAACAGGAGGGAAAGGTCTATGGGAAAGGTCTGTGTGTATACAGAACCTCACCTAAAACCATATTACACATCAGTATCATATTGATTGCTAACAGGAGGGAAAGGTCTATAGGAAAGGTATGTGTGTACAGAATCTCACATTACAACATATTACCCACCAGTATCATATTGTTTGCTAACAGGAGGGAAAGGTCTACAGGAAAGATCTGTGTGTATACAGAACCTCACCTTACACCATATCACACATCAGTATCATATTGATTGCTTACAGGAGGGAAAGGTCTATAGGAAAGGTCTGTGTGTATACAGAATCTCACCTTACACCAGATTACACATCAGTATCATAATGATTGCTAACAGGGGGGAAAGGTCTGCAGGAAAGGTCATTGTGTATACAGAATCTCACCGTACACCATATCACACATCAGTATCATAATGATTGCTAACAGGAGGGAAAGGTCTACAGGAAAGGTCTGTGTGTATACAGAACCTCACCTTACACCATATTACACATCAGTATCATATTGATTGCTAACAGGAGGGAAAGGTCTATAGGAAAGGTCTGTGTGTATACGTAATCTCACCTTACACCATATTACACATCGGTATCATATTGATTGCTAACAGGAGGGAAAGGTCTATAGGAAAGGTCTGTGTGTATACAGAGTCTCACCTTACACCATATTACACATCGGTATCATATTGATTGCTAACAGGAGGGAAAGGTCTACAGGAAAGGTCTGTGTGTATACAGAACCTCACCTTACACCTTATTACACATCGGTATCATATTGATTGCTAACACGAGGGAAAGGTCTATAGGAAAGGTCTGTGTGTATACGTAATCTCACCTTACACCATATTACACATCAGTATCATAATGATTGCTAACAGGAGGGAAAGGTCTACAGGAAAGGTCTGTGTGTATACGTAATCTCACCTTACACCATATTACACATCAGTATCATAATGATTGCTAACAGGGGGGAAAGGTCTATAGGAAAGGTCTGTGTGTATACGTAATCTCACCTTACACCATATTACACATCAGTATCATATTGATTGCTACCAGGAGGGAAAGGTCTATAGGAAAGGTCTGTGTGTATACAGAATCTCACCTTACACCATATTACACATCAGTATCATATTGATTGCTAACAGGAGGGAAAGGTCTATAGGAAAGGTCTGTGTGTATACAGAATCTCACCGTACACCATATCACACATCAGTATCATAATGATTGCTAACAGGAGGGAAAGGTCTGTGTGTATACAGAACCTCACCTTACACCATATTACACATCAGTATCATATTGATTGCTAACAGGAGGGAAAGGTCTATAGGAAAGGTCTGTGTGTATACAGAACCTAACCTTACACCATATTACACATCAGTATCATATTGATTGCTAACAGGAGGGAAAGGTCTATAGGAAAGGTCTGTGTGTATACGTAATCTCACCTTACACCATATTACACATCAGTATCATAATGATTGCTAACAGGAGGGAAAGGTCTATAGGAAAGGTCTGTGTGTGTACAGAACCTCACCGTACACCATATCGCACATCAGTATCATAATGATTGCTAACAGGGGGGAAGGTCTATAGGAAAGGTCTGTGTGTATACGTAATCTCACCTTACACCATATTACACATCAGTATCGTATTGATTGCTAACAGGAGGGAAAGGTCTATAGGAAAGGTCTGTGTGTATACGTAATCTCACCTTACACCATATTACACACCAGTATCGTATTGATTGCTAACAGGAGGGAAAGGTCTATAGGAAAGGTCTGTGTGTATACGTAATCTCACCTTACACCATATTACACACCAGTATCGTATTGATTGCTAACAGGAGGGAAAGGTCTATAGGAAAGGTCTGTGTGTATACGTAATCTCACCTTACACCATATTACACATCAGTATCATATTGATTGCTAACAGGAGGGAAAGGTCTATAGGAAAGGTCGGTGTGTATACGTAATCTCACCTTACACCATATTACACATCAGTATCATATTGATTGCTAACAGGAGGGAAAGGTCTATAGGAAAGGTCTGTGTGTATACAGAACCTCACCTTACACCATATTACACACCAGTATCATATTGATTGCTAACAGGAGGGAAAGGTCTATAGGAATGGTCTGCGTGTATACGTAATCTCACCTTACACCATATTACATATCAGTATCATAATGATTGCTAACAGGAGGGAAAGGTCTATAGGAAAGGTCTATAGGAAAGGTCTGTGTGTATACAGAACCTCACCTTACACCATATTACACATCAGTATCATATTGATTGCTAACAGGAGGGAAAGGTCTATAGGAAAGGTCTGTGTGTATACGTAATCTCACCTTACACCATATTACACATCAGTATCATAATGATTGCTAACAGGAGGGAAAGGTCTATAGGAAAGGTCTGTGTGTATACACAACCTCACCTTACACCATATAACACACCAGTATCGTATTGATTGCTAACAGGAGGGAAAGGTCTACAGGAAAGGTCTGTGTGTATACAGAACCTCACCTTACACCATATTACACACCAGTATCGTATTGATTGCTAACAGGAGGGAAAGGTCTATAGGAAAGGTCTGTGTGTATACAGAACCTCACCTGTCTCCATATCACACATCAGTATCATAATGATTGCTAACAGGAGGGAAAGGTCTACAGGAAAGGTCTGTGAGTATACAGAACCTCACCTTACACCATATTACACATCAGTATCATATTGATTGCTAACAGGAGGGAAAGGTCTATAGGAAAGGTCTGTGTGTATACGTAATCTCACCTTACACCATATTACACATCAGTATCGTATTGATTGCTAACAGGAGGGAAAGGTCTATAGGAAAGGTCTGTGTGTATACGTAATCTCACCTTACACCATATCACACATCAGTATCATAATGATTGCTAACAGGGGGGAAAGGTCTATAGGAAAGGTCTGTGTGTATACGTTATCTCACCTTACACCATATTACACATCAGTATCATATTGATTGCTAACAGGAGGGAAAGGTCTATAGGAAAGGTCTGTGTGTATACAGAATCTCACCGTACACCATATCACACATCAGTATCATAATGATTGCTAACAGGAGGGAAAGGTCTGTGTGTATACAGAATCTCACCTTACACCATATTACACATCAGTATCATATTGATTGCTAACAGGAGGGAAAGGTCTATAGGAAAGGTCTGTGTGTATACAGAACCTCACCTTACACCATATTACACACCAGTATCATATTGATTGCTAACAGGAGGGAAAGGTCTATAGGAAAGGTCTGTGTGTATACGTAATCTCACCTTACACCATATTACACATCAGTATCATAATGATTGCTAACAGGAGGGAAAGTACTATAGGAAAGGTCTGTGTGTGTACAGAACCTCACCATACACCATATCGCACATCAGTATCATAATGATTGCTACCAGGGGGGAAGGTCTATAGGAAAGGTCTGTGTGTATACGTAATCTCACATTACACCATATTACACATCAGTATCGTATTGATTGCTAACAGGAGGGATAGGTCTATAGGAAAGGTCTGTGTGTATACGTAATCTCACCTTACACCATATTACACACCAGTATCGTATTGATTGCTAACAGGAGGGAAAGGTCTATAGGAAAGGTCTGTGTGTATACGTAATCTCACCTTACACCATATTACACAACAGTATCATATTGATTGCTAACAGGAGGGAAAGGTCTATAGGAAAGGTCTGTGTGTATACGTAATCTCACCTTACACCATATTACACATCAGTATCATATTGATTGCTAACAGGAGGGAAAGGTCTATAGGAAAGGTCTGTGTGTATACAGAACCTCACCTTACACCATATTACACACCAGTATCATATTGATTGCTAACAGGAGGGAAAGGTCTATAGGAAAGGTCTGTGTGTATACGTAATCTCACCTTACACCATATTACACATCAGTATCATAATGATTGCTAACAGGAGGGAAAGGTCTATAGGAAAGGTCTATAGGAAAGGTCTGTGTGTATACAGAACCTCACCTTACACCATATTACACATCAGTATCATATTGATTGCTAACAGGAGGGAAAGGTCTATAGGAAAGGTCTGTGTGTATACGTAATCTCACCTTACACCATATTACACATCAGTATCATAATGATTGCTAACAGGAGGGAAAGGTCTATAGGAAAGGTCTGTGTGTATACACAACCTCACCTTACACCATATAACACACCAGTATCGTATTGATTGCTAACAGGAGGGAAAGGTCTACAGGAAAGGTCTGTGTGTATACAGAACCTCACCTTACACCATATTACACACCAGTATCGTATTGATTGCTAACAGGAGGGAAAGGTCTATAGGAAAGGTCTGTGTGTATACAGAACCTCACCTGTCTCCATATCACACATCAGTATCATAATGATTGCTAACAGGAGGGAAAGGTCTACAGGAAAGGTCTGTGAGTATACAGAACCTCACCTTACACCATATTACACATCAGTATCATATTGATTGCTAACAGGAGGGAAAGGTCTATAGGAAAGGTCTGTGTGTATACGTAATCTCACCTTACACCATATTACACATCAGTATCGTATTGATTGCTAACAGGAGGGAAGGTCTATAGGAAAGGTCTGTGTGTATACGTAATCTCACCTTACACCATATCACACATCAGTATCATAATGATTGCTAACAGGGGGGAAAGGTCTATGGGAAAGGTCTGTGTGTATACGTAATCTCACCTTACACCATATTACACATCAGTATCATATTGATTGCTAACAGGAGGGAAAGGTCTATAGGAAAGGTCTGTGTGTATACAGAATCTCACCGTACACCATATCACACATCAGTATCATAATGATTGCTAACAGGAGGGAAAGGTCTGTGTGTATACAGAATCTCACCTTACACCATATTACACATCAGTATCATATTGATTGCTAACAGGAGGGAAAGGTCTATAGGAAAGGTCTGTGTGTATACAGAACCTCACCTTACACCATATTACACACCAGTATCATATTGATTGCTAACAGGAGGGAAAGGTCTATAGGAAAGGTCTGTGTGTATACGTAATCTCACCTTACACCATATTACACATCAGTATCATAATGATTGCTAACAGGAGGGAAAGTACTATAGGAAAGGTCTGTGTGTGTACAGAACCTCACCATACACCATATCGCACATCAGTATCATAATGATTGCTACCAGGGGGGAAGGTCTATAGGAAAGGTCTGTGTGTATACGTAATCTCACATTACACCATATTACACATCAGTATCGTATTGATTGCTAACAGGAGGGATAGGTCTATAGGAAAGGTCTGTGTGTATACGTAATCTCACCTTACACCATATTACACACCAGTATCGTATTGATTGCTAACAGGAGGGAAAGGTCTATAGGAAAGGTCTGTGTGTATACGTAATCTCACCTTACACCATATTACACAACAGTATCATATTGATTGCTAACAGGAGGGAAAGGTCTATAGGAAAGGTCTGTGTGTATACGTAATCTCACCTTACACCATATTACACATCAGTATCATATTGATTGCTAACAGGAGGGAAAGGTCTATAGGAAAGGTCTGTGTGTATACAGAACCTCACCTTACACCATATTACACACCAGTATCATATTGATTGCTAACAGGAGGGAAAGGTCTATAGGAAAGGTCTGTGTGTATACGTAATCTCACCTTACACCATATTACACATCAGTATCATAATGATTGCTAACAGGAGGGAAAGGTCTATAGGAAAGGTCTATAGGAAAGGTCTGTGTGTATACTGAACCTCACCTTACACCATATTACACATCAGTATCATATTGATTGCTAACAGGAGGGAAAGGTCTATAGGAAAGGTCTGTGTGTATACGTAATCTCACCTTACACCATATTACACATCAGTATCATAATGATTGCTAACAGGAGGGAAAGGTCTATAGGAAAGGTCTGTGTGTATACGTAATCTCACCTTACAACATATTACACACCAGTATCGTATTGATTGCTAACAGGAGGGAAAGGTCTACAGGAAAGGTCTGTCTGTATACAGAACCTCACCTTACACCATATTACACACCAGTATCGTATTGATTGCTAACAGGAGGGAAAGGTCTATAGGAAAGGTCTGTGTGTATACAGAACCTCACCTGTCTCCATATCACACATCAGTATCATAATGATTGCTAACAGGAGGGAAAGGTCTACAGGAAAGGTCTGTGAGTATACAGAACCTCACCTTACACCATATTAAACATCAGTATCATATTGATTGCTAACAGGATGGAGAGGTCTATAGGAAAGGTCTGTGTGTGTACAGAACCTCACCTTACACCATATTACACATCGGTATCATAATGATTGCTAACAGGAGGGAAAGGTCTATGGGAAAGGTCTGTGTGTGTACAGAACCTCACCTTACACCATATTACACACCAGTATCGTATTGATTGCTAACAGGAGGGAAAGGTCTATAGGAAAGGTCTGTGTGTATACAGAACCTCACCTTACACCATATTACACATCAGTATCATATTGATTGCTAACAGGAGGGAAAGGTCTATAGGAAAGGTCTGTGTGTATACGTAATCTCACCTTACACCATATTACACACCAGTATCATAATGATTGCTAACAGGAGGGAAAGGTCTATAGGAAAGGTCTGTGTGTACAGAACCTCACCTTACACCATATTACACATCAGTATCATATTGATTGCTAACAGGAGGGATAGGTCTACAGGAAAGGTCTGTGTGAATACGTAATCTCAACTTACACCATATTACACATCAGTATCATAATGATTGCTAACAGGAGGGAAAGGTCTATAGGAAAGGTCTATAGGAAAGGTCTGTGTGTATACAGAACCTCACCATACACCATATTACACACCAGTATCGTATTGATTGCTAACAGGGGGAAAGGTCTATAGGAAAGGTCTGTGTGTATACAGAATCTCACCTTACACCATATTACACACCAGTATCATAATGATTGCTAACAGGAGGGAAAGGTCTATAGGAAAGGTCTGTGTGTGTACAGAACCTCACCTTACACCATATTACACATCAGTATCATATTGATTGCTAACAGGAGGGAAAGGTCTATAGGAAAGGTCTGTGTGTATACGTAATCTCACCTTACACCATATTACACATCAGTATCATAATGATTGCTAACAGGAGGGAAAGGTCTACAGGAAAGGTCTGCGTGTATACAGAACCTCACCTTACACCATGATACACATCAGTATCATATTGATTGCTAACGGGAGGGAAAGGTCTATAGGAAAGGTCTGTGTGAATACGTAATCTCACCTTACACCATATTACACATCAGTATCATAATGATTGCTAACAGGAGGGAAAGGTCTATAGGAAAGGTCTGTGTGTATACAGAACCTCACCTTACACCATATTACACATCAGTATCATATTGATTGCTAACACGAGGGAAAGGTCTATAGGAAAGGTCTGTGTGTATACAGAACCTCACCTTACACCATATTACACACCAGTATCGTATTGATTGCTAACAGGGGGAAAGGTCTATAGGAAAGGTCTGAGTGTGTACAGAACCTCACCTTACACCATATTACACATCAGTATCATATTGATTGCTAACAGGAGGGAAAGGTCTATAGGAAAGGTCTGTGTGTGTACAGAACCTCACTTTACACCATATTACACATCAGTATCATAATGATTGCTAACAGGGGGGAAAGGTCTATAGGAAAGGTCTGTGTGTATACGTAATCTCACCTTACACCATATTACACATCAGTATCATAATGATTGCTAACAGGAGGGAAAGGTCTATAGGAAAGGTCTGTGTGTATACGTAATCTCACCTTACACCATATTACACACCAGTATCGTATTGATTGCTAACAGGAGGGAAAGGTCTATAGGAAAGGTATGTGTGTATACGTAATCTCACCTTACACCATATTACACATCAGTATCATATTGATTGCTAACAGGAGGGAAAGGTCTATAGGAAAGGTCTGTGTGTATACGTAATCTCACCTTACACCATATTACACATCAGTATCATATTGATTGCTAACAGGAGGGAAAGGTCTATAGGAAAGGTCTGTGTGTATACAGAACCTCACCTTACACCATATTACACACCAGTATCATATTGATTGCTAACAGGAGGGAAAGGTCTATAGGAAAGGTCTGCGTGTATACGTAATCTCACCTTACACCATATTACACATCAGTATCATAATGATTGCTAACAGGAGGGAAAGGTCTATAGGAAAGGTCTATAGGAAAGGTCTGTGTGTATACAGAACCTCACCTTACACCTTATTACACATCAGTATCATATTGATTGCTAACAGGAGGGAAAGGTCTGTGTGTATACGTAATCTCACCTTACACCATATTACACATCAGTATCATAATGATTGCTAACAGGAGGGAAAGGTCTATAGGAAAGGTCTGTGTGTATACACAACCTCACCTTACACCATATAATACACCAGTATCGTATTGATTGCTAACAGGAGGGAAAGGTCTACAGGAAAGGTCTGTGTGTATACAGAACCTCACCTTACACCATATTACACACCAGTATCGTATTGATTGCTAACAGGAGGGAAAGGTCTATAGGAAAGGTCTGTGTGTATACAGAACCTCACCTGTCTCCATATCACACATCAGTATCATAATGATTGCTAACAGGAGGGAAAGGTCTACAGGAAAGGTCTGTGAGTATACAGAACCTCACCTTACACCATATTACACATCAGTATCATATTGATTGCTAACAGGAGGGAAAGGTCTATAGGAAAGGTCTGTGTGTATACGTAATCTCACCTTACACCATATTACACATCAGTATCGTATTGATTGCTAACAGGAGGGAAAGGTCTATAGGAAAGGTCTGTGTGTATACGTAATCTCACCTTACACCATATTACACATCAGTATCATAATGATTGCTAACAGGGGGGAAAGGTCTATAGGAAAGGTCTGTGTGTATACGTAATCTCACCTTACACCATATTACACATCAGTATCATATTGATTGCTAACAGGAGGGAAAGGTCTATAGGAAAGGTCTGTGTGTATACAGAATCTCACCGTACACCATATCACACATCAATATCATAATGATTGCTAACAGGAGGGAAAGGTCTGTGTGTATACAGAATCTCACCTTACACCATATTACACATCAGTATCATATTGATTGCTAACAGGAGGGAAAGGTCTATAGGAAAGGTCTGTGTGTATACAGAACCTCACCTTACACCATATTACACACCAGTATCATATTGATTGCTAACAGGAGGGAAAGGTCTATAGGAAATGTCTGTGTGTATACGTAATCTCACCTTACACCATATTACACATCAGTATCATAATGATTGCTAACAGGAGGGAAAGTACTATAGGATAGGTCTGTGTGTGTACAGAACCTCACCATACACCATATCGCACATCAGTATCATAATGATTGCTAACAGGGGGGAAGGTCTATAGGAAAGGTCTGTGTATATACGTAATCTCACCTTACACCATATTACACATCAGTATCGTATTGATTGCTAACAGGAGGGATAGGTCTATAGGAAAGGTCTGTGTGTATACGTAATCTCACCTTACACCATATTACACACCAGTATCGTATTGATTGCTAACAGGAGGGAAAGGTCTATAGGAAAGGTCTGTGTGTATACGTAATCTCACCTTACACCATATTACACAACAGTATCATATTGATTGCTAACAGGAGGGAAAGGTCTATAGGAACGGTCTGTGTGTATACGTAATCTCACCTTACACCATATTACACATCAGTATCATATTGATTGCTAACAGGAGGGAAACGTCTATAGGAAAGGTCTGTGTGTATACAGAACCTCACCTTACACCATATTACACACCAGTATCATATTGATTGCTAACAGGAGGGAAAGGTCTATAGGAAAGGTCTGTGTGTATACGTAATCTCACCTTACACCATATTACACATCAGTATCATAATGATTGCTAACAGGAGGGAAAGGTCTATAGGAAAGGTCTATAGGAAAGGTCTGTGTGTATACAGAACCTCACCTTACACCATATTACACATCAGTATCATATTGATTGCTAACAGGAGGGAAAGGTCTATAGGAAAGGTCTGTGTGTATACGTAATCTCACCTTACACCATATTACACATCAGTATCATAATGATTGCTAACAGGAGGGAAAGGTCTATAGGAAAGGTCTGTGTGTATACAGAACCTCACCTTACACCATATTACACACCAGTATCGTATTGATTGCTAACAGGAGGGAAAGGTCTACAGGAAAGGTCTGTGTGTATACAGAACCTCACCTTACACCATATTACACACCAGTACCGTATTGATTGCTAACAGGAGGGAAAGGTCTATAGGAAAGGTCTGTGTGTATACAGAACCTCACCTGTCTCCATATCACACATCAGTATCATAATGATTGCTAACAGGAGGGAAAGGTCTACAGGAAAGGTCTGTGAGTATACAGAACCTCACCTTACACCATATTACACATCAGTATCATATTGATTGCTAACAGGAGGGAGAGGTCTATAGGAAAGGTCTGTGTGTGTACAGAACCTCACCTTACACCATATTACACATCGGTATCATAATGATTGCTAACAGGAGGGAAAGGTCTGTGTGTGTACAGAACCTCACCTTACACCATATTACACACCAGTATCGTATTGATTGCTAACAGGAGGGAAAGGTCTATAGGAAAGGTCTGTGTGTATACAGAACCTCACCTTACACCATATTACACATCAGTATCATATTGATTGCTAACAGGAGGGAAAGGTCTATAGGAAAGGTCTGTGTGTATACGTAATCTCACCTTACACCATATTACACACCAGTATCATAATGATTGCTAACAGGAGGGAAAGGTCTATAGGAAAGGTCTGTGTGTATACAGAACCTCACCTTACACCATATTACACATCAGTATCATATTGATTGCTAACAGGAGGGATAGGTCTACAGGAAAGGTCTGTGTGAATACGTAATCTCAACTTACACCATATTACACATCAGTATCATAATGATTGCTAACAGGAGGGAAAGGTCTATAGGAAAGGTCTATAGGAAAGGTCTGTGTGTATACAGAACCTCACCATACACCATATTACACACCAGTATCGTATTGATTGCTAACAGGGGGGAAAGGTCTATAGGAAAGGTCTGTGTGTATACAGAATCTCACCTTACACCATATTACACACCAGTATCATAATGATTGCTAACAGGAGGGAAAGGTCTATAGGAAAGGTCTGTGTGTGTACAGAACCTCACCTTACACCATATTACACATCAGTATCATATTGATTGCTAACAGGAGGGAAAGGTCTATAGGAAAGGTCTGTGTGTATACGTAATCTCACCTTACACCATATTACACATCAGTATCATAATGATTGCTAACAGGAGGGAAAGGTCTACAGGAAAGGTCTGCGTGTATACAGAACCTCACCTTACACCATGATACACATCAGTATCATATTGATTGCTAACGGGAGGGAAAGGTCTATAGGAAAGGTCTGTGTGAATACGTAATCTCACCTTACACCATATTACACATCAGTATCATAATGATTGCTAACAGGAGGGAAAGGTCTATAGGAAAGGTCTGTGTGTATACAGAACCTCACCTTACACCATATTACACATCAGTATCATATTGATTGCTAACACGAGGGAAAGGTCTATAGGAAAGGTCTGTGTGTATACAGAACCTCACCTTACACCATATTACACACCAGTATCGTATTGATTGCTAACAGGGGGAAAGGTCTATAGGAAAGGTCTGAGTGTGTACAGAACCTCACCTTACACCATATTACACATCAGTATCATATTGATTGCTAACAGGAGGGAAAGGTCTATAGGAAAGGTCTGTGTGTGTACAGAACCTCACTTTACACCATATTACACATCAGTATCATAATGATTGCTAACAGGGGGGAAAGGTCTATAGGAAAGGTCTGTGTGTATACGTAATCTCACCTTACACCATATTACACATCAGTATCATAATGATTGCTAACAGGAGGGAAAGGTCTATAGGAAAGGTCTGTGTGTATACGTAATCTCACCTTACACCATATTACACACCAGTATCGTATTGATTGCTAACAGGAGGGAAAGGTCTATAGGAAAGGTATGTGTGTATACGTAATCTCACCTTACACCATATTACACATCAGTATCATATTGATTGCTAACAGGAGGGAAAGGTCTATAGGAAAGGTCTGTGTGTATACGTAATCTCACCTTACACCATATTACACATCAGTATCATATTGATTGCTAACAGGAGGGAAAGGTCTATAGGAAAGGTCTGTGTGTATACAGAACCTCACCTTACACCATATTACACACCAGTATCATATTGATTGCTAACAGGAGGGAAAGGTCTATAGGAAAGGTCTGCGTGTATACGTAATCTCACCTTACACCATATTACACATCAGTATCATAATGATTGCTAAAAGGAGGGAAAGGTCTATAGGAAAGGTCTATAGGAAAGGTCTGTGTGTATACAGAACCTCACCTTACACCTTATTACACATCAGTATCATATTGATTGCTAACAGGAGGGAAAGGTCTGTGTGTATACGTAATCTCACCTTACACCATATTACACATCAGTATCATAATGATTGCTAACAGGAGGGAAAGGTCTATAGGAAAGGTCTGTGTGTATACACAACCTCACCTTACACCATATAATACACCAGTATCGTATTGATTGCTAACAGGAGGGAAAGGTCTACAGGAAAGGTCTGTGTGTATACAGAACCTCACCTTACACCATATTACACACCAGTATCGTATTGATTGCTAACAGGAGGGAAAGGTCTATAGGAAAGGTCTGTGTGTATACAGAACCTCACCTGTCTCCATATCACACATCAGTATCATAATGATTGCTAACAGGAGGGAAAGGTCTATAGGAAAGGTCTGTGTGTATACAGAACCTCACCTTACACCATATTACACATCAGTATCATAATGATTGCTAACAGGGGGGAAAGGTCTATAGGAAAGGTCTGTGTGTATACGTAATCTCACCTTACACCATATTACACATCAGTATCATAATGATTGCTAACAGGAGGGAAAGGTCTATAGGAAAGGTCTGTGTGTATACGTAATCTCACCTTACACCATATTACACATCAGTATCATAATGATTGCTAACAGGAGGGAAAGGTCTACAGGAAAGGTCTGCGTGTATACAGAACCTCACCTTACACCATGATACACATCAGTATCATATTGATTGCTAACGGGAGGGAAAGGTCTATAGGAAAGGTCTGTGTGAATACGTAATCTCACCTTACACCATATTACACATCAGTATCATAATGATTGCTAACAGGAGGGAAAGGTCTATAGGAAAGGTCTGTGTGTATACAGAACCTCACCTTACACCATATTACACATCAGTATCATATTGATTGCTAACACGAGGGAAAGGTCTATAGGAAAGGTCTGTGTGTATACAGAACCTCACCTTACACCATATTACACACCAGTATCGTATTGATTGCTAACAGGGGGAAAGGTCTATAGGAAAGGTCTGAGTGTGTACAGAACCTCACCTTACACCATATTACACATCAGTATCATATTGATTGCTAACAGGAGGGAAAGGTCTATAGGAAAGGTCTGTGTGTGTACAGAACCTCACTTTACACCATATTACACATCAGTATCATAATGATTGCTAACAGTAGGGAAAGGTCTATAGGAAAGGTCTGTGTGTATACAGAACCTCACCTTACACCATATTACACATCAGTATAATATTGATTGCTAACAGGGGGGAAGGTCTATAGGAAAGGTCTGTGTGTATACGTAATCTCACCTTACACCATATTACACATCAGTATCGTATTGATTGCTAACAGGAGGGAAAGGTCTATAGGAAAGGTCTGTGTGTATACGTAATCTCACCTTACACCATATTACACACCAGTATCGTATTGATTGCTAACAGGAGGGAAAGGTCTACAGGAAAGGTCTGTGTGTATACGTAATCTCACTTTACACCATATTACACACCAGTATCGTATTGACTGCTAACAGGAGGGAAAGGTCTATAGGAAAGGTCTGTGTGTATACGTAATCTCACCTTACACCATATTACACATAAGTATCATATTGATTGCTAACAGGAGGGAAAGGTCTATAGGAAAGGACTGTGTGTATACGTAATCTCACCTTACACCATATTACTCATCAGTATCATAATGATTGCTAACAGGAGGGAAAGGTCTACAGGAAAGGTCTGCGTGTATACAGAAGCTCACCTTACACCATATCACACATCAGTATCATATGGATTGCTAACAGGAGGGAAAGGTCTATAGGAAAGGTCTGTGTGTATACGTAATCTCACCTTACACCATATTACACATCAGTATCATAATGATTGCTAACAGGAGTGAAAGGTCTATAGGAAAGGTCTGTGTGTATACAGAACCTCACCTTACACCATATTACACATCAGTATCATATTGATTGCTAACACGAGGGAAAGGACTATAGGAAAGGTCTGTGTGTATACAGAACCTCACCTTACACCATATTACACACCAGTATCGTATTGATTGCTAACAGGGGGGAAAGGTCTATAGGAAAGGTCTGTGTGTGTACAGAACCTCACCTTACATCATATTACACATCAGTATCATATTGATTGCTAACAGGAGGGAAAGGTCTATAGGAAAGGTCTGTGTGTATACAGAATCTCACCTTACACCATATTACACATCAGTATCATAATGATTGCTAACAGGAGGGAAAGGTCTATAGGAAAGGTCTGTGTGTGTACAGAACCTCACCTTACACCATATTACACATCAGTATCATATTGATTGCTAACAGGAGGGAAAGGTCTATAGGAAAGGTCTGTGTGTGTACAGAACCTCACCTTACACCATATTACACATCAGTATCATATTGATTGCTAACAGGGGGGAAAGGTCTATTGGAAAGGTCTGTGTGTATACAGAACCTCACATTACACCATATTACACATCGGTATCATATTGATTGCTAACAGGAGGGAAAGGTCTATAGGAAAGGTCTGTGTGTATACAGAACCTCACCTTACACCATATTACACAACAGTATCATATTGATTGCTAACAGGGCGGAAAGGTCTATAGGAAAGGTGTATACAGTACCTCACATTACACCATATTACACACCAGTATCATATTGATTGGTAACAGGAGGGAAAGGTCTATAGGAAAGGTCTGTGTGTATACAGAACCTCAC
The DNA here is from genome assembly GCA_946902985.2 of Meconema thalassinum. Taxonomy (NCBI): domain Eukaryota; kingdom Metazoa; phylum Arthropoda; class Insecta; order Orthoptera; family Tettigoniidae; genus Meconema; species Meconema thalassinum. The sequence continues at coordinate 345,892,585 of OX336395.1, forward strand.
CTTACACCATATTACACATCAGTATCACATTGATTGCTAACAGGAGGGAAAGGTCTACAGGAAAGGTCTATAGGAAAGGTCTGTGTGTATACGTAATCTCACCTTACACCATATTACACATCAGTATCTTAATAATTGCTAACAGGAGGGAAAGATCTACAGGAAAGGTCTATAAGAAAGGTCTGTGTGTATACAGAATCTCACCTTACACCATATTACACATCAGTATCATAATGATTGCTAACAGGAGGGAAAGGTCTATAGGAAAGTTCTGTGTGTATACAGAACCTCACCATACACCATATTACACACCAGTATCAGATTGATAGCTAACAGGTGGGAAAGGTCTACAGGAAAGGTCTGTGTGTATACAGAACCTCACCTTACACCATATTACACATCAGTATCATATTGATTGCTAACAGGAGGGAAAGGTCTATAGGAAAGGTCTGTGTTTATACAGAACCTCACCTTACACCATATTACACATCAGTATCATATTGATTGCTAACAGGAGGGAAAGGTCTATAGGAAATGTCTGTGTGTATACAGAACCTCACCTTACACCATATTACACACCAGTATCATATTGATTGCTAACAGGGGGGAAAGGTCTATAGGAAAGGTCTGTGTGTATACAGAACCTCACATTACACCATATTACACGTCGGTATCATATTGATTGCTAACAGGAGGGAAAGGTCTATAGGAAAGGTCTGTGTGTATACAGAACCTCACCTTACACCATATTACACACCAGTATCATATTGATTGCTAACAGGGGGGAAAGGTCTATAGGAAAGGTCTGTGTGTATACAGAACCTCACCTTACACCATATTACACATCGGTATCATATTGATTGCTCACAGGTGGGAAAGGTCTACAGGAAAGGTCTGTGTGTATAAGTAATCTCACCTTACACCATATTACACATCAGTATCATAATGATTGCTAACAGGGGGGAAAGGTCTATAGGAAAGATCTGTGTGTATACAGAACCTCACCTTACACCATATTACACACCAGTATCATATTGATTGCTAACAGGGGGGAAAGGTCTATAGGAAAGGTCTGTGTGTATACAGAACCTCACCTTACACCATATTACACATCGGTATCATATTGATTGCTAACAGGAGGGAAAGGTCTATAGGAAAGGTCTGTGTGTATACAGAACCTCACCTTACACCATATTACACATCAGTATCATATTGATTGCTAACAGGAGGGAAAGGTCTATAGGAAAGGTCTGTGTGTATACAGAACCTCACCTTACACCATATTACACACCAGTATCATATTGATTGCTAACAGGGGAGAAAGGTCTATAGGAAAGGTCTGTGTGTATACAGAACTTCACCTTACACCATATTACACATCCGTATCATATTGATTGCTAACAGGAGGGAAAGGTCTACAGGAAAGGTCTATAGGAAAGGTCTGTGTGTATACGTATTCTCACCATACACCATATTACACATCAGTATCATAATGATTGCTAACAGGAGGGAAAGGTCTACAGGAAAGGTCTGTGTGTATACGTAATCTCACCTTACACCATATTACACATCAGTATCATAATGATTGCTAAAAGGAGGGAAAGGTCTATAGGAAAGGTCTATAGGAAAGGTCTGTGTGTATACAGAACCTCACCTTACACCATATTACATATCAGTATAATATTGATTGCTAACAGGAGGGAAAGGTCTATAGGAAAGGTCTGTGTGTATACAGAATCTCACCTTACACCATATTACACATCAGTATCATAATGATTGCTAACAGGAGGGAAAGGTCTATAGGAAAGGTCTGTGTGTATACAGAACCTCACCATACACCATATTACACACCAGTATCATATTGATTGCTAACAGGTGGGAAAGGTCTACAGGAATGGTCTGTGTGTATACAGAACCTCACCTTACACCATATTACACATCAGTATCATATTGATTGCTAACAGGAGGGAAAGGTCTATAGGAAAGGTCTGTGTGTATACAGAACCTCACCTTACACCATATTACACATCAGTATCATATTGATTGCTAACAGGAGAGAAAGGTCTATAGGAAAGGTCTGTGTGTATACAGAACCTCACCTTACACCATATTACACACCAGTATCATATTGATTGCTAACCGGGGGGAAAGGTCTATAGGAAAGGTCTGTGTGTATACAGAACCTCACCTTACACAATATTACACATCGGTATCATATTGATTGCTAACAGGAGGGAAAGGTCTATAGGAAAGGTCTGTGTGTATACAGAACCTCACCTTTCACCTTATTACACACCAGTATCATATTGATTGCTAACAGGGCGGAAAGGTCTATAGGAAAGGTCTGTGTGTATACAGAACCTCACCTTACACCATATTACACATCGGTATCATATTGATTGCTAACAGGTGGGAAAGGTCTACAGGAAAGGTCTGTGTGTATAAGTAATCTCACCTTACACCATATTACACATCAGTATCATAATGATTGCTAACAGGGGGGAAAGGTCTATAGGAAAGGTCTGTGTGTATACGTAATCTCACCTTACACCATATTACACATCAGTATCATAATGATTGCTAACAGGAGGGAAAGGTCTATAGGAAAGGTCTGTGTGTATACAGAATCTCACCTTACACCATATTACACATCAGTATCATAATGATTGCTAACAGGAGGGAAAGGTCTATAGGAAAGGTCTGTGTGTATACGTAATCTCACCTTACACCATATTACACATCAGTATCATAATGATTGCTAACAGGGGGGAAAGGTCTATAGGAAAGGTCTGTGTGTATACGTAATCTCACCTTACACCATATTACACATCAGTATCATAATGATTGCTAACAGGAGGGAAAGGTCTATAGGAAAGGTCTGTGTGTATACAGAATCTCACCATACACCATATTACACATCAGTATCATATTGATTGCTAACAGGAGGGAAAGGTCTATAGGAAAGGTCTGTGTGTATACGTAATCTCACCTTACACCATATTACACATCAGTATCATCATGATTGCTAACAGGAGGGAAAGGTCTATAGGAAAGGTCCGTGTGTATACGTAATCTCACCTTACACCATATTACACATCAGTATCATAATGATTGCTAACAGGAGGGAAAGGTCTATAGGAAAGGTCTGTGTGTATACGTAATCTCACCTTACACCATATTACACATCAGTATCATAATGATTGCTAACAGGGGGGAAAGGTCTATAGGAAAGGTCTGTGTGTATACGTAATCTCACCTTACACCATATTACACATCAGTATCATAATGATTGCTAACAGGAAGGAAAGGTCTATAGGAAAGGTCTTTGTGTATACAGAATCTCATCATACACCATATTACCCATCAGCATCATATTGATTGCTAACAGGAGGGAAAGGTCTATAGGAAAGGTCTGTGTGTATACAGAATCTCACCATACACCATATTACACATCAGTATCATATTGATTGCTAACAGGAGGGAAAGGTCTGTGTGTATACAGAACCTCACCTAACACCATATTACACATCAGTATCATATTGATTGCTAACAGGAGGGAAAGGTCTATAGGAAAGGTATGTGTGTACAGAATCTCACATTACAACATATTACCCATCAGTATCATATTGTTTGCTAACAGGAGGGAAAGGTCTACAGGAAAGATCTGTGTGTATACAGAACCTCACCTTACACCATATCACACATCAGTATCATATTGATTGCTAACAGGAGGGAAAGGTCTATAGGAAAGGTCTGTGTGTATACAGAATCTCACCTTACACCAGATTACAAATCAGTATCATAATGATTGCTAACAGGGGGGAAAGGTCCACAGGAAAGGTCATTGTGTATACAGAATCTCACCGTACACCATATCACACATCAGTATCATAATGATTGCTAACAGGAGGGAAAGGTCTACAGGAAAGGTCTGTGTGTATACAGAACCTCACCTTACACCTTATTACACATCAGTATCATATTGATTGCTAACAGGAGGGAATGGTCTATAGGAAAGGTCTGTGTGTATACGTAATCTCACCTTACACCATATTACACATCGGTATCATATTGATTGCTAACAGGAGGGAAAGGTCTACAGGAAAGGTCTGTGTGTATACAGAACCTCACCTTACACCTTATTACACATCGGTATCATATTGATTGCTAACACGAGGGAAAGGTCTATAGGAAAGGTCTGTGTGTATACGTACTCTCACCTTACACCATATTACACATCAGTATCATAATGATTGCTAACAGGAGGGAAAGGTCTACAGGAAAGGTCTGTGTGTATACGTAATCTCACCTTACACCATATTACACATCAGTATCATAATGATTGCTAACAGGGGGGAAAGGTCTATAGGAAAGGTCTGTGTGTATACGTAATCTCACCTTACACCATATTACACATCAGTATCATATTGATTGCTACCAGAAGGGAAAGGTCTATAGGAAAGGTCTGTGTGTATACAGAATCTCACCTTACACCATATTACACATCAGTATCATATTGATTGCTAACAGGAGGGAAAGGTCTATAGGAAAGGTCTGTGTGTATACAGAATCTCACCGTACACCATATCACACATCAGTATCATAATGATTGCTAACAGGAGGGAAAGGTCTGTGTGTATACAGAACCTCACCTTTCACTATATTACACATCAGTATCATATTGATTGCTAAAGGAGGGAAAGGTCTATAGGAAAGGTCTGTGTGTATACAGAACCTAACCTTACACCATATTACACATCAGTATCATATTGATTGCTAACAGGAGGGAAAGGTCTTTAGGAAAGGTCTGTGTGTATACGTAATCTCACCTTACACCATATTACACTTCAGTATCATAATGATTGCTAACAGGAGGGAAAGGTCTATAGGAAAGGTCTGTGTGTGTACAGAACCTCACCATACACCATATCGCACATCAGTATCATAATGATTGCTAACAGGGGGGAAGGTCTATAGGAAAGGTCTGTGTGTATACGTAATCTCACCTTACACCATATTACACATCAGTATCGTATTGATTGCTAACAGGAGGGAAAGGTCTATAGGAAAGGTCTGTGTGTATACGTAATCTCACCTTACACCATATTACACACCAGTATCGTATTGATTGCTAACAGAAGGGAAAGGTCTATAGGAAAGGTCTGTGTGTATACGTAATCTCACCTTACACCATATTACACACCAGTATCGTATTGATTGCTAACAGGAGGGAAAGGTCTATAGGAAAGGTCTGTGTGTATACGTAATCTCACCTTACACCATATTACACATCAGTATCATATTGATTGCTAACAGGAGGGAAAGGTCTATAGGAAAGGTCTGTGTGTATACGTAATCTCACCTTACACCATATTACACATCAGTATCATATTGATTGCTAACAGGAGGGAAAGGTCTATAGGAAAGGTCTGTGTGTATACAGAACCTCACCTTACACCATATTACACACCAGTATCATATTGATTGCTAACAGGAGGGAAAGGTCTATAGGAAAGGTCTGCGTGTATACGTAATCTCACCTTACACCATATCACACATCAGTATCATAATGATTGCTAACAGGAGGGAAAGGTCTATAGGAAAGGTCTATAGGAAAGGTCTGTGTGTATACAGAACCTCACCTTACACCATATTACACATCAGTATCATATTGATTGCTAACAGGAGGGAAAGGTCTATAGGAAAGGTCTGTGTGTATACGTAATCTCACCTTACACCATATTACACATCAGTATCATAATGATTGCTAACGGGAGGGAAAGGTCTATAGGAAAGGTCTGTGTGTATACAGAACCTCACCTTACACCATATAACACACCAGTATCGTATTGATTGCTAACAGGAGGGAAAGGTCTACAGGAAAGGTCTGTGTGTATACAGAACCTCACCTTACACCATATTACACACCAGTATCGTATTGATTGCTAACAGGAGGGAAAGGTCTATAGGAAAGGTCTGTGTGTATACAGAACCTCACCTGTCTCCATATCACACATCAGTATCATAATGATTGCTAACAGGAGGGAAAGGTCTACAGGAAAGGTCTGTGAGTATACAGAACCTCACCTTACACCATATTACACATCAGTATCATATTGATTGCTAACAGGAGGGAAAGGTCTATAGGAAAGGTCTGTGTGTGTACAGAACCTCACCTTACACCATATTACACATCGGTATCATAATGATTGCTAACAGGAGGGAAAGGTCTATGGGAAAGGTCTGTGTGTGTACAGAACCTCACCTTACACCATATTACACACCAGTATCGTATTGATTGCTAACAGGAGGGAAAGGTCTATAGGAAAGGTCTGTGTGTATACAGAACCTCACCTTACACCATATTACACATCAGTATCATATTGATTGCTAACAGGAGGGAAAGGTCTATAGGAAAGGTCTGTGTGTATACGTAATCTCACCTTACACCATATTACACATCAGTATCGTATTGATTGCTAACAGGAGGGAAAGGTCTATAGGAAAGGTCTGTGTGTATACGTAATCTCACCTTACACCATATTACACCTCAGTATCATAATGATTGCTAACAGGGGGGAAAGGTCTATAGGAAAGGTCTGTGTGTATACGTAATCTCACCTTACACCATATTACACATCAGTATCATATTGATTGCTAACAGGAGGGAAAGGTCTATAGGAAAGGTCTGTGTGTATACAGAATCTCACCTTACACCATATTACACATCAGTATCATATTGATTGCTAACAGGAGGGAAAGGTCTATAGGAAAGGTCTGTGTGTATACAGAACCTCACCTTACACCATATTACACACCAGTATCATATTGATTGCTAACAGGAGGGAAAGGTCTATAGGAAAGGTCTGTGTGTATACGTAATCTCACCTTACACCATATTACACATCAGTATCATAATGATTGCTTACAGGAGGGAAAGTACTATAGGAAAGGTCTGTGTGTGTACAGAACCTCACCATACACCATATCGCACATCAGTATCATAATGATTGCTAACAGGGGGGAAGGTCTAAAGGAAAGGTCTGTGTGTATACGTAATCTCACCTTACACCATATTACACATCAGTATCATAATGATTGCTAACAGGAAGGAAAGGTCTATAGGAAAGGTCTGTGTGTATACAGAATCTCACCTTACACCATATTACACATCAGTATCATAATGATTGCTAACAGGAGGGAAAGGTCTATAGGAAAGGTCTGTGTGTATACGTAATCTCACCTTACACCATATTACACATCAGTATCATAATGATTGCTAACAGGGGGGAAAGGTCTATAGGAAAGGTCTGTGTGTATACGTAATCTCACCTTACACCATATTACACATCAGTATCATAATGATTGCTAACAGGAGGGAAAGGTCTATAGGAAAGGTCTGTGTGTATACAGAATCTCACCATACACCATATTACACATCAGTATCATATTGATTGCTAACAGGAGGGAAAGGTCTATAGGAAAGGTCTGTGTGTATACGTAATCTCACCTTACACCATATTACACATCAGTATCATAATGATTGCTAACAGGAGGGAAAGGTCTATAGGAAAGGTCTGTGTGTATACGTAATCTCACCTTACACCATATTACACATCAGTATCATAATGATTGCTAACAGGAGGGAAAGGTCTATAGGAAAGGTCTGTGTGTATACGTAATCTCACCTTACACCATATTACACATCAGTATCATAATGATTGCTAACAGGGGGGAAAGGTCTATAGGAAAGGTCTGTGTGTATACGTAATCTCACCTTACACCATATTACACATCAGTATCATAATGATTGCTAACAGGAAGGAAAGGTCTATAGGAAAGGTCTTTGTGTATACAGAATCTCATCATACACCATATTACCCATCAGCATCATATTGATTGCTAACAGGAGGGAAAGGTCTATAGGAAAGGTCTGTGTGTATACAGAATCTCACCATACACCATATTACACATCAGTATCATATTGATTGCTAACAGGAGGGAAAGGTCTGTGTGTATACAGAACCTCACCTAACACCATATTACACATCAGTATCATATTGATTGCTAACAGGAGGGAAAGGTCTATAGGAAAGGTATGTGTGTACAGAATCTCACATTACACCATATTACCCATCAGTATCATATTGTTTGCTAACAGGAGGGAAAGGTCTACAGGAAAGATCTGTGTGTATACAGAACCTCACCTTACACCATATCATATTGATTGCTAACAGGAGGGAAAGGTCTATAGGAAAGGTCTGTGTGTATACAGAATCTCACCTTACACCAGATTACACATCAGTATCATAATGATTGCTAACAGGGGGGAAAGGTCTACAGGAAAGGTCATTGTGTATACAGAATCTCACCGTACACCATATCACACATCAGTATCATAATGATTGCTAACAGGAGGGAAAGGTCTACAGGAAAGGTCTGTGTGTATACAGAACCTCACCTTACACCATATTACACATCAGTATCATATTGATTGCTAACAGGAGGGAAAGGTCTATAGGAAAGGTCTGTGTGTATACGTAATCTCACCTTACACCATATTACACATCGGTATCATATTGATTGTCTGTCTGCGACATACGTGCCCCAGATGAAACATCAGGGGATAAATGAAAATGTCGAATTAACTCTAGTGGACTGTATTTACCAAAATGTACATGTTACAAAAGACACAACACTTGATATGCGAAGGAGCTGATGCTCCGAAACACAAACACGTTCAGCCATGATGGCAACTTCACTCTCTGTCCAGGTCACTGCTGCCAACCTAAACATAATAAATGTATCTGTTACCAACTGTGGAAATAAAACACTATATAATTCTCCCTGAGAGCAAACATACTCCCCACCTTGAAATACATGGATTTCAATAATCTGAAATAGAAACACTGAAATGTTCCAATGACAAGGACATAAAACACTAAAATATTCACTAAGTTAAAACACTGACATATTAACAGTCAAAATTATGTGTCTGCTCAATTGGTAGCGGAGCTACCTTGGAAACTGGTCGTTTAAAAATACCACTGTTGCACTTCACTGAAACCACTCTTACCACATTGTCTTGACCACCATGCACTTCAGTGATAACACCAAGGGGCCACTGGAGTGGGGGAACATTGTCTTCCCGTATCAGCACCACAGTACCTGGTGATACGTTGCTGGAGGAGGTCGTCCATTTGCTGCGCTGTTGCAGATGGGTGAGGTAATCTAATGACCATCTCTTCCAAAAGGATTGGAGTCTTTGTTGCAGAACCTTATATCTAGTTAACAAAGGCCGTTTACATAATGTTAAATCGGGTTCGGGAAGAGTCGTGAGGGGTTCGCCTATAAGGAAGTGACCTGGTGTCAAGGTAGATGCATCTGAAGGATCATTTGACAGGGTTAGAAGGGGACGTGAGTTTAAGCAAGCCTCAATTTGCGCAGTTAATGTAGCCAATTCTTCATATGTGAAATGAAGTGTTCCGAGAACTCTTCTTAGATGATGTTTGAGGGATTTTACTCCGGCCTCCCAAAGCCCTCCAAAATTAGGGGCATGAGGAGGTATGAAATGCCACTTAACTCCACAACTACTGGCGAAGTTACTGATCTCCTCTCTAGTCCGTTCCTGAGTGAACAATTTCTTGAGCTCCTTGAGCTCTTTACTAGCACCTTGGAAATTTGTACCATTGTCGGAGTACATGTTGCTGCATAATCCTCTTCTTGCGATGAATCTCCTGAGTGCTGCGAGGAAAGCTTGAGTGGTTAGGTCGGAAACTATTTCTAAATGAATGGCCTTGGTGCACATACATATGAATATGCATATGTAACCCTTGACAATGGTCTTGCTACGTGGATTGCCGATCTTCAAGTAGAAAGGGCCCGTGAAGTCTGTGCCGGTGTTGCGGAATGGTCTTGCTTGAGACACACGAACTGAGGGCAACTGTCCCATTACTTGCTGTGTAGTTTTGGCTTTGAACCTGAAGCATTTTGTACAAGTGTTAATAACTCTTCGAACCACCGACTTTCCATTGATGATCCAGTAGCACTGTCTGATGGATGCTAAAGTCAACTGGTTTCCTGAATGTAGGAGTCTTTCATGTTCCCTCTTGATTATTAAATCAGTAAACTGATGTTTAGCGGGCAAAATCATCTGATGTTTGAAATCGTAGTCTTGATTGGAGTTCTCTAGTCTTCCTCCAACTCTCAGGATTTGATCCTTGTCTAAAAATGGTACTAAACTTTGAAGTTTGCTACGTCTTGACACTGCATTGTGTTTCAAAAGATCAGCTATTTCGTCGCGGAATGCTATTGACTGGACTAGTCTAACACATGTCATGTTAGTTTGCTGCAACTCTTCTATAGTTAATGGACCATGTTTCCGTTCTGAAGGTTTGTGTTTAGTGTTGTGCACGAATCTTAAACAGTATGCTAACACTCTTTGTAGCTTGAGATGGGAAGAAAATCTTGTGAGCACGTCTGCAGGATTACAGTGGACTGAACAACTAAGCACTATCTTGCGTTGCTCAGGAATCTCTGATTCAGGTTGTTCACTGGAAGTGGGCCAGTTCCGTTCCGAACACTGTAGCCATTCAGGGCCATGCCACCAAAGATGATTATTTAAAAGGTTTGTAGGAACAGTTCCTCGAGAAATTAGATCTGCTGGATTGTCTGCTGATGCTACGTGCTTCCAATCCTTGACTGAAGTATTGCCTTGCACTTCAGCCACACGGTGCGCAACAAAAGTTTTCCATTTTGACGGTTCACCTGCTAACCATGCGAGAACAATCTTTGAGTCTGTCCACAGATGAATGCTATGGAATTCAATATTGAGAACATGACACATCTTTTTAACCACTTGTGACAATAGTACAGCTGCACACAACTCTAGTCTGGGTAGCGTGATCTGTTTCAGTGGAGCCACTCTGGACTTGGAGCACAGGAAATGTGTTATTACGTGACCTTGATCTGTTGACGAGCGTAGGAATAAACATGCACCGTAGCCCTTCAAGGATGCATCAGCGAAGCCATGCAACTGCACCTGAGTACAATTTTCTTGAAGCACAAATCTGTTAATATATATATTGTCAATCAAGGGTATTTGAGAATGCAGAGTACGCCATCTTGTAAGAAGTTCCGTTGGAAGTTCATCATCCCATCCTATCTTCTCTTGCCATAGTTGCTGCAGAAACATCTTGAATGCGATGACAATAGGACTGATTAGCCCAATAGGGTCATAAATTGACGACACAATCGATAACACCTTGCGTTTGGTCACTGGAGATCCACTTCCTTGTTCTTTCTGCACACCACTGGATATCTGTAGTTTGTCTGTCGCTGGATGCCAAAGTAGACCTAAAGTCTTTATATTTTCTCCAGAATCAATCTGAAGGGGAAGCTGCGTTTCTCTGCAGTCTTTTGGAACCGCCTCTAACAATGCTGGATGGTTAGAGCACCACTTGCGGAGCTTGAAGCCTCCCTTGGATAACAATTGGATCAATTCACGTTGTAGGAGTAATGCATTGTCAACCTTACTTGTTCCTGAAATGCAGTCGTCTACATAAAAATCACGAAGAAGGACAGATGCTGCCTGCGGATACTGTTGTCCCTCATCATATGCCAATTGCCTTAAACATCTTATTGCAAGAAATGGAGCTGATGATGTGCCATATGTGACCGTCTGAAGTTGGTACTGCTTGATAGGCTCATTAGGAGAAGCTCTCCAAAGGATGCGTTGAAGGCTGCTGTCTCTGGAATCAACCTTAACTTGTCTGTACATCTTCTCGATGTCAGCTGTAAAGCCTATGGCGTGAGTTCTAAATCTAGCGACAATCGAACATAAATCTTGTTGAATAGTAGGACCCGTCATTAAAATATCATTCAGTGACTTTCCTGACCTCGATTTACAAGAAGCGTCGAAGACAACTCTAGTTTTTGTAGTAGTGCTGGATTTCTTGAATACCGGATGGTGCGGCATGTAGTATGCTACCGATGATGCCATACTAGAATTAACAATATCCATGTGACCTAGTTCCTGGTATTCAGTGAGAAACTGGTCATAATCTACCTTCAGTTGCGTATCATTGTTAAGCCTACGCTCAAGGTATTGAAATCTGCTAGTAGCTGTTTGTAAAGAATTGCCTAATATACTTGGATCCTGCTTAAATGGTAGTCTGACTATGTATTTCCCAGATGCATCTCGTGTCACATGATCAGAAAAATGCTGTTCACATTCAATCTCTTCTTGCGACTTGACTGACTCGTGAAGTTCTTCGATCTCCCAAAATCGTTGTACTTGGTTATGAAGGTGAACATCATTACGAAGGAAAAACGTTCCTGATGCATTGTTTCTATTTCTCGAGGTGGATTCATATGAACCTGACACAATCCATCCAAAATCTGTGTTTTGTAGGACTGGAAACTTCCCTGGTCTCGTCCTGTGTACCCTCTGTAGAATTCTAAAGAATACATCAGCACCGAGAAGCATGTCTATCTTGGCTGGGGCATAAAACCTCGGATCTGCTAACTGAATATCATTAGGGAGCTCCCACTCTTCATAGGGTACCTGCTGACCAGGCATGTCGCTAGTAATTTTGGATAGGACCAGACATTCAACATTGTGACGTGTGTTGCTTATGGAAGACTGCACTTCAATGCTCACACTATACTTGGCTTCAGACATGAACTGAGAAATTCCTTCGATGGGTGTGAGATTCTTGGCCTTTTTTAAGCCCAAATTTTGAACCAAACTCTCGGTTACAAAACTGCTTTGACTGCCACTGTCCAATAAGCAACGAGCTAAGTGTAGCCTACCAGCACTATCCTTTACCTTTACTATTGCTGTAGAAAGTAGAACTTGAGTTTGTGGTTTGAGTTTCATGGTGCAATAACTGGAGGAGTTACCACGAACTTGAGCATTGTGAGCCTGGTTGGACTCGGGGTTTGAGCATCTGCTGATAGCTCCTTGCTGAGACTGTTTAGACGAGTTGGCATTGAATTGCTGATTCCCAGAATCAAAATGCAACAGTGAGTTGTGACGACCGTTGCAAGTTTTGCATGTTGACTTCGAAGGACAAGAACTTATAGCGTGTGATTCATGCAAACAGTTGTAGCAAAGCTTATGCTGCTTAACTAGGTTGTATCTACGATTAACATCATAACCTAAAAATTTATCACATCTGAAGATTGGATGTTGCCCCTTACAGGCTTCACAATTATTGTTAATTGCAATGTATGAACTACTTGCAAATGGTTGTTTCTCATGCTTGAAACCATGCTTAGAAGTTTTATCTTGAGACAATCTGCTGATCTTATCACTGTGACCCTTAGTAGGTGAAAAATCAATTAATTCAAGGGTTTGAGCCCGCCTTTCAAGATATTCTAACAATTCCGTAAGTGTAGATAGTTCCTTGGATTTGTTGCTCATTTCCCATTGCTTACGTGTGGCTTCAGGTAACTTGTCAAGTATGATTTGACCTATTATGATTTCATGTAGGGGAATATTCAAATTCAAAGACTCAACAGCCTTTAAATTGGACTGAACTTGATTCAAAAGTGTGCGTAGACTAGAAGATGATTCCCTTTGGACGATATCTGGAGATAACAGTAATTTGATATGTGCATTTACTATTACCTTTGAATTGCGGTATCGCTTGCAGACCGTTTCCCAAGCTAGCTCAAAGTTATCTGCAGTAAGAGGAATGTTTTGAATGAGTTGATGAGCATTGCCACGCAGTGCTGACATTAAGTAATGGAACCTTTCAACATTACCCAACGACTGATTCTTCAGTATTAATGAATCAAACAGGTCATGGAAATGCATGAATTGTGTAACATCACCTAAAAATTCTGGTAACCGTATCTTGGGCAAACTGTACGAACCTGTATTACTACTTGTAGATTCTCTACCGTTGCTAGAGACAGATGAGGCATGTGTGCAATGGGTATTTAGTAACTGTTGTAGCTTAGCCCTAAGTTCATCATAATCATCTTCGAATTCACACCGGACCTGCTCATGAAGATTTTTGTCATCCAAATCCTCCAATTTGCTTTGAATTTCATTAAATTCTGGTAATAGAGCTAATAAACGTTCATTCTTCACATTTAATACTTCAGCAGGAGTCTTATTATTAAATTCATTAATTTGGGTATGGAGTCTCGTGAGGGATGCTCGGAGAACACCTCTGCGCTTGGTCAGTGACTTTATCTCACGTTCAGTAGACATACTTAAAATGGTTCATGCACAGGAAGGATTGCTTGGTATGGGAAGGAATTGCTATGAAATGCCTTTGTTAACTTATCTGGTGTAGAGGTTCTTTCAGTCTGCGTCGTCACCAAACGGTTGGATATCGAAGTCAGGACGTCTGAATGGAACTGCGTCTGTCAGGAATCGAAGGCTGCACCGCTGAATGGAACTGCGTCCGTCAGGAATCGAAGGCTGCACCGCTGAATGGAACTGCGTCCGTCAGTAATCGAAGGCTGCACCGCTGAATGGAACTGCGTCCGTCAGGAATCGAAGGCTGCACCGCTGAATGGAACTGCGTCCGTCAGTAATCGAAGGCTGCACTGCTGAATGGAACTGCGTCCGTCAGGAATCGAAGGCTGCACCGCTGAATGGAACTGCGTCCGTCAGTAATCGAAGGCTGCACTGCTGAATGGAACTGCGTCCGTCAGGAATCGAAGGCTGCACTGCTGAATGGAACTGTGTCCGTCAGGAATCGAAGGCTGCACTGCTGAATGGAACTGTGTCCGTCAGGAATCGAAGGCTGCACTACTGAATGGAACTGCGTCCATTGATGCTTTCAACTGCACACCGAAACTTTCACAATACTGGATATGCTTTTACGAATATACAATTCATCATGATTAATTTTGCAAGTCCCGCTGCATGAATTAACTTATTCAAATATTAACCTTGTATTACAACAGCCGCGTTGTAAAAATGAATCAAGCAGACTGGCGAGCGCTGCCTGCTGGCACTGCCATCAGCACGTGTATCGAAGCTTACCGATGCTAGCCGAAGCGACACGAAGCCAAAGCACACTGGTGGCTTTGTTTCGCAGCCACAATGCTCACTTTTCAAAATAAGTTAGATCGAACTCACAAACATTGATAAATAAATTGCAATTGCGCCTGCATTGTTCACAATAATGTACTAGTATTGTCTCTACATACGTATTTCGCACTGGTTCACTTAAATACAGCAGTTTTAGCGGTTGTCGAGACCACATGGCGTCAGTTGATATAGCGGGAATCCTGCCCGTGTTGGACCAAAACATATGTCTGTCTGCGACATACGTGCCCCAGATGAAACATCAGGGGATAAATGAAAATGTCGAATTAACTCTAGTGGACTGTATTTACAAAAATGTACATGTTACAAAAGACACAACACTTGATATGCGAAGGAGCTGATGCTCCGAAACACAAACACGTTCAGCCATGATGGCAACTTCACTCTCTGTCCAGGTCACTGCTGCCAACCTAAACATAATAAATGTATCTGTTACCAACTGTGGAAATAAAACACTATATAATTCTCCCTGAGAGCAAACATTGATTGCTAACAGGAGGGAAAGGTCTATAGGAAAGGTCTGTGTGTATACAGAGTCTCACCTTACACCATATTACACATCGGTATCATATTGATTGCTAACAGGAGGGAAAGGTCTACAGGAAAGGTCTGTGTGTATACAGAACCTCACCTTACACCTTATTACACATCGGTATCATATTGATTGCTAACACGAGGGAAAGGTCTATAGGAAAGGTCTGTGTGTATACGTAATCTCACCTTACACCATATTACACATCAGTATCATAATGATTGCTAACAGGAGGGAAAGGTCTACAGGAAAGGTCTGTGTGTATACGTAATCTCACCTTACACCATATTACACATCAGTATCATAATGATTGCTAACAGGGGGGAAAGGTCTATAGGAAAGGTCTGTGTGTATACGTAATCTCACCTTACACCATATTACACATCAGTATCATATTGATTGCTACCAGGAGGGAAAGGTCTATAGGAAAGGTCTGTGTGTATACAGAATCTCACCTTACACCATATTACACATCAGTATCATATTGATTGCTAACAGGAGGGAAAGGTCTATAGGAAAGGTCTGTGTGTATACAGAATCTCACCGTACACCATATCACACATCAGTATCATAATGATTGCTAACAGGAGGGAAAGGTCTGTGTGTATACAGAACCTCACCTTACACTATATTACACATCAGTATCATATTGATTGCTAACAGGAGGGAAAGGTCTATAGGAAAGGTCTGTGTGTATACAGAACCTAACCTTACACCATATTACACATCAGTATCATATTGATTGCTAACAGGAGGGAAAGGTCTATAGGAAAGGTCTGTGTGTATACGTAATCTCACCTTACACCATATTACACATCAGTATCATAATGATTGCTAACAGGAGGCAAAGGTCTATAGGTGTACAGAACCTCACCATACACCATATCGCACATCAGTATCATAATGATTGCTAACAGGGGGGAAGGTCTATAGGAAAGGTCTGTGTGTATACGTAATCTCACCTTACACCATATTACACATCAGTATCGTATTGATTGCTAACAGGAGGGAAAGGTCTATAGGAAAGGTCTGTGTGTATACGTAATCTCACCTTACACCATATTACACACCAGTATCGTATTGATTGCTAACAGGAGGGAAAGGTCTATAGGAAAGGTCTGTGTGTATACGTAATCTCACCTTACACCATATTACACACCAGTATCGTATTGATTGCTAACAGGAGGGAAAGGTCTATAGGAAAGGTCTGTGTGTATACGTAATCTCACCTTACACCATATTACACATCAGTATCATATTGATTGCTAACAGGAGGGAAAGGTCTATAGGAAAGGTCTGTGTGTATACGTAATCTCACGTTACACCATATTACACATCAGTATCATATTGATTGCTAACAGGAGGGAAAGGTCTATAGGAAAGGTCTGTGTGTATACAGAACCTCACCTTACACCATATTACAAACCAGTATCATATTGATTGCTAACAGGAGGGAAAGGTCTATAGGAAAGGTCTGCGTGTATACGTAATCTCACCTTACACCATATTACACATCAGTATCATAATGATTGCTAACAGGAGGGAAAGGTCTACAGGAAAGGTCTGTGAGTATACAGAACCTCACCTTACACCATATTACACATCAGTATCATATTGATTGCTAACAGGAGGGAAAGGTCTATAGGAAAGGTCTGTGTGTATACGTAATCTCACCTTACACCATATTACACATCAGTATCATAATGATTGCTAACAGGAGGGAAAGGTCTATAGGAAAGGTCTGTGTGTGTACAGAACCTCACCTTACACCATATTACACATCGGTATCATAATGATTGCTAACAGGAGGGAAAGGTCTATGGGAAAGGTCTGTGTGTGTACAGAACCTCACCTTACACCATATTACACACCAGTATCGTATTGATTGCTAACAGGAGGGAAAGGTCTATAGGAAAGGTCTGTGTGTATACAGAACCTCACCTTACACCATATTACACATCAGTATCATATTGATTGCTAACAGGAGGGAAAGGTCTATAGGAAAGGTCTGTGTGTATACGTAATCTCACCTTACACCATATTACACATCAATATCGTATTGATTGCTAACAGGAGGGAAAGGTCTATAGGAAAGGTCTGTGTGTATACAGAACCTCACCTTACACCATATTACACATCAGTATCATATTGATTGCTAACAGGAGGGAAAGGTCTATAGGAAAGGTCTGTGTGTATACGTAATCTCACCTTACACCATATTACACATCAGTATCATAATGATTGCTAACAGGAGGGAAAGGTCTATAGGAAAGGTCTATAGGAAAGGTCTGTGTGTATACAGAACCTCACCTTACACCATATTACACATCAGTATCATAATGATTGCTAACAGGGGGGAAAGGTCTATAGGAAAGGTCTGTGTGTATACGTAATCTCACCTTACACCATATTACACATCAGTATCATATTGATTGCTAACAGGAGGGAAAGGTCTATAGGAAAGGTCTGTGTGTATA
Source organism: Meconema thalassinum (assembly GCA_946902985.2). Classification (NCBI taxonomy): domain Eukaryota; kingdom Metazoa; phylum Arthropoda; class Insecta; order Orthoptera; family Tettigoniidae; genus Meconema; species Meconema thalassinum. Next base: position 345,910,667 of record OX336395.1, read on the forward strand.
CAGAATCTCACCTTACACCATATTACACATCAGTATCATATTGATTGCTAACAGGAGGGAAAGGTCTATAGGAAAGGTCTGTGTGTATACAGAATCTCACCATACACCATATCACACATCAGTATCATAATGATTGCTAACAGGAGGGAAAGGTCTGTGTGTATACAGAATCTCACCTTACACCATATTACACATCAGTATCATATTGATTGCTAACAGGAGGGAAAGGTCTATAGGAAAGGTCTGTGTGTATACAGAACCTCACCTTACACCATATTACACACCAGTATCATATTGATTGCTAACAGGAGGGAAAGGTCTATAGGAAAGGTCTGTGTGTATATGTAATCTCACCTTACACCATATTACACATCAGTATCATAATGATTGCTAACAGGAGGGAAAGTACTATAGGAAAGGTCTGTGTGTGTACAGAACCTCACCATACACCATATCGCACATCAGTATCATAATGATTGCTAACAGGGGGGAAGGTCTATAGGAAAGGTCTGTGTGTATACGTAATCTCACCTTACACCATATTACACATCAGTATCGTATTGATTGCTAACAGGAGGGATAGGTCTATAGGAAAGGTCTGTGTGTATACGTAATCTCACCTTACACCATATTACACACCAGTATCGTATTGATTGCTAACAGGAGGGAAAGGTCTATAGGAAAGGTCTGTGTGTATACGTAATCTCACCTTACACCATATTACACAACAGTATCATATTGATTGCTAACAGGAGGGGAAAGGTCTATAGGAAAGGTCTGTGTGTATACGTAATCTCACCTTACACCATATTACACATGAGTATCATATTGATTGCTAACAGGAGGGAAAGGTCTATAGGAAAGGTCTGTGTGTATACAGAACCTCACCTTACACCATATTACACACCAGTATCATATTGATTGCTAACAGGAGGGAAAGGTCTATAGGAAAGGTCTGTGTGTATACGTAATCTCACCTTACACCATATTACACATCAGTATCATAATGATTGCTAACAGGAGGGAAAGGTCTATAGGAAAGGTCTAAAGGAAAGGTCTGTGTGTATACAGAACCTCACCTTACACCATATTACACATCAGTATCATATTGATTGCTAACAGGAGGGAAAGGTCTATAGGAAAGGTCTGTGTGTATACGTAATCTCACCTTACACCATATTACACATCAGTATCATAATGATTGCTAACAGGAGGGAAAGGTCTATAGGAAAGGTCTGTGTGTATACAGAACCTCACCTTACACCATATTACACACCAGTATCGTATTGATTGCTAACAGGAGGGAAAGGTCTACAGGAAAGGTCTGTGTGTATACAGAACCTCACCTTACACCATATTACACACCAGTATCGTATTGATTGCTAACAGGAGGGAAAGGTCTATAGGAAAGGTCTGTGTGTATACAGAACCTCGCCTGTCTCCATATCACACATCAGTATCATAATGATTGCTAACAGGAGGGAAAGGTCTACAGGAAAGGTCTGTGAGTATACAGAACCTCACCTTACACCATATTACACATCAGTATCATATTGATTGCTAACAGGAGGGAGAGGTCTATAGGAAAGGTCTGTGTGTGTACAGAACCTCACCTTACACCATATTACACATCGGTATCATAATGATTGCTAACAGGAGGGAAAGGTCTATGGGAAAGGTCTGTGTGTGTACAGAACCTCACCTTACACCATATTACACACCAGTATCGTATTGATTGCTAACAGGAGGGAGAGGTCTATAGGAAAGGTCTGTGTGTATACAGAACCTCACCTTACACCATATTACACATCAGTATCATATTGATTGCTAACAGGAGGGAAAGGTCTATAGGAAAGGTCTGTGTGTATACGTAATCTCACCTTACACCATATTACACACCAGTATCATAATGATTGCTAACAGGAGGGAAAGGTCTATAGGAAAGGTCTGTGTGTATACAGAACCTCACCTTACACCATATTACACATCAGTATCATATTGATTGCTAACAGGAGGGAAAGGTCTACAGGAAAGGTCTGTGTGAATACGTAATCTCACCTTACACCATATTACACATCAGTATCATAATGATTGCTAACAGGAGGGAAAGGTCTATAGGAAAGGTCTATAGGAAAGGTCTGTGTGTATACAGAACCTCACCATACACCATATTACACACCAGTATCGTATTGATTGCTAACAGGGGGGAAAGGTCTATAGGAAAGGTCTGTGTGTATGCAGAATCTCACCTTACACCATATTACACATCAGTATCATAATGATTGCTAACAGGAGGGAAAGGTCTATAGGAAAGGTCTGTGTGTGTACAGAACCTCACCTTACACCATATTACACATCAGTATCATATTGATTGCTAACAGGAGGGAAAGGTCTATAGGAAAGGTCTGTGTGTATACGTAATCTCACCTTACACCATATTACACATCAGTATCATAATGATTCTAACAGGAGGGAAAGGTCTACAGGAAAGGTCTGCGTGTATACAGAACCTCACCTTACACCATGTTACACATCAGTATCATATTGATTGCTAACGGGAGGGATAGGTCTATAGGAAAGGTCTGTGTGTATACGTAATCTCACCTTACACCATATTACACATCAGTATCATAATGATTGCTAACAGGAGGGAAAGGTCTATAGGAAAGGTCTGTGTGTATACAGAACCTCACCTTACGCCATATTACACATCAGTATCATATTGATTGCTAACACGAGGGAAAGGTCTATAGGAAAGGTCTGTGTGTATACAGAACCTCACCTTACACCATATTACACACCAGTATCGTATTGATTGCTAACAGGGGGGAAAGGTCTATAGGAAAGGTCTGAGTGTGTACAGAACCTCACCTTACACCATATTACACATCAGTATCATATTGATTTCTAACAGGAGGGAAAGGTCTATAGGAAAGGTCTGTGTGTGTACAGAACCTCACTTTACACCATATTACACATCAGTATCATAATGATTGCTAACAGGGGGGAAAGGTCTATAGGAAAGGTCTGTGTGTATACGTAATCTCACCTTACACCATATTATACATCAGTATCATATTGATTGCTACCAGGAGGGAAAGGTCTATAGGAAAGGTCTATAGGAAAGGTCTGTGTGTATACAGAACCTCACCTTACACCATATTACACATCAGTATCATAGTGATTGCTAACAGGAGGGAAAGGTCTACAGGAAAGGTCTATAGGAAAGGTCTGTGTGTATACGTAATCTCACCTTACACCATATTACACATCAGTATCATAATGATTGCTAACAGGAGGGAAAGGTCTACAGGAAAGGTCTGTGTGTATACGTAATCTCACCTTACACCATATTACACATCAGTATCATAATGATTGCTAACAGGAGGGAAAGGTCTATAGGAAAGGTCTGTGTGTATACAGAACCTCACCTTACACCATATTACACACCAGTATCATATTGATTGCTAACAGGTGGGAAAGGTCTACAGGAAAGGTCTGTGTGTATACAGAACCTCACCTTACACCATATTACACATCAGTATCATATTGATTGCTAACAGGAGGGAAAGGTCTATAGGAAAGGTCTGTGTGTATACAGAACCTCACCTTACACCATATTACACATCAGTATCAAATTGATTGCTAACAGGAGGGAAAGGTCTATAGGAAAGGTCTGTGTGTATACAGAACCTCACCTTACACCATATTACACACCAGTATCATATTGATTGCTAACAGGGGGGAAAGGTCTATAGGAAAGGTCTGTGTGTATACAGAACCTCACCTTACACCATATTACACATCGGTATCATATTGATTGCTAACAGGAGGGAAAGGTCTATAGGAAAGGTCTGTATGTGTACAGAATCTCACCGTACACCATATCACACATCAGTATCATATTGATTGCTAACAGGAGGGAAAGGTCTAAAGGAAAGGTCTGTGTATACAGAACCTCACCTTACACCATATTACACATCAGTATCATAATGATTGCTAACAGGGGGGAAAGGTCTATAGGAAAGGTCTGTGTGTATACAGAACCTCACCTTACACCATATTACACATCAGTATCATATTGATTGCTAACAGGAGGGAAAGGTCTATAGGAAAGGTCTTTGTGTATACAGAATCTCACCTTACACCATATCACACATCAGTATCATATTGATTGCTAACAGGAGGGAAAGGTCTGTGTGTATACAGAACCTCACCTTACACCATATTACACATCGGTATCATTTTGATTGCTAACAGGTGGGAAAGGTCTACAGGAAAGGTCTGTGTGTATACGTAATCTAACCTTACACCATATTACACATCAGTATCATAATGATTGCTAACAGGGGGGAAAGGTCTATAGGAAAGGTCAGTGTGTATACGTAATCTCACCTTACACCATATTACACATCAGTATCATAATGATTGCTAACAGGAGGGAAAGGTCTGTGTGTATACAGAATCTCACCTTACACCATATTACACATCAGTATCATAAAGATTGCTAACAGGAGGGAAAGGTCTATAGGAAAGGTCTGTGTGTATACGTAATCTCACCTTACACCATATTACACATCAGTATCATAATGATTGCTAACAGGGGGGAAAGGTCTATAGGAAAGGTCTGTGTGTATACGTAATCTCACCTTACACCATATTACACATCAGTATCATAATGATTGCTAACAGGAGGGAAAGGTCTATAGGAAAGGTCTGTGTGTATACGTAATCTCACCTTACACCATATTACACATCAGTATCATAATGATTGCTAACAGGGGGGAAAGGTCTATAGGAAAGGTCTGTGTGTATACGTAATCTCACCTTACACCATATTACACATCAGTATCATAATGATTGCTAACAGGAGGGAAAGGTCTATAGGAAAGGTCTGTGTGTATACAGAATCTCACCATACACCATATTACACATCAATATCATATTGATTGCTAACAGGAGGGAAAGGTCTATAGGAAAGGTCTGTGTGTATACAGAATCTCACCATACGCCATATTACACATCAGTATCATATTGATTGCTAACAGGAGGGAAAGGTCTATAGGAAAGGTCTGTGTGTATACGTAATCTCACCTTACACCATATTACACATCAGTATCATAATGATTGCTAACAGGAGGGAAAGGTCTATAGGAAAGGTCTGTGTGTATACGTAATCTCACCTTACACCATATTACACATCAGTATCATAATGATTGCTAACAGGAGGGAAAGGTCTATAGGAAAGGTCTGTGTGTATACGTAATCTCACCTTACACCATATTACACATCAGTATCATAATGATTGCTAACAGGGGGGAAAGGTCTATAGGAAAGGTCTGTGTGTATACGTAATCTCACCTTACACCATATTACACATCAGTATCATAATGATTGCTAACAGGAGGGAAAGGTCTGTGTGTATACAGAATCTCACCATACACCATATTACACATCAGTATCATATTGATTGCTAACAGGAGGGAAAGGTCTATAGGAAAGGTCTGTGTGTATACGTAATCTCACCTTACACCATATTACACACCAGTATCATATTAATTGCTAACAGGAGGGAAAGGTCTATAGGAAAGGTCTGTGTGTATACAGAATCTCACCATACACCATATTACACATCAGTATCATATTGATGGCTAACAGGAGGGAAAGGTCTATAGGAAAGGTCTGTGTGTATACAGAACCTCACCTTACACCATATTACACATCAGTATCATATTGATTGCTAACAGGAGGGAAAGGTCTATAGGAAAGGTCTGTGTGTATACGTAATCTCACCTTACACCATATTACACATCAGTATCATATTGATTGCTAACAGGAGGGAAAGGTCTACAGGAAAGGTCTGCGTGTATACAGAATCTCACCTTACACCATATTACACATCAGTATCATATTGATTGCTAACAGGAGGGAAAGGTCTATAGGAAAGGTCTGTGTGTATACAGAACCTCACCTTACACCATATTACACATCAGTATCATAATGATTGCTAACAGGAGGGAAAGGTCTATAGGAAAGGTCTGTGTGTATACAGAACCTCACCTTACACCATATTACACACCAGTATCATATTGATTGCTAACAGGGGGGAAAGGTCTATAGGAAAGGTCTGTGTGGATACAGAATCTCACCGTACACCATATCACACATCAGTATCATAATGATTGCTAACAGGAGGGAAAGGTCTACAGGAAAGGTCTGTGTGTATACAGAACCTCACCTTACACCATATTACACATCAGTATCATATTGATTGCTAACAGGGGGGAAAGGTCTATAGGAAAGGTCTGTGTGTATATGTAATCTCACCTTACACCATATTACACATCAGTATCATATTGATTGCTAACAGGAGGGAAAGGTCTACAGGAAAGGTCTGTGTGTATACAGAATCTCACCGTACACCATATCACACATCAGTATCATAATGATTGCTAACAGGAGGGAAAGGTCTACAGGAAAGGTCTGTGTGTATACAGAACCTCACCTTACACCATATTACACATCAGTATCATATTGATTGCTAACAGGAGGGAAAGGTCTATGTGTATACGTAATCTCACCTTACACCATATTACACATCGGTATCATATTGATTGCTAACAGGAGGGAAAGGTCTATAGGAAAGGTCCGTGTGTATACAGAATCTCACCTTACACCATATTACACCTCGGTATCATATTGATTGCTAACAGGAGGGAAAGGTCTGTGTGTATACAGAACCTCACCTTACACCTTATTACACATCGGTATCATATTGATTGCTAACACGAGGGAAAGGTCTGTAGGAAAGTTCTGTGTGTATACGTAATCTCACCTTACACCATATTACACATCAGTATCATAATGATTGCTAACAGGAGGGAAAGGTCTATAGGAAAGGTCTGTGTGTATACAGAATCTCACTTTACACCATATTACACACCAGTATCATATTGATTGTTAACAGGAGGGAAAGGTCTATAGGAAAGGTCTGTGTGTATACAGAATCTCACCTTACACCATATTACACATCAGTATCATAATGATTGCTAACAGGAGGGAAAGGTCTACAGGAAAGGACTGTGTGTATACAGAATCTCACCTTACACCATATTGCACATCAGTATCATAATGATTGCTAACAGGAGGGAAAGGTCTACAGGAAAGGTCTGTGTGTATACAGAATCTCACCATACACCATATTACACACCAGTATCATAATGATTGTTAACAGGAGGGAAAGGTCTATAGGAAAGGTCTGTGTGTATACAGAATCTCACCTTACACCATATTACACATCAGTATCATAATGATTGCTAACAGGAGGGAAAGGTCTACAGGAAAGGTCTGTGTGTATACAGAATCTCACCATACACCATATTACACACCAGTATCATATTGATTGTTAACAGGAGGGAAAGGTCTATAGGAAAGGTCTGTGTCTATACAGAATCTCACCTTACACCATATTACACATCAGTATCATAATGATTGCTAACAGGAGGGAAAGGTCTACAGGAAAGGTCTGTGTGTATACAGAATCTCACCATACACCATATTACACATCAGTATCATATTGATTGCTAACAGGTGGGAACGGTCTATAGGAAAGGTCTGTGTGTATACAGAACCTCACCTTAGACCATATCACACATCAGTATCATAATGATTGCTAACAGGGGGGAAAGGTCTATAGGAAAGGTCTGTGTGTATACAGAATCTCACCTTACAGCAGTTTCATATTTACAGAGGAACACGTTTTAATACTTCGATATTAAAATAACTTACAATTTACATTAACAACAGGTGTTTGACATTAAGGACCTGGTAACATCACTTTACATTAACAACAGGCGTTTGACGTTAAGTACCTGGTAACATCACAAATACTGACTCAATCTTCACTTCACAATGGCACGGACATACTCATGGCAAACTTAAGGTGATGTTATTAATATTATTATATACACATTCTTATTAGGTATAGTTGAAGATGTGTTTTCACTAACAGCCCTGGTCAAATAGTTATGTAATCTAGGGGTGGGCATATTAGCTCTAGTTCCGCTTGGTGGGTACTTTCTCCCACCACGGGCAAGACTCTCCGCATGTCAAGGCAAAGCCCTTCGTTATCCATTCCTTGTTCTAACGTCTAACAAATATAAAACAGTATTACTTAATAAACTTGCAACTTGAAGGCATGGCTGGAAAAACAGGCTAACCCTCAATTCAATTAAGTGCTGGAATCTGTGTATTCCTACACAGTATCTGATGGCCGGGTCAGGATGGCCGAACGAAAATGTTGATATTGATCGTTCTTGACACCACATCTCCGAGAATAGCAGTTCTTGCCTGCAAGACAGATCGGGAAGCTGTTTGCCCGCCTCTACCGTCTGGGTCATACTGCACAAACAGACTCTCTCTGCTCAGATAGTTTTCACTTTCACTGCTTTGTTCTATCAAGAGAATTTGAACACAGAAATATTCTAAATTAAAACTCCGTTTCTGAAATATTATGAGTGGATACAACCTTTGATTGTGAGCATAAGATCTTTAACAAATGCTTTCCCTGAACGTGTGTGGTAATGGTTTATTTCCTGTTCTTTGTAACTCCTCACACAATAAAACACCTGCAGTGATTGGTCGACACCTTGGCCAACAAGTAACTTTCGTGAACTTGCAAATTTGTCTTCTCATGAAAGAAGCAAATAAGGATTTAAAAATACCTGGTTGACAGACGAAGACAAATTTAGACATGCAGGGAGTTTTAAAATATGCTAACATAAATTTACTGAAGGTTTTTGCTCGAGTCTATATTCAAGGGTTTTGTTAAAGGCTCCCGATTCTACAAAGAACCAAGTCAGAAAAATTGACATGGGCTGTTATTGAAAATACCTGTCTGATAAAAAGAAAAAGAGAAAAGGGAAGTCTTGTTTTGTAAATTCCAGCCCAGAACACACGCACACAAACACAGCCACATTTTTTAATCATCCAGCTTCAAGGATTATTCTCGACTCTACGGTGAAGCAACCTAAAATCAGACAGAACAGGTGTCATATTAAAATATAGTTTCAATATCTTCAATCAATGACATAAATCCTATCACATGAGTATTATAAATAGTTACTCCAGTCATATTCCCATACAATTTGCCTGTACTATACACAACAACCATAGAGTCACTCCAAACAGACAAATTCCGGAGTTCTATCACCCTAGTAGCATTTCACCAAACATCATATAGATTATACCGACAAGTTGCATTACCAATACTGCAACTAAATAATTGTACATATTGTAAATATTTTCACCCGTATTGTCAGACATAGATTTTATAGCCTAAGTGTAATGGATCTGATGATGATCGCTTGACGATCAAAACTGGTCATTCCAGTGTATTTATTAATCTCATGTAATTTTTTTCAGGATTAGGGCACAACCCAGCTCTTTTGGATACATTCCTGTTAACCGACTGAAAAGCACCAAACATTTTTTTTGGTTGCCATATTTCGTCGCATATTTGTCGCCATCGCATAATCGTTGCAGAGCATATTCGTAATTGACGGTTGGGTGTGTAAAGTGCGTTAAGTCAAGAAATGGTGTGAACTGCGTTAATACTGGCATCTAATAGAGGAGGGCGTTCTGCCTGCGCGTGTAAAGTGCGTCATGTCCTTCCCGTCATGACTTACCACACTGAGCACTATTCAACACTTTGATTCTGTGCGTGCAAAGTGCATTATGTCACTTTGGTAGTGGCTAAGCGCATTACTCATTCACGCTCCTCGTGAAGTTGTCCAAAAATATATATATATATATATTTTTTGGAGTCGTTTCGGCCATCAATGGACCACGATGTTCTTCACTCATATGATCACTGTAATGCTTGTTTTCTTGTCTTCCAGTAGATCTCCTTTCTTCCGCCCACTTGCAGTGAGGGCGAGGCATCACAGATGTTAAAGGGTGTAGATTACTGGTTGATTTAACCGCCTTTCTGAACAGGTTCCTATCCCAAACCAGAGCTTGATTGATTCGAGCTTCTGTTAGGTCCTTTTTAACATGTATCGACCATTTACAATAGGAAATTCTTTTAGAGATTGATGAGTGTATTCAATATGAAAGTCGATGATGCTCCATCCGCTCCAAATGTCCAAAGAAAGACATTCTCCTTTTTCTCATCACACTCACCAAATCTTCTATATGTTCAAATAATTCATTGTTATGTCTTCTTCTGTAAGTACCATTATCATTGAAAAATGAAAATCCACAGCCTGCTTCCAGTCTCCGACCGGGTCAGGAATGGAATGAATGTAGCCCCCATCTAGCGGCGAGGATATGAACTGTGCCGGCTGCCGAGGCCTGACGCACTCCTCTGGGGCAATGATTAAATGAATGAAGGATGAAATGAAATGATAGTGGAGAGTGTTGTTGGAATGAAATGTTGACAGGGAAAACCGGAGTACCCGGAGAAAAACCTGGCTGCCTCCGTTCTGTCCAACACATATCTCACATGGAGTGACCGGGATTTGAACCACGGACCCAGCGGTGAGAGGCCGGCGTGCTGCCGCCTAAGCCACGGAGGCTTCACCATTATCATTAACAGGTCCTAATATTTTCCTTAGAATTTTCCGATCCTTAAGTTCTAATTTTCTCAATGGGCCTTTGTTTGTCATCTGTAAGCATTCTGCGGCATACAGTGCTGACGGCCTAATTACTGTGTTATAATGACAAAGTTTGACATTCCGGGACAAGCTTTTACTTTTGTAAATGTTTTTGCAGGTTTGAAAGGCACCTTCCAATTTGTTACATCTGCTCTCAATGGCAGCAATTTCTGAATTATTGGGGGTAATCCATTCCCCTAGGTATTTACATTTTTGGACTTCCTGGATTTTTGTAAAACCAATTGTGATGAATGTTGAGGCATCTTTGACATTTGTGATAACATTAGTTTTATGGAAGGCCACTTTAAGTCCAGTTTTAGCAGCTATGGTTTGTAGTTTATTAAGTTGGTCAGTGGCCTCTTCCATTGAATTAGCGAACAAAGCAATGGCATCTGCAAAAGCGAGACAGTTTATATTCAGGTCTTCTTTTATATAACCAATTCGAATACCATAATTATTTGGTAAGATTGTTAACAATATAATTAATGAATTCTTACACCAAGCATCACTCATTATCACTGTGTGATTATTAAACTAAATTCCCGCCAACTGGAAGGTCATCGTCAATCGTCATTTCCCAGCGGTTCTGCTTGTTGGCTAGTGACATACCTATTGCTTTGCTGACAGGAGATATTCACAGTGTATGTTATGAGCTTCGTTAAAGAGCATTATGTCTTCCAGAGCGGAAAAGATCTTTTATTAGCTTTAATAAGCATTGATCATAAGTTACTAGTCCTTGGCCATGCCGGCCAACTAGAGATTTATTTAAATATTCTTGCAGTTATACTACTTCTGACACGATTGGTTCTATGGCTTCAAAACGTGGTTTTCAGGTCCATTTGTCTGTTATTTATACAAATGTGCACCATTTCACCAAACTAAACTAAAGTTTATGTCCCGAGTATTGTTTCTCGCTTTGCGAGGCTTGAAATGAGCCTTCTACTACAAATTCGATCCTTCATCTATGTGACAAAGGGTCTAAATCTAGGAAATGGATAGGGATGTCCGAATTTCAGGTACACAGTGTTATCTGCTAGGTTTCGAAAGGTAAGCACGGTACGTAAAATTTGGTTCAGTTCATGAAACAGTATAGATTAGTACCAAAGGGCCTAAATGTAGTGAATGGAGAGATCTGTTCGAAATTTCAAGTGGACAGTGTTACTCGTCGGGTTTCAAAGGGTAACTACATAAAATTTGGTTCTGATCGGTGAAACGGTGTAGATTTGTGCCAAAGGGCCAAAATGCAGGGAATGGAGAGGTCTGTTTGAAATTTCAAGTGGACAGTGTTACCCGCAGGATTCCAAAGGATGAATAGGTAAAATCTGGTTCAGATCGGTGAAGCAGTGTAGATTTGAATAAATAACAGACCGACAGACAAACCAACATTGAGCTTTATATTAGCCTATAAAGGCGAGATGTGGGTGTGCAAAGTGTGACTCCTCGTGTTGTTTGGCTCTGTAACTACGTGAATTCCCATGGAATTTATTATGAAGAGTTACCCCATTGTTGTGAACAGTATTAGGCTCATGAAGACATAATTCACATTACTTATATTCCACAACTCTATTTTGGGTTTCGAATTGAACTTTAAAACTTGATTTTCTCAAAACTAGTGGATTCTGACATAACGCACTTTACACACCCACCCGTCAATTGTGCCCCAGTTGGTTGTGCACGCTCCCGTAAGCTTATAACTTGGCGAGACTTTCCCAGAAGAAAGTAATCTCGTCTCTGTGCCTGTGGGCAATGACTACCGATGTGAGCGGCCAGCTTTGTGCACTGGTCGGTTGCACATGCTGATATGACCTCGTCGCTCTACCTGCAGGCTATGACTCACACACGGCGAGCTAAACAGCGCTAGTTCAACTTGTATGGATCCATTGCTTCGGCGAGTTGGCCTCGGAATGACAAGATTCAATAAGGAGCTAGCCCCAGTTCGCAGACGATAAAACAGGTCTGACTGCATCTAGCGGAAACATCGCGACAGAGCCCCTTGCGTGATGTTACGCAGGTGGTGTTCACAATGAGAAAATAAAAGAATTACATGGTGATATTGAGGAAAGTGAATACACGGGATTACAAGAGAAGCAAACAATAGTATTAGGAAAGTGCAGCAAATAATGACTAAAGGAAATATTTTGGTGGTTGTTCTTTCAACTTTAATATTCTTCGCCTAGTCGTCGCACCCTGCTATGTGACAATGAATAAATACAGTGTTGTCAAATGTTGCGGATGACGTAGGTCAAATGAACACTCTTCTTTTATCTGCATTTCGTTAAAACATTAAAACCTCTCCAAGAAAAACCATGATTATAAAATGTGGGCAAACGTCTTCTTGAATCATAAAAATTCTAAAAATTCACCCGAGTCTGTACCATTTAAAAACTCATTCTAATCCTCTGGTGAATCGGCTAATGCGGACCTTTACACAGCCGCTAACGTGCTATCTCCTGCCTCACTGGCATTGGGAGAGTGTGGGTTCGAGTCCCACCTCGGACGTCCTGAAAAGGGTTTCCACGGTTTCCCATTTTCGCTGCCAAGAAAATGCCGGGACGGTTCCTTTCAATAGGTCCATGGACGTTTTCCTTCCAATATCCCTTCCATGACCCGTCCTGTACATGGCCATTGGCTGCATAGTGTGCTAGTTACGACCTGTTGGGATAAGTAGCGGGGAGTTGGCTATTGTGCAGGTTTGTTCCTTCTTCGTCCAACGCGGTTGCCAGAAGTCTGACAAACCCCACATGACAGCGAGCACAAATATCCAGGACCCTTTGGGGAAACAGCCTCATTTCAGGGCAGGAATAGAGCTGGTATAATCTCTCATGCTACAAACATCATGGAGAGAGTACTAGAGGAATGAATCCGAAAAAAGGTTGAAATCCAAATTCATATTTGTGGTTTGGGTTCAGAAGTGGAACCTATTTTTGTTGTAAGACAGACTATGGAAGAACAGTGGGAATATGGAAACGACATGATAATGACCTTGATTGACTTAGAAAAGACGTATGATAGAGTTTGGCAAAGCCTAACACAGAAAGATATTGGACAAGAAATAATACAAATGATTTATTTATTTATCGTATGGCTTCTAGTGCCGGGAGTGTCCGAGTGTCCGAGGGGTTGTTCAAGTAGTGATGATGATGATCAGCGACTGTCTCCATATGATTCGGTCTCCAGATCCTTCAGTGACATATTCATGTTGGATTTGATGGAGTCGATCCATCTCAATTCTGGCTGCCCTCGTCTCCGAGACCCTTCTAACTTTCCAAGCATAATTGTCTTTTCCAACGAATCAGAACGCCTCATAATGTTTCCAAAATATGACAGCTGTAATCGTGTTATCAATGCTTCCAGAGACAGATCTGGTTTGAGTTTTCAATCACCCATACATTTGTCTTCTTGGCTGTCCAAGGAATACCCAGTATCCTTCTCCAACACCAGAGCTCAAAAGTATCAATATACTTTCTAACTCGCTTCCTTGTGGTCCAGCTTTCGCAACCATGTGCAGCTATGTAACCAGTCTGGTTTTAGTAGTCAAAGATACATCTGAACACTTGAAGATCTTGTCCAGCTGCTCTTCCTAGGGCAATTCTTCGGCAAATCTGTGGACTGCATGAGCCAAGTTGATCCCAACAAACAGATTAACTTATCATCTATCATAATGTTTGATGGTAAACTTGTTGATATTCAAGTACAAGCCCATGGTTTCACTCTGTTCATAATGATATCCTCGAGCTCTTCAAATATTTGGGAAGTGAACTGATGGAAAATGGAGATCAACAAGAAAATACAGAAACTCCTATTGCCAGGTGAAAAGCTTAAGTTCCTTAGGAAGCTATAATAATAATAATAATAGTAATAATAATAATAATAATAATAATAATAATAGTAATAATAATAATTTAGAAGAAAGGGTGCACAAGATTCAAAGAGCATATGGTATAACCAGGAATATCTATAACAAAACATGTTTATCTAAGAAATAGAAAATACAGCCTAATTAAACCAGAATGCTTATATGCCAGTGAATGTCTAATACTAAATTATAAATTGGATAAATTACAAGTATCAGAAAGAAAAATTATACGCAAAATTCTCGGTCCATTAAGAACTACAGAGTTTTGGAAATTAAGAAGTAACGAAGAAATATATCGGAACATTGAAAACATAACGGAGACAATAAAGAAGAGGCGATTGTTATTTTTCGGGCATTTATATAGAATGAATAGAGATACGGGAAAATCGCAACCGCGATAAATGCGAATTCCATTTTTTTCTTCAATTTTCTTCATTTTGTTGTCTAGTATGACCATATATACCCAAAATTTGCAAAATTGAAAATGCGACAAAGTGCGATAACTGCGGGTTTCTGCGATTTTTCCCGTAAATGCGATAAATGCCTTGAATTTGTGACCAACACCCTTTTTTTTTTTTTAGAAAAATATAGAAAATATTGACAAAAAAGTAGTAGGGAGCCTAGGCCTAATTAAGTTACTATGAAAACAGGCCTACATATTTTGACAGACGTAATAAGCGAGAATATTGTAACCTAAAAGTAGGCCTAATCATTTACGCAATTTTGGAGTATGCCTTCATTAAACAGAACGTGTAGTGTGTTTTGCTCAATTAAAGAAAACCTCTGAGATTGACAATATCTTTAAATTTCAAGTCTTGGGAGTCGGCGTGAAAGATGTGTGGCGAACATCACAGGAACACCAACACTAGCTTATTAAAGCTGCAACGGCAATGAAACAGTTGTTAAATGTCACATTATCATGTGCTTTTTTAGCCGTACCATACAAAGGAAGTATTCGGAGTGTAAACATCCTAATAAGCTTATCAGTGTAGTATCAAAATCGCGGAAATATGACTCAAACGTCCAGAAACGTGCCGTCTGAAAACAAAAGATTGCGCGCTAAGGCGCCTAGTGCTGTTGGTAAGCTGCGAGCTGCGTGACGTGATACGAGGGCACACGAGCTTCACCGAAAATATCCGATGGTTACGTTCTCATTACGTAATTAACAGCGCGGCAACTCAAATGATCTTGAGCTGCTGGCGCTGTTGGCCAAATTTGCGATTGTTACAATAAAGCGGGCTGTGTTCCGGCTACAATGCTTGCCTTTTGAAGTTTACCGTGCGCACAGATGGACTTCTCATGCTAAAATACGCGTGTCTTTCGTATTTCACTTTTGTTGTCTCACACTTTCTTTAGCTCGCGCCGCTGCATCAGTTATTTGTACCGTACCGCATAGATAAACGCACGCGAATTACAGTACGTGAGAATAATAGGGCTACAACTCACAGATTTGTAGTAAAAATATTATTTTTTAAACTCAAATTTCAGAAATGGTAAGACCTAAAATTACCATCCACGAACGTGCGCGTGGTTATAAGGAAGAGCGCTTTTATGTGAGCGATTCTAACATATTAATGTGTGGGATTTGCAACATTAGATTGGATTGGGAAAAGAAGGACAATCTGGACAAACACTGCAGAACATTAATACATAAAAACAGGAAGGAATCGGTTAAGTGTGATCAACAGGTGGCTAATGAGCGACAAGCTACTTTGGTTCGTATTAATGATAAAGCTAAGAAAGCAAAGCTCGAGAAGACTGAGTTTATTTGTGACACTGTCAAGATGTGTCTACAGGCAAACATACCTTTAAATAAATTGGATCATCCAGCAGCACATACCTACTTCAAAAAGTAAGTGACTTTATTTCATTCAATTTCCATGTTTGATATGAAAGTGAATAGAGTATAATATAGAGCATAACAATATTGTAAAATATTTTTTCAGGTATGTAAATGGATCTGGAGATTTGCCTGGGAGTGACCAGTTACGGCGAGAGTACCTTCCTAAATGTGGTGCCGAAGATCAAGACCGTATTCGTTGTGAATTTGAAGAACAGGAAGTAGTCATTGTTGCTGATGAAACCACAGGTATGGCAGGAAAATGTGTCTTTGCTGTTTTGTTCCACTCAGTGACCGATTCATGTGAACAAAATGTTGCTTTGGCGTCATGTTCATTTCTAGACAAAGCCAATGGAACAACCTGTAGCCAAGCAATTGTTGATACCATACAGAAGTATGGCATCAAATATGAGAATATAATTGGTCTAGTTTCCGATTCGGCTCGATATATGGCGACATGCTTTCAAGGTATGCAAGTTCTAGTTGGAGATCAGCTAGTGCATTTTCAATGCTGGGCCCATAAAATTAATTTAGTGGGTGATATTTTTATGGTGGAATTGGCAGAGTTGAATACTCTCATTTCAAAGCTTAAAATGGTGTTCCTCCATGGTAGGAAGATCAAGAGTTCTTACCTGAACTTTCTGAAGGAAAGATTTCCAGAGTTGGCACCCACATTGTTCCCTAAGCCTGTGATAACTCGCTGGAATTCCTGGTTTCGCAGTGTTCAGTACCTCGCGAAGTATGTTAACCCTCTGGTACAATTTTTAAATTCTCAGGAGGAAAAGAACGGAAGTACCCACACAGTGTGCGAAATGTTTGAAGACGAAAACTTAGATTTGGTGTTGCGCACTCATATTGCCTTCGTTTCAGACATTTGCCAGCCACTAATGAAGATGATCAAAGAACTGGAAGGCTCTAAATATCCATATGGGATAAACTGATGACAATTCGTCATTCATTGGCACTTTTCAGAACAGACAACTTCTTTTTTGTCTCAGTTCACTAGTGCTGTAAAAAAGGCACAAGTCGCTGAAACATTGAAAAGAGCAAGTAAGAAAGCAGAAATGAAACTAATTGTGCATATGAGTCCATGCCCAGATAATAATATCTATAAGGAAGTGGGGAGTCTTTTCAACCCAGCTAAAGCTGGCCAACAGTTGCAGGTATGTAAGTCTATGCTACCTAACAATTTAAGTGTATTTAAAGCTGGCTATTATTAATATCTTGTAATTTATTTATTTGTTTCATCAGGTAAGTGCATCCTCGAGCAGATCACAAGGACTGTTTCAGTGATGGCTACCTGTACTTCCATAGTCAACTGATTGAAAGACTGAGAGAGGGAGGAAATGTAGATGTTTTGCAGATCCTCTTGGCTATGCGTTCTGTTAAGGAGGACTTTGTAAAAGCTGCCTTGAAAACAATTTGGTTGCCAGTAAATAGTGTAGATGCTGAACGTTTCTTCAGTGCCTATAATCTGGTTCTGACTGATAGAAGAACCAGATTGAAGGAAGAGAACTTAGAAACATGTGCCATGTTGAATTACAACCACAAAAACTAAGTTTAATGACTGTAGTAGCTATATGCACAAGGTGCAAGGCAATGGGACCACGCAGCTCTGAACTCTGTACACAAATAAGTCCAAACCTCAACGTTGGCTGTCCATTAAATGCTTTTCTGTGGGTTCCTACTTTCAAGGCATCAGCTGCTTTCTTCCAACTCCCAGTCAAATTCCATTCATCTCTCATAAACTAGTCTCATTAGGCTGGCATCAGGAAAGACATCCAGTTGTAAAACCAATCGGCAAATAGAAATTTATTGTATCTCATCCCAACATCCCTCCCCGTTGAAACAGGAAAAACAAGAGGGTAGATATACTTTTAATTAGTTAATTATTCAATGTATTGTATTGCCTTAAGTTTAGTAAATGTGTAAATTTAATTTTCAAAGTCATCTTGTGCCATTTATTAGAAACACCTACCGTATATACTCGAATACCACCCGCACATTTTTAAACAAATTCGGACGTGAAAAATTGGGGTGCGGGTCTTATTTGAGTCATCCAAATTTGAAAGATCTAAATTGCCCACCGCGCGCGATATCGGGTGTTGCGAGTATCCGCTAGATGCTGCTAGCCTTCTTCCGGCTATAACTTTGTTTTACCGTAAGCACGCGGCGTCATAGTCACACACACGTTCTCCGAGTGTAAACATGAATGCTACGAAACGTTTGCGGTCATTTACTGTGAGTGAGAAATTGAAAGTTGTGAGGGAAGCTGAAGTTATTGGAAATCGTGCCCGGTAGGAAATATGATATTGACGAGTCATGTATTCGTGATTGAGCTAGATGACGTCTATGCTGCGTGAACCGCCCGTTCAAAGCAGCCTTGAAACAGCTGTGTACGGAGCGGATGGCGGCCGATAAGCACACACTGACCCCAACTGGTCGTATTCAGCGCCCGAAAGTTCAGCTGCTGTGTTCGTGGATTTTGACGGCATGGAATCGTATCTCTGGAGATCTCATACGGAAGAGCTTCAAGAAATGTAGTATTTCGAATGCTATGGATGGCTGTGATGACGACATTTAGTGGGAAAGTGATGGTGATAAAAGTTCCGAAGTTGGTACTTCTGATGACGATGAATGAAGTGTTTGTGTACTTCTATTTGTATTTTTAATCGTTTGATGTGTGTTATTTTAGGACGACTTCAAAACTTTTGGAAACTATTTTGGATAAATGCTATTCTGTTTATTTAGTTAAGATAGTAAATAATTTTGAGTAAAAATTCTTTATTTTAAATTTTGTTCTTCAAAATCAGGGTGCGGGTCTTATTCGGGGGCGGGTCGTATTCGAGTAAATACGGTATGTATCTAAACCTGAGCATGTTTATATTAGTTGCCGTGTTTTATTAATTTTGAACTTTTCATTTTTTACCGTAGGCCTACTTAGTGTCGTTTAAATGCTACAAAACGCTAATTTTAAAAGTTCAAAATGCTACAAAACTCTATTTTTCAAAATGAAAGTGCTACAAAATCAATTTCAAAATGCTATTTTCTCGTATCTTTAAGAATGAATGATAGCAGCTTAACCAAACAGATTGTTAAATATCTTTGGAAAAAGAAATCCACAACAGCCTGGTTTCAAGAAGTAAAGAAAGATTTAGAAAGAAACAATGTAAGAGAAGAAGATGCACTAGAGAGAGAAATGGGAATGGAAGGACTCCAAGGAAGGCAATGTAAGAAAACAGGCTCAAAATGGTCGGAAGAGAGAAAGAAGACACAGCGAAAAGGTGAAGAAGCGCTGGAGGAGGAAGAAAGGACTAAACATTGAAATTGGTTCGTGGTCCTCAGAAGAGCCTCACGGAGAAACAAGAAGAGAGAATAATATTATTGGTTTTAACTACTGCGGTGCCAGAATTTTTCCCTGAAGGGGACCTTCAATGTGCCAGTAAATCTCCTAACACACACAGCATTCGATCCTGAAACGTTGGACACAGCAGGCAGCAAATGGCTATACGTACCACCAACAGATGCCCACTCTTAGCCTTGGCGATGGTCGGCTGAGTTCCTGTTGTGATCTCGATCTGGCCTTGTTTACCGCCAACCAAATAGTGGGAGATCCTGCAAACAGACAAAATATCAATATCACGTACGAGGGCGGATCGGAAAGTCTTTGCCCCGATTTTCTTTTAGCCAAAATAAAATGGTTGGTTCCTCAGTTTAGGGGCTGCGACAACGCGGTCATGTAGCCCCGTGTACATTGGGTGTGTGTAGAACCGGTGTTAATTGTCATGACTGTATTAGTGTGTGTTATCTGTTTTTTTTAATTTAAGTAAGGACTGCAACTTTGAATTTTTCAAATAGTTCCTACTTTTGCCGCCAAACGCCACCGTCAACGACTACCAGTTCAGAGCTTAGCTACTAGAAGTCACCGCAGTCGGCTCTTGGCAACAAACCTAGGAACCTAAGAGCGTTGTTTACATTAACCTATACAATTTAGCTTCACACAGAGTAATTAGTGGAAGGTTCTTTAACATGCCATAAATCTATGACATGGGACCACCGGCTTTACGTCCCCTCCAAAGGAAGGCATACTGAAGGATTTTTAACGCTTTTAAAAGATTCGACGACCTCGGCCGGGTTTGAACCCGCTATCTTGGGCATAGAAGCTCAGCTTGCCACCGAAGCTGCTGGAGTTACGTTATCTCACTAGAATGTTGAGGAACTGCGATCTTTTTACGATCTATTTCAAGATCTGAATATAGTTATATTGTGGAGAACTTATTCTCAGATCTGGTTGTGAAGAGGTGTTCACATAATGAGAGAGAATGCAGAGTGAACTGCATTAAAGTCGTAATATTGAAAGAATGTGAAGTTGGAGTGTAGCAGCTGATAGAAGCTAGACGCAGTGGTTCCCAACCTTTGTCAGCAGACACCCCCCTTTTCAGATACGGGAGTTCATCGTGCCCCCGCCATCCCCCTCCCCACTACTCATCGCTCCTATAACCTCTTCGATTGACGCGGAGGATATAGACCTAACCTAATGACACTACATAATGGAATAGGCCTGTCTATTACATACTAACTTCATTTTAGCACAATACAAAGAACACACATTTACAACAAATCCCTAGATTAGTCAACAAATGTCAGTGAGAGGGTTGACACTGTTTTCTCTTGGTAAGATTCGGTATGTTTGGTTTTGATATTTGACAGAGCACAGCGGAGATCACTTGCAACATCAAGCCGACAGCGCTGCTTTGTTTCTATGACACTCAGCGTTTAAAATCCTGACTCGCATAAATATGTCTTTGAAAATGTAAGTTGAAACTGTTCAAAGCTTCAAAGAAATCACAAAGATATGCCAATTAGACAATAAAACTGGCATAATTTTGCTCCTTACAACACTGTAAATTCCTTATTTCACCCCCAACCTCGTGGCTCCGCAGAGGTTTGTGCCGACAGTTGGCAATTACCAGTGCTTTGGAACGATTGACTTGGTGCGACAATCAATTGGAGAGATACAAAAAATGTTTATTTTACAAAATTGTAATCTTCTTCATTTCCCGTTTCCAGCTTCCTGGGTCGGGTTGTGAATTAAGGACCTCCATCGTTGCCTGTCTCTCCACCACTCCTCTCCTGATTTTAGTACATCTTCGGGTTTTCCTCCCTTCTTTTCTACACACTCCCACACTGTATCTGCCCATCTCTTCCAGGGCCTACCTCGTGGTCTCTTCCCTGTCATCTTTTCACAGAAAGTCTTCTTTGGTACTCTCTCCTCTCCCATTCTCATCATATGTCCATGCCACTTTAACTTTGTTGTTTCTATCCTGTCCTGCAGCTTCAATATTCCTGTCCTTTCTCTAATCTCTTCATTTCTAACTCTATCTCTTCTGGTCTTGCCCTCTATACCTCTTAGGAATTTCATCTCTGCGGCTTGTATTCTACTCTCCTCTCTTTTTGTAGTAGTCCACGCTCCAGCTGCGTATGTTAGTATGGGTCTGTAGTAGGTTGAATATAATACATTTTTACATTTCTTTGGGACATCATGGTTCCACAGAATACCCCTTACACTCTGGTAAAAACTGTTTGCTTGTTGTATTCTCTTTCCAATTTCCTCAGTTATCTTTCCATCTTCTGTGATCACACTTCCCAAATACTTGAAACTTTTAACGACTTCTAGAATTTTGCCATTCAATTCTATCTTTCCTCTTCCTTTCTTCCTTCCTCTTGACATTACCATTGTCTTGCTCTTCTCTGTACTTACTTTCATCCCAAATTTCTCTATCTCTTGGTTCCATACATCTAGTTGTTTTTGTACATCCTTTTCATCCTCACCACATATAACTATATCATCTGCAAACAGCATGGCCTTTGTTGCTTCTTGTCCCAATCTCTGTTTGACCTTCTTGTGGATTTCGTCCATGACTATGATGAATAATAATGGGGACAATACACTTCCCTGTCGGAGAGCCGTTTCCACTTTAAACCATTCTGTTTCTCCTATACTGGTCTTCACGCTACTGACACAATTTTTGTATATAGCTTTTAACATTTGGACTTCTGCTCTGTTAACTCTTCTTTTTCTTAATACATCCCAAACCACCTGTCTAGGCACACTGTCATATGCTTTCTCAATATCAATAAATGTCATCACCATGTCTTTTCCAAATTCCCATCTTTTCTGCATCATCTGCTTTAATGTAAAGATTAGGTCAAATGTTTATCTGTCTTTCCTAAAACCATACTGTTCTTCTTCCAACTCTCCTTCTATCTTCCTCCTCAGTCTGCCTTCCAATACTCTCTCAAAGATCTTAGCTACATGAGCAATAAGAGTGATCCCTCTGTAGTTATTACATTCCTTTTTGTCGCCTTTCTTAAAAATCGGGATAATTAAACCCTTTCCCCATTCTTCTGGAATTTCTTTCTTCTTCCAAATTATTCTAAATAATCTATACAGCCACTGTATCCCTACTGGTCCCGCTGCTTTTATCATTTCCGTGGTCACCTCATCCACTCCTGCTGCTTTACCACTCTTCATCTTCTGTATGGCTTCCTCTATTTCTAGCTTAGTTATCTGCTTTTCTTGTTCTTCTTCTTCTTCTTCCATTGTTTCTTCTTGTTCCCTTTCATCTTCCAGTTCAATGTATTTCACATTTAGTAGCTTTGAAAAGTATTCTTCCCATCTATTTAATATATCAACTCTTTGATACAATATCTGCCCTGCTTCAGTTTTTACAAATTTTGTATTTTCCCTACCTTCTACACTGTTTTTCACGAATCCATATAGTACCTTCTTACTTCCTTGGATATCCTCCTTCAAAGTTTCTGTGAATCTTTCCCAACTTTTCCGTTTTTTTTCTTGTACAATTTTTTGGCACGCCTTCTTTGCTACTCTATATTTTTGTAATTTCTCTGCATTTTTACAGCCTATCCACTTCCTCCATGCCATTTGTTTTTCTTTAACAGCTTCCTTTACCCTGTTGTTCCGCCAAGGAGTCTCCCTTTCCTTTTTCTTCCCTGATAATCTTCCACACGTGTTTACTGCACACTTCACAAAACCATTCCTAAAACATGCCCATTCCTGTTCTACACATTTTGCTTCATCTTTGGGAACTTCCTTTTTTTAAATCCTCTTGGAACTTGTCCATTGTCTCCCTCTTTTTTAGCTTCCACACCTTTATTTTTCTTTCCCTCTTTTCCGAAAGGTTTATGATTTTTCCCAGCCTTAGTTTGGCTATCACCACTTTATGGTCTCCTTCAAAATCTCCTCTTGGCATAGCCGTCACATCTACCAGTTGTCTTCGTTTATCCTTTTCCACCAGGATAAGATCAATCATTGTCTTTGTCTCTGTCTCCCCATCCATACCTAGTTATTTTTTGAGAGTTCTTCTTTCTAAACCATGTATTTCCAACAATTAATCCATTCCTTCTACAGAAATCTATTAAAAGGTCCCCTTCTTCATCCTGATTTCCATAACTAAACGGGCCAATTATCTCTTCTTTTCCCTGCCTACCTGTTCCCACATGTGAATTCATATCTCCCATTATTATAACCTCTTTGTCTTCTATACACTTTTCCAGTTCTTCTAGGAAATCCTCTAAACATTCATCTACCTTCCCTGTCTGGGGTGCGTAAATCTGTATAAAATCCTTTGTTCCACTCTCAAGTCCTAATCTAATTTTCAGTATTCTGTCACTAGTTTGCTCTACTTTCTCAACATACTGTACCAAGTCTTCTCTCAATATTATTGCAACACCATTCACTACCTTCTTTCCTCCACTCCAATATATTTTATATCCCTTCCCTTTCTTGATTTCTTTCTCACCTTTTCCCTTCCATTTCGCTTCACTGACTCCCATCATTGCTATTTACTTCTTTTCCATGTAGTCCACCAATTCTTCTGTCTTGCCATTTAGGCTCATCACATTTATGAATCCGATGTTAGTAGTGTAATATTCGATAAAGCCCCACGCCCCCAGGTTGGGAACCCCTGAGCTAGAGAGTTTAGATATGACATCGAAGGAACCAATATTTTATTCTAGTATCATTTATGAAGCTAGTCATCATCATCATCATCATTTCCCCTTATCCAGCTCCTGTCGGGTCGGGGTATTTATGGCACTTCTCCTTCAAAATAGGATGTTCGCAATACTATGTTATGTGCTTGAAGAATACAATGGTTGGATCATTCAGAAAGGAACTGCGAATATATCTGTGAGATATATTTAAAGTATTCGTGTGTTGACGGATGATTTTATTGAAAATATGGCAATGGGCAAGATGACATTGTTACAATATTAATGAAGAGATTTGTGAAATGTAGAGCATATGGATTCTAATTGTTAGCTGGAATGTAAGTAATATTGTTGAAGGATTATGAGAGTTATTGATAGATTGCAGAAACCCTTACCGTGGAATCTTTTGTACGCACACGATGCACTAATATCTGACAGTATTTATGACCTACAGGAGACTTTAGACCAATGGAGGAGAGCTCTCGAGAATGGACTGCGCATTAGTAGAACCAAGACTGAATATATGGTGTGCGACTTCCACCACTATAAACCCAGAATGACAAATATTGAACTTAAACTAGATGGTGAAACCTTACCAAGAGTAACAAAATTCAAATATCTAGGTTCTGTCATTGCTGAAGATGGCACGATAACCGCCGATATAATCTGGGTGGAACAAATGGCGCGAACTAACAGGAGTTTTGTGTGATCCAAAAATACCCATAAGAACCAAGCATAAAGTTTATAAAACTGCCGTAAGACCAATCCTACTTTATGGTAGGCAAACATGGGCAAAAGCTATGTATGTTAGATTCGGCAGATGGAGTTACCCTCAAAGATAAAATCCGAAATGAACATGTGCGAGGCAGTTTCTGATAAGCTTTTAGAGTCCAGGCTAAGGTGGTATGGATACATGGCTACACAAAAGAGAGGGAGCGGCAGACCTCAAATAACATGGATGACGAATGTTCAAGGGGACATGAGAGTATTGGGTCTATCTGCTGATGATGCTTTACAACTAAATGACTGGCGCCTCAGGATTAAGAAAGCAGACCGCGCGTAACGGGAAAAGGCGAGGAGGAAGAAGAAGAAGATAAATATATAGCACCTTGAAAAATCGGTAGTAGGAACAGCTGATCTTTGTGAAACTGTATCTGATAGAAATTATAGGAACAGCCGATCTCTGTGAGGCTGAGTTAAATTGTACTCTATTTAAATGGTTCAGATAAGAAGGAGTACCGTATTAGTGTAATGATAATTATTCGACGTGTAAAAAAGTTATTTTTATTAAGTTGACGGACCAGACGATGTGAATAAACTATGTCTTTACTTAGTTGTACGGATTGTCACTGTAACCACATGAGACATAGTGAAATGGAGATTGATGAGATTCTACAGAATATGTGCAGAAATAAGATTTAGGAGGAGTTGTGTAAATATATTTGGAACTTGAAGTTAGCATATTTGCTATTTTGAATAATCTCAGTGCGAGATAGTGCTTGACGAAATAAGTCGTAAACATTTTTGCTGTAAATAGAACGTATTTTATAGGTGTAGGGATTTTACATAATATTATTAGAAGGTTATTTATTGTTATTAAAATAGAATTATTTAACCACTTCTGAGGAAGATTTTTAAGATAATAGGAGACGGGAGTTAATATTGTATAGATTAATAAATAGTTATTGTAATAGCGGAAGACTACGTCATGGGTAAATTCATTTATTTTGCGGGTTAATTTAACAACATTACATTTTTGTTAACTTCCGTTAGTTAGGGCACAGCAGTTGCTTGCCAGAATTTAACCTTCTTAGATTGTTTGAGCTTGTACGAGGGCTGTTTTATAAGTAAGGGCGTTTTTTTTTAATTAACCGAACATTTTGTTTAGAAACCGCATTTAATTTTATGTTTTACAAACCTTCCTCTATTTTTCTACATAGTTGCCTTGTTTATTTAGGCACTTGTCATACTGTAAAAACTAAGTTCTGAATTCCCTCTGCATAAAAGTTTGCCGCCTGCTCTGACAACCAAGAATTCTCGGCTGTTTTCACTACATCGTCGGCGAAGCGCTTCTCACCAAGATGACGTATCAGCTGCAAAAAGATGTGGAAATCTGTGATCACAGACCTGAGCGTTCATCGTCATGAACATTTTCACGGCCACTTTTGAACTCGCATGCCCATTTTCGCACTTTACCTACCGTCATTGCATTATCACCATAAACCTCACAAAGCTGACGATGAATGTCTGCAGCCTACATGTTTCTTGCACTCAAAAAACGTATCACAGATCGTACCTCACACGCGGCAGGCGAATCAATAATCTTGAACATTGTAAAGATGCACAGTTCAGCATACAGGTTAGCTACACAGCTGCAACTGACGCCTGCTTGTTCGCAAAGGATGCCGGGAGGTAGCGCGCATGCTTGTTACTGCGTGCGCACTAACTACGGGCTTTACTTAAAAAACAGCCTTCGTATAAGCAACTATTATATGAGGATTGTTTCCAAGGGGAACAGTCTTAGTTAATTTCATATAAAGTGAAGATATTTTGAGTTTATCTTTGAACTTTATAACGTGTAATTCGTGTCTTGAATAAATAGACAGGCACGTGTTTTACGATTCTCTGATATTTGATAGAAATTTGGCATTGTCTTTTGTAGATTATCGGTAGAGGAATGTGCTGATCATTATCCCAACGCCCGAGATTTTTGATTCTCGTATTCCCGAGTAGTAATTAGAACCCTGTGTTTTATAGTTAGATACTATAGCACATTCGATTGATTCCTCTATCCCTTATCCGGAGTGTATTCATCAGTAGCACTGTGTAGTTTTTCTAGCCAAGGACTTCAAGATGCTACGATCCTTCTGCAGATTTTGGTGAATCATTCCAAGAATAAGGGTACAGTACATCACATTATTTTTCCACATAGCGTCCACATTTGTTCAGACATTGGTCCCATCGCAGCATTAAATTTGAGACGCCCCTGTGGTAGAATTCAGCCGGCTGAACCATCGTTGGACTGCTGTCTTGGCGTCATCGTTGTTCTGCCAGGAACTTCTACAGCGGACCTTGACAATGCGAGACCACGTGTGGCAACCAGAACCGCCAACAAGCTCTGGCAGAGTCTGGAACACCCGGACCTCGCCTATTGTGATTTCCACGTTTTGGTCCGCTGAAGGAATTCCTGGCAGGATAGCAATTCACGTGCAACGATGATGCCAAGACAACAGTCCGACGATGGTTCAGCTGGCTGAATTCTACCACAAGGTCTCTCAAATTTAGTGCTGCAATGGAACAAATGTCTGAACAAATGTGGAGACTATGTGGAACAATAAGGTGAGGTTCGTAGAACAATACGTAAAAAAAAAATTACGACCCTTGTAGTCGCATATGATGTGTGGCATCTGACATGTTATTCGAATAATTCCATATTACTTACTCGCATCTTTTTAAGAATGAACTCATACTGCTACCTTGTGGCAGCAATTAGAAGGATTCCTTCGTGTTATTACCATCGGTAAGTTCCCATTACTATTATTTCTGCAATAACTCCAGTGAGAAATCCATTCAGCAAATATGATATAATAGTCTAGTGCTGTATTTTGGTTGACAGTACATCGAGTGCTTACATTAAATAACAATACAGCAAAAGTAGTAAGATTTAATAAATCGTAATCGGTTTCAGCAAATATGATTTAATGAATATTTTCACACCAAAGAACGACAGTTTGAAGATGATTTATTGTAGGAATATCTGTCATGGCGCCTCCAAACCTTAAATTAAACCGTATGCGATTTACATTCCACATAGCCACATGGCACCTCCACCACCGTGCGTGCTCATTCTTTCCGTTGCATTTCCGTCCCTTTTTAGAAAATCACCCCGACACTAAAATATCCAGCAACCGAGTGGAAAGATGTTACATATAAAAAAAAGGGGGGCCAAATACTTTTCAATTCGCCCTCGTATGTGGAGCTTGCACTTTTGCACTAGGTGTTGCAAGGAAAATAAATAAATAAATAAATAAATAAATAATAATAATAATGATATTAGTCCACAACTCACGAGTTAGCTTCCATGACTTTGATGATGTGTGGTTTCTTGGTGATGTCTGCGATCATGGTCACAGCTTCGATGAGGTGCTCCACTTCTAGGATTAAGTCACCCTGGAATATAAAGTATTATTTAGAGAAACCCTCACCCAACATTTTAAATGAAACTTGCATGTGCTGCATTCCTCACCCAAAGGTCCAGGGTTTCTCTCAAAACTCGGCTAAGAAATTGAATCTGCCAACCTTAAAGTGATTTTACTTACAACTACTCCAGGCAAATGCTACAATGGTACCTAAGATAGGCCACAACCTTTGCAATCTTAGCCGATTCACGACAGGATTTAAATGGTATGGACTCCACAAATAGGAGAAGAGCATAATCATGAGAGCAATGATGTCTGATACGGGGCAACGGAGAGCCAGAGCTACAAGAAAGGTTGAGACTGTAAAACAGTAGGGTTTGAAATTTAACGCAAAGAAGTGTGAAACGATGGTGACAACGAGAAATAGGGGAAGAGCAACAACAGATGTAATGATAGGAGGAGAAGGTGGATAGTGGGAGTGTAATAGAGATGACAAGGAGAGCATGAGGGGTCTGCTATGTCCCAATACTCAGCTACACATCAGAAATGTGGCTTATGAACAAGAGACAGGTTAGCAGGATCGAGGCTGCGAAATGACATTTCAAAGAAGCAGATTAGAGAGAGTGAGAGAGATTGTGGAAGAGAATCCCTTACAATAGAAGTTGAAAATGAGTTGGTACGGACATGTTAGGAGATTGTAAGATACCAAGGAGGATGCACGACATGGAGACCAAGAGATGGGTGGATTGTGGGTGTGAAGGAAGGAGAGGAGTGGGACAGAGTGAAGAGTGAAAGATGGTGGGAAGATAATACATGATGGAGAGCCAGGGGCTGGACTCCGTCTTAAGGAAAGAATTCATGATGACAATCAATGGAATGCTGCAGAAAGAAATCAGAAACCCCTATGGATGACGAATTGGCAGGTGAAAAGCTGAAGGAAGTAGGAGATTTTTGTTAATTAGGAAGCAAAATAACCAGTGATGGACGAAGCAAAGAGGATATAAAAAGTAGGTTAGCTCAGGCAAGGAAAGCATTTCTACAGAAAAGGAATCTGTTGACATCGAATATAGATTTAGGTATTACGAAGTCATTTTTGAAAGCCTTTGTCTGGAGCGTGGCGCTCTATGGAAGTGAAACTTGGACTATTGGTGCAGCAGAAAAGAGGAGAATTGAAGAGTTTGAAATGCGGTGTTACAGGAGAATGATGAAGATCAGATGCGTAGATAGGGTTACAAACGAAGAGGTATTAAGATGATTGGGAGAGGAGAAATGTTTCTGGCAACTGCTAATGAAGAGAAGAGATAGGTTGGTAGGACACATCGCACCCCCGGTGGAAGACTGCCACAAGTCAAAAAGGAAACTTTTTCAGGAGAAGCATTTAAAGATTTTGAGCTACTAGGAAAAGTGTAAATATTTGCATAACTGAAGTGAAAGTAACGTATAACATTGTCTAGTACTATACAAATTATTTCATGGATTCTAATTATGTGTTTTAATAAATAATATCAACAATTTTGAGTTATGGCAGTTTTCTATTCAGTGCCGTAGAATTGTTATTTATAGGATCTGAGTTGTGGCAGTTTTCCACCGGGGGTGCATCATACTAAGACACCCAGGAATAGCAAGCTTAGTTATGGAAGGAAGGGTCGAGGACAAGAACTGTAGTGGTAGACCAAGGTTAGAATAACATAGATAGCCTCGTATGTAGGGTGCAGAAGCTAAGTAGAGATGAAACGATTTGCTCAGGACAGGGAGAGCAGCATCAAACCAGTCAAAAGACTGAAGACTCGCCCATACCACAGTAAAACAGGTTATCACACACTCAAGTACACTGGCTGACGACCACAATGTCCAGAAACCCCCAAATGAAATAAAACAACCACCAACTCTGAATGTTGGTAGCACCAAGGCCATGGGGCCAGGCTATTATGGGTTCAAAACCCACAGCCTGACCCGGTTTTAACATAGTTTCCCATTTACAACTCCGGCCAAATCCAGGGATGGTTTCTTCTACAGGATGGCTACAAAAACCAACCAACACATTTGCCTGACAATTCCCTCATGTTTCTAGGATAAATCAGAAAATCCCCTGAGTAACAGTACCGGCCATAATAAATATATAAAACAGAGTTGGTACTTGGCCCCTAAGCTGCCGAATTACATTTTGAACTTTACCCTCAAAAGATTATATTTAAAGTTCCAAATCTTAGTCCATGAACACAGCTAGGTCATCGTCTATTGTATCCGTCCTGTCCGAGGCTTGTTCCCTTCTTGAAAGCAAAAGTCTTATCCACTACTGGCTTGCTGGGCCTATCGTAGCTTCACCAGAGACCCTTTAGCCGTCACTTTTCAGGGTTCCTGTAGGACCTTCACAGCTACCGTAATGGTCCCGGGGCACAGGAAGTCCCCACTGTACTTCGCCCATACAGGCAATCCCCTACTTTGTGCCGTTGCCCGTCTCCCACCATGTGGACGAGGGGTTGGACTTACGGTGGGGAACAGCTGAAGAAAGTGGAGAGTTTCAAGTATCTGGGAAGCCTGATACAAGATAATGGAAGAAACGATAGAGAAATAAATGAGCGGCGGAGACAGGCAGAAGCATTCCGGAGGAGTGTGAGAAGTATGTTATGGAGCAAGCATGTCCCTCAGACGTACTATGTCCCTATCCTGACGTATGCCTCGGAGACCTGGGTTATGAAAGGAAGGGAGAAGAGCAAAATACAGGCCAGTGAGAAGCAGTATTGGAGCTACAAAGATGGACAGAATAAGAAATGAGAGGACCAGAGAATTAATGAAGGAGGAACCATTACAGGATGGTATAGAGAAATCTAGACTTAGATGGTATGGACATGTAAAACGAATGGAGGAGAAGAGGATACCCAGGAGGATACACGAGACGAAGTGGGAAGGAAAGAGACTAAGAGACAGGTGGCTGAAGGGGGTGGAAGAAAGCGTGAGGAAGAGAGGAGAAGACTGGACAAGGGTGGAGGCTGAGAGATGGTGGGAAGACAGAAGACGTTGGAGAGGCTTGTGTTCCAAACAGACCCGGCCAGTGGCTGGAAACTGTGCAACATGATGATGATGATGATGAGGACCCTCAAAAAACTGAATTAAGCAGTGAAAAATATTCTTACTTCAAATAACTTTATTTTCGGATTACATACATAAGTTACTCGAGACCACTGGAAAGCACTATTATTTATATTTCTAGTGGGTGCAAATACACTGCAAGAAAAGGCAAAATAAAAAAGTGGAAGATTTTTTTAAGTATGTATATGACTATTTCACCTTTTTTCCTTCTAATTTATCGCAATTTTTAAGCTATTTTCATTTATGGAAAAAAATAGCTTATGAGATCACCTTTTGTCCGTGTGTGTCGCCTTCCCCCACTATAAAATCTAAACGGCTGGAGCGATTTCAATGAAACTCGGTAAGGTTATAGTACTATTTTTTCCGACCCCGATTGTGCCCTTGAAATTTTATTTCGTTGCACCAATCCAACATGGCGTCTGTGCGAAATATATCACCGGCATTCTATATCTCCGAAACTATTACCAATATCACCCTGAAATTTTGCACGGTGATAAAGGGCACTACTGTAAGTTCACCTGTGAAGTCAGAAGAATGTTGTATCAAGCGGTTATAATATTCTGAGGCCGTGGACTAAAGTCGAATACGGCAGCATAGGGGTTAAAGAGCATTTTAAAAAGTGATTGAACAATAAAGTTTAGCAAGACGAAGTTGTAAAAATAATTATACGAGCCTTACAGTAGTCGCATATGATGTGTAACATGTGACATGTTATCCTACTATGCGTGTCCCGGGAGCGCAAATCCCTTGTTGACAGTGAACTCTGTTGGTCATTGAAATAACTACTTGCAAAACTCCAGAGCCAAATCCTGACCGTAATGAATCATAATTGTTATTTGCCGTGGCGGAAGCAATCCACTGCCTACTTGATGCGAGCTGCGCTCTATACCGGCCAGTTAGCGAACCCGTGCCAGCGGAGTTATTGAAAATTGCCTCGTTTAGCTGATCAGAGAACTGCCAAGTATAGGCGCGATTAAAAATTAGGTGTGCGGAAGGTATATTAAATGTGTTTCTCGCAGTGATATGTTTATACCAACGAAGTTTCAATTATTGTAAGTAGTCGGCGTTAATATACCGAGTTCCTACGTTTTTTGGAGTGTTTGTTGATGCGATATAGCACTGGAGGTATCGAGTGCTTACATTAAATAAGAATACAGCAAAAGTATGAAGATTTAATAAATCGTAATTGTTTTCAGCAAATATGATATACTGTAATGAATATTTTCACACCAAAGAAAGACAACTTGAAGATGATTTATTGTGGGAATATCTTAAATGGGGTCTCCAAACCTTGAACTAAACTGTATGCGATATACATTCCCCATAGCCACATGGCCTACAGTACGTCTTTGTACCGATCTTCGCCATCACGCGCGCTCATTGTTTCCGTCCCATCCACTTCCGTCCCTTTTCCAAAATCACTCCCACAGAAATGTCCAGCTACCGAGTGCCACAAAAATGTTACACATCAAGAAGAAAGAAAAACAAAAAGACAAAACAAAATATATTTTCCTATATTTTGCCAATTACTACATTTTTCATCCAGAAAAACTCTAGTATTTGTGAGTATTGAAAGTAGCTTGTCAATAGCAATGCTCTCAAAAATCATACACAGCGGTCAACAGGGCATAAACCCAATAGTTACACGTGTGAATCTACGTTGCAATAATAATAATAATAATATCGTATGGCCTCGGATACCGGGAGAAAGCTTTGTTATTGACACCCAGAGGGCAGCTTGCATGTCGAATTTCATTGTTCCTTGAAGCACTATGAAAGTCAAGGAGGTTAGATATCTAAGCTCCTTGAACACTATAGCGCTTTCTAGTAGAGAAATGAGGAACTTTTTGTTGGCGGAAACTCCCGAGATTAATTTTGCCATTATGAACATGGCCTACTGAATTCAAATGGGTTCTTTAACATGCCAACATCGTATGACATGGTGTCGTATTTTTGCCGCCTTTCAAAAATCACTTACCACGGCCAGGAGCGAACCTGCAAGCTTGGGGTTGGTAGTCCGACACGATAACCACTCACAAGCTTTGTTGCAAGATGTGAGAGCTTACTGATTTAACGTCAGTACGAACATACGAGGCACGTCCAGAAAGTAAGTTCCGTTTGGTAATAAAATTAAATTCTGTACAGATACAGAAAAAATATTTATTGCACAGCATTCTACACCTCTTGAACTACTTTTCCACATAACTGCCGAACTTTTGCAGGCATTTGTCATAGCGTGCCACAAGCTTTTGGATACCTTCGTCATAGAAGTTTGCCGCCTGTGCCTTCAACCAGTTGGAAACATCTTCTTTCAGCTCGTCGTCATTGTTGAAGTGTTGACCACCAAGGAAAGACTTGAGATGTGTGAACAGATGAAAGTCGCTAGGAGCGACGTCAGGGATGTACGGAGGGTGGTCAAACACGTCCCAGCCAAATCCCTGTAGGAGGATTTTCGTCACATTTGCAGTGTGTGGTCGTGCGTTGTCGTGAAGAAAAACAACACCTTTTGACAGCAACCCTCTGCGCTTATTCTGTATTGCGCGGCGCAATTTCCTAAGTGTCTCGCAGTAAGCATCTGCGTTGATTGTTCGACCACGCGGTAAGAAATCAATGAGTAAGAAGCCTTTCCAGTCCCAGAACACTGTGCACATCATTTTCCGAGGTGTCAAGATTTGTTTCGGCTTAACCTTTGCTGGGGAAGAAGTGTGTCTCCATTCCATTGATTGCCGCTTACTTTCAGGGGTGTCGTAAGAAACCCAAGTTTCATCTCCTGTGACTATCTGTGTCAGAAATTCTTCGCCGCCTTCATTGTAACGGGTCAAAAACTGAAGTGCATTTCCCATCCGTTTTGTTTTGTGTTGCTCCGTAAGAATCTTTGGTACCAAACATCGGCAAAGTTAACGAAAGTTCAGTTTTTCGGTTAACAATTTCATTAATTAGTGATCGTGAGATTTGGGGAAATTCCATAGCGAGAGCACTAATTGTAAACCTGTGGTTTTCCCGGATCTTGTCATCAATCGCGTGAACCAGTTATTCTGTAACCAAAGATGGAAGCCCACTTCGTTCTTCATCGTGCACTGTCGGGCCCATCTTCTCACCATTGAATCACTCATCGCATTTTGTCCATACACTTAGCAAATTTGCCGATAAATTTCAATTGGTTTCACTTTCCTAGCATTCAGAAAACGAATCACAGATCTGATTTCACAAGCGGCGGGATTTTCAATCAACACCGACATTGTACGAGTAAACATGCACAACAACGCGTACGTGGCTGACAGCGCTCTCCAAATGGTGCACGTTTCTTCTCCTTGATACAGAGCGTCTACCGTGCATATTCGGAACTGCGCTGCAGCGGAACGTACAACTAGTTGAGGACACAGGCGGCACACGTCTATGAAGAAGGTTTACAAAAACTCGTGCCACGCTACGACAAATGCCTGCAACATTTTGGCAGTTATGTGGAAAAGTAGTTAAAGGGTTGTAGAATTTTGTGCAATAAATAATTTTTCTGTATCTGTACACAATTTAATGTTATTACCAAACGGAACTTACTTTCTGGAAGTACTTCATACATCTACAACAATAATCACCACAACCGTACTGTACTTCCCCCCCCATTAAAATATAAATGCTTAATTTCCAATTATTCAAGGTTGAACCTTGTAAAACTAAAATACCCTGATATTTCCCCGAGCATTCCCTGTTTTCCCAATTAGTAGACACCCTGTCTAATAAGCCATTGCAACTCCTTGTCTCAATATATCGAGTTCTCAACTCTTCTGATGAGTTTGGCATCCAGCAGTAAAAACTACAAGCACATAAGAACAGTACCTTATCTTTCTTGAGGTCTGGTGGTATCCTGAGCAGGAGCAGGTTGTCCGACTCGGTGGTGACGACGATCTCCTGTATCGTGTCCAGCGGCAGATTGTGCTTCAGCTTGAAGGTTTTCCCTTCCAGGATGTAGAGGGCTCTGGTGCTGACCAACAGGGCTCGCTCGCGAGGCTTGTAGCCGTGGCGGTCGAACTTGGTCACAGACGTCGCATACTAGAGAACAGTAAGTTAGCTAAACAACTCATCACATATTTCGTTGGTAATAATTAGAGACAGTCAAAATTCACAACTCGTGAAAAGATGGAATTTTTCGGTAAATAATAAATAAATTAACCAAATTTGAAAAATTCAGAATGTTTTTTAATATTTATTGACCAAGTTCCAAAACAGGACTGTTTCCTGCCTTGTCTTATCCACAAGGTCTGGAATGTTGTCGCTAGTTGAAATGGTTCCTATATAACTAATTATTACTCACATAATAAAGCACTGTGAAAATTTTAGCCCTTTTCATTCAAAAATGTTGACTGTCTCAAGTAACAATTAATTAGAGCATCCTCCCTACAGTCCTGATTTGGTGTCATTCATTTTGATGATCATGACCTCAAAGAGAAAGTATAGACATGGCTTAGAGCAGCTTGATAGTTACTATAAAATGAACCAATTCAACCCAATCCATCCGAAACATAAGCAAGCTAATCGGATACTTGAAGTATTCTGGAATGGTATGTTGTTGGACTATTGCTATCTAGGTGTCACTTTGGACCGTACACTTATATACAGAGTCTTAACCCTTAAGACATTCAAGCTAACGATCTATCGTTACCAGTCTTTATTATTGATTAATTCGTCATTACACGGCAGATAGTGGCAATGTTCAGGGAATAGGAAGGAAACCATTTTAACTCACGTTGATATTCTGCGGGAACCACTGGCAATCTGTAATTATATGTATTTTTCGAGTCGGAAGTACCGTATTTGCTCGCGTATATCTCGCACCCCATTTTTTTAATTTGAAATTTCAGGGGGAAAAAGGTACTCGCATATATCTCACATTCTCTGGCGCCGTCATATAAATGACCGTAATAACCTTGACGTAGAAACACGTTCGATTTAGTGCGCCACAACAGACGTCATTGTCCAGGAACTTACCCAAAGTGATACCTTAGCGCGATTAGTGCACCACAACAGTCCATCAATATGCAATGTTATCGTTCGTTTTGGCGGCAGAGGTTTCCTTTCTTGTTGTCCCCTTGTAGACATTAGTACCAGTACTCTGGCTTCGAAGATAAAGGAAATCTGTGCTATACCACTCGCACCAACATGCTCGTATGCGCAAGTGGGCCTACTGTTACATCGCAGACAAACGCAGTTCAGTCTTCTCGAATCTTAATGATTTCGTCTTTACGCATAGCGTCACATGAGAGCTCGGCCGCGTGCAAGCACGTGCAAACATGCGGCGTGGCATGAGTGTTATAGCACGCGCTACATCATTAGTCTTTCGCAGTGGTCGGCTAAGTTCAAGCGCGTTCATGTAGTGAGGAATCGATATGGAAGATATCGATCGTATTGATTGCTAAGCGTCTGTGCTCTAAATTCCTTTTCTGCCTTGAATCATCTTTAACGAGTGTATGACGTCTTTTTCATAGGTTCTTAATGACGCATAACCATAACGAATAGAAATAAATGGTGTCGACGGACATTGTTTTGAAGAGCTTCTTGAAGACAGGCATCACAAATGCATTGGACGGAAGTCCGGATGAAGCAGTATGGGATGATGAACAGAATGATGCACGCGAGAGTATCTCGGAGATTAGCAGCAGTGACAATTAAATGGGGCGAATACCGTATGACAGTTGCCTTGTTTCAATAATGCAAATTTTGTGTTTTTTCAGGAATACGGTCATTCCCCGCGTATATCTCGCACCGAAAATTTTCGCACATATTTTCGTACAAAAAAGTGCGAGATATATGCGAGCAAATACGGTATGTATTCACCGAGTTATGTGTCTTGTTTACCTTGTGATTGGTGGCAAATTTACGTTTATTTTTCTCTGTTTTCGTTGGTGATATATAAATCTTGATATTTGCTATAATAATAATACAGAGTTCCTATTAATATGAATAGCAGACTTGGATAGTGAATTCCATTTCCCAAAATTATTTCAAAACTTTCAAATCTATGTTTACCACTGTTTTAAATTTTGTTAACATTGATATCATAATATGGCTTAGGGAAAGCTAACATTTTATATTCGACACATGTAATGTCTGCCTTCCATCTCATTGGTAGATGGGGCTGATAGTTTCCACAGATCCATCAACTGAGAGGTCTCAAGGAACTGGGGCACCCATCCGCAAACGTTAACCACTGCACCAGCCTTGTACAAGTCAGCACACGTCCGAGGCCAACTCCCATTAATAAAGAGATTGCTCCTCCTGATATCAGACGAGAAGTGGCTGCCATGACTTCACATCCACTCTTCGGATATCAACCTGCTGATAGGAGATTAAACAACAACTACTCATATTCAGGAATAATATTATTATCCATGATTGGTCCGTATTGACAAATTTAGTTAAAGTTAGATTAATGAAACGTTTCAGTCTAGTCAATATTTGGCTTCATGTAGTGTTTGTTTGCACTTGTTGAGTACATGTTTCGGGGCATTGGGCAGGCATTTAACATTGAAATTAATAAAATGATGGATGATGTGAGAATATAATAATAATAATATCGTATGGCCTCGGTTGCTGGGTGCAAGCTTTGTTATTTGACACCCAGAGGGTAGCTTGCATGTCGAATTTCATTGTTCCTTGAACCACTGTGAAAGTCAAAGAGGTTAGATATCTAAGCTCCTTGAACACTATAGCGCTTTCTAGTAGAGAAATGAAGAACTTGGTGTTGACGGAAACTCCCGAGATTAATTTTGCCATTATGAACATGGCCTACTGAATTCAAATGGGTTCTTTGACATGCCAACATCGTATGACATGCGTGTCGTATTTTTGCCGCCTTTCAAAAATCACTTACCACGGCCAGGAGCGAACCTGCAATCTTGGGGTTAGTAGACCGACACGCTATCCACTCACCTACCGTGGCAAGCTGATGTGAGAATGAAATGTGGTGAACATTCTTGGTGATTTCAAAATACAACACTTAAAATAATAATATTAACAGGGTGTCGAGCGATACGGAAAATACGGGAATTTTAGTGATCCGGGAAAAATACGGGAAATTCGCACTTGATACGGGAAATCTTAAGAAGTCTCATAATGCCTGACTTCTTAGTCCCCGAACGCTCGGTAGGGTCCTCCTGCTCAGTCTCCTATTTCACCTGCAGACCGCGGTGCCACCCGCAATTTGCGCCACCGATAGAGCGCTAAGCGGGATAAGAACCCAGCCAACGACGAATGCATGCTTTGCCTGGCCGACCGCCGGCCGCCGCCTCTCCGCGCGGGGCTACGCGCGCCGCGCTCTTTGCTGACAATGACATACAGGAATCAGTCCGCCTTGTTATTCACAGAGGAGACCTGGTTTCTCGACAAGAGCAGCCCTTCAAGAAGCTAACAGCTCAAGATCTCAGAAAATTCCAGACGCGGATGTGCTGCAATTTCGCACCAACTGCCGAGAATTGTACATTTGTATCCTATGGCTGAACAAATCAAAGAGAGGTCAACTCTTGCTCACAAGAGACCCGTGCTATTTCCTGCCTAGACCCTATAGGGGTCGCTGAGACTCCTAAGTTGGAAGAAGTTAGGATCGTCATTGCCCTGGAAATTCTTTGTGATCAGAAGAATTTGCTTTCAGGCGCAATGGCTGACCGCATCAAGAGCAGCTACTCCGCACTTCTGAGACTGCCCTCCTTCACTGCGCGTTTGAAGCAGTTCGACGGAAAAGAGCCATGGCTCGGCATGTTGTGGTCTGAATTAGTGGCTTTAGCGCCTTCCTCAGTTCCTGCCAAAAACGATTTCACAAGACTTTGTTAAAATGATACTGATTTTGTATCACAACAATGCAGCTCTAGACAGAGGTTTCTCCCTGAACAAGGAGTGCATGATCGCCAATCACAAAGAAGCAAGTCTGATTGGCATGCGTACTGTTCAGGACGCTGTGATGGCAGTTGGTGGAGTAGAAAAGATAACCGTGAGCAAGAGTCCATACTGCTCGAAACTCTATGCCGTGTTAAAGGAAGCAAAACAGGTGTGAAGCCAGGAGGAAAAGGAAGCGACTGTTAAGGTTGCAGTCGAAAGATAAGCCACAAAAGATCTCCAGGAATTGGAAAAAAAAAAAAAAGTACTGTCAAAAGAACTTAATTTTGTGCTGTGTATAACTGAAGTTCCTAGTAACAATCCTGTATTTGTCAAAGTGACTTATTTAATTTTGTTTTGCATTATTCCTATTTTCAATTTTGAAAAAATAGGCTTATGAGATCACCCTTTGTCCGTGTGTGTGTGTGCGTGCGCATGTGTGTGTGTGAGGTGTGTGTGTGTGAGGTGTGTGTGTGTGAGGTGTGTGTGTGTGTCCCCCTAATAAATTCTAAACGGCAGGAGCGATTTCAATGAAACTCGGTAAGTTTATTGCACTATTCCCGGCGACCTCGACCATGCCCTTCAAATTTTGTTACGTCTCACCAATCCAACATGGCGGCTGTGCAAAATATTTTACTAGCATTCAATATCTCCGAAACTATTACCGATATCGCCCTGAAATTGTGTATGTTGATAAAGGGCACTACTGGAAGTTCACCTATGAGACTTTCAAAAACCTGGTGACTACAAAACCAACATGGCGGCCAAGCGAAGTTGAGACTTTTAAATAGACTTTTCTCGCGATTTAACTATCCAAACGTAATGGAACTTGGTACAGCAAATGTTTATACTCATTGTAATGCACTGGAGTCTAATTTAGTTCAATTGTTTACATAACCTCAAAATGGCGGCTGTGCGAAATATTTAAACTGACATTCTATATCTCCGAAACTATTACAGATATCACCCTGCAATTTTGTACGGTGATAAAGGGTACTGATACAAGTTTACTTATGTCCATTTCATAAACCTGTAAAGTACAAAACGAACATGGCGACCAAGCGAATTTGAAATATTTTAATAGACCTTTCTCGTGAGTTAACTCTGAGCGCAGTGAAATGTGGTACAGTAAATGATTTTGCACATTGTAATGCACTGCCATCTAATTTAATTCAATTATTTACATAACCTCAAGATGGCTGCTGTGCGTAATTTTAAAATCTCGTTTTTACTTCTTGTGTTCTAATCATGCGATTGAAGTTTGAATACCACACGTACACAATAATCTTAATGTAAATGAAAATCCACAGCCTGCTTCCAGTCTCCGACCGGGTCAGGAATGGAATGAATGAATGTAATAGTACAAAAATAAAAAACCAACCTGGCGACCATATGAAATATTTAGACGGTCCTCAATATCTACGAATCTGTTACAGCAATTAAACTGAAATTTTGTAAGTTGATAGAGGCAATTAACATGAGCAGGATATATGAAAATAGGCTGTATAGTTCTTCACGGAACTACTCGTTTTATTTTCTATTATCTACTTTGATAAAATAAATCTAAATTAAAAAGTATTCGCGGCGTGTCGCGTGTGGAATTTTACTGTTTTAGCCTTTCCATGGTCTTCTTTCGCAGGGGAGATGCACATACCAAATTGTTTTAAAGTCCGTGCAAACACTCAATGCAAATGCGTCAAACATGCATACATTTCAAAAACTACAAACAATATCTCACAGCTCTCGACATTTTACTATCGAACACCCGTCACCAACATGTGGCTACAAAATACACCACACAAGTGACAGAATTCTTCTCGTATGGGCAGGCATCGTTTCAGTCGCTTGTTAACCACTGTCTGTGTCGGATTTCCTTTCGTTGTCATTGTTTCGTTACTTTTACTTCGCCGAAGTTCGACCCGAGAACTGGATACATCCCGTACAGCATGTACAGAAAGAAATACTGAATGTGTGGATGAAATGATTATTAACCTTGGCAATTCATCAAGCTCTGACAAAGACAATGATGGTGGTGATGATGATAGGGACAGTGAAGGAATGGAGGGTGTCAAAGAACCCCTTGCCAAGTGACTGAGGATAATTTATTTATTGGTGTCAGTTCACTTGCGTCAATCGATAATAGAGCACAGGCTATTGTTTCCCGTCATAGTGTTCAAAATACCGTCCGTCATTCAATAACCTACAATTGGACAATATAAAACCACGGCAATAATAACCCCACAGAGGGGCTTGTTTGAGTGCTCAGTGCTAAATATGTCTTTACCTTACCTTAACTTTTGTATTATCACGAAAGCTAATGTTAACCATAGAGAGTCACGATTCAGTGAGTGTGCATGGTGTTATCTGTCAACTACTGCAGTAAGCTGTGAACGACCTCCAGTCAGACTCTTGTTTCATGTTAAAGGATAATCATTGTATGGTGAGTGTTTTTATATTCATTAGCTGCAGAGTGTTTGCCCTCTTTGTCGTATTTATTGAATTGAATACCTATGATAAAGGTAGTATAGCTTCGGTGTGTAATTTATTTATTCATCTAAAAGTATCGTATTTCCCTGTTTGAATGTCCTCGATGTTGACTCAGGATCGTTTTTTAAAATATATTACGTATAATTGTACCGAAATAATGTCTGCAGTGTAGCGCTGTGTATTATTCGAATCAGTTGATTTACAACAACACAGCTCAGCTGTTCCATGCTCCCGACATATCCTTCACGTTGTTTCCTTCGAAATACAGGGTGTAGGTGAGAAGCATGCTCAGAATTCTTGCCGTGTGGCCATTGGA
Source organism: Meconema thalassinum (assembly GCA_946902985.2). NCBI lineage: Eukaryota > Metazoa > Arthropoda > Insecta > Orthoptera > Tettigoniidae > Meconema > Meconema thalassinum. The sequence goes on from OX336395.1 coordinate 345,952,926, forward strand.
CGTAGGGTCTTGTTATGTGGCGACCGTGGGTTGCGGAGTGGAAAAGCGGGGCAAAGTGATAGGAAGGCTGTCAGTACCGAATGCGCGGGGTTAGGAATACTGTATTTGTCCCTAATTTATGTGTGTAATAGCGGACACACTTCCAATTCTACTATAAAATTCGTGATCTAAAAAGGGATAGTGGGCGGGTAACATCTATTACTAAATGACCCCCAAAATTATTATTCATTATTACAAAGGGTTTTTTGACTATTTTCAGTAGTGTAGAACATTGTATCGCCTTGTTCCAGGCTCCTATAGAGCTTACATATTCTTTTGATCTTTCATTTGCCATAGGACGCGCTACCGGCGTATGGTTATGCATTACCAGCTTCTGGTTTAGTAGTCAGGTAATGCAAGCAATGGAAACTGTGTACTACAATTCTCCTTGCCACGTTGTGCCACATACAACACTCGTAGTCTCTAAATGTTGCACATTTCCCCGTAAATTACAGCAGTTTGTTTGAATTGCTTATAAGATCGTGACAAAGAAAGTGTTCATCCAATTGGATGATTGTATTTAACTGTATGCACGTCGTATAATTTTGGCGATGTGTAGTTTTTCTTTTTTTTTTCATGGAGCAACTTGACACCGTAGTAGGCACGTGGATTTTTGTATTTAGTTTTCTGGCATCTTGTTTTAAATTATTGACTAACATATTTCCAAATGCAGACAATCCATACCTCCATTAGGATTCGGGTTCCATAATTCATGCATAATGAGGTTCTTTCGTTTGTGAAATTGAGGTCATAACCTCCCTACCCTTTCATTGATTACCGTATGGTACTTGACGTAGACTAGGGTGAGGATGTAAATGAGCATTTTAAAAAAAAAACGCCAGTTGTTTGGTTTATTAATTTTACGTACGATAATATTTTCCATAGGTACTGAAAACTGGGCACGGTTGGATTTTAAGGTGGAACCGGCTGTGCTATCAAATATCGCTTTCTTGCAATACCTGGAGTATGTATAGAATTATAAAATGATTATTAGTTAAATAAGAGTTAATAGATAGGCTATTATAATTATAATGATTAAATAAATATTAAAGAAGAAACGATGCGTTGTTAGTAAATATTAGGCCTACCGGGACGGCGAATAGCCTACAACTCGTAGCTTACGTCACAATTTAGCATTTAAACGGGCCACGTTAATGCATAATATACTAATACTGTATAACAGCAGGATAGCAAATTATAATAATATTCTCACATATAACATATTTAATTTGCGCCAACTTAATTATTGTAGTCTAAGATATGTTTGACCACTGCCGATTGAAATGTGCAAATCGCACACTTTGTAGGCAGGCTGTTTGTTATGGTCGTCTCTGATGCGAAGTTTTACTAATTACTCTTTTAGGAGACACTTGTCTTTGGAATATTAATGAAAAGTCAACCCTCTAGTTTTATTTCGTAAGTTGAACACCTAAAAACAAAACCACAATCCAAAATAATAAAGAAGATAATCACGAACGATCGATTCACTGCCAATGAAAATCAAATGGAGATTCGCGGACCGGAAGTTCGCTATGCATAAGCTTCGGTGCCATTTAACTCGTAGAAGCTCTATACGGTTACGGTACCATAGAATTCAGTCACTTCCAGTAAATATGTATTATGTGACACTACTATTTTCTACTCTCTCAACCCTCCTCAGTAATACAGTCATTTATATCAGCTCTTCTCAGGTAAACAGTATTTTATTTGTGTTCGTAGCATCTCATCCCACCTGCGTGAGAGTTTGCTCACGCTACGGATTAGGCCTAAATCTCGCCATCACCCGTGGGCTGCGGAAGTGTCTCCAAAAATGCAGTTACACTTACGCCAGAAAATCTTGATTTGCGCTTTAAGATTCATTTTTCAGCCATTCGGTATGCGAACTCTCGTCTTAGAGGGTTCTAAAATGTACGGGAATGTGGTGGATTTTCGTACGGGAAATACGGGAATTTGAAGAAAGGTCATCGCTCGACACCCTGTATTAAAAAACACTTGAAAAGCATGCCAACAACAAATAAGGTAAAATATGTGTTTTTATGTTCTTAGACAATATTTTACCTTGTAAATAGGGGTCGACGGTGCACCGATTTTTCGGTTTCGGTACGGTATAAAGGAAATTACCGACCTCGGTTCGAGACGATAAAAAACTCGGTAAAAAGTTCGGTTCGGTACAAGAGACACAAATACCGTAATTTAAGGAAACCTTTTTTTAGACATCCAAAGTATTGTCCTTTATCAACAATGTTTTACTTCAATAGTTAGTTAAATACAGTAAAACTTCTTGTATACGGTTCATATTTATAAGTTTTCTATACGAATTTTCCTGGTCCCGGCAAAATGCCTATACTTTCCATGTTAATTTATCTCCGATATACGTTTTACATTTATTCGTTTTTCACGCTTATACGATCATATTTTAAGTCCCTTGTAATATAAAGCGTCATTTATACGTTGCGTGTTCTGAGAAAGTACGTATGTTCGAATGCAAACTTTTGTTACCGCCTGTACTTCCCTTCGGAAGGATGCACCGCGTGCTATATTATGTTACGATGGCCTTGAGCGACACCGGTGGTCACGGCGACACTCGCTTGCCAGAGTGTCGTAACAAGGAAGAACAGCTTGCGTAATAAGCAAGCGCTATTATTGTGATAGCCTTTCAAAATAACAGGAAGCAGCCATAAAACACAGATAGACAGCATCTGAAGCTTATGTTAAGATGAGCGGAAATGTTATACGATCGCCGATATATTTAAAAAAATATTATTTCCACTTTTATAATTTTCATTCGTGGTTTTTTTTAGGACTTCTCGTCAAACCATTAAAAATACGCGATTGATTCTGTGTTATAATAATCTTGCGTCTTCAGACAAACGAAAATCCATTAATTTAGGCCTACACTACGGTATTTTATTAATGACGATGAAGAGTCGCAGAATAATACAGTGGATTTTAATGATGCTGTCAATGCTCTATGGACTATCAAACATTTTGTGACGCACCATAACGTTTCTGAGGAAATAATGGCCGAATTATATCGGTTTGAAAATACTGTTCACGCCCTGGCCGCTGCCAACAATAAACAAGCCAAGATAACAAACTACTTCGTAAAGTGACTCAATTTTCTTTGTTTTGTTATATCTGGGTGCATTTCTCTTGTAGTTGTTTCGTTAAATATTGTCGATTATAGTTAAACAATCGTATTATTATTTCTTGTTTTTCACTTCTTAACGGGAACCCTCGTTCGCCCGCCGCCCGCGTTGCTAGCCTGTCTCCCGCCAGGCACTTTGCCGTAATACGTAGCTCGCGCGGCACAGTCACTGAGTAGACTATAGCTGGTGCTGAAAATGTTCGCCATTCATTGCTACACATCGCTGGCATCTCTTCATGAAGTTGTCATTTACGTTCTGAAGTTCCTCAGCACCGATTGACTCTATTTCAGCTGTAATATACCTTAGTCCAAAGAATATGGACTGTTAAAGCCGTGGCGTCAAGAAGCGCATTACAGCAAAGTGCTTGGCGAGAACCGGCTCGCGGCGCGAACGAGGGTCCCCGTCGCTTTTAAAACAAAGTCCCTGTATAACCCATATTGTCACATACATTTTGCAGTTTTTATTTACCGACTTTCATTTACGCGTTTTTCACATTTTTGCGTGGTTTTTTTTCCTTTGGTCCCCTGGATATTGTATAAGTGAAGTTTTACTACTAGAGCAAAATAACTCTTCTGATTAATAAAATTAAATTATGGACTTAAGTGTTCCAGTGTGAGCCTAATGTCTATTTAATGTATGCATCAATTGGCTTACTCCACACTAAAAGGGCAAGTTTGAAAGTTAATGGAACATTGTATGAGATTATTAGCTGTACATTTTTTCTGTATTTTAAATAAAAATTGTGCTATTTGGCAAGTATTTGGTTTACTGTATAATCATTAGGACTCATGTGTTACTTTTTTCTTAATGGTTTACTCTAATTTAGCATGTTAAAATCAGCCGAGCTGTACCGAACCGATTTTGTACCGAGAACCGAAGTACATTTTTTTTTACCGAACCGAACCGTACCGAACCCAAATTTTCAGTACCGAAGACCCCTACTTGTAAATGTACTGAACAAGTGTAAGCCAAGTATTGACGAGACACTACACAGCCATTACAAGGAACAGTTTCCAGCAATGGAGCCTCCTGGTCACACAGAGAACTGGCCAATCAGGAACTGCGATTTTAAGGGACAAGTAGCATTGTGGCATTGTCCGTTGTGCCCATCTAGATGTACAATGAGTGATTTGCTCTCGAAGTATTGGGCAGGAACTGTTTGAAGTTGCATGATCTTGTGTGCATTTATAGTTACTTGTTTTCATGTTCGTGTCTTTCTTTTTGTACCCCTGACACGATTAAATACATTCTGTGAAGACACAAATATGTACATAGTGATCATGAGGAGTAGTCTGAGTTGAGCAGTTCACAACTTACAATACATAGTTTCACTTAACATTAGCGATGCTGTTTCCCGTGCGCCACCGCTATTGTCAACAATGCAAGTTGTTATTCTTTTGCCACTTGTTGGTACAGCCATATTGTCAGTTGTTCTTGTGCATTTCAGAAACGAATATGCGCTTGAGGCCTGAAGATGTTGTCTGATCGAAAAGGGTGGCACGCACATCTTTCCACGGGAAACAGCATCATGTCCATGAATCGCTATTGTTAAGTGAAACAATGATATGAAGAATGATAATACATCCAGGAAACCTCACTTCCACAGTAGGTTATGTAGTAGGCCTAGAGCGTTCATATTTATGACTAGCAGTAGTGCCCGGCTTCGCCCGGTGGATTTATGTTTTACAGAACTGGAGCGCTCAAGGATAAGGATCAGAAAGCACCAACACTTATTGCAGCTGATAACCTCAGTATACTGCACCAACACCATCATACTATTGTCATGATGATAACAGTTTTAAAGGGCCTAGGAAATTACTCCCCGTGACTGCAATTTATAAGCAGCTCGCAATCCTGCAACAGAACACTGATAGGGGCGATGTGATGCTGCCTGCATTGCCAGGCAACAATAGACTTCGGTATTGCTGTAGCCATTCTTGAGCGCCTGTTCCTCTGACTTACTGAAAAAAAATCAATCTTTAAGGTTACCTGAGAGGTGTAGCCTAAACTATTCCTCTTGAATCAGGCTATCATATACAGAAAGACATTTTCGAATCCCACTGGTAGTTCCAGAGATTAGCGCGTTTAAACACACAAACTCTTCAGCTTTATTATATTAGTATGGATTTAAATGAAAGTAATGTTGAATATTTCAAGTGATGGGTTTCCTTTGCTGGTCAGTGTATGTAAATACAATGAAAAGACAGTGTCTGCCCAAAATTCTTATCGACAAAGTTAAATGAAACAGCAAAATATTACCGCAGGTCAATAATTGCAATTCTGGAGGACACTTCTTTAGCAAACAGTGGTTGATACAAATGAAGCTGCAAGATTGACTCAAAATTCTAAAAAAAGGCTGATTTCAAAATACTAACGTTCTAAAATACTCTAAAAGACTAAAAATCAGATGTGGTACAGCTCCAAGTGGAAATGATCTAAAAAGAAAGAGTAATACTGAAATGAAAAGTGGGTAAGCTGCTAGTAGACTGGGAGAAAGTGGAGCAATCCCTAACCTAACACAATTGCCAAATTATAAAAACCACCTTGTCAAACACTAGAAGGTATACACGTACATGTTTCGTTATATCAATGATAACTTCGTTAGCGTGAGAAAATCTTAGAAACTATCTTAACAAAAACAAAAAACAAAATGGATATCCTTACAAAAAGTTATTAATTTAAACAAATTTATGCCAAAGGAACAGCCTGCTAGTTGGGAACTCCTGGTTTAAGAAAAGAGAGAGCCACACAATCACATGGTACAGTGATGACTTGACCAGGAAGTCGGTGGTCGACTATATACTGTATGAGAAAGAACTAAATAAGAACATTACGGATATCAAGGTTATACCATCGGAGAACCTGGATAGCGACCATCGATTGCTGGTAATGAACCTGAGAGGGAGTAAGGAGAAGAAAGGGACTGAGAACCAGGGAAGATGTATAAGGATATGGAAACAGAAAGAAGGGGATTGAAGGGTCGAGTACCTCAAAATGGTAAAGGAAGGAATTCCAACAGATGAAGGAAGAGGGGTGGAAGAGGAATGGGCTAGATTTAAGAAGATACTAGTAGGTGCAGCAGAAGCAGTATGTGGGAGGACAAGTAGTAAGAAGAGGTGGAAGGAAACACCATGGTGGAATGAGAAGACAAAAGATATAGTAAGGGAAAAGAATAGAGCCTTTAGGAGGTGGTATCAAAATAGGACGGTAGAGACAAGGGAAGAGTACCAGGAAAGAAAGAAGGAGGCGAAGAGAGTAGTGGCTGAGGAGAGAAGAAAGTGGATGGAAGAGTGGACAAAGATGATGAAGGAGGATAGTGAAGGTACAAAAAAGGTCCTGTATGGGATGGTAAAGAATAAGAGGCGGAAGGATCCTACGGATTATGTTAGAATGGTGAACAAAAGGGGACAAGAGGTAGAAAATAGGGAAGAACTGAAGAAAATGTGGAAAGAATATTTTGACGAACTTCTGAACCCAAATGGAAAAGATGGTGAGGAGGAAGAAATCGGTGAAGAGGAAGATGAACTGCAAACAGAAAAGGACTTAACATGGAAAGAAGTGGAAGATGCAGTGAACAAGATGAAAGGAGGGAAGGCACCGGGTGTGGATGAGTCGAGTGTGGAGATGGTGAGAGCAGCAGGAGAGGTGGGGATACAGTGGTTGTACCGAGTCATGAGGACAGCATGGAAGGAAAGGAAGACCCCAGAGGACTGGAAAAAAGGAATCATTGTCCCGATCTTCAAGAAAGGTAGTAGAACAGATTGCAGAAACTATCGGGGAATAACACTGATGAGTCATTGTGCAAAGATCTTCGAGAAAGTTTTGGAAAAGAGAATTAGGACAAGGATAGAAGGAGGGATGAGGGAAGAACAATATGGCTTCAGAGCAGGAAGGTCCACAGTGGATTTGATTTTTGCTGTAAGGCAGTTACAAGAACAGCACTATGAGTATGGAACAGATCTACTGATGGCCTTCCTGGACATTGAGAAAGCATATGACAGTGTATGCAGAAACTAAGTATGGAAGTCCCTGGAGGATAGAGGAGTAGAGAAATGGACTATAAAGAGGATAAAGGAGATGTACAAGGGAAGCATGAGCTGTGTGAAAATGGGAGGAGAGAGATCGGACTGGTTGGAACAGAGAAACGGCCTGAAACAAGGAAGTGCACTGTCACCGTTACTTTTCATTGTGGTGATGGATGACATAATGACCCGAGTGGCACAAGTAATTGGGGACGGAAAGATGAAAGCAATGGTGTTTGCAGATCATTTGGGGAAACAAGGAGGAGGAGGTACAGGAACAGTTGGACGTGTGGGAAGGAATAATACAAGGATATGGGATGAAATTTAGCATAAATAAGAGTGAGATGGTGATCACAACAAGGAAGAAGGAAAGAACCACAACGGGAATAACAATTGGTGGGGAACAGCTGAAGAAAGTGGAGAGTTTCAAGTATCCGGGAAGCCTGATACAAGATAATGGAAGAAACGATAGAGAAATAAATGAGCGGGGGAGACAGGCAGAAGCATTCCGGAGGAGTATGAGAAGCATGATGTCCCTCAGAACAGCAAGTACTATGTACCTATCCTGACGTATGCCTCGGAGACCTGGTTATGAAGGGAAGGGAGAAGAGCAAAATACAGGCCAGTGAGAAGCAGTATTGGAGCTACAAAGATGGACAGAATAAGAAATGAGAGGACCAGAGAATTAATGAAGGAGGAACCATTACAGGATGGTATAGAGAAATGTAGACTTAGATGTATGGACATGTAAAACGAATGGAGGAGAAGAGGATACCCAGGAGAGTACACGAGACGAAGTGGGAAGGAAAGAGACCGAGAGACAGGTGGCTGAAGGGGGTGGAAGAAAGCGTGAAGAAGAGAGGAGAAGACTGGACAAGGGTGGAGGCTGAGAGATGGTGGGAAGACAGAAGATATTGGAGGGGCTTGTGTTCCAAACAGACCCGGCCAGTGGCTGGAAACTGTGCAAGATGATCATGATGATCGTATGGTTTTAAGTGCCGGAAGTGTCCGAGGACATGTTCGGCTCCCCAGAGTTTGTAGCTGCTTCAAGCGGACACCCATAGGGTGAGTTAAAAGTTCTGTTCGATTTCAAGTAGTTCCAACTTTCGCTACCAGATGTCGCTGACACCTAGCGGTGAACTATGGAACTCTGATAGAGCGTTTCAATGAAATCTAACCTAGAAATTTAGCTTCACACACTTTTAGTTAGTGGAAGGATCTTTTACATGCTATAAATCGATGACATGGGACCGCCGGCTTTACTTCCCCTCCGAAGGATTTTAATGCTCTTAAAAAAACCGATGACTTCGGCCGGGTTGGAACCTGCAATCTTGGGCACAGCAGTTCAGCATGCTACCAACTACGCCACCGAAAATCAAAAAGGACAATAGTCATAGAAATACATGGAAGTGAGAACAACATACCAGAAGCTTCTCATTGCCCTGAAGGTGGTTCAGTTCGAAGGACTGTTTCAGTGTCCTCTGCTCGGCCTTCAGACGATCGTTGACGAACCGGGCTGGAATACTCTTCGGATAGGACTTCTTCGCACCTGGGAAAATAACAAGTAAATCATTCAGCTCCACAGTTGTGGCCTTCTTACACTCCACAGTTCCCCGAGACAACATGGACGACACTAAAGGTTTCTATGTCTTAATAAGGCTTTACATACAATTCCCTTGCTTGTAACAGAAGCAGTAATTTGTGTCCGAACCCTGGTCTAACCAATGGCTTTACGATAGTGCAGTCCAACTCTTCAATTCCCCCCAAGCAATATAGCCCATGAAGGGCCTAGGCCGACCAAGCGACCGCTGCACAGCCATTTGGCCTGCAGATATTGGGGCGACGCATGGTCAGCGCACCGGCTCCCCTCAGCTGTTAATCTTGATTCTCGTGACCAGGACGCTGTCTCACTGTCAGACAACTACTCAATTGTCTTCACGAGGCTGAGTGCAACCCTCACGTCAGTTTCTAAAATGCGTGACAAAGCCGGGAATTGAACCCAGGATCTCCAGGTGTGAGGCAAGCGCACTACCCCCAACATGACAGGGCCGGCAATTAAATTGTACTACTGAAAGTAATTAATGAACATTTGTAACTAGGCACCAAATCTTGCACTTGAACACATCCGCATGTAACGACGCAACTTGGGTACAGCAGTTCAGCATACAGCTAACTCAGGGCCATCCAGACAGCGCTCCGGCCGCGCTCTAAGCCTGTGCTCCGAGCGCTTTGGTGGAAGGTAGTTTCAGAAGTGGTGGGAGGAGCTTGGCTGGCTGAGCGCGCTGAAGTGTGCAGCCGATCCATCAGTCGCTAGTCTAGTCCATTGCGCTTTGTTGACAGCGTGTAAGTAAATCAGTTTCGCAGTCGTCATGACTGAACAGCATACAAAGAAAAGTGAAACAGCAGTCTTTAAACCAGAATGGGAAATTTTATCTTTCTGTACAGCTTATAAAGGGCATGCCAAATGTTTAGTGTGCAACAGAGATGTAATGTGTTAAAAAGAACACAATTTCTTGTTGCATTTTCCTCTCTAATATGTTCACATTTCAGTTTGGAATAAATCACAATATTCTTTATTCTGTGTTTGTTTCCTGCACATTCCATACATCGGAGTAACATTCGATTTGTATATGCGGTATATTTGTTATGGCAAAACAGCCCTATTAATATGTCAACAATCCCACAAGAGCCGTCGACCGCACGACTGTACGTACGTGTCTAGTTAGCGCGGTCCGTCTCCTCGCTGCCACAGTGTAGAGGTGGTAGGGGAAGGAGCGCTACTCTGACTGCCCAGTGCTCCCCGAGCGTGGCCGCGCTCCAGGAGCACAATGACTGGATGGCCCTGAGCTAACTGGTAATGTTACAAGCTAGCTTTGGGACAAACCCAGCGATATAAGCTAAATTATCTGCTGGGGTTTAATGCAACCCCACCCCAAATGTGAATGATGGCCAATCAAAGATACGTTACATAGTTTTGACTAAATTCCTGACCGGCTTCCCCTTTGAGATTTAAGTTTAAAAGAAAATGTATTTACTAATATTTTTGCTGCAACTAGACTAAACTAGTGCAAACTAGGTGCGTCTGCTAGCCTCCAAGTGCGGGTGCGAGTCCTAGTGTACTGCAACAAGCTACTTGGATCAATCAACTCACATCGACGAATTCTGATTCTCTTTCCGCAGTCGTAGCCTGAAAATGAAATAAGAATGCCCTTTCTTTACATTACACAAATATTACATTGGGGACTGTTTTGCCTTTCAGTCTAGTCTGTAAGCCTTATGATCCCCTATCAGCAGTTAGCAATGCTTCTACACCTCTCACTTGTAACGGTTCTTCTTTGTTTTAACCTCTTAACTGTGTATTTGTGAGCGCTTGGTGTAACCTGCCCTGTGTAATATTTCCAGCCAATTGTTACGATAGTATAGCGGGAATATTAGCAATAATAATGCTGTGTTGTAGTATAATGAAGTATTAAGTACAATTCAAGAGACATTCTTACAGTAACTACAAGGTCATTTACCTGACTAGAACTTGAGAGTTTTGTCCGTATGACCTAAACTGTTCACATTGAGAGGTGCAAATATAACGTATCAAATGCTATCGAGATCTGATTGTCTTGTATTGCTCCCCGCACAAAGCAAAAACAAACACATGACCAAAACAGAAAGCAAAAAGCAGAATTCAAAAACAAAAGCAAAAAACAAACACAAAAAGTGGAGCAAAATTCAAAAGAAAATAAGAAGCAGACAACGAACACAAAATCAAAATCAAAAGAGCAAAAATCAAATACAAAAGCAAATACAGAAAAAAACACAAAAACCACAAAGCAAAAACAAAAATTAAAAAACAAAAGAAAAAGCAGAAAATGAACAGAAATTCAAAATCAAAAAACAAAAGCAAATACAGAAAACAAACACAAAAACAAAAGAAAAAGAACACAAAACAAAAGAAAACAAAAATAACGCAAAGCAAAAACAAAAATTTATAAAAAAAAAGAAAATGCAGAAAACGAACACAAAATCAAATACAAAAACCAAAAAACAACCAAGATACAGGAGGCCAAAACATCAATTTTCTGGAAGACATTCGCCATGCCCAGGAGGCGTTAAGATGGAGTACGTAGGCCTTATATTCGTCATGCCCAGTTAAGGTTAGAAAATGGCTGGGGCACTGCAGGGAGTCTAGTGCTTTCTCTGTGGTGACCCAGCAATGAGATATGATTGTGTTGTGTTTGTTTCTGTCCTCCTTTGAATGGTTCTGTAGGTGTAGGCACAGTATGGACACATCAGGCCTTTACCATGTCATTTGTTCGTCATGGTTTTGAAACGGCCGTCAGCGGAAGCACTCACGCACGACGGCGACGGTTCACCATGTATCCGTGAGAGAGCAGTCTACCCATAATCATTATTGAGTGCGGCCTGTCGATTTTGTCTGAAGAAAACATTGCTTGTAATTATTAAAAACAACTCAGAAATATAATTTTGCAATTTAACCAATAGCAGAAATGTGGGAAACCAACGTCTGTGTGGTAATATCACACCGGACTTACCAGCATTCCGGTTTCCTCGGGCATTGGAGTGGTAAATACAAATATCAAACGTTACACCGAATGATTCTGGTTTTAATACCCATGAAATATCAGTCCCTCAAACACCTATCCATTAATTCACAAAACAAAAACCACATTTCCCCCACACTTTTCAATATATCGTGTTATTATAATGATATGCGACACCACAGGACTGAAGGAATGTGGTGTTAAACATTAAATCACACACTTCTTAGAATTAAAGCTCAGTAATATTAACACTTTCTATTTTCTTGTTATTTATTTTCTTAAAATACGGTATCTGATTATAAAGAGAGCTCGAGCTTGAGTGAGCCGGGAAGGCGGTGCGCAGAACACAACGCTACCATTACGTCATGCCTCACTTCCATCCCACCAATCAGTCAGTCTGTCTTGAGAATCTGAGCTAGTGTGTTGTCAGGAAAGCTAAGTGTAAAGCAGCATGAAAGAGACAGGCTCGTTGAGGTAAGCGACGGTGTTGTCATATCGCAGGAACTCATGGCAGCAGCCAGCAGTGTGGAGCTCGGACATGGTGGACCTGTTGCAACAGTGGAAATGTATCTCTTTCTCTGTCTGCGCAAATCCCAAAGAGCCGGCCGCCTTCCGGGCTGACGCGAGCTCTAGCGTGTTCAAATCGAGTTAAATAAATTACATAAAATATAGATTCAGCATCCAGCTGTTTGTCCATAAGTGGTGCTACCTAGTGGCTTACAGGTGAATTGGTGCTGCCCCTTATCAATTGTTTTCTTGAAAATCCGTTCTTCCGGTTTTGCCTAAGTGTCCATACTGTAATGATGGTGTAGGCTTGTTGGAAAAAGATGAGAATAGAGGAGGAGAATTGATGTGGTTATGTAGAATAAGGCTTGTTTTTGGAAAGATGATAAGAGTTACTTGTGTTGTTGCTTTTTCTTGGGAAGATATAAAATGGCATCATGAGAGACATGAATATGAGTATCCTGAAGATAGCCTCGTATAGTTAATGGTCTCTTCAACAGATATGTTACTACCTTTACAGCTCATACACAATGTGATGATGATTAAGGTTTTGTTCAAGTTTTGGCTGCTGTGAGTTATTTTTGAATTAACAATTTTTTATTAAATAAATTTTCCTTGTGTGCCCAACCAGGGCCGTATTTCTAAATAGGCTAAGTAGGCCGCAGCCTAGAGCGGCAAATATTCAGGGGCGGCAGTTTGGCAATTCATTCAAAAGTTAAAATGAAGTATTTCAGACGTTAATAATATTTTCCGTGCGAATTAAAGAATATATGTTACTTAACAAGTAGTTCCGTGAAGAACTATACAGCCTATTTTCATATATCCTACTCATGTTAATTGCCACTATCAACATACACAATTTCTGTTTGATTGCTGTAATAGATTCGTAGATATTAAGAACCGACTAAATATTTCGGATGGTCGCCATGTTGGATTTTATATATGTAGGTCCTAGAGTTATGTACTGTTACATGCAGATTATTGTGAACGTGTAGTATTCAAACTTCAATCGCAAAATTAGGACACAAGAAAAAACAAGGAGATTTTAAAATTTTTCACAGCTGCCATCTTGAGGTTATGGAAACAATTGAAATAAATTAGACGCCAGTGGATTAACATTCGTATAAGGATTTACTGTACCAAGTTTCACTGCACTCGGATGGTTAAATTGCGAGAAACGTCCATGTGAATATTTATAATTCGCGTCACCGCCATGTTGGATTTGTGATCACCAGGTTATTTAAAGTCCTGTAGGTGAACTTAAGTTCATAGCCCCTATGAACATTAAAAAATGCAGTTTGATTGCTAAAATAGATTCGTAGATATTCAGTATCGTCTAAATATTTCGGATGGTCGCCATGTTGGATTGTTAAATGTATAGGCCATAGAGTCATGTACCATTAAAGGAAAATTATTGCGTAGGTTCATTATTCAAACTTTCACTTCGATCGCATGACTACATCACAAGAAATAAAAACTTAATTTTAAAATTCGCACTGCCGCCATCTTGAGGTTATGTAAACAATTGAACTAAAGTAGATACCAGTGGATTACAATGTGTATAAATATTTCCTGTACCAGGTTTCAGTGCGCTTGGAACATTAAATCGCGAGAAAGGTCTATTTAAAATTTTCAAATTCGCTTGGCCGCCATGTTCGTTTTGTAGTTAACCGGTTTTTGAAAATCTTATAGATGGACTTCCAGTAGTGCCCTTTATCTCCGTACAAAATTTTAGGGAGATACCGCTAATAGTTTCAGAGATATAGAATGCCGGTGAAATATTTCGCACATCCGCCATCTTGTGATTATGTAAACAATTGAACGAAGTTAGATGTCGGTGCATTACAATGTATATAAACATATACTGTACCAAGTTTCATTGCGTTTGGTTGGTCAAATCACGAGAAACGTCTATTTAAAAGTCGCAAATTCGCTTGGCCTCCATGTTGGTTTTGTAGTTACCAGGTTTTCAAAAGTCACATAAGTGAACTTATAGCAGTTCCCTCTATCACCATAGAAAATGTCAGGGTAATATCGGTAATAGTTTCGGAGATATTGAATGCTGGTGATATATTTCGCACAGCCGCCATGTTGGATTGGTGAGTCGTAACAAAATTTGAAGGGCACGGTCGAGGTCGCCGGGAATAGTGCTATGAACTTTCCGAGTTTCATTGAAATCGCTCCTACCGTTTAGATTTTATTAGGGGGGGACACACACACGGACAAAAGGTGATCTCATAAGCCTATTTTTTCAAAATTGAAAATAGGCTAAAAATATGTTTTAGTCCTTCTACAGATTTTCCTGCCTTAGAAGAGTTAAGAACTCTCTGCGAACTAGTAGGCTTATTTCCAAAATACGGTTAAACTCACTTTCATTACTTTGTATTGAGGCAAATACACTTTCATATGAGGACATTATTAACGAGTTTACCATTAAGAAATCTCCTAAGAAAGTTATGTAACTTTGAACATTAAGATTATGTGGGGTGAGTAATTAACTACATTTTGTGTAATTTCATTTCACAATGTAGGACAACTTAATTCAAACTGAACACAGTTCTTCAAGATAGTCATTAGTATAAAAATATGTGTAAAATAGTGATCACTCATCTCCAAGAACAAATTAATTAATGAAGTTTGAAACTATTGTTAACGAATCTTAAAAGAAGTAAAAAACAAGTAGATAACTAATTTATATAATTTATTATTTAAACCATTAAAATTGTAGTTTTATCAAAACTAAGTTAACTTTATGTTTAATAAATATGGCAACACCAATGAACTCTCTCCTTTTGGTGTATAAAACGATTGTATTAAGCAAATATGAACTATTGAGGGGGCGGCATATTCTCAAATCCGGCCCTGTGCTTAACACCAGTCACGACCCCTACCATAAATACCAGTAAAACATTCGTTACACACTTTGAAATAGTTCAACAATCTAACCATCGCCTCCTAGGTCTACCTCTGCTTCTCTTGTGCTCTAAAGCCGAACTAACCTCTTAGGTAATCTCTCCTCCCCCACATAACCCCACCATCTGCGTCAGCTCATACGAGTAGCCTCCTGCCATTGATACCTTCATATTAGTTACCTGTAGCTTACGTATCCAAACCTGTCAACCTTTCAAACTGAAAATCGGGTGATTTTGAAGACAATTGATGTCAAATCATTTCTTAGCCATAGTCGATTACCAAAGAACCGACAAAATCATTCAGATAAAAAAATCACAAGAGACTACCGGCACATTAATGCCAACATCCAAGTTGTACACAAATAATTTCACGTGTTAAACAGATACAATACAACTACCTGTCACCGTCGGACTATTATGAAGACTTCTAGGAACAAACACTGAATTAACCATCAACTATTGTAAACAGAACCAAATCCAACCAAGCAGTACGAGTAGTTATGGAGAATTATCGATACGAAGCGAAACTGTGGTATTGAAACACAAGTAAAATCAACCTGTTTGATGGATGACAAGTTTGTCATCTCGCACTTTTAGGCCCGTTCTTACAAATTCCAGTAAAGTGGCAGTAAACTCTAACTGACAGTTGGCTTTAAGGTCGGAGTACAGTCCCGGTAAACATTCGATCCTTCTTACCATGTTCCGGTTAATGTTTACGATAGGTCAGCAGATCTGCGCATAATTTTCAACAGTTGGTACATATTTCTGGTTCGATTTGCAGATTTCTTGATACCTCTCAATAGTTGGCATGAGTGGATCTGCGTCAGGGAGTAAATAATAAATATATATTTTATATTCCTTGATATTACTATTATAAAGAGAAATATTAGATATGGAAGGACAATAATTATCTCCAAATGAGACAAATAAAGGCCTCGAGGAAAAGCTTTGTCAAACGGAATCGTCTAAAAAAGTCTTGATAATCTAACTCCTCGTAATAATCACTTCGATTCTTATATTCTTTTCGTCTCCTTCTTTGAGCAGCATCAGCATTCACGAAACCCATGAAATTACGGATAATTCTAGGCACATTGACGATGTATGTAATCAGGTGGTGTTGAGGTTATGATAGAAAATCTGGCAGTAAAGCAGTCTACGGTCAAGTTCACTGCCGGTCAAGGCTTATTTTACCGTCAGTTTGTCACCAACCGGGTGTTGTAAGAATCAAGTTCCAGTAAACTTGCCGTAAAAGTGCCAGTAAAGATTTAACCGGAGATTGTAAGAACGGGCCTTAGTCTGAAATTACGTGTGCGATTTTTTGAAAAATTTGGGAATTTAATACTTTAAGCGGGAGGCTGAGAGAAATGGTGTAAAATCGGGAGTCTCCTGCCTTAAATCTGGGGAAGGAAGGAAGCTTGTAGTTTAACGTGACCGTTAATCTCGCGATCATAAGCCACGGGACCTCCGTTTTACGTGGAATCCAAACCACAGGACATGGCATTTCACATCGAAAATCTCACATGCTTTGACCGGGAATCGAACCCGGTCCGCCTTGGTGAGAGGCATACAGCTAGACCGCTGAGCCACCACGCCCCCTAAATGTGGAGAGTTGGCAGGTATGTGTATCAGATATCCCACTCTCACTTCCATACAGCAAGGTCGGTCTAACAGGGACAGCTATAGCTATATCGCTACTTGCCGAATACTGTAGATTACAAACGAGAAATCACTGAAATACACCTCAACAATATTTATTTCCCGCATTTTTCCATCTTGACAGAATCCACAGCCCACCAGATCCAATTTACTTTCTCTGTTACTTCAGAAAGGTGTAAGGCAAGGCTGCAACTTATCACCCATACTTTTCAATCTTTACATTGAACAAACAATGAAGGAAATTGGAGACAAATTTAAAGTGGGAGTGAAGATTCAAGGAGAAATAATTTCAACTCTGAGATTTGCTGATGACATCGTCATCTTGGCCGACAAGCCTGAGGATCTGAATGGTATGGACTCCGTCTTGAGGAAAGATATCATGATGAAAATTAATAAATGTAAAACAAAAATACTGGAATGCAGCCGAAATAAATCAGAAACCTCTATGGACATCAAATTGGCAGGTGAAAAGCTAAAGGAAGTAGGAGACTTCTGTTACTTGGAAGCAAAATAACCAGTGATGGTCGAAGCAAAGAGGATATAAAAAGTAGGTTGGCTCAGGCAAGGAAAGCATTTCTACAAAAGAGGAATCTGTTGACATCGAATATAGATTTAGGTATTAGGAAGTCATTTTTGAAAGCCTTTGTCTGGAGCGTGGCGCTCTATGGAAGTTAAACTTGGACTATTGGTGCAGCAGAAAAGAGGAGAATTGAAGCATTTGAAATGTGGTGTTACAGGAGAATGATGAAGAACAGATATGGTTACAAATGAAGAGGTATTAAGACGTGTGGGAGAGGAGAGATGTTTCTGGCGACTGCTATTGAAGAGAAGAGATAGGTTGGTAGGACACATTAAGACACCCTGGAATAGCATGCTTTGTTATGGAAGGAAGGGTCAAGGACAAGAACTGTAGGGGTAGACCAAGGTCAGAAGATATTAAACAGATTGCCTCAGATGTAGGGTGTGGTAGCTATGTAGAGATGAAATTATTAGCTCAGGGCAGGGAGAATGGAGAGCTGCATCAAACCAGTCAAAAGACTGAAGACTCAAACAACAACAACATTACTTGTGTTTCTTCCCTGCCGGCCATCAGCCCCACTCAATGCTAATCTGTTCTCAAACATTTCAAACATAGAATTCCAAGGAGAGTAATTGCTTACCTTTGAACATGGATTCGGCCAACACCTTCAACTCGAACTGTCGCTTGGCGTCTGCAGTCAAGGCTTTCCGATACCTCCTGGCGAGCCACCGGCGGTGCATTTTGTGCAAGTGGTTTGATGCCTGCACAATATTCAGAGTTCTTGTTAGTTACATGATGATTAAGAAAAATCACTCCTAACTTATATACAGGGTGGCGTACGAATAGTTGACACATTTAATTTTAGAATACAGTGCACTCCCGATAATTCGCGTGCGGATAATTCGCTTTGCGGTTAATTCGCGGGTCTCCAAATATATTTTAAATAGAAATTCTCACGGCAACTATTCATCATGCTAAGTAAAGCAATCTCTCAGTCATTTAAAAGAATTTTCGTGCGACGCAATGCGCAAAGACAAAATCATTGACATTCGAGAAGACTGAACTGCGTTTCTCTGTGATGGAACAGTAGGCCTATTTGCGCAATGTTCGAAACATATGAGCAGGTTGCCGCGAGAGGTACTATAGCATAGATTTCCTTTATCTTCGAAGCCCAAACAATACAAGAGGAATGCGCTTTCACTGGGAACCTACCCTCCCTTTCCCAACAGCCACACTCAAAGGTCGCTGACCTGTGAGTTGTGAAGGGTGGATGCGCGGACAGCGTATTGTAAACAGCGATTATTGCGTAATGACGTAAACTTTCGCGAGACCGAGAGCGTGTTTGTTGGATGCTCTTTATGCAGTCAAACAGTCATGAGAGAAAAATACCGCTACAAAAGCGAGCGCTTGCCGACATCTGTAACGACGATATTTCGAACGGGCAAGTTAGACGCCGATAAGGACGATTATGATTTAAGACATGAAAGCAAAGATGAAATAGCACGGAATTTGACTGTTGGTGAGGAAAACTGAGATCCCGTTGATATCGAGTGCGGGAGTTATGCAACGGAAATCCCGAAAGTTTCCCACAGAATCTAGTCACACTTATCTCTCATATAGAAAAACGAAATGAATTTTCGTTCTCTTATAACGTTTTCTTCGGAAATGTGCACTCGAAAATTAGAATAAACGATCTAAGAAACAAAACGGGATATTATTGTAGGCATAATCCACATAAGTCTGCCTCTAGCCTAGCATGTCTTATAAGACACTACAATCAAGTGTTTTAATTATTATTTTGCGTTTCAAGCCTATTTCAATATTTTAATCAATAGTTTTGTTTTTACTGGGCTTAACAAAAATAACTGCGGATAATTCGCGGTTTTCAATAATTCGCGGAATTTCTTGCATTAATTACCGCGAATTACCGAGAGTGCACTGTAACTGTATTTTTACAGAACACTAATTAAATTTTAGACACAGGTAGCTTGGACCCTGGAAATACATTTCACTATATGAGGCCTCCTCCATTATGGCGGACAACCTCTTCCATAAGGCGTACTGCAATCTCTTCTGCCTGTGAAGATCCGTTAGCTTGTGTAGTACGGGCACGATTTAAGGTCACCCTGTAGTATTCTTTGACCTGAATGGCGTGATATTCTGCTTTATCTTGAAGCTCGCCGTGTTGACTTGTGTGGGCTGTGCTGAATTGCGACCCTCAGGAGAGCCAACTGCTGGTGCACTTGGTCGCTTCACACTGCCTTGTTGTTCAAAGTTTCTGTGTAAGCGAAGGATGGTGTTCCTTGCTGGGGCCCACCTAGTCTGAAATACAGCTCCAAATTACCTTTGAGTCGCCGTAACACTTTTTTGATTCACAATAAAAGATAACTGTTCTGGCGCGCTGCTGTGCTCGGCCATGACAGAAAGCTCACTGGAATGTAAGCAATCAGAGACCTCTACAGTGATTTCCATGAAACAGGGAAGGTGTGCACAATAGAACATAAGATACATTTTATATTTGCTTTTCAAATGTGTCAACTATTCGTACGCCACCCTGTACTGGAAGAAATTAAAAATAAAAAGAACTGAAAGCCCTGAAAGACTTGGTTGGTTTAGGGGCTGAGACAATGCGGTCATGTACCCCGTGTACTTTGGGTGTGCGTAGAATCTGTCTGATAACCGGTGTTAATTGTGATGACTGTTTTTTTTTTTTTTTGAGTCGTTTCGGCCATCAATGGACCACGATGTTCTTCACTCATATGATCACTGTAAAGCTTGTTTTCTTGTCTGCCAGTAGATCTTCATTCTTGACGAATGTTCAGCTCTCCTTTCTTCCGTCCACTTGCAGTGAGGGCGAGGCATCACAGATGTTAAAGGGTGTAGATTACTGGTTGATTTAACCGCCTTTCTGAAAAGGTTCCTATCCCAAACCAGAGTTTGATTGATTCGAGCTTCTGTTAGGTCCTTTTTAACTTGCATCGACCATTTACAATAGGATTTTTTTTTAGAGATTGATGAGTGGATTCGATATGAAAGTCGATGATGCTCCATCCGCTCCAAATGTCCAAAGAAAGACATTCTCCTTTTTCTCATCACACTCACCAAATCTTCTATATGTTCAAATAATTCATTGTTATGTCTTCTTCTGTAAGTACCATTATCATTAACAGGTCCTAATATTTTCCTTAGAATTTTCCGATCCTTAAGTTCTAATTTTCTCAATGGGCCTTTGTTTGTCATCTGTAAGCATTCTGCAGCATACAGTGCTGACGGCCTAATTACTGTATTATAATGACAAAGTTTGACATTCCGGGACAAGCTTTTACTTTTGTAAATGTTTTTGCAGGTTTGAAAGGCACCTTTCAATTTGTTACATCTGCTCTCAATAGCAGCTATTTCTGAATTATTAGGGGTAATCCATTCGCCTAGGTATTTAAATTTTCGGACTTTTTTGATTTTTTGTGATGACTGTATTAATGTATCAATAAAAGTTATAAAAAAGATGGGCAATGGCGAATAATACCTAACAATATGGTCTATAACAACCTAGAACTCATTACTGATACCATGTGACTAGTATTCTTTGGGCACATCATGAGAATGCCAGATTCACGTCTTCTAAAACAACTTGCTTCAAAAACACAACAACTGGATGCCGATGGTTAAAAGAAATCAAGGAGGACTTAAAAGAAATTGGCCTAACAACAGAAGATGCTGCAAATAAGAAAAGTTTAACTACAGCACTTAAAAATATGACTTTTTATTTTCCACTCACAAAAAAGAAAATTCCAACAAGAATATTTTCCGCCCAAGAAAGGGCAAGACGATCAATTTCAAGTAGTTCCCACTTTTGCTACCAATTGCTAGCATCAACACCACCTAGCTGTGAACAAAGCTACTAGATGCTACCGCAACCGGCACCTGGCATTGAACGTTGGAACTAATAGAGCATTAATCAAATCTAACCTAGAAATTTAGCTTCACACAATTGTACAATACAGCCCATAAATCTATGACATGGGACCGCCGGCTTTACTTCCCCTCTGAAGGAAGCCATATTTAAGGATTTTTAAAGCTCTTAAAAAATCAGACGACTTCGGCCGGGTTTGAAAAACTCATTTGAAAATACAGCTCAATATCGAGTCAGTGCCAGACAGCTAGCACCTACCGTTACACAAGAGCGAGCATTGATTGCAGGATAGTGAATACTTGTGCATCCCGTGAACATGGTTAGTGGAAACTTTCTTCTCATAAGAAGTCTTACAGTCAATGTGTTTGTAAGTTTCAGCTTGTGGTGGAATCTCAAACCAAAGGTATGCAAAAACAATCCGCATGCTTTGTAGCCTCTCAAGGAAGAAATAACTGCACTGATACGAAATATCAGCGAGTGTAGCAAAACTTCCTACGTCGGTGCAACGTGTGTTTAGAAATTTAAGGACAGCATTTCCAGCAACTACCCTGAAATCCACGTAAGTAAATATGATTATTAAATACATTAGAAAGTGTAAACGTGAAGAACTAGTCGGCCATCGCACAGCGCGTCCAAGGCTTTGTTGTATAGGAAGGGCTCTCACAGTGGAAGAAAAAAAATTTTTATCCGTTGACTGCTAAGCCCGTCTATAGACGGTGCACAAGAACTTACATTCTTTCATAGTCCCCGTTCGATCTTGAGTGCCGAGTCAATCTCTCGCATATTCTGCCATCTGTTGGGCATTATTTGTGTACTTGAGTTTGGATTTTTTTTTCTCTTCCAGAGAAGATAACAGATGGAATTCATCTGTGATGTGAACAAGCATGACGGAACAATAAAAAAAATTCTTTGGTTGCGTTGTGATTTCAGATCCAAGAATATAATAAATTGTTTGTCCTAGTGAGGAGCAACACGTATTATTTAACTACTGATTTTAGGAAATAATCTCCTTTTCGGTCCTTCACCTGGTATGGAGATAATGCAAGCGTGGGCACAACAATGTTTTGATTTGTTTGAAAATAAAAGTAAATTTAAACATAAGATTTTGATTTTGCAATTCGGTTATAAAGTACCCAAAACCTACAAACTAGACATTCTAAGCTTATTACTTCCCTAATAAGTTAAAAGTAACGGTTTCTACTTAGAAGGAAAAAACGCAGCACTTAAAAGGTTAAAAACGAGAAAGAAATGAAAATGCTGAAAGACCAAAGACTTAAGTTGGAGGAATTTGGATGGAAAAGGAAATGCAGTAGAAGAACCCTTATGTGAAAAAATTACAAGATCAAATATGAAATGGATTGGACAAGTTATGAGAATGGAAGAGTGGCGAGAAAGTGGACAGAGGTAGAAGTTACTCCAAGATCAACAAGAAGGTGGTTAGATGTAATAGAAGAACACATTGGGATAAGGGTCAAAGGCCATCTTCCAAGACAGAAGTGGAAGAGGTTCACAAATTGTGCCCAGTGATTATAATGAGGACGATACAGTGCACTCCCGATAATCAATGCACAAACTTCCGCGAATTATTTAAAACCGCAAATTATCCGCAGTTATTGATTAAAATATTGAAATGTATTTTATGAACACGTACTAGATCTCCGTTTTCCTCACCGACAATCGAATTCCGTACAATACCGGTATTTGCCTCGCTTTCATGTTTGAAACCATGATTATCTTTATCGACGTCTAAGCATGGGGAGTAGGAGATGAGCTGAGCAACGCACCTCGCGGCAGGTGATGGGACAGGCCGGCCACCTGTCGTCCAGCAGATTCTTGGGCAAGTTGCGGGCGAGTCGCACCAGGTACTGAGCCTTGGCCAGCTCGATGAAGTCCTTGTTGATGTTGGTGGCCGGTCCGTTACGAGTGATGAACCCTTCGATGAATCTGGAACAAAGTACAAATGTTATTACTAGAAAAGCACACACACAGCCTTGTGTACTTGGGCAAGTGCACAATCTTCTCTCATAACCTGTGTTTTAGTGAAGGCTGTATTATACTCTGTTATCCGCTTGAAGGGTGAGGTGTGGAGAGGAGGAACAGTCTCCATGGCGGTGTTCTACTGTGCCTTAACTCGTCACTGTCATCCTGCTAGACCGCCAGGCAGGAGGGCCAACCTCCCCAGTATTTGTGTCTTCCTGCATTCCCCCATGTCAGCATTCATTCTTCGTAATACAGATGAGGATTGGCGTTAAATTAGGAACCATCCCGGCATTCATCTTACTTCCTTATTTCCATCCTTCTTTGTCCCATCCTTCCTCTCCCTACTTCCCTCCTTCCTTACCTCATCCTTCCTTCCACCTGTTTTCAGTTTTGCCTCATATGGTTGAGTGCCCGTTCCAGCAGAGCCAGGAATTGAACCCGAAGCTCTACGGGTAGGTGTCATTCAATACCATTCCTGTGTTTTATTATAATTATTATTGATGAACAGTCTTAAGAATAGACCTCACATGACTAAGCGCCAAATTTACCTTGTGTGAAATAGAACGTACACGCCACTGCTCTTAACATACTTTAAACTAATTTTCCTCAAAACTATTATTTCAGCACTCAGAACCTCCAATAGTGTTGTACGCAGTGGTAAGCCTCACCTGGGAACAGTAACCTGAATGACAATCACACTTTGCAAGATGGCATTAGGGAGAGTTATCACACAGTTTATACCGCAACCTACTTGGTTCTCTGATCCTTCCAAGTTTAGTTTGCCCTGTGTCTCCCGAGTTTGTCTGGTTTTCACTCCATGCTACACGACAGATTGGAGAATGTTCCCCCCTAAGTGAAGACAAACTGGTTTCTGCCCATCTCTGAAGATTTCCTCTGTTTCCTTCTTCTCTCCCTCAGTCTGCTCGCTCGTATTTGTCAGGGTTGCACAACGACCACATTAATTCAAGAAAACCATTCATACCGTAATAATATTGTTAGTAATAAAAGCTGTATGTTTTCTTTTATAGGTAGAGGAATTCATAATTAGGTTCCTTGATAATTCAGGAAATCTTATCGTTCCCAGGTCCGAGCACCGATCAGGTCTCAATACTGAAGGGTTTGGCAAAGTAAGCCCTATCCCAACAGTTAACTCGGCTGGTCGTTGCCCGCTGATTGCAACAAGGGAGCCGACGTGCTCCGTCAACTGCCGATACTATGTCTTGCAATGTACTTGTGACACTCCACATCGTATACACTAACTGACGTTGTTAAGGTGTTCATGTAGACTAACTTATATCCCATTTAAAGCAATGACAATGTGATGTTCTCTGAAATGTGGCATTCGTGATGAATGAGGTACATCAGTTTTACCGCACATTTGAATACAGTTTTTCTCTGATATCATGCAGTCTACCCCCCTCCCTCCGCTTAATGAAAATATTGCAACACCCAGAACAATTATTGGCCAGCCGCTATCAGTGTTTCCTCTCCTTGTCCTGTCCATTCGATGACTGTATGTCCTATAATCAAATGTTCTCGAAAGAGAAACAAAATGAGTATTGTCCATTGAGCCATTATAATTAACACAAAAAGTGATAAAAATGTCCAGCGTAACTCAACACATTGCTAGCGTTTGGCTCCAGCGTGACAATTGGGCTCTTAAGTTGGTAAAGGCACACACTGAGAAGGCCAATGCAAGACGCCTCATTTTGTTTCTCTTTCGAGAACATTTGATTATATTCAATGAAAAAGCAAGGTTATTGTTTCTGGTGTGGAGTTTTTGACTCCCGTGGTGCACTGGCATGCTCGTGACATGGCATCTTGCATGGCCTTCTCAGTGTGTACCTGCTACGCATCTTGGTAGGTGTCCCTTTACCAACTGAAGAGCCCAATTCGCACGCTGGGGCCAAACGCTAGCAATGTGTTGAGTCACTTTTTGTGACTGTATGTCCACCGTGCAATATAGCTAGGGTCAGGTGAACATTTCTGGACACAAACCTTTCTCGAGAATTGCTTTATAAAACTGTAAATACAGAATGTGAATTTATCCCGTGGTTCTGAAGATCGGGCAGAACAAACAGAAAGACAGGCTCAAGGAGTTACACTGCCGAGCAAGAAAAGCGAAACACTTAGGTATTGAAGCAATAATGACACAAAGAACGACTTCAAGGTAATGATCCATCGGCACATGGGGGTCCTGCGAAAACTGACACGCTAACGATCCGTCGTATTATTAGTTCATTATTTACACGCCAGACAGCAGCATTTTTGTACGGAGTAAGAACAGTACTGTTTTATCTCACGTTATACTGTGCGAGAACTGCCGGCTATCCATCATCATCATCATCATGAACCGGCTCCAGTTTCCCGGGTGCGGTGAATGAGCGCTCTCCATTTCGTTCTCGCCAAGAATGTCTCCATCCACGACCTGCTGCACATCCAGACCTCTCCCTGCAAGATCATTCCTAACCTGGTCGATCCATCTCTTCCTCGGTCGACCTCTTGGTCTCTTGCCTTTCAGTTCTTTCTCAAGCCACACTCTAGCTGTTCTTTGTGTGTCCATTCTTTTGAGTTGACCGAACCATTTCAGCCTGGCTTCAACACAGACCTCATTAACAGATTGTTCTACTTGAACAAGATGGCATATCTCATCATTTTTAGCCTACTTTCGATTTTTGCAAAAAATGAAAGTAGACTTATGAGATCAACACAGGGCGAAAAAAGTGTGTCTGTCTGTGTGTGTGTATGTGTGTGTGTGTGTGAGTGTGTATACTCTGAATGTCTGTCCCCCCTATCAATTCGAACACTGTGAACACGAATTGAACGAAATTTGGTACAAAGGTAGCACTAGCAAAGGACACCTCAGTGTCATGTTTTATATCGCCGCCATCTTGACGGAAACGGAATGACGGCCACCCAAACGTTAAAAGCTTAAATTAAATTACGACCATCCTAATAATTTGATCTCTACCAGATTTTGCAACAACATGCCTTTTTGTGGAAAGCAGCTTATGACTGACTACAAGGTCATCAGCCCAATAGTTTGCAAATAGCAGCCATGTATGTGTGCAAATCCATTCCCCATATCAATTCAAACACGGTGAAACCGAATTGAATGAATTTTTACTACAGATGTAGCACTAGCAACGGGCACCTCATATTCATGTTTAATACTGTATCCGTATAACACGTTGTATTTCAACAAGCTACTACAACCAACATTCAATTATACTCCTTGAAAAGGACAAAGAGTTATAACAATACCCATGCATTTAGGAGAAAGTAGGCTATATGTTCTTTATTGAACATCTTGTTTATTTTGTCCCTCCTTGTCTTCTGAATCATAGTTCTTAAAAACTTCATCTCCACCGCCTGTAGTTTGCTGGTATTTCTCTTGGATTGGCTATATGTAGTAACAGGTACAAAGAAGCTCTAGTAGAGTATTAGTAAAGGAACTTGCTTATCCCAAAGAAGCCCTCTCACGAGATTATGAAATTGCGCTCCATGTTGAACTCTACTAGTGATCTCTGCAGATGGTTGGTCATCTGTGGACACTACACTGCCAAGATAACAGAACTCATGTACTTGTTCTAACTTTGTACCATTCAGAGTGATGTTAGTATCCATAGGTATTGATATTCTTAAGAGTCTGTAACATGTGCTCACTGGAGTTCCATGACTTGTTTACATCGTAATTGGCGGCAAACTTGCGTTCATTTCTGCATGTTTTCGTGTATGATTATAGCTGTGTCGTAGGCTATATATTTAGTTTACTTGTTACTTCATTATTTTAATAGTTTTCTTAGATAATTAGGTGCTTAGTGAAGTGAAGTGATAGATATAGTTCAATTAGGTTAGGCCTAGTTATTTATCGTGTGCGACATGGCCAAGTGAGTTCAATTACCTGACGATGATATCACTGAATATCTTGGCAATTATTCAAGTGATGATGATGTTTCTCTGTGCGAATCGTAAAGTGTAGATTATAATCCAGCACCTCCAGACAGTGATGTTAGTGTGGATAGCGATGGGTATTTTATACAAAAATAGCTGACATTCTTCAGTGTTACATCACTTACAAGATTTTAATCTATCCTTGAATCTAACGAACATAGAAACTTGGTATTTACCAAGCTACTAAACAATAATATAGCCTTCCTACTGACATGAATAACAAACTTGGGCTGTGAATGCCATTTCCAAGAATTACTTCCAAAATTTCAAAATCTGAAACTTGTAACTTTGTTTCCACAAGTTATTTTTTTTACATTAAACCCGTTCGGTTTAGAGACATTACTTACTTGCAGTGATAACAAGTGATGTACTTGCATGTTGATATCTTCATTGGTGTACCTTCCATGTAATTTAGACTACCGAGATACCTCATGCAGATAATGAGGGATTATCTAAAGGACCGTATTTTGCAGTACGATAGCGAGAAAGGACATAGGACTAAAAGATTAACCGCTGGGGCAGCTCAAGGATCTATTCTTGGGACAGATCTCTGGAATATTGCATACGATGGCCTGCTTCGGCTGAAGATGCCCGAAGATGCAATATTGGTAGGATATGCTGACGATGTTGCTGCTCTGATTGTGGCTCGTGATATAGAGCTGGTGCAACTGAAACTCAATCAGGTAATGCGACGTGTCACAGATGGGATGACGGAACATAAGCTGTCATTAGCAGACCATAAAACGGAGATTGTTGTGCTGACGAGAAGGAGAATCACACTCTTGTACCAATGCAAGTGGGAGAGACGATGATTAATTCATCAAGGAGTACGAAGTACTTGGGTGTGACGCTAGATACGAAGCTCACATTCTGGGCCCATATTCAAAGAGTGACGGATAAAGCAGCAAATATCTTGACCGCTTTGAGCTGATTAATGGGTAATATTAAAGGTCCGAAGCCTAGCAAACGACGTCTCCTGATGACAACAGTCCAGTCCATATTACTCTATGGAGCCGAGATCTGAGCTGAGTCCTTACTGTGCCCGTTTAGACCGGAGTCCACACGACCACATATGCATTTTACCAATAATCAGTCAGCACGAGAGTCAAAATATCCCGGAGCGCCAGATGGGTTAAAGCAAATCGCAAAAACGACATCAAATTAAACAAGTAGTTCCGTGAAGAACTATACAGCCTATTTTCATATATCCTACTTATGTTAATTGCCACTATCAACATACACAATTTCAGTTTGATTGCTGTAATAGATTCGTAGATATTGAGAACCGACTAAATATTTCGGATGGTCGCCATGTTGGATTTTATATATGTAAGTCCTAGAGTTATGTACTGTTACATGCAGATTATAGTGAACGTGTAGTATTCAAACTTCAATCGCATAGTTAGGACACAAGAAAAAACAAGGAGATTTTAAAATTTTTCACAGCTGTCATCTTGAGGTTATGGAAACAAT
Organism: Meconema thalassinum; assembly: GCA_946902985.2. Taxonomy (NCBI): domain Eukaryota; kingdom Metazoa; phylum Arthropoda; class Insecta; order Orthoptera; family Tettigoniidae; genus Meconema; species Meconema thalassinum. The sequence goes on from OX336395.1 coordinate 345,981,601, forward strand.
TGAAATAAATTAGATGCCAGTGGATTAACATTCGTATAAGAATTTACTGTACCAAGTTTCACTGCACGAGGATGGTTAAATTGCGAGAAACGTCCATGTGAATATTTATAATTCGCGTCACCGCCATGTTGGATTTGTGATCACCAGGTTATTTAAAGTCCTATAGGTGAACTTAAGTTCATAGCCCCTATGAACATTAAAAAATGCAGTTTGATTGCTAAAATAGATTCGTAGATATTCAGTATCGTCTAAATATTTCGGATGGTCGCTATGTTGGATTGTTAAATGTATAGGCCATAGCGTCAAGTACCATTAAAGGAAAATTATTGCGTAGGTTCATTATTCAAACTTTCACTTCGATCGCATGACTACATCACAATAAATAAAATCTTAATTTTAAAATTCGCACTGCCGCCATCTTGAGGTTATGTAAACAATTGAACTAAATTAGATACCAGTGGATTACAATGTGTATAAATATTTTTGTGCCAGGTTTCAGTGCGCTTGGAACATTAAATCGCGAGAAAGGTCTATTTAAAATTTTCAAATTCGCTTGGCCGCCATGTTCGTTTTGTAGTTAACCGGTTTTTGAAAGTCTTATAGATGGACTTCCAGTAGTGCCCTTTATCTCCGTACAAAATTTCAGGGTTTTACCGCTAATTGTTTCAGAGATATAGAATGCCGGTGAAATATTTCGCACATCCGCCATCTTGTGATTATGTAACAATTGAACGAAGTTAGATGTCGGTGCATCACAATGTATATAAACATATACTGTACCAAGTTTCATTGCGTTTGGTTGGTCAAATCGCGAGAAACGTCTATTTAAAAGTCGCGAATTCGCTTGGCCGCCATGTTGATTTTGTAGTTACCAGGTTTTCAAAAGTCACATAAGTGAACTTATAGTAGTTCCCTCTATCAACATAGGACATGTCAGGGCAATATCGGTAATAGTTTCGAAGATATTGAATGCTGGTGAAATATTTCGCACAGCCGCCATGTTGGATTGGTGAGTCGTAACAAAATTTGAAGGGCACGGTCGAGGTCGCCGGGAATAGTGCTATGAACTTTACGAGTTTCATTGAAATCGCTCCAGCCGTTTAGATTTTATTAGGGGGGGACACACACACGAATCACACACACACACACACACACACACGGACAAAAGGTGATCTCATAAGCCTATTTTTTCAAAATTGAAAATAGGCTAAAAATGCTTTGCTGATTTTTGGCTCAATGCAACAATAAGGATAGAAGGAGATTTAATTGGGAGAAACACATCTGGTAAAATTATCTCAGTTTATTTAAGGTTAAAATCTGACTGCAAAGATGCTCAAAGCAGCATCACTCCACGTGTGGCGATCCACACACTTATTTACACACAATATACAGAAATTTTCCAAACACATTTGACAATCTTTTTGGAAACACAAGTCCGATTAATAGTCCTGTGGACTGTGTTCCAAAATTATTAATATTTAATTCCAGTTCAAAATTAATTGTCCATACTGGAAATAACGTAGATCACTGTTTGACTATTTACATGATATTTACACTCGTAGAATAAATGTTTATAGAATTCTTAACTTTCACTTGTTTTTCCAGTTTCAAAAATATATCGTCGAAAATATTATCATCATCGAAGCAACACAAATTATTAACACATATTAATAACATCTGAAAAGTATTTGACCTTTGAGCATAGCATCGAAGAACTGTGCGAAGCACAACAACAATTAATTGTTCTTCTGACATTAAACATTCGAGAAGTGACTCGATTATGAACTTCAAGTTCCAAACAAAATACATGATTTCTGAATCATCAACTTGATCAATAAATGGTTGAACCATTCAACTATTTGATTTCCCACTTGGAATCATTATGAAAAAAATATTTATATTTATGGCCATTTCTAGTAACTTTCACAACTTGCAATTCTTCGACAGAATGCGGAAATTAGAATTGTAGCTTTATAATGAATTCATTTATTTCATGGCACTAGGATTGAAAATATCCTTCAAATTATTCGTGGTCAAAGAATTATTTTTAATTGGCAGTGGCCCATTCTATTATTTGTGTAAGAACACAATATTACAACAACAACGGCAAAGGTCTTCCTCTGAAGAAGAATAAACTACTATCATGACAAATCCGGGTTCTAGCAAAATCAAAGTCTAAATGGAATTTGTAAACAAGGTTGAAATAAGAACTGATGGTTTCAAAGAAATAACCTTCGGGTCATTCATACGACGAAATGTGTGGCTCCAATACTCCTACTATAAACCTGAGCCATCGAACCTGCTATTTGATTGATGCTCGAAAAAACCTCTTCATTCCTGCGACTTAACATGCGCACCTGGGAATGGCATTTCAACTACTCCACACATATAAATTTTCTTCCCAAAATTTATACAATAAATCAAGCCTCTGCTTGTTATCAACACTGGAAGATTAATAAACTTACAAGTTTATTTTATTTTACCATTCAGTTCAACCCGTGAATTTACCATACTTATGAAAATCTTTATTTCACTTTCGAGTGTATTTACGTCATGATTTTATATAAATACAAAAATATCCTATTTGATACAAATATCATTTGCTTCCCGTTTCATGCCTCTCCGTGTTATCTGAAACATATACTTTGCTCATTGCAAATATCAACTGTTCAACCAGAACTGACATGTTGGTTGAATGCGGGCTTGCGCTAACCACTCTCCTTCGGAAAATCTCCTGTTCCAAACTAGAAATGTTTAAACTACTTCATAGGCTCTCTCTCAATACATATGATTATTAGAAAATATAATATCCAAGAATTATTTAGAAAAATTATAAAAATTATTATTATTATTATTATTAGTGGATTATTATTATTATTATTATTTATATCATTTTAAATGTGTTTAATTATCATCTCATTATGTGAGAATCCACATGTTCGAACCTTCGAATATGGAAAAAAATATCCATTCCTCAACAAAAATAAATTTAACTTTTACAGTTACATCGGGGGTTTTCCGTGGTTTCCTTAAAATATGAAAAATTCAAATAAATGCTCGAAATGCTCGGTCATCGATCCTAAACTGTTCTGAGTGCTGAAAATGCTCAGAATAACTCTAACAAGTCTTGCGTAAATCATTGCAAGCTTTAAATACGACGAAAAAAATGTGTTGGTCATCTGCAGAAAAATAGTTTGTTCCAATTAGCTAGGCATAATATAATTCAAATGTGGCTTACATTTCTTGATGGTCTTGAAGTGTAGTAAACCTGGTCTGTACCAGATTTATCCATAGACATGCCCTATCGGACAAGCACGTATAATCCTTGTATCGGCCGCCATTGTAGACCCACAATTCGTCTAGCCAGACATAGTGGTAGTATCTTTCGACGTTTGAATAAACTGTGGTTCCATTTTAATATGAGCTTCTATCAAAGCCATAACAGTTTGTTTAAATAGGGTCAGATCTAAGTGATTTCTTATTAGATATGTTAGTTGTAACATAACTCACTGTAATCTCATCAGTACAAGAAAAACATTGACAGTCTAAGCAATTAACGGCTGTTCTGAAGATCGTTCCCTGGGCATGGTTTATTAATATCACCATCTGCCATGCGCTAAGCAACCTGCAGTTTCCCTTGCGTAGACTAATGAACGCCACCGTTATAGACTAGTCTTCAATGTACTGACATATCGAAGTGGTTAACTAGTTACAAAAATGAAAACTGACTTGAAATGGATTTAAACATCCAAGTATTAAGTTACTACTGGACTGTGACAAAATACTATTTTCTAGACAGAGTCTAGCATATGTCCTTTTAGAAATATAAATATTTCCACCAATGTCTGTAGAAAAACAATCACCTCAGTGATTCTCCTCACCAGAAACTTACTAAGTTCCAACTCGTTTGCGCAGCACTTCTCGTGACTATCACGACTTGAAAAGAACTTCTGCATAGATACGGCAACCATGTGCCTAGGCTCAGCGTAGACGCAACTTGCTTGCCAAGTGCTTGTGTTAGAATGAGCTAACCATGCCTCCTCCAGCTGGCTTTTATTCAAAACGGTCAGGGTCACGCGTCATCGCCTGATATCTAGAAATCCTCATATCTCTTGAATCCCTGGTCCGATTTACTTGATACTAATTGCATTCTCTTTCATTTGGCCGTGCCAGTAATCTGATCCCAGTCTCAAGTCTCTACTCCATAGTTAACTATTTAATCAATAAATAGCCTCCACCTCTGCTGTTACTCGCTACGTCACTTGACATCCAACTATCGGTAAAATTCTTCTAAATGCTTCTCGAAGCAATGTAGCGCGATATTCAAATATCTGAACTTTCAAAAGCGGCTACAGCCTTTCCCTTGATATCTAGGTGTCTGAAACTTGGAATACCCATTCCTAGAGTTGGGCACATTACGGTTCGAGAAGTATCGTAAAAGGATAGCAGCAGTACAACGGAGAGGAGCACTGAGGATCTCATGTGCATATCACACTGTTTCAGAGCCTGCTGTTCTAGCAGTAGCGGGAGTAGCACCAATTGATTTACTTGCCTTAGAGCGTCAGGAAGTTTGGCGCACCAAAGGAGAACTGGGCATACACCAGGCAAAGACGTCTGCACACAACCATTGTATGGAACGATGGCAACAGAAGTGGGATGATGAGACACAAGGTCGATGGACAAAGAAACTTATTCCGCGTCTGGCTGGGTGGGTTGATCGAAACCACGGAGAGGTCAATTATTATTTGACACAGTTCCTAATAGGCCATGGATATTTTCGGAGATTCCTGCATCACATAGGCGTGGCTAATAGTCCTTTGTGTCATTATTTTAATGAAGAGGATGATGCGCTCCACACATTCTTTGTGTGTGAACGCTGGTCAACACACAGAAGAGATCTGCAAGCTTCTCTAGGGGTAATCATGCCGGACAACATCCTACAGATGATGCTCCGAAATCATCAAACATGGAATCAGGCAGCTATTTACATAGAAGGTGTCCTGCACCAGAAGAAGAGGGAAATGGATGCGTACGAACATCCATAAGAAAAATGAAGAAAGAAGAAGTCTGAATGGCTAAGTAAGCACGACTTCACCCCGAAGTAATGCGAGAGCGGTTCCGGGGTGATGAAGGGAAAAGGGAGGTGGTTTTTAGTGGGTAAGAATTCCACACTACTGTGGAGTGAGGACCCTTCACAAGTGTCTTTTGAAGATTTTCCACAGTCCCTTGTAAAAAAAAAAAGTAATTTTAAAAGAAGTCTATGTGGTTCGGCCACTGTCTTGGCAAACCAGTTTTTGTGTTTCCCCATTTGTTTCCACTCTGTGTGGTTGTACATATCTGTATTATTTGTCTTCATTGCATTTATTCATTGTCAGGTTGGTTTTGTTTATGTTGATTGGTTGTCGTGATTTATTTGTTTTGATTGCATGTAGTATTCCCACTGCCGTGTTTCCAGTAGGATATTTTGGCTTAGAAGGTAATTTTGTATTCTTAAGTTGGCCACATTGATTCATCTTTTACTTGTTTTTGAACTCTTTACTGTGATTGGCTGCTTTCGGCCTATCAGAGGCCTCTTACTTGTTTTTAAACTCTTTACTGTGATTGGCTGCTTTCGGCCTATCAGAGGCCTCTTACTTGTTTTTAAACTCTCTACTGTGATTGGCTGCTTCCAGCCTATCAGAGGCCTCCTTGCTGCTTGTAGCGACCAATCACGTGTTTCTTCTTCGTTGTTCTCTAAGTGTGTAGCCATGACACAATGCTGTGCTTCAACGCTGGTTGTGATATCAACAAGTATCCAGCTAATCTTTTCTATAATTGGTGCTATCTTCATAGTAACCGTGCTTAGCAATCATGTCCTATGCACATGATTCATATTTTGTTTGGGCAGTGACATTACGGTGATTTTCGATCTCATCATCACCATGCTTGATGTTGATACGCGTCATGTTGACGAATTCTTCAATCCGCGGCGTCGGATAGTTTGTTGTAATGTGTTTACTTATATCTTCATTTACTGCCTAACAATTTGTCTTCACGCGTATGAATAATGATGATGCTTCGTGTGATAAGTAATTCATCGTGTCTGGAAGCATGTTACAAGGCCAGGCATCATCACTAATTGGAGGTTGACGCTGGGCTTAACTACTTTACTATTGTGACAATACCGCGCGATTGGCATATCCCGGTATTTGTATGATAGCAACTACTTTGACTTCCTGCAACATCACTGGAATGGAAGTTGACGCTGGGCTTAACTACTTTACTATTGTGACAATACCGTGCGATTGGCATATCCCGGTATTTGTATGACAACAACTACTTTGACTTCCTGCGTTTCACACATAATTTGTTTTATTAACAATTCATTTTTTGGGCTTACAGTATCGGCGCATCACTGTAAGTCAGTCCTGGTTCGACGACACATTCTCGTTCCATGCGACCTGTTTTTTCATTATTTGTTGCAACTCCACTTGTGTTGCATATTTAAATTATATCATTCTTTGGAACCGCCGTGTATTGCATGCCGTTCTATGATGTACTGATCTGCAGCTACGTTCAAGACAATATGTGTGTTTTAGGCTCAAGACGTAACGTGTGTTAATTCTTTATGAGTGTTTCTTCAATTGTGTAAATCTGTGCCAAGGTTTTTCATATGTTTATGTGCCACCTTTGAATATTTGTTTTATGTGTCACCTTTGAATATTTGTTTTATGTGCCACCTATTTGATAATATATCTTATTATTAGTTAGTGGTGGTGTTGTGTCCTTTATGCCTTCCTGGACTTCCTTATTTGGTGACAATAATATTGTCTGGTCCTCCACATATTTGCTAAATTGTCAAGCGACCTTTGTAAAGTCAACCCTTTGTATTATCACATCATTATCTAATGCTTTGGCCAACAAATCTTTATACATTGTCCACTATTACCAGAATACTCTTGGTGGGTTGTTGACTTCCCACGTTGGCCATTACACTATGCATAGTGTGGTAAATATGGATGACAGTTTTCACACATCCATCAACTAACAAGGGGAGGATACGGTGCATGGGTCACCGATTCGAACGATCTTTAGTACACGTGTAGGACATGACCAGGCGTATATCAGGTGCAAGTATTAAGGTGCGCTTCTCAGCCGTTTCCGAGAAATTAATTAATTGCAATTACAGTGCGTCGTCTATGTGCGTTGTACGCTAGCAAGAACCCAACGAGTGCATGGTGTAGCGGTAAAAGCCTTGCTTCGTAAGCCCACCGGCAAGCCTTTGCAGTGTGTTTTTTTTTTTTGTTTTTCTTATAGCATGAACGGTATGAACGGAACAGACTGGGCCTTCAATGTATAGATGTATACATATACTAGAATACACCCGACTGTGTATAATACCAATGTATTTGCAATGTCAATACTATACATTATGTAATGTCACAAATACTGACCTGGGTGCGAGGATTTCAGAATACCTTTTCTGGCTCACATAACACGTCATTACAATTGACTGCAAAATAAACATTATTCAAGACACCTACAGTTGTATGAATTGCCAATGTTCACAACAACAACAACAACAAAAAAAGAACGCAAATCTGGATTCGATCCAGCGATCCCGCGCTTACAAAGCAGGACTCTTATCCCTGCACCACGCATTCGTTGGTCTCGCTAGCGTACAATGCGCATACAACAGACGCCGCACTGCATTTATTGCAATTAATTAATTTCTCGGATATACGCCGGGCCATGCCCTACAAGTGTACTAAAGACGGTTCGAATCGGTGACCCATGCATCGTATCCTCCCCTTGTGAGAGCTTGAACGCCATAGGGTTAAGGCTGCTGAAACGTTGGGAAACTATCACCCATATACGACGCGGCCCCATCCTATAAGCCTAGATGATGAAATAAAACTTGTTGCCTTCATGAAGTTGTGATAAACAATACTTTGAAAAATTATTAAGTTATTTTGTAATCTGCCGACCGTTGCATTCCTCGAGGGGGAATACTATGCATAAACAGAAAGAAAAGGAACAACCATCGTACTAATACGAAACTAACCTTCTGATGAGCTGGACGGCCTTTCTTCTGCGCTGAACCCGCTTCTTGGCCAGGAACATGCGCACCCACTTGGTCATGACGATGGCCGCCGCTCGCAGCTTCAGGTACTTCTGACGCTGCATCCGACCCTTCCACACCTTCTGGATGATGCCTGCGATGAAGTGCTTCTTCTCCTGGAACGCATCTTCCGTCTCGAAAAGAGTCTTGGGGAACCGAATGAATATCTTCGTCCTGGAAGTATGGGAAAATATTTTACTTCATCGCCAAATTCGTCGTAAAAAGTGGGAATGTCAAATAGTAAAACATTACAAGGAAAATATCCAAGATTTCTGGTAAGAGAACACAACAATAATCCCAAATCCACAAGATCAAGACAAAACGATACTCGGTAACGTCATGGCACTATTTTGACCGACTCCGACCGTGCCCTTCAAATTTTATTATGTCTCACCAATCCAATATGGCGGCTGTGCGAAATATTTCACCGGCATTCAATATCTCCAAAACTATTACTGGTATCACCCTGAAATTTTGTACGGTGACAAAGGGTACAACTAGACGTTACTCTATGAGACGTTCAGAAACCTGTTAACTACAAAACCAACATGGCAGCCAAGCGAAGGTGAAACATTTAAATAGACGTTTCTCGCGATTTAACCAACTGAACGCAGTGAAATATGTTACAGTAAATGTTTATACACATTGTAATGCACTGGCATCTAATTTAGTTCAATTGTTTACATAACATTTTAAAATTAAGTTTTTATTTCTTGTGTCGTAATCATGCGATCGAAGTGAAAGTTTGAATAATGAACCCTAGGAATAATTTTCCTTTAATGGTACATGACTCTATGGCCTATACATATAACAATCCAACATGGCGACCATCCGAAATATTTAGATGGATCTCAATATCTACGAATCTATTACAGCAATCGAAATGAATTTTTTAGTGATCATAGGGGCTATGAACATAACTTCACCTATTGGACTTTCAATAACGTGATGATCACAAATCCAACTTGTCGGCGACGCGAAGTATAAATATTCACATGGACGTTTCTCGCAATTTAACCATCCGAGTGCAGTGAAACTTGGCACAGTAAATCCTTATACAAAAATGAATCCACTGGCATCTATTTTTTTTTCAATTATTTTCATAACCACGGCGGCTGTGAAATATTTTTAAATCTCGTTTTTATTTCTTGTGTCCTCATCATGCGATTGAAGTTTGAATACTACACGTACATAATAATCTTCATGTAGCAGTACATAACTCTAAGACCTATATATATATAAAATCCAACATGGCGACCATCCGAAATATTTAGGCGGTTCTCAATATCTACGAATCTATTACAGCAATCAAACTGAAATTTTGTAAGTTGATAGAGGCAATTAACATTAGTAGGATATACACACATCAAAAAAAGTTTTGCATCACCTCGGTTCCAAGAGTTCCGGAACCTTTAAATACAAAGGAAATAGAGATCAACACAAACAACATTTCAGCTCGTTTTATTGCTCATGAGACCCACACATTGCATGTTGTACCATCATACAGCTAGACTTTCAGCATTTGTGGTCCAGATTGCAGTACACACCACTACCTCTAATACCCAGTAGCACGTCCTCTTGCATTGATGCATGCCTGTATTCGTCGTGGCATACTATCCACAAGTTCATCAAGACACTGTTGGTCCAAATTGTCCCACTCCTCAACGACAATTCGGCGTAAATCTCTCAGAGTGGTTGGTGGGTCAAGACGTCCATAAACAGCCCTTTTCAACATATCCCAGGCATGTTCGATAGGGTTCATGTCTGGCGAACATGCTGGCCACTGTAGTCGAGCGATGTCGTTATCTTGAAGGAACGCATTCACAAGATGTGCACGATGAGGTCGAGAATTGTCGTCCATGAAGACAAATGCCTCTCCAATATTCTGCCGATATGGGTGCACTATGGGTCGGAGGATGTCATTCAGGTATCGTAAAGCCGTTTCGGAGCCTTCCATGACCACCAGTGGCGTACGTCGGCCCCACATAATGCCACCCCAAAACATCAGGGAACCACCACCTTGCTGCACTCACTGGACAGTGTGTCTAAGACGTTCAGCCTGACCAGGGTGCCTCCAAACACGTCTCCGACGATTGTCTGGTTGAAGGCATATGCGACACTCATCGGTGAAGAGAACGTGATGCCAATTCTGTGGGGTCCATTCAGCATGTTGTTGGGCCCATCTGTACCGCGCTGCATGGTGTCGGGGTTGCAAAGCTGGACCTCGCCATGGACGTCGGGAGTGAAGTTGCGCATCATGCAGCCTATTGCGCACAGTTTGAGTTGAAACACGACGTCCTGTGGCTGAACGAAACGCATTATTCAACATGGTGGCATTGCTGTCAGGGTTCCTCCGAGCGGCAATCCGTAAGTAGCGGTCATCCACTACAGTAGTAGCCCTTGGGCGGCCTGAGCGAGGCCTGTCATCGACAGTTCCTGTATCTCTGTACCTCCTCCATGTCCGAACAACATCGCTTTGGTTCACTCTGAGACGCCTGGAAACTTCCCTTGTTGAGAGCCCTTCTTGACACAAAGTAACAATGCGGACGCGATCGAACTGCGGTATTGACCTTCTAGGCATGGTAGAACTACAGACAACATGAGCAGCGTACCTTCGTCCTGGTGGAATGACTGGAACTGATCGGCTGTCGTACCCCCTCCGTCTAATAGGCCCTGCTCATGCATGGTTGTTTACATCTTTGAGCAGTTTTAGTGACATCTATGAACAGTCAAAGGGACTGTATCTTTGATACAATATACACAGTCAACGTCTATATGCCGGAGATCTGGGAACCGAGGTGATGCAAAACTTTTTTTGATGTGTGTATAAGCATTTACCAAACCAAGTTTCATTGCACTCGGATGGTTAACTCGCAATGAGCGACGCTGCCATGTTGGATTTGTGCTCACCAGGTTATTGAATAGGTGAACTTATGTTTATAGCCTCTATACACATACAACATTTCAGTTTGATTGCTGTACTAGATTAATAGATACTGAGAACAGTCTAAATATTTTGAACGGTCGCCATGTTGGATTTTAATATATGTAGGCCATAGAGTTACGTACTGTTAGATGAGGATTATTGTGTAAGTTCATTATTCAAACATTGACTTCGATCGCATGATTAGGACACAAGATATAAAAAGTTAATTTTAAAATTTCACACAGCCACCATGTTGAGGTTATGTAAACAATTGAACTAAATTAGATGCCAGTGCTCGGATGGTTAAATTGCGACAAAAATCTATTAAAATGTTTCACCTTCGCTTGGCCGCCATGTTGGTTTTGTAGTCTCTGAAAGTCTCATAGAGTAACGTCTAGTTGTACCCTTTATTACCGTACAAAATTTCAGGGTGATACCGCTAATAGTTTCAAAGATATAGAATGCTGGTGAAATATTTTGCACAGCCGCCATCTTGTGGTTATGTAAACAATTGAACCAAGTTAGATGTCGGTGCATTACAATGTGTGTGAACATATACTGTACCAAGTTTTATTGCGATTAGTTGGTTAAATCGTGAGAAATGTCTATTTAAAAGTCGCAAATCCGCGTGGCAGCCATGTTGGTTTTGTAGTTACCAGTTTTTCAAAAGTCACATAGGTGAACTTCTAGTAGTTCGTTTTATTACCATGAAAAATTCCAGCGTGATATCGGGAATGGTTTCGGAGATATTGAATGCTGGTGAAATATTTTGCACAGCCGCCATGTTGGATTGGTGAGACGTATCAAAATTTGAAGGGCACGGTCGGGGTCGTCCGGAATTGTGCTATGAACTTGCAGAGTTTCATTGAAATCGCTCCAGCCGTTTAGAAGTTATTAGAGGTGACACACATGCGTGCGCGCACACACACACGGACAAAAGGTGATCTCATAAGCCTATTTTTTCAAAATTGAAAATAGGCTAACAATCCAACATAGCGACCATCCTAAATATTTAGTCGGTTCTCAATATCTACGAATCTATTACAGCAATCAAACTGAAATTTTGTATGTTGATAGACGCAATTAAGGTTAGTAGGATATATGAAAATAGGCTGTATAGTTCTTCACGGAACTACTTGTTGTAAGAACTTCATTTGACTGGGCTGGAGGTTACTTTCGTCTCTTCTGGTCACTGTCCAGATCAGTATAGGGGTGTGCAACACGTCCTTGCGTTCTGCATTAGTTCGCTCTTAGATATCCACATTTCAAGATTCTTACCATCAACGGTAACATGTCCTCTTGTTATTATTGTAGTCCTTTCGCTTTATCTTCTTCTTCATCTCCTCAACCGTTGGGTTCGTGGGAAACATGCCAGACGACCAAGCGTCTCTGTCCTTTGGCAATAGGTGTGCTGGACTCGAATGTTGTTGAGAAATTGTGTTCTTCGTCTTCCATCAAACCTTTCTCCCTCCAATGGGGCGGTGGACCAGTAGGAATTTCGAAGCAAGTGACTAATAAAGCTGTTTCTTAGTTAGTTTAAAGATTTAACGAGGCTCATTTGCTCTTCTGAGAACATCCTCGTTTGTGACTATATCAGGAGTCTTCTCCAACACCACATCTCAAATGCTCTGAGTTTCAGAGCCATAGCTTACGATACTTTATATATTACACAAAATTGGTACAGAGCTCTTAAGTTTGCAATTCATCACGCAAAATGTTGTTTTTCAAATGTGGAGCCTATTTCCAAATCTCAACATGTGCACTTGAACGATGGGATGCAGGAAATGTTATGTTGTTCTTGGTACCAACTGTGACAGTAGAATAACATTATGCGGTTTGAAGCCATTTTTCAGTGTTGCCTAAGTAAAAGTTTGGTGCTTTTCAGTCGGTCAACACGATTGTACCCAAGTGAGACGGTTTATTTCCTAATCCTGAAAAAATTACCGGTACACGGGATTAATAAATACACTAGGATGACCAGTTTCGATCGTCAAGCGATCATCATCAGATCCATTACACTTAGGCTACAAATCTATGTCTGAAAATACAGGTACACTAGTTTAGTTGCAGTATTGGTAATGCAAGTCGTGAGCGTTTGTTAGCTGTAGTGAATACATTTCTGTCATTCGATGTTACAAGTGCCTTGGTTTTGGACATTTTCCCTCTAGCTGTGATAAACAACAGTGCTGCTTCGAGTGTTCAGATGCTCATAATATCAGTGAGTGTCGGAAAACCAGGATTGAATGTGTTAATTGCAAAGTACAAAATCAACGAAATATCGTGAGATGCCTTCCAAGGAATCTAAATACTCAAATTCCTGCTACTTCAACGGCCTGTCTGATATAGGCTACAAGAAATTATAATTATGATATTGTCAAATCGAAAATTAACTATGGCTGATCTGTGCATTTATCAAGAAAACTTGCATAAATCTATTGTACCTACGCAGGAACTAAGATTTTAATGAAAGATCCATTTTATGTATGCGAGAACGCAATCTTAGAAATAAGAAAGTAGTAGGCTTTATACAAGCCTGGAGAGCGAATTCGTGATAACTTCATGTTGTTATCTCAGTAATCTAGAATTTTATAAACCATTGTGTGAAGTTTTCAAGAAACCTTGTTAACATTCATTCAGCACATCTATAGCGGATTGAACAATTAATAGGACTCCATGATGTATTGGATATTCAATAATAATAATAGTTGTAGTCTATATGATGATGATCATCATCATCATTTCCCCTTTTCCAGTTGACACTGGGTGGGGGCGAATATGGTTCCTCTCCACTTTGCTCTGTCGTTCCACCATTCCTCTTCCGACACGGAATTCCAATCCAGGTTCCGTTTACTAATGCTATTCTCCACCGAGTCCATCCAACGCACCCTTGGTCTTCCTCGTCCTCTCTTCCCTGTCATCCGTCGTTCCAGTGCTCGTCTTGGTAGCCTTACTTCATTCATCCGTTTAACATGTCCAAACCATCTCAATCTGTTTTGCTCCAGTTTGTCATTTAGTTTCTGTACTCCCAGTTCTTTCCGTATATCTTCATTTCTCTCTCTGTCCCTCCTCGTTTTCTGGACCATACTTCTCAGGAATCTCATCCCTCTTAGTCATTGTCCAAGTTTCTGCTGCATATGTCATTATAGGAACATAATATGCTTTGTACATAACTTCTTTAGCCTTCCTTGTTCCATACTAGTCCCCGTACCTGTTGGTAGTCTATATGATAGTTTGGTGAAATGCTGGAAGTGGTGATAGAACTCCGGAATTTGCCTGTTATTGGAATGACTATGTGGTTGTTGTGAAAGGTTAGAAGACTCGCGCTCTTCACTTGGTGACTAGTAACTCGTGTATTTATCAATCTCATGTAACGGTTTTCAGGATTACGGCATAACCCAACTCTTTTGGGTACATTCGTGTTGACCGATTGAAAAGCACCAAACTTTTGAAAGTAGAAATGTCACTTGTTACTCACTTGCCCATCCGGTACTCATCGCTCTTGTAGCCCAAGTGGTTGACCAGCTCCTGGACCCCATCCTTGGGGTTGCCCCGGTACGACGGCCAGGTGCCCGGACACAGGCTCTTGTAGCGCTGGAGGAACGACTCGTACGGCCGGCGGAAGGCGAACCCTGCTCGGCGCACTCTCAAGTTCTCCATGAGACCCAGATACTGCACTTGATGCGTCACGATGCGCTCGTTGAACAGGCCCGGCTGTTTGTCGTCATTGGGCTTGATGCAGCGGATGTAGGACGGCTCCTTCACCATGAGGATCTCCATCAGCCTGTTGAGACTGTTCTTGAACTGCGTCGCAGCCGTGTCGGGTCTCTTCTTGGTGGTGACCTCGCTGGCCGGAAACACAGTCTGCAACAACAACAAATTACTAAGCATGTGACCTTTCAGCTTCACAACTACAACTGTTTGATGTACTACCGAGGTTACAACAGGACAAACAATAACATATGATGATGAGAATTGTTCTTTTAAGGGGCCAAACATGGGCGACAGCAAAAATGACAATGAGACAGAAACCATAACAACGGAACATAATAACGGAAAGTGAAAATACTGACAAAAGATTCAAAATACCCACAAAATGCAATTGAAATTCAAAATACTCACAAAAATGCCGCCCCTACAATCAAAGACTTACAAAATGCAATTGAGGTCTAAAATAATAGCAAAATTCAATTCAGATTGAACATACTTAGAAAATGCAAATTAGGTTGAAACTACCTACAAAATTTAGTGTAGATGCAAAAAAATTCACAAAATGTAACTTAGACACACAATTCAGAAAAACAGTGCGGGAATCTTAAAGACAAAAGGAAATATAATGAAAAGAAAAAGAAGGCTGCCCTCGCAGAATGAGGGATCAGGAAAGGAAGAGAACAAGAGTTGACCAGGAGAGGTCGACAGGAAAAAAGGCGGAGAGGAGCCCGGCACAAGTAAGTGGAAGCAATTCCGGACTCAGCCGGGGTCCCGTGGTCGCCAACCCATGTCCCACAAGTTGAGAGACCCTGGGGGGAACAATAACAGCCAGGGGTACCACAAGAAGAAAGAAAGGTAACAATCTAGTCCTGATGAGCTTGTGTGCTCTTAATCTTTGATAATGACACAAAAAGTCACATCTGGAGTAATTTTCTACTCGCTTTGAACTAAAACCAACAAGATTGAGGTCCCATGTCATAGATGTATGGCATGTTAAAGAACTTTCCACTAATTACACCTGTGTGAAGCTAAATTGTATAGGTTAAGAATGTAAACAACGCTCTTAGGTTCCTATGTTCGTTGCCAAGAGCCGACTGGTGGCGTCTAGTAGCTAAGTTCCGAACTAGGCCTAGTAGTCGTTGACGGTGGTGTTTGGCGGCAAAAGTAGGAACTATTTCAAAAATTCTAAGTTGCAGTCCATACTTGAATTAAAAAACAGATACACACACAAATACAGTCATCACAATTAACACCACTTATCAGACAGATTCTACACACACCCAAAGTACACGGGGCTACATGGCCGCGTTGTCGCAGCCCCTAAACTGAGGAACCAACCAACAATATTTATTTTTGCAAACCTTCATAGAAGCTCAAGAAATTAAGCGTCGAGAGCTCTGCTGGTGCAATAAATCCTCTGAGTACAATGGAGTGTTTCTGCAAACACATGGAATAACGTAGCAAAGTTAAATCTAATCTCGACAGAATCATTCTCAAATTACAGGAGCCAAACAAGATTGGGTTGTACAATGATACAGAATATGCATAAAGTCATTAAGGCAGTAACTGGAGAGGATAACTCCAGTAAGCCTGTTATAAATCATAAAGGCAGACCTTTCTTGTGACCACCATCCAATATTAATGATTGCATGGACGGGCCAACCATATTGAAATCACAAGTAACTCGTGCAATAAATCAATTAAAAGTTAGAAAAGCATTGGGCCCTGATGAAATTTCAGCCGACGTTATAAAACTTATAAATTGATAAGATAGTGGACCTCTTAACTCTGGTGAAATACCTCAAGACTGGCCAAGACATTCCCCTTCCAAAGCAATCAACATCAAAAAGATGCAGTGAATATCGACCGATAAGGAAGATCAGTTTGGATTTCCAAATGGTTATGGAACTCGCGAGGCTCTCTGCGGGATAAGAATGCTGGGACCAACAAGAATATGTATACGCCTCTTTCATAGATTACAAAAAAAAATTGATAGAATGAAACATGAGCTCATCAAAATACTTCAACAAATTGGAAATGACGGTAAAGATATAAGAATCATTGAAAGCCTATGCTGGCATTGAAAAGCTGTAGTGAAGATTGTTGATGATGGACATTAGAAGAGGAGTTCGACAAGGATGTATTCTGTCTCCATTAGTATTCAACATTTACTGGGAATCAAGGTCAAAGGGGAACCAATACATGCAGACGACCCAGTAGAAGTGGGTCATCGATCAGCACAAAGAAAACAAAATTAATGGGTTTCAGTCATAAAAGGGTCGAAGTAATTTTGACGGTAAAAGGAAAACAAATTTAAGCAAGGTACCGTAGAGTCTTGCAAAGAGTGGCCGAGTTCGCGAAAATGCAGGGTTATCGAGAAATGTGTTAAAAAGAAGAAATAAGCTGTTTGTTTTTAATATGCAGATTAAGGCTTTCACGGCCTGGTTTACTATATAAATAATTCATGTTTTTTGGGCTAATGCCGTGTTTAAAAGTAATGCAATGCAGTACATTTATTTGTTTTAACAGAAACACAAGTTTTAAAACGATTAAGCCAGTACAATTACAGTACTTGAATATACAGTTCAGTACTGCACTGCATAAAAATCAAGGGAAACAATTAAATTACAAAAGTAAACTTAGAAAAACTAGGCCTACAAATTATTTTTATAATATGTAAACTGTACAGAATATGTACAAAACAAGTCCTGTACTTAATGGAAATTACCATTTACTTTTTTTGTGTGCAAAAAAGTAAGTAATGTTCTTTTGCTTTTCGCTTGAAACCTGTTTCTTGAAGCTTGATCACAAAGACGGCGAAGAAACAGAATGTCCATAGCAGAGAAGACGGAGAAGACGAAAGAACGCTCTGTGCAGAAACACAAAAACAAACAAAAATCATGATTTTTTCCCCTCCCGTTAGGGTGGCTGAGAAATCCGGAGTGCTGAGTTTGCGAAACTCTACTGTACCTTGGTTGTTGGTTTTCAGAGGATTTGAATCCAGATCTTGAAATTAAGACCGGTATAGAAATAGCAAGGTCAGCAGAAGTGCGGTGGATTCATTTGTTTTATGGATGATAATGAATACTACTACAGAACTGGAGCGCTCTCGGACAGCACCAACGCTCATTGCAGCTGATAACCTCAACACCGCATACTATTGTCATGATGATAACTGTTTTAAGGGGCCTAAGAGATTACTCCCCGTGACTGCAATTTATAAGCAGCTCGCAATTCTGCACCAGAACACTGGTAGGGGCGACGTGATGCAGCCCGCATTGCCAGGCAACAATAGACTTAGGCTTTATTGAAGCCGTTCTTGAGCGCTTGTTCTTGCGACTTACTGAACAAAAATCAATCTTTAAGGTTACCTGAGAGGTGTAGCCTAATGCTACATAGCCTAAACTATTCCTCTTGAATCAGGCTATCATATACAAAAAGAATTTTTCGAATCCGTCTGGTAGTTCCAGACATTAGCGCGTCTAAACACACAAAAACACAAACTCTTCAGCTTTATTATATTAGTATAGATGATGCAAAGACAGCGTATTGTGAAATGTTAGGTTTGGTCCACCGTGCTTCATGGAGCAGAAGCTTGGATCGCCCTCCATTAAAAGGCCTGAAGCTCTGGAAATGTGGTTCCATAGAGGGATGCTGAAAATCACTTGGATAATGAGCAGGAACTGCGGAGACCAAACTCTAAGCGGGAGCTGGCGATTACCATCAAATGTACGGAAATTGCATGCCTGGGTTATGTGGTGGAAAATACGCAATATTACATCTCATTTTAAAGGCCAAAATTGACGGATGTCGAAGAGCGGGCAGGGAAAGGGAATCTTCAAGACTGGACTAGCACAAGAACTATAGACGAACACTATCCATATCGTCGGGGAGACTGGACAGGGCATATAGAAGAGGAAGAAAGCTTTAATTATGCCAGACTATTTCACGTGTCATAACATAATACGGTAAATGCATAAGATCGGCAGTTATAAGTCTACTGTTTTATGTGTTTGCTTAGTAATGCATTGCTTCCAGCGATAAGATTTAATGTTATTTTTACTGCCATACAGTTTGTCGTTCATGCTCGCTGATTCTAGAAGACTTCCTGCTTGTATAATTTAACACCATCACACTTTGGAGATACAGAATAAAATAACTCCAAGTTCTATCACTTTTGTTATCTACACATGCGTTCCAAATACAGAGTCTTGTTCACCCGGGACTTGATTACGAAGTGTCGTCTCCTTGAGCTGACCATAAGCTCGGCTCAGTATGGCCGCTCCAGTCACATGACTCAGGGTGGTGGGGGATGAAACTTCCCTCCTTCTCCTTATCAATAGTCAAAGACAAAAGCTAATGAGGCTTAATGATATATCTTCTGTTATCTTATCATGATTATAAATAAATCGAAGAACGGCATAAGATGTTATAAAAAATATTATGGGAAAAGAAGCAGCGTTCCCATCATGAAAATATTCTTGGCAGCCCTGCGATTGGATTAACTACAAAAATGGAGTAATTTGAAGAAACAAAAAATATCCTTCATCCCCAGATTCATAGGCTTGCTCTCGAGCTCAAAATGGGCGATTGGCTTAGGATCCTCCACTCCTCTAGCATCTGGCATTGGGGTAGCCGATCCATGTGGTTGATTTCGGTCACAGTATCAATGTTTGTACTGCATACTGTATTCTCAATTCATTTTAATGATATGCACTAAAGAAATAAAAACGAGGATTGCAATAGCAAAAGAAGCCTTCAGTAAGAAAAGAAAATTATTTTGTGAAGCTATGAAAGTAAGCCTAAGGAAGAGATTAGTGCAATGTTTTGTGTGGAGCGGAAACTTGGACGCTTAGTAAAGAAGACGAGAGAAGAATAGAGGCTTTCGAAATGTGGCTATTGAGGAGAATGGAGAGAGTACGTTGGAAGGACAAAGTGAGAAATGAGGAAGTATTAAAGAAAGTAGGAGAAGAAAGAATGATGCTAAAGAAGATAAGAAAGAGAAACAATTGGAATGGACACTGCATAAGGGGAGATGGTTTGGTGGAAAGTGCATTAGAAGGGACAGTCCAGGGGAAAATCCAAATAGGAAGAAGAAGGTTTCAGATGCTGGATTCCATCAAGATTGATAAATCTTATGAGTTGATGGAACGTGCTGCTGGAGACCGGATAAGGTGGAGAGAGGAAACCTGATAGTGATGAGGCGAAAATGTGCATAGTTTATCCACAAACTGGATAATCCGCACAGGAATAATTTAAGAGTATACTGCATTATGTTTGAAAATGGCAATAGATGATGTTCTTACCTTGGTGATGGAGTTGGTGGTCTCCGACATGACAAATCTCAGATCTCGGAACAGCAGATCATTGTTCTTGTCGAGGAAGCCACTGACATTGTACGTGACGTCTCCAGCGTAGTGCTTCAATCGGAAATCCTGTAGGGATCATTCAAATATGGATCATTCTAACTAAACCTCAAGAAGAGCAACTTCAAAGAAATCACAGACCAGTAACTTTTCGAAAAGTAAAACAATTGGTTCAGAGAAGTTCAAAACGATTTAGAAGAGTTGAATTTATTACAATACAATAAATTCCAAATGAGAACAAAAGAGGATTCTGAAGAACGAACAAATAAGACTTAAGCTAAACAATAATACAGTATAATAAATACAGGCTGAAGAAAAAATGCCGCATGCGACCTCTCATTCAAATGCAAGACAAAAGTCGCTAAAGCAAAATTGGTGCGGGTGCAGTTTGAAAACACAAGTATGAAAACGAGAAGCTGGCAACACTGGCACATCCTGCAGTGCATCAGAAAGTACAGTGGAATGTGTATCACCCGGCGCTACCGAACCAGCTGTCGTACCTCACTGAGTAGACTGCTGGGTTATCAAACCCTCATCCAATTTGGAGCTAAGGTTCGAATGTCCTTCAAGTTGTTTTCTTTCTCTTTGTGAGGTCAGTTCCCTAGTTCCTGTTGTTTATCTGCGTTTATAAGCAGTACATCATTTTGTTACTTGACAATAGCCTAACACATGACAGTGGTCGCTTTGAACATCTGTGAAGTGTACGTACTGAGACTGGACGTCAAATGTACAGAATGGAATTATTGTGCGTAGCATAATGAGCAATCTAGTGTAGCCTACCTATTGTGTTTCTTGTATGTCATTGCGTAAAGACGATGTTACTGTATCCACTATTAGGTTCTATTGGCTTTATTAGTGCCATGGACGAAACTAAGTGGTTGTTTACGTTTGTAAGCAGTTCATGTAAACACAACACATAATATATTGCATTGTGGTGTACATTGGATATAATTTGGTACATTAACTGAAAAGAAAATTTGGCACGAACGCGGCTCGACAATCGGTAAGTCCGCACGGCACTACCTTGTACCACTGAGCTAATGAGACACCTCCGTCACAGCGCCAAGTTCATGCGACCTGTTCTTGGCTACCCTGAACCCAGTTACAGCGATGCCAGAGCCTCGTCTCATAACTCACATTTCTATTGAACCTATTGGCGGGGCTAGGTTTTGCTACACAAACATTCCTCGTGAATCTCGACGAGGAACCGTATGGCGACCTCCAAGTGCGGCATTTCTTCTTTACCCTGTATAAAAATGTTATTGGCCATACGTCCCCTTTTAACTACTGTGACTGCATGCGAGATTTTCGAAGTGAAATGCCATGTCCTGTGGTTCGGATTCCACGTAAAAAGGAGGTTCCGTGGCTCATGATCTACAGATTAACGGTCACGTTAAACTACAAGCTTCCTTCCTTTTTTAACTACTGTGGCTTTTAGAGACGCCGGGATGCCGGAATTTTGCTCCGAAGGGGATCTTTAACGTGCCCGTAAATCTACTGACACACACTCAAATGCCAGCTGTTTGCGCCAGGATTCGATCCTGCAACCTTGGGCACAGGAGGCAAGAACGCTACTGCTGAGCCACGCAGCCAGTTCACAATAAACACTATGCACACTGGTCGCGGTGGGAGAGTGCTAACACGCTACTTCATACCTCGCTGGCATCGGGAGGGCGTGGGTTTGAATCCCACCTCGGCCGGCCTGAAAATGGTTTTTGTGGTTTCCCATTTTCACCACCAGGCAAATGCTGAGACTGTACCTTCTGACAGGCCACGGCCGCTTCCTTCCACATCCTTGCCCGGTTTCATTCACCAACATTCATTTCATCTCTGCTTGCCACGGTGGGCGAGTGGTTATCGTGTGGGACTACCAACCCCAAGCTTGCAGGTTCGCTTCTGGCCGTGATAAGTGATTTTTGAAAGGTGGCAAAAATCACGACATGCATGTCATACGTTGTTGGCATGTTAAAGAACCCATTTGAATTCACTAGGCCATGTTCAATGCCAAAATTAATCTCGGGATTTTCCGCCAACACAAAGTTCCTTCATTCTCTACTAGAAAGCGCTGTAGTGTTCAAGGAGCTTAGATATCTAACCTCCTTGACTTTCATAGTTCTTCAAGGGACAACGAAATTCGACATGCAAGCTGCCCTCTGGGTGTCAATTAACAAAGCTTGCACCAGGCACCCAAGGCCATACGATATCTCTCATGAGGTTGGCACCGGGCGAGTTAGCCGTGGTCGTTACGGCATGACTGATGGCAGTCGCTCACATCCGGGAGGCGAGGAGGTTCGAATCCCCCCGCCGGCAACCTTGGAGATGGTCTTCGGTGGTTTCCCATCTTCCTTCCAGGCAAATGCTGGGGTTGGTCGCTAACTATAGGCCACAGCCGCTACCTTCCAACTCCTCGTCCTTACATTCAAACTTTCCTCCCCAACGGTACTTGTAGCTCACCCATTGGGTGTACACCTCGAATCAGCTACAAAACTGGCGAGCCGAACATGTCCTTGGACACTCCCGGCACTAAAAGCCATACGCTAAAAAAAGGAAAAAAATGAGGTTGGCGTCAGGAAGGACTTTTGGCCACATAGAATCTCATCCCCGACTCCGTTGGAAATGGGAATGATAAGGGTAGGGTACTTACGTCCCGCCCCATGGTCTTCTGGGTGATGAGGTCAGCCTTCTGATGGCTGATGTAGTGGGGATGTCCGCTCAGATTCTCGTTCAACTTGGCGAGGAAGCTCAGGTCTGTGGGATCTCCCGGACGGAGACACTCCTCGTCCAAGTACGAGATGATACCTGGGAACACAATCAGCATTTCAAACATCAAACACATTTCTACAATTAGATTGCTTCCACCAACAGGATCGCCGATACATTATGATCATCATTTGGGTGCTTGCCACTGGGGATTACCAACCCCTAAGCTTGCTACGGCAGGTGAGTGGTTATCGTTGTCAGACTATGAACCAGAAGCTTGCAGGTTTGCTCCTGGCCGTGGTAAGTGATTTTTGAAAGGTGACAAAAAACTTGGCACGCGTGTCTTACGTTGTTGGCATGTTAAGAACTTATTTGAATTCATTATTTATTTATTTATCGTATGGCTTTTATGGTCGGGAGTGTCCGAGGACATGTTCGACTCGCCTGAGTCTGTAGCTGCTTCCAACGGACACCCAGAGGGTGAGCTACATGTTTCATTCAATTTCAAGTAGTTCCAACTTTCGCTACCAGATATCAATGATACCTAGTGGTGAATGTTGGTACTTTCATAGAGCATTCAGACGAAATCTAACCTAACAATTTAGCTGCACACAAGTTTAGTCTGTGGCAGGATCTTTTACATGGCATAAATCTATGACATGGGAACGCCGGCTTTACTTCCCCTCCGAAGGAAGACATACTGAGGGATTCTTAATGCTCTTAATAAATCCGACGACTTCGGCCGGGTTTGAACCCTCTATCTTGGGCACAGCAGTTCAGCATGCTACCAACTACGCCACTGAAGCTGCCGTGTTCATAATGGCAAAATTAATCTCGGGATTTTTCACCAACACAAAGTTCGTCCTTTCTCTACTAGGAAGTGCTGTAGTGTCAAGGAGCTTAGATATCTAACCTCCTTGACTTTCATAGCGCTCCAAGGACGATAAAATTCGACATGTAGGCTGCCCTCTGGGCCGCAAATAACAAAGCTTGCATTTGAGGTACTGTTACGTAAACTTTCTCAACCAATTATATCCATTATATAGCTTTGGGAAGCCTCCGTGGCTTAGGTGGCAGCACGCCGGCCTCTCACCGCTGGGTCCGTGGTTCAAATCCTGGTCACTCCATGCGAGATCTGTGCTGGACAAAACGGAGGCAGACAGGTTTTTCTCCGGGTACTCTGGTTTTCCCTGTCAAAATTTCATTCCAGCAACACTCTCCACTATCATTTCATTTCATCTGTCACTCATTTAATCATTGCCCCAGAGGAGTGCGTCAGGCCTCGGCAGCCGGCACAGTTCATATCCTCGCCGCTGGATGGGGGCTTCATTCATTCCATTCCTGACCCGGTCGGAGACTGGAAGCAGGCTGTGGATTTTCATATAGCTTTGGGACTATGGGTCGAGACAACTGCTTGTCAAGGTTTGTAATGAAAGAAATGAGGGTAAATGCAGCCTAGCTCAAATGGAAGCAGGTCACTGGTGTCCTCTGCGACAAAAAGGTGCCTAATCGCCTAAAGGGAAATGTTTATAAGACAGTTGTACGTCTGGCAGCAACTTATGGGACAGAATCCCGCCCAATGACAAGAAAACATGAACAGGCTCTGCACACGATGGAGATATCCGTTGGACGCTTGGACTAACCAGAGTTGACCATGTCAGAAATACAGATGTTAGACAACAATTAGGTGTCACACCAATTACGGAGAAAGTGAGAGAAGCTCGTCTCCGTTGGCATGGTCATGTTATGAGAATGCCGGACGACTCCATCGCCAAAATAGCTTTCAACCTGGACCCAGGTGGAATGCGACCACGCTGACGACCTGCGAAACGTTGGATCGACAACATTAAGACGGATACGCACGATGTTGGCTTACAACGTGCAGATGTCAACGACAGGAAAAGGTGGAGAAGATGTAATAGAGCACTGGGATAAACGCTAGGAAAGAAGAAGAAGCCTCCATGGATACGAGGTACAGTGGATGATTTCGTCCAAACAACAGTTGTTGAGTGGTCAAGAAGGCACCATTGTCCAGCACACACACTAGAATACACTAACAAATATAGAACTAAACCTAGCAAAAAAACTATCTCCTACACTAAATTCAAGTAAGGTAAGTTTTGAAGACAATATACTTTTCAACGTCTGAACAGAATATAAAAACCACCGTAGACGTTGTAACATATGAACCCAAACACACTCGCTTATCACTTCTAAATTTTCGAAGTGTTCAGTGTACAATCAAAAGTTCTCGAAAGAGAAACAAAATGAGTATTGTCCATTGAGCCATTATAATTAACACTAAAAGTGCAGGGGTGTATATAAGGGGGGTGCTGAGGGGGCTCCAGCACCCACCAAAAAAAGCCAATAAAAATTAAGAAAGTGTTGCTTTGGTAAAGGCATACCGTAATATAATTGTAAATTTGGTTGTACCTTAACCTTAACTTATTGGCTAAGTTATAAACAATATTAAGATTGAAATTAGACTACCTCATGGTGTAGTGGGTAGCATTCTTGGCTGCCGCCCCGAGGTCCGAATTAGATTCCCTGCTCCGCCAATAAATAATAATTCTAGTCTGAGGGCTGGAATGGGGTACACTCAGTCTTTTGAGCCAAAACTGTGAATTCCACAGCATGGTACTTTTGAGAAATAAATTATCAACTTGTAAAAAAAAAAAAAAAAAAAAACCTTTCTGCTTAGGAAATTGACAAATATATTTGCCATTCATACTCCATATATGATAATAGAACATTCGTTAGGTATAAAATGTTATTTGTGTTGTATTTTACAACTTTTCTGTATTGCCAGTAATTGTAGGCTGTATAAACTCTGAATGTTATCTATAATAATTACACAAAGTTATATGCTCTAAGATATTTCTGGCTATTGTGCGGTGACAATCCCCTGAGAATACTCACAGTTTTCCACGATAGTCAGCCCACCCCGAAAAAATAATTGTATATACGCCCCTGTAAATGTGATAAAAATGTCCAGCATAACTCAACACATTGCCAGTGTTTGGCCCCAGCGTGACAATTGGGCTCTTCAGTTGGTCAAGGTTGAGTTATGCTGGACATTTTTATCACTTTTAGTGTTAATTATAATGGCTCAACGGACATGACTCATTTTGTTTCTCTTTCAAGAACTTTTGATCGTTAGTTAGTTATTGTTGTTTTAAGGGGCGGAACTAAACTTTTGATTGTACTCAATGCCAAAGCAAGGTTTATTGTTTTTGGAGTGGAGTTTTTGACTCCGATGGTGCACTGGCATGCTCGTGACGTGGCCACATATGTGGCGACGCGTCTTGCATGGCATTCTCAGTGTGTCCCTTTACCAACTGAAGAGCCCAATTGGCACACTGGGGCGAAACGCTAGCAATGTGTTGAGTTATGCTGGACATTTTTATCACTTTATATGTTCAGTGTAGCCAGTGGAAGAGATAGCAGTTGCACGGGAACTGATCCCACATCGCTCAAACAACAAGCTAAGTACATATTCAATAGCAACCTAACAGTCACAGATATCTAACAAATGTTGACACGTTGTGCAGGTAAATACCATCACCCACATACTTGGAGACATAGATTTAACGGTCTAAAAAGTGTAATGGATCTGATGATGATCGCTTGATGATCGAAAGTCATCATCCAAGTGAATTTACCAGGCGTTGAGTGGTGACCTGTTTTCAAATTCCCGTATATTTCCTGTATTTCTGGAACGAAAATCGGCCAAATTCCCGTAAATGTTAGAACTCTCGAACAGTAGAGTTTGCATACCGAATGGCTAAAAACGAATCAAGTTTCTCTAGCTTAAGTGTAACAGCATGTTCGTAGATACTTCCGCAGGTTCGAATCCCACCTCGGCCGTCCTGAAAATGGTTTTTGTGGTTTCCCATTATCAGCACCAGGAAAATGCCGGGACGGTTCCTTTCAATAAGGTCCACGGCCGATGCCCTTCCCTGACCTGTCCTGTGCATGGCCATTGGCTGCATTAATAAAATTATATGTGATGAACAAAGAACAGCTGCGGACTTAGACCCGGGTTCGAGCCCCACCGTCGGTCGTCCTTGAAATGGTTTTTGTGGTTTCCCATTTTCAACACTAGGCAAATGCTGAGATGGTACCTTCTGAGCAGAATGTTGAACTCTCTCGCAGATGGGATGAGAAGTGTTTACGTCAGGAGAGCTGAGAGAGTGGAATAGAAGGCTGAGACTCTACGAAACGTTCAAAGGATAAGAAGTCAGCCATTATTAGACTTATCAAAATTTCCCAGATCAAATGCGAAACTCCCATACCTTCCCGGGTCACTAAAATCCCCGTACATTTCCTGTATCGCTCGACACCCTGATTTTTTTTAAACATTAATTTCATGTGATGTTTTTTTTTTTTCAATTTTAGGGAAACCCCCATTACAAATGGGTACAATCGTGTTGACCAACTGAAAATCATTAATTTCGGTTGACGAAGAGACCTTAAAGAGTTTTGATTGATTTAGGTGCTTTGCGACATTGGGTTTGTGTAATTTGTCTGATAACCTGTGATGGCTGTATTAGTGTGTGTAGTTGTTAATTCAGATGAGGATTGGAAAGAAGGTGGCTATGGCCTTAATTTAGAGCCTGGAGTAGCAATGGAACACCACTTCCAGGACGGTCGAGGTGGGAATCGAACCCGCCTCTTCTCAGTTTAGCCTCATTCCAGCTCTCCGCGGCGACAACCAACAGTGCTCTCCACTACGCAATGAAGCAAGCTATTGATTGATAAGGTTGGAAATTCTTGTTTTTGTCTTTAACTAGTTTGCTTCATAGCCACTAATGCATAAGGCGACAACATCTCCCACTCGAGGAGCTCCATGTCAAAAGTATTTTAACTTCATAACCAGGGCCCAGAGTTTGACAACCTGAAAATGTTTAACCCTTTATAGGGCAAAAGACTGGGGGTATAAAATATTTGTTTTTTGCACATTTTTAATTGGGGGTGATAAACGAGTAGGAATATGCAACAATTTATGGGTGTGGATTCTATTTTATGAAATATGGGGTGGGAAATTATTATCTCACTGCCCGCAGCCGACAGTACGTTTCCTTAAATGAGCAATGGGGTAATAATCTCCCACCTCGAAATTATGATGATACTGTGTTTATCACTCAATAATGAGGCTTATTTAACAGGATGTAATATATATAAAAACACCCAACACGCTCTATTTTTTTTTAATGTAACTCCCACGCAACACAAAGTCAGTGACCTATATCATCTTTGCCGAAAACTGCACAAAAAATATAAAAGTGATTTTGGAATGTTAAAAGTTAGTATATTCGAATATAAATCAATAATTTCAAAATAGTATTAACTAAATAAACAGAAAATTAATTTTAAAAATCTTCTTTTCTACGGCAACACCCTGAGCAGGATAATTAGTTCCATTCTAGCTGAAATATATTTACTCAAGTGACCAAAACCATTATTAACATTGTTTTTCAGTTATATACCAACGTTTACAAATCTCTTATCTTCAATTTTAAAAAAACTCCTTCTGTAAAACAATGCATTTCTTTCACTCAACACGACCGAACTGTGGAGACCACTGGGATATTTGCTTCCCACCTTTGGTGTCTGATGACAGTACACATCAAATTAATAGGTTTTCAATATTTCTGTCCAGCTAGATTGTGGATGCATGTGGAACTGTTTGAAATGAAAGGGATGGGAAGATTCTCTCCCTAACACCGTTCTATAAATACATAGTGGGAATATAGTATCCCAAGAACCTATAATATGACAGCAAAAATCCCATCAAATGACCCAAAAGCTTAAAAAAATGACCTGAAAATTTGAATGAAAATGACATAATTTCATTACAGAAAAAATAGGTACTGTACCGTATATTTTCATAAGGTTTTGTCCAGATACTGTAGTGGAGACGGCGAGAGACGCAAAGCAGTTGAGCTCCCGAGTCAGGCCATGCTCTGCCACGCCGTGATTATGAGAAGTGTCATTCGGTTTGAGATCGGAAGTTACGAGCATTTCCGAGTGGATTGTCTCGCAGCTAGTCCGATCAATAAACCTATATGTGACGTCATGTCATATATCGACCCAGGCTACAGGATTATCTTTATTGTTTTGAAGCGAATCAGAGTTATAGAAGATCTTTCAAAGACTGTAGAACGCAGATTACCATAGCAGAAAGCTATTTTATATGAGGAATATATTATAACAAATGACATGAAGGAATAACATCTATCATGATTACTCCGTGCGAGTTATTGACACATCAAGATATCGATGAAGGAAAGGAGTAGTGGGGGTTGCTCACTGTGGTGTTTGGCAGCCAGCAAGGCGACTTTACTTGTATTCTGATTGTCAAGTGTGCGGTTACGCAATCTAGCCGGTGAGCTCGATCGCAGGTGCCAAGCAGGCTGTGATAACTCCGTGTGGAGACGGCTCGCTCTTCTACTCGGCTAAGCCGAACAGTCTTTTCAAAGTGGGTTATTTACGTGTAAAATATTTTGTGTCTCGACAATCGGCCGTGTACCGTGTACAAGTACTTATTGAAGCTACCATTCTATAACGGATGAGATACTTTCAGTACAGTTTTAAATGCATACTGCCATCTTGGTAAAGAAGAATAGTGTCGAAACGGGACGCGGACTGACTTCATGTCTTTGTCCAGTGGCGTCCATATCAAGGCAGCCATTTCGAAACCCTGTGAGGTCTCCATCACAAGCAACAGCAACGTGTATGATTGTGCTGATACATGCTAACACCAGGACTTGTTAAGCTGTACATTATGCAGACATTAGAACGCATATTCTCGTCTGAGATGTCAGCGGGGAGGTTTAACGTTATAGTTATGACTTCCAGACTGGCAGGCTAAATAATATGGGGTAGCTACATGGGAAATGCCTAAGCGAAATGACTGCCACCCACAACTGTATTTTCCTTTTTGGAGAGGAGTCTGTTTTCTCCGCACTCCGGTGGTTGCTTGCTAATGCCTTCATAAGCTACGACATGCAGGTCAGTGCAATTTCTCGGGCGGATTATAATTTTTCTTGCATGAATGATGAGGGCTCGGACGGTTGTCCGACCAGTATTCGTGTGCGCCGCGTGCCCAGGTTCAATCCCTAGCTCCAGAGAAGAAGAAGAGTGTATTATCTGGTGATACCCTGGAAATTCATCAGATCTTTATAACCTGTTTATGACGCTTCAAGATGCAACAAAAGGTACTGGACCAGCAGACTCTTTACCGTAACTTAGATGAGGCATTTGTTAGCAATTGCAATTGTCATTTTTTTTTGTAGACTAAGTGGGCATGCACGAGTTTAGGTTCGACGTCCTGGCTTGTTGCGTTCCCGGGATTTTGTATTCGCTTAACGAATTCATCCCTTGTGTATTAATAGTTTGTGTTAGTATTGAGATTAAATAGAGGTGTTTTAAGGTTAGCATAACCTTGTTGTTTTTGTGATTTGAATGCATATCTGGGATGATGCATATTTTTGAGATTTTATGCTTGTTGAAGCATTAGGCCAGTTTTAGATTGAGCCGGTAAGCGCTTTTAAGCCGGTAAGTGCCAATCTGTTTGTGACTTCGAGTAGTCAACACCCG
Source organism: Meconema thalassinum (assembly GCA_946902985.2). Lineage (NCBI taxonomy): Eukaryota > Metazoa > Arthropoda > Insecta > Orthoptera > Tettigoniidae > Meconema > Meconema thalassinum. The sequence continues at coordinate 346,012,004 of OX336395.1, forward strand.
TGTTTGGTGTTACGTTAATATAGATGAGTTTTTCTGGTATTTTCATGTCTGTTGGAGACATTGGCGTCGTCGTTCTGCTAGATCGAACCTACATGCTTTCCTTCACCTAATCAGGAGCATCATCATCATCATCATCATTTCCCCTTATCCAGCTCCTGCCGGGTCGGGGTATTTATGGCACTTCTCCACTTTCCTCTTTCCTTCCACCATTCTTCTTCCACGATCTTGTCCCAGTCCAGATTTCTTTTTCTTACGCCGTTCTCCACTGAATCCATCCACCTTGTTCTAGGTCTTCCTCTTGGTCTCTTACCCTTGCACTTCGCCTCCAGCATCTGTCTTGGTATTCTATTTTCCTCCATCCTCTTTACATGTCCAAACCACCTTAGTTTATTCTTCTCAATTCTCTCATTTAGTTTTCCCATCCCAACTTCCTTCCTAACATCTTCATTCCTCACTCTGTCTTTCCTTGTCTTTCCTATCATACTTCTTAGGAATTTCATTTCACTGGCTTGGATTCTACTCTCTTGCCTGCTTGTCAGGGTCCAAGTCTCAGCTGCATAAGTTAATATGGGTACATAATACACTTTATACATTACCTCCTTGCTTTTCCTTGGTACTTCCTTATCCCAAACAAGTTTTCTTACACTTTGATAGAATGCATTGCTCTGCTGTACCCTCCTGCCAATCTCCATGTCCAACCTACCAGTTTGCATCAATTCACTTCCTAGGTATTTGAACTCTGACTTCCAATTTTCACAGTGCCCTTTCCTTGTCTTTCCCCTCTTGTCATCACCATGGTCTTGCTTTTCTCTATACTGATTTTCAGGCCATACTTCTGAATATTTTCGTTCAGTGCATCTAGTTGTTTTTGCACTTCTTCGGTGTTCCTTCCCCAGACCACAATATCATCTGCAAATAACAGTAACTTCATTTCTTTATGTTCATATGCTTCCTTTGTTTCCTTTACTATTTCATCCATCACCATTATGAACAAGAGAGGTGACAGCACACTCCCCTGTCTTAGTCCAGTCTTGTTCGTAAACCAATCTGTCTTTCCAACTGGGGTCAGTACCCTGCTAACACAGTTGTTGTACATTGCTTGCACCATTTCCAACATTTCTCTTCCCAGTCTCTTCTTAACCATGGTTTCCCATACCTTCTCTCTGGGGACACTATCATATGCCTTTTCTAGATCTATGAAAGTCATGATCAAATCCTCTCCATATTCCCAGTTCTTTTCCATCACCTGCCTCAAGCTAAAGATTGGGTCCACTGTGGATCTTCCACTCCTGAAGCCATACTGTTCCTCTTGCAACTCTCCTTTCACCTTTCTTCTCATTCTTCTTTCTAATATCCTTTCCAGTATTTTTACTATCTGTGATATGAGGGTGATCCCTCTATAGTTATCACACACCTTCTTGTCCCCCTTCTTAAACATCCCTCTGGAACTAATTCAAGCCGGAGGTCATTCCCTCAAAACAAGAATTTTCATCCTTATCCTCAGAATATGGGAATCAAGAAAGGTACCTGGAGACCTAAAGAATGCCACTATCGTCACTATCTTTAAAAAGGGTGATCGCAGTGTTTGTGGCAACTACCGTGGTATATCACTGCTATCAATTGTGGGGAAGATTCTTGCAAGAATTCTACTTAACCGCCTCAAGGTTATCTCTGAGAAGATCCTTCCAGAGTCACAATGCGGATTTAGAACTTCCAGAAGCACAATTGACTTGATTTTCTGTGTGAGACAGCTACAAGAAAAATGTAGAGAACAACAGAATCCACTCTTCTTAGTCTTTTATGACTTGGAAAAGGCATTTGATTCGGTTCCAAGACCAGCCATGTGGGCAGTGCTGAAGCGGTTTGGTTGCCCTCAGCGTTTTGTAGATCTAATCAAGGCTCTCCATGATGGCATGACAGGTCAGGTTTGCCATCAGAATAAGATGTCCGATGAATTTCCCATTACCCATGGACTGAAACAAGGATGTGTACTGGCTCCAACGCTTTTTGCGCTGTACTTGGCTGCAATGCTTTATGATTCACCCACAAACATCCCAGGTGTGGAGGTCAAGTATCGTTTTGATGGAGGGCTCTTCAATCTAACTCGTCTCCGCTCCTTGAGGAAAACTCGGGTTACTAAGGTTACTAACATGTTGTATGCAGATGATGCTGCGTCACCAACTCTCACACCAGAAGAGCTGCAAGAGTCAGTTAATTGTTACAAAAGTGCATGTGATCGCTTTGGTCTTACCATAAATGTTAATAAGACTAAAGTCTTGGCACAACCTTCACCAGGCACACCTCTTCCTCAGTTCAATATCTCCATCTCAAATTTGCCATTGGAGCAGGTTGACCACTTCTCGTACCTGGGCAGTACCATCTCTGTGAGCTGTACCTGTGAGCAGGATGTGGATAAGAGAATTGGCGCAGCCCACGCAGCGTATGGACGATTAGCGCACCGGGTCTTCATGAATAAAGATCTGTCTATGAGTACAAAGCTTATGGTGTACAAAGCAGTAGTCATTTCTACATTGTTGTATGGTTGTGAAACGTGGACCCTTTACCGACGTGATCTTAGGAAGCTTGAGCGTTTCCACATACAAAAACTTCGATCAATCCTGAGGATTAAATGGGAAGACCGCATTACCAATATTGCTGTTCTGGAAAAGGCTCAAATCAACAGCATAGAATCATCCATAATAGGTCACCAATTTAGATGGATTGGTCATGTCCATCGGATGGATGATGTGAGATTACCTCGTCAAATGCTATATGGTGAGTTGTGCTATGGCACCAGACCTCATGGTGGTCCTAAGAGGCGCTACAAGGACCAATTTAAGCAGACCCTGAAATTGACAGGTCTTGATTCACAAACCTGGGACATGCTGGCTGAAGACCGCTCAACTTGGCGCCGTACCATCTCGGATACTGTAAAGACGTTTGAAAGGGATCGACGCACACATGAAGAGGCCAAGCGTCAAGCTAGGAAACTTCGAGCAGCCCAACCACGCCCTCCTCCAGCAATACTATGTGACTTGTGTGGTCGCTTGTTCCATGCCAGGATTGGACTCTTTAGTCACCGTAAACACATCCACAAACTGGACTGAAGGAAGAAGATTTATACTCGGATTCGAGTTAAAGCCGATGATGATGATATTAGCCCTTTCTTCCAGGAGCAATGCTTGGATAATCTGTTTGTGTGACTTAAGACATTTCCACAGCGAATAATAATTAAAACCTCTACAACTTTATACAATGTTACTTGAGATTTGAAACATGAACATAGTCTATAGATATACTACTTAGCTTAATTGCTTGGTAAAAAAATTGGTAACCCGATGTATTGAGTATTTCTTTTAATTACATATAAAGATGCGAATGCTATGACCCAGATCAGCTGTTTAGGCTGAATCAATTGAATGTCTGAGGACACTTCTGTATATATTCTTATAAAATTCATTGTATATAATCTTGGCATTGCTACACTTTTGGAACATCGTTTAAGACGATGCACGTGTAATTTTTTTTTTTCATGATAATTCTTTTTATAATCGCCTAATATATCATCCAGTCTACTTAATATCATTAGGAGATTGACTCCTAATATCCTTGTTGTATAATGTTAAATATTATGTCTAGAATCACCCCAGTGGGTAGGTGATGATTTTAATCCATTTTTTTGGATTTATTTAGGGTTTTCTTAATACAGTTTTGACAGCTGTGACTGTGGTTTTTTTTACGACTGGGTATTTAATTTTCTTTTTTTTTCTTGTCTGTTATCTTGTTCTTATGGAATAAATTTGTTTTGTTCAATTTTAAAACATGGCGTGATATTTTAACGAATAGATTGGAGGTCGTTTTAAGATGGCCATCGCTTGGATTTCGTTTTTCCAGGGTTTTCCACCCTTGAGATAGTTCTCTTTAGAGTTGTTTTTCGGGTTCTTGAGCTACTTTTTTAAATTCATTTCTCTTTCAAAGCCATGGTCATGCTTAAGACAGCCTGTTAGGATGACTAGTTCCCCATTCACTCCTCTACTTGGTGGTAGGACCTGGTAGGGTTTTCCGTCGGGCATTTTTCAGGTTCTACGATCCAGAGACCATCGAGGGATTTCACCAGGTATTGGTAAGTGTTTCGGGTACAGTACCATACACTGTTTCCAGCCCCAGGCCGGGTGTGTTTGGAGCCTAGGCCTCTCCCCCCACCACCACCTCTCCATTGTCACTCTCGTCCAGTCCTTTCCCCTCTTTGTGACACACTTCTCCATTCCCTTCAGGCATCTATCCCTTGGTCTTCCTCTTTGTCATTTCTTTTGCAGCTGCATTTCGTGCATCCTCTTCAAGTGTCCATACCATCTCAATCCTTCTTCTTCTTCTTCTTCCTAGCGTTGTCCGCTGGTGCAGGGTCCGCTTTTTTGGTCATTGACCTCCATTTTGTCCGGTTTCGTGCGTGAGCTGGATTTAGGCTGGTAACTTTTAAGTCACCATTTATTGTGTCTTGCTAACACTGCTTCGGTCGTCCTGTGGGGCGCAGGCCTTCAACCTCAAAATGAAGGACAGAGTTATTAACAGTATCAGGCGCTGCACGCAGGGCATGGCCATACCATCGGAGCCGTTTCTCTCTCATTTTGTCCACAATTGGGGCGACATACCATCTCAATCCTACCCTGCACTATTTCCCTGATCTTGTCATTTCTTGTTACTCCTCATTTCACTTGCGAGTGAACCAACGGAGATCAATCCTACGCACAATCCATAAACGTCACCACTCCGATTTAATGAGAACTGTGGCAGAAGGGTTCATTGAGGGAAAACATCCACGAGGAAGACCTAGAAATAGGCTACCTTCCTTAAACTAATTATAAACAACATCCAAGCACAGAATTATAATTCAATGAAGGTAGCAGCAAATGACAGGACGATCTGGACATGTTTTTATGGCAGCTGACCTATCAAACCAATCATGATGATGTCTGACACTTCAGTTAGCATCTCTAAGCTTCTGTCTGTCTGCCACGTTCGGTTATCTCGTTGTCATTTCTCCCATCTACACTTCCCAAATACTTGAGGCTTTCCACCTCCAACCTAATATAATGTAATTCTTCTTCTCGTGGATGGGTCACTTAGGACACCGCAGAATCAACGTATGTTGAGGCTTCCTCCTTGCCCAATAGCTCTTCCTATGCATGGATTGCTGTAGTTTCTGTTCCTCCGACCATGCTCGTCGTGATCTTCCTCAAATCCCCTGGTGTAAACAATATTCCTGATTACATTTCTACTCATCAGATCTGGCGATCCTATCTCCACTAGGTCCCTCTCCACCTGTTTGTACCACTTTGGTCTTGTACGTTTGTTCTGCAGTAAGTCTCGTATGATTCATTCTTTCCAAATGGCCCAAACATTGAATTCATCTCATTCTCATGGTGTCGGTAAGTTTAGAAATTTTCCTATATATTTCCGAGTTGGGTTTGGGATAGTGTATGCCATTTTAAATTCTCGGCCCTAAGATCTTTCGCATAATTCTCCTTTCCTTAATCTCTAATTGTTCCTTCAATGTTTTAATTAATATTTGCACACAAATACTGGTTGTTGTTTGCCTGTATGGTTTGTGGAACTTTAAGGCTGCAACATCTGAAGAAGCGAACAAAAGAACAGAGAATTTTGCTGTTAGGAACTCAAATTCATTATCGGATTAGAGGTAACTCACTCCACAAGACGACTGTGACCATTCATAGATCCTCACAGGAAAAAGAACGACTATTGTCGACCTGCACGTTCTCGTACTTCGAAAAGCTCCTTTCAATGAATTCCAAAATTAATTGTTTGAAATGAACAGCCCAAGATGGTTTTAACTTTGGCACTTGAAATAACAATCGCGACCGATAACACAAATCCACTTAGCACACGTATGGTTGCAATAAGGTACTCAACCAGACTGGCATTACTGGGCCTACTGCTGTCTGTCTTCCTACCCCTTCCATTTCAACATCGCTTCCGGATTAGTTGCAAGCACAGTGGAAATTCCAAGAAATAAGGTTTGAACAAAGTTGTGAAGATTCTGATGTCCTCGTATTCATCCTCACTTTGAGTTCCGTTAATATCCAGTACCATACACAAAAAATGCATCATAAACCATAAAAAATGTGAGAAAATTACTCACAACGAATACAATCTCTACTTAATATAAAACCAAGTCCCAGATTCTTGGATGTTATGGGTAATCTCGAGAACCACTGGATGAATTTTGATGCGGTTTTCACCATTTTGTAAAGGATTTCTCCAGGAAGGTCTCTGTAGAAAATAATTTATTTATGATCAAAGGAAGCCAAGCAGTGACGATTTCAGTGAAAAAGTCGGAAACAAAACCTGGTGTCCAGGCGCTTTTTAGCTTACGCGGGCCAAACCGTTAAACATACCAATATACTATGAGTGTAAGAATTATTCAGCATGGAAAGTTCTACAAAAAACGTCTGGGAGAGCATATCTCTATCTTCAATACATCGCTCACTATCAGTGATTTTACGTTTTCATTTCTTCCAACAATCTCCATTCATTACTGAGACGACAGTTTACGAGCTAGCTTGGGGCGAGCCTATTACCCCAGTTACAGCCAGCAGCAAACAGTCGAGTCTTGTTGAGTTGAGACTTCAGAGAAGAGTGGTTGTGTTTGGAGTTTCCCTGCAAGTGCAACTCGGCAGAACTTTTCGTTCTGCAAAATACACAGTCAAGTTAAGATTGGACGGAAGGGGGATTTGTGTTTCATGCACGTCGCCATTCTTAAATTACGTCTGACAAGAATTTGTTGCACATGCATCTCCATGATAATATAATTAATAGTCCAGTCAGTGATTTTAACCCCTCATGCCGAGACGGAAAACGGATATTGGTCGTAGTTCATCGATATCGCATAATGCATTCATAACTGTTCCCGGGCGAAGCCGGGGCATGTTGCTAGTATTCTAATAAATTCTATAAAATGACATAATAATGACGAGAAAATGACCTACCTAATAATAGAAAGAAAAATGATGATAAAATGACTTAATAAATCAGCATTCCTGTAATGTATGTAAGTTAGCAAAGTCTGTGGTGAGCCACTTGAAAGACGACATGTCATCACAAACACATTTCAGATTTAGATGGGATGTGTACCTTTATGTTTCTCTTCGATGAGATCACAGATGACCTTGTTGTTGAAGTACTCGACGGGCTCCCACTCGATGCCCTCCCTCAGGTACTCCTCCTGCTCGGACTTCAAGGTGAGCTCGATGAAGAGCTGCTGGAGCTTCTCGTTGCAGAAGTTGATACAGAACTGTTCAAAGCTGAAAGCAATACTAACTACAGACCTACCAACTAGAACAAAGTAAACAAATGATGACAGGAGAAAAAGGAATGCCCTCAACCCTTGAGGATCGAGGGACTTGGAAGGAGAGCCATGAAAGGAAAAGGAAAGGGAAAGAGGAGAAAGTCCATGCCCAAGGGAATGGGAAAAGGCAAGAAACATGGGACCCAGCTCAGGAATCCCTCAGGGTCGCTAACTCCCGAACTTACAAGCCTTGATCCCTTGCGGGTGCAGCACTGCTTGAGAAGAAGGCAGGAGATATCAAGAAGAGAAAAGAAGAGGACTTGAAGAATGAGAGAACAGGAAAGATCAGACAAGGCACAATTAAGGCAGGAAAGTGAAAGACACTTTAGGCCTTGGATACCCTAATACCGTCCAAGTCGGAAGAGAACAAGAGTTGACCAAGGGAGGTCGACAGAAAGGATGTCGTAGAGGAGCCCGGGACAGTAAGTGGAAGCAATGCCGGACTCAGCTGGTGTCCCATGGTCGCCAACCCATGTCCCACTGGGAGGGGAGACGGCCTATAATCTGATAAGTTCTGCTGGAGATAAACACTTATTTGTGTATTATCCATGCATAGTTGGGGACCTCCCATTCTGTGATAATTAAAACACCATCCTATTCCTCGCGTCAGTTACAAAAACACACAATTGCTGTCACCACAAGAACACAGGTTGTCACAGAAATTTGAGTTATCATGTACTTGTGTATTTGAAAGCCATACACACTTGCCTGGCTGCCACTCAGTTTGCTACGGGACATTGTTATTAGTGCTCCAGTACTGAATTGATCCTGTCACTGTAGTTTGTAGCGAACTCACAACTTGTGGGATGTGTGTCAGTGTCCACGGGACCCCAGCTGAGTCCGACATTGCTTCCACTTACTTGTGCGAGACTCCTTTCTGTTATCTTTCCTGTCGGCCTCCCTTGGTCAACACTTGTTCTTTTCCAACCCCAATGGTAGTAGTGCATCAGACAAATTAACAAAAAAAAAATGAAAAATGGTCCGGATAGCTCAAAACAGTTGCCATCGTACCATTGGGCTCTATGGTACACCTCACCAAGACGTGTGCCTAGTACATGCTGAGAAGGCCGCTGCAAGGCACAAAATGTAGCCACGAACATCGCCAATGTACTACAGAAGTCAAAACTTCCTAATCAAAATGGTGTTAGCTTCTCAGCAAGTGTTAGCCACGCTTCTTGGTGAGGTGACCCATTAACCAACTGAAGTGCCCATTGGTACACTGGGGCGAAACGCTGACAACTGTTTTTGAGCTAGCCGGACCATTTTTCAATTTTTTTGTGAATTTGTTAATATACATAGCTCAATCAGACATTTAAAATCCTGTTTCTTTCGGGAATGGACATTTCCAATAAGGTAGTAGTGTATCCGAGGCCGAGGGAGTCTTTCAATTTCCCGCCTTAATTGGCCCTTCTCTACCTTTGGGTGTACCCATCCTACAAATAGCCTAAATATGATTGTGTCCAAGTCGAGACCCCAGATGGAGGTCCTTGGTTCACGCCCTGACCCAGGTCAGCCCTGTAACATACAATAATTAAAATAATTGAATAATTCATTATTTTAGTGCGCAGAGAGGTATGGCCTCGGATGCCGGGTGCAAGCTTTGTTATTTAATGTCTAGAAGTCAGCTTGCATATCGAATTTCGTTGTTCCTTGAAGCACTATGTAAGTCAAGGAAGTTAGATATCTTCTAGTAGGGAAATGAGGAACTTTGTGTTGGCGGAAAATCCAGAGATTAATTTTGCCATTATGAACACGGCCTACTGAATTCAAATGGGTTCTTTAACATGCCAACAATATATGACACGCGTGCCATGATTTTTGTCGCCTTTCAAAAAAAAATCACTTACCATGGCCAGGAGCGAACCTGCAGGCTTGGGGGTTGGTAGTCTGACACGATAACCACTCACCCACAGTGGCAAAACTACTATGATGAAAAGAAGAAAATAATGTTATTGGGTTTACGTCCCTCTTAACTACCGTGGTTTTTAGAGACGTCGGGGTGTCGGAATTTCGCCCCAAAGGGGATGTTTAACGTGCCAGTAAATCTACTGACACGGCTCCCTCAGATGCCAACTGGCTGCGTCAGGATTCAATCCCTTGGCAACAGCAGGCAAGAGGAATGTTACTGCTGCGCCATGCAGCCAGTCATGAAAAGAAGAGATAGGTTGGTAGGGCACTTAATAAGGCATCCAGGAGTAGCAAGCTTAGTTATGGAAGGAAGGGTCAAGGAAGTCAAGGTTAGAATATGTAGGGTGTGGTAGCTAGTTGAGATGAAACAATTAGCTCAGGACAGAGAGGCATGGAAGGCTGCATCAAACCAGTCAAAAGACTACAGTATCAATGTATTTCTAAATAAGAACAAAAGGAAAGAATATCAGTGAAGTGTAGCAGGGGCGTAAAACATGGGGGGACAATGCTTCCCTCACGTTTTAGGTGCAAGAGAAACGTTTTAAGTACCCTTAAAAAATTATTGTAAAATAACCCGAAGTTCTCTACATTAGGCGGAAAATCGGAAAACCCATCTTGCCTCCCTTAGTTGTAATTGAGGCAGTGACTGAGAGAGGGGGCTATGCCAGAGTTGGATGGAACTGAGATATTTGGAGTTTTGCGGGTTACTGTCTCGCAGCATAAACATGATTCACAGAAACTAAATTCACAAAACAAGGGAAGGAGCCTACGGATGTCAGTGATATTATGCACACTGAAAGATAAATATATGCCCTACACAATGGTACCAATAACTCAATTTTGCCTCAATTTCTTTATTCTACCGAACAAACAGTTTTCCCCCCCCTCCTCCGTTTCCTGCCGAGGTGCCAACCGAGCCACGAGTTGCGGAGCTGTGAAGTTTGTACTCTACCACGACGATCCGAACTATGTGAGCCCTGGCTTAAAACTGAGATAAGATACTGTGACAGAACACCTGGCGGGAAACAGCAGCAACAAACAAGGTAAAGTAACACGACTCTTCCCATTTAAAGCACACCCTGCATTGGGCCATGATGCTCGCGACGTCAGAAGCTAAATTTGTAGGTTAGATTTGATTAGCGCTCTACTAAGTTCCAACTTTCGCCGCCAGGTGTCGGTTGCTTTCAGATCTAGTAGCCAATTCACACCTAGGTGTCGTTGACTGTAGCATTTGGTAGCAAAAGTAGGAACTACTTGAAATTGATCGTCTGCAGTCCTTACTTGAATTACAGATAACACACACTAATACAGCCATCACAAAGTACACAGGGCTACACGACCTCACCTGTTCCTCTCGAAGATCTCGAAGCCATAGATATCGAGAATGCCCATGGCCTTGTGCTTCCTGCTGTCGGAGGGCTGAAGGGACGTGTTGAGGCGGGACACCAGCCACGTGAAGAGCCGGTCATACACCGCCTTGGCCAGTGCATCTCTGGCGTAGATAGCCGTGTCTCTGTTGAGAGGCGTCGTCACCACATCCCCACGAGCTTCTATCGTCCTGTGGGTGAAGGCCTTCATCAACACGGACTCCTTACATCCCAGGAGCTGTGGACAATACAGTTGCTCAACACAACTTGGTCTCAAGTGGAAGAAGCTATGATCAAAGGGAAATCCACTGGAGTTGATGAAGTAAGTTCAGACATGATAAAAACAGCAGGAATTAATGGGATACATTGGTTGTACAGAGTATTACGTGCTATACAATGAGATCCCTGATGACTGGTCTAAAGGTGTAATAGTGCCATTGTTTAAAAAAGGAAACCGGAAAAAGTGTGAGAACTATCGTGGAATTATAAGGTGCGTTCAAAACGTGAAGAGCCTGAGGCTGTAATGCGCAAACCGGTAACGACATCGGCTAATCGTGGCGTGTGTAACGAGGTGTGGTTCCGACCAGAGTGTGGAAGGTCACAGCCCATCGCTAGAGGGCACGCGTGCACGTCACGTGACGATACAAAGCGAGCAGCAGCATGCATCAATCGTCCAACGCTGCCAGTCGCATTGCAAACAGTGACATGGAGGCGTCAACCAAAAAGCAAAGAGGTGTTGTTCGGTTTCTGACAGCGGAAGGAGTAGGAGGAACAGACATTCATCGCCGAATGTCACAAGTGTACGGCGAACACTGCATGTCCCTTGCAAGGGTCAAGGCGTGGCACAAGCGCTTCAGGGAAGGACGGGTGTCGTTAGCCGATGATGCCCGGTCTGGGGCACCCCCCTGCATTACCGATGACAACGTCATTACCCAGGACCGCCGAGTGACAGTGAACGCCATAGCCGCCGTGGTCGGATTGAGCGTCGGAAGTGTGCACACCATCATGAAGGAACGACTGCACTGGCGGAAAGTGTGTGCCCAATGGGTGCCCCACAGTCTTCAACCACACCAGGAAGCATGTCGAATGGCCTACTGTCTTGGTCTTGGTTGGACGATTGATGCATGCTGCTGCTCGCTTTGTATCGTCACGTGACGTGCATGCGTGCCCTCTAGCGACAGGCTGTGACCTTCCACGCTCTGGTTGGAACCACACCTCGTTACACACGCCACGATTAGCCGATGTCGTCACCGGTTTGCACATTCCAGCCTCCGGCTCGTTACTTTTTGAACGCACCTTATACTTTGTTAACTCATGGTCTAAAGAGCTTGGAAACAATAATTGGGAAAAGACTATCAGGCACTTAGAAAAGGCTTTAGAAGAAGAACAACATGTCTTTAGACCAGGAAGGAGTACTATTGACTTGGATCTTTGCTGCAAGAATGCTTATTGAGAAACATCTTGAAAAAGGGAAAGAGTCAGTAATGGTATTTCTAGATATAGAAAAAGCTTTTGATAGCATTGCAATATCAAAAACTTGGGAATGTTTAGAAAGGCACAATGTCCCGAAAGGCTTGATAAACAAGATCAAAATGCTGTATGAAAAAGTCTCAATTACTATTCATCACAGTGATGGACATAAACCTGAAGAGAATAAAAGCAGAAAAGGGTATTGAAACAAATGCCCTTGTCTTTGCAGATGACGTCATGATTTGGGGTGAAAGTGCCAGAGAGGTACAAGAAAAACTGGATGCATGGGACAAGCTGAAAATAAGACAAAGTAAGACAGTAGTGACGACAACAGGACTGTCTAATGAGCCATTTAATTGAATAATCAGCCTCTACAAATTGTTGATCAATTTAAATATCTTGATAGCACAGTGTGTAAGGATAACAACAGCAACAGTGAACTAGTAATGAAGCCACCTCCTAGAACACTACTGTGCCCAGGAAGTGTAAACATATACTGCTTAAGACATACTACATCCCAATTCTAACTTACGGAGTAGAAACATGCACCCTGTCCAGAAGAGAAGAAAGTAGGATTCAGGCATCCGAAATGAAGTTTATAAGAACAACACTTCAAAGGACAAGGAGAGACAAAGTAAGGAACGGAACTAACAGGACAGAGGCTGGCATAGATATCAGTGCTAGGATGGTGTGGGCGGGCATCTTCAAAGAATGGGAGACGAGAGGACACCAAAAGCTTATTTCAACAAGTTTATTCTAGGAAAAAGACCAGTAGGAAGATCAAAGAAGAAATGGTTGGACCAAATCAAGGATGATCTTGAAGACAAAGGGCTAGATTGGACAGGAAAAGGTGGCGAGGGCTCGTTAACAGATGATGATCATATTACATGTGATTAAGATAGAATTATCATCATCAATTTCCGTTTACCAGCCAGGGCCGGGTCAGAGCTAATATGACAGCCCTCCACTTTACCACTCTCTCACACTGTCCCTCTCCCTGTCGAGGTCTTCCTCATCCTCTCTTTCCAGTTATCCGTCACTTGTTTTGGCATTCTTTCATCATTCATATGTCCACACCATCTGAATCTGTTCTGTACATTCACTGTATCTCTCCTAGTCTTCCCTACCACACCGTTCAGGAATTTCATTTTGGCTGCGTGTATTCTACTTTCACCTCTCCTCGTCATTGGCCAAGTTTCTGTGTAGCTAGCGAGCTACTGAACCGAAGTGGGAAGGGCCTTACTGCCACTACCGAGCCCACCCAAACATTGCCGAATATCTGCGCAGGATTCTGTGGCAAGCTCTTCTTGCGTGTATTCTAAGTAATAGGTCTTCTACATAACCAAATGCTTTCAAGAATGGAACGAGCCTCGGACATGATGGATATAATAGACGACGACACGGCTGTACACACGGACTAAGATTTGGAACTTTAAACATAAGAATGCTGACGGGGAAGGTGGAGGTGATAGTCGATATGAAGGAAGAAGGAAGTTGGATTTATTGGGAATGGCAGAAACAAAGTGGAAAGGGGAAGGAGGGAGAGAACTGAGAAAAGGCTATAGACTGTACTGGAGTGGGAATGAAGAGGGAAAGAGGAATGGAGTGGGAGTAGTAGTACGAGATGTTTTAAAAGAAGAAGTGAGGAGAATAAGTAATAGGATGATGAAAGTGAAAGTAGCACTGAGGGGAGAGACCGTAGAAATAGTGCAAGTGTATGCTCCACAAGTAGGCTGCGCCTCTGAAGAGAAGGAGGAGTTTGAAGAGGAATTGCAGAAGCAGCTGGTAGGAAGAAATATGATTGTTATGGGGGATCTGAATGCCCATGTAGGAAGAGAAAGACAAGGTTATGAGAGTGTTCTAGGACCAGAGGGTTGGGGCGGAAGAAATGAGGAAGGAAAGAGACTGTTGGACTTCTACCAGAGGAACAGCCTGCTAGTTGGGAACTCCTGGTTTAAGAAAAGAGAGAGCCACACAATCACATGGTACAGTGATGACTTGACCAGGAAGTCGGTGGTCGACTATATACTGTATGAGAAAGAACTAAATAAGAACATCACGGACATCAAGGTTATACCATCGGAGAACCTGGATAGCGACCATCGATTGCTGGTAATGAACCTGAGAGGGAGTAAGGAGAAGAAAGGGACTGAGAACCAGGAAAGACGTATAAGGATATGGAAACAGAAAGAAGGGGATAGAAGGGTCGAGTATCTCAAAATGGTAAAGGAAGGAATTCCAACAGATGAAGAAAGAGGGGTGGAAGAGGAATGGGCTAGATTTAAGAAGATACTAGTAGGTGCAGCAGAAGCAGTATGTGGGAGGACAAGTAGTAAGAAGAGGTGGAAGGAAACACCATGGTGGAATGAGAAGACAAATGATATAGTAAGGGTAAAGAATAGAGTCTTTAGGAGGTGGTATCAAAATAGGACGGTAGAGACAAGGGAAGAGTACCAGGAAAGAAAGAAGGAGGCGAAGAGAGTAGTGGCTGAGGAGAGAAGAAAGTGGATGGAAGAGTGGACAAAGATGATGAAGGAGGATAGTGAAGGTACAAAAAAGGTCCTGTATGGGATGGTAAAACATAAGAGGCGGAAGGATCCTACGGATTATGTTAGAATGGTGAACAAAAGGGGACAAGAGATAGAAAATAGGGAAGAACTGAAGAAAATGTGGAAAGAATATTTTGAAGAACTTCTGAACCCAAATGGAAATGATGGTGAGGAGGAAGAAATCGGGGAAGAGGAAGATGAACTGCAAACAGAAAAGGACTTAACATGGAAAGAAGTGGAAGATGCAGTGAACAAGATGAAAGGAGGGAAGGCACCGGGTGTGGATGAGTTGAGTGTGGAGATGGTGAGAGCAGCAGGAGAGGTGGGGATACAGTGGTTGTACCGAGTCATGAGGACAGCATGGAAGGAAAGGAAGACCCCAGAGGACTGGAAAAAAGGAATAATTGTCCCAATCTTCAAGAAAGGTAGTAGAACAGATTGCAGAAACTATCGGGGAATAACACTGATGAGTCATTGTGCAAAGATCTTTGAGAAAGTTTTGGAAAGGAGAATTAGGACAAGGATAGAAGGAGGGATGAGGGAAGAACAACATGGCTTCAGAACAGGAAGGTCCACAGTGGATTTGATTTTTGCTGTAAGGCAGTTACAAGAACAGCACTATGGGTATGGAACAGATCTACTGATGGCCTTCCTGGACATTGAGAAAGCATATGACAGTGTATGCAGAAACAAAGTATGGAAGTCCCTGGAGGATAGAGGAGTAGAGAAATGGACTATAAAGAGGATAAAGGAGATGTACAAGGGAAGCGTGAGCTGTGTGAAAGTGGGAGGAGAGAGATCAGACTGGTTGGAACAAAGAAACGGCCTGAAACAAGATGGCGGCAAGTGACCGATCGCGTGTGTTAGCAGCTCTTGCCTATTACTGTATTTTAGTTGTAATTTGCGTGTTGAAGTGTACTGTATGGTGCGCAACTGTATCTAAAAACATTTCCAATCATAGTGATGTGTCGTGTGACCAGGAAATTCAGTGGTTCTGTGCAGATAGACACTTTACTTTCTCAACAGCGGCAGCTTGTAACCTACCAGTGCTTCGCCATGTCTCCGCCACACCTCGTGGACCAGTACAGGGTTGCCGTGCTTCCTCCAGTGCAGTGTACGTCATACTACTTCTACTATCAGGTGACATTCACTTAAACCCAGGACCCCTTAACCTCTATTATCAGAACGCACAAAGCATCAAAAATAAATTAACCGACTGTATAACAAATTCATTAGAAATTAACCAATTCGATATCCTCTGCCTCTCAGAAACATGGTTGTCAGACTTTGTCTCATGTGGGGAACTTCCGTTTTCATCTGAGTTCAATGTGTTTCGGCGCGATAGGTCCTCAAGGGGTGGCGGTGTTGCAATCGCAGTTCATAACAAACTGAAGGCAAAACATCGGCCTGACTTAGAAACTTCCTGCGAAATCATATGGGTCGAGATTAATATCCCAAAAAGGAAGAATTTACTCGTAGGCTGCTTCTACCGTCCACCTACCAGCAAAATTGACACCTTAGAAGAATGTTTCAACTCTACTGTTCTTGCCCTCAACCAAGAAAATGAAATAGTGTTACTAGGTGATTTTAATTCACATATCTCCTGGACATCAATAGACAATGGTACCATAAACTCTCCCCCAATTGATACTTTCATCTTATCTAATTTTATAAACGGTCTTCACCTGAAACAGTTCAATCTATATCCTACAAGGAAATCTGAAACACTGGACCTCATATTTTCAACACTGCGTGATGTCACCGTGGCAGTTGGAAGAAATATCCTGAACACTGACCACAGTTCAATAGAAGCCTCCCTCCCCGTCCCAGCCTGCAGACATAAAAACAGCCCACCTGCCAAGAACAAAACATTCCCTCTCTGGAGGAAGGTCGACTGGCAAGCTGTCAATCAAGATTTATCATCACTTCCTTGGAGCCTGCTAAGAGCTGAGAGAGATGTAAATAGCGCAGTGGCCTTGTTTGAGGATTTACTCTACTCAGCCATTAAACAACACGTGCCTTTCTCAGTTCCCAAATCCAACAAATATCCGCACTGGCTAAGCGAAAACACCAAACTCCTTCTCCAAAACAAAACTCGTGCATGGTCACTGTGGAAATCAGTTCCTAATCCTCATACTCGCAATGTTTTTACTCACCTACGGAAAATTTCAAGAGTTCATATGACAGAAGATTACAACCGCTACATTTCTTCCATAACAGGAAATCTCAAGAATAACCCGAAGAAGTTCTGGACACTTATATCATCCCGTAGAAAGACTCCTAGAATTCCACTTAACCTAAACCTCAATAATGAAGAAATCCCATTTGAATTGAGGTCCACACATTTCAATGAATATTTTCACTCAACCTTTTCAGTTCCCGTACCAATCCCCAGTCCCCCTCAACTTACTAGCGTCTGTTCTGATTCACTGTCTCAAATTTCAACGACCCCCGATGAAATCCAAAATATCTTAAAAAGTCTGCCCGCAAACCGATCTACTGGGCCATCAGACATAAGCCCTATATTCCTGAAAAACACCTGTGCATCTCTCAGCATCCCCTTGTCCATAATACTCAATTGGTGCATGACATCCGGCACTTTTCCCGACTCATGGAAAAGAGCTGACGTCACACCTGTCTTTAAATCAGGCAGCAAGCACGAAATTTCCTCATACAGACCTATATCTATCGTCCCTATACTCTCTTCAGTCTTCGAAAGAATAATACATTGCCGTCTCCTCACTTTCACCAAACCTCACCTCTCAGAAGAACAACATGGCTTCGTCCCTGGAAAATCATGTTTAACAAATCTGACTGTTCTGAACCATCACATAATTTCTGCAATTGAACAAAAATCTCAGCTAGATGTAATCTACGTTGACCTGGCCAAAGCATTTGATTCCGTGAACCATTGCCTTCTCCTCCACAAGCTTGCTTCACGATACAACGTACATGGATCCTTCCTGTCCCTAATACAAAGTTTCCTGTCCAATAGGCAACAACGGGTAGTGCTTCCAGGGTCTGTATCGTCCTGGCTCCCAGTCTTATCAGGAGTAACTCAGGGCAGTATCCTGGGACCCCTTCTCTTCGTGCTGTATATGGACGATATAAACACATGTGTGCAAAATTCTCCGTGTTCCATTCTTCTGTACGCTGATGACCTCAAGATATTCAGAAAAATTTCCAGTTCTGACGACCGCACTGAGCTCCAGGAAGCAGTGAATGCATGTACTGACTGGTTCAACAAATGGAGGTTATCTCCAAATCCCAAAAAGTGCTTCAGTGTGTCTTTTTCACTACTGAAATCTGGAAATCAGGCCGACTATAAAATTTGTGGAAATAAATTGGATACGGCTTCTCAGGTAAGAGATTTAGGAATTATTCACGATGATAAACTGACATTCTCTCCCCACATTGACCACATCAAATCTCGCGCAATGCGCAGTCTCGGCATTCTATACAGGTTCACAGAAATTAAAGACCTCTCTGCACTTAAATTATACTTCACCACATATGTTCTCCCTATCCTAGATTTCTCTTCTCCAATTTGGTCTGCCTCGGCAATAACCAATATTTCTAAATTAAACAGTGTCTTTAATTTCTTCATATCAATAGTCAAAGCTCGCAATCCTTCACTAAGGCACTTTGCCAAATCCGACATTTTAAATCAGCTCAATGTACTCGACCTGAGAAGCCGTCTACAATTTACTGACCTGTGTTTCCTACATAAAATTATGAATGGTTACACAAAATGTAACATGCTACTAAGCTACTTCCCACTCCACGTTCCCTCCCGTTCAACACGTCAGAACCATTTACACCACATACCTCGCCCACGTCTTGAAGTACAGAAGCGCTCTATTTTCCACCGTCTGCCAACCCTTAGCAACTCCCTTCCAAATATTGACATATTCTCTCCCTATAGAACATTCAAACATAACATTAGAAGATCCCTTTCATCCTCAATCCCTACCCCCTCACCCTCCTAATCACCCACTACCCCAATCATTCCCTACGTCTTTCCCGAGATTTGTCCCTTGCTGCCATCACTGCCATTTGTTACCTGTTATTGTTGTTGTTGTTGTTGTTTTGTTAATATTATTTAAAATTGTTATAATATTAGTGTAAAATGACCTATTCATGGTTGTATCTAATAATTATTAAATAAATAAATAAATAAATAAATAAAAAAATAAAAAGAAGTGCACTGTCACCGTTACTTTTCATTGTGGTGATGGATGACATAATGACCCGAGTGGCACAAGTAATTGGGGAAGGAAAGATGAAAGCAATGGTGTTTGCAGATGTTTTGATGATTTGGGGAAACAAGGAGGAGGAGGTACAGGAACAGTTGGACGTGTGGGAAGGAATAATACAAGGATATGGGATGAAATTTAGCATAAATAAGAGTGAGATGGTGATCACAACAAGGAAGAAGGAAAGAACCACAACGGGAATAACAATTGGTGGGGAACAGCTGAAGAAAGTGGAGAGTTTCCAGTATCTGGGAAGCCTGATACAAGATAATGGAAGAAACGATAGAGAAATAAATGAGCGGGGGAGGCAGGCAGAAGCATTTCGGAGGAGTGTGAGAAGCATGTTATGGAGCAAGGATGTCCCTCAGAACAGCAAAAAGATCATATATCGGACGTACTATGTCCCTATCCTGACGTATGCCTCGGAGACCTGGGTTATGAAAGGAAGGGAGAAGAGCAAAATACAGGCCAGTGAGATGAGGTTCTTGAGAAGCAGTATTGGAGCTACAAAGATGGACAGAATAAGAAATGAGAGGACCAGAGAATTAATGAAGGAGGAACCATTACAGGATGGTATAGAGAAATCTAGACTTAGATGGTATGGACATGTAAACCGAATGGAGGAGAAGAGGATACCCAGGAGGATACACGAGACAAAGTGGGAAGGAAAGAGACCGAGAGACAGGTGGCTGAAGGGGGTGGAAGGAAGTGTGAAGAAGAGAGGAGAAGATTGGACAAGGGTGGAGGCTGAGAGATGGTGGGAAGACAGAAGACGTTGGAGAGGCTTGTGTTCCAAACAGACCCGGCCAGTGGCTGGAAACTGTGCAAGATGATGATGATGATGATGTCTTCTACATCACTTCAGCAGTATGTCTTTATCCCAAATTAAACTCCCACATTGTTGATCTCCAAATCCAAATTTGCATTTCCCATCAATTCACTTCCCAAATATTTGAAGTGCTCTACCACTTCCAGATCTACATCTGCAATTTTAACAATCCCTTATCCTTCTTTCTTTCCTCTTGTAATTACCATTGTCTGACTTTTCTCTACTCTGAGTTTCATTTGCCATTTCTCAATATTTTTCTTCAGTACGGTACATCGAGCTGTTCTTGGACCAATCCTACCACCCTCATAAAACCACTCACCTGCTGGACGAGGAACACTTGTAAGGGGCTCAAGGATCAAACTAAGCCGAAATCTTTGTCTGCCAAGGGTGTAACCTAACTTTATTACCGGTAGGTTACACAGACTGCTTCTAGTTTGTTTTGTTGGTATTAATTATTTTTGTTTTATCAGGTTGCCAGCCATGGCGGCCTGTTGGTGGAGCACCATGGAGAATCTTGTGTGTTCAGTGCCCATTGGATTCTTTTGTGGTGGATTTGCTAAAGGCAAGGTTTGCTTTGACTTGACTAGGTTTCCATGGGGATGTCATTGATAGTTAGGATGCCATGCAGAATGGAAGCTGTCTTTAGGGAAGATCGGATAGTTGGGTAGATGTTTTGAGGAGAGAAGAATGTCATGTTCGAGTGGAAGGTGGAATAATAATAACGAATGGAGCAGAAGAAAATTAAGTTTTGTGAGGGGTGTATTTTATTATGAAGATAGTTGTATTTCCATAAGCTTCCAAGATTAGTTTGTTCAAGATATACTTAATACCTATACTAACATATGGACTGGAAGCAGCAACTCTTACTGGACCAACAAACAGTCATCTCCAGGCAATATTTCCTCCGTTCTTGCCTTCAAGAGACGAAAATGGACAAAATAAGGAATGATGATATCCGACGACAACTGGGAACCTGCTGGAGATGGTATGGTCACATGAAGAGGATGGCTCCGCACAGGATGCCTCGAGTGTACTTTGGCCAGAGTGTCCCCGGGAAGAGACCAAGATGTGTGGGAGAAGCAAATTTACAAGGACCTTGAAGCTAGAGAGAACAACAGTTATGGATGGACAGGACAAATTGGAGACGGCTCATATATAACAGCACCCGGCTTGCTGGAGCTAAGAAATGAAAATGATGACTAGTTGTGCCTACAGTGTGATAGATGCAGATGGAAGTGATAGTTTTGATGGTCAGAGGACAACCAGAAAAGAAGAAAAGAAAAGAGCAGAAGAATATTAAGCTTTGTGAGGGGTAATCTTATTATGAAGATAATTGTGGATACTGAAAAGGAGATGCTGGTAAAGGAAGATTGCGTACATCTAGACAAAAGGGTAGTAATAGTATTGTATTATGTGTGCAATATCATCTCGACCCTGGTGATTATTATGAGAATGAAGATAAGTTGATCAATTTAAATACCAGTATAAGATATATGGTTAGATTTATTTCAAGGGTATGCTTTGAATGTCGCAACTATAAATTATTATAAACTATTTCTCTATTTATTTGACTGTTACCGATCTGTGGTTGGCTGCGTACCAAACATCTACTCTTACAAGTGACTGATACTTCCATCCAAGGAACTGAAGCAGTTTAGTTGAGCTTACCTTGGCGATGGCCTCCACGCTCTCCGGCTTCAACACCTGGGCTTTCCCCTCGGTTTCCGTGAAGCCGACGTTACCCATGTGAAGTACGCTGGCTACGATGGCGAAGATATTGTCCTGTTCCGCATCCGACAGCTCGATCACGTTCATGGCCTTCTTGACCAAGTGGAACTGGGCCTTGTCGTCAATCTCCTTGACATTGCCTTTGTCCTGAAACAAATATCTAGCAATTATAAAATAGGCCAGAGCACACATTAACCTACAAAGCTGAGCCATTACAAATCGTGGGTACCTAGGAATCACACTGCAAACATCTGCGAGATCCTTCAGAATACACATTCATGACAGAACATCAGCTGCAATCAGAGCCATATACACCATCACTACGCTGTCACTCGAAACTGCCTTATACCTGTTCGAAGCGAAAATAATCCCAATACTCACCTATGGACTGGAGATAATCTGGGATAAGCTATGTCTTAAAGACTTAAGATCAAAAAAGAAAATAGAAGCGAGATTTCTGAAGGCAACCCTTGGAATCTCAAAATACACGCCCTCCCGACTTGAATATGCTCTAGCCATGTATCGTCAGTGTGTCAGTAGCGTGAAGACCAAGATTGGACAAACAAACTGGTTCAATGTAGAAACGGGTCTCCTACAAGGGAGTGTATTGTCCCCCTTACTTTTCCTCACCGTCATGGATGGAAACCATAAACGAGTGAAACTGAAAATGGGAAGTAAAGGGACGATGAATTGGAAGTCCAAGAACAAGTAAATATATGGAACCAGGAGAAGTGTGGAGAAGAGTCAGACAATGGTGATGACAAGAAATGTGCGAGATGGTAGGGGGGGATATTCTCTGTCCCTTGCACCTTGGTCGCCATCTCAGTCCAGTCCTTCCGCAGTTCAACCACCCATTTGGTCCTCCCTGTTGTGAAAAGCTTCAAATACTTAGGGAGTGTCCTAACAGATGACGGAAGGATATGTGTGGAAGTTGGTAAGAGGATCCAACAAGCAAATGGGTTTTACCAGAGTGTGAGGGGTCTGGTGTGGAACCAGGAAGTTCCCGAGAAATGTAAAAGATCTTGTATTCAACATATTACACACCTATAATGACGTATGCAGCAGGCACGTGGACAACAACTAAACGGGAGGAAAGTAGAATCCAGGCAGCAGAGATGAAGTTCCTTAGAGGTATAGTTGGAAAGACATGCAGAGACAAAATCAGAAACAAGGAAATTAGGGAGAAAACAGGATTCCCAAAGTACAAGAGATCAGTGAGCTAAAATGGTTTGGACATTTGATGTGAATAGGAGAAGCGATTACTTACCGAGAAAGTCACGGGAAGGCCGAGGATGAGCTGGATGGATACAGTGAGGAGAGCGTTGAGAATAGAGGAGTGAGAGTGGAGGATGTACTGGAAGAGGGACGAGAGTGGTGGAGAGTATGGAGGTCCTTGATTCACACCCCGACCCAGATCACTGGAACCAGGAAATGAAGGAGAGAGAGAGAATCTTTCCTTCTGGAAGACCTAAGATTGAAAATGGTCCTTCCATCGACTCCACAATGGGTCCACGTTATGGCAGGGAAGACATATGGCCTGAGTTCTATAGCATGGAAGCAATGATCGACAGAGGATGGACTAAGACACCTGCTAACAAGCTTAGCTGTCCATGGCTACCATCACAAGGTTTAATCACACCCCTGGTAATGACTGTGTTTGCACACTATGTGATGAGATTCCTACGACAAGTCATATTATAGTCTTGTATTTTCAACACGTTTCCAAGCATGATAACCAAAATCAAACAGGTTTTATTGGGCATATGAATGTATATTTAGGCTTGCTTAAGTTTTATGGCATATTTTGAACAAAATATCATTATAAACGGCATATATTGGTAATTTTCATTTGAATTTAGTTTTATTAAAATCAGAATAAGCTCCAGAAATTATTGTTCAGGATAGACTGGAATATACTACAGAAGAACCATTCTAAAGTGTTGTATGGAATGTTTCTAACAGGTAGGAGCTATTGTTTGCTAGCTGGGTCAATTCCTGGAAGCTATTGTTTCCATGGAAGCAGAGGTAATTCCGCAGTTATTTGTCATCGTTCTTATCTCTCTCTCCTTCCCCCTTCCCTCTTCCACCTTCAACACACTGAATAACCTTGGTCACTCATTAGAGAGCTTCAGTCATTCAGTTCCTTTCAATATGCCTAAAACGAAAGTCTCCATTTGTGGGAAGTTGCGAAGTTTTGTTCACGAGTTCGGTGAAAACATATTCAGTACGGATGGAGTGATATTATTCTGTAAATTGTGTGAGGTAAAAGTTACTGCCGAAAAACGCTTCTCTGTGCTACAACACTGTAATACTGCAAAACATAAGAATTGTGTAACTAGATATTCTGCACTCGAAAATATATGCTATTCATTAAGTCATATTTTGAATTTTATAGGTCATATTTTTATGTTTTTTTAGGTCATAAATGTATACATATTTCATACATTTTTAGGTCATAGCAATCCACCCCCAAGTGATGAGTTTTGTGACAGGTACCATTTATACTTGCATGCCAAAAGCGACTACAGGAATACACTCATTCAAACTGACACTTCTATGTACTACTACGCGCATTTCCTTTAATAAATACAATCCGTGAACATAACCTAGACACAGAACAGATATTTGTTGTTGTTGCTCTCCTTACCCCGTGACTAAAGTAGTAGTAGGTGTCCAGACTCCTCTTGAGCTGCAGCTTATTGAGCATGTCATCGCTGGCTCCGGCCAGCAGCTGGTAGAAGATGTGGAAGTTCCTCTCCCCTGTGTACTGGTTCACTACTCGGGACTTCTCCAGCAGGTAGTTGAGGATGTCTCCCCCCACAGGACTGCCCTGTAAACACACAGCAACATATGTTATCACCAGATCTATTTAGGAAGCGAAACATTATTATATTCAGTATAGTGGAGGAAAATGGGAGAAATGACAAAGAGATTACGGAACATGGCCGACAGGCAGAAGCATTAGGAGCTTAGTGTGGAATAAAGATGTCCCACTAAAAAGCAAGGAAGTGTTATACAGAAGCTACTATATCCCAATACTGAACTATGCATCAGAAACGTGGATAATGAAGAATACAGGCAAGTGAAATGAAGTTCCTGCGTAGTAGGATCGGAGTAACAAGAAGAGACAGGTTGAGGAATGAAAAGATCAGGGAAATAGTGTAAGAGGAGCCCTTGTGAGGTAGGATTGAGACATCAAGACTGAGGTGGTATGGACACTTAAAGAGAAGAAGATTCCCAAGAGGATACATGAGATGCAGATGCAGAAGAAACGACCAAGAGACAGATGGCTGAAAGGAGTGGAGAGGTGAGGACTGGACCAGAGTGACAGCGGAGAGGTGGTGGGAAGAAAGGACTAAGTGGCGAGGCTTATGTTCCAAACAGACCCAGCCTGGGGGCGGGAAACTCTACAAATGATGATGATGATGATGATGATGATGATTACCTTTATGAATCATGGCACGTGGAGTATTTATTTTCCACATTTGGAATCTAGCACATATGCTCCATATTCTTAGTCATTAAAACCAATATAGTCCATATTTGGGCTAGAAAGTATTAAGTTCCTGTAAATTATCAATCCTGTCAATAATGGAGAAACAAGTTAAACATCTATATTTAAACATTCAAAGCGTTGGAGAGGTAAATTTGCAGATGTTGCAAAAATGAAGACAGACACTGGACTTTGAAAGAACCCTGGATATGAAGGTTGCTGCAATTGAGTGTGGAGATTTTAGTGTAAAGTTAACGTTGGATTTAACCACAGCAGCCATTGTGAAGTTCAAACATGGCCCCGTTACCTCTTACATGACCATGTTGTCGCAGCCCCTAAACTAGGGAACCAACCCCTCACTTCTTCTGATGTTGAACACAGTTTCAGTCAATATAAACCTGTCCTTAGAGAACATTCACTTTGCAGCACTTAAAAGAGCATCTTGAAATCCAACAGAGAATGAGTGTACTGATATTAAAACTAACAGTGCTACGTTATGTTTCAAGTTTATCTATTTTACAAATAATTCATGGTTTTTGGGCTAATTAAATTAGATACCAGACGTTTCGAAGGTACCTTGCCTCCTTTTTCAATGGAATCAGGCAACTCGCATCAAAGGAACATCCGTCTAAACCAACCTGACAAATCAGCTGTAGCTGAACATGCCCTGTCTTCAGGGCACGATGCTCATGCGCTTGCCCTTGTTAAGCACAACTGGTCTAGAATTATAAGGGAGGCAGTTGAAATTCGTAAAAATCCCAATAATTTTAACAGAGACACTGGATATCAGCTAAGTGACACTTGGCTACCAGTTATTAAGGATCTAGGAAGATAGTTCCTCTCAGTCTCTCTGTTCTTCACCTATTTCAAATTGCACTTTTTTCTGCTATAGCTACAGAGTCTGGATTTGATCTCCTTTGTTCATCACTGGAGGAGTTAACATTCGCCGTTGCCTGTATGACGTTAGGTTTCGTCCAGATACACTTCCCTTTTGTTTCTGTCTCCTTATATCCATCAACCCCCCCCCCTTTCTTTTAGACATCCACATTCTTCGAGGAGTCTCTACATTTTCACCCCGCCCTCTTTACCTTCTCCTTACTTACTACTCTGTCCGCCATTCTACCATGGTCCATACAGTAATTTCTGGCAGCTGCTCTCTGGTGACGAACAGAGGAATTTATCTAATTTTTTTGTAATCTTATAGATATACTTTGTTTGGCCACATTGTTTGATTCCATTGAAAAAGGAGGCAAGGTTCCTTCGAAACGTATGGTTCTAATCTAAATACACACGGCATTAGCCCAAAAACCATGAATTATTTGTAAAGTAATGTGGGCCGTGAAAGCCTTAATCTAGATATTAGATCTGCTTTGTTTAGCTTCTTTGAATCCGGATATTAAAATAGAAATAATTGGTTTTTGTAATTTTAAGTCCATATAATTCCATATTTCTACAAAAATAATAATAATACATGGTTTGAATGGCAGGATGGCCTACGTGACATCAACCTCAACGGAGAAGTTAATGGACAATAGAATGACTGCAAGTGAGTGTTGGTGTGACATTACACAGTGCAACTACTCTCCAAGCTGACAGCTTACAGTGCATAGCTGTGCTCTCATAAGGTTTCGTCATTAAGTTCAGTTTAGTTTAGTTTAACTATCAAGTGAGTGTTGGTGTGACATTACACAGTGCAACTACTCTCTAAGCTGACAGCTTACAGTGCGTAGCTGTGCTCTCATAAGGTTTCGTCATTAAGTTCAGTTTAGTTTAGTTTAACTATCAAGTGAGTGTTGGTGTGACATTACACAGTGCAACTACTCTCCAAGCTGCATAGCTGTGCTCTCATAAGGTTTCATCATGAAGTTCAGTTTAGTTTAGTTTATCTGAATAATGGCAGGTTTACTCGATCTTTCTCTCCATCATTTCTGGTCTTCTGCATAACATTTCATTAGGTCATAAGATGTATCAATCTTTATTTTATCAATCAACTGAAACCTCCTTCTTCCTCTTCTGATTTTACCATTTTCTGTCCCTTCCAATGCTCTTGTCCGTTGACTTAATCTGCTCAATCATCATCTTGTACAGTTTCTAGCCCGTGGCTAGGTCTGCTTGGAACATGAGCCTCTCTATCCTCCCACCACTTTTCACCCTTCACTCCGTCCCATTCCTCTCCTTCCTTCACACCCACAATCTACCTATCTCTTGGTCTCTCGCCCTTCATTTCCATTTCATGCATCCTCCTTGGTATCCTGCATTCTCCTAACATGTCCGTACCAACTCATTCTTGACTTCTCTACGGATCTCTTGTAAGGGATTCTCTTCCACAATGTCTCTCACTGTCTGTAATCTGCTTCTTTGACATTTCATTTCGCAAGCCTCAATCCTGCTAACCTGTCTCTTCTTCTGATACGTAGCTGAGTATTGGGGCATACCAGACCTCTCACGTTCGCCCGCCTGCCTTCCTCTCTCACTGATCTCCTTGTCATTACACTCCCACTATCCACCTATCATTATATCTGCTCAATAATGATTTAGAGATTAATTCCACAAGCATACCACTACACTTTTATTATTATTATTATTATTACATCATTTTTGCCCTTATGGACAGTGTATGAATTTCAATATCTCATGATGTCACAATTTTCACTTCTTTCCCTTCTTCTCTTCCCAAAATCTCTTCATCCTTTGGCTGTGCTCCTGTTTCCTTTGTTCCGTCCACAAAGTTCCTATCTTCTTCCTTTCACTTACTAAAAATTTGGCGTTCTTAATTTTGTTTCTGAAATTTTCTCTGTCTTCTATCATTCGCTTGTTGATCCCTAATTGCTTTAAGTCGTCTTCTATTTCATGATACCAATTTGTTTTCCTTCTTGAACTGTTTACTACATCAAAGATTTTCTTTGTAAGTCGTTTATTGTTCATTCTCTGTATGTGCCCGTAGAAAGTTACCCCTCGCGATTTAACCATCTGAGCGCAGTGCTTATTTTAAATAGTTTTCATAACCACTAGATGACGGCTGGGGTAGTCTGCGTTCCTACACTACACTTTTATATTTTATTATGTAAAGATATTCCTGCCTGAAAAGTCATCAAGCATTTTTCTTTTTACTTTCAATTTTTAAAATCA
This sequence comes from Meconema thalassinum, assembly GCA_946902985.2. Lineage (NCBI taxonomy): Eukaryota > Metazoa > Arthropoda > Insecta > Orthoptera > Tettigoniidae > Meconema > Meconema thalassinum. The sequence goes on from OX336395.1 coordinate 346,040,096, forward strand.
TTCTTTCTTCTCCTATTTTCTGCAATACCTCTTCATTTCTTATTTTTTCTTTCTCACTTATTCCCTCCATCCACCTCCAAATCCACATTTCTGGAATCTCCATTGTTCTCAAGTTTATGAGATTGACTGTAACTAGTTTTGATTTATAATGTTGTTCCTCTTGGTCTAATCTCAATTTGAGCGAATGTTTCAGGTGACTATTTCGTGGACCAGAGCTGACTGGCATTGCAGACACGAATGAAGAAGTGAAATATTGGTTTAGGAACATGGTGCTCTGAACTATCAATATCGGCATTCTCGTTAGCCAGCATGGCCTGGTCGACTTTCAGTGTTGCCTATACAAACTCTTCAGTCAGTCAACCCGAGTATAACGGAACAAGTTAGATCTGAACCTTCCGATGCGCATGTGCGTCCAGTTGCATCACGTCATCCCCCCCGCCTGGATTCTTTGTCAACCAGTGAGCACGTACTTCGTCACGCGCTGGTTAGATGTTTCCAAGTAGTCATTATTCCCAGAACCTTGGCAGGGTACAGATGATTTCAAGGCATGCGAAGCACAACTGAGCGGCTCTGTTCTTTGACAAGCACGGCAACAAGCTTGCTGTCAGGAGTGTGTGCGCTCTCAGTTCATTACCACCAATACCAATGCTATGTCGCTGAGAATGCTCCTATTCGATACTTTAGGCTTGCATAATATAACCACGACGAGCAGCGAGCAGCGAGCAGCTTCAAACAGCTGTTGCACCATAGAGAGGGGAAATCCCGCCACTTCCCCTCCTAGACGAGACTCCGCCAGGTCTAACTTGCCAACCCGAGTAGCAATGTAAGGTACAAAGGATACAACAGCCTACATTACAACGAAACCCTTCATTCCCTTGACAATCAACTCCACAGACATGCTGGTACACTGCAAACATAATCCCACATGAAAATTCATCAAGAATGAGCTCGTTTTATCATGTCGGAGAGAAGCCATCTTAACAATCGATCAAATAATATTGTTTTACATTTGTCGAACGTAACAATGAGGAATGGTTCACATTCTCGGATATCGGAGGGCAGCAGCTTGAGTGATAGCACCAAAACTTTCGATTCTCATTCAGTGGAGAGACTTAACCTTAAGAGAAGGTATCGGCTTGCAGTACCAAACAGAGCAAGAGCTAATTTGCCCAGCCCGATTCTTGCATGCAGCAAACATTACTGAGAAGAGGCTCACCCAATTGACATCTGGTATCTTCATGTTTGCAGTGCTCGTGTGAAAAGAAGATGAGGGGATGTCACTGTGAATAATCTTATGCAAGGATTTGTAGCTTTCCTGCTGTCATATCCTATTTATTTAAGAACTAGTTTTAAAATTGTGAATTTATGCCTCTCAATTTACTCTTGATATTTTCCTTCTTTGGGCCACAGTGCTTGGTGGATTGTTTGCTGGGTACTTTCGTGCTCAAACTATTTCTTTATTTATTTAAATTTATTTATTTTATTTAGCAGTAAGTATGACATAAAATCCAGGTAGCAGGATCTACAATGATGCAATTGTAATAATAATAATAATAAGTCTATTTCTTATCAAGCAAAACCAGAGTTATTCAAAGGAACAAAATAATAAACTACATCAAGATGCTAACTGCTCATCAACCTTCTACACACAATATGAATGTACAGTCCTGTGCAAATTAATCGGAACAAGACAATAACACCCAATCAATACATACCTTTATAATCCCCCTTTTTTTTTTACCTTTATTTTTCAGTCAAGTTTCTAGTCGGTATTCTTGTTCCTTATCTTAATACCAACGTTAATAGAAGATCTCATACATAAACAAACATACTACGAAAAAAAGAGTAGAATTCAGAGTATTCAGGTGGCGACAATTCATCAAGATAGTATCTAATGTATCGATAAATGGCTGCTGAATGTACAAAGTCTCCTTTGCCGCAATGGTAAGGTCAACTCCAGCTTCCATTATTGTGCACGTTGCTCTGATGGAGCCCTAAGAGCAATTTGTCACCATGGCTTAGGAGAGGTGATCCCCATTCCCCAAAGCAAATTCCTTCACAATGAGGTCGCTCTTTGACAATAGTTGCCCTTAATGGATAAGCATAGAGGAAATAGTTCCATATGTAACTTCTGTCGTGTAAGCCCTTCTCAATGTATAACATATCCCCTCCCACCCCACCCGGAATAACTAATAACTAATTCGGTTTTCATCATTTGGCATGCATTCCACAAGCTCTTAAGGATACTGTGTACTCTTGAGGTTGTGAATTGTGTAGCATTTTCTCGGTTCGAGGTAAGAACATGGCTACGAGTCTTACAACACGCAGAAAGTAACCTATTCTGAACTACATGGTAACGATATGATGGAATTGTAAGGTTAGAAAACCTAGAAAGTTAATAACGATTGTAACATAAAGAAAATTCATACGAAAGTTACATTGGTTTATTCAGGAACACTTTTCAACCAAATGCTCGCTAAGATTTTTCATGAACTGAGAATAGCTAACTTGAGAATATTAACCTATAATAATTGTCATCACACGTTAGCATGGCGCTTGGCTATTTCTGACCCGAGGCTTCAATAATGCTCTATATCTTCGTTTTGGTCAGCCCTTATTTCCTGTCGCTTACTGGACCTTCCTTCCTAGCCTTGAACTTCACCCTGCAAAAGATACATGTCCATAGCTTTTGAAACACTCAAGTTATTTCTATATTATTTACGGTCGGGTCAGATTTATCCATGGCGCCTGTCCTCGCGTGACAATGTTAGCCGGGACAATCTGTAAAAAATAAGGGGGAAAATCCACCTATTTTGGTGTAGCACAACCACATAGCTCACGTTCTTGTTGATCCATGTTTAAAGGCTAGGAGCACCTTGGTCATCAGCTCCTTTATACAAGAAATCGAGATGACTGGTTTACCGCCACCATCAAGGCCAATTATACTGATACAGGATCACTATAATCTGGACAGGCTTTAAAAGTAAAGTCAGGGAATAAATAAAAATATTTTTTGAAAAACATAAAATTCTACAACGAATTACCGCGAAGTATTGTCTTAGTTTCACAACATGGAGTTCTTATGTAGGCTACTGTACAATGAAATCACGAAGAAGTCTCTTACCAAATCAGTCAAGATGGGTTGACTTTTGTTCGCATAACGTATTTCTCTCCGTTTATCGATCATTCATTGGACAGTAGTGGCAGTTTGAAAAGAAACAGATGGAAGAATGCACTTTTCTGTTGAGTGGTGGGATGTTGCCCTGTGGAATGTCACCCGGGGGGGGAGGGGGCACTTGACAAGTGCAAACCACTAATAACGTAAGCATAAAGCTCGTTCTTTACATGACAAGAGGAGACACTTGCGTGTGCAACAAGAGACAGTTATTTCACACCAAAGGAAACCAATTTATAACTTTCTTGTTTCATTATGCACCGCACTGTACTTCATTATGTTATTAAACAATTATTTTCTCACAAAAATACTATTGTTTCTTTTCATTTCAGTTAATCCGAACTTTTGCTAATCCGGACAACCCCAATTAGTCCGGATAAACACGGGTTTTCTGTATTCCCGACATAAAATGAGGTTTTATTATATTTTGCAGAAAAATGGCAATAATTTCCGTAAGAGTATAACTGGCCTTGATAAAGCAGTCATCTCGATTGTTCTGGTGAGCATCGTCTTGTGTATTTGTTTAAACACATTTTATAAACAAATACATAATATATATATATTTCCATGGACTGTTCAACAAATGCAAGATTATTCCTGTATTATTGAGATGATTTGGCACACACCGCATCTTCTAACTCCCTCTGGTTTAGGAGCTCGAATTTTGTGGAACATACACCTCAGCATTTGAACTACCACCTTCAATACCATAGTGGAGTGGGACCTCTTACCCCAAGATATCCTTTGTGTGCGGGGAAAACTTCTAAAGACTGATACACATTTTCAATGTTTTGTTTTCAACAGGGACACTAGGAAGCGAGTTCGCTTTGTTTCCTTTCATTGTTATCTAACCACGATTGTTATTGTTTTCACAACAACTAAAGTTTATTTTGTTAATAAGCTATTGTATAAACCTCAATGGGTTTACTATAAGAAGTCATTGTAGTAAAATCTATGCTAGTCCAAACTTCTGCTGAGCAGTGCATAACTAGCAACCCACCCCGGCTTCGTCTGCTATTATGAATGGTTTACCCAGCGTAAGCTTAAAAAGCACACTCGATTCACTGAAATAGTTACTGCTCGCCTTCCTTTGTCATAAATGAACGTCTTTCTACAGAAACCTTCCTCGCGACATCCTTTACAGAATGGTGAAAACCGCATCAAAATCCATCCAGTTGTTCTCGAAATTACCCATTATATCCAAGAATCTGGGACTTGGTTTTATACTAAGTAAAGATGATGTTAATGGTTCTATGTCCCTTTTAACTGCTGCAGCTTTCAGAGACGCCGAAGTGCTAGAACTCTGCCCTGAGCGGATCTTTGATGTGCTGGTAAATCTACTGACACGGCTCCCTCGCATTTGTGCACTCGAACACCAACTGACTGCGCCAGGATTGCAATCTCGGGAACAGCAGTACCGCCGACGCACATAGCCAGCCACGTAACTAAGAGTTTGTGTCCTTATAACGCTACTGACCTGGAATACATAGATGATGAACGCAGGTTATATACCATGGTAATTCCAGATAGACACCCAACCCAAACAAACCTTGTTCCGATTAATTCACATTGGACTGTACACCAGTGCTGCCACTACGACAGACTAGTCTACAACTCACCACTGTAGGAACCATCCCTATCAACTGTCACTCCGAGGTTGTCACCAACAAACAGAACATCACATCACATCAGAGAAGACCCATGTTCAATAACCCAACAATCATAGCCAATGACAAATAATTTACCTGAAAATCAAACTCAATGTCCATATACTTCCCGAACCGACTGGAGTTATCGTTCCTGTTGGTCTTGGCGTTCCCGAAGGCTTCCAGCACGGGATTCGACTGAAGCAGCTTATCCTTCACCGAGTCTACGTTCATCTTATGGCCCGACGCCTCTGCGATGAACTCTAGGACCTTTTTGGAAGCTTCCGTCTTCCCCGAGCCCGATTCTCCTGCACACAAAGACCAACATGCATTTCAAACTTCCGTGCCTCATAAGTAATGTCATTTTCTAAGTTTGGTGTTTTATAACATAGACTTGGTTGGCCAATGCTATTTACAGGAGGCCATAACTAGAATTGTGTATATTGCGAGAATGTATCATCAAAAGTTACCGTACATCGCCAGATTAAGAAACTTGGAAAATCAAACAGAAGCTGTAGATCTGTACCTCATGGATTGGCCCCTGAACAGCCTCAACGTAGAGTGGATAACTGTCGTCAACTTATCGGTAACCCCATAGATGATACATTTATCAGGAGAATAGTCACATGTGATGGAAACTGGGTCTATTAGTGCAATGCTGATGGCTCAGTCCCCGTGGACCTGCCAAAGCCATCATAAACAAGTAGTTCCGTGAAGAACTATACAGCCTATTTTCATATAACCTACTTATGTTAATTGCCACCATCAACATACAAAATTTGAGTTTGATTGCTGTAATAGATTCGTAGATATTGAGAACCGACTTAATAATTCAGATGGTCGCCATGTTGGATATTTATATATGCAGGTATTAGAGCTATGTACTGTTACATGAAGATTATTGTGTATGTGTATTATTCAAACTTCAATCGCATGATTACAACACAAGAAATAAAAACTTAATTTTAAAATTAGCACAGCCGCCATCTTGAAGTTATGTAAACGATGAACCAAATTATATACCAGTGCATTACAATGTGTATAAACATTTGCTGTACCAAGTTTCATTGCGTTTGGATCATTAAATGGCGAGAAAAGTCTATTTAAAACTTTCAACTTCGCTTGGCCGCCATGCTCATTTTGTAGTTAACAGGTTTTTGAAAGTCCCATAGATGAACTTCCAGTAGCGCCCTTTATCTCCGTACAAAATTTCAGGGCGATGTCAGTAATAGTTTCGGAGATATAGAATGCCAGTGAAATATTTCACACAGCCGCCATGTTGGATTGGTGAGACTTAAAAATATTTGAAGGGCACGGTTGGGGTCGGCCAAAATGGTGCTATAACCTTACCGAGTTTCACTGAAATCGCTCCACCCGTTTAGAAGTTATTAGGGTGACACACATCACACAGACACACAAACGCACACACACACGGACAAAAGGTGATCTCATAAGCCTATTTTTTCAGATTACCATCTTTTTCGATTCATGGTCTATTTCTTGCGTGGAAGAAATTTGGAAACATTGAAGCTGTGGAAGTGTGTCTCGCCGAATTGTTCGCATCAAAACCCAGAGACTGGTACTGTCGCGGGATAAGAAACATCGCTGGAAGATGGCTAAAGACCCGAGAATTTGATGGTCTCTACTTCGAAGAATAATTTAATTCTTGTCAGAAAGCTTTTCAAATAAAAAACCAACATTACTTATACTGTAAGAAGTCCCCTATATTTTATAACAGACATGAAAGAAAAATGAAGAAAAATTGCAGAACTTCTAACTACAGTAGAACAGGACTAATTGGGGGTTCGGAAACAACATAAAGAAGACCAAGTTTATGATCATCAACAAGCAAAAGAATATTCAGGCTAAATCAAACTGGAGGAAGTAGAAATTGAACGTGTTCAGTTTGTATATCCATCATCATCCATGTCCAACTCCAATCACCCGGGTGTTGTAAACTAGCTCCTGCTCCAGTACTTCTGCCACATCCAGTCCAATGTTACATATGTCTTGTCGGATTTGGTCCATCCATCTCTTTTTTGGCCTTCCAACCAATGTAATACCAGCAAGGTTCCTCACCATCTCCCTCTTTGCATTTCCATCCTTCGCACACGGTCAAACCATCTTCTGTATTCACTGTACTAAAGGTTCCGTTATAATTAGTTCTTGCCTAATTTTCGAGTTTCGGGTTTTCTCTCTTCTAGTCTTATGTGGAAGTGTGGAAGATGTTCTCAAAAATTTCATTTGAGTCGCTTCGATCTTACTGTCTTGCCTCTTGTTAGTAACCATTGTTTCTAGGCCATAGCTTACAATTGGGGTCAAATATCTATATCTACTCAGTATAAAACAAAGTCCCCGATTCTTGGATGTTACGGGTAAACTCGAGAACCACTGGATGGATTTTGATGCGGGTTTCACCATTCTGAAAAGGATATCTAGAGGAAGGTTTCTGTAGAAAATAATTTATGTATGTCCAAAGGAAGTCAAACACTAACGATTTCAGTGAAAAGGTAAAATAAAAATAAAATAAAACAAGATGTTCAGTAAAGAACATATAGCCTACTTTCTCCTAAATGCATGGGTATTGTTATAACTCTTTGTCCTTTTAAAGGTGTATAATTGAATGTTGGTTGTAGTAGCTTGTTGAAATACAACGTGCTATAGGGATATTAAACATGAATATGAGGTGCCCTTTGCTAGTGCTACCTCTGTAAAAAAAATTCATTCAATTCGGTTTCACCGTGATTGAATTGATCTGGGGAATGGATTTGCACACATACATAGTCGCTATTTGCAAACTATTGGGCTGATGACCTTGTAGTCAGTCATAAGATGCTTTCCACAAAAAGGCATGTTGTTGCAAAATCCGGTAGAGATCAAATTATTAGGATGATCGAAATTTGATTTAAGCTTTTAACATTTGGGTGGCCGTCATTCTGTTTCCGTCAAGATGGCGGCGATATAAAACATGACACTGAGGTGCCTTTTGCTAGTGCTACCTCTGTACCAAATTTCGTTCAATTCGGTTTCACCGTGTTGGAATTGATAGGGGGAATCGATTTGCACACATACTTGGCCACCATCTGCAAACTATTGAGCTGATGATCTAGCAGTTTGGTCAGAATATGCTTCCCACATAAAGATTTGTTGTTGCAAAATTTGGTAGAGACTAGATTATTAGGTTGGTCGTAACTACATTTTAGCCTTTAACATTTGGGTGGCCGCGATTACGTTTCCGTCAAGATGGCGGTGATATAAAACATGACACTGAGGTGGCCTTTTCTAGTGCTACCTCTGTACCAAATTTCGTTCCATTCGGTTTCACCGTGATCGAATTAATAGGGGTAATCTATTTTGACACAAAGATGGCCGCCATCCGCAAACTATTAGGCTAATGACCTATTAGATTTGTCAAAGGATGCTCCCTTCATAAAGGTATGTTGTTGGAAAATTTGGTAGAGATCGGATGATTAGGTTAGTCGTAATTTGATTTAAGCTTTGAACATTTGGGTGGCCGCCATTACGTTTCCGTAAAGATGGCGGCGATATAAAACATGACACTGGGGAGCCCTTTGCTAGTGCTACCTCTGTACCAAATTTTCGTCCATTCGGTTTCACCGTGTTCGAATTAATAGGGGCAATCGATTTTCACACAAAGATGGCTGCCATCCGCAAACTATTAGGCTGATGACCTATTAGTTTGGTCAAAGGATGCTGCCCCCATATAGGTATGTTGTTGCAAAATTTGGTAGAGATCGGATGATTAGGTTAGTCGTAATTTGATATAAGCTTTAAACATTTGTGTGGCCGCCATTACGTTTCCGTCAAGATGGCGGTGATATAAAACATGACACTGAGGTGTCCTTTGCTAGTGCTACCTCTGTACCAAACTTTGTTCAATTCGGTTTAACCGTGTTGGAATTAATAGGGGTAATCGATTTTCACACAAAGATGGCCGCCATCCGCAAACTATTAGGCTGATGACCTATTAGTTTGATCAAAGGATGCTGCCCCCATAAAGGTATGCTGTTGCAAAATTTGGTAGAGATCGGATGATTAGGTTAGTCGTAATTTGATTTAAGCTTTGAACATTTGTGTGGCCGCCATTACGTTTCCGTCAAGATGGCGGCGATATAAAACATGACACTGAGGTGTCCTTTGCTAGTGCTACCTTTGTACCAAATTTCATTCCATTCGGTTTCACCGTGTTCGAATTGATAGGGGGGGACAGACATTCAGAGTACCACACACACACACACACACACACACACACACCCACACAGACTCACACACATACACACACACAGACAGACACACTTTTTTTCGCCCTGTAGTGATCTCATAAGTCTACTTTCATTTTTTACAAAAATCGAAAGTAGGCTAAAAACTGGCGTCCGTGCGCTTTTTAACCTTACGCTGGGCAAACCGTTAATAATATCAATATACTATGAGCGTAAGAATTGGTCAGCATGAAAAGTTCTACGAAAAAGTCCGTGAGAGCATATCTCTATCTTCATCGCCCACTAGGCTATAAGTGCTTTTACGTTTTAATTTCTTCCAACCATGTCCATTCAACTACTGAGGCGACAGTTTATGAGCTCGCTAGGGGCGAGTCTATCACCCCAGTTACAGCTTAGCTAGCGGAAGAACATATTGCCCCAGATACAGCCAGCAGCAAACTGTCGAATCGTATTGAGTTAAAAATTTTAGAGAAGAGAGGTTGTGTTTGGAGTTTCCCTGGAAGTGCAACTCGGCTTTTCTTCATTTCGCCTGTGAACTTTTCGTTCCGCAAAATTCACAGTCAAGTTAAGATTGGACGGAAGGGGGATTTGTGTTTCATGCACCTCGCCATTCTTAAATTACGTCTGACAAGAATTCGTTGCACATACATCTCCATGATAATATAATTAATAGTACAGTCAGTGATTTTAACCCATCCTGCCGAGACGTAAAACGGATATTGGTCGTAGTTCATTGACATTGGAAAAAAAAACACCTATCACGTAATGCATTCATAACTGTTCCCGGGCGAAGCCGGGTCGGGTTGCTGCTAATATTAATGTTAGGAAAACCTTTCGAAGCCGAGTTGACAATATGAAGACGATTAAAGACAAACCACCTCAACACAGGCCAAATAACAGAGGAGCAGAGAAAGATTACAAGTGAAAGAATGAAGAGGTACTGGGAAGAAAAGAAGGTTCCATGCGGTCCACACTTGGCCAGGGTCGGAAACAAACAAAAATAATGTTATGGTACTTTAACATCCCATAACAGCTGTCAAACTTGATGATAAAATGAGGTACCTTAATTTCTGTATTAATGTCATTATTCCTGTTAATAACACTGCCTAAGTATGTAAATTGTTCCACATTCTCTAACTATTCCCCATGTAAGTTGGTTGGTTGGTTCTTAAGTTTAGGGGCTGCGACAACACAATTCATGTAGCCCCGTGTACTTTGGGTGTGTGTAGAATCTGTCTGATAACCGGTGTTAATTGTGATGACTGTATTAGTGTGTGTTATCTGTTTTAGGTAGATTTCATTATAAAGCTAACTATTGCAATGGGTACCATGTTTCGACTTCCGGAAAATTTCGACATATCTTCGCGTTTCACATCCCCCAGACCCCAAAACCACCGTCAGTTCAAAAGTTTATATATAATGTATATATATATATATATATATATATATATATATATATATATATATATAATTTATATATATATCTATATCAGTTTCTTGTGGACACGATAACTGCCGTAATTTTGCACCAATCACTTTGAATTTTTTACATAATATGTATCCTTATAAAATCTCGGTCGAGTTCGTTAATGGGCAAAATCGGTCTAAGGGGGTGAAAATGGGTTTTTTTTTTCGAAAAAGTGAAATTTCGCTATAACTCTCTTAATACGTGAAATATCGAATCCATTCAAAATTCATAATATGTGTCGGATAAGTGCCAAAAATGTATGTCAAATAAGTTTTTTGATAGCACCAACCATTGACCAAAGGGGTGGAAAAAATTGGGTTTTTCGGGAAACATTAATCATATCTCTCTTAATAGGCACAATATCAAAACCGTACAAAATGGAAAATATTTCCCTAATAATTACCTAAAACTTTTGTCTGAAATAATTTTTGATATGACCCACCATTACGCCAAGGGATGAGAAAAATTATTTCGGAATTTAAAAAAATGTCAAGTGCCATCAGAGGTTACCAAAACAACGCTTTTAAATTGATGAGGGATGATCTTTCAGAGGTTGCCAAGACAACGCCATTGACGAGATCACATTCATTTTTAGCCTACTTTTCACACTTTTCAAAAATGAGGAAACAGTAGACTTATGAAATATATCCGGGAAAATGTGTCTGTCTGTCTGTCCTTCTGTCTGTCTGGCTGTGTGTGTGTCCCCCCCATATCAACTCCTAAACGGCTGCAGCAATCGAAACCAAATTTAGTATGAGTAAAGATGTATACCGGAATATCTCAGGCCCATATTTGAAAAAGATGCCAGTGCTACCAACTGCTAAAAAAACTGAGGTGGCCTTTTCCTCTGTACCAAATTTCGTTCCATTCGGTTTCACCGTGTTCGAATTAATAGGGGGAATCGATTTTCACACAAAGATGGCCGCCATCCGCAAAATATTAGGATAATGACCTATTAGTTTGGTCAAAGGATGCTCCTTCCATAATGGTATGTTGATGCAAAATTTGGTAGAGATCGGATGATTAGATTAATCGTAATTTGATTTAAGCTTTGAATATTTGTGTGGCCGCCATTAGGGGAAGGTACCCCAGTATCGGACACTTAAGGTTCTTTTTGTATAATAACTTAATGAAAAAATTTGGTAGAGATCGGATGATTAGGTTAGTCTTAATTTGATTTAAGCTTTGAACATTTCCGCCATTACGTTTCGGTCAAGATGGCGGCGATATAAAACATGACACTGGGGTGCCCTTTGCTAGTACTACCTCTGTACCAAATTTCGTTCCATTCGGTTTCACCGTGTTCGAATTAATAGGGGCAATCGATTTTCACACAAAGATGGCCGCCATCCGCAAACTATTAAGCTGATGACCTATTAGATTTGTCAAAGGATGCTCCCTCCATAAAGGTATGTTGTTGCAAAATTTGGTAGAGATCGGATGATTAGGTTAGTCGTAATTTGATTTAAGCTTTGAACTTTTGTGTGGCCGCCATTACGTTTCGGTCAAGATGGCGGCGATATAAAACATGACACTGAGGTGTCCTTTGCTAGTGGTACCTTTGTACCAAATTTCGTTCAATTTGCGCTCACCGTGTTCGAATTGATAGGGGGGGGGGGGGGGGGAGACAGACATTCAGAGTACACAGACTCACACACACACAGACTCACACACAGACAGACACACTTACACACACACAGACAGACACACTTTTTTTCGCCCTGTAGTGATCTCATAAGTCTACTTTCATTTTTAGCAAAAATCGAAAGTAGGCTAATAAATAAGCTTATAAACATTAGAATTCTATTTCTTTATAATCTTAATTTTAAGAACATTAAAGTGTTAAACAAAAATTAAAATTTATAATAATTAGGGTAAAACCATTAAAATTGCATTCAAATAAATACAAAGAGAAGATCTTGAACATTATTGTGGTCTATAAAGTGTGTATTGGGGCAGATGACCTCGTAGTTCCGCCCCTTAAAACAAAAATAACTAACTGAAGAACATCTTGTACTGTATGCGATCGAAACGGTTAAATTTATTAATATATAATTTAGGGTATTGACGAGGCTAATATCAACACTGCCAGCGAGGATTCAAAGTAAACACTATTTGATTTAGAGATGACTTTTTGTAAGTATATCCATTTTCCTTTTGGTTTTTGTTAAGATATTTTCAATGTGGCTGCATTTTATGAAGGAGCTTACATATCTTTAAACAAATTTAGCATTTTAAGAGTTGATAGTTCTAATTTACTAAGAGGCATTACATTCATCAAACAGTGGCAAGTTTTTCAACTTATTCCTAAACACCTTCAATCAGTTCAAGGGAAAGGAAAATTGTTTCCTTACACGCAAAAAATTCAAAGTAAAGTTAACAGAACACACTTAAGAGATGACTTTTTGTAAGGATATGCATTTGTTTTGTTTTTGTTAAAGATAGTTTCTAAGATTTTTTCAACGTCTATGTATTTTAGGAAGTATTTGTTATTTGACTCACCTGATATTAGTATGCATTGTTCCCTGTTCTCATCCGTGAGGGATCGGTAGGCACTGTCAGCTATCGCGTAGCTGAAACAGGCAAGCAGCGTTTTGTAAGGTCCATATTGGTAAAAAGATTAACTACAGTATTTTGTAACAAGCTATGTCGAGGAACTCCGTCAATCAATCATCGTTTTGTAAAGGAAATAAACACATAATCGCCACCTTCAGTTTGAATGTATTTACAGTGTTCTCACCACTTATTTAAAAAATAAAAAATTACGAGCCTTACAGTAGTCACATAATGATGTGTAACATGTGACATGTTATCCCTTGTTAACAGTGAACTCTGCTGGTCATTGAAATAACTACTTGTAAAACTCCAGTGCCGGTTTTCAGCAAATATGATATAATGGATATTTTCTCACCAAAGTACGACAACTTGAAGATGATTTATTGTAGGAATATCTTTAATGGGGACACCAAACCTTGAAGTAATGTTTTGTTCGAAATAGATTCCACATAGCCACATGGCCGACAGTACCTCGAGTGCTTACATTAAATAAGAATACAGCAAAACGATGAAGATTTAATAAATCGTAATTGTTTTCAGCAAATATGATATAATGAATATGTTCACAACAAAGAATGACAATTTGAATTTGATTTATTGTAGGAATATCTTTAATGGGGCTCCAAACCTTGAAGTAAACCGTATACGATATACATTCCACATAGTCACACGGCCGACAGTATTAATCTCCGCGACCACGCGCGCTATTTGTTTCCGTCCCATCCATTTCCGTTTCATTTTTCAAAATCACCCCCACAAAAGATATACAGATATCGAGTGGAAAGAGGTTACACATCAAAAAATCTTTGCTTGGAAGTATAATTTTATTTGACAGCCTGTCTCGCCTTCCGATATGAGGAACTATGCACAGTTACCGGCGGTTAGCTCTGCACTATACCACTGGACACGCGCATTTCAGATAGGCTCTCGAGGCCAAGTACACAGCCAAACCCCGGGAAGTTGGATTGTATCTTGTTTTAAGCAATAATGTTGTCGTGCACATTGCTTATATGTGCATAATATGAAGAGTTCTCAAGGTAAAGGGTACATTGTGTATCAACTGGTACCGTATTCGGTGTAAGGGTACATTGTGTATCAACTGGTATTGGGTTTAGGGGTACATTGTGTATCAACTGGTATTCGGTTCAAGGGTACATTGTGTATCAACTGGTATTCGGTTCAAGGGTACATTGTGTATCAACTGGTATTCGGTTCAAGGGTACATTGTGTTTCAACTGGTATTCGGTTTAAGGGTACATTGTGTATCAACTGGTATTCGGTTCAAGGGTACATTGTGTATCAACTGGTATTCGGTTTAAGGGTACATTGTGTATCAACTGGTATTCGGTTCAAGGGTACATTGTGTATCAACTGGTATTCGGTTTAAGGGTACATTGTGTATCAACTGGTATTGGGTTTAAGGGTACATTGTGTATCAACTGGTATTCGGTTTAAGGGTACATTGTGTATCAACTGGTATTCGGTTCAAGGGTACATTGTGTATCAACTGGTATTCGGTTTAAGGGTACATTGTGTATCAACTGGTAATCGGTTTAAGGGTTCATTGTGTATCAACTGGTATTCGGTTTAAGGGTACATTGTGTATCAACTGGTATTCGGTTCAAGGTTACATTGTGTATCAACTGGTATTCGGTTCAAGGGTACATTGTGTATCAACTGGTATTCGGTTTAAGGGTACATTGTGTATCAACTGGTATTCGGTTCAAGGGTACATTGTGTATCAACTGGTATTCGGTTTAAGGGTACATTGTGTATCAACTGGTATTGGGTTTAAGGGTACATTGTGTATCAACTGGTATTCGGTTTAAGGGTACATTGTGTATCAACTGGTATTCGGTTCAAGGGTACATTGTGTATCAACTGGTATTCGGTTCAAGGGTATATTGTGTATCAACTGGTATTCGGTTTAAGGGTACATTGTGTATCAACTGGTATTGGGTTTAAGGGTACATTGTGTATCAACTGGTATTCGGTTTAAGGGTACATTGTGTATCAACTGGTATGCGGTTTAAGGGTACATTGTGTATCAACTGGTATTGGGTTTAAGGGTACATTGTGTATCAACTGGTATTCGGTTCAAGGGTACATTGTGTATCAACTGGTATTCGGTTTAAGGGTACATTGTGTATCAACTGGTATTCGGTTTAAGGGTACATTGTGTATCAACTGGTATTCGGTTTAAGGGTACATTGTGTATCAACTGGTATTCGGTTTAAGGGTACATTGTGTATCAACTGGTATTCGGTTCAAGGGTACATTGTGTATCAACTGGTATTCGGTTCAAGGGTACATTGTGTATCAACTGGTATTCGGTTGAAGGGTACATTGTGTATCAACTGGTATTCGATGTAAGGGTACATTGTGTATCAACTGGTATTCGGTTTAAGGGTACATTGTGTATCAACTGGTATTCGGTTCAAGGGTACATTGTGTATCAACTGGTATTCGGTTCAAGGGTACATTGTGTATCAACTGGTATTCGGTTCAAGGGTACATTGTGTATCAACTGGTATTCGGTTCAAGGGTACATTGTGTATCAACTGGTATTCGGTTTAAGGGTACATTGTGTATCAACTGGTATTCGGTTCAAGGGTACATTGTGTATCAACTGGTATTCGGTTTAAGGGTACATTGTGTATCAACTGGTATTCGGTTCAAGGGTACATTGTGTATCAACTGGTATTCGGTTCAAGGGTACATTCTGTATCAACTGGTATTCGGTTTAAGGGTACATTGTGTATCAACTGGTATTCGGTTCAAGGGTACATTGTGTATCAACTGGTATTCGGTTTAAGGGTACATTGTGTATCAACTGGTATTCGGTGTAAGGGTACATTGTGTATCAACTGGTATTCGGTTTAAGGGTACATTGTGTATCAACTGGTATTCGGTTTAAGGGTACATTGTGTATCAACTGGTATTCGGTTCAAGGGTACATTGTGTATCAACTGGTATTCGGTTTAAGGGTACATTGCGTATCAACCTGTATTCGGTTCAAGGGTACATTCTGTATCAACTGGTATTCGGTTTAAGGGTATATTGTGTATCAACTGGTATTCGGTTCAAGGGTACATTGTGTATCAACTGGTAATCGGTTCAAGGGTACATTGTGTATCAACTGGTATTCGGTTTAAGGGTACATTGTGTATCAACTGGTATTCGGTTTAAGGGTACATTGTGTATCAACTGGTATTCGGTTCAAGGGTACATTGTGTATCAACTGGTATTGGGTTTAAGGGTACATTGAGTATCAACTGGTATTCGGTTTAAGGGTACATTGTGTATCAACTGGTATTCGGTTTAAGGGTACATTGTGTATCAACTGGTATTGGGTTTAAGGGTACATTGTGTATCAACTGGTATTGGGTTTAAGGGTACATTGAGTATCAACTGGTATTCGGTTTAAGGGTACATTGTGTATCAACTGGTATTCGGTTTAAGGGTACATTGAGTATCAACTGGTATTGGGTTTAAGGGTACATTGAGTATCAACTGGTATTGGGTTTAAGGGTACATTGTGTTTCAACGTTTCAAATCTTGCTTTCTTTAGCTGGATTTCATTCAAAGGATTTAATTTTAGAAATTGTTTCTTTATCATATTTGAATATTTTTAGTTTGTTTTCTCCATTTTATTTCTACTGGATTAACTGTTTGGTTTATTATTCCATAACAGGGGATTTTTATTCTACACCTTTTCATCCTTTAAATGATGAAAGATAAATTATATTAAAGGGTATTTAAGAGCGTTAAAATCCTTCAGTATGCCTTCCTTCTGAGGGAAAGTAAAGCCGACGAGCCCTTGTCATAGATTTATCGCATGAAAAAGAACCTATGTGTAGCTAAATGGGAATGCATGGGTGCTGCGGTATCCCACAAATTGATGTTATCTATACCAATATAATAAAGCAGAAGAGTGTGTGTGTTTAAACGCGCTAATCTCTGGAACTACCAGTCGGATTCGAAAAATTCTTTTTGTATATGATGGCCAGATTCAGAAGGAATAGTTTAGGCTATGTTTCATTAGGCTACACATCTCAGGTAGCCTTAAAGATTGATTTTTGTTCAGTAGGTCGGAAGAACAAGCGCTCCAGAACGGCTTCAATAATACCTAAGTCTATTGTTGCCTGGCAATGCGGGTTGCATCACCTCGCCCCTACCGGTGTTCTGGTGCAGAATTGCGAGCTGCTTATAAATTGCAGTCACGGAGAGTAATCTCTTAGGCCCCTTAAAACAGTTATCATCATGACAAGAGTATGCCTCTGTATAAGGGCGATGGTGTTGAGGTTATCAGCTGCAATAAGCGTTGGTGCTTTCAAATTTACTTTCATTTATTCCGATCCTTATCCCTGAGCGCTCCAGTTCTGTAAAACAAATAAATCCACCGGGCGAAGCCGGGCACTACTGCTAGTAATCCATAAAATACAGCAAATAAGGCGTATAAAAATAAGAGAGATAAATATGATGGTGAAGATATGATAATTTTAGGTGAATTTGAGGTATGTTATTACCTCACACGCTTATAGAAGCGGCCCAAACCTCTGACCAGTTGCCGTCATCAGTGGAATTCTACATCCTATTGCTGTGATATATTACTGACGTTATTTTGAATGCTCTGAATTTAAGTAGAATGGAGTAGCTTTGTTGAAAACCTTTCCGTATCACAATAAAATGTAATGTGGAGGAGATAGTGAAGTTCGTGGAACGTGGACCAAACATTCCGATAATTGGTGAAATATTTTGCTCATCCATGATTATATTAAAATCCATTTAATAATAATAATAATAGGATTCGTGAGTTGCACCCAGCATTATAAAAGTAAATGATCCCATAATAATTCGTGAGATAATGATTTCATTTTGGAAATAAATTTAAAATCAACGATATTAGTGATATGAGCATAGGAATCTCATGTGTGGAGATAATTTGAATAATATTTGGATTATTTGATTCAAAATGGAAGGACATGGAGTAATATGAAGCCGAATAATATTGATGGCATTAATCAATTATATGGAATAGTAGAATTCCATTCCTCGACGTCTAAAAGATAGATTTTCTGATCTGGATCAATATTAATTTACTGACATTTTGGAAATGTGGTTCTGAATCGTGTTTTGACGAGTGAAAAAAAAACTATTCAGGTGTCAGACCAGACTGATATTGTCTGAACACTCTGAAAAGATGTAAACATTGTGTAGGATAGAAATGGATATCGTGGTGGACTATTAATCGTAAAATAATTAATTGTTTAAATCTTTGAAGGTCCCTTCATAGGTCCTTGGGATACTATCTTCCCACCATGTATTTATAGAACGGTGTTAGGGAGAGAATCTTCCCACCCCTTTCATTTCAAGCAGTTCCACAGGCATCCACAAGCTAGTTGCACAGAAATATTGAAAACCCATTAATTTGATGTGTACTGTCATCAGAAACCAAAGGTGGGAAGCAAATATCCCAGTGGTCTCCACAGATCGGTTGTGTTGAGTGAATGCAATGCATTGTTTTACAGAACAAGGTGTTTTTATTGAAGATAAGAGATTTGTAAATGTTGGTATATAACTGAAATACAATGTTAATAATGGTTTTGGTCACTTTGAAACGTTTTGCTAGCCCCTAACTGTTGGGTGAGAAATGTAACTGTTTACCTTTGCCTAAGCTATGTTGTTTTAATGGGCGCCAAGACCTCAACGCAATGTTGAAATCTAAATTTGTATTTAACAACGTCTAGCTCTGGCAGAACACATTCAAGACTCTATTCACTCAGATCGTGGTATGATTTGATCATTAACCCAACAAACAATTGTATCAGGAGAAGGAATTGGTCTATATCTAATGCTACCTACTGAAAGCAAAGATTGCATTGTAAAAGAAATGAATTTATTATATAAAACAAGTATAACAAAATTAATAATAATAATAATAATAATAATAATAAGTTTAAAATTTAAATTGGAGCCTTGCGATTTTAATATTACCGATAGAAAATTACGTGAAAACGGAGTCTGATAAATTATTGATTTTACTCTTATTCCCAAGCTATGAAGTTACTGAAATATGAAATATAAAACCAAGAGAAATGAGAGATTGCGTATTTCTGCGTCATTAGCGCTTACCACTGGAAATGCCCGAAGCCTTTCCCTCGTACTGGATGATGCTGTGAGCTTCCCACAGTCTCCTGGATGTCGTCATCTTCGTCGATGTTTGATGAGATTCTGGTAGATTAGATAATTCTATGGTCCGTACCTCGGACCCAAACACTCGTACAACCGCACTGGTTAAGTTTTACAAAAGTTAGTCCTCCAATCCACGGAACATCGGAGCGATTCCCGCGTACAACCGTACTCGTTAAATTCTATCCAGATTGTTGCTAACTCCACCGAACATCGGAGCCACACGCACGCGCACCCATACTCGTCAAGTATTTCACAGATTGTCCTCGTACCACGGCGCGTCGAACGATATATGCACACGTCGGCTCCCCCACCATGGTACCGACTTCCAGCTTACGTGGTCTCCCTGATTGGCTGAGCACGCCGCTACTTCCCCTCCTCTGGTTCATTACACACGGCGCGCGAATGAAGAAGTTGATTTCCGTTCCATATATTCGCCTTTTCTTGACGATGCGACCCAGCCTTGCGTAATACTTCCTGACAAGATTAAGCTTGTATTTGAATTCCCCGTGACTCATCTCTCTCAAATACCCTAACTGACAAAACTCCGTAAAATTCCGTAATCAGATAATTTTCTATGATATCGTCGTTCGTAATAATTTGCTTGATAGCGTTTTCTAAGACATAGAAAACCTATCTGTATGCTTATAATTTTTATAAAATGCTCCGAAAATATCTTAATAATAATTATAATAAATTAATAATAATAATAAATTAACATGAAAAATTCTCTTGGCTGAACAATTTGCCGCGTAAATAAATATAGAATGGCTTCCTACTGACTTATGCCAGTTGCATAAAAACCCCTCGAAAAACACGTTACAACTTGAGTAAATATATTTCAGCTAGAATGGAAATAATTATCCTGTTTAGGGTGTTGCCATAGAATAGAAGATTTTTAAAATTAATTTTCTGTTTATTTAGTTAATACTATTTTGAAATTATTGATTTATATTCGAATATACTAACTTTTAACATTCCAAAATCACTTTTATATTTTTTGTGCATTTTTCGGCAAAGATGATATAGGTCACTGACCTTGTGTTGCGTGGGAGTTATATAAAAAATATATATAGTACGTGATGGGTGTTTTTATATATTACATCCTGTTAAATAAACCTCATTATTGAGTGATAAACACAATATCATCATAATTTCGAAGTAGGAGATTATTACCCCATTGCTCATTTAAGAAAACATACTGTCGGGTGTGGGCAGTGGGATAATAATTTCCCGCCCCATATTTCATAAAATAGAATCCACACCCATAAAATTGCTGCATATTCCTACTCATCTATCACCCCCCAACTACAAATCTGCAAAAAAAAAAAAAAAAATTTATACCCCCAGTCTTTTGCCCTATAAAGGGTTAAGTGTAGTGATGTGGGCCGGGTAAATACCCAGTGGGAAGGTAAATATAAATTGGGTATTTACCCAGTGGTCTTTTAAATACCCAAAATGAGGGTATTTTCAGTTTTTGAGCTTTGTACACATGTTGATGTGTTGGTGAAGTGTTGGACAAACAAGGACTGAAACACGGGTATTTGATGGCTTAAATTGAAATCAGGAACAATATTGATCCTTCAAAAAAACAAGTAGTTCCTTGAAGAACTATACAGCCTATTTTCATATATCCTACTTATGTTAATTGCCACTATCAACATACACAATTTCAGTTTGATTGCTGTAATTGATTCGTAGATATTGAGAACCGACTAAATATTTCGGATGGTCGCCTTGTTGGATTTTACATATGTAGGTCCTAGAGTTATGTACTGTTACATGCAGATTATTGTGTACGTGTAGTATTCAAACTTCAATCGCATAATTAGGACACAAGAAGTAACAAGGAGATTTTAAAATTTCGCACAGCTGCCATCTTGAGGTTATGGAAACAATTGAAATAAATTAGATGCCAGTGGATTACCATTCGTATAAGGATTTACTGTACCTAGTTTCACTGCACTCGGATGGTTAAATTGCGAGAAACGTCCATGTGAATATTTATACTTCGCGTCGCCACCATGTTGGATTTGTGATCACCAGGTTATTTTAAGTCCTATAGGTGCACTTAAGTTCATAGCCCCTATGAACATTAAAACATTCAGTATGATTGCTATAATAGATTCGTAGATATTCTGAGCAGTCTAAATATTTCGGATGGTCGCCATGTTGGATTGTTAAATGTATAGGCCATAGAATCATGTACTATTAAAGGAAAATTATTGCGTAGGTTCATTATTCAAAGTTTCACTTCGATCGCATGACTACAACGCAATAAATAAACACTTAATTTTAAAATTCGCACAGCCGCCATCTTCAGGTTATGTAAACAATTGAACTAAATTGGATACCAGTGCATTACAATGTGTATAAATATTTCCTGTACCAGATTTCATTGCGTTTGAAACATTAAATCGCGAGAAAGGTCTATTTAAAATTTTCAAATTCGCTTGGCCGCCATGTTTGTTTTGTAGTTAACCGGTTTTTGAAAGTCTTATAGATGGACTTCCAGTAGTGCCCTTTATCTCCGTACAAAATTTCAGGGAGATACCGGTAATTGTTTCAGAGATATAGAATGCCGGTGAAATATTTCGCACATCCGCCATCTTGTGGTTATGTAAACAACTGAACGAAGTTAGATGTCGGTGCATTACAATTTATATAAACATATACTGTACCATGTTTCATTGCGTTTGGTTGGTTAAATCGCGAGAAACGTCTATTTAAAGGTCGCAACTTCGCTTGGCCGCCATGTTGGTTTTGTAGTTACCAGGTTTTCAAAGGTCACATAAGTGAACGTATAGTAGTTCCCTTTATCACCACACAAAATGTCAGGGTAATGTCGCTAATAGTTTCGGAGATATTGAATGCTGGTGAAATATTTCGCACAGCCGCCATGTTGGATTGGTGAGTCGTAACAAGATTTGAAGGTCGGGGTCGCCCGGAATAGTGCTATGACCTTACCGAGTTTCATTGAAATCGCTCCAGCCGTTTAGATTTTATTAGGGGGGACACACACACGAATCACACACACACACACACACACACGGACAAAAGGTGATCTCATAAGCCTATTTTTTCAAAATTGAAAATAGGCTAAAAATGGATATCCAGGTATTTTTGGGTATTTATATGTTATGTTTTGACACTGTAACCTTGTCTTTAATTGTTTTTTTTTTCCCTTAAACTAAAGTAAAATATTGAATAAAACCTTTTGGTTGTTTTGTGTTATAAATATTTAATAAATACCAAGATATTGAGAAAGTCGAGTTTTATTACGATGCTGGAAATGAGCAACA
Organism: Meconema thalassinum; assembly: GCA_946902985.2. Lineage (NCBI taxonomy): Eukaryota > Metazoa > Arthropoda > Insecta > Orthoptera > Tettigoniidae > Meconema > Meconema thalassinum. Next base: position 346,062,676 of record OX336395.1, read on the forward strand.
AAGATGTGGGAGAGAAAAGCTACTTTTGTAGTAATAAGAGTAAGCTATTTGCATATTAATTGAAAGTATATGCCAAAACTCAAAAGGCAATAAAATATATTCAATAGAAAGGGCATTTGAAAAAAAAATGCTTAGTAAAAGTGCTTCTAAGTTATTTTTCATTCAATTTTAAATATTAAAGAAATGTTAATTTTTTAAATTATACTCTAAATAACACAAATGCATGTCAGGAAGTTTTTGTAGTATGTGGGCTCTATAAAGGGTGAATATGTACTGTATGCCAGCAAGCATATGGGTTGGCAACACTGCTTAGCTCATCCTACCCAGAATTCAAACTGACACTGTACTTCCCTCTCATTTTCTATTCTTTGTTTGATTTTCTATTTACTATTTACTAGCCTTTTTAGTTATTTGATTATTTATTTTATATATGAACTAGCAACCCACCACAGCTTCGCCCGGGAACAGTTATGAATGCAAGGTGATAGGCTACTTCTAACTGAGGTCTTATAAGATATCCTTGTATACGACATTAGTCGTTTTCCCTCCAGCAGTGAACAATAAAAGGTTTCGGTTTGATGTAACACGCGATAGAGCCACGTAAAGCTGTCCATGAGAAAAACATTCACCATTAAGATCAACTCCTGTCACGCTTAGTGTCTGATCCTGTGCTTTGTTTATAGTCATGTCAAAGCAGACTCTTACTGGAAATTGTACTCGTTTGAAACGATCAGGCAAATCTGAAGGAATCATAGGGATTCTGGGTACTAAGACAGTTTCTCTTGTACCACAGCTAGTTAAGATAGTTGATTCAATGAAACAGTTTTTCAAAGTTTTCACTACCAATCGTGTCCCACTGCATAACTTTGGTGGTTGTAAACTACGTAGCAATATAATAGGCACTCCTACTTTTAAAATAAGCTTGTGTGGTGGCAAGCCAGAAGGAAATAAAGAATTTAGGAATTCTGTAGGGTAATGAACAGCTTCTTCACTATCGACTACTGCGTCTAGCCTACTGAGTAATATACTAGAGCCTGGGCAGTGAATTTGGAGAACAACAAGTCATTAGTTTTCACAACTTGTTCGTTTGTCGGCGATAATATTGCACTTTCTTTAAACCATGAATGAGACTTGTTAGATAGGCCATGGATTTGAGGATAAACGCTATCATTCAATTCTTGAATACTGCTTACTAAAGCACAGAAATCGTCACCGAGGGTAATTTTCCCGTCAATGACCGGTAAATCTCCATTTCCGACTCTAAGTAACAAATTAGCAAACAAACTATTATCTTCTGAAGATAAGAGTAGCCTACTCTCATGTTAGTTTTGAGTGCCAATTTGTTATATCTGATCAGATGTAAGATATTTGTAATGAAGCGTACACTTCGTCGGCTCTCGTTCCTCTGGTAACAACTGGTAAGATTTGACGAAAATCTCAGGCGAACAAAACTGTGCAGCCACTCATAGGTGTGTTCCGATTCCTTAGATCACGCAAGGTCCTGTCTACAGCTTCAACGGAAGTTTTGTGCGACATTGTAGCCTCATCCCCTTACAACTAAAGAACAATTTTGGATTAAACTGGCAATGTTACTTTGTTTTGAAATATTACATTTCCATCATTACTGCTGACTTTCAAAGGAAGTTTAAATGTTGCATGTGCAGTTCTTCCTCCTTCCAAAAGAATGGCTGCAATTCCAGATGATGCGACGGCAAGAGCAATATTACCACCAGACCTCACTTTGGCGAACAACACACACATCAAGAATGTTTTGCCTGTGCCTACAGGGGCATTGAGAAAAAATATCTTACCTTCCTTCTTAGTGTTATAAGCTTGTTTCTGATCGTGGTTCAGGCGGTATTCTTCTTGAGCAACGGTTTGAAGGTGCCGAGAACTAAGTCTTTCTTTCTCTTGTGGCAATCTAGAAATTATTTGTTGCTCTGTTTCATTGTTACGTGATAAGCACTTTTTTTTATTTTGTGATGTCAATGAACTATTACCTATATCCGTTTTACATCTCGGCATGATGGCTTAACATCACTGACTGGACTACGAATTCTTGTCAGACGTAATTTAAGAATGGTGAGGTGCATGAAACACAAATCCCCCTTCCGTCCAATCTTAAATTGACTGTATATTTTGCGGAAAGGAAAGTTCAGATGAGAAATGAAGAAAAACCGAGTTGAACTTCCAGGGTAACTCCAAACACAACCAGCCTTCTCTGAAGTCTTAACTCAACACGACTCGACGGTTTGCTGCTGGCTGTATCTGGGATAATAGGTTCGCCCGCTAGTTAGGCTGTAACAGGGGTGATAAGGCACGCCCTTAGCTAGCTCGTAAACTGTCGCCTCAATATTAGAATGGACATGGTTGGAAGAAATGAAAACGTAAATATACTTATAGTGGGCGATGTATTGAAGATAGAGATATGCTCTCTTGGATTTTATGTAAAACTTTTCATGCTGAACAATTCTTACACTCGTAGTATTTAGATATATTTAAACGGTTTGCCCAAAATAAACTTAAAAAGCGCTCAGACGCCAGGTTTTTTGTTGATTTTTTCACTGAAATCGTTAATGCTCTGCTTCCTTTGATCATAAATAAATTATTTTCTACAGAAATCATCCTCGAGATATCCTTGACAGAACTGTGAAACCCGCATCAAAATATATCCAGAGGTTCTCGAGATTACCCGTGACATCCAAGAATCGGGGACTTTGTTTTATACTAAGTAGAGATGATTTTACAAACTGTTCTGAAAAACTGTCCATTACACCTTTTGTAGAACTTGGCCAATGCTCTGAATAAATTTCCCCCAACTTTTATCTCAATGTTTGCAAAAAAAAGCCTAGTTCAATTCTAACCCTGAGTTTTTAAGGTTATAACTATTGAATTTTATCTCCTGATCTAATTCCCAATTCTAATTCTGTTTTTAAGTCCCAATTCTGATTAAATTTAATTTTATTAACTATCTAATGTTGTTACATTTCTAAAAAGTTAATGTAGAATAGTTTGCATAGTTTATTTAAGGTTCAACTTACCACGACACAGGATTTTTAATGAAAAATCTAAAATACCCGGGTATTTACCCAAATTGGGTATTTACCCCGGTTTATAAATACCTGGGTATTTTACATCACTAGTTAAGTGAATAGATTATTTTGAGAACACATAAGTAGAGTAGGGTCCAAGGGGGCGCAGTAGGATGTGTTTTTCTTTCAGGTGTGTGTTTAGAAGAGCTTTAAGTATTTGGGGAGCAAACTCACAGAAGATGTTACAATAAATGAAGAAATTGGAAAGAGAATCCAACAAGTTTTACCAGTGTGTGAGAGGTTTAGTATGGAACATGCAAGAAAGTATTATTCTCAACGTATTACACACCAATTGTGACATACTGTATGCAGCAGGTACTTGGTCCACAACAAAACGTGATGAAAGCTGAATCCAAGCAGCCGAGATGAAGTTCCTTAGAGGAATAATTGGGAAGACACGGAGGGATAAGTGGACATTAGGGAGAGAACTGGGTTCCCAAAACTGCAGACAAGATAGAGACCAGTAAGCTGAAGTGGTACGGACATGTGATGAGAATGGAAGAATATAGAGTACCGGTACCAAAAAGCATATTTATGGAGAAAATACCAGGAAGAAGACCACGAGGAAGGCCCAGAAAGAGGTGGATAGATACGGTGAAGGAAAGCAGAGGGAAAAGAGGAGTAAAAGAAAGAGAAGTATTGAAAGAAGGAAATGAATGGAGGAGGGATAGACAACTGTGGAGATCGTTGATTCGCAACCCGACCAAGGTAACTGGAAACGGGAAATGAAGAAGAAGAAGAAGAAGAAGTGTGTGTTTAGCTTTCTCCTTGAGGAAAACCTTTATACTTAATGTTAGGATAGTTGTTGGATAAATTAAAATTAGATGTCTTATTTTAAAACTGTGGTTATTCATGATTTTTTAAAAAGTCCTTCTATCCTTGCTGCGTCTTGATAACAGCCAAGCTAGTTTTGTTGTTGCGCCCAGATAGACCCTGAGTCTTGTGCTCGCCTGTCAAACGGTCACAGTACGATCGAAAGTGTGCATTAACACGGATAATTGAGAGATCACTTACATGTGCGGCGAGGCTTCGTAGAAGTGAAGACCACGGTACTGTTTCACGGTCTCTGCATTGTAGATGGGAAGATTCTTGTAGGGGTTCACAGATACCAGCACCTGGCCAATGTACGTCTGCAACAACAACAAAATAACAATAAACACATAATGGAACATGGTAATTGAACGGTACAGACGAAAAACGATCAAAGTGCAGAGTGCTAACAGTAGATAGCAGGAATGTGGACCAGGTCTTAAGTTGGTTGGTTGGTTCCTCAGTTTAGGGGCTGCGTAGCCCCGTGCACTTTGGCTGTGTGTCTGATAACTAGGGCCAGGATGTTGATGCCGTCAAAAGTTAAAAAATGCACTTAAAATTTCAAAAATGACTATTAAATGACCTAAAACCGATAAATGCGCTATAATATGGAGAAAATGATCTTATAATAATAAACTCACCAATATTTCAAAAATTACATCTGAAGCTCAAACTGAAAAGTCAATCAAAATAGATGTGCAGCACCTAACAAAAGGTTTATGTTCATAGCTTCTTCTTAACTTTGATAGACGTAACTTCCTCACAAAAAGCTGTGACATGACTAGATTGGAAAAATATGACATCAAAAGGCAGATTTCTCCAAAATATGACCAAAAAAATCTACCAAACTAAAAAAATGCTCTTAAAATGGAAGAATAGCAAAAAATGCAAAAAGATGCAAAATAAGAATGACATATTTGAATACGGGGTGGCCCGTCCGGAGTTTCTATGTACTTTGGCATTGTTTCTGACAGCTCAGTAAAAAAATGACATGTCATCAACATCCGGGCCCTAGTGATTAGTGTGAATTTCTGTTTCTTAATTCAAGGAAGGACTGCATACTTTGAATTTTTCAAGTAGTTCCTACTTTTGCCGCCAAACGCCACCGTAAACAACTACTAGTTCAGAACTTGACTACTAGACGCCACCGCAGTCGGCTCCTGGCGACGAACGTAGGAACCTGAGCGTTATTTACATTTTAACCTAATTTAGCTTCACACAGGTGTAATTAGTGGAAGGTTCTTTAACATGCAAAAATCTATGACATGGGACCGCCGGCTTTACTTCCCCTCCGAAGGAAGGCATACTAAGGGATGTTTAACGCTCTTAAAAATCCGACGACTTCAGTCGGGTTTGAACCCGGGATCTTGGGCATAGAAACTCAGCATGCTACCAACTACGCCACCGCCCAGGTCTTAAATGGCCAGGTTTTTTGGTCCATTGTTTTTTGGTCCACATGTCAAAATGTCCAGAGTGCAAAACGTCGAAAGTGAAAAACGTCCAGGACTTGAAAGATCACGAGGCTTGGTGGTCCAGCTCAGCCAGCGCCAGTCGGTGCAGACCCAGGAAGCGTTATGGCGTGGGTCAACTGGTAAGGTATACATCTGAAATTTAGCGTGCAATGGTAGATATTCCAGAAATCATTGATTCACAAAAGGGGAAACCACTACCTTCATTTCGGAAATTTCTATAAGGTGCGTTCAAAAAGTAACGAGCCGGAGGCTGTAATGCGCAAACCGGTGACGACATCGGCTAATCGTGGCGTGTGTAACGAGGTGTGGTTCCGACCAGAGCGTGGAAGGTCACAGCCCGTCACTAGAGGGCATTGATCATTCAGATTTTTCCTTCTGCAGGTCAGAAGAATCACCAACCGCGTGAAGGCAAGGTTCAGGAACAACTGTCCTCGCTGTAACCGTAGGAAGTTATCCAGCGAATGCCTCAGAGAAGATGCATGAAACGGTTAGTCAACAGAGTGCAAACGAAGCAACGCCCTCCGAATCCTCGCTCACTAGAGGACCTGGTCATCGAGGCCCCTCTTGACTGCTTCTTGATGTTCGACTCTTGACAACATGATGCTGACAGGCTATCAGTGATGAAGCTCTCCGTATCCTAGCCCAATGTGACATTTTATTTTCCGATGGCACGTTTCAAACCGTTCCCGATTCCTTCGCTCAGATGTTTTCTGTTCATAGACGGTACATGGGCTTCGTGTTCTCGCTGGTATTTTGTTTGTGCGATGCACTGAACGCACGTACCGTATGAGAAACTCAAAGAGAAATGTCGTGAGTTGGGTCGCGAGGGCACGTCCTTTATGATGGACTAGCATTACCCGTCGCGGCTTCGCCCGCGAATATTCTAGTTGTAAAGAGTACACTTAGCAAAATCCCAATCATGAATGCTATGACTGATTTATCCTTGCTATGAATAATCAGACTATCAATTCAGCTACTGGTGCAGTGGTTAGGGGTTTGTCATTCCTTCATAGGTATATCAGAGCGAAGTTATATCACAGACACTGTTAATTTAAGGGCCTTTAAATGTGGTTTTCGGAGACCTTTTATAGTCTGGTGAAAAAAGACCTTTCGTACCAGACTCACACGTGAAAATTACGTGAAAAATTCTAGAGTGCTTGACGCCCTTAAGCGCATTATACTATATGTATTGATGAATTTGGTTCAGTGATAAACTTATAACCGTGTGGAAACTTTCACAGTAATGTAATAATTGGAATTGCATTGCGTCTGTTACCATGGTTACCGTGTTGCATTCTTTCATTGTAAATATACCGTACATGTTTTAAGGTATTTATTTAATTGTGAGTCATTTAAAGAGTAAGTGAGGCCGTTATGCTGAACCTTTAGGTTGGTGTTAATGGGACCTTGTTTTCGGTACAAAACTGGAACGGGACCTTAGCAGAATAATATAGGGAGCGATTTTGAGATCGTAAATATGAATGCAGTGCGAGTTGTGTTCCCCCAAGTCACACTGAGGGGGTGCCAGTTCCATTTCGATCAGGTAATTTGGAGAATGGTTTGTGAACGGGGGCTTAAGGAGAATATGAGACCGTAGGGAGCGACGTCCGACAAGACGGGCGCTGCCCTTTGTGCCAGCGGATGATGTAGTGGGAGACATGGAGAACAGACTTGAAGAGATTATCAACCACCTGGAATTGTACTACGTGAAGGGAACGCTACGTCGGGATAGACGGACGCCACCGCGCTTCCCAATTAACGTATGGAACCAGTATCGAGCGGACTTGAACGGCGAACAACGAACAAACAACACGGTTGAGGGCTGGCCAAACCCCCTCCAAAGATGCATGGTGGTCCACCATGCATCCACCTGGAAATTTTTAGAAAATTTGAAGAGGGAAGAAAATTAGATTTTACGCAAATCACTCAAGTTCGGGGAGGACAAACCAAAATAAAAGAACGCATCAACAAGACCTATAAGAGGAACCAGCGCGAAATGGAGCGCATAGTTGGCAATTAACAAACATACAAAGATGGCGGAGACATCGCCGCCTACCTAAGGGCGGTAGGGTATCACCTTAAGAGTGGTGGTCCTCGCCGTCACCAAGAGCTCCCTGATCCTTAGGAAGAACAGGAGTACATTTTTCCTGCGAGGTAACATAGATGGACACCAAAATTCGAAAATATGTCATTTGGAATGAAAGCGGGTCCAGAAGTCCTTTCCTCTTCATTTGACACAGGCACCAACAACACAAGAGCATGTGCATCTCCAGGCGGTAGTACCCACCTCTAGCTAGCTCCCGGCATTTCACTTGAACCTATAAATAAATGCTCAGTCTGGACATTTTCCATTCCATTTCAAAAAAGAATAGTTAAGAAAGAGTTGAAAAAGATAAGAATACTGTCTTAATGAACATCAACATTCCTGGACATTTTGTTTCTCTGGACATCAATATTTGTGGTCATTTTGAACGGGGTGCATATATTCCTGGACGTTTTGTCACTCTGGACATTATTGCTTGTGGTCTTGTTTTGTCATGGTCTTTTCGGCTGTGGACTTTATGAGGTGGAAGGGCTAGGGAATTTTAGATGCTGCACTTTAACTTCTTTTCGGCAATTAAGTACCCAAATTAGCTTGTTTGCATGGAAAACAGCGTTGCCAAGATGGGCTCCATCACGCGTCATGGCGCGCCTCGCTCGGAAGTGATGGGCTCCATATCAGCAACGCTGTACAGCTTTCCGCAGAGCGGCTAGCTGGTGAACCATGTCTTAATTTCCCGTACAAATACAAACCGATATAAAATAAGTGAATTAATTTACGTATTTCACAGTCATACAGCATAACTTTTTGATCTATAACGATTACAACACAACCAAGAACTACATTTTCCAACCACCCCGAGCCGAGAAAAAGTTACCTTACAAAAATGATAACTTTGTTTCTTGGACACATAAAATTTTGAAATTAATAAACCAGTTATTTAACATTCGAATGTATATTGTGTTCAAATTTGGATTCGATCTGATGACGGGTTTGTGAGATAATTCTTAAATGTGACGCATGGTTGAAACACGCTTAAAAACGGCCACCTTTTGTGTTCCAACTGCAATGAAAAATATTAAAATATAAATTTAAAATTCCAAACCTACATGAACTAACGTAAAATAGAACGACAAAAATGATGATGTTATTGGATTTTATGTAGGTCTATTGGTTACTTCACAAACAACCTTCAAATTGGAGTACACATACTATTTTGGTCGACAGTAATTGAGTTTTGGCTGCACCTTTTCTCAACGCAGCACCTTTTAATACATTTTGTGGCTTATCTGCCGCATTTTATTCCTTAAATAAAATAAATAAAAACATAACATTTAAAAAATCGAAAAATGAGTAATAGAAATTCGACTCAGGAGGGGGAAAAATACAGTATATTTGCTCGGGAAATAATCATTACCGTACTTCAAGATATCGACAATTCAAGTAATGGAGGTTCGAGATATCGAGGTTCCAAAGCATGTATGTGTATGCGCCCCGATAAACACGGCAAGCTAAGCCGGCTGTGACTAGCGCAGATCGCGGGCGCGGGCACCCGGTTCAGCTAGTGATGGCGCGCACTTTTACCAAACATGTTCAATAATGTGTACTTACAGTGCTCATAGTCCTTCCTCTCTTGTAACACACACCTGACATCTTCTGTCAACTCTTTTATTATTTACGGAGCCTGTTTAGCGAGCCTCCTAATTGTACTGGCATTAGGCTCAGGTCTTCCTGGAAACTTGATTCGAAATTTTCGTCTCGTTTCAGGACAAGATTCTCTGCTTTTCATATACGAATTATGGATATAGATACGTTCACGCAATGTGAACTGGTAACTAGGCACAGTAATCACAATACTCACTAAACGTGCAACACTAACGTCTAAGCTTTGCAGATACACGTCCATATGAATGACAAGACACGTGTGAACTAACGATATGAGTCAGCGGAGCACGCCAACCACCGGCTGAACCGTGTGTGCGCGGCCGTGATCTGCGCCAGTCACAGCCGGCTTAGCTTGCCGGGTTTACTGGCACGCACACAGATAATGACCCTGCCTCACTTGAAATACCGTAGCATTCTAATGTTATATGTTAGGTAGATTTGTGAGAAAGTTACCTATTGCAACTTGTGAACATTTCGACATATCTTCGCGTTTCACATCCCTCAGACCACAAAATCACCGTCAGTTCAAAAGTTTATATGTATATCACTTTCTTGTGGACCGCCATTTCACACCAATCACTTTCAAATTTATACACAAAATATAACCATTTAAAACAGGCCTCGTTAATGGGTAAAAGGGGGTGGAAATGGGGGACCTTTTTCGAAAAAGTGAAAAGTCACTCTAACTTCCTTAGTATGTAAAAATTCGATTCCAATCAAAGTTCTTCAGATAAGGGTCAAAATCATATCTCAAAAGTTGTTGATAGCATCAATCATTGACCACAGGGGTGGGGAAAATGGAGTTTTGGGAGAAAAATATCATACCGCTCTTCATAGGAACAATATCAGGGCCGTTTTAAATGGTCAATAAGAAATGTTGACGTGACCCACCCTTACGCCAAGGGATGAGCAAAATGGTTTCGTAATTGAGGGGCCCAGTGGAAAAGAGGCACATGTCAGGAGAAAGGAACTAAGGAACTCGGATGTTGGATAGTCATGCATAATAGCAAATAGCCTATTCTCTTTCAAAGAATGAACTCATGCCATTGTGCTAGAAGGTCCTACCGATGATACTAGATGGCATCAGCTGTCTTCCTGTACCAAAAGCACAGGTGGCATTTGCCGCTTTTGCACTGGGCCCCTAAATTATAAGATGATGGTGCTTCTCGTTAGCTGAACATGACTGTGTAGTATACAACAGTGTTCTGGGACTGGCTTTCTAATACATTTTATTTATTTATTTATTTATTTATTTAATAATTATTAGATACAACCATGAATAGGTCATTTTACAAATATTTTAACAATTTTAAGTAATATTAAGAAAAACAACAACAACAACAATAACATGTAAAAAATGGCAGTGATGGCAGCAAGGGATAAATCTCGGGAAGGACGCAGGGAATGGTGGGGTAGTGGGTGATTAGGAGGGTGAGGGGGTAGAAAGGGATCTTCTAATGTTATGTTATGTTTGAATGTTCTATAGGGAGAGAATATGTCAATATTTGGAAGGGAGTTGCTAAGGGTAGGTAGAGCGCTTCTGTACTTCAAGACGTGGGCGAGGTATGTGGTGTAAATGGTTCTGACGGGTTGGACGGGAGGGAACATGGAGTGGGAAGTAGCTTAAGAGCATGTTACATTTTGTGTAACCATTCATAATTTTATGTAGGAAACACAGGTCAGTAAATTGTAAGCGGCTTCTCAGGTCGAGTACATTGAGCTGATTTAGAATGTCGGATTTGGCAAAGTGCCTTAGTGAAGGATTGCGAGCTTTGACTATTGATATGAAGAAATTAAAGACACAGTTCAATTTAGAAATATTGGTTATAGCCGAGGTAGACCAAATTGGAGAAGAGAAATCTAAGATAGGGAGAACATATGTGGTGAAGTATAATTTGAGTGCAGTGAGGTCTTTAATTTCTTTGAATCTGTATAGAATGCCGAGACTGCGCATTGCGCGAGATTTGATATGGTCAATGTAGGGAGAGAATGTCAGTTTATCATCGTGAATAATACCTAAATCTCTTACCTGAGAAGCCGTATCCAATTTATTTCCACAATTTTATAGTCCCCCTGATTTCCAGATTTCAGTAGTGAGAAAGACACATTGAAGCACTTTTTGGGATTTGGAGATAACCTCCATTTGTTGAACCAATCAGTACGTGCATTCACTGCTTCCTGGAGCTCAGCGAGGTCGTCAAAACATGATAACATGAGTGAATTGTGTATCCTTGTACTGTACAGGGGAGTATATACATTTTTTCGGATTGGGGGGGGGGACCATCCTGAAAAATTGTGAGTATTCTCAGGGGATTGTCACCGCATAATACCCAGAAATATCAACCAATACCTTAGAGCAAATAACTGTGTAATTATTTCAGATAAGCTTCAAAGTTTATATAGCCTACAATTACTGGCAATACAAAAAGGTTGTAAAATACAACACAAATAACATTTTATACCTAACGAATTTTCTATTATGATCCATGGAGTATTGTATTAGTTCAGCCCCGCTTGGGCGACCAATTGCGATATGCCAGCCTCTCAATACTTCTATATGTACGGGGTGCGTGGGGGTTTAACACCTGTACGATAATACCAACAGCAATAGACATTCACACCTAACTACTCCTCAGTGACCTAATAAATAAAACCCTTCAGCTTCTGGTAAAATCGATAATATATTGTTATACCAGACATAAAACACACATTTCGCAGGATCCTCCTCGTACAGAATAATAACACTCCCTATCGTATTTACACAGATACACATATGACATGATATAGATGACCATCAGGAATAAAGTTGACCGGTACTTACAGGTGTTGGCTTCAGCAGTGGTGACCTATCTCTACTAATTCTGGGGTAATTTGTTCCCAAAGAATTAGTCCTATTACTCGCAGCACAATTAATTTTGTTTCACACGCCGTTTCTACTGTTATGATGAATATTATGTTCGTTACTTTTGTAACTAGTAACCAACGATTTAATTTGCGTCGTGGATCTAGTCTCATACAAATGCTTGGAATCCGTTTTGGATCGTCGCATTAACTCCGCTTGTGAATTTAATCATGCTTGGCATATTTGACCAGCATTCCTGTACGAATAAATTGCCACTATAGTTGAAATGCAGATTTACAGATATCAGATTCCAATAATTTGTGCTGTTCGAATCAAGTAATCTTGGCGATATACTTAAGACTAGGCTTATCATTCAATCAAGAACTTATAGCCAGCAACTTGGTTATTGTATGAAACACGACTAGTGTTATACTGTAATGTCTCTTCCTCAACACACAAAACCAAAAGACAAGTCCTACTGACTAATACTTTCCGCTCACACGCGGTCTTAAAACTGAGTCGACCGCACAGTGGTCCAAAATGAGTCTACCTCCTCCCGCGGAGTTCCAAAATTGAGACTACTCCACACGGAGTCCAAAATAAGAGTGTCCTCCTCCACTTGCTTCCACAAAATCTAAGTACCGCCATCATCCCCCACCAATACATCGGTTTACCTGGGTTGATCCACGGACTCCCACCAATCCCAACGCCTGATTCTCAACATCACCAAATATGGAACACAGATGCCAAGTCTCGCCCCTGACTCACCCTAACTGGCGCTCGGGTTTTACCCAGGGTTAGAGCACCAACTCGTATTTACTCGTACATGTACATTTTCAGTTACAAAACTCTTAGATTATTCCAATGTTAAAATATTCCAACTTCCCTAGATTTGGATCCTGCTGAAATACAATCCTTAAAAGCTAAACCAATTACTTGTAAATCAAGCACGTCATAATATACATTCTGATAAATAAGTATAAGACATAAAAAGACCTCAAATACAAATATACACATCACATTAATAAAATCCCTAACTCCCCAGAACACGGGTTCAGTTCCTTGTAACCGGAGCGGTTACAATTCCCCTCCATGGAGTTCCCTCGAATAAGTAACTGGGGACTCCATCACCAAAACACAAAAATGCACAAATGACCCTAAAACAAAATATACACTATAGACAACATACACAAATGACCCTTCAAATATAAAATAACCCTCAATACATTTCATTTTCTTGATGTCATGCTTCTACATATCTTTCTTTCAAAAGTCTTTGTATTCTCCTAAAAAACTACCTCACACCGACTTTACTCAAGTGTCCTAAAACTAGCTCACACGGAAATTCACCACGTGTCCTTCGGATTGCCATGTTAAACATGACCGATATGGCACAGAACCATGTTGCACGCGCCGAAATACATGCTACAATGAAAAATGAAAATCCACAGCCTTCTTCCAGTCTCCGACCGGGTCAGGAATGGAATGAATGAAGCCCCCATCTAGCGGCGAGGATATGAACTGTGCCGGCTGCCGAGACCTGACGCACTCCTCTGGGGGCAGTGATTAAATGAATGATAGATGAAATGATGGTGGAGAGTGTTGCTGGAATGAAATTTTGACAGTGAAAACCGGAGTACCCGGAGAAAAACCTGTGTGCCTCCGTTTTGTCCAGCACAGATCTCACATGGAGTGACCGGGATTTGAACCACGGACCCAGCGATGAGAGGCCGGCGTGCTGCCGCCTAAGCCACGGAGGCTTCACATGCTACAATGCATTTACTTAATTGCTCTGCTTTGTTTCACTTGGCTAATGGTGGACTCTTCGTCATTAGGCCCTACTAGAAGTATATCTGTGCAATACACCACAATGTTTGCTAAATCTGCCTCAGAGGATCTGCCCTACCATTACTCGCTAATACATTGTATGCCCCTTGGTGTACCTTGGTGGTCTGTTAGGCTATACGCACACTCGCCAATACGCTTATTTACGATAAAAGGTCCTCTGAACAATTTAAAAGAACTTGCACATTTCCTGGCCAACAACGGAAAAAGTGCACGGCATTCTGAATAAGATCTGACTACCCCTACAAAAATCAAACTAGAGATCTGAGCCTTGCTCTCATCTTTCTCCCGCCCTGTGATCATCATCACCAACAATACAACTACCTCAAAATCATACCTCCCTGAGCCATCATACTTACCCATACTTACCGGCGAACTCAAATACTTACCTCTCCGTCCCTTGATATACTCACCAGTACCCTTAATTGGCTCTATGACCTCTAAATCTATCATATGGCTACTTTCATCCTCCACGGTGGCCTCATACCAGAAAAAATGACATATCTGGGTCCTGAAATATGTGAACCATCAACTAGCTCGAATTGACGGGTGTATACGTGCGTTAATCTAGGTTTCTCACTCAACACTTCATTGTTACTCAATAACACTTCCAATAAATCTTCCTTACTCTCATAATACAACTTAGTTTTGTCCACGGCTTCCCCAAGTGGATCACCTCGATGTTCCTCTACCGAAATATGGCACACAGCATCCAGCTGTACCTCCTCGTCAGACACCTCTGGTGACATCCCCTCCAAGCCCTTAGTAATGCACGCACCATCCATCTCCTCAACTAATTCATACCTCATCTTAATTCCCCGACACTTAATGTCCCTCTCCAGACATAAAACTCCGTTTTCAAAATCAATGTTCACCTTCTGCTTGTTCAGTTTGTCATCACCAACTAGGCCTACTACTTCATAAATCAAATCATACTTCCTAGGCAATACCATCTCTTGACTCTGTTTCTTTCTATTCCTATAATTCCTGATTTCCACCTTCTGTTCGTCCTGTCTACTAGGAACTCCCTGCTGATATTCACCTAACGTCGCTTTCACCTGCTGCCTTTCCCCATCTCCTCTACCTTCTCCTAACGTCACTCTCGCCTGCTGCCTCATCTCATCTAAGCTACTCTAACCTAACGTCACTTTCATCTGCTGCCTCTCCTCGTCTCCCCTACCTTCTCCTAACGTCACTCTCACCTGCTGCCTCATCTAAACTACTCTCACCTAACATCACTTTCATCTGCTGCCTCTCCTCATCTCCTCAACCTTCTCCTAACGTCACTCTCGCCTGCTGCCTTTCCCCATCTCCTCTACCTTCTCCTAACGTCACCCTCACCTGCTGCCTCATCTTATCTAAGCTACTCTCACCTAACATCACTTTTACCTGCTGCCTCTCCTCATCTCCTCTACCTTCTCCTAACGTTACCCTCGCCTGCTGCCTCATCTTATCTAAGCTACTCTCCCCAAACGTCACTTTCATCTGCTGCCTCTCCTCATCTCCTCTACCTTCTCCTAACGTTACCCTCACCTGCTGCCCCATCTTATCTAAGCTACTCTCCCCTAACGTCACTTTCATCTGCTGCCTCATCTTATCTAAGCTACTCTCACCTAACGTCACCCTCACCTGCTGCCTCATCTTATCTAAGCTACTCTCACCTAACATCACTTTTACCTGCTGCCTCTCCTCATCTCCTCTACCTTCTCCTAACGTTACCCTCACCTGCTGCCCCATCTTATCTAAGCTACTCTCCCCTAACGTCACCCTCACCTGCTGCCTCATCTTATCTAAGCTACTCTCACCTAACATCACTCTTACCTGCTGCCTCTCCTCATCTCCTCTACCTTCTCCTAACGTTACCCTCGCCTGCTGCCTCATCTTATCTAAGCTACTCTCCCCAAACGTCACTTTCATCTGCTGCCTCTCCTCATCTCCTCTACCTTCTCCTAACGTTACCCTCACCTGCTGCCCCATCTTATCTAAGCTACTCTCCCCTAACGTCACTTTCATCTGCTGCCTCTCCTCATCTCCTCTACCTTCTCCTAACGTCACTCTCGCCTGCTGCCTTTCCCCATCTCCCCTACCTTCTCCTAACATCACTTTCATCTGCTGCCTCTCCTCATCTCCTCTACCTTCTCCTAACGTCACCCTCACCTGCTGCCTCATCTTATCTAAGCTACTCTCCCCTAACGTCACTCTCACCTGCTGTCTCATCTTATCTAAGCTACTCTCTCCTAACGTCACCCTCACCTGCTGCCTCATCTTATCTAAGCTACTCTCTCCTAACGTCACCCTCACCTGCTGCCTCATCTTATCTAAGCTACTCTCTCCTAACGTCACCCTCACCTGCTGCCTCATCTTATCTAAGCTACTCTCCCCTAACGTCACTCTCACCTGCTGCCTCATCTTATCTAAGCTACTCTCCCCTAACGTCACTCTCACCTGCTGCCTCATCTTATCTAAGCTACTCTCCCCTAACGTCACCCTCACCTGCTGCCTCATCTTATCTAAGCTACTCTCTCCTAACGTTACCCTCGCCTGCTGCCTCATCTTATCTAAGCTACTCTCCCCTAACGTCACCCTCACCTGCTGCCTCTCCTCATCTCCTCTACCTTCTCCTAACGTTACCCTCACCTGCTGCCTCATCTTATCTAAGCTACTCTCTCCTAACGTCACCCTCACCTGCTGCCTCTCCTCATCTCCTCTACCTTCTCCTAACGTCACCCTCACCTGCTGCCTCATCTTATCTAAGCTACTCTCTCCTAACGTCACTCTCACCTGCTGCCTCATCTTATCTAAGCTACTCTCCCCTAACGTCACTCTCACCTGCTGCCTCATCTTATCTAAGCTACTCTCTCCTACCGTCACTCTCACCTGCTGTCTCATCTTATCTAAGCTACTCTCCCCTAACGTCACCCTCACCTGCTGCCTCATCTTATCTAAGCTACTCTCTCCTAACGTCACTCTCACCTGCTGCCTCATCTTATCTAAGCTACTCTCACCTAACGTCACATTCACCTGCTGCCTCTCCTCATCTCCTCTACCTTCTCCTAACGTTACCCTCGCCTGCTGCCTCATCTTATCTAAGCTACTCTCTCCTAACGTCACTCTCACCTGCTGCCTCATCTTATCTAAGCTACTCTCCCCTAACGTCACCCTCACCTGCTGCCTCATCTTATCTAAGCTACTCTCTCCTAACGTTACCCTCGCCTGCTGCCTCATCTTATCTAAGCTACTCTCCCCTAACGTCACCCTCACCTGCTGCCTCATCTTATCTAAGCTACTCTCTCCTAACGTTACCCTCGCCTGCTGCCTCATCTTATCTAAGCTACTCTCCCCTAACGTCACTTTCACCTGCTGCCTCTCCTCATCTCCTCTACCTTCTCCTAACGTCACCCTCACCTGCTGCCCCATCTTATCAGCTACTCTCACCTAACATCACTTTCACCTGCTGCCTCTCCTCATCTCCTCTACCTTCTCCTAACGTCACTCTCACCTGCTGCCTCATCTTATCAGCTACTCTCACCTAACGTCACTTTCACCTGCTGCCTTTCCTCATCTCCTCTAGGGGCGTGGTGGCTCAGCGGTCTAGCTGTATGCCTCTCACCAAGGCGGTCCGGGTTCGATTCCCGGTCAATGCATGTGAGATTTTCGAAGTGAAATGCCATGTCCTGTGGTTCGGATTCCACGTAAAAAGGAGGTCCCGTGGCTCATAATCACAAGATTCACGGTCACGTAAAACTACAATCTTCCTTTCTTTTTATCTCCTCTACCTTCTCCTAACGTCAACCTCACCTGCTGCCTCATCTTATCTAAGCTACTCTCACCTAACGTCACTTTCATCTGCTGCCTCTCCTCACCTAACGTTACCCTCGCCTGCTGCCTCATCTTATCTAAGCAACTCTCACCTAACGCCACTTTCACCTGCTGCCTTTCCCCATCTCCCCTACCTTCTCCTAACATCACTTTCATCTGCTGCCTCTCCTCATCTCCTCTACCTTCTCCTAACGTCACCCTCACCTGCTGCCTCATCTTATCTAAGCTACTATCACCTAACGTCACCCTCACCTGCTGCCTCATCTTATCTAAGCTACTCTCTCCTAACGTCACCCTCACCTGCTGCCTCATCTTATCTAAGCTACTCTCACCTAACGTCACTTTCATCTGCTGCCTCATCTTATCTAAGCTACTCTCCCCTAACGTCACTCTCACCTGCTGCCTCATCTTATCTAAGCTACTCTCCCCTAACGTCACTCTCACCTGCTGCCTCATCTTATCTAAGCTACTCTCCCCTAACGTCACCCTCACCTGCTGCCTCATCTTATCTAAGCTACTCTCTCCTAACGTTACCCTCGCCTGCTGCCTCATCTTATCTAAGCTACTCTCCCCTAACGTCACCCTCACCTGCTGCCTCTCCTCATCTCCTCTACCTTCTCCTAACGTTACCCTCACCTGCTGCCTCATCTTATCTAAGCTACTCTCTCCTAACGTCACCCTCACCTGCTGCCTCTCCTCATCTCCTCTACCTTCTCCTAACGTCACCCTCACCTGCTGCCTCATCTTATCTAAGCTACTCTCTCCTAACGTCACTCTCACCTGCTGCCTCATCTTATCTAAGCTACTCTCCCCTAACGTCACTCTCACCTGCTGCCTCATCTTATCTAAGCTACTCTCTCCTAACGTCACTCTCACCTGCTGTCTCATCTTATCTAAGCTACTCTCCCCTAACGTCACCCTCACCTGCTGCCTCATCTTATCTAAGCTACTCTCTCCTAACGTCACTCTCACCTGCTGCCTCATCTTATCTAAGCTACTCTCACCTAACGTCACATTCACCTGCTGCCTCTCCTCATCTCCTCTACCTTCTCCTAACGTTACCCTCGCCTGCTGCCTCATCTTATCTAAGCTACTATCTCCTAACGTCACTCTCACCTGCTGCCTCATCTTATCTAAGCTACTCTCCCCTAACGTCACCCTCACCTGCTGCCTCATCTTATCTAAGCTACTCTCTCCTAACGTTACCCTCGCCTGCTGCCTCATCTTATCTAAGCTACTCTCCCCTAACGTCACCCTCACCTGCTGCCTCATCTTATCTAAGCTACTCTCTCCTAACGTTACCCTCGCCTGCTGCCTCATCTTATCTAAGCTACTCTCCCCTAACGTCACTTTCACCTGCTGCCTCTCCTCATCTCCTCTACCTTCTCCTAACGTCACCCTCACCTGCTGCCCCATCTTATCAGCTACTCTCACCTAACATCACTTTCACCTGCTGCCTCTCCTCATCTCCTCTACCTTCTCCTAACGTCACTCTCACCTGCTGCCTCATCTTATCAGCTACTCTCACCTAACGTCACTTTCACCTGCTGCCTTTCCTCATCTCCTCTAGGGGCGTGGTGGCTCAGCGGTCTAGCTGTATGCCTCTCACCAAGGCGGTCCGGGTTCGATTCCCGGTCAATGCATGTGAGATTTTCGAAGTGAAATGCCATGTCCTGTGGTTCGGATTCAACGTAAAAAGGAGGTCCCGTGGCTCATAATCACAAGATTCACGGTCACGTAAAACTACAATCTTCCTTTCTTTTTATCTCCTCTACCTTCTCCTAACGTCAACCTCACCTGCTGCCTCATCTTATCTAAGCTACTCTCACCTAACGTCACTTTCATCTGCTGCCTCTCCTCACCTAACGTTACCCTCGCCTGCTGCCTCATCTTATCTAAGCAACTCTCACCTAACGCCACTTTCACCTGCTGCCTTTCCCCATCTCCCCTACCTTCTCCTAACATCACTTTCATCTGCTGCCTCTCCTCATCTCCTCTACCTTCTCCTAACGTCACCCTCACCTGCTGCCTCATCTTATCTAAGCTACTATCACCTAACGTCACCCTCACCTGCTGCCTCATCTTATCTAAGCTACTCTCTCCTAACGTCACTCTCACCTGCTGCCTCATCTTATCTAAGCTACTCTCACCTAACGTCACTTTCATCTGCTGCCTCATCTTATCTAAGCTACTCTCACCTAACGTCACCCTCACCTGCTGCCTCATCTTATCTAAGCTACTATCACCTAACGTCACCCTCGCCTGCTGCCTCATCTTATCTAAGCTACTCTCCCCTAACGTCACTCTCACCTGCTGCCTCTCCTCATCTCCTCTACCTTCTCCTAACGTTACCCTCGCCTGCTGCCTCATCTTAACTAAGCTACTCTCACCTAACGTCGCTTTCACCTGCTGCCTTTCCCCATCTCCTCTAGCCTACCTTCTCCTAACATCACTTTCAACTGCTGCCTCATCTTATCTAAACTACCGGAGCGGTGACAGTATGAATGGCATATATATAAATATTTGTCAATTAATTAAGCAGATAGGTAAACACCTTTTTTTTGTCCACAAATTGATAATTGATTTCTCAAAAGCACCGCACTGTGGAATTCTCAGTTTTTCCTCACAAGGCTGAGTGTACCCCGCTCCAACCCTCAGACCAGAATTAAAATTTCATGGCAGAGCCGAGAATCGAATTCGGACCTCCAGGGGCCGCAGCCAAGAATGCTACCCACTACAGCACGAGGTAGTCTAATTTCAATCTTAATATTGTTTATAACTTAGCCAATAAGTTAAGGTCAGGGTACAACCAAATTTAGGATTACTTCATGCTTTTACCAAAGCAACACTTTCTTGATTTTTATTGGCTTTTTCGAAGATCTTGGCGACGCCCCCCTTATATACGCTCCTGGTACTGTATATGATGTAAATAGTTTTTGATAATGTTTGTATGAATAATTCCATTTAAAATTTACAACTGTTTTGCATCTTTCTTTGACTGAATTGTAGCACTTTTTCGCACCTTTTTAACCACTTGAAGTTCCGAGCCCTCATTGCCATATTAATATTACTAACATAAGCAAAAGCACACACACAATTGAGCGTAAGTTAGTCTCTATATATATAAATCAATGTTACGTGATAGTTTGTTTGTGAGTCATTGGGTATGTCTCCTATGCGTTCACGTACCATTCATCCCATTGCGATGAAACTTAGATGAGATGTTGAGTACACTCCAAGAAAGGTTTCTGACTTAGTAAATCCATTTTACAATAGGTAGCGCATGAGTAGATTCAACAAATGAGCGACGATGCGCGAAGCGTTTCAAAAAAGTCCCGTATGTGTTCATATACCATTCGTTCGATAGCGATGAAACTTGGGTAGAAGTTGTGGACACTTCATGGAAGGTTTCTGGCTTAGTAAATCCACTTTACAATAGGCAGCGCACAAGTAGATTCAACTAATGAGGGACGACGCGCGAAGCGTTTCAACCAAGTCCCGTATAAGGTCATATACCATTCGAACGTTAGCGGTGAAACTTGGGTGAAATATGATGTGGAAATTCCAAGGAAGGTTTCTGGCTTAGTAAATACATTTCACAGTAGGTAGCGCACGAGTAGATTCAACAAATGAGCAACGACGCGCGAAGCGTTTCAACAATGTCCCGTATGCGTTGATATACCATTCGTCCGATGGTGATGAAACTTTGGTGAATTGTTGTGTGAACTCCAGGAAAGCTTTCTGGCTTAGTAAATCCATTTCATAATAGGTAGCGCACGAGTAGATTCAACAAATGAGTGACGGCGCACGAATCGTTTAAACAATCCCGTATACGTTCATAAGCTATTCATCCGATTGCGGAGAAACTTTGGAAAGTTTCTAAATTACTAAATCCATTTTACGATAGCTTAGAGGCTGTTAAAGGAAATTGAAAAACATATTGTGTAGTATCCAAAAGGACTTCAAGAAACGGAACTTCAACGCGAACACTTTCTTTGATTGGCATTGCAACGCATGACGGGTGCAGCTTGTAGTCTATGAAACAACAGTCATCACCGCCAAAAGAGTGCTTTTTATTATCAAATAACGTTTTTTCAGTGTTGTTGATAACTCATGTTAGGAGCTTGTCTGATAACCTGTATAACTGTGATAATAATATCGTATTAATTGACACCCAGAGGGCAGCTTGCGTGTCGAATTTAATGCTCCTTGGAGCGCTATGAATGTCAAGGAGGTTAGATATCTATACCGCTTTCTAGTAGAGAAATTAGGAACTTTGTGTTGGCGGAAAATACCGAGATTAATTTTGCCATTATGAACACGGCCTACTGAATTCAAATGGGTTCTTTAATATGCCAACATCGTATGACATGCATGTCGTGATTTTTGTCGCCTTTCAAAAATGACTTGCAAGTTCGCTCCTGGCCGTTTCTTCTTTTTCCCCATAACCTTTCATATACACACTATGCTTCCTCTTTCTCTCCTCCGTCCACTTCTTTCCCAGTTGTCTCTCTTTTGTCTAAGTTTCTCTCTGTATGTGCTCCTCTCTTCTGTAGAGATGTTTAGTTTCTTGAGGTCTTCCTTTACCCAATTGGATTTTAGTTGGTTTTACTATTCGTAACTATATTAAAAATTTATTTGATCAGTCTGTCTTCGGTCATCCCATTTATGTCCGTAAAATTTTGCCCTCCTTTTCCTTATGTTGTTTCTAATCGCCTCTGTCTGTACAGTTCTATTGTCGGTCTCTTCATCCATATTCCCTATTTCTGAACTGGTCCGTAGAACTTTCTCAGAATTTGTCTCTCTTGTTTCTAATTCCCTGATGTCTGTTCGTCCTTTGATTGGTGTCGTTTCTGAAGCGTATAAGACTACTGTACGATAGTGTCGTAATTTGGCATTGATGGATATACTTTCCTTATTGTAGTGGTCCAATATTATTATTATTATGTCAGAGGAAATGGTGTCAAGCAAGTAGGAAGCTCAGTATCGTATGCAGTAGGACAACACAGGTTTATCTCGCAGTTTCTGACTGGGGGCTGCCTGTCGGAAGTTCTGATAAAACTACACAAATGACGTCATATACACAGTAGTGTAATATTAACAAAAACATCAACTAGCAACGCCTCAGCGACTAAACTTTGGCTCAGAAAATAACAGTAGCCTACGGTGAACGTTTCCATGAAATCCATTGACGTCAAAACTAACAAAAGTGGATAACATTATGCAACTTAATGAAGCAAGAAAATATATACTGTATGTCTTTGACTTTTAGTTCAGAGTGTACCGGTACTCGTGTAAACGAAAATTACATCCGGTTCGAGTCAGAAAATCAGTATGGCAAATTTTAGCTGATTCCGGAATCGGAACGAATTGAAATGAGATCGATACGTAAGTAAACACAGACGGAATGGAAGGAGAGCGATTTAATGTTTAGTCTTCAATGTTCTTTCCTTCTCTCTCTCTCTCTCTCTCTCTCTCTCGAATGATCGTTAACAATATCAGATACCGTCCGGTAGCTTACGAAAAATGTACTTACTGTCGACCAAAATATTATGTGTACTCGAGTCTGAGGTTGTTTGTGAAGTAACCAATAGATCTACATAAAATCCAATAACATAATCATTTTCGTCGTTCTGTTTTACGTTAGTTCATGTAGGTTTGGAATTTTAATTTATATTTTGATATTTTTTATGGCAGTTGGAACACAAAACGTGCCCGTTCTTAAGCGTGTTTCAACCATGCGTCACATTTAACAATTTTTATCTCACAAATTCGTCATCAGATCGAATCCAAATTTTAACACAATATACATTGGAATGTTGTATAACTGGTTAATTAATTTTGTGTGTCCAAGAAACAAAGTTGTTATCATTTTTGTAAGGTAACTTTTTCGCGGCTCGGGGTGGTTGGAAAATGTAGTTCTTGGTTGCGTTGTAATCCTTATACATCAAAATGTTATGCTGTATGATTGTGAAATACGTAAATTAATTCACTTATTTTATAACGGTTTGTATTTGTACGGGGAATTAAGACATAGTTCACGAGCTACCCGCTCCGGGGAAAGCTGTACAGCGTTGCCAAGATGGGCTCCATCACGCCTCGCATTAAACTCTTGTTTACAGAATAAGTGAGGATGAAAATGAAAGCTCCAAAGTTCTCTTGGTGTTTAGGGACAGTTTGAAACTTTGGGGACTCCGATGTGGACGATGTTATCAGGATGGGCAGGGAGTTACCCAACCCTGAGCAATACAGTGACTGTCTGGACTTTTCAAAATAATAAGTATAACTTACATAGATGAGGTTCTCCTTGAAGCGTTTCCTGAGATTATCGACGAAAGCCTTCTCGCTCTGGAAGTCTTCTAGCAGCACGAAGTCCTGGACTCCAACCCGGTCCCGAGCGTGAAGATCTCGCTCCATGATGTTCCCGTGGCCGTGCGCGGGCCACCTGGAATAACACAACACATTACAGAGATTGGACGAATTGAGAGGGTAAAATACCTCGGCGAGACCGTGCAAGAGAACGGTCTAGAACAGAGATCCTCAAAGTAGAGGGCGCCGACCAGGGCCGGATTTCTAAATAGGCCGCAGCCTAGAGCGGCCAACTTTCAGGGGCGGCAGTTTGGCAATTCATTCAAAAGCTAAAATGAAGTATTTCAGACGTTAATAATATTTTCCGTGCGAATTTAAGAATACAAGTTACTTAAAATATGTTTTAGTCCTTCTACATAGCCTACTTTCTTAAACTATAACATAATACAAATTCACAGATACACTTACATAATGAGTACATTATTAACGAGTTAAGAAATCTACGTAAATGTTAACATCAAGATTACGTGGGGTGAGTTCTTTTAGAGAAGTTTGTATATTCTTCAACACATAAACCAGTAATTAACTACATTTCGTGTAATTTCATTTCACAATGTAGGACTAGTTAATTCAAATTGAACACAGTTCTTCAAGATAGTCATTAGTATTAAACTATAAAAATATGTGTAAAATAGTGATCACTCATCTCCAAGAACAAATTAGTTAATGAAGTTTGAAACCCATTTCATTTCTTAATGAATCTTAAAAGAAGTAAAAAACAAGTAGATAACTAATTTCATTATATAATTTATTATGAAAAGCATTAAAATTGAAGTTTTATATAAACTAAATGAACTTTATGAACTTAAAAACGCCAATGAACTCTATCCCCTTGTTATATAAAACAAATGTATTAAGCAAATATCAACTATAGAGGGGGCAACATTTTTCGCCATGCGGATATAGTTTGCATGGCTTTGCTGATAGCGGATACGCTGCGGATAATGTTTGCAGTAAATTTGCGAATAGTTTTTAGAATACAATCGGAACTCATTGAATATCATGGGGAAAGTTGGGTAATTGTGCGTACGTATGTTTTTCGAGTTGGTAGTACAACTAGCAACTGAGTTCCCTGCTACCCTTAAGCTGTCATCGTACCTATCACATAGGGACAGTCAGCATGATGCCAGTTGCTATGTGATAACCGTGAGACTTGGATGAAGAAACTTTACACGTTGCATGTTATTTTATGTAGCCAGCAAATAAGAAGGTAAACCTACAGTTGTGATTCAATTATTTAAAATTAAATGTTGTTTTAAATGCCAGTTTTTGCAGTGTTTATGCATGTATTTATTTTACAATATAATAGATTAGTTTGCCGGGATTCATTGAGTTACGTTTTAAAAGCAGGGTGGGGTAATGGTGCGTAGAACATAATGATACAAGTGAATACAACGCGAAATTAATGGCAAAATATTTCGTGTTTGTTCTCCAGATGCCAAGAAATTATACGCGGAAAACGGAGAAAAACTCCTACCCAGCAGAAACTACGCAGAAAGCTCTACGTGTAATTGGGGATGATGGGAGGAAAATGAGGGAAGTAGGGAGACGTTTCAACATTTCCGAGTCAACCGTACGAAAGCAGTTGCTGCAAAATAGGCTTGTCTACCTCGTCTAGGCCGTAAACCTGTTATTACCAACGAAATGGAGTCACAATTATCCGAATACGTTTTGACATTGGCAAAATTATTTTACGGCTTAACGTCCACCAAGCTTGTCAGACGGTTTGCGTTCAAGTTTGCAGAGGAGAATAAGATTCCCCATGTCAATGAAGTTAAGGATCTAGCAGGCAAATATTGGTTGTATGGGTTCTTGAAGAGAAATCCTACATTAACGTTGAGACATCCTGAAAAAACAAGCCTAAATTGGATTGCCTCCTTTATTGCTGACGAAACGAAGATATTTTATTATAATATCCAAAACTGCAGAATTTTAGTATCATTGCATTGTTATGCTATTGTAAAGAGCATTGGAATATTCTAATGTTAATGCACAATGCAAGTTTCAGCCAATTCACATTGTATTATTATGGCTTTCCAACATTCATCCCATGCACATGATTACCCTGCAGGGTGGGTAATGGTGCGCAAGTGCATATTTGCGAGATTTTGAATTATAGTCCACCAAGTGTATTTTTGAATTAAATTTGTTTCTGCACATCGAAAATAGGGTTACTAAGACTCCCTTATTGATAACTGCAGCTGTGTTATCTATTATGAGACCAACACAAGACCGATTCTTGCCTAAGTGCGCACCATTCCCCCCCCCCCCCCCTGACCCTTAATAGGGCGCGGATGTTCACGACTTTTTTTCGTTATGTTTCTCCATGACAAATGTAAGATGATGATTTACGCTAATTCCAATCAAATTATGTCATTAAGGATAATCAACACTCCGAACTGAAAAGGGTTGCAATTCTGGCTGTGTAACATTCATTTTAAACATAGCACATGACATACATGGCCTAGGGGAACCACTTGCTGCTCAAATGTCTGAAAGATAAAGTATAGGCTACTGTAAAGCAACACATTGAAAATATCATTGTAATGCCAGTAGATTCGGATACCAAACGTGTGGATAACAGTCGTGCGGATGCGGGGCGTATAACAGTCGTGCGGATGCGGGGCGTATAACAGTCGTGCGGATGCGGGGCGGATGCAGATAACAGTCGTGCGGATGCAGATAACAGTCGTGCGGATGCGGGGCGGATGCAGATAACAGTCGTGCGGATGCAGATAACAGTCGTGCGGATGCGGGGCGGATGCAGATAACAGTCGTGCGGATGCAGATAACAGTCGTGCGGATGCGGGGCGTATAACAGTCGTGCGGATGCGGGGCGTATAACAGTCGTGCGGATGCGGGGCGTATAACAGTCGTGCGGATGCGGGGCGGATGCAGATAACAGTCGTGCGGATGCAGATAACAGTCGTGCGGATGCGGGGCGGATGCAGATAACAGTCGTGCGGATGCAGATAACAGTCGTGCGGATGCGGGGCGGATGCAGATAACAGTCGTGCGGATGCAGATAACAGTCGTGCGGATGCGGGGCGTATAACAGTCGTGCGGATGCGGGGCGTATAACAGTCGTGCGGATGCGGGGCGGATGCAGATAACAGTCGTGCGGATGCAGATAACAGTCGTGCGGATGCGGGGCGGATGCAGATAACAGTCGTGCGGATGCAGATAACAGTCGTGCGGATGCGGGGCGTATAACAGTCGTGCGGATGCGGGGCGTATAACAGTCGTGCGGATGCGGGGCGGATGCAGATAACAGTCGTGCGGATGCAGATAACAGTCGTGCGGATGCGGGGCGTATAACAGTCGTGCGGATGCGGGGCGTATAACAGTCGTGCGGATGCGGGGCGGATACGGATAACAGTCGTGCGGATGCGGATAACAGTCGTGCGGATGCGGGGCGTATAACAGTCGTGCGGATGCGGGGCGGATAACAGTCGTGCGGATGCGGGGCGGATAACAGTCGTGCGGATGCGGGGCGGATAACAGTCGTGCGGATGCGGGGCGTATAACAGTCGTGCGGATGCGGGGCGTATAACAGTCATGCGGATGCGGGGCGTATAACAGTCGTGCGGATGCGGATAACAGTCGTGCGGATGCGGGGCGGATAACAGTCGTGCGGATGCGGGGCGTATAACAGTCGTGCGGATGCGGGGCGTATAACAGTCGTGCGGATGCGGGGCGTATAACAGTCGTGCGGATGCGGGGCGTATAACAGTCATGCGGATGCGGATAACAGTCGTGCGGATGCGGGGCGGATAACAGTCGTGCGGATGCGGGGCGTATAACAGTCGTGCGGATGCGGGGCGTATAACAGTCATGCGGATGCGGATAACAGTCGTGCGGATGCGGGGCGGATAACAGTCGTGCGGATGCGGGGCGTATAACAGTCGTGCGGATGCGGGGCGGATAACAGTCGTGCGGATGCGGGGCGGATAACAGTCGTGCGGATGCGGGGCGGATGCGGATAACAGTCGTGCGGATGCGGGGCGGATGCGGATAACAGTCGTGCGGATGCGGGGCGGATGCGAATAACGGGTTGTTTATCCGCGCAGGGCTCTAGTGATAAGCGGCATATTCTTCAATCCGGCCCTGGCGCCGACTCTGGTTCAAATATTTATACTTCATATCCATGAATCTATCACAGACAGGAAGCTCCCACAACCATTCAACAGTAATAACTCATACTTTTGCTGTCTTATTTCACAAGAACTGAGTAACATTCCCCACACATAGGGGCGTATATAAGGGGGGGGGGCGAAATTGTTGTCACATATATTAAAAACCAATATAATCATGTATTATTGTTACTAAGTGACGTATGGCAACGTTACAAAGCAAAGCAAAGGTAGAGCGATGTGAACAGTGTGACAATCAGTTTGCTCTGATCGTATGTGTAACAACATAACCTCTTATTACTCTCCAGTGCCTTCGCTCTTATGAACGAACCAACAACAGCAACAAGTGCCCTTGAAGCGTGTGACAAAAGTTTTTTCCCTAACTTTCATACTCTTATCAAACTTTTGGAAAATTTGCCTCTCTCTGTAGCTACTGGTACTGCTGAGCGGAGTTTGAGTTGGTTGATAACATACTTAAGAAATTCTACTTCTGGAAACAGACTCAACGGTCTAGTATTGTTACAGAGACATACGTCACTGACGATGAAGTTATGAACCGATTTGGCAATGCTTCATGAAACCTTGACTTTATATAACAGTGCGAGTTGTAAATCAAAACAGTAACATTAACTATTTCCATGTAAATACTATCAAGTGAGCAAGATGAATGTATTAATAAAAAGTATCATAAAATGGCCTTAGTTGTGTTCGACATTAACCAAATATAAAACACCACAACAAATTGGTTGATAAAGTGATGCCAGAAAGCCTTAAAACTCATCATTTTGCACCAAATGATACAAAAGTTTCCCGGGGAGAACCCCGGACCCCCTATTCTTTGGGCCTATGCCATGCCCCCGTCACCCCCAAACAACCACTAATGATAATGTGACCGTCACTTTGCAGTCAGGTGAGGAACAGTGCGTGTACAGTGGAAGAGGTCAGCCCAAGCAGGGGGATGACAGTTCATAGGGAGCGCGTGGGTCGCGTAAAGCTCTGCTCTGGATGTTCTGCCAACCAATGAACAATTAATTTTAGCACTAAGGTTCCGTAGTTGGCACTCATGAACGCTCACATCAAACAGACTGGCGGAAGCGGGAATAGTCTGCTTTAATTGATTTTCCTCGTGGTGTTGTTGGTTGTTTTGATTTGTTCAGTATTTTCATTGTTTATTTGAATTGAATTGACATTCAATCATGCCACTGCAAGGGAGGAAAAATTGCCAAGCTAAGAATTATAATGATAGTAAGAACAATACGGCAATTTTCATCTTCCTGGTGTTGACCATGTGTAAAACTAGTGGGCAATATGAACTACTCTCGAATAAAAATATATAGAGAATAAATGTGTGCATTTCATCTCTTGTTTGTTTTCTTACCCATTCTCCTTTGCATTGCAATAACATTTGTGGTTTAGGGCTACGGGGAGGGGTGGGTGGCAGCCGGCATGCTAGGCAAAAAGTGAGGTTATGGCAATATAGTGTGTGCATTTGGACAGTTTTCTTTATATTCATCGAATATCCCAACAATTCTGTAGAGTAGGAGAGCAATGTTTAATTAGTTTCAAGGTGAATTAAGCTCTAGAACGGCATAACTGTGTCCTTCGTGACAAATCTATTGCCAACATTGATGTATGTCAAAATGTATTATTTTCCTATCTGGACGTATATTTCAGCACCTAGCGAAAGGCGTTTCTGTTATTTTCATCAATAATCAATTAATCATCGCAGAACATACTGTTCAATTACGTGTAATAAAGGCTACATTCATATGGCTTTTTACTTTTTATGTTGCCAGACTTGCCAGTACAATACATAGCCTCAGGCGTTGCTCTCTCTCGGACACCATTATCCACTTATTAGCTGTGGTAAAAAGAGACCACATGAAAGTGGGAAATATTCATTCCTAATAAAGAACAAGAAGAATAAGGGTGGGGGGTCACTAGATATTTTATGTTTTAGAAGGGGGCCGATAGAAAAAGTTTGAGAATCTCTGGACTAGAGAAAGCTGCTGAGGGGGATTGGATCTCAAAAACGGAGAGAGCTTTCTAACAGGCTAACTAAAAACATCTACAACAAGAAATGCATCTCTTGGAACGCCAAGATAAAGCTAAAAGAGACTGGAATCTCCGTTTCGCGGGCTTATAGGTCGTGTTCCAAGGACATTTTGTCGTCCTGACGTTTCGCTGAATACTGCGTTCAGCATGTTCACAGGTTACATAAAGCGAGGTAAAACAAGTAAACAGAAGATATATAAATAGTCAACAACCCACACATAGAGGCTACCATAGCAACGGCGTACCACATAAAAGTAATGCATCAAGGACAGGGCTGCTCGTCTGTTGCATCTTCTCGTCTACGACGGTCAATAAGGGCAGGCTTGAGGGGATTAAGGACTGGAAGCCAAGCTCTGTTCACACGTTCTGCTTCCTCCTTAAGATTGAAGCATACTAACAGCTTTACCTATACACGACCTATAAGCCCGCGAAACGGAGATTCCTATTTCAACGCCGGACGTGAAAGTCTACATTTTTACTTAATTCGCCTCTACGGGGAGGAAATATCACACTTAGTTCGTCGCTTTGAGAGGTTAAGGAAGAAAAAGTCGCAACTTCTGTCATCACTCGCGTTTCTTCTTCGATGCCGAGACACAGGTATGATTCCCAAGTTTATTAAAATGAAGAGACCACTAACCTCAGCTAGAGCCCATAGAATATATGATCGAACTGAACGTTCGCTATTACGTGAACGCATAAGCTTTGCACGTAAGGGGCTCGCTACTACAGATCAGGCACTCTTACAGCTGCACTACCGCATCAGCAGCACACTCTCATATCAGGACTGGGAAAATGTAGATCGCATCACCTTCTACTCTATGCGTTCAACATTTGAACAGTCTAGCATCCGGCAGAAGAAAAAGTTTGAGCGGTTACAGAGAGACCAACCCGCGCCGGTACCTGCGCCTACGCTGGACATCTCACGGACAATTGTTAACCTGACCGATCGCCACCTGTCAGAGTGGGAAATCTCTATACTAGCGAAAGGAGGAAATTACGCAGTGACCCCTCCTTCGATTCCCGTGGAAGACATTGTCGCCAATATTGAAGCGGCAATCCGTGAGCTACCATCTGAACAAGCAGATGAAATTCGTCATGAAGCCTCACGTATAATCAAGAAGGCACCGGCACCGCAGAGTAACCTCACACCTCAGGAGAGAAAGGCTATAAAGACTCTCAACATGGACGAGAGCATAATCATTCTTCCTGCAGACAAAGGGAACGCAACGGTTATCTTGGACATGAACGACTACACTGCCAAGGTTTTGGAACTTTTAGACCCGGGTACCTACCGCAAACTACTGAGAGATCCTACCAACCGGATTCTTCGTGAAACAAACGGCCTGATCAAGGTATCTTCGCTGCCTGAAAACGTAAAGAAGGTAACCACCAGAAGTGAAGCTTTACCACCAAGACTTTATGGTTTACCTAAAATACACAAAGATAATGTTCCTCTTCGTCCTATCGTGAGTGCTATTGGATCACCAACTTATAGCATTGCCAAACATTTAGCTACCTTACTTCAACCACATATCGGCGGTACACAGTCGTTCGTCAAAGATTCCGGCCATTTCATTGAAAAATTGAAAACTATTCAACTAGAAGCTGGTGACTTACTAGTAAGTTTTGACGTGGTCTCTCTTTTCACGAAAGTACCTATAAAGGTAGCCCTGGAGTACATCGCACGGATTTTTCCTGATGATATCACCGCCTTATTCCGCCACTGCCTCACCGCTAGCTATTTCCTGTGGAAGGGTGATTTCTATGAACAAATTGATGGCGTCGCCATGGGCAGTCCCCTTAGTCCGGTGATCGCGAATTTCTTCATGGAACAATTTGAACAAATAGCACTAGAAACCTAATGAAACCTAAAGTGTGGCTACGATACGTGGACGATACCTTTGTAATATGGGGCCATGGTAAAGATCAATTAAATCTGTTTTTACAACATCTTAA
Source organism: Meconema thalassinum (assembly GCA_946902985.2). Classification (NCBI taxonomy): domain Eukaryota; kingdom Metazoa; phylum Arthropoda; class Insecta; order Orthoptera; family Tettigoniidae; genus Meconema; species Meconema thalassinum. The sequence goes on from OX336395.1 coordinate 346,094,775, forward strand.
CAGCCAGAACTCGAACATTCAGTTTACCATGGAGTTAGAAAATGAACAGAAAATCGCGTTTCTCGACGTTATGGTAACGAAGACCGCTGATCTAACTTTGGGACATACAGTTTACCGTAAGCCGACCCATACTGACCGATATCTACATAAGACGTCCAACCACCACCCACGACAGAAATACGGAGTTATAAAAACACTGGCTGACCGCGCTAAAAGAATTTGTGATAAGCAGTGCCTACAACAAGAAATTGAACACCTCAACGAGGCCTTATGCGCGAATGGGTACAGCCAGAAAGATATCCAGCGAGCACTCCATCCGAGACGTCCAACTACAAGGGTAATTGGAGACAAGCAGCCCCTGGCTAGAGCTTTTCTTCCATATATAAAAAAGGTCACGGACAGAATAGGGAGGCTACTCGAGTCCCATGATATAAAGACCATATACAGGCCTACACGAAAAATTAAGGACATGTTTAGGTCCGCTAAAGATAAGCGACATCCTCATACCGCGGCAGGGGTTTATAAAATCCCGTGTGATTGTGGCCAAGTATATATTGGAACAACGAAAAGAAGTATTGCCACTCGCCTCAAGGAGCACGAACGACACAGCCGGCTGGGACAAACAGATAAATCCACTGTAGCAGCACACTCGCTACTTGCAGGTCACGATATAAGATATGGAGACACCGAAGTTCTGTCCACCACGGTGTCTTATCATGTCAGGCTACAAAGGGAGGCCATTGAAATCCTGAAGCATACTAACAGCTTCAATCTTAAGGAGGAAGCAGAACGTGTGAACAGAGCTTGGCTTCCAGTCCTTAATCCCCTCAAGCCTGCCCTTATTGACCGTCGTAGACGAGAAGATGCAACAGACGAGCAGCCCTGTCCTTGATGCATTACTTTTATGTGGTACGCCGTTGCTATGGTAGCCTCTATGTGTGGGTTGTTGACTATTTATATATCTTCTGTTTACTTGTTTTACCTCGCTTTATGTAACGTGTGAACATGCTGAACGTAGTATTCAGCGAAACGTCAGGACGACAAAATGTCCTTGGAACACGACCTATAAGCCCGCGAAACGGAGATTCCTATTTCAACGCCGGTCGTGAAAGTCTACATTTTTACTAAAAGAGACTGTTTATATGCCAGCGGATGCCTCTCAGAAACCATGAAAAGTAGGCTGTCAATTCTCGGACGCTTGTACAGAATGGACAAAACCAGAATCGCCAAAAAGATATTCGACTACCTCTGGAACTAGAAGACAACTACGGCATGGATTAAGGAAGTTGGTAAAGATCTAGGAAGGTCCAACATTCAGAAAGTTCAGATGTTAGGTAGGGATACATTTCGGACCATTAATCAAAATTTGTAAGGGCTCCAAGACGGAAGAACTGCGAAGACCGGAAGAGCCTGTATAGACAAACAGAAGCGTTTATATGAAGGAGGAAGAGGAAGATGAAGCGTGTTCCTCAGTGGTCTCTTCACAAATAAAACACAATATATATATTTCAATGGGGTCTATATACGTGAAGCAAGCAAAGACAGAATCTCTAAATATCATCTGATAGAATCACCTGGAACACATAAATGTATCTCCGAACGCAAATTTAAACACAGAAACACGGTAATTCAAACTGCAGCATTATACGGATTAGAAACCCTGATTGTTGGAGACTCGTCACAAACTAAAAATGTAGAAAAACGAGAAAGGAAAATCCTTAGGAAAATCTTTGGCCCGGGCATGATAAGGAAGTCTCACCAGTTATACCAACATTCCGAGAAAATATCAGACAATATTAGGAAAAGACTACTGAAAACGTATGAACATAATATTCACAGAATGGAATGGCCTGCGTATACCTTGATCACCGTGCTCCATGGCAATACGCAAACCTTTTTCTGATGTGTGTAATATAACGCCAAATTAAACTTTTGTACAAAAAATATATACAACTAGCTGTACCCGGCATGCAATGCGTTGCAATGCCAATCAAAGAAAGTGTCGGCTTTGTAACATTGTATGTTGAAGTGCTTTTGGATTCCCAATATTGTTTTTCTTTTTCCGTTAACCATCTCTAAACTATTGTAAAATTGATTTACTATCTCAAAAAAATCATGGGAGCGTGCTCAACAACTCACCAACTTTTCATCGCAATGAAATGAATGGCATACGCACGAATACGGGTTTTTGCTTGAACGATTCGCGCGACGACACTCATTTGTTGAATCTACTTGTGCGCCACCCACTGAAAAACGGATTTACTAACTCATACACCTTCGCAGGACTGTGCTCAACCCCCCAAAGTTATATGATAATCGGATGAATGTTATATGAACGCATACGGGACTTGGTTGAAACGATTCACGCGCTGTCGCCCATTAATTTTATCTAATCGTGCGCTACCAATTGTAAAATGGATTTACTAAATCAGAAATCTTTGCGGGAGTGGAAACAACATTTCTCCAAATTTCATTGCAATCGCATGAATGGTATATGAACGCATACGGATTTTTTTTTTTTTAACGATACGCACGCCATTACTCATTTGTTGAATCTACTTGTGCGATACCTATTGTAAAGTGTATGTACTAAGCCAGAAACCTTCCCTGAAGTGTACACAACATCTCTCCCAAGTTTCATCACTTTCGGACAAATGGTATATGAACGCATTCGGGACTTTGTTGAAACGCTTCGCGCGCCTTCGCTCATATGTTAAATCTACTTGAGCGCTACCTATTGTAATATGGATTAACTAAGCCGGAAACTTTCCTGGAGTGTACACAACAACTCACCCAAGTTTAGTCGCTATCAGACGAATAGTATATGAACGCAAACGGGACTTTGTTGAAACGCTTCGCGCATCGTCGCTCATTTGTTGAATCTACTCGTGCGCTACCTATCATGACATGGATTTACTAAGACAGAAACCTTGCCTATAGTGTACACAACCTCTCACCCAAGTTTCATTGCTATCGGACGAATGGTATGTGAACGCATACAGGACTTTGTTGAAACGCTTCGCCCGTCGTCGCTCATTTGTTGAATCTACTCGTGCACTACCTATTGTTAAGTCAATTTACTAAACCAGAAACCTTCCCTGAGGTGTACACAACATTTCACCCAAGTTTCATCACTATCAGACGAATAGTATATGAAGGCATACGGGACTTTGTTGAAACGCTTCGCTCGTCGTCTCTCATTTGTTGAATCTACTCGTGTGCTACCTATTATAATATGGATTTACTAAGCCAGACACCTTGCCTGTAGTGTACACAACCTCTCACCCAAGTTTCATCGCCATCGGACGAATTGTATGTGAACGCATACAGGACTTTTTTGAAACGCTTCGCCCGTTGTCGCACATTTGTTGAATCTACTCGTGCGCTACCTATTATAACATGGATTTACTAAGCCAGAAACCTTGCCTGTAGTGTACACAACCTCTCACCCAAGTTTCATCGCTATCGGACGAATGGTATGTGAACGCATACAGGACTTTCTTGAAACGCTTCGGCCGTCGTCGCTCATTTGTTGAATCTACTCGTGCGCTACCTATTGTAAAAAGGATTTACTAAGTCAGAAACCTTTCCTGGAGTGTGCACAACAATACAACCAAAGTTTCATGGCAATCGGATGAATGGTATATGAACGCATACGGGACTTTGTTTAAGCGATTCGCGTGCCGTCACCCATTTGTTGAATCTATTCGTGCGCTACAACTTTCATATTTATTCACCTCTTAAACCTTCTCTGGACTTCCACAAATAATTCAAGACCAAAATTAGCCAAATCGGCCCAGTCGTTCTCGAGTTTTAGCGAGACTAACGAACAGCAATTCATTTATATATAGAGAGAGATAAAAGGAACCTATCAATGCAAAATTACGACATTTTAATACAGTTGTTAGACCAGTCATCTTGTACGGCATGGAAACTACAAATATAACCGGAATGGAGAATTTGTTCAAGTTAGAAAGAAGAATTTTAAGAAGGATTTATGGTCCTAGGAAAAAACAGGAAGATTATTGACTGAGATCCAATGCAGAAATGTATAGTAAAATCGACAACCTTGAAGTGATGATCAGAAAACGGCGACATCAGTTCTACGGAAATATGGTCCGCATGGATTGCTCAAACAAACAAATTTTTGATAAAATCTGGAACTATAAAGGGCAAGGAGGCTATGTAAAACCAATGAAAGAAGAACTTCAAAAATTCAAAATTAATGAAGAAGATTGTCTAAATCGAATCGAGTACAGAAAAAAAAATGGCCTCAAAATTCTTGTCGGGGAGAAGAAGAATCTCAACAAAGGAGAATGGACTGCTGAAAGAAAAGCTGCGCAGTCGACCAAGATAAGAAAGACTTCTGGAAGAGAAAGAAGGAAACTAGACCAATAAAGAAGTGATATTTGCGTGGTCCTTGTTGGCCTGTCCGCGGTGTATATATAACGCCAATTGTATACATAAACACAGTATTAAACATAGAAATAGAATTGAAGTTGTAAAACCACGGGTATGATAGTGTTTTATATCAACCTAAGTATAACAAAACGTAACTTTTTGTATTCCTCACCAAAATTACCGCATATAATATTCCCCAATAAAAAAATATAATTTATTAACTAAAAATCATCAACTTCGCGTATTTACGGGCTGCCAACAATGGGCAAAGTGTACAATGAACAGTAAACAAAAGAACTGTAAAATCAAAGTTGCAAAACAAGCGTTATAATGCTGATTGAGTTAAGTTAGAAACAGAATTTTAAGGAAATCAAGCAAACCTGAAGATGGGCATTAAAACCTTCCTAAGGGAAATCAAAATGAAGGTTGAAAATGCAGTTATACACAGAGTTTATTTTCTTCTTATTATTATTATTTCAGTTAATGCATTATATAACACTAATAAGATACTCAACAAAGCCATTCTACGATTTAAAAAGGATCGTAATCAATTATACGCATGCCACATGTTACAAACCTGGGACGCTATGATACAATCTAATATATAAAAGTGAAAGTCTGTATGTATGTATGTATATATGTTGGTTCCGTATACAAATCTACACCGTTCCACCAATCTCAACCATATTTTGCATACACATAGTTTAGGACCCAGAAGGAACCGCTGGCTACATGAATTTTCGATAGTCTTTCTCATTCTTCTGATTTCGGCCCTTTTTCACTCAAAAACAGGCTAATCAAATCATAAAATATACTCATGAAGGAATGGCAAGGCAGATAGTTTCCATGGCAACATAGCTCAAGTCGAGACACGGCCGTCTGGATGCCAATTGCGCTCTGCACTACCGGTATAGAAAATGAGGATCTTTACTTGAAATCCCGTTAGTTACTCAACTGCTCACACAGCACTGTCAACCGAGTATAGCATAACAAAGACTTGACACTATCTACTAGATATTTGTCAAATACCACTCACTCACTCACTCACTCACTCACACATTCATCACGAAATCTCAGAACCCACCCAACGGATTGGAATGAAATTTGGTATGCAGCTTACTCAAGGGCCGCAAACGCCCACTAAGAAAGGATTTTTGGATATTCAGGTTCTAAAGGGGTGTTAAGGGGGTAGACCTGCATTTCATCGAATAGCAATATCTCGCGATTGGTTTCACTGGGGGATGTGATACTCGGCATATAAACTCATCATTAAAAATAAGAAGACATGTGTCTGAGGGTTTTTCGATGTGGTGTATATTATGAGGTGAAAGGGGTGAAAAGTGGGGGTTGGAAGATTCCTAACGGAGCCTGTATCTCATAAACGACATAGGCGAGGAGTTTGAAACTCAGCGGGAAAAAATCAGCATAAAAAATAAGTAAATAGGTGTTTGACCGTTTTTTTTTTTTTTTTCATAAATCCAATTTAAGGGGCCTATGGCGAGGGGTGAAATTCTGTGTAAAAAAAACAGGAAAGAAAGTGTCCTAACCGATTGACTCACTCGCTCTTCAAACTCAGGGGGAAAAACTGCTTAAAAATAAGTATAACTTATATGTGTTCGACAGTTTTTTTGATAAACCAAATTAAGGGGTTCATCGGGAGGGGTGAAATTCTGAAGAAAAAAAATTGAAAGAAAATGTCCTGACTCACTCACCCACTCATCATCGCCCAGCCAAAAATATTGAAGTTGGAAACATGTCATTTTCGGGATATGTTCGTTGTATGTCAAAACCATACACTAAGGGAGGATTTTTGAATATTCAGGCTCTAAAGGGGTCTTAAGGGGGTTAAACCTGCATTTTATTGAATAACAAAATCTCACGAGTGGTTTCATTTGTGGATGTGATACTCGGCATATAAACTAATCATTAAAAATAAGCAGACATGTGTCTAAGGGTTTTTCGATGTGGTGTATTATTATGAGGTGAAAGGGGTGAAAATTCGGGGTTGAAGGATTCCTAACGAAGCGTTTAGGCCTATCTCCTAAACGACATAGGCGAGAAATTTGAAACTCGGCGAAAAAAAAATCAGCTTAAAAAATAAGTCAGCTTAAAAAATAAGTAAGTCGGTGTTCCACCGTTTTTTCATAAATTAATTTAAGGAGCCAATGGGGTGGGGTGAAATTCTGGGGGGAAAAAGGAGAGAAAGTGTCCTAACTGACTGACTAACTCACTCAATCATCAAACTCAGGGGGAAAAGACAGCTTAAAAAATAATTTAATAGGTGTTCAAGCGTTTTTTCATCAATCCAATTTAAGGGGCCCATGGGGAGGGGTGATATTCTGGTAAAAATAATTGAAAGAAAATGTCCTGTCTGACTCACTCACTCGTCACGCCCAGCGAAAACTATTAAAGTTAGAAACATGAAATTTTGGGAATATGTTCGCTGTATATCGAAAACGTCAACTAATGAATGATTTTTGTTATTCGGGTTTTAAAGAGGTGTTAAGGGGGTAAACGTGCATTTCATTGAATAACGATATCTCATGAGTTGTTTCTTTGGGGATGTGATAATCGGTATGTAAGCTAATCATTAAAAGAATCAGACATATGTCTAAGGGTTTATCGATGAGGTGTATATTACGAGGTGAAAGGGGTGAAAATTGGGGGTTGAGGGATTCTTAACGGAGCGTGTATCTCTTAAACGACATAGGCGAGAAGTTTGAAATTCGGCGGAAAAAAAACAGCTTAAAATATAAGTAAATAGGTGTTCGACAGTTTTTTCATAAATCCTATTTAAGGGGCCCTTGGAGAGAGGTGAAATTCTGGGGGGAAAACAGGAAAGAAAGTGTCCTAACTCACTCACTCATCAAACTCAGGGGGGAAGAACAGCTCAAAAATAAGTAAATAGGTGTTCGACCGTTTTTTTTTTCATAAATCCAATTTAAGGGGTTCATGAGAGGGGTGAAATTCTGAAAAATAATTGAAAGAAAATGTCCTGACTTACTCACTCATCATCCCCCAGCCAAAATTATTGAAGTTAGAAACATGACATTAAGGGGCTATGTTCGTTGTATGTTGAAAACGTCCACTAAGGAAGGAATTTTGGATATTCAGGTTCTAAAGGGGTGTTAAGGGGGTAGACTTGCATTTAATTGAATAACAATATCTCCCGAATGATTTCCTTTGGGATGGGATACTAGGCATATAAACTCATCATTAAGAACAAGAAGACACATGTCTGAGGGTTTTTCGATGTGGTGTATATTATGAGGTGTATGTGTGAAAAGTGAGTGTTGAAGGATTCTTAACGGAGCAAGTATCTCTTGAAAGACAGAGGCAAAAAGTAAGAATCTCAGGGAGAAAAATCAGATTAAAAAAGTAGTAGATAGGTGTTCGATCGTTTTTTCATAATCCAATTTAAGGGGCTCATGGAGAGGGATGAAATTCTGGGGAAAGAAGTCCACTAAGGAAGGATTTTTGGAATTCACTCATCATCCCCCAGCAAACCTATTGCAGTTAGAAACTTGAAATTTTGGGGATATGTTCGTTGTTTGTCGAAAAAGTCCACTAAGGATGGATTTTTGGATATTCATGTTCTGAAGGGGTGTTAAGGGGGTTAAACTTGCATTTCATTGAATAACAATATCTCACGAGTTGTTTCATTTGGGGATGTGATATTCGGCATACAAACTAATCATTTAAAATAAGCAGATATATGTCTAAGGGTTTATCGATATGGTGTATATTATGAGGTGAAAGGGGAGAAAATTGGGGGTTGAAGGATTCTTAACGGAGCGTGTACTGTATCTCTTATTCAACATAGGCGATAAGTTTGAAATTCAGCGGAAAAAGCAGCTTAAAAATAAGTAAATAGGTGTTCGACCATTTCTTCATAAATCCAATTTAAGGGGCCCATGGGGAGGAGTGAAATTCGGGGGGGGGGGGGCAGGAAAGAAGGTGTCCTAACTGATTGACTTACTTACTCACTTATCAAACTCAGGGGGAAAACAGCTTTAAATAAGTAAATAGGTGTTCGACCGTTTTTTTTTCATAAATCCAATTTAAGGGGTTCTTGGGGAGGGGTGAAATTCTCAAATATTAATGAAAGAAAATGTCCTGACTGACTCACTCACTCATCATCGCCCAGCAAAAATTATTGAAGTTAGAAACATGAAATTTTGGGGATAAGTTCGTGGTATGTCGAAAACGTCCACTAAGGAAAGAGTTTTGGATATTCAGGTTCTAATGAGGTGTTAAGGGGGTAAACGTGCATTTCATTGAATAACAATATCTCATGAGTGGTTTCATTTGGGGATGTGATACTTGGCATATATACTAATCATTTAAAATAAGCTGACACATGTCTAATGGTTTTTCGATGTGATGTATATTATGAGGTGAAAGGGATGAAAAGTGGGGGTTGAAAGATTCCGAACTGAGCGTGTATCTCTTAAACGACATAGACGAGGAGTTTGATTTTCTCCGAGTTCCAATCACCTTAAAAATTAATAAATGAATAAATAATTAAAATAAGTAGATGTTCGACCGTTTTTTTTCATAAATCCAATTTAAGGGGCATATGGGGAGGGGTGAAATTCTGGAATAAAAACGTCCACTAAAGAAGGATTTTTGGATGTTCACTCTCATCGACCAATCAAAACTATTGAAGTTAGAAGAAGGGGATATGTTTGTTGTGTGTCGAAAATGTCTACTAAGGAGGGATTTTTGGATATTCAGGTTCTAAAGGGGTGTTAACGGGGTTAAACCTGCATGTCATTGAATAACAATATGACACGACTATGACGCGAGCGAAGCGAGGCTAAAAATGAGATGGTGTGTGTCTGTGTATTACTCAATCACGCAAGAACCACTGGTCCGACTTACATGAATTTTACATGAAAGTAGCTGATTTAACTGGTTAACATATAGGCTACTTTTGATTTCAATACTTTGCACTATGGCGACCATTTTAGTGACGTCACTACACCCTTTGGTTTCAAACTTTCATATTTCCATTTCAAATAAAAAGTGAACGCTAAGAAATAGCAAACTTTTGATGGCATATACGAGGTTTAAAATTACATTTTCTATCCGAAAGGTATCTCCAACGGTTAGCGAGTAAAACCTAAATTTGTGCTATAAAACACGGTCAACGCCGAACGGTGTAGTTGGACAAAATGTTCCATCCTTAATCTCCCTCTGCGCAGCACCTCGCCTATCCCCTGTTTTAACTGTCACTTTCACATTTTAATTTATTTATGACGCGTAGCGAAGCACGGGTACTTCAGCTAGTGGTTTATATTAGGGAGCGTTTGGGACTTGCCTCGTTTTGCTCCTCACATCCAGAGTTCAAAATAAGCTTCGTCTCGTCCTTCGAAGACAACTTTCATATTTCGTCTATTTTAGCATGTATTTTGAGGGGTTTCTTTTCGCTCTTAGAGCTACGGTGGAAAGTTATATAAATGATTGGTGCCTGGCCTTTGATGGATAGTCTGATGATGATTTGAGTCTTCAGTCTTGACTGGTTTGATGCAGCTCTCCACGCCTCCCTGTCCTGAGCTAATCGCTTCATCTCTACATAGCTACCACACCCTACATCCGAGGCAATCTGTTTAACATATTCTAACCTTGGTCTACCCCTACAGTTCTTGTCCTCGACCCTTCCTTCCATAACTAAGCTTGCTATTCCTGGGTGTCTTAGTATGTGTCCTACTAACCTATCTATTCTCTTCATTAGCAGTCGCCAGAAACATCTCTCCGCTCCCACTCGTCTTAAAACCTCTTCGTTTGTAACCCTATCTACCCATCTGATCGTCATCATTCTCCTGTAACACCACATTTCAAAAGGTTCAATTCTCCTCTTTTCTGCTGCACCAATAGTCTAAGTTTCACTTCCATATAGCGCCACGCTCCAGACAAATGCTTTCAAAAATAGTCTACTCATACAAAATTTGACGTTGATCCACTTAGTCTTTCTCAAGTTACTCAAGTTATATGCGTGAAAAAAAAAAAGACAGTCAAAACATATTACTTTGCTCACATTGGTCGTAAAACAGTCTAAATCAGACATACCGTAAGTGAAATGACCCGACTATACCATTAATGTTGAAATATGTAAAGCAGTAATAGAGAGGTCAGACTCGAGACAGTCAAGGCAACAAACGACTCGAAAATATTGACAATGTCGCTTGGAAACGTAAGTTATCTCATTGATTAGATAGGGCTTGCTTCTGACGTGAATAAGACAAGTTTTGAAATTACGTCAAGCTACAGCGATTGTTGTTTTCAGGGGGAAAACATCTAGGGCATCAACTCCTTATCAATGAGCTGGCGATGGTGTAAAGGAAGACTGCTAGGTCATGTGCTCAACGATTTTAATCCCAGAAGCAGTGTAACTCGAATGATAGAAATTAATTACAGAATTATTGTACCACACATTATTTTGCAAAAATATAATGATGATAATTGTTATTTTAAGGGGCCTAACATCTAGGTTATCGGCCCCTAATGGCTTGAGTCATAGTGAAGATGAGATGAGGATGAAAACTATAACTAATACTAACTACAGACTTACAAACTAGAAGAAGAAATGGTAAACAAATAAAGGATAAGGCAAATAAAGGACAGGAAGAAAAGAAATGCCCTCAACCCTCGAAAAATGAGGATTGAGGTACTTGGAAGGAAGGAGAGCCATGAAAGGCAGATAGGAAAGGGGAAAGAGGAGAGGGTCCTCCCCAAGGTCAGAGGAAAAAGCGGGCAAAACGGACCCAGCTCAGGAAACCCTCGGGGTCGCCAACTCCCGAACTCACCGGCCGTCAGCCCCTGAGGGTGTAGCACTATCCAAACACCCTGCCTCCTTGAGGGCCTTGAGCAGAAGGCAGGAGATAACATGAAAGAAGGCTGACCCCTTGCAGAAGTAGGGTATCAGAAAAGATGAGACAAGGGCCAATTAAGGCGGGAAAGGAAGAGACTCCCTAGGCCTCGGATACCCTAATATCGTCGGGGTCGGAAGAGAACAAGAGTTGAGCAAGTGAGGTCGACAGGAAAGAAGACGGAGAGGAGCCGGCACAAGTAAGTGGAAGCAATGCCGGACTCAGATGGGGCCCCGTGGTCGCCAACCCACGTCCCACTAGATTGAGCCCCTGGGGGGAATATAATGAATAGCATGTGTAATATATCATTTACATAAAAAAAAATTAATATTACTTATTTGAATTTTTTAAAATGTAATATTACATGAAGAGTTAAAACCCCTAGCTCTACTAATAATAAATCTGATAAAAGTGGGTATATGATAAGATTTTAAGCACACTACCTAGCATTTGGCCTGTTTGCCATCTCTTGATGAATACAGTACATTTGCATTTGTCAGTTGGCACAGGCTAGAGTAAAAGGTGGCTTTTCACCGATGTCTCAGTCTCACTCATGGCTGTGATTATATGGAAGCTACTGAGGTATGGGTGGTGCTTAGTAATGACATTCAGGGCACAGTCAGTGCCTGTTGGCACAGGCTAGAGTATCACCGATGTCTCAGTCTCACTCATGGCTGTGATTATATGGAAGCTACTGAGGTATGGGTGGTGCTTAGTAATGGCATTCAGGGCATAGTCAGTGCCTGTGAATGCTGTGAAAGGTTCTACTCATAGGGTTAGGACTACTGTTCTGACTCAGCGAGGAAAGCAATGGCAAACTACCTCACTCCTCTTCTTGCCTAGAACGCCTCAATATAGCGCTGCCTTGGGTTTTTGTGGGTATCTATTCACATAACGTAACGGCGGTGCTTTTGAGGATCCAACCAGCCTTCGGGCTGACTACCTAACAGACAGACCTAGCATTTATGTAGACTCTTTCCCCAAAATAGCCAGAGAGGAAGTGTCCCACTTACGGGCACCTTTCTATTGACAGCGCGTGGCGATGAACTGCTGATCTTTAGGTAATGTTATAAACCAATTAGCATTTTCATGGAACATCTTATTCATTTCCAGAGAAAGTGTGACGCAAGCGAGTGGAAATGTCATCCAGAACAACTTAAAGCTCAGTCATTTGGCCTTCAAAAGTCTTACACCACGCTACCCACAAGCACAGGACGATAACCGGTACATCCATTAGTCACTGATAACATACACCAAAGGAACTAAAATATCACCACGAGTCCTGCCTGCGATTATGACGGAGAAGTCCAACTTCACGGATATGCGTCTTGCATTCGTCGGTATTTCTTTGAAAAACCTTCAGTCGATTCACACGAATGTAAGTTATTACGCGGGAAATATGAAACTATCTGAAATATTATAATTATTATTTGCACACATTTCAAGGTCGTCGTGATTCGTTCATCAAGTGAACATCATCAGACCACCGCGGGATGGTCGAACTGCGCTAAATAGCTTAAAACCCAGAGAGTCCAGTCAGCTCATACTAAAGGGTTGGGAGGGGGGGGGGGGGGAGGGGGGGGGGGGCAACCTCTCCTGAAACGATGGTTAAGCCAGTAGAGACATGCGCGAATAATCCAAATTTAAACCGCATCCGCACTTTCATCCGCATTCGCCTCGCATCCGCACGATGTTTATCGGCATCGGCACGTTTGTTATCCGAATCTACTGGCATCTATATATTTGAAACACAAAGCTGCTTCTTTCCGCGAGATTGGGATAACGTCTTCACCGATTGACTTCGTAATGCATTCTAACGAGAGCCTGTAGATTTGCAGAGTGTCTTTAAAAGGAAAGATATGTTAGGGTACATTTATTAAAGAAGAATGTAATATTTGTCGCTGGCGCACAATGGCTCTATTCCACCAGAGAAACGGCGGATCCCGCTGCGTCTTACTGAGATCTTTGTTTATGACAATTAAAAAAGGGGGGGGGGGAATATTGTTGTGGCTCTACGGCTCAAACTTTTAGAGTAAGCATATGTGGAGGCAAACCACTTAATGGGCAGAGAGCTATAATCCTTCGACTTGATTTAACATCATCCGATGAAACACTTTAATTATCCAATCTCCAATTCGCTTGGCGTACTTTATCACAATCAATAAAGCTCAAGGGGAAACTCTGGAACGTGCCTCATCAAGGTCTCAGTCACGGCCAGTTATATGTTGCGAAGCCCATCTTTCGACGCCCTTAAAGTTGCAACAGTGTCAAAAAGTAATCGTTCAAAAAATGCATATAAGAGAATCGTTCAGTAAATATGTTCCCAGTGACCGTCATGCTCTGACAGGTATCAACTAGTCACAACAAGACATTTGGGCATTTGAGGAGAAGGGCGTTCCCCTAAGTCATGTGCTATGTTTAAACTGAATGTTACTCAGCCAGAATTGCAACCCTTTTCACTTCGGAGTGTTAATTATGTTTAATGACATAATTTGAATTATAATAGCTTAAATCCTCATCTTACATTTGTCATGAAAATAAAAAAAAGACATAACGGAAGAATATATATCCCATAACATCAGGGTCATAGTAATAATAATAATAATAATAATAATAATATCGTATGGCCTCGGTGCCGGGTGTAAGCTTTGTTAATTGACAACCAGAGTGCAGCTTGCATGTCGAATTTCGTCGTTCCTTTGAACGCTATGAAAGTCAAGGAGGTTAGATATCTAAGCTCCTTGACACTACAGCGCTTTCTAGTAGAGAATGGAGGAACTTTGTGTTGGCGGAAAATCCCGAGATTAATTTTGCCATTGCACACGGCCTACTGAATTCGAATGGGTTCTTTAACATGCCAACAACGTATGGCATCCATGTCGTCATTTTTGTCGCCTTTCAAAAATCACTTACCACGGCCAGGAGCGAACCTGCACGCTTGGGGTTGGTAGTCCGACACGTTAACCACTCACCCACCGTGAAAAGCCGGGTCCTAGTAATGATATTCAACAAGTCCGGATTGTAACCCAAAAACTATCCGCAAATTTACTCCAAACATTATTTGCAGTTTATCAGCTATCCGCACAGCCATGCTAACTGTAGCCGCGCAGGACTTGAGCCATGAGTTGGCTGGCAGCCACGTGCACTTGGACCCGCTGGAGATTCCGTAGATATAATCAGTGCAGCCATGTACAGTCAAAGTGGTGGATGATTGCGAGTAGTTGAGATGTATGAACAAAGAATGTTCTGCCAATGTATTTACGAATGCAGCTTGTTTTGTACCAGAACACACAGCATGATATCGTTTTAAAGCTCATAGCGCAGGCTATAACTTGCATACGAAGCTACAACATAAACATTAAAATGAGTAAGAACTGAAACACAAAATTTAAGTGCAAGGCTAAAGAAATCCAGAAATCTGGAATCTTGGAAATAATGCCAAAACTTGATACTGGTTAGTTGGAGATAACAAGAGTAGATAGCGCAGGTTTACACATTCAGACGGCGTAGTTGGTAGCATGCCGAGCTTATATGCCCAAGGTCGCGGGTTCAAACCCAGCCGAAGTCATCGGATTTTTAGAGCGTTAAAAATCCTTCAGTATGCCTTCCTTCGGAGGGGAAGTAAAGCCAGCGGGCCACTGTCATATATTTATGGCATGATAAAGAACCTTTCACTAACTAAACTTGTGGAAGCTAAAATTTGTAGGTAAGTTTGATAAAGCTATATTAGTTCCCACAGCTTGCCACGGTGGGTGAGTGGATAGCGTGTCGGTCTACGAACCCCAAGATTGCAGGTTCGCCCCTGACCGTGGTAAGTGATTTTTGAAAGGCGGCAAAAATACGATACGCATGTCATACGATGTTGGCATGTCAAAGAACCCATTTGAATTCAGTAGGTCGTGTTCATAATGGCAAAATTAATCTCGGGAGTTTCCGCCAGCACAAAGTCCCTCATTTCTCTACTAGAAAGCGCTATTGTGTTCAAGGAGATTAGATATCTAACATCTAACCTCCTTGACTTTCATAGTCAAGGAACTACGAAATTCGACATGCAAGCTACCCTCTGGGTGTCCAATAGCAAAGCTTGCACCAGGCACCCGAGGCCATACGATATTATATTATTATTAGTTCCCACGTTCGTCGCCAGGTGCTGGCTGCGATGGCCGCTAGATATCGTGGACGGTAGCATTTGGTAGCAAAAGTAGGAAGTACTTGAAATTGATCGTCTGCAGTCCTTACCTGAATCACAGATAACACACACTAATACAGCCATCACAATTAACACCGGTTATCAGACAGATTCTACACACACCCAAAGTACACGGGGCTACATGACCGCATTGTCACAGCCCCTAAACTGAGGAACCAACCAACCTAACTAACTAACTAAAAGAAAAGGAGAAAAATAAATTAAGGGGAAAAGAAATACCATCAGCCCTCGAATGAAGAATGGCCGTGTTCATAATGGCGAAATTAATCTCGGGACTTTTTGCCAACACAAAAAGTTCCTCCTTTCACTACTAGAAAGCGCTGTATTGTTAAGGAGCTTAGATATCTAACCACCTTGACTTTCATAGCGCTCCAAGGAGCGATACAATTCGACATGCAAGCTGCCCTCTTAGCGTCACCCGAGTTCATACGATACTATTATTATAGTAAACTACAAACTCGTGTTGGACTAAAAAAACCTGAACTTACTATAAAAGTCGTTAAAAATGTAGATTTTTGTCCTTCTAGCGTTTCAGTGCGTCATTAAATTTTAAAATCAGTGCTACCAACATCAAATTTTAGTGGCAACAAAAAAAACTAAGTTACTATAATAATAATAATAATAATAATAATAATAATAACGAACCTACTACGTTGTCGTAGCAGGGGGAGAGGTGATACTCCCACGTGGCGCGTCCCAGGTGGCGGATAGGGGGTCCTCACTGGCTTGCCAGCGGACTTGAGGGAAATAAAATAGCTCTCGCGGACCAAACACTCTGTAAACAGCTGCAGAACATAGAGTGGCACCTCTCGATCTCAACAATCGAGTAGCAACCATGTGATCATTTCGTGTGATCACCCCAACCTTTCACTTTCAACTTGTGAACCTGGCATGATGGATCGTATTGGATCACAGCAACTACCCCAGGCCCTGGACTTATACAGTTCGGGTTCTCCCGATCATCGGATTCTGGGGGATCGGGAGCAACATGCTGAGAAGAGTCGGAGCTTCTCAAAATCTCTTCGCCCGAAGAAAAAGAACTTCATCGGAACAGTCAATGTGAACACTTTGCTCAAAACTGGGAAACTTAAACAGTTAATTGACACCTTGAATAAATTTGATATTCAAATTGCAGCCATTCAGAAAACACGTTTCCAAGACGAAAACCATTTTGATTCAGAAAACTTTAGGATATATAAGGGGAAACCAGCCATAAAAGTTGGAGATAATTTATCACAATTCGGAACAGCGTTTTTTGTAGGAAAAACAATAGCCAGTTCAGTACTCAACTTTACTTCTCCCTCCGAAAGGATCGCCGTTCTCTCAATAAAATCAAGCAACAAGGCATTCACATTGATTAATGCCCACGCTCCCATAAACAATGACAATAAGAAAAACCCTCAGAAAGTAGAAGACTTTTGGGAACTCCTTGAGGAAACCATCAGCAACATTCCTAAACATCATGTGAAAATTTTACTCGGTGACTTTAACGCACAGGTTGGTAGAGAAAAGTAGTATAGATCCATAATTGGTCATCATCCAGCACATTGGAGAACAAATCAGAATGGTGAGCATCTGATAAATTGCTGTAAATCCTTTAATTTGAGGCTCATGTCTACATATTTCACCAGGTCTCCACACAAGAAGAAAACATGGAAATCACCAAATCCAGCACTAGAAGAATTCCAAATTGATCATGTAGCAGTGTCCAAACAGAACATATGTGAAATCCTAAATGTTGGAGTGCGCAGGGGAGTGATTGACTCTGATCACTACTTAAGCCAAATCAAAGTGAAATTCCAGCCTAATAGATCCAAACCAAAAACTAAGAGATTACTAAGAGTGGATCCGGAGCACCTCAAGCAGAACGCCAAAGAATTTCTTCAGGCCATAAAAGAGCAAAATCCCAAAGACTGGAGGGACTTAGGAAATTCAATTCTGACATCAGCACAGAAGTTAGGGCAGCCCCCAAGGAAAAGGAAACACAGATGGTGGAACACAACCTGTGATAAAGCAATTGAAGACAGAATTAAAGCCTGGAATAAATGGAACGGACATCAGACAACTGAACGATGGGAGTTATTCCTTAAGATCCAGAAATCAACAGCTAAGGTCATCCGCAGGGAGAAGCGGACATACGACAGGAATGAACTCATAGAGATAGAACACGATTTCCAAAAAAACAACACCAGAAAATTCTATAAGACCTTCCGTGAGAGTCTGTCTAGTTATCAACCACCTAGCATATGTTTTAGTAGACCAGATGGCTCACTAGAAACAAACACCAAGGAAAACTGGAAGATCTTAGCAGATTACTTCCAAGACCTATTCAATTGTGACCCACCGAAAGAAAAAATGCACTTTGAAAAGCCTGCACCGAATCCAGATTCACATCCACCGACAATGGAAGAAACAGCAGAAATCATTCAATCTCTTAAAAATAACAAAGCACCAGGAGAAGACGGTATTACCGCTGAAATGTTGAAACTCGGAGGGGAAGAGGTCACCAGAAGAATCCACGCAATTTTAAAAGCAATTTGGGAAACAGAAGTGATCCCACAGGACTGGAAGTGCGCGTTAATACATCCATTGCACAAGAGAGGTAACAAAACTGATCCAAACAACTATAGAGGTTTATCCCTATTATCTGTGGCCTATAAAATCCTATCTAAAGCTCTTCTGAACAGACTAGAGAAACAAACAGACCATTTGATTGGTGAATATCAAGCGGGTTTTA
Organism: Meconema thalassinum; assembly: GCA_946902985.2. Classification (NCBI taxonomy): domain Eukaryota; kingdom Metazoa; phylum Arthropoda; class Insecta; order Orthoptera; family Tettigoniidae; genus Meconema; species Meconema thalassinum. Next base: position 346,112,995 of record OX336395.1, read on the forward strand.
GGAAAGGGCGTTCATGTGCTGAACAGATATGGAATCTGAAGATGATTTTGAAGATCCGCAGATCCAACCCCACAATTGTCACCTTTGTGGACCTAAAGAAAGCATATGATTCTGTGGACAGGCAGACCCTGTTTGAGACGCTAGAAGAACTTCAAGTGGACAGGAAGACCAGAGAACTGATTCGTCAGACTCTCACCAATACAACATCGAATGTGAAGTTTCTTGGGGAAATTTCTGACTCTTTTGAAGTATGAACAGGTGTTCGCCAAGGAGACGGACTTTCACCCCTTCTATTTAACCTGGTTCTAGATAAAGTCATCAGAGAGTGGGAAAAGAACATCAAAGGCGTTAGCATAGGAACTGCTGGAAACAAAATCAATGTGAAATGCTTGGCTTTCGCAGATGACCTAGCGATTATCACTAGGAACAAAGAAGAAACTAAGCATGCTATTGAGACATTATACAGAATAGCATCACAAGCAGGCCTTCAAATATCATTTGAAAAAACCAAGTAGCCTACATGCAGAATTTTCAGCAAAAGAACAAGAAAGAAAAAATAAAAACAGCGTATGGAGCAATATCCCAAGTAGAATTTTTTAAATACCTTGGAGAAATAATTCTTCCTTCAGGATTGAACAGTTTGGCTAACACAGAAAGAGCCTCAAAACTTCATAGAGCATTCAGACTAACATGGGATCACTATAATAAAAGAGTAATGTCACATAATGCAAAACTGAAACACTACAAAACAGTTGTACTACCGGAAGCTCTATATGCTTCAGAAACCATAGCTTTAGGAGGTCATTCTAAAATTGCAAATATAGAAAAGCAAGAACGTAAAATTCTTAGAAAAATATTCGGCCCCACATAAGAAAACGGAATTTGGATTAAAAGACGAAATTCAGATCTATACCGTCACACAGATAGTTTCAGGAACACAGTACGAAGAAGACGTTTAACATTTTATGGACACCTCTTCAGGATGGACGATTATAGACTTACAAAAAGGTTATTCAATGTAATAAATTCTCAGAAGTCAAGGATAGCCTGGCTGGATGAATCAAGAGAAGACCTGCAAGAGTTGAACATCGGAGAAAATATTCTGAGAAACCGCAAAGTCTTCAGGACCGCAGTAACAAAGTACAAGTTTAGGGTGAAAACTAGTGGCAGGACTGGAACCAGGTGCACAGTGACTTCATGAAGAGATTTTGGGAAGATAGGAAGGCGAATATCATCAAGCCGAAAAGCAAGTTCAAGCGCGCTCTATAATGGGCAAAACGCAAAAAGAAGAAGAAGAAGAAGAATATCGTATGGCCTCGGATGTCGGGTGCAAGCTTTGTTATTTGACACCCAGAGGGTAGCTTGCGTGTCGAATTTCATTGTTCCTTGACTATGAAAGTCAAGGAGGTTAGATGTTAAGATATCTAACCTCCTTGAACACTATAGCGCTTTCTAGTCGAGAAATGAGGAACTTTGTGCTGGCGGAAACTCCCGAGATTAATTTTACCATTATGAACTCGGTCTATTGAATTCAAATGGGTTCTTTAACATGCCAACATCGTATGACATGCGTGTCGTACTTTTGCCGCCTTTCAAAAATCACTTACCACGGCCAGGAGCGAACCTGCAATCTTGGGGTTAGTAGACCGACACGCTATCCACTCACCCACCGTGGCAAGCTAATAACTTACTAAATTCAAATTACTTAAACGCGCGAGTGATCAAGGCCTATCTGGTTACCATGGCAACAAGGCTCTCAAAATGGACCATTACTAGGAATTACAGCAAATGTTGCCACGCTGGCATCGGGAGAGCGTGGGTTCGAATTCCAACTTGTCCGTCCTGGTTTCCCATTTTCACCACCAGGCCAATGCCGGGACGGCTTAGGTCCACGGCCCTTCCCTGACCCATCCTCTACATGCCCAATGGCTACATTAATAAAATGAACATATTTATCCTGTTTCCAGCGAGGTCGGGGACGAGATACGATGAAATTCCACGTGGCTGATGGTTTCTACGGCCGGATGCCCTTCCTGACGACAGGAGTTAATGACAGATGAATAATGAATGAAGAATGATCGTTAAATTTCAAGAGGTTCCAACTGTGGCTATCAGACGTCACTGCCTCTGTCACCTAGTGGCGAACGTTGGAACATGATAAAGCGTTTCTCACTAAATAACCTACAAATTTAGCCACACACTACTAATTGTAGTGGTAGGATCTTTTACATGCCATAAATCTATAACATGGGACCGCCGGCTTTACTTCCTCTCCGTAGGAAGGCATTCTGAAGGATTTTAACGCTCTTAAAAATCGGCCGGGTTTGATGATGGTGATGATAATTGTTGTTTTAAGGGGCCTAACATCTAGGTTATCGGCTCCTAATGGTCTGGGTGATAGCGAAAATGTCAATAAAGTGGAAACCAGAACGAAAATTAAATGAGAAGGAAAATACGTACAAAAAGGAACTCAGATTGTAACAACTTACAAAATGGAGAGCGGTAATCACTTACTTACAAAAGGGAGTTTAAATTCAAAATACCCCAAAATGCAATTGAGAATCAAAATACTTGCAAAAAGCGGTTTAGGTTGAAAATACAAAATGCAATTGAAACTCAAAATACTCACAAAAGTCGCGGCCCGGTTATTGAAAGACTTACTAAAAAGCAATTTAGATTGTCAATCCTTACAAAATGCAGTTGAGGTTGAACACTCGCAAAATGCAATTTAGATCGAAAAAAAAAACATACGAAATGCAACGTAGATTGAAAATATCTACAAAATGATGATGCAAAAAAAGAAATCGCTATGGAATTTAGATACACGGGGAGCCAATTAACAAAAACAGTGCCTGAATCTTAAAGAGAAAAGGACATATAATGAAAAGAAAACAAGAGGTCTGACCCCTCGAAGGAGGGTACCAGCAAAGATGAGACAAGGGCCAATTAAGGCGGGAAAGGAAGAGACTCCCTAGGCCTTGGATACCCTAATACCGTCGTGGTCGGAAAAGAACAAGAGTTGACCAAGTGAGGTCGACAGGAAAGCTGGGGTCCCGTGGTCGCCAACCCACGTCCCACAAGATGTGAGCCCCTGGGGGATAACCATAATGGCTAGGCAACCGAAACAGACAAAATTAACATAGAATATTAATAATGCAGCATTAAATAGTCCCCCACTAATATGGAGGAGTTGTGTAGGATGATACCACCTCAAATATAACCCAAAGATCGTGGGTTCAAACCAAACAAAATCGTCTGATATTTAAGAGCGTTAAAATCCTTCATTATGCGTTCGTTAAGCCCATGTCATAGATTTATGGCATGTAAAAGAACCTATCACTACAAGTGGTGCTTGCTACGGTGGGTGAGTGGTCAACGTGTCGGTCTACCAACACCAAGATTGCAGGTTCGCTCCTGACCGTGGTAAGTGATTTTTTGAAAGGCGGCAAAAATTACGACACCATGTCATACGATGTTGGCATGTTAAATAACCCATTTGAATTCAGTAGGCCGAGTTCATAATGGCAAAATTAATCTCGGGAGTTTCCGCCAACACAAAGTTCCTCATTTCTCTCTACTAGAAAGCGCTATGGTGATCAAGGAGCTTAGATATTACCTAACCTCCTTGACATTCGTAGTGCTTCAAGGAAGAACGAAATTCGACATGCAACCTTGCACCCGGTACCCGAGGCCATACGGTATTATTGTTATTACTACAATTGGTAGTGCGTAGGTTGGTTGGTTGGTTGGTTGGTTCCTCAGTTTAGGGGCTGCGTAACCCCGTGTAATTTGGGTGTGTGTAGACTGTCTGATAACCGGTGTTAATTGTGATGACGATGACTGTATCAGTGTGTGTTTCTGTTTCTTAATTCAAGTAGGGACTGCAGACTTTGAATTTTTAAGTAGTTCCTACTTTTGCCGCCAAACGCCACGGTCAACAACTACTAGTTCAGAATTTGGCTACTAGTCGCCACCGCAGTCTGCTCCTGGCGACGAACGCAGGAACCTGAGCGTTGTTTAAATTTTTAACCTAATTTAGCTTCACACAGGTGTAATTAGTGGAAGGTTCTGTGTAGGTTATTTAGTTAGAAACGCTCTATCAAGTTCCAACATTCGCCGCTAGGAGCCAGTGATAGTGGCATCTCTGTTAGCCAAAGTTGGAACTACTTGAAATTGAACGGGAGTTTAGTTAAATCTACTAACACGGCTCCATCGCAGTTGCCCACCCTCAAATGCCAACTGGCTGCGTCAGGACTCGATCCTCCAACCTTGGGAACAGCAGGAGAGAACGTTACCGCTGAGCCACGCAGCCAAGAGTAGCTTAGACGACAAGTTATCACAAAGAGACAAACATTAAAGTTAGAGCATAGGTAGAGCGTTATCCGCAACCGCAGATATGTTATCCGAGTGTAACGGCTTTACTAGCAGTAGTGCCCGGCTTCGCCCGGTGGATTTATTTGTTCTACAGAACTGGAGCGCTCAAGGATAAGGATCGGAAAGCACCAACGCTTATTACAGCTGATAACCAACACCATCGCCCTTATACAGAGGCATCCTATGATAACTGTTTTAAGGGGCCTAAGAGATTACTCCCCGTGACTGCAATTTATAAGCAGCTCGCAATTCTGCACCAGAACACTGGTAGGGGCGACGTGATGCAGCCCACATTGCCAGGCAACAATAGACTTAGGTATTACTGGAGCTATCCGGGGGCGCTTGTTCTTCCGACTTACTGAACAAAAATCAATCTTTAAGGTTACCTGAGAGGTGTGGCCTAATGCTACATAGCCTAAACTATTTCTCTTGAATCAGGCTATCATATACAAAAAGAATTTTTCGAATCCGAAGGGGTAGTTCCAGAGATTAGCGCGTTTATACACACAAACTCTTCAGCTTTATTATACTGTATTATAGTAGGCCTACAGATTAAAGGAACACATTTAGACATCTGAGGAGAAACTCGTACCCTTAGGCTAAGTGGGTCAAGTGCTATGTTTAAAATGAATGTTACTCAGCTAGACTTGCAACCCTTTTCTGTTCGGAGTGTTAATTATGCTTAATGACATAATTTGAAAGAGATCTGCTCAAATCATCATCTTACAATTGAAGACCCCGCGGAAAGAACGAGGTAAGTCCATTCTTTTCAGAAATGAGTTTATGGCACATTCTGGTGGCCAGCCATCGTCACTACAGATCAGTTGAAACTAATTTCAAATAAAGCGGAAAGTCACCGAGATACAGAGGGTTTTATTTGTAGTGGAAACGGAAAGAACTTCCCATATACTCTCACTTTTTTCATAATTTAACTGTAGTTATTTGTTTTACATGTGCTTCCTTTATAATATAGTACAATATGCAGCGAGCCTATAATGGCAATAATTAAGTTACGAGTATGTTTATAAAACGAGCGTAAGCGAGTTTAATAATTTCCATACGAGTGTCTTAATTATCATTATAGCCGAGTTGCATACGACTGTTCATGTTCAACGATAATTATAACTATTCATAAATATCTGTGGGATTCAGTATCTTCAGTTAGTGAACAGGGCGCGCTGGCTTTGCTGACTGAACAGAGCGCATGCGTGGGTCAAACAATTTCGAAAGCAGTGACCATTTTTACTTTGCTTGGCAATGCTATTGTTTACAGCCTGCATGATGTCTGGTGCCGATCAGAACTAGCATTCACTAATTTTGTCACCAAAGTCGTTTGAAAGCAATGCGCTGTGTAGAAATTGGTGTTGGGGATATTAAGGTACAGTGCTATTTCTTGTCTCATATTCGCCAGTTTATTTACGCGAACATATGGACGGTGCACTTTCCACGTCGGTAATTTATATAGAAGAATGCTGTGTTGCTAACTTCTGGACGTAGATTCATAAATTTCTTGCAGTATTTTCTTGTTACCGTAAAGGTTCGTAATGATTTTGTTTTTGTGTTTGGGATTGTAACTACAATGGTTGATCCGATATCCAATTTCAAATCATGTAATTCATGTACGACATGTTTGATTTTGAGCGCATGCGCGAAGCTATCCTTACCTAATTGGTCAATGAATGAGCTCTGATTGGCTGGAGAAACTGTTTCATAATGAAGAATAGTGTTATAATGAGCCTCATTATGATGCAGTTTTCTGACACATAATGTTTACATTTCGACACCGTCGAACATAAAATAAGTTTGGCAAAGAAACTATATTGGTTAGTGTTGAAAGTTAAAATTAGCACTCCTGAAAAATGTACAGAATGTGACTTACTCCGTTTTTCCCATGGAGTCTTCAATATTGTCATATATAAAAAAAAAAAACATGACGGAAAAATATGATATAAGGTGCGTTCAAAAAGTAACGAGCCGGAGGCATAATTACAGAAACCAGTACCTATATGGCCCTAACTGTTGAGGCACTTGTCCCAATGTGGCACGAGGCGGTGAATGGCTGCGATGTGAACCAGTTTCGCACGTACAGCTGGACGTCGGCGTCGGAGGTGAATCATTGACCCCGCAGAGCCCTTTTCAGGGGACGAAACATGGCGTAATCACAGGGAGAGAGGTCTGGACTGTATGGAGGGTGGCGGAGAACCTCCCATTTGAATTTCTGCAGGAGTGCCGCGACTGTGTTGGCCGTATGAGGTCGTGCATTGTCGTGGAGCGACCACGGCGGCTATGGCGTTCACTGTCACTCGGCGGTCCTGGGTAATGAGTGCATCAACCAGCTGGACGTTGTCATCGGTAATGCAGGGGGGTGCCCCAGACCGGGCATCATCTGCTAACGACACCCGTCCTTCCCTGAAGCACTTGTGCCACGCCTTGACCCTTGCAAGGAACATGCAGTGTTCGCCGTACATTTGTGACATTCGGCGATGAATGTCCGTTCCCCCTACTCCTTCCGCTGTAAGAAACCGAACAACACCTCTTTGCTCTTCGGTTGACGCCTCCATGTCACTGTTTGCAATGCGACTGACAGCATTGGACAGTTGGTGCATGCTGCTGTTCGCTTTGTATCGTCACGTGACGTGCACGCGTGTCCTCTAGCGACGGGCTGTGACCTTCCATGCTCTGGTTGGAACCACACCCCATTACACACGCCACGATTAGCCGATGTCGTCACCGGTTTGCGCATTACAGCCTCCGGCTCGTTACTTTTTGAACGCACCTTATATGTCATGAACATCTGGGTCCTAGTTATGATATTCAACGAGTTCGGATTGTGTTCTAAAAACTATCCGGAAATATACTCCAAGCATTAACCACAGGTTATCCACACAGCCATGTAAACTACAACCGCAGGGCTTAAGGCAAAGGGTATCAAGGGGCATTATCGTACGTCTCGTCAGGGGACAAATAAGACGTTTTGGATGAACATTCAAAATGCACATACAGAAAGCTTACTTTGCACACAGCTATTGCAAGAAGTTGGCAGAACTGGTAGTATCAGCCACTGCAGCTGTCAAGTATAATAAATTCTCGCCCCAAATCTACCATCAAAGCACGTGCACGAACACAGTGCAGTGTAAGAAAAAAAGTGGTTTTTCATCGCGATCTTGAGCGGAAGTCAGGTTCAGGAACCTTGGTTTATATACTAAGTTTCCGCTAGCAACATATAGAGCGCGCTTGGAAGTGGGACATCCGCCTTTACAGATAAGTCTGTGTGGTATTTCTCGGGTCTCCCTGAATATCAGCTGACGGCCAACAGTCAGACGATGATAGTGCTTTAACATCTAGGTTATCAGCTGCCAACGATGACTATCAAGATAATCACTACAATGCTTGCAGAATGTTTAGGGACGGTCTAAATTTGGTTTCATGCACCATTTGTCCCTAAAGTAACAGCATTTTAGTCATGGTTTTACATGATATTATACATCTATATGAGGGGTTTCCATTTAACATTTCACTGCTCTAATACTTTTGGAGATGGAATGTTTTACCTTTTTTAACCTTTTTCTTACTACAACATATCAATCAAAAAATAAAAATGCAACCTGGGAGAAAATTACTACTCATTTGGTCGCCTCTCAAACCAACTTTCTTCCCCGGTAATTTTGGCGACAAAATTGGTCAATTTCGTTCCGCGATATCTTCCGATTGGTAACACATGGAGAAAGTGCTCACAGCGGATCCATCACAAACAAGACATGGAGGAAACAACTGCGCAGTCAGGATAGCTCTAAGTGTTGCCAGTCGGAAGTTATCGCGGAACGAAATTGACGCAATTTTGCCGCCATTTTTTTAGCGTATGGCTTTTAGTGCCGGGAGTGTCCAAGGACATGTTCGGCTCGCCAGTTTGTAGCTGCTTCTAGGCGGACACCCAATGGGTGAGCTACAAGTACCGTCACGTGTGGAGTGTTGTCTGGGGAGGGAAGTGTGTTGGAAGGTAGCGGCTGTGGCCTATAGTTAGGGACCAACCCCGGCATTTGCCTGGAAGGAAGATGGGAAACCACAAAAGACCATCTTCAAGGTTGCCGGCGGGGGGATTCGAACCTCCTCGCCTCCCGGATGTGAGCGACTGCCAGCAGCCATGCCGTAACGACCACGGCTAACTCACCCGGTCTTTGCCGCCAAAATTACCGGGGAAGAAAGTTTGTTTGAGAGGCGACCAAATAAATAATATTTTTTTCCACAGGTCGTATTTGTATTTTTATGATTGCTATGTAGTAGTAAAATTGCAGTAAAATTTCATAGTTGTATGACTCGCAGTTTTTAAGAGAGAAAAAAATTTGTAGGAAAAACAGGGGTTCTTTTAGCCTTGTTTAAAAAAGGTAAAACATTCATCTCCGAAAGTATTAGTGATAGAGCAGCGACATTTTAAATGAACCAACCCCCCCCCCCCCTGATTTAGATGTCTAATAACATAATGTAAAACAATGACGGAAATGTTATTTTAGGGGGAAATTTGCATCATACCAATTTTAGACTTGTCCCTAAACTATCTGCCGGGCTGTGCCAAGCTGGCACTCGAATCACCTTTCTGTGGTTTCCAAGCCACATGGGAATAGCGGGAAATGAGTTAGCGGATCAAGCTGCAAAAGAGGCGGTATCACTACCACCTCGACCAATGGAGGTACCCGCTACAGATATTCGCTCTTAGTTACGTCTACAAGTTCTGGCTTTTTGGGAGAGTCAGTGGCTAGCTGACCCACTGCCCAGTAAACTGAGAGCGATCAAGGGAACTACTCGCTTGCGGCGGAGCTCTTTCCGGTCACGGAGGGAGACCGTCATTTTGTGTAGGCTAAGGATAGGTCAAATACTCGTACCTGATGAGAAGGGAAGACCCCCCACTTTGTACCTGTGGAGCCGTTTTCACCGTGGCCCACATTTTAACCGAGTGTGTGGATCTTGCTGACTTACGAAGAAACCTTGGTTTGCAGACGACACTCAAACTTATATTAGCCGATGACGCGGTGGCTGCTGATCGCGTTATCCGCTTTATAAGTGAGAGTGGGTTAGGGCCAGCAATCTTAACTTTCCAGTGTAAATCGACTCAACGACTTGTTCGTTTTTGTTTTATTAATTTTTGGTCTTTTTCAATTTAGGTGTCCACCTCAAAATTTTAAATTCAATTCCAAATTTGTATTCTTTAATCTGTGTTAAGAGGGGCAGATGACCTCGTAGTTCCGCCCCTTAAAACAACAATAACTAACTAACAATCTGCTAGCACTGTACTTCTATTACCACACCACTTGTTACAATTATTAAAATGGCCCTTGGTGTAGTGGCCGTCACCCATCAGATATCAATAGTGGAGGTTGGCTATCTACAGTGTACGCACGCTCACATTACAATAATATTATTGATGTGTAACATCTTTCCACTCGCTATCTGGATATTTTTGTGGCACTCGGTAGCTGGATATTTTTGTGGGAGTGATTTTGGAAAAGAGACGGGACGGAAGTGCATGGGACGGAAACAATGAGCGCGCTCGGTGGCGGAGATCGGTACAACGACGTACTGTAAGCCATGTGACTATGTGGAATGTAAATCGCATAAGGTTTACCTCAAGGTTTGGAGACCCCATTAAAGAAATTCCTAGAATAAATCATCTTCAAGTTGTCGTTCTTTGGTGTGAAAATATTCATTATATCATATTTGCTGAAAACAATTACGATTTATTAAATCTTCATACTTTTGCTGTATTCTTATTTAATGTAAGCACTCGATACGTCGAGTGCTATATCGCATCAACAAACACTCCAAACAACGTAGGAACTCGGTATATTAACGCAGACTACTAACAATAATTGAAACTTCGTTGGTATAAACCTATCATTGCGAGAAATGCATTTAATATACCTACTGCACACCTAATTTTTAATCCCGCCTAAACTTGGCAGTGCGCTATATCGGCAATAAGAGGCCATTTTCAATAACACCGCTGGCATGGGTTCACTAACTGGCTCGCATCAAGAAGGCAGTGGATTGCTCCCGCATACAGTTGCAGGTATATGTCACTACTGCAGATGCATTGGAGAATCCTTTCACGTTTGCTGGCACAAGGTAGCACTTTAAAAAATGCGAGTAAGTAATATGGAATTATTCGAATAACATGTCAGATGTTACACATCATATGCGACTATTGTAAGGCTCGTAATTTTTTTTATTAGATAAAGCAACAGATTTAGACATTTGAGGAGAAACTAGTTACCCTAGACTACGTGTGAACCGCAACACTATGTTGAGTGAGTTTTTTCCCTCTGAGTAATGACAAGTGAAACAGTGGGTGGCTAATTACCCTCGCAGACAAGCGCAGGTAGGCTATCAAGGACTCTCATTTTGGCATAAATAAACACTAATTGAGGATATTGGCTTCTCTATTATTCTCATACAACCCAACCTAAAGCAAATAGGGAAATAACAAGAAACGCGAGCTTCTATGCGCAAGATCGCGGGTTCAAACCCTGCGAAAGTCGTCGGATTTTTTAAGAGCGTTAAAAATCCCTCACTATGGCTTCCTTGGCAGGGGAAGTAAAGCCGGCGGGCCCATGCCATACATTTATGACATGAAAAAGAACCTTCCACTAATTACACTTATGGAAGCAAAAATGTGTAGGTTAGTTTGATAACCCTCTATTAGTTCCAACGTTCGCCTCCGGGTGCTGACTCCGATGGCATTTAGTAACCGCGTCCGCAGCTAGGTGTCGTGGACGGTAGCATTTGGTAGCAAAAGTAGGAACTACTTGAAATTGATCGCTTGCAGTCCTTACTTGAATTACAGCCAGCAAAATTAACACCGGTTATCAGACACATTCTATACACACCCAAAGTAGACGGGGCTACATGACCGCGTTGTGGCAGCCCCTAAACTGAGGAACCAACCAACAAGAAACGTAAAAGACTCAGATTTTAGCAAAAACTACAATTATTTTAAAAAATCCAGTTCAACATTGTATTGTAAAACTTATCCGTAATGTGCAGGGCTTTAGCCATAACTTGTCCGTGGGATTACACGTGCTCACAGAACACGCGTGCAGTAACAGGTGAATGAATGTAGAGAATCCTTGGTTGATAAATTCCTATCTGAACAATTACCAATAGCTATTACACTTTAGTCAATAACATTGAATTAATATATAAGGTGCGTTCAAAAAGTAACGAGCCGGAGGCTGTAATGTGCAAACCGATGACGACATCGGCTAATCGTGGCGTGTGTAACGAGGTGTGGTTCCGACCAGAGCGTGGAAGGTCACAGCCCGTCGCTAGTGGGCACGCGTGCACGTGACGTGACGATACAAAGCGAGCAGCAGCATGCATCAATCTTCCAACGTTGCCAGTCGCAATGCAAACAGTGACATGGAGGCGTCAACCCAAGAGCAAAGAGGCGTTGTTCAGTTTCTGACAGCGGAAGGAGTAGGGGGAACGGACATTCATCGCCGAATGTCACAAGTGTACGGCGAACACTGCATGTCTCTTGCAAGGGTCAAGGCGTGGCACAAGCGCTTCAGGGAAGGACGGGTGTCGTTAGCCGATGATGCCCGGTCTGGGGCACCACCCTGCATTACCGATGACAACGTCCAGCTGGTTGATGCACTCATTACCCAGGACCACCGAGTGACAGCGAACGCCATAGCCGCTGTGGTCGGATTGAGCGTCGGAAGTGTGCACACCATCATGAAGGAACGACTGCACTTGCGGAAAGTGTATGCCTAATGGGTGCCCCACAGTCTTCAACTACACCAGGAAGCGTGTCGAATGGCCCACTGTCTTGGTTGGATGAATGATGCATGCTGCTGCTCGCTTTGTATCGTCACGTGACGTGCACGCGTGCCCTCTAGCGACAGGCCGTGACCTTCCACGCTCTGGTCGTAACCACACCTCGTTACACACGCCACGATTAGCAGATGTCGTCACCGGTTTGCGCATTCCAGCCTCCGGCTCGTTACTTTTTGAACGCACCTTATGCATTAATTAATGCAATGTCCAAGCTCTGTGAACTGGCCTATTTACATATTTCCTATCTTTGGTGGTATGTACTGCTGCCCACATTTTGGACCCTTGGCAATTCCAGTAATTTTCTTCTCTGTTTCGTGAATGCACCCTCGTCTCTGTGTTGTAGTAGTATTTCAAGACAGGAATTCCCCCGCCATTAAGTATAGCAGTCTCATTATGACTCCAATAGTCCTCGCCTTGACAGGAAATTTTACTAGAAATTACAGTGGTCTGCGAAACTTGTGAATAATGACAGAATGCTATGAAGTGACCTTTTCTTCTGCTCTTTAGAATGAAATCCGAAAACAGCACATGTCGTATCGCGCATGTGCAGTGAGTATTGTAGGATTGCGAAACTGAGGCAAGCCCCGGACTATTTGTACTGTGGACAGGTTATGGATTATTCAAGCAGCAAGATGTTTCAACTTTATTTCGAGTAACTGGGGGGCACAAATATGATACACATTTAAGAACATATTTTCCACTATTTCTGAAAAGCCCGCGATCCACATCACAAAGCTTGGACTAGAGCTAGAACGCATAGGCCTAAATGACGCACACTTGTTGCTATGGTAACAATAGAGCCCTAAAACATAGGCTATCCCTCCCTATATTATTCTGCTAAGGTCCCATTAACACCAACCTACACATATGGGGTACCTACAGGTTCACTCAGTTACTCTTTAAATGCCTCACAATTAAATAAATACCTTAAAACGTGTATATTTACAATGAAAGAATGCAACATGGTAACCATGGTAACAGAATCTATTTCTGTAAGACGCAATGCAATTCCAATTATTACATTACTGTGAAAGTTTCCAGACGGTTATAAGGTTATCACTGAACCAAATTCATCAATACATACAGTATAATGCGCTTAAGGGGGTCAAGGGGCACTCGAGAATTTTTCACGCAATTTTCACGTGTGAGTGTGGTACGAAAAGTCTTTTTCACCCGACTATAAAGGGTCTCCGAAAGCCCCTTTTAAAGGCCCTTAAATTAACAGTGTCGGTGATATTCCCAGAAAACTAAATTCGCTCTGATATACCTATGAAGGAATGACAAACCCTTAACCACTGCACCAGTAGCTGAATTGATAAAGTCTGATTATTCATACCAAGGATAAATCAGTCATAGCATTGCTAAGTCAGGGTGTCTACCAACTCATCTTTAAATAATTCCCTGAATATTCCCTGATTTTTCCAAGATTAATGAGAGAATTCCCTGAGTAAAGACTGCTTGCTACACATTCGCCCGGGAACAGGAAGTGTGATGAAATGCACGCCATTTTTGGGTTCGTTTTAAGAGCTCTCCAGGAACAAGAAGCAAAATGTGATCCAGGAAAGCAAATGGAAAATAGGATTATGTTTTATGTTTCCTGTTCTCGGAAATTCCAGGAGCCAAATAGATGTGAGCAATGGCGGCACAAGGGAAACAGTTATGAAAATAAATTTATTTCAATAGAATATTATAAGTGAACTTATTGTCCAGTAAAATAAGCAAGGTTTATGAAGTCATGCTGCTTTCAATACGGTAAATCCCCCAATAAAAGGGACAACGGGAGGTTGAATACACACATCAAGGTGTGTATCATATGAGTATGATCATCTTAGACCAATATTTAATTTGTAAAACCATCATTATCCATTGATGTCGCTGATACTACGTCGCAGGAATGATGATATTCGGTAGCATAAGTCTGAATATAGGCCTACCCAGTAATTTACACATATCCAAAGGACGAAGGGAGGCATATTCCAAGTTCTCACTCTCAATTAGGTCCACCTCGTCATGACAAAAGTAATTGAGTTAATCAATTTATTAATTTATAAATACATTTAAATGAATGAAATCATTATGAATGATGTTTCAACAGGCCAGAACACACTATTATCAGCTAAAATAATTTAGGTTGGTTGGTTCCTCAGTTTAGGGGCAGCGACAACGCGGTCATGTAGCCCCGTGTACTTTGGGTGTGTGTAGAATCTGTCTGATGACTGTCTTAGTGTGTGTTTCTGTTTCTTAGTTCAAGTAAGGACTGCATACATTGAATTTTTCAAGTAGTTCCTACTTTTGCCGCCAAACGCCACCGTCAACAACTACTAGTTCAGAACTTGGCTACTAGACGCCACCGCAGTCGGCTCCTGGCGACGAACGTAGGAACCTGAGCGTTGTTTACATTTTTAACCAAATTTAGCTTCACACAGGTGTAATTAGTAGAAGGTTCTTTAACAGGCCATAAATCTATGACATGGGACCGCCGGCTTTACTTCCCTCCGAAGGAAGGCATACTGAGGAATGTTTAACGCTCTTAAAAAATCCGACGACTTCGGCCGGTTTTGAACCCGCGATCTTGGGCATAGAAGCTCTGCATGCTACCAACTACGCCACCGAAGCAGATAAAAATAATTTAACCAAGTCTGCTTGATAATACAAAGTAGAGTTTGAAAGGTGTTGCAAAAACATTTCCTGGGCACAATTAAAAACAAAATTGGACATAAGTTCTAGCCTAGCTAAGGAACGTAGGAGCAGACAATAATCAAAGAATAGCTGGATGGAAAAGCCGCGCAAACAGTATTGTCAACCCAGGTCTAACACCTTGTTACCCGGGCGCGCGCAACTCTATTCCTTACTGCGGACCGGGCAACTGAAGTACACCTAGCATGATAAGTAAGATGGAACATAAATACGTGTAATTTTACTTGCTTGTCCATGCATCAACCTCATCGTCACTACTTTCACGGCTACCATTGCCAATTTCACTCGTATTATTATCGTCAACAGACTCGTCTGAACTGATTATCGCACTGTCAGTTCCGCGCGCGCCATGCTAACACTTGACAATACACGCGGTAACCGAGTGTTATAAAACCTCACTTCCAGTACCGAAAGCATTATCAAGACAACAATATACCTATCTGCATTTCGTTGAACAAAGACCTTAGTTCGTAAATAACACGTAGTATTTTGATTAATGAACGGAGGAGAGGAGAATATTACACAAGAATGAAGCACTGTAAGAACACGTTAATTTACGTAGCTGGTTGTCCGCGCACCAATACAAAACTACGTAAATTCACGTAGCCCATTATCACCCAGTAGTAGTCAAAATTCGATCGCTAACGGGAGTTTAAATAGTCCCTAAATCTCTACTTAGTATAAAAAGGAAATAATTTATTGATATTCAAAGGAAGCCAAGCAGTAACGATATCAGTGAAACAGTCGAAAAAAAAAACAGGCGTCCGTGCGCTTTTTAAGCCTACGCTGGGCAAACCGTTAAAAATATCAATATAGGCTACTATGAGTGTAAGAATTGTTCAGCATGAAAAGTTCTACAAAAAAGTCCGAGAGAGCATATCTCTATCTTCAATACATCGCCCAATATACGTGTTTTTAGATTGGACGGGAGGGGGATTTGTGTTGCATGCACCCCGCCACATTCTTATATTACGTCTGACAGGAATTCGTTGCTCATGCTATCTCTATAATAATATAATGGATAGTCCAGTCAGTGATTTTAACCCATCATGCCGAGACGTAAAACGGATCTAGGCATAGGTCGTAGTTCATTGACATCGGAAAAAAAAGCGCTTGTCACGAAATGCATTCAGAACTGTTTCCGAGCGAAGCTAGTATAAACACTACTAAATTTAAAATATTTTGTCGCCAAAGTTGCTACATCTACCGACAAAATCGCTGATTGCAACGAACAAAATGCTCAAGGCCCAATAAAATGGCGTAGTTGCCCCCTGCGCAGAAGGCGAACGGAAAGGTTGCCACATCATGTGTTCAGTTGAGCTTGAGAAGGCACTGCTCAGTGCTCATTGGCTGAGCACTGTCATCAGTAGCGAGCGATAACTTCCCGCGAAATTCGAAAGTATTGCTTCCACTTTTACTGAGAAATCCCTGATTAACAAAGAAATTCCCTGATTTTTCCCTGATTATTCCAGAAATTCATATTTCCCTGAGAATTCCCGGTTTACACGGTTTTCCCGGGTCGTAGACACCCTGTAAGTGTACTCTTTACAACTAGAATATTCGCGGGCGAAGCCGCGACGGGTAATGCTAGGAATAACTAAAACAGGGGAGTTAGAGAATTGCACAAACTGTAGCTTGGACCCAATATTGTCTTTTGCTAGTTTCCAGCCGGTCTACACGACTGTGCCCAATGAATTGGGCGGGTACAAGTTATAAATATGCAAACACACTCCTGTATTAGTTAGTTATCGCTAGAGACCGGATTTTGAAGGGAAAAATATTCATTAAAAAAGGACCAAAAAAGGGGGAAATATTCAATAAAAAGGGATTATTTAAGAAAAGGGAACTGGTCAAGAGAATAAAGGAAATAAAAAGGTATGCATAATCAGTTAATCACTTCTAACTTAACTTTACTTCATTAAAGAATGGTATCAATTACATGCCCAACATTTGAGATGTTAAGGATATAGGCCTATTCTCTTTTATGTAGTTTCCTTGTGTTACAGTGTTTATTGCATTAAGAACGAATGAACCTGATGACATTTAACATTTCAATATGTTTGAAGGTCAAATTTTGTCTCTTTGAATTTAAAATATCTTCATACAAAGAAAATGAGCGCTCAACATCAACGGAAACCAGTGGAGAATACTTGGCTTTTACTCTAAACTCTAAATCAGTGCACTTCACTAGTGTTTCAATGTCTGGATTCTTTGATAAGCTTGCCTTAAGTTTTTCTTTTGCGAATCCCTCAAGCATGTTGTCAGTTCTTTCAACCACACTCCACTGCACCTCGTTGGATAAGCACTGTTCTTCCAGTTGCAAGATGGCGGCAGGAAGAAACTTGAACATATGCACTGCGTACAGCTCTGTCTCCAAATTCGGATCACTCAGCAGGTCCTTCGCTCAACCCACAGCTGCAGATTCAACATCGTCCAAAGACAGTACAAATTCCTTTATCTTACTGACATGTTTACAAAGGAAAACAGCACATGAAATCCATGTCCCCCATCTAGTTATGATGGGAAACTTAGGTAGTGGTAGGCCTGTAACTTCCTTGTAAAGCTGTATTCTACTTGGAGCTTTAATCAATGTCTTCTTAAGTTCGGATATGAAGGCATTTACAACAATATATTCAACAATTATTGCTTCACATACCCTAAGCAAAACATGGGCAATACAAGTTGTATGGTGGAGATTAGAATGCATAGGCTTCAACTGTGCAAATGCTGAGACCATGTATGATGCTTGGTCCGTAACAACTTGCCACACTTTGTTGTACTGTATCCCTGATGGCCAGAGTTTAAAACAACAGTCATTGAAACTCCGCATTATAGATGTAGAGTTTACTTTTTCCAATTCATACATGGCAGCCAACATTGGTTTTGATGGGTCTCCTGTCAATGGCATCACAAGAATGTTTAGAACAGCTCTTGAAAGTGAATCCGTTGCTTCATCCAAAATGAAGCAAACTGGATGGTCTCCAACAACCTCCTTAACTTTTTGTACATTAGCTTCATGAATTGGTTGTAGGTAACTCTTTCTAAGTGTACATTCATCAGGGACAGTGCATTGTGTGTATTTTTCAAGAAACTCTTCATTGCTGGGAAGGGCGTGGTGGCACAGCGGTCAAGCTGTATGCCTCTCACCAAGGTGGACCGGGTTCAATCCCCGGTCAATGCATGTGAGATTTTCGAAATGAAATGCCATGTCCTGTGGTTCGGATTCCACATTAAAAGGAGGTCCCGTGGCTCATGATCGCAAGATTAACGGTCACGTTAAACTACAAGCTTGAGCTTCTTCTTTCATTGCTGGGTTATTTAAGGAATTCCACACTGAGCAAAGGTAACTGTGAGGTCACTGAAAAATACGTTTCCTTCCCTGCTTTTTTGTTCGGCCTTCTGAAATGATTCCTGTAAAAATGACTGCTTGGAAACTTTCGTACGAATAGCTTTGTTTTTCTCATGTTTGGCATACTTGAGATGCTGAATTATTCTGTCCTTTATATGTTTTCCATCTACTTTAATATCAATATCGCACAGAGAACATCGAATAACGGTACTGTAACGGCTACCTTTCGTCGTTGGATATCGCTCTACAAGTTGGGCGATCATTTATAACGTTTCTACAGATATTACACTCAAGACTCCTTAAAACCACCTCATCGTTCTTATTTAGCATTGGCCTGTCTAGACAGACGACATACACTTTATTAATTTAGATTTACTGGGCGCCAGTTATCGTTAAGATGAAAATCCACAGCCTGCTTCCAGTCTTCGACCGGGTCAGGAATGGAATGAATGAAGCCCCCATCTTGCGGCGAGGATATGAACTGTGCCGGCTGCCGAGGCCTGACGCACTCCCCTGGGGCAATGATTAAATGAATGACAAATGAAATGAAATGATAGTGGAGAGTGTTGCTGGAATGAAATGTTGACAGGGAAAACCGGAGTACCCGGAGAAAAACCTGTCTGCCTCCGTTTTGTCCAGCACAGATCTCACATGGAGTGACCGGGATTCGAACCACGGACCCAGCGGTGAGAGGCCGGCGTGCTGCCGCCTAAGCCACGGAGGCTTCTCTATCGTAAAGATAACACATTAAAATGTTATTTAGCCACGGCCGCTCCCTTCCTTGAGCCAAGATCTATCATCGGAGCGTAGGGCAATAAACTTGCTCTATGAGATACTCTTTGCATTCCAACTATCCTATATATTCAACTCCCAATGAACAAGACATTTTAACTAATACTGGTTTATTTACAACAAAATTATTAATAACATTTGATCTGAGGTTTCGAGCTGTGTACAATATGTGCATTAATATTCCCTAATTGCTGGGCAATATTGACTGTCTTCTCGCTAGCGCTGATCCTCTGTGTTGATAATAACTCTGTCCACCATCTCGTTGGTCTGCTTGTAGGCTAATTTGAGATCTTACGCCAGCACGCGTTTATTGACCTTTGAAAACATATGTTTTCACTTTGCTAACTGTACTTCGTCTAGTTGTTGTGGTTGTTGTTGTTGTTGCTGCTGCTGCTGCTGCTTGTTTCTGAGTTTGATCACCATGGTAAGCAAATTTGAACAAACCAGGCTAATTGAATTCACTAAGTCCCATCTTACTGAGGGACTGAGAGTCTACGACTCACAAAGTCAATGAGTGAGTGCGTGATCGAATAAGTGAATGACAGAATAGAATCTATAGAATAGCCAGTGCTGAAGTCGCGCTGGGCTTTTATACACTCTGAATGGTCCCGATGTTTCGCGGCATAAATTTGCCCGCGACCCATCAGACCAATTATAGCAAAGCATTTCTCAGTCCTCAAGCGACGCTGTAACTTCTCCGAGCGGGAATACAGGCCCGCGTACTTCAAATATTCCACTCAGAACCCGCTATTCCTCTCGTTGCGCATGTATATTTTCCGCCCAAATCTTTCTCCAAGCCCTTGTCTCCCGTCAGCTTGGCTTCGTTCCAGAAATACATTTTCTTGCAATATGTTGCTTCACCGTCCATAACTTCTTCCAACCATGCCCGTCCTGTCTTTACAATTTAACTAATAAAACAGCCCTAGACCTCTATAAAAACCCTGTTTCTAAATCTAAACACTTGACAATATTATATATGATTATGGTAATGACGTGAATATGGTATGGCCCCTCCCTTGATAATCATGGGTGAATAAAACGATATAACTTTGATATTTCAATAATAATAATAATAATAATAATAATAATTACACAATGACTTTAATAATAATAATTTGTACCGTAATCAAGATTACGTTACAGTACCATCCGTTTCGATTAAATCGTCCTTGAAACTGCTTACGCTCTTCGCATCACGACTTCGCCATCACTATTACAAGCTACTGCTGCTACTTAGCGGTGCGTCCTATTCTCTATGACTGTTCCTGCTACTGAGGCGAGCAAGCTACTGTAACCAAAGAGAATAGGCTGTAAATGCTTCACACATTCTGGAGGGGTTGCGACGGGTGTAACAACACCTGCGGGTGGGGTTAGGCGGTGCAGTGAGCGAGTTCAACTCTGGGGTGAGTTCGGTATAGACCCCGTGTTAATTCTTTCTTCCCTTACGCTACATCGGTATTTTATGCAGGTATTTTCCCTCAAAGTGAAATAAATTCTTGAGGTTTTGCCGTATGTTCTTAAAAAAGGGAAAATAAGTGCAGATGTAGGAGAAAAAGGAACAAGGGCTAAAAAAAGGGAAAACGGGGGGAAAAAGGGAAGTTAAAACACGGCAATCTTGACTTTTAAATACAGTTTTAACCCATAGTAACGATCATTTCTTGTTTCTAATTAAATTTAAAAAAAAAGGTATTCCCTTTAAAATCCGGTCTCTAGTTATCACACTCAAATGCCCATCATCAGATCCTTTAGTGAAAATAAAATCTTAACACAGTGAACAGGATCTGATGATGGGCATTTGAGTGTGATAACTAATACAGGAGTGTGTTTGTTGTTCGAGTCTTCAGTCTTTTGACTGGATTGATGCAGCTCTCCATGCCTCCTGTCCTGAGCTAATCGTTTCATCTCTACATAGCTACCACACCCTACATCCGAGGCAATCTGTTTAACATATTCTAACCTTGGTTTACCCCTACAGTTCTTGTCCTCGACCCTTCCTTCCATAACTAAGCTTGCTATTCCTGGGTGTCTTAGTATGTGTGCTACTAACCTATCTCCTCCTCATTACCAGTCACCAGAAACATCTCTCCTCTCCCACTCGTCTTAATACCTCTTCGTTTGTAACCCTATCTACCCGTCTGATCTTCATCATTCTCCTGTAGCACCACATTTCAAACGCTTCAATTCTCCTCTTTTCTGCTGCACCAATAGTCCAAGTTTCACTTCCATAGAGCGCCACGCTCCAGACAAAGGCCTTCAAAAATGTCTTCCTAATACCTAAATCTATATTCGATGTCAACAGATTCCTTTTCTGTAGAAATGCTTTCCTTGCCTGAGCTAACCTAATTTTTATATCCTCTTTGCTTCGTCCATCACCGGTTATTTTGCTTCCTATGTAACAGAAGTCTTCTACTTCCTTTAGTTTTTCACCTGCCAATTTGATGTCCATAGGGGTTTCTGATTTATTTCGGCTGCATTCCAGTATTTTTGTTTTACATTTATTAATTTTCATCATGAATTCCTTCCGTAAGACGGAGTCCATACCATTCAAAAACTGATTCAAATCCTCAGGCTTGTCGGCCAAGATGACTATGTCATCAGCAAATCTCAGAGTTGAAATTATTTCTCCTTTAATCTTCATTCCCACTTTACATTTGTCTCCAATTTCCTTCACTGCTTGTTCAATGTAAAGATTGAAAAGTATGGGTGATAAGTTGCAGCCTTGCCTCACACCTTTCTGAATACCAGCTTCTCTCTCAAGTCCTTCAGCTCGAATGACTGCTGTCTGGTTTCTGTACAGATTGACAGACTGAAAACCAGCAAAAGACAACACTGAAGAAATAATTTCCACACTTCACTTACAGTATTGTAATTGGGGCAGATGACCTCGTAGTTCCGCCCCTTGAAATCTCAATAACTAACTAAGCATTGGAATTACGAGCAAAGCCTTTTAATACTGTTTTAATTGGGCCTTTCTATAAAAATATTTAGGCTATAAATAATAAGTTTTAAATATTTATAAAATAGCTTAAAATAGTAACTATTTTTATAATTCTCTTGATAGCAAAGCCAAATAAAATAATATTACAAAGTTTTGCTTGTAATTACGAGAGTTTCTTTTAATAAACATTGCTGAATATAATATGGTACATTGCATTAATTAATGTACATTAATTTATTATTACTATTATTGGTATTTCATTTAGATTAAATCGTCAATAAGAAAAGCTAACTTCACATCACTACATAAGTAAATGTATCTTAAAAAGTTGACATAAAACGCCTCTCAATGTTTATTATTAGTGCCTATTTTAAATCATATACATTATATCAGTAGTATAGATCCCTCCTGCGGCGCTCACAAGCGACCGATCGCGAAAAATGAGAATTCAAATGCAAAAGAATATACATTACCAGTGACGAATTGCACTCTAATTTCATAAATATCTATAATTTCTTTAAACAATGACTTTTAAAAAACGTTCGAAGTGTGCGATTTGCAGATACTGTTGCTGTAGGGAAATATGCTCCATAATTGGTGTCCACTTCACATTTTGGCCGCTGTGAAGCCTGTTTCATGTCATTTTAACATTCTGAGGTATTTCCTTGATCATTTTGCATAGATTTCAGAAACAGTAAATCAAACGGATGAGTACTCAAATCGTATAATTTAATTTCATAAATATCGAATAGCCGGTGAGTGTTACAGCTAAGCTGTCACAAGAAGTGTGCAATTTGCAAATACTGATGCTCTAACATGCTGCAATTTTGGGGAAAGTGTGGTTTCTGAACATGCCAGATTTCTCGCACGGGTCTGCTAATAAACTGAGCTGTGCAAGGGGCCACCTGAAGTTCCGCAGTCAAATCATCGCTAGGGACAGAACATTAAAATATGCCAATCGTATTCACTCTTCCCCTCATTTGCCGTAATATGTACAGTCGTTTTTGCATGTTGTTGTTGAAATTTCTTTTCGCATTTCACTTCCTTAGAGCATATTTGCCAATAGACGCCCAGTTGAGTAATCGCTGGTTTAATACTTACTTTCTGCAGCTCTTCCCTTTAGGCATTTTGAGTAAAGGATATGCAGACTTACCTCGGGCTACTGGCTGCTGGAATGGTGAAAGGAATGCCCCACCCCATTCCCTTCTTCAAATAGCCAGGCTTAAAATACTGTTATCTCGTTATCTGTTTCACAGAAAGGTGCTCACAAGGGATGTCCAACACACAGGCGAAACATATTTTGTTCAAGATGTTTCAAATTATACTTAACTAGCAATAGTGCCCGGCTTCGCCCGGAGGATATATTGGTTTTACAGAACTGGAGCGCTCAAAGATAAGGATCGGAAAGCACCAACGCTTATTGCAGTTGATAACCTCAACACCATCGCCCTTATACAGAGGCATACTATTGACATGATAACTGTTTTAAGGGGACTAAGAAAACTTTCTGCACTAATTACTCCCCGTGACTGCAATTTATAAGCAGCTCGCAATTCTGCACCAGAACACTGGTAGGAGCGACGTGATGCAGCCCGCATTGCCAGGCAACAATAGACTTAGGTATTATTGAAGCCGTTCTGGAGCGCTTGTTCTTCCGACTTACTGAACAAAAATCAATCTCTAAGGTTACCTGAGAGGTGTAGCCTAATGATACATAGCCTAAACTATTCCTCTTGAATCAGGCTATCATATACAAAAATATTTTTTCGAATCCGACTGCTAGTTCCAGAGATTAGCGCGTTTAGACACACAAAAACACAAACTCTTCAGCTTTATTATATTAGTATAGATTTCAAATAATGTATAGTCTATGCTAAAATATGCTGTTATGTTCAGAATATGCAATAAACCCACAATAAATGCGGTCCCTCCTCGTCACAAGCGAGGTGCAATGTCACATGTGTGATTACACTTCGCGGCCGGCGCGGCGATTCTTGCCGAACGAGTGACTTTTACATTTTCTACACAAGCATTATCTATCGACACCGTGGCACATTCCCAGGGTCGTCTTTTGTTTCGAGCCGATAAGACTGGACGAGTCCCTTTCGATAACTTAACAATCGTCCTTAGAAACTAGCACGACAGTGCTTGACATTCACATCGCCATCGCCTTGCAAGCACAAGACTGCAAAAAGTATGCTTTTCCAGACTTCCTGCTAATATAATGTTGTTTGGTTAGTTCCTCAGTTTAGGGGCTGCGTGTAGCCCCGTTACTTTGGGTGTGTCTGGTATCTGTCTGATAACCGGTGTTAATTGTAATGGCTGTATTAGTGTGTGTTATCTGTAATTCAGTTAAGGACTGCAGACGATCAATTTCATGTAGTTCCTACTTTTGCTACCAAATGTTGTCGTCCACGACACCTAGGCATGAACTTGGCTACTAGATGCCACCGCAACCGGCACCTGGCGACGAACGTTGGAACTGTATAAGCGCCTATTGCAAAAACAAAATAAAAAACTTTCCCTAGATATTTTTATTATTTATTAGCAACGAGCCCCGGCTTCGCCCGGTATCTTTAACGGTTTAACCAGAGTAACCTTAAAGGCGCACGGACGGCAGGTCCCAGACGCAATTCAGAAAAGCCGAGGTGAACAGCGAAACTACAAACACATTATACTCTTGTCTGAAGTCTTAACTCAACACGAATCGACAGTTTGATGCTGGCCGAAGCTGGGGTGATAGATTCGCTCCGAAGCTATTAATTTAAATTTCCACTGAATGGAGAATGTTGGAAGAAATGAAAACGTAAAAACACTCATAGTGGGCGATGTACTGAAGATAGAGATATGCTATCCGTGACTTTTTTGTAGAACGTTTTTCACGCTGAACTATTCTTACACTCATAGTATATTGATATTTTTAACGGTTTACCCAGCGTAAGCTTAAAAGGCACACAGACGGCAGGTGATTCTTCGACTCGATTCACTGAAATAGTTACTGCTCGGCTTCCTTTGGTCATAAATGAATGTTTATACAGAAACGTTCCTCGAGAAATCCTTTACAGAATGGTGAAAACCACATCAAAATCCATCCAGTGGTTCTCGAGATTACCCGTTACATCCAAGAATCGGGGACTTCGTTTTATACTACCGGTATGTAGATATATCTCACCAAAAGAAACCTTCAAGACATTGAAAATGTGAAAGCAATTTACGTGAAAAAACTACTATGTTTGTCCAAATTTACCCTGTCAACACTATGCTATGAGTTAACAAGAGAACTTTTCTAAATAGAACTCCGATCGTCATCTTGGCCGACCCGCCTGAGGATTTGAATGAGTTTCTGAATGGTATGGACTCCCTCTTGAGGAATCAATTCATTATGAAAATTAATAAAGGTAAAACAAAAATACTGGAATGCAGCCGAAATAAATCAGAAACCTCTATGGACATCAAATTGGCAGGTGAAAAGCTGAAGGAAGTAGGAGACCTCTGTTACTTAGGAAGCAAAGTAACCAGTGATGGACGAAGCAAAGAGGATATAAAAAGTAGGTTGGCTCAGACAAGGAAAGCATTTCTACAAAAAAGGAATCTGTTGACATCGAATATAGATTTAGGTATTAGGAAGTCATTTTTGAAAGCCTTTGTCAGGAGCGTGGCGCTCTATGGAAGTGAAACTTGGACTGTTGGTGCAGCACAAAAGAGGAGAATTGAAGCGTTTGAAAAGTGGTGTTACAGGAGAATGATGAAGATCAGATGGGTAGATAGGGTTACAAACGAAAAGGTATTAAGACGAGTGGGAGGAGAGATGTTCCTGGCGACTGCTAATGAAGAGAGTTATGGAAGGAAGGGTCGAGGACAAGAACTATAGGGGTAGACCAAGGTTAGAATATGTTAAACAAATTGCCTCGGATGTAGGGTGTGGTAGCTATGTAGATATGAAACGATTAGCTCAGGACAGGGAGGTATGGAGTGCTGCATCAAACCAGTCAAAAGACTGAAGACTCAAACAACACAACTCCGATATCACCTGATCTTACCATCTACAGCTGCAAACTCAGCTTCATAACTTAAAAAAGATAAATATGGGAACATGTCTATACCACGGAGGCTATAACCAACACGCATGCCTGTTACCGTAGTTACCATTGTTATATGGAAACATGTAGTTTTAAAATAATAATAATAGTATTGCCATATTGAACGTTAGCGTAACTAAACTTACCGTCTAATATTCCAGTTGAGAGTTGTCACACACAAATACGCACACGCCCAGCCGTGGAGAAGTCTCGATCAGTACTGACAGCGTGTCTTCCTTGTTGAGCTTTAGCAGTGGTCTTATCAATAGCATGAGTCATGGTGGGCACCTGTAGTGATAACTGATAACCACACCACCTCAACTGGACGCTTCCTTTACGACCAGCACATTATTATATTCAGAAAATTGGGATTTATATAGGAGTATGTATTTGGGCTGGAAGTCAATACAATTTGGGTACTCTATATAGTTACCAAGGAAATAAGTATTCATCATCTAGATCTGAAATGTAAAGGCGAACCTGCCAACTTTCAAAAAAGGGCTTTCAGTAAAACCCGCGCGCGCCAAAATAAACTAACAAATTTCGACAAACCTCGGGTTGAAACAATAATCCTCCTGGGCAACAAAATACAATAATTCATGCTTTAAACAGGATATTTCAATGACATCTTATCTACTTATAAGGTGCGTTCAAAAAGTAACGAGCCGGAGGCTGGAATGCGCAAACCGGAGACTACATCGGCTAATCGTGGCGTGTGTAACGAGGTGTGGTTCCGACCAGAGCGTGGAAGGTCACAGCCCGTCGCTAGAGGGCACGCGTGCACGTCACGTGAGGATACAACGCGAGCAGCAGCATGCATCAATCGCCCAACGCTGCCAGTCGCATTGTAAACAGTGACATGGAGGCGTCAAACGAAGAGCAAAGAGGTGTTGTTCGGTTTCTTACAGCGGAAGGAGTAGGGGGAACGGACATTCATCGCCGAATGTCACAAGTGTACGGCGAACACTGCATGTCCCTTGCAAGGGTCAAGGCGCGACACAAGCGCTTCAGAAAAGGACGGGTGTCGTTAGCCGATGATGCCCGGTCTGGGGAACCCCCCTGCATTACCGATGACAACGTCCAGCTGGTTGATGCACTCATTACCCAGGACCGCTGAGTGACAGTGAACGCCATAGCCGCCGTGGTCGTTCCACGACAATGCACGACCTCATACGGCCAACACTGTCGCGGCACTCCTGCAGAAATTCAAATGGGAGGTTCTCGGCTACCCTCCATACAGTCCAGACCTCTCTCCCTGTGATTACGCCATGTTTGGTCCCCTGTAAAGGGCTCTGCGGGGCCAACGATTCACCTCGGACGCCGACGTCCAGCTGTACGCGCGGAACTGGTTCACATCGCAGCCCAGGGAATTTTATGAGACAGCCATTCACCGCCTCGTGTCACAGTGGGACAAGTGCCTCAACAGCCAGGACCAATACTTCTAACATACAGGTACTGGTTTCTGTAATTATGCCTCCGGCTCGTTACTTTTTGAACGCACCTTATACATCATACGCCAATTATTTGTAGACAAGCATGACCCTCAAAAAGCAAGTGTGGTGAATTTTGGTTTGGAGCATAGATATAACAGGACTCCCTTGAAATAATATACCTAGGTAATACACTCATTACTCACTGGAAATTACTTGCACTTTTAAATTCATAGCTGTGGCTGTTTTAGCTTCCTGCAAAAAGTCTGGAGAAAAGGTGCTGGCATAACAGGGACCAGAACTCCAGGTCTTCAAAATAGATATAGACTCCAGAGATTCATTTGACATGACAAAGTATTTTCTTCACTTCGGAAAATTACGAGTTCAACAGCATTAATATAAAACACTACAGTAACCGATGACATAATAAGGGGCTCATTTAAGAGCTAAAGTTGTGGCTTGCTTTGCTTTCTTCAGAAAGTCAACATAATGTGTTTTATAACATGCTTCAGAACTTCTGGTCTTCAAAATAGAAAAGACTTCCAGAGTTCCAAAGGACATCGGTGACCTGAACTGTGCCCTGTTCTTCTTAATCAGGCTAAAAATTCGTTCACATTCTGTCTTTGCAGTCAAGTACGGAGAAATATCGAGATGTTACACGATCGGCGCTGGCTTCAGCCGTTTGACAATATTCCCGTAGTTTTCACGATAGAATAGGGAGAAAAATCGCGATTTACATAATCGGTGTCACGTTTAGTCTTTCGACGAGATTTCCAATGTCCTTGGGATCGGGCACGGGAAAATGTAGCATTATTACGCAATCGGCGCCACTTGCTGTCCATTTGACAAGAATCGAGTTGTTCTCGTCATCGAATGGGGAGAAATATTGCGATGTATCGCAATCCCTGCCGCTCTCGACTGTTTTACGAGATTCACGCTGTCCTCGCGTTTGGACACTGAGAACGCGATAATATGCAATCGGCGCCGCACCCGGCCGTTCAACGATTGTCTGCCTATCTGTCCTGGCAGAATGGCGGAGGCAAGCTCGAGGTTGGGCATGGTTAAAATTCAAGAGCATTCTTGGACATGTTGTATGGTCGGCGCCATGATTCCCGCTGTCCCTATGTTGTAGTGAAGAGTTCAAAGTGAATCACGAGGAGAAATGCTACGTAGTCATTTATAAGTGGATTGATGCACTTCTCGCTCCCCGTACGCTTTTAAGTATACGGTCATGGGAAAAGTGGCGAGTAGATTTCGGAATGTGTCGTGATGGGTGCCAATCATCTTTGACAAGATTTCCGCAGTCCTCGTGATCACAAATGAAGTACATTACAGATCAGTTGTTACGTCCTCCTCCTCAACATAATCTCCTTGTAACTTTATGCACGTTTGCCATCGATGTGTCAGTCTCTCCAGACCTTGCTAAACCATTCTTTCGGAGTGCTGCGTACCCAAGCCTTGACAGCGACCACGCAGAGGTTTCTTCATGTTCCCGAGCAGGTGATGATCACTTGGTGCCAAGACGGGAGAGTATGGTGGTATGGCAGCACCGTGAATCCCATTTGATTAATGGCAGCGATGCGGTGGTCTCTCGGCTAGTGTGGGGGCGGGCATTGTCATGTTGCAGAAGCACACCTTTAGCCCATTTTCCTAGCCGCTTAGTTTGAATGGCACGACGTAAGTGCTTAAGGGTTGCTACATATGCTGCACTGTTAATCGTGGCCCCCAATTCTAACCAGTCAATGAACACTGTCGCCATTTGCTTGCCAGCTGATGGCACTGTTTAACATTTCTTTGGCCGTGGACCGCCCCTATGCTTCCATTGTTGTTTCGTTTGTGGCTCGTGGTAATGGAGCCATGTCACAAGCCTTGGATCTTGTCTGGAGACACTGACAAAAAGCGCATCAAGTTACAAGGAGATTATGTTGATGTGTAATGTACTTCATTTGGGTGGAAAAAGATCAAGTGTAAAACCTGCCTAAAGCGGACCCTTTATAAACCGGAAACCTGGGAAAACGGAAAACAAAATTTGGAACGGAGGGATTTCCTATGTCATCATCATCGGCTTAGCTTGCCACGGTGGGTGAGTGGATAGCGTGTCGGTCTACTAACCCCAAGATGGCAGGTTCGCTCCTGGCCGTGGTAAGTGCTTTTTGAAAGGCGGCAAAAATACGACACGCATGTCATACGATGTTGGCAAGTCAAAGAACCCATTTGAATTCAGTAGGCCGTGTTCATAATGGAAAAATTAATCTCGGGAGTTTCCGGCAACACAAAGTTCCTCATTTCTCTCCTAGAAAGCGCTATAGTGTTCAAGGAGCTTAGATATCTAACCTCTTTGACTTTCATAGTCAAGGAACAACAAAATTCGACATGCAAGCTACCCTCTGGGTGTCAAATAGCAAAGCTTACACCAGGCACCGAGGCCATACGATATTATTAGTGAATGGAATGTACCATCACTTCCCCCAACCCTCTTGTGATACACACAGTTCCCTTCTGACAAATGAGAGTAGAAGATAACAGTGAACTGGAGTGATCTTTAAAGGTGTTCAGTGACAATGACTTCTAAACATAACATTAAAGTTATTGAAGAACACGAGAAAAACTAACGTCCAGCTAAACAATTACCTGTGTTGTTTAAAGTGAGAGTAATCCTATGCGACAATACAGGAGTGTGTTTTGTATTAAGGCCATTGTCACAATATTTTGCAATTGTATGATCCAATTTAGTGCATACTGTTTTATGAATGCATTTAGTTGAGTTTCTCTCGATTTATGCATACACTACATTTTTGGCCAGTCAATATCCAAGTAGCTCATACGATATACACTTGGTTATTTGGGTTAAGATATGAACTGCATTAATGTTACCCAAGTGGACAGCTAATACAGCTAAGTGAACCAACAAGTAGGAATCGACTGAATTATTTCGAGGTTAGATGACCACATCATTCTACCTGAAAGCAGCATCCTATCAGACTTAGCAGCGACGTCCTATATCACTATAGTATTGAACAATATTGAAGAGTGTGACATAGACAGTCCATTTGTTAATCACTTTGTGAGCTTTCATTTTATTCAAATTCTAATGCTTGTAAGGATATCCAATTTTCTATTGGCTTTGTTAGCACAGTTTATCATTGTATACCTAAACATTACGTATCAAACAAGGCAGATTTCAATTTCAGTCAACATGGATACTAATTAATACCATTTTCAAAATGGTCAATGTTTACGGATTTGACAAAGATTTAGCCCAGAGCTTTATTATAGCGACACCCTATTAACACGTCACACCCATTTAATTATAAACTTAGGCTATTTTAACAAAAGAGATTCATTTTAAAGAAATCAAAATTTTTCATAGTATATATTGTATATGATTTTCTAAGTATTATAGGCTATCTTAAACACTTTTCTCATAGATACAAAATGTGCACCTTGATGTTCCAGTTATGGGCTTGGCGAGCATTACAAATCTGCTTTATATCGGGTCGGATGCAGGACAAATTCACACGCATTTCCTCACCCAACAATCTCAAACTTCCTCGTTTAACTGTTTTTGTATTAGACAAAACAGAAAACGCACTTTCACACGATTATGTCGTAGAAAACTGCAACAAAACGATGAGGGATATTTTACTCAGGTAAGCAAAATCTTGTTGAATACAAACCTAGAAGCTGTCTAATTCTGACTCTTGGTACTTAAGTTTTAAAGTCTGGTTATTTTAAGTTCCGCCAATTCCTCCTCTTTGATAAGTTGAAGTTCACCAGAGCTGGAGGGTGTAAAAGGATTCCTTATCCAGTCACATTGGTTGGAAAATATCCATCCAGCCTCAATTTCAGTTGCATTAATTGATTGCGAACCATTGGTTGTATTTTGTCTCTAATTGGATATTTAGATGTCAATGGAATTTATGAGTACGACGAATCTCACGACACCCTGTTTGGAGAGCACTGATTTAGATTTTTGCCAGAGTTTTCCGCAATCCGTCCCACTGTGGAGCGTGATGGTTGATTTACGACACACACTGAATGTGGCAAAGGACCTGGGAAAGTTTCTAGACATCACAAAAGTCTTATGATCCATGGAGAGTTGATGATGTGCGGTATTTTACGCACGTAAAAGAAGGAAATGAAACAGAAAAGCTCGAGGTAATGAACTAATGTTGGTGATTAGGGAAATGTGATAAGCAACGCGTAGGAGGAAAACAGGATAGTGCAGTCGTGACGGTGATGGTTGCTTTAAGGGGGCTTGGGACATCGTGGTCATTAGGCCTTGCGGACACTGTATCCATAAACCTTTAAGGAAATGTCCATACTTTTAACCATTACCATTTTCACAATCCCTCAAACCATTAGGGGCATATAACCTGGATGTCAGGCCCCTTAAAACCATCATCGTAATCATAAAATTGCACCACGGTCGCGAGGGCAGTTGCAGCAAGTCCGGAGATCGCAGGTTGGAATCCCGGCGCAGGCAGTGTGGTGTTTCTACACTCCCTCCAGGGAACTGCTGGGATAGTCTCTGTTCCTCATACAGTTACACACGCCACTACTTCAGTCATCACACACACATCCAACTACACGGGGCTGATGACCAACATGTCCCAAGCCCCTGAAAATAATCATCATCCTTAATAGCTCTACTTAGTATAGAACCAAGTCCCCGATTCTTGGATGTCACGGGTAATCTCGAGAACCACTGGATGGATTTTGATGCGGTTTTCACCATTCTGTAAAGGATATCTCGAGGAAGGTTTCTGTAGAAAATAATTTATTTACCATCTAAGGAAGCCAAGCAGTAACGATTTCAGTTAGCAGCTTCGTAGTCGGTAGCATGCTGAGCTTCTATGCCCAAGATAGCCGGTTCAAACCAGGCCGAAGCCGTCGGACTTTTTAAGAGCGTTAAAAATCCCTCAGTATGCCTTCCTTCGGAGGGGACGTAAAGCCGGCGGTCCCATGTCATAGATTTATGGCATGTAAAAAACCTTCCACTAATTAGACCTGTGTGAAGCTAAATTGTATAGGTTAGGAATGTAAACAACGCTCTTAGGTTGCTACGTTTGTTGCCAAGAGCCGACTGCGGTGGCGTCTGGTAGCTAAGTTCTGAACTAGGCCTAGTAATCGTTGACGGCGGCGATTGGCGGTAAAGTAGGAACTATTTGAAAAATTCAAAAGGCTGCAGTCCTTATTTGAATTTAAAAAAAAACAGATACACACACTAATACAGTCATCACAATTAACACCAGTTATCAGACAGATTCTACGCATACCCAAAGTACACGGGGCTACATGACCGCGTTGTCTCAGCCCCTAAACTGAGGAACCAACCAACCAATGATTTCAGTGAAAAAAGACGAAAAAACAACTTGGCGTCCGAGCGCTTTGTAAGCTTACGCTGGGCAAACCGTTAAAAATATCAATATACTATGAGCGTAAGAATTGTTCAGCATGAAAAGTTCTACAAAAAAGCCCGCGAGAGCATATCTCTATCTTCAATACATCGCTCACTATAAGTGTTTTATACGTTTTCATCTCTTCCAACAATCTCCATTCATTACTGAGATGACAGTTTACGAGCTAGTTAGGGGCGAGCCTATAACCCCAGTTACAGCCTATCTAGCGGGCGAGCCTATTACTCCAGATACAGCCAACAGCAACCTGTCGAGTCGTGTTGAGTTAAGCCTTCAGAGAAGAGTGGTTGTGTTTGGAGTCTCCCTGGAAATGCAACTCTGCTTTTCTTAATTTCGCCTGTGAACTTTTCGTTCCGCAAAATACACAGTCAAGTTAAGATTGGACTGAATGGGGATTTGTGTTCCATGCACCTCGCCATTCTTAAATTACGTCTGACAAGAATTCGTTGCACATGCATCTCCATGATAATATAATTAATAGACCAGTCAGTGATTTTAACCCGTCATGCTGAGACGTAAAACGGATATTGGTCGTAGTTCATTGACACCGAAAAGAAACCCGCATATCACGTAATGAATTCATAACTCTTCCCGGGCGAAGCCGGGGCGGGTAGCTACTGTCGACCAAAATATTATGTGGACTCGAGTTTGAAGGTTGTTTGTGAAGTAACCAATAGACCTATATAAAATCCAGTAACATCATTTTCGTCGATCTATTTTACGTTAGTTCATATAGGTTTGGAATTATTAATTTATATTTTAATATATTTTATCGCAGTTGGAACACAAAAAGTGCCCGTTCTTAAGCGTGTTTCAACCATGCGTCACATTTAAGAATTATCTCACAAACCCGTCATCAGATCGAATCCAAATTTTAACACAATATGCATTGGAATGTTGTATAACAGGTTTATTAATATAAAAATTTTGTGTGTCCAACAAACAAAGTTGTTATCATTTTTGTAAAGTAACTTTTTCTCGGCTCGGGGTGGTTGGAAAATGTAGTTCTTGGTTGCGTTGTAATCCTTATACATCAAAAAGGTCTGCTGTATGATTGTGAAACACGTCAATTAATTCACTTACTTTATATCGATTTGTATTTGTACGGGGAATTAAGACGTGGTTCACCAGTTAGCCGCTCCGGTGAAGGCTGTACAACGTTGCCAAGATGGGCTCCAACACGCGTCATGGCGCGCCTCGCTCGGAAGTGATTGGTTCCATACCATCTGTCATCTTTCCTGATCCCTCATTCTGTGAGGGGTCAGACCTCTCACTTTTCTTTTTATGACATCTCCTGACTTCTGCCGAAGGCCCTCAAGGAGGCAGGGTGTATGTAGCCCCACCACTTCTGGTGCACACTGGATATTGTAAACCCTCAAGGGCTCACAGTATCTCCTGGCTTCTGCTCAAGGCCCTCAAGGAGGCAGGGTGTGTGTAGCCCCACCCCTTCTGGTGCACCCTGGATAGTGCTACATCCTCAAGGGCTCACAGTATCTCCTGCCTTCTGCCCAAGGCCCTCAAGGAGGCAGTGTGTATGTAGTCCCACCACTTCTGGTGCACCCTGGATAGTGAACAACCTTTTTTTAATTATAAATTAAATTTTAGTACCTACACTTTTAACCCTCAGGGGCTCACAGTATTTCCTGCCTTCTGCTCGAGGCCCTCAAGGACGCAGGGGTGTATAGCCCCACCATTTCAGATGCACCCTGGATAGTGTACACCCTCAGAGGCTCACAGTACCTCCTGGCTTCTGCCGAAGGACCTCAAGGAGGCAGGGTGTGCGTAGCCCCACCACTTCTGGTGCACCCTGGATTTTGCTACACCCTCCGGGGCTCACAGTATCTCCTGCCATCTACTCAAGGCCCCCGGTGAGGCAGGGTGTGTGTAGCCCCACCACTTCTGGTGCACCCTGGATAGTGCCACACCCTCAGGGGCTCACAGTATCTCCTGCCTTCTGCTCAAGGCCCTCAAGGAGGCAGGGGGTATGTAGTCCCTTTACTTCTGGTGCACCCTGGATAGTGCTACACCCTCAGGGGCTCACAGCATGTAATGCCTTCTGCTCAAGGCCCTCAAGGAGGCAGGGTGTGTGTAGCCCCACCATTTCTGGTGCACCCTGGATAGTGCTACACACTCAGGGGCTCACAGTATCTCCTACCTTCTGCTCAAGGCCCTCAAGGAGGCAGGGTGTGTGTAGCCCCACCATTTCTGGTGCACCCTGGATATTGCTACGCCCTCAGGGACTCACAGTATCTCCTGCCTTCTGCTCAAGGCCCTCAAGGAGGCAGGGTGTGTGTAGCCCCACCACTTCTGGTGCACCCTGGATAGTGTACACCCTCAGAGGCTCTCAGTATCTCCTGCCTTCTGTTCAAGGCCTCCAAGGTGGCAGGGTGAGAGTAGCCCCACCACTTCTGGTGCACCCTGGATAGTGCTGCATCCTCAAGGGCACACATTATCTCCTGCCTTCTGCTCAAGGCCCTCAAGGAAGCAGGGTGGGTGTAGCCCTACCCCTTCGGGTGCACTCTGGATAGTGCTACACCCTCAGGGGCTCACAGTATCTCCTGCCTACTGCTCAAGGCCCTCAAGGAGGCAGGGTGTGTGTAGCCCCACCCCTTCTGGTGCACCCTGGATAGTGCTACATCCTCAAGGGCTCACAGTATCTCCTGCCTTCTGCCCAAGGCCCTCAAGGAGGCAGTGTGTATGTAGTCCCACCACTTCTGGTGCACCCTGGATAGTGTACACCCTCAGGGGCTCACAGTATCTCCTGCCTTCTGCTCGAGGCCCTCAAGGAGGCAGGGGGTGTGTAGCCCCACATCTTCTGGTGCACCCAGCATAGTGCTACACCCTCAGTGGCTCACAGTACCTTCTGCCTTCTGCTCAAGGCCCTCAAGGAGGCAGGATGTGTGTAGCCCCACCACTTCTGGTGCACCCTGGATAGTGTACACCCTCAGAGGCTCTCAGTATCTCCTGCCTTCTGTTCAAGGCCTCCAAGGTGGCAGGGTGAGAGTAGCCCCACCACTTCTGGTGCACCCTGGATAGTGCTACACCCTCCAGGGCTCACAGTATCTCCTGCCTTCTGCTCGAGGCCCTCAAGGAGGCAGGGTGTATGTCGTCCCACCACTTCTGGTGCACCCTGGATAGTGCTACACACTCAGGGGCTCACAGTATCTAATGCCTTCTGCTCGAGGCCCTCAAGGAGGCAGGGTGTGTGCAGCCCCACCACTTCTGGTGCACCCTGGATAGTGCTACACCCTCAGGGGCTCACAGTATCTCCTGCCTTCTGCTCAAGGCCCTCAAGGAGGCAGGGTGTATGTAGCCCCACCATTTCTGGTGCACCCTGGAAATTGCTACGCCCTCAGGGACTCACAGTATCTCCTGCCTTCTGCTCAAGGCCCTCAATGAGGCAAGGTGCGTGTAGCCCCACCATTTCTGGTGCACCCTGGATATTGCTACGACCTCAGGGACTCACAGTATCTCCAGCCTTCTGCTCAAGGCCCTCAAGGAGGCAGAGTGTGTGTAGCCCCACCCCTTCTGGTGCACCCTAGATAGGGCTGCATCCTCAAGGGTACACAGTATCTCCTGCCTTCTGCTCAAGGCCCTCAAGGAGGCAGGGTGTGTGTAGCCCCACCACTTCTGGTGCACCCTGGATAGTGTACACCCTCAGGGGCTCACAGTATCTAATGCCTTCTGCTCGAGGCCCTCAAGGAGGCAGGGTGTGTGCAGCCCCACCATTTCTGGTGCACCCTGGATAGTGCTACACCCTCAGGGGCTCACTATCTCCTGCCTTCTGCTCAAGGCCCTCAAGGAGGCAGGGTGTGTGTAGCCCCACCATTTCTGGTGCACCCTGGATATTGCTACGCCCTCAGGGACTCACAGTATCTCCTGCCTTCTGCTCAAGGCCCTCAAGGAGGCAGGGTGTGTGTAGCCCCACCATTTCTGGTGCACCCTGGATATGGCTACACCCTCAGGGACTCACAGTATCTCCTGCCTTCGGCTCAAGGCCCTCAAGGAGGCAGGGTGTGTGTAGCCCCACCATTTCTGGTGAACCCTGGATATTGCTACGCCCTCAGGGACTCACAGTATCTCCTGCCTTCTGCTCAAGGCCCTCAAGGAGGCAGAGTGTGTGTAGCCCCACCACTTCTGGTGCACCCTGGATAGTGCTACATCCTCAAGGGCTCACAGAATCTCCTGCCTTCTGC
Organism: Meconema thalassinum; assembly: GCA_946902985.2. Taxonomy (NCBI): domain Eukaryota; kingdom Metazoa; phylum Arthropoda; class Insecta; order Orthoptera; family Tettigoniidae; genus Meconema; species Meconema thalassinum. Next base: position 346,150,100 of record OX336395.1, read on the forward strand.
TCAAGGCCCTCAAGGAGGCAGGGTGTGTGTAGCCCCACCACTTCTGGTGCACCCTGGATAGTGTACACCCTCAGAGGCTCACAGTATCTCCTGCCTTCTGCCCAAGGCCCTCAAGGAGGCAGTGTGTATGTAGTCCCACCACTTCTGGTGCTCCCTGGATAGTGTACACCCTCAGGGGCTCACAGTATCTCCTGCCTTCTGCTCAATGCCCTCAAGGAGGCAGAGGGTGTGTAGCCCCACATCTTCTGGTGCACCCAGCATAGTGCTACACCCTCAGTGGCTCACAGTACCTCCTGCCTTCTGCTCAAGGCCCTCAAGGAGGCAGGGTGTGTGTAGCCCCACCAATTCTGGTGCATCCTGGATAGTGTACACCCTCAGAGGCTCACAGTATCTCCTGGCTTCTGCCGGAGGACCTCAAGGAGGCAGGGTTTGTGTAGCCCCACCACTTCTGGTGCACCCTGGATATTGCTACACCCTCCGGGGCTCACAGTATCTCCTGCCTTCTGCTCAAAGACCTCAAGGAGTCATGGTGTGTGTAGCCCCACCACTTCTGGTGCACCCTGGATAGTGCTACACCCTCAGGGGCACACAGTATCTCCTGCCTTTTGCTCAAGGCCCTCAAGGAGGCAGAGTGTATGTAGTCCCACCCCTTCTGGTGCACCCTGGATAGTGCTACATCCTCAAGGGCTCACAGTATCTCCTGCCTTCTGCCCAAGGCCCTCAAGGATGCAGTGTGTATGTAGTCCCACCACTTCTGGTGCACCCAGGATAGTGCTACACCCTCAGTGGCTCACAGTACCTCCTGCCTTCTGCTCAAGGCCCTCAAGGAGGCAGGGTGTGTGTAGCCCCACCACTTCTGGTGCACCCTGGATAGTGTACACCCTCAGAGACTCACAGTATCTCCTGTCTTCTGCTCAAAGACCTCAAGGAGGCAGGGTGTGTGTAGCCCCACCACTTCTGGTGCACCCTGGATAGTGCTACACCCTCAGGGGCTCACAGTATCTCCTGCCTTCTGCTCAAGGCCCTCAAGGAGGCAGGGTGTATGTAGTCCCACCACTTCTGGTGCACCCTGGATAGTGCTACACCCTCAGGGGCTCACAGTATCTAATGCCTTCTGCTCGAGGCCCTCAAGGAGGCAGGGTGTGAGTAGCCCCACCATTTCTGGTGCACCCTGGATAGTGCTACACCCTCAGGGGCTCACAGTATCTCCTGCCTTCTGCTCAAGGCCCTCAAGGAGGCAGGGTGTGTGTAGCCCCACCATTTCTGGTGCACCCTGGATATTGCTACGCCCTCAGGGACTCACAGTATCTCCTGCCTTCTGCTCAAGGCCCTCAAGGAGGCAGGGTGTGTGTAGCCCCACCATTTCTGGTGCACCCTGGATATTGCTACAACCTCAGGGACTCACAGTATCTCCTGCCTTCGGCTCAAGGCCCTCAAGGAGGCAGGGTGTGTGTAGCCCCAACATTTCTGGTGAACCCTGGATATTGCTACGCCCTCAGGGACTCACAGTATCTCCTGCCTTCTGCTCAATGCCCTCAAGGATGCAGGGTGTGTGTAGCCCCACCACTTCTGGTGCACCCAGGATAGTGCTACACCCTCAGGGGCTCACAGTATCTCCTGCCTTCTGCTCAAGGCCCTCAAGGAGGCAGGGTGTATGTAGCCCCACCACTTCTGGTGCACCCTGGATAGTGCTACACCCTCAGGGGCTCACAGTACCTCATGCCTTCTGCTCAAGGCCCTCAAGGAGGCAGGGTGTGTGTAGCCCCACCACTTCTGGTGCACCCTGGATAGTGTACACCCTCAGAGGCTCACAGTATCTCCTGCCTTCTGCTCAAGGCCTCCAAGGTGGCAGGGTGTGAGTAGCCCCACCACTTCTGGTGCACCCTGGATAGAGCTACACCCTCAGGGGCTCACAGTATCTTCTGCCTTCTGCTCAAGGCCCTCAAGGAGGCAGGGTGTGTGTAGCCCCACCACGTCTGGTGCACCCTGGATAGTGCTACACCCTCAGGGGCTCACAGTATCACCTGCCTTCTGCTCAAGGTCCTCAAGGAGGCAGGATGTATGTAGCCCCACCACTTATGGTGCACCCTGGATATTACTACACCCTCAGGGGCTCACAGTATCTCCTGCCTTCTGCTCAAGGCCCTCAAGGAGGCAGGTTGTATGTAGCCCCACCACTTCTGGTGCACCCTGGATATTGCTACACCCTCAGGGGCTCACAGTATCTCCTGCCTTCTGCTCAAGGCCCTCAAGTAGGCAGGTGTATGTAGCCCCACCACGTCTGGTGCACCCTGGATAGTGCTACACCCTCAAGGGCTCACAGTACCTCATGCCTTCTGCTCAAGGCCCTCAAGGAGGCAGGGTGTGTGTAGCCCCAGTACTTCTGGTGCACTCTGGATAGTGCTACACCCACAAGGACTCACAGTATCTCCTGCCTTCTGCTCAAGGCCTTCATGGAGGCAGGGTGTGTGTAGCCCCCCCCCCCCCCCCCACTTCTGGTGCACCCTGGATAGTGCTACACCCTCAGAGGCTCACAGTATCTCCTGCCTTCTGCTCAAGGCCCTCAAGGATGCAGGGTGTGTGTAGCCTCACCACTTCTGGTGCACCCTGGATAGTGCTACACCCTCAGGGGCTCACAGTATCTCCTGCCTTCTGCTCAAGGCCCTCAAGGATGCAGGGTGTGTGTAGCCTCACCACTTATTGTGCACCCTGGATATTGCTACACCCTCAGGGGTTCACAGTATCTCCTTCCTCCTGCCAAGACCTTCAAGGAGGCAGGGTGTGTGTAGCCCCACCACTTCTGGAGCACCCTGGATAGTACTACACCCTCAGGGGCTCACAGTATCTCCTGCCTTCTGCTCAAGGACGTCAAGGAGGCAGGGTGTGTGTAGCCCCACCACTTCTGGTGCACCCTGGATAGTGCTACACCCTCAGGGGCTCACAATATTTCCTGCCTTCTGCTCAAGGCCCTCAAGGAGGCAGGGTGTGTGTAGCCCCACCACTTCTGGTGCACCCTGGATAGTGCTACACCCTCAGGGGCTCACAGTATATCCTGCCTTCTGCTCAAGGCCCTCAAGGAGGCAGGTTGTATGTAGCCCCACCACTTCTGGTGCACCCTGGATATTGCTACACCCTCAGGGGCTCACAGTATCTCCTGCCTTCTGCTCAAGGCCCTCAAGTAGGCAGGTGTATGTAGGCCCACCACGTCCGGTGCACCCTGGATAGTGCTACACCCTCAAGGGCTCACAGTACCTCATGCCTTCTGCTCAAGGCCCTCAAGGAGGCAGGGTGTGTGTAGCCCCAGTACTTCTGGTGCACTCTGGATAGTGCTACACCCACAAGGACTCACAGTATCTCCTGCCTTCAAGGAGGCAGGGTGTGTGTAGCCCCACCACTTCTGGTGCACCCTGGATAGTGCTACACCCTCAGAGGCTCACAGTATCTCCTGCCTTCTGCTCAAGGCCCTCAAGGATGCAGGGTGTGTGTAGCCTCACCACTTCTGGTGCACCCTGGATAGTGCTACACCCTCAGGGGCTCACAGTAACTACTGCCTTCTGCTCAAGGCCCTCAAGGAGGCAGGGTGTATGTAGCCCCACCACTTCTGGTGCACCCTGGATAGTGCTACACCCTCAGAGGCTCACAGTATCTCCTGCCTTCTGCTCAAGGCCCTCAAGGATGCAGGGTGTGTGTAGCCTCACCACTTCTTGTGCACCCTGGATATTGCTACACCCTCAGGGGTTCACAGTATCGCCTTCCTCCTGCTCAAGACCTTCAAGGAGGCAGGGTGTGTGTAGCCCCACCACTTCTGGAGCACCCTGGATAGTACTACACCCTCAGGGGCTCACAGTATCTCCTGCCTTCTGCTCAAGGACGTCAAGGAGGCAGGGTGTGTGTAGCCCCACCACTTCTGGTGCACCCTGGATAGTGCTACACCCTCAGGGGCTCATAATATTTCCTGCCTTCTGCTCAAGGCCCTCAAGGAGGCAGGGTGTGTGTAGCCCCACCACTTCTGGTGCACCCTGGATAGTGCTACACCCTCAGGGGCTCACAGTATCTCCTGCCTTCTGCTCAAGGCCCTCAAGGAAGCAGGGTGTGTGTAGCCCCACCACTTCTGGTGCACCCTGGATAGTGCTACACCCTCAGGGGTTCACGGCTGGTGAGTTCGCGAGTTGGCGATGCCGAGGGATTCCTGAGCTGGGTCTGGTTCCCTCCCCCCTTTTGTCCATTGCCTTTGCCATCTCCCCTCTGCGTTTCATGGCTCTCCTTCCTTCCCTCAATTCTCATTTTTCGAGGGTTGATAGCATTTCCTTTCACCCTGTCTATATTTACATTGTTCTCCGTTTTGTCTCCAATTTACTCTTCTAGTTTTAAGTCAGTAGCTAGTTTTAGTCGTAGTTTCATTTTCACGATCACCCAAACCATTAGGGGCCGATAACCTAGATGGTAGTCCCCTTATCCTCATGTATTTACAACTGGCCAATGAGGACACGGATATTCTACCGGCTCTTCCTTTGGACTTATTCTGTTATTTGTACAAGCGTGAAGGGCTCACGTTGCTGTAGTTTGTGCTTTGATTAATAAATTTAAAAAAAACTCGCAAAAGTAAAAATTCCATGGAGGGCTTGTTTTTTTTATGCAAGTGGGTTAGGCGTTAAAAGATGATGATGATGATCAGTTGCCATCAAGTCGGCGACGACTCCTAGCGACTGCATGGATGGACTGTCTCCAAATGATTCGGTCTTCATCCATTTACTTCAGATCCTTCACTGACATATTATTCATGTTGGATCCATCTCAATGCTGGCCGAGACCCTTCCACCTTTCCAAGCATAATTGTCTTTTCCAACCAATCAGAACGCCTCATAATGTGTCCAAAATAATTGTTCAATGCTTCAAGAGACAGATCTGGTTTGAGTTTTGAATCACCCATACATTTGTCTTCTTGGCTGTCCAAGGAATATGCAGTATCCTTCTCCAACACCAGAGCTCAAAAGCATCAATATCAAGTTTCCTTATGGTCCAGTTTACGCAACCATATGTAGGCTAGCTATGGGAAAGACTAGTGCCTTAACCATTCTAATTTTAGTAGGCAAAGATACATCTGAACACTTGAAGATCTTTTCCAGGCCATTAAAAGATGCTCTTGATAAGGCAAGTCTTCGGCGAATCTCTTGACTGCATGAGCCACTACTACTAATGGTTGATCCCAAGAAACAGAAACTAGAAATATAGGCCCCTACAACTCCTAGTGTCAAGGACCATGATGTGGAAACCCTGTCTTGTCCTGACTCACCGCAATTGTGAATCACATGCTCATTTAAAGTTTCCACAAGAGTTCTAATTCATTAGGCGATTAATGTGATAATATTGCAACATCTACGATCGTTATCGGGCGCCGTCTTATCAGTCTTCTCTTTCCCCTACGGCTCTATTAAGAAAGCAGTATACCCATCCGCCATTTTAGGTCTTTCGCTCCACATCAACCATGGATTACACTATAAGATCAACTACTGTACCTCTGCATAGGAAAATAGTCGACTGGTACGAGGAAAAGAATCACGCGATATAAGTGACGTAACCTTGGAAATAATGATAATAAACAAAACTACAAAGAGCATACAAATTTACTTGGAACAGATACAATGAAAGAACTACACTCATCGGCATAAGAAGCGAAACACTAGTCAGGAATATCAGAATCAGACAGAGCTCAATGTTTGACCGTTATAAACCGGGTGTAAATTGAAGGCTGTGACTTTGCAGCGATATGGCAATGTGCCGTGAGTTAATTAGCTCATTTGAGAAGTTTCAGCGCAACAATGTTGATAGTGACAATCACAACACCAATGTTACCGTTTCCCGCCTTTGGACAACAATAATCCTCGTGCCGCGTATTTTTGTGAACATTACGGTTTGCCTACAACATTCGGACTCACACAGTGCAACTGTACGCTGGATTCACGATTTCAACATTTCCAAATTCATGTTTGTGCACTGTCGTGATTGTCTTGATCAATAATGTGCTAATTAGGGTAATTAACTTATGATACATTGCCATATTGATGTAATGTCATAGTATGCGTTTAATACAAAGTTAGGAACGGTCTAACATTGAGTTTAGTCTGAAATTCGTAGTGTTTCGCTTTCTTTGCCGGTGAGGTGTAGGCCTATATATACAAAGGCAAAATTAAGACATTATAACACAGTCGAGAAGCTCTGTATGCATCTGAAACTATTATAACTGGTGGCAAATCTTGAATAAAAATTATCGAAAAACAAGAAAGTATAATCTTGGGACCAAAGTGTGAAAATAGAATTCGGATGGAAGAGAAATCACATGAAGTTTATCAAGTTACATAAAGAATCACAGATACCATAAGGAAACGGTGGCTACAGATTTACGGGCACTCGTAGAATGGATATGGCAGGCTCACAAGAACATTTTCAACCTAGCCTTATCAAAGAGAAATCAAAACAACTGGGTAAAAGAAATCAGTGAAGACAAAACTGAAATTTGCTGTCAAGAAATAAAAAGGAAGATCGTAGTTTTACGTGACCGTGAATGTTGTGATTATGAGCCACGGGTTGTCGTCATGAAGAAACCATTCAAGACAGCTACATTCAGAACTTTAATCCCCAAACACACATTTTGTGAGAAGCCCACCACAAAATACAGGATGGACAGTAAAAGGGAGCACACCGAGAGGAGGAAGAGATACTGGGAAGGGGAGAAGAAACGCGCTACTTAGTTGGACACAAACCAAATTCCGTGGGACCACAACCCATGAATTGCTTTGCCCTACCAAGCGACTGCTGCCCAGCGCGTCGGGTCCCCTCAGTCGTTAATCTTGGTTTTCCAGTTGTTTCATTTAAGGATCTTGGGCATCGTACTGTAGTCATTCACGGTGAATGTGAATTTTGGCAGATAACCTGTGTTATTGTGATGGTTGTATTAGTGTGAGTATTGAGAAGGTGGCCGTGGCATTCGCCTGAAGTACAAGTGGGGAAACCACGGAAAAACCCTTCCAGAATGACTGAGATGGGGATCGAACCCAACTCTTCTCAGGTTTGTCTCACAACCCCGTTCCATTCCCCATACCAGAATTTATTAATTTTTTGGCAGAGCCAGGAATCGAACCAGGACACCCGGGACGACAGCAAACTATGTTGGTTTTCTTGACCAGGGCACTGCCTCACTGTCAGAAAGCTGCTCAATTGTCCTCACGAGGTTGAGTGCACCCCGTTCCAGCCTTCACGGAGTCGAGAATCCAACCCTGGGCCAAAGGGTAAACGGCAGGCGCGCTACCCCCAACTCCACGGGGCCTAACTAATAATAGTAAACTCTTCTTCTTCACCTATTGAGAGCACAAAGGATCACTTTAGCTGTACGAGCCTTGCGGCCTTCCCAGCACTTCTTCTGCCCTTTCTTGGGCGGAAAATATTCTTGTAGGAATTTTCTTTTTTATAAGTGGAAAATGAAAAGTCATACTTTTAAGTGCTGTAGTTAAACTTTTCTTATTTGCAGCATCTTCTGTTGTTAGGCCAATTTCTTTGAAGTCCTCTTTGATTTCTTTTAACCATCGGCATCCAGTTGGGGCCGATAACCTAGATGTTAGGCCCCTTAAAACAACAATTATCATCATCATCATCATCCAGTTGTTGTGTTTTTTGAAGCAAGTTGTTTTAGAAGACGTGAATCTGGCATTCTCATGATGTGCCCAAAGAATCCTAGTCGCATGGTATCAGTAATGGGTTCTAGGTTGTTATAGACAATATTGTTAGGTATTATTCGCCACTGCCCATCCTTTTATATCCTCTATTGATACAAGTTCTTCGAATTCGTCTTTCGATCTTCTGTAATCTGTCGGTTTTAGAATGTTCATTTAGATGGAATAATATTTCTGCTGCGTATGTGGCTTCCGGTTTTATGACTATTGTAATGTTTAATTTTTGCATTAATTGATAAGCATTTCTTTTTGTAAGTTTCCCATGTTAATTTTTTCTTCTCTCGATAACTTGTTGTTCTTATTTGAATTGATGCTTTCTCATTGAAGTTGTTTGTTATTAGCTCTCCTAGATATTTGAATCGTGTTACAATTTTAATTTTTGTATCATTAATTTGTATTTCTTTTAATGGTGTCTAGAATAATAGACTAATACTACTAATAATAAATCTGATTGAGCGTGTTATTCAATAGACCCTTATGCCTCTCACCAAGGCGGTCCGGGTTCGATTCCCGGTCAATGCATGTAAGATTTTCGAAGTGAAATGCCACGTCCTGTGGTTCGGATTCCACGTAAAAAGGAGGTCCCGTGGCTCATGATCTCAAGATGAACGGTCACGTTAAACTACAAGCTTCCTTCCTTCCTTCCTTCAATAGACCCTGCGTCCAGCTCCTGTTCCCATCAACCCCTGCGTGCATTATGACCATCGCTGTTCTACTCGACGCATTCCCATTCACCCCACTGTTAAGCGAGATACAGTTTTTCAGTTTAGGTGTGGTTTTCACCCTCGCACTGTTTTTGAAATTGTGATTTTTAAGTGTCACTTGTATAGGCTACATGGTTTTACGGGTAAAATCGCTCTTGTTAGTGCAAATGGGTTTAAGTCAAAAGAATACCAAAACTAAGATAATGAATTAAAACCCAGTAATTTTTCTAGGTTTATGTCATGTCTTGTGTGGGGTTTCGGTTAGGAACACCAAGCTCACTCATCAGCGGGCTCTTGGTGTCCATGCCCGGACCCCCACAGGAGTGACGAACAGTGAGCTACCTCCCTTCTTACGAAGCACACCTGGTGTCTGTATTTGTAAATCAGGCGTACTAGGGAAGAAGAGGAGTGAGGTAGTTTGCCATTGCTGTACATATTGCCTGTAAAATATTAAACGTTTTAAGAGTTTACTATTTAGGGGGGGGGGGGTACTGAAAATCCACAGCCTGCTTCCAGTCTCCGACCGGGTCAGGAATGGAATGAATGGAGCCCCGATCTAGCGGCGAGGATATGAACTGTGCCGGCTGCCGAGGCCTGACGCACTCCTCTGGGGGCAATGATTAGATGAATGACAGATGAAATGAAATGATAGTGGAGAGTGTTGCTGGAATGAAATTTTGACAGGGAAAACCGGAGTACCCGGAGAAAAACCTGTCTGCCTCCGTTTTGTCCAGCACAGATCTCACATGGAGTGACCGGGATTTGAACCACGGACCCAGCGGTGAGAGGCCGGCGTGCTGCCGCCTAAGCCACGGAGGCTTGGGGTGGTACTATTTTAGATAAATATGTATAAAGGCGTACGGGAGGGAACCGCTTGTCTGGAGGAGGTGTGGAAAATCACACTTCTATCAAATAATAATAATAATGTTATTGAGATCCAAATGTTTCACGAGAAATACAAAATTGAAAATGTACAATACCATCATTGGGCCAGTTCTAACTTACGGTGCAGAATCATGGAGTTAAACAAAACAGGAAGAACACTAGTTGCAGGTTTTCGAAAATAAAGTCTATAGGAAACATTTTCGACCATTTTGACCCCGCATCTCCAAGCTGGGAAGGAGGCGACCGTGGCGTTAAGTTAGAAAAATTCCGGCATTTTCCACGAATAGAAGTGGGAAACCACGGAAAACCACTTTCATGGTCGACGAGGTGGAAACCCACCTCTTGTCCGGTTTACCTCATGAGACAGACAGAATCGAGCCCGGACCTCCGAGGCTAGGCGCTACACCAGCATAAAGCATGTATTACCCATTTAACATTTGATTGCCGCTGAGCGTGGCTGCGGCAGTATTTGCTGGAGCCCCGCGCGGTACAGCGGAGGACACAGTGATGACAGAATGAGGGCTGCACATAAGTCAAGCAGCATTGCGTCAGATAAGCGTCACAAGAACTCATGTCACCACGGACAGTTGTTAAACGATGACCAGGGTACTGGATCTGAGTCATATCCTACTCGCGCAACTGTAAAGAGGAGAATTTAGGCATTTGAAATGTGGTGTTACAGGAGAATGATGAAGATCAGATGGGTAGATAGGGTTACAAACGAAGAGGTATTAAGGCGAGTGGGAGAGGAGAGATGTTTCTGGCGACTGCTAATGAAGAGAAGAGATAGGTTGGTAGGACACATACTAAGACACCCAGGAATAGCAAGCTTAGTTATGGAAGGAAGGGTCGAGGACAAGAACTGTAGGGGTAGACCAAGGTTAGAATATGTTAAACAGATTGCCTCGGATGTAGGGTGTGGTAGCTATGTAGAGATGAAACGATTAGCTCAGGACAGGGAGGCATGGAAGGCCGCATCAAACCAGTCAAAAGACTGACGACTCAAACAACAACAACAACAACTGTACCTGACGTGTGACAAGTAAATAAAGAATAGTTCCCATCTCGACCGTGGGAAGCCTCCGTGGCTTAGGCGGCAGCACGCCGGCCTCTCACCGCTGGGTCCGTGGTTCACTCCATGTGAGATCTGTGCTGGACAAAACGGAGGCAGACAGGTTTTTCTCCGGGTACTCCGGTTTTCCCTGTCAACATTTCATTCCAGCAACACTCTCCACTATCATTTCATTTCATCTGTCATTCCTTTAAGCATTGCCCCAGAGGAGTGCGACAGGCTTCGGCAGCCGGCACAGTTCAAATCCTCGCCGCTAGATGGGGGCTTCATTCATTCCATTCCTGACCCGGTCGGAGACTGGAAGCAGGCTGTGGATTTTCATTTTAATTTTTTCCCATCTCGACCGCCGGCAATCAATTCATGAAAGGGTAATACATAGCCCAGGAACATGCACATATGAAGTAACATTGTGAAGATAAGTGCTTACGGCTCGGTCAATGTGTTATCGCTTCGCACTTGTTTCATTATTGAAATCTGAATCACTCGCTCATCTGTTGAAACCTTGAGCGAGCTTAGTTCATATCTTATCTCGAGGACTGATAACGTGTCGCTATCAGACAGATCAACAGAACTGCAACTCGCCGTTCATAAAATTGTAGTCACTGCTAGCAATGACGGTGGATGGATAGAAAGACAAATGAGCTTGTTCTGAACCAAATTCAAGAGAATCGATCCCTGTTGAACACCATCAAGAGAAGGAAAGCAAAATTCATGGGGCACACACTCAGACATGACACTCTCCTCCAGGTAATTTTTGAAGGAAAAATTTGGGGGAAAAACCCAAGGGGACGACCAAGACAATCGCATTTCAAGAACATTGTCAAGGAAATGGCATGTGACTCGTCTGCCAATATGAAGAGAATTGCTGAAGACCGTAAGAAATGGCTGCAACGACAAGGCTTTTAGCCTTTAGAAGCTCGTGATGATGCTAGCAATCGTGCCCGAAACTTCTACGCCACGCGCGTAACATTGTTTGGCAACCACGGGGCCCTCACTGTGTCCGCCATTGCCTGATGGTGGTCACTTTTTGTAAAGTTTATTAATGCAGCCATATAGTTTATTTTCAGGACGGATCAGGGAAGGGATTCCTTTATTTTGGAAGGTAATCGGCCGTGGATCTGTTGAAAGGAACCGTCCAGGATTTGCCTAGTGGTGAAAATGGGAAACTAAGAAAACCATTTTCAGGATGGCCGAGGTGGAATTTGAACCCACGCTCTCCTGATGCCAGTGAGACTCTCCGCCACCACGGCCGGTTGGGTCTTTTTTAGAACCCGTTACTTGGAATGCTCCTGGCAGTTCAGGATCAGCTGCTCTAAGCGTGCGCAGTTATTAGCCATTCAACAGTGTTGATTGCCACTGAGCGTGGTTGCACCAGTGGGGCGAAGCGGAGGACACAGGGATGACAGAGTGCAGTCACAGGAGCTGAAGTCACCACGGACAGTTAAACGATGACTGAGGCTACCGGAGCCAACTCGTGACACAAGTAAACAGAGTATAATTCCCATCTCGACCTCCGGCAATCAATTCGTGAAAGGGTAATGACATTGGTTATAAAATTCCACGGACAAACAAAAACCGCTAAACGAATCAACAACAACAACAACATTATCGTTACCTTCGTAAAGGAAATTTTAAAATGCTTTTCAGCCGGTCATCAGGCTAACTAAAGGCCACGGCCGCCTCTTTCCCAAGCAAATCTACAATTTACAAATACACACACTTGTACAGCCATCACAATAGCACAGGTTATCACAAACTCAAATACTCGAAGCTACATTATAGAGGCCTGCTCGCATAAATTAAACGTTATCCGCAAGCGCTCCGCACGTAATCTAGTGACATTCCAATAGTAGGCTATGTTTCATTTATTAGATAAAGCAAAAAGTAACACGTTTAGTCCAAACATTATCCGCAATCCGCACAGCCATGTATCCAGGGGCAGATGACCTCATAGTTCCGCCCCTTAAAACAATAACCAGGGCCCGGATAGTTATGTGCTTAACTTTTCAGAAATATGTATTTATTTATGTGCTTGAAAGTGAAAAATATGTGAACAAGATTCCAAAAAATGTTCTTAAATTTGTATCAGATTTGTGTCCCCCAGTTCCTCGAAATATAGTTGAAACGTCCAGCTGCTTGAATAATCCATAATCCTGTCTACTGTACAAAAAGACACGGATAGTCATTCTGAATGACTGGACTTTATACAATTTTAAATGCTAGCAGCCGAGTACCAAGAAGGCAGTGCGAGAACTGAGTTTTAAGATTCTATTTTGTTTCTTCACTGCCTACTTGATTGTTCTCGCACTGCCTTCTTGAAACTCCGTTCTCGCACTGCCTTCTTGGTACTCGGCTGTTACATCGTACTATGACGTCACACACCTCAGTGCATTCTCGGTATATTTCGTCCCGTCACCGTAACGTAACGCCAGGCCTCAGCGTAACGACGAAGTCGACAAGATCATTAAATGATAAAAATGTTCCCGCTAACAGGCCGGGGCTCGCCTCAGTTTCTTAGTCCGTCTTACTGTACTGCAGATGCGCGATACGAAATCATGTATGTGCTGTTTTCGAATTCCATTCTAAAGAGCAGAAAAAAAGGTCACATTAGAAACTTTCATAGCACTGTGTCAATATTCACAAGTTTTGCAGACCACTGTAATTTCAAATAAAAATTCCTTTCAAGGTAAGGACTATTGCAGGCTTAATGAGACTGTTGACTCCAGCCCCCCTGCTATACTTAATGACCGGGGAATTCCTGTCTTGAAATACATTACAGAGACAAGGGTGCATTCTATAAATAGATAATTGCCAAGGGTCGAAAATGTGGGCAGCAATCATCTAAGGAGTACAACAAACCACCAAATATAGGAAATATGTGCTTATGAATAAATACGCCAGAATATATATTTATTTATAAAAACGGCAAAAATATGTAAATAAATAGAAAATATTTAGTTAAATAAAACATATTCGAACACATAACTATCCGGGCCTTAATAATAACTAACTAAACTATATCCACGTACGCGCATGGTTTTAGTTACATGACCACTATGTCGCAAACCCTAAAATAAGCAACAACAAACATAATCATAGGCATAGGTTTAAAGATCTCATGATGATCGCTTGACGACCGAAACTAATCATCCTAGTAAATTTATTAGTCATGTATTTTTATTTTACCCACTACAATTTGGTATAATCATGTTGACGCCATTTTAAAATTTCGTTTAAAAACATTAAGTTCTTCGAGACACGTAACATTCAGTCATTTAGCTTGGAAATAATGCAAGTTACTATTCCGACAATAGCGTAGGCAGCGTTTCCTACCTGGGGTACGCGTACCCTTTGGTGATACACAACGCACCATGTTCGCATTGTACGTGTCAGTCAAGGCCAATGCTCCCAACCTAACCCCAGTCATTTTCACCGCTGCACTGCTGTTGTCTTGATTTGTCGATCTTTAATTCCCTAGAATTCATTGGTTTACAAAAAAATCTAAATTAAAAAATACTGACAGTCACTCTGAAAGACTAGGACTTTAATTATTTTAAATGCTACAAATGCTGCGTGAACTCAAATTCCGTTAGCAAGTGCAAACCAAGGCCAAAGGAGGTAGCTGGCTGGATGACGTCACGCTCAACGGAGCGCGCGGAAAAAGAGGAAGCTCAAGCAGTACTATGACGTCACACACCTCAGTGCATTCTCGGTACATTTCGTCCCGTCACCGTAACGTAACGCCAGACCCCAGCGTAACGACGAAGTCGACCAGATCATTTAAAATGATAAAATCTCATGCACTGTAACTTAGGCCAGTTCTAACTTTCCTCAGGTAAATGTTCATACATCTTCATTTACAGTGTCTATAGGTAGTTAGCCCGAAGGTTGGTTGGATCCTCAAAAAGTACCGCCGCTAGGTTATGTAGCGCTATATTGCGGAGTACTTGGCAAGAAGAGGAGTGAGGTAGTTTACCATTTCTGTACATATTGCCTGTAAAATATTTAACGATTTAAAAGTTTACTTTTTAGGGGGGTACTATTTTAGATGAATATGTATAAAGGAGTACGGGAGGGAACCCCTTGTCTGGAGGAGGTGTGGAAAATCACACTTCTGTCAAATAATAATAATAAAAAAATATACGAGCCTTACAGTAGTCGCATATGATGTGTAACATCTGACATGTTATTCGAATAATTCCATATTACTTACTCGCATTTTTTAAAGTGCTACCTTGTGCCAGCAAACGTGAAAGGATTCTCCAATGCATCTGCAGTAGTGACATATACCTGCAACTGTATGCGGGAGCAATCCACTGCCTTCTTGATGCGAGCCAGTTAGTGAACCCATGCCAGCGGTGTTATTGAAAATGGCCTCTTATTGCCGATATAGCGCACTGCCAAGTTTAGGCGGGATTAAAAATTAGGTGTGCAGTAGGTATATTAAATGCATTTCTCCCAATGATAGGTTTATACCAACGAAGTTTCAATTATTGTTAGTAGTCTGCGTTAATATACCGAGTTCCTACGTTGTTTGGAGTGTTTGTTGATGCGATATAGCACTCGACGTATCGAGTGCTTACATTAAATAAGAATACAGCAAAAGTATGAAGATTTAATAAATCGTAATTGTTTTCAGCAAATATGATATAATGAATATTTTCACACCAAAGAACGACAACTTGAAGATGATTTATTCTAGGAATTTCTTTAATGGGGTCTCCAAACCTTGAGGTAAACCTTATGCGATTTACATTCCACATAGTCACATGGCTTACAGTACGTCGTTGTACCGATCTCCGCCACCGAGCGCGCTCATTGTTTCCGTCCCATGCACTTCCGTCCCGTCTCTTTTCCAAAATCACTCCCACAAAAATGTCCAGCTACCGAGTGCCACAAAAATATCCAGATAGCGAGTGGAAAGATGTTACACATCAAAAATAATAATGTTAATGGGATCCAAATATTTGACGAGAAATACCATCATTAGGCCAGTTCTAACTTATTGTGCAGAATCATGGAATTTAACAAAACAGGAAGAACACTAGTTGCAGGTTTTCAGAAATGAAGTGTATAGGAAACGTTTTCGAACATTTTGGACGCCGCATCTCAAAGCTGAAAAAAAAACGATCAAATAAAGACATAGACTCACTATCACAGTAAGCACCAATACTCAACATCGTCCGTGGTAAAGAGAATAATTCACCGTTTAAAATGAGCCTTTCTAACATTACGGGTTCGCGAAATATCACGGGAAACAAAAGTCTATGACCTTGCAGTTTTGCGTTATTTGGATACATCAATAGTCCATGGAAAAGGGGCGTTCAGCACGAGCAAAATAATACCGCACATGCCCATCTACGATTATTAGTTCGCGACATATGCGGGAGAAGCAGAAGTCCATGACCTTTTAGTTTTGGGTTATTTAAGTAAATTAATGCACCATAGGAAAAATGAGAAAAAAAATGCCCTTAAAACGAGCTGTCACACGACCCTCTCCGTTAATTGGTTCGCGAGATACCAGCTAAAGTAGAGCCACACGCGCATGCAGACACTATAACAACACAGGTTAGTGGGTTCTGATCCCCGACAAACAAAAAACAAAAACTAAATACACGCACTATCAGAGCAAGCACCAATACTCAACATCATTAACTCCAGAAGACTTCAATGGACTGATCATGTAGGCTACTAATAATGGGAGGTGGTCTTACAAATCTTTAAAGAAGCACCAAGAGGAAAAAGGCCAGTAGGAAGACCACGAAGATTCTGGAAAAATGAAATCTCCAAACTTTGTAGACATGTGAATGTGGACAACTGGCAAACAGAGCTCAGTGGAGACAATTTGTGAGATCGTCGCGAGATCTTCGTGTCCCATAGCGAGTGTAATGTTATTGGTTTTAAGTCCCTTTTAACAACTGGACGGGTGCCAGAATATTGACCCGAAGAGGATCTTTAACGTGTCAATAAATCTACTGGCACGGTCCCCTCACATTTGCGCATCCTCAAATGCTCAGAAGAAAGAAATAAAGAAGAAGATTTCTGATACAATAAATAAGATTAGCAGTCCGGATTGCGATCACGTTTCTTGGGAGAGCGGTCCTTGCTTCTTGGTTCTTCCGTAAGTTTTGTGGATAACAAGGGGAAACTGATATTCCACTACCTAACCAAAGAATACAGTTCAGTGTTCAGCTGAGCACACCCCGTAAAACTTCGCAAGTCCCCTCCCAATCTGACAGCACCTCGTAAAGCAATGATTATAACATTTTCAGTCTTAGAATAGAAACGTTTCAGGATCAGAATGAAAGACCTTCACTTTCAACAACATTTTTGTAACGGGAAATTTTATACTTACAGGTTTTTTTTTTTTTTTTTAATTTCTGCCCCTCCTCTCCCATTTGAGACTCGAGATATCTATTTTTATAATAGGTACTGTATATCGTGAAAAACATTCTTTTCATTACCTCGAAAAATTCGTCTCGTAAAAGTAATTTGTTCTGCGTTTGATTCTATATCCCCTTTGTAATACATGTTTGTCCCCGCCCCCTCCTACACACAAAATCAAACATTTGAAGTTTTAGGTTTTTTAACATTCCAGATTTGAAATCTGTGACTTATGATAAGTCAAAATCAATAAGTTCACTGTCAAAACTACTCAAATTATAAGATGGTATTTTTGAAGGAAGATTTCCCCCTACCTTGCCCTCAATGATGTAGGGTACTCCTGTAAGTGCGTAGGGTCCATTGTTAGCGCCACCCGGGAGGAAATCCCCAGGGGAGTTCCAACCGGACCGGTCTCCGCAATCTGGACGCTGGAATGTTTATAGCCCTTCCCTAAAATGAAAGTGAACGCAATCTGGAATGACCACGATCAGGAAGACACCATGGTACGGACATCAACGCGCAAGGCTACACTGCAAAATACCCGTGAGACAGGGAGTGCGTCACAACACTACAAAGAGAACAGATATCTGTTTTAAATACGGAATGACCAGTTTTTGTTTGTTTTTGCAGAGAGGATAAATCATGAAGAGGAGTCCCATGGGAAGAGGATGAGGGCATATTTCCAATCTCATATGTTCACGAAATGAATAAATGATTCATACGTCATAAAATATGAATTAGACTATGTACGAGCGAGCTCTGGTAGGATTGTAATTGGCAGATCATTCTTTACCAGGGGTTCTGAGCACCGCCCTCAAGCATACCAAGTGCCCGAGCATCATTAAATTGAATATAATAATAATAATATTGCATCAAACTATCAGATCTCTTTGAAATAAGAACGGGAGTGCGGCAGGGAGATGGGTTCTCACCGTGCACTTGGGAAAGTGGTCAGAGAATAGAACACCAATATAAAGAGTGGAATAAGACGGGGTGGCAAAAAGAACCACCTCAAAATTAATTTTATTACTTTCGCAGATGATGATATGTCCTCGTTTGCTGAAACAATTGAGGAAGCAAGGGAACAAATCCTTGAACTGGATAAACAAGCAGCTGAAATAGGTCGTCGCATCATCTTCATGCCAAACAACAAACACCCGCGTAAATATCTCGAAGTCCAAGAACAAAAGATTGAAATACGGTAGTAAAAGGATACAAATATCACGGAGAATGAATTAGAATGAAATAACAAGAAACGTGAAAGACGCAGGTCTTAGCAAATATTTTTTTTAGTTCAACATTGTATTCTAAAGAACTATCCGCAGCTTATCCGCGCAGCCATGCTAACTATATCCACCAATGAGAGAGAGAAGAGAGAGAGAGAGAGAGGTCAGGTCCCAGAACGTGCGGTGGTAATTGATACGCGCTAAACGATCCATCTGGAGAGAGGAACTAACAGCATTGAGTCATACCGCGCCACGTGAGGTGTCTCCAATTCATTGTCTCGGCTCGGATCACTTTCACCAACATCAGACCGGTTTTATAATTCACCACACACAACCAGTACCGCTCATGTGTTCCTTGAAGTTGTAGTCGCCGTTACCAGGAACGGTTACTGTTAACATAACTATTACAGAAAAGGAATCTGTTGACATCGAATATAGATTTAGCTATCAGGAAGTCATTTTTGAAGGCCTTTGTCTGGAGCGTGGCGCTCTATGGAAGTGAAACTTGGACTGTTGGTGCAGCAGAAAAGAGGAGAATTGAAGCGTTTGAAATGTGGTGTTACAGGAGAATTGTGAAGATCAGATGGGTAGATAGGGTTACAAACGAAGAGGTATTAAGACGAGTGGGAGAGTAGAGATGTTTCTGGCGACTGCTAATGAAGAGAAGAGATAGGTTGGTAGGACACATTAAGACACCCAGGAATCGCAAGCTTAGTTATGGAAGGGTCGAGGACAAGAACTGTAGGTGTAGACAGTAGTGGTTTTGTGGGGGTTCAAGGCCCTCCTCCTCCTCCCCTCCTCACAAGATGGAGGCAGCCCGATAACTCCCGAACCCGTGGTCGGATTTTGACGAATGAGGTGTCATTGAACTCGGGCTGACACCCCCTTTCCAATGGACAACATATTTCCACTCCAAAAATAAAACCTACCCCTACTAGGGGGTGAAATTGAATTTTTTAGAGAATCTCTCTTTCCAATTGCAACATTTGAGAGTTTGAATGCCGATATGGATTTAAACGTTGTTCCACATAAAGTGCATGTGTACGGTGGATAGCCACTATGAATTAACATGCTTGTTTTTTGTTTTTACGCATGCCCACTCATGGCTTTTGTAAGAGGGTGGGGGAGTGGTTCCCTGTGGACGGGTTATTGTTGACAGGTCCTTGTTGACAAGTCATTGTTGACGGGTCCCTGTGGACTGGTCCTTGTGGTCGAGTCCTTGTTGACAGGTCCTTGTGGACAAGTCCTTGTGGACAGGTCCCTGTGGACAGGTCCCTGTGGACGAGTCCTTGTCCCTTTGGACTGATCCCTTTGGCCTGGTTCCTACGGACGAGCCCATGAATTTATTTAAATTATGTCAAAGGGCCTAACTACATTTGTGTGTGTTGAATTGACGTTGTTCACCACTACTATAATGGGATAACGATATGAAAGGAAAGTGACGAAATACATGTGAACACGTGTGAAATGACCTTATTACCGTCCTCCTTGTGAAACAAGTCACATCCTGTTTTGCTTCATACGTGAGAAAATGCAAGTTCATGTGTAATATGACCTAACACACAAGTGTACACATGTGCACGTGCACGATAAGAGCTAACAAGTCACAACCTGTTTTGACAGTGGTGGGAATAAGGCTAGAGACATGTACGAGTAGTCAAATTACACCGGCAGACAACCCCTTTCCTATGGATAACTTATTTCCACTCTAAAATAAAATCTACCCCTACTAGAGGGTGAAATAATAATTTTTTTGGTAAAAGTCGCTTTCCATGTGCAACATGTGGGAGTTTGTACGCCAATATGAAATTAAACTCGTTCCACATAAAGTGCATGCATACAACTGAATGCCGCTATGATTTATCATTTTCGTTTTTTGTTTTACAAATGCGCAATTGTTTTTTTTTTTTTGTAAGAGGGCGGGCTTTTTGAATAATGATTTATAGATACGTTTTTTTTACAAATTAACCAAAGATCCAAAAACTAATAGGTCATCGGCTTTTTAATATCTTATGAACTAAGAAAGCTAGGGACTTGTATGAGGGTCGTTGGACTTGGGGTGACGCCCTGTTTTTGAATGTATTATTCATTTTTTGTCAAAAGGGCCTAACTGCACTTTCGTTAATATCTCGCTAACTAATAATCACAGAGGGTCAAGTGAGGTGTCATAGAACTTAAAATGGCCAACCCCTCCCCATGACCAATGAATTTACCCCAAAATAAAACAGCAAGGTCATTAACCTAAGATTTTATCAACTAATAATCAGAGAGGGACAAGTAAGGTGTCACAAGACTCAGGATGGCCAACCCTTTTCCATGACCAACGAATTTACCCAAAATACCTAAAACAGCAAGGTCATTGACCTAAGATTTTATAAACTTATCAGTAGAGAGGGTCAAGTGAGCTGTCATAGGACTACGAATGGTTAACCCTTTCCCATGGCCAATGAATTTACCCCAAAAATCCAAAACAGCAAGGTCATTGACCTGAGATTTTATAAACTAATAATCGGATATCAACATGTGAGGTGTCATAGGACTTAGAATGGTCAATCCTTTCCCATGGCTAATGAATTTACCCAAAAATAACCCTATACATCAAGGTCATCGACCTGAGATTTTATAAACTAATAATCGGATATGGACATGTGAAATGTTTACAGTGAGTGATGAAACATAGCTAGGTAGTGAAAGAATTATTATAGGCTACAAGTATGGTGACTGACAAATCTTTCACCATTGGAACTTGTTTTCAGATCAAACTGCAGTACAGAGAGAGCATAGGTTGTAGGTATGGGATAATAAATGACAAATGGTGTATACAAAATCTGATTTATCGATTCAAGAAATAAGAGTAGACAATCTTTAATTGATTGGTTAAAGAGGATAGCTAAAATCCAAAATGGTGACTATATCGAACTAAACTGATCTAAGCTGAATCAAACTCAACTAAACCGAACTAAACCAAAGCAAACTTAATCAAAAACAAGTCAATGGTTTAAGTGTAAAACTTGTGGGTGAATGTGGTCATTGGTAATGTCAGAAAGGAAAGGGATAACGCTCTACCTATAGAGGGTAGGTAAAGCTAGTGCATGATGCTAATGCACACACACAAGTACATGAAACACACACAACTAACCTATACTGTTTTTATGGGTTGACTGTTAAAACTTGCTCAGTGGTTACTAGGACAAGATGGTCGCTACACACAACAAGCGTTAAATACTTGAGGCTAATAATCTACACACACTTGTTCTAAACTAAACTGTCTTGCTGACAGTGCTCACACTGTAGGCAGATGACAGAAATGCTTGGCTAACAGAAATACAATCATTTCCGGTTGTCTAATGTTACCAGCTAACCATTTTGTGCTGCAGTGGCGAGCACATGTACCACTTACACTAGAGATTTTAACTCGATTTCAAGCTCTAAGTCCTAGAACGAATCAATCTAAGAATAAAGGGCATGGTGGCGCAGTGGTTAAGCTGTTAGCCTTTCACTAAAGTGGACTAGGGTTTGATTTCAGGTCAATACACATGTCATAAACATATAAAAAGCAGAGATAATGTTTTAAACCGATTTCACTCATCTCTTTTCAAATTATTACTTGGATTGCAAATACAAAGGTGGACTGGGTGTGATATACAGTTAATGCTGCCTATCGCACACTAGCTGTAAGGAAGCCATATGTAGAGCTATATGTAGAGAACTACCTAGCGATTTCATGAACTGGTATAGCTATGTCGCATAAACGGTGCAGGATACAATCCAGCAACTATAATTCGTATCTTGTGGAACAGAGAAAATGCACTTTTGCCTTGATGGATAACAAATGTGTGCAGACGAATGACCTACTGTACGCATTAGCCTAGCAAGGGGTTATAACCACGAGGAGGAGGTGTGATTTCTATATTTTATTGTTTAGAGACATGGCTTTTGTAACCAGTAGATTTAATTGATTCAGTATTTTGTAAATATTTATTTTTGTAATTGTAAATAGTTAATTTTTTTGTAAATAGTGGAAACCATTTATTTTTGTAATGGTAAATGTTAAATGTATAATTAAAGTTCTTTGGGATGAGTGTGCATGTCAATGAAGTTTTTAGGGATAAATAGAGTGGTTGTGTGTTTGTTCTCAAAGACAGGCAAGGTTGTGTGGATGTATGACTACACAGAAAGAGAGAGAGAGTGTAGAAACAGCCTTACCTGCAGTAATAATAGTAGACCTCTATGTTTTGCATACACATAGACAGACTGTACGATCGCAATGGCCAAGCACTCACTTTAACACCATTTACAAAATCTTAAAATGAAAAAATCAAGTTTCGCAAATATGAACTTTTGATATAAACAAAATAAAAATAAAATGTGTAAACAACAAAATTGGAAAATCCATGTTTTCCATATCATGAAATTCAAAAACTTTAAACTGACATTTAAAAGAAATGCAAATGGAAAATCGACAAATTGTAATGTGTGAAATGTGAAAATGAACAAATGGCTATCATTATTTAAAAAAAATAAAAAATGGTGTTGTATGGTTGAGGTGTGAATCAAACCCTACATATTTTGGACCACCCGAGACTGAGTATACTTGTTTTAGTCCTCATACCAATTTTAAAATTTTGTGTTAAAGCTAGGAATTGAACCTGAGAGCTTGTAGGGGGAGACAAAGGTTAGAATATGTTAAACAGATAGCCTTGAATGTAGAATGTGGTAGCTATATAGAGATGAAACGATTAGCTCGGGACAGATAGGTACTGAGATCTGCATCAAACCAGTCAAAGGACTAAAGACTCAAACAACAACATGTACGTTCACCAAAATAATGTTGTGTAACGGTAAATGTTAGTCAACGAACAGTAATGCATTACTAAAACCCATGACACGATACCTAAGAGCTTTTCTAAAATGATTTTAAAATGCCTTTAACCCTATATTGAACACCCAGTTCACAAGACTCATAACTGCAATGTTATGGTAAAATAAAACAAAATCTATATTTCAAAACAAACAAGTGGTTTAGTCAATGTATACTGGAAAAAGTTTTGTAAACACTCAAGTCCTCAAGACCAATTAAATTAGTAACTGTCAGGTTGGCCGAGTGGTTAAGGTGTTTTGACTTAAGATCAAATTTCTGTATAAGGAAGCAAGGGTTCGAATCCCTTACCTGACATAACTATTGCCTTAACATGGCTTGGCCACACTGTATTATTATGATACTCAGTACACAAACCATAGATATAGTGTATTGTTTAAGGCCACTCTCTTTCTGAACATAGTCAGAGACTGCTGATGGTTAACAATTGTATTAATAGTGGGACATGGGGATAGCAATTAAGAAAAAACAGCCAATACCCATACAATATTTTTATTCATTTTAGTTTTTTTTTTTACAATAGTTACACACTGAATACAACTTTTTATCTCTTTACCATTGTTTGATATAGATTTTAAACACAACGCTTGTTGTAGATCCTTTTACAACTTTCTCCAGGTACTCTTGTTCTTAAAAACTGGGGAAGCCGCAATGGTTTTATAGACATTAAACCCTCATTCTCTTCTTTTTCATCATCATCATCATCATCATCATTATAAATATTATCTTTATAATTATTATAGTCATTGTCACCATCATTATCATCATCATCATCATCATCCTCAACATCACTAGAACTATCCAATTCCATTTTTTCCTTTTCAAAAGGGATCTCTTGAAGAGTCTGTGTTGCTTTTGATAGTGTTACGGGTTTATTGAACGTTGACAACTGTCCTAACATGACTTTTTGAGGAGATAAATGTTTTTTCATAAGGAAGTCACTATGTTGAGTAACAATATGTTTTTGTCGGACTTGCTTTTTCTTGTTCTTTTGATCATGTTTTGTTAACACTAACGGTGTTTCATTTGGTATACCACATTGATGAGTACCCACACTTAAGACCTCACCATGTTTACTTTTTAGATGACCTAGACATTTTGTTGTTCTTTGTTTTGAGCACTGCCAAAATATGATGCCATTCGCATTTTCTCGCTTATAGTTATAAGAGTACCCATGATACAGGGCACGTGGTTTACCTTTATTGGTTATAGTATATTCCATAGTAGCCACTGACTTGTATAGTCGATCCGCCTACTACAAAGGTCTGAACACTTGTGGTGATAGAATGATGTTGTGTTGACGTTTTATGCAGGATAATGTTGGTGGCATATGTGGGTGGCTTATGTTGATGACATGTGTTGTTGGCTGATTTTGGTGGCTTATGTTGATGGTTTATGGTGGTGGCTTATGTTGATGGCTTATGTTGGTGGCTTATGTTGATGACATATGTTGGTGACTTATGTTGATAGCTTATGTTGGTGGCTAATGTTGATGACATATGTTGTTGGCTTATGGTGGTGGCTTATGTTGATGGTATATGTTGCTGGCCTATGTTGATGGTTTATGTTAATGGCTTAGGTTAATGTCTTAGGTTGATGGCATAAGTTGATGGCTTATGTTGGTGGCTTATGGTGGTGGCTTATGCTGGTGGCTTATGCTGGTGGCTTATGGTGGTGGTTTATGGTGGTGGCTTATGTTGATGACATATGTTGGTGACTTATGTTGGTGGCTTATGGTGGTGGCTTATGGTGGTGGCTTATGGTGGTGGGTTATGGTGGTGGTTTATGGTGGCTTATAGTGGTGGCTTATGGTGGTGGTTTATGGTGGTGGCTTATGTTGATGACATATGTTGGTGGCTTATGATGGTGGCTTATGGTGGTGACTTATAGGGGTGGCCTATGTTGGTGGCTTATTTTTGGTGGTTTACGTTAATACCTTATTTGTAATGGCTTATTTGACAAGTTATTGTTGTCAATGTATTTAGAGGATTTTTCTCTTGGTTTTGGAAAGTATCTCAACTCTTTTTTATGGTAGCATAATGCTTACCGCCATGTTTGTAAGCAACAACAACACACTAAAATTCCAAGAATCCAAAGTACTCTAAGGTTAATGATTGTCTCTCAACTCCATTCAACGTCTAGTCAAAAAACATTATATATTTTTCACATTTTACAAAAAAGGTAAATTGGGAAAGTAAGCTATATGTTTAAACTAAAAATCATATCAAATCATATGCTAACTCCAACACCTACGTCTATCCCCTAGCCTAACCTAACAAGATGGCGGCCGTAGCTTAACCTAGCCTAACCTAACAAGATGGCGGCCGTAGCCTAACCAAACCTAACCTACGAGGTGTGATCAAAAAGTTCCAAAAATGTGGCTGCAACTTAACCAAACCTAGCCTAGCCTAACCTAACCTAACCTACAAGGTGTGATCAAAAAGTTCCAAAATGGCGGCCGTAGCTTAACTTAACCTAATCTAACTTAACCTAAACCTACGAGGTGTGATCAAAAAGTTCCAAAATAGTGGTCATAGCTTAACTGAACCTTGCCTAACCTAAACTAACCTAAACCTACGAAGTGTGGTCATAAAGTTCCAAGATGGTGGTCGTAGCTTAACTCAACCTAACTTAACCCTACGAGGTGTGATCAAAAAGTTCCAAAAAATGGCTGCAGTAGCTTAACTTAACCTTTGAGTCATTTTTTTACGGGTCCCGGGGAACGGGTCCTTGTTGACGGGTCCCTGTGGGCGGGTCCTTTGGACTGATCCCTATGGACTGGCCCTTGCATTTTATCCAAATTATGTCAAAGGGGACCCGCCACAGGGACCCGTCAACAAGGACCCGTTCCCCGGGACCCGTAAAAAAATGACTCAAAGGTTAAGTTAAGCTACTGCAGCCATTTTTTGGAACTTTTTGATCACACCTCGTAGGGTTAGGTTAGGTTGAGTTAAGCTACGACCACCATCTTGGAACTTTATGACCACACTTCGTAGGTTTAGGTTAGTTTAGGTTAGGCAAGGTTCAGTTAAGCTATGACCACTATTTTGGAACTTTTTGATCACACCTCGTAGGTTTAGGTTAAGTTAGATTAGGTTAAGTTAAGCTACGGCCGCCATTTTGGAACTTTTTGATCACACCTTGTAGGTTAGGTTAGGTTAGGCTAGGCTAGGTTTGGTTAAGTTGCAGCCACATTTTTGGAACTTTTTGATCACACCTCGTAGGTTAGGTTTGGTTAGGCTACGGCCGCCATCTTGTTAGGTTAGGCTAGGTTAAGCTACGGCCGCCATCTTGTTAGGTTAGGCTAGGGGATAGACGTAGGTGTTGGAGTTAGCATATGATTTGATATGATTTTTAGTTTAAACATATAGCTTACTTTCCCAATTTACCTTTTTTGTAAAATGTGAAAAATATATAATGTTTTTTGACTAGACGTTGAATGGAGTTGAGAGACAATCATTAACCTTAGAGTACTTTGGATTCTTGGAATTTTAGTGTGTTGTTGTTGCTTACAAACATGGCGGTAAGCATTATGCTACCATAAAAAAGAGTTGAGATACTTTCCAAAACCAAGAGAAAAATCCTCTAAATACATTGACAACAATAACTTGTCAAATAAGCCATTACAAATAAGGTATTAACGTAAACCACCAAAAATAAGCCACCAACATAGGCCACCCCTATAAGTCACCACCATAAGCCACCATCATAAGCCACCAACATATGTCATCAACATAAGCCACCACCATAAACCACCACCATAAGCCACCACTATAAGCCACCATAAACCACCACCATAACCCACCACCATAAGCCACCACCATAAGCCACCACCATAAGCCACCAACATAAGTCACCAACATATGTCATCAACATAAGCCACCACCATAAACCACCACCATAAGCCACCATCATAAGCCACCAGCATAAGCCACCACCATAAGCCACCAACATAAGCCATCAACTTATGCCATCAACCTAAGACATTAACCTAAGCCATTAACATAAACCATCAACATAGGCCAGCAACATATACCATCAACATAAGCCACCACCATAAGCCAACAACATATGTCATCAACATTAGCCACCAACATAAGCTATCAACATAAGTCACCAACATATGTCATCAACATAAGCCACCAACATAAGCCATCAACATAAGCCACCACCATAAACCATCAACATAAGCCACCAAAATCAGCCAACAACACATGTCATCAACATAAGCCACCCACATATGCCACCAACATTATCCTGCATAAAACGTCAACACAACATCATTCTATCACCACAAGTGTTCAGACCTTTGTAGTAGGCGGATCGACTATACAAGTCAGTGACTACTATGGAATATACTATAACCAATAAAGGTAAACCACGTGCCCTGTATCATGGGTACTCTTATAACTATAAGCGAGAAAATGCGAATGGCATCATATTTTGGCAGTGCTCAAAACAAAGAACAACAAAATGTCTAGGTCATCTAAAAAGTAAACATGGTGAGGTCTTAAGTGTGGGTACTCATCAATGTGGTATACCAAACGAAACACCGTTAGTGTTAACAAAACATGATCAAAAGAACAAGAAAAAGCAAGTCCGACAAAAACATAGTGTTACTCAACATAGTGACTTCCTTATGAAAAAACATTTATCTCCTCAAAAAGTCATGTTAGGACAGTTGTCAACGTTCAATAAACCCGTAACACTATCAAAAGCAACACAGACTCTTCAAGAGATCCCTTTTGAAAAGGAAAAAATGGAATTGGATAGTTCTAGTGATGTTGAGGATGATGATGATGATGATAATGATGGTGACAATGACTATAATAATTATAAAGATAATATTTATAATGATGATGATGATGATGATGAAAAAGAAGAGAATGAGGGTTTAATGTCTATAAAACCATTGCGGCTTCCCCAGTTTTTAAGAACAAGAGTACCTGGAGAAAGTTGTAAAAGGATCTACAACAAGCGTTGTGTTTAAAATCTATATCAAACAATGGTAAAGAGATAAAAAGTTGTATTCAGTGTGTAACTATTGTAAAAAAAAAAACTAAAATGAATAAAAATATTGTATGGGTATTGGCTGTTTTTTCTTAATTGCTATCCCCATGTCCCACTATTAATACAATTGTTAACCATCAACAGTCTCTGACTATGTTCAGAAAGAGAGTGGCCTTAAACAATACACTATATCTATGGTTTGTGTACTGAGTATCATAATAATACAGTGTGGCCAAGCCATGTTAAGGCAATAGTTATGTCAGGTAAGGGATTCGAACCCTTGCTTCCTTATACAGAAATTTGATCTTAAGTCAAAACACCTTAACCACTCGGCCAACCTGACAGTTACTAATTTAATTGGTCTTGAGGACTTGAGTGTTTACAAAACTTTTTCCAGTATACATTGACTAAACCACTTGTTTGTTTTGAAATATAGATTTTGTTTTGTTTTACCATAACATTGCAGTTATGAGTCTTGTGAACTGGGTGTTCAATATAGGGTTAAAGGCATTTTAAAATCATTTTAGAAAAGCTCTTAGGTATCGTGTCATGGGTTTTAGTAATGCATTACTGTTCGTTGACTAACATTTACCGTTACACAACATTATTTTGGTGAACGTACATGTTGTTGTTTGAGTCTTTAGTCCTTTGACTGGTTTGATGCAGATCTCAGTACCTATCTGTCCCGAGCTAATCGTTTCATCTCTATATAGCTACCACATTCTACATTCAAGGCTATCTGTTTAACATATTCTAACCTTTGTCTCCCCCTACAAGCTCTCAGGTTCAATTCCTAGCTTTAACACAAAATTTTAAAATTGGTATGAGGACTAAAACAAGTATACTCAGTCTCGGGTGGTCCAAAATATGTAGGGTTTGATTCACACCTCAACCATACAACACCATTTTTTATTTTTTTTAAATAATGATAGCCATTTGTTCATTTTCACATTTCACACATTACAATTTGTCGATTTTCCATTTGCATTTCTTTTAAATGTCAGTTTAAAGTTTTTGAATTTCATGATATGGAAAACATGGATTTTCCAATTTTGTTGTTTACACATTTTATTTTTATTTTGTTTATATCAAAAGTTCATATTTGCGAAACTTGATTTTTTCATTTTAAGATTTTGTAAATGGTGTTAAAGTGAGTGCTTGGCCATTGCGATCGTACAGTCTGTCTATGTGTATGCAAAACATAGAGGTCTACTATTATTACTGCAGGTAAGGCTGTTTCTACACTCTCTCTCTCTTTCTGTGTAGTCATACATCCACACAACCTTGCCTGTCTTTGAGAACAAACACACAACCACTCTATTTATCCCTAAAAACTTCATTGACATGCACACTCATCCCAAAGAACTTTAATTATACATTTAACATTTACCATTACAAAAATAAATGGTTTCCACTATTTACAAAAAAATTAACTATTTACAATTACAAAAATAAATATTTACAAAATACTGAATCAATTAAATCTACTGGTTACAAAAGCCATGTCTCTAAACAATAAAATATAGAAATCACACCTCCTCCTCGTGGTTATAACCCCTTGCTAGGCTAATGCGTACAGTAGGTCATTCGTCTGCACACATTTGTTATCCATCAAGGCAAAAGTGCATTTTCTCTGTTCCACAAGATACGAATTATAGTTGCTGGATTGTATCCTGCACCGTTTATGCGACATAGCTATACCAGTTCATGAAATCGCTAGGTAGTTCTCTACATATAGCTCTACATATGGCTTCCTTACAGCTAGTGTGCGATAGGCAGCATTAACTGTATATCACACCCAGTCCACCTTTGTATTTGCAATCCAAGTAATAATTTGAAAAGAGATGAGTGAAATCGGTTTAAAACATTATCTCTGCTTTTTATATGTTTATGACATGTGTATTGACCTGAAATCAAACCCTAGTCCACTTTAGTGAAAGGCTAACAGCTTAACCACTGCGCCACCATGCCCTTTATTCTTAGATTGATTCGTTCTAGGACTTAGAGCTTGAAATCGAGTTAAAATCTCTAGTGTAAGTGGTACATGTGCTCGCCACTGCAGCACAAAATGGTTAGCTGGTAACATTAGACAACCGGAAATGATTGTATTTCTGTTAGCCAAGCATTTCTGTCATCTGCCTACAGTGTGAGCACTGTCAGCAAGACAGTTTAGTTTAGAACAAGTGTGTGTAGATTATTAGCCTCAAGTATTTAACGCTTGTTGTGTGTAGCGACCATCTTGTCCTAGTAACCACTGAGCAAGTTTTAACAGTCAACCCATAAAAACAGTATAGGTTAGTTGTGTGTGTTTCATGTACTTGTGTGTGTGCATTAGCATCATGCACTAGCTTTACCTACCCTCTATAGGTAGAGCGTTATCCCTTTCCTTTCTGACATTACCAATGACCACATTCACCCACAAGTTTTACACTTAAACCATTGACTTGTTTTTGATTAAGTTTGCTTTGGTTTAGTTCGGTTTAGTTGAGTTTGATTCAGCTTAGATCAGTTTAGTTCGATATAGTCACCATTTTGGATTTTAGCTATCCTCTTTAACCAATCAATTAAAGATTGTCTACTCTTATTTCTTGAATCGATAAATCAGATTTTGTATACACCATTTGTCATTTATTATCCCATACCTACAACCTATGCTCTCTCTGTACTGCAGTTTGATCTGAAAACAAGTTCCAATGGTGAAAGATTTGTCAGTCACCATACTTGTAGCCTATAATAATTCTTTCACTACCTAGCTATGTTTCATCACTCACTGTAAACATTTCACATGTCCATATCCGATTATTAGTTTATAAAATCTCAGGTCGATGACCTTGATGTATAGGGTATTTTTGGGTAAATTCATTAGCCATGGGAAAGGATTGACCATTCTAAGTCCTATGACACCTCACATGTTGATATCCGATTATTAGTTTATAAAATCTCAGGTCAATGACCTTGCTGTTTTGGATTTTTGGGGTAAATTCATTGGCCATGGGAAAGGGTTAACCATTCGTAGTCCTATGACAGCTCACTTGACCCTCTCTACTGATAAGTTTATAAAATCTTAGGTCAATGACCTTGCTGTTTTAGGTATTTTGGGTAAATTCGTTGGTCATGGAAAAGGGTTGGCCATCCTGAGTCTTGTGACACCTTACTTGTCCCTCTCTGATTATTAGTTGATAAAATCTTAGGTTAATGACCTTGCTGTTTTATTTTGGGGTAAATTCATTGGTCATGGGGAGGGGTTGGCCATTTTAAGTTCTATGACACCTCACTTGACCCTCTGTGATTATTAGTTAGCGAGATATTAACGAAAGTGCAGTTAGGCCCTTTTGACAAAAAATGAATAATACATTCAAAAACAGGGCGTCACCCCAAGTCCAACGACCCTCATACAAGTCCCTAGCTTTCTTAGTTCATAAGATATTAAAAAGCCGATGACCTATTAGTTTTTGGATCTTTGGTTAATTTGTAAAAAAAACGTATCTATAAATCATTATTCAAAAAGCCCGCCCTCTTACAAAAAAAAACAATTGCGCATTTGTAAAACAAAAAACGAAAATGATAAATCATAGCGGCATTCAGTTGTATGCATGCACTTTATGTGGAACGAGTTTAATTTCATATTGGCGTACAAACTCCCACATGTTGCACATGGAAAGCGACTTTTACCAAAAAAATTATTATTTCACCCTCTAGTAGGGGTAGATTTTATTTTAGAGTGGAAATAAGTTATCCATAGGAAAGGGGTTGTCTGCCGGTGTAATTTGACTACTCGTACATGTCTCTAGCCTTATTCCCACCACTGTCAAAACAGGTTGTGACTTGTTAGCTCTTATCGTGCACGTGCACATGTGTACACTTGTGTGTTAGGTCATATTACACATGAACTTGCATTTTCTCACGTATGAAGCAAAACAGGATGTGACTTGTTTCACAAGGAGGACGGTAATAAGGTCATTTCACACGTGTTCACATGTATTTCGTCACTTTCCTTTCATATCGTTATCCCATTATAGTAGTGGTGAACAACGTCAATTCAACACACACAAATGTAGTTAGGCCCTTTGACATAATTTAAATAAATTCATGGGCTCGTCCGTAGGAACCAGGCCAAAGGGATCAGTCCAAAGGGACAAGGACTCGTCCACAGGGACCTGTCCACAAGGACCTGTCCATAAGGACTTGTCCACAAGGACCTGTCAACAAGGACTCGTCCACAAGGACTCGACCACAAGGACCAGTCCACAGGGACCCGTCAACAATGACTTGTCAACAAGGACCTGTCAACAATAACCCGTCCACAGGGAACCACTCCCCCACCCTCTTACAAAAGCTATGAGTGGGCATGCGTAAAAACAAAAAACAAGCATGTTAATTCATAGTGGCTATCCACCGTACACATGCACTTTATGTGGAACGTTTAAATCCATATCGGCATTCAAACTCTCAAATCTTGCAATTGGAAAGAGAGATTCTCTAAAAAATTCAATTTCACCCCCTAGTAGGGGTAGGTTTTATTTTTGGAGTGGAAATATGTTGTCCATTGGAAAGGGGGTGTCAGCCCGAGTTCAATGACACCTCATTCGTCAAAATCCGACCACGGGTTCGGGAGTTATCGGGCTGCCGCCATCTTGTGAGGAGGGGAGGAGGAGGAGGGCCTTGAACCCCCACAAAACCACTACTGTAGACCAAGGTTAGAATATGTTAAACAGTAAGGTGTGGTAGCTATGTAGAGATGAAACGATTAGTTCAGGACAGGGAGGTATGGAGAACTGCATCAAACCAGTCAAAAGACTGAAGACTCAAACAACAACAACAACAACAACATATCGCCGTTACGTTTAACTGTCACAAAGTATCGTAAATGCTCATTATCCTTTCAAAATGGAAGCAATTTGAGGATTAACGCAGACGCAAGAAACGGGCAGAGAAAAGAAGAAAGAAGCTTGTAATTTTACGTGACTATAACCTCGTATCATGAGCCACGGGACCTCCCTTTAACGTGTAATCTCAACCATAGGACATGACATTTCATCTCACATACACTGACAAGGAATCGAACCCGGTCCACCTTGGCGAGAGGAAATCCTTCCACATCACAGTGAGACAGGCTAAAAGACAAACTCTACATGACCCTAAAAGAATCAACAGCAACAATTGATCATGTGGTTGATAGAATGTACGAGCGAATGTCACTCGTGTTGCTTTTAGCCCAGTTTCTCAACTTTTTCTTTTTCTCCTTTTTTTTTATGTTTTTGCCGTTTTCCGTTTACTGTAGATATTTTGATTTCTCTGTAATAAATTTGTAATGTGTCCTGAACATATTATTATTATTAATTGAACACAATGTGTACAAAGAAAGAATATATAAATAAGATAATACTGATTTGTATCAGTGCTGATCGGTTGTGATGTTTGAGCACAGAGAGCATGGCTCCCCACATTGGCGACATGTGCACTTTTCTGTCGGTTTGTGTAATTTCGGATTTGTACATATTTTACTATGAACACCTTGTGCAGCGTGACGCGTGAAGACGTGGTGTAACTTGAAATTTGGTCTTTTCCATTCGTGATTTTTCATTGCTTCAGTATCGAAAAATTCCCTAGGAATTTGACGTGCTTTAGTTTTCCATTCTTCCAAGACCGCGTCCAAGGCAGCCGTGTTGGGTCGCTTGAAGAGCGATTTGATATCTTCCAGAAAGAATGTTTCATTTCTAAGATGATATGCGATTTGATTCTCCGAAAACTTGGATATCTGTAGAATGCAGAATATTTTCAAGTCGTTTTAAGTTTGTTACCGTACCGAAAGATTATTCCATATGAGATGAATACAATTGGGGCCACTTTGTTTGAGTGCGTGTCTGTATGGTTGTGATGCTGATATATAATAGTGTATTTATATTATTGTTCGTGTTTGCTGTTTACGTTTTGTTTATACTGATAAATTTTATTGTTTTTGTCACTAGTGGAGCCCATCTGTCTGACGATAAAGAATACAAGCAATGCGTCACACGGGAAAATTGTAAATTTGTAACATTTTGGAGGAAAATGTATGTTAAAGAAATGTCTCCAGCTGTAGCAACTTGTTACTGAAGTTGGTAACACTGCCATGTTTGAAGGCGCTCTCTGTGGCTACATCCAGTGTTTATCGCGATCCTTCTCCTCTTGGTCCACATCTGGCAAATCCACGTGTGCGCAACAAGATGATGTTAATAATTGTTGTTTTAAGGGGCCTAACATCGAGGTTATCGGCCCCTAATGGTCTGGGCGATAGCGAAAATTACAGTGAAATGGAAACCAGAACGAAAAGTAAGAGTGAAAACACTTACAAAATGGAACTCAGATTGAAACTACTCACAAAATGGAGAGTGGTAATACTTACAAAAGGTAATTTAGAAGGAAAATGCTCACAAAAGAAAGAGATTGAAAAATACGCACAAAATGTAGTTTAGGTTCAAAACACTGACAAAATGCAATTAAAATTCAAAATACTCACGAAATGCAATTTAGAGTGAAAATACATACATTATTTATTTATTTATTTATTTATCGTATGGCGTATACATGAGTCACAAATTTATATTTACACTATTTACATAGTTAATTGCTTGTGGCGTCCCCAGGAAACATTCTCTTCTATTTCCATCGAAACGGCTCAGTGGGCATTCTTGGGTGATGTGCTTCACGTACAAAATGCAGGTTAAAAATAATTACAAATTGCAATGTAGATTGAAAATACATGGAAAATGCTGTTTAGGTTGAAAATGCTCACAAAATGTAATTTAGGTTGAAAATACCTACAAAATGTGGCGTAGGGTCAAAACTTTCACGAAATGGAATTTAGATACTCGGGGAGCCAGTCTGTGTGTGTACTTCGTATGTCTGTTACCCCCGCCA
This sequence comes from Meconema thalassinum, assembly GCA_946902985.2. Lineage (NCBI taxonomy): Eukaryota > Metazoa > Arthropoda > Insecta > Orthoptera > Tettigoniidae > Meconema > Meconema thalassinum. The sequence continues at coordinate 346,184,887 of OX336395.1, forward strand.
TCAATTCAAACACGATGAAACCGAATTGAACAAAATTTGGTATAGAGATAGAACTAGCAAAGGACACCTCAGTGTCATGTTTTATATCGCCGCCGTCTTTACCAAAACTGAATGGCGGCCACTGAAACGTTCAAAATGTAAAATCAAATAACGACTAAACTAATCATCCGATCTCTACCAAATTAGGTAACGATATACCTTCATATGGGACGCGTCTAGTGTCCAAACTACAAGGTCATCAGCCGTACACTTCACGATGGCGGCCGTGTGAATTATGCCAACTTTACAATCCATAACATGGGACCCACCAATTCCGATTATCGAGCCAAGGGTGGTTTTAGCTATCCTAAAGAGCGTAATCCGGTATTTATTGCAATTTAATATTATACTGTATGAGTGACTTAAAAGAGCTAAGCAGTCTCTGTCACTTGACAAGATGGCAGCTGATATGTTGTGCCTGTCCTATATTTCAGTAGTTTGAGTATGTTGTATGGGATATAGCCTACTGATATAAATGATATTAACTTTGTATGAAATGATTTATAATGAAAATGTACTGCAGTGAATAAATCGTTTATTTCAAGACATTATTTACTAACTCGTTGTATCTAAGTCATTTAATAACACCGAGGTGTCAAGGACATGTTTGGCTCTGGGCTAGTGCGTTAGTCTCTCACGCGGTTGACTGGCGATCGAAACTTACTAGAGTTAACTTTTTTTTACTTGGATTATTTTACAAATGATGTGGACGAGCTCTTTACACAGATACTAAATAAAATGCAATTTATCTCAAAGGAGAGGCTAATGCACACACTCGTTTATTAATAATCACAGCCCCAGCATCGCACATAAACAGAAGGCATTAGGAAAAGGAGAATATAAGTACAAGATACACGCTCTCATCAACCACAGCCTTCTCAATGTCTCTGTACGGTGCGGTCCTGTTGTGGGTTACGTGGGTAATTGTTCCCAGCATTCCGCTTTGTAAATCCCTGGCCTCTTGAGGTATGGCAATTTTGTAATAGTTCAACTTTTAGCCACGACGGCGCTCCGATAACCTTTAAGCACTGCAAGCTGGATCGCCTCCCTGCCTGCCCATTGACGTCAGTGCTACCAACTGTAACAGTCCGAATACTTCCCCTTAATTTATATGTTTTATAAGCAGCAAAATTAATTTATTATTATTATTATTATTATTATTATTATTATGTATATTTTAATTATCATATCGATTCTAGATTTATTCCATAATTTCTTTATATATATATATATATATAAAAGGGGTTTAATTATTGTTTGGCGGAAGTTATAAAATGGAGATTTTAGTTAGATTCGTTATAGGTTATATTTTATACAAGACTTGATTGGGAAATATTTCGTTCAACGTGTCGTCAGTTTCGCCACGGGTAGTCCGCCAAAAATAGACTTGACTTTCGAGATATATGTACAAACATTCCGGGGACGCGAGGCTTCAAGACAAAGCAAGTTGGTCAGTTAGCGCTGACGTCACGAATTCTCGGAAGAACACCGCATCAGGACGCTGATTTAAAATTACTTCAGAAGCAACCCCACGTGGTTAACCCAACTAATGAAGAGAACTTAGGGATCTGGAGTGGGGAGCTACGTCATCAGGATACCTAATTGATTGGTCGAGAAATACTGCAGAGTGGGGAAGTTCATCTTCCATAAAAACCAATGGTCATCTACTCTCAACCCCCCAATCTTCTGAGATTTTCTGAATCTTCACGTCTACCAGACATCTTCGCTGCGAGATCGTAACTTATCAGTTCAAGAAGTTTTAAAATTAATACTACTGACGTGAATATGATCGTGTCCTTGATCATATTCACAAAAGTGAATTTTGGAGCAAAGCCATTCACATATGTCAGTCGGGAGACGGGACAAATCGGTTCCCTGCCCGTATCAAGATAAGGATCTATACAATATTGAGGCAGAACCAAACAACATCCGCCAGCAAGATCAGAGGGAAAACCAGACTACCACTATGAAGAAGACGGCCGTGAGTTCCTTTACTAAATCCAATCAAGTCTCTGTAATTCTGTTTATGGCAAATTAGAATCCAGCTTTTGTTTAAATTTAATTCATATTCCATTTTGTAACTCTCGCCAATTTAATATAACTTCCAGATTTTTTTAAAATTCATTTGTTTTTCTTTTTACGTCTTTTGCTGCTTTAAATTTTGATCAATTAAATTTTGTTCTTAAGTAATGGTAGGACTTTCATTTCCAGTAGCTAGCTTTAGACATAATGCATACCTTCTCCCAGTAGCGATAAGACAATTGGTTAATGGCTCAGCTATACCACGGCTTGAGAGAAAGACGTTTCGAGTGCTCTATCACTATTTTAATTAAATACTTTGGCACATCTAAAGTAAGTGTTAGATGACCTGGCGCCCACACGAGCTGATTATAATCATTGCTAATGAACAGGTAAGAGGTAAGTATGCTATTGGTGGTGTGAGTAAAGCGGTGCTTGTTCTTGTTGCGATTCTTCTACTGTACTCCAGGAGAACGCAATATTGGAGCCCCGCCAGGAACGTAACCTTTGGTCACTTAGAAGGACCGGGAACGTTACATTTGTGCACTCAACGGGGAGCGAAAACGTTACATTTGGACGCACAACTGTGGAGTTTCTTATATATGTATATTTTCGTGCAAGGTTAGTAACAAAACGTTACACAACTGCTGATCAATCACCATTGAAATTTGAGCTCTAGGTTACATATCGCAGAAGGTATGCATGGCGCGCATATACAGTAGATAATAGCTACATAATTACTTCCTCTGTGAGCATTTCAGCCGTACTCCCAGTATCTCAGAGCAGGGGCGTATATAAGGGGGAGCTGTGCCCCCCCCCCCTGCGAAAAGCCAATAAAAATTGATGATGATAATTGTTGTTTTAAGGGGCCTAACATCTAGGTTATCGGTCCCTAATGGTCTGGGTGATAGCGAAAATGTCAATGAAGTGGAAACCAGAACGAAAATTAAGAGGGAAAATACTTACAAAAAGGAACTCAGATAAAACTAAGCACAAAATGCAGAGCGGTAATACTTACAAAAGGGAATTTAGAACGAAAATATTTACAAAAGGAATAGATTGAAAAATACACAAAAAATGTAGGTGAAGTTCAAAATAGGTACAAAATGTAATTGAAAATGAAAATACACAATGCAATTTGGATTGAAAAATGCATATTTCAGATTCCAAATAAACACAAAGTGCAATTGATATTCAAAATACTTACAAAATACAATTGAAATTGAAAATGCTTACAAAATGTAGGGTTGATTCAAACTACTCAATTGGATGGACAATACTTACACACTGCAATTTAGATTGAAAATACTTACAAAATGTAATTTACATTGAAAATACTTGCAAAAAGAGGTTTAGGTTGAAAATACAAAATGCAACTGAAATGCAAGATACTCACAAAAGTCCCGGCCCGGATATTGAAAGACTTACTATAAATGAATTTAGATTGTCAATCCTTACAAAATGCAATTGAGGCTGAAAACACTCACAAAATGCAATTTAGATCGAAAAGACTTTCAAAATGCAACGGAGATTGAAAACACCTCCAAAATGGAGTGTAGATGCAAAAAAAATCGCTAATTAACAAAAACAGTGCGGGAATCTCAATGAAAAGAAAACAAGAGGTCTGACCCCTCGAAGAAGGAGGGATCAGGAAAGATGAGACAAGGGCCAATTAAGGCGGGAAAGTGAAAGACTCCCTAGGCCTCGGATACCCTAATACCGTCGGGGTCGGAAGAGAACAAGAGTTGACCAAGGGAGGTCGACAGGAAATAAGACGGAGAGGAGCCCGGCACAAGTAAGTGGAAGCAATGCCGAACTCAGCTGGGGTCCCGTGGTTGCCAACCCACGTCCCACTAGATGTGGGCCCCTGGGGGAGATAAAATTAAGAATGTTGCTTTGGTGAAAACATAAAATAATTGTTAATTTCGTTGTACCCTAATCTTAACTTATTGACTAAGATTGACATTAGACTACCTCGTGGTGTAGTGGGTAGCATTCTTGGCTGCCACTCCGGAGGTCCGAATTCGATTCATGGCTCTGCCAAGGAATTTTAATTCTGGTCTGAGGGCTGAAACGGGGTACACTCAGCCTTGTGAGGCAAAACTGTGAATTCCACAGTATGGTACTTTTGAGAAATAAATTCTCAACTTGTGAAAAAAATAAAGCTGTTCACCTTTCTGCTTAGTAAATTGACAAATATTTAGATATTTGCCATTCATACTCCATGGATCATAATAGAAAATTCATTAAGTATAAAATTTTATTTATGTGTTGAGTTGTATTACCGGTATATCTGCCTCAAGCCATATGTGGAGAAGAAAACGGTGTCGAAAATCAAATGGTGGCGGATAAAAGACCCTATTCTGTGTAGTGAGTTCAAAACGGAAGTTTTACGGCAATATCAACACATAGAAGGAGTTGATAATTGGTGGGAAGTGAACAGTGAAATAATACGCCAAGCAAGAGAAGCCATTCTTGGTAAAACCTCCGGTCAAGTTGCTCATAGGGACAAAGAAACTTGGTGGTGGAATACTGCCGTAAATGAAGCAATAAAAGACACAAAAGCCTGGGATCAATCTGCGACAGATCAAGACAGAACTGTACAGACAGGCAAATAAAGATGCTAAGCGAGTGGTAGGACAGGCAAGGGCAGATGCTTGGGAGGAGATGGAGAATACCAGTGGAGTGAAGAAGCTTTTCAGGATAGCGAGAGCTAGAGATAAAGCATCGAAATATTTTACTCATATTAAGCATATGAAGTGTGGTGACAGAGTAGTTCTTCATGATGAAACAAAATCAAGGAAAGGTGGGAGGAATATTTCAACCACTTACTAAATGAGGAAAATGATGGGCTGTCTTCTGGTGATGGTGTGCCCTACCAGAGTTTAACCACAGGAATTGGTAGAGAAGAAGTGATGATTGCTGTCAAGAAAATGATAAAAGGAAAAGCCACTGGTCCTGATGAAATGCCAGTGGAAGTATGGCAGTGTCTTGGACAGACATGAATAGATATGTTGTGGGATCTTATGTAGCAAATTTATTCGGAAGAGCTTATGCCCATGGAATGGAGGGAGACAACACTGGTCCCTATTTATAAGGAAAAGAGTGACATCCAGGACTGTTCTAACTACAGGGGGATAAAGCTCATGTCCCATACCATGAAAATCTGGGAGAAAATTATCGAGAAGGGACTTCGAAAAGACACAACGATTGGAGAACAACAGTTTGGGTTCATGCCAGGGAGGAGTACAACTGATGCCATTTTTGCACTCCGGCAACTCATCGAAAGGCATAGAGAGAAGAATAAGGAGCTACATATGGTCTTTATAGACTTAGAGAAAGCCTATGACAGAGTTCCACGCCAAGAAGTCTGGAGATGTCTGAGGATCAAAGCAGTCCCGGAAAAATATGTGCGGCTTATCCAGGACATGTACGAGGAGGCTAAAACAAGAGTCCGGAGTAGCGTCGGGTTGACTAACTGGTTTCCTGTTCAAGTTGGGTTGCATCAGGAGTCAGCCCTGAGTCCATACATATTCAATCTTGTCATGGATGTCCTATCTGATGGTTTACGTAGTGCAGCGCCATGGTGCATGCTACTTGCCGATGACATTGTTTAGTGCGACACCAGTAGGAGAGAACTGGAAAGGCGACTGGAGAACTGGCGAGAAGCCTTGGAGACCAGAGGCATGAAAATCAGTCGAAAGAAAACAGAGTATTTGTGCCTTGGTGGTGAGGGCAATGAATTAGTGCAGATGGATGGAGTAAGCTAAGGCCAGTCAGTAGCTTCAAGTATCTTGGGTCAACCATGTCTGAAGATGGCAATGTAAATACTGAGATTAACCACAGGGTTCAGTCAGCCTGGATGAACTGGAAAAGGTTTTCTGGCATTCTGTGTGACAAAAGGCTCAATATAAGTGTGAAAGGAAAAGCCTACAAGACAGCTGTGAGGCCAGCCATGATGAATGGTGCGGAGACATGGCCAATAACTAAGTCACAATGTCATAAGCTGGATGTGACTGAGATGAAGATGCTGCGCTGGATGAGTGGCGTCACTAGGATTGATCACATCGCAAACGAGAAAATCAGGGGCACAGTTCAAGTAACAGAAGTCTCCAAGAAAATCCAGGAGAGAAGACTGCTGTGGTATGGGCATGTTATGCGTCGAAATAACAACTATGTAGGAAGGAGAGGGATGTGTCTGGTTGTGGATGGCACGAGGAATAGAGGCAGACCTCGAAGAAGATGGACCTAACGGAGAAGCAGTTAGGGGACGACGATGTGTGGGACAGAATAAAAAGGAAAAGACTTGCCAGAAACATCGACCCCACTTGAAGTGGGATAAGATGATGAAGGACAAGAAGAAGAAGAAGTTGTTTTTACAACGTTTTTGTATAGCCAGTAATTGTAGGCTATAGAAACTTAGAAAGAAAAAAAAATCCACAGCCTGCTTCCAGTCTCCGACCGGGTCAGGAATGGAATGAATGAGGCCCCCATCTAGCGGCGAGGATATGAACTGTGCCGGCTGCCGAGGCCTGACGCAATCCTCTGGGGCAATGAAATGAATGACAGATGAAATGAAATGATAGTGGAGAGTGTTGCTGGAATGAAAGTTTGACAGGGAAAACCGGAGTACCCGGAGAAAAACCTGTCTGCCTCCGTTTTGTCCAGCACAGATCTCACATGGAGTGACCGGGATTTGAACCACGGACCCAGCGGTGAGAGGCCGGCGTGCTGCCGCCTAAGCCACGGAGGCTAATATAGAAACTTTGAAACTTATCTAAAATAATTACACAGAGTTATATGCTCTAAGGTATTGGTTGATATTTCTGGGTATTTTGTGGTGACAATCCCCTGAGAATACTCACAATTTTCCAGGATATTTGCCCCCCCCCCCTCCCCCCCCCAAAAAAAATTGTATGTACGCCCCTGTCCTAGAGTCCATGGAAGGAAAGTATTTCAAAGAAACTGTAGGCTACAATATTTCAGGTAACGTATAAATTCCAGTATTATCAACTATTTCGTCATTATTCTAGATAGGTCTATATAGATCAATGGTATGAATCTTAAAATTTAAGGAAAGTAGGCTCTTTAGTTCGTCACGGAACTACTTGTTTTTGTCCCTTGGAGAAAACTAAGTGTAAAGTGAGGTTGAGGGCAGGGAATCTGATAGTTTTAATGTGGTGACAGGATTACAGCATCTCCCCAAGCCTGTTTAATCTGGTATTGGAAAAGGCACTAAAGAGGTGTCATCGATGGGAAGATGTGCGAACATAGGCGGTGAGGTCAATCTGCTAGCATTTGCCGACGATATTGTTGTCATAACAGAGAATGAAGAGGAACTAAAAAGGACAGCTAAAGTGTTAATAGAGGAGGCACAAAAAGTGGGTCTGAGGATCAAACAAGAGAGAACGGAGTGTATGGTAGTTACAAGGGAGAATAAAGGGGGCACTAGAGATAGGAAGCTGGAAGACTGGATCCTTCAAATATCTAGGAAGGATCGCAAATTGGAATAACAACATGGAGGAAGAGGAGATAATGAACCGTATAAGATCCGCAGAAAGGTGCATGTTTGCGATGAATAAACTATTCAGAAGTAAACTGTTATCAAGGACATCAAAACTCCGTGTTTATAAGACAATTGTACGACCGGTATTAATATATGGGGCACAGACAAGGGCACTGAGCAAGAAGATGGACAGGAGAATATTGACCTTTGAAAACCAAGTGTTAAGAAAAATCTTCGGGTTGGTATTAGAGCAGGGAAACTTCAGAAGAAGAAAAAACACAGGAATTCACGCACTGTATAACGAACCGGATGTGATGGCAGTAATAAGGAGCAGAAGAATAGAATGGCTGGGAGATGTACTGAGAAGGGAAGAAGAGGTGGTAAAAAAGAGTGCTAGAAGGAAAACCACAGAGGTAAAGACCCCACGGTAGACCAAAGTTGAGATGTCAGGATGGAGTCAGGAAAGAGATGATGATAATTGTTGTTTTAAGAGACCTAACATCTAGGTTATCGGCCCCTAATGATCTGGGTGATAGCAAAAATGACAATGAAGTGGAAACCAGAACGAAAATTAAGTGAGAAGGAAAATACTTACAAAAAGGAACTCAGATTGAAACAACTCACAAAATGGAGAACGGTAATACTTACAAAAGGGAATTTAGAACGAAAACACTCACAAAGGAATAGATTGAATAAAAAAAACCACGCACGAAATGTAGGTTAGGTTCAAAATACGTACAAAATGCAATTTAGTTTGAAAATACTTACAAAATGTAATTTAGGTTCAAAATACCCACAAAATGCAATTGAGAATCAGATTACTTGCAAAATGCCCACCATACAAAATTTAATTTAGATTGAAAATACTTGCAAAAAGCGGTTTAGGTTGAAAATACTTACAAAATACAATTAAAATTCAAAATACTCACAAAGTCCCAGCGCCTACATTGAAAGACTTACTAAAAAGCAATTTAGATTGTCAGTCCGTACAAAATGCACTTGACGTTGAAAACACTCGCAAAATGCAATTTACTGTAGATCGAAAAGACTTACAAAATGCAACGTCGACTGAAAACAGCTACAAAATGGAGTGTAGATGCAAAAAATTGCTAAATGGAATTTAGATACACGGGGAGCCAATTAACAAAAACAGTGCGGGAATCTTAAAGAGCAAAGGAAATATAATGAAAAGAAAACAAGAAGGAGGGATCAGAAAAGATGAGACAAGGGCCAATTAAGGCGGGAAAGTGAAAGACTCGCTAGGCCTCGGATACCCTAATACCGTCGGGGTCGGAAAAGAACAAGAGTTGACCAAGGTAGGTCGACAGGAGAGAAGACGGAGAGGAGCCTGGCACAAGTAAGTGGAAGCAATGCCGGACTCAGCTGGGGCCTCGTGGTCGCCACAGGATGTGAGCCCCTGCGGGGCGCAAGGAAAAAGACCCCTCGGTAGACCAAAGTTGAGATGGCAGGAAAGACCTGGAGGCCCTGGGAGCCAAGGAGAATATAGCCGGAGACAGAAAGCAATGGAAGAGGCTACAGAGTGAGGCAATCACCCGACTTGGGTTCGTGTGACCAAATGTAAAGTAAGCTATGTCCTTGTGTGGGAGTGCAGTCTCCATATAAGGTGGTCCAGACATTGCGGGACTGAATCACTTCTCATGGCGACCACTGCTCAACACACCATACTGTAGATAGTATCCCCATCATGATTGACCATCATTTAACAGTAACCATGACTAGTGATGGGATCTTTGTCTTGTACAGTTTCCAGCTCCTGGCTGGGTCTGCTTGGAACATGAGCCTATCTATCCTTACACCACCTTTCACTCCTCACTCTGTCCTTCTGTTCCCTCAGTATGCCTTCCTTCGGAGGGTCCCATGTCATAGATTTATGGCATGTTAAAGAACCTTCCACCAATTATACCTGTGTGAAGCTAAATTATATAGCTTAAGAATGTAAACAACGCTCTTAGGTTGCTACGTTCGTTGCCAGGAGCCGACTGCGGTGGCGTCTAGTAGCTAAGTTCTGAACTAGTAGTCATTGACGGTGGCGTTTGGCGGCAAAAGTAGGAACTATTTGACAAATTCAAAGTCTGCAGTCCTTACTTGAATTACGTAAAAAACATAACACGCACTAATACAGTCTTCACAATTAACACCGGTTATCAGACAGATTCTACACACCACCGGTTATCAGACAGATTCTACACACACCCAAAGTACACGGGGCTACATGACCGCGTTGTCGCAGCCCCTAAACTGAGTAACCAACCATGGAACCTCTCCTTCCTTCACACCTACAATCCACCCATCTCTTGGTCTCTCGCCCTCCATTTCCATCTCATGCATCCTCCTTGGTATCCTGCATTCCCCTAACATGTCCGTACCAACTCATTGTTGACTTCTCTTGTAAGGGATTCTCTTCCACAATCTCTCTCACTCTCTCTAATCTGCTTCTTTGAAAGTTCATTTCGCAAACCTGGATCCTGCTCAGCTGTCTCTTGTTCATAAGCCACGTTTCTGATGCGTAGCTGAGTATTGGGGCATACGAGACCTCTCGTGCTCTGCTTGCTTCCTCTCTCACTGATCTCCTTGTCATTACTACCACTATCCACCTTCTCCAACCATTATATCTGTAGCTTGCTACGGTGGGTGAGTGGTTATCGTGTCGGTCTACTAACCCCAAGCTTGCAGGTTCGCTCCTGGCCGGGATAACTGATTTTTGAAAGGTGGCAAAAATCACGACACCATGCCATACGATGTTGGCGTGTTAAAGAATTCAGTAGGCCGTGTTCATAATAGCAAAATTAATCTGGGGAGTTTCCGCCAACACAAAGTTCCTCATTTCTCTACTAGAAAGCGCTATACTGTTCAAGGAGCTTAGATATCTAAGTGCTTCAACAAACAATGAAATTCGACATGCAAGCTACCCTTTGGATGTCAAATAACAAAACTTGCATCCGGCACCCGAGACTATACGATATTATTATTATTATTATTTTATCTGTTGTTAGTCTTCCCCTATGGGTGCCGATAACCTAGATGTTAGGCCCCTTAAAACAATAATTATCATCATCTTCCCCTACCTCTCGTTGTCACTGCTCTCATGGGTCGTCCAGTCAATAAGAAACGTTTCTTTGCCTCGCTATCTTTTGTGGTTGCTGTTCTCTACTTTTTGCTTTGTGTTTTTGGTTTTGTGTTTACTTTGTGTTCCTTGTTTTTTTTTTGTTTTCTGCTTTCGTTTTTGAATTTTGCTTTTTTTTTTGGTTTTGTGTTTGTTTTCTGGAAAATCGAAATAAAACAAAATAAAATAAAAGCAAAAAACAATACAAAAAATTAAACAATCAATTTAAAATAAAACAAAACAAAATAAAAAAATAAACAAAGAAAAAATTAAGTAAAATAAAATAAACTAATTAAATAAATAATGTTACGACATGATCCTTATTCACAAGTGGACTAAACGAGTTTTGCAACTGGACGACAGTCAAAATTGGGAATCATCATCATGTTTAAATTAGGCTGGGAACATCACTTGTGAATTAAGATTTTACGATAACAAGAAAGAAAAGAATCAACAAACACAACATCAATTTAGTGAACTTTAAGGATATCATGGACAGCTAAAGTCACAAATGTGGAAGTACTGCGGCCTATGAACAAACACTTGGAAATTCTCAGTATCATCCAAAGGAGAAAACTAGACTACTTTGGTCATTTCATGCGCAACAACAAATACCACCTCTTGCAATTAATTATCCAAGGGAAGATTGATGGGATTAAGGGGTCCAGGACGCAGACGAATATCCTGGCTAAAGAACCTAAGCCAGTGGTTTGGAGTTAATGCAGGGTCACTGTTTAGAACAGCTGTGGACAAGCAGCAGATCATGCCACTGTTCTTGGAGGACGAGGCAATTGAAGAAGAAGAAGGAGATGATGATACGACAAAGAATGTGGTCTAATTGTGAAGGAGGCGGTCGTGGCCGTAAGTTAGGAACCATCCCGGATGGCTTAGGTGGGAATCGAACCTACCTCAATTTTGACTCACATAGCCTACTGTCGACCAAAGTATTATGTGCACTCGAGTTTGAAGGTTGTTTGTGAAGTAACCAATAGACCTACATAAAATCCAATAACATCATTTTCGTCGTTCTATTTTACGTTAGCTCATGTAGGTTTGGAATTTTTAATTTATATTTTCATATTTCTTATTGCGTCACATTTAAGAACTATTATCTCACAAACCCGTCATCCCCCGTGTGGTGACCGGGGTTTAGAATTGTCCCACCGTAGCCCATGCGTGTCGTAAGAGGCGACGAAAATGGGTACCCGGTGCCTGGGGGTATAACTGGGCCACCCTGTCTCCTGAGGACATAAATAAGGAGGCTGGGAAGGCAACCCAACAAACCACTCCACATTGGGCTAATCACCCATGTGGGGGTAGAAATGATTCAAAGCAACAACAGTAGTCTCGGATTGGACGGATCTACACGACGACAACGACCGCAATGGAAACGGAATATGAGATTTGGTACATGGACAATCGCTGGAAAAGATGTAGAGTTAATACAGGAAATGAAAAATCATAAACTGGAAGTATTGGGACTTAGTGAGGTGAAGAAGAAAGGAAGTGCAATGAAGAGATTACAAGAAGGGTATGTTATGAGATATTCTGGGGTTGGGATGGACAATAGGGCAAAGGAAGGTGTGGGCATCGTCACCAGCGAGCAGACTGAAACCAAAGTGAGTGGATGGCAACCAATAAACTCGAGAATAATGGTTATTAACCTCGACATAGAGATGAAAGTGTCCTTCATACAAGTATACGCCCCAACAGAAGACACCAACTTACTCGATAAAGAGGAGTTTTATGTTCAACTCCAAAGGACCGTGGACCAAGAGGTTGCGAATGGACGCCATGTATTGATAGGAGGGGACCTAAATGCAAGAACAGGCCAGGACAAAAGAATAGCACATGGAAGCATGGGCAATCATGGTGGAGAGAGGACGCTGAATGAAAATGGCAGGCGACTTATAGAATTCTGCATTGAAAATCAATTGTTATTGGGGAACTCATTTTTCCCCCATAAAGAAGTACATAAGATAACTTTTGAGGCTGAAGGTAGAAATGATATGAGTGTTATAGACTACTTTATGTACCCTCATCGCATACGGAATAACATCATGGATGTGAAGGTCATACGAGGAGCAGAACTAGCTACAGATCACAAATTACTGGTAATGGACACCAGATTCAAGAGGCCAATCCAACCAAGAACCAAAAGGTTTGAGGTGATCCGATTGAAGGAACTTCAAAAAGAAGAGAAAAGGTCCCAGTATGCAGAATTAGTGAAGGAGAAGATGCAAATAAGAACTAATGGAAGTGAAGAAATCAATGACATGTGGAATGACATAAAATCAGTGTTGCTAAAGTCAGCAGAAGAAGTGTGTTTTCCACACACTTCTTCTGCTGACTTTAGCAGTGGTAGATACCAGAAAGAAAAGAACAAGTTGGTGGAATGAAGAAGTGAAGGAGAAGGTAAAGAGCAAGAAAGAAGCATGGAAAAGATACATAGGATGTCCTACGGAAGAAAACAGGCAAGAATACATCAAAAGAAGGGATGAAACGAAAAGAGTAGTGAAGAAAGCTAAGAGAAAATCTTGGGAAGAGTTTGGGAATAAGGTTGAAAGCAAAGCTAGAGAGAAGAATACAAGAAGCTTTTGGAAAACCATAAAGTCTATAAGAGGGAAGTATGGAAAGCAGACTAGGACAATCAGGAATGGGAATAACCTAGTATCAGAGAAGGCAGAAGTGCTTCAAGTGTGGAGAAGACACTATGAGGAGAAGTTCCAGAGAAATGCGACAGAGCAAGAGGATGGGATTGTTTATGGACCACACGAAGATGTGCAAAATCCAGAAATAGAAGGGAAAATAGAAGAAATGGAGGTTATTTTGGCAATTAAACAAATTAAAACTGGGAAAGCTGCAGGTCCTGATGGAATTTCTCCAGAGTTAATCAAATATGGAGGTGTTGAGATAGTGAAGCAACTTACTAAGCTGTTTAGGAGAATGTGGGAAGAGAACAGAATACCAGGGGAATGGAAGAAAAATCTAATTATCCAGTTGCACAAGAAAGGGAACAGCTACGACTGTAATAATTACAGGGCTATCTGTCTATCATCTGTAGCGTACAAGATCTACACTCGGGTGCTGGAAAGGAGACTTAGGAAGGTGGTGGAAAATGACATTGAAGAGGAGCAGGTAGCTTTTAGGCCAGGACGTCAGACACAAGATCGCATCTACACAATTAGAACAGTAATTGCCAAAAACCGTGACCTGTACCTTGCGTTTCTAGACCTGAAGGCAGCTTTTGACTCTGTACCGAGGCAGAGCATATGGGAGGCACTGGCGGCGAAGAAGGTACCAATGAGACTGTTAAAAATGTGAAGAGTGTATACCAGCAACCTGTGGGAATAGTTCGTATAGATGGTGAAATGTCTGGAGAATTCCAAATGGAGAGAGGAGTAAAACAAGGTGATAGTCTCAGCCCTCTACTGTTTAATATCGTCCTGGATGAAATAGAAATATGTAAGTGGCGAACCCATAGGACCAAGCTTGGTATGTGGAGACTAAGACCTGTATACTTGCAAGCACTCCTCTATGCAGATGATATAATAGTGATTGCTGATACACCAGAAATACTTCAGCAGGCCGTGGTGGAATGGTATGAAGAATTGGAAAGGAAAGGAATGGTAGTGAATACAGATAAAAGCAAAGTAATGCGGGTCTCAAAACTGGACAGACAGGAACAACAACTTGACATAATTTGTGGAGGAAGACCTCTCGAAAAAGTAGAAACTTTTGAATATCTTGGCACCATATTAAGTAGTGATGGGAAAATAGAGCTAGAGGTACTCAATAGAACTAAAAAAGCCATCTCAGCCTACTATCAGATGAATAATACAATAGTAGGGAAGAATGAGATAAGCATCAAGACCAAAATGCAGATTTACAACACGGTTATGGCCCCAATCACCCTATATGGCACAGAGAGTTTAGCACTGCAAGACAAGCATCTCAGTAAGATCACTGCCACTGAAATGAAGTATACAAGGCGAGCAGTGGGGAGGACTAGAAGGGACAGGATCCGGAATGAGAGAATCAGAGAAGAAGCAGGACAAAAGAAGGCGATAAGTATGGTGATTGAGGAACGTCAGTTGAAGTGGTATGGACATGTCAGGAGGATGGAACAAGAGAGAAAAGCACAGCAGGTTTTTGAAATGCGAGTGGAAGGGAGAGTAGGAAGAGGAAGACCCCGTACCACTTGGGATGACAGAATTGAGAAAATCGGACAGAAGCGAGGGAAAACAAAGCTGGAAATGAAGAGATTGTGTGAAAATAGATCGGAGTGGCAGAGATGGACAGAACGAGGCTACCCCGACGCTTGAAGGCACAAGGGATACGAAGAAGAAGAAGAAGAAGAAGAAGAAGAAGAAGAAGAAGAAGAAGAAGAAGAAACCCGTCATCAGATCGAATCCAAATTTTAACACAATATACATTGGAATGTTGTATAACTGGTTTATTAATTTCAAAATTTTGTGTGTTCAAGAACGAAAGTTGTTATCATTTTTGTAAGGTAACTTTTTTCGGCTCGTGGTGGTTGGAAAATGTAGTTCTTGTTTGCGTTGTAATCCTTAATAATAATAATGTTATTGGTTTTACGTCCCTTTTAACTACTCAGGCTTTTAGAGACGCCGGGGTGCCGGAATTTTACCCCGAAGGGGATCTTTAACGTGCCAGTAAATCTACTGATACGGCGTTGTAATCCTTATACATCAAAAAGTTATGCTGTATGACTGTGAATTACGTAAATTAATTCACTTATTTTATATCGGTTTGTATTTGTACGGGCAATTAAGACATGGTTCACCAGCTAGCCGCTCCGGGAAATGCTGTACAGCGTTGCTGAGATGGAGCCCATCACTTCCGAGCGAGGCGCGTCATGACGCGTGATGGAGCCCATCTTGGCAACGCTGTACAGCTTTCACCGGAGCGGCTAACTGGTGAACCATGTCTTAATTCCCCGTACAAATACAAACCGATGTAAAATAAGTGAATTAATTTACGTATTTCACAGTCATACAGCAGACCTTTTTGATGTATAAGCATTACAACGCAACCAAGAACTAACTACATTTTCAAACCACCCCGAGCCGAGAAAAAGTAATCTTACAAAAATGATAACAATTTTGTTTCTTGGACACACAAAATTGTGAAATTAATAAAACAGTTATACAACATTCCAATGTATATTGTGTTAAAATTTAGATTCGATCAGATGACGGGTTTGTGAGATAATAATTCCTAAATATGACGCATGGTTGAAACAGGCTTAAAAACGGGCACTTTGTGTTTTACAATTTCGATAAAAAATATTAAAATATAAACTAAAAATTCCAAACCTACATGAACTAACGTAAAATAGAACGACGAAAACGACGATGTTATTGGATTTTATGAAGGTCTATTGGTTACTTCACAAACAACCTTCAAACTCGAGTGCACATAATATTTTGGTCGACAGTAGATGTGCCCCCGTTCCCGAGCCGGAGCGACAGGCAATACAAATATCATTAAGCAACTATTAATACCAACGTAACTGTGACAATTGTAAAACTGCAACGCTAACTTCGTTATAACAACTTAGGCTTTCACGGCCGGCGATCATAATTAAGTACAAGGTTTTCGGGCTTGTAGGCCGTGGTCCAGACAGGATATCTCCCGACGGAACACTTGATAATGCCGGACGCAGTTTCCGGTGTGGACCACGGCCTACAAGCCCGAAAACCTTGTACTTAATTGCTAACTTCGTTGTTATCTTTAGTAAGTCGCGTCAGGATCCCAAGATTGTGGGTTCGATCCAGTATTTTGAAGACCAAGGCATTCGGTATGTAACAAGTAGCTCCGTGAAGAACTAAAGCCTATTTTCATATATACTACTTATCATTGCTGTAATAGATTCGTAGATATTGAGAACCGCCTAAATATTTTGGATGGACGCCATGTTGGTTTTTATATATGTAGTCCATGGAGTTATGTACTATTACATGAAGATTATTGTGTAGGTGTAGTATTCAAACTTCAATTGCATGATTAGGACACTAGAAATAAAAACGAGATTCTAAAATTTCGCACAGCCGCCATCTTGAAGTTATGAAAACAATTGCAATAAATTAGATGTCGGTGCATTACAATGTCTATAAACATTTACTGAACCCTGAACGTTTATTTAAGTGTTTTAACTTCGCTTGGCCGCCATGTTTGTTTTGTGCTTAACATGTATCTGAAAGTCACAAAGATGAACTTATAGTAGTGCCCTTTATCACCGTACAAAATTTCAGGGTGGTATCCGTAGTAGTTTCGGAAATATAGAATACCGGTGAAATATTTAGAACAGCCGCTAATTGGATTGGTGAGACGTATTAAAATTTGAAGGGCACGGTCGGAGTTGGACGAAATAGTACTATGTTCTTACCGAGTTTCATTGGAATCGCTCCAGCAGTTTAGATCTTATTAAGGAGGGAGGGGGGCGGGGGGCACACGCATGCACACACACACACGGACAAAATGTGATATCATAAGCCTTTTTTTTTTTTCATAAAATAAACTAGGCTAAATGCCACATTGGGTGACAATTCCCTAAGATAACTATGTGGTGAGGTTTCAAGGTCGCGGTACAATATGAGTGGTGTGGAGCCGGAGCGCTGGAGGAGAAATCTCTGAATTAACTGCGCCGAGCTCAAGACGATTGCATGCACAGTTTTTATCCATCAACACGGGATGTTGACAGCACGCCGGACGACGAGTGACTGCGGCTGCCACAGAAACGTGGCTGGAAATCTGTCTGGCCAGAGCGGCCAGCTTGACCATCACCACATAGCCTACCGTCCGTACCACTGAGCACGCAGACATACGCAACAATGCAACGTGACGAAGGTATTCGATAATCCACACTGTTATCAAATATCACTTAATAAATCAGTCCGTTATCTCGCAATACAATACTATCTGATAACATTCAATGAGTTCGCAAAACAAAAAGCGTTGATGTAACCACTTAGGTATTTAATAATGTATTGCAGCCAAATGGCCATCTAAATTATATACATTAACAAGCTGTACCCGGTATGCGTTGCAATGCCAATCAAAGAAAGTGTTGGCGTTGTAACTTTATTTGTTGAAGTGCTTTTGGATACACTAGGCTATTTATTTTCTATTTCCGTTGATTGCCTCTACACTACGTATTGTAAAATGGATGTACTAATACAGAAACATGCGTGGCAGCATGCACAACAACTAACCAAAGTTTCATCGCAACCGGATGAATGGTATATGAACTAAGACGGAACTTTATGGAAACGATTCACGCACCGTCACTCATTTGTTGAAACCTCTCGTGTGCTACCTATTGTAAAGTGCATTTACTAATACAGAAACCTTCCCTGCAGTGTACACAACATCTCACCCAAGTTTCATCGCAATCCGATGAATAGTATATGAACGCATACAAACTATCAAGTAACATTCATATTATTTAGGTATAGCCTATAGAGAGATTTACACTTTATGTTTTGCGTATGCACTTATTGAGTTTGTCCTTTTGTTGGTACAAAGTTGTATGTCGTATCGTTGTTGCACAATAAACACTCACACGATGCATTTGGTTTGTGGTATGCTGTGATTTTGCAGATAATTTATTTCTATTTTTCGTATGGCTTTTAGTGCCGGGAGTGTTCGATGACACTCGCCAGAGGTTGTAGCTGCTTCTAGAGGACACCCATAGGGTGAGCTACAAGTTCCGTTCAATTTCAAGTAGATCCAACTTTAGCTACCAAATGTCACTGATACTTAGTGGTGAACGTTGGAACTTTGATAGAACGTTCCAACGAAATCTAACCTAGAAATTCAGCTTTACACAAGTTTAATCTGTGGTAGGATCTTTTACATGCCATAATGTATGACATGTGCCCGCCGGCTTTACTTCCCCTCCGAAGGAAGGCATACTGAAGGATTTTAACGCTCTTAAAAAAACAGACGACTTCGGCCGGGTTTGAACCCGCGATCCTGGGCACAGCAGTTCAGCATGCTACCAACTACGCCACCGAAGTATTTTGCAGATGAACTGCCCGTGAACTGCCAGTCTGGTTATCACATGTCCTAGTTCAACATTCTCCTTTGTTCATTCTCGATCTAGCATGGCTCCAGTGCTGTAGAATTCTGTTGGAATGTCTTCTCTCTTCTTTCTGAGTGTAGTTACAATCCATTGTCAGGGATCAGTTCTGGTTAGGAGCAAGTTTGTCAATAAGGAAGGTCTCTCTCCCGAGTAGGCTGTACTAGCCAATCGCTTTCTTGATGTAGGTCGCCTTTACTTCTTCTACTGTTTTCTCCAATAGGCTACCATATGTTAGTATTGGCAGTGGTTTTGTTTTAAATAATGCCATTGCCATTGCCGTTTCTAGGCTGACAAGTTTAATGAACATGGTCATTATCTAATGTGTGCCCCGATAAACACGGAAAGCTAAGCCGGCGTTGACTGGCGCTGATCACGGGCGCGCGTACATGGTTCAGCCGGCGGTAGCGCGCAATTTCACACTTTTACCAAACATGTGCAATAATGTGTGCTTACAGTGCTCATAGTCCTTCCTCTCTTGTAACACACACCTGACATCTTCTGTCAACTCTTTTATTATTTACGGAGCCTGTTTAGCGAGCCTCCTAATAGTACTGGCTTTAGGCACAGGTCTTCCTGGAAACAGGGGCAGATGACCTCGTAGTTCCGCCCCTTAAAACAACAATAACTAACTAAATAACTTCCTAGAAACTATACTGATCTAGTATAGGCTACATAGATGAACAAACAACACGTAACTAAGAGCTTGTGTTCTTATAGCAACGTATATGTGACGCTACTGATCTAGTATAGGCTACATGGATGAACAAACAACACGTAACTAAGAGCTTGTGTTCTTATAGCAACGTATAGGTGACGCTACTGACCTACTATAGGCTACATAGATGAACAAACAACACGTAACTAAGAGCTTGTGTTCTTATAGCAACGTATAGGTGACGCTACTGACCTACTATAGGCTACATAGATGAACAAACAACACGTAACTAAGAGCTTGTGTTCTTATAGCAACGTATAGGTGACGCTACTGACCTAGTATAGGCTACATAGATGAACAAACAACACGTAACTAAGAGCTTGTGTTCTTATAGCAACGTATATGTGACGCTACTGACCTAGTATAGGCTACATAGATGAACAAACAACACGTAACTAAGAGCTTGTGTTCTTATAGCAACGTATATGTGACGCTACTGACCTAGTATAGGCTACATAGATGAACAAACAACACGTAACTAAGAGCTTGTGTTCTTATAGCAACGTATATGTGACGCTACTGACCTACTATAGGCTACATAGATGAACAAACAACACGTAACTAAGAGCTTGTGTTCTTATAGCAACGTATATGTGACGCTACTGACCTAGTATAGGCTACATAGATGAACAAACAACACGTAACTAAGAGCTTGTGTTCTTATAGCAACGTATAGGTGACGCTACTGACCTAGTATAGGCTACATAGATGAACAAACAACACGTAACTAAGAGCTTGTGTTCTTATAGCAACGTATAGGTGACGCTACTGACCTAGTATACATAGATGAACAAACAACACGTAACTAAGAGCTTGTGTTCTTATAGCAACGTATATGTGACGCTACTGACCTAGTATAGGCTACATAGATGAACAAACGACACGTAACTAAGAGCTTGTGTTCTTATAGTAACCTAGTATCCGTAGATGACGAACACTGGTTACTATGGTTACCACGGTGTAGGGAAATAGATGACGCTAAATTCCCCGCCCAATATACGTTGATATTATTTCTAACGAAAACACAGGAACTTGATTGTTACCTAGACATTTTCAGTTAGGTTGGCAATAGCAGATGGCACAAGAAGGTGGAGTTATTAAGGGGGTGAGAGAGACACACGTCAAGCAGTAGGAATGAGAAACTAGTCCAGGTCAATGCCAAGAAGATAGACTGCTCTAAATATACACAGCCGGTGCGGTGCCTGGAACGGGCTGGAACACACGCATATCCAAGTGAGGTAACATCTGTCCCGTAATGGGTGACTTGCAGTTAGCTTACCAACTAGAAGAAGAAATTGAGGGGAAAAAACTGTTAAGGAAAATAAATGTCAGGGGAATTAATTCCCTTAACCATCCAAGAACAATTAGGTGTGAAGGACTCGTAAAGAAGTAAAGCCATGAAAGACAGATAGGAAAGAACAAGGGCAGGGTCAGCCTCAAAATCAATGGAAAAATGGGGGGAAAAAACATTGAATCAATGACATGGTTTTATTCGTCGATTATAAGTACTACTTTCACCGACAGCAGTGGCTACGCTGGCTAAAGCGCAGTGTTAGGTCATGGGGCCAAGCTCTCTGCTGACTCGGTAGACGCGTGGGTTCGAGCCCCACCGTCGGCCGTCGTTGAAATGGTTTTCCGTGGTTTCCCCATTTTCAACATCAGGCAAATGCTGGGACGGTACCTTCTGACAGGCCTCGGCCGCTTCCTTCCACATCCTTGCCCAGTTTCATTCGCCTTCATCCATTCCATTTCTCATCCCGAGTCGCCCACGGGCGTCGACTAGAAAGACCCGCTCTCGGCCTCTCAGGAGGTCACACGAAAAAAAAGTACTACTTTCGACTTGCGTATGGTGATTGCGCATGCTTCAACGAGTCGGAACGAACAGCGCTTAGTTGCCATGGTAACTAAGCCTAATTAGGCCGGTTGCACACAGAGCGGATTTTTCCGAGCGGATACATAAACGTCGCTGCCGTTCCAACAGAAGCCCATTGAAGTACATTAGAGCTTACACATTAGACGGAAATAACTCCGATCGGTCAGTTTGCAGCCGCCGGGTGCCGCTGACGCAGACGGAAGTTTTACCGCCGTCTTGATCTAGTGGCCTACGTAACCAAATGCGCGTTTACACACACAGCGTATTGTCTACCGCTCCAGCTGCAAGCTCACCGATTGGAACTTCACACTGGCAGAGAAGTAGGCTATATAGCGTGAACATCGTTTATCGTGAACATCGTATCATTTCGTAAACATAAGTGACGTGATTGATAACGAAATTCTCATTTCATTAATTGAAGGAAGACCTGTTCTATGGAATAAAACACTGGACAGTTTCAAGGACCGCAATGCTACTAGAAACGCTTGGCATGAAGTGTGTGTTGAATTTCGAAGTGGCTTCGACCAGATGGAAGAAAACGAAAGGAACAATATTTTGATTATTCAAATACAGTAGTTCAAAGGAAAACTTACTGCGCACGTCGTTTCTATCATTACTCTAAATTTGAAAATTGTGAAGTCAAAAATCGGATTTATAAATTTTGCTAATTGCGAATTGGAAGAAGGGGTTTATTAAAAATATCATTAGGGTATTTTAATTTATTAGGATTGTACCTTATTGCAAGCGTTACGACAATAGTTTACAATTAGATAAAATTATGACAAGAAAAAGCTTTCAGAAGCAGCAAAAAATAGTTTACTACAGTATTTCAAATCAGGAATTTTTGAAAATAATGTTGCTGTTTGGAGATATAATAGACCTTCTGTACGACATATCGCACGTGTAAGTCGTGTGAAAAAATCTAGGCTAATCCTTGAACCCCTTAAGCCCATTGATGAATTTAACAGTTTTAGTTGGTTCCGTGATAACCTTATAACCGTCTGGAAACTTTCACAGTAATGTAATAATTGGAATTGCATTGCGTCTGTTACCATGGTTACCGTGTTGCATTCGTTGCATAATGTACTATTATCTACACTGTTCACGCCCACGTTGGAGCACCAAAATCAAACCTTATATACCAAGTCTTCAAATAATAAGTTCAGTTCTCACTTCTTGATCATTTTTTCCTTTCCCAATACTCTTTCATTCTGGAAGATCTTGCAGCTCGTTCTTCGGCTGATATAACATATTGCTTACGCTGTGAAATGTTGAATGGTAGTCGAGTGTATTTGTTATTCAGAAGCCGTTTCTCCTCTCTATGTTCAATATGATGCTTAGTAATTTTCAAATCGTCTAAATCCATTTGTATTTCTTTAAACCGTGTGTTTTTTGTTTTACTGTTCCAAAAGAAGTCAAAAAGTTGTTTCAGGAGTCTAGTATTTCGCAAGCGGGATATGTGTCCAATAAACGCAATCCTTCGTTTTCGCATCGTGTCAATGATAGATTCATTTTCCTTGTAAAGTATTGAATTGGGCAAAAGTCTCCACTGACCCTCAACCTGGTGTTTTTTATTGATTACTAGCAGAAGTACCCATTCTTCGAACGGTCTTAGGTATTAATAACCAGATGTTATCAATTGATCTACTGTTGCAATGTTCAGGGGCTTGGAACCTGTTTGTTGGCAAAGAAAAATGATTACCGGTAGCTAAAATGTGCTCTCAAACTAAATTTACCTAACGTGTTCTTCCTGGCGTAAAAATAAAATTGAATACCTCGCAGACGAATCGCAATACACGTCACATACGAACTGACCCTAACCGTTGTGTCAAGTTCCCAACTACAGGAAGACCCCTTTTATAAATTATAAAGGCTTGTGGTGCATGAAAATTCAGTTTTTTTAGCCTCGAATGGCCCAAATTCCTAAAATCAGCAAAAAACAGTCTACTATTTGAAATCAGGAATTTTTGAAAATAATGTTGCTGTTTGGAGATATGATAGACCTTCTGTACGACATATCGCACGTGTAAGTCGTGTGAAAAAATCTAGGGTACTCCTTGAACCCCTTAAGCGCATTGATGAATTTTACAGTTTTAGTTGGTTCCGTGATAACCTTATAGCCATTTGCAACCTTTCACAGAAATGTAATAAATGGAGTGGCATTACTTATTCCAGAAATAGATGGGAAGTGGGATGCCACCTCTTGAGATACTGTTGTCATGGTTAGTGGCTTGCATTCCTTCTTTAGTTTATTAAATGAAATTAGTTTTCTGGGAATATCTAAGAAACTGTTGGGTTTAGAGCCTTAAAATATAGTTTTCGGGGACCCTTTACGGCTCTTGAGGGGCCCCGAGTTTTGTTTCTGACACCAAGGGTTTGAAAATGAGTTTGTCTCGTCGTTGTACGCCATAATAATGATAATAATTAAAAGAATAGTAATAATAATATAACAATATAGGGATAGGGATATAATAGACCTTCCGTACCATACCCGCACGTGTAAATCGCGTTAAAAAATTCTAGAGTACCCCTTGACCCCTTAAGCGCATTATATGTATTGATGAATATTTCAGCTTAATTTGGATCCGTTATAACCTTATTGCCGTTTGCAAACCTTCACAGTAATGTAATAAATGGAATTGCATTGCGTCTTACAGAAATAGATGGACCTCGGAGATTCTGTTGCCATTGTTACCGGCATGCATTCCTTCATTAGGACACCATGTAGAGTTCGCCTTGGAACTGACCACAATATTTCAATAAATTTTGAGGCCATCTTACTACTATACCGTTAATTTCAAAGCATTGAAACTTTGCACATGCATTTAGTGATATCTCCTCAACACAGGGAAAGAATATTGGTAAGATCCAAATGCCCAGTTTATGTAAAATAAATTTTAAATTTTACCTGAAAAATAATTTTTGAGAATGTTTTAATCTCTTTAGGTACACTTTTCTCAGAAAGTAGCAGACAGAGAGCAACTAAACTGCCCACATATGTCGTATAGGCTTTGATTTACACAGTAGGTGAAATATTTTATTCATTAGATTATTATTTGGCCAATTAAAAAATATTATATTTGATGTACCAAATTTTGGTAAATGTTTTGTAATATTTAATTTTTTATAGGGCTTGATATCTGTTAATATCCAGTTATATTTCACCTATTGTGTTTATAATGACCCCATGCATACCCATAAAAAAATTCATGACAATAAGTTCAGTAGTTTCAGAGAAAAGTGTACCTGAATGTCAAAAAAATATAAGTTACGGTAAATGACAAAAAAACAAAACAAAGACATGAGTTTTTGACACATACCAGCCTGTTAGAATTTTCCAGCTCCATACTCCTCTTCATTCTTGGTTTTCTCATCTTCTTTCTTCTTCTTTTCAGCTCTCTTCTTTATCCTGGCTTCTTTGGTCATCTCCTGGACACTCTTTTCAGCTTCCTTCAGTCGCAGCATATCACTCTTGCGAAGCGCACATGCCATGTCATTGTCTGGTACAATGCCAAGTTTTTCTAAAACTTGTGTTCTACTCACAGAACCATCATTGAAACAAATGACAGCATCAAGCACACCTAGTCTCAAAGTACTCATTCCAACAAACACATTTTGATGTCATAGTTGATTTATTGCTGCCACATGAATTACATTGTATTTCCAATCTTGTGGCTAAGCCCGTTCTATTTTTTCATCTTCCTTTAGTTCAAAACAGCCTACACCATCACAGTGTTTACATTTAGCAAATGAGTGTAGCAAAGCAGAAAGTACACCTATATTTACAATTACGTAACTATCACAACTACTTGTATTACTCACAGTAGAACTGGCATTACTCCCTGCTTCCAAATAATAGCGTTTCCTTTTTGAGGCACTGCTTGCTCTTCCAATGTCATGTTTTGAGTCGGTTGAAGGCAACCCAAAATCACCCTTCACACCTTTTGCAACACGGCGATAATATTTGCCTTTACCAAACTTCCTAATTCGACCCATAATAACACACGGGAACACAAAACTGTAAAGAAATATTATAAAAACAACGACGACTGATCTACACGAGGTTACCACTGAAAATTCAAAACATCAACAAGTTTCCGCGGAAACCGATGGTCATATGTTTCCATGGAGATTATATAAGCGAGGCAGCTACCAGAACTACTCAGATGTTTCCATGGAGATTATATAAGCTACCAGAACTACCAACAGACAATACAAGACTTCCTATTAGCATGCCGAAAAACAACATTTGGTGACAGTCCACGCCAGGTGGGCGTGGTCAGTAGAGCACCATAATTAAATGCCCCGAAAAAGGCATTTAGAGGGCCGGAAGGTGCAAAAATCATATGCCAGCTTATAGAATAGATCTTCCCTCACACATTTATCACAGAAATCATATGCCAGCTTATAGAATAGATCTTGCCTCACACATTTATCACAAAAAAAATCCGATTTTTTCATCCCTCAACTCTACAAGGTGTCCTTAGTGAAATTAGTTTTTTGGGAATATCTCGAAAAAATGTTGGTTTTAGGGCCTTAAAATGTGGTTTTCGGGGTTCTTTTAGGGCCCCCGAGTTTCGTTTCTCACATTGAGGGGCTGAAAATGAGCTTTGTCTCACCCTTCTACCCTTATTTCAGCATGTATTTAGAGGGGGTAGGCCCCCTGTTATGAGAGGTACGGAGAAGAGTTACATCAATGATTAGTGTCGTGCCTCTGATGGATATCTGTACCAAATGTTACGTTGATCCACCCAGCCGTTCTCGAGTTATAAGGACACAAAATATTGTCCACATCCAAAACAATATTTTTGCGTGCATCCGTCACAAAACAGTCTGAAACGGGCAAATATGTCAAATTTCCGTGGAAATGCAGAAAAAACAGACACACATTCATTTTTATATAATAGAGAAGGGATATAATAGACCTTCCGTACCCACCCGCACGTGTAAATCGCGTGAAAAAATTCTAGAGTACCCCTTGACCCCTTAAGCGCATTGTATGTATTGATGAATATTTCAGCTTAATTTGGATCCGTTATAACCTTATAGCCGTTTGCAAACCTTCAAAGTAATGTAATAAATGGAATTGCATTGCGTCTTACAGAAATAGATGGACCTCTGGGATTCTGTTGCCATTGTTACCGGCATGCATTCCTTCATTAATTTATTAAGGGAAATTAGTTTTTTGAGAGTATCTCAAAAACTGTTGGTTTTAGGGCCTTAAAATGTGGTTTTTCGTTTCTCACATTGAGGAGCTGAAAATGAGCTTTGTTTCACCCTTCTACGCCTATTTCAGCATGTATTTTAAGGGGGTAGGTCCCCTTTTATGAGAGGTACGGAGAAGAGTTACATCAGTGATTGGTGTCGTGCCTCTGAAGGTTATCTGTATCAAATTTTACGTTGTTCCACTCAGCCGTTCTCGAGTTATAAGGACACAAAAAATTGTCCACAGACAGACAGTCAAACAAACAAACAGACAGACAGACAGACAAAAAATATATTTTTGCGCGCATTCATCATAAAACAGTCTGAAACGCGCAAATATCGCAAATTTCCGTGGAAATTCAGAAAGAACAGACAAACTTTCATTTTTATATATACTGTATAGAGATTGTCCGAAGAATCCGTCCATCAACCTTCTGTAGTTTGTAATTTGTTGATCGGGTTATTAGTTGAAATAAAGTTTCACTTGCATATGTTGCTTCTGGCTTAACGTCGGAGAAATAATGTCGAAGTTTAGCATTAATCGAAAGTATGTTGGCCAGGTAATCTGTTGTGCTCGTCGCAATTTTAGTGTTCTACTATCTACTGATGCTCTTTCATTGGCATTCCAAGTGATGATCTCACCAAGATATTTAATTTTTATCAAAATCCTTATTTTCTGGGCATTATGCAGTACAATATGTGATGTGTCAACTTGAAAAGATGGGATCATTCCTGTTTTCACAAAAGAAATTTTCAACCCAACCTTTCCTGCTAATCGTTCCAATTCCTCTACCTGAAATTTATCTTCTTCGATACTAGTTGCTAATAATGCTAGATCATCTGCAAAGGCGAGACAATTCAGTCGAATATTCTTTCCAATCTTAACATTCGGTGGACAAACCTTATCCCATTGACGCATAACTTTTTCCAGCACACAGTTAAGCAACAATGGAGATAATCCATCTCCCTGCCGAAAACCAGTATGGATTTCAAATGACTCAGAGGTTTCACTTCTAAACCGAACTCTAGATTTAGTATTCCTAAGAGGACCACAATAAGGTTAACAAGTTTTCGACGTAAACCAAATTCGGTAAGGACATTTAATAGAGATTCGCGATGGATACTGTTGTTGTTGTTTCCTATGGCTAGCCCGGATTCCAATCCATCAGCTTTCTTGCGTTCCAATAGACTTGTGTGAGGTTTCCAGAAGTTCTAGCAGTCACATCAAGTTTGTTGCAATGTAGCAGGTGCCCCTTATCCATTTTACTTCCAGGTTCGTGACAAAGTGTGCATTCTTCAGATC
Source organism: Meconema thalassinum (assembly GCA_946902985.2). NCBI lineage: Eukaryota > Metazoa > Arthropoda > Insecta > Orthoptera > Tettigoniidae > Meconema > Meconema thalassinum. The sequence continues at coordinate 346,212,781 of OX336395.1, forward strand.
TCAGGATGTTGATTCGTTTCAGATGAGCTGCAAGGCAGTCATGGCCAGTGTTAAGTCTGAAGAAGGCTACAGCTTCTCTTCTTGGTGTTAATTTATATTGATCCCATTTAGCATCAATGTCCTTCCATAATTTGGTTTCTGCTGTTTTCTTTGCCATTTCTTCATACCTGTTTTTGATAGTATTCTTCAAGATCCTTTTTGCTGACATAAAATCAGTCTGACTGGCAGGTTGTTGTAGTGTGGTACCTTTTTTTGCCTTAATTCAGCGCCGTCCAAGGTGGAGTCGCACTGTGCAACGCTTTTAAAAAATCCGACGACTTCGGGTTTGAACCCGCTATCATGGGCACAGGAGTTCAGCATGCTACCAACTATACCACCGAAGCCGCTTTAAATGAAATTCACATGATGTTAGAAAAATTAAAAAAATAATAAATATATACTAGATATTTAATATCCAATAAGTTGTTTCAGCTAATATGTCGTCTTGTCCACAATATGTTGTTATTATTACGGTACCAAGAGGTTGCTCAGCTCTTGACCATTTGGCGAGATTTCCTTCGTCCCCGCGGTAGGTCGCGAAGAAATACATGCGATGTTACACGATCGTCACCGAATTTTGTCTTCGCAGTCAAATGCGGAGAAATATCGAGATGTTACACGATCGGCGCTGGTCTCAGTTGTTTGGTGAGCTTCCCGTAGTTTTCACGAGAGAACACGGAGAAAAATCGCGATTTAGATAATCAGCGTCACTTTTAGTCATTCGACGAGATTTCCATTGTCCTTGAGTTCGGGCACAAGAAAATATAGCATTATTACGCAATCGGCGCCACTTGCTGTCCTTTTGACAAGAATACAGTTGTCCTCGGCATTGAATGCGGAGAAATATCGCGATGTATCGCAATCGCTGCCGCTCTCGGCCGTTTTACGTTGTCCTCGAGATATTATGCAATCGTCGCCGTACCCGGCCGTTCAACGATTGTCTGCCTGTATATCTGTCCTGATAGAATGGCGGAGGCAAGCTCAAGGTTGGGCACGGTTAAAATTCACGCGTAGTTATGAACATCATGTTCGGTCGGCGCCGTGATTCCCTTTGTCCCTATGCTGTAGTTGGGAGTTCATGAGTTCAGGGTGGATCACGAGGAGGATTTAGTATGTCGATGCTACATAGGCTGCCATTTTTATGTGGGTTGATGCACTTCTCGCTCCCCGCACGCTTTTAAGTATACGGTCATGGGAAAAGTGGCAAGTAGGTTTCGTGAAGGGTGCCCCATGATGGGTGCCCAATCACCTTTGACAGGATTCCCGCAGTCCTCGTGGTCACAAGTTCACGATAGGGGACGGGTTTTATGATTTTACGCAACTGACGTCGATATCGGTCCGTTTGACGAGATTACCGCAGGCAAGTTGTGCGGTCAGCCGGCCGTCTTGAGGATGCGATTTTGGAGGATGAACGTTCGAAGTAGGTACGGTATCGAATATTACGAATTGTTCTGAGAGGATTGCACGAATAATACGACAAGAGGGTAATTTTTATTTCGATTGAGAACCACGAATTATCAACAAGTTAGCGAAATAATCGGTTAGATTATATATCCGATGGAACGAAAGTTCGAAGGAAAAATCGACTTATAACGGAATTTCGATTTAACCATACTGAATGTCGCAAATTTACGTGACATATTTTTTAAATAAGTTATATATATTTCGAAGATATTTCGCATTTTTTTCGAAACGGTAACATTTCGCAAGATTGCGACATTAAATTGTTTCGCGTTATTTCTGGACTTCAATTTGACATAGTTTCCAAATAACAGAAATGAGAGATTTCTTCTTAGTTTCGGAAGTATTCGCGAATAAACGTCTCGCGAAAAGTCAGGTTTCCTAATACAGTAACACAGAAAAATATTTCACACGAAACTTAAGACAGACTTCTTGAGGTCGAAAATATACGTTGAACCGATGTATACCGCTCAAGGTATCCTCAATATGTATTTCCTTGAGGTCGGACACGGGGAAATGTAGCTTAGTACTATGCAATAGGCACGGCGCCGCTTGCGTGAAACTCGCAATCTCTGAGCCTAGCGGCGCGAGTTTAAAAGATTCAACCCGCCTTCAGAAAATTTTCGTTACCCGTTTGTAAAATTCGTTACTTTTTCGTTACTTATTTGTAAAATTCGTTACTTTTTCGTTACTTTCGTTACCGGTAGACACCCTGTATAATAGTCTTTTGTTTTATGGCGATTGAAAGCTTCATCAATAGATTTTAATGTGTCCATCTGATATTCTCTTGTAACCCTCCTGATTTCTTTGGCCGTTAACCGTCTAGCATTGATCAGTTTTTTGTTGTTGGTCCTTCAACCAAGCTATATGCCGGCGTAGAATTGCTATATCACAATCCTCATTCCACCATGCATCTTTCTTTCGTTTTTTAATGGGAGCAACGTCTTCTGCTACGGCTTTTAATTTGTTAACAGTGGTCCCCAAGTTGTCACTTAAAAGCGTGATGGATTGTTCAAAATACTGGATTATTGATAACTGAACTAGGATCATACAATCTTTTGCTATTGAATTTTTGTGGTTTATTTTTCCTTTTATGAGTAAATTTTATTTAAATCTTGGAAATGTAATGATCCGAATCAACATCAACACCACGAAGGACTTTTATATTATACTTTTATTTATTTGTGAAATTTCCGATCATGGCCACATGATCTATCTGAAATTCTCCTAACTTAATATTAGGGCATTTCTAAGTCATTAATTTATGTGGTCTCCTCTTGAACCTTGTTGTCGCCATAATGAGACCATGGTTAATACAACATTCAATTAACCGTTCACCATTCCTCTGTCAAGTTATGTGCTGGCCATCGCCCCACCACTAGACGAAATTTCCTCTCACGTCCAATCTTTGCATTGAAATCTCCAAGTAAAATTGTAATATTAGTATCAGGTATATTGGTTACCAATTGGTCAAGTTCATCCCAAAATTGATCCGATTCCTCAGTATCAGTTCTATTTTTGTCATTTGTTGGTGCATGAACACTTATCAATGTGTATATCTTCTTTTCCACTTTAACTGTTAACTATGCCACTCGTGGGAAATTTGAGGAAAAATTTGGTGTACCAAGAATCCTACTCCGAATTGAGGGACATTTTTCATTACCCTTTCTCCTGGAGGCCCTTTATAGAGACGATACCCACCTGATTCAATTGGGGTCTGATCAGTATTACGTAATTCTTGAAGAGCAGTGATCACAATTTTGTGTTGATCCAAGTGTTAGATGCTTTAACTCACCAACGTTCATCAAAGAATTAACATTTAATGTTGCCAAATATGAGAACTTTCCCGGCTTGTTGAATTTAAGTACGTTCTTAGTGTGATTAGTCTGCATGTTTGGTCATTGTATCTCGAGGCGCTCCGACTCGCCTTAATCCTCTAGCTGAGACCCCACCGTATCCGAATGGTGTCTTCGGTTGGTTGATGATGAAACTGTCCAATCCGGTGGATTTCAATAGAAGACTCTCCTTATTCATTTGATTATCAGATCAATGATCAAGAATCTGACCGTGGTCAGGGTTTACAATCTCAGATGTGATCTGGGAAGGTGATGAATGAACTATGATATGATGAAACATGAAATTGTGGAGTGTGTTTGGTCCCAGACAGCTATTTTATTTCACTCAAGTCCGCCGGTAAACCGGTGAGGACCCCCCCCCCCCTATCTGCCACCTGGGACGCCCCACCTCTCCGTCTGCTACGAGAACGTAGTAGGTGAAATTAGTTTTCTGGGAATATCTCAAAAACTGTTCGGTTCTCACATCGAGGGGCTGAAAATGAGCTTTGTCTCACAGTTCTACGCCTATTTCAGCATCTATTTTATGGGGGTAGGCCCCCTTTTATGAGAGATACGGAGAAGAGTTACATCAATGATTAGTGTCGTGCCTCTGATGGATATCTGTATCAAATTTTACGTTGATCCACCCAGCCGTTCTCGGGTTATAAGGACACAAAGTTGGCCACAGACAGACAAAAACTTATTTTTGCGCGCATCCGTCATAAAACAGTCTTAAACGCGCAAATATCGCAAATTTCCGTGGAAATTCAGAACAAAGCAGACAAACTTTCATTTTTATATAGTTTATATAGAGATTTGTGTGCTCTGTCTTGCAAGAAATGAGAGCTTACTGATTTGTCGTCAGTGCGAACATACATCTAAAACAATCGTCACCAGAATATACTTTTCCCCCATAAAAATGTAAATTCTTAATTTCCAGTTATTCAAGGTTGGGCCTTGGAAGATTAAAATTCCCTTAGTATCATTAATATATAAATAATTCATGCTTTTGGGCTAATGCCGTGTGTATTTTTAATTTAAACCAAAAATACACACGGCATTAGCCCAAAAGCATGAATTATTTATATAATAATCCGGGCCGTGAAAGCCTTAATATGCAAATCATTAATATACCTTGATAATTCCCTGAGTATTCCCTGTTTTCCAGAGTAGGAGACACCCTGCTTTAATACGGTACTGTGATTTTATCTAATAATAAATTAAAACTATTGTTGTAATGTCAGCCGATTCGGATAGAGTTTTGTTTATCCGCGCTAGGTATCAGGAGAGATGAGACTGGGACCAATTAAGCCAGCAGCGTCCAGAGGACCTCACACTAAGCAGAGTCTCGGTAGACAACGCTGCGCGCGCCCATAGTTAACGCGAGCCTCTCCCTTCATGTGACAAGCCATTTGATTAATTGAAAATAATATTTCATGGACAATACGTTCGGTATTCTCGTCACGTTGCCTGCAAAATACATTCGTCACCTACGATTTGACCTCTACACGTTTCTTGAACGAGCACACTCCCCACCGCGCGGAGTGGAGAGGAAGTAAGGACGTACCTGTTTACACCCTGTCTGCACACTGCGACTCCACCTTGGACGGCGCTGAATTAAGGCATTGGATACGCTAATACCATCGGGGTAGGGAGAGACGAGTTGACCAATGGAGGTCGATATAAAAGATGAGAAGAGAGGAGACCCGCACGAGTAGCTACAAGAAATGCCGGACTCAGCTGAGGCTCCGTGGTCCCCAGAGGGTCTTGCGTGCAAATTCTTAGCTATATGAACTTTTGATCAACCCTGTTAAGATAATACAAGTGTATAGCTTATCTTGACATTACCATTACGATGAACAGCCTCTTGACATTTCTACTGTTAAAATATTGAAGCCGATGCGAAGAAAAACAAGTGAAGTGCTCTCGGTGACGTAGACAGACAGTGCAGTGCAGCCGGAAGCGCATTCTGTATGACGCAGGCATAATAATATCATGACAAGATCGAGAGGGCAGTGAGCCGTGTTCTGCTACCGCACCAAATAGAGCAGGCTTTCCAGCGTTTAGAAATGACTGTGGGTCTGATCGGCTTTTACTTTTAACGGAACCCCCCCCCCCCCCCTCACACACACTCGTTTTGTTACGTCACCTTTGATCATGAAGGAACTCTGAACATATATATTTTTCATCATAATAGCTTCCAATTGATTACCTTTGTTATTGCATAGAAGTATCGTTTATAGCACATTACGTCTTAGTGATTTCAACATTTTCGAGGTTAGCACGCTGGAAAGAAGAGCCTCGTCCTGTGGTGCACGTGCTCAGTTCCGCCGGCAACATAAGTTCTGAAGCATCATCCGTCATTGGCATTACTGTTGTGTGTTTTATTTTCTGTTCGAATCAGGGCTGCTGACAGTTGGGTTCGAACCCACTATCTCCCGAATGCAAGTTCACAGCTGCGCGCCCCTAACCGCATGGCTAACTCACTACAATATTACAAATATTAACCTAAACAAAACAACAACAACAACAAGAAGAAAATTGAAAGAATCGAAATTATAGCCTAACTAATAACAAACAAGTAGTTCCGTGAAGAACTATACAGCCTATTTTCATATATCCTACTCATATTAATTGCCTCTATCAACATACAAAATTTCAGTTTGATTGGTATGTTAGATTCGTAGATACTGATAACCGACTAAATATTGGAGATGGTAGCCAGGTTGGATTTTTATTTATGTACTATTACATGAAGATCATTGTGTACGTGTGGTTTTCAGACTTCAATCGCATTTTTAGGACACAAGAAGTAAAAACCAGATCTTAAAATTTCGCACAGCTGCCATCGTGTTGTTATGAAAACAATTGAAATAAATTAGATACTAGTGGATTAACATTTGTATAAGCATTAACGTGCAAAAATTCACTGCACTCAGATGGTTAAATCGCGAGAAACGTCCATTTAAATATTTATTGTTCGCGTCGCCGCCATGTTGGATTTGTGCTCACCAGGTTACTGAAAGTCATATAGGTGAACTTATGTTCATAGCCTCTATGAACATAAGAAAAATCAGTTTGATTGCTGGAAAAGATTCTTAGATATTGAGAACCGTCAAAATATTTCGGATGCTCGCCATTTTGGATTGTTATATGTATAGGCCATAGAGTTATGTACCATTAAAGGAAAATTATTGCGTAGCTTCATTATTCAAACTTTCACTTTGATCGCATGATTACGACACAGGAATAAAAACTTAATTTTAAAATTTCGCGCAGCCGCCATCTTCAGTTTATGTAAACAATTGAACTAAATTAGATGCCAGTGAATGACAATATGTATAATCATTTAGCCTACTGTACCACATTTAAATGCGCTTATATGATTAAATCACGACAAAAATGTATTAGAATGTTTCAAATTCGCTTGGCCGCCATGTTCGTTTCGTAGTTAACAGGTTTATGAAAGTTACATGGATAAACTTGTAGTAGTGCTCTTTATCACCATACAAAATTCCAGGGTGATATCGGTAATAGTTTCGGAGATATTGAATGCTGGTGAAATATTTCGCACAGCCGCCATGTTGGATTGGTGAGACGTAACAAAATTTGAAGGGCACGGTCGGGGTCGCCCGGAATAGAGCTATGAACTTACCGAGTTTCATTGAAATCTCTCCAACAATTTAGATTTTATTAGGGTGGGACACACACACGAATCACACACACACGCGCGCACACACACACGAACAAAAGGTGATCTCATAAGCCTATTTTTTCAAAATTGAAAATAGGCTAAAAAGGTGATGGGTGATGAACAGTATTACTGACGTAAAAATTGTTAACATCGTCAGCCTACATCCGAGAAGGAAGGAATGATGTAATGAAATGCTATTTTTATTATTATTAATTTTACATTCAACCTAAAGAAATTGTTAAAATCTACGCTGATTTTATAAATAGGCCTGCGATAAAAATGTCTTTGTCAAATTGTTATCGCAGAACGTTTCAAGGGACTCGTGGAAAGCAGCGTATTCTTCACCTTTTCTCGCGTTAAAAACTGCGATGCAAATCAATTTCCTGTAAAAGAGAAAGGAAATGCCTTATACCAAGTTTAGTTACAGTTACATATTTTCTGATAGTCTGCAACAATTGGCAAGTTGTTACATTTTTAGCGCCGCTAACGCACAGAAACCTTGCAGCGGCCAGCGGATAAGTCCACCACCTACCACCTAAAATATGAGCTTAAAACATTAATATTGTTGAAATATGACAATAACTATGAAAATTACCCAAATATGCCTCTGTATTCTCCATAAAATCCACCTAAAATCAATCAGGAACATTGAACTCCTGCTTAATTACAGCTTTTAATGGAAATGTAGTCAAGGAAACAAAAGGAGACATTTCATAAACATCCGAACCTTAGTGATAACCAAGTCATATTTCCTTCCTGAGCTCATTTTAGCCGAAATCTGAAAAATAAGTTTGAATGACGGGTCCCTGCCCTTGTTTAAAGCAATTTTATGTTGCCTATAAATGCATATTTCGGCCATTTTTATTGTTTTGGTCATATTTTAGTGAATAAGGTGATAATTTCAGCATTTTTGTTTAAATTGAGGCGTCGTTAACAAAGTGCCTGTTATCTGCGTCCAGTTTCAAACACAGGATTTCCAAACAGTGAAATAGAAAAGATTTATTTTCGACAGCCTGAGAATGCATATCGTCGTGATGTGCAATAGAAGAAGATTAAGAGGTATGTACGATAATGAACTCGATCAACTTCCTGTTAGGCAGTGTCTTTTAACTTACGCCGACAGATATTATAAAGCATAAGCGGCTTCGGTGGCGTAGTCGGTAGCATGCTGAGCTTCTATGCCCAAGATAGCGGGTTCAAACCCGGCCAAAGCCGTCGGATTTTAAAGAGCGTTAAAAATCCCTCAGTGTGCTTTCATTCGAAGGGAAGTAAAGCCGGCAGTCCCATGTCAGATTTATGGCATGTTAAAGAACCTTCCACTAATTACACCTGTGTGAAGTTAAATTGGATAGGTTAAGAATGTAAACAACGCTCTTTGGTTTCTACGTTCGTTGCCAAGAGCCGACTGCAGTGGCGTCTAGTAGCTAAGTTCTGAACTTGGCCTAGTAGTCGTTGACGGTGGCGCTTGGCGGCAAAAGTAGGAACTATTTGAAAAATTGTAAGTTGCAGTCTGTACTTAAAATGAAAAACGTATAACACACACTAATACAGTCATCACAATTAACACCGGTTATCAGACAGATTCTACACTCACCAAAAGTACACGGGGCTACATGGCCGCGTTGTCGCAGCCTCTAAACTTAAGAACCAACCATCATAAAGCATGCTATTACTTCGTTTTTTTTCTTTTCTTTTAGGAAAACCGAACAAGAACTGCATCTCAAGGCTATGGTAGTGAATGAATGTTGAAAATGTTAATGTACTGTAGCTCTCTGTGAGTTTATATGATTAAATGTGTCGGGTGTATTATCGCTGATCACGTTAGTGATACTCTCTCTACCTATCCCAAAAATTCATGTAATATCTCATAGTTTTTAGGGCATATTTAGTTAGTTTTTAGGGCATATGTGCTTGCATATTTTGCACTTCTTTAGGTCTTGAACTTCCGAACCTTAGTGATGACATTGTAGAGCTATTTGCACCACCACCATCTTCGTCTTCGTCTTCGTCTTCGTCTTCGTCTTCTTCTTCTTCTTCTATGACGATTCACCAGAGGATTTGTTGTTGTTGCTTAGTCTACTTTAGGGGCTGCGATGTCACGGTCATGTAGCCCCGTGTATTCTTTGTGTGATAACCTGCGTTATTGTATGTGTATTTGTAATTCAGTTGAGAATATGGAAGGAGGTGGCCGTGGCCTTAAAAGGGGACAAGGAAAACCACTTTCAGGATGGCTGAAGTAGTAATCGAACCCAGCTCTTCTCAGTTTTGCCACATGAGGCTCAGTGTAGCCCGTGTACCTGGATCTCCTGGGCGATAGCCAGTACACCATTAAGGTGGTAGATTCAGGATATCTGATACATAAGCTAGGGGTAACTGATTAGAGGGATAATGGGAACAATGGCAGGAAGAACAGATAAAGGCTAAGCTAGATGAAGCTGTTCGTGAAGAGAATGGGGGGAGGAGAGATTAAGTTCGACTGTAGAGAGTAAGAGAAGGGATGGTTTGGATTCAGTAAGTTTTAATTTCTTCCAACCTAAAATATCGAACGGAACACGTCCTTTAGGACAGTTTAAACCATTCTCGGTTCGATAATCGGAACTAAAGAGTTCAAAGTTGTTAATCATAATGATTGCATAATTCACACGGCCGCCATCTTAAAATGGTACGGCTGATGACCTTGTAGTTTGTGCGCGAGACGCGTCCTATATGAAGGTATGTTGTTACCAAATTTGGTAGAGATCGAATGATTAGTTTAGTCGTAATTTGATTTTACGTTTTGAACGTTTCAGTGGCAACCATTCAGTTTTGGTAAACATGGCGACTATATAAAACATGACACTTAGGTGCTCATTGCTAGTGCTGCCCTTGTACCAAATTTCGTTCAATTCGGTTTCACCGAGTTTGAATTGATAGGGGGAGGGGGGGACCAGACATACCAAATCACACACACAGAGAGAGACAATTTTTTGGCCCTGTGTAGATCTCATAAGTCTACTTTCATATTTTGCAAAAATTGAAACTAGGCTAAAAATAACGTTGTTACCCCTCAACCCTGGTCTTACCGCCGACCTGAGCCTAGTGAGACCGCGTGCCCTTCATGGAGCCCCGGTACCAAGGGAAATAT